>OW618051.2:10369330-13046830 GCA_939531255.2 Thera britannica | reverse complement strand
CCTAACCTAACCTAACCTAACCTAACCTAACCTAACCTAACCTAACCTAACCTAACCTAACCTAACCTAACCTAACCTAACCTAACCTAACCTAACCTAACCTAACCTAACCTAACCTAACCTAACCTAACCTAACCTAACCTAACCTAACCTAACCTAACCTAACCTAACCTAACCTAACCTAACCTAACCTAACCTAACCTAACCTAACCTAACCTAACCTAACCTAACCTAACCTAACCTAACCTAACCTAACCTAACCTAACCTAACCTAACCTAACCTAACCTAACCTAACCTAACCTAACCTAACCTAACCTAACCTAACCTAACCTAACCTAACCTAACCTAACCTAACCTAACCTAACCTAACCTAACCTAACCTAACCTAACCTAACCTAACCTAACCTAACCTAACCTAACCTAACCTAACCTAACCTAACCTAACCTAACCTAACCTAACCTAACCTAACCTAACCGCTGCGCACATCCACTCGTTATCGCAGCTTCCCACAGACTCAACCTAACCTAACCTAACCTAACCCCTTGCGCCGGCCGCAATTTAATTGGCTGCTCTTAAAATTTTTCCGCGCTCGAAAAATCGCAAAAATAGGTTTATTAACGCATTTTTCAACAAAAGTGGTGTCAAAAGTTGCGGAGTGTTGTGTAGAACCCGCGCCTGAAAAAATTTTTGAAATCGGACCAAAACTCGAAAAACTGTGAGTGAGGAACCATTTTTTCCTGACAAAACCTCGTGCGCTGCACGATTTGCAGTGACGACCTGTCAGTTTTTTGTGATAGTTAAGTGTTTTGTGTAGTGAAGCAACTTTTGTGTAAATTTGGGATTTATTGGACCACAGAAACGTAAGTTTTGTGGTTATTGTGGTGACATTTTTTAGACAATTTTTGACAAAAAGTGCACGTAGCACGAAGTGCGTTACGCCTATTTGTGCGTCTTTATAAGACTATTCAAACACCGTTTAAATTTTGAAAATCGGACAATAGCTGACGAAACGGTGAGCTGGGGACTGTTTTTCGCACGTGGCGATTACTGTTTTTGGCCCCCAGCTCCCTAAAAAGATCTTCGACCCCCCTTTTTTAAAGCGGAAAACCAAGGAGAACACCAACCCCGACATTCCTAAAAATTTTGGGAATTTTCTGCTGGACAATTTCGCAGCGATTGATTTTTACAGGAGACCACGTTTACACGTGTTTTTGCAATCCCTGGATATTTCCGGGATAGCGAGTTCCCTATTCACGCATAAAGGCCCCAGCAAATAAACACCATTTAAATTTTTGACCAACTCGACTGCTATCCTGTTCAAAATCACCATTTGCAGAAAGTGGTTTTACAGAGGGATTTTCGAAAAATCGTAGGGGTGTGGACTAACCCCCTACAGGAACTTAGTAACCGCCATCACCTGCGGCCATTTTCCCTCTCCACTTCATCTCAAGACTTCGTTAACATCAGACGAGAACTGGATTTTTGGCGAATTTAATTGCAAAACTTGTACCCGGGACGCCATTACCAACTAAGTTTGTCGGAGCCATAACCCTGGAACGGAGCGTCGGATCCCGGAAATAACAACTTTTTCGTTCACTCTGGGTGAACCAATCATAAGGTGAACCAACCAGGCGAGACCATCACCAGCTCGATACCATCAAAATTTGACCTTCCCACGGGAATAACTCCTGAACCAGGAATTTGTCAGGGGTCCCGCAGGCCGTAGAAGTTGGAGCACCAGCTCCCCTTGGACGCTGCATAGGTGGTTCCTCTGGCAGAACCACCCTTTGGGAGGAAACCACCCCTTCACCTTTGAAACACCTCCAGAACAGCAGGGCGTTGGAGGCAGAGAGGGCAGCTTGCACATCCCCTGGAACAATTCAAGACCTACCACCTGTCTCTTGAACCGAGGCTCTACGTCAACCAGCTCCAGAGATATCCCATCCGGAAGGCTCAGCGGACCCTCAAAAACAGCCAATTCGGATATCTCAGAAACGGAGCGTCGTAGAGAAAAACGGACGAAATTTCCTGGGCCCCCCCCTTAAAACCCCCCCCCCGTTTGTTTACACAAACGGTTTTGGACCATCAGTTGGACGAGCCACCACCCCCCCCCCTCCAGGGACAAACCAGACTGCGGACGGCGCCGGGCGACCCTAGAGATACTAAGTTAAGTCATAGCATTATAATCAGTTTATAAGCGATTATTTACCCTCCCCCCCCTCCCCCCCACCCCCCCCCCTCAACCCCCCTCAAATTAAACTCCTTTTAAAGCTAAGAACAATAGTGAAAACCGCACCTTCCTAGGACCAAAAATCACCATTCTACAGCACTTTTAAGATTCTTCCTTGCCCTTGCCCTGACTACTCCCAAAAATTTTCAAGCCTAAATTCAAATATCTCCGAAACCAGACGAGATAGGTCAATTTTGACGACGACCTGAATTTTGGATCTTAGATCCAAAATACAGTGTTGCTCCCCTTCCATCTGCCGACCATAAGGCTTGAAAAAATCCCCCCCCCCCCACCCCCAATATTTTTGAACCTCAATAACTTTTGATCGGTTGCATCTATTTATACGCGGTTTTCGGTGCTAGTATTTATAAAATTAGGACTTTCTTTTTCAACCCCTCCCCTTTCCTCCCCCCCCCCCTCCCCCCCCCAATTGCGCATCTCTCAAAGAAAGACCGAATGGTGAAAACCGCACCTCTCTACCACCAAAACTGAGACTTCTATTTAGTTTTTAAGTTTTTCACCGCCCTGCCCTAACCCGCCCGCCCAGTTGTGCTGTTTTTCAAAATTTTAAAACGTAAATATCTCGGAAACCAGAAGAGATAGAGCAATTTTGAGCAAACCCTGTATTTTGGATCGAAGATCCAAAATACTGATTTACTGGCCCTCAACTTGTCTGTCGAAATTTTGAAAAACATCCCCTCACCCACCCCCAAAAATATTTTTGAAAAATTGAAATTGATATAAGTCCGGAACGGGAAGTCGTACCGTGCTGGGACTTTCTACACTGACATTTATTCAGTAAACCTGAACTGTTTTTATATTATTCGTGTTTTGACTTTTAAAAATTTTTTTATTTAATATACGTCTGTAGGTATTTATCTAACAAATTCTTTGAACGCTCGTATCTTTCTTGCCAAAGCGCCAAATTTATTGCGGTTTTTTGCACACGATAGTGCACCGGCTGGACTATTTGTTTGACCGTAGAGAGTGACTCTACGTAGAGCTGCTGAAATATTTTTGTTGACCAAAATCGTAAAAATCTTTTTAACTTAACGACTTAGCAGTTCTACAGCCTAGGGCTAGGACGTTGACTACAGACGACTCTACCTAGAGCAAATATATTTTTGACAAAAATTTTATATTTTTATTTAGGTTAGATTTTTAAGCTAGGTTATTCAATTAGGTATTTACAACTTTTACAATTTTACACGCTCAAAATTAAAACCCCTTTACAGTTTTAATTTTGTAGAATAAATCCTTTGACAAAATGTTCGGTTTTCGCACGCCGGCGAAAATAACCCAGGAGCAAGCAGGAGACCCAAAGGAGGTCCTGATGCCGAAGCAGAAGGAAGACGCGAACGACCAGACGCCGTGTGTCGACCTCACCGAGGCACACACAAACAACAAGACCTTCAACGTCCACACCAGCCCGGTCCCAAGCGTGAGGAAAAGTATTGGGGAGTGGGAATCCGGGAAACCGGACCCACAAGCCAGTACTTCGACGACCCCCAAAAAGGCAAGGAAGGTGGAACCGGTGAAGCTGAAACTTAAAGCGACTACCTCCCAAGTGGAGAGCAGAGTAGCAACACGCACACTCTCAGCAGAACCGGCAAAAACCCCACCTAGCCAGAAAACAAACACCAAACAAAGGGATCGGAGAGAAGTGGCCAGACAATGCGTCGTGAAAATAAAGACCTGCCTGGGAAACTCAAGAAACCTGAAGACAGATATAAAGACAGACGTGTTGAGTGCCGTTGACCAACTCTACCTATTGTTCAAGGAAGGAGAGAGCGTGAAAGGTAGGACACAAAAACCGACGAAAGACGTAGAAACAGAGACAGAACCGGAAAGAGAAAAAGAACCAAAGAAGGACACAGGTAAAGAGCACAGTGAAATCCTAAAAAAGCTTGAGGAACACGCTAAGCTAATAGAAGAAAATAACGACAAGATGGAAAAGCTAAAAACAACTATCGAAAAGCACCAAGAGTTCCAAGAAAGGCAAACATACGCGAGTGTAGCGGCGGCTCTGCCAAGCAGCAGACATCCAACGGGACAAGCCGCACTACACTCGGTTGTAGTGACCGCCAAGAGCGAGAAAGAAACCGGGGAACAGGTCTTGAACAGAATAAGAGAAACGGTAAACGCTAAGGAAAGTGGGATAACGGTAGAAAAAATCAGGAAGGCAAAGGACAGAAAAGTGATAGTGGGATGCAGGACCGAGGCAGAAAGGCAAAGGATCAAGGAAAGGCTCAAAGGAGCAGCGGACCTCAACGTCGAAGAGATCAAGAATAAGGACCCCCTTGTGATCATCAGGGACGTCTTCAAGTTCAACAGTGACGCGGATGTCCTGAACGCCCTGAGGACCCAAAACAAGGGGGTGCTTACCGATGACATCAAAGATCTAAAGATGGAGGTCATCTATAAGAAAAACGCGAGGAACCCACACACGCACCACATAGTGATGAGGGTGGCCCCTAAAATCTGGCGACGAATGGTTGATGCGGAAAGCGTCCTTATTGACCTCCAGCGAGTGCAGGTGGCGGACCAATCGCCGTTGGTCCAATGCTCACTCTGTCTGGGGTATGGACACGGAAGGCGCTTCTGCAAAGAGACCGTGGAGAAGTGTTGCCACTGTGGGGGCCCCCACATGCGCTCCGAATGCGCAGACTGGCTCGCCGGTGCCGCCCCATCATGCAGCAACTGCATGCATGCGAAGATGGACAGGACTGATCATAACGCCTTCAGTCAGGACTGCACCATCCGCAGAAAGTGGGAGGCACTGGCGCGAGCCACGATAGCGTATTGCTAAGGTGGTCACGGGGGTCTTACCTGCACAAACCAGCGCGAGGCCATACCTAGCAGCTCAAGCAAACTTGCAAAGAAAGGAACTGGCAACACAAGAGCTTATGCTTGAAGCAAGTAAGAGAAGGATGGCCTTCGCGCTGGTCCAAGAACCATACATCGGGGCCGTTGGCGAAATAAGGAGCTACCAAGGGGCTAGGGTCTTCCAGTGCACAAACCACGGCGACAAAGTAGTCAAGGCTGGAGTAGTGGTCTTTGACAAGGACATCGATGTATGTCAGTGTCCAGACTTGACTACACCAAACATCGCAGTAGTTAAGATGCGCACCAGTGCCTGGGAGATAGCAGTAGTATCCTTCTACTTTGAGCCAACGGAACCCATCCAGCCGTACTTGGAACACCTGAAAAAGATAACGCAAAACGTGGGTGTAGGAAAGATCCTTATAGGAGGGGATGCAAACGCAAAAAGTACTTGGTGGGGTAGTAAAAAGGTTGATGACAGGGGGGAGGATATGGCTGGGACAATGGAAGAGCTGGATTTGCAGGTGCTCAACGAAGGGGACACCCCAACGTTCGCCACAGTGCGAGGAAACCAAACCTACACCAGCTTCGTGGACATCACGGCCTGCACAACCAACTTACTGGACCTAGTAGAGGACTGGAGAGTCGACGAAGGCATTACAAGCTCGGACCACAACGCACTACTTTTCAAAATTAGGTTAGAAAAAGCGAAAGGCACACAAATTAGTAGAACCACTAGGGTTTACAATAGTAAAAAAGCGAATTGGGACCAGTTTCATGAGAAACTGGCCAAATTACAAAACGAACATAGCATAATTAGCGACACAATAGATAAAATAGATAAAAACACAGAACTAGAAGACCAAATAAAGAAATACATAGACATTATTACAGAGGCAAGCAATAGTAGTATCCCTAAAACAAAAGAAAAAAGTCAAGTCAACTTACCGTGGTGGTCCGAGGAGCTCGCTCTGCTGAAGAAAAAGGTCGCAACTCACAAGCGAAGAGTCCGATGTGCAGCGCCAGTCCGGAGGGAGATGGTCGTCGAAGGGTACCTGCAAATAAAACAAGAATATGAGAGCAAAGTAAAGAAAGCACAAATAGAAAGCTGGAAGGGTTTCTGCGAGAGGCAGGATAGGGAAGGAATGTGGGAAGGGATATATAGGGTAATAGGGAGAACAACAAAGAGGCAAGAAGACCTGCCCTTGGTAAAGGAGGGAAAGCCACTTACCCCAAAGGAGTCCGCCGTGATGCTATCGGAAACTTTTTACCCGGAAGACAAGGAGGAAAGTGATAACAGTGAGCATCAACAAACTAGACTTAAAGCCGACCAAGTAAATGGCTGGGAGCATGATACAACACATGACCCGCCATTTACCCCTGAAGAGGTGAAAGCTGCCACAAACAGCTTCAACCCTAAGAAAGCTCCGGGTTCGGATGGTCTGACGGCGGATATTTGTAAACACGCTATAGTACAAAATCCGGAGTTGTACCTATCACTGGCCAACAAGTGCCTAGAGCAAGGCTACTTCCCCAAGATCTGGAAAGAGGCGACCGTGGTAGTACTCCGGAAACCGGGGAAGGTGAGCTACACGGAAGCCAAATCCTACAGGCCGATAGGGTTGTTGCCAGTGATGGGTAAAATTCTGGAAAAAATGCTAATAAACCGAATAAAGTGGCACATCCTCCCGAAACTGAGTGACTGCCAATACGGGTTCATGCCCAGACGGAGCACAGAAGACTCCCTCTATGTCCTCATACACCATATACGCGAAAAGCTGAGACAGAAAAAACTTGTAACACTAGTATCGTTGGACATAGAGGGAGCCTTTGACAGTGCGTGGTGGCCTGTCATTAGGACTCGTCTGGCAGAGGAAAACTGTCCCATTAACCTACGTAGAGTCGTCGATAGTTACCTTAGCGATAGGCAGGTTAAGGTTAGGTACGCCGGGGAAGAGGTTAGCCGGAAAACCACCAAGGGCTGCGTCCAAGGGTCCATCGGAGGTCCCATTTTTTGGAACCTGATCCTAGACCCACTACTAAAAGGACTCGGGCAGCGCGGAGACTACTGCCAGGCGTTTGCCGACGACGTAGTACTGGTGTTTGACGGAGAAACGGCGCTGGAAGTGGAGCGACAGGCGAATGTCGCTCTCGCTTATGTTCAGGAGTGGGGGGTTAGGAACAAACTTAAATTTGCACCGCACAAGACCAGCGCGATGCTCATTACGAACAAACTTAAGCACGACACCCCACGCCTGAACATGGGCGGGATCGACATTGGCATGTCGGAGGAGATCAAGATCTTGGGGCTCACGATAGACAGGAAGCTCACGTTCAATAGCCATGCGGCAAATGTCTGCAAAAAGGCATTGAACGTGTACAAGAGTCTGTCGAGAGCCGCCAAGATCAGTTGGGGTCTACATCCGGAGGTAGTTCGAACCATATACACGGCAGTAGTCGAGCCGATAGTAATGTATGCAGCCAGTGCCTGGGCACCGGCAGCTAAAAAATTGGGCATACAGCGGCAATTAAATGCAGTCCAACGGGGCTTCGTGCAGAAAATCTGCAAGTCCTACAAAACCGTTTCCCTAAACTCGGCACTAGTGCTGGCTGGCATCCTGCCACTCGACCTCAGGATACAGGAGGCAGCCGCCCTGTATGAGGCAAAGAGAGGAGTCCCCCAGCCGGCACTAGGAGACAGGGAAGTGGAAAAGATGGCTGCATTTAATGAATCCCCTCACCCGGCGGAACATATGTGCCTGGAATTCGTATGCCTGGAAGACCAACAGCAGGTGGACGCTCACAGCGATTACGCAGTCCGAGTGTTCACGGACGGCAGCAAGATTGAGGGCAAGGTCGGAGCGGCATTATCCGTATGGAATATGTCCGCCGAGACCAGCACCCGTAAATTGAAGCTGTCGTCCTACTGCACCGTCTACCAGGCAGAATTACTGGCCATATGGGAAGCCACGAGGGTGATTCTCAAGAGCTACCAAACAAGCTTCGCTGTATACAGTGATTCCAGGTCTTCATTAGAGGCAATCACCAACTACGCCTCAACAAATCCTCTCGCTGGTAATATCCGTAAAAACCTAAAGTTGGCAAAGGACCAGAACAAAACTGTTGCTTTGTTCTGGGTCAAGGCTCATGCAGGTCTCGAGGGTAACGAGAGGGCTGATATTCTGGCAAAGGACGCGGCACTTCGCACTAAGACAAGACCGGACTACGACCTCTGCCCAGCTTCCCACATAAAGAGGCAAATAAGGATGGGGACACTAGGAGAATGGGGAAATAGATACAAAACCGGCGAAACAGGCTCAATAACCAAACTGTTCTTTCCAGATGCCATAGCAGCGTTCAATACGGTCAAACATATAAAGCCGGCCGGAGTACTAACACAAGTAATGACAGGGCACGGTGGGTTCTCCGAATACTTGGCACGTTTCAAGTGTAAGGATAGCCCATCGTGCTCCTGTGAGCCCGGCAAGCCGGAAAGCATCCCGCACATCCTCTTTGAGTGTCCCATATTTGGCAAAGAAAGATACGAGGTAGAGCACAAAATAAATGTAACTTTGACACCAGACAATGTTTATGAGTGCATTAGTAATAAAAACATAAGAGAACAATTTTTAGACTATTGTGTAACTGTAGCAAATAAGATAATAGATAAAAATAAGGATAGATAAGTTTGTATGAACATACATATTTTAAATAATATGTATAAGATCATCATTAAATAATACTGTAAAAAACTGTTAGCATAAAATAGGATTAAAAATATATGTAATAAAAACTGTAAGAAATTAAGAAACTAGACTTTGCCGCTAAATAGAAATTGTTAATTAGAGTAAACCCTTTTTTAGATCAAATACCACCCCTGTTATCCCATAAATGTAAATTTAGCAAGACTGTGTAAAAAAGTGTAATTAGATTTAAGACTCCCCTAGACCCCAAGAGGGTACGATAAGCCTGTAGCCCTGTAAACCTGTAGATAGAATTAAACGATAAAAACGTCTTTGATTTCGTCAAAGGAACGAGAAAAAAAAAAAAAAAAAAAAAAAAAAAAAAAAAAAAAAAAAAAAAACCTAACCTAACCTAACCTAACCTAACCTAACCTAACCTAACCTAACCTAACCTAACCTAACCTAACCTAACCTAACCTAACCTAACCTAACCTAACCTAACCTTTTTTTTTTTTTTTGTATCGGGGGGAAATCTGCACACAGACACCTTAACGCACCGAGGGATGCGCTAAGGTAGTGTGAGGTTGACGACCTCGCTTCGTCGACTCACTAAAACCACCCCGTGGCCGGCCTCGATGCATATCAAGGGGTTCCGGGATCTCCAACGGAACGCACCGGTACCCCTCTCGCATTTTGCCTTGAGCACATCCCGGGAATGACAACCACAGCCACCCCCGAAGCTCACGGTGACACTTGCCAAGAGTGTCGCCGCCTTCCCAGGACCGCATGACCGCCAGCCAGGGCCCTCGCCCCGACCAGCTGCTGATCCCAAAAAGGCCCCTGTTTGGCAGGGGCTACCACTCGCCCCCTCTCGGGGCAGGCGGCGCAAAGCTACAGGAAATCCCGAAACCTCTTGCCGCCCCCATCCCTAGCGACCAGTCCCACTGGTATCGCTCCGTGGCCTCCAAACACGTAAGTGGCAAAGCCAGTCAATCATGTACGGGTGTTACGATGATTGGCTGACCAAGCCACCCAGCCCTTAATGGATGGATAGAGAGTTGGATGCTCTCCATCAGACCACTCGCCCCCGTCTGGGGCCGGTGGCTCCAGATTACAGGTAAACCCGCAACCTTTTACCACCTCCTTCCCGAGCGACCAGTCCCACTGGTCTCGCTCAGTGGCCTCCAAACACGTAAGTGGCCGAGCTTGTCAATCATGTACAGGGAGTAACTATGATTGGCCAACCCGGCCACCCAGCCCTTGATGGATGGATGGAGAGTTTCGGGAGCGGGACGAACCAACCCTTCGCTCTCCATCAGACCACTCGCCCCCCACTGCGCCCTTTGCTAATCAAAGGGACGCGCGGGGAAGCCGCCCCGTGTCGGGTTATTAGCCACCATGAAACGCTACCCCAGTACTCTGCGGCAGTGCTTCATGGTGTTACCAGGGTGCACCACGTGGAGGTTACCCGACCTCGCACCCCAACCTAACCTAACCTAACCTAACCTAACCTAACCTTTTTTTTTTTTTTTTTTTTTTTGACCCAGGAAAATCTTTTATAGATACCACCGGCCCGGGGGGACCGATGGTTATGTGGGACTCCCCGCCTTGACAAAGGCGGTATACCCAAACTAAAAACCTGGGGGTGTTCTCCTTATCGCCTTTGTGCCGGGGCTGTGGGCGCTTGTTTAAATTCTTCCATGGCCCCAGCGGCGTTGCTTTTTAGGCACCTTCTTGTGTTTTATGATTCATCTTATCTCTTGCGAGAGGCGCGCGGAACACCCGCGCGCGCCACCTCGAGGCTTGTCAGAAGGCGACGGACATCCCCCGATGCCCGCCGCCTAAGCCTTATGGGGGTCGGATTCTGGGGAGATCCCTCCGACGACGCCCAGCTCTTCTGCTGCGAATCGGGTTAAGGGTCGATATTTCCCTCTCCCGTTCTGCAGCTTCCTTCTGCGAGAGAACCTCTTCGCAGAAGGTTTGACAGGCTTTCCACTTTATATCACTCTCGACCATTGCCTTGACAAAAGCCGAGAGTGATAAGTCACATCCGATTTTGTGCACTAGTTCTTGCCGGGGGATCGCCCAAGCTGGGCATTCGGCAAGCGTGTGTTGTGCATTATCAACTGTGCATGAACAATGATGACATGCCTCAGTAGGTTCTCTTCCAATTTGACACAGGTACTTCGAGAAACACCCGTGTCCCGATAGTACCTGCGTCAGCCGGTACGTTAGTGCACCATGCTCTCTGTTCATCCACTCCTTCAGGACTGGCCGGATCGCCTCGATGGTTCTTAGGCCAGCGCTTGGCTGTGCCAGCCGCCTGTTCCACCCTTGTACAAGAAGATCGTAAATTTGACTTCTACGAAACTCCACCTCTCTTGGCGCTGGCTTTACGCCCTGCGCTTTTTGCTGCTCGCGCCAAAAATAAATTGACGAGAGGCCTTTTGCTTCCAGATCCCATGGCAGTGAACCTGCCAGGGCACATGCCGCCTCGTTGGATACTGTGCGGTATCCCCGAATGACTCTTACTGCCATCGCTCGCTGCGGCTTTCGGAGAATGGCAGCATTCTGGTTGTTAAGAGCTTCGGCCCATACAGGAGCTCCGTACATGGCCATTGACCGGACCACACCCATGTACAGCTTCCGACAACTAACTTTTGCTCCTTTAATGTTGGGCAGTAACCCTCCAAGTGCGGCTGCCGTTCCCATGAGCTTAGGAACGAGGCTCGCAAAATGAGCATTAAAGTCCCATCGGCTATCAAGGACAAGTCCAAGGTATTTCATCGTCGACTTGACACCGATGCGGACACCACTAACCACAATATGGGATTCACTAGGGGGCTTATTCCGAGGACCGTGGAAACATAAAGCCTCCGACTTGGACAGCGCCACCTCAAGACCCAGACTTCTTATGCGACCTACCACCTGAGCTACGCCAGCCGTGGCCAGGAGTGCAGCACTTCTGTACGTTTTGCCCCTCGCTGTGACAAGGGTGTCGTCTGCATAACAGGTTACACCAATGCCCCAGAGAGTGGCACCTCGCAGAACCCAGTCGTAACCAATGTTCCACAAGAGTGGCCCAAGGACCGACCCCTGTGGAACACCGCACCACATCCTATGCTGACTCCATCCCTCTTGCCCCTCAAACGACACAAATCGACTCGAGAGGTAATCTCTGATTATACCCCGAAGGTATTGGGGTACCTGGTGGTACCTTAAGGCTTCATGTATGCAGTTCCATGGTAAAGTGTTAAAGGCGTTGGCGATGTCCAGAGACACCGCCAAGACAACCTCGCCCCTAGACACTGCCTCCTCTGCAACAGTCTTAACCTGGAGGATCGCACTGACTGTTGAAAGTCCCCTACGAAAACCGAACTGGTTATCAGCCAAGTCCGGACCAACACAAGATAGATGAGCCACCAGTCGTGTCGCAATTACCCGCTCAAATAGCTTACCCACCTCATCCAAAAGAACAATAGGGCGGTAAGCTGATGGTGACTCTACGGGGCGACCATCCTTCCTTAGCAGCACCAGATTGCCAGTTTTCCACTGTGTAGGAAAGCTCCCCTGTTCAAGACAGGCACCAAAAAGACATTGGAGCCGAGGTCCCAGGACCTTAAGTGCTAGCACCCAAGCTTTCCCTGGAATGCCGTCAGGACCAGGTGCCGTATTTTTCGCCCCGAGTTTCCTAACAGCCTCTCTTAACTCAACTTCATTAACTTCTGGCACATCGTCATTTCCAGCCGTCTCCTCGTCAGGCGGAGCCATGTTTGGCGGCGTGTGTTCCTCCACTCTCGGAAACAGAGCTGCCACCACTCTCTCCAGAAGCTGTGGCTCAAGACTTTGAGTCAGAGGTGGCGCCCAAGGGCGAAGTTTTCCCCTAACCATCCTGTAGGGTCGCCCCCACGGGTCCTGGTTCAAAGTCTCCAGCAATTCGTCTCGGGCTTGGGTTTTCGCCTGAGCGATGGCCAACTGAAAAGCCGTCTTGGCTTCTCTATAGAGGCTATATAGATGTGTCTCTTGGCCCTCGTCACGACGTCTTTTCCTGCGCTGCCTCGTGTATTGACGCCTAGCCGCCACGCAAGCAACACGCAGGTCAGCCAGATCAGATGACCACCAATAAACCTGTCGTCTTGCGGATTGTGGACCAACTCTTGGCATAGCCGCGTCACAAATGTCCGTCATCGCCTCGCGAAACCATTCGGCTTCACTCACAACTTGGAGCTCAGCCCCTGATCTTGGTTGCGATACCCATGCCTTAACCAGAGCGGCTTCCTCTAATAAGTCTTTGTCTAGGCGTTTTAGAGCCCATCGAGGACTGTTCCTGCTTGTATTGGATTCGCTCGGCCTATTGTTTACCGGCGGAATATGGGCGACCTCAAACCGAATATATCTGTGATCGGATAGGGTCTCTACATCTTCCAAGACCTGCCAACTATTGACACGGGTTGCCAGGTTCACGCTTGCAAAAGTGACATCTACTATGGATTCACCATTCTGCCTAACACATGTAGATACTGATCCCCTATTAAGAAGCGTGAGACCAGAAGTTAAGGCCCACTCCTCTAATGCGTCTCCTCGCGGATTAGTGACAGGAGACCCCCACGCTGCAGATTTTGCGTTAAGATCCCCTAGAACGAGCACTGGATCCGGATGACTCTGCCCGACCAGGGCCCCCAACTCCACGAGAAAGCTCTCAAACTCAGTGAGGGTTCTATTCGGAGAAAAGTACGCCCCAATGACCATTATCCCCTTTACACGAGCTGCTACGCAACCTCGACCTTTAATTATCTTTTCAAAAGAGTTTCCCTTCACTATAATTGTGACCAAACCTTCATTGTCTGCGGCCCAGTTGTTCCTAGGGGAGACAAAGTAAGGTTCGGTTACCACCGCTATGTCTGTTAACCACTCCGCCATGCTCTGGGTCAAGAGATCCTGAGCTCTGGCGGAGTGGTTAACGTTCGCTTGCAGGAAACGTAAAGCCATAACTATACGGTTTCCATGTGCTCCCTCTCTTCCCGCGCTTGAGACGGGGGACAGCTAGAAGCTGACGCCGCTGCACCTGAAGTGCCTGCAGCCTTATTCCTTTTCGCCTTAGGAGGGGCACACCCCTTGCTACCCAGGCGATGCGCCGCTGACTTGTTTGCCGCTGCACAAAGAGAGCACTTTGGTTGTGCAGTGCACCCTGCTGATTTATGGCCGAGACCGCCGCAACGGTAGCACTCTTCACTACGGTCGACCTCTGCGGTGCACTGAGCACGAACATGCCCACTCTGGTGGCACCGGAAGCACCTCATTGGCCATGGCTGAATCAGCTCTACCCTGGCTGATACCCAGCCAATAAGCAGGCGTCCCTCTCCTCCCAATTTCTTGGCAGCTGCCACTGGGCATCTCACCAGTGCAACTCCCGTGCCTTGGTAGGTGCTCTTTATATCTCCTACTTTAACGGATTCCTCCGAACACTCTCCTCGCTTTGCCACAGCAGCGACAAGGTCCTCCTTAGTGACGGAATCATCCAGACCTAGGATCCGGAATTCAGCGCACTTTATGGGCCTGGAGACTTTTACAACATCGTTCCCCAGGACTGCTCTCAACTTTTCTGCGAATGTATCCGCCCTCTCCGCACTTAGGTCGCCCTCCGACACCTGTAGGATACGGGCACCAGTAGCGGCTTGGCGGAACCGTATGCTCGCTATTCCGCAACTAGCCAGATCTACCTTATCCTTTGCCTCTTTAATGACCTGGCTATACGTCATTCCCCTTTCCTCAGCTCCCGGTTGCAGCGTAATGACCACTGCTGCAGACCGTGGAGTGCGAAGTTTTGCCGCAGAAGGCCGTCGATCAGCTTTAGCCTTAGCTGCAGGCTTTGGCTTAGCACTTTGGGCTTGAGGTACCCCCTTGACTTTTTTACCACGCTTGGTCACAGTACTCCATTCATCATTTGCAGCCTCGCGACTTGATGTAGACGCTTGGGGCTGCGTTTCCTGAGGACCTAGGGTATCCGCTACCTTCTTCTTTTGTTTCTTCTTCTTGGCCCCTGTTTGGGGTGGCGGAACCTGTGGTTCGGCTTCTTTCGTCGCATCCGGTTGTGTTGGGGCGACTGAACGCTTGTCCGCTGCTAGGGGTGGGCGATTACGCTTTTCCGGAAGCAACCTGTCTTCCATACCCTCAAAACGCGCATTTATCATGTTGCCCACCTGCATCATCATTGCTCGCGCCATTTCCTCATAATTGTTGTCTCCGCGAGGTGTCGATTGAGTCGATCCAATGTCAGCATGGTTCACTCTCGCGGAGGGCAATTCCTCTGGGTCCCGTACAAGCATCGCTCGTATCTCGGCCAACTCTTTACGGAGCTGCACCACTTCAGCTCGTAAGCTAGCATTATCCGCTTGTAGCTTTGTTGTCTCCTCAGATGCTGTGGTAGCGGCGAGTGCTTCTACCGCAGCCTTAATTGATGCAGCCGAGTCTTTAAGGGCCCTTGTGAAGGTTCCCTTAAGGTTGCCAGACTTCGTGGCAACGGTCAAGATTACATCTGCTGCATCGGCGACTTGCTTGACCATGTCAGAAGCAAGCCCCCTGTTCTCCACCGGTGTAGGTGGAATCACCGTTTGCCTGGTCTTCAGGTATTCCACTTTGGAAGACACCTCCTGTTCGGCGCTTCGTTGAGCCTCTTCACGAATCGCCTCTTGCTTGAGAGCGTTTAACTCTGCTTGCGCCTTGCCTAGGCCGACATATTTGCCTGTTGTAGGCGGACGCCCTCTACCTCGCTTGGCCACCAGCACACTAGGTGACTGGGCTGGTGACGCGTCGTCACTCGACACAGCAGACTCTGGCCTGGATGTCATACGCCTCTTTATACGAACGCTCTTTTTCCAGAACTTGTCCGGAATTGGTTCGACGACCACACTACATTCGCTGAGCCTAGCGGAGTCTACCTCTGACTCAAAACTAGCCACCGAAATGTTATCACAGGAGCCGTAAACCTCGTTTACGCTCCTAGACCTCTCTTCTAGGGCAACTACCATACCCATGTTCTCCCTCTCAGTATCGCTCTCCAAGAGTGCGAAAGAATTCTCTCCGCTTACGCGGCCACCACTTACGTCTAGTTTTTGTTTTTGTTTGTTTTCCATATTTATTCCCACGATTATAGGCCGATCTAAAAATAACTCCCAGGTTACGCCCATCCTGAAAGCTAGGGTACATACTGCGAAGGTCCCCTGTTATCCGCAGGTTTTTACGTGTTTTCTCACGGGTTATTTGTTTCAAGGTTTTCCTTCCTCTGGGCCCGGCCAATTAAGGCAACGCCCCTTCGGACCACGCCGCTATTAACATACCCTCGTGCGCCTGACGGAGAGTCTTTGAAAATAACGACGTTGGAACCGGCTGGAGAGGCGGCTAACCCTCTCCGACGAACCAGTCAATAGGATTAGTATTGAGCAGTCCGCCATGTCCTCTTAGCTGAATTCATCAGCATCCTAACTATATACAATTATATAGTTCGGAACATGCTTATTTACAAAAACACAAAGTGTTTTATTTACATACACAGTTTTATTATAATATTTACAAAATATACAAAATAAAATACCTCTCAATGCTCTCCTCCTAACGCTTCGTCCACTGCGCCCTTTGCTACTCAAAGGGACGCGCGGAGAAGTCCCTATTCCCCCCCACCCCCGTGGCCTAAAACGACCACGAAGGCGCCTGGTGGTTTCAGTTACGTCTATTTCAGAAGGAAATAGACCAATAACAGGCAGCAACCACGTGAAGGATTACCACCAGACTTGCCTTGAGGATCTTCACGACTGATGCGCTCTCCCTCAAGACCATTCGCCTCCATACCCATACCCCCGGGTATGGAAGGCCTGCACTTATCCAATTAAATGGATAAACCCAGACCCGCCCAACCTAACCTAACCTAACCTAACCTAACCTAACCTAACCTAACCTTTTTTTTTTTTTTTTTTTTTTTTTTTTTTTTTTGGTATCGGGGGGAAATCTGCACACAGACACCTTAACGCACCGAGGGATGCGCCAAGGTAGTGTGAGGATGACGACCTCGCTTCGTCGACTCACTAAAACCACCCCGTGGCCGGCCTCGATGCATATCAAGGGGTTCCGGGATCTCCAACGGAACGCACCGGTACCCCTCTCGCATTTTGCCTTGAGCACATCCCGGGAATGACAACCACAGCCACCCCCGAAGCTCACGGTAACACTTGCCAAGAGTGTCGCCGCCTTCCCAGGACCGCATGACCGCCGGCCAGGGCCCTCGCCCCGACCAGCTGCTGATCCCAAAAAGGCCCCTGTTTGGCAGGGGCTACCACTCGCCCCCTCTCGGGGCAGGCGGCGCAAAGCTACAGGAAATCCCGAAACCTCTTGCCGCCCCCATCCCTAGCGACCAGTCCCACTGGTATCGCTCCGTGGCCTCCAAACACGTAAGTGGCAAAGCCAGTCAATCATGTACGGGTGTTACGATGATTGGCTGACCAAGCCACCCAGCCCTTAAAACCTAACCTAACCTAACCTAACCTAACCTAACCTAACCTAACCTAACCTAACCTAACCTAACCTAACAAAAAAAAAGTGAAACCTACTAAAAAAAGTCCAACCTAACAAAAAACCCTAACCTAACCATGTAAACTTATACTTGTTTAAACTTTCGCGCCTCTCCATTTGAAGTTTCCTTTCATCGAGATATAAAAAAAAAAAAAAAAAAAAAAAAAAATTGTGAAGAATAGGGAAAAATAGAGATAATTAAGGGAAGCTTACTTTGTGACAAGTTTACTTTGTGACATGTTTGTCACTTTTATTAATAGCCTAACCCCCGAATACTGAAACGCAACTCAGATCTAAGCACGTCTCAAGCGACAAATATTTGACAGTTTTCAATGAAAATCTGTCAGATATTCGTCGCTTGAGACGTGCTTAAATCTGAGTTGCGTTTCAGTATTCGGGGGTAAGCGCGACAATTCCACAATTTTGTCGCTTTATGACATAAATGTCGAATTGTTAGCTTTATTAAACAGGGGCCTGGTTAAAGCTTGTATGTTCTAGGGAAACTAAAAGACGGTAGCTGGCAACAATCTGGGTCTGGCTAATGTACGTTCAGTTAGAACGAATCCACTTTTTTTCTACTATGAAATTGTGATTTGTTGATTGTGTGGCCCATGTACACTAAAGCATTAAACGACGCAAACGACAATTACTTTTTTTATCTAGCGATTAATAATAATTGTCTTATAGGAGACAGCTCCTTTGAGGGTATTGAAAACACATTTCCTGGCACTGCGGTAGCCGCTGCCGCAACACGTACCGTGCGTATTTCTATGTTTATAACATAACCTATATTCAAGTCGGATCCGCTCTATATTGTAGGTTATGTATGCCTATGTATCCAGTGCCAGAACAAATAAGTAAAAATCAATGTTTGAATTGCTCTAGTGTCCATGTGACCTAACTAGCATCAATAATAACGGTGCTTACAATAACGTGATGTACATTATCGCCTCCCAATAATCCACTCAGTGGATACAATCTGTGGTGGGATTGTTTGGGCCCTGCAATCAAACAGTGGAACCACTGTTCCACTGGTTGATTGCAGGGTGTTAGGTGATATCGATTTCAATGATTTGTTTGTTTTCAGAGATCGATTACTTATTTATTGTTCAGCCTTTGGCGAAATGACGATTCACGCGGGAGGGTTTTTGATTTCTCTGCTCTTCGATATTACAACGAATTTCTGTGGATTTGATGGTCCGTGCTAGGACAATAACTGCGGTTCTAATCGTGAAGAGTTTACGCCAAATTGACCGCCTCAAGTAAGTCTGATAACCATAGTTTCGTTGGACAGGACTCGTTAGTCGATATCGGCGCGTAGTACTTTCTTTCTGTTGATAAGTAGTGGCTGTACTGAGCCCCCCGGAGTCATCCTTCAGATACGGGCCCTCAGACCTGCTGGGGTTGACCCGCCGGTGCCGACCCAAGGAGCATCCTCACCCCGTTCATTGAGGATCGCCGCGAGGTCGAGCGAGCCCGGCGCCGCTCGTGGTTGTGGTTTTAGTGCATTCTTGAGGAGGGTCCCGGCGCGGCGCTCGCAGCAGTACCTACCTGCCTGCCGGGCGCGGGCGCCACCTGCAGCGCCCAGGGCTCGTCATCGTCACCAGATGCTCTCCACCAGTAGGCCTACCACAAGCTCTGTCTGGCTCTGGTTTTGAGTCTGTGTGAGTGCTGTCTAAATAAATCCTACGTCGAAACGTCACACGCACAGTATAATGCACTGGTGAGCATTCACACAGACTCAAAACCAGAGCCAGAGACAGAGCCAGACAGAGCTCATGGTAGGCCTACCGATCGCGAGGAGGCCCCAAGCCTTCACCCCACCCGTGCGATAAAATAACATAACTTTTGATTCGTAACCAAACCGGACTGGAGGTAGGCAGGCCGCATCACCAACCCTAGATAGTATGTACCTACCTATAAGGTAATAATTCCCATGTGTAACTCATAGTTACAATATTATTTATTGAGTATTTTAAGTTATTCAATGTATGTATTCATTAACCAATTCAGATCTATATTATTTGACCAAAATAAGTGATAGGTAGCGGTCATCAGAGAGTAGTTTGATTTTCAAATGTTACTGTCATTAAGCAGTCTGTAGCCGGCAGGAGGGAGTTAAAGGAGGGTTCTAAGCTAATGTGTTGTTATGAAGACAGTTTTCGCTTATCTTTGCTATATAACTCTTGTTAAAGCAAAAACTAAAAAAAATATAATAATAAAAATAAATATAAGCAGTCTCATAATGCACTCATATAAGATATTTTTCTATTCTTGTCTATTGTTGTCTATTCTTGTATATTATTCTCGGGTTTCCAAGATTTTTGTAACTTATTATTAAGTATTTAAATATAAATTCTCTTCTACTTAAAGCATCTCTTATTTAATTTTCTCTTAGGGGGGGACGAAAAGCAGAGTGTGCCACACGGTAGGTGTCCAATACGTATTGTGCATGCTTCATCAAAATTTAGTCTCCAATAAACCATCGTAAAGAACACTCGCTTTTTTAATTACAAACCTTCCCGCAAACAAAAAGGAACCTTAACGTACTGAACATAATGGTCAAATCGAGCCGGATCGATTAGTGGGAAGGCTTGCGGACTCGGACGGCCGACGCTCGGAGACAATAGGCCGCATTCCTTAGATAAGAACTGAGATTTGTGCATCAAGTTAAAGTGAATTATTTGAACTGTGTTTTAATATTGTTGGATTGATTTGTTACGCGTGTTTCTAAGTGAATGAAACTAAAATTTGGATTGCAGTGTATTTAAAGATTTGGACAAGTTGTGCTAAGAATATAGTTTGGACCTGGACTAAAAAACTAGACGAATAGTGTACCATAATACCTACGCTACAGTGTGCACTAGACTATTTTATTGTGTATTTGTGAACTACATGAACTAAGCTTTACCGCCTGGCTTCGTTTGATTTTAGTAGTGGGTTTTGGACTTTATTCAATTAAAAAAGAAAAAATAAACTACAATGACGACAGCAACTTCGGAACAGAGTCAATACCTAGCTACGTTAGAAGATGTTGCCAGCATGATACAAAAGGCGCAGATAAATATAAAAAAATGTCCTAAAGCGAGGCTCACGGAAGGTTATACCTATAAGGACCAGATTGAAGACCATAGAAGATTATTGGGCATCTTTCAAAGAGGCTCATAACAAACTCACAAAATGTACGCCGCGAGAACAACGAGGAGTTTTAAGCTATTTCTTGAATGAGGAGTTCTACAAACATGAGGAGATATACATCTGCTTTCAAGCAGATTTAACAGATCATCTGCTAAAACTGGAGGCGCAAAAGAAGATTGAAACTTGGAATATGTCAGGTTCAACCCAAGATAGCAATCCTTCATTTGCCAAACTTCCTCGGATCCAACTTCCCACGTTCTCGGGCAAGTATGAAGAGTGACCCTCGTACCAAGACTTATTCACGGCACTCGTCCACAACACAGCTATCAGTGACGTACAAAAACTTCATTACCTAAAGACTACGGTTTCTGGCGAAGCGGAAGTACTATTAAGAAACATACAAATAACCGGAAGTAATTATACACAGGCGTGGGAGTTATTGAAAGGACGATTCGGTAACAAACGAATGATTGTAAATTCTCTCTTGAAGAGATTATTTGGGCAGAAAAAGGTGACTAGTCCGTCAGCACCACAAATTAAAGCTGTACTAGATACAACGACAGAATGTATCACGAGCCTTAATAATTTAAAAGTGTGCACCGACTCTTGGGATCCTTTAATAATATTTCTGGTTGGACAGAAGTTGGACACAGAGTCCTTGAAGGACTGGGAAGAACATGCACAGAAGGAAGATGGTGAGGAGATGCCAACCTGGGAGGAGTTGAAGAAGTTTCTCGCATCTAAATTCCGCACTTTAGAGCTTATCGCTCCTATCACCGCTTCTTCTTCGAAAGACAAAGCACTAGCCCACAAGTCTTTCCACGTCACCTCCGAAGATAATATAGAAGAAACCGAAGGAAACTTATTTCAAACCACACACACACACGCCGCCTTTACCAGTTCACAACAGTCACAACCAACATGTACCTATTGTAAAGAGAAAGGACACTACATTCACAGCTGCAAGGGGTTCGGTAATCAATCTGTGGAACAAAGACAGGATTTCGTTAAGAATAACAACCTTTGTTTCAACTGCCTCATACCGAACCACAGCGTATTCAGATGTAAACATAGAATCAATTGCCGAGTCTGCGGAAGAAGACACCATTCCCTTCTTCACAAAGCCATGGAAACCAATCAAGAAGGGAATGTCAAGGAGCAAGAACCAGTAGAAGAAACAGAACACAAGGTTACCAGCGCACACTTCTCTAATGAACAACCCGGTCGTCAAGTGTTATTAGCAACAGCACAAGTAAATGTTAGAACAAGGAATGGTGATACTCATCTCCTTCGTGCTTTGATTGACCAAGGGTCAGAGGCCTCCTTTGTATCGGCAAGAGCCGTGGAATTATTAGGTTTGTCTAAAACTAATATCAATGGAGTCGTCTCTGGAGTAGGAGAAGGAACCACTGTCTCTATAAAACATTTAGTTGACCTGTCGGTAACATCGCGATTTGGTGAAGGTGGAGATGTTCGAGTAAAAGCTTATGTGCTGAAAAGGATCTCGACACAATTACCCTCGACACGCATCACGATGGACCTGACCATGCTTCAAACGTTACCATTGGCTGATCCCACATACTCTACACCGGGAAATATAGATATGTTACTCGGCGCCGAAGTCTTCTGTAAAATTATAGAAGATGGACTCGTGAAAATGCCCGAAGGCGTAGTGGCTCAGAAAACATGTTTAGGATGGATTCTTTCGGGTCAAAGAGAAGAAAAAACAGTTTGCAACCAACACAAAGTTATTACACTTCATGTTACGAGAATGATTTCTGAAGACAATGACATGCTGAAAAGATTCTGGGAAATAGAAACAGAATTATACAAAAAGAAGAAGTTATTGACAAAGGAAGAAGAAGAATGTGAAAATATATACAAACAAACAACAAAACGAGAAGCCAGTGGGAGATACGTTGTACACTTACCTTTAAAGCAAAGCATTGAAGAAACAGTAAGTTTATGTGGAGATACGAAACAACAAGCAATAAATAGATTCAAACAGTTAGAGAAAAAATTCCAACGAGATCAGAAGCTCAAGACTGAATATACAAAGGTTATCAACGAGTATAAAGATATGGGACACTTAAAAAGGTCTGAAGCGCCAGATGACAAACTTGCAATTTACCTGCCTCACCATGCAGTCATACGCGAAGATAAAGACACTACAAAGGTCAGAGTGGTCTACGACGCATCTGCTAAAGGTTCGAATGGACAATCCTTGAACGATGCCATGATGGTTGGACCTGTTTTGCAGCCAGATCTTAGAAGCCTCATTATAGCTTGGCGAAAACACAAGATATGCATAATTGGAGATATTGTTAAAATGTACAGGATGGTTAATATGACAGAATCACACACAAATCTTCAACGCATCGTCTGGCGGGATGATATAGAGGAAGAAATCGAAAGTTACAACCTAACAACTGTTTCATTCGGTACAGCAGCAGCTCCGTTTTTAAGTGTACGAACGCTAAGCCAACTAGCTGACGACGAAGAACACGACTACCCAGAGACAGCATCTGTAATAAAAACGTCATTTTATATGGATGATTTGATGGTGGGAAATGAAAATGTAGAAAAAACTAAAAAAATGAGTGAAGAGATAAAAGCTATACTACGAAGAGGAGGATTCGAAATGCAAAAATGGTCGAGTAACTCAGAAGAAGTACTAGAATATTTACAAGGAGAAGTTGAACAAACAAAAGACAAAGTAGATATTAAATTAGATAAGATTATAAAAATTCTGGGATTGACATGGGATAGAAAAGATGATGTATTTAAAATTACTGTGAACTTACCTGAAATGAAGTATCCTATTACAAAGAGATCCATTCTCTCTGATGTCGCTCGTCTGTTTGACCCGTTCGGATGGCTCGCACCTGTAATTATCACTGCAAAAACTTTGATCCAAAAACTGTGGCTATGCAGCTTAGGATGGGATGATGAACTGCCGTCTGACTTGAGTGAAGAATGGACCAAATACAGAGAAGAGTTAATACATCTGCAAAATATAAGGGTACCGCGCTGGCTGCAAACTACTCCAAACAATAAAGATGTACAACTACACGGATTTGCAGATGCATCCACTCAAGCATACGCCGCTGTTACATACCTCAGAGTTGTTGAAGATGACGTAGTTCACGTTACAATGCTTGCATCGCGAACCAAGGTAGCACCTTTGAAGCAAATGACGATTCCAAAACTAGAGCTATGCGCAGCAGCTTTACTTGCGGAGCTAATCAATGACCTGGAAGAACTTCTGAGTATCCCTAAAGATAACATTTTTGCTTGGACGGATTCGATGGTGGTTTTATCATGGCTACAATCACAGCCTAGTCGTTGGAAAACCTTTGTTGCCAATAGGGTCGCTGACATAACACGAATTTTAGATAATTCCCAATGGAGACACGTCCAATCTGCCGACAACGCCGCTGATATCGCCACAAGAGGAATCAATGCCCGAGATCTGGCTGATTCAGAATCATGGTGGACTGGACCACAATGGTTAAAACTAGAGAAAGTAGAATATGTTGGTTGTGATATTCCCAAAACAGAGTTGGAATCGAAAAGAACATTTAATATCACATTACAAGAGGAAGAGCCAATTTGGGAAAGATTTTCTGATGTAACAAGAATGAAAAGAGTGTTAGCATACTGTAGAAGAATGTTGAAGAAAAGAATATCCGAACCCAGAGATGAATACCTAAACTCAAACGAAATGGAAAGAATTTTAGAAGACTGCATCAAATATTATCAAGGCTTAGTACACGGGAAAGAGGTAGAAGATTTAAAGAAAACTGGAAATGTTAAAACTAGAAGTTCCCTCATTACGCTTTCTCCGTTTTTAGATGAGAAAGAAATTATAAGAGTAGGGGGAAGATTACAGAATGCCACAATAGAAGAAACAACAAAACACCCTATCATAATACCTAGCAATCAGCATATCACTAAGCTATTGATTAATGAAGCACATATTAAAACACTCCATGGCGGAATCCAACTTATGATGACTTATATAAGAACAAGATACTGGATGATTAATCTAAAATCAGCTATTAAAAAATGTTTAAGATCGTGCAAAATCTGTATCATCCACAAGGCCAAAACTAAGAACCAGTTTATGGGGCAGCTACCAGCGATGAGGGTGAATCCACATCGAGCATTTTTAAATAGTGGAGTTGACTATGCTGGTCCTATAATGATGAGGACTTCAAAGGGCCGCGGGCATCATGCTACCAAAGGGTACATTTGCTTGTTTGTGTGCATGGCAACCCGTGCTATACATCTAGAAGCTGTTACAGATATGACTTCACAAGCGTTTATAGCCGCTTTTCGAAGATTTGTTGCACGTCGGGGGCATTGTTCGCACTTATGGAGCGACAATGGGACGAACTTCATCGGCGCTGCAAAGGAATTACGCGAGATATTCCAGAAGGGAAATCACAAACTAACAAAAGAAGTTGCTGAATTATTGGCTAGCGACGGAACAACGGCTCACTTTATTCCACCGAGGATGCCGTCATATGGAGGTTTATGGGAAGCAGGAGTTCAGTCAGCAAAAAAGCATTTAGCGAGGGTGAGTAAAGATACCAAGCTAACTTACGAAGAAACGGCTACTTTGCTAGCACAAATAGAAGCATGCCTCAACTCTCGCCCTCTATGTCAAATAGATAACACAACAGAACCATTGACTCCTGGTCATTTCTTAGTAGGCGAGCCTCTAATTGGCGTACCTGATTTAAATTATCAGCACCATAATATTAACCTACTTACCCGATGGCAACTGATTCAGAGGATGACACAAGATTTTTGGCATAGATGGCAGACCGAGTATCTTAATACACTACAGCAGAGGTATAAATGGCAAGTGATGGTACCATCTCCTGCTGTTGGTGATATGGTGGTTGTTAAGGACGAAGATCTACCCCCGACTAAATGGTTGCTTGGAAGAGTAAAACATCTTCATGCAGGAGCAGATGATTTAGTACGAGTGGTAACTATACAATGCAAGGGCAACCACGAATTAAAAAGACCACTCTCCAAATTGATCTTACTCCCGAAAGAAACCGATCAATGACATCTACTTGAACTCTAATATATGAACTTACCTGCTTACATTGTTGATTATGTTTTAAATCCTATATTGAATTCGTTAGTGCAACTTTATCATTAACTATAAAATGTATACAGTCCATTTAGCTATAGTTACTTATATTTATCAATACTTAGTTAAAAACTATTGTTTTTGGCGGGCGATATGTCCAATACGTATTGTGCATGCTTCATCAAAATTTAGTCTCCAATAAACCATCGTAAAGAACACTCGCTTTTTTAATTACAAACCTTCCCGCAAACAAAAAGGAACCTTAACGTACTGAACAGTAGGTACCTAAATTATTTAACCTCGTGCGATGCATACCTACTTTGAATCCCTCTGGATTCAAAAAATCGCTCTCGCCCTAAATATATTATTTTGGTCTCCTAAGACACAATCTACTATTTTCTTTATTTATCTGGAGGTCAAAAAACTGGCTACAAAAGTCCATTTATTAAGATTTCCACCTGACGTTGAGCGGTAGTCAGGTTTTTGAGCTCCAGAGAAATTAAGAAACAAAATATTTTATATGTGTAATTTTCTGGCATTAAATAAATAATTTGATTGATTGATTGATTTTGTTGAAACTTTTCAAGGTCTTTTTATCAATGTTTCCACCTGACGTTGAGCGGTAGTCAGTTTATTGAGCTCCAAATAAATTAAGTAAAAACTAATTTGTTGAAATTTTTCTTAGTCTTTTTTTATCAAAATTTCCACCTGATGTTGAGCGGTAGTCAGTTTTTTGAGCTCAAGTTCTTTTATCAAGACTTCCACCTGATGTTGAGCGGTAGACAATTTTTTGAGCTCCAGACTAATAAACAAACAAAAAAAGCAGCCAAGTGCGAGTCGGACTCGCCCATGAAGGGTTCCGTAGCATCAAGTAACATAATATAAAGGTTCTTGTAGTTCGTCGAAAGGTAAATTGCGGTTTACGATTTATGACGTTTTAAAAAAAAACTACTGGCTAGATCTCGTTCAAACCAAATATCGTTGAAAGTTTGCATAGTAATGTACAACGTATATTTTTAGGGTTCCGTAGCCAATTGGCAAAAACGACACCCTTATAGATTCGTCATGTCTGTCTGTCTGTCTGTCCGTCCGTATGTCACAGCCATTTTTCTCCGAAACCGTAAGAGCTAGACTGATGAAACTTGGCGAGTAGATGTATTCTGTGAACCGCATTAAGATTTTTACACAAAAATAGAAAAAAAACTATAAATTTTGGGGGTCCCCATACTTGAAACTGAAACTCAAAAATTTTTTTTCATCGTACCCGTAGGTACGTTTGGGGTATACATAAACATACCATTCTTTAAATAATTATCTTACAAATTTTTTAACTAGCGGCACATAACTTACGTCATAATGTGTCATGTCGCGCACACTGCATGTGTGGATGTGTGCAGAGTGTGCTATCGGTACAGAGAGCGGAGTGCCGCCGGAGAGACGCCTATAACGCGTGGTGTATGATTCCGTACGACCAGTCGACCACCCTACGGTCCTAATCATAGGAAAATCTCGCGTTCAACTAATTCATTTTATTTCCAAAAGACAGTTTTCGTTACATAGTTACATTATTAATTCATTGTTTTTCTGCACATATTAGGTAGGTATTGTATTATTATTATAATTCTATTGGTATAATGCCTTAGGACGCCCACTTGAGGGCAAATGCCTCCTCCAATCCTCCCCAATTTCTTCTATTGTGAGCAAGCCGAGTCTGACTTGCACTCGCCTTTCCTAATTATGTCGTCCAGCCGTACCAGAACACTGTAGAAGATTAAAACACTATTTGTTCATAGATGCACTTTGTTCACTTTTCACTTTGCTTCTCGTCGATCTTTGTTCAGTGTATACCAACATTCACAGGGGCAGGGGGAGTTATAGGTTCTTAATAAATTAAACAAGTAAAGTTAAGATAAAATTTTATTTATTTCTATTAATTTTTGAGTCTATTTTCCCTTCAGTTGTATCTTTACTGGCTGAATCCTACAACCCTCATGTAAGATATGGCGCGGCCATGGCTCTTGGTATCGCTTGCGCCGGAACCGGAAACCGGGAGGCGATCGGTCTCCTAGAGCCGATGGTTAAATTCGACCCTGTCAACTTTGTACGGCAAGGGGCCTTGATCGCATCCGCCATGATTCTTATCCAACAGACGGAGACGCTTTGCCCCAAGGTCACATACTTCCGACAGCTGTACTCGCAAGTGATCTCAAACAAACATGAGGATGTTATGGCGAAGTTCGGCGCTATAATGGCTCAAGGGATCATCGATGCCGGCGGTCGCAACGTGACGGTTTCCTTGCAGAATCGCACAGGACATATGAACATGCTTGCCGTTGTCGGCATGCTAGTGAAAGCACCTGGGGACAAGAAGCCCCAGTGTTTCATGTAACGATGTGGACAGGTGTAACTACTTTGTCACACCAGTCGTAAGTTGAAACTATTAAATAAAGAGAAAGCGCAAACATCGGCTAAAATATTCGTCGTACCTCTAAGTTTTCAAGGTACTTGGCGACATTCTAAGCCTCTATTTATCTGGAGCTCAAAAAACAGCCTACCGCTCAATGTCAATATCATGGTGGAAATATTGAAAAAATGAAAAAAAAAAAAAAAAATTTGGAGCTAAAAAAACTGACTACCGCTCAAAGTCAGGTGGAAATTAATAAAGAGACTGAAAAATTTCAACAAAATATTTATTTTTTTCTTTACTTGGAGCTAAAAAAACTGACTACCGCTCAACGTCAGGTGGAAATACCTATTGATAAAAGACTTAGAAAAATCCGCTCATTTTCAGGTGGAAATATTGATTAGAAAAAAAAAAAAGGCCTTGAAAAAATTTACTACGACGCTTATTTACTCAGCCTCTTTGTACAACAGTAAATCCTACTTAGTGAGCATGTATGATAATATTTATTTGTTAGACAAGAGTGCAAAGTTGTTTTTATTCCCGTGCTCAATTTTGATGAACGAACAAGCAAAGGATTCTAAAATTTAACCACGAGTGCAGCAAGTGGTTTAAATGTTAAAATCCTAAGCGTTAGGCGAAGGAATCAAATGAGCACGAGGTGAAAGATCTAATTATTCATCCCATCTCAGCGAGGAAATTACTAACAGCAAAAAAGAAAATGGCGCGCGTAATAAAAAATAAATTAAAAGTAACACACGAAGAAGGTTTATTTAATGTTTGTTAAATTCGGCACCATGGCGGTAGAAGTAAAGAATTGACAAACTTAGTGCACGCGATATTCTATATTCAGCCTTACTTTATCCTCTAGCAGATGAAAACGGCTTTTGCACTGATATTGAACAGCAAAAACACACTTTTCGAGCTGGTGGGATGAAATAGTTATTTGTTATACAAGAGTGCAAAGCTGCTTTTTAACCGCGTGCTCAATTTTGATGACCGAGCAAGCGCAGGATTCTAATATTTAACCACGAGCGTAGCGAGTGGTTTAAAAGTTAGAATCCTAAGCGTTGGCGAAGGAATCAAAAGAGCACAAGGTGAAAAATCTTTGCACTCGAGTGCAACACGTAACTTTTCATCCCACCTCAGCGAGGAAATGACTAAATGCCAAAAATAACATGGCGCGACTAACACCATGAAGGTTCCGAGTATGAGTTTTTAACAAATTTAAAAAGGTTGCATGATAAATTCTGCACCATGCAGGTAGAAGTAAATAGGTTTCATGATGTTTTGAATTCACAAATACACCAAGAAGGTTACGAGTGCGAGTTTTTAACAAATTAAAAAAGGTTGTATGATAAATTCGGCACCATGGAGGTAGAAATAAATAGGTTGTGTATTCACAAACTTAGTGAACACGATATTCTAAATTCAAATTTACTTTATCCTCTAGCGCAGCGGTACTCAAAGTGTGTTCCGCGGAACCCTAGGGTTCCGCGCTACCCCTGTAGGGGTTCCGCAAGAATTTAGAAAAAAAAAACAAAATAATTAGTAACTGTTACATTGTTTTTTTATTATGCTTCTATAATAAAGAATACACTTTTAAAAACTATTGTTTTATTATAGAGTTCCGTCAAGTATTTTGCTTGTCAAAAGGGTTCCGTGACCAAAAAAGTTTGAGAACCGCTGGTCTAGCGGATAAAAACGGGTTTTCCACTCAGATATTGAACAGTAAAAATACACTTTCCGAGATGGTGGGATGAAAATATAATTATTGTATTGTAGTCTGCCTTGTTAGATGACATTCACTTACACGTATTACATTACATTGTAAATGAATGGTCTTATTTATAAAAAAATGCTACTACACTTTCAACGATATCTTCAATGATACACTGCTTGCGTTATAATTAATTTTAATTTAATTGAATTCTCAATGCAACAACAACATGCTAGCTCCTTTAGTATTAAGGATAAATTTTTATAGTGCTACTATGTTTTCATAATTTTCAACTTTAAGACTTTATTACATAACAAAATAATTGTAATATTAGCATGAGTAACTGAATGGGAACTTTAGTTCAGTTTTATCGAAGTCAGGGCGGCCAAGAGCATTTCCAGCCTTGTAATAATTAGTGAGTCAATATTGTATTAGTATAATAATAATATAATAGTGTGTGTGTGTGCTACGCGGAGAGGTCGCCGTGGTCGAACAGGTCCTGGTCGTAGAGCGTGGCGCGCACCGTGCGGCCGCCGAAGTAGCGGCCGTGCAGCGCGCCCGCCGCCGCGCTAGCCTCTGCAACGCAACGCAACACTATACATGACATCCCGCACTCTACCCCCTACCACAGCACAGCTTGGCGCGGCACACTCACCGTCGGGCTCCTGGAACTGCACGAATATCTTGACGTTGGCGTCGCTGGGCGGGTCGTCCTCGTGCTCGCGCTCGTTGTAGATGACGAGGCGCTGCACGGCGCCGTACTTGGCGCACTCCTCCTGGATCTCGTGGTGCAGCGCCTCGTCCACGTCGTCGGCGCGCACCATGTCGCGCAGCAGCAGCGTGCGCGACGCCCTTCGTCTCATCAGGCGCTGCATCACCAGGTGCCGCGCCGACTGGCCCGAGATCGACAGGCTCTCCTGCTGCTGCAGCGTGTCCGGCGACGCGTCCAGCAGCTTCTGCTGCAGCGCCGCCGTCGCCAGCGTGCGCCCCGCCTCCAGCGCGGCCGCCGCCATCGCAGCCGCCGCCGCGTTCCCCGCGCCTCCAGCGGGCGCGGCGGCGGGCGGCGGCGCGGGGAACACCACGCCCGGCGGCGGGAGCGCGGGCGCGGCCGCGGGCGGCGACGGCGGCAGCGGCGGCGGCAGCGCGGCCGGCGGCAGCGGCAGGGGCAGCGGCAGCGGCAGCGGCAGCACCGCGGGCGGCAAGGGCAGCGGCAGCGGCAGCGCGGCGGCGGCGGCGAGCGCGGCGGCGGCCGGCACGCCCAGCGCGCTGAGCTTGGTGAGGCCGAGCGCCACCGCGTTGCTGGCCACCGCGTCCATGGCCTGCAACACGCGCGCGCGCCGTCAGCCGGGAGCGGGGAGGAGTAAAGGGGGGACAGATAACGAGTACGCACCTGGATCTTGGCGGTGGCGGCGGCGGCGGCGACGGCGGCCGCGGTGGGCATGGCGGTGGGCATGGGCGGGCCGTGCAGCGCGTTGGGCGGCGTGATGGCGCGGCCGACGCGCAGGTACTGGCCGCCCAGGTCGAACAGGTTCATGGAGGCGATGGCCTCGAGCGCGGCCGCCAGCGAGCCGTACTCCAGGAAGCCGTAGCCCTTGTGCTTGTGCGCGCCCGCGCTGCACGCCACCTTCACGTACGTGATGGGGCCGAACGCCTCGAACACGCTGCAACACCACCACCACCACCATCACCACCTCCACTATACACCCGCGAGTGCAGTCACCAGTCACCACGCGGCACGCTCGCACTCACTTCTTGATGTCGTCCTCGGTGAGCTCGGGGTGGATGGACGCCACGTAGATGCGGTTGTACTGCTTGGCCTCCTCTTGGATCTCGTCGATGACTGCCTGCGCTTGCGGCATGTTGGACGGACGACCCACAACCTTTATGTTTCTGACGATGAAGTTGCAATATTAATGTTATACAATATTCTGTTTGTGTTGTGTATTGTGTTTGAAAATTATGTAAAAAAATTATAAAGACAAGAAATAATAGTATATTATGTAACTATTGAATAAAAGACTAATTTAAATCGAGGGCCGTAGATGAATCACAAGCAAGTGAAGGATTCTAACGAATGAATCACGACCGTAGGGAGTGATTCATAATGATTGAATCACGAGCGTAGCGAGTGATTCAAGTGTTAGAATCCTAAGCGACGCCAGTGATTCATGGCCCTCGATATAAATCCGTTTTATTCAAGAGTTGCATACTATATTTTATACCAAGACTTCGAGAAAAAGAAAGATTTAAGCGAAAAGGGATTAAAAAACTATGAACTTTGTTTATATTATTCTTACATGACATAAAACAAATAATTTTAGATTTTGTTTTGATTTGTAAAAAAAAAGGATAAATACATTTAAGTTTTCTACTAAAACAGTATATAATCCAACGCTAAACTCCTTATCAAAAATTCATATCCAAAGTATTTATGGCACAAGAAGGTTTTAAGGTATTGAGATGGACGTTGACCTTATTAGTGTGTTCCAAATTCAAACACCAAAACAGTGATTAAAAGGGCTTTTGATTTACTGTTTGCAGTGAATAAAATAAGCTTTTTAGAGGGGGTATGGTATAAAGCAATTTTCTTAATGGATTTGTTGATAATAAGTGTGGGTAATATAATATTATATGAGATGCGCCTCGCTCGCGTGCATAGCATAGTATAGTATAGTATAGGATAGGATAGTTACCTGCCGCCGAGCATGACGCCGTTCATCTGTTCGAGCGAGAGCTGCGCCGCCTCCGGGATCTCATACTCGACGAAGGCGAACCCCTTGTGCTTCTGCGTGACGGGGTCCCACGACATGTTGATGCTCTTGATGGGCCCGAACGGCAGGAACGCTTGCCGGATCGTGTCCTCCTTCAGCTCGAACGAGATCGAACCCACGTACACCCTGCCCCAGAGATAACACGCACGCACATCAACCTCTATACCTTACACCTTGTACAGCACACCCCCCACTCCCCACCTCCCGCTCCCGCCGCGGCGAGGCATCCGCTCAGATCTTTTCAGCTGTGAGTATCACGGGCTCGACCGGCGCGAGGCGGGAGCCTCCCGGTATCGCTCTCATCACTGCGGACGCCTCCCCGCGCCCCCCCTACTCCCCCCCGCTAGCCGCTAGTACCTGCACATGAGCGCGAGTGCCTGCTGGCGCTGCACCTGCGTGCGCTGGCTCGCCATCTGCTGCTGCTGGTGCGCCAGCGTCTGCTTCATGAGCACCATCTTGATGCTCTGCTCCATGGCGTACTTCTTGGCGCGCGCCACCGCCTCCGCCTGCTCCGACGACAGCCGCGGCAGCGACCCGCCTAGGATGCACGGCAGCGTGGGGCACTTGGCGCCCGGCCCTGAGGACATTGCAATGTGACGTCACTCCCTCGCCTGCCCTCCGCCCCCCCCCCCCCTGCCCGCGCGGCGCCGCGTCGACACTCACCCGTGTACACGTCCCCCACTTGCCGCAGGTCGTAGGGCGCGCAGCTCCCCGCGCCGGCTCCTCCTGCAACCGAACCCGCGTGAGGAGCGCCGAGCGAGCGAGCGCGCGCTACCACTAGCACCCCTCGTCTCGCACGCCGCGCGCACCCCCCCCCCGCGGGGCGGGGGCGGGGCGCGCGCTACATCGCCTCGCACACGCCCTCGCACTGGCACTGGCACCCGCGCCGGCACGGAGAGTGCCGGCGCGGTATGCGGTAGGTAAGTAGAGTGGTAGGGTACGGTAGGTAGGTATGTAAGTGAGAGATAAGTACATTGCGTGATGATTGTGGGCGCCGGGCCGCGCTGGGTCCGCGCTCGCGGCGCCGGCTGCGCGCTACCCTCGCTACAGTAAACCTAACTTATTATCTAGTCTGAAACAGAAAGCAGAACGGTATCACTGAGCGGAGACGAGAGCGGCTAGTCGGCGACTCGGCGGCGGCGGCGGCGCTCGGCGCGGCGGCGGCGGCGTCTGTAACAGCGAGCAGAGCCAGCGGCATAAGGCCTAGGTACCGACAATGCGACGGAGCGACGACGGTCTCGAGCTGCATGCGCCCTCCTGCTCGCACTCACCTGCTGCGGCCGCGGGTGCGAGCGGGACGGCGACCGCCACGGGCGGCGGCGGCGGCGCCAGGCCCAGGCTCGCTTGCAGCTGGCCCAACATGGGGTTCGACATCTGACACAAACATAGCATTTTTACATCACCCTCTGAAGGTACAATCTAAAGGGCTATCCTACTGTAATAAATTAAGCATTCAAATATCTCAAGATGACTAGACACATACGCCAAGAAGTCAACTTCACAACAATAGTACATTGTTCACCGAGAGGAGAAAGTGACCGATTACCATCAAACGACACCCTTCAAAACACCCGAGATCGGGAATCGCAGTGTCTCTCAAGTGATACATAGTGCTTAATACTACACCTACAAGGAAAATAAATTTATTTTACTTTCTACGAAAAATGAATCCTCAAACAACACACAAATTGGAAATGGCGCCCATGGCGTCTGCAATTTTCACATGTTCTTTTTTCAAATAGAATCCTGCCGCCGCAGGGTCGCACTGGCAGCCCGACACCATCCAACACACAGCTAGTGGCCAGTGTCATTTTGCGAACTTGGATTGGAGATAAAAACTCACTCTAAAAACTTTTTGGCTTTTGATATTTAAGTTACCGGCGCATAGTCTTACCCAAAATTAAAAAAGAAAAACCACGTAAGAAATGGATTTTCATACACTTTTCTCTCCCGCTCAGATGCGTTTTCTCCCCGCATATTTGTTCGATATGCAATGACGTACTTTCTACCGTAAATTTGATAAAGTATCAAGGTATTTTTCAAGCAGGTGTAGTATAAACCAATTTTACCCAACTATGGTGAAGTAACACAGGTTATGATTTAAGCTGTTGGGTATGTATGTATGTTCAGTACTTCCCTGTACAAATCTTTCACAAGGAGCTCTATTACTACAGTATAAATGCACACGCCCACTTAAAAACTTTTCACTTCAAAAATATCATGCCTCTATGTTGTTTAGTTCAGGAAGGTGATATGTATATGACAATGGCTTAATAGATGATTTTTTTTATTCCATACCTTTAAGAAAGAACATGATTTTTCAGTAGCCTGGTTTAAGTTTTAACACTTATTTTTGGAGTGAAAACTTTTTTAGACAGGCTTGAGCATTTTTAGAGGTGGAAAAACCATCACTGAGATCAAAACCTGTTATTACACACCTGCCTGACTATAAATAAAGGTAGGCAATTGTTTAAGTATTCACTTTTGTCAGAATTCCTGTAGTGCCACTACTTAACTTTCATTTGCTTTCCATAATCTTATTATGCTCTTACGTGGATAACATATTTATTATCCAAAAAATATATTGTTACAGTTACATATACTCTGACCGCAGCTACTAGTATTGAAAACAAAACATTTATGTAACCCCCTAAAGATGGGCCGGCCGAACAAAATATTAAACCCCACTCTAAAGCCAAATTATAATAATATTATTATACATAGTTGAAAATACAACTTTTAATGAGTAATTATGTATTTTGAAAACAAAAGAAAGATTCTACTCAATCACATCATACAGTTGCTACATTATTATGGCCAGATCCTTAAGCAGAGTTAAAAAAAAAAAAACTACTACCCTATAAAATATACCACGGTTAGATGGAGGTAAAAAATAACCTTTAAAATTGCCTAGAACCGAGATAGATCGATAGTTATTATATTTTATTTTAGTTAGTTGCGGAAAAGCCGGGCAAAGTATTTGCATTTCCAGGCAATGATCTACTCTGATACAAACGAAAACAAGCGCTACCGCGTCAGAGCTGGCTGAGGCCACAGTCCGCACACACACGGCCGCTTCGTGAATGGTGTGGTGGATGAGCTGAGCTGACTTGGTACTCACCAATTCCATAGCTCTTGTAGTGGTTTCAGTATTGGAATAGCTTATCTGGAATTCAAAGGACACAAGACAGATAACGTCTATCCACGTTTTGTTAAATTTTCTTGAATGTCTTGTCTTGTCTTGCTTTGCTTTTTTTTTTAGATAAAGGAGCTTGTTTTTTTTTTAATTTTGTGCTGGCTTGGATACAAAGTCCTTCCGCCAAGTCTTTTTTTCGGGGTTTGGCTCACAGCAGTGCTGCCAGTGAGTGGCAGATAGTCAAATATAACATGAGACCCAAGCATGAGACAGCCCAAAAAGCAACATTTTCACGAGAAAAGTAACATTACCAAAGGCTCGTTTTCTGTCATTTTGGGAAGTCACATAGCTTTTTCATTTTAATTGTTTTTTGGTGTTATTTTGATTTTTGAGTTCTGTTGTGTAATTCTAAAACAAATAAAACCTTCAAATATTAATTAAATTTTACTTTCCTGTAGTCATTTTTGGTTAGTTAACAAATGAATTGAGCTTATGAATTATATAATGGCCAAAATCTATATTCTAATCAGATAGCTAATTCTAAGAATTTTCCACCTCGCCGTCTTTGAAGGCCGATTTTAGTCAAAGTAGCCCATTAAGCACTACTTTTTTTTAATGATTATGAGAGCTGAGAGATTGGAAATTTTTTGTAGTTTTTATATGACATTTTCATAGTTTTTATCAAAGTTACGTCGCCAATTATTTTATGCATAAAAGAACAACTCATCAAAACTCAGTACCTAGCAAAAAAAAACTTAAGAAAGTTTTCAACTTTTTTTTAAAGAATTTTTTAAGTTGTTCAAGTCGGAAAATTTCTAAAATTCGGAAAAAAAATCATAACTTGAAAACTATAAGAAATCGCGGAACATACATGGGCGTGATTTGGGTACCCCAAGGGGTGTTCTATCTCTGGACTTGCGCTTGGCACTACTTTCTGGGACATCCTGTTTACGTACCAATACCTAAAGCAAAAAGTAGATAAGTGAAAAAGCAACTTACAAAAGTCGTTTATTTAAACGTGTAATCATGGAGGTTGCAATTATAAGCAGATATTCACATCTTTAACTATAGAACCACGAAAAAAAGGCGGGAACCACGAAAGTGAAAAGGCGCGCTTTTAATTTTATTTAAACAAATTTATTTAAATAACACCCTAATTTTCTCCAGGAGTAGCCCGGAAAGTCGTCAATAGGTGGCTTAAACCAGGGAGTTATAGGTTGAGGTTCGGAATGGCCAAGAAAAGGAAGAGAAAGGAGGAACCGCCTAACCCTGATGGGGACATGGCGGAATCTCTTCCGACACTGCCTTCTTCTGATTCCTCCTCTGAAACTGAGGAGGAGAAGTTGGAAGAAATCGCATCGTCATCACGAAACAAGAACCAACAAGCAGATAAGTATGCTATTTTTAAGGTCTCTGGGTACTCGCGTAAATACCCCGAGGATTCGAAAAAAAATGAGTTCATTGTCTTTCTGACTCATAAAACCGAAGATAGAGCATTCACTGATCGAGACCGTATGTGCCTTTCAAAAGGGATAAGAGATCATGGCGTCTCAGGTGTTATGCACCTGAGGTCCATCAACAAATATAAAGTAGGGATCACATTTGATCTCCCTAACAATGCAAACATGTTCTTGCAAAATGTAAAACTACTAGATCAGCTGTCCCTAAAAGCTACTATACCAGCAGGAGATACCGAAGTTACTGGGGTTCTTACTTCAGTCCCAGTGGAGATGTCCAACAGACAAATCTTTTCACTAATTAACAGTTCAAGGAATGTCATTCAGGTGAGACGCTTCATGCGCAGAGTGAGAGGCGATGGTGCACCTGCCTTTCTGCCCACACAGGCAGTTGCGGTGACCTTTGCTTCCACCATTCTCCCAGAACATGTGTACCTAGACTCCTGGAGACATGAGGTAAAAGTGTACATACCTCCTGTGAAGCAGTGCCTTAAATGCATGAGGTATGGCCACATTGCCAAGTTTTGTAAAAATGTTGAAGTGTGCTCTATCTGCACTGAGGAACACAATTTCCGCCAGTGTCAAGTTGACCCAAAAAATGCAAAATGTAAAAATTGCAATGGAAATCACATAGCCATATCATCAATGTGTCCTCTTAAAAAGCAGAAAGTAGAAGAAAACAAAATCAAGTCTAGGACTGCAACCTATTCGGATCTTTTTGATTCTAAATCTTTTCCACAGCTATCAGCAAGAACCCTCGATGTACAGGTAAATAATTTAATGAAGTCAGAAGTATTTATAAACATCTTAATTGAAACAATAACAAAGATGATGAGCAACAAAGATGTTCCAATAAATTCTGGGTCTATCAGAGAGACCTTAAAAAAAACTCTCAGTAATAAGCTCCCTCCATCTGCATAATGGATTTTTTAAACATTATGCAATGGAATGCACAAAGTCTAAACAGTAACAAGCATGTATTTACAAATTTTCTCTATACAAATAATATCCATATAGCAATAATTTCAGAAACATGGTTTAAACCTCACCAACAATTTAAAATAAAATATTATAATATTGAACGTAATGATTGTGGTAACAATCATAATGGAGTAGCCATTTTAATTCATAATAGTATAACTTATTCTAACATTACCACTTATTTTGATAATTCGCTGCAAAATATTTGTATCAGAGTTACTATTAACAAAAAAGAGATAAGTATTCTTAGTTTTTACTGTCCAACAAATAGTGATCCGGCTTTTAATAAAAGTAAATTAGATGCATTAATAAAGTCGATTACCGGGCCACTGGTACTTGCAGGTGACTTTAATGCCCATCATACATCTTGGGGCTGTGGCTCTGACTCTCCTCGTGGGAGAGAGGTTTTGGAGGTCATTGATGAAAATAATTTGGTTCTGTTAAATGATGGTCAAGCTACAACAATTGGTTCGCTGTCGTGGCGTCCAAACGCACTAGATTTGTCACTGGTTTCGCCGTCATTGGCACTACAATGTGAATGGTCCGTTCATGATAGTCCTTTGGGCACTAGTTATCACCTTCCTGTAATAATGAAAGTCTTGCTTAGCAATAATATTAATTCAGATAGTAATAATTGTAATAATAAACATTTGCCCATCTACCCAAATTATAAACGTGTGGATTGGAAAATGTTTAATGATTGTATGGATACCTTGTTGATTGATTTTGAATTAAATGAACTAAACGGTCGATGTCCTCAAGATTCTTACAAAGAATTTTCTGAAATTGTACGCACAGCAGTTGCGAAATCTATTCCTAACAATAATTTATCAAGCTCGACTGTCACTGTCAGTGGTGTCAGTGTTGTCGGTCAGCAGTCATGTCGTCTTAAAAATGGTGTAATACCTTCCCTTCCATGGTGGAATCAGAAATGTTCGGAAGCCGTTTTGAATTCCAAAGAAGCTTATCTACATTTTAGATCTAATCCAACAGAAGAAAGTTATTGTGAATTTAAGAGGCTTCGAGCTCTTATAAAACTAACCATAAAATTAGAAAGACAAAAAAGTTGGTTATCCCTTTGTGAGAAATTTAATCGCTGTACTCCATTATCTCTAATATGGAAATTTATTCGTAAATTTAATAAAACATTCATTTCTAGCGATTCTGATGACGCCACATGGATTTTGGATTTTTTAATGAAATATACTCCTGATTTTGTGTCACCCAGACAGTACGCATTTAACTCAAATAATATAAATACCAGCAATTCATTTTTACTCGATGTATTCTCAATTAATGAACTTATATCCGCGATTCATTCTAGAAGAGATACAGCTTTTGGTCTTGACGGAATACCGTACATTATTTTTAAAAAACTGAGTAGTAATAGTTTGAACATTTTTCTTAAGGTTTTAAATTCACTCTGGGCAAATAATTACATACCTCTGGATTGGAAAGTCGATTGTTTGGTACCAATTCTAAAGCCTAATAAGCCCAAGCTATGTCCTGATTCCTATCGTCCTATAGCACTTACGTCATGTGTCGGTAAAATATTTGAACAGCTCTTAAAACAACGCTTGGAATTTTATGTAGAACATAATAACATTTTGTCATCGAATCAATTTGGTTTTCGTAGAAATCATTCGGCTCGTGAAAGTATTTGTCAATTACAACTTGCAATTTATAATTCTATGGCTGCCAATAATCGTTTGGTGGCGGTTTTCTTTGACATTTCTGGTGCTTTTAATAGTGTTAATATTGATATACTCTGTCAGGAGTTATTATTAATAGGAATTCCTGGAAAAATTGTTAATTGGGTTCAAGCTTTTTTAAGAAACAGAGAAGTTTTCGTAAAGTACAATAGACATCTATATGGGCCGAGGTTGTCTTCGGTAGGTGTATGCCAAGGAGGTATTTTGTCACCTTTAATATTTATTTTGTACATACGTCGATTAAATTTGATATTGGGTTCGCAAGTCAAAAATCTACAGTTTGCAGATGATTTGGTTGTTTATGCGTCGGGAGCAAGTTTAGCTCAAGTAGCTGAAATTGTTAACGATGCATTGGCAAAACTTAACAAATATTTTTCCTACCTAGATCTTAATGTTAACTCATCGAAGTCTAAAGTGGTTGTCTTTGGTAAAAGGCATATTATTGACATGCCAGTTATACAATACAATAACGTGCCTTTGCCTGTGTCGCAAGAGGTTAAATTTTTGGGAGTATTATTCTCCCATAATTTATCCTGGACTAGTTACACTAAGCATATTATTAACAAAGCTAACAAAGCTTACAACATTTTAAAGTCTTTGTCTGGATCCTATTGGGGTGCAGACCCAAAAATACTGCTAACATTGTATAAATCTTTAGTTCGTAGCCATTTTGAATATGGTTTCTTTTGTTATGCTGCTGATGTAAAAATTGTAAATAGTATAAACGTCTTTCAAAACAAATGCCTGCGTTTGATTTCAGGGGCATTTAGGAGTACTCCTATAAATGCAATGCAAATCGAATGCAGACTTCCGCCAATTCATATCCGTTTCAACTATCTAAAAGAGAGATTCGTCTTAAAACTTTTCAGTGTTTCTGGCAATAATCTTTTGGCCAATCTGTCCAGTGCTCAGCCTGGCTCAAAACCATTTTACATGTTAGAGGGCTTCCAATGCTTGCTAAGTTTTCTTCAAAATTTAAACATCTACCGATCAAGTCATAAGTTACCTTGTTACGAAGGATCTTTTATTAGTAAATTTCCAGCAATGAATATAGTCATCAATAATGATTTGTCAACAAAAGAAGAAGTTTATGCGATGCTCTCCGAGTTTAAAGATTGCAAATTTGTTTATACAGATGGATCTAAAACTGAAAACGCTGTGTCCTTTGCCTTATTTGTACCGTCTTTGAACATCGGTGTCGGTCAAAAAATTGATAAAAACGCTAGTATTTTTACTGCGGAAGCTGTTGCAATCCTGAGCGCTTTAAAACATATTGGATATCGTAATTTAGGTCATACGAAATGGGTTGTGGTGAGTGATAGCATGAGTGTTTTACAGAATTTAAATAATAATAAATTACATGCTAATACTAACTACATCATTTATCTTATAAAACAGCTATGGGTTGAGCTGGCTGATTCTGGTATTACTGTATGTTTTGCGTGGGTCCCTTCTCATAAAGGTGTAGAGGGTAATGAGAAGGCAGATTATCTAGCCAACACTATAGTTAAATTAGCAGATACTATAGATTCTAATCTTGAGAGCAGTGATGCAAATGTAGCTTTACCATACACAGACGTTGTAAGTCTTCTAAGACAGCGAATGTGTCAATCATGGGGGAGACATTCGTATCATTGTACACAGGTCGAGAATAAGGGTTCCTGGCATGCTGCTTTGGATGTTCAGATTGATTCTGTACCTTGGTTCTGTAAGAGTAAAATTTTCATGAACAGAAAGTTTTACTCAACCATTTGCCGCTTGCGATTTGGTCATTGTCGTTTGAATTATCATCTCCATCGTTTAAAATTATCAAATTCCCCTTTTTGTGAGCATTGCCAATCACAAGAAATCCAATCCATAAATCATATCATTTTCGAGTGTTCATCTTTCAATATTCAGCGCCTTGTATTGATTGATGAACTGCTTCAAACTTATCGTGAACCTGATTTAGTCCCGCGTTGCATTCAGGAATTGCTCAAGGATGAGTCCAATTTTATTCATTTGTACAAGTTTATTGTTAATACTATAACAGAGATATAACTATATCTCTATAACCTAGCTTTAATTGTAAATAATAATATCTTAAAACTATTACTTACATATTATATAGAATTAAGGAAATGTAAATATATGCCTAGTAACTAGTTAAGTATATACTGTATACGTGTATTTAATAATAGTATTTAACATTAGAAAAAGAAAAAAAAACAAAACATTCAGATGTGTACCAGCTATTGGTATGTTCTCATTCAGATGTATATCAGTTATTGATATAATTTTCACTTTTAAAAAAATTACGAAAGACGTAAATTTTAAAAAACCCAACTCAAGGGAAAAAAACAAAACGTAAGACTAGGCGGTATGGTCTTAGTACTATAGCCTGCTTCGAAAGGAGCGAAAAAAAAAAAAAAAAAAAAAACTATAGAACCACAGAATACATAGTAGGTTAGGTACTTAGACGTCAGTCAGTCAGTTCCTTTTGTAGAGAACTGACTGCGATATGGATGGTCTGCTCAGTTTCCTTCTCCTGGCAGAGCGTAAATAACGTACTTAATGCTGCGTATGCGCATGAGTTGTCGTGTGCCGTGTCGTGAGTGCTATTAAATTGTACCTATTTATTTAGATAACTCTAAGGTAGTGCGGACATAAAGTAACACAACACTTGGTAACTGTTATTTCTACCTCGTCGGTACTAATGGATTTTATTGCAATGTTGTGTATACCTAATTGACAAATTAGAATCTAAAAAGTGAATATCAGTGCTTACCTATAATATAAACAAAGGTATGTAAATGTTGGGTGCCTGCCTTGTATGCCTTGTTTACACTGCCTATGGCTTTACATAAAAAAAACTGTCAATAGGTATAACTATTGCCATCTCCTACATCTGGATATTGACAAACCAAACAGTGACAGGGCTTTCTGAAGGACATCATCGTGAGGAAACCAGCACGCATGTCGTAGAACCTAAAAAGTTCGAAAACATGACAATTGTGTCAAGTGCGCGAAAGGAACTTCTTAGGAGGGAATCACACAGGCGACTCTCCATACAAACGTATCCCCTATTTCCTCCCTGGATAATGCCTCTAGAGTAACCATTTTGTCTCAATTAAATCCAGATCTGCTGTATACATGCTCGTATGTTTTCCTTTTTTTTCAGAAACTTATTGATAATATTTTTTTTTATAAATGCATACTAAGAATACAATTTAACACCCAGACAGAGAACAAACATCTGTGTTCCTCACACAAATATTTGTTCTCGGTGGGGATCGAACCCACGACCTTCGGCGCAGAAGGCAGAGCTACTACCAACTGAGCTAAGAGGCCAGTCAAAGTTCTGTTGTATAATTTCGGTGGTATTCTAACCAACATTATTGACTGGCCTCTAGCGCAGTTGGTAGTAGCTTTGCCTTCTGCGCCGTAGGTCGTGGGTTCGATCCCCACCGAGAACAAATATTTGTGTGGTGAACATAAATGTTTGTTCTCTGTCTGGGTGTTATATTGTATTCTAAGTATGTATTTACAAAAAAAAAAAAATGTATTCAAGTATTATATCAGCTATCTGGTTCCCATAGTACAAGCTCTGCTTAGTTTGGGGCTGGGTAGTGCTGTGTGAATTGTCCACAATATTTATTTATTTATTTTATTACTTGAGGTCGTAGCTCAAAGTATTAGCAGTTGGAATTAAAGTGTATACGTGATATTCTGATTTAATCGAAAATGTTTCAGATGGTTTTGGAAAAAACGGCCATCTTCTGTTTTCAAAGCCGACTTGTATAATCTGACTGCTTTGACTTGACGAAAAAGTATTTTATCTATGTAATAATATCCTCAATAATCGAGACTGGCAAATTTGATCCGAAATAGACAGATGCCATTCATTAAGAAGAAAAAGAATAAGAAAGAATTTAGGCATTGACCTTGGAGGACATTGACATATTTTCAACCAAAAATGTTGTCTTCTTTTTCTTGTTTAGTTTGGTTCAATCATTACATTACTATATTTTTACTCAAGCCAAGTCAGTCAATAGACAAGCCGGCCCTACCCTACTTGGCATAGAAAACAAATGATGGCCGTTTTCTCAGAAAACCATCTGAAACATTTTCGACCAAATCAGAATATCACTTAGAACACTTTCATTCCCGCTCTTGTTACCATGAGGCAGGCGGCAGGCAATACAAAAGCAAAAGTTTCAAAGACAGACATGTTTTAAAGTCGTTTTCGAATAGTAGCCTTGCAGATCAGTATTCTGTGTAGTTAGGCAATAGGAAGGTTTAGGTACTTACACAAAGTACCTCAATGTACCTACAAAGAATACAACTTGTACGTCAAATACTTATGGACGAATGACCTCTAAAGCTAGGTATTCAAGTTGCTTTGTTTTTGTTTGTGTGAGATGAGGGACGCGTGCGCTGGCTCGCGGCTCGCGGCTCGCGGCTCGCGGCTCGCGGCTCGCGGCACAGCTGCGATGCTCAGCGTATGCCTAACCTTTGCGTGCTGGTGCTATTCCGGGCGCGCTATTTGCGGGCCGCGATACGGGACCGCTATTACAGCCACAGCACACCACACGTGCCGCGCTTCCTACAACTATTTACCGATACCTACACATACCTTTGCATTCCTAAGCAGACTAGAGCTGGCATCACGTAAAAAGAGCGCTTGAAAAGGTGGTGAACACTCCCTCCGCCTTCTTCGTTCTTTTTACGTGGTTCAACTGGAGCTCAGTGAGAGGATTGATAGAGTGAGCTGAGCGCTGTGTTGTTGCAGACGCGCGGCGCGGCGCCATGGCTTCTGCTGGCGGCGACTGCTGGCGGTGAGTGATGCTGGCGGCGCCATGCTGACCGTGACGGCGCGCCTGTGGCTGCTGGCGGCCCTACCGGCGCTCTCGGGTACCACTACCACCACACCTCTACTACCTACCTCCTACGTTTTACCACTTTGGAAGTGTCTCTCGCAAAAATTATTAAGTTTAGATAAAAACAATATAAGAAACCTCGACATCATTTTTAACCGACTTCCAAAAAGGAGGAGGTTCTATGTTCGGCTGTATGTATGTTTTTTTTTTTTTTTTTTTTATAATTGAAAATTATTTTTTTGTTACAAAGGGTACCTACACTCCCGAGGTGGTCCCATCGTCACCAAGTCAGGATCGGATGAGGGGATCCCATAGAAATCGAGGGAAACCCTCAAATTTTTTGTGTGTTTGTGGAACTATCGGGCTGAAATTTTGCGCACTTATAGATTCTTGGTGACAATGAAATATTATGGTATCAACGAGCTGATCTGATGATGGAGTCAAGAGCTGTTCAACAGAACTCAGTAAATAAGCCGATTGAGTTGAAACTCGGCATATCTGTCAAGTTCCGACTACAATGTAATAATATGTTGTCAGCAAGCTGATCTGATGATGGAGTCAAGAGCTGCTCAGTAGAACTCCTCAATTAATAGTCTGATTGAGTTGAAACTCGGAACTCAGCATATCTGTGAGGTTTCAACTATACAATGTAATAATAATAATATGGTAACAGCGAGCTGATCTGATGATGGAGTTAGAACCTGTTCCATGGAATTTTTTAGTGATATGGGTACTACCTATCAAATGAAAGGGCTTGATGAGCGAAACACCAATGAGTCAAGTGACGTCTTTCTAAATTAAAAAAAAACAGAAATAAGTAAGTAGGTAGGTACTTAGTGTACTTACCTACTTAAAAAAAACACAACACTAAAAATAGAAAAATAAAAAATTTTCAAAAAAAAATATAACCGACTTCAAAAAATACTTGCACTAAAAAGCGAAAAATAAGAATAGTAAACAGATTTTTTTTTTTTTTTTTATTTATTGGTGAACTTAAACATGTGAATAAAATATTAAAGTGAACGCTGAAAACTACAAAAGTAAAAACTGTGTCGCAGCTTTCAGCACCCAACCTTCGGCTAAAGGGAGACAGGCGTTCACAATGTTAATAAAGTGCAGGTAATTATTACAAAAGAAAAAACTTAAAACTAAAAGAAAAACTAAGCAAACATACCAATGGGAAACAGAAACTAGACAAAATTGCTATTGATACCTTATTATGTGTAGGGTATTTTGTGTGACAGTGAGAGTGTGTTATGTAGGTGTTGCATGTGGGTGTGTGTAAGCGGAGTATGGGGTATGTGAGTGTGTTAAGGCTACCCTGATGCACCAGTCTCTTAAGAGTCTGGGTAACAGGGCGTTCCGGCGTGGCGTGTGTAAGTGAGTTTAGTGTGTGAAATGGTGTTTGTGTGTATAATGATGTGAGTGAGAAGAAATGTGTGTGGTGTTTGTGGGCGCGAGTTTATGATTTTCTAATGCATACCTGAGTAGAAAAAATAATAATAATAATAATAAGAATAAAATAGAGAGTAAGAAATCAGTTAGAGGCCAATTAATTTTTTATTTTAATAATATCTTCGGTATCATCGTAGCTGAGTTGGGATAGCCAGATTTTTATAAGATTTTTACATTTTTTATAAGGTTCTTGGCGAATATTTAGTATTTTGTTTATTCTGTTATAAACAGTGGGGCTAAGAAAGGCAAAGTGCCGAAAGGCAAGCACTGTCCGGCTCGGTCTGTTGGTGAAAACACTTTTTGTTCTACGGCTTGAGGTTGCAGGTGTAGTTGTATGAATCTGATGAGTGCAATGTACACGCAAGGTTATATTCAGTATGAATAATTTACGTATAGACATCACACTACTCAGTGAATACAGTTCTTCTGTGGGGAAGAGTATTGGCTTCATATATATTACTTTCAGAAGCGCTCGTTGTGCTCTTTCTAATCGGATGAGCGTGGTCTTTGGTGCGCCTCCCCAGGCAGCAATGCAATAAGAAATAACTGATTGGACCAATGCAAAATATACAGTACGCAGGGTGCTATAATCAGCAGTTGACCTAAGCTTTTTAAAAATATAAATTAATTTTCGTGCTTTATTTGCTGTGAAATATAATTGAGGCTTCCAATTGAGTGTGTTGTCTATTAAAACACCGAGGTAGGTACTTAGTGCATTCAGTACGTTCTATGGAAGTGCATTTACAACCAGCGAGCAAAGAATGGGTCACGTTGCAGGTGTGGGACCTGATAGCAAAATCGGTGGAAGGCTGTGATGAGGTCGTTGGTGCGAAAGTAATGAAGTTAGTTTTTTTAACGTTAAGGGTCAATAGGTTGTTGGAGAGCCAGACAGACACAACGCGCATCGCACTCTCCGCATGGGCCCCAGCTTCACCCCAGGTTTTCCCAGTGACTAACAGGGCAGTGTCGTCAGCATATGCTAGAATCCTACAGTTTGTAAGAGAAAGTTTACAAAGATCATTAACGTAAATGAGAAATAGAGTAGGACCCAGGACACTACCTTGTGGAACTCCATATACCAAGCATTCATCTGTGCTGATAACGTTATCGATGACAACACGCTGCGATCTATTGGTAAGATAATTACAAAAAATATCGAGAACGTGGCCCCTTATTCCCATGGCTTCCATTTTGTTAATAAGCAAGGGAACAGAGACGGTGTCGAAAGCTTTTGATAAATCTAGGAAAACGCCAATTGTTTTCATTTTTGTGTCAATATTTTTGGCAACAGTGTCGGTTAGGTCAAGAACAGCATCTTCGGTTGATCTACCTCGTCTGAATCCATACTGTATTTATATCCATACAGTATGTAATTTCAACTCTATTTTTTGTTAGATCATTTACCTTTATATATTTTTTTTTCTTATTTCATTTATATATTATATTTTTTACACTTAATGTTAAATTTAAAACTCATAAACCTTCTAATTCCACTTTTAAAATAGTTTCGCACGTTTCAAATATGCATGTTGTGTTCACTGTTTTTAGTAACTGTGCCGAATTTTATTGTCAGTATATTATTTAGATGTAAGTCATGCGCAAGTTGCAATTTGTGGACCTTATAATAAAAAAAAAAAAAAAAAAAAAAAATACTGGTTATTGGCTAGGAGATTGTATTTGTCTAGATAATTAATAAGCCTATAATTTAAACATTTTTCGAAAATTTTGGACAAAGAAGTTAAAACAGAAATTGGTCTATAGTTATCGACACTGCCTCTGTCTCCGGACTTAAAGATAGGGTGTACGAGTGCCTTTTTAAAAACCATTGGGACAATACTGTGGGAGAAGCATAAATTAATCACATAAGTGATAACCGGTGAATTATTTAGTTTGAAGTCGGTGTTAAGTAAAACAATGACTATATTTTATGCATGCCGATATCAACATTAATTATAAATTTTTTTTGAAGACCTATTCATAAATTCCCGCACACGTATGGGTTTGATGAAAAAAATTTTGAGTTACAGTTTCAAGGATGGGGACCCCCCAATTTTTTTTTTTTTTTTCTACTTTTGTGTAAAAATCATAATGCGGTTCACAGAATACATCTACTATAAAGTTTCGGAGAAAAATGACTGTGACATACGGACGGACAGATAGACAGACAGAGACATGACGAATCTATAAGGGTTCCGTTTTTGCCTTTTGGCTACGGATCCCTAAAAAGTGACACAAAAAAATCTAGTTACATGTCATGTCATATTATGAAAGAACTTTGTTGGGGCATTCCAAAACAGTTTTTACTTTAGTACCTACGGAACCCTAAAAATGGCGCATCGCGACTGGCACTGGACCGCCATGCGCCATGGTAGCGTAAGGAGGAGGCTAAAAACGCTATTAATGTGGCTCCTTTCTGGGCAAAATATCATGCGAACCATCGATACGACGAGGGAGAAGAAGTAATTGTAGGCAAAAGTGTCGGCTAATGATTACCGCCGACTGCTGAGCTGAGATTGAATGTGGCGCCGAGACAAAGCGCGCGCCAGATGTGCGTCCGCGCCGCGCCCCGTCCCGCGCCCCGCGCCCCGCGCCCCGCGCCCCGCGCCCCGCGCCCCGCGCCCCGCTCGCGGGACATGCCGGTACCCGAGAGATCATTCAACCTCTGTACACTATTTTGATGGTTTTGAATTTCGTTAACATCAAGGGTTTTCTGCAGGTTGTTCAATTCGTTTGCTTTTTCTTATTATTTTTTTTCTTGAAATAAGTTGAGCAGATAGGTAGGCAGTAGGCACTCAGTTTCATAAAACGGTGAAAGCAACCTGCTCTGATGATGGAGCCAAGGTCTGTCCAACTCTTCAATCAATTGGCCAATTGAGTTAAAACTTGTTTACCATACAAAGCCAGTGGGGGATAGTCAGAGGCAAGGCCAAACACTCAATAATAAGCAGTATCTGTTGGACGTGTACACCGACTTCCCACGATCTTAACAATATCATCGGTCCATCCACTTTACATTTAGTCTTCCGGTCGTTGGTCGCCATTTGGGAACATTCGTTCCCCAACGGTCATCCTTTGCTTATTCTCATATATTATATTTAAGGTAGGTAGGTAGGTACTTTATTCTCGTATGATGTACACAGTTTAGTGACCTGGTCTGTTAATGGAGCCAGCAGCGGGCGCGGGGATGGCAACGCTCTCTGGAGGAAATGGCAAAAACTAAGCACGTGCCCCCATAGTATTTACATCTTAGATCCACCCTGGCCTCTCGAACGAGATTAATTTCTCCAAATTGAACCCAGTTCATGAGATTTCAAAATAGAAACCAATTAACCGTATTGTGACATCGCCACGCACGAGAGTGAGAGTGCGGGGCGCGGGGCGCGGGGCGCGCTCGGAATAGATAGGCTCAGCACGCATCAGCATCACGCGTCACGCGCACGTCAGCCGGCGCGCGCGCGTGTGTGGAGCGTGCCCTGTAGCTCGGCCAACAAGCGGCCCCGCGCCCGCGCCGCGCCCCGAGGCGACAGGACGACAGGGGGGTAGGGGGGGCGCATCCCGCATCCCTTTCATTCATAACATCTTCATTCGTCTTGTTTCCGACCACCACGTTCAAACCTAATTATAATTCTGCGGAAATTACCGGAAGCTGTTGACTCATTTCGTACGCATTTCACTGAACATTGCGTGACGCGGCGTGACGTCACGTGACGCCAGCGACTCGAGATTTTTTTTATTTGTAAATACTTTATGTATAAAATAAATAAGCCATTTATTTTCATAAATACCAATTCTTATACTTCATAGGTACTTAATACTAATTTTACATAATAAACATTTATACATACATACATACATACATACATAGAATCACGCCTTATTCCCATGGGGTAGGCAAAGATCACGGATTTCCACTTGCTACGATCCTGACACACCTCTTTCGCTTCATTCACTCTCATAACATTCTTCATACATGCTCGTCGGTTTAGGTTTATACATGTTTTTTTAAACATTTATAAAACTTACTATAAGCATAGACTAAGGATATAAGTACTAACACTCCTATTGCGTACGCCACAGAGCAGCCAACACGCTTTGTCATAATGGCCAACCTGTGTACCATTTACCACTGGTAAATGGTAATTTATCAATGTCATCAGCAAATAAAAAACATGGCTTATTCGTAATGTCCGGAAGATCATTGATGTATAAAAGAAATAGCAGTGGCCCAAGGACACTTCCTTGAGGCACCCCATACCGGTTTTCCACAAATGAAGATCTAAATGCAGTTAGTTCCTTTCGTTCGCTGATATTTGTGATTTCCACGCTTTGCTGACGATTGTTAAGATAACTCTTAATCCAATTTAGTGCAGGTCCTCGAATCCCGCATTTATCCAATTTTTCCTCTAAAATTTGGTGTGAAACAAAATCAAAGTTCAAACAAAATCAAATTTTGTAAGCCGCATTACGATTTTTACACAAAAATAGAGAAAATATCAATAAAGGAGAGAAAATATAAATAAATGAGTGTCTATGTCTATGTCTATGTCTAAAGGACAATGGGCAAAATGGTACCTGGTCCAATAGATATGATTGTAGTGTCGTTTAAAAGGACTCACCAAGACGAACAATATTTACTACGGCAGCCAGTCTCAGATCTGGTTGCGTTCGGAGATGAACATACTATGAGTGTATCAAGCAACAAAGAAAATTAGTTCCTGTCTAATAATTCCTGCATTTGCGCTCATTTTTTTATCAAAAAACAAACGCTTTACGTAAGACTATACCATGCTCCCCCTCCCCCCGGGTACTTTGGGAGTCATCATAAAGCAGAATATGGACACCCCGAATCTGACGAGCCAGATAGAAAACTTCCCTTCAATGACAGAGGAGGATATAATTCTACTGGCGCTAGGTACAAACCAACTCAAGCTGGCGAGATCCTACTGTGCTGGTGCTGGGCATTCATCAATTGGTCATAGAAACGTACAAAGAAGAAGCACTTGACGATCTGCCAGACTATGGTATACGCGAAAATGCCTGGCTTTGGCGTGGATGGATCCTTTTATATTGTGTTACTTGCTGCTACGGAACCCTTCATGGGCGAGTCCAAGTCGCACTTGGCCGCTTTTAGGGTTCTGTAGCCAAATAGCAAAAACGGAACCCTTATAGATTCGTCATGTAGGTCTGTCTGTCTGTCTGTCCGTCCGTGTCACAACCATTTTTCTCCGACACCGTAAGAGCTAGACTGATGAAACTTGGCGAGTAGATGTATTCTGTAAACCGCATTAAGATTTTTACACAAAAATAGAAAAAAAAAACTATAAATTTTGGGGGTCCCCATACTTGAAACTGAAACTCAATTTTTTTTTTTTCATTGAACCCATACGTGTGGGGTATCTATGAATAGGTCTTCAAAAATGATGTTGAGGTTTCTAATATCGTTTTTTTCTAAACTGAATAGTTTGCGCGAGAGACACTTCCAAAGTGGAAAAAAGTTGGTCCCCCCCTCTCTAACTTCTAAAATAAGAGAATGATAAAACTAAAAAAAAATACATGTTGTACATTACTATGCAAACTTTCAACGATATTTGGTTTGAACGGGATCTAGCCAGTAGTTTTTTTTTACACGTCATAAATCGTAAACCGCAATTTACCTTTCGACGAACTACAAGAACCTTTATATTATGTTACTTGATGCTACGGAAACCATCATGGGCGAGTTCGACTCGCACTTGGCTGCTTTTTTCTTAACTTCGTTATAATATATTATCTTGTTTCAAATTTTACTGTCACAATATGGTCAGTGAATTGATCAGATTGTGATGCCGTTGCAGGCAACGCGGGCTGGGAGGCGGTGGCAGTGGCGGGTGAGGTGGTGAGCGCGGCCGTACAGGGCACGGGGCCTGCCTTCGCGCCGCACCAACGCACGGCGCTGCAGGCGGCGGCCGGCGCGCGCGCCTCGCTCGCGTGCCGCGTGCATAGCCTCGGAGCCCAGTCGGTGAGCACTAGCACGCCCCGCAGCGCCTCGAGGACCAGGCGCTGCAGGCGGTGGTTGCGCTGTGCCTCGGGAGAAACGCTCGGGATGTCCACCCATCGTTCAGTTGCGCCTGCATTCCCGATGTTTAGCTATACGAACGGTTTTATTTTATACATGCAAAACAGTTTTAAAAGTCGATTAAGCCAGCTTAACCTTGGCTTCCCACGCACGATGTCATCGATGTTTTCGGTAGCCCATCGAATTGAGGGGAATGACGAATGAATCATCACTCTAAACATATCGAAACGTGAAATGTACGGAATTTTAAAGCACCAATAATAATCGGCGAATGCGAAACTCGCAAGCCATTACTCGTTGGTCGCGTCACGTGGTCGCCAGCACGGCGCGGGGCGCGGGGCGGGCCGCTGCCGGTGGAGGCGGGGAGGTGGTGGCGACGCAAAGAATGCGATAGATTTGCGATGACGTGTTCCCAAAGCGATGTCCCGCCGGGAATGCACGCCCCCGCGCCGCGCTACCGCCCCCGAGCACGTGGCGCACGCGCTCCTGGTACAATACAACATACAATCCATAACACTACATACAATCCACATAACATATCTTTTTCTTAATGACCTGTAGGCCCTAGGCCTCTGCAGGCGTGGTTCGGCTAATGTCCGGCCGCCATTAGCGATGGAGCATCTCGATTCGCGATTCCGTTGACAATCATGAGTGGGATCCGAGGGCATGACTCACTCCGGCTGGATATAGAGCAGCGTCCGCATCTCTCCGGAAGCGCCGATCGCCGAACGCTATACTTATCTTCCCGAGGTGTACGAGATCGTTAACTTATTTGTGGCACGAGTGGGAGCCGACCGCCGTGTAGCGTATTCACGGTAGTAGTTCTACGGCGATAGCTATAATTAGCGCGAAAACAACAGAATACAGAAAGGTGCGGTGTTCTGTTGCCCGTAGCACACCTCCGCTGCAAAACCTTTACAGTGGTACCGCAGTAATTTCGTCATGCCTAGTCCTATGTAGGAGAAGCGGCACACTAGCAAATAATTATGTCCGTTCTAACGCATATATATTTGTCTATATTCCATCTCTTTCTCCGCGCGGTTTCGTCGATCTGCTCCGACGCCAGCCACACTTCCGCGCTCTGACCGCCGTTGTTTTTTTCACTTGATCGCAACGAAATTCATGTAGCGGTGCCGCTTTAACGGTTCCGCAGCGGAGGTGTGCTACGGGCGTGTGCCGGGTGGCAACGACGCACTCGGAACGTGTGATGGTTGGGTCAGTGCAGAGAGTGACGCAGGTGTCGGTTGTGGTGCGCAGGTGTCGTGGGTGCGGTCACGTGACCTGCAGATCCTGGCGCACGACGGCGTGCCCTTCACGGCGGACGCGCGCGTGCAGGCGGGGGCCAGCGTGCCGGCGGGGGCGGCGCGGGGGGGCGCGGGCGCGGGAGGGGGCGGGGGAGGGGGCGCCGCCACCTTCACGCTGCGCATCGCGCCGCTGCGCGCGCTGGACGCCGGCCGGTACGAGTGCCAGGTCAACACCGAGCCCAAGCTGAGCCTCTTCTTTAACCTCACCGTGTTAGGTGAGCGACCGGGGCCTACCCCATCCCTCCGATGGCTTTCTCCTTATTATTATGTTTCCAGTTGGACGCTCGCGTGCGATGATCGCTCCGACTCAACGTCCCCCGTCGGACCCCGTCGAACGATCGCCGTATCGCCGTACCAGCTCACCGAGCACGTTCGCTGTCTTCTTCTTCTTCGGGCCTTATCCCATCTTTATTTGGGGTCGGCTCTCCTAATCGTTCTTCTCCAAAGATGTCTGTCCTGGGTCGTCATTGGGTCAATGTTGTTACTTTCTATGTCTTTTTTAACTACAGACATCCACGTAAGTCGGGGTCTTCCGCGCTTTCTTGGTCCTGACTTATAGTCAAGCACTTTCCTGGTCATGTGATCTACCGGCCTCCTCATGACATGGCCGTACCATCGCAGTCTTGTTTCCGCTAGTTTGTCCTGTATCGGCCGTACTTTTAAGGTTCCTCTGATGTAATGGTTTGGCACTTTGTCTAGCAGGGTGACTCCGGCAGACCATCGAAGCATCCTCATTTCGGCGACGTGCAGCTTGTCGGATTGTTGTTTTTTGAGCGGCCAGCATTCGGCTCCGTATGTGATAGCGGGTCTTATAGCGGTTTTGTACACTTTGCCCTTGACGCGTACCGGCATTTTTGGATCGCAAAGCACTCCTGTTAGCTCCCTCCACCTAAGCCACCCAGTATTTTTGCGATGCGTGACATCTGCGTCAATAGTGCCATCATTTGCCAACACACTACCCAGGTACTTAAAGCTCTCGACAGTTTTCAGCGCCGTATTTTGGAGGTGCATGATATGTTGGGTGTTACTATCAGCAAACTTACAATGCATGTACTCGGTTTTCTCTCTACTGATCTTTAGTCCCGCTGTCTCTAAAGCTGATCTCCACATTTCAAGCGTTTTTTGAAGTGCAATCGGGTCTTTGTCGATAAGAACTACATCGTCCGCGTAAAGTATGCTCCACGGTGTGGGATGCTGTATCTCAGATGTAAGGTAGTCCATGACAAGGTTGAACAGTAGAGGACTTAGTGCTGATCCCTGGTGGACTCCTACCTTTACCTGGAATTCATCACCGATTCCCGCTGGACAACGCACTTTTGTGGAGACGCTGTCGTACATGTCAGCCACAGCTTGTATGTAGCATTCAGGTACCATCTGAGCTCGTAGTGCCTGCCAAATCAGTGGTCTCGGTATGCGGTCAAAGGCTTTTTCCAGATCTATGAAAACCATGTGGAGATCTTTCTTGTCATCCCTGTGCGATTCCATTAGGATGCGGATAGTGTGTATAGCGTCCGTTGTTGACTTTCCTGTGACGAATCCACATTGGTTTTCTGTGATGCTCGTTATCTGGCGTAGTCTCCGATTTATCACTCGCTCCCAGATCTTCAGGCTGTGTGCTATCAATTTGATAGCTCGATAGTTTCCGCAGAGTCGTATGTCACCTTTGTTTTTATAAAATGGGACCAGGAAGCTTTTTCTCCATGCCTGAGGGATGCCTTCAGATGGTAGTTTGTTGAACAGCGTGGTTAGAAAGAAAACTCCGGTCTCGCCCAGCTTCTTCCACAGCTCCACTGGCAGCTCATCGGGCCCGGTCGCTTTATTATTAGCCATCTGACTTAAAGCTAGCTTGACTTCATCAGGCGTAATGACGGGCCATGGCCCTTTCACTGATGGTAATTCCGTTATTGGTTTACAGGGGTATGTCTCGTTCAGCAGTTTATCATAGTATTCCTGCCATCTGTCGTTTATCTCCTTGTCAGATGTTAAGAGATTCCCTTGGAGATCCTTGATGTACTTAACTGCATGTGTGTCTTGCGAGTCCCGATGTCTTTGCTTGGCAATCTTAAATAGCTGTTTATCGTTAGTGGCATTCTCTAACTTAGCGTAAAAATCCTCTCTGTTTCTGGCTCTGACCTGCGCCACCGCGCGTTTGGCTTCCCTCTTTGCATCTCGGTATGTTGTTTGGTTGTCTACGCTCTTTGTGTTTTGCCAGGTCTTGAAAAGGGCTTTCTTGGCTTTGATCTTTTCTTGGACCTCCGGGTCCCACAGTGTTGGGTCCTTGTTTTCTCTTGGGAGTCCGTTTGAGATGCCTAGGTGTATTGTCGCTTTTTTCATGCAGAGCTCGTGGAACTCGTTCCACATTGAGTTAGCGTCTTTGCCTGGTTGGGTCTCGCGGATGTACTCCTTCAGGTCTGAGCATAGTTTTCCACCTTCTTCTTGGTCCAACTTGTACCAACGTATTTTGGATACTCTAGATGTTTTGACTTTAATTGGTCTTCGTGCTATAAAATCGGCCACTAATAGTCGATGTTGGGAAGTCAGTGGCTCACCAGGGATTACCTTACAGTTTTTAAACGACTTAAGTAATTTTCTGTCCGCTAGGATGTAATCAATCTGTGTGCATTTGTCCCCGCTCTTGTACGTTATTAGGTGTTCCTTCGGTTTTGTGAAGAAGGTGTTGATGATTGCCATGTTAAATGTGCAAGCAAAATTCAGAATATCACCACCCTGGGAGTTTATTTTTCCAAAGCCCTGGTTGCCATGAATTTCCCTAAAGGGATTGCTAGCATTTTGTCCTACATGCCCATTAAAATCTGCTCCTATGTATTTTGACTCCGTTGTTGGTATGGATTGAGTCAGATCGTGGAGATCGTCCCAGAAAGCTTGTTTTTCTGCTTGCGGTAGCCCTATTTGTGGGGCGTAAGCTGATATAACATTCATACACGCCTGGTCATCAAGTGCGAACTTGATTGCCATAATCCGGTCGCTGACTCTTTTCACGTCTACTATACGGTTCTGAAAAGCTTGGTCCACCACTATGCCGACGCCGTTCTGATTTGTCTTTGTGCCGTTGTATATTAACTTGTAGTCATTCCCAATCTTGCGCGCTTTAGACCCCTTCCATTTCGTCTCTTGTATGCAGCAGATGCTGATGCGTCTTCTGAGCAACACTTCGCTTAGTTCTGAGCTGCGTCCTGTCATGGAGCCCACATTCCAGCTGGCTATGCGGACTTTTGGCATGTGGGTTGCATGGTTCTTCGCGTCGCTTCGGGGGCACGCCCTAGTATTAATCGCATTTTTTCGCATCTCGCCTTGTGCGTCGCTTCCGGGGTACGCCCTAGTATTAGACATTCTCTTATTATTTTTGTACTTCATGATTAGGAGATTTTGGTTTGGCTATAAATTTTTCGGCCGGTTGCCACCTGACGCCAAGACAGTAACCCCTCTTGCTAACTGGGGCTTAGGATGCCACCGTTGGCTCGTGCTCTTCCGCCGCCATCCTCTACGCGACGTCCTGCCTGATGCCGCTGTCCTCCGTCGGCCCGGTATCAGAATATGTCCGAGCGACCCGACGGAGGTGTGCCTGTTGGTCCGCGAGAGGTATTTTATTTCCCTCTAACCCTCCGGCACTTCTGCTGAAGCACCGACGAGCTTACCCCTATCCGCCACCTTGGGGACGCGTCCTCTAGGGGTTACAGGCTCCCCCGAGGATCTAGGGGTTACAGGCTCCCCCGAGGAGTTACAGGCTCCCCCGAGGACGCTGTCGCTCGACCCAATTATGAACCGAGTCCGATCGAAACGATACCTATCAAAAACCGATTCACGTCGTCAACCGAGACGATCGATCACTTCTCACGGGTGTTACGCATCTTCCATCGCTCGGAGATCAGCCGACGTGTGACCCCATCGGCGAGAACGCCGCGGCCGGCGCGGCGGTGACGCTAGCATCGCATCGATCATCAGAGAGCCGAGTGGACGTGTACGTATGTGGGTGCGTGTCGTGTTACAGAGGAGGAGATGCCGCGCGTGGTGGTGACGGCGCTGCATGAGGTGGAGCGCGGCGAGCGGGGCGGCGCCGCCACGCTCTCGTGCGCCGCGCGCTACGAGCCCGCGCCGCGCGCGCTGCCCGTGCCCGCGCTCGCGCTCGCGTGGCGGCGCCGCGGGCAGCCCGCCTCCCCGCTGCAGGTGAGCTCTTCTCCTGGGGGCTAGTTTCCTCGCTCCGCTATAGAGCCGGTCGGCTGTAATGGATGGTCGTCCCGCAGAGCGTGCGAGGCGGCGTGTCGCTGGAGACGGAGCGCTGGGGCGTGGCGCGGCTCGTGTCGCGGCTCACGCTGGCGGGGCTGCGCGCTGAGGACGCTGGCGACTACGAGTGCGTCGTGCCCGGGGAGCCCGCGCCCGGGGGGGAGCACGCGCCCGGGGGGGAGCCGGCCGTCGCGGCCGTCGTCACTCTGCGCGTAGCGGGTAAATACTTTTTAATCCAAGGTTCCTTTAAAATTGTTGTGTTCACTGTTTTTAGTAACTGCGCCGAATTTTATTGTCAGTTTATTATCTAGATGTAAGTCATGCGCATGTTGCAATTTGTGGACCTTATAATAAAAAAAAAAAAAAAAAAAAAAAAAGTGATCGATTCCTAATGAAGAAAGCGCATCTATGGATTAGAATTTTATTTAATAGGTTGGTAGAAGTTGGTAAATATGAATGTGAGTCAAATCAAAATTGTCTTTATTCAGATCAATTAAAAGAATCACTTTGAAACGTCTTAAAGCTAGGTGAGTCTAGGTGCCAGTTCGCCGCGACCAAGCCTAGAAGAACAGGCAACAAACTATGGCTCGGTTCTTACCGTTTTTTTTTAATTAGTAGGAGTAGGTATTTAAATAATGGTAGTCGCGAGCTACGACATAACATCACACCTGCGAGTCCTGATTCGCTAGTCCTGGCGCGGCGCGCTAGCTCGGGCCCAGCGCGCGGGAGATAGACAGGCGGCGGCGCGGCGGCGCGGCGGTTACTCTATCCATCAGCCGGCACTTTGAACACATCACAAACGAACATCTTGCAAACAAATTAGCATCTATAACACACGATCGGGGTCAGCTACCAAAATACTCGCTTTACAGAATTTAGACGGGTTGGTAGGTAGATAAGGTAGTTACCTACTTAGAAGAGCCGAGTCATCAAGAAACCAACAAGAGCAAACAGTCTGTTACTAACAAATAAAATTATAATTGGGAAAGTAGATGATTGTTTGTTTCATAATGTGCTAGGTCTACAAGTAAATAAATAAATAAATAAATAAGCCATCCAATAAGCCAGGTCTACAAGTAAACGAAGTAAAATTAAAGAAAAATAGCAATTTAAACCGAATACTATATTGCTAAGCTGTATTTATGATTGGTGTACACAGACCTAGCACGGGCTCTATAGCTTCATGAAACATCTCATTTACAGGAAGAAAAATATTATAAAGTGTCTAATGGGACAAGAGGTTATGTTTGGCTCCCATACATTCGCAGGGGGCAAAAACACACACACACATGCATTTTAGGTATCATTTTAGATTTATCTTTCTTGTAAATCGAAATGGTTAACGTTTATAATGTTCAAACACGTTACTTAATCTGGAATACCGGTCACAGGATTTTATTTACATTAAGTTTATTGATAATTTTTATTATCATTATACTCAAGATGTACTGTTCTGACTATCAAGATGATGAGATGATGCATGTACCTAGTAGGTATTTGGGAGGTAGCTGGACCTCTCGAGATCGGGGATGAGACCTATACCTGTTCCCCAGGAGAGGAGGGAGCGGACAGCATGCAGCGGGATCAGTCGCCGCTGAGCGCCGCCGCCGCCCGCGTGCTGGCCGCGCTGCCCGCGCTGCCCTTGCTGGCCGTGCTGGCGGGCCGGTGACAGCCTGCTTGCCGCGCTGCCCGTGCTGGCCGTGCTGGCGGGCCGGTGACAGCCTGCTTGCCGCGCTGCCCGTGCTGGCCGTGCTGGCGGGCCGGTGACAGCCTGCTTGCCGCGCTGCCCGTGCTGGCCGTGCTGGCGGGCCGGTGACAGCCTGCTTGCCGCGCTGCCCGTGCTGGCTGCGCTGCCCACGCTGCCCGTGCTGGTTGCGCTGCTCGCGCTGCCCGTGCTGGCCGTGCTGGCGGGCCGGTGACAGCCTGCTTGCCGCGCTGCTCGTGCTGGCTGCGCTGCCCGCGCTGCCCGTGCTGGCCGTGCTGGCGGGCCGGTGACAGCCTGCTTGCCGCGCTGCCCGTGCTGGCTGCGCTGCCCGCGCTGCCCGTGCTGGCCGTGCTGGCGGGCCGGTGACAGCCTGCTTGCCGCGCTGCCCGTGCTGGCTGCGCTGCCCGCGCTGCCCGTGCTGGCCGTGCTGGCGGGCCGGTGACAGCCTGCTTGCCGCGCTGCTCGTGCTGGCTGCGCTGCCCGCGCTGCCCGTGCTGGCCGTGCTGGCGGGCCGGTGACAGCCTGCTTGCCGCGCTGCCCGTGCTGGCTGCGCTGCCCGCGCTGCCCGTGCTGGCCGTGCTGGCGGGCCGGTGACAGCCTGCTTGCCGCGCTGCCCGTGCTGGCTGCGCTGCCCGCGCTGCCCGTGCTGGCCGTGCTGGCGGGCCGGTGACAGCCTGCTTGCCGCGCTGCCCGTGCTGGCTGCGCTGCTCGCGCTACCCGTGTTGGCCGTGCTGGCGTACGCCGTTGCTGGCCGCCAGGTGGTGCTGTGGCCTCCAGGTCGCGGCGACTGCTTTAGCAGTGCAGTGAATAGTGTCGGACGAACTATCGGTTTACTTTAACTTGTCTTCAAGAACGTTCGGAACTAAAGGTCTGGCTACTGGAAAACTCAGGAGTATCTCTGGACGATGGCTTTTCGACAGTAGATTACTTACACGTGTAAATGAAATATTTGTATATTTTGCAATGTGAATAGGTAACCTTTTTCAAATAAAAAAAGAAGAGGTGCACAATAAGGATGTATTAACTATTTATATTATTTGTATATTTTTTATCTGGAAGGTTCAGATTGTTCCTATAGAAATTTCCTCAAAATCAGCTCAGCAGTTTGGCCATGAAGTCGGTTTCTCAAGTTTTTTAAACTTCACTTGTTGTAAAGGGTTTCCGCCAAATCACCATACTAAAAACCCCAGTCCCGGCGCAAAATAATTGTATCTCAGATTTTAGATAATTATTAGTAGAAACAATATCAGGTATCACTATTTCCTGATTCGGTGGCTAGCATGGTTATTTTGCAGGTATTATAGGTCCTAAATTATTATTTGGTGTACCAAGAGAGATAAAATAAAACCACTATAATTTTTTCAAGTGTTTAAGGGTATTTTATACAAATCTCAATAAGAATAAGAATGTGACAAGTGGCCCCACGTTGGGCGCCACTTGTCACATAGGGGTGACAAGATAAGAAATAAAAGAAGAAGTATATAATTATATAGGTTTAATAAAAAATAAAAGAAAAGATGAGGGGTCACGGTCACGGGTCGTCGCCTAGCCAATAAGTTATGCTGTCGTATCAGTCCGAGAATACCACGCTCCTTCGGTTGGTTCCTCGTCCGCACGCCTCGGTCGGGATCGCCGTTCAGTGTGCGCCCACGTCCAGAGGCCTCCAATGTGCTGAGCTGCCGCGCCGCCGGCGCCGTCGTCTCTCTACGACTCGGTAGAGTATTTCCTACCCAGAGGGTGTTCCTGGAACGCAAACACTTCGGCATTAGGATCACGCAACGCAAGGGGCTTTCGAAGAAAACCTAGGGATTACACAATACTCCCGAAAACAAGTTAGCTAACCAAGGAGCATGGAATCAGCGTGGTATTTACATTTGCAAAAGGGGAGGAGAAGCCTCGAGACAGTTAGGTACATGATTGAAATTTAAAAGTTACTACAAGAGAAATTCATTTAATAATTTAGCTAATAAAAGTAAGGGAAAAATCAAGAAGGCCAAGCATTAAGTACCATAGCAGCTGGCTCAGTAATTAAGTACACATTAGTAAATAACTACAGTACTATCGGGCTAGCGGTAAGCAGCCGTTACAAGTTTTCAAATCAAGCGTCTCCGTTACCTACAGTTAAACTAAAGAATAGTAGTTGCATAAGCAAAGCTCTTTGTTCTACAAGGTGGTATAAAATAATGCACAGCTTACCCAGAGCTGGGAACACAGATTTTAAGATATTACTTAGTAGTTATTAAGTTCTAGAAGTAACAAGATTGCAAGGACGCGCCGCGCTCAAGGTGCGTGGCGTCGCCTTCGTATAGTGCAGTGGACTGCCGGCCGATCGCAGCTCGAGTGGGCTCCCAGCGAGCGTGACGTATCCGTCAAACCGGTCTCAGCGCTGCCCGCGCGCATCGCCCGTATATAATGTGAAAAAGGACTGCGACGGTTTGTCTGTTTGTTGATCAAATAAATAATAAATAAATATTGTGGACAATTCACACAACACTACCCAGCCCCAAACTAAGCAGAGCTTGTAATATGGGAACCGGATAGCTGATATAATACTTGAATACATTTTTTTTTTGTAAATACATACTTAGAATACATATATCACCCAGACAGAGAACAAACATTTATGTTAACCACACAAATATTTGTTCTCGGTGGGGATCGAACCCACGACCTACGGCGCAGAAGGCAGAGCTACTACCAACTGAGCTAGAGGCCAGTCAAATTAATTAACAGTTTTTGTAAGTTTTTTTTTATAAAGTAAAAAGTGAATTAAGAACGTACCGTTACACAGGGACGACATACGTTTATTCATACATGTTTCAAGTATCTAAATCAATCAATATCGAATTCGCTCGTTGTTCAATAGCGTGACTATGTTTCTCCTTTTAACAAATTGAGTGTGAGCGAGAGCGCGCTCACTCACGTCACAAGCCCTTGTTGAATTCTGAGAAACGGTAATGAAGACCTATCTTATCTTATACCTTTAAACGAGAAAATCTTGTATATAATATATATATATATATATATTTAGGATCTCGGAAACTGAGCCAACGATTTTCATGAAATTATGTATACAGGGGTTTTCGGGGACGATAAAATGATCTAGCTAGGATTCATTTTTATAAAATGTCCCCCTAATGGTAAAGTAAATAATAAACTTTATCATAAAATCATAACTCCTAGCGCCATCTGTTGATTAGGTCATGAGTTAGTGGGACAGAGAACGCCATCTATTGACGAGTACTGGAGTTTATTATTATGTCGGTAAGATCAAAAAATATTAATATTTCATCAGTATGTAAGTAATTCGTATTTAAATATAATTCACAACAACAGTTTACCAAAAAAAAAAATACCGAGCGAAGCTCGGGCACCAATTGCTAGTTGTAATAATACAATAGAGAAAAATTAAACCCCGATAACTAAAGGCGGCATTCTTTTCTTTATAAAATAAAGATAACTACAAAATGTATATAAGTATGATGCAGGCTATACATATCAGTGTGTACCTACGCATATTATGTGCCTATTATATTCATTTTTTGCAATTACCCACACGTTTGTGTTGTTAATGAGTGAATTAATACAGTAACATGAAGTTTTTCAAAAAACTATAGATAGATAGATAGATAGAAAATGCTTTATTGCACACAACAAATTATAAAAGTACAGGTACATAAAAATACTTAAAACTATTTGCCTCATACAATGGGCGGTCTTATCGCTAAACGAGCGATCTCTACCTATACATAATAACTATAACTATCTATGAAACTTCTCTGGGTTAAAAAAACATGTTAGCCACCGAATCAGGAAATAGCGACACCTGATATTGTTTCTACTAATAATTATCTAAAATCTGAGATACAGTTCTTTTGCGCCGGGACTGGGGCCATTTTGACGGAAACCCTTTGAAGAGTGACTGCCTTCTATTCCGTCATTCTGCCCGATTGAGTGAGGCATTCTTCAGTTCAGGTCACGGCCGGCGTGGCGCACCTGCACCTGCGAGGCCACACTCGCACGTGGCGCCATCGTTTCGGCGAGCGGAGCGGGCACCCGTTCATCTAGCTCAGCGGTACTCAAAGTGTGTTCCGCGGAACCCTAGGGTTCCACGCTACCTCTGTAGGGGTTCCGCAAGAATTTGGAAAAAAAAATCAAAATAATTAGTAGGTAACTGTTACATTGTTCTTTTATTATGCTTCTATAATAAAGAATACACTTTTAAAAACTATTGTTTTATTGTAGGGTTCCATCAAGTATTTTGCTTGTCAAAAGGGTTCCGTGACCAAAAAAGTTTGAGAACCGCTGATCTAGCTAGGCGGCGGCATGCTGCTGTCAAGTATCGCAGCTTATCGCCTAGATGTGGCCGTACCTTCAATAGCACGTGGGGGCGTTCTGTTTCTGAATGAACTCACCGAGTCCGCGAGTCGCATTTGATATTACCCGCAGGAGCGAGCTCATGTTTATAACACCTTACAAACACAGAATAGGTACTAGGGGTACCTACTAAGGGTGTGTGAAGGTGCTTGAGCGATTAAACAATCTAATAAGTACAATAAGTACTAACCATCCCTTACTGTGCAACTACGTATAAATTAAATATGACTTTCACATGTGATAAATGCTTACACACTGTCATAACTAGACAGCATCTTACCTGCATGTACTGTAAAATAAATCTAGACCTAAACTGTGCAAAAGTCAGTGTGAAGAGTTTCCATCTGTTATCATATGAGAGCAGAGCTAAATGGGAATGTGAAACATGTGGTGCAAGCAATAGCTACATATCAACGCAAACCACCCCAACGTCTGGGACTACTGCTGCATGCTCAAAAAACACACAGCAACCACATATGGATAAGCCAAGCATAGAACGGGCTCCAACTCCAACTCAGCTACAGTCACCCACTAAAATACCTACACCTCAAACTACATTGGCTCAGCAGCAGCTGAACAAAAAGCCTGCAACCAAATTACGGGCAAGTTGTGCTACATTGCCTCAGGCACCTACAAAAATAAAGGAAAAAGTCTCAAATTCTGACATTATGATGGAGATAAAGAAATTTAGAGAACATGTTATGAAACAGTTTCATAGCCAAGAGGCTCAATTAGAACAACTACAGACTGGATTTGTGGATCTGAGTAACAGATATGGCACCCTGAGAAGCGATGTGGACAGCATTATGACAACATTTGAAGTTCTTGCCGATGATAATAGCTTACTGAAAACCACAATCAATGAGAACTGTGTGCAAATTAGAGAAATTGAACTGAGAAAGGTGCTTTTAACACAAGAATTAATGAAAACCAACAGCAGGCTTGGGTTGCTTGAAGAAAAAATAAATGCAAAAACCTTTGATGTATATGAGACCAGCACCATAAATTGCCAACTGGACAATATGCAAGTAAACAAGGCAGAATGTACTTTTAGAACCATACAACATCCCTTACTACTACCCCCCTCTAGTACCCTTACCTCTCAAGAGCAACCAAAAAGTTATGCTACCGCTGTGAAATCAACAACCATAGAGGTCCATCAAAACAACACCATATGTAGTAAACTGGACAATATGCAAGAAAGTGAGGCAGACAATTGTAGCACTGGACTCCTGCCGAGTCCCATACCAAGTCCCCTACCACGACCCCCACCACAACCCCTACCACGACCCCCACCACAACCCCTACCACGACCCCTACCACAACGTACTACCACTCAGGAACATGATCTTACAACTATCCCACGAAACACCCCCAAGGGATCCCACACAAGTATCGAGGATTGTAGGCCTATTAATACTCGGACATACTATAGGACAAGTACAAAAAAGTGTGAAAAGGAACCGGTTATTGGCAACGGACACCAAAACCAGCTGCAGACAGTGGAGAGAGCCAGAAAAATACATGCATGCTTTTTTGCACCCGAGACGTCCACTAACTGCATCAAAGATCACCTGGAAAAAGTTATTGGAAGTGATATAGACATTGCCATTATAAAATTGAATTTAAAGCACCAATATTATGCTTCATTTATAGTGACTGCTCCAACCAGTGTTTTTGGGTTACTTATGAAACCAGAATCTTGGCCTTCAGGCACTGTACTTCGTGAATGGTTTCGAAGGGAAGCTGGAATCGCGCCAGAACACCGTCGACCCCGCGCTTCCAGCCAAAACCCATGCAGGGGTGACGAATGGCAACCATCAACCCAACAAAAATAACTTCCAGCTTCACACAGTTTACCAAAATGTTAATGGTTTAAGAACCAAACTAATATACTTTAAACAAAATTTGATATTACTACAAGCAGATATAATTGCAGTAACCGAAACCAACCTCGACCCCTCAGTAACAGATGCAGAAGTTTTACCAGATGACTGGACTTTACTGAGACGGGACCGGATCACAAGAGGAGGTGGGTTGCTTCTAGCTACAAGGCAAGGACTTGCCATTCAACGACACTTGGATTTGGAGACAGTTCATGGAGAAGATCTTTGGGCATCCATAACATACCGCAGCCAGGTTTTCTATGTGTGCGTTATATATATTAAGCCTAGTGCTACTGACGATGAATATATGACATGGTTCACCAAGGTTGAGAACAATATAGATACTCTCCTGACTAAAGAAAATGTAATTATATTAGGGGATTTAAATTTAAATAGTGCCAGTGTAAGTGTCAAGAATTACATGATGTTTTTTCTAAATTACTGTAATCTAGAAGAGAAAAATAATATTGTAAATGAGCGGGGTAGTAAACTTGACGTAGTCCTAACCAGCGAACGGGTTCAAGGTGTGAATGTGAGTGTGGCTGATGAAGGATTAGTAAAAAAAGCGGATATGTATCATCCACCACTTGATGTCTTATTTAGTTTGGATAAAGCAGGCAGAGACATTATGCTGGAAGCAAGTAACATTAGCGATAAGGCAGACTATAATTTTGGCAAGGCTGATTTTACACTATTATACAATTTGATAAAAAAAGTTAGTTGGGACGAAGTTAGAGAGCAATCGGACGTCGATAGGGCTGCGGACAGTTTTTATGACATACTATATAAGTGCTTTGATCAATGTGTGCCCAAAAAAAAGAGGTGTGCTAAGGCCACAAAAAGATATCCAACGTGGTTTACGCGTGACATCATATCTGACCTAAAACTAAAAGGGTCCCTCCACAAAACTTGGAAATCAAGCAAAGACAAATATGTATATAGCTTCTTTACTGCTATCAGAGCAGATATCAAGTCACGTGTATCACTAGCCTACAATAACTATATTATTCAAGTAGAAGAAAATCTATCCAAAAACCCAAAAGAGTTTTGGAAACATGTTAAGAGCTTGCAGACTAAAGGTGGGTTTGAACCGTGCATCATATACGAGGAACGTAAGCACAGTGGCAGAGCAGCTGCTAGTGCTTTTGCTGATTATTTCAGTAGCGTATTTTTACCTCAAACGCCAGCTCTTACGGCTACTGCAGTAACGGGATGTATAGGTAATAATAGCTTAGTAAATATTTTAAATATATCCTACGAAGATATCGATTATCACATCCGGAAACTTAAACCCAAGAGTTCGGTAGGTCCAGATAGTATTCCGCCGTATGTAGTTAAAGGTCTAAATATCCAGTTTACAGAACCCCTGTCACATATCTTCAATCTATCTTTAAATAAAGGTAAATATCCGAAAGTTTGGAAGCAGTCTAGAGTAGTACCTATTTTTAAGTCTGGAGACAAGACTAAAGTAGAAAATTATAGACCAATAGCAATTTTATCCTGTTTTGCTAAACTATTTGAAAGTATATTACACTCCAAGATCTATAAGCAGGTAGAGCCATATCTTACTAACGCCCAGCATGCTTTTCGTCAGAAACGTTCAGTGAACACTAACCTGCTCACCCTGGTTGACCATATCTCTAGGAAGATGGATGAAAATGTCCAAGTGGATGTTGTCTATCTAGATTTTAGAAAAGCGTTTGACCATGATGTGAATAATGATGTGCTACTTGGAAAACTTAGCTCTATGGGACTTGTACCAAAGCTTATCGAATTCTTTGCTGACTACCTGAAAGACCGCAACCAATTTGTCCGACTAGGTTGTTATGACTCATTATCTTATCACACGCGCTCGGGTGTTAGCCAAGGTTCGTCTTTGGGACCACTTCTGTTCTCTATCATGGTCAACGACGTTCCGGATTGCCTAAGATCTAGTAAATCCCTCTGTATGCGGACGATTTGAAGGTGTTTAAAAGTATTCAATCGTATAGTGACTGTGCACTACTTCAACAAGATCTTCATGCTATTCAGGAATGGAGTGAACGAAACCAACTTTATTTGAATATTCAAAAATGTCAGGTTATGAGTTACACACGTTCTGCGAAAGGCATTATTGGGCAGTACACAATTAACGAGCAGAATATTACCAGGTGCCTGTTGGTAAAAGACCTTGGCATTATGTTTGACCCTGTTTTAAATTTTCATGACCATATTAGAAAGATAACAACAGAATGCTTCAAGCGCCTTGGGTTTGTCACGCGGAATTGCCGAGATTTCACAAATGTAAATGCCATTAAACTCCTTTATACCTCTCTTATACGATCGAAAATAGAGAACGGCTCGTGCGTCTGGAATCCGCACGAGACGTCATATACACTAATGATAGAAAAAGTTCAAAAACGCTTCTTGCGTTATATGTACAAAAAAAGGTTTGGCTATCACCCGTTCATGTACCCGACAAAATATTTGCAAGGCACGCTAGGGTACAACTCCCTAGAAACACGTAGGATCTGTGAACAAATTATGACTATCTGCCGCATCCTACATGGGGTTCTTGACTGCCCGGAGCTCTTGTATGAAGCAAGTAGGCTCAGCGTGCCCGAGCAAAGGGCCAGGTTCCGCCTTGGGCGTGTCCAGCTGTTCGCACCAAGTCCAGCGCGTACATCCGCGCGGCAAGAGTCACCACTTTTCCGCGCGCAATTTCATTTAAACGCACTCATACATGTGAATCCCGACGCTGACGCTTTCGCGGATAATTTAAGGCAGTTAAGTATAATTGCTTTGAAGTACTGTGAGGGGGATATTCAGGCTCATCTATAATATTGTTGTTTTCAGTAGGGTAAAATAAAGGCACCAACCTGACATGTACCTGACTGTCTTGTAGTGTGTTTATTATGTAATAGTACCTAATGTTGGTGTAGTTTGTCTTGTAATGTGTATATTGAGTAAGTAATAGTATAATAGTATTATTGTTAGTGTAGTAGCAGAGTGAAATATTGATTTTTTAAAATTTGTGATAGTGTTATCGTTTTGGCTAGCTGTTAAGATAACATCTGTAGTAAGTAAATAAATAAATAAATAAATAAATAAAATGTCGCCATGCAGGGATTGCAGAGCCCTCTGTGCCTCTCTACTGTAGTGCCCCGCGATAGGGTTCAAGTTCGCGTGTTGCTTTCAACTTGCATCATGTCAATACACGACTGACACTGATACTTCAATAGCGGGAATGTTTGTGCCTCCTTCCTTCCCATCTGTTTACCACACTATCTTACAACACAAACAGGCCTCCAACTTGACCAAACTACGGTTGTAGGCAATTCATATTGAACATCGGCTTTTCTGCTTTTCGTAGAGCGCTATCTCTTTCTAATACACACTACGCTTTAAGAAGCCGTTTAGGTAGGTACTTAAGTAACGAATGGTTAAAAATTGAATCAAACTCGGACTACTATGGGTACTGCTTACCCACGAACCTTCTCACTCTAAGACACACGCCGCAGCTTTCGAGATACACTAGATAGGTATTACTATTAGGTACCTAGTAGGTAGGTAATGTAGGTATAGAAACATTTATTTTGTAGAAGACAAACAGTATATTTTACTTTTCCACTTATTTAGGTATTTATGTAGTTTTTATACTTTAGTTTTATCTTGGCATTAGCCCATGCAATGTGTAATACGTGGGTGTGGAAGCTGTGCCAGATTTATTATAACGCGTTGGCAACACTCACGCAGCTAGGTAGGTACCTACCCACTGCGGCCACTGCCCAGTTACATTACATGCCTGATGCCTCATGCCTGCACACCTGATGAGGGGACGTCGGTAGGTACATATGGGTTCTCTCTGCCTAAGTAGGCAGAGGCAAGCACAGGGCGGCCTCACTGAGCAGTAGGTATGGAGACAAGTACCCATGGAGCTGAAGCGAGAGCTGCTTTGAAGTATTGCCAGAAAGCATTTAGCGCAACCTATAACTACCTAAGTAAGTACCACCTACCTAACCTACGATGGCCTACCTAGCGAGGTGGCGAGGGAGTCTTCAATCAGTGGGTCCCGATATACGCCGATCATCAGCCACATTTGCATTAGAAAGGCACCTCTTTTATATATTCCCTACTTTCAAAACCGGAAAGCGGGATAATTTCATACTTTTAGGGAATCTCCTTCGGAGCCGCGCAACGAGTTAATGACGATGCTATCCGTACAGCCCCACACAGCCCCGCACAGCCCCGCACATAGGCATCGGCTGGGAGCCGAGTCTGACGCGACAGCTAATGCCGGCTCCACCTATTCTATCGGAGAGTCACTCTTCTCGTCAATCAGCCTCTCAGGTAGACCTATCGTTTCATCCACGCAAACTACAAGCGGAGTGCCTACTAAAACGTGATAGCAATCGCAACGAATACCCGCCGCTGCCGTTGCTCACAAATATGTATTGTTATTCACGATACATAGCAAAATGTGACAATATGTCAAATTTTGCATCGGTGACAACCCTGACACGAACATGGTTACTCTACGGCTTCGGCGTATAAGTTGCGTATCTACTAGCTACGCATGTTTAGGTGGTAGCGATCTTCACAGCGAGTGCGAGTGGATTTTGCGCAGACTCTAATACGCGGGGTAGCACTTGCGTACCTTCAAAGTGTACGTTGTATAAGATTCGTGATTCACAACCACTTGACCGTCCGAGTTTGACAGCTGTACCCTGGCTGTACCAGTGAAATGAGCTCCTGAAATGATTTGACGAGCAAATGCATAGCGATGATGTGATGGTAGGTATACTCGTAGCATAGCAACCGGCACCCGGCAACATGTTGGAGTGCAATGCGTGCGCAGGCGGGGCGGCGGCGGCGGCGGCGGCACTCCACCAAGGAACGCCTCTCTCGCAGGTGCGGGTGCGCTCACGCTCATTCATCACTAATACAACATTCTTCATTTCAGGCGGCAATTACCAAAAGGACAAAAAATGTCATCAAATAGGACACCATATTGTGATAATGCAGGTTCAATGCAAATAAACAGTTGATAATGAATGATTATGAGGTGCATTACATTGCATGCTCGTAGTGCGTAATGAGCTCATGTTCTGGTAATTAGCGGCGGAGTTTGTCGTGCCAAACTGATGATAGGACTCCCATGTAAACCGTGCATACAATCCTTTTTCGAATTAAAAAGTAGCCTATGTCTCTTCTCAGGCTCCACACCAAACAAAATTTCATTTAAATCGATTCTGTAGTTTTGGCGTGATAGCGCGACAGAAGACAGGCAGAGATACTTTCGCATTTATAATAATGTATTATTGAGGATAGTTTGAGGAAGAGTTTACGGAAGGATGAATTAGATAAAAGAGCCGGTTAAATTGGAAAGATCGAGACTTGTCAAGACCTCGTTTTATAGTTATTTGAAAACGGTTGTGCATGGCAGCCTGCGGGCGCGTCACATTACCGACACTCGACGCTAATGACGCCACGTCTAATAGTGATCACCGCTCACCTGCTGTACCTACCAGCTACCAGCTACCACCCACCACGACACATTAACAGGCATTTAGCGAGTCAGCCCTCAGCCCGCCCGATTACTAATAGCATAGCATAGACTATAGTCTATGCTAATAGGTACCTATCAGATAATAAACAGGACTTACTAAATGTAAGGATTACTTCGGTTTTTCCTAATTTTATCGGGTTGAACTGTGCTTATCATTTACTTTCAGTCTTCTTCTTATCGTGTCACTGATTCTTTCCAGACAAATGTGGTGAAAGGATTTTAAGTGCGCCTCAACGAGGCTCCTTTCGTGCACTTGACACATATATGTTTTCCTTCGCCGTTTGAGAGTGCTGGCATAGTGTACATAAGTTTTGAGCAGAAAAACTCATTGGTACACGACTTAATTTGAACCCACGACCCTAGGATCGGAAGGCGGGGCCGCTGCCACTAGACCACCAGGGCTCTTAGAGCGCTCCTACGAATACACAATGCTTAAATCAATGCACCCGGTGACAATAAAAAAACCGCACTGACTTGAAAGGAAATTTTACTATAGCGACTCAATATAGTGGCACCACCGCCGCCACCACCTCTACCGCCACCACCGCCACCACCGCCACCACCGCCGCCACCGCCACCGCCACCGCCGCCCGCGGGCCCGCGACCCCGTGACCCGCGCCCGGCACTCGCGGCGCATGATCCCGAGCACATAGCGGTTGATGTAGTGTCTGTAGGTACATGTTTGTATTGTCATGTCACGTGCCGCATGTGCGTGGAACTCTACAAGTTGGCTCCATCCCCCATCCCAAAGTCGGACCACCGCGCACGGACGGACGCGCGACCTTCTGTAATAAGATACCCCATTCATGATTGACATTATAATATCTCCTACCCGCATCAAGCACTTACCCCTATAATAATTGTAAACAAAAACGTTTTAAGGAAACTTACCATCTACTAATCTACTGTGTCAAACTTACCTAAGTAGACGTAATATATCATATCATAATTATTATGAAGTATATCATTTACTTATAATTATGATAATGGCTGACGCGGGGCCACGGGTACCTAATACCTAAGCAGATGCTAAATAATTTCAATTACGTATTAATAAAATACAGTCGTGTTTTTTTTGTATTTAGTTACACTATTAATAACTCAAGAACGGCTGAACCCAATTGGCTGAAAATTGGTATGGAGGCAGCATAGAATCAGGAAAAATAATACTTTTCAGGTAAGCGGCACCCAAGGCCGGAACGGGACGCGCTAAGCCGCGGGCGCCCGCTATAGTATTGGATATGCATCAGCTTCCACCATGTAGTACATGTTCCTAATGAGGCTATCTAAAACATTAAACTCATTATTATTTGTTTGATTACAATCTGGTTAATCACTTTACTATTTCAAATGCGCTTTATTTCGATCATTAACACGGTTAATCGATACTTTATAGTTGATGCTGCCCCTGCCAGCGGCCAGCACCTCCGACCTCGGACCTCGGAACAACTAAATTAATTTAAATTAAATATTTCACATTACCAGTGTATTATACTGTGAGTCTGACGTTTCAACAACAATCACACAGACTCAAAACCAAAACCAGAGGCAGAACCAACAGAGCTCGTGGTAGGCCTACTGGGACGACTCATTTTCTTCTAGGTAAAATATGCGTGGTGTAAATGCATACCTATACTATATAGTCATGTGCATAGCAGCTGTTCACTGTCGCGAGCAGCCTGGAGAGGACAATGTTCTTTCTTTATATAGAAAATAATTAAAATAGAAAACGACCCGTGCTGTGTTCCCCTTTCTAGACGGCAAAGAATTTAAATACAGGAAAAAAAGGTGCGAAGTAATACATGTGTCTTCGTGCGGAGGCCAGCTGGAATGCAGTCCGCACCTATATACTACGTACGAGTACATAGGTACCTAAGTACTTCAAACTCAGACACTTTTTTATAATTATAGATGGTTTTGTGTTGTAGGTCCAGTCCGAGCCTACAAGAAACGGTCGCGGACTCGGTGCCATGAATCATCCTAAATCTCTACCGATTATTCCAAGTAGTTATTAGAGAGCGATACATACATAATGCCCATGAATCGTTCGCAACAGGTTTTCCGCTAGAGTCCATTGTTTCCGTAACAGTCCATAACTAGAGATCGTTCGGCTACGTCGTACATTGTATGCATCACGTTCCGCCGACTACAAATCTGCTACATCGCCTCTCATTCGTATTGCCTTCTCGATACCGACTTCAATAAACTGCCGGCTAAACATAAACGATCATCCAACTTACTTAATTCCATACACTTGGGATATTATGAGCCTTACGTGGATGCGATTAGGGATGAGGATCGGCTGGCAGGTGCGTGGCCGGCCGACTGCTGAAGTTCCCCCGGTTGATGAGGGCAATTTGTCGGGAGCCGGCGCGCCGCGAGCCGAGCCACTCCATTTTAGATATTGAAACTTTATATTTGTAAGCGAACACTCGTCAACTGCCGCCACAGCTCAGCGACCAGCAGTAGCTTGGCGTAACCACAACATAATTATATTGTGTCAGCTACCTACCTGATTAGAAATTACAACCTTCAACGAATAGGTACACGAGGTCCCTGGACCAGCGAAACTAATAACATATCTATCAGATGTATCTACAAAGATTTTAAATTAACTTGGTTTTAGAATGTGAGTAAGTAATTAGATGTGAGTTCCGTGTGTGTGTGCGGATACCCAGAAGGAAGCGGGGAGTAGAGTAGTAGTAGATAGATGGTCCGATAGGAGTGCTATAGCTGCGTCGCCCGGCACTGCGCGGGTATTGAGCCGCGGCATGGAGCTATTGCCGCGAGACGGTGCAAGGTTCACATAGAAGATGGTATCGCCGCACACACTCGCCCTCACTCTACGGTCTATTGACCTTCTCGTCTGTTACTGTTACAAAATGCCAACCTTTCATCTCGATCTGTTCAGGTAAAATAACTAACCTATAAAAAACCTAGCGAATAGACAAGCCCACTTTTGACATTTACTCATTGGTATGGAGCACAAGTGTACCAGCAGTAGAATATAGGCTTTTTTTTTTTTTTTTTTTTTTATGGATCACCAGTAGACTTGTCGATGTGCGGCCAAGTTAAGTTTGAGTAGGTAGGTACCTCTGTATTTAGATAAATCGATTATTTAGTATTCCTATGTATATCCTAAGTATTCCATCCGCCATCAACAATTACTATTTTCGCAATCGCAACACATTTTAGTTTACCTCACTTTGTCTTTAGCAGTCTACGCGGAAACTCTCAGACAGAAAATGATTATCAGTTTGGTCATCGATGCTGATTCAGTCATATTCTTCTAAAAATGTACTTGCTACGAGAACCGTAGCGCATCTACGACATCGCTACGAATGTTAGGAAACGAGGTTCTGTTGTAGGTTGCAGGCGCTCGCGTTGGTGGCTAGTAATTTTGTTCCACAGATAGAACCTAATACTGCCTTATAATTGACCTCTAAGCACTTCTGTGTGGTAGGTTGTAGGTTCGAGTCGCTAACTCTGCCAGGAGCTGGTAGTTTTCAGTATGGAAAATTTGTTTTATGTAATAATGTATTATAGAACAAGCGTAATATTATCACCTGATGTAAAATGGTATCCATAATCATAACAATGTATTGTCACTTTAATCACGCATGTCAGGAACGTGCCCTACGATATACTGCGTCCATCAACTTGAAGCATATAGATGTGCAGTCTTACATTCCAGTAATGTCACCGGCGCCCACAGTCCCACACCCTTCAAACTGAAACGCAGACGGCAGACATTCGAATATGGTAGTTCTTCTGCGGACGAGCCTTTCACAAGGAGCTCTATTAATTGCTACTTGAGTTATTTGATTGCCGCAGATGATACTCGTCCAGCATCATCGGCGGAGGAAGTGGCGGCTGCAGGTTAGGCAGCAGTTAGTACGCGCGATGTGCTAACTTTTGATAGAGAGCCAAATTCAGCTCGGCGCGCGGCGCGCGGGGCGGCGGCGGCGGCGGGGCAACTCTACGCCCTCGTAAATTATAAACTCTCAAACGAATAACACTCAAGTGTAATGCTCCAGCGGGAATGACGCCCAACTTTGGGAATGGCCTTCTATTTCTCAACATTTACTGCACTCGAAAACTAATCCGAGGATTGAAACGAACACTGGAATCTACTTTGTGAACTTGAATCGAACTACAATAACAAGTGTATTCATAACTAGCTCAGCTCCTGTGTTATTTACGTGCTGTTTCATATAAAAATGCAACCTGGGATTGTTGATTGATACATTCATATTGTAGTTAAAGGAGGCTAAGACTTTGAGTGTTATTTTTTTATTGTTTATAGCTAAACGTGAAAATGCTTCACTCTTGACATGAAATATTGACGGCGGTAAAGAGTTCCACTCCTTTCATTGATTATCGAATCAAAAGCCTAAAAATAAGTTTCAAGCTTCATTTCTACGGAGAGTGGTAATCTGCCTTATGATAGGGATTAATAAAATAAAAACAGTTGTCTAAACTTTGTATTTCTCCCTAGAATATCTGTGACATACAAATAGAACTAACTTTGAAACATGATTCATGTAATTTGTAGAGCTAATTGTCGAAATGATTTCAAGATAATCGTTATCAATGTGTCACATTAAATCTAGCGTTGAGGTGCCCTGCGGCGATTTCAACCTTATGTCTACTGTGTTAGGTTCAAAATATAGATGGATAATCCGGCAAACATCTGAGTAGACAGACAATTACCTCGATTCTTATCGCTTCGAATCTATAGTATTAATAGGATACATTCAAAATAAAAGTACCCAGTCATCGGATTGCGAGCGAAGTACGAGTAGATACGTATTCGAATCATAGCAATGATCGTGATAGCACTGCTGGTGATGTGCCTGGTGAGCGTGTGGGCGTACGGCAGCCGCGGGCACGGCTACTGGCGCGCGCGCGGCGTGCTGCACGCGCGGCCGCTGCCGCTGGTCGGCACCGAGCTGCGCCGCTTCACCATGCGCCGCAGCGTGGCGCAGGCGGCCGCCGACCTCTACCGCCGCCACCCGCACCAGCGGTTCGTGGGCGGCTACCGGGCCAGCACGCCCACGCTCCTCGTGCGCGACCCGGACCTCGTGAAGCACATCCTGGTCGACGACTTCAAACACTTCTATTCGCGCGGCCTCACTCCCGCCCACAAGTGGATGGAACCTCTCCTGCGCAACCTGTTCTTCGCGGACGGCGACCTGTGGCGGCTGCTGCGCCAGCGCATGACGCCCGCCTTCACGTCGGGCAAGCTGAAGGCGATGTTCCCGCTGGTGGTGGAGCGCGCGGAGCGGCTGCAGGCGCGCGCGCTGGCCGCCGCCGCCGCCGGGCGCGCGCTGGACGCGAGGGACCTCATGGCGCGCTACACCACCGACTTCATCGGCGCCGTCGGCTTCGGCCTCGACGCCGACTCGCTCAACGACGACGACTCTGAGTTCCGCAAGCTCGGAGCCAAAATCCTCAACCCGACGTTGCGGCGCGGACTCGTCTCCTTCTTCAAGATCCTGTTCCCGAACGTGTTCAAGTACAGCAAGTTCCTCGGGCAGGAGCTGGAGGACGACATCCTGTCACTCACGCGGCAAATCCGTGAGGAGCGAGGGTTTAAGCCTTCGGGCCGCAACGATTTCATAGACTTCCTGCTGGAGTGGCAGCAGAAGGGCAAGCTCTCGATCGACTCGCTCGAGAGAGTTAAAGCCGACGGTACTCCGGAAGTGGTCCATCTTGAGCTCACAGACACCATGGCGGCGGCGCAGGCTTTTATATTTTTCGTGGCCGGCTTCGAGACCTCGTCCTCCGCAACTAGCTTCACGCTGCACCAGCTCGCTTACCACCCTGAGGTTCAGGAAAAAGCTCAGCGCGATATCGATCGGGTCTTGTCGAGGCACAACGGAAAGTTGAGTTACGACGCGATCAAGGAGATGACCTACCTGGAGTGGGTGTTCATGGAGGGCATGCGCATCTTCCCCTCGTCGGGGTTCCTGAGTCGGGAGTGCGTGAAAAGGTACACCATCCCCGGAACCGACGTGACCATCGACCCCGGCGTAAAGGTGACGGTGCCCATCCAGGCGCTCCAGAATGACCCCCTGTACTTCGACAATCCGACCGAGTTCCGACCGGAGAGGTTCGCTCCGGAGGAAGTCGCGAAGAGGCACAAGTACGTGTACTTGCCCTTCGGAGATGGACCTCGAGCTTGCATCGGTAAGTTGCATGATTAAATTAAATTAATATTTTTTTTCTCTATACTCGATGCTTGGTGTAAGCCGCGAACTTTGACTGTGAGGTATACAATTGTAAATATTAGAGTGAGTATAGTGTTGGTGGTTGCAGGCGCTCGGCTCGGGCGCATGCAGTCGCTGGCGGGGCTGGCGGCGGTGCTGGCGCGCTGCCGCGTGGCGCCCGCGCCCGCGTCGCGCCGCCGCCTGCGCCTCGACCCGCGCTCCAGCATCGTGCAGGCCGTGCTGGGCGGCATCCCGCTCGCCTTCAGCGCACGGCCCCCCACCACCCCCCTCACCACCACCACGCCACCCTGCACGGAGACCTCAACATTTCTACAGAAGTAGCCTTGTGCGTTATGCTTACTAGGGTCACGTTTTTGTTGAGATACCTCGGTCCACTAGATTTGAGTGGTCGAAAAGATGGAGTGCCAACATCAGTATTACGTTAGAGTTAGTGGGTATTTTGATATTGAAGCTACCTTTGCTTTAAAGGAGTTAAATTAATTGTGCAAATTATAGTAGGTACGTATAAATTTGAGAGGCGCAAGACTATACGTACGAGAAGACAAGTCGATAAAACTTCGATAGGTACCCATTATAATCGCATGTTCAAGGATTACTCATCAGTGATGGAAATATAATAGACACGCTCATCGCGTAACGTCATGAGTATTTTCAAGACGACATAGGAAAACTCTTTGCTACTTAAAGAAGCTAAAGTACCAGTAACTAGAAATACTTGTATGATAGAATGATAGATAACTAAGCATTAGTGTTCGCTAAATAAGGTACCTGTTTAGGTAGGTACAGGTACTCCTTTTGTATCTTATTCACAAATGTATCTGTTAGATAAGATAAAGTGAGATACCCTACTGAGTCAATTAACCATGTAAGCATAAGCAGATACTAACTATTATAAGTACCGATTTTATAGATTATAGTGTTAGATTTACTCGGGTAAAAATATATTTTAAATATTGCTTTAATTACTATATAGTATAGTATTATTATTGTCCTATAATTAACTTTTTAGCGTATTATTGGAAACAATACATATTTTTTCAGTTACCTATGATCCCAGGGTGCCTAGGCCACTACAGACTATTATAGTAGATTATGCACCAAGGGGATAAAGTAGTGTCTTATGTAGCGGGCGCCGTATTGAATCCTGAGCGTAACGTAGGATTCTAGCGTTAACTCCCGAGCAAAGCGAGGGAGTTAAGACTGCGAAGGCACATACTACAACTCTAGCGGTTTTTTAATGACGAGTATGCTAGTCAGTCATTGGACATAGACTCTCAATAATCATAAGTACATAGGTTGAAGTATATGTATACGACCTGGTAGTGAGTGCTTTGAGACACCAAATCCATCAGTTGCAGAATTTTAGATAAGTAGGTAGGTAGTTTTTTCTTTACCTGATCATTATACACAATTTTTCTTATTCTACTTCTAGAGTGTTCGTTATACTGTGTTCTAGAATGTTCTCTAGAATAATCAAATTCCTGGGCAACGCCGGCCGGGTCTCGCTGCCGTTGTAAAATAAACGCCGCCGCCCGCCGCCGCGCCGCGCAGCCTTTTTAGTTTAACTTTACGCTAAAAATGGGGTTATTTAGCAGTGGTCATGGCAACATTGGCCTATTGACACGAAGATATCAAGTAGTAAGTAACTATACCGACATGTTATGATTACGTAGTTCAAGTGTTCTAGGTAAGATAGACGCAGATGTCATCGCCGGGGTGAATTAGCTACAACTTGTTATTTTATTCGGGTGGAATTCCAATTGAGCTCGCTTCATCAATGATGGTGGACAGGCTGAACAGTAAAAACCATTCAAATACCAAGCACCACTCTACGAGTAACTTACTAGATAAGTCTATATACTTTGTGCGCCGACAATAATAATGAACGTTATCTATGATTAGACGCTGCACAGTCTCGCAGTATCGCAGTAGAAGGGCGCCGCCGCCGCCGCCGCCGCCGCCGGCTGCTCTCCATAACCAGTCCCCTGCCGGCCGGCACGCCGCACGCCGCACGGCCTGTTGTTCGGGTCTCTCATTTGTAACACGTTCACGCTCGTCATGATAACGGCAGCTATTATATTTATACTTGTAGTTACGTTCTACTTGTACAATACCAGAAATTTTAAATATTGGGTAACGAGGGGTGTGAAACATGATAAGCCAATATTTTTGTTCGGTTCTAACCTGGAAGGTTACACGTTGCGGAAAAGCGTCTCCCAAATGGCCGAGGAGACGTACTGGAAATATCCAAAGGAGAAGGTGGTGGGGTTCTTCCGGTCGTCGCGACCGGAGTTAGTAGTGAGAGATCCCGAGCTGGTGAAACGAATTCTGATGACAGATTTTGCACATTTCTACCCTCGCGGTCTGAATCCACATAAAACGGTGATCGAACCTATGATGCGCAACCTGTTCTTCGCGGACGGCGACCTGTGGCGGCTGCTGCGCCAGCGCATGACGCCCGCCTTCACGTCGGGCAAGCTGAAGGCGATGTTCCCGCTGGTGGTGGAGCGCGCGGAGCGGCTGCAGGCGCGCGCGCTGGCCGCCGCCGCCGCCGGGCGCGCGCTGGACGCGAGGGACCTCATGGCGCGCTACACCACCGACTTCATCGGCGCCGTCGGCTTCGGCCTCGACGCCGACTCGCTCAACGACGACGACTCCGAGTTCCGCAAGCTCGGAGCTAAGATATTCAACGTTAGTATTAAGGACGCTATCGTAGCGGTCCTGAAAGAGATTTTTCCTTACTTGTGCAGGCATCTAAAGTACATGACGAAGATCGAGGGGGATTTGATAAACTTAGTTGAGCAAATTATGAAACAGAAAAACTATGAACCGTCCGACCGCAACGATTTTATCGACCTATTGCTGGAGTGCAAAAAGAAAGGTGTCATGGCAGGAGAGTCCCTCGAGAATAAAAATGCAGACGGCAGTCCGGCCACGGCCACGCTGGAGCTGACGGACGCGCTGATCGCGGCGCAGGTGTTCGTGTTCTTCGCGGCCGGCTTCGAGACCTCCTCGTCCGCCACCAGCTTCACGCTGCACCAGCTCGCCTACCACCCGCATGTGCAGCGGCAAGTACAGGAAGAAATCGATCGAGTCCTCGCTAGGCACGGCAACAAGCTTAGCTACGACGCCATCGGGGAAATGACTTACTTGGAGTGGACGTTCAACGAAGGAATGAGAATGTTTCCTTCCTTAGGCTTCTTGATCAGGGAGAGCGTTGGGCCTTACACTTTCCCAGAGATCGGCCTAACGATTGACGAAGGAGTGGGCATCCTAATATCCCTGCAGGCGATGCACAACGATCCAGAATACTTCGACAACCCGGAGGAATTTCGACCGGAACGGTTCAGTCCCGAAAAAATGGATCAAGAAAAGAATAAATTCGTGTATTTGCCATTCGGTGAAGGACCGCGGGCTTGCATAGGTACAATATTGTAATGCTTAGAACACAGTAAGTTGATGAGTGCGTTCGTAAGCTCCATAATGACGTGTGTGTTTTGTTACTTCAGGAGCTCGTCTCGGTAAGATGCAGTCTCTGGCGGGGCTGGCCGCGGTGCTGTCCCGGTTCACGGTGGCGCCGGCCGCCAGCACGCGGAGGACGCCGGTGGTGGAGCCCCGGTCTGGCATCGTGCAGACCATCAGGAACGGTCTGCCGCTCATGTTCCACGACCGGCTCGCGAGCGTCACGTCGCCGTAAGCACGCCGGCGCCGTCGACTCGACCTCATTTTGAAGTGCTTCCAAATACCTGTGATTCAGATTGTGCCTCATGATTTTTAGTTAAATAGCTATAAAATCAGAGGTATCCTTTAAGTAGGTCATCGTTGGATGTTAAATTAATTGAAAATCCTAAAGCCCTTTGCTGCTGTAGGCAAGTGTAAATAAATCATAGGCAATGCCGTTAGATTAGAAAATTGGATCAATTTCAATAGTTAAATAATTGTACGGTGTGAGTTATAGTGACAAAGTCAATTAAGTGAAACAAAAATAAAACTTAAATACAATATAACACCCAGACAGAGAACAAACATCTGCGTTCACCATGCAAACATTTTTGTTCTCGGAGGAGATCGAACCCACGACCTACGGCGCAGAAGGCAGAGCTACTACCAACTGAGCTGAGAGGCCAGTCATGACGCATTGCTCTCATTTTTTACCTTGGTTTGTTACCTTTTTCACCCTCTTGTAACAATATAATAATAATGTGTGAAGTTCACATGAATTATCGTCAAGAGTGGCATTAGCGATGCGTGTGCCGTGAGTGTGCGGCGATCATTACCGCGTTACCGACACGCCATCAGCCGCGCGCCGTCCCGCCCCGCCCCGCCCCGCCCCGCCCGGCGCGGTGGCCACGGAATAACGGTTTATAGTACTCATTGACACTACGCCTGTATTCACAAACAGTACTTGAGACAGAGTCGAGCTTCAAGCACTCTCAAGCATAGATTTTTTTGTCAGTTCTCCATTGAAAAATTACAAATACATATCTATGCTTGAGGCTCGACTCAAGCACTGATTCTGAATACGAGCCTACGTTTACCAATAAAAAAAATCGGTTGTCTGTAAAGACGGTTTACTGACGATAGTTGAACGTGACAACGTCATACAGCTGTCCACGCGGACGCATCGCTCACTCAAGTAGGAGAGAGACCGATGTCGAACGCTGCCGAACGCGGAGGCCGATTATGCCTCTTTGTCGCTCGTTCCGCGCTTTCGTTTGCACTTCAAACCTTAAATGGAACGCCTCTGATGTAATTTTGCTGGTTAGCTCTGACTCTTGTATCGTATTGAATAAACGCTTATTAAATTGAATTGAATTGATAATTATAAAGCCATAAGCGGTTGGCCGGTAGTTTAGTAGCCGCACCGCGATAGTTGGAGCCTCACCACCTCGCCTGCTCGCCTCGTGCGCGACACTCTAACTCGTATTATCAGATAGCGCAATCAGATCCGCTAATGCCTCACACAGATTTACATATAATAGGCGCCGCGTCGCGTCGTGTCGCATCGTGTCGTACGACATTACCGCGGAACAAGGAGGGACCACCACTGAGGGAAGGTCGATGTATTCATGGAAAAGCTAGATATATATAATAATAACGCACGTACGTAAATGTTTGTTAGATATTATAATTAATTTCATGCGGCGGGATAAATTTTGCAATGAGAAATTGAGAGGGTTTTAATAAAATGGTGCGTTCTAAAATAGCAAACTCCATCAGTTGAGTGTGGAAGCTGGAAGATAAATGAGCGAAGTATTTGCAGAGCTTGCCAAATGAGCTGATGCGAGCGATGAATGCCAATGAAGACGCCGCGCTCGGCACAGCCGCCCTAACGCCACGATGCGATGGATAGCGGCCGCCCACCATGGACTTAAATATGTTTAACTTCTCCAAATCTTATTTCTTTAAACGAGAAAATCTTGTATACAGGGTATACAGGGTTTAAATTTTTGATCAAATTTAAAAAAAATAATTTCATAAAAATTTTTTATTCTATTTGTTGAACCTAATTCCTGAGTATTTGCTTCAGCTAATAATGAATAACCCTGTATATATATTATTTAGGATCTCGGAAACTGAGCCAACGATTTTCATGAAATTAAGTATACAGGGGTTTTCGGGGACGATAAAACGATCTAGCTAGGATTCATTTTTAGAAAATGTCCCCTTAATCGTAAAGTAAATAATCAACTTTATCATAAAATCATAACTCCTAGCGCCATCTGTTGATTAAGTCTTGAGTTAGTGGGACAGAGAACGCCATCTATTGACGAGTAGTGGAGTTTATTATTATGTCGGTAAGATCTAAAAATATTTATATTTAATCAGTAAGTAAGTAATTCGTATTTAAATATAATTCACAACAACAGTTTACCAAAAAAAAAAATACCGAGCGAAGCTCGGGCACCAACTGCTAGTATGTAAATAAACTGAGATTGCCTATAATTCATCCGAATCATATTAATTTAACTTGAGACTGTACCTACGCCACCTACGTGATCGTCGAGCCTTGTCTGCCATAAAGTTTTTGCACAAAACCAGAACACAGTAATGGACAAATCGTCAAAACTTGACCGGCGGCCTCGAGCAACTTACTCACGAATAGAGGAATGATGTTGCCCTTGCTTGAACCCGTTTGTTGATTATACCTACTATTGTTATCAATATGAATGGTACGTGTACGTGGGTGTGCATGGGTGCGTGTGTTGGGTGTGTGTGTGCTGTGCGTGTGTCAGCTGGAACGACAGTCTCCGTGCGAGGCCTAATACTCGGGTCGATCTCGATCATTTTGCAATTTTATTTTATTGCTTCTTTTCACAAACTCGCACTTTTTCACTGTTTTCCTGTTTTCCGTATATCGTAGCTGTCGAGACTTTTACGATGAGGTCGTTGATGAATAACTCAAGGAAATCTGCCATTCTCTCTTTGAAAAGAAGCAATTCGAAAATTGCAAAATGATCGAGATTGGCCCGAGAATTAGGCCCCAGCTGGTTGCTGTATGACCCGAGCGCCTTGTCGGTTGTCGCGTCGATAGACTCTGATCAAACTCATCTTATTTCTACATAAATAAATATAATCTAACAAAAATAATGAGTAACCTAATAATGTAAATTAACTAATTGAATAAATAAAGGGTACTGGCAATGTATGCTAATGCCCGAACTGCAATTCTAAACTAGAAATGGGAGACTTAAAGTGGCGACCGCCTCTCAGTGGCAACTTTAATTAAACCTAACTTCTGAGATGAAGTCCCTCTCAAGATAATACCGACAACCTTCAGCGGACTCCAACTAGGCACACTCAGCTCTATGGCCTAGGCTATAAGATGTAGGTGCGTGTAACACAACATTGTCATTTATAAGCTGTTGCTTCCTGCGGTTAAAGGAGACTAATTCCGAAACAAAGCTGAATTTCTTGAAGTTCGTTCAATATTTGGAGGCGCATGGTCATGGTCACTCGCCATTCAGCACTCGCGACTCGTATGTACCTACGTCAATAGTCATACATACATAGTTAAATGGGAAACGAGCATTGAATTTGAAAGTTCTATAATGAACTGGCTATTTGATGAGCACATTGTCTCGAGAAGGCTTTGTTTCGACTGCAAAGTTCTACTACAATGGAAAAGTTAAGCAAAAAGCTCATGAAGTTTTCAATAAAATTAAGTCAAAGTTAAAAATACATAAAGTTTCCAAGTCGAGTCGAAACTGAGCATTGTCATAGCGCGGTGTATCAACAATGCAAATCGACGCAGTTCACTATTAGCGCGGTGGAGCGGTGCCGCTGTGCACACGCGGAGCGGGCAGCGGAGCGGGCAGCGGAGCGGCTACAGCTTCTCACCGTTGAAGGCTCAAGTATTTGCTAAATACTGAATTCACTAGTTTAGCTCGGACCTCTGTAGATACATTAGTTTTACTTCATTCAGATGCAAAAGATAAGCAAATCTGTAGGTATGCCTACTACGTTTAGTTTTATGTTTTATACCAAAAGAATGAAATCGCGATTTCTTTTATTGGACGTTCATTATTGGCAGGCAGGTATCGGCGATGGCATCAATGTTTATGTAGATATTTTCAATTCTACTCAACTACATTTTACAATAATTTATTTGCTACTAAAATTCCCGCTCTTCGACGCAAAGTCACTACGCACGCAAAGTTACTAGGGTATGTGAACTAATGAGCAGCCGCTCGCTAGCCGCTAGTCGCTCCGCTCTCGCGCCGCTCACGCGGGCGGGGCGCGGGCGGCGCGGGCGGCGGAAACAATTAGCTCGCTGATGTCGTTGATTTACATTCTCGTTTTGTGCGCACATGTACAAAGGTTAAAGTTTGTTTAGATGTACCTTAGTTGTACATTTTTTGTAATGGTCCGTGATGAATTGTATACCAGTTTTCTCACCAGTGTATAATACTGACAGTGTGTCGTTTCGACGTAGGATTTATTTAGTCAACACTCACACAGTCGCAAAATCAAAGCCAGAGGCAGAGACAGTTAGAGATTGTGGTAGGCCTACTAGACTGGAAGACTGAGAACCAAGTACCTGACCTGCTAATAACTATGCAGTTTTGTGCTTAATATGTAAGCTGGACAAAATGGTAGTCGTATTCCCTTGTAGAGAGCAGTGGCCGGCGACTGTGGCGAGCGACTTGTCGCGATTCTTTAAGCCAATGAAGGCGAGGGAAGTGAATGGAGTCGCTATACCTATAATTGCCCTTCATCTGCATAATGGCCATTTTTCCGGCATCCGTCCGTCGGTGCGATATCCGAGCCATTACATTAATTGCCCTTTAGCAACCCTTCTTTCATTTAAATTTAAACGACTTCATTAAAACAGAATGTTCTATCGTCGATCAGAGGAATCACAACACAACCAGCCTCTTCCTCCTGAAGGAGCCTCGTGCTATAGTTAGTGGCATTTTTTTTGGTTTACTTGCTAGCAAAAAACAATTAACAACAATATAACAATTAACAATATATTATAATTCTATATATTTTTCTGTACTAAATTATGTAATTTCTGTTGTATAAACAGTTCTAGTGTAGCAGGTATATTACTCATTTTGTGCATGCTGTGTTCTCATCAAGAAGGCCGTACACTCGCCTATGTCTTTTCTAGCCACGTACCATAATATTACTGTACCCATAGTGTAACGTCCAGTTTTGAGAACCTAATAAAAAAAAATGTTAAGGTTGCATGGAACTGGCACCTACAGACTCATCTTGCTTTAAACGTTTCAAAGTGATCCTTGTGATACAACTGAATAAACATAATGTTTGTCTTGACTTTTTGAATACAGTATGTAATGAGCTGGACCTCTTATCATGTCGATTGATAACCTCGGCCACAGAAAGCGCCGTCTTCGTCCATAACGCGGGAATTAAATTGAACCAGCTAGTGACCTCTGCCAAATTGTGTGAATATAGGCATCTGGTTAGTGGAAACTAAATAATTATGATGTCACATTAAAAAAAAGCAGCCAAGTGCGAGTCGGACTCGCCCATGAAGGGTTCCGTAGCACGACGAACTACAAAAACCTTTATATTATGTTACTTGATGTAACATAATAAGGTTCTTGTAGTTCGTCGAAAGGTAAATTGCGGTTTACGGTTTATGACGTATAAAAAAAAACTACTGACTAGATTTCGTTCAAACCAAATATCGTTGGAAGTTTGCATAGTAATGTACAACATATATTTTTTTTAGTTTTATCATTCTCTTACTTTAGAAGTTAGAAGGGGGGGGACCAACTTTTTTCCACTTTGGAAGTGTCTCTCGCGCAAACTATTCAGTTTAGAAAAAAACGATATTAGAAACCTCAACATCATTTTTGAAGACCTATTCATAGATACCCCACACGTATGGGTTCGATGAAAAAAACATTTTTGAGTTTCAGTTTCAAGTATGGGGACCCCCGAAATTTATAGTTTTTTTTTTATTTTTATGTAAAAAACTTAATGCGGTTCACAGAATACATCTACTCGCCAAGTTTCATCAGTCTAGCTCTTACGGTTTCGGAGAAAAATGGCTGTGACATACGGACGGACAGACAGACAGACAGACATGACGAATCTATAAGGGTGCCGTTTTTGCCATTTGGCTACGGAACCCTAAAAACACACTTTGTTTGATTGATTATAGTTGACCCCTCCCATGGACCGACGACATTGTAAAGGAAAGGGCTTAAAATTGTTCTTCCTGGAAACGTAAAGGGGATCTCCTCCTGTTGATGGACGCAGGGCAGTGCATCGTAGGGCACGTTTCTGACGTTCGGTCCTATGAGGTCTTGCTTTGTTATAGGCGATGGTTACCACTGAAAGGATACTAATTTCATGGCGTGGTAGTTGAGAAAAATAAAGTAAACTTCTTACAATAAATTATTATTCCAATTATAGAAAAACAACCCCATTGCCGGCATCAGAGCGGCATGACCCCATGACAGATACATTTCTAGTCCACAGACAAGATATGCGTAAAACATCGAGAATAAAGCTTGGAGGAAGGATCGTATAGCGAGTATCGAGTGAGAGCACACGACACAGAAAGAGATAGACTATACATTCTATCGCAAGCTTTCACCACTTAACATCAGGTGGGCCAAATGCTTCTTCCATCAGCTAGTTTTACATAAAAAAATGTCCAGTATCTATGTGTGTGTATGGGAGGTGTATGTGTAAGATGATGTTGATGTATCTTTTATTACGTGTCTTATTATCAAGCGAACTATGATGAGCTAAGTAGATAATCTGCATAATATAGTATATTTCATTACAAGTGCGGGAAGGCTGTCATTGCAAAGAGTTCCGACTAATGTCTACCCGAGCCGAAGGCGAGGGTTGACAGTCGGAACAAGTTGCAATGACGGTACCGCACGTGTACTGAACGACTATTTTTAATACAGTTGCGAAAAAAATAAGCAATTTAATAAAATAATAAAAATACCATTTGCTTTTTTCTCTTCTCTCCACGCAATAAGTTCGTCGTATGTATGCATGTAGCGACTTTTTGACTTTTCCGGTAAAATGTTCTCCGAAGCATTTTGTGCAATTATACTGAGTTCCGGTGGTGTTAATTCAAAAAAACTAGGGTCGAAATTACTCATTTTGTGCAACAAACAAATAAACTCGCAAAGAAAATTTCTGAAAAATGGCGCCAACGCCAACCGTAAAATATAAGCAGAGATTTTTTTTTTTTCTTCACCCATTCTGGAAGGCAAAGGGAACTATACCCATACAGCCAAGTCTTCAGTAGATTTTTTTTATTGATATGAATTGAAAATGAAATTTAATGAGATGAAATGAAATGAAACCTAACATAACTCATTCAATCAAATCATTAAATCTGTTAATGAAACAAATTAGTAGCTTCTTTTTAGAAATAATACGTATTTGCATGAATCATAAAAACTTCGATGAATTTTTTTAGTAAAAACTTCATGGTTGGTTTTTCCTTTTAGACATTATTTTGACAGTTGGGAAAGAAAAAGCACTAGTGCGGGAATGGTAAAAAAAAAGCACGCGTGTGTAATAGCCCACATCCCGAACGCTATACGTCCCTGCAATACGCCACTTTTTGAGCAACTGTATTAAAAAAACAATATTATCACAAGCACATAGTGATATGTATGAAACAAACAAAAGGAGAATGAGACTTGCCTCATCTCCGTACTGTGGACGCACACTCACACGCACCACTTGTAGTACATACGTGCGATAACCGCAATGACAAACTAGGCCTACCACAAGCTCTGCCTGGCTCTGTCTCTGGCTCTGGGTTTGAGTCTGTGTGAGTGCTGTCTAAATAAATCAAAACATCACACTTACACTGGTGAGCACTCACACTGTCTCAAAACCAGAGCCAGACAGAGCTTGTGGTAGGCCTACAGTAATTCATTTGGCACACAATAGAGAGACGAAGATAGCGAACCATGATTATTTTTTTTTTAATTATTAATTAATCATATCCTGGACTGAAATTTGATAGGCAACCCATATAGAATATATTTATTGGCATGTTTAATTAAATATAAAATACGTTTCATTAAATAACCAGCTCGGTGAAGGTCCTTCTTCTAGGGATCCTATACTATAGTACCCGTGATGGATGGCAGATGGCAGACGTCATGTCCTCGGAACTGTACTCATTATTGTTAGGGGTATGTCTAAACATGCACATGGTGTATGTTTGTAGTACATAATGTCATATTATTTTTTAAGTACCTAGTTTAAGACAGACGTGTAATAAGCTGTAAATAAAGTATTTTTCATTTTCTTTTTTCATGTAGGTACTTATAGATTTTCCTGTGGTGGCAGGTTTCTTTAGAATAAGAGGAAAGTACCTAAATATACGAATATAAATAGTCTCACGTTATATTGATTGAAAATAGTAGAATGTTAAAAGCCAATTATAACATGAGCTCGTATTTATAGACGTTTTTAATGACTTTATAGTTCAGGTAAGACTGGTTCATTTTAGATCGCGAGATCTCAGTTCGAGGTGAACCACTAGTGTAGGTATATTATAGGTGGACTAGGTACCTAGACTATGTACTAATAAGGAGCAGGTAGGTTATATAATATTCGCAAGTGACCAAGTCGGAGTAGTTACCTATCGCAAACCTGCTGTGCTGCCGTGAAGTTGGTCGCGAATCGCGAACGACTTCCATAATCAACTAAAAAGCGTCAGGTTAACTTCTCGAATGGAACAAAACGATTATAACGAAGTTATCGTTGGGTGTTCCGTTTTGAAAGCAATAATGTAAGTACGAGGCGGTGCTCATCTCTGTGTGTGTGACCTGAGCTCACCTCACTCATCACCACCTTCAGTTTGATGACTGTAGGCCTACCACAAGCATTGTCTGGCTCTGTCTATGGCTCTGGTTTTGAGTATGTGTGTGCTCACCAGTGATTCAATTGCAATCGAATTGTACTACTGCCTCGCACTGCCTCCTCGGCGCTGTCTTTAGCCGACTGCGGGACCAGCAAAGGAGGGTTTATACCAGCTATAAACACAGTTCTAAGGATGGTAATCCCGGTGAGGAGGCCGCTGTGCGCTCATTATTGCCAACTTAGCTCGCGTATGCAGGATTAGCAGATTATACAACTTTATGGAACGGCTCGCGTATCGGGAGGATTACATTTTTAGGGACTTTTTAAATACTAATGAGGCACGTTCAGAAAACTGGTGAATGTTTATAATGCTATAAAGTTTTTTGAATATAACTTTTGTCTATTCACCGGGCTACTGGACTGCTGACCACAATCATACTACAAAAATATAAATTATATTTTTTGAACGACTTCAAAAAATATTTAGGGCTGGTTTGGCGGATGACTTATGTCAACCCATCAAATATGAGCAATAAGAAGACGGAGGATGAGATGAGAGATAGCAGGTATAGGGGGCAGGCACAGGTGACGCGTGTCGACCGCTGTCCCGGCAGGCGGCAGGCGGCAGGCGGCGCGTCACAGCGCGCCCGCGACGCCGACTAGTGGCCGAGATCCCTGATCCTAGTTTCAATTAAGGCTGTGAAAGTTGCCGCCGTCCTCGTAATTAATGTTCTTGATTAAAACTTAACTCTAGTTGGGGCTAGGACCTAGGGCGGGGGCAGGGGCGGGGGCAGTCGGCTGTAAACTGAGTTTATTTCTCCTAAACTAAAAAAAACGGTGGCGAACCGCAGTTCCTGCCAAGCCTTTACTTCTATGCTTGGTCGCGTGGAACTGGCACCTATACTGACCTAGATTTAAAACGTTTAAAAGTGGGTCCTTGTGATATAACGTTTTTTTTTTATTTCATTTGATTTGATTCGTTACAACAACAAAGATACGTATTTTAGAGAAATTCATTAATTACTAGACTTGAGGCATAAATGAGCAATTTACAAAATGATTAAGTTTTGTTTATTTGACTTTATTTTATAAGGCACATTTCATGCGAGCTAGTGATAATCTCTGGACGTCTACTCTAATTAGGGCTTGCATTCGAATATTCGACTAGTAAACTGATTTGAGTATTCTAAAATCCGAATTTAAATATTCCAATATTCGATATTTCTTTTACACTGTACTCAGTCATATACTTAGTGAATATCTACGTTTTTTCTTTTTTCCTTTTTTTTGAGCGTAAAAAGCTACACCTCCCCTCCGGTTCTGTGCCAGCCTCCTCCATTGCTACCTGAGCTGATGATGTCGTCGGCCCAACAATAATAGTACATTGTTACCTGAGTGTTGAAAGTCACGTTTTTTGAGTCCCGAGACGGGTTTGGCGCCAGAGCGTAGCGAGGGCGCCAATGGAGCTTGAGGGACTTAAAAGACTTTCACCCGAGGTAAACACTGTGCTTTTCATTACGAATACAAGGAAAGTAAAAATAAAAACATGAAAGAAAAATTAGTGAAAATAAATATAAACAAATAAATATTCTGGACAATTCACACAACACTACCCAGCCCCAAACTAAGCAGAGCTTGTAATATGGGAATTAGATAGCTGATATAATACTTGAATACCTTTTTTTTTTTGTAAATACATACTTAGAATACAATATAACACCCAGACAGAGAACAAACATTTATGTTCACCACACAAATATTTGTTCTCGGTGGGGATCGAACCCACGACCTACGGCGCAGAAGGCAGAGCTGCTGCCAACTGAGCTAGAGGCCAGTCTAAAGAAAATGAATAATGAATGTCTAAGAAAATGAAGATTGAATGGCCGCCTTCCCGGTTTTTTTTTCTTTTTCTCTGGCGGGCCTTCGGCTACGGCTGGCCAACATAATTCAGCCATTATTTTCATTTTCATAATTTAAAAAATGGTAAATTGTTTGCTCAAATCTATGTTATTTTAAATAAATAGTTGAAGCTATATATTAATCAAGTAATTTAGAAGATATATTATTATTTATTTAATACTATCTTTGTTATTAAAATTTAAATTTTACATTGCGCTCTAATTAGACTTTTTAAACTTCTTACCGTTGTAATGGGTTTCCAACCTACTTGCTGAATAAAAAGTTGGAATTTGGTTCAACAACCTCCTTGCAGTTAGAAAGACTTTAGAAAGTTGGAACATGGTTGAATAAAATAGAACTTGTTTTTTTTATAATTTGACAGCTGTCAGTAGAAAGCGATTCTCCCTAGGGCTGAAAGTATTACTTTCAATTGGGCCCCTTAGGCAACTTCATACCTACTTTCAGAGTATGAGCAATGAAAATGTAATTTTCATAATTAAGAGTGACCCAGTTCGAAACTCCCTTAATCCACCCCAACTCGTCCTCATACAATTTCGGACTGGGATCATAAAGTTCAACTAAATATAGTGATGCGTCTCGAAACTTGACGGCAAGTTTAGTGACAAGCGGTGTCTGGGGCTCTGCCCCCCCTGCCTGCGCCCCCGGGGGCGTGGGGGCGCGGGGGCGTGGGGGCGCGGGGGCAAGGGTCAACTCGGCTACCATGTTTGAGGTCGCTTACTTCAAGTCCTCAGCACGATTTACGAACTGTAAATGGTTTTCAAGTGGTGGGAATTGGAATTGATATTATAATTAATTGGTTCCGTAAGGACTTTTCATTTAAACAGCGCGTGAGTGAGTACTTATCTACTCCTACCTTTTTATACAACTAGCTGATGGAACAAGCTTATGGCCCACCTGGTGTTAAGTGGTAACCATTGCCTATAACAAAGCATTGCCTGGTAGGTCACGCACGTCAGGAACGTGCCCTATGGTACACTGCCATGCGTCCATCAACTTGTAGCATACAGATGCTCCTCCTCACGTGCCAGGTATTTGAGCGGTACCCGCACACTTCAAATCGAAACACAGCGATGCTGCTTCTCGGCAGAAATAGGCATGGAGGTAGTATCTACTTCCTCGGACGAGCCACACATAAAGAGATCTACTTTAGCATGGAGGTAGTACGCACCCGGACGGAAACCTAGTTTCCTATAGAGTTAATCTGTGAAATGTACATAATAATGTAACTTTATCAAGTAGGTACTTAATGTCGTATATTGTTGGACAATGTATCGTACCAACGACGAACAAACAGAACTCGTGAGATACTCCACTAATATGAAATGCCGGACCTCGGGACAGTTCCACGATAAAATATGCGCGTTATTGTCCCCTGCGGACCGGGTAGGTACAGTAGGTACGGTACAATGCCACTGACTTATATTCCTCCACTGTTAGCTCTTTACAACTAAACGTGACACAAGTACAATCTCTATACACGTTATCTACTAAAGGTTCCTTCTAATAAGCTTCGTCACCTCATCCGGGTTTGACCTGTGACCGAGAAAAACAAGTTTATTTATAGTTTCCTTCACGTAAGTGTACCTACTTCAACACAAAGTCTTAAACTGGTTGCGTCCACACATACTAATTAATTGTGAGCGCCGTCTTGTAGTGTAGGTACATCCTCGTAGGTGCATGTCGTACCTACAGTATGAATGCGTGGCCGTAACAAGCTAGCATTATAATAATGACACTTTGTCTGTGTGATGTGATGACTAATATTACTTAGGTACCATGACTAGTTCAGAATCTGTGAGTTATTTTAGTAAGGGAGAGCCAACACTCAGATTTCCTATTATTAGTTAGATTGCCTATCGATTTGATACAAGGATGAGACCCATGTTGATTCCGAATTAATCAGAAAAAAATAAAAATTGAATTATAAATTGACGGAAAGTACCTTCTTCTTCTTGTCGTGTCACCAGTTATTTTAAACCAGTCAGCGGTGAAAAGCGATTATTATTTGGTCCACTTGATGAGTGACTTGAGTCTAGGTGCCAAACCGACGCCACCAAGTAGAAGAACGGACAGCAAACTAGGGCGTAGATCACAGTTTATAATAAAAACAGCAGTGAAATTTCCTCTTTGTATAAAGTCGATAGGCAACCCGAGTGTCAGCTCTCGTACTATACTTACGTACGTATGCTATAATTATTACGATTCCATAGCACTTACATACATACATACATACATCCTTACATACAGCAGAGTGTTGATAACAATACACAGTAGTGATAACCAGTTGAGTTTGAGGGAATAATTGTAAGTTATTATGGGTTATTATGGTAATCAGATTTAATAATATTAAATGTATTAGTCTGCCGTGTCACTGGTTCTTTCAACCCAGTGTGGTGAAAGGTGCTCCTCAGACACTAACTTTATAAATTCTGCGACAGGCTGGATTCCTCACGATGTTTTCCTTCACTGTTTGAGAACCGATCAGAGTATGGTGAAGCTTACGGGACTAGAACTAGAACGACTAGAAGTATAGAATAAGCACATGGCCCACCCGATAATAAGTGGTAACCATCACCTTTACCAAAGCATTGCGTCGGAAGTCAAATTATAATAATCCATGTTTAATACCTACATTGTAATCAAAGCAATCACTTGTAAACGATTACATCCACGTGATGTGCATTTATGTACTTCTATTGTTGTTCAGTAATTATACCTAGTACATAACAATGTTGTTTTGACATAAACACGTTTATAGGCAGGTTATTTACTTTTATTCTCGATAATATCAAAGTAGTAGCTGTAGGCCTACCATAACCTCTGTCTGGCTCTGGCTCTGGCTCTGGTAATGAGTCTGTCATATTTGCATCTTATTTCAGTGGTGTTTAACTGAGTGGAACTCAAACCTGCTGCTACCTATGATTTCGCTCAGCGTCAGTGAATACAAATATCTGTAGGTGTGGATTCGAGGTGGAAATCGAATACGCACGTCTTCAAACCTCAACTTGAAGGCGCAACCGAAGTATTGCGATGATTTTCATAATAGCACCTCTATTAAGAGTCACGCGGTACATTCGCCGCTCTGTGCGTCAGATCACAATGCTGCAAATGCGAATTATAAAAACTGGTAAGTTCAATAAAATAAGTAAAAAAATATATTTCCAGTAAGTTAGAGCAAAAATACTTAGTCGTCTTCAATGAAGACTGATGCTTTTGTAGTACATATCCAAAGTAGTAGAGCTGTGTGTTGTGATGGCAACAGTTCCGCACAGACGTCTCAGTCGTGCAGTTGGAGCCGCGCCAGGGTTCCGTCGGCTCCGCACAAAAACCTAGCCGACATGATTTATGTCCTCGGCCTCTTCACTCTTGAGTTAACCAGCTGAAGGAACCTACCAAATGCAGATTTCAGTTCCGTTTCCGGTCGCGATGGAGATTCCACGCGATTCGATTTCTCGCGATTTTTTTTGGAACTTTAAAATGGTTTTATGAACGTTGCCAACTGACGAATACGCTAACCTGGGGTTACTCAATTATTGAACTCTTCAAAATATTCACTTTTAGTACTTTAGGAGTCACTCGGGTGTGTTTGAAGTTGCAGTATAAATAAAAGAATACTCACACAAGCAACTGCTGGAAGAGAAGTAGTAAAAGCGAGGGGAGAGCTGGAGCCGGCATCACGTTATCATTCCTCATTTATTTGCTCGTCAGATAATTGTCGGTCGGTCCGTTTTGTCCCCGGCTAGATAAAACCGTGCTTAACCAAATATTCTAAGGAATTTATAATGTTGAGCCCAAAATAAAAACATAATCCCGGGGACTGCGGATGCATAATTAAGCAGTTAGTCCGTACTCGCGGATTACTAGATAAAACCTTTTTCGTTTACTCACTTTCGACTCTATCCTTTAGAAAACAAGATTGAAAGTCGAAGTTGTTGGAGTAGAAGTTTTTGATAGTGCGCGGTTCCTCAATTTTTGAAACCGGCGTGAGGTGAGGTCGCGCCGCGTGACGCGTGCATTGCGCGCAAGGGATGCCGTTATTACCTGCATTGTGTGCGAGCGGGGCAGTGCGGGGCAGTGTGGGGCAGTGTGGGGCAGTGCGGGGCGGTGTGGGGCGGCGTGTAAGCGGCGATGTATAGCGTTATTTGCATCGCTATAAACTTGCCGGGATTACCGCGAGAGGTTTTTAAGCAAAAGTTACTGCGGAAATGTAACAATATAATCTGCAGTCTTTTTGTGAATTAAACGAGTCGTACATAATTTTGGTTCCGTCGCCATTCGTTAAAAATGTACAAGGCAGGGTGAAGTTAGGATAAAGTTTTTAGAACCTACATTTCAGGTTTTAATTAAAACTATTTGCTTGAGCTTACAACCCAGACTAATGAACACGTACATTAACTAGCTCACTATGGGAATATGCAGTTTTTATATGAGAGCAAATGGCGTTTCATCACGTCGCTCGATGCGCTCCTCATGTTGAGTATCTCTGTTCGCATCGGTTCGAATCGGATCGGGATCGAATTTTGTTTTACTAGATGTCGAAAAGACGCCTGTACCTGTACCTACAAGAATAGTCAGGGTGTTACCTGACCGATAACTACAGGGGTTTTTAATTGGGGTGAACCAAACCTGTGAACGTTAAATAAAACAGCCGTTTCATAGGTAGTTTAGTACACTGAGAAAAATGTAAGGCTGAAAAGTTCGTAATTAAGATGGATTTATTCGTAATGAAGGCGAAAAAACGACCAAGCGTACTTGGACGAAAAACGCCTTCCTAGGTGGAGGCGTTTTACGCCTTAAGCGTGAGGCGCAACAAATAAGCAGCATTATACTCTCTAATGTGTGTTTTAGACGTATTTTTTTACAGATTAGCCTTAAATAAAAAGCTATTAACGTGGTAAGTGAGATAGGATCGACGAACTGACGATGGGATTTAACTTCCGGTAAGGCGATATAAAAGGTAAAGAAGGTGCTCGGGTCACACACGTAAATCTTTCCTAGAGTAATATCCGACGTATCATTACGCCCCAATTAACTTCTAGTAAGGCGTTTTACGCCTTTTCCTACTGAGGTTTAATTTGTTCACAAAGTGTTTTGAATATTTATTGACTGCTTCCTAAGTCATAATAGACTTTTAGTAAGGTGTTTTATACCTTTATTCGCTGCGATTTAACCGATCCGCTAAAAGTTTTGAACGTTTCATAAATCGTAATTCGCTTCTAGAAAGGCGTTTTAAGTCTTTACTTACTGTGGGCTTAACCTGTCCACTAAGCGTTGTCAACGTTTACTAAGTCGTAATCGACTTCTAGCAAGGCGTTGTACGTCTTATCTTACTGTAGTTTAATCTGTTCATTAAGCGATTTCAAAGGTTACTAAGTCGTAATCGACTTTTTGTAAGGCGTCGTACGTCTTACCTTACTGTAGTTCAAGCTGTTTACTAAGGCATAATAGACTTCTAGTAAGACGTCGTACGTCTTACCTTACTGTAGTTTAACCTGTTCATTAACCGATATTGATGTTTTTTTAAGTCGTAATTTTCTTCTAGTAAGGTGTTTTACGTCTTTACTTACTATGGGTTTAACCTAAGCATAAAGCGTTTTCAACATTTACTTAGTCGTATTTGCCTTCAAAAAGTTATTTTAGAATGTTTCATACATTTATGCTAGCCGTATCATATGGTAATTTTTGCTTTCTTTACGAGCAGAAACGTTTTATGAAGACCGGAAAAAAGCCTTTTAACGGCTAGTAACGCTGTTCCCTAAGGGCATGATTGACTTGCTTTACTATCATTTAGTTCATATTAAGGGCATTGGGCCTCTCAAAGTTCACTCTTAGGTAACGCGGGCCAATATCCTTCACATGAACTTTATGATAATAGATCAGCCAAACATGCCTTCAGTGAACAGCGTAGCCTGCTGCCTCAGAAAGCTGTTCTCCCAGTCTTTGTAAGCTTCTGAAATTAATAGAACAAAAATTTATAAAGCACTTCAATAATAACTGATTATCTTTGGTTACCAAAGATATGTACTAGATAGACTAGTATTTTCTCAACCCAACAGTTTAACCTCAACCTAGCCTAATAAATAAGCCGATAGCTTTTGCATCTTATATAAATAATAGTGGTATTGCAATAAAACCATTCAATAAAAATCTATAAATCTGTATTAAAAAAATCAATTTAGATAAGTAATTAACTTTTTAAATACTTAAAACAAGATAAAATCGTCTTGGAGAATGCCCTTTTCGTTGTAAAGCTTTTGTAGGCACGCATTTGCTGTTATTGCCCACAGGCTAGCTCCTCTCATGGCGTAGCTCCTTCCTCGGCAACCGTTATTGCAAGTGAAGCCTCCTCAACTGGATTACAATACCTGAAATAAAATAATGTATTTTTTAGGAAATAGTTATCGCAAACAAAGTAGAGCATTCTATGATGGTAATTAGTACAAGTAGGTATTATGTTTATCTAACCAAACTATGACCACAGGTTTATTAGAGGACAGGTCGGCCTGGCATTGCAGGTTCTAAGTCAGAGAGATCGTTTGAATCACTGATAGCAAATGACAAGTACTTACAGCTATAATCCTTTTTAAATGGTTCTCCAATACCACGTGGCCATGTTGAAATCACTCCAATGATGTTTGGTGTTTGGATTTACTTCTAGCCCAGAGTCCAATAACAAATGCGCCAATTATTTTCTTTGTTTGGAATCCAGGAAGCCAAAGCCAGCCAGCCTGTTAAGTAGCCCGTCCTCTTTGCGTATTATGTAAAGTACACCTTATCTGAAAAAAATAAACAATTAATTTTCCTAAGTTTAAAAACTCCTTTGTACCAATATACAAAATTAAATGCAAAAGTTCAAAACTGAAAACATGAATATGTACTTAGACATATTTTTATAAATCGTATTTCGTTCATGTTTCCAACACAACCAGAATCTAGGGAGTAGGTACCTAAACTTATCAAATACAAAACATGATTAGGTTCAAAAACATTATGGAATAACTGAGTTTGATACAGGTACTCTACTTACATCGAAATGACGTATCAATCAGGTGTGTGCCCCATTTTGTTAATAAATCTGTGGGATTCAGATTCAGAGTCTGCCACGTTCAAAGCACGAAGATTTTTGACTGGTTTGTTGCTGCTGATAGGTCTGTCTTGGACCTCTCTACATCTGTTTGTCTGTGCTTCCATACACTGACACAGCCAGCAGCGTTCAGAAAATGAGGGATAATAAAAAAAACCTGCAAAATAAACTTTGAATGACTTAGAATTAAACCAAACACTCCGTCCAAAGTCAAACCAAACTGACGAATGAAACAAGTCGTTACGTACGTGCTCGTGGCCTCGTGGGCAGTGCTGCCAACTCGACTACTGCAGATTATGCTAGTGGTGGGTGTTAAAAATAACAAAATAAAAATAAATAGATATTCAAGACAATCTACTCAACACTATCTAGTCCCAAACTAAGCAGAGCTTGTACTATGGGAACCAGATGGCTGATATAATACTTACACACATTTTTTAAGTAAATACATAGAATACAATATAATGCCCCAACAGAGAAAAAACAACTGTGTTCACCACAAATATTTGTTCTCGGTGGGGATCGAACCCACGACCTACAGCGCAGAAGACAGAGATCCTACCAACTGAGCTGAGAGGCCAATCAAAAATATGCTATACGTAGTCTTTAAGTCAAAACTGTACTGCATTACTAACTGCCTGTGTCATGTGTGTGTCGATTGGCCTATGCTCCAAGCATAGTTCGTGTAGTTAGCACACAGCACAAAGCAAAAGTAGGTAGGTATTGAATCTCGTTCGTCAGGGTTCCAACCAAAAGTGAGTAAGCTCAGGGAAAGATTCTAAATGGGTGTTTTCATGGATATTTGATTTGTTTGTTTTTTTTTTTGTTACCACATAACTCGTAAACTAATTTGAAAAATTATATCTTAACTTTACTTTCAGATTAGTCCCATAGAAATTTCATCATAATCGGTTCAGCAGTTTTGACGTTGGGTTTTCAAGTTTATATACTCTCTCTCATACAGTTATACGAACCAAGGTTATTTGCCTTGTAGCTGGCAGCATTATTGAGATTTTCGTTGTACCTACGACAAGTGCCTTACAAAGGTGTATCTCGCAGTAACTAGAGAGTTTTTTTAAACTTAACCCACCAATTGACTGAAAGTCGTTAAAATAATAAAACTGAGTAAAATAGACTTTTCTTCCACCAAATTATCTACAAATATTTGCGGACATTCCACGCAACACAATCTAGCCGTAAACTAAGCAAAGCTTGGTAATATGGGAAACAGGTAGCTGAGACCTATATTACCTAAATAGGTATCAAATTTTTGTAGACACTGGTTTGGGTTCTTCGCTTGATCTAAGTAGATACCTACCTACAGGAGAACAGGGCTTATGTGTAGAAGCAAGGGTTCTGCCTTTGAATAGCAACAAGGAGTCATAGAGCGTAGCAAATTTTTTTCAATGGAACAGCTATTAATAGGAATGGTTTATTAAACAGCGCTATGATTCAATAGAAACCTCCCTAGTAAAACACAATGAAACACATAAGTGGGTAGAGTACCTACTTAAGTATTTAGGTAGGTAATGTACAAATCTGCCTACCTACCTTCTTAACTAAAATGTGCCCCAATTTGAGATCCATTTGACCCACGGCCAGGGTTGCTCAGAGAAATAAATCGGCAGCACTAACTATCCTGCCACTTCTATGTACCTACCTATATGCTTGCTTATGCTTATTAGGTACCTTGTATGGGTTGGGTAGATATTTAGCTAGGCAGGTTTAGGGTTAGATTTGTAAATGCTTTGTTTATTTACTGTGTGCTGTACAGATACGTCGTCTGTTTGTGCGTCAATAAAAATATACTCATTCTATTTTACCTACCGATACAATACCTAATATTATTATGGTAGGATAACTAAGAAGTTGAACCTCGCCAAATTACCTAGGATCGTACTTATGTAGGTTTTAAACGTTTGTATAAATATTTACGAAAGTATTATCCGTCGAACATTGCCATATCTACGGTTTCGTTAACAGAATAAATAAGTCGCTAGATGACGTTATTTCACCATTTGATCAGTCATAACTTGAGCATTATTGAGCGTTTATGTTAAGGCAAATTTTGGTTAAATTAGCCAAATATGTATGCCGTTATTAGGCTTTTTAAAGTTTGACTATATAATATGTCAAGTATCATCCACCCTATCTTAAGGTGAATATTGTTATATCTACGGTTTCATTTACTGAATATGAAAGTCGTTAAATGAAGTTATTTCACCGTTTGGTTAGTCTTAACTCGATCGTATTTCGCCTTATGATACGGTAAATATTGCCAAATTTACGGTTAAATTGGCCAAATATGTATGGCGTTATTAGGCTTTTTAAAGTTTGACTATATAATATGTCAAGTATCATCCACCCTATCTTAAGGTGAATATTGTTATATCTACGGTTTCATTTACTGAATATGAAAGTCGTTAAATGAAGTTATTTCACCGTTTGGTTAGTCTTAACTCGATCGTATTTCGCCTTATGATACGGTAAATATTGCCAAATTTACGGTTAAATTGGCCAAATATGTATGGCGTTATTAGACTTTTTAAACGTTTGATTAAATAGTAACTAAAGTATCATCCGCCCTACCATAAGGTGATTGTTGTCTTATCTACGATTTAATTAACCGAATAAGTAAATAGTTTTAAGACGTTATTCACCAATTGATTAGTCGTAACTTGATCGTATTTCGCCTGATGATAAGACTAATATCACCAAATTTACGGTTATATTGACCAAGTATGCACGTCGTTCTATGACGTAATGTTACCGTTCAATCAGTTGATACTTGAGCATTATATCGCCTTATGATAAGGTAAATATTGCTAAATTTACGGTTAAATTGGTCAAATATGTATGCCGTTATATGACCTTATGTTACCATTTAATTCGTCGTACCCTGAGAATATTTCGCCTTATAAAAGGGCAAATGTGGCCACATTATACCTTCATGTTGCCGAATTCATACGCCGCTGAAAGACTTTGAGTTTACGTTCAATTTTTTCTGACTAAAGTATATTCTGCCTTATTGTAAGGTGATAATTGTCATGCTTAAGATTATTTATGCCACTTTCGAAAGTTTGTTTATGACTTAGGTTTAAGTTTGTTTTGTTTTTATTAAAGCATATATCACCTTAACTTAAGTCAAATTTTGCCTTAATTACGGTGATATTCACCACATATTCAACGTCGTAAATTTAAAACGCTTTCAATAGTCCATTACTGCTGTATTAACAGTGTTAAGTTGGATTCCAAGACTACCTTACGGTAAGTCATTTGCGACGGTTCGTGTTTATCATATGAGACGTACCAGTTTATCGCAAACGAATAGTAAAGTCAAATTAACCGTAAGCGTTTCAAAATCGCCTCGCGTCATTACAATTCAGCCGTCAAAGGTGGAATTCATCTTAGGCCAGAAATCCATTTTTCTCAGTGTAGGTATTCTAGACTATTGTACAAAACCAGTGGTAGACAGCCGGAGTGGTTACTACGTTACAGACGCGGGTAGACGATAAGTCTCGCGTTGTTGTTGTTCGGTAATAGATAAGCGATAGCCTCGTCCGTCGTCCTCTCGAGTGGAGTGGACTCCTCCTGGCCGCTCGCCAGCAGGCTGCGGCCCTGACCCTGGCGGGACCCTTCCCCCTCGCACACAGCACATCATCATCATCATCATTATCAGCCTGAAGAAGTCCACTGCTGGACATAGGCCTCCCCTACACATTTCCAGGAAGAACGATTCTGACACACACACTGATCTAATTACATAGCACATGGGTAACAACAATTCCATTTCAGGAAGATTGTCAGGGTAGGCAACGCAACGACAGCACCCTGGGTGTTGTTGTCTATGGGTGACGGTGACCGCTTACCATCAGGTGGGCCATAAGCTCGTTTGTCTATCTTTGACATAAAAAATCTTGAGAGCAGTATTAGGTTCTATCAATAAATGCTGATGGAGCAAGCAAATGACCCACCTGATGCTGGCTTACCAATAAATTGTATTTGGCTACTGCAGTTTGTTGACGTGCGTGACAAACTAAAACACTAAACTAAGAATCAGTTATCTATATATATATATAACTCAAAGGTGACTGACTGACTGACTGACATAGTGATCTATCAACGCACAGCCCAAACCACTGGACGGATCGGGCTAAAATTTGGCATGCAGGTAGATGTTAAGACGTAGGCATCCGCTAAGAAATGAAAATGGAAAATTATTTACCGAAGAGGAAAAAAAGGGGAAAAATGGTATAAAGAAAAATCAACGCACAGCCTAAACCGTTAGCCCTAGAAGCATGAAACTTAGAAGGTGTGTTCCTCTAATAGAGCAGAGGTGCGCTAAGAAAATTATTTAGAAGATAGGAAAATTATTTCCCTGAAAGAAGAAACAACGGAAAATGATTTTAAGAAAAATCACAAAAAATAGCTTTACAAAATACGTAAAAAAACATTTAAAAAAATTCAGCTACCGCATTATCTGGCACCAGGTTCGATTACACACAAAGGTTCACAAACAAACCGATGATAACCACTACGACAAAATCGCGGGAAACATCTATCATACTTAAACTAAACACTGTTGAAAAAATCGGCTCCAACAGCACTCACCTTAAAATTCAAATACACTAAAGTGGAGGCTCAAATTTATGGTAACTAGCCGTTGGTCATGTCAAATAAAAAAGACAGATTCGATTATACACCAACGACGAAAACGATAGCCCAAATTAGCCACTTCAACAAATTCACGAAAGTTCTGTACAAAATACGCAAAAAAAACATTAAAAAATTTCCAGCTACCGCAGCATCTGTCAGCTGGTTTGAATACACAAAAATTTTTAAAAAAAACGATGATAACCACTAAGACAAAATTGCGGGAATCATCTATCATACTTAAACTAAACACCGCTGAAAAAAATCGGCTACAACAGCACTCGCCTTCAATTTCAAATACACTCTAAAGTACAAGCTCGAAACTATGGTAACTAGCATTTGTTCATATCAAACTAAAAAAACCAGATTCGATTATACACCAACGAATACGATAGCCCAAATTACCCCATAAAAGAAAATCACGAAAAAGAGCTTTACAAAATATGATAAAAAAACATTATACAAAATACGCAAAAAAAAACATTAAAAAATTTCCAGCTACCGCAGCATCTGTCACCAGGTTTGAATACATAAAAAAAATTTAAAAAAACCGATGATTACCACTAAGACAAAATTGCGGGATATGTCAATCATACTTAAACTAAACACCGCTGAAAAAAATCGGCTACAACAGCACTCGCCTTCAAATTCAAATACACTCTAAAGTACAAGCTCGAAACTCGAAACTATGAAAAACCAGATTCGTTTATACACCAACGAATACGATAGCCCAAATTACCCACTAAAAGAAAATCACGAAATAAAGCTTAACAAAATATGCAAAAAAAACATTAAAAAAATTCCGCTACTGCAGCATCTGTCACGAGGTTTGAATACACATAAAGGTTAACAAAAAAACCGATGATAACCACTTAGACAAAATCACGGGAACCATCTTTCATACTTAAACTAAACACCGCTGAAATACTCTTTAAAGTTCAAGCTCAAAACTATGGTAACTAGCATTTGATCGTGTCAAAATAACAAAACCAGATTCGATTATACACCAACAAATACGATAGACCAAATTACCCACTAAAATAAAATCACGAAAAAAGAGCTTTACGAAATACGCAAAAAAAAAAATATTTAAAAAATTTCAGCTACCGCAGCATCTGTCACCAGGTTTGAATACACACAAAGGTTAACAAAAAACCCAAGATTACCACTAAGACAAAATCGCAGAAAACACCTATCATAGCGAAGCTAAGCACAGCTGAACAAATTCAGCTACAATATAACTAACAAATATAATAGCACATGCCTTTAAATTCAAATACACTCTAAAGTACAAGCTCAAAACTATGGTAAATAGCAGTTGGTCATGTCATTTAAAAAAACCAGTTTCGATTATACACCAACAAATACGATAGCCCAAATTAGCCACTTAAACAAAATCACGAAAAAGAGCTTTACAAAATACGCAAAAAAACATTAAAAAAAAATCTGCTGCCGCAGCATCTGTCACCAGGTTCGAATACACACAAAGGTTTACAAAAAAACCGATGATAACCACTAAGACAAAATTGCGGGAAACATCTATCATACTTAAATTAGACACTGCTGAAAAATAAAACAACAGCACTTGCCTTCAAATTCAAATACACTCTAACGTACAAGCTCAAAACTATGGTAACTACAGTTGGTCATATCAAAATAAAAAAAAGAACTCAAATATCCACGCGGACGAAGTCGCGGGTATCAGCTAGTTTATTATAAATTAGTTGAAAGGATCGAGGTAGATGGCACAAACTAAGGGAGGCCTTTACCCAGCAGTGGGTGAAGCCGCGCTGTGGATGATGATCATGATGATGATGAGTTGAAAAGGTATTGAAAGAAAATAAGACAGCGCAAGCAAAGTCGCAGACCGTCGTGACCACAATGATATTATAGTGAGTGAAGCGCATGTCGTTCGGTATCGGCGGCTCCCGCGGAGGCAGGGCTCGCGATCCCTCTATCCATCCAGATGTAGACGCCGCACTTCAGGAAGCACCTTGCACGTGCACACGGCTGCACTCTACACGCCGGCGCCGCTACATTATACAACATTTTTAGCTTGGTCTTGTGGAACTGTCACCTTCCGCACCTCTAACATTTACTTTTATTCCTTTTGTATCAAAAACTCAAAGAAGATGGTCTTTTTCTTATCGTATAACTGATTCTTTCGAACCAAGTGTGGTGAAAAGATTTTAAGTGCGCCTCAGAGGCTCCTTTTGTGCACTTGACACATTTTTTGAACCTTTTAGGTTCTACGACATGTTGGTTTCCTCACATTATACCATCTTCTGTGATACGTCCACCGATGACGCAAGTTTAATTTGTTCATCAGCATAAAAAAAATAGACGTTTGATCAACAGAGTGAGTCTTGAGGGAAAATTAATAAAAATTGTCTTGGACGCACTATAAAGTAGGTAAGTGGCATGACCACCGGATGGTGCGGCGTAGTGCATGTGAAGGCACGCGGCGGCAGAGGACGCGCAGAGGGGATTACAGTGCAATCTGTGACGAATGGCAGAGAACTTAACTCGTTACTGAGCAGTTCGAATCACGCCGTAATGGAGCCATGCATCACGCTCCCGGACCGGAGAGACCTCTCCACTGAGATCCTTACTATTTCAATCATTTCAACATTTGGCTAAAATACCTTCTTGGAACTGCTTGGTGAGCAAGTTGAACTTTCAATTGGATATAAGGTAAATCACAGGTATTTCTTTTACAGAAATAGCTGATGGAACTAGCATAAAAACATTTCATTTCATTTCATTTTTATGACTCATCATGTTAAGTGGTAACCATATCCATTAAAATGCAATGCTTTTCAGGTCGCACGTAGAAATATGCCTTATGATGTATATGCGTCCATCAACCTGAGGCATCATGTGCCATCGCGAGCCTCAGTTCAGGTTGAGTGTGGTCTACTACTCGAGTGTCAACGAGTCGAGAAGGGTTGCAATACATTTTGCTACAGTTTTATATGTGAATCGGTAAATGTAGTGGAGAGCCCTAAATAACCCGCGTCAACTCTCCAATACCGATCCCAGGCTACCGACCACTGCCTTCGTCCTGCCATAAATCGTCCCGCGCGGAGTGCTGCCACCTCACTCCGTACAGAGTACGGAGGATACGAACGACTACAAAGAGATCCTTAGCACTTGAATGTAAAGACAAGGAATTACCAGTACCTCACACTACATTTTTTTTTTTACTAAATTAGTGTACTACATCTATGCGGTACCCTAGTAGGCTAACGAGTAATTTTGCTTTGGCTTAGTTTTATAAAATAAGCATTAGGTACTAAGAATGTGTCCATTGGCACTTTTCTTACTGTCTCTAATTAATTAAGGTGACACTTTGTTGTGTTCATTAAAGTAGCACTATCACTAACTCAAAAGGATTGGTCCTATTGAGTTAGTACACTACATGATTGAACCAGCAGAGAATATCATGTTGTTCCTATCAATCTTGATTTCCTTATTTATTCAAAATTCATTTTGTTTGTTTGTATTTTTTTTTTAGTTAAAATATCACTATGCATTGGGTGGTATTTTTTTTGGAATTCAGCATATTTATATATATTTCCGACTTTTGTACGTTTATTTTTTAACATGATAGGTATTATTAATACGTAATTACAGAGTACAACGCTTCTGTGACAGAACTAGTTATGACCTGTTCAACTGTTCATATTTAGGCTCCATAGTATATCCTCCCTCTGTGCTTCCTCTGTCCCAGACGCAGGTAGGTAAGTATCTACAATCTAAAACATTTTCCTTAGATTCCTGTGAATGTTATTGTACTGGAAGTTTGTAGTGATAGGTTTCGCCGTGTTATTTGAGTGAATAAAATTTATGCTTTTTATATTAACTCAATGTTTGTTGAATTATGATATTAAGAGTAGGTAAGGCACCAATACCCACTCAAGATTATTTGAGGATATTTAGGAGTGGTAGTCAGAATGACGTTCAAAAATGAGATTTGAAACATGTCAAAACCTCATTTGAAATGGTTGGTATTCAAAGCATTAGTAAAAATGTTGAAAGCCGACATGACGATGCACTAGTGACTAGAGGAACAATGGAGGGCTAATAGAGATTGCTACGGGACGCTACGGGACGCTACGGGAAGCTACGGCGTAGCACCGACAGACTATCGACAACACAACTTGTTGAAACGCTCGACCTTTACAAAAACAACCACATTGTTCTGGTTGTTTCCAAACCAATATCTAAATGGCAAAGAACTGATACCGAAATCAAAGTCCACGTCGTAAATACTCGTCCATTGTTCGAAGCGCAAATGTACTGTACGTACCGAGAGACAAAATAATAAAGTTGCTTGCACACCGCGCAATAAAACGCGCGTCCGAAACTATAAACAAACAAAGCTCGTAAAAAGTTAGCGCACGTCCCGCGTGTCGCGAGGCTAGCCCCTCCCACCCCCCTTGTATCCCCCCCCCCCCCCCGCCCCCCTCACCGCCCCGCGACGCCTATTGCACTCACTATGGCAATTCAAACGATCAGTCGAAAGAATGTTCATTGGCAATTCGCACTGATGTATGGCTTGATCGGGCTTAGTGGTTTATTGTCCTGAAATATAGTGCAAAAGCCAGTGCGACACCGAGAGCCGTCGTCTAAAAGAATTAAAAAAAAACTTAAAACACATGAAATAAATGCCGGCGCCGTGAGATGGCGCTCATGGTCTGCAAGCTCCACGCAAAAATATTTATAATAAATCAACAAAGTGAAATATCTCTCAAATAAACAGAGATCTATGTTTGTGATAGTTCAAATATTAAGTGTCAACGTTTGTGAAAAATTCCATTAACGCGCTTAGTTAATCGAATGTGAAGAACAAAGTGATTACTGATTTGGACAGAAAAACCAAAAAATAAAGCTAAGTCTAGTGAACTTGTTTAGTAAAATACTAACAATAAAAGTGACCGAGGCATTGTCTCATAATAATTACTCTCGGAGGCTAATATGACACGATAAAGTGGTTTTGAGTTGTTCATCGAAGTTATTTTTCTCTGGTGGCCGGTAGTTCTGAATCTGTTATTACTCAGTTACCCGACTCTCACTGTATGCTTCGACGCTCATAGTAATAAACCGAACGAATGCTTTATTTCGTTGCCAGCAGCAAGAGCTTCGTAACTCAGTTAATAGAGTATACGAATTGACGAACATTATTAAACAGCTAACGCAAGTTCAAATCGCCATCATAAGGAATTTATTTTTGCACTTTTTTTTTTTTTTTGGAAATGAATACACGTTTTTTTTTTTTTTTTTTTTTTTTTTTTTTTTTTATTGCTTGCATGTACACAAAATATACGTTCCAAAGCTCGACGATTTCAAGAAACAATTATGACAACCAAGACAAAAAGCGATGAAGACCTGAGAGTATTAATAATTAACAAATACGAAAAGACTCTGGTGAATCTAAAATCCGATATTGAGAAGAAAGACAAATTGATTAAAGCATTAGAAGAGGACGAACAATTTAACATGTGTGAATTTGAAAAACTATGTTTGGATAATATAAACCTAAAGAAAAAGAATGCAGATTTAATGAACTGTAATCTGAACCATATTCAAGAAATAAAAATTTTCGAAGAAAAACTAAATGAAGTCACGGCTGAAAAAGATAGATATGAAGAAGAAATTATACAAGGAATTTATCCCCTACAAAAGGAAATACAAGTTCAGAAAAATATAATTCTTTGTTTATTAAGCATAGTCACTTGCAACTTGGTCTAGCCAACCAACTTATAAAAAAAAGAAAAGTTAAAGGAAGATCTAGTCAAAAATGCAGTAGTTCAAGAAGAAAAATAAAGACATTCATGAAAAAAATCAACAGACTTAACAAAAAATGCCAAGAGATAAATGTAAAGTTATGCACGCTTAAGTCCGATCACTTAAATAATGTAAAAACTGCTGTAAATGAACAGAAATACCACGAAATTGAAAATGAGATGACAAAACAAATTTCTGATAACCTTTCTCATCAGAATATTTTGCTTATAAACGAATTGGAGGAAAGAAATAAAATTATAGGCTATTTACAAACTGAAAATATGAAAATCCTGCATCTGGTAAAAGAATACAGCAGCGAGTTGAAAATAAGAGAAAAAACATTTGACACCGTTAATTTCGTTGAAAAGACAGTATTGCAAATACAAAACCTCATGGATAATAACAATCTGTCTAACTGTATCGATGATGCAAAAAATATATCGAACCGTGAGGAAACAGAAGACATTCCAGCATCCAATACATGTGAAAGCTTACAGGAAGAAAGTGACCGCGTGTTCATTTTCTCGGATAGCTATGGGATTGGTTTAGGTGGTAAACTAACTTCCCAGTCCTCGAAGAAGGTTAACAACTTTTGCTGCCCTGGATCAACCATCAAAGGACTATTCATGCGTCTAATCAAGAGCGTTAGTGAAAAACGCTATCAATCAGTGAATATATTAGTAGCAGGGGAAAGGGTTCGTATAAATAGAGATGAATTTCGAGAATGTATCTCAAAAATAAATCAAGTTGGTGAACGTGCCAAAATTGTTCTGTGTACTTTACCTTATGGACCGAATTACTATTACAATAAGTATATTGAGCTATTGAACATGGACTTGTATAATTTGACTTGTTGCAATAGTAACATTCACCTAATTGATATAAATAAGATTATAAATAATGAATACTCTGTAAATTCAATTAAATATACATTGTGTAAATTACTATTATGGAATGTCGACGCACCTTTTGGTAAGAAGTTCTCAACTGTTTTGGAGATTGCAACTCCATCAGCGTGTGACGCAGTGATAAAAACTGCCGAATTACAAAACACTGAAAATTCGTCAAATTTTTTAGACGAAAGATTGATAAGCACAATATTTCGATAGCACATCAAAACATTCAAGGTATTCTACATAAAGAGCTTCAAGTTAGTCTGTTCTTGGATGAAGCTGATATTGATATACTATGTCTTACTGAGAGTTGGCTTAGAGAACATGAAATGTTGTTAAACTTTGGAAACCATTGCATTGGTAGCTATTACTGTCGTAAGTATTATATACGAGGTGGCTCTATTATCTTAGTTCATAAATCTATTAGGTTCAAAAGGAGAGACGACGTAGAAGTTCTGACGGTGGAACGCACAATTGAGCTATCTTGTGTGGAACTAGATAGTTATATAGTAGTAAATGTGTACAGGCCTCCTATAAATCAAAATTTCAAAACATTTCTGATAGTTTTGGAAGATGTTTTGAGAAGGCTTAGCAATAATAATAGCAAACACTTAGTTGTTACTGGTGATTTTAATGAGGACCTTTTAGTGAATTCTACAAACAAAAATAAACTACTTACCGTCTTTAACTGTTTGAATTTAAATCATCAATTTATTGAACCTACGAGAATCACTAATCACTCTGCAAAGTGTATCGATAATATTTTCTGTAATTGTAAAGTTATTCAGAAATCGCTTATTTATAATATCAAATCAGATCATATTGGTCAATTTATTGAAGTGGCCGCGTTAAAACGTAGGGACGCACTAGTAGAGGTTCGTAAAAGACGTATGACGATGCAGAAAGTTGAAAATTTTAAGTCTATCTTACTCGACAGTTTTCAACTTGAATTGAATAAATCTACTGCTGATCCTAATTACAACTATAATTTATTTTTTGACATTATACATAGAAATTATGACAAATATTTCCCAGTGAAACTGACTAAACTTAGAGCAAAATTGACATTTAATGAATGGTCAACCAAAGGCATTAGAGTAAGCCGAGATCGAATGTATGAACTATATTATCTCAAATCAATAAACACAAGTGATAATTTCGCTTGTTTTGTAAAACAGTATAGTAAAACTTTCAAAATTGTATGCAGACAAGCAAAGGCAATGCACATAGCGGATAGAATAAAACGCTCTAAAAACTCAATTAAATCAGTTTGGTCAATCATAAAAGCTGAAACTGGCCAAACTTGTAATAGAGCACATGACTTTGAATTGTTACATAATGATCAGATTATCACTGATAAACATGAAATAGCAAATACTTTTGTCAATTTCTTCACTAATATTCCATATGAAATTACAAAATCTATTAAAACAAGTCCTAGTTCAGCTCTATGCCTGCTGAAAGAAAATGTTAATGAGTACCAGGAAGTCTTTAAATTTAATGGAGTTACGGCCTCAATAATTGTAAAGACATTTAAATCGTTAAAACTTAAGGACTCAGAGGACTTTTGGGGTATGTCAGTTAGATTTATGAGTAGTTTAGTCGATTTGTTGGCTCCATACCTTTCTTTTATTTTCAATGGTTGCATCGAAAACAATGTCTTCCCAGATTTAATGAAGTGTTCCAAGATCATCCCGTTATTAAAAAGTGGGAATAGCAAAAATCCAAATAACTTTAGGCCTATCTCAATCCTGCCAACACTCAGCAAGATTTTCGAGAAAATAATGTTAACCCAATTGGTGTCATTCTTCAACTGTAACAGTATTTTATTTAATCGGCAATATGGTTTCTCTAGGGGGTGCTCGACCATTGACGCCGTGGTTGATTTTGTGGAAAATATTTACGAGTCCTGGGAGGTATCGTCAGATGTACTGGGAGTATTTTGTGACCTCTCAAAGGCATTTGATTGTGTTAATCACGAAATACTCCTTAACAAATTGTACCACTACGGTGTTAGGGGAGGGGCATTTGAACTAATGAAATCATACTTAACTAAAAGAGAACAGTCAGTTGATGTGAATGGTGTGCTATCAAGTGCTTTGAAATCGAATATAGGAGTACCCCAGGGATCTATTCTCGGTCCATTTCTGTTTTTAGCTTATATAAATGACCTTCCCTTTCTAGTCAAAAAATTCGCTAACATTATATTATTTGCCGATGACACTTCTTTGTTATTTAAAATCAGTAGATCTAACCCTGACATTACATCTATCAATTCATCTCTTAATATAATTCAAAATTGGTTTAATGTAAATAATCTTATTCTTAATGCTGACAAAACTAAATGTATAAAATTTTCAATAACTATCAATAATAAGACACTGCCTATTCAAATTAATAATAATGTAATTGACTTAATTAATAATACAAAATTCCTTGGAATAACAATTGATTCTAAACTACAGTGGGGCAGTCATATTAATATTTTGGCTGGCAAACTAAGCTCTGCAGCATATGCCGTTCATAAAATAAGAGAGCTCACCGATATAAAAACAGCAAGAATGGTATACTATAGTTACTTTCATTCCATTATGTCGTATGGGTTAATTTTATGGGGTAACGCTGCAGATGCAAACAGTATATTCATTTTACAAAAGAAGGCTGTTAGGGCTATATACAGACTTGGACCCAGAGAGACACTTAGACTAGTTTTTAAGAAGATTGATATTTTGACTATGCCTTCATTATATATTTACCTTAACATAATGTACGCTAGAAAAAACATAAGAAAATATTGTAAAAATTGTCAAACTCATAATTATGAAACAAGGAATAAGGGAAAGCTTGTTTTGCCAACAACTAGGCTAGCAAAAGTTAATAAATCATTTGTAATGAACTGTGTCAGGTTTTACAATGTTTTACCTGACGCAGTTATAGATTTAAATGAAGGAGCATTTAAAACCTTTATTAAAAAAACACTTACTGAGAAAGCTTATTATAGCATTGATGAATTTATGTCAGACAAAAAAACATGGTCAAAACTAAAACCAAAAATTGTATCTTAGTCATAATTACTTGCTAAATTATTCCGATATATACCTGTGTCAATTACCTGTAGGTATAAAAATATTATGTAAAAAATATGTTTGTTTGTGAATCTGACTTTTCTAAGTGCATTGTATTCAGTGCATTGTTATTGTAGATCAGACGCTTATCCGACACTATCGGGTGTGAGCCAAGGAAGTGTCCTCGGTCCGACTCAGTTCTTGATAATGATCAATGATCTACCTAGGGTGGTTAGAGCGGCTAAATGTCTGATGTTCGCGGATGACCTGAAACTTTTCTTGGGAATAGAAAGTAACACGGACTGTGAGATGCTGCAGCGTGACATTGATAATGTTGTTGCGTGGAGCGACAGTAACTTACTTCAATTCAATGCCTCGAAGTGCAAGACCGTCACTTTTACGAGATCCTGCTCACCCTTCATGCATGCTTATAACATATCCGGTGTCCCGCTGGAGCGTGTCACAGAAATAAGAGACTTAGGATTAACCATGGATCGCGAACTTACTTTTAATACGCACATAACTGACATCTGTTCTAGGGCCTATAAGTCCTTGGGGTTTGTTATGCGGCAGAGTGCTAGGTTTCACGACAGGAGCGCGATTGTGGCGCTTTTCTATGCATTCGTTAGATCCAAGTTGGAATACAATGCATTGATTTGGGACCCTCACGAGGCGAAGTATAAACTTATACTTGAGCGTGTGCAAAAGAAATTTGGTAGGTTTCTTTATATGAAATTATACGGCTACTATCCGTATCTATTCCCATCCCTGTTCATTGGTGGTATGGTGGGGTTAGATACGCTTGAGCTCCGACGTAAATATGCTCTGATGACCCATTACTTCCAAATACTTCAGGGGAGTATCGATAACCCGTCTGCTCTAACACAGTGTGCATTTTACGTGCCCGACCATTATCTGCGTGCGCGCGCGCGTCGTTTATTCGCGCCGCCCGTGTTCCGCACCGCTACCGCGCGGTTTGCCCCCACAGCGAACGCACTCACACTTCTCAACACTCTGATTGCTCAGAAACCTGAGGTAGACGTGTTTCACATGAAACTCCATGTATTCTCTGTCACCTGTATACGTTTTTTAAGTTAGTATGAGTAGGTACTCAAACTGTGTTTGTTTATTTATTAATTATGTAACTATGTACTATGTTACTTATGTAAGCTGGCACACAGACGTTTTGGCCTAGGCTGTTAGTTTGTAATGTTTTTGATAAATAAAATAAAATAAAATAAAAATAAATGCCTATGGAAATAAACGAATTGAAATTGAAATTGAATCAAGCTGTGAATTGTAAATGCAAATAAAATAGGATAAAGAAAAATTGTCCTAATAGCATGAGTACATAAAATTGTGAGCCTATTCTGTTGACCGTTGAAGAGTAGTAGTTATCTAGAGCCAACCTTGGATTCCATACATGACCTGAATGATTCCTATAAAACTGTACTGCCATCGGAACTGATCAACCATGTGAAAATGCAGGTGGTTCTAATTCCACTCGCAAAATTTGACCCCAAAAAGCAAAAAAAAAACATTAAAACCAACAAACAGAGCCAGCTAAATAAGAATTTTCAAATCAAATAATTTTTTTTCATGTCAAAAGAACAATTTTTAAAACGAATCTGGTTTTTACACGTATTTGAAATAATGTCGAAAGCCAGCACTTATTTATTCGAAAATAAACAGAACTCTCGACATTTAATTTAAAAACACTAGGTGAGGCTAACACATTATTTTCATTTCGTTTCATATTTTATGCCGAGAATACGACTAGGTATCAACATTTTTTGAAAGAAAAATGAATCGAACGAAGCATCGAAACGATTGGATGGAAAAGTGGTCAATCCTACCATTAGACTTAATGCTCATTAGACCTTTTGCTCTGTTGGACATTTAGCTACTTAGACCTTCTGCAGGCCTACCATGAGTTCTGTCTGGCTTTGTCTCTGGTTCTGGTTTTGCGTCTCTGTGAGTGTTGACTAAATAAATCCTACGTCAAAACGTCACACACACAGTATAATGAACTGGTGAGCACTCACACAGACTCAAAACCAGAACCAGAGACAGAGCCAGATAGAGCTCATGGTAGGCAAACTGATCAGGAGGCTATAGATCATCAGCACTCATCTATACTACGAATAACAAAATGTATGGATCTACCACAACAATGTCCCGCCGTGCTCTTTTGTACGACTTTGCACCGAAACGCGTAAATCAAAATCGCACCTAACAAATGTGTTGCAAAGGATGCATGCGCGGGTGTCGCGACTCGCCAACAGAACCACTCATACTGCTTCTACTCAACATTCACTGCTATTGTAAAGGTACCGTTAAACGACGTATTCGTCACTGATTTTATTATGTTTTGGCTCTATGATTAATTAAATATTTTTTGATTTTTAGAGAACTGTTAGAAATCACTTATAAAGCTGTGACAAGCTCCCTAAGATGATTCTGAAAGGAAGGACAGATTATTTCAACTTTGCTCACTATTGAGTTTAATTTAAAGTGACATAAAGACCATTTTCCATTAGCAGCAGGTTAGCAGTGACGGCACCGTGCGGGCTGCAGCCTGCCGACGTCGGTAATTAAGTGCGCACATAAATCTAGGAGAACGTTCTAGACGTGCCGTTAACAGAATCTATACTAATACTAAGGAATTATACGTCGGAGGAGGACGATCAATGTGCTACCTTGTATCTTCATCTGTTTTGGGATACGTATTAATATTATTCATCGTTTCAATGGTTGACATATTTATTTAAGCATTCGATAGAGCAAGGGCAGCGTTCCTATACTGCGAAGGAAATACCAACTCGTTGTAAAAATATTTTATAAATGATTTATTTTAAATGATAGCGACTGTTTCTACGGTTGATAAAAAAGTTAATTAATAAAATAAGGTCAAAACTAATTTTTATTTTATTTTATTTTAGCCTGGGTCGTCCCACTGGAGGGCAAATGTAGCAAATAAATGGTTCTATCTATATTGAACCAGATACCCCATGTAGGTACCACAACAGCAACAATAATAAAGTGAACGGCGAGCAAATAGGAAATTCCGAAACGCCACACGAGCGGCGACAAAAATTTAGAGCGCCATAGATACGTCGCGAGTCGCAGCGACCGCCGCGCTAGTGTGCCGCGCTAGTGTGTTGCACTCACTACAATTACATTCTGTTTCTGTCAGCTCGTAGGTACCTTACATGATTCGATAATATTAGGTTTTATCCACCTTTACATACGCTTGGCCCTTCTCAAGCTTGTTTTATATGACGTCATAACCTGAATTATACAGTGAGCCCCCGACAGTTGACCCCTAAAGATCTGTGCAGGTCGTAACACACACAAAACCTGTGACGAGTTGAATAGTGCAGCGTGGTCTACAATACAAGTGTGTCCAACCAATGATATGATAAGTTAATACACGAGCCGCGCACTACACGCTGAGGTTCAGTGGCGAAACAGTTCCACAACTTTGTCGCAACGAAAGAGTTCTGTTAATTTTATTAACTGAAACTATTCCCAACTTTAATGAAAATGTTTTATGAATAAAATTATAATAAGTTAAATGTTAGCGTCTGGCAAAGTGTGCTTTCAGCTTAAGATGATGAATTTTAAATATAGCGCCCGTTTATTTAATCACGATGGGGACTAGTTCATGTTAAATTATAAAAAACAAACTTAGCAGGGGAGTTCAATGAAAAAAGTTTGAAAACACAACTTTGTCGGTCCCGAGCAATTTAATTTATTAATTAAAACGGTTACACACCAATTACATTAATCCATACTAATATTATAAATGCGTTTGTAACTCTGTCTGTCTGCCTGTCTTCCTGTCTAGCTTTAATGCTTCAATGTAGCCATAACCACATTATTGCAGATTGGTAGATACATAATTCATGTTTAATTTCAATTCTTATTTCCACGTTACCATAACCGTTGTATGAATCACAGCATGTTGACGCCGCATGTTGCTCTGTGCGTACAAACAAGACGGTGTGCGATACCAGCCCGATGCTGCAGGAGCAACTTAACTTTGCTGATCAAAAACAAAAGCAATATTGGATTCTAAATTCAAACCAACAGTAAAATACTAGAGTTTATCGTTCGCCGAACATTCTAGAGCTGGTGTGTAGTTCGCACTTGTAAGTCGGTCGTAAATCAAGGCGCGGACACACGGCCCGTTCGATTACACTGTTGACTCGTGAAATGGATGCCGTGTGGACGTGCCCTTACCTGTTTATTGGATTCCTGGATTGGTGTCGCGGAAGGGCCCTTGTGGGAGCCCACATTCAATGGTGACACGGTGCTACTGCTTTTGTGTGAGATTTCTTTTCACATTTTAGGTAAAGGTCAAACCAATAACAAGCTGGCATCCTCCTCCGTCATTCCCGCACTGCTGGCTGGGATTCTTTTCAAGTATTTTTATGTCAGCAAGAATTAATAGTGAGCTACTTATGAGCCTGAAGTGCCTCAAAACTAACAAACAGCTTGAGTGCTTCCAATCCTCCGCTATGTAGTTGGTAGTTAAATTGAGTGTCAAGCAATTTTCCCCATCAATAAGTTTAGATAACGCACAGATTACAGTACGCGCCTCGGGCGGGATGGCGCGGGATGGCGCGTCAATTTGCGCCATTTGCGCGGCTCGATGACGCGCACAGACATTATGCCATTCTATGTACATTACACGAGGGTGTAGGGTGCCTGCACACCGAGACTGCTCTTTAAGAATGGATTAAGACAACAACTAAACAAACCACGTCAATGAAAGCGTTGATAGTGCACAAGTTAATGAAACTGAATACGGTTCATGGGTTTGAACGGCGCAATAATTTAGTTTTTATCCGAGACTTAGTTACCAAACACTGAATGAAGAGAACGAAGGACTCAATAATGTTTTTTTTTTAAATTAAATACCTAAATAATTTTAATTTTGAATAAAAAATAGAGTTTCTTGGGAGAGACGTAGGTCCAGCAGCAATGTTAATGCCTATTAGGCAAACAATGAGCTTGAAATATTTCCGTATCGTACAGGTAATGACAGCACTACAGTGTACGAGTAGGTAATGGTTGTGAGCTCGGTGTGCCGCAGCCGCGCGGTAAGTAGCGAGTAGTTGATGGCATTAAATTGCGAGTTTCGCGTCGAGAGGACAACGACGCTCTCAGGGAATATGAATTACGTAGAACGGAACGTCACGCTGAAGCCTTTTACAACCCTCCCTAAATAAGGGATGCTTTGTTCAGACTAAATTAGAATGCAGATTACAATGACACGTAGGTGGGCGGTTTCTAAAGTTTTGTGTTGAAGTATGCGCAAAAGCTTTTTAAAATAAGAATCTGGATTATGATATAGTAGAGTTATTAAAGAAAATTCTCGTAAATAAATAAACAGATATTTAGGTAATGCAGACACCCGGCCAAATAAAAGACGTCGACCAGAAGACTAAACAGAATCTCCAGCGTGAGAATCAAGTCAAATCAAATCATGTGTTATTTATTCAGTTATATTGCAAGGATCACTTTGAAATGTCTTAAAGCTAGATGAGTCTAAGGACCAGTTCCATCACAGATGGATAGTTCTCTCTAAAAATGTATGCCCAATGTTTCTTCTTAGGTTCCAACCGAGCCGGTTAAGAAGGTATTTAAATCAAATAACGGTACTCAATATAGATGCGAGATCAGAGGTAAACATTATCAATGAATGAGTTAACCGTTTTGGTTGGACTGATGCGATCCGACGAAGACCGCGACGCGACTAGAATACGCAATATCCATAACCTTTGAGAAACGGTCATAAGTATATTATTATAGCAAGCAACAGAGCCACAAGTAATCAAACTAATGTTCAATGGTTCCCTGAAACGAAACTACGGAAATACATCAAACGAATCAAAAACAAAAAAGAAAACATTACTCTCCAAGTACTCATTTACTCGCTGATATTTTAATGAAAACGAGTAGTGGAAAGAAATGGGGATGTTGGACAACACTTACTGGAGGTTACTTCCCATATTAAAAAAAATACCAACGTAATTCTTTAAAACCACTAATTTCTACCCCATTTTATAATTAAATTTCTGCGAGAAATCTTTGTAGTGAGCCAGCTTAGCCGAGTCTCCTTTATTCCCGGATATTATAATGAAAACAAGTGGTTGAAGGAAAGGAAATTTACAATTTACATTGTGCCCAGATAAATAGTGCAATTTAGCGGAATTCGAAAACAATTAGTTTCTTCTAGAGTCATCAGAAATGCACATGCAACTTCCATACGTATTCCAATACTCAATACATTTGCATAAGCATCGTATGCATAGCAAGCACCGTTTGCATCATAAGCATAGGTCGCGTCATGCGCTGTTTTTTCTCATTATGAACGCGTGTTGGGTAAACTGTGTGTATTATAACTCATGAAGTTTCACCATTTTCCAAGTACTGTATTAACAAACTAGCGATTGAATAGGTACAGTTCAATATACGATTATTAACTCCAAAGTTTGAAACCGGCTTCAAAGTCTTAAACTCGGCTATAGGTTCGAGGGATCGGAAATTATAGGTGAAACTTATGCAATGGCGCTGGGGAATGGCCATATCTTGGTTTACGAGGGCCCTAGAGGGGAGCGGTGGAGGGGGCGGGGCGGGGCGGGGGGGGGTGGGGAGGGGGAGGTTAAGCTTGCAATGTCACGTGGCGATCTATTTGGAGTTACGACTCTCAATCGGGAGTCGGTATCTACTTTACTTTTATAGTCTTTCGGTGTCGACTCGCGGAGTCTTAGGTACGGCGGCGGGCTGCGTCAACAAATCGATAAATAATGTTGTCGAGTTATACAAAATACGTAAGCGATAGGTTTATTAATTGGTACGCTCGTAGACTAGCTACGCGGCGTAGCACGAGCGTAGATGTTTCATTTGTGTATATCAAAATAACTCTTCATGGTATAAGCGTAATAAGTATTGTACGATGGTGAAATAATAGCACTACGTCATGCGAAAATCGTCTAAATCAGACGCTCTTTGAAACAGTATTACGTCCTACTCGGTATTAAAAATAGATTCAAGTCGAAAATAAATAAATAAAAGAAGTTCGTATACAATATGAATGAACAAAAAATAAAACTCAGAGCTAATAAAGCTATCTATGAATTTGAGTTAACAATTTATAAAGCTAATCCCCACTGTGCGTAATACACTGGAACAGTTGGATCGTCTCTATTCAATGCGTACGATTATTGTCTTCGGGATCTGGCGATTTTTTGTATTGGCCGATTAGAGGGGGGGGTGGGGGTGGGGGGGTGCAGATGACGAGAGGGGAGGCTTGGGAATGGAGGGATTATGCGACTGTAGTGAAACAATAGCGCGCGCAAACGGCTCGTACGTGTCGATACGCCCTTATGGTCGGTCACGGCTCACGGCTCACGGCTCACGGCACCAACACTGTGCAGCACTAACTGTCTGGAGATGTTGACCTTTGTGATTTGACTTCAGTTACAGACATTGTACCGTGCGGCACTAACTAAGCAGAGCTTGTACCATGGGAACCAGATACCTGATATAATACTTATATCCTTTTTTGTAAAAACATACCTAGGAAACAATATAGCACGCAGAAAAAGAAAAAACACTTGCATTCATCACACAAATATTTGTTCTCGCTGGGGATTGAACCCACGACATACGGGTCAATAGGCAGGGCCACTGCCAACTGATCTTAGACGCCTGTCTATTAATGAAAAATTATGGTTCCCTATTTGCTGAATATATTGAAATTATAGATATGTCTTGAAATGATAAGTTGAATACTGGAGACGGACAAAGCCTACTTTCATAAAAACATTTGCTAATGAGAAAATTTATTTTGAAAACAACACAAACACAATGGTGAAATTAGTTTCCAAATGTCTTTATATTTCTTAAAAATATTTTTTTTGTCAAAAATGATGTTTATGTAATACATGGCGTCACATTAAAGCAAAACAACCCTACATCAATTAAATAATGGCATTAGCAAAGTAGGCAAGCGCCGCCCCGCGTACGTCAACCGTGGCCAACACAGTGCGGGAGTCAACCGCGAAGATACACTCCACAGCACATCTATAGAACAAGACACCAAGCCCACTATTCCAAGTGAACATATGAAGAGGCAGGTACGTCATTCACATCAAATTAACTATTTCTATTTTGTAATCGAGTGGGAGAAAAGTTATCTCAGTAGTTCTGTACTAAGGTACGTTTTTAACATAACAAAGCCAGTGAGAAAGATATTCCAGTAGTTAGGTCAACAGTACTGTTCAACAAAATTACTGGAAACAAAAGATTAACTACAATACTACAACAGTAACTTTTTCTCATGTTGGTAACAAGTCAAAATAAAAAAGCGGCCAAGTGCGAGTTACTTATGTGTAAAAATTTTAATGCGGTTCACAAAATACATCTACTCGCCAAGTTTCATCAGTCTAGCTCTTATAGTTTCGGAGAATGGCTGTGACATGACGAATCTATAAGCGTTCCGATTTTGCAATTTGGCTACGGAACCCTAAAAAAGGCATTATATTCAGTAGTAACAACTTCGAAACGTCTTAAAGCTAGTAGGTGAATCAAGGAGCCAGTTGTATGTGATTATGCTTCGAATGTACACGTGTGCTTGTCTATGTGTTGACGTGGTGATCTCGCGGTCAGCTCCCGCACTATAACATCATTTGCAAGGTGTGCGATTCGCGAGCGGCCGCGTTGTCCGCTTTGATTCCAATATTTAGGGTTCCGTACCAAAACTGTAAACTAGCAAAAAAACTCGAAAATCCAATCGCTACACTAGTACCAAACCTTTTTATCCAAAGTTGTCACAGCTCAAACTCAATCAAATACGGTTAATGTGCATAAAAGTGCATTTTCGTTGTTGTCAACAACTCCTCCAGCGTAAGAGGATGCATTCATGATTATATTATGTTACCTTTTTTTTATATATGCCTTCGGGGTAGTTACAGTTTCCACTATTATCAAGGTACATTTATAAAGCTAGGCTAGCTAGCTGGTGTGTGTACTATTAGTTTTTTGGACAATAAACTTATTCGCTTATTAAGTTTACTTTAAGATGTAGGTGTACACCAGTATTATAGCTTCAGCGTTCTCAGAATCAGGCTTACTGCTCCCGCTTTCTACGAAGTAATACATTAAATTGACTTCCTGTTATGAGTGGTGTTTGTTCGCGGAACCCTACTACTCGGCGATCCACTCGAACTGGCCGTGTCCGGAACCCTTGCCTCATTCGCATGGAAATTGCTCTTTTTCTAAATTGCTTTATTAAATCGAAACGTGTTCTCCAATAATTGGGCGGCGGCGTTCTGTTCTGCAGGAGATACGTAAAAATGAATTCTAATTAATTAGTGCCGATCCGGGCCCGGGATCCCGGGCCGTGATCCGGGATCAGGTGACGCGCCCCGCGCCGGGACAATGAGCGACAATGATCCTACTTTATGGCTTTACATCGAGAATGTGTGAATACTGCACCCGAGCACCGACTCATGCCGCTATAGAACTACTAGCTAAGTATTACAAACTAAATTTCGTGGTTTAACTTGAGTACCAAGTACCATACCAAGAATAATTATTGTTAGCAATAAAAGTCATAACTTATTCATATTATTCACAAACGATGCCACCGTTTTCAAATTCAAAGAATGAAGTCCCCTTTTTGATTCTGAGAATATTAATTCCTTTAATTTGTGTTACGAAGTTTATGCGGAAGGAGCTATTTCTAAATAATTTAATTTGAGATATCGCAAACAACAATCAGGTGAAATAAATCTACAGTTCCACGAAATATTTACGGTGTTTTATTTTGTTGTATTTGATGAGTCGTTTCTTAATAGGTGAGTCGCGGAGACACGTGGCTCAGTCACGTGATCAACTCGATCCCGGTACAGCCTCGGTAAGTTGGCACCAGCTTTGGAGCTATCGTTAGCTTGCCCAGCATAAAATTATACGTAAATAGGAATAAAATGTATATTTGAAAGAGGAAAGTGTGGTGAAAGCCACACAAGTATTGTACACTAATAACGCACACAAAAGTTGTAAGGCAGCTTGAGTTATTAGAAAGTGGTGACGTCAATCAGCTTTCCCTATTGTCTACTGATTTAAATTCTTGAATTTAAAAAGTAAAATTTAAAAAAAGAGAGAATTTTTCTTTGACAGGAATATTTTAATTGTACCCGCTCGGATAAGCTCTCATGTGTTGAAACTGGTGCTAACAACATGGCCCCGCGGAGCAGAACGAATATGCAATCATAAAAACCCCAGCTTTAATCATAAGCACTCTCATGAAACAAAAACCAAAATCCAAAAATGGAGGTGGACAGGGCACATGCTCCGCGAAAAGTCCGAAAAATGGACTAGCTACCTAACCAACTGGACCCCTCGTGTATGCACTAAAAGAAAGCAAGGAAGACAACGAAAACGATGGTCAGATGACCTCAGACAAGCTGCTGGCCCGCTATGGACCAGAGCTGCACGAGACAGACAAAAATGGAAAGAACTGGAGGAGGCCTATGTGTCAAAAGGACACGCTGTTGCCCCGCAACAGTAGACAGGCTTAGAAATAGAAATAGAAATAGAACTCTCATGAAATGTGATTAAAAAAGCGGAGGTTCACTGCCGATACGATTATTGTACACCTTTCAAATACAAGAACATTGGATTCTCGATACTAGTGTGTATGCAGCCCACGGCAGACACATCGTCTTAGCTCTTTTAGTACTCAAGAGTAAGGCTACTTGGGGTAATCAAAGTTGTTCTCTTCTAGCAGTTTTCATTCCCGCTTCAGTCGACACCAGCTAGCTGGAGGGAAACATTTAAATAGAAAAAAATCCGGGGAGCGATTTTTTTTTAAACTTGATAGTAGGTATAACTGCAAATATTGATCCAAGCGTAAAAATGATTACGACCAAACTAGTGAGAAATTAAATTTCCAACCACTTTGGATACTGCCATTTTTGCTTTACAGTTGAAAATTAACGAGTTATTTTAGAAAAACGAAAAAGTTGAATTTTAAAACAAGATGGTGGCGAACCCTCTACCGGGATTAGTTAGAAAATCGAGATTTATACTTCCAACCACACCCGGATTTTTATCTATTTCAGGCTAGTTTTATGTCTCCCCCTACTGAACGGCGAGTTAAAGTATAGTAGCGTATTGATGTTATCAAATTCAAAATTCGAATTCAAATTAATATTTATTCAGTTGTATCAAAAGGATCACTTTGAAACATCTTAAAGCTAGGTGAGTCTAGGTGCCAATTCCACGCGACCAAGCATAGAAGAACAGGCTGCAAACTACGGCTCGGTTCCTACCGTTTGTTCGTTTGCTCTTTTTACAGACCAAAAATAAAACTAGCAGTGGAGTTACGATATAGAGGTGGAAAGTTACAGGTAGTGGCCTTACTTTTTGAATGCTAGGTTCGATAGCATCACTCAGGTGGAGGCGAAAGTTGGGCATCGCGTTAGAAGTCGGCTGTCGGATAGTATGGAGGCCGGGTGTGGCTCGAGCTCGCGGTGGACGGCCAGGGTTGCTGTTTTGTAAGTTCGGTAGTTAGGAACAACTCCGCTGCCGGCCACTTTCCCTCTCAATTGGAAAATTAAGGAACTTACTTAACATTGATTTTTACGCTTAAACCCTTACTTATTGAGCTGTCTAGCTTTAAGTAGATTATATTTAATCATACTGAATCTATTACACGGGTATTTATCGCGTTAGTTATCTTTTTTTTCCAAGGTCTTTTATGTACGCATAAGTTTAAAAAGTACTATAATAAAGCATGTTATCATTAAAACCATAATACTTATGACATTAATTTTCATTGCTATTGGATGACTGTTTTGTGTAATTTAAATGTTTAAATTCTTATATCCCATTAAATATATCTTAACTGGTGAAAAACGTATTCTTTCCAGAGAAGAAGGTTTCGAATTTAATGATTGTTTCCTTTGTGATCCGAAATTACAAATGTGTGAATGATCCCCTGATAGTACCTACTGGGAATGCGGGGGGAAGGCGCGGGGGGAAGGGAACAGGGCGCGGGGCGCGGGGCGGGGGGGTCCTTGCGTGACAGGGCCGAGGCTGAGGCTGAGGCTAAAGCTAAGGCTTGTGATGGAGGTTTTAGGGAGCACGTGACGCATCTTAATTTTGAATATTTTAAAGAAGTTTCATTCTCATGGTTTTTGTTCGGAAAATGATTGTGGGTTCAGTTTTATTGAATCAGTTCAGAATCAGTTTTATAAGAATAACTGTAGCGACTTGGAATAAAAAATATAATAAGGACTTTGTTATCAATAATTTTGCGGTTAAGTATGCACACTGTATCTTGTAGTACTCTTTGGGCCGTCGGTAGAGTCGGTCACTGTTTATATAATTTACGTTTGTCCGTCTGCTATAGGTGACTATGGTTCCGACGGTTCCAATTTGATACAAACCAAAACCAGTAGAGCAACAACACCTCAATGAAGCTATGTGATTTGACGATACTCTACCATCGCGATGACTTACACTTCATGAAGTCAACTCAAATAGGTTGCAAAATAATAACTATATAGTTTACGTAACGGCGCTCGGAGCCGCGAGCCTTCGAGGCTTCCTCAGTAATTGCGCTCACATCAAGCAATTAATTAATTAATCCCCCCCCCTCTCTTACCCCTCCCCCCTTGCGGCGACACTCTCAAGAGCACTGTTCTTTGTTGCGGAGGTCGCGGGACGGCAATAGGGTACATGAAGGCACCGACATCACCGTTACCTCACAGCATGTACGCGTATGTTCACCGGTAACGTGCTACTGTGCTGTGCACTATGTACAAGTCAAGCTTTTTGTCATAACCGATTGAGAGAGAGTTGGCGATACTATGTGTAGGTATATTTTATCTTTTGCGAGTTTATAATAAACCATCGGCCGCCGGCAGCTTCACTCGCCTTTTCCTGTTACTTGCATCCGTTCTCCGTTACAATATCTTTATAAATTGTAGCCCATGCGGCGTTACCTCGCTCTGAGGCGTTCCATTTAAGGGTTGAAGTGCAAGCGAGAGCGCAGAACGAGCGACAAAGAGGCACGCACGGCCTCCGCGTTCGGCAGCGTTCGACATCTGTCTCTCTCCTACTTGAGTGAGCGATGCGTCCGCGTGGACAGCTGTATGACGTTGTCACGTTCAACTATCGGCAGTAATACGACTTTACAGAAAACCGATTTGTTTTGTATTAACTAAATGGTATCCGTGTTTCTTCTGTTTACGTCCAAGATAAGGGAACCAATGATTTACAAGACAAAGATATCTAATAAATGCAACCACTTCCAGCTGTTCTCGCTACGGCAATACCACACTCGAGTGTCGTCAGTTCTTCCTCGGGCTCCGTTACAATACTTCCGGTTTACTGCCGAATCCTAACGGAAACATCCGGCGATTAATCTGACGTACTCTACCCTCGTTACACCCTGTATTGACGGGGGTTCCGCGCTTGACAACACTGCCACAGTGCCACCTGATAGATAGCTGGTGAACTCTTCATAACCTCAGACTATACGGACTCGATTTTTTTCCATACAAAATTATAAAACTACATAACAGTCGTGATACTGAGGGCGCTTGTACACGCTAAGAAAAAACGCCGGGCCTACCCAAGAATTCGTGTCGTAACAAGAAAATTACTGTGTACACTGCTCGCAGCGGTGCACGAAAAAAATCTTATCTGCGCAAGACAAGAATTTTGTCTTTTCCACACACGAAAACGCAACAACGTTTGCCGCGTCGTGTCTTGCGCAGATAAGATTTTTTTCTTGCACCGCTGCGAACAGTGTACACAGTTATTTTCTAGTTACGACACGAATTCTTGGGTAGACCCGGCGTTTTTTCTTAGCGTGTACAAGCGCCCTTAGTCGTGGTTTTGCCAAGGAATAAGTCCGAATAGGCACTTAGCTTTCCACTGTGTGGGAGTGACTACTGCAAAGGATATAATGAAAAGTGCTTGTTGGATTCATCATCAGTTCGAATGAATGAAATGCTAGAAATAGGCCTCCGTCATATATTTCTGGGAAGAGCTATTATTTAAAGGCTAAGCTTTTAAATAGTTTTGGTAAAATCACACACACTAGTCTCTAAGTTACATTGTTACTAACAAAATTATGGATGCATTAATGCCTGAAATAAATACTATTCTATCCATTTATTTGCTCGGCAGGAATAGGGTTGACCACAATTATTGAGACTGTGTGAGTGCTCACCAGTGTATTATATTGGGTGTGTGAAGTTTCGCCGTAGGATTTATGTAGTCAACACTTACACAGACTCAAAACCAGAGGCAGAGACAGAAACAGACAGAGCTTGTGGTAGGCCTACTGAACTGTAACTTGCCTTCTCTAAATGGGTCGGTGGATGGATGGGCTCAGAATCTTTTGTCCTGAAAACATTTTCCACCAGTTCAATTGAGTGTAACGTGGAATGTTATGAAATGATGCAGCTGTTATAGAGCGGTGAGGTAGATGGAGGACGATGGACACTCATCTCGGGACCGGCTGTGTCGATGTCCCGGGACACACGGCCGTGCCCTGGACACTCTACTGCACTTACCGCCGGTATTACACTCACATGCTCATGCTGTGGACTGTATCTAGAACATACAACACCTGTGTAACGACATGAAACCATGCCAAGGAAAACATATGAACACGTGCACGATGCCATGGAATCGGAACACTTGCACACGTTAAGGCCTGCGCACACCCAGGTCGCTGGCGATAGCGATCAGTGAAACGCTGTCAAATATCGCTGTCAAACTTGACAGCGTTTCAATGATCGGTGACGCCAGCGACCTAGGTGCGCGCAGGCCTTAACGGCGTCGGCCCTGACACTGAAGCTCCGTAGCCGGCTCGGGCACGGACGGGTGTGATCGAGCTCATATCGAGCTTATTGTCGAGCTTGTGGTGGCCTACTGGTATGTTAGTAATCCCACCATGTTGATACCGATAATGATGAAGCTCGGTGTTTCCCAGGACGCCAGTTAAGTACGTTGGGATTCGTTTGTGAATTAATTCATACTGTAATCTAAATTGAAGTCCTTTTAGAATATGTGTAATTGCGTAGGTTTATATAGGGTTACAAATTGCTTGTGTGCCTATTCGTACGTTAACAAATTCATACGTTCATTAATAGCAGTAAGGGCGAACTTTTGCTTTTGATAATATAATTAGAGATCAAAGTAACTATATTGATGAATCCATCGATAGTTTTTAGTGTTCAATATCTCAACAGGAAAATGAACCAGTTATTCTTTTTTATATTTAAGTTTATTTTTTTGTCCTTGTCAATGCACCTAGCGACATGGAGACGATTCCAATTGCTGTTGCTATGAATCGGTTGAGTTATCTCTAGATTATTTTATATTATTTTATTTTATAACAGGGTATATATAGACACCGCAACCGTTTTATGGGGTACTTCATACATTTCATAACTTTTAAATAACTCACGGATTTTCACACGTACGTTCCTCACACTAAAAGAATTTAGCCAAGCGTGGAATCCTCAGAATGAGTGTAACACTCGGATTTGTCCGTTTTATATTTGCTGTCGAAAAAGCATTACGAATGCATTAGATAATTTATCAATAGGTGTAGTCTGGACTAGACGAGTGCTTTGTTGAAGGAATCTCTCTCTCAGTGGGAGCACTCCTCAGATTATAATATGTATCTCACATACACTTTGATTGATTACAAACATTTATATTTGTGTAGGCGGGTACAGTCGCCTGTAGTAGAATGTATTACAGTTTGTAGCCTTCAAAGTATAGACAAAAACTTAAAGCCTGCGCACACCTAGGTCGCTGGCGATGGCAATCAATGAAACGCTGTCAAATATTGCTGTCAAAATTGACAGCGTTCCACTGATCGCCATCACCAGCGACCTAGGTGTGCGCAGGCCCTTAGAAATCATGACCACATTTAGTCGTCATTTGTTTTTCGAGTATTTACCCGGTAACTGTAATTTGAAATTTCCGAGTTGTATTTAACGACTCTACAGGAACAACGCTTCTGGCTCGTTATATGAATAACCCTGTATACAGGGTTATTCATTATTAGCTGCAAATACTCAGGAATTAGGTTCAACAAATAAAATAAAAAATATTTATGAAATGATTTTTTTTAAGTTTTGTTATGAAAATCCCGAGAAAATCGATAAAGGAATCATTGGCGCCTGACCTATTTTGACCTTTGATCCGCGCCCGCGCGCCGTGAGTGACACTCTGCGTTCAGTCACCGCCGGGGTGGGTCATCGTCCTGTTCTCCGTGGCAATCATTATGCAATAGCCGTAAAGAAATTAATAAAAATAAAATTTTGATACAAAAACTTGAAAATTTTTTTGATCAAATTAAAAAAAAATAATTTCATGAATATTTTTTATTCTATTTGTTGAACCTAATTCCTGAGTATTTGCAGTTAATAATGAATAACCCTGTATATTCTAGTGCAGCTGACTGTACAGTGTAATCTATTGGTTCAATAATAATATGCTAAAGTAATTTTCAGAGTAACATTTCAATGCCAGTTATTTTGCACTCAATCGGATTATAGCGTGAGAAACAAATTACCTACGAGAATAACTCCAAGATAATTTTTTCTAAAAAATCATAAATTTTTCATATTATAACATGATTGTGGATGAGTGAATGAATAACAATTTATTATTATGTTTATCAGTTAGAAAAAATCAGACCTCACGCAGATGCAAAAAAAAGCATTGCAAAAATGTTATTGGATACGATTTCTTGAACAATTTGTCTAGGTTTAGGTAGGATGGAAAACTAAAGTAACTAATAAATCCTCTGACTGGCCTCTCAGCTCAGTTGTTAGTAGCTCTGCCTTCTGAGCCGCAGGTCGTGGTTTCGATCCCCACCGAAAATGATGTTTTCTGTCTGGGTATTATATTTGTATTCTAAGTAGGTATGTAGGTATTTACAAAAAAATATTTAAGTATTATATCAGCTATTTGGTTCCCATAGTACAAGCTCTGCTTAGTTTGGAGCTAAATAGTGTGTGGATTGTCTATAATATTTACTTAATTATTTTATTTAGTCATAACATATTAGTATGAATTAAAACATAAATGTTATAGGTGTAAGCAGTGTAATCACAAAACCATTACAATATAACAGAACAGCGGGCCGCTGCATCACTCCACCGACTAGACTCTACTCTCGAGCTAATCCAATCACAGGTGTAAAGCCTCTTTTACACAGGCACACTATTTTACTGTGCACTAAGCACTAATAATGCCAAGCACTGTCGTATAAGTTCCAGGACCACTAATTGCTTCCAGTTTGACGCCTGTTGGATGTTTTTGCGCTTGTATTTTGACTTGTAAACATGCTTGCACGTATGTATACGCCTGTGCAAGACGTTCATCATCACACCTAGCGTATTGAGAGACAATTGCGCCACAAACAGATGGCACGGCCTGTGTTTGCGACATACGCCGCCCCGTGTGCCTCGACCCTTAGGGTTTGAACGCGGTTAGTTAAGTGCTCTGTTATGTTCCGGTTAATTTGAACAAATTCAATTTCACCCCGAACAGTATTCTCGTGTTATTAGATTTATTATTATAAATTTAACTATTTCAGCATCGCTTTAATTTAAATCTGTGTATAATTCGTTATACGTAATGCGACTGGTTAATAGTAGGTAGTTTGAGGTTGCATCAGTGTCGCTGTCGCTACTGCTAGTTATAACGTAATAAGCTAGCTGTATCCCTGATCAAGCCCGGCACCGTGCGATTAAGCCCACGGTTATTATGAGTTGGAATTATTCGGCTAATTTGCCGTAGATCTCATTACCGATATCTGAATTTATGGAAACGGCCCGCGCTCCGATTGCACCGCAATGTGTTTGTGATGCGCTTCCGGAGCATCCAGACCTTTGTTTATTTTGTATATTCGTAGAGCTTGATCTCAGATATACTATCAAAGCATCGCTCGGATTAATAGTTTGTCCATAAACCTTCAATAACTACATCGTCTCTTGCCATCTTATAGTTTAAACCTTTTTAATTACTTTTTTAATTTATTTTAGTTTATTATTTATATTTATTTTTGTTTATTTTTTAAATCGATAGTATAAATACACCTACGTAAAAACTAGTGTGTATTTCTAAGGTTATAAAAGTATGATGTTACTTTTGGTACAATTTTACATGCATAGACATGTCACGACAATTTTACTTTTGGTCTTATTATTATAATAGGGGGTCAGTGGGGGTATAATAGTGGGTAAGGATTAATATTTAATGTTGTTGTATGAAAAAACATAAACAGAAGCTCATGTTAGACTAGCATAGTAGTGGTGAAGTTTGAATCAATAAAATCATGCAGTAAAAGTTTTCAACATTTTTGACAAGAAATTTATAGCTTATCTAGTAGCGAGCTCTACGAACAGGCACTAAAGCGAGAGTAGTCAAACAGCAGAATGTGAGAACAGATCAATAAAATGGGTTCATATCGTTATATTGGAGCGGCTCCGAGCTCGGTCAATCACTATCAAGGATCAAACTCAAAAACATATTAAAATCCAGTCGTTTCAAAATGTTCTATTTTTTATTTTCATTGGGATATTAAACTTCCTGAAACCTCATTGAGGCGGTTAAAATTAATTATGAATTTAAGAACTGTTCTAGAAGCCCGAATAACTCGTTATTAATTTGATTATTCGTAAAAAGGTTATCTGCTATAAAATGAAGTTCTTGTGTGGTGCCACTCCCCACACACTCAACTTAGTGAGACGTAAGATACTTCTCATTATGAACCAATGAGGATATGTTTTTGAATGTCAAAACTTAGATTTGAATAAAATGGGTCCCTTATTTCACACCAATATAGAAAAATAGGCCATTATCTCCACATTGTTTAACAGTTTTAAAATAAAGATGTTAGCCGAAAGGCAAGGTGGCAGCCCTATCGCTACACTCCATTGCATATCCATTGTCTCAGCGGCCGCTATCATAATAAGATCCGTGGCTCTTGACCGAAAACTGCACACGCTACATTTACCGTCAAGCCATCTTGGGTACCTAGCCGGTTCCCACCGGACACATGGCAATTTTTATCTTAAATTTGGGGTTGTAAGGTTGATTTCATGTACGAGTGAAGGGTGGAACTGTTCCCCAAATGTCATTTTAGTCATTTCCATGTCACGTTATCGTATGTCGCATTCGCAGTGTATCGCGGGGGAGTGAAAATGATATTTTTCACGTTATTAGACAGGCGTCAGCGCGGGAGGGAGGGGTGAGGGGGGGGAAGTGCGAGGGGACCTTGATGGGATGCTGACGGTTCATAATCACACGCCGCGCTATTGGCGGCCGTCTATAATCTATTTCGTGAGTGTTTTGCAAGTACCTATCTATATTGGGTGAAAAGTTCAAAGGCTAGCAAGCTGGGAACTTGCAAATCTACAAAATCACAAGAATCACTTCCTGCTCCGTTATTTATAGTTAATTTATAGCAGTTTCTTGTAAGCTATAAGTTAGCAAATAATATATTGCAGATGGACGCGTGTGGTGGCAGTCGAAGACAAAGGTTAGCGCACACAATACATAAGCGTCCCGCAGAGGGATACTGATTTACGAAGCAATCGCGCGGCGACACCTCACTGTCGCGAGCGTCCGATCACTACTACAGATAGCTCACTTCCTAGTACCACATCTAGGCGATACGCTGAAATATTTGACAAATACCGCTGTCAAATACCGTAGCTTAGCATATTGCTGATGTTACAGTACCTTTAGATGCCTACAGAATGAAAATAAATATTGGAAAATATTTTTTGTCGTAGTTAGTGTAGTTAGTAAGAAAATAGATATTAGATTAAATATTTTAAGTTTTGGTTTATAGTTTCAAAGTGTTCCTTGAAAACAAAAAATAAGAAACATTAAAAAAAATAGTTTTGAGCGCGATGGCGCTGTGTGTAATGTCCGCCCACATTTATTAATTTCGTTTATTTAACAAAATCTTGGTAAAAAGCATGGTAACCTTCACTAACATGCAATTAGGGACATTGAATGCATATCCAAGGTGTTCCTATAGCGAGGAACTATAAACCAATGCAGTTTGTTAGTCTATTCAAAGTGATTCTTATGATTCTACTGAATAGCCGTTAAGATTTTGATTTTATGGGTCAGCGTAGATGGCACGTTAGAGGATTTTTTATTGATGTATTGTTGAGCTGATGTGATCGAAATTGTCCACATTTCCCCAAAGTTCCTTAAAAATACTTCGTCCAAAGTAAGTGAGCTGTCTCGTCCGGCCCCCGCGCGTCGTGAGAGAGGCAGGCGCGGGCCTCGGGGGCCCATTCCTTGTAGAAACAACTCCGCGTTACTTACAATACAATACAATACAATACAACGTAGTTTCTCTCAGATTGGGACCGGCCCGGGTGGAGTAGGCCACATCTTTACAATGCCAAGGTACCGCACCACCTCACCGCTACACGCATCCATACAGACTGGACCACACACACTCTTTAAGACGTTTCAAAGTGATTCTTGTATCGTATTGAATAAAAGTTTATTGAGTTTGAGTTTGAGTTTCTATTTGGATACAAACTAAGTAACAAAGAGATCTGAAGGGATGTCTATCGTGTCTGGTGTCTGGTGAGGTTATTCGTGAGCCTTATCTTTTTTTTGCTTTTGTTTGCCTGAGTCTAAGGACTTAGGTCTGCGTAACAGCGTCTGCTGAATAGTGGACTATACGAGTATGCTGAGCTAAAGATCTATATGCTTCTATGGCATACGGCATATTGGCATGATTGTCAAAGTCAAAGTATTTATTGCATGCTTAGACAATCTAACCTAATTGTCTAAGATTGCATGAAATACATCTCTATATTTATAAAAGAAAGTCGTGTTAGTTACACTATTTATAACTCAAGAACGGCTGAACCGATTTGGCAGAAAATTAGTGGGGAGGTAGCTTAGAACCGGGAGAAGGACATTATGATACTTTTTATTCCGAAAAAGCAACGGGAACGGGCGAGCAAAGCCGCGGGCGGCCACTAGTTATTATATAAAAAGATGTTTTTATAAATGTCCAATGTATTTTATTTAAATGTAACCCCTGTTTTGAAGTGGATTAGATGGTCTATGTAGTGTCATTCGTTTTTAAACACACTATAAGGTTAGCTAATGCATGAGTCATAAACTGACTAATTTAGGTTATAGTCTGTAGATAGACCTAATTTGGTGCTGGCAGCGACTTTGCAGATTTCCCGTTCGGAAAATATCCTGTACCTTTGGCACCAGTTCCTGATAATTTGACACCTGGCTAGTGACAAGGGTCAATATTTTAGTTGAATTATCCCAACATACATGCAGGCTTTAGGGTTCAGTTAGTGCTCCACAAATATCGAACAACAACCTATTTTTGATTGGATACCTTTACCAAGCATACTTGCTTACAAAAGGGAGGATTTTGGCCAATCTAGCTATCAGTGATGAACTCATTAGCATATCCATAGCTTCATAACTGATGCTAAGGAGGCTGTAGGCTACTTAGCAGTAAAAAAGTGAGCGCCCTCCGTTCGTAAAATAAATTGTTCTATGAAAACAAACTGGTGTTTTTATCTGAGCAGGATCTTCGGGGATCAGACTCTTATCCGAAAAAACTTTTATTAAGTTAAAATTTACCTTACAAAGTCGATGTGGAATTGAGATGGCACGCGCCAGGGAAGCGCCGCGATTCCTTTCTGGAATTTAATTTAAATAATGTAGGCTTTGCGGAAATATAGCACCTTTTATATTATAGTAGAGTGGTAGCGACGGTAGCTTCACAAGCTACCGTAGTATACAAGAACATTATTATTATAGGTGAGCGCATCCGCATCGACAATCAGCGCGAGCCAGTGCCGACCCGTGGACCGTGCCGATTGCTATCGATTTGAATCAGCTATCCATACACCGATTGCAATCGTCCAGTTTCGTTTATAAAACATTGCTTATCATTATTAAGGAATGTTCGATTTGCTACGCCAGAGAGAGCAAACAAAATATCTTGGTAGCTTCTTCAATTCAACCTGCAATAAAGATTTGTGAACAGAGACCATTCGGGCCTGTCCTCTTCCGCTCAGCTCGACAAAAAATAAATGACCGCGGGTGTTAGCTCTAGGGGGGAGGGAGGGGCACTTGATTTACGCGCGGGTACACCTTGCTTTTTGTCCACACCTCGGGCCCGGCCGCTTCTTCAGGCGATAGGAAAGCCATATATCCAGTCGAATTGCCATATCGAAAACCATTACTTCGATAGTAATTTGAATGTAGTACAAGTTTATGTAAAACGGAAACGCTGACCCTTTCTTTACTAGGGTGATATCTTTGGGCTGTGATTCGTTTTGGTGCCAAGGACTTAATAAGTTGCCTAACTAATATGTCCTTCACCTCTTCTGTTTGATATAATGCCTTGCGTAGCTATACCTATTATCTTCTTTTCTTTTTCTTCTTTATCTTTATCATTTGAATCTAACAAAGAACACATCCACCAAGAACTGAATGTCCCTTACAGAAGCCCTGTGTCACGGTATGAAAACAAATTAAAAAAAAACAAGAAATTGCCAACAACAAATCGTATAAAAAGCACAAAACGCCAGCGTCACACAATGGTATGACGCTGGTAACGTTTTAATATCACGATCGAAATGCACAGAATAGGTATTGAAGCACTGTGTCGGCTGTGGGCCAGGTATTCATGTGCCGGCTATTATTGGGCGTCAGCGCGTAATCTCTTAAGTGGGTGATAGACGTACGAACTTAAAGTACGCGGTTTTTAAGGTCGCGAACTTACTCGGCTCGACGTTGGTGACACACGTGAAGCTTACTCACTCTGAATTGCAATGTCGATGTCGATTTTGCGCGGCGGTTTTAAAGTACGCGTACTTACGGTGACACACACGCGAAAAAGGTCGGCGAGCCATAAGTACGCGTACTTGCTCGTACGTCTATCACCCACTTTAAAGCTTTGCGTTTTACAGAAGCGGTCGCCGTCATGATTTCCAACATTTCTTCCAAATGGAAGCTGATGGGATCGCCACCCACGCTAATAGTAAGTACTAGAGCGATAGTTTTTGTATGCCTTTACTCTGATGGCTTAGATACGGTATTTGTCTCTATATAGAGCGTGCGACATGCAGGTTCTAGAAGAAAAAAGGTATCTTGCTAGAAATGCGCTACAGGGTGCTCGAACTGGAATTCTTAAAGCAGTAGATTTAAATTCTGACTTCGTACAATGTATACCGGTTTCAGCGTTCTCAGATTGTTGAAAAGCCAATGTTTTACAAAGAATGGTCGAGCTTTTACATGTTTAATCCGGCGCCGGCGCTCGGGATGACGTCACAACTGCCTCTGTAATTGATACCCGGATGGTCCGGACCAACGAACAAACCTAATTAAAAGCCTTTTCTAGAACTAATTGATTACTCTCATTACGATTGAAAATCGAATCTTACCTTCTTTGTTTTCTGTCTTTTATTTTTATTTCGATGTGCTATTTATATTACAAAAAAGGACCCGACGTCCTTCTACCTTATTCTTGTTATTTTGGGGATACAATGAAACTTACTATGTAATCTAGGTAACGAACTATTTTATTCGGAGTTTTATCCAAATATTCGAAGGATTATTAATGTGTGTGTGTGTTATAATTTCGATGTGCAGGTTATTGACCGCCCGATCGCCCCGGCCGTGCCAACACCGCAGCCTTTGAAGAAAACATCTCTTCCTCCTCCGCCAGCTCGTCAACCGGCGAAGAAGAAAAGTTATGCGCAAGCGTCCGGCCAGCCTCAACCATCTCCAGTGCCTTGCGCTGTTTTGAGGCAGAAGGCACAAACGAAGATCCCCGTTGGTACATCAAAGGTCGATAAAGATGGTTTTACTCTGGTAGAGAAAAGACCAAAACCGTCACGTAATAAACGTGGTACCGCCAGCGTCATAGCATCAGAAGTCACCCTGCGTGCTGTGGACCCGACCATCCTCCTTTACCTCTCGAGATTGGACCCGAATACTTCAGGTGATGAGGTCTTTCGATATGTAAAGGAGAGGACACGTTTCTGGATTAAGGACCCGCCACCAATACAGTTACATCTGCAGCGGCTAGAGCCATCGGGAATGAGAGACACGGCCTTTAAATCGTACGTGCTCCAGGTGCCTGCGAAGCATGGGGACATGTTTCTCAATTCGGATTTCTGGCCGCCAGGAGTCGTCTATCGTCGCTTTAGGGGTGCGCTAACGAAAAAAGCCCCTAAGATTTAAGATTTAATAAGTAATTTTATTTTATTTTATTTTATGTTTGTTAGTCTCTAATGCCGGCTGTACACATGGGGCCAAGGTGTTGGGCCAACGTGTTGGGCAAAAATGATGGATAACCAAGATTTCTGTTCACACATTGGCTTACTGATTATTCTGCATTGGCGCTTCAAAGATGATGGACGTAGAAGTTCTTGCAGCCGCGGCAATTTATTTATACAATGCGTTTAGTTATTACGTACATGTGCACCAAAGTAGAATGACTAAAAAGAAATGGCGCAAAAGAAGGTGGTGGATGGTTTTTTTGGATTCCAAATTATTCCTTCATGTCGATACAATTCTATGAATTGTAAAACCTCATTAAATAAATAAAAAATATTGTGGACAATTCACACAACACTACCCAGCCCCAAACTAAGCAGAGCTTGTAATATGGGAACCGGATAGCTGATATAATATTTGAATACATTTTTTTTTGTAAATACATACTTAGAATACAATATAACACCCAGACAGAGAACAAACATTTATGTTACCCACACAAATATTTGTTCTCGGTGGGGATCGAACCCACGACCTACGGCGCAGAAGGCAGAGCTACTACCAACTGAGCTAGAGGCCAGTCATTTCACTCACGCGCAACGATACTGTCTGTCTCCGCTGACGAGTAACAACGAACTGAACAAGACACCAACGTGTGAACGCTGTTTGCGGAGCGCGCCAAGATCCTTTGATGTGTGCACAAAAAACCGACACTATTCGGATGGCCTGCCAATGTTGGCGCCAACTAGACCAATTAAGCCAACATACCGCCAGGTAGCTCTCTACACGTTGGCCCAACACGTTGGCCCAACACCTTGGCCCCATGTGTACAGCCGCCATAAGGTATTTATTAACTATGGACCTAATGGCGGCTGTACACATGGGGCCAAGGTGTTGGGCCAACGTGTTGGGCAAAAATGATGGATAACCAAGATTTCTGTTCACACATTGGCTTACTGATCATTCTGCATTGGCGCTTCAAAGATGATGGACGTAGAAGTTCTTGCAGCCGTGGCAATTTATTTATACAATGCGTTTAGTTATTACGTACATGTGCACCAAAATAGAATGACTAAAAAGAAATGGCGCAAAAGAAGGTGGTGGATGGTTTTTTTGGATTCCAAATTATTCCTTCATGTCGATACAATTCTATGAATTGTAAAACCTCATTGCTTATCCACACCGGCGCCGCAATCGCTATCGGAACATGGGATCGTAAATTTCACTCACGCACGAACTACGTACGAACTGAACAAGACACCAACGTGTGAACGCTGTTTGTGGAGCGCGCCAAGATCCTTTGATGTGTGCACAAAAAACCGACACTATTCGGATGGCCTGCCAATGTTGGCACCAACTAGACCAATTAAGCCAACATACCGCCAGGTAGCTCTCTACACGTTGGCCCAACACGTTGGCCCAACACCTTGGCCCCATGTGTACAGCCGCCATAAGGTGTTTCATTTTTGTAATGTACATTTTATAGTTGTCTGAAATAAAATATATTATTATTATTATTATTAAGTCAGTTTTTCAGGCCAGACAGCCCTATGCTTAAAAAACTCGTTTTGTATGGGACACGACCACCATCAAGCGCCTCAAACCCCATGTTAAGCTAAAAGCCACACATAAAGCATGCACTGCTATGATAATGTGCTCAGAAGCGTATTGTTAATGTGCTCGAGGAAAGCAGTGCGCGCACTACTAGCTAGCTACTCGTAGCTTGAAGTTGCTCCAAGTTTGTAAAGTTCGAGAGATTTGCACATTTTGTGAGAACGGTACTGTTGGCACAACACCTTGTAACTAAACCTACTGGCTAGTCCACTTTCAAAAATAAAGTTTTTTTATGAATTAGAATTAGTGCTCAGTTGGCAGTACTCCAGGTTTTGGGTTCGATTCTTTCCTACGACAAAAAATTGTGAGAGACTTGTTTTGTATCCCAGGCAAAATAAAAACTACTTCATTTAATGTATTTTTGATAAAGTTTATTAATAATTTATTATAATACTAGCTGCCTGTCCCGGAATTATGCAATAAAGTAATTCTACATGTAAAAAGTAACCGTTGGTGCCTGGCTACAGGCGAGTACTCCCAGTATAATATATTTTCCATTAAGCCGGTTCTAAGTTAACGTACGCTAATAAAAGCTGGTATTTTAACTTTATACTTTGACTTGCATTTGCACAAACATCAAACTCAAGCGAGCTACTCGTACCAACTAATTAATTAATTATAAAACAAACTAGCTCGTTAGTGCATCATGTTTGAAAGCTGCTTTTCAAACGAACTGAACATCCACCATTGTGACGTAGACCAGTAGGAGTAGGAGTAGGAGATGTGGGTTCGATTCTCGTTACATGAACAAATACCCAATAAACTATTGCATACTTAGCATCCAATTTAACACAACTGTGTTGAATTGAATGCTAGGTTAAACTAAAAACAGTTCAAGCCTTTCCCACCCTTTATAGCGATAAGTGAAAATATCACGGTCATATTATTATTAGACAGCGTTTCATTGATCGCCACCGCAGAATGCTGAGAAGGGCGCAAAACTTTGCAGCAAGCTACTGAAGAAAGCCATCTCCATAGCAAGTGAGCGATCGCGATCGTAAGGGATACTTAGCGACGGCCAATTAGGGGAGAGCCGATCATTGCGCCGACACCGCGCTCGCTGTGAGCGGCTCAGGCAACAAGGGAGGGGGGGGGGCATTCATTGCGCTATTACGAACCAATATTACAAATATACAAATAGTTACATTTTTGAAATCAAGTGATTAGATCACTCATGTCATGACGTTTATTTTTACGCCACGTTGTTAAATAATAAAAGTACATAACTGAAGACCTACCGCAAGCTCTGTCTGGCTCTGTCTTTGGCTCTGTCTTCTGGTTTTGAGTTTGTGTGACTGCTCACCAGTGTATTACACTGTGTGTGTGTGACGTTTTGACGTAGGATTTATTTAGTCGACACTAACCAGAGCCAGGGACAGAGTCACGTAGAGCTTGTGGTAGGCCTACTGAGATGTTGAACGCTTTTAAGATTGCCTCGTAAAGATCGTTGTAATTGATAAACTTTTTTGTACCTTATCGTTGTGTCTAGTTTTTATATGAATAATAATTGTAATAGTTCGTATGCTTGTTTTACTTTCCACTAATATATTTTAGAAAGTATCAAACTCCTATTTTCTAGCCATTGTTTTCTAAATTGCTTTTATATAGAGCTTGCACTTCAATAAAGAGTAACTTAATCAGGTCAACGTTTTCTTTATTACATAATATTAATAACAACCTTACTAGCAACCGAACAGGGTGTATTATTGCACAGCATTCGCAAATGAGATTGGCTTTGCAAAGGAAATTAAATCACCGAAGATATTGCCCTGAAGCAGCGTGCCTCGGCATAATATCATCAGCCGTGAGGAGTGCGCGGGGGCACGGGGGGGGAGGGGAGGGGGGGGGGGGGGTACACCCTTCCCGGATCACTTCAAACGGTATTCACATCAAACGAAATACAGAATTATCATGATCTCAGTCAAAGGTGACGACTTCTCTGGCGTATTAGCTTTGCCTATTGACTGAGTTGGAATATGTGAGTTCGATTACTGCGACAGACCAAATGACAGCAACGAACGTATAAGTATAATCAATATTGTGGACAATTCACACAGCACCAACTAGCCCCAAATTAAGCAGAGCTTGTACTATGGCAACCAGATAGCTGATATAATAAATACATAATTTTTTTTGTAAACACATGCTTAGAATACAATATAACACCCAGACAGAGAACAAACAATAGTGCACCTACGGCGCAGAAGGCAGAGCTACTACCAACTGAGCTGAGAGGCCAGTCGATTAATAGTCCAGTAATTATATTTTCATTACTCATACTCTGAAAGTAGGTCTGAAGTTGCCTGAGGGGCCTAATTGAAAGTAAAACTTTCAGCCCTAGGGAGAATCGCTTTCTACTGACAGCTGTCAAATTATAAAAAAAAACAAGTTCTATTTTATTCAACCATGTTCCAACTTTCTAAAGTCTTTCTGACTGCAAAGAGGTCGTTGAACCAAATTCCAACTTTTTATTCAGCAAGTAGGTTGGAAACCCATTACAACGGTAAGAAGTTTAAAAAGTCTAATTAGAGCGCAATGTAAAATTTAAAGTTAAATAACATAAAGATAGTATTAAATAAATAATATATCTTCTAAATTACTTGATTAATATATAGCTTCAACTATTTATTTAAAATAACATAGATTTGAGCAAACAATTTACCATTTTTTAAATTATGAGAATGAAAACAATGGCTGAATAATGCTGGCGAGCCGTAGCCGAAGGCCCGCCAGAGAAAAAGAAAAAAAAAACCGGGAAGGCGGCAATTCAATCTTCATTTTCACTAATTTTTCTTTCATGTTTTTATTTTTACTTTCCTTGTATTCGTAATGAAAAGCACAGTGTTTACCTCGGGTGAAAGTCTTTTAAGTCCCTCAAGCTCCATTGGCGCCCTCGCTTACGCTCTGGCGCCAAACCCGTCTCGGGACTCAAAAAACGTGACTTTCAACACTCAGGTAACAATGTACTATTCTATGAGTTTAGTGTCAATATTTGTCAGCGCACTTTCAATCAAGGTTTTGAACATAATTTGAGCCACTTTGAGTAATAATCTCCAAAAAAATCATCGTTTCTTTGTTAAATTCAAAGAAAAAGAGCGTAAAAACTGAAATATCAATTAATGATAGCACCGCGCATAATGCCCTCCTCTGGAACACGACACAGGGCGTGGGTTCGACCTCCGCACCAGGCTGCAGGACATAAAGGGAAACGACTAATCCGATCCGGCGGAAGGGCGATCCGCCTTCTCATCAGGATAATTATCCAAACCTTGGCCTTTTCAACGACTAATAAAGCCTTCCGGGAGTAAGGACTTCGGGGGTTAATCATTGCTTTATTTTGGGAACATTTTAACTTCCATGTACTTTGGAAGTAAGGGCATTACAGGTCCCAACGGGTTTATAAAAAAAACGCAGAAAAGTAGGTATTTCGAAAATAGACAGATAGATATAAATTATGGAGTAAGGTATTGAAAGTAATTTAGTAGTTTTCCTAACGGTGCTTGTTCAATCAGCGCGCCTTTATTATAATAAACTGGAATCTGAAAATAAAGAAAATAAATAAGTAAACTTGAATAAACTCCAGTGGCAAGTCCAGCAAACTACCTACCACACACATGTCGTCCCGAGTAACAAAACTGGGCACGCCTTCGGGACCGCAAACGTGTTGATGGATGATGATGGATGCTTTGTTTGCGGCGCGACAACCTACTCGTTTACACTTTTCTGGTTTTTTCCTGAAACCGGAGGTTTCCTCGCCTATGTTTATGAAACGGAAAAATCTGATGAATTCCATTTCAAAATTATGAGAACAACTTTTTTTTATAAAACATACAATTATATTTGCATTTTCCTTAAAAACTCCATGTCCATGACAATGAGACACCATTCACATCGAATCTTTCAAAATCTATGACCGAAAGAAACTGAAAGGACACTGAATTGAGAGTTTTCTTTAATTGAAATACGGTAGAAAAATAACTGACTAGTTAGTAAGTGCACTGATGTCCATGATTCACCCGGGGTGCGTACCTGCGGCTACAATAGCTCATGATGCTCTCAGCACGAACACTAAATAGCACTAAAAGCAGCACTCCCTGGCGTTCGCTGGAAGTTGCCTCGCGAACGCGCTCGCTCTATCACTCCCTAATAGCGGTATATTATTCAAAATGACCGTTAACAAGCAATTTTCTTCAACCTTTTATAGCTCACCATTTCCACCGGCGCGGTGCGAACCTGAAAAAAAATATGGTGCTTAGGTAAAGGTGTGGCCACACTGTGAGAGACGTAGTTGCAGTCTTACTCCCAGACACATTTTTGCCAGAGATGACGTCATAATTTCAGACAAAAGCAGATAAATTCCACGCGTTCATTCATAGTGATTTAAAAATAAAATAATTAAAATTTTGTGGACAATACACACAACACTATAGCCTTAAACCAAACTAAGCAAAGTTTGTACTATGGGAACCAGATTTTTCAGTGAACGTTTTAGACATTGCTTACAAGTTTTTCTCAAAAGATATAAATATGTATCGTAGACATTCCACACAACACTATCTAGCCCCGAACTAAGCAGAACTTGTGCTGTGGGATGACTAATCATCATATGCATTTTCAAAACAAATTACATAAGTGTCATATCGATGTAATTTGTTTTGTCAGAAAATCAGTGTTTAAACAATTGCCATATTCTACCACTGAGTAAAGGTAAAATGAAAATGTCTAAAACTAAAAGCAAACAAAAGTGAAGCGTGTTAAGAAAAGTGATCTGTGAAACAGCTTTTAAATTAGTTCGGTTATCACTTGCAGTGAGTCCCGACCTGAGGCCGAACCTCGCTTTTTAACACTTTTAATGGCGCGAGGGCCCACTATCGCCAGCTCGTTAATCCTTCACTCAGAAAAAAATATTGTTAGTTCCAACAATAAAACTTTAACAGGGGAGAGCCCACCATGGTGTATAGTCCGTGCGTCAATGTTTTTATTGTCATGGATCAAGTTGTCAGTACAACAATATTTCTATTGTCAAGAAGTAAATTGTCATTGCAACAATGTTTCTATTGTCAAGAATTTATTGTCATTGCAACAATGTTTCTATTTTATCAATAATGATACTACAACAATGTATATTTTGTCAGCGGAACTAATTTCAAAAATGAAGGACTATAAATGTACAACTAGTAGGTACGAAAGACCCCAAGTGTGAGGGGTAAAAAAAGAAGATTTGATAAGACCAAAGTTGATCCGATGCATTCATCGGATCAACTCCAGTCATATCAAATCTTCAACGGATTCATTAATCCGTTGAATACAATTTCATAAAACCACTTCTACAATATAAGGAAACGCCGTGCGTTTTCGTCAGCGCGTTCTAGGATCGTTACAATTTTAGTCACGCCATCTAGTTCTAAATTTAGTAAGCAGCTTTTTTGTTAGTGTACTATACTAACAATGTTCACATTGACACACTTGCAACGTTCCATTGTCACCTCAGCGACATATTTATTGTACGACAAAAGGTAGTTGAATACTACGACTATAGTTTTTTTGCTAGGTTGTTTTACAATGTTCACATTGATACACTAGCAACGTTCTATTGTCACCACAACGACTCACTTATTGCATGACAAAACGTAGTTGAACTTTACGCTTTAGTTATTTCGCGAAATTGATTTACAATGTTTACATTTACACATTTGCAACGATCCATTGTCATCACAGTAATATTATTTGTTGTTTAACACTGGCCCACTTCTACTCCAAATATTGCTATGCCCTAAACTTAAGGGTTTATTATGTATTCCACCATTTTTAACTTTATAACTTCACCTTACAAGAATATGAGTATGAGTTTGAGTAGTCACATGCTCCGACTATAGGTCTTTTGTTAGATTTATTAAAAATGTTCGCATTGACACACATGCCAGTTCCATTTTCACCTCAGCAACATACTTATTGTATGACAAAAAGTACTCAAATGCCACAACTATAGTTACTTTGCTACGTTTTTTAACAATGTTCACATTGACACGCTAGCAACGTTCTATTTTCACTACAGCAACGTATCTATTGCATGTCAAATGGTAATTAAATGCTACGACTATAGTTACTTTGTTAGATTTATTAACAATGTTCACATTGACACACCTAAAACGTTTTATTGTTATATAATCAATTTTTTTATTAACTTTGATGAAAGGACAAAGCTAAATTGTTCCTTGCACATTAAACGAAGGAAAATCAGCGAACAATAAAAACGTTGCTGAACTCAACAAAGCTCTTTCTGCTAATGTAACAGAGTTTTTAGTTGCTCCGACAGGAAATTTCTGACAATGCATTTATTGTGACTTTGTTGACCCATTTTTTTCTGTGTGTTCTATGAATGCGCCGTCCGTGTCCCTATGTACGACTATGTACGACTATGTACATGTATCGAAGCCTTTTATTGGCCTGTGATGTACTACCGATGGCTGACGGCTTTTACATGTTAGAGTCAGCGGTCCGACTAACGTACTTGTTTTGATTTTGTTGAATTTGAATTCGAATGTTGTTCAAAATAACTTAGTAGCAATATCAAGTGTATGTTACTTTGTTTTGGGGTCCAGTCGTGCAATTACGAATTTTCCGAACTTCAAGTAATGCGGTGCAGCAGGTGTCTTTTCTTAAAACTTCCGGCCCTCGTTAGCTTGTAAGCAAATTACACGAGATGGTTGAAATCTTGTGCGTTATTTTCTATCAGTACCATAAGTTCTATCTGGCTCAAACTCAAACTCAAACTCAATAATTTTTTATTCATTACGATGCAAGAATCACTTTGAAACGTCTTATAGCTAGGTGAGTCTAGGTGCCAGTTCCACGCGACCAAGCGTAGAAGAACAGGCAACAAACTACGTCTCGGTTCCTACTCTGTCTTTGGCTCTGTCTTTGGCTCTGGTTTTGAGTCCTAAAATAAATCCTACGTCAAAACGTCACACACACAGTTTAATGCACTGGTGAGCACTCACTGACTCAAAACCAAAACCAGACAGAGCTCATGGTAGGCCAACAGCTGTCAATATTAGCTTTTGGCTTTTGTTGTTTTTGTATTAGCAAGTCTCGCTGTAAGATAAAGAACTTATGAATAGTGTGGGAACTAGGCGCGTGTGCACACAAGAACACGCGGGCCACCCCGAGCTGAGCCGAGCACGGAACTTGTTGGAGCAAGCACTAAGTAGCTAACTATGCGCTACTTGCGAACTCGCATCAACCAACAATCTACATTGTAAGGCTTTACCTGCTACTCAGATTGAACGGCACACTTTGGTTAATAGTAGGATAACCTTGGCTACACATTCTCCGTCGAAGATTTTTTTACCAACCCCAAGAAATAATACTTAGGTACGAGTACCATGGAATTAAAACAAAGCAGCCAAGTGCCAGTCGGAATTTTTTTTTGAATTATTGTTCTAAGTATGGGGGCCCCCAAATCTTATGTTTTTTTCTATTTTTATGTGATAATCTTAATGCGGTTCACAGAATACATCTACTTACCAAGTTTCATCAGTATAGCTCTTACAGTTTCGGAAAAAAGTTGCTGTGACATACGGACGGACAGACAGACGTGACGAATCTATTATAATGGTTCCGTTTTTGCCATTTGGCTACGGAACCCAAAAAAACTATTAGATATGGTATCGGTACCTTTACAAGCGAGTGTCAATCAGGTTTGTCGTAGTTCCAGTGCCGCGCGCCTGAGCCCGCCACAGGACGGCATTGGGTACTAGCGCTGCGGACATCGCGCGCTACGAGCCATGCTCGGTGCCCCCACACTATTAAAGTGCTCAGAGCAGGCCGGCCCGCACTAGTATAGAAAGCAGGTTATGTTCCTGATGGACAAGTTTTCGTATAAACTTTAGTTTTAGTTCACCATCATCGTCATTATCAGCCTGAAGAAGTCCACTGCTGGACATATGTCTCCCCTACACATTTCCATGAAGAACGATTCTGAGGTCATTCCATCCACCGACCCGCGATCTTAACAATGTCGTTGGTCCATCTGGTGGGTGGGTGACCTACGTTTCGTCTTCCGGTTTGTGGTCGCCATTTGAGAACCTTTATTCCCCATAAAATTTAGTTTTATTAATTCACGTCCAAAAGACCAAAACTTCACAGGTTCCGAACGACGGAGCCTATTTCCGAAATGTCGTGCAGAGTGCCTGAGGAAGTGTGAACCTCACAGCTTTTGAATTGATATTGGAGAGCTGGCGAGGATGTCTTCCATGCGTCTGAATTTCACGAGGCAATTTATTCTTGTTTTATGAAACTAAAGCAGATGATTGAAGTCAACAAGTTGTACAACGTGAAGAATAAAAACCTATTAGAAGGAAAGGAGAAGGAACTTAATTATTTGTGTTATCTACTAAGCGCTGGTAGTGAGACGCAGCCTGTTTTCTGTATGAATGGTTGAAGTCCCGCGTCAGGTGGATGCAGAGATTCGGCTTTGAATGCATAGAACATGAAGCCTCTCGGAGACTCCAGATCAGCTTACCCGCTACACCTACACCTACCTACCAGCTACCTACTGTCTCACTGGAATACGGAAATACTTGGAACTAGCTTAAAAGCTTGTGCCCTCAGTAACAGTAACAGTAAATGCGGACTAGATTATTGCTATCTCTTACAGTCAAATAAAATGATGATACTAAACACCAATTCCCCAGTAGGTCCAGTAAAGTTATTTTCCAGTACGAAAAATAACAAATCAAGCAGACTAAAGAGATTTTGTATGATGGGTCTTAGGCCAAAATGTTTAATGCCATAGCTGGCAGACGAGCAAACGGGCCACGCCTTTTGAAGGACCCCATGTCGAAGCTCCGAGAAAACACTGCAAAATGCAGTTCATAAAGTATAGCAATGAATAAGGCTTTTTATATTTTACAACTGCTGATGGAACAAACATATGGCCCACCTGATGTTAAGTGGTAACCATCGTCTATAACAAAGCATTGTCTCGGAGGTCACGCACATCAAAAAAGTTCCCTACTATGCCCTGCGTCCATCAACTTACTACAAACGCCAGTAATAATTTCACCGGCACCCACACCCTTCAACCCAAAACACAGTGATGCAGCTTCACGGCAGAAATAGGCATGCTGGTAGTACTTGTATGTTGTCTAAAGGTTTCAAAAAGTGTCTTTATAAAACCGTCACTTGCGATATTATCTTTTACTTGCCATAGGTGAGGATAAATCTTTATCAGTTGTTGAGTTGACACATGGCTTACAAAGTACCCTCAATTCCAATGAAACGTGCCCGCGTCAATAATGAAGTAGCACGTGCTCCATAGCCGTCGGCTCTCACTGGCGGATTAAACATCTAGCACATTAATAATACAAATAGCGATCTAAACGGGAATAAATCCCGGCCAGTGTGCCGACTGCACGCCTCCTCACGCAGAGGTACCTACAAGGGGAAGGAGACTGCTTGAGAAGACCCAAGCATGGAGCTTAGCTTGCTTAGACATTTCTAATAAATAAAATAAAAAATAAATAATGCGGACAATCCACACAACACTATCTAGCCCCAAACTAAGCAGAGCTTGTACTATGGGAACCAGGTAGCTGATATAATACTAAAAAATACTTTTTTTTTGTAAATACATAGAAGACAATATAACACCCAGACAGAGAACAAACATCTGTGTTCACTACACAAATATTTGTTCTCGGTGGGGATCGAACCCACGTCCTCCAGCGCAGAAGGCAGAACTACTACCAACTGAGCTGTAAAAGCAGGCATTAATAGGTGGACGTAGCTGTGCAATTTTCTGTATGGTAACCAATTGTTGTGACTGGGTCACTGCTTAAGACATTTGATATCTGAGCGCTTCCGGGCTACAAGAGGCAAGAAAGTTCACATTATAATGCTTTCTACCTCTTTCCAATGTATTGTTTGAAATAAATAATTGATGACATGGTTTGGGCCACGCAAAAAATATCCGATTGGGATATGAAGTCTCAATGGAAGGCTATGAGAACAATAAACAGAATCATCGTCTGTGCGGTCGTGGTCCGACTGCCGAATCGATGCAATAAGCTCCGACTAATGGACTGATCATATTTTGTTTTCTTTTCAATGCCTTGACCCTTAAAATAAAGATGACTTACTTGAGGTGCACTTAAAATCCTTTCACCACACTTGTTCAAAAAAACTAGTAACACGAAAAGAAGAAAAATATATTGTAATTTAATCATATCTCCTCTCTCTGCATATAATAATATGCCACTCTTGGCGTCTAATGGTAGTCTTATTCCGGTTTTACCAAGTAATGTTTGTCATAATTATCGTCAGCCTATCTTGCTGAAACACGATCGACGTTTCTATGTTCAGTTTCTGTCATCATCTCACCTTGCCAGTAGGCCTACCACAAGCTCTGTCTGGCTCTGTCTCTGGCTCTAGTTTTGAGCCTGTGTGAGTGCTCACCAGTGTGTGTTTAGATGTAGGATTTTATCAGTCAAAATTCCCATAGACTCGAAACCAGAGCCAGAGACAGAGCCAGATAGAGCTTGTAATAGGCCAACAGTGTCCTGTCCAACTCAATTTTAGTTCCGTTATACGATGTCCAATGTCTTTGACCTTTGTCAGTCTTCCAATCGCGATGAACACGGTCTATGAGCTTTGATGCTGAGCTGAATGTGGAGCACTTGAATACTAGTTGTTTTAAATAGTTAAGTAAGAGCATCAATTACCATCACTCTACTAACTAATCACGTTTGATAAGGACTTTCAAAATGGCCACCGTGAAAAGAGCCTGATCACAGGTAGCGTGGCTTAACTTCCTGAAATGTGTGGTTGGATTTCAAGCGCACTGTACATAATTATGCAGTAGCTCAGGTGAATATTTAGTACGGAAAATAAAAGCTGTTATGATATTTACCTGTTCCATACATTTATCAACATTATTATACAGTTTTGATAAATAAAAGATCATCATCCCCACCAGCCTGTACAAACCCACTGCTGGGCATAGACTTTCTTTATAGGAATAAATTTTCAGGAAGAACGATATACTCAAAACACACACTTGGCAAAAGACACATTTTATTTTATTAAAAGGCCACTGGGCCAGAGGCCTGTTATGGGGCAATACGCTTTAACTTAGTAAATGGGAACAACGTTAAGTAATTAGTTATGAGGTTAAAAAAAAATAAAGCATGTACTGATATAGTTAGTTATCTATTTGCTGTGTACAATGTCTCCGGCTAGTTTAGTGCGCTCTCGGACTTCGGCAGTTTCCGCTAGTTCGAGATGTGGCCGTAACTATTCCACAGTTATCCCTACTTGCGGATTAACTAGCTGTTTCTACATCGATCCTACCTACTCTACCTGTAAGTACTTATAGTCAAGGTAGCTCAAATATGAATTTCCAGAGCATTGATTGGAAGAAATAATAAATCCTAGACAACGAAAAGAAGGCATCCACGCGATCACGCAGCCCTAGCTACGAGTGTGACTGTGAATGACTACATTGAAGGTGATGTTTATAACATTTTTAAATTTGTGGATAATCCAAACAACACTATCTGGCCCCAACCCAGACAGAGAACAAATATCTCTGTTCACCACACAAACATTTGTTCTCAGTGGGGATCGAACCCACAGCCTACGGCGCAGAAGGCAGAGCTACTAACGACTGAGCTGAGAGGCCGGTTAATGTGGTTCTAATGATGATTACTTAGTGTATTGACCAACGAGTACCTACCAATGATCGTTCACAACACACTTCAGTCGAGTTAAACCAAGTTTAGCAACAGAATAAAGCCTTCGTGTAGTTCCAACAAGAAACAGTAATTAAACTGAATATTACAACAAATCCTAGCACCTGTACTTTGCGAAATATGTTTATTTGGGCCCAACTCGAGGACGGTGTGAGGACTTACCAACAATAAACTTTCAGGTACATCCGATTGTGAACCTTCCGGAGTGATATATTAAGGTGCAGAGTGCGGTTGGTAGTGCCAACAGGTAAGTAGTAATGCCCAGTAGCGTAATAAATAAATAGTTGGGGGTTGAAAGTTGCCGTCCGTCCAACTTCTTTACTTTTCCCGATTTTTCTTTCGCTTCCTGAATAATTCACCGTATTTTTTCTTTGTTTCGATAGTTGCCAACTTTGTACATGCTTTGGAAATATCATTGGATATTATTGTGTACGACTTTTGTCAGGATGAATATATTTCTGTTCGACGATGTTATTGTTCGAATTCATTTGAACCAACGCCGCCAGTTCTAACTTTTTTATGAAGCTATTCTTATTTTTCCTATGATAAACTGGCAGTTATCTCTTTAATGTATCCAGCTTTCCTATCTTCTCAGAAAATAAATAACTTATTTAGTTTTATGATCATCGAGGATATTGATCTCGTATTTGATTATGTTCTTGATTGGTCGGGTTCGGCAGGAGCGGAGCCACCTCGAGACTCGAGCCCACCGGGAGCTCTGGAAATAACCAAAAACATGTTTATCCGGCGTGTGATTCCGATCGGGCCGGGACATTACCGCGGTATTTATTCCCCGGCTCATTATCGGAAGATCCAATCGCGGATCTAAGTCCCTGCGCTTGAATCACATTGGACGATGGTTCCCTCGCGGAAACTTCCAACTTCACCGCCCAGCTCCCACAGACCTATGCTTTCTTGGAATTCCTTCAGGTGGCTGGCTCAGGAGTTATGGTTAAGGGTTATGATGCTGCCTTCTTCGGCCGGATTGTCAAGACCTGTGAATTCATAAGGCTATTAGGTGTCGAGAGGTCCGGAAGATTGGTAGAGGGTTATGCTGGTATATTGCTTTTATTGGGGGCGTACGATCGAGGTGTCACGAAATAGTTTCGCCGCTTCGTTAGCCGCGAGCCGCGTGCGTGAGCGACTAAAGTGAATTTATTTGCTGCAAATTAGAATGGAATTGCGTGGGGTGTGTCGATATGTTGCTTTTTGAATGGTTTTTAGAAGTTAGGTTTATATAATTAGGTACCTGTTCAAGCATTGCGCAGATCTAAGCGTTCTCCATGTGATGATGACCTAAACTAAACCATGCGTATGCAATAAATATGTTGAGTATTCTGTGATGGCGATCAGTGAAACGCTGTCAAATATGATAGCGATATTTGACAGCGATTCACTGATCGCCATCGTCATTGCCTGAAATGCGCAGGCCTTCACTGTATAATTTTTCATCTTGTGGCCCATCACCCACCATTCACCAAAAACATAATAGAAAGTCGTCGAAAAGTTAAATTAATTGCAAAAAGTTGAGTCCCGAATCATAAACACACATCGACCTTTTGGTGGGTGAAACTCTCAACTTCTTGCGAATGAACACTCCGCTAACTTTAAAACTCGTGTTATTAAGGCGTTATTTAAGAAGCCTTTTCATCGTTCCTTCAATAACGTTACGGCTAACAACCGAACTTTGGCCGTTTCCTTTTGATTTTTCACCTCGACCGGGATCAAAGTTCCACCTTCTCTGGCGGCCATGTCAGCTTGGACACTCACAAGCTGTGACCACGTTCTCTGGTGGCTCTGAATGATTACAAACGGGAAACAATGGTTCGAGCGTGTGGCTTTTTAATTGTCACTAATTGATGTCTAAAACGTTGATTTATTTAATTTGTTTTCTTTTTATTGACTTTGCCGATCGCTGTGAGCAAAATTTACGCAAAAATACGTGGAAAAGTCATGAACATGACATACATATTATACTAAGCCTTATCGGCTTAGTATAATATGTATTTTATGTCATCATCAGCCTGAATTTATGTCATCATCATCATCAGCCTGAAGAAGTATACTGCTGGACTTAGACCTCCCTTACACATTAATTTTACAGGTGGTACTAATCCTACTGAGATCAGATTAGGATTTAAATGACTATCATACTTTCAGCTTTAGGACGTCCACTGAAACACATGCTGATCACGGAAAAACGTCTTATACGACACCCAACGGCGTCCAGCAAACTTGGCAAATTCATCTGTTTCGGACTGGTTTCCGCACGTTGGCTGCTGGTGGGTTTTCTTTGCGTGACGCTTGACACGTGTAGCTCCAACTTTTTTGGTTCTTCGATACGCCGATCTCCGCATGATGTTTTCCTTCACCGTTTGAGAGTGCTAGCATATTACACATCAATCTTTTCGACAGAAATACTCATTGGTACACACGAGCGGATTGGAACCCACGACTTTAGCATCTCTCCACCAGTGCTCTGTCCAGCAAACCTTCAAGACTTTCTTTTCATTCAGAGGTAAGGTAATCTGAATGAGCTGCCTTCTGCGGTTTTCCCTCGGAGCTTCGACATGGGGTCCTCCAAAAGGCGAGTCTATCAGTTCTTAAAAGGCCGGCAGCGCATCAGCACCACCTCTGGTGTTGCAGGTGATGGGCGACGGTGACTACGTTCCATCAAGTGGCCCGTCTGCTCGTCTGCCTGCTATGGCATATAAGAAAAACACAAGAATAAAGAGCAGCATTCCATGTTGTAAGTTAGAAAGAAGGCGCTGGTGCCGCGTCCGCAAGATACAGGTAGTTGTGTGGAGTGAGGCAAGTCCCCGTGAGGCGCGCGTGACTCCCGCTAACGAGCCGTCTGCACCTGTAGCCCTACCACAAGCTCTGTCTGCCTCTGTCTCTGGCTCGGTTTTGAGTATGTGTGAGTGCTCACCAGTGTATTATACTATGCGTGTGACGTTTTGACGTAGGATTTATTTAGTCGTCACTCACACAGACTCGATACCAGAGCCAGAGACAGAGCCTGACAGAGCTTATTGGTTATTACCACATGGACCACATTGTTTTGTCAACCCACGCATAGAAAGAAGTCTAACATAGTTATTTGCTCCAAAAATAAGCTCTGAGATATACCTATATGTTCCGTGTCGAGGCTCAAAATCGTGAAGAAGTTTCTATTTCTGTAACAAATAACAATAGCTGATTGCTCATGAGCAATGAGCGTGATGGTGCTCGGCTCAAGCCATTATTACAGCCCATTTACCCCGCTGTAGAGGAATTAACCCCACACCTTGATCAGTAACTTTTAAGGCCAAAACTGAAATAGATTTCCAACTCATATTTTCCCACCTTCATTTATGAGAGAACGCGAGTTAGTTTGTAAGATATACAATACAATAGCACATAGGTATGTGACACATGTCGCGCTATAATAAACCAGCTTATTGAAGCCTTTGTACATTTCACCTGAAGGTCACACGCACTCAGGATTTATCCCGCGCGTTTTTTAAGCGTACCACTGACATGACACGCTAAGTTATGTACTAATTTATGTTTATATCCATTGCCTAGATGCTCTTTTGTATTTTTACCAACTAGTGCTTTCAAAAAATTTTTTTTTCATACCGAATAGACTTGCGCCTTGCGCACATCTAAGGGTTCTGCGATGGTGATCAATGAATCGCTGTCAAATATGATAGCAATACTTGACAGAGTTTCACTGATGGCCATCGCCGTCACCTAGATGTGCGAAGGCTATTGGTTTGGGCCTGTTATTTTGTTGTAAATAATACAGTAATAGTAAATTACTATAGATAATTATAACAAATGGAAATCTCAATCCTAATTTGAACCTTTAAATATCACGAGAAAAACCTGCTGCGTCCAACCATTCCAGTGCGTGTTGCCACAACTCGGAACTCATGTTGTCGAACGTGACCGGCGTACAATGACACCTTTCATAAATACATAGTACCCCCCTCCCTCCTCCCTCCCCCCCTCTAACCCCCGCCGCAGCCACCGAGGCACGTAACTCCTTAATTTGTTCGCGTCATATGGATCACTTACTTTGTCAAGTTTTTGGTCTTTTGTGTCCATTAACTCGACGAACAAGTGTTTGATGCACAACATTTTGAGTAACTGAAATGAAGCCCTTGAGAAAATATATTGTTTTGTTTTTTCTAAGGTTTTTTGTTTTTCTTGAAAAATTTACAAAGTTGAATAAGTATTTTCTACTATTAACATATTTTGACATAAAACGTGCCGCTTCAATAGCATGAATCAATGCGATACATTATGTAGGTACTTTTCTACATTATCCCGTTCAAGCCCATGAAGTCCGTTTGTTACCTGTGTTGAAACTAAATATTCTTTATATTGAAACAATGAGGCAGGCGGATATAGTTTTGCCAACTATTCGTACCTGATGGGAACGTACGAACAGTTTCCAAACATCGTCAAGCACGTCCAACTGTTCGTAATTTTTAACCGCCGCCGGTGGCTAATAGTAGTTTGACGGCAGTTCGCCGGCAGGTGCGCCACTACGTCATATCCGGAACAGGAAGGACAACACTCTATATATGCGTATGGAACCGCCTCGTTGATGTCAACGCGTGCACTTTTATCACTTTTGACTGGCCTCTCAGCTCAGTTCGCAGTAGCTCTGCCTTCTGCGCCGTAGGTCGTGGGTTCGATCCCCACCGAGAACAAATATTTGTGTGGTGACAATAGATGTTTGTTCTCTGTCTGTATATTATATTGTATTCTATGTACATGTTTACAAGAAAAAAGTATTTAAGTATTATATCAGCTATCTAGTTCCATAGTACAAGCTCTGCTTAGTTTGGTTATTTATTATTATTACTTAATGTCTTAGATCCAATTGGGAGCATTCAATCTGACGGTATTGTTGCAAGAAACTTTTTTTAATATCTGATACTCAAGACATTTGTAATTTAATTTGGTACTTGCAGTGTATGTCACAGCAAAATAGATTTTTGTTCTAAAAGGTCATCTATATGTTAGTCATGACAATGGTGGTAGCGTGTTGATAAATTGCAAAATGTCTAAGGATTTTATCCAAATGTGATTGTGTACGGTCATGTAGGGTTGGACCGTTTCCAGCAACAACGGCAAGTTGCTCCCGTACGGAATGTTATTATACTCCTTCCTTCCGACGCTCCTTCTTCGTATTACTGGTTCTTTTGAGGTCACCATGGCTGGGATGGATAAGTTTTCAAAACAATACCACTAGCGTTGCGGATATCAATAGGCGATGGTAACCACTTCCATCAGGTGGGCCGTATCTATTACGTAAAAACAAGCATCAGCGACAACGATTCGCAATCAGTCACATTTTGTCATAAAATCAAAGAAAACCAGCAAACCTATCGTAAAAACATAGTAGCCTCTCAGAAAGTGCACATACCAAAAAATATACAATTTTCGTCAGCTTAAATGAAAACTACGAAGATAAAGCCACAAAACATTAAGTAAAGCAAGTTCTCTGCGAGAATACTTAAGACCAACAATCTTGCATTAAGGTCCCCTGGGTTACAACAAAGAGAAACTAAATATTTGACTACTAATTTCAACCTTAAACACAGAAGTTTTCTCGCAGGGTCTATGCAGACGGCCTGCATTTATTACACTGCATGGTAGTGCATTTCGCTGCTTTGATGAAGTTTTTGTATGATTGTCACAACTGCATGATAACCGTGCAACTCGCATGTAATAAGTAAATGATTATTGTGGACAGCCCTACAACACTGTCTAGCCCCAAACTAAGCAGAACTTGTACGATGGGAACCAAATAGCTGACATAATATACTTTTTATGTAAATACAGTCATACTTAGAAGACAATACCTGGACAGAGAACAAACATCTAAGTTCACCATACATTATTTTTTCTCAGTATGTATCGAACCTACGCCCTTCTGCGCAGAAGGAAATAAGCAAAATGACGCTACTTGTAATTAACTATGACATATTATGTCATGTGTCATGACGGCGCGTGAGTGATACTTCCGGTACTTCAAACATCTCTATCTGTATTTATAAATAAGTGGGCTGTATACTATCCAAGTATAAAAAAATATGCAGTTTTGTAGTTTATTTAGCAGGCCATCTGCATAGCCCCGCAGCACTATCCGTCGCATTCGGAGCATTTCGTAGAGCTTGTAGCGTATCTCGTAGCATATCTCGTAGCAGTGGCATATTCCGTAGCAGCATATTTAGCGATCGCAGACAAGGAGCGCGCTCGGGGAGTGATTGTGTGCTTGTGCGCTTGTTTCGCTTTTTATTTATATTTTGGTACTCGTTTTTAAAATGCTGTCTGAACGGAGTATTTTAAACAACGCTGTTATTTTTATTAGTTTTAATCAGGCTTCACTAATATTTGCCTTGACAATGTTTGACATCCAACAAACTGCTCCTCTACCCACGTATATTATCAGGTTATGTAAATGTTTGGATGCGAAGTCTGGATGAAGGTATAACAACAAAAATTTGCATTTGTAAATATTTTCACTTTAAAAGTTAAGTGATTTTTCTTAACAGTTATTTGTGTTTACTTTTATTCACTCATTTGAGGTAGTAAAGGATGCAATTAAGGCAGAGCGGGTCATAGGGCGGCTACAGGGCAATTTAGCCGTCCACTCGCGGGCGGAATAAATTCAACAAAGTGTCAAACAACGGGCAAGTTCCGCACCTGGACGCCAGCGCCGGGACCCGGGACTCGGGACACGGGACCACGACAGAACATCAGCGGACAGCGGGCTTTTTACAAAAAAAACCCTAAAGAAAATACTTTCTGCTTTAGAGAATGAATGAAATAGGTTATTACCATGTGAACCGTTGTATTTTTTTATTCCGAATATATTTTATTACGACCCCATCTCAACACAATTTCAATAAAAAATAGAATAAAGTTATAGGACAGTTGCAAAAATTGGATAGAAAAATACGATGATTTAAAAAATGTATAGTCTTGCGGAAAGAGTTACTATGAGAATGTGTAATAATTGCTGTGATGTAGGGCATTTTTAAATCAATTCAAAATAATCAGAATCAAGCTAGGTGAGTCTCGGTGCCAGTTCCACGCGACTAATCCTAGAGGAACAGGCAACAAACTACGGCTTGGTTCCTACCGTTTTTTTTCTAGGATCCTTCTACATAACAATAATAAATACCGCTACCTCTTATGCCTTGGATACATAACAAAAGCAGTCGTTCAAAAACGCCTTAGCTCGAACAACGCGGCGCAGACAAAAGTACCGGCGCGACCCTCCGACCAGCGCCACCTACCGCGAGCCAGGGGCGCCAGGGGGGACCTACCCTCTACTATATCTATTTATATCGTTCACCTGGGGCTGTACAGATACTTGCGTTTTACAATTTACTTGAACAAGATCTATGATGATCTATGACTAAACATACGGTACATTCAGACACATTCATTAAACATTATATCAGTTAGGTCTGACTAATCCTACTTAGATACAACCATAATCATTAGAATAACAATTCAGCATAAACAACTTTCTAATCGTATTTTATAATAGCAATGGTGTGTTTCGTTGATTTTGGTCAATTTCCAATAATTTTAAATTTTCCAGCGTTATTAGTCGTTAGCTAATCAAGGGCATTTTATATAAAGTAATTAGCCGTTATCAGGGTTCCGCAGGCTCCGGCTATAAATCATCGGAGAGCAAAGAAACAAGTTGCCGTGCGCTTTAATTGGGTTCCGTACCTCGGACCGTGGCTCGTAGAAGAGCCAGCTCATGTTACCTTTACCTGGCATTGCGTAGCGTGGCGTGGGGTGGACAACGATCATTGGATTTCATCACATTATTTGCATAATATTTAATCAAAATCACTTATTTTTTAGTATATTGCGCGGACCTGATTTTAGTACATTTCACTTATTCATTAATAGTAGTTTGGGTTTAGTAGACGTTCCCTTGTTTGTTTCGTTCGTTTTTCTATTTAATTATTCTTTACTAATTTATTATGATTTTTGATACTCTTTTCGTTATTACCATGAATATTATGTATGTCTGAACATTTCCAATAATCTTTAATTACTTCATCTTCTTTACTGAACCAGCTGCTTACAATATTCGCTATTTTTAAATGTATCACTAAATGTTAGCATCACGTTAGATATAGTGTGAATGCAAGCCATTGTCGAGTCCCGCCAGTCACCGGCACCGCGCGGCCGGAAGGAACGCAAAAACAGCAATTATTGCAAGCGAGCGCATGCTCGCCGATCGCCAATTAATGTCTATCAGAAAGAAAAACTCAACAAGCGGAATGTGAAAAACAGCTTTGGATTCTGCTCTTTTCGCTTTTTCGCTCAAAGACATGCTTTAATGAATACGTGGTGGGCTTGTGGAGTCAGCGATTTAATGCTTCTACTATTGTCGTCATAGTTTTGTATGGTTGGAGGTTGGAAATATTATTGCACCTTTGATATTATGTTTAATAGGAAAATTCATGGAGCTACCACATTTTTTTCTTCATAATTTCAGTCAGCCTTTTATGCCCATCTTTTGTTTACCAAAGTTTTGACATGTGAAAAACGCTTAAGCGTGCATCAGTCCACTTCTGGATTTTTAAATGATCAAAATAATGCAAATGGCTTCCACAGTATGTAAAAGAAAAGTAGGTAACCACCAAGAGACCAGTGTAAATAGTCCTCTATTTATATAAATAAACAAGTTGTTTGGAACTGGCACCTAGACTCACCTAGCTATAAGACGTTTCAAAGTGATTCTTGCATCGTAATGAATAAAAAATTATTGAGTTTGAGTTTGAGTTTGAGTTCATTAGTTCCTATATCCCGTACAACAATGTAAACAATTTATTTCCCCAATACTTCAATACAACATGTGACCAAGAACCGACAAGAGACCGTAAAACGATACAATGTATTCTACATATTACCAGTCTAAGCGGGTCTTCCCCGCCTCTCAATCTGCAACCAAAAATAAGGCTTTAGTGAGGAAAGTAGTTCCACTGAAGGAGGTCAGGATACTTTGGACAATTTGTGGACTGTGTACTTACTGCACATGGATTTCCAGTGGCTTACTTTATGGTAAACACATGACTTGAGTTACAATTCAACATTTTAAGTTCTATAGAAAACGAATTGCTTAACTAAAATGTCTTTACAAAGTTTAATGTATGGCACTTTGTTAATAGTACATTTACAATGTCCAGTGCAACTCTTTGATGATAAGTGCTTATATTATGATCTCGTACAGCAGGTTGTTTTCAACGTATTGCTTAGTGTCCTAAAATATTTGACCTAAATATAAACGTATCATGACGACCTTTGAAATATTCATTGATTTTTTCATTGCTCATACTCTGAAAGTAGGTTTGAAGTTGCCTGAGGGGCCTAATTGAAAGTTATACTTTCAGCCCTAGGGAGAATCGCTTTCTACTGTCAGCTGTCAAATTATAAAAAAAAAACAAGTTCTATTTTATTCAACCATGTTCCAACTTTCTAAACTGCAAGGAGGTTGAACCAAATTCCAACTCTTTATTCAGCAAGTAGGTTGGAATCCCATTACAACGGTAAGAAGTTTAAAAAGTCTAATTAGAGCGCAATGTAAAATTTAAATTTAAATAACATAATGATAGTACCTATTAAATAAATAATATATCTTCTAAATTACTTGATTTATATATGGCTTCAACTATTTCTTTAAAATAATATAGATTTGAGCAAACAATTTACCATTTTTTAAATTATGAAAATGAAAATAATGGCTGAATAATGCTGGCGAACCGAAGCCGAATCCCGCCAGAGAAAAAGAAAAAAAAAACCGGGAAGGCGGCAATTCAATCTTCATTTTCACTAATTTTTCTTTCATGTTTTTATTTTTACTTTCCTTGTATTCGTAATGAAAAGCACAGTGTTTACCTCGGATGAAAGTCTTTTAAGTCCCTCAAGCTCCATTGGCGCCCTCGCTAACGCTCTGGCGCCAAACCCGTCTCGGGACTCAAAAAACGTGACTTTCAACACTCGGGTAACAATGTACTATTATGACAATAATTCTCAAAGGGTAATAATGCAGCAAATTGAATAGCAACATGACTTCCAGATGATTCTTAAAATAGGCTGTCCGGTAAATATACGAATGCGATGAAAAAATTTGATCATACTGAAAAAATTTAATCATACTGAAAAGCTTTGACACCTTCGATGCTTTACGCAGCGCAGTAAAAAAGTTCCTTCAGGGTAGGCAACGCAATGACAGCACCCTTGGTGTTGTTTGTGTCTATGGGCGACGGTGACCACTTGCCATCAGGTGGGCCGTTAGTCCGTTTGTCTTACATTTGCATAAAAAAAGCCCATTTTATTCAGAACTTAGACTATGGGAAACTCGTTAATGCTGTTTTTATGTAACTTACCCAGGAAGTGAACGAGAGTGCACAAATATTGAACAAACTTGCAACTTCTGTATAGAAACTAGAAGCTAATTGATGTGTTAATACGAAGCTTATTCGCATGACTAATTAGTGCGATAGCGCAATGAGGGAAACCGTTTAGCCGCCGGTGTGCACAGCATATACAATAGTTACTACAACGCAGCCGTGGAATAGGCGACAGTTAGTACCGAACTGTCACAGAACAGGCGGCAGTTAGTACGGCGCACACGTAGAATAAGCTGTAATAGCGAGGTGTTTAATGAGGGAAGTTGCGACCCGCTTTGTTTTCGATAAGGGTGAATGTTGTGTGATAAACGTATGTTGAACAAATTATAAATCGATTCTAAGCACATAATTCTTGAAGTTGTGCAAACAAGCGGGCCCATTAGCAAATGTTCAGGCTCTGAACCATTAGCACTATGTCGGACGGTATTGAATCGCGAGCGAGTTAGTTGTTAAAACTGTTTCAATTTCAAGAACTTGAACTAATTTTTAAGTAATTATCTTCCTGCCTGAGTGGGGTCAGAACAATACGTTTTTATGTAGCTTGTTTATATTGTACACTAGTGGCCGCCCGCGCCTTTGCTCGCCCCTTTATTGATTCGGGATAAAAAGTCCGGAGTAATTTGTTGTCCTTTTAAATTCTTTTTATTTTATTTTTCTTAGTTTGTTGAACGACTTTGTAACTGTCACTTAGATCTGCACACATCTAGGCGGTGGCGATGGCGATCAGCTGAAACGCTGTCAAATAATATTTGACAGCGTTTTCAGCTAATTGCCATCGCCATCGCCATCGACAGTTACTAAGCCGTTTAACAAACATAGAAAAAAGTATTTAAAAAGACAACAAATTATTCCAGAAAACTAAACTTAACATCAAAGACGTAAAACATCCAGTTAAAGGCCCCTCAGTCGGTTAAACGTCTATAAAATTAATGTTATTTGAGGCCCACCCCCACCCTCCAGCACCCTTTAACGCGCACTGCTTAATCGACCATTATTCAAATTACAATTCTATCTATTTTTAAACGGTTCGGTAAATAAGTTGCGTGTTTTTCTGTTAGGGTCGGGGAATGAGGGCGAGACAAGTTGGATGTGGAGATGTTTGCGAGTTGATCTGCGGAGCCGCGTGTTGTTGGGGGGAATCGAAGGCTTTGAGGATGCTGATCGATGTTTTGGAACAAAATCGTAATCATACACATTGGAGCCCGCGGCACTTGCCGATAGAAAATCTTTTACGATTTATTTAGGACTTACACAAATCAAATGGCAGACTACGACTACCAAACATAATTAAAAGCTTGTTGTGGTCTTTAATTGAATCTATCTTGTACTTAGCAGTCTTATAGTGGCAGTTCCCAAGCGTGTAACTACGCCGAGGGAGGTCTTTTTCCAGCAGTAGACATGTTCAGGATGATGATGATGATGACTATGACATGTTTATTATTGATTATTTAGATACACTCAGATACTTTAAACTGTTCTATGTAAATAGTTGTACTTGGTGTAATTTTCATTGTAAACGTATTATTTCATGAAAATAGGTTGTCGAAATTGTCTGTGAATGGTAACAATAAACACGTTTGAATAATATTCCGTTTGATTTTCCGCCGAGCAGCACACCCTCCTACTATAAAATATTCATTAGTCGTCGGAACACCCGCGCGGAGGATGCCTCAAGGATATTCAACCATTTGATTTTGTTTTTTGAAATACGTGCTATACAAAAACCTGAAATAAATTGATATTCGTGGGTGTTTCCAAAAAATCTAATATTACTATTTGTACTACATTTTTCAATGCTCTTAAAAATAAACCTTAGATGTGGGATTCGTGGAATCGAAACGGATGCCGCTGTGGTTTCATAGCTTTGCTTAGTTTTGGATTATATGGTCCTAATGCCTACCAATAATGGTGGTAACCTACCTACTTTATTATTTGTGTTGGATTGTATTTGATTTTATTTTCATTTTTTTGTGCCTATTCATTATTATGTATATTATGTTTTAGTATTATGTTTGTCAGTGTTCCGTTCTGTGTACGTTATGTTAAATAAATATATTTTCTTTCTTTCTTCTTCTTTTTCTTAATGGTCCATTATTAGCTAAATAATATTACACCTTTTAGTAGAAAGAAAGAGTGGCTTATTAGAAAGGAGGCCTATCCTCAGCAGTGGGTGCAAACGTAGGTGGAAATAAAAAATTATGATGATGGTTTATTTATTAAATAAATTTAAATTATCAGCAGTTTATTCATATAAAATGGTACCGAACCACTTAAGTTTTTATTATTTATGATTTTAATTAAATTATCTTCTTCACTGTTCTGATAGGAACAAAGCACCATTGTTGGCGTTCATTATTGGAAGCTCTCGGCGGGCTCGTGCCGAGTCGTGCTATAATATTATAGATGGCAAAGTTTCAAAGAAGTCAGGAAACTTAGTGCGCTAAGCTGCCATTCCTAGGTAATCCATCGCGCAGTGCCGATGGACTGGGGAGCTTGCTTATAGGGTACTAGCGATAGCACGCGACACCATCCGAGTGAGAGAATAAATATATTAACACTCATTCACATAACGCCATCTGGCACAAAGAAGCAAAGCTCGTGCCATCGAAACCAACTGATGGAATACTTTTATGCTATGGACCAGTGGTATAAAGGGAATGACTGTGACCATAGGTTCTTATTCCGATATGATACTCGTATTAAGCAAGATGAGTTTTCCGTTTGATGGAGGAAGTTCTGAAGAAACTACTGAGTATTCTAGCGGCAGCTATGAGCAACCTATCACGTACAGAATACATTCTAGAGAATAAAGTTCGCTTTAAATTTAACCACTGTGTGTATTTTTATATATTATAGTGAAAAGGAGGCGGCTGTAGGTTTAACAAGTAGTTATAAAATGGCGGACTCAGTCAGTAAACTGCTAAAAAGATTATTTTTGTACCGACGTCCGACAGTAGCTTTGTTCGAGCTCACAGTTATCAGACGCTAAACCTTTTTATATCACATCATCTAATCAGCACTTCTCAAACTTTTTTGGTCACGGAACCCTTTTGACAAGCAAAATACTTGACGGAACTCTACAAAAAAACAATAGTTTTTAAAAGTGTATTCTTTATTATAGAAGCATAATAAAAGAACAATGTAACAGTTACTAATTATTTTGTTTTTTTTTTCTTAATTCTTGCGGAACCCCTACAGGGATAGCGCGGAACCCTAGGGTTCCGCGGAACACACTTTGAGTACCGTTGATCTAAATAGTTGTATTCCTACTAACTAGTTATAGTGGAACTAACAATTTATCATGCAGTAGGTAGGTACGGTTGTTAAGTAAGTACTCATGGGTTTTTGCCGGCATTATCATGGTTTTATTTACGTACGCAATAGTATTTTTTTGACGTGACAACGTCTTATAATTTGATGAAGCCGGCTGCACGCACGAAAAAATTAGACTCATGCGGCGTTACCTCGCTCTGAGGCGTTCCATTTAAGGCTTGAAGTGCAAGCAAGAGCTCGGAACGAGCGACAAAGAGGCACAATCGGCCTCCGCGTTCGGCAGCGTTCGACATCTGTCTCTCTCCTACTTGAGTGAGCGATGCGTCCGCGTGGACACCTGTATGACGTTGTCACGTTCAACTATCGTCAGTAAACCGACTTTACAGACAACCGATTTTTTTAGCCCTGCTTAGTTTGGGGCTAGATAGTGTTGTACTGATAGTCCATAATATTTATATTTATTTGTAAAGGCGGTCTAATGAAGATGATAAAATCCCGATCTCTGCTTGAAATTTTATATGAAAACAGCTAATAAATACTTCAGTTGAAAACTTGAAGTTATCTAGAAGTGGTCAGAAATAATAGACTCCTCACTCCAACGCGAGTTGCTGTACTTCAACTGAGTTTATTCTTGCTGAAAATCATATTTATTTATTGGAAAACCAACAGACACAACAATCTAGAAAAAGTATTAAAAAAATAAATCTAGTAAAGAATTTAGTAAAAGTTATTTTGCTGAACTTGCGTGCCAAAGCAATATTTTTTAGCAATTTGACTGGCCTCTCCTCTCAGTTGGTAGTAGCTCTGCTTTCTGAACCGTAGGTCGTGGGTTCGATCCCCCGCGAGAACAATATAATTATTTGTGTGGTGAACACAGATGTTTGTTCTCTGTCTGGGTGTTTTATTGTATTTTACGTATGTATTTACAAAAAAATGTACATAAGCGTTATATGTATCAGCTATCTGGTTCCCGTAGTATAAGTTCTGCTTAGTTTGGGGCTAAAAAAAAATGTTATAAATAGTAAAAAATACTTCAAATTGGGCCGTTGTCATCACTCGGAGACATCAAATACATAGGGACAGTAAGTGATGGTACTTCCCCAGACCAAAGGCCTGGCCACAGCAAGGCGATAACACAGCGATCTACGATATCACTGCGATAACATGACAGCGATACAAGCATCGTCATGTTTGATACTTGATGTAGTCCGGCCTTAACTTCTCTATCTTTTTTTGTGGTTTTGAGCCAGTGCAGTGCGGCTAAAGGATTTTAAGTGCGTCTTAAAGAGGTTTATTTTGTGCACTTGTCAGATGATTTATTTTCTACGCTGTACCACATGGTTTCCTCACGTTGTTTTCCTTCACCGTTTGAGAGCACAGACATAGTGCATGACTCATCTCCTTTCTAATGCTGCCTTCCTACGGTGCGTGGTTCTGCAGATCATCACGCACAGCCGACGACGACGCACGGCAACGCACACAGATAGGACTCCTGTGCTACCGCGCACCTCGGCGCACGAGACCGTTCACACACACCGGTGGGAAGGGGTTATAGAAGCTTCTACGCTCTGTGTGAGTGTGCGTGTGCGTTGGAAGGCTGCACGGGCGCGAGGCAAGGCTCTCGAGGTAACGACCGTCCGCGCCGCCCTTCGTTATATCTAACATCTGAGCGTTACTAAGAGCTTACCATTAATTTATTGCCTTGTTTATTTCGTATCATTTCTCTCTCAATTACCATTTTATTGGCAAAATATATTATAACTAGCTGTTGCCCGCGACTTCTCTCATTGGGGATGATTTTGCAAAATTATGAAACACGTGTTTCTTTTTTAGTTACCACAAGAAAAATATGAATTTATTATCAGATCCATAGCGTGAAAATTCATATTTTCATATTTTTTTTATCTCAAACCTTCGGCACACACTACTTCCCAGGAATATAATATATCTCCTTAATAAATTTCACTACATTCGTTCAGCTGTTTATAATAATAATAATAATGCGGACAATCCACACAACACTATCTAGCCCCAAACTTAGCAGAGCTTGTATGGGAACCAGATAGCTGATATAATACTTGAATACTTTTTTTGTAAATACATACATAGAATACAATATAACACCCAGACAGAGAACAAACATCTGCGTTCACCACACAAATATATGTTCTCGGTGGGGATTGAACCCACGACCTACGGCGCAGAAGGCAGAGCTACTACCAACTGAGCTGAGAGGCTAGTCAATATCCGTTCAGACGGAACAAAGTACCAAACAAACAATTTATAATATTAGTATTGATTGAGTTGTATCGTCAAGGGCACGAGTGCGGCGAATTCTGTTTGGTTACATACAATTTTATAGAATCCATATTTTTTGCTAACAAGGTTTTTTGATGTTATGCTTTCGAACCGAACCTAAATGACTAAAGGCCTGCGCACACCTAGGTCACTGGCGATGGCGATCAATGAAACGCTGTCAAATATCGCTGTCAAAGTTGACAGTGTTTCACTGATCGCCTAGGTGTGCGCAGGCCTTTATGGAATATTGATAGTATTAAAAGGATCCAGACATACATTTAGTATTAACAAGGTTCGTATCCCTTTTTAGACAACCTTATAGTGATCATCATCATCATCATCAGTCTGATAAGATACCTACGGCATTTTATTCGTTCTATGACCTAAGTTGTTTCAGTTTGCATGAGAGGTCAAGTGTGAGTGGCTCAAAACAAAAGGTCAAATTGACTATTAATTTATTCTTGGTGTTCGACATAATAATAAAGTGGGCCTACGTTGGGGTACCTCTAGGGAGTTACTTAAAATATTTTCATTTTCAGCATAATGAGGTTCCATTACGTAGGTATCTATGCTTTAAAATAGATGATTATTAACAGATAAAATGTTTAGTCAATATAATTAAATACATGTCGTCGGTCATCTTATTTTCATCGCTGTAGCCTGGCATTATGAAGCTACTCAGTGGGCGTATTGAGGGTAGGGGTCGGTTGTAAAACAATGAGAAGAAAATGTTCCAAACCGAATCAACTTTATATCACACATCTTAGCAAACAGGATAGCTTAGCGATTAAACGTAGCTAGGTAGGTAAGTATACGGAACGCGGACGGTTTCTACAAGACTAGGTGTGCGACCGCCGAAGCCAGAATCCAGAATGTCAATGTGTTCGCCACGGTCGCTTGTCCTCGTAGACTCCGTCAAGCGCCAACTGATGGCACTGGCGTCCCGTACGAATGGTTTGATGATGGATGACTGACGGTGTTGTCATCCCGAATACGACACGGCCATCCTGCTGGCACACGTCCCAGTGTGTTAATCTGAAACAATGGAATCCACTCAGAGTACCTCTCATTTTTTCTCTCGGCCGTTCCTGACTATGAAACTAAGGCTCTACTCTTTATGCAATCTAAAGGAAACTTCCAAAACTACGCTATTTTTATTACTTCAAAAATCTCAATCCTTCTGATCAGTTAAGGTAGTTATTGTCAATTACTTCTAATTTTACGTTAGCAAATTCAAAAAAGACAAGAAATTCACCAATCGCAACATGTTTTTAGCTTAATTTAAAACAAAAACCAACAATCACAACAAACAGTTTGCCTGAGTCATGTACCATCGCATCTTCGTTTAAACAAAAAGTTTTCACCAAAAGCCTCGCGTCCGCCCTCTATCGCCACGGCCATCACCAGCCGACCAGCCACTCTCTCAGTGCTCCCGTGTGATCAGCCCTCTGACTCACACAGCCACTCTCTCAGTGCTCCCGACCTCCGCCAGAGCTAAACGCGCACCGCGCACCCACGGACTACTTGAGTTGCCTCAAGAGACACCGATTTCTACCGGGCTACGGCTACGTAGTAGCTGCTGGTATAGTTGACCAAACTACGGCCGATAGAGTACTACGCTACGCTTTTACCATCCACAAAAACTTCTTCCTCATGATCATCATTACTGTATACTTCGACTGGTACATAACCCATTGGCATAGGTCTTAACTTTGAGTGAGCGTATTTGTAAGTACGCTTATAGTAACGAAGTCACCAACCAAGAAAGAAGAAACCTTTGCTTTCGTGCTTAGAATTTTTCTCAATACTGATGTAGATCGCTTGTTCTCTCGCTTCAAAAAACATTTTCCATCTCCAATCATTACCTACGTCATAGGGCATAAGCTCTATTTACCGAAAACTAATTAGCTACACTTTGCAACAAGAGAACATTCGGTACCACTATCAGACCAAAAATGGGTACGACTGACCTGATCCTTGCAAAACGCCGTCAATTTTTGCAGAAGTTGACCCGCCACTCGGTAGCTGTGCCGCCACTACCGCCACTAGCACGCCACATGTGCTAGACGCGATGACACCACCAGTAGTGCTATCATGGTCGCGTTGCTATCGCGTTGCTGTCGCGTTGCTGTCGCGTCGCTGTCGTGTCGCTGTAGCGTTGCTGTCATGTTGCTATAGCATCGGTGTCGCGTTGCTATCGAATCGCTTTCCTCGTGTGCATATTCTGTAAAGAAAGTCTAAACACAGTATTCTGTTCGGCTAATACGACAAAATTCGGAAGCAGAAGTCAGAAAACAGTCCATAAGCTCATCATCACTAACATCATAACCATCAAGTAATCATACGAATGCTCACCATTTTACAATTTTTAGACGACAATTTTTTTTTTGCTAAGTACCCTCACTAAAAAAGATAACCTTTAAAAAATATCTTCGGACTCATGGCTCATCTTGTAACAAGGGTTACCAAAAATAACTTTACTGAGTGAGAAAGCAGTCTGAGTCATGTTCACAAGTAACCTAACCGAATCATGAAATCTTTAGGCTTCTACCGGTTAGCTAAGCAGCACTCAGCATCAGAATCAAATAAAAAACAATACAGCTAACCTTTGTCAATCGTCCTCGAAGGTCATTGCAACAAGCAAACGTCCACGTGCTTCGCTCGCTGTACGTTGGACCCAAAGCGCCGCCGCTATTGCCGCTGCCAACCGCATGGCTGCTGCCAGCCGCATGACTGCTGCCGCTCATGCGCCGAATTGCGTTGTGGCCTGGTTTGCCGTTCCTAAAGTCCGACCTCCCTTGCTCGCTGCCACTTTCCAAGTCTCGACCTCTCTTGCTCGCTGCAGGCTTCACGGGTGCGTTGACGCTGGATACGCTACGTGTTGTCCCTTATGATCTTTGAGCTTGGATTTCTTGCATTCTTGAATTCGGTCCACGTGGTCCCACGATAGGTTCTTTGGGACAGCCGCGTGGATGCAGCTCCCTTTATTGCGTTGCTGATAGCGATCAGTTTTGACCGCCACTAAAGGGCTAATCGGCGAAACAGATCCACAGTCGCACACCATGATCTCGCGTCCGCATCCGTCTTTTCGGGGTTGAATGCCGGTAGGTTTACTGGATGACTCGTCTTGGATGTTTGCACGGCTTCAAACAGGGCTCACATGGTTAAGTTTTGCATCTCAAAGATTTTACTTCAAAGATCACTTTCTCCACTTTCTCTTCTCGTTTTATCCGACCTTGATCCCACATTTCTGATGTCGTCGGTCATCTTATTTTCATCGCTGTAGCCTGGCATTATGAAGCTACTCAGTGGGCGTATTGAGGGTAGGGGTCGGTTGTAAAACAATGAGAAGAAAATGTTCCAAACCGAATCAACTTTATATCACACATCTTAGCAAACAGGATAGCTTAGCGATTAAACGTAGCTAGGTAGGTAAGTATACGGAACGCGGACGGTTTCTACAAGACTAGGTGTGCGACCGCCGAAGCCAGAATCCAGAATGTCAATGTGCTCGCCGCGGTCGCTTGTCCTCGTAGACTCCGTCAAGCGCCAACTGATGGCACTGGCGTCCCGTACGAATGGTTTGATGATGGATGACTGACGGTGTTGTCATCCCGAATACGACATACATTTATGGACATCGCAGGCTCTGCGTGTCCACCACCTAGATGGGTGACAACTGCGCTCACAGCATTGGATCACTTTCATGCTTCTTATCTTAACAGAAATATTTCCAAGAAGAGTTATTTTCTGTCGATTTAGCGCCACCCACCACTTTCCACGACCTTTACATCGGAAAGGCAACTTACGTTTCTTTCAGTTATCGATCCTACTTCAAGAAACTTTATTTAGAATAATGAAGTTTCTTTCATCTCAAGTTCTTTCTTCTCTATAAAATATTTTACTAATAAATAAATATCATAATCTTAGAATTCATTTCCAATCACTCAGTCTGAAATGAGGTTTATAATATTGTTTTTCATGGCACTTAAGCTAGCTCTATAGCTACATCGCGAGGAAACCGACATATCGTAGAACCTAAAAAGTTTGAAAATATGTGTCAAGTGCACGAAAGGAGCCTCTTTTAGGCGCACTTTTAACCCTTTCACCACACTTGGTTCGAAAGACGGTAGGAACCGAGCCGTAGTTTGTTGCCTGTTCTTGCGTCGGCTTGGTCGCGTGGAACTGGCACCTAGACTCACCTAGCTTTAAGACGTTTCAAAGTGATTCTTGAATAAATTTTATTGAGTTTGAGTTTGAAAGAATCAGTGGCACGATAAGAAGAAGAAGAAGCTAGCTCTAGGTGTAGTGCGAGCTGGACTAGTGCTTGCGAGGCGAGTCTGGCAGACGACACTGACGAACAGATTAATTCGGCGCTCTCGGGGATTTCCCGCGGGCTCTCTGACTCCCGATCCCTGACACTCAGCGGATTATTTGTTAAATGAATCCTACCGCTTTGTTTCAAGTGATTTGCCTATTTGCAGATGAAGTGATCACAATTTAGGAGTTTGTAGATCTTTCATTAAAAGTACTTCCAATGCAAAAAGTAGGCCTACCACAAGCTCTGTCTGACTTTGTCTCTGGCTCTGGTTTTGAGTCTGTGTGAATGCTGTCTAAATAAATCTTACGTCGAAACGTCACACACACAGTATAATACACTGGTGAGCACTCACAAAGACTCAAAACCAGAGCCAGAGATAAAGCCAGTCAGACCTTATGGTAGGCATACAGTTCATTTAAAGTGAAAAGGCATCTATTATTCAGTTGAACCACAAAGGTCACTCGGCAACGTCTTCAACTCTTCAATGTAATATTTTCCCCACTATTATTGTATTAATATTCATTTATCGTAGGACTCAAATCCCAGCCCATTTGAAATGCGTGAGTTTTACAGTACATTTTTTGCTTTCATTTTATTTGATTTAATATTCCTTTAGTGCTTGTACGTAACTGGGTTTAGTAAGCAGCTTTTTTTAGTAGTTCAAAACCGGGTTATCAACTAATAAAAAGTTCTGTCATTCAGTTCTTGGTTCATATATTATGTTTACTAGCAGTTGGTGCCCGAGCTTCGCTCGGTATTTTTTTTGGTAAACTGTTGTTGTGAATTATATTTAAATACCTACGAATTACCTACTTACTTAGTGATTAAATATTAATATTTTTCGATCTTACCGACATAATAATAAACTCCACTACTCGTCAATAGATGGCGTTCTCTGTCTCACTAACTCATGAATTAATCAACAGATGGCGCTAGGAGTTATGATTTTAGGATAAAGTTGATTATTTACTTTACGATTAGGGGGACATTTTCTAAAAATGAAACCTAGCTAGATCGTTTTGTCGTCCCCAAAAACCCCTGTATACTTAATTTCATGAAAATTGTTGGCTCAGTTTCCGAGATCCTAAATATATATATATATACATATATATATACAAGATTTTCTCGTTTAAAGGTATAAGATTTACATAATACCATTTGTGAATATGATGACTCATTCTATGTACAGGTACGTATGTATTGATATATTCGCCGCTAGAACATCATTATCATCAGCTTAAGGAAGCCCACTGATTGATATTATTATAAGCCTCCTACTATTTAAAAAAAAAACTAATCATCTGTAAAACAGTCCATCGGTGTAACTACAGAGCATAGAAGAGATTCTGTGTTATAGTACAGATACGCAAAACGTTACAATACCCTGTTATAAAATAAAAATAAATATATACATAATGATAACTACGTGTTTATTAGCTAGAACTATTTTTATTTAGAACACAAACTTAAGAAAATAACAAAATTAAATAAATAAATTATACATTATGTCTGTTTTAAATTACCCCATAATTAGATGGATAGATAGATAGAACATACTTTAGCATACACCACTTAAAATAAACAAAGAAATTCAGTTTTTTCTATTCAATTCATTCAAAAACATCAATGAGGAACACAAAGCGGTCGCTAAAAGCGCATATAATTATATAATTATAGGAATGGTGGCCTGTCTGTTTGTATTGTTGTTCCGTTCGCAGTGTCCAATTAAAAGTTTGTTATGTCGGCGTCGATACCCCCCCCCCCCCCCCTCTGCAGTTGCTTCCGGGAAATTAAATAGGAACTAATTAGGTGCAATTTTCAGTAAATTACCAATTTGTATCGTTATTTGCTGTACTGAGTAAAATAAGCAAAAAGAACAAGTTCGATTTTTAAGAGAACCCTGAAAGATTGAAATCTAAAGGTCCGCCCGCCCTTTAAGGCCTGCGCACACCTAGGTCGCTAGCGATGACGTTCAGTGAAACGCTGTCAAATTTGACAGCGATATTTGACAGCGTTTGATTGATCGCCATTGCCAGCGACCTAGGAGTGCGCAGGCCTTTAGTTTGGTAATTTTATTAGACTGGCCTCTAGCTCAGTTGGTAGTAGCTCTGCCTTCTGCGCCGCAGGTCGTGGGTTCGATCCCCACCGAGAACAAATATTTGTGTGGTGCACATAAATGTTTGTTCTCTGTCTGGGTGTTATATTGTATTCTAAGTATGTATTTACAAAAAAAAATGTATTCAAGTATTATATCAGCTATCTGGTTCCCATATTACAAGCTCTGCTTAGTTTGGGGCTGGGTAGTGTTGTGTGAATTGTCCGCAATATTTATTTATTTATTTATTTATTTATTTATTTATTTAATTATGACATAACTCGATCCCTCCCTAAGGGCCGCACACTCGGCGCGTTCAGGAACGGCATTCTACATAAAGTGACAGCTGAGGTGATGCTATGGAATTTAGATAATAATTATATTACTATTTTCTCCCAAATGTGCTAAAACTTGGTAACGTATATGTTCCTATGTTGAGCGCAAATGTACCCGATTAAGGCGAAGCAAAAAGGAAAGTTACGATTTTGACCAACTATTTAACTTTCCTATGAACGGGATATTTACGGATGGGTTTTCTTCTCTAAAGTCCTTTTTTAAATCATTTTAATTACATTATGATAAGACCATAGAAGTTCTTTTATAAAACAAAACGAAAATAATTATATTGTGACCCCAGTGTTTTACATGGGATTATTTTTTAATATAAAAGAAAAACATCATAGTTTTACGACTGTTTCTATACTAAAGTAATCATGATAATACTTCGCAAAGGGGACATTAATACTTGGAGTAAACGTGATGATCGTATTCTTATAATAAGTGGTTATCCATTCAGAATAAAAGTTCTACCACTCCTCTCTCAAATAGCGAAGAATCCGTAAAAAGCGGAGCGCGGCCTTCAAAGTTGATTGGTTCACGAAACTTGTAGAATTTCCGTCGAGGTTCCAATCTGCAGCACCACCAGCTGGCTTAACGGTTTAGCTATATCTTACAAACTATGGAGATTAGTTTGTACTAACATAAAAAAGGTGAAGAAAATAGTTAAATTAAATATTTATTTAATTAAAGATTTATTTTCAGGTTTTTTATCGAAATGAAATTAGTTTTGGGAATTTATGTACCTACTATAGATTTTTTAGTTTCTTGTGTAAGGAGCAAAATATTTATTTCGTTGCTTGATTTGATCTTATGGAGTTTGTCAGTATTGTGTGTACTTATCTATATTTCAGTGTATTTCTTCAAAAAGATTAATTTTGGGTCATTATCATCATAATCATAACGGAAAGACTTAATTGACTCCTACATCTTGACCGGCCTCTCAGCTCAGTTGGTAGTAGCTCTGCCTTCTACGCCGGAGGTCGTGGGTTCAATCCCCCATGAGATCAACTATTTGTGTGGTAAATGCGGATGTTTGTTCTCTGTCTGGGTGTTATATTGTATTCTAGGTAAGTATTTACAAAAAAATGTATATTAGAATTAGATCAGCTATTTACTTCCCATACAAAAATATTTATTCGAGAAAATAGTTATACAAAAATACAGATATACAATGGACCCCTCACTAGGACTAGCTTGTATCGCGGGAGACATAAAAGAGTTTACAAAATGTGTTAAGTGGCCTTTATCTACAAGCTCTGCTTAATTTGGGGCTAGATAGTGTTATGTGGGACGTCCGCAATATTGATCTTTACAATGCCATCGGTCCATCGCGTGGGCCAGGTTCCTATACGCTCTGTCTTCCGGTATGCTATTCGGTATAACTATGAACTTTGCTGAATAAAATTGCAGTAAATAACAAGTTCCCAAGTCCGGGACTACTTGACTAGAAGTTATTTAATAAGCGAGCGGTCGCCGGCTCCTATAACCTGATATAACCTGCTTAACTCAGCTCGCTAGTTTTCGACCCTACAGTAATTACTTTTCAAAACAATACATTTTATAACGACTGCTTGAATAATCACCCTTATATTATGTATGCGATCGTTTGTGAGTGGGTGGTAAATTTGCATACACAGCCACGAGATTCAATAATGCGATATTTGACAGAGTTTCACTGATCGCCACCGCAGAACGCAGAGCTTAATTAGGTCGTCTAGGTGGGTTACATATGAGTGGAGACGCGAGCCAATGCTAGTAATCAAACAATGATAGAACTGACTGGCCTCTAGCTCAGTTGGTAGTAGCTCTGCCTTCTGAGCCGTAGGTCGTGGGTTCGATCCCCACCGAGAACAAATATTTGTGTGGTGAACATAAATGTTCGTTCTCTGTCTGGGTGTTATATTGTATTCTAAGTATGTATTTACAAAAAAAAAATGCATTCAAGTATTATATCAGCTATCTGGTTCCCATATTACAAGCTCTGCTTAGTTTGGGGCTGGGTAGTGTTGTGTGAACTGTACACAATATTTATTTTTTATTATTTTAAACTGTGGTATGCAGTAGTAGAAGTCTTGGTGCCTTATGCACATCTAGATCGCCTGCGATAGCGATCAGTGCACCGCTGTCGAATATGGCACTGTCACGTCCCGTAGCCGTGTGTGCGGTGTATGCAAAACCCTATGCTGAAATTAATCGCCATCGCAGATTGCCTAAATGTGTGCAAGCCAAAGAGAAGGCAAGGGGTTAATCGAGGGAAGGACTACCGCAACAGAGATTCCGCGATTTTTATATTTCAAAACTTACAGTTAATAAATATTTTTTGGACAATCCATACAATTATCTAGCCCCAAATTAAGCAGAACTTGTACTATCGAAACGAGATAGCTGATAAAAGTACTTATTTTTTTGTAAATACATACTTAGAATACAATATAACACCCAGACAGAGAACCAACATCTTTGTTCACCACACAAATATTGGTCTCGGTGGGGATTGAACCCACGATCTACGGCGCAGAAGGCAGAGCTACTACCAACCGAGCTGAGAGGCCAGTTAAAAGTTTTGTGCTGAGTTTTAGGTATGTTTGCTATCTATATATTATTACAGTAACTGGTATTCAAAAATAACATTGAACTTTCGCGCAATTAAAATGAAATGTATTCGTACGAGAACCAAACATAATTAACTCTTGGAACTCCAAAGTCTCGGAATTACTTAATTTAAATAAACTGCTTGAGGAAAAGTGAGAGAAAATATTAAGAAAGTACATTAATTGCCTCCAGTGTGTACCTCTCTGTGTTAGCGCACGTCTCTTTGTGCAAGAGTTAGTACTACGACTTCTTACAGGCGCCACGGCTCAGTTGGTAGTAGCCCTGCCTTCCACGCCGTAGGCCGTGGGTTCGATCCCCACCGGGATCAAATATTTGTGTGGTGATACAGATGCTTGTTCTCTGCCGAAACGCAGCAATGCTGCTTCACGGCAGAATTAGGCATGGTAGTAGTATTTCCCTGGTCGAGCCTTTTACAAAATGTTCTACTTCTTACGTGTGGTGTAGTAATGCATTTGTTTTAGCCAGAGGAACGTTTCCTGTTAAGCGATTCTCTCAGGAAACCGTTCATCATCAGGTGGGCCTTATGTTGCTATTTCACTTTTCTCAAAAACTACTTTGACTATCTATACAATTTGTATTGTTCAAATAAACAGTTTTTTTGCCATTTTCCGTGCACAGTACTCATTCAGCGCCAAAACAGGTTACGCGTACGTTTTACATTTATTTACGTAAAAACAGTTATCTTTTATTAATTTCAAATGTAACTTTGCACAGCACATATTAACGCAATTTGTTCAGCAGATAGTATCGCTCTCCGCATTAAATAAACAAAATTAACTGTTTGCTTTCAATCCGCTCGTGTACGATAATAATATAAAAAGTAATGGGCGCGTCCCGTTCTCTTGAATACGCGTGTTGGGCGCGCTGTCATTCCTGCTGCGGTATTCCACTCTACCACTCCTATGACATTCCCAGTTTTGTAAATGCAAATCTTTTGAAAGGAATGTAAAAAGGTTGATGAATTTCTAATTGTGGACAACAGCCGGGCGTTTGATATTCTGTTACTATCAAAACCTTGATTAACAAATGAACGATACTGACAAATAGAGAAAAAGAGGACAGTGATTAAGTATCTTGTTGCCATAATTTATCAACCCCTGACTTTCTACTGCCACACTCTTATTACAAAATGGAGTTCCTATTTGCCATGCTTATTGCGTCAGCATTGGGTGTTGTTGCAATCGTTCCTTGTCAAAGATAAGTTTCTTTATAATCGTAGCTTTAAACAATGTCAAACTGACAGATGCAACAAGGTTGTTATTGCAATCACCCCACTGGAAAACACATTGCTGAAGTTAGGTACACGTAATATATGTCATACGGAGGGATCAGAATCGGGAGATATCATTATATTTTTGTGTCTATTATTTTATATAGGTCTATAATAGAAGAGTTAATAAATAATGATAACGCATCTGTAGAAAAGTTTCCGTGACTCATGTATGTCGTCACCAAATTCACGTGAGTTGAAGTGAGCCTTCGAATACCGTAGCTGTGAGGGGTCCCGGTTTTAGCCATGTTTTGTATAAATATGGTGTTAGCACTTTGATTTTACTCGTGAGCTGTTTTATGTTGCACGAACTTAGTAACAATAAACGAACGCTTACTAAAGAATTCTGTGAATGTTGAGTGTTCATATAAAGCAAACTATTATAGACACAAAAGGATCATTTTGAACTGATTCTTAAAATCTGCGCTAAACGCGTAGATTTTAAGAAACAGTTCAAAATAATCCTTTTTTTTTTGTTTATCTGATTTTTTTAGTATATTTTATTGATCTGTTTATCTACGTTTTAAGCTTAAAAATAAATATCTTAAACCTAAAATATAGAGTGCACTTACAACACCCCCTGATGTTGCAATAGGAGTGCGCTGACATTGATAAAGTTGCGAGTTATAACTCAAACAACAAGATTACGCTTCTAAAGAATTTAACATCCAAGTATAAAAGATAAATAGAACAATGTCGCCACAAATCTTTTAACATAAACAAAGTAAAGTATTCATCGACGTCACAACAAGTTAACGCACCCAAAACAAATCCTCAGCACAATAGAAGCCTTGCAATAAAACCCATAAAATTTATATCTAACCTCGATATCAGTAGAGAGAATACGTAATGAACATTACGAACAAAGGCGTGAAAAGAGCCGATACTGAATCGTGTAGGTGAGAAATTGATACCAATTCTCGCACACACGAAAATAAACCTTAACCGGAACAACCAAGAACGTTTTTTTCTCGCCGGGAAACCTGACAGCATGAAACACATTCCAAATCAAACGATTTTCAACCGCATCGCGATGTCTATAAAGTTGTAAATAAAGCTGTAAATGGTTACAAAAAGTAAGAATCGAAGATAAGTGAGGTGCCGCGACTCTCGTTCTGAAATATTACTGTGTTCTGAAGGTTCTCTTTGAAATCGCGTGTTGGTGCAGCGGGCTCTTTGTAGCTTCGTTTGAACATTTTTATCAGCTACGCCGTAGCGCTACGCCGTAGCGCTACAAGTAGTAGTACTACGCTGGTAGAGCTACGTCTCGTAGCGAGATAGAAAATGAGATAAGAAAATAAGTTTCTGACCGCTTACCGGTTGTTCTTTATTAAATTGGAATGTATAGTACCTATAAAATTATGCAAATAAAATGTGAATTTAAACATATTATCAACACTTTGGTTCCACGCTCCATAGCTCAGCCAGTCTTGATATTTAAAATTTTTCATCTAAACCAGTTTCCAATTTATCTAGAAAAAGTTTATTGCGGTTGTATTCAATTAAAAGTTAGCAGTTTCCCAACAAAGCAATGAGCTCCGAAACTCCCTCGCGACGCAGATTCTTTCTAACAGATTGAAAAAATGCTTTATCAGGTTTCGTTACCCTTGAGAATTCTGGTCTCATGATGTTAAAATATAAAAGTAGAGAGTTATAGTTTTGATTACCAACCTGATGTTGAGCGGTTACATAAAGCTACCACACACGCGTCTATTGAAAAAAGGTATTTTTGCAGGAAACTACTAAAACACCACTTTTGTTTTGTAATTTAACTCAATCTTTTCTCAAGAGTCCAGTATGCTACATTTAAAACTAATTTAATACAACTTGCAAGCCACAACCCTTGACTACCCCCTAACCTAGTCAGTCAATGTCAGATGCAATCACTACTACGAGATAAAGTGGAACACACTCGTACCTACGTCACTTCTCTTCCGCCGTATAAAGCAACGCACCACTTAATGGCGAAGGCTTTGCCAAGCTCCGTTGACTTTCTTCCCTTGGAAGGTTAGTGTGAGTTGAAAATAATGTAACGGTTCCTCAATATTTTTATAAAATTATTTTTTAATATAAACAACCAATTGTTGATTATTATCCCATATTATGACCACTATATACCAAAAATGTCACATTGTACAATAATATTGAACGCCTGACAGTCGTTTTGTAATGATTGTGTTTTAATCGTATAATATTTCCAAAATTAGCGCTTAAATGGATGTAAACTTTATATTTCATCATACAATTACATTTAATTGTTACTCAGCCTACTGTACACAATTAAATTAAACTCTCGGAAATTCCAAAGGAAATAAAAACAACAACAGCGGAAAAAATATTAGTTGAACAGCAAAATCGCTTTGAACCTCCCTTTTGATCTTCAAGTGTGTAATTTGTAATGTAAAAATCACTCATCTCTCGAATACAGCTTCAATTTTGCTCCGACCGACAAATCAAAAAAGGCGAGAGGCTCATTAGGGACTAATAACTAAAAGACCAGCACTTAGCACGAGGTGAAAGGTCTATTGAAGCTCAGTGACAGAGAAGCGTTTTTCTCTTCTGATGTGATTCTTTTTGTGTGCCGAATTGCAGCGGGAGGGGCCGTGAGGTGGGGGGTCCGGCCGGGCCCAGGCGTGCGCGGCGCCAGTCACGAGTCGGACGGCGCCGCGCTCGCACGTGCCGCGCGCCAGACACGCTCGCGTCCGCACCACGTTGGGCGCCACAACACAACCGGGACGAGTTATTATGACATAATAAATATGACCGCTTCCAGTGATGAGTGACGGATGATAAAGCAGTGCCTGTGTTGACAAACTCATTCGATAAAGGGAATAAGTGAGGTAACAAAGTGCTCTAATAACTGGTTTTAGTGAAGTGACAGGTGTTGTGTTTGCGCAAGTGATACTGATTAATAGGTAAGTAATTTATTTTCCTTAATTAATTTTGATAAATACCAAGTTCTTAAAATACTTGCAAACATTAAACAACACGTACTTATGGTAGTTTACAAATTTAGAAAATAACTAAATACATTTGTATATAAATAATACGTATAATTTTGCATTAACATAGTAATTTAATATGTATTATATACATTTTTTTATCACTTTAAGACCTCTTCTTTAGGTAATGACCTTCTTGAAAGTTCCCGTGTTATAACTATATTTTATGTAAGAGTATAAATAAATAAATAAATAAAATAAATAAATATTGTGGACAATATGATACGCTTATACTGAAACTTTTACTGGTTGTAAACCTGCTTATTATGTGAAAGTTTCGCTGTTTGGATGTTTAATGACTCAATCACGCGCTTACTACTAAACTGATTTAGATGAAACTTAGCATAAATATAATAACTTAACCTGGATTAACAAAATAGGCTTTTAATCCGAAAAATTTACAGGAACGGGGTAAAAAGCGACCACGCGGGTGAAACCGCGAACGACTGCGAGTTTTCTATACTGAGTCACTAAACTAGTACTTCAGAGATGAAGTATAAAAGAAAAAGAACCGTTTATTGCATTACAGAACCTACAATAAAATACAAGTCGAGCAAAACAATTTCCTTTTAGCTAAAACATGTAGAAGCCGTTGTTGCGACAGTATTTTACTACTCGTACATCGTACGAGCCCCCGAGCCTCCTTCGATAACTTATCCGCCATTCATCCAATGTGAGTAATGAGGTTCCCTCCAAACTTTCGCATATCGCAAAATATTTCACGCACATTACGCACAAAGGGAGCATAACAAAATATGTCGTTAATTGTCACGCGTCAATGGACTGCGAGGCAATCGCTGCCAACGATGAATTGTTGCGCAACTTGGAGAATCAATCCATTCTGAATATAGGTCAAGCGAAGGATTCCTTAATTCAGTGACAGTATTCAAGGAACATCTCTGACATTGTTTCTCGCCCGTTGTATTCAATTGTAAAGACAGACAGAGAAATAATGTGAACAAAACTTGGAAACAAATTAGACAGCGGAGTGGAATGGAGTGTCTCTTGTGGCTCCAAGCCATTATTCGTTTTCCAACTTAACGAAGCTTTTTCATATTCTCCGGAGAATTAATTATATGGGGATTAGGAAGAAATGTTTTTTTGGTTCATTATTTTGTAATGTTTCACAATCTGATCCTAGAGGCTCGAGCGCTTCACCGACTCCGCTAAACTAATTACAATGACGGAGATTTGCTAATTTGTATTTATGAGGCAGATATTGAGATTAATAGACTACTTTCAAGAAACCTTTAATATTAAGGCAACAAACTCAGCGGGTACAGATTTAACTTTAAGGTAGGTAACTCGCACTTTTAGCGAATCTATGGAGATAAACACAATCTTAATTTTCTGTTTGTGAAGTCAACCTACTGATACATAGCAAACGCACTTCAATTTGTATCTATCCGTTCTGAGAAAGAATATTCCCCGCATTATGAAATATTTCTGGAACACGTATCAGTGACGCCATAATATTTTATTAGCTATTCGGAATGAATAAACAAACCGACATCCAAGCTTTTATGACATAAGGCATATGGAATCTTCAACAATGGTTGGAACATAACTTGATGTTTATTTTACTGCCGGACTATATCCGCTCATTTTTCAATCGTTTTTGTTTGAGAAGAGCAACGTTTTATGGCGGGGACTGTAGGTATTCAATCTATGTCAGGATATATACCAACTATAAGGACCTATTTTCTATAAAAATACCCGCACTGTGTTTCAACAGAGCTAGCTACACTCGCCATTGTTCGTTAGTGTTGGTAGTACAACAGCATACAAATTCCGCCACTCACTTCACTTTTGGCAGATAAGTTGTTTTTTAACGAGCTTAGATTACAATTGTGAGCGTTTTAATGATAACCACCAATATAGAAGCAATATTTTATTAAAATTAGCTACCTACCATACCGCGCCGCATTCTCAGAATAGTTGAAGGTTAATGGATAGGTGGAGAAAGTTGTTATTCAATAATTAGTTTTAATACACGCGTACTTTTCTGGTTTAGTATTCAGCAGCTGATTTTCAAATATTTGACGATTTTATGTGTTTTTCTCTCTCTTTTTTGCACGCATCAGTATGTCTCAAGCGCATTGTAGGGCGCGTTCCCACAACTTAACATCAGGTAGGGCATATTTTTTTTATATAAAAGCTATATAAAAGTATATTTTTGTTGATGAAACATAAAAGTAATGGTTAAAAACATAAGAATTATTTAGTTAAATCACGAGAGTTATTTTGAATTGATTAGGTACCCATAATATCAAAATCTCAACTGGAGGTAAGTCCTGCGCAAACTCTCCAAAGTTCCATAACGTTTTCGGAAGTAAGTAAAACATTATAAGAAAGCCGATGAGTAAACAGAACAAAAGGGGCTCAGAGCATTGAGCTGGTTCCGGATAAATATTAAAACAGTTATCGAATGGTTCGCCACGTTTCAATCCTTTTGTTCTAAGTCGATCGCGCGCTCTCGTCTAACTATGAATATCGTGTTATTTATCCCTTACAGTAAGCAGAAGTGGTTGTTTGAGACTTCAAAAATTTCAAAGTTCTATTACTTTTCATAATGATGGGTGTTTAAATGCTACATACGCTCTAGTGTGCTCTCTTAAGTGAACCTCTTAGTACATCCATGGAAGATGTTGCCTCCTCTGTCCATATTCTATTCTGGAGCCACCACAATTTGCGCTTACACCCATGAGTACTGTTTAGTCCTAGACGGGAATCTAGAAAATTACACCCTATCACAGAGCTTGACAAACCATCATAACTTTATTCTGTTCCATCTAGCAATTATTATTATTATTTATTTAATTGTAAACAAATAACACACGCACGATTAAGTTGTGGTATGAGCTGCCTTCTGCGGTTTTCCCTCGGAGCTTCGACATGGGGTCCTTCAAAAGGCGAGTCTATCAAACTCGGAAATTTCAAATTGCCACGCACGAGTAAGTTGTGGAATAAGGCCGGCGGCGCATCAGCACCACCTCTGGTGTTGCAGGTGTCTATGGGCGACGGTGACTACTTTCCATCAGGTGGGCCGTCTGCTCGTCTGCCTGCTATGACATAAAAAAATTAAAAAAGGTAACGTACAAGTAAATCTAAGGCTATTAGATAGTACTTGTAACATAAACTAAGGTGTAGACATTGAAGGCAGAGACTACAATACATTAGTCAACAAATAATAATAGGCACCCATATACATAGTCTTGACCCCACACTAGGATTCTCTGTTACACAGAGGACTTTGGATACTATATTGATCTTGATAACATAGAAAAAGTAATTATTTAAAGTATACATAGCACATTGAGTACATTGCGTATGAAACACAATAGTTTTTTTACGACAGCATACATTTTCCTTTTCCGAAAGTTACTCCAACCCCCTGAGTAATTGAATAGAGATCCTTTGGACAAATATGCTTTTGCGAGTTGCTTCCGATTTTATTGTGGAGTCAAAGAGCATCGCGTCGAATGTTCTCGAGTTGGAGGCGAGAGAAGCGAGCCGGTGCCGGTGGTCAACTCTTAGCTGTGGTTTCCGGGAAAACGGTGGACGCTCTTTTATTATGATAATACTTATCTTTAGACAACTTTAAGGATATTTAAGGAGTTTATACTGGCCTCTCGCCTCCGTTGGTAGTAGCTCTGCCTTCCGAACTTATAGTCGTGGGTTCGATTCCCACCGAGAACAATAATTATTTGTGTGGTGAACACAGTTGTTTGTTCTCTGTCTGGGTGTTATATTGTATTCTAAGTATGTATTTACAAAAAAAATGTATATTATATCAGCTATCTGGTAAAGTTTATGTACACTATGCCAGTGCTCTCAAACGGTGAAGGAAAACATCGTGAGAAAACTGGCATATCGTGGAACCTAAAAAGTTAAAAAAAATAACTAAGTCATGGATAAAAACCAGCGTTATTAGGTGATTCATAAAAATATCATTCTTTACTATTTTTCTCTCACTTTAGTCGCATTTTTTCTATGTAGAAAATGTATCTTTAAATCTCATTTAAGATGTTTAAAGTTAATCGACGCATACCGTTAACCGCTGTCTTACGATCGTCATTGTGGCTAGTCTAGATTCACGAACCTTTTATGAAAATTCAAAGTGATTCCCGTAATTTTATTAACTCTTGACTATTGCCGCATCATCATTATCGTCAGGTGAGATTATTGTAATTGTTGACGTTGTTATTATAACTTAAGAAACTGAAAACTATTAAACAAATTCTCGCTCGCAGATTTTCTCTTTTTAAAAATATAAAATCAATGAACTTGTATCGAAAACTAATCTTAGTGTAGGAAAAGTAATTACATTTAATCTGGTTATATTTGGTTATTTTCTAGGAAATTTACGATATTTCATGCAGCGATTTTGTCAGGGACTAGTTCCAACTTTTCACACTAAAAGGAAACTCAATGAAAAAAAAAACTGAATGCATGTTGCCTTCAGCTCAGACTTTTTAAACTAAAATCTATTAAAGCTCACGATCCCCCCGAGCCAGTAAATTAACCTTAAGATCTCATAAGCACTCCATTAACTTAAAGATATCTGGTGTATGTTAAAACTCATTTATTACAATTAGTGTGTGCAAGGCCCATCGCCTTTGCTAGCAAAGCACATGATTAGTCAATTTCAAAGTCAAATCTTCTTTTTCTAATTACACTAAAAACATCAGATGCGCTTAGTGGCGAACAAACTACCAACTCAACTGATCTAAATCACTACCAATTGGAAGAAGGTTAATTAAGTTACTAAAATTTTGACGCAAGTAATTACTTTAAAAGCTTGGCTACCAGAAATATGAAAGGGGAATTATCGTGGATTATATTCTACTTAATAACATAAAATCACGTTTGTTTTAAATATTCTGTTCCTGACATGGGTGTCTTCTAAATTTGGTATAAAATCACTAGGCTTTTTACCTTTCGTGCTCAAGTCTCTGATGTGTAAAGTAAAACCAGCTTTAATATTTTTTTTGAACTGTCAATCAGTCACAATAACACCTAATTTCCTACTAAAGTACAAAAGGCCAGGCCACAACTGCCTGTCAGGTAATGTGACCCTCTTCAATGGGGTCCAATGCTGGTTGATTACTCGACGTTTTCCGACGTGAGATCATGTCGAATTGCTTACTGAACCCGACAGTTCTATTGATTTCAATAAATACAATTCAGAAAGCAGTTTCGAGGAAATACATTTTGTCGTCCTTTGAAAATCCTTTGATGCAAATAATATTCTGAAATTTTCAATTTTGGCTTGTTTCCGTATCGGATTCGATTGGAACACAACTCGATTACATACATGCTTCATCGTTTACTCGTTACTCGCGCAAAAGGTTGTGTGGGTGTTTTTGTGTGACAACAATTTGGAACATCCCACCTGGTGTTGAAAAATAGCAAATTTTAGCCTATAACGCAGGCTCATTTGACCCATACAAATGGATACAGCCTCATGGTGTCTGAAATTTTACAGGGCACCAATTCGAAACACAGTACTTACTGGAGCATTTTTTTAACTCAATACCATCTTTGGTGCTGTGGTATATCAGTGTTATTCCTTTTAGCAGATATATCTACAGAGTAAGATGACCTCTCAGCCGAAACAGAGCAATTTATAGCGCACCTCGGATCTCAGATGACCGCATATGATATACGACCGGCCGCTGAGTTACGGCGCGGGGAAAAATCCCCGACTCTCTAGAACGGGGATAGTTGTGACGTTTTAATTAAAGAACTTCAATTGTACTTTTTGGTTTTAAGTTTTTGAGATTTATGCATCGGGCAGTAGGTTTTTAGGTAAAGTTTTTATGACTAATGATTTAATACTGCGAGGTTTGCCAACTAATATGGCTATCAAATTGAAGGTCTTATATTGGCTCAACTAAATTATCCTCATTATTAACTGCAGGAAAACATAGATATCTGAAATCTTTTAAACAAAATTAATATGCGCAAGTACATAAACGTACACTCAATTGTATTATCTAAACGACGATCTAATTGGATGTGAAGGAGCTGATGTCGATTTGATATGCTCAGTATAACATTATGGGGGAAATTTCCAATAATTATCATCGCCGGATCAGCAAAGTTCGTAAGTTGTTTTGTATACGTTTTATTTTTTGGGAATAATGTTGGTTCTTTGTAAGAATGTATGAACGCCGGTTCACACGCTGCTCTAAGCTATGAACTAGTTGACATTTTTAAGTCGTATAGCAGGCACACATTGACCTTGTTAAAGTACAAAAATACCTTGCTAATAATTAGCTTGATCTGTAGGGGCGCAAAATTAGTGGATTAAGTCCCCATTTTTGTAAAACCAGAAAATGTATGTAAAACGCCAGGGCTCTGTAATCCTACACCGACAATGACACTCATTAAAACTCGAGGAAGGTCACTTTAACCCGTTTCCTGAAAGTTTCCGCTACACACAGGTCAAGCCAACTTTTTGCTGTTTCAACCGACGACGTGAGCCGACACCCGAATCTTCATGCACAAGTTTTACTCAACACATGGAATGAGAATTTTCAAAAACATCATTTGATGTAATGTCCAAATAATAATAAATAAATGAAAAATCCTTTACTCCATACTTATTTTAAATAACTTATATATCTATATTTTTATAAAAACTAACTAAGGACTCCTCGTCGGGTATGGGCCTCCTCCAAAAGTCTCCATTCTTTCCTCTCCTTCGCTTTCTTCGTCCGGTCTTTTCCTGCTAATTCGGTTATGTCGTCCTGCCATCTTTCCTGTAGTCTCCCTCGTCTCCTCTTGCCAGCTGGGCCGTTCCATAATGGTTTTTGTCAAAATACGAAATATCAATAATTTAAGATGACTTAGTGGACCTACACAGTAATAACCGTATAGAAACGTATAGACTCTGTCTCAACATACGAATAAAGTGAGTGATTTTTTTTCGACTTATAATACCGGCATGACGTTGGACCATTACTCATAAAAGAAGATTTTATGGCCGCTCCGCGCGAAGGTTTGGACAAGCTGAACATACACCAAACGGTTTATATGGACGTGGTTTATGGGTAGTATTATAGAGCTTTTCAGAGGCGTAAACTCTTCAAACTGTGATGCACGGACCGAGTTGAGGTTTGCTGAGGTTTAAGTCTCCCTAGTGATTCTAAAACGCTAGACGCTCAGCCCCAAGTCTCAGTCCGAACCTTCGGCGTATCAGTAAATACTCTTTGGTCGTAAATATGAAGTGTCTCGGGCGAGGCTCCGATAGAATACCTACTGCACGTGACCGCACTGTGCTCGCCGATCGCTTTTGACGTTCACATGAATTTGCTTGGTACTGCATATCGACTTATCAAGGCATCAAGAAGTCAAAGTCAAAGTGTTTATTGCAAAATGAAGATAATTAATAGATTGTAATAATAATTAATTATTATTATGATAAATAAAATTTATTTACACAAAGAAACTTACAATTAAACAAATATTTACAAAATGTACAAAATACACAAGAAACAGTTGAGCTATCTGCAGATCGTTACAAACGATCTAGAGATAGCTCAACTGATCCAAATCAGTGCCAGACGGAAGCGTCCCCAAGACGCTGGCGGCATTGCCACGCTGAATAGCAATGCTTATACGCTGCGCCAGATACCCACCAGCTCTTGGGTCACGCGTCGCCTCGATCAGTCGCCTAGACAAAATTTTGAAGACCCGCGAGGCCTCGGTTCCCCACGGACCCAGAGTCTCAACCCCAAGAGGAGCAAATAAGTAGGCTCTGTCGAGACCTGCATATTTGTGCTTCTTGAGATCCTCGGCCAGATCTGCCGCCGCGCCCGCCACAACGGATGTCCTTGGCAGATGAGAAGGCGCAAGTGTGTCGACACACGTAGCATCCCAGACAAGTTATTTATGATAAATTGTATTGACGAAATAATTAATTAGATTGCATAGAAGTGTTTATTGCATAAAACACATGTTGAAAAAGATTTTAAATTTATAAATGTCCAATGCATTCTACTTAAAACTAAGCGTGCAATATTAAGATTTACATAAAGAAACTTGAACATTTTTTTAAGAATTTTTTTTTTAAACTGAATTTTCATAAACAATTTTATATTTTTTTTTTACGTTTCTGAGTTTATGTATATATTTTTTATATTCAGCACGACAACCGTTTTGACGATTCAATCTTAGTCTCATCCAGGTCTTGTATAACGTCTACTCATCTCGCCACGACCACGACTAGGAGTATGATATGAACGAATACTCCCACGAGGTGTGTCTACAATGTCTGTATTAAATGAACCCACGGAAGAGAACATAAAGTAGTACTAGGGGCAGCTACCTCACAATAATCTTAAATCATCGTTTACGCGAGCGAATTAATAAATAAATTAATGAACGCGCCACATGTAATGAACATACGACACCGGATACGGTTATACATTGAATGTCACCCTCAGCCACACCTTGTATTGTCTCGTAACTACTAACTTCAGTTGTTTTTATTTATAATCTCGGCTATCGGATCGGAGAGTAGCTTATCTCTAAAAATAGGAAGATACAGACTAAATCTCCTTATTATAAGCGTTTCTTATATAATCAATATTTAAGCAACTGCCATCTCATGGTCGCGTGGAACTAGCACCTTGACTCACCTAGCTTTAAAACACAACACCTGTGTATGTGTAATACTTGTATGTAGGTAAGGCCAAATATTGTTGTGATGTTTAAATGTTTTTCAAATTTTATGTATCGGGTATAAAATGGTGGGTACTTAATAGAAATTTATGCTGGCACTAAAAAGCTTGAAGAGTAAGGTCACAGTTACTCGCTGCGGACTCCCTCTTACAGACAAAATTTGTGTTTAGCCTATACAAATCATACAAATTCCTTCCCTGGTTAGTTATTTCTTCTGAAAGCTTTATCAAAATAAAATTGTTTTATCAGTTTTCATCGTTCCCGTTTCGATGAACCGGTTGGTTCTGTGCACAAGTATTCAAAACGTTTCAACCAATTACTTACAAAAACATGAACTCGCAATTTGTATTTTCACATTCCAAATCTAACTTTCACTTTGATTAAGTTCTGACGGGGTGGAATACTTTTTAGCTTTTGAAATGAGTATTTATAGCTTTAGCAGTACTTATTAGCTAATTGAAGCTCAATTCTGACACCCAGATTATGATGTTATCGACTTTTTTTTAAATAATGGTATCGCACATTCTGTTCACGTAAGCTTCATAGTATAGTCAAACAGTGCCGGAATAAAGAAAAATAATAAAAATCTACAATTTCATTAAATATAGAATTCAAATTTATTCCTTATTATTTTTATTATATTATAAACAACTACCAAACTAGTTTTATTAATTAATACTTATCAGAATGTCATCAATAATAGGTGTATTTAATAATAATCATTTAAGGCTCGAACACACCTAGTTCGCTGGCGGTAGCGAACAGTGAAACGCTGTCAAATATTCGCTGTCAAATCTCAAATCTGACAGCGATATTTGACACCGTTTCACTGATCGCTACCGCCAGCGAACTAGGTGTGTTCGGGCCATAAATAAGAACCATTAATAACTCCCCGTTTTGTTGAGTATTCGTGACATTTCACTGTTACTTTAAGTTTCATTGTGATGACGATAAACAGCAATACATTTTCGAATGACAGCGCAATAATAAGCATTCAAGCTAATGAGTTTTTAAAATAAATAAACAGAGCGTCCTCTCGCCCGCGCCGCTATTTACCAGAGCATGCACCTTTACAATTCATTTCGGTCACAAACGGCCACAGCTTAATTGAAAGTGTTCATTTCATAAAGGTGTGTACACAACCTGTCGGTCTTCTCTCATTATGTAAACCCCTTCGTTCGAACGGAGAGAGCAGCTGGCTCACTCTACTTAGCATAAGCGATCACCACTTAAAATCCTTTCACCACACTTGGTTCGAAAGAATCACTGACACGATAAGAAGAAGAAGAAGCATAAGTGAATCAAAAATTTAGCAATGAGATATTTAAAAAACAATTTTGGAAATAATTCATTTAAGTTGACAAAAGTAGCAGCAAAACAGAGAGATGGACCAAGAACTAAAGTGACATTATCACTTCCAACTTATTTGTATGGTTCACGTCTAGTAACTATGAATCTGAAGACAAAACGTATGACGTCATTGGAAGGATGCATGAAGTCTGATGAGATTTGCCGAACAATGGACTTATTTAGTCTTATGATGATGCTGATAATCCAAATATTGAATTATGAGAGCACTTCTCTTTTTTTGACTAGATTTATCCTTTGAAAACGTGCAGAGTTGAAAACACTGGTACATAATTTAGTTAAAGCTGCATGCTTGCATGAAACAGAATTGAGATTATGGTGAGTAAGCCAATTAGTTTTGCAACTGAACGCTAACGCTTAGATGTGGCAAAGTATAGTGAGCTAGCTGTATTATATTCCAAGTGACAGCAAATAAACAATGTGTACTGTAGTGAATTGAATGAGCCCTCTGTGCCTCTCCGGCGCGGCGCGACCGCGGCCACCGATATTTCGAGACGGTTTTTGTCATTCATCGGTTCGGTTTTACATTGAATGTGGATTTATTCGGCCATTTATCCAGTTTGTAGGTCGAAGAACAAAAACAAATATGTTGAGTGTATCAAGCATGAGAATTATTGTCACCTACTATTGTCTCTCTGCTAACAATCTTTCGCCAGCTTCAAAAAAATACTAATGTTGACATTTATAACCCCTATATACAAACATACATAATCACAAATGATTTTATGAAAACGGGACAACGTTTGACCTGCCATATTTTATTTGCTTTTGTGAACATTTTGTGGTTTGGTATTGTAATATCATTGAGCTGAAATAATATTCATCAAAAATATTTTGCAGTAAGCTGTGGTAAGCGCATCGAATCGAGACATTATATACTCGTATTATGTATAAGTAATTGTCATAAAGCATTTTTTTTTTGTGTTGCGTTTATATACTAACATAGCTTAAGATAGACTGTAAGTTTTACTAACACAAATGGACCACATAGTTGTCTGATAAATAAATAAATAATAATAATAATAATTTGTAAAATAAATTAAAATTTTGCGTGTGTTCTTTGAATTATATTATTTTATTTTGAAAACTCTTGAAGATGCGATCTTCCAGTGGAAGCGGAACCAAAGAACACCAAATTTGTACAATACACCTTTGAAAACTTGTTACAAGAACATGCAGGGGATGGGGGGGAGGGGTTATGCAGGAAATAAATACCTGATGAAAATATAAGTTTGAGTTATTCCTTACTCCCAGTCGGGTTAGAGCTTGCAATACGACTCAAGGTGCTGCCGGTAGACCTACAGTACTTGGAAGCCTAGCCAATGCAGTAGTTTTCGGATTTTAGGAATTCGATTGTTCATTTTTGGAATTATAAGGTACAAGGTGGACAGCATAAAATGAACGTTTGGATTCCGTGTAAAAACCTCACGAGCCATTTGTTTATTCCTGTCTAAAAGAAAAGCGGATATTTAAAAATCTTAGAGGCTCGGTTTTACCATTCGCCGAAGTTCAGTTGCTAAACTCAAAATTTACCGGTAAAAATAAGTGTTTAACAATAACTGTCAAATATTTGATTGGGCAATTAGACATCAGGGAAACCGAGCCTTAGATTTCTAACGAAGCAAGGGGCTGATAATAGCGACTATACAAACCCAAACTCTATTATACAAACTAGAAACTAGTGTTAAGGTTCATCCATTTTTATAAAGTTTGGTTACTTCATCATCATCAGCCTGAAAAAGTCCACTGCTGGACATACACATTTCCAGGAAGAACGATTCTGAGCTCTGAGTGTTAAAAACAACAGAATTTCTGATGACCTTATTTTAGATTAATTTTCACGTTGCCATTTCGAAACGCGTTGGAATTAACTTCCAAGCAAACTCAGCGTCAACGTCAACTCAGCTCAAGGTCTACACTTTTATTATTTTGTGATTAAATTAGTTTAATATTTTTCCGCTATGCCTCTAACAACCCCTATACAATTGTCAAGAGTCTGTACCAAAGATCTGTGTAGACGTTTACCAGGTAATTATATTAATGAGCCTAGTTTATACGTTGACTTCTGCTATGATGTGTTATCATTGTTTATGTGATGACTGCATTGCATGGAGGGCTGTGATTGAAATTGTAATGATGAATAGTTTGAGGTTCCTTTGTATGTCGTAAATATTTCGTTATGTCCATTATTTCCGCATCGTGCTTACTGATGCATAATGATTTTAATAGTTTCATTGTTCTCTTGGTTCATTTATTTCTAAGGGTTCCTATAGATTTGTAATTGCAAATTCCTCAAGGATTTCGTAAGTCAAAGAACAAAATGGAAACCTTATAGGATCACTTTGATGTCCGTCTATCAATTCTCTTTGTCTCAGAAACTGCTAACATACCATTTCCGCGTATATATTTTATTTTTCATTTGAACATTATATTCAGCGAATTAAGGTTATTGAAAGTGGTTTTTCATTTTGGGTTTTCCCATACATGAAATGCCATCTATCTAATAGATTAATTAAGTTAGAAAAATTTCTTTTTAACAGCACATTAGGGTCTCATACCGTTAAAATTAAAGTGATACCTTCACCCGATATAAAAAAAAAGTAAAAAATAGACAGGCGGTCAAGAAATCCTATATGGGTTCAGTTTTTTTTTTGAGCTACAAATCAAATAAAACAATATTGTGCCTTAACTACCCCTTTCTCCCCACATCCCCTCGTATACGACCATAGTGCTATAACACATGTTGAGTTGCGAAGTGGGTCAGCGTGCCATGTATGGACTTCCCGCACCAGCCTTTGACATTATCGCTACCTATCTGTGGCATCGCACGACTCAGGGGAGATTGAGTCCCAGAGGGGAGAAAACTTCACCACCAAATGAACTTGTTTATCAAATGCAAAAAAAACGGCCAAGTGCGAGTCAGACTCGCCCATGAAGGTTTCCGTAGCAGCAAGTTACATCATATAATTTAATATTTGAATTGATTGAATTAAAGGTAAATTGCGGTTAACGATATAAGATGTCTTAAAAAAAAAGCAGCCAAGTGCGAGTCGGACTCGCCCATGAAAGGTTCCGTAGCATCAATTAACATAATATATTATAAAGGTTTTTGTAGTTCGTCGAAAGGTAAATTGCGGTTTACGATTTATGACGTATAAAAAAAAAAACCACTGACTAGATCTCGTTCAAACCAAATATCGTTGGAAGTTTACATATTAATGTACAACATATATATTTTTTGGATTTATCATTCTCTTATTTTAGAAGTTAGAGGGGGGGGGGGGGGGGGACCAACTTTTTTCTACTTTGGAAGTGTCTCTCGTGCAAACTATTCAGTTTAAAAAAAAACGATATTAGAAACCTCAACATCATTTTTAAAGACCTATCCATAGATACCCCAAACGTATGGGTTCGATGAAAAAAAAATTTTTGAGTTTCAGTTTCAAGTATCCCCCCAAAATTTATAGTTTTTTTCTATTTTTGTGTAAAAATCTTAATGCGGTTTACAGAATACATCTACTCACCAAGTTTCATCAGTCTAGCTCTTATGGTTTTGGAGAAAAATGGCTGTGACACGGCCGGACAGACAGACAGACAGACATGACGAATCTATAAGGGTTCCGTTTTTGCCATTTGGCTACGGAACCCTAAAAACTTACTGGTCTCGTTCAGACCAATTTTCGGTGGAAGTTTGCATGGTAATGTAAATCATATAATTTTGAGTTTCAGTTCTAAGTAATTTCTGCCCCCAAAATTTCTTGTTTTTTTCTATTTTTGTGTGAAATCGTATTGCGGTTCACAGAATACATCTACTTACCAAGTTTCAACAGTATAGTTCTTATAGTGTCGGTAAAAAGTGGCTGTGACATAAGAATGGACGACAGACAGACAGACATGACGAATCCATAAGGTTTCCGTTTTTTGCGATATGGCTACAGAACCCTAAAAATATACAAACAAATTTATGCTATTTCCGGATTACAATATATTTTTGTGAAAAAGTCTCATTACTAACTCAATTAATTCAACCTAACAGAAAACGCGTATAATTTATTGTGATCACGATTATGCGTTGCGTAGTCTCGCAGAGAGCAGAGGCCGCTTGATTACAAACGGGGCCCTTACGACTTTCTAAGGAGCTTGTTTACTCACAATAATTGCTATTAACGCAATTTACATCTTAAAGGTAAGCTAGGGACTTCACAGACATAATTCTTCTCAACAACTGAAATAAAACCAACCGAGCTTGTGCTCTATTGACAACAAGGTAAAGCTCAAAGTTGAACAGCGGCAAAGGTTACAACGTGTAGTTTAAGTTCCCTAAACGACAAGTGTACCGGCCTCCATTAAAACTAACTTCCGACTAATAAAGTTAGAACAAAGTCCATTTCCGCGCGTCCTGGATAATGTAGGTATGAGTGTGGGAACCGAGCCAGCGATGTATGGTGTGTGTGTTACAATGGCCGTTGTACAAAACTGTCGTTTGGGGAAGAAGTGGCGGATTATACAGGATTTAAACGTTGTTGGGAACTTTGAAATGCTGGACAATATTAAAACTGGTTGCCATGCTAGAAATTAATTTATACGTATTTATATTAAATGTTTCGTTGAAAGAGATACGTTCTATTGTTTAAAATTAAATTCATTCTAAGTAGATTTTATTGCGCAGTGTTTTGAGAATAAGTAGCTTATGCATTTTAGTGCAGTTCTAGTGTATAGTAGTAGATCTCGTTGTTAATTATAAAGATAGGGATGTGGCCATCACCGGTGATAATGGCGGGAGTTTCAATAGTTTAACCCTCTAACTGCGAGCTATCCATTCTCCAAATCGTCATAGTTATAACGTGAAAAACTAATTTATCACTCAACTCTAGTTGGGTAGTTACGCTACGCTGCGCTGTGACGATGTGCGAAAACTTATAATTTGACTTATTACATTTTCTGACATCAACTCAATAGCTTACTAATTCATTAAAACATCTCAATAATTCAAATAATTTCTGTGTCAGTATTTAATTTTATGTAAAGTGGGTTTTTGCTTAAAAATATTATTATAGTCGACCGTTAAAAATATTAAAGTTGGAAGCTATTTATTTAGTTATCGATTCTACGAACAAAACCGATGATTCTAACGTTGTTTGGCCATTAGAGAGAGGATTTGCGATTGAAGAGGTTGAGGCGGAAAACAGCAGACAAATCAAAACAAAACGGTCTTTATTCAGTAGAATCTTAAGGATCACTTTGAAGCACACTCTTGTACACCTTTGAATGAATAAAGCCTCCTTTTATACTCTGATCAATATCTCTTCGAATTAGCAAGTTGAAGTGGCAATGGGTAGGCCATTATGGCTCGTAGATCCAACAACCTGAGGGTAAAGACTCTTGAATGGTGACGACAAACTGCAAGACAATAGGCCATCATCCCACAGATCGCTAAAAGTCAGTTGACGGAGAAGACTCCAAATCTTTTTCTTAGAAACAGAAGGCTCAGACTGAGTTGAGAGTTGCTAATGTAAGAGGATTTACTTCGAATTGGAACTCTAGAATTCTATTTTATCAATTATTCTACCGATGCCGATGCTAAGATTACCTTAGATTGACACCTAGTTCTAGGTAACAATTTGCTACTACTCGGCAATTTCTAAACTTAATACTGTAGGTCTACCACAAGCTCTGTCTGGCTCTGGTTTTAAGTCTGTGTGAGTGTTGACTATTTAAAACCTACGTCACACATGGTATAATACACTGCGGTGAGCACTCACACAATCTCAAAACCAGAGCCAGAGACAGAGTTTGTGATAGGCCTACAGGGTGTAGATCCAGGATTAGACTACTTGTCAATAATGAGTTTTCAGTAAAGTAGTTTATTTTGGTCTGGCCATGGGCGGTGCCATCAGAAGCGACTATCTTCGAACTTACAATAGGGCGGTTTTAGTTCGAGTGGCGGGCGGCTAGGCGGTAGTCCCCCAGGCACCTCCCGACTAAGAGCCGCTACGACTACTTTGACCTATTATTTTTTGTGGTCAGTAGACTTTTATGTTTGACTAGCGGACGCCCGCGGCTTCGCTCGCCCCTTTGCCATTACGCTCCGTTGATTTTTCTTTTAAAAGTTTTCCTCTTTTTCTCCGCTTGGGGAAATCATTTTCCAATTTCCTTTCTTAGTGCACCCCTATGCTATAAAATAAACATACCCTCCAAGTTTCATCCTTCTAGGACTTACGGTTTAGGCTGAGCGTTGATTGTCAGTCAGTCAGTCAGTAACGTAAGCGTTTTATATATTTAGATTAGCTATCTGCCCATTGTTCTATAAATCACAAAAAAAACCAGTCAGATTAAAATCACTAAGGAATCAATATTTTTTATTATTTATTTATTAGGGTAAACAAACAGTATCACAATACATATAGCTAAAGTTAATGTTACATCTAAGTTTTAATAATTGTGGTTCCAACACCGTTTACCACAGGTTATTTCAAAAATTGTAACTTAACCTAAGTTATGAGAAATGTGTAGTACTATACTGAATTCTCAAGAATAAAGAATCAAAGAAGAATAAAAAAAGCTCCATAGTTACATGATGTAGTCTGGTTAAAACTCAACAAATTTATCTCGTTGAGTAGAGCCATTGAAAATAATATGTACGACTCTATTTGTACAATATAATAACATGAGATTTTCACTAGAATTCGAGCCACAAGGATGTTTTCATTGTACTCGTGTCCTTTGCTTTCAATATTTTTCCGGAATTAGTTAGTATACATTTGGGTAACAACATTACGTAGAACCAGCACTAAATAAACACGGGTTAGGCAGCGCTGCTTCGAGGAAGGCTAACTGTAAATAGTTAAATCTAAATGCCTTTGCCTATCAAAATATAAGTGGTTTTCTGACCGTAGGGGTGTGTTTACATTGCGTCAGTTCAAGCGCTGAATGTTACTTGTCTGTAAAGGGAGTTTGAAGTTATTTACACTCAAAACATGAATAAAGCTTTATTTAAATTATGTTCAGTATTAATTGAATAGCAGTGTTTTCAATTTGGTGGAGAAAAACATCGGGAGGAAACCAGTTAGTGTTTCAGCAGTGACGATGCACTTGCCACCTGTCAAGTATGGAAAAACAATTACTGAAAAATAATGGTATGTGTCAAATATAATTTTGGACGTGCCAATGACTACCTTTCTTTAGACTTGCTTAAATAATTTTGTTTATTTATACCTGGCACTGAGAGATTAAAAGGGATACCTACCGTGCCGTGCGTGCCGTGCGTGCCTGAGAATAGATTCCTGAGACTGTTTCTGTTTTTTGTTATTAGCATTATTTTGATTGCGGGGTACTCTAATAAAACCTACTTTCAACCTTCAGTCAAAAGATGGAAACAAAAATAGGAAAACAAGTCTGTACTTCAGTAACAAAATGAATTTTCTCTCGCTTAGCACTTATTACAGAAGGAGAGTAAAAGGAACGCTATGAGCATTTTCTAAATTTATTGTAAGCATACAAATGCATTATATGTATATTATACATATTTGATTTGATTTGATTTGATTTGATATTGTAAGCAATATATATAAGACTAGCAGCTGCCCGCGGCTTCGATCACCCCCTTACCGTAACGCCCCGTTTCCGTTACTTTTTCAGTATAAATAGTCATATGTCCGTCTCCGTCCGTCAGTCAGGCTGTGTTTTAATTTATCTTTTAAAAGTTTTTCCTCTTTTTCGTCTCTTAGGGAAATAATTTTCCAATTTCCTTTCTTAGTGCACCCCTACGCTATAAAAGGATCCTCCAAGTTTCATGCTTCTAGGACTTACGGTTTAGGCTGTGCGTTGATTGTCAGTCAGTAACGTAAGAGTTTTATATATTTAGAAGAAGAAAACAGCTTTTCCAGCTTGTTGTCCTTGAATATCCAAACTCTTTGTTTGACCTTAATAAGTGAGAAGGGCGGCATGCAGCCTCCAACCAGCTCCAATTGACTCCCAACAGCGGAAATTAAAGTAATAGTACGAGGAGCAACGACGCGGAGCGGAGATACGTAGAGCTGGCATTTTGATTAAATTTACTTTTGTGATGCATTACTGTAGTGCTTCTACGTATTGTGAACAAATTTGAAGTCCTTTTACCTAACAAACGCTTCTCGTGAAGGAAGTCATAGTGATCTAATAACAGCGCGTGTACTTCACATACACACATCAACATAGTCTAGGTATATTCAACATTCTGTTGACTTTTACAAAAACTGAAAAAAATTATTTAGAAACCTAGGTATGGCAAGAAACTTTATTTTGTGTTGTTTATTAATAATAATAAAATACAACTGCTTGATATTTTTATTAATAAAAACTAATGTTGGAACAAAATCTCGAATAATCTGAAAATCAATTCGAAATGGAATATCCCTAGACATTGTTGATGAGTGTACGTAACACGATTATTTTTAAAACATGTACAATAATCTTGGGCTTGCCTACCTAAGGTATAGAACGTTGACCGTGACGTTGATGTAGCTGCTAATACGGATACATAAACTTCACTAATTTTTTTTTAAATTAAAACTTTGGAATAGAGCTTCATGCTGAATGTTTTGAATGTTGAAAATAAAAATCCCTAGGTATGGTTACGAGAGACCTTAAAAATTTTGAAATTTTCCAAACCCATATATGATATTCTTTGAAATTACTGCTATATACTCTACATTATATTGATTATAATATATTTAAAAAACTTGGCGAAATAAAGATCACCCAGGGGTGAAAAAGACACATTGGAAAGGGTATTTTGTACTCGTTGTTTATACAAGCGTAAAGCTTAAATGCCACATCCATCTCTCGCACTAACACAGAAACATCATTCGTCGGACATCCAGATTACGTAGACAAGCGACACATGGTGTCGACACGAGGGGGGAGGGGCAAGGAGAGAAGGGGGGAAGGGTACGGCTAGGGTTGCTATGCTATAATTTGGTTAAATAGATTAGAAACCCTAAGGCCTACATTAAGGCTTAACGACTGAAGCCGGGATTGCTCTCTTGAGCATTTATCATCATCATAATCAGCCTGAAGTTCAATGTTAGATAAGGGCACGACCATTTGGGAAGTCAGATTCTGATCCCTCCATCCACCATTTTTCTTCGATCTTTAAAATTGTCTTCTATAGCCATGACTTATGATGTAGTCAATAATGCATAATTATATTATGAATACCTAAGTATAGGATATAGTCATAAGACTTTTTTCGTGATAAATACCCACATAAATACGGTGATCTCTTACAATTTCTTTTAGAAAGTATACGGACACTTAAGCGGCGGAAACGAGGAAATCACTTCGAGGAAACCCGAACAAAAACCAGGAAAACATGTAAAGAGTCAATATTATGTACGTTTCTATAAGATACATTTAATCTCGTAAGCCTTGCGCACAATCAAGCGTTCTGAGTTGGCGATCTGTGAAACGCCGTCAAATATCACTGTCATATCTTACACTGATCGCCACCGCAGAACGCTTATATTATGTACGCAAGGCTTTAATCTCTATGTTTTATTGGACTGTTTAATATGAAAATCATCATCCGCTTGTATAAGTCTACCGCTGGACATTGGCCTCAAGCGAAATTGGAGCCAAAGGATAGTTTAAATCATAATAAAAACCCCTGCCAGCCCTAAGTTCAGGAGTGCACAGGACTGGACTGGGCTGGAGTATCGCGTGTCACGTTGCATTTGAGAATAGTGTCAAGGTGTCTGCGCGATGTAAACGGGTTTACGGCTCGCATTGAGACCTGATGCTCGAGGGTTATACGACCAGCTGGAGTACTCTGGACTATCTAGAGCTTAGGTATGTGAAAATAGGTAGTGGAATAGCCTACGATTAGCACATATTTAAGCCTACTGTGGGCTTTTTTGATAAAACAACGTGCATATACGAGAGTTTAATATTTGGGAGTTTGGAACACCAAAAACAAGTTTTTTGCTCGTGGACTTCAGTGCCGAAATATTTGGAGTCAAAACACACAAAATTTAATCATGGTAAATATCTTATTGTTTCATTTAAATAGTGTTATAAACCACTATAGTTTCAAACGTTATACTAAGGGCTGGTTTCACGTATTGTCATTTAGCAATCCTTGAAACTAGCCCATAGTGTATTTTATTTAAATTTCACTTCTCTACAACATTTTATCAATTTAACAATGTAAAAGGACCCATCGAAATACTTCTTGAAATTGCTTTTGATTCGTTCGCTTGATCACAAATTCTTGACATTATCCCGTCCTATGTAATTTAATTTGAATACCCAACACTGTTGGTTTTACCCTAAATACCTGTAAACTAATCTCCAAGCATTGAATCCAAAACCAATACCGAAGGAATTCTTCCGAATATCCACGCACAAACCTCTCCTTGCGAACAACCGCTCGATTCTCCGAAGATGGTTTCGCATGAATCACAAATCCCCTGATGCAGGCTCGGCTTCCACACCAGGAGTTAAATGATTGGTTTCCTTCCTTGAGTCATCACTCTGAGGCGGCTTTCTCGGCAAAATGAGCTTTATCGCTCTGATCTACAATATAACGGTGGCTTGGGTTTAAGCGCGTTTTAACTTCGCAGTTGGTTCGATACTTTAAAAGTCAGTGTCATTTTAAAACCATTTTGTATCAAATCATGGAAGTCAAACAAACACTTTATCATGAAATAAATCTAGTGCTTATTAAAGTCGCACAACTACATGTATAAATCGCTTAATTCCTACAGTAAGTATTGATATAGCGAAAACTCTTCAGTGATTATAGCTACAGCTTTGGTTTACTTTAATACACCGCAAAAAATACAACTTCGTATCACGACGCCATCATCTTTCCTCTTATTCTTTTCTCCACCACTAGATGTCCTATTCCCAAAACCGGTTACCAGTATGAACATTTGAACATAGAATTAGTTTGTGCAGTCGAAGTGAAAGATCTCCGAGTGAGCACTGGCATCGCTTCTGCCCCTGAGTGATGGTCTCCCGGCATCTCTCCACCGACACCGGCCTCTGGGACGCAGTACTACGATGATTGATGACTGCAGCCGATTGTTATACCATTTGGCCAACTCAAAGGTTGCTGGTATTCTATTGGGAATTAGGTTTATAAACGGTCGCGATGTTTTAAATTAGTAAAGTTGAATAGGTCAACTAATTTTATGCTACCAAATACTCGTATCGGATGGATCAAAATTAAATAATATTTAATAAAAGAATTACCGCAATTAATTTTTTACTGGCCTCTCAGCTGTGTTGGTAGTAACTCTGCCTTCTGCGCCGTAGGTCGTGAGTTTGATCCCCGCCGAGAACAAATTATTTGTGTGGTGAACGCTGATGTTTGTTCTATGTATAGGTATTGTATTATAATTATGTATTTATATAACCAGGTATTATATCTGCAATTTGGTTCCCATAATACTAAGCTCTGCTTAATTTGGGGCTAGATAGTGTTGTGTGGATTGTCCACAATATTTATTTATTTATCAAGTTTAAATTGTTATAAGAGTAGCGTTGTTGATAGTTGACTGTGCTTGTAGTGTTTTGCATAAAACTCCCATGAATTTAAACGAAACATCACTCATAAAATAAATCGACATCAAAACACGCACCAGCAACCAACAAAATTGAATAATTCATTTCACTCATCAAAAAACCATGGCATATAGTAAAAGCCATACTGACGAGCTCACAGCGAGAACGGTCCAAAGTGATTTCATACGGCGGAATTACACAAGACATCAAACAGGCACAAAGCGTTCAGAGCGTGCACCGGCAGCCGCGGCCGCGCTGTGTATGACAGCCATTGTTCGAGACGACGACTGTTTATCACAAGCCTGTTTGTCCTGTTTGTCCTGTTTGCCCTGACGAAGACGAAGAGGACGATTGTCATTATCTTCGCCGATTACACGATTACTTTGAGACGGAGCCGTTTGAGGGTTTTTTGAATGGCTGTTTCAGGAAATGCGGCGTGTAGTGCTTGGATCGGACAAGTCGTTAGCGGAATTGTTTGCGTGGACTGTACTGGGAAACAATACAGGCTTTTGTTGTTGCTTTTTTTAGCACAATAGAAATATCAGCCTAACGTTTAGATAATAGAAAAAAATACGTCCAGGTGTTACTTGAACTTAAAACTTATTTGCTGCTAGGAGATGGCAATAGTTAAAGCTTTGTTTTTAATTTGGCAGAATTAAACAAGACTTAGTTATAGAGCTGCCCAAACTATCCAAGCAAACTGAACTTGTTCATTACCGAAGTTCTGTCAAACTGAAACCAAGACTCGTGATAGAGACCATTCGTAAACAGATTGTAGGATAACAAATTACACTTCAATAGTCCTACCACAAGCTCTGTCTGGCTCTGTCTCTGGCTCTTGTTTTGAGTCTGGGTGAGTGTTTTTTTTTTTTTTTTTTTAATTTATTTAATGGGCTTTGTCGCAATGCGACCACACTGCCCTATTATAACACAACAAATAAAAATTAACTTAATCTAAATTTATACAAACTTATTATTGTCTAGCTAAACCAATTTCTGCTAATTTATATAACATCTTGGCTTGATCCGACAAGGGACAAGCCAAGATGCTATTTATCATACCAACATTCATACATCTTCTTCCAAAACAACCTAATCTAAATCTATCATTTCGAACACACTCGGGTGAGTGCTCACCAGTGTATTATAGGTACTGTATGTGTGACGTTTTGACGTAGGATTTATTTAGTCAACACTCACAAAGACTCAAAACCAGAACCAGAGACAAAGCCAGACAGAGCTTTTGGTAGGCTTTAGTTTAGAAATTGCCGAGTAGTAGCAAATTGATACCTAAAACTAGGTGTCAATCTAAGGTTATTTTAGCATCGGTTTGAATAATTGATGAAACAGAATTCTAGAGTTCCAATTCGAAGTAAATCCTCTTACATTAGCAACTCTCAACTCGGTCTGAGAAGAACAATGGATCGACTCCAACCTCAACCATATAACTCACTGAATAATCAAATCAGCGCAGCGTCAAGGAAAAACACATTAGTTAATACTAACTGTACAAGCGGTGATGAATCGATTTTGTGGTTAAACATGCCGATGGCCAACCAGATGTTGAGAGGTTACTTTGACCTGTGAAAAATGAAAAAGAAAAAATGAAAAAAGTTTATTGAATGAACTCAAGAGAAAAACAAACAAGAACCTTAAATACAAACAAGGTCTAAGTACAAGGCGAGATGTTTGAGACAAAAGGGAATATATGAAAATTGTCTAACTACTAGGTAAGTGATGATAATGATTCTTTGAACTATGTTACTGTACTACTACTACATTATCACATTGAAGCTTGTGATAAACAGTGAAGTAGTGTTACAGTACACATTTTCAAAGATTGACTGAAAGTATATGGATAGTCAGGGCTCAAAATCAATCTTCATTCATAATTCATGCCCAGCAGTGAATTTCTAAGGCTAATGATAAACAGGCTGATGATGATGATGATGATGATGAAAAATGAGTTCTAACAAACATTGAAGTATCACGAATCCTAATTAGAGAATACTGAGAAAACGGAGGCTAAATGCTCCACTTTTTAGGGCATTCTAGCAATTCCAAACAATCAGAGAGTGTCGCCCCTCGCCCCTCGCCCCTCGCCCCTCGGCCCGCATCGCGGCTACATTGTAAGCATACATAATGTATCAGCAGCAGCGCGCTTGACGTGATCTCATTACGTAAACGCTCCTAACTTATAAACTAGTTGCCCTAAATGTTGGCTAAAAAACATCCAACATGTTTACGTCGGCTCTCTCTCATGCGCCAATAAGTCAAAAAGTTTCCTGTTATTTCCTCCGCGCGTGTCGAAATCGGGGCATTTACCCGAGTGTTTGTAAACTTGCCTCACATCAACTGAAGTGTCGTCTAACTTTTTTATAACCCCAGCTTCTGTATATTTGTCAAGTCTGTCGAGTCGACCTTCGGCGGTGATCTAATTCATGGCTCACATTTTTGCTCCCTCTTTTATTTTACTAACAAGTTCCGCAACAACTCCGTCGGTTTCATTCGCACCGGTGTTTTAATTAGTATCTTCCGAAAACCAGATGTCGTATTCTTCATTATAAATTTGGTGATGTAACTTTTGGAAGGAAAATTAGGCGAGCTCTCGTTCTTGCGATTTATCGCAAAACAATCAAAGCCGTTCGAGAGAGCTCTCCTTGCCAACTCCACGGAACTTTACAAAAGATGGACGTTAATGAAGCTTGTAGTTGTTAACTTCACGTTTAACTTTGGGTTTAGGCGGCATCTAATCAATGACGAGGCGCTGGAAATTGAATGTTTCAGTGGAACGCTTCTCAGTATTGACTCTAAACCGATTCCAAGTTCTAATAAATTTGTGAAGTAAAACTTCCTCAGGTAACTCGAGAGGAGTGTTTGTATTCGCTTTTGATTTATTGGCCTTGTTGGTTCTATTAAAATGTGGTTTTGAATTTTAAGACGTTTTCGTTATTGGTTCTTCTCTTCACTTGTTCTCGTTTACCCGAACTTTGAACTCTCTGGAGAGGTTTCACTTTTGTAATGTCAATTTGTTTAAGTAACTTGTATCTTGTTTACTGTATAACAAAAATGTCTAACATCGAATACCAATATTCGTGAACTTGCTACATTTGGCCGCGCAGGGACTACTTTAACGGGCCTTTCCAATTATATTCGCGAGATCAATTTTTTATATTTCCTGTTTCTTATTCCTTTGTTTTTGGCATTCTACTTCTCCCAAGTTTATAGACTCATTCCAGATTACACCCACCCGGACTTATTACGAGTCAACTCCATTACATCATCATGACAAGGTAAATATAACTTTTCGCTGTATTGTATCTTTAAGTTTATTTATTATCCAGTCTGTATAATATTTTTTATAAATTTTACATTTTATCTCATACATAAATACAAAGTGGGGTAGTATATCTCGTGTCAGGGCTACCAACACCTAGGTATATCTTGTTCCTACCACTTCAACAAAATTGAAATACTGCTGCTCTACAACCTTGCGGACATCTAGATCACCTGCGATGGCGATAAATGTATTGCAGCCAAATATCACAATGTCAAATTAAAAAAAAAATGCGTGACAGTTCGTGCAGTAATGGGTTTTAGATGTATGCAAAACCCTATGCATCGCCATCACAGAACACAGCTTAGGTTGTTCGATTCCGATACAAACTGAATTTACACAACTATGGGCAAACAAAGTATAAATGTACACTGAAATAGCTGTAATAGAATTTTACATCATTCTTTTTCTGAAGCCCCGACTGCCACGACCAACGGCTGACACTCCAACTTTATATAACTGGCCGGTAATAAGGACCACTGTAAAAGCCTATTACAGGTATTTCAGTGTACATTAATACTTTATTCGCCCATAGTTGTGTAAATTAAGTTTGTATGGAAATCGTACCCCCTTAAGATAGATGTACAAGAGGATTATCAGATAGAGATTTTATAAGACAGAGGCGCAAGGTTCAAGTCTTTGAATAATTTAAGATTCTTTTTACCGATATTTGATTGTCAATAATTAATTCCATAGAAAAATTTGATTAATTTAGTAATACCTCTGGCTAGTAATACCTAGTAGCTATCGTCCAAGCTGGCTGTACAAATAGCTTCTACATCAAGCTGTAGTCCATTGTTCCCGACCTAGTTTAGCAACCCTATCTTAAACTCGGTTAATAAACGTAAATCCAGTACAAAGTGAACTGTATTTCGACTGCGGCTTACCCAAGATTTGTAAGGCCCATATAAATCGACTAAATAGGGAGGGGAAGCACACGAGCTCATAACTACTTAACAGAGACACTGCTTTTCCTTTTATTGTACTTGCCTAGCTTGTTTCAAAGCAAGTTTTATTATCTCAAAGTAAACACCCGATAAAAACATTTCTGTCTTTGTTTTTGACAAGTCATAGTGATACGCGATGGCGATCAGTTTCAGCAAAGGCTTTGCATACATGCGCACACCCTGTCGCGGACTTTAACAACGCTATATTTGACAGCGATACACTTCTTCTTCTTATCGTGTCACTGATTCTTTCGAAACAAGTGTGCTGAAAGGATTTTAAGTGCGCCTCAAAAAGGCTCCTTAGGTGCACTAGACACATATTTTCGAACTTTTAAGGTTCTACGATATGCCGGTTTAACCATGATAGCGATACACTATCATGGTTTAACTATCACGGTCCATGAGATATAGCCTGGTGACAGACGGACAGACAGGCAGACAGACTAACGGACGGAGACCGATGTCTTATGCTGCCTTCCTACGGTGTGTAGTTCTGCAGATCATCACGCACAGCCGACGACGACGCACGGCAACGCACACAGACCGGGCTCCTGTGCTACCGCGCACCTCGGCACACGAGACCGTTCCCATGGTGTGTCGTGCGAGCTGATCCACCTCCGTGCGCGATACACACCGGTGAGAAGGGGCTATTAGTAATAGGCTCTCGTTTTGACCTTTGGGTACGGAACCTAGTTTATAGATAGTGTTTATAGACACTATTCCTTCTAACAGTTTATAGTATATGTGTGCAAGCTTCCGTCAATGTTTGAGTGTTATCGGTACACACTAATTACCTATGAGTGCACACGCACACTACAATGAATAGACTACGGTTCGCGACTGCCACTCGGAGCTAACTCCCCGCACCCCGCGATCCCCTCAACCGACAATTGGTGGGGCGCGTCTTTGTGAATTGCACGTGAATGTATTGTTTGTAATGTGTTTTAATTAATTTATTTCCCTGTGTACATACTAAACATACTGTTTATAATACCCTCAAGTGGGTGCGGTAAAACCTGGCCGAATAAGGAACGCCCATCGCAAGTATTTAATTATGTCTCGGTTTGAAACGTTTGTATTGCGGTGCCAATCCAGTACGTACACGTTACATTCTGCATAATTAGTTGCGGATCCTCAAGGTTTTATTACCTGTTAATGTTATTTTTGTCTTGGTTTACACAATTCAGAACTAGATGGCGCCCCAAAATTTGTAACGATCCTAGATCGCGCTATCGTTGCGTTTTGTGATTTACTTGACCTTGACATATATCAAATCACTACTATGGAACTACTGGAGGTTGGCATCACATACATGACGCATGCGCACACTTAAGTCACTGGCGATGGCGATCAGTGTAACGCTAGGTGTGCGCATGCGTCATGTATGTGAAGCCAATCCACAGAAGTTTCATCTATCTATCTATCTATTTAGCCTGTATGCACGCCCTGCTGGGTATAGGCCTCCTCCCTAATAAGCCACTCTCTTCGGTCCTGTGCCAGTCTCCGCCATTGCTGCCCAACTACTCCGACAGTGACATCCGACCAACGGGCGGGTGGTCTGCCTCGTGGTCGCTGTGCGTCTCTTGGCCACCATTCTGTAATCGCCGTTGTCCATCTTCCATCATTTCTTCTGGCCACGTGTCCTGCCCATCTCCACTTCAGACTAGTGATCCGCATACCTACGTCTACGACTTTCGTTCGGCGTCGTATCTCCACGTTGGGTATGGATATTGGGTTGCTCTTTGTGTTACTTTTAGGTTGTGCATGTATTCCTTTGTGAGCGGCCATGTTTCGGATCCATAAGTTAGTATAGGCAGGACACATTGGTTAAATGCCTTGGTTTTCAGGCATTGTGGAATTTTGGATTTGAAGATGTCCTCCAGCTTTCCAAAAGCAGCCCATCCCAGCTGGACTCTTCTAGCGATCTCTTTTGCTTGAGAATGTCGGAGTCAAAGGATAAACAGTGTCCTAGGTATATGTACTCGTCTACTACCTCAATGTGGCAGTTATCCACAGTGATGTTGAGTCTGGAGGTAGGACGGTTTACCATGATTTATGTTTTCGCCATGTTCATTCTTAGACCGATTTACAATGAAACTCTATGCAGGTCGTTTAGCATTGTTTGCAGATCAGCCGCGTTCTCAGCTATGATGATCAGGTCATTGGCAAAACGTAAATGTGATAAATGCCGGCCGTTGATATTGACTCCCATCTCATTCCAGTCAAGTGCCTTCATTGCGTCTTCTAGTACACTCGTGAATAGCTTCGGCGAGATGGTGTCTCCCTGTCGTACGCCTCTCTATTTATTGGTATATAGCCAGAGAGAGTGTGCATATTCACTTGCAACGTGGCATTTCGATACAACTCCCGGAGGATGTCCACATATCGCTTGTCAATGTTGCAACGATTTAGAGAATGAAACACAGCCCAGTGCTCGACACTGTCGAATGCCTTTTCGTAATCGACAAAGGCAAGACACAAGGGCTGGTCATATTCGTGGCATCTCTCCATCAATTGCTTGACAGCATGTATGTGGTCGATCGTAGAGTATCCACTCCGGAAGCCAGCTTGTTCTATCGGTTGGTATTCGTCGAGACAGCGAGAGAGCCTGTTGCAAAGGACTTTGGCGAAAAGTTTATAAACCTGGGAGAGAAGGCTTATTGGGCGATAATTCTGCAATTTACTTTTATCGCCTTTTTTATGAAGGATCGTTACAATAGCATTTTCCCACGCTTTGGGTGTAACACTTTCATACAGTACCTTGTTGAAAAGTTTTGAGAGGGGTTTCAGTACGTATGGACAACCTGCTTGCAGTATCTCCACGTATACTCCGTCCTCACCAGCGGCTTTTCCACGTTTCATACGTCTGAGAGCACACTCTATTTCGTCTTCTGTAAGATGAGGTAACAACTCATCTTCCAGGCGCTCATGAGGGTATGTTCTTGGATCTTGCTTGTCAAGTGATTTCGGCTCCTCTACTTTTGATACATAGAGATTTGCATAAAACTCTTCAACTGTGTGTATTATTTCATCTCGATCTGTTGTAATGTAGCCTGAACTATCTGTTAATCTGTTCATTTTTCTAGCTCTCTTTGATCCAATTCACTATTAATTCTTAAATTTCTTCTTTGAGACAATAATGCCAGCGTATTAGAGGACAACTTTTTGTCTTTTGACTTAGTTAGACGAAGATGTTTTCTCGTGGTTTCCACGGAGATGGTTCACAGTTTTTCGTTTAGTACGTCAACATCCAAGTTTTCATCTTGGAGTGTCAAACTGATTTTTAAGGTCGAAGCGAAATTCATTACCTAAAGACAAATAAGCGTCTCTTTCATATTTTGGGTGGTGTTTTCGTATCATGTTTGAACGCTCTTTATGCAGGTTATACTTAAATGTGGCTCTCACTAGACGATGGTCACTACTTGTTTTAAAATGGTTGCGGACATTCATATTCATATTCATTTATTCATTGTTTCATGTGTATTATAGGTCTTAGGGGGTAATAACGTCCAGAACATGAGCCCCGCTGGGGCATTACAATGGCCTTACGGCAAAATTAAATTAAATTATGTAAATCTAGGTAACAAACTTCTGTAGAGAATCTAGCTTAACAATAAAAACTTAAATCTTAAATCTATGTATGACTATTTGACTTGGACGGCTTGGTAATATTTAGAGGTAGGTAAGGTCTAGTTTTTAAATCTCGTCTTCCATAAATTCCTTAATGCTGTAGTATGATTTATTGATGAGCAGTTTTTTAAATTTTCTTTTAAAAGTGATATTTTCAGCTTCGTTTTTAATTTTATCTGGGATTTTATTAAATATTACTATTGATCTATAGTAGGGACTGTTTTTATACATTTCTAATTTCTAATTCACATCGGTGATGCAGTTCTTTTGTGATAATAAAATGTAATCGATTTCGGTTCGAGTTCTTCCATCCGGGCTGAACCAAGTCCACTTTCTGGAACCTCTTTTTTTAAAAAAGGTGTTCATGGCGTAAAGTTTGCGTTGTTCCAGAAAGTTAACAAGTAATTGTCCTCGTGCGTTTCGAGTTCCCAGACCATATTTGCCAACGGAGTATTCATTCTCGAGCTTCTGTCTTATTTTCGCATTAAAATCTCCAATAATGGTGGTGTAAAAACAAGGTTTTTCATTATACGCCATTTCTATTTCCTCATAGAAACTCTCTACTTCATCGTTGGGGTGAGCTGAAGTTGGCGCGTAAACTTGAATTATTTTCAAGGCATAACTTTTGTTTAGTTTAAGGATTAGGTAACAAAAATTCACAAAGCCTTTCGTTAGTACTCAGAGTCCTTGTATTAAACGTAGCCAGGGTCATGGTAGTAGTTTGGCAGCTGGGTCTCTTCCGGTGATTCTTAGCACCCTCTGCCCCGCTGGAACCAGAGTCGCTGCCCGAACTTGGAATAGCGGGGCTGCCGGGGACTGAGGGCCGTTCTTTATTGGCGTTTATCATGTTAGGGGGGGAGGGTTTGGCCTTAAAACACCACGCTGGCCAGTGCGTCTTGGTGAGTCGCCAGAGTCTTTTTCGTTGTTTAGCAGGGTGCACCACGTGCAGGGGAGGTTGGCTTGGGGGAAAAGATGTTGGGTCCCCCTTACACCCCTGAAGTTTCATTGATTTGATATATCTACGTAATTGCAGCCATGTAGTCTCTGTTTAAAGAAATCAAGTTCACCAGAACTTTCTGGATGTGACGTGACAACTGCGACTATGTAGCTGTCTCACCGCATAGATGTCTCACCGTCAATGAAAATGCACTAGATTTACCACCATTTAGAAAATATTGGTATCCAGAGGTGGTGGTATCTCGAACCTCCATTGTTCTTCAACAACAAACAAACTAAATCAAATTCCAGAAACTTTTCCAACTATTTCCGGTAAACAAAAGAACTCCGTTTTGATGGAAAACGGATGATTATTTACAGACAAATTTAAAGAAGAATTTTAAAGAAAATTGGTTGAAACATGTACAGTTGGCCACACATTAAGCTACACACTGTACCTAAGTAGGTATATTTTTTTTAGGGTAGTTATAGGTATCTACATGAAAACAAAACAGAGATTGGTAAGAAACGGACAGCGAGATAACAGGCAGCTCGTAGGACGAACAAAATAACAAAAATATATCGCACCCCCACATAATTCACAGCGTTCAAATTAAAAAATATCAAAGGCTAAAACTTGTGTTGTGTAGTCGTGCGTACTTGAACCATTCTGCTGAATAAGTACAAAAAGCCGAGTACATCAGCCTCCTAGCTCCAGGAAAATAACAATTATAACGTGACGTCATAACGCGCGGTGTCACGTCGCGTCGTCACCCACTGACGCGTCATTAATTACGTCACTCGACAGCTGAGTTACTGTCTTCAGCGTTGTACTCGCGGCCTGAAGTATGCGACATAATATATAATTACACGAAACGTGACGTAAGTGTCAAGGACTTTAGCATCTGTAGCCAAGTCGCTGTCTACATTCTATGACGGTGACGGGGGACAAATGGTATGGAAATGTCACGTAGATTGTGAAAAAGTCCTTGGCAAGTGTTTTGGTATCATAAATAAAGAAATACGAAAGAAGGAAGAACACTTTAGAAATCAAAATTCTAAAGACCGCGAAAAATCTGTGTATAGAGAAGGCCCAGAGTTGTTCTTTCTGGAAATGTGTGGAAGAAGCCTCAGTCTAACTGTTAACACCTAACTGTAAGCCTACCATGAACTCTGTCTGGCTCTGTGTCTGGCTCTGGTTTTGAGTCTGTGTGAGTGCTCACCAGTGCATTATACTGTGTGTGTGACGTTTTGACGTAGGATTTATTTAGTCAACACTAACACAGACTCAAAACCAGAACCAGAGACAGAGCCAGACAGAACTCATGGTAGCCCTACTGATGCCGTCCCATGATGCACCAGTGTTCATAATGGGATGTTTAAATAGGAACCAAACTTGATTATCCCAATAGCATTACTTTCATACATAACTGCGAACCACCCATAAGTAACAATTTAGTGATTGTTTGCTCATTTGTGTGCAAATTGAAGTGCTGCACAAAAGCAAATTGTTAGAATTTAAATTAGTATTCAAATACATTATTATTGGCAATCCGATTGATGTGTATTCATTTCGATAAAAGCAAATAGTTTCGAGTTAGTTTATAGAACAATTTTTGTTTTATTTACGGTTGAAATATATTTATTTCTCTTAAGAATTAAAAATTCACTTACAGAGAAAACTAAGCTAAATAAGTAAAGTAGTGTGCCTTTCAGCGTAAAGATAGGTCATAAATTTAAAGTGTACATAGTGTTAAAAATAATCTAATAGTAAAATCATAGTGGGTAGTTTTGTGCGTTCCGGCTTATAATAGTATTTACTTTTGGGACATTATTAATATGATTTTAGACACCTCTAGCTCCTGACTCGCCATGCATTCATCAATCACTGGCAAAATCTACAACTTCAGATGAGGCCCAAAAAGTCAAAGGTCCTTCCTCCTCACTCAGGTAAAAACGGGTAAAAAGGTCAAATTTCTCATCCATTCGTCGACATCAAATTTAATTTTTCCATGCAACCATAAATTGTTCCCAAGTCACATAATTAAGTGGAAAAACTTGATTAGCTTGGGGATAAATCATAGGAATTAATCCGCATGACAGTGGACCCCGGGGACGAGTATGATTAATAATGGAGCACGTAGGGACGCACCTGTGACGTCACATCCCCCCTTACATTCTATGGGCGGAAAATCGTTTGTTCTTATTATGAGTGCACACAGCTTGTGTAAACTAATCAGGGGTTTTCACTAACGGCCAAGTATGTGGGAGACTAACTAATTATTTATTTATTAACTAAAAAAAAATGTCTTCAAAATTTTGTCTAGGCGACTGATCGAAGCGACGCGTGACCCAAGAGCTGGTGGGTATCTGGCGCAGCGTATAATAAGCATTGCTATTCAGCGTGGCAATGCCACCAGCGTCTTGGGGATGCTTCCGTCTGGCACTGATTTGGATCAGTTGAGCTATCTCTAGATCGTTTGTAACGATCTGCAGATAGCTCAACTGTTTCTTGTGTATTTTGTACATTTTGTAAATATTTTGTTTAATTGTTTCTTTGTGTAAATAAATAAAGTTAACTAGAACGTCTGTCATTGCCACCACTAAAACGATTATTTAAAAAAAAAATAAGATTAAAAAATTAAACGAAAACTTTCAGAGTTAAAACAAATATCTTTAGATACCATAATGTCGATTTAAGACTTCAGAAACTCATATAGTATTGCTTTAACATCTCATCAGTAGGCCTACCATCAGCTCTGTCTGGCTCTGTCTGGCTCTGTCTCTGGTTCTGGTTTTGAGTCTTTGTGAGTGTTGACTAAATAAATCCTACGTCAAACATCACACGCACAGTATAATGCACTGGTGAGCACTCACACAGACTAAAAACCAGAGCCAGACAGAGCTCATGGTAGGCCTACAGTTTTATCAAAAATCCGAAAATAAGATAGAAGCACAGTAGAACGATTCATTCTGTGTGAACTCCACGCAACTTATTAATAATATTTATGGATTGGGGAACATTATTGGGTAATCAAATGTGAATATCAGTATTCGATAAAGGTCACAAGGCCTCAGGCTCAAATAGAAACGGCAGGCTCAATGTTCGGCTTCAAATACCGTAGTAATTCCTGTGATATTATGTTCCAAGGTCTCGTCATAAATAATGCCTCCTACACAAATGTCTAAAACCTTATACACGAGTAGCTAAGAACGATATGTTTGTAGATAAATTTAACTTTTCCTAACGTTTATTTGTAGAAATAACATACTAGAAAAACTTCTTACGCTATATACTTATGGTTTTGATTTATTATTTGGTTATGCTTAGATGTAATCACTAATGTCAAAGACAAAGTAAAGAGTTAAACACACTTTTTACTTTTACTTTGACTTTGACATTCAGTAGAATCGCAAGGATCACTTTGAAACGTCTTAAAGCTAGTGCCAGTTCAATGTAAATCTAAAGGCCACTGTTTTTTTGCAACACTTGTAGGCGTAATCACAATTTTGTAATATTTTTAAACGACTTGCTCTCGTGTGTATTTTTTTTTTTTTTTTTTTAATGTTTGTTACCGCATAACTTCGTCATTTGTCAGCCGATTTGAAAAAATATTTTTTTATCTGAAAGGTACTGCTTCCAGATTGGTCCCATTTTAATTTTATGAAAATCGGTGTTGCCATTTTTTTTAAAATATTTTTTTTTATATTTGTAACTGCATGCCTCCCTCATTTATGAACCGATTTAGAAAATTACTTTTTTATTTGGAAGGTTATGCTTACGTCCAGATTGTCCCAAACAAATTTCATTAAAATCGGTTTAGCCGTTTGACAATGAAGTCGGTTTCTCAAGTTTTTCAAACTTATAATTATGTTCTAATACCTTTGATGGATGGCAAAGTTTAAATTTGACATCGGCTTAAACCGATTTTTCTAAAAATAATTATAAGTTTAAAAAACTTGAGAAACCGACTTCATTGCCAAACGGCTAAACCGATTTTAATGAAATTTGTTTGGGACAGTCTGGACGTAAAAATAACCTTCCAAATAAAAAAATAATTTTCTAAATCGGTTCATAAATGACGAAGGCATGCAGTTACAAACATTAAAAAAATTATTTAAAAAAAAATGGCAACACCGATTTTAATAAAATTAAAATGGGACCAATCTGGAAGCATTACCTTTCAGATAAAAAAATAATTTTTCAAATCGGCTCACAAATGACGAAGTTATGCGGTAACAAACATTAAAAAAAAAAATAAAAAAAAAAGTAAAAAAAAAAAAAACATACAACCGAATTGAGAACCTCCTCCTTTTTGATTGGAAGTCGGTTAAAAATGAGACAGATCCCTCTGGGATGTGTCGATTCCAAAATTGTACAACACTAAAAATATTAAGTTATTGACAGTAAAAGTAATGTGATTTTAAATGAAATAATGTTGTTTCATTCCTAATTCCAATATGTTCGGTCAATACAGGTATTTAAACAGCGCAGAGTTAACACACTTTAGATAAATCTCCTTGCCGCTTTAAAACAAACTAATTAACCTTCAAGTAAGCGACTGATTTATAATTAAAAGCTATAATGAATTATTTGGATTTAGATTGCAAAACAATATTGTATGAATCGATGTAAGCCTTCTTTGTTATTCGTTGACTTCATGTAGCCTTCTCTTCTTCGGCAATTGGTCAGATATTCTAAACAGACTGCAAATGGAAACCGTCTGGTGCTTCGTCTTCTTGTTCAAAGTGAGCGTTGAAATTCTATCCCAGCGTATTTTTTGTACTTTCAATTATAACGAGCAGGTATGACCGAGCTTCGCTCGGGGTTAATAAAATTGTATTATTATTCGCCAATAGATGCCAGGAAGAGTCGTATATTTATTGGCTTATTTTTAATTAACAACGCCATCTGCTGGAATAGCTTGCAGTTAGTTGCTCACAATCGCCAATAGATGGCAGGAACAGTCGTATATTGAGTTTATGTTTGATTATTGCAAAACACCAACTTCTCGTCATTTTCTAAAAATGAATCCTAGCTAGATCAATTTATCGCCCCCAAAAACCCCTGAATACTAAATTTCGTGAAAATCGTTGGCGCAGTTTCCGAGATCCTAAATATTTATATACAAGATTTTCTCGTTTAAAGGTATAAGATAAGATTCGTAGTTTTGTTAACCCGTAGTTTGTTTTTTTTTTGTTTTTTTTGTTTTCGATAGATCACTGAAACACCAAACACAGTTCCAAGCTGATAAAATACTTTTAAGGCACTAAAAGCATTTAAAGCGCAACGCTGTTCTACCAACTGCAAAATACGATAGTTATTTTTTTCAGTCTTAGACTAGGTCAATCGATACTGCTGATTTTTCCACTCGTTTCGAGGGAACATTAACTTCTTGCTTCATGGTTTTTTTGCTCGGGAATGTGGGTTTTTGCGCCGTGAGTTGGCAACCTTATACAGGGTGGGAAAAGTATTTCCGGTGTACTTAATCGTTCGGGTCTGGCAACAACTTTGTTTTTAAATCTCTAGTGAGTTGTTGCAAAACTGTAAGTATGCACGTTCCGCTGTTGTACATGAACTGTTTTCAACTTTTCACATAGGCAAGCCTGTTTTTATATTACTCAGCCCTGGAGTTCATCAATTCTTATTTAATAGGTTTCTTTCAATTCATTTCGTGTGATTGATTTTGAAGTAGGTACTCCAGTTGAATATCCCGTACTCTTGACAATTTCTACCTGCGACTTAATTTATTAGACAGTCACCTCTATCACCCTATATAGACTGAATCATTAATCATTTTGGGGTAGTTGGAAAAACTTTGGGTTAGGTATTAGGGGTATTAAGTTGGGTAACTTATGTCGTGATCAATTGGCGTGGATTTGTTTGTTTGTTCTAAGGATGTGGTGCTTTTGCCTTCGGGCTTGGCTTATAACGAAGACTACGAGCATATCTTCTCTTCCATCCTCTTGTATTACGTAACTTGTGATGTGTGGTGTTGAATATTTGTCCAAATAAAGAGACACTAAATTAATAACCACAAGGTCCTTTCTGTCTTCTAGTCTGTACTTATTCAATAGGTATCTGCTTCCACGCTTTACAACGAAATACATGTGAATCCATGTGCACTACAAATAACTGTACACTTAGATTTATTCCAAGCTTTTAAAGCTCGTCGATGGTTGTTATAAGGCGAGGCACGTTCCCCGCATCTATCACGAGATGTCGCCATTCGGCCCACGTGGCTTATACGATACACAACTTTGGGGTTTTAAACTAAATTTTACATAAATAGGCGAAGCAATATGGTACACTGATACCGGAAAATAGGAAACACGGATTTTTATTTTGGTATCAGCTTACAGTAGACGGCAATAGTTGGCAAGCAATTTTAGTTATTTAGATTTTATTTAGCGGGACTGGCAACTTAGAGCAGAAGATCGTAGTGACTGGTGAATATGGGGGGAGGCCTTTGCCCGATAGTGAGACTCTATGGGCTAGAAGTTATTAGATTAATAGTACTAGATTTTATTTGAGTTTTAATCCTGATTGTGCAATCCATTACAAAATCTCAATGACGTTGAAGCTCGAATTTGTTTTTCTCGGGAAATTAAGATAGAACCTAATGTCTGGATACATTCTCAGGCTGATGATAAAATTATGAAGCTTAATATTCGAAGTACTCGCGCACTGGAATCCCATTATGAAAAGGCTCTCATCCTTACATGTTACTCGTATCAGCTAGCTCATTCTTCACTTCAGCGCAATTTTTCAGACTTATTACCTGTGAGATATTATTATAGCGTAGAGCGCGAGAAGAGTGTTTTATAAACCCTTTATCTTGTTTCATCTCAAACAGAGTCTAATAAAATGACTTTTATGCTAGACTATATTAGAGGTAAAGCTCACTTCCTCTCACTGCTGCAAAAATTGTTTTTCAGTGATAAAAAATCTGCTACATTTTGATATGTAGTGGATAAAAGCAGTGTTTCGCGTAATGCATACCGAGTTAGAAGAACCAAGGTCACCGACATAGCTTTTAGAATTAGTAAGTTGAAATGGCAATGGGCAGGTCATATAGCTCGAAGAACTGACAACCATTGGGGAATAAAGGTTCTCGAATGGCGACCACGAACCGGAAGACGAAAAGTAGGGCGCCCACCCACCAGATGGACCGACGACATTGTTAAGACTGCGGGAAGTCAATGGATGGAAAGGGCTCAGAATCGTTCTTCCTGGAAATGTGTAGGGGAGGCCTATGCGCAGCAGTGGACTTCTTCAGGCTGATGATGATTGATGATTTGATTGATACCGAGTTATTTTTAAGCCACTTGCTTTTTTGGCTTTTTACTTCACTCTAAATATAAAATTGGCCTTCGCAGACAAAACATACCCTCGCGTTAGAACAATAAAGCTAAACACAAGAAACAACCTTTTCTGTCTACATAACCAAAAGGCTTTCCACACGAGTCAGCCCGTTTCACCTGTATCTCCGCGGCCCGCATCAATCTGTATGTCAGCGTATACGTGCATTATTAAACGAGACCAACTATACCTAGCCGATTCATCAAACATTAAGTGAGGGCTCTCCGCGCTGCCTTATTCACTGCATGAATGACCAGTGTGGTGGAAGATATAGGAGGTTGGAGGGTTAATATATAAAGCTTATGAAAAATGTTTTAAAAAAATTTAGTAGCTAAAGTTATCAGAAATTTTAGGGTAGTATTAAAATCCTTTCACCACACTTGGTTTGAAAGAATCAGTGACACGATAAGAAGAAGAAGAAGAAGGGTAGTATTTGAAATATGAAAGTTTACAATGTTTACGATATTTGTACCTCGTTCTCTAATGTCTAGAACAAATCGGTACTAGAATGTTTCAATGTTCGAAGTAGAAGAACTAGTAATTAAATTGTTAACTTTAGAAGATACTTATACATAAAATTTGATTTAAATTAGTTTCCTGAGCATGTTTGACTCCTACTGCGTCACCACAGTAGTTTCAAATGAGTGTTCACCACCCAGTTCCACCAACTGCATTACACTAATTGCCGTTTAATGAACACGCTTGTATCGGAACAGACTATTAACTAAATGGTGGCGGTCGGCAGCGAACCAGCGCTAAGCAGCTGCAATTAGGAGCGTATGGTCGCTGTGGTCAGTTGCCCATTTAAAATGTACCACGCGGAGGGTCGGGGTTCAACTAAACAGGATGTACCTACCCTTGTGTATGATAGGAGTTGTGGGCCGCAGAGATTACCATCTGTTACTGTCTGAATAAGGTATGATGACCGACAACTTAGTGAAGATCGCGGGAAGACTGTTGATGGAGAAGGGAGAAGTTGAAGAGAAGAGAAGGCGAGAGTTTGAACTTTCTGGAAATTATTTCGATTTCACGAAGCTCTTGCCAGCACTTTTCGGGATGTATCGGTACCAATATCTGACCACATGGACCTCTTGGGTGTGAAGTTATCTTCTAACTTGAACTTTGGCTCCTATATAGAATCTAAGGCTAAAGTGGCAGCTAAAAAACTTGGCATCCTCTCTAAGGTTAGACGGTACTTCACGCCGGAACAGCTTCTGCTTCTATATCAAGCTCAAGTTCGGTCGTGCATGGAGTACTGTTGCCACCTATGGGACGGATCTGCCAAGTATCAGCTCGAAGCCTTGGATTCTATAGAGCGGCGCGCCAGGATGCTCATTGGCAATGACGAGCTGTTTGACTCCAAGCTCTATAGCTTGGAACACCGTCGTCGAGTGGCGTGTTTATCGGTCTTCTACCGTTTACATTTCGGGGAGTGCGCACAAGAACTGCACGACCTTATACCCCCATCACCCTTTTACCTCCGGACATCTAGGCGCACGGACAAGTGCCACTCTTTCATGGTAGATATTCCACATTCTCGTACAAAGCGCTTTGGCTCCACTTTTATAGTACGAACTGCCAAGGAGTGGAACTCTCTTCCGCCGTCAGTATTTCCGGAACGTTACAATTTGGGAACTTTTAAGACTAGAGTGAACAGGTGGATTATGGCTAAGCATGCTCCATCTTAGGCTGCATCCTCACTTTCCATCAGGTGTGATGGCAGCCAAATGCTTAGCTATCTATATAAAAAAAAAAAAATCTATGTTTAGATTTAACAGCCTGTTAATCATTTGTTAGTATCTAACACAGTATAAAATCTATATTTATAAAAGAAAGTCGTGTTAGTTACACTATTTATAACTCAAGAACGGCGGAACCGATTTGGCAGAAAACTAGTGGGGAGGTAGCTTAGAACCGGGAGAAGGACATAGGATACTTTTATCCCGAAAAAGCAACGGTAACGGGGTGTTACGGGAACGGGCGAGTGAAGCCGCGGGCGGCCACTAGTCATACATAAACAATTAATATTGTGGAAAATCACAACGCTATATCTAGCCCCAAATTAAGCAGAGATTGTACTATGGGAACCAGATCGCTGATATACAACTTATGCATACATTTTTGTTGTTAATATATACTTTGAATACAATATAACACTCAGGCAGAGAACAAACATCTATGTTTACCACATAAACATTTGAGCTCGGGATTGAACCCACAACCTAGGGCGTAGAAGGCAGAGCTATTACCAACCGAGCTGAGAGGCCAGTCTGATGTGGTTATTAATAAATGCTGTGGATAAGTCAACTTAGCGTCTTGGGAACGCTTCAAATTGGTACCTACTGATTTGGATCAGTTCATTATCCTATTATTTGTTGAACTAGATAAATATTTAATGCATTTTGATGAAGCTCAAGCAACTGAGATATCTTTTTAGAGTGCATTAGCAAAGACAGGTGGCAGGTCATTGGCAGGTGGTCACTCGCCCGCGCTATATTACCTCTGCGTCAGGGGAGACTTGTAATCAAGCGGTCCTATCACAGCGCTCACTTCGATGCTTCAAGCGGGATACCAAGAGTAGATACTAATTATAACTACCTTGTACAGTCTAAAAATATTAATTAACTTTTCGCTAACCTATTCGTGTATTTTTGAAGTGAAAACTTCTTTAGCGGCGTTGAGCACTTTTTCTGTAATGGGTATAAAATCTTAAACTCGCGTCAGCGCGTCAGGACACGTGACCTGATCGAAAAAGCGTAAGACGGATGGAGAGTAGACAGCTATCCCCTCTCTACGGCGCGGCGAAAATGTATGCCTGGGCCTACTGTTTCGTTTAGGCAGCGCAGGGCGCTTGCGCGAATGTTCGTGTATGTTACAGCGTGCCAAATAACAAACAAGCCCCCCCTAACCATTCCAAAATATCAAACATGCTCAACGTTAATAATCAAGTTTTCACTTCTGCCGGCACTCCCGGAGTGCAACCCGTATTTTTTTATTTTTTTGTATTTTTTACTTTTCATGTCCAGAGACTGTAAGAAAAGTGCCGATGGACACATTCTTAGCAATATTTATTTCTATAAAAATAAGTGTAAGCAAAATCGCTCATTAGCCTACTTGGTTAGATTGTAATGTAATTAGGGTACCGCATTGATGGGGTATGCTAATTTAGAGGAAAAAAATCATTTCATGTTCAAATATTTTTTCAATAATTTGAAGTAATATTATCAAAAAAAAATAGATTTATTTATTTCAATACGAGAAAAATATTTCTGAAAAATCTGTAATTTTCAGAAAGAAATTCTTCAGGCTGCGTATGTTCAGCTACAATGTGGACATTATTACTTTACATGGAATGTTATGCAAGAATATGTTATGCAAGAATATTATGCTCAAAACGGCGACTTTTACCCCGGAGACCTGTTCGCTGGAATAGTGTCAGATAGCGGAACGGACTCGGGAATACCAGCTCTTTGTGCTGGAGATACGGCTTATTTTTGCGTGTCTATTTAAATGCAATTTTGCAATAACACTGCGCTTGTTATCGGAGGTCGGATAAATGTTATCTTTCTTTTATTCGTCGGCAATACAGCAACACCTCGTGTTATTACAGAGCGGAATGCACCACATGCACTATGCTTATCCCGACAAGCTTAGAAAATAATTCATCTTCTTCTTATCGTGTCACAAATTCCTTCGAACCAAGCGTGGTGAAAGGATTTTAAGCGTGCCTTAAAGGGGCTCTTTTCGTGCACACAGAAAAATCTTTGAAAGATAATTTGTATTCCATTATTTACAAAATTTGACGTACTTCCTCCTAACGTAATTTCTTTTATATCGATCTTTGCTTTTATAATAAGCTTCAAATATCTTAAAATTGTATTTAAAAGAAACTTTGCGTATTCTGTGTTTGTTTATATCTCAAGATAGTTTCTAAAAGAGTCTATAGAGTAATACATCGAAGCACAGAAGTTCAGCCTAACACTTAAAAACGCTGAACGATATGAACGTTGCTTCTTGCTACTCAACTAGGTAGGAACCTCAATTAGGTACCTACTAGGGCGCCATAACTACTGTTAGGATGGAGCGATAAGTCTGAAACGCACGTTGGACGCAGATCATTTGGCGTAGATCACTCGCAAACTATCCTAATTGCCGTGGTTTTAGATATCGCTGAAAATCCCATCTAAAGACGGAACTGCGTGGTGGGCGATGCGATAAAATTGACAATCAGTAGGCCTTCTATGAGCTCTGTCTGGCGTGTGTGTGGCGTTTTGACGTAGGATTTATTAAGGCAACACTCACACAGAAAACCTGAACCAGAGACAGAACCCATAGTAGGTCTTCTGGTTATTGAATATTAATCGATTCACTTTATTGAGCCTCAGTCTATTAAAACTCAATTAGGGGGATATAGAAAAGATGCCTTTTTTGATTGATGGACATCGCTGTCTTCTTGAACTTCCATACACTTTCTGAGATGTCTCAATCACGACAAACGACGACACGGATTCAAGATTTTTTAAACTATAAAATAATCCGCTCCGCTTGTGACCTTATTGCTGACTTCTGTTATCGGGCACATTTCCAGCGGGTCCCACTACATCACTAATGACTGTATCGTGCGACTGTATGTAGTACACGCGCCACAGATAACGCATTACCTGCCTTTATAGGACCGCGTAAGAAATTTTACGAACATACCATCCTTTACTACCTATTTGCACGTGCGATAGACCATCTAAAGGCCTCTCATCGGTATCATCACCCTGAAGAAGTCCGAAAATTCATAGCTATCTTGAGTTTTCAGGAAGAACGATTTTCAGCCTTTTATGTGTCTTTTCCGTATAAATCTTACCAGAATCTTTACAATGTCGTGCACTCATCCAGTATGTGGTCGCCATTTGAGGACATTCTCCCCCAACTTATTGGTTATTCGAATTATTTTTACCTTGCGAATTCTACAATCTATAATGCCTAAATCACGTAATTAAACTCCTAGCTATCTTTGTCGATAGCCCGTTAAGCAACGTCAACGAAGTATGAGACCGATAGTCAGCGACCACAGTTCCTCATGCCCTATGCCAGCTCTAAAAGTTAATTTCTTTTTGGCATTTAATGATCTCTTAAAATAATTAATCACTATTTAATTTGCGTTCAATCCTCAAAGATTTAAAACTCTACCAAGAAAATAACTTAGTCAATTCACTTGATAAAAGAGATGGTACACCGTGGGAAAGTAGCAGTTTAGTCAGCTCCGCACGTATTGACCATGTCTTCCCTGTGGATTAGGCCGACTAAGCTGTGAGGATGGTCTAAGTTGCTTACAAGCCTACTCCGTCTAAATCATGTCTCAAGCATTTCAACGCTTGTATCGTTTTCTAGAAGTGGCATGGGTGAAGAATAACTCATAATACGGTGTATTACTAAAGAGATATTGGTTTGAACGGGTGATTTATTTACTTCTATGTTTTTGACGCTCTCTTATATATTTTATGCGTGTAGAAACTTTTGGGGAAATGAGATCACCAATAAATTATAATATTCTATACCGTTAAATTGCTTACAACATTCGTGTTGAACCTTATTACATTGTGTTGGAGCTCAATATTCATAAGCTGCAGCTGCGTAGTGCCACAAACACTCGCCTTAGTAATAGTCTGCCTGCGTCCGGATCGTTTACTGTTCGCCAGCGACATAAAGGCTGCGTTTAGTCTCGCTAGCATGCACCGCATGGCTCGGTTTAGTTTACAGCGTCCTTTATTTGATTTGAACTTTAGTGAGCGCAGTTTTACGAAGTCGCGTACGCTCGTTAATTTTATGTATGTATAGCGTATTTTGTGTCCTTTTGACGTCAGAAATTCTATTTCTACAATTAAAAACGGGTTAAAACCTATTGAATAAGTCGTATAACCTTGCTGATGCAAGAAATTGAGAGGGTTGAAAACTTTTGATTGGATAAGTTTTTTTTAATTTCTTACACTTTTTACAATTCAATTTTGCGAGTTTAAAGGGCATTGGGTAACTTTGTATGGAGTCGTGGCGTTGTTTTTTTTTAATGCGACCACTGATGCAATGTGTTTTGAATTGAAGTACTACACCTGTATACATAATATCAAAAACAAAAAACGTCGTAACTTATATCGGAGCAAAAATATACGACTTTGAAGTTAGAAGAATAACATTGTCCAAGTATGGGATAAAATGCATTTTATTTAAAAAACTACTATTATTACCTTTGGAATTGGTAAGTTAGGAATAAAAAACATGGATCCCATAAATAATCATCATCATCATCAACCTATATCAGTCCACTGCTGGAAGTAGGTCTCTCCCAAGACGTGCCACTGAACCCGATCTTCGGCTCTTCTCCTCCAGTGCTTGCCAGCTACATTTCGCAGATCGTCGCCCCACCTTGCCGGAGGGCGTCCTACACTACGCTTACCTAAACGCGGTCTCCACTCTCGTATTCGTTCATAGCTCAAAGGTTCTCTGTCGGATAACCTCGTTCCGGATTTTATCCTTCAGAGAGACTCCAAGCAAAGCCCTCTCCATAGCTCGCTGAGCGACTTTCAGTTTGTGGACCGACCCTACTGTTAGTGTCCACGTTTCGGCAGCAAAGGTCATTACAGGTCGCACTGGTTGAAGACTTTCGTCTTCATACATTGTAGGATCGGCGACGAGAAAACCTGACGGAGTTTCCCAAACGCAGCCCAGCCCAGCTGTATTCTCCAGTTTAGCTCTCTCTCAAAGTTGTGTCTACCTAACCGCAAGGTTTACCCGAGGTAGAGGTACATACTCCTGCACAACTTCGAGAGGCATTCCGGCGACGGTGATCGGCTCTGGGGTGATACGATCATTGAACATGATCTTAGTTTTATCCAAGTTCATGCCCAGGCCAACCCGTCGTGAGGAAACAGCTAGGCTGTTCAGCATCTGTTGTAGGTCCTGCAACGAATCTGCCAATAATGACGATGTAATCGTCGTCAAATCGTAAGTGTGAGATGTATTCGCCATTGATATTGATGCCTATTCCAGTCCAACTCAGCGTCTTAAGCAAATCTTCCAGTGCGCTTGTGAACAATTTGGGGGATATAACGTCCCGTTGCCTCACTCTGCGGTGCAACTGGATAGGTTTTGACTGCTGGTTCTGGACCTGAACAGACATGGTGGCGTCATTGTAAAAACATCTCAACACTTCGATATATCGCCAGTCAACCTGACATCGTTGCAGGGACTGTAGAACAGCCCAGGTTTCAACAGAGTCAAAGGCCTTCTCATAGTTCACAAACGCTAAGCATATGGGCTGATTATTATATAATATGTACTCTTCAGATTTTTGTGTAATCTGCCGCACTGTGTGAATGTGGTCTATGGGGTCAAATCCTCCTCGAAACCCAGCCTGCTCCGGTGTTTAAAACTCGTTAAGTCTTCGCGCAAGACAGATCAAAATAACCCTGGAAAACAGTTTGTAGACATGGCTCAAAAGTGAGATCAGTCTATAGTTCTTCAATAAAGCTTTATTGCCTTTCTTGAAGAACAATACCACGACACTCCCTGCTCCATGCCTTTGGAGTTCTGCCATGGTTGAGAACAGAATTGAAGACACGTTGGAGTTCCTTCAGAACAGGAAAACTACCTGCTCTTAGGAGCTCTGAAGTGATTCCGTCTTCCCCTGGGGCTTTTCCATTTTCAACTGTGGTCTAAAAATTGTGCCGGGGAGACAGACAGATTTGTTTGGTATCGCCCCCACCCCAGGCAATGGTGTCCTATAATGGCGTATCACCCTTGAACTTCTCGTTTGACTAGTATGTTAACCAAATAGGTTCGATTGTTTATATGTCGCGGTTGTATCCTTCCACGTTACAGCCATGTATTGATGCCTTTCATTCATGTCTACTTCAATCATATAAATGCCTTGCTTGATATGTTCTCCATAACAGCTTTGTGATTGAGCTATTTGGTATGTACCAAGGGCGAATATATCAGCAATTATTTGTGGAAATTCACCCATTACAGATACATCAGCTGCAATTGATTGAAAATCGGTTCGTCTTCTGTTCAGATTGTTTGCGATTATGAATTCACAAGACTCCACTCAAAACTGAGCTCCAGGCAGTTTTACAAAAGAGCACGTTATGTTCATGTTATGTTTGTCAACTTCGACTAAAAGATCAGCCGGACGAATCCAACTCGGATGGACAGCGTTCGAGAAATTGCACCACACTTTCTTGTCTCAGATACCGCAGAGCCCCAAGACAAAAGTCTTTAATCAGTGCGTTTTACCAGTGATGACTTATGGAAATAAGACGTGGTCGCTAACTATTGGCCTCGTTCACAAGCCAAAGCGCAACGAGCTATGGAGAGAGCTATGCTGGGAGTTTCACTACGTGATAGAATAGGAAATAAGGATATCCGTAAAAGAACAAGGTCATCGACATAGCTCGTATAATTAGTAAGTTGAAGTGACAATCGGCAGGGAAGACTAAACGTAGGGCGCCCAACCACCAGATAGACCGATGATATTGTTAAGATCGTGGGAAATTGATGGATGGAAAGGGCTCAGAATCGTTCTTCCTGGAAATGTGTAGTGGAGGCCTATGTCCAGCAGTGGACTTCTTCAGGCTGATGCTGATGATGATGATGTTATGTTTAACATCACCATCTATTATACTATTACTATATCTACCACCTACGATTACTATATCTTTAGGAAAATCTTATTAATTGGCTATTTAGACGAAACTTTTATGAATTTTTGCAATTTAATATCTTGCTTCCGATATACTTTACGCAGTTCCTGTTATAATAAAAGTTGCTTATTTTTGAGAGTACTAATAAATGGCAATAGTTTTATTACTGGTCGCGGCTCTTCAAAAACAACGCCACTTTTACCCAATGCCTTTTAAGATCTAAATATATTTAGCGCAAACGTCAGACATTCGTGAGTACGTGACTCGAAAGACACGAGTTTCCGCAACCTGTAAAATTAGTCCGTCGGGTAAATTACCACGAAAGGGTAAAAAGGGTAAATTGGGTAACTGTACATGTACTAATTAGTACATTATTATAACGGTGAGGCTACGAGATTACAAATCTAATTATAACGTTTAGGTTTACTGAACAAGTTTGTTTCAATAAAATGTCTAGGCACGGTAGTTATCCCATCACATTTCATTGTATTAAAAAATTGATAGAATTTGTAATTTAGATTTTGAAAATTTAAGTAATGGGTACCAGTAAGCTGTACCAGTCGTATGAGGTTTTTTATAACGCCAAATAAAAATCGAATGTTTAAAAAAACTATGAAAGGTGCATGAAGCATTGAACAATTCCATAAAGCAAAAACAAACAACATGTTTATATTGAATGGATGCGTCGTTTCGTGGAATTCATTTTTGTGAAAAGTTTTCAGCAAACTACTGAAAGCTCTGCCGTAAACGACAGCCGTGTGAATGTACTACTGAAAACTAAAATTAAATTATTTGTTGTCATATAAACATGACTAAGCTAAGCCTCTTAGGGCCGACTTCACGGATGCTTTAGGGTAAAACCGGGATAGATGCCCCACTTTTTGAAAGAGCCTCGTAATTTTAAAACTATGAATTTACTATGAATAACTCTTATGAATATAGCTAGTTAATTATTTTATCTTGCATTACGGGCTGCCTTTTTTGACCTATTGATTACTGAGTATGCAGAAATTGCGTTTTTGCAGAACCATTTATTTGAGGATAGCTGCCTATCTGTATGGATAGATGCCCCACCATGAAAATGCTAAGGAGGATAGATGCCAGTGGTGTAGGTTAGATGCCCTAGAATAAACAAATGCAATATACGAATTAAAATGTTTTATTTAAATTTAAATTAATTAATTAATTATTTGAGCATATAGAAAATTAATTATTTGAGCATATAGAATAACAATGAAACTTAGGCATTTGTCTAATAAAAATCAACATTTATATTTTAGTGTTCATAATCAATCATTACAAATATTAAAATAACCAACACTTATAATAATTTCACTGGCAAGCCTTTTGTTTCCTTTCCCTTAACTTTATAGTAATTGTTGGGTGAGTTGTCTTCATTTTCGCTGTTCGAACTGTAAATCAAATGTCTTTTTCGTAATTTTCGACCTTCATTTATTTTTAAACCATTGTCATTTTCTTTATCACTATGATCAGTAATATCGTCATCGCTTTCTTCGCTGGAATATTGTAGGTTTTTTGGCTTTACTTTCTTAACTTTTTTGTCGTATTTGTCTTTGGTTCCTCTATTTTTTTTCTCGACTTTTCCTTTTTCTTTGCTGGTTTCAGTCTGGTTTCTCTTGTCTAACTTAGTTTTTTCTTAGTTTTTCTTCCTTTCAGTAATATCCTTCTTTTCTTCGATTTTTTCTTTTGAATTCAAAATGTCTGCCGATTGCTTGGCTCTCTTAGCCATGGTCAAAGGAATTTGTGGTATTGGAGACGCTTCAATAAGAATTTTCGAAGGGGTTTCCTTTTCTATGCTATCAAGAATCTGTGCAAGGGTATCATCACCAATATCAACAACGCTTATATCTTCCAAAACCATCGGATCTATTATAAGACTAGGAGATTCTCTACCCAATGGACTCGGTATCAGATTTGGCGGTGTTTGTTCATTTTGGTATGCTCTAGTAATATTTTCTCTTCCGTTCACATGCTCTGGTTGGTGATCCATCGAAGAAGTCTCAGGCAGGATAGATGGATATATGCTCTGGGGGATAGATGCCCCTAAGGGCACCAATACCGCCAAATATTGAGGCGGCTATCCTTTTTGATACGGATAGATGCCTTTCTAATTTAGAACTAAACCAAATAAAATAGAGCTGTTATTTACACTTAGGTGTGTAACTCAATGTATCAGTGTATTAACATAAGAAAAATTTAATGGAATTTATGACTACTTATAAAGTTATGCAACAGTGAATACTCACCTCTGAAACTTTGACGCGTTTTTATCGTTCGCCGCGGAGATGGTCGCACGCACAAGCGAAACAGGTCTATCCTGCACAACTGCCTGCAGGGGACGAAGGTTTGTGACGCATGCGCTCCATATTTAACCTATTAATTCGTTGATACTATTTTGGGAAGTTGTGTTTTTAGAAAACGAGTCACCTATCCCGCTGCGGCATCTATCCTGGTTTTACCCTATCAACCGATAAAAGTTTTGACAGTCATTTATGTCAAGTTCGCGAATATTTAAAATATTCGTTTTTTTTTTAAACTTTAAGCAAAACAATATGCAGTACAGAATGCAGTTATTTTAAATAATTAGAGCTTTAACCTAGCCTAATTTTCTTCTTTTATTTTATGGAACCTGTTATTTAGAATAATTTTATCAATGCCAAAATAATCATAAAAGAACAACACAGCAGGTTCACATCAATCGCCTGTCATATTACCCTTGTTGCTAAACACGCCCAACAATATTCCACAAATAATGTATGAATACCCATCCGATGCGGTCAATCCTACTCCCATAGACATCAAAGCGATCCTTCTGCGAAGTCGTATGTATTTTATTCCCTATGCCGACACGCTTGCCTTCCCTTTTCATGTTGAATTTTCGATGTTTAAATATTCTATTATTATTGAGGAGCGTGTAGGCTTAGTGAAAAAGTTGTTTATTTTGTTTTGGAATGAAACCCAGCAGCACTCTGAGTGCTCGAAATTCGACTACAATAAATCAGGCCTACGTACCAGTATCACATACTACAAACACACGATACATGGAACATTTCCCTCGAAGTTTACCAGAAGTTTTAAAGTGCAGTTATTAATTACCTATTTAAATAAATGATTTGAGCATTTGTATATTGAGAGTAGTGTAGTGACTTCCCCTGCCTCGTATCCCCTACTCGTGTGCTAAAGCCTTGCGTGTTGGGTAGGTTGGCGCTGTCGGCTCAGCGGATAAATCTGTGCTCGGGAACGCTAACTTGTTGGTTTATAATTTATTGCGTGATTGCTATACGGATTGCCGGATTTTGTAACGTGCTCGCATTATCGTGAGTTGTGTGCTTATGCTAAACGTATTTTATGGCTGAATTACTTCGTGATATGGATTACTATTAGTCTCTGCTGCCACTGCCAGTTTGTTCTCGGAGCACCCAATTATAAAGTAATTGTAATTCCCAGTCACGAATATCAGAATCCGTTTCTGCGTGATTGAACACAAACGGCCAAGCATCTAAAATATCCAAATATCGAGGTATCCAAACTCAGTTGGGTAAAATAATATGGGATGGGCGAACAGTTTGAGTAAATAGAGGCCCTCGGGTAGACCCCACAATCATACAAATGGTATTAAATTACAGGTTTCGAAGGTAACAAGCTGAATTCAGTTTTGTATAAGATTCAGTTTCTTGATCAAGACGTTATTGGATTTACTTAAATCTTTATTTATTTAACTAAATCATAGATCATTTTATTCGAAAATAATACTAACCAACAAAGAGATCTTTGACGTCATCTCTATCGTGAAATTTTCTCCGTCAATCCAAACATAAGGCCCCGGTATAGGTAGGTACAACAAAGGTACAAGTATTAATAATACCTGATTTTGTACCGAAAAATCATTTTGCAGATTTACTCGTATCAGTAATAAATCCTCCATTCGGTTCCACTTGTACCCTTCGGCTTCTTTTGTTGTGATTATTGAGTGGAAAATGTGGAAAAACTCCTGAAGTCACCATAAACCAAACGTACGAAACTATTCACGACAACTACATTATTAAGTCGTGGCGTTTGGCGAACTCTGTTAGATTGGTTCTGTAACTTGTTCTTGGTAACCTATGAGAAAACTATTCGAGTTGGTAATAGTTGATATTGATAAAACAAGCTATTGCGATTATCGTCAGTAGATAATATTAGAAATCAATAAGGATCACATTTCTGAATTTCTGGCCGAGCTTAGTAAAGACTAGGAAAGGCATAATTTTACTCGTCCGAAGCCAACGTTAAGTTAGTAGTTTACTAAACCACTTTTCATTAGGTTTGATAGCAGTTAAACGTTTAGCTGTGATTCATAAAAATAGTATTTCATCCATTTGCCCGAAAGTGAAGCAGTGTCTCTCAAAACTCCTGTTGATGTTATTCATGAAAAGCCAGGCAATCTTGCTAGTTTATTACACGCACGCAATACAAAATCGACCAATATAACATTGTCTTTTGATACCCTTTTAAATGGACGACCTTCTATAGACTCCCGCAGATCTTATGTAACTGGTCAAATGTGTTACTGAAGTAGTTTTTGTATGAGGGATCAAAGGTCAATACTGTCTATCAATATCGAATATCTCTCTTTGTCTTCGGAAAAATAATAACCAAAGAATAAAGAACGTAAGTAAATGTTTAGAAGTTGAAGTAACATTTGCTTAGATGAAATGAATCGGAGACCATGACATTCCTTTCGTAGTTTTTTATTATAATTTCTAATGCACTGCCACTTTACCACAAAAATTGGAATATGGATCAAACGTTAGGTGGAAATAAGCCGATTGTTCCCAGAAGGAAGGTTTGATAAAAATCTGATTGAAACAAAATCGTTCCTTTCAAAACACTTGTCGCTCCGGCTGCGGAGTGTTAGGTTTATAAATAAACCGTTTTTCGGTAAAGGGATGATCCGAGATTACGGCACGAGGAGCCAGTCGCGAGAGATTATCTCACTTCAAGTGTTCCGTACCCTAATTAAATATTTTCTCTTCACTACTGAAACAGCTGTTTTTACGGTGATTTTAACACAAAATAAAGTAAATAAAATCAGTAAAAAAATAAATAATTGGTAAAAAAAAGTATGTAAAACCTTAGAAAAAAAACATTAGAACATAAAATTATTGTGTGTACTCGTTTTTGTGTTTATGTAAGTGTTCAATGTTTTTTCTTTTTCTTTCTTTTTTTCTTGTGTAGCCGTCCCTTTTCCTGTTGTTTTTGAGCTAAATAAAAAGTCATCTATCTATTACCTAGATTTTTCTCCTGAAAAGTACAGGTAAGTAACTCGATGCACAAAAAAATACAATACATAAATAAAAATGAACACAAACGAATGAAGGCATCATTAGTAATCCAAGGCAGGAAACACACTACATAAATATTTAGCTTCTTTGATTTGTCATCAAAATACTTCAAGATTAGTTTAAATGTATCTATAAACCACTGTATTTTTGCATTCTACATGCAACTGCAATTTCTATTTTTTTTATTTATGTCACGGGTATTTTAGCCATCAATTAGTTCCCAGCCTACAGTCGTCAAGGCAGCACCGCTGTTCAAGAAACCCTATGCCCTTCCATGAGGAACATCACAGGCGTGTTCAGATGAGCGCGCAGTGATCAGCAAGGTCGAGAGCCATTACCTCGAGGGTCGGACCTATTACTCGGTACGCTGGCTGGCTGGACGTATGTGCGTATGGAACGGGACGGTACTATTTAGGACAAAAGACTTATGACGATGAGAGCTTTGTTGAAGTGACTGGCAGGATAATAGTCGTATGAAAAATAAGGATCTTGTAGGATATTCTGATAAAGGTGGGCGGTCTAGTTCTAAACGCATGTTCCGCCGAAATTTAATTTTTATGCCAAATAATATGGTGACATTTATTTATTGAGGCATATCAAAAAAACTTTTAAAAACTTCGGCAAGACTTCAACTTGCTAATTCAATGTGCCAAGATTGCGAAGGTTTAAAAAAACTATCGTCGACTACTACGCCAATTTGCGCAATTTTTCTATTTTCTTGCAATTTGTATATTATTTGTGTAGGTATGGCCTTGTTTTCTATCTTGTGGATCCCGTATCGTTGTCGTGCCGCGTATATAGGCAGCGCGCTCCGGCCCAGTAACCGTGTTACCGAGGCCGCTCGGCTCGTCACTCACCGCTTCGATGGACGAGATAAATAGTATTTTTTAACACGCACCATCTGTTTCTATCAGATACACGAACGATACGATGCGATACATTTATTTTAATAGACTCGCCATTAATAAAAACAGGCATATTATGCCTGCTACAATATTGTTACCAGTTGATCGCGTTGAGACTACATATTATCTATCAGGATGTTTAATTTGAGCCTCCTCCATCAGTCCACTTTCAGCAATCTTAACAATATCGTGGGTCTCGGATCGATTAGTCTAGAGGTCCTCTATGGTAGTCCCATCGGGTCTGTTATTTGTCAGTCTGCCAGTCACACAATGTCTTTAGTAATTAGATTTGCCCATCGTGCCACACCGGTAGTTCATTGGTCAGGCCACGCGCTAGAAATTCATTCGGCTTATTAAATTTACAGCCGCCATGTTGTAAATTAATGTTAGGTGTATAGTTATTAATGGATGGTAGTGTTAAGAGATTAGTGGTATTAATAATAGTTGTGATAAATTGAGCCGAGAGTTTCTACTAGGGTATTATAAAACAATTTGTGGAGTGCAGTTTTAGTAAAATTATATTTAGCCGTAGTAGATTAAAAGGTTTAATTCAGGATCTGAAAATGCCACACTATAAATACAATTAATTGATGTAATTTTAAGCTATGTTTATGATAATTGCATGGTGCCATCATCATCACCAAATATAATAAATAATATAAGTCCATTCTAGGAGGCTTATCCCAGTCACTGCGCACGAGTGGTAACCGCAGTATGGTTGCAGTTATGCAACCGTATTAATAAATTAAAAAATCTCCGTTTGCACACGCATGTAAATACTGAAAGATATAAAATAAAACTAATTTTGGAGCAAATGAAATTATGAAAATGGACTAGTTAAAAAGAAAATTAATTGAGCCAGGCAGGTCACGTGTCTCGGCCAGCCATGGCCTTCCCGGAAACCGCCGCAATCAATTGAACACTATATACGGAGCTCAGTGCCGCTTCACTGAATACAGTATGTTAATGTACCAGATAATATACTGGAATTATGTAATTTATATTATAAAACATTGAATGAATAGAATAAAAAACCATAGTTTAAAAGAACAATAGCCTAAAAAACTTAATAATGAACTCTGCTTCCCACCTGTAGGTATTACAGGTGGGAAACAGAGTTCAGATCACCGACCGTAGGCAATGTGCCCAAAAGGCTGGCAACGTTGCCTCTTTAATAGCTAAACTAATTATTTGTCCTAGGTAATGAAAGAAATAAAGAAAGAAAGAAATAGTTATTTGTTATACAAGAGTGCAAAGCTGCTTTTTAACCGCGTGCTCAATTTTGATGACAGAGCAAGCGCAGTATTCTAAAGTTTAACCACGAGCGTAGCGAGTGGTTTAAAAGTTAGAATCCTAAGCGTTCGCGAAGGAATCAAAAAAGCACAAGGTGAAAAATCTTTGCACTCGAGTGCAACACGTAACTTTTCATCCCACCTCAGCGAGGAAATGACTATAAATGCAAAAAAGAACATGGCGCGACTAAAAGTAACACATCAAGAAGGTTCCGAGTATGAGTTATTAACAAATTTAAAAAGGTTGTATGGTAAATACGGCACCATGCAGGTAGAAGTAAATAGGTTTAATGGTGTTTTGAATTCACAAATACACCAAGAAGGTTACGAGTGCGAGTTTTTAACAAAATAAAAAAGGTTGTATGATAAGTTCGGCACCATGGAGGTAGAAGTAAATAGGTTGTGTATTCACAAACTTATTGAACACGATATTCTAAATTCAAATTTACTTTATCCTCTAGCGGATAAAAACGGCTTTTCCAGTCAGAAATTAAACAGCAAAAACACACTTTCAGAGCTGGTGGGATGAAAAAATTTTTATTGACTTTATGAACTCATTACAATAATTTTGGCTATGGCCCCCGCCATAAACATAAAACATAAAAAAACAACTTATTAAAAACAAAAAGCCATACAAACTAAATAAACAATAAGAAACAGGTGAAAGCATGTGCCAAAAGCGCCAGCCTTTTGGTCACCAGTTTTTTTTTATATTTTTTTAAAACTTGCATCTAAATGTGTCATTACTCGTACAATCATTATACTTTTGTATTTTCCATGATCTTCCTTAGTTTTTCCTGTCTCTCATTCAAAGGAGTGATTGTGCTAATTTGTTTAAAAAAAGCTCAATATATTTTATAACAGATTTTAGCGTTATTTTCATGACAAAGTAGACAAGAGGTTCCAAATTAACATTATAATACCTACTGCTTATATTCACAGTATACGGTACACAATAAGCAGCGATTTGAGAAAAATGCGAGTTTTTTCAGTCACGAGATGAGTTATATCGATGGTGTCGTTATGTCGGCCGGTAATGGCGTTATTTATGGGGTGGGTAGGTTTCGGCTTATTAGGTACGAATGTGCTGCCTGCAAGCTTAGATAAGTATTCCGCGGGATATTTTAGCTAAAAGTTATGTAATTATGTTTAATGTTCGTTTCATTGGATTATTAACTTTTTCAGAATACAATATTAAACAACTTTTTAAATAATGTACCTACACGGTAAATTATATTATGTTATCTACAAACAACACTATCTATCTCCAAATTAAGCAGAACTTGTATGTCAACCATGTACGTACCATAGATATAAAACGTGTATGCGTTTTTTTTTAGAAAAAAACATACTTAAAATACAATATAACACCCAGACAGAGATCGAGCATAATTATTATAATGTTGTATACTAATATTTCATTGCGTTTGTTCTCACAACGAAATGGAAGAATCGCAAAAAACAAATAATACCTAAAAATATCAACATCAGTTGCAAAACGCTGAGTCAATATACCCTGAAGTAGGCTATATAAAGGGTAAGGCTTCGAATCCATCACTATAAGGGCATGACAGTCTCACATTACAGTTACGGATAATGCTCCCAGCCATCAATCTTATAAATTATGTAACTCTTACGGCACTCACTGACTGACTGACAATCAACACACGAACCATACATCCTCATCATCATAGCCTGAAGAATTCCAGAACATTGGCCTCTCTTTTCCAGTAAGAATGATTTTGACTGGTCTCTCAGCTCAGTTGGTAGTAGCTCTGCCTTCTGCACTATAGGTCTTGGGTTCGATCTCCGCCGAGAACAAATATTTTGTGTGATAAACACAAATGTTTGTTCTCTGTCTGGGTGATAAATTGTATTAATTCGGTGCTATATAGTGTTGAGTGCATTGTCCACAAGTTTTATTTATTATTTATTAATTTGTTTTCTTCATCCTCTGATTGTTTATTTAGATAGATAGATAGATAGATAGATTAACTCTTTATTGTACACAAGGAAATAAATACAGAAACCATTACAAAATAATGAGTACAATGAATTTATGAATGAATGTATTATTTAATATAATCTGGCATGCGTTTGCCCCATATTTAGTCTCCTAGTTTTTGTTAGGTGCTAGATAAATATTAGTATTCAATAAATAATATTTTGAAGGAAACATCCGGTTGTACTTCACAGGTGAACTAAGAAAGGAACTACCAAAATTCAGGGGTGCACGTTTCTATAAAAATAGCTGCACAAACGAAGTCACGCCATTCCACTGGTCTATGGAATAAATGTGTCGTGTCAGAATATTTAAAATAATGCGTACGTCAAATATTAATATAACATTGTACAAGTCACAGCTTTAAGGAAAAAAGGAATTTGGTGTTTCATGACTGAGATGACTCAGCAATATTTTATGTCCGAATTTCTAAGCACCTTCGAGATATTTATGTTAGCAAAGAAAAGTGCATAAAAAACAAGGCTTTGCTCCCTCAAATGTGAATAATTAGACTCTATTCTAAATTTCGATTTTCCTTTCCACGAGATTCCAAGTTTCATTCCAATCCCTTCAGCCATTATAAAGTGAGTTCAATTAGACAAAAGCTTCTGTCGTGCATCAAATATTTTGTTTTTCTTAACGCACATCTAGGCAATGGTGATGGCGCATGGCGGTCACGTGAAACGCTTTCAAATATGACAGCGATGTTTGTTTGCGTTTCAGCTGATCGCCATCGCCATCGACAAGATATTTGCAGGTTTTTAAGAGGGGGTCGTGCGAAAATTTGAGATTTGTTGTTAAAAAATTCATAACGATTTTTAAAATGTCACTTAGTTATTTAGTTATGAATTTTTTAAAAACAAATTTCAAATTTTCGCACGACCCCCTCTTAAGCATCCCACATTATTTTCATAAAATATTGAATTTTCTGCATTCATCGATAACTCTCGAGCTTCAAAACATCTGCAAGCATCCCAACACCCACGCACTACGTAGCATGTTGTAGCACATCGTAGCATTTCGTAGCATTTCAGATTCAGATTCAGATTCAGATTATATTTATTGCTTGAAATACATGTCGAAAAGATGATAAATTATAATAGGTAATGTACAATGTATTCTGCTTATGTTTAGGCATGCAATAATGAGATTTACAAGTAATTGTCATAAAATTTATAAACTATTAAATAAAATTAAAAATTAAACCATTAATAAGAATCAAGGACAAAACATAAAAAGAACATAACAAACAAAAAAAGAAACATAAAAATAACAGCAATACTTAATACAAAATGTCAAAGAATATTAAAATAAAAAGTCAGAGGTGAGTACATCATCAATATAAAATTAGGTAAGTACACAATACAATTAACTTTTTAGGAAGGCCTTGTCATTAAAAAAATCGTCAATTTTATAATAGCTTTTGATTAAAAGTAATGTTTTTAACTTTCTTTGAAAAAGCGAACATGGCATTTCCCTAATGGCCTGTGGGAGTTTATTGTAAAGGATAGGAGCCATACAGAAGATACTCTTGCGCATAAACTTGGTCTTAGAGTTGCGGACACACACTCGACTTGTATCTCGTCTATTGCGATCTACGACATCATTCAGCCGACAAAACAGATCGGGGTTACTTTTTACAAACATAGCTGTTTCCAAAATATACAATGAAGTAGTATTTTATTCGTAGCATAGAGTTAAAAAAGAGACGCGTCAGTGTTTTTATTTTAATCAAGACAGTGCAAAATCATTCTTGATTTAAACGTGGCTTTATATAATGCATTATTATTAAGCCTTTATTAACTGAATTTAAATTAACATATTTAATAATAATATGCCTTTTGACTTTTACTTTGTGCACTGATTCTTATGCGTTGCTATAAATAAAAAACACATACATCGAATTCACAGAACCCATTTTAATATAAATAGACTTGTTGGTAGCGTGATGTGCCTATATACACATAGCTATACATGTCATAAGAAGCACGGCTGTTTGTAAAGTAGATTTCTGTGTTCCTCGTTTAAGTGTTGCGTATAATATCCGCTTATTTTTAGTATGTTAGTGAATATTTGATTTGTTGCATTTGGTGGGCGGATTTCCTGTGATTGATATAGACAGCGAAATCATATAAAATTATAGTATTACTTCTTCTCTTCTTCTTCCTGCCATTATCCCACTTTATGTGGGGTTAGTATAACATGCCTCATCCTTAAAATATATTATCACTATATTGTTATATTATAGTGTGAGTGAGACGTATGACGTTCTACTATATTATTATTTTTTGTCTAATATTCAATAGATATTTTAAATGCATTAATTATATTTAGTGTATGTAACTGTATACAATGCATAGTCACAAAATAAATGTGTGGAGCACTTTGAAGTAGAAATGAACGAGACGCGATGCTGAAAATTGAATCGCACAAAAATCCCATTCGCAGGTCATTCACTCTTCATTTGCCTTGATTCAATCCCCTATATCCATTAAAAACATTCCTATCCAACTATCTCTCACAAAAATATTTCAGTCCCGGAACTAACGTCAAACTCATTTACCTAGGCTGCCTACCTAACGTACTACCTGCCAGTACAAAACCCTTTAATCGAGTCTCTGTATATTATGCCCGTAAATGGATGCGCCTCTGTCACTCAATATCCTTTTCAGAGTAGAATGAGCTTTGTTGAGTCGGGATAAGATTCAATTACTTAAGCTGGGGAGTGCAACGAGCAATGTCAGGTATCGAATTTATTTAATACAATAGTTTTGTCAGCACTCACTGGTTGTGCACTCACAAAATTTTACTTTTATTTTATAAATTTTTGGTAGTAATCGTGGTTACTGTTCACATTTTATTATTAGGATTTATTTATTTACTGTTCCTTACCCTTTCAAATCACGTCTTTTTGTTCGCCACTTTACACATTTTGTAAACTCTTTTAGGTCTCCCGCGACACAGGCTAGTCCTAGTGCGGGGTCCATTGTATATCTATTTTTGTAAAACTGTTTTCTCGAATAAATATTTTTGTATTGTATTGTATTTGTATAAATGTTGAAAATTTGTTAATGATTGCCTACCAGTAGTTTACTAATACTTTTATTCGTACTGCTTGTTCTAGCCTTCGATTTCTTAATCAATAATAATAATAATAATAATAATAATCAATAATCATTTAATTGGTAAGAATTATTACAGGTCAATTATATTCATACGTTTTGCCTAACATAAAGAACAATTAAATTATAAAATTATAAAATTATAATTATATATTATAAAAATAATATAAAATCAATAAAATAAATAGACCCGGATTGCTATGCACGTGTACGGCGACCTGGAAGATTACGATGCATGGTAGTGTTAAAATTTCCAGCTCTTGAAAATACGGCCTCGCGGAAGTATCCTGCGGTATTTTTACCATTGCCCGTACGGCTCGCTTTTGCATGCGGAAGGCGCGCTGCCAGTCGGCTGCACGCCCCCACAGCTCGGCTCCGTATTGCAGAATAGAGTGGACAGTGGCAAAGTAACAGGAGCGAACCACGTCACTAGGTAAGAACCTCGAGAGTCGACCGAGCGCATAGCACGCACCACCTAGTTTTCCACATACTTTATTAATATGGGACTCCCAGGTAAGCGCCCTGTCGAGCTCGAAACCCAAAGTTAAAGGCTGTACCTACCGTTAAGACGATGAAAATCTAAGAACAACTACTCACTCGCTAGCTTTGATCTTTTGAAAGATACAATATCACTTAACCTATCGAAAATGGCAAGAAACTATCTTCACATAGTCACATAGTTCAGCTGACAAATAATTTTGAAGTTAATTATTTCGTAATTTCCAAAAATGGTCAATGTTTTCGAGTGAGAAGTTGTTCTTAGATTTTCATCGTCTTAACAGAGTCGAGAGCGCTGGTGGCCTAGCGGTAGCGGCCCCGCCTTCCGATCCTAAGGTCGTGGGTTCGAATCCAGTCGTGTACCAATGAGTTTTTCTGACCAAAAATTTATGTACACTATGCCAGTGCTCTCAAACGGTGAAGGAAAACATCGTGAGGAAACCGGCATATCGTAGAACCTAAAAAGTTCGAAAATATGTGTCAAGTGCACGAAAGGAGCCTCTTCGAGGCGCACTTAAAATCCTTTCACCACACTTGGTTCGAAAGAATCAGTGACACGATAAGAAGAAGAAGAAGAAGATCGTCTTAACAGTAGGTACAGCCTAACACTTTAAAGAAATCAAAGGCTATAAAGTCTAATAAGGTCATCGACGGCAGTCTGCCACTTAAAATACGTGCTATTATGGAAGAGGTCGTGGGTTCAAATCCCGAGCTTATATTTCGATCATTGTTGTCAAAGTCCTTAACTCCTCGTGTAGCTTGACTAAGTGAAACCATTGTTGAATAACACTACGTTGGCTTCTGTGAGCCGCCGACCATAAGTAGTGCCCTTTGATTCCGCGCCAGACCTTCATAAACATTCGCAAAGCTCGCTTCTAATTAAGAGCTGGTTGTTATTGAGAGGGTTGATGATATTCTAACAACAATATAATATAAAGCACCCATAACAACATTAAGGAAATTATTGAAACGTCTCGCTAATTGGCATTCCTGCATAGGGAATCATTTTATTGCTCAATGTATCTTACTGTTCTCAGAAAAGTGACAACAGTTCTGGCTAAATTACATTTATTTGAAGTGATCAATTACTTTGTGCTTTGTTAATGAAATCTCTACACTGTGGCTGTGACTGTGACTGTCCATAGATTATAAATTATGGCTATTGTTTTTGAAGACATTAATACGACTTATATATTATTATCATGGAAACTCGTGATCCGATTGTAAAAAAGCTTTACACGCTCCCTAGATAACTTATTTAAATCATAATCAAAATGATTAAATGACAATAATATCATTCGATAGCAGACTAGTCAATTAGCTACGATCGGTAACATTGTCTGTGGGATTATTAATATAATAAAAATTCAGAAAGAACTGTAACTGGAGTTGATATATATTAATCAGTGTTAGCGTCGCGTTACGTGAAGTGTGAAGTATTCCCGCGCGTGTAGTACACCCAAGCGACAATTTAGTTCACAAAATAAAGCTGCAAAAAGTGAAATGCGGCGCGAGCGCGGTGCCGGTGGAGCGAATGAACAAAGTTATTTAGAAACAACGCTCAAAAATACCAACTAAAATGTAGATTTTAACTTCAAGCATAAATCAAGTGCTCGAAAGTGTCGACTCGACAACGGGCACAAAGCTAACATTGTAAATTGTTAATTCAAACAGGAAAACGTGTCACGCAAATCACTAGTACGTACATATTTATCAAAATAGCACTACACTAAAAATTTCACGAAATAACGTCGACAGTAAAAGCAAATGCACGGCATTATGTTCGCAATCAATCCAAATTGGACTATAAATCGTAAGCAATAAAGTTCAAAATTGAACAATAAAAATGTAGACTGATCGTGTTGCATGGCGAGTCGTCGACGTAAATAGCAGTAATTTATTGTGACATCGGTATGGAATGTATAAAGGCTGTACGAAGAAGGCACACGACGACTCAGTCTGCGCGGCATGTCGCATGCTTGACGGGCGAGTAATCGCGCACAAACTAAAAGCCCAGCACAGCACGAAGTAACGCAACAAACTTCCTTAGTTATTTTGTGCATAGCCCTTTGAAATGTAGTTTGAACTCTACTAGTACCATAATTTAATCCTAAAGAAAATGTAATCATTGCAGGCAAATAATCACCCACTACTAAGTAGAACCTTTGTTTTATCGCTGTTATTCGTCATAGTTTACTATGTAAGTTAGTTAAACGCTTTTAAAAGCTTTTAATCATAATTATATTTTACTGAAGGGATCATTAAGCAAATTAAATTAATATTAAATAATTAATTAAATAATAATTAAATAAATATTGTGGACAATTTACACAACACTACCCAGCCCCAAACTAAGCAGAGCTTGTAATATGGGAACCAGATAGCTGATATAATACTTGAATACATTTTTTTTTGTAAATACATACTTAGAATACAATATAATACCCAGACAGAGAACAAACATTTATGTTAACCACACAAATATTTGTTCTCAGTGGGGATCGAACCCACGACCTACGGCGCAGAAGGCAGAGCTACTACCAACTGAGCTAGAGGCCAGTCCAAATCAAGATGTACAATCGAGTAATCAAGTCAATAGTTGAGATAAACAAGGTGTGACGGGATGCCAGTTACGTCACAAGTTCAACAACACTTAATTAATAACAATAACGATGAACCGTAGCTTTTTATTGCGTTACGGCATACCACAGTCACGTACAAGAGCCTTGGTTGTAAAGGTTTTCGCTTACTGAAGGCTCGTTAGGTGGAATGACGAAGAGAAATGTCGGAACTGAAAAATGAAGGATAATGTTACTTTCTGAATTAATAAAACACGGAGTCGCTAAGTGGCTGAATAAATTGAAAGCCTTTAGCTTGTAATTAATGGCGCGTCATGTTAAGGACAAGCTCGCTGACAAATAGTTAGTCGTGCCTCGATTCTCCTAGATTGATTATTTTTGAGCTGCAAAATAAATTAGATACACTACAGTGTTTTTACTTTGCCTTCACTGTCTTATAAGCTCTTCTCTAGACTAGAGAAATAGCTATAAATAATCTTCTTCTTCTTCTTATCGAGTCACTGATTCTTTCGAACCAAGTGTGGAAAGGATTTTAAGTTCGCCTCAAAGAGGTTCCTTTCGTGCACATGACACATATTTTCGAACATTTTATTATCCGGTAATAGCTATTAATAATAATAATAAATATTGTAGATCCACTTAACACAATCTAGCCCCAAGCTAAGCATAGCTTGTACTATGGGAACCAGAAAGCTAATATTTTAAAGATTTTTTTTTGTTAATACATACTTAGAATACAATAATGATACTCAGACAGAGAATGAGAACAAACATTCTGTGTTCGCCACACTAATATTTTTTCTCGGTGGGAATCAAACTGCGCTGAAAGGCCAGTCAAGCTTAGAGCCTGTCCAGATGGAGCGTTTTACGCGCGAGTGCCCTCGCGCGTTTCAATTTATATTGCGTCCAGATGCCGCGTTTTACGCGTGCTCCTACCAAATAGTTGCTCGCGTTTTACGCGCGATTGAGGAATCGCGCGTTAAACGCGCGTAAAACGCCCCATCTGGACAGGCTCTTATACGTATGTAAGAAATAAAATCATTTTTGGCTGACTTTATGTTAAAAACAAAATACCAGCTTTTATGATTTCCATCTGGTTGTTTACTTTAAAAAGTTTGTTATTCTCACATCTTGAATAGGTACTTAGGTAAACTTCAACAGTTTGTAGTGGTTAGTACTTGAATAGTAGTTGGCCACTGCAGTTACTTAGCACTTCGAAGTGTAACGAGCAAGCCTTGGACTTTAATGACTACTTTAAAACGTTTCTATACAACTGAAAGCGTTACAAAACATTACGTCATCAAGTACGTTTGCTTCCACTAACTTGAGACCCAGTGCGGGTCACATTCCCGTCACATGAAAAATGCTTGCTTGATTTGCAAATTTTATTTTAAAGTATGGTAAGGTACGTAAACCTTATCGCACCGCAATTTCGTAATTCAATAAAATTCTATCCATCCAAAGTTTGTATGGAAGATATCGCTCATAACAATAAGACCATTTTATTCCTCTATAGTTTTATTAGTATTTTTTAATGCTTAATGTTAGTTTAGTCCCAGAGTGGGCATACACGGAAAGTTTTCCAGCCCTTCTGGGGTCACCAATATACAAATGCATTAGTGACCCCGATGACCTATGAACTACGGAAAGGTTATGTAGGGATCATTCAATCTTAAACTGCACGCCCTGCTACTTCAGTCAGTCAAAGTAAATTGTTCTTTATTACCTACAGCACAAAGATAATTTTGAAGTTCCTTGCTGTGAGCCAACGTCAAGAAAACGTGGTGGAGGGGCGTGCATTTTTAGACTGGTTTATCTATACCTATGTGTATGTAAGGTGTTTAGTATCGTCCTGGCGTCACTAGTTCTCATTGGTCTTGATTGTTTCTCGAATGCATAGTAATAATATTTCAAGATATAAATAAAGCCCACCACACACGAGTGTAATATCGGCACTTCATTCATTTTTATCGCAAAGTCGGAAGATGTTCCTCGTTCAGCAAATTCGCATTCATTCGGGCGGTATTGGCCGCTTTGGGGCGATATAGGCCGATTTAGGCCGATATTGGGCACGGTTTATCACTTCGCCGAATGTATTGCGTGTATTGTTTATGGCTTCCGTTTTACATTTATTACTCGATTTTTACTTGTTTCGGATATAAACAGAATTACGGCTTTATGGATTGAGAGTTTTTATTGGTATTCAGTTAGGTGGGGCGCGGAAATAAACTTTTTGAATGTTAAAAATGTGCTCTTCCAGTGTCATTTTTGTTGCATTTTACAAAGCCATTTCATTATGATTTGTCATAAAGAAAATACCATTAGCATCCTTCATCCATTTTGTATCATCTCAAAGCCCAACGTTTGCCAAAATAAAAAGAGTAGTAAGTAGGTAATATTATCTAACATGAATTTTGGATATTTATGACACAATCCAGCTGTAAAGTAGGTTGTGACCTAGAATAGCATAAACACTACATATAAAAGCAAATTGCAGCAGAAGCTAGTCCTCTAAATTCATTGGTTCCTAGTACGTCTGTTACAAAAACAAAATGGTGAGCAACCAATCGCACGAGCGCACTCCATCGCTGAAGAACAAACACAAATCGCTCCACAAAGAACATCTGAAGCGAATTCGATAAAAATGTAAATAAACAACAAAAAACTCTCCATCGTCTCGTTAAATCGTCACGCCTCATCATTCTGTTCGTAGAATTGATTGCTGCACGCCGATTTGAGGAGGTGCCTCAAATTGGAGGAAACTGGATCTTTAAAAGCCTGATAAGTTCGAGTAGGACCAGCGCCATTATGGTTTCAAACAAATAAACTATCAATTCAGTCTTGGGAAACTTTTTGAGTTCCAGATACTTAGACATCAAAATACCTACTATCAAAACCTTTAATCAGATTACGGAGTATCACGCGGCTCTGTTCCATTCCTCTGGCAAAGTTTCCTTAGTATTTGAATGATTACAATACTGAAATGTCAAAGTTAAGGAAAAACCCGCGAAGAACATAATAGGCCATCTAACAAAGCCACCCAGTTTTTAGACAATGCCGTATCTTGAACAAGACCTTTGTAACCCCCCGCCCCCGCTCCCCTCTGTAATTGCTTTATTTTTCACGTTATTAATGAAAGTGGTGCTTAAAACGACGTTATTTTTACGAAGGAGATACTTTGAGAGATCTCGACGATAAGATATTTTATTACGAGCGTTTTGGCTAATGTTCACTAACACACTGACCGACTGTTTAGCAAAACTTTAGCAGTTTAATTGTTGATTTGTATTTAATGACGATAACGATACTGATCGAATTGTTGAAAACTTTTCCGAATACCTAGAGGAAAGAAAACACTAATCATAAAGTACTTAAGGGCCGGTTTCAATAAGTATTGGTTTTGTTTTTCAAGTAGGTAGCAACAACATTATTGTTGAATAAAGTGTTATGAGTATGTGGGGACCGACTAAATAGCTGAGTGCTAGATAAAGGAATATGACGGTTTTAGATGCCTATTTTACCCAATAACCGTCGGTTGCGTACGTGAAGGTTAACTTTTGTTTTACCGATAATGTCAAGGTTGCTTTTGTTAGATAATTTGACTTTATTTGTCTTCAGATCTTCAGAGGCAGTTGTTGAGTCTCGCAATTGAGAGAAGTTAGTTATGTAGGTATTAGTATTTTATTGTCTATTAAAAAAAAAGTGATATTGAGTAAGAAAAAAGTAATTATTTTATATTAGGACCAATATTATGTACAATACTACATAATATTGGTCCTAATATAAAATAATTACTTCAAAATCTAATCAAAAATACTTAAGTTATATGAGGTGATACAAGTGTAAAAGAAGACGTAGTGATAAAAAAAGAGAAAAGTATGATGGTTTGGGCATGTAGAGAGATTGGATGAAAACAGGTGCATCACCCCCATGAGAAAGAGGCGTGATTTTATCTACGCATGTTTGTATGTATGAAGTGAAGACAGTAACATTCATACATGAACAAACAATATCATGACAATGTAGTTCCTAATATTTCCTCGGAAACACGAACCTAAATGCAGACAAGAAACTGCAAGGATTAGTGTGTGAGATGGTAACCCGACCAAATTACGAGACAATGCAGCCGCAACCCGCATCGTGCGCCGCGCACGTCATATAATATTTCATGACGTGTGTTCTCCAATTTAACAGATTTTGCACGAAATCTCTGGGATTATGAACTAAACTTGTAAAATTTAGGGCATTTTTTTCAATTTACTGATAAATTTATCCGTCGGATTAAAATATATCAGTCTCTTTTTAAGGCTTGTCAAAAACAAGAATTTACATTTTTATTCGACGAATGCCTTTATTCAATGGATGGAAAAATCATATTTTTTTACATTTGAATGAATTACATTAAAAGCTGAAAGAGTTTGATCCTGTATATTTTTAATGGAAGAACCTTTTTAGGTAATTTAGGTTTAGGCTTTTTAGGTATTTATTTATAGGTATTTGATTATGTATATTTCAATTTAAACACTATTGTAGTAAATAATACTACACATTTGCTTAAATACAATTAAAACTAAACATATAACTTTCCATAACAAACTGGGTAATTAAAAAATCTATCGTGACCTTTTATGAAGCGAAAGAAAAGCAATAGTAAATAAGAGAAAATATAAATAAATTAAAAGGACTTAAGAGGCCACCAGTAGTGGGATAAGAAATGAAGCAGTTAATCATTTTACATACTTTAATGACATATAAGTACATTAGTAATGTGGTAACGAGGTAGGCACTACATCTTAAATGAGTGAATGCCCTGCCCGCTAGGAGAGCGGTCACGGGGCCACAGCTCGGAGGCGCTTCCCACAAACGTCGGCCACTCACGAAGCCTCGACCATATTTGTAGGCAGCCTGACTACTTGTGGTAAGGCTGCTTACAACATGTTACTAGCTGTTGGACCAAACATTATGGCTCACCTGATGTTAGGTGGTAACCATCGCTGCTGTATGCTGATGGACGCCGGGCAGTGCATCATAGGGCACGTTCCTGACGTGCGTTACGTACAAGGCAGGACTTTGTTGTAGGCTATTGTTACCACTTTACCAGGTGGGTCATATGCGTGGTCCATTCACTAGTTGTATAAAAAAACAATTAATGCTAATTAATTTAAAAATGAACAAAATACAGTTTGGCTATCTGAAGTAGGTACTCAATTTTGCTTGTATAAGAAGAGCTTTGAAGGAAGGGGTTGAATTGATAGTAGATCGTCCTCAGTAGTTAATATACACCAATATTTTGTAATTACCAAAAAAAAATGACGATATTGGATGCTGATACTGAACACATCCAGGCAAAAAAAAAATTCAAGTCATAAAAAATATCTATATCTATAACCACAATTTTTAGTCAAATAGAAATGATTCAACAAGCAAAAATCATTTCATACATAAACGCTAAATACCAAGCGGAACCGAACAGCGTAAATGTTTTTCTCTTTAGTACTACGTAACTAATTGTCCATAATTTTTTGCAGGATTTCTGAAAATTTTAACATTTAATAACTTTGTCATTTTATCGAAACGAAAAATTCTGATTGCACATTCATAATGTTCTACCCCTACTACATTACCCTACTTTTTTTTTTACAAAATAGTAGTAATAGTAGTTACAAAATAGTGGTGTATGTGCAAATAAAAAAGCTTCCATTCAAATAGAGTGTAAGCCTCCGGAACACAAGCCCAGAGCAACGCTATAAAATTATACAATTTAGTTGAACCTCCGAGTTGGAGGAGGAATTTTAAAATTGTTGGTTCAGTTTTAAAATTATTATTTTTCCTACTTTGGAATTGTGTACACTTAAGTGCACTTGAACAGCATTTTGTCCTGGTTTGTACAATACTTTGGTATTTAAAAATATTTATTTAGTTGTATATACAACGTGTATCAAAATATGTGTACTATCCTGAAGGGGGGTGAATTTCCACCCCCCGGGGAACATTTTTTGTTCAAGGACTTTTTCGAACTTCGATTGGTATCTCCGAAAAAAACTGCAACGAAGTTTCAACATGAACAGCTGACTTTATACAAAGTGACAACCCTAAACTCAGCTACAGAGGTAGTAGGTAGTAGTAGTAGACCTACAGAGGTAGTAGGTCAAGGGGTCAAGGGGTTACAAGGATAGGGTTGTCAATTTATTTAGGCATTATGAAATTAAATATTTTTGTATGGGAAAATAGGAATTTTTAATTATCTCCCCCCCACAACTGATCACCATTGTGGTCTGAAACCCCCCACCTTCTCATAGTACACATATTTAGATACACCTTGTATGTAGCACTTTTTTACTGTATTTTTCCAACATATTTACTCATCAAGGTTAGTTATAAGGCTACGCAAGGGTTTATAGCTGTCACCACAATCTGTCACTGTCAAGGTGAAAATAAAAAAAGCAGCCAAGTGCGAGTCGGACTCGCCCATGAAGGGTTCCGTAGCACGACGAACTACAAGAACCTTTATATATGTTACTTGATGTAACATAATAAGGTTCCTGTAGTTCGTTGAAAGGTAAATTGCGGTTTACGGTTTATGACGTATTGTAGCATTTCATTTATTTTGGCAGAATAGTTTTTCGTATCAGTCGAAAGCTAATGGAGAGCTATTTAAATTTACGCGCCAAGACGCAAGTTGGTGAGTGAGTTGTTGAAACGTTGCAAGGGCGACCTCTGGCAACGAATAGAAACACTAAAAATGGCTAGGCAGATGGCTGGCGAAGAGCGCCATCTGTTAAGTAGTAGCCGCAAATTGCAGGATTTGACAGATGTCAACACTTTTGTGGGTAGCGATGTTCGTATCGAACGGTGTCTACTAGTGACATCTGTTACGAAGTAGTCGCATGTCGATAGGGTCGGAGAAGGAGAGAAATAGGGTTTAGCTTGTGTTGAAAAAGGACAACGTTTTCACCATCAGCAAGACGCAGGGGCCTCCATTGGCGAGTAGTGTAACTAACTAAGAAATAAACTATATTAGCGGGTGAATAGAAATAATGTGGTTGGGTCGATGTGTGAAGCGAGCTCGAAATTACAGACATTAAAAATGCTGGCCGGAGAGACGTAAATGCCGTGGATTATTGTAGCAAGTGTTCTGGAATATTCTGGGCGGAAGTTTGTGGCTCGAGGTGCGGGGTATGTGGTAGCAAAGGTGATAAAAGGCGCGTGCGGAGCCGCCGGGGGCATTCCACGGAAAAGACGCCGAGCCTAGCAGAATCGCCGGTACGTACGAAAGCTGCACCGTGGCACCGTTGGGTTTGTGGAGGAGTCCTCGCTAACCAGATTTGGGTATTACAGACGAAGCGGCGCCAGCCAATACCATCACCGCGTGCCCAGAGACGAGCCCCAGCACACGAAGCCAGCATTCTCGCTGCCGATACGAGCCGACTGCAAGCTGGGCGAGAGCCCATTTCTGGTACGTAGGGGATTTGAGAAGCATCGCACAGCATGGGGCATACAGGGGAGGATCAGTTGTATTTTTATGGACGCAGCTCCATGAAGAGCCGTGTCGACACGTTGCCGAGATTAACCTGTGGTCTTGTATTTTCCAGTTTGCTGACACCGTCTGCGTGGCGCTTCCCTTTTCTTTCGCCTGTGCGGGGGCGCGAGACACGCGGCGGGGGCAGTCGGCGACTGCACGGCAGGGCACGTGGCAGCAGGGCACGTGGGTGACGTCGCACGTGGACGATAAGCGCCCGTCGGCGATTCTGAGGTGGGCCAGTGCCAATTTATTTTAATGCAGAAGGAGTAGGCGCATCAGGACGGTTCTCCGTGGAGTCCTGGTCTGTTGTTTGTTGCCAAAAGATTGTTTGTTGCCGTAGACACGGTTGTTTGTTGTCAATAATTGTTTGTTGCCAAAAGATTGTTTGCTGCCGTAGAGAGTGCTATGTTTGTTGTCAGTAATTGTTTGTTGCCGTAGAGAGTGCTATTTTTGTTGTCAATAGGTAGGGTTTCGTTGACGTGGTCATTGCCATTGTCTTTGTCGTGCGTTTTTCTATCTTACCACCCTGTCTGTCAGTGTACTGTTGCTAGGGTTACGCTCCGGGGTGACTCACAAGGTAGTTTTCTGTGGGTTTTATTTAATTGGGTCATCCGGGGACTAGTGATTGGTAAATTCAAATATTCACACCTCCGACACACTAAGCAGTAACCTCTCCCTGAATAAATTTGTGCTCGCTTGAGAGCGATGGTTTGGATAAAGTTTGAACATATGGTCACTAAACATCCCGTGTAAATAATATAAGCATTATTGATTTTTATGTAAGAATAGGAACGATTCCACGAGGTCATTGAACCTCTCATGTATCCATGATAGCCATTGCTTACATTTTATGTAAAGGAATATATTGTTGTCCCGTGAGGTCATTAAACCTCTCATATGTATAAGGTGTCCCTATAAATTTCTTTGTTCAATCCCATGTCAGAGAACGTAGCGTTCAATGTATTTGCAACTTGTTGATTAGTAGTAGGTTCATTTGTAAGAAAGATAGTCTGGCATGTGGATAACCTCTATTATGGTTAATAGCTGAGCATATAAATTTGTAGTTAAGTAGCTATTTGAGCTCACTTTAAGGTTATGTAAATGAAGGATCACTTTAGGATTATATAGTATATAAGATAGCATAGCTGTGCAGTTTCAATTTTTAATTCCTAAGCTAACGAACATGTCATGTAAGAGGTATGTGTTGTTTAAATAAAACTCTGTAACTGATTTCTAACATTTATTTTATTTTAGTATAAAAATCTTTTGTGCGGTAGGAACATCGAACCCCAACTGAGCTAGTCAGGGCCAACGCAGCCGAAATAGTCGGTCTGCCTGTCTGCACCCAGTTTTCCACCGTTACAGTATAAAAAAAAACTACTGACTAGATCTCGTTCAAACCAAATATCGTTGAAAGTTTACATAGTAATGTACAACATATATTTTTTAGTATTATCATTCTCTTACTTTAGAAGTTAGAGGGGGGGGGACCAACTTTTTTCCACTTTGGAAGTGTCTCTCGCTGGATACAGTTATGCATAAGGAGTCCAAGCGCCAAATTTCATTTTTTGATTTTTTCGCATTTTCGTAATCACTGGGGCATAATTAAGCCATAGAAAAAACACTCTTGTAGCCAGCTTCACTCTAAGTGGTATTTTTTGATACCCAGTCCAAGCGCCTTCTATAGCAAACTAAGTATTTTGAAATGCAATACAAGTCCAACAACCAATTTAAAACTAACAACCAACTTTTATGATGAAAAAGCACATTTCCATTAAACATTACTAGTCCAAACGACGTAGTGTTACGCATCAGTAGTCTACGCGACAGTTGTTTGTAACTTCTGAACGTAATCTTTGTTTGGGTGGAAGGAGAGGCTGGCAGAAGAACCCAAGTCATGTTTAAGGAAGCATAATTATACTAGTTTACCAAAGTCAAAAACTTAATTCTTTATTTAATTGGGTCATCCGGGGACTAGTGATTGGTAAATTCAAATATTCACACCTCCGACACACTAAGCAGTAACCTCTCCCTGAATAAATTTGTGCTCGCTTGAGAGCGATGGTTTGGATAAAGTTTGAACATATGGTCACTAAACATCCCGTGTAAATAATATAAGCATTATTGATTTTTATGTAAGAATAGGAACGATTCCACGAGGTCATTGAACCTCTCATGTATCCATGATAGCCATTGCTTACATTTTATGTAAAGGAATATATTGTTGTCCCGTGAGGTCATTAAACCTCTCATATGTATAAGGTGTCCCTATAAATTTCTTTGTTCAATCCCATGTCAGAGAACGTAGCGTTCAATGTATTTGCAACTTGTTGATTAGTAGTAGGTTCATTTGTAAGAAAGATAGTCTGGCATGTGGATAACCTCTATTATGGTTAATAGCTGAGCATATAAATTTGTAGTTAAGTAGCTATTTGAGCTCACTTTAAGGTTATGTAAATGAAGGATCACTTTAGGATTATATAGTATATAAGATAGCATAGCTGTGCAGTTTCAATTTTTAATTCCTAAGCTAACGAACATGTCATGTAAGAGGTATGTGTTGTTTAAATAAAACTCTGTAACTGATTTCTAACATTTATTTTATTTTAGTATAAAAATCTTTTGTGCGGTAGGAACATCGAACCCCAACTGAGCTAGTCAGGGCCAACGCAGCCGAAATAGTCGGTCTGCCTGTCTGCACCCAGTTTTCCACCGTTACAAAATGGCGCCCAACGTGGGGCAAAATTACAGCTAACGCTTCTCGCTCCGTAGCACTATAGTTGCGTTCCGCCTTCGAAAGCGATCGGCTGACGTATGCTATAGGGTGTTCTGCGGCATAGGAGGCATGTTGACACAGAAGCTCGATGACGCAGAACACCCTATAGCATACGTCAGCCGATCGCTTTCGAAGGCGGAACGCAACTATAGTGCTACGGAGCGAGAAGCGTTAGCTGTAATTTTTGCAGTAGAGAAGTTTCAGGCGTATTTGGGTTCTAGGCATTTCACAGTAATAACGGATCATGCATCTTTAAAATGGTTCATGCGGCTCGAAAATCCTACAGGTAGACTGGTCCGCTGGGGCTGCAGGCTGTCACAGTTCGATTTTCACATAGAACACAGGAAAGGCTCAGACAACGTGGTTCCGGATGCTCTCTCGAGGTTGCTCAGGGTAGATGCCATAGGAGACACAGCGGGAACGGCACCAGATCCATGGTATGATAATATCCTACAGAATGTACAGAACAGCCCGAGTCACTACCCAGCGTACCGGATAGAAGGAGACAAGCTGTACCGATTTTCGAAGGCCAAATACTCTTTGATGGAGGAATTCGAGTGGAAGGAGGTCCTTTCACTCGACAGAAGAAGAGAAATCATCAGGGAAAACCACGAACCTCCAACAGCAGCGCATTTAGGGGTCTTCAAGACACACAGGAGGATATGTTTACGTTATTACTGGCCAGGAATGTTTAAGGACATCAAGGAGTATGTAGAGGGATGTGACACATGCGCGGCATACAAATCTAGTAACCGCGCAGTTCCAGGTCTAATGGGCAAACCTAAGGTTTGTCACCGTCCGTTTCAGGTTTTGTCGGTAGATTTGGTAGGTCCTTTACCTAGGTCTAAGTCAGGTTTTGTATATATTTTTGTAGTCACTTGTTGTTTCTCAAAGTACACTTTGCTATTCCCACTTCGTAGAGCCACAAGCGCACTGGTGTCGAATGCTTTGGAAAACGGTGTTTTCTTAATTCACGGGGTCCCGGAAACCGTGATGGCGGATAATGGAACGCAATTCACGGGGACCGAATTCCGTACACTTTTGAGAAAGTACAGAATTCCAAAAACGCATTATACACCACGCTACACGCCACAGGTGAATTTGGTGGAACGCTATAACAAGACGGTCATGACGGCCGTGGCGGCGTATGTGAAAGACGACCACAGGTCCTGGGATCAGAACATCCATAAGATCCAATTCGCCATTAATAGCGCCGTGAACGAAACCACCAAATTCTCGCCATTTTTTCTGGTTCATGCCAGAGAACCGATTGTGGATGGATCACACTACACGGCTACAGAAGAGGAATATCAACCTGGAATGCCAAGGGAAGAGTTTGCAGGAGAATTAGGTCTCCTGGCAGACATTTTTGCCACAGTGCGGCAGAACATACTCAAGGCACACCAGGCGAACACGAGAACGTACAATCTCAGGAGAAGAGAAGCGACAGTGAAAGTAGGGGACATCGTCTGGAAAAGAACTCATCCGCTCAGCGACGCGGCAAAGTTCAAGATGGCGAAGTTATGTCCTAAGTACGAGAAATGCAGGGTGAAAGTAGTACTGTCACCACTGGTCTTCGAGTTAGAGGACATGGACGGGAAGATTTTAGGGTCTTGGCACATGAAAGACCTAAAGGTTTAGGGTTTCACAACACCACAGTAGGTGTTGTGAACTGTAGGTAAATATTTGGTTTGGTTTTGTTTTGTAAGGCAGTAAGAATTAATGATAACTCATTTTTCTTATAGATTTTGGTTTGTTTTTTTTGGAAAATGTTTCGTTGTATGTCTAAAGGGCAGACGGGTGAAAGGACCATATAGGACCAGGCGTGAGACGGAGTTTAGCTTTCTTGCAGGATGGAGCAATATGGATGAGCAGCAGCGTATCCACCACAAAGGGTAGGATACGTACGGGCGAGAGGACGCGTACCCACGGTTCCACGTACGGTATCGCTAGGCGCGAATGGTGATGGTTGTAAAGAGGGGTACGTAAGAGAGAGATGCGCATAATGAGAGATGAAGCATGCAAGATTGATGGATGGATGGCGATAAGAAAGGGGAGGCAAGAGGAACAGGTATCGACGTCGCCGCAGATGGGTCCACTCCGATAGCCGGTCTCCCACGATAAAGACGTTTTGTTTGTATTTTACGGTTCAGGGTCGAACTGATTGTTTCAGCTGCACAAGTGACGACTTGAGAAGACAGCTTGTTTTGGGATGCAACGCCGTGGTAGAAGGTGTCTCCAGGCGCGGAGGGAATGTACAAGGATTGTATAAAGTTTTTTTACAGGAGAATTTGTTTTAGGCTAGTTTAGTAGATAAGGAATTGTACGATTTTTTTTTTACAGTGATAAGGAGTTTGGTTTGTTCTTATATTTTTTTGTTTTTGTTCAACAAGTTGATTTTAAGTTGTAATGGGGTATATGGTTATTGTTATATAAGGTTTTTCATTTCAGTACCAGCGCTGAGGGCAGCGCAGTTTCACTAAGTGTAGTGAAACTTTTAACGGCCGGGGGGGTATTGTAGCATTTCATTTATTTTGGCAGAATAGTTTTTCGTATCAGTCGAAAGCTAATGGAGAGCTATTTAAATTTACGCGCCAAGACGCAAGTTGGTGAGTGAGTTGTTGAAACGTTGCAAGGGCGACCTCTGGCAACGAATAGAAACACTAAAAATGGCTAGGCAGATGGCTGGCGAAGAGCGCCATCTGTTAAGTAGTAGCCGCAAATTGCAGGATTTGACAGATGTCAACACTTTTGTGGGTAGCGATGTTCGTATCGAACGGTGTCTACTAGTGACATCTGTTACGAAGTAGTCGCATGTCGATAGGGTCGGAGAAGGAGAGAAATAGGGTTTAGCTTGTGTTGAAAAAGGACAACGTTTTCACCATCAGCAAGACGCAGGGGCCTCCATTGGCGAGTAGTGTAACTAACTAAGAAATAAACTATATTAGCGGGTGAATAGAAATAATGTGGTTGGGTCGATGTGTGAAGCGAGCTCGAAATTACAGACATTAAAAATGCTGGCCGGAGAGACGTAAATGCCGTGGATTATTGTAGCAAGTGTTCTGGAATATTCTGGGCGGAAGTTTGTGGCTCGAGGTGCGGGGTATGTGGTAGCAAAGGTGATAAAAGGCGCGTGCGGAGCCGCCGGGGGCATTCCACGGAAAAGACGCCGAGCCTAGCAGAATCGCCGGTACGTACGAAAGCTGCACCGTGGCACCGTTGGGTTTGTGGAGGAGTCCTCGCTAACCAGATTTGGGTATTACAGACGAAGCGGCGCCAGCCAATACCATCACCGCGTGCCCAGAGACGAGCCCCAGCACACGAAGCCAGCATTCTCGCTGCCGATACGAGCCGACTGCAAGCTGGGCGAGAGCCCATTTCTGGTACGTAGGGGATTTGAGAAGCATCGCACAGCATGGGGCATACAGGGGAGGATCAGTTGTATTTTTATGGACGCAGCTCCATGAAGAGCCGTGTCGACACGTTGCCGAGATTAACCTGTGGTCTTGTATTTTCCAGTTTGCTGACACCGTCTGCGTGGCGCTTCCCTTTTCTTTCGCCTGTGCGGGGGCGCGAGACACGCGGCGGGGGCAGTCGGCGACTGCACGGCAGGGCACGTGGCAGCAGGGCACGTGGGTGACGTCGCACGTGGACGATAAGCGCCCGTCGGCGATTCTGAGGTGGGCCAGTGCCAATTTATTTTAATGCAGAAGGAGTAGGCGCATCAGGACGGTTCTCCGTGGAGTCCTGGTCTGTTGTTTGTTGCCAAAAGATTGTTTGTTGCCGTAGACACGGTTGTTTGTTGTCAATAATTGTTTGTTGCCAAAAGATTGTTTGCTGCCGTAGAGAGTGCTATGTTTGTTGTCAGTAATTGTTTGTTGCCGTAGAGAGTGCTATTTTTGTTGTCAATAGGTAGGGTTTCGTTGACGTGGTCATTGCCATTGTCTTTGTCGTGCGTTTTTCTATCTTACCACCCTGTCTGTCAGTGTACTGTTGCTAGGGTTACGCTCCGGGGTGACTCACAAGGTAGTTTTCTGTGGGTTTTATTTAATTGGGTCATCCGGGGACTAGTGATTGGTAAATTCAAATATTCACACCTCCGACACACTAAGCAGTAACCTCTCCCTGAATAAATTTGTGCTCGCTTGAGAGCGATGGTTTGGATAAAGTTTGAACATATGGTCACTAAACATCCCGTGTAAATAATATAAGCATTATTGATTTTTATGTAAGAATAGGAACGATTCCACGAGGTCATTGAACCTCTCATGTATCCATGATAGCCATTGCTTACATTTTATGTAAAGGAATATATTGTTGTCCCGTGAGGTCATTAAACCTCTCATATGTATAAGGTGTCCCTATAAATTTCTTTGTTCAATCCCATGTCAGAGAACGTAGCGTTCAATGTATTTGCAACTTGTTGATTAGTAGTAGGTTCATTTGTAAGAAAGATAGTCTGGCATGTGGATAACCTCTATTATGGTTAATAGCTGAGCATATAAATTTGTAGTTAAGTAGCTATTTGAGCTCACTTTAAGGTTATGTAAATGAAGGATCACTTTAGGATTATATAGTATATAAGATAGCATAGCTGTGCAGTTTCAATTTTTAATTCCTAAGCTAACGAACATGTCATGTAAGAGGTATGTGTTGTTTAAATAAAACTCTGTAACTGATTTCTAACATTTATTTTATTTTAGTATAAAAATCTTTTGTGCGGTAGGAACATCGAACCCCAACTGAGCTAGTCAGGGCCAACGCAGCCGAAATAGTCGGTCTGCCTGTCTGCACCCAGTTTTCCACCGTTACAGTATAAAAAAAAACTACTGACTAGATCTCGTTCAAACCAAATATCGTTGAAAGTTTACATAGTAATGTACAACATATATTTTTTAGTATTATCATTCTCTTACTTTAGAAGTTAGAGGGGGGGGGACCAACTTTTTTCCACTTTGGAAGTGTCTCTCGCTGGATACAGTTATGCATAAGGAGTCCAAGCGCCAAATTTCATTTTTTGATTTTTTCGCATTTTCGTAATCACTGGGGCATAATTAAGCCATAGAAAAAACACTCTTGTAGCCAGCTTCACTCTAAGTGGTATTTTTTGATACCCAGTCCAAGCGCCTTCTATAGCAAACTAAGTATTTTGAAATGCAATACAAGTCCAACAACCAATTTAAAACTAACAACCAACTTTTATGATGAAAAAGCACATTTCCATTAAACATTACTAGTCCAAACGACGTAGTGTTACGCATCAGTAGTCTACGCGACAGTTGTTTGTAACTTCTGAACGTAATCTTTGTTTGGGTGGAAGGAGAGGCTGGCAGAAGAACCCAAGTCATGTTTAAGGAAGCATAATTATACTAGTTTACCAAAGTCAAAAACTTAATTCTTTATTTAATTGGGTCATCCGGGGACTAGTGATTGGTAAATTCAAATATTCACACCTCCGACACACTAAGCAGTAACCTCTCCCTGAATAAATTTGTGCTCGCTTGAGAGCGATGGTTTGGATAAAGTTTGAACATATGGTCACTAAACATCCCGTGTAAATAATATAAGCATTATTGATTTTTATGTAAGAATAGGAACGATTCCACGAGGTCATTGAACCTCTCATGTATCCATGATAGCCATTGCTTACATTTTATGTAAAGGAATATATTGTTGTCCCGTGAGGTCATTAAACCTCTCATATGTATAAGGTGTCCCTATAAATTTCTTTGTTCAATCCCATGTCAGAGAACGTAGCGTTCAATGTATTTGCAACTTGTTGATTAGTAGTAGGTTCATTTGTAAGAAAGATAGTCTGGCATGTGGATAACCTCTATTATGGTTAATAGCTGAGCATATAAATTTGTAGTTAAGTAGCTATTTGAGCTCACTTTAAGGTTATGTAAATGAAGGATCACTTTAGGATTATATAGTATATAAGATAGCATAGCTGTGCAGTTTCAATTTTTAATTCCTAAGCTAACGAACATGTCATGTAAGAGGTATGTGTTGTTTAAATAAAACTCTGTAACTGATTTCTAACATTTATTTTATTTTAGTATAAAAATCTTTTGTGCGGTAGGAACATCGAACCCCAACTGAGCTAGTCAGGGCCAACGCAGCCGAAATAGTCGGTCTGCCTGTCTGCACCCAGTTTTCCACCGTTACAAAATGGCGCCCAACGTGGGGCAAAATTACAGCTAACGCTTCTCGCTCCGTAGCACTATAGTTGCGTTCCGCCTTCGAAAGCGATCGGCTGACGTATGCTATAGGGTGTTCTGCGGCATAGGAGGCATGTTGACACAGAAGCTCGATGACGCAGAACACCCTATAGCATACGTCAGCCGATCGCTTTCGAAGGCGGAACGCAACTATAGTGCTACGGAGCGAGAAGCGTTAGCTGTAATTTTTGCAGTAGAGAAGTTTCAGGCGTATTTGGGTTCTAGGCATTTCACAGTAATAACGGATCATGCATCTTTAAAATGGTTCATGCGGCTCGAAAATCCTACAGGTAGACTGGTCCGCTGGGGCTGCAGGCTGTCACAGTTCGATTTTCACATAGAACACAGGAAAGGCTCAGACAACGTGGTTCCGGATGCTCTCTCGAGGTTGCTCAGGGTAGATGCCATAGGAGACACAGCGGGAACGGCACCAGATCCATGGTATGATAATATCCTACAGAATGTACAGAACAGCCCGAGTCACTACCCAGCGTACCGGATAGAAGGAGACAAGCTGTACCGATTTTCGAAGGCCAAATACTCTTTGATGGAGGAATTCGAGTGGAAGGAGGTCCTTTCACTCGACAGAAGAAGAGAAATCATCAGGGAAAACCACGAACCTCCAACAGCAGCGCATTTAGGGGTCTTCAAGACACACAGGAGGATATGTTTACGTTATTACTGGCCAGGAATGTTTAAGGACATCAAGGAGTATGTAGAGGGATGTGACACATGCGCGGCATACAAATCTAGTAACCGCGCAGTTCCAGGTCTAATGGGCAAACCTAAGGTTTGTCACCGTCCGTTTCAGGTTTTGTCGGTAGATTTGGTAGGTCCTTTACCTAGGTCTAAGTCAGGTTTTGTATATATTTTTGTAGTCACTTGTTGTTTCTCAAAGTACACTTTGCTATTCCCACTTCGTAGAGCCACAAGCGCACTGGTGTCGAATGCTTTGGAAAACGGTGTTTTCTTAATTCACGGGGTCCCGGAAACCGTGATGGCGGATAATGGAACGCAATTCACGGGGACCGAATTCCGTACACTTTTGAGAAAGTACAGAATTCCAAAAACGCATTATACACCACGCTACACGCCACAGGTGAATTTGGTGGAACGCTATAACAAGACGGTCATGACGGCCGTGGCGGCGTATGTGAAAGACGACCACAGGTCCTGGGATCAGAACATCCATAAGATCCAATTCGCCATTAATAGCGCCGTGAACGAAACCACCAAATTCTCGCCATTTTTTCTGGTTCATGCCAGAGAACCGATTGTGGATGGATCACACTACACGGCTACAGAAGAGGAATATCAACCTGGAATGCCAAGGGAAGAGTTTGCAGGAGAATTAGGTCTCCTGGCAGACATTTTTGCCACAGTGCGGCAGAACATACTCAAGGCACACCAGGCGAACACGAGAACGTACAATCTCAGGAGAAGAGAAGCGACAGTGAAAGTAGGGGACATCGTCTGGAAAAGAACTCATCCGCTCAGCGACGCGGCAAAGTTCAAGATGGCGAAGTTATGTCCTAAGTACGAGAAATGCAGGGTGAAAGTAGTACTGTCACCACTGGTCTTCGAGTTAGAGGACATGGACGGGAAGATTTTAGGGTCTTGGCACATGAAAGACCTAAAGGTTTAGGGTTTCACAACACCACAGTAGGTGTTGTGAACTGTAGGTAAATATTTGGTTTGGTTTTGTTTTGTAAGGCAGTAAGAATTAATGATAACTCATTTTTCTTATAGATTTTGGTTTGTTTTTTTTGGAAAATGTTTCGTTGTATGTCTAAAGGGCAGACGGGTGAAAGGACCATATAGGACCAGGCGTGAGACGGAGTTTAGCTTTCTTGCAGGATGGAGCAATATGGATGAGCAGCAGCGTATCCACCACAAAGGGTAGGATACGTACGGGCGAGAGGACGCGTACCCACGGTTCCACGTACGGTATCGCTAGGCGCGAATGGTGATGGTTGTAAAGAGGGGTACGTAAGAGAGAGATGCGCATAATGAGAGATGAAGCATGCAAGATTGATGGATGGATGGCGATAAGAAAGGGGAGGCAAGAGGAACAGGTATCGACGTCGCCGCAGATGGGTCCACTCCGATAGCCGGTCTCCCACGATAAAGACGTTTTGTTTGTATTTTACGGTTCAGGGTCGAACTGATTGTTTCAGCTGCACAAGTGACGACTTGAGAAGACAGCTTGTTTTGGGATGCAACGCCGTGGTAGAAGGTGTCTCCAGGCGCGGAGGGAATGTACAAGGATTGTATAAAGTTTTTTTACAGGAGAATTTGTTTTAGGCTAGTTTAGTAGATAAGGAATTGTACGATTTTTTTTTTACAGTGATAAGGAGTTTGGTTTGTTCTTATATTTTTTTGTTTTTGTTCAACAAGTTGATTTTAAGTTGTAATGGGGTATATGGTTATTGTTATATAAGGTTTTTCATTTCAGTACCAGCGCTGAGGGCAGCGCAGTTTCACTAAGTGTAGTGAAACTTTTAACGGCCGGGGGGGTATTGTAGCATTTCATTTATTTTGGCAGAATAGTTTTTCGTATCAGTCGAAAGCTAATGGAGAGCTATTTAAATTTACGCGCCAAGACGCAAGTTGGTGAGTGAGTTGTTGAAACGTTGCAAGGGCGACCTCTGGCAACGAATAGAAACACTAAAAATGGCTAGGCAGATGGCTGGCGAAGAGCGCCATCTGTTAAGTAGTAGCCGCAAATTGCAGGATTTGACAGATGTCAACACTTTTGTGGGTAGCGATGTTCGTATCGAACGGTGTCTACTAGTGACATCTGTTACGAAGTAGTCGCATGTCGATAGGGTCGGAGAAGGAGAGAAATAGGGTTTAGCTTGTGTTGAAAAAGGACAACGTTTTCACCATCAGCAAGACGCAGGGGCCTCCATTGGCGAGTAGTGTAACTAACTAAGAAATAAACTATATTAGCGGGTGAATAGAAATAATGTGGTTGGGTCGATGTGTGAAGCGAGCTCGAAATTACAGACATTAAAAATGCTGGCCGGAGAGACGTAAATGCCGTGGATTATTGTAGCAAGTGTTCTGGAATATTCTGGGCGGAAGTTTGTGGCTCGAGGTGCGGGGTATGTGGTAGCAAAGGTGATAAAAGGCGCGTGCGGAGCCGCCGGGGGCATTCCACGGAAAAGACGCCGAGCCTAGCAGAATCGCCGGTACGTACGAAAGCTGCACCGTGGCACCGTTGGGTTTGTGGAGGAGTCCTCGCTAACCAGATTTGGGTATTACAGACGAAGCGGCGCCAGCCAATACCATCACCGCGTGCCCAGAGACGAGCCCCAGCACACGAAGCCAGCATTCTCGCTGCCGATACGAGCCGACTGCAAGCTGGGCGAGAGCCCATTTCTGGTACGTAGGGGATTTGAGAAGCATCGCACAGCATGGGGCATACAGGGGAGGATCAGTTGTATTTTTATGGACGCAGCTCCATGAAGAGCCGTGTCGACACGTTGCCGAGATTAACCTGTGGTCTTGTATTTTCCAGTTTGCTGACACCGTCTGCGTGGCGCTTCCCTTTTCTTTCGCCTGTGCGGGGGCGCGAGACACGCGGCGGGGGCAGTCGGCGACTGCACGGCAGGGCACGTGGCAGCAGGGCACGTGGGTGACGTCGCACGTGGACGATAAGCGCCCGTCGGCGATTCTGAGGTGGGCCAGTGCCAATTTATTTTAATGCAGAAGGAGTAGGCGCATCAGGACGGTTCTCCGTGGAGTCCTGGTCTGTTGTTTGTTGCCAAAAGATTGTTTGTTGCCGTAGACACGGTTGTTTGTTGTCAATAATTGTTTGTTGCCAAAAGATTGTTTGCTGCCGTAGAGAGTGCTATGTTTGTTGTCAGTAATTGTTTGTTGCCGTAGAGAGTGCTATTTTTGTTGTCAATAGGTAGGGTTTCGTTGACGTGGTCATTGCCATTGTCTTTGTCGTGCGTTTTTCTATCTTACCACCCTGTCTGTCAGTGTACTGTTGCTAGGGTTACGCTCCGGGGTGACTCACAAGGTAGTTTTCTGTGGGTTTTATTTAATTGGGTCATCCGGGGACTAGTGATTGGTAAATTCAAATATTCACACCTCCGACACACTAAGCAGTAACCTCTCCCTGAATAAATTTGTGCTCGCTTGAGAGCGATGGTTTGGATAAAGTTTGAACATATGGTCACTAAACATCCCGTGTAAATAATATAAGCATTATTGATTTTTATGTAAGAATAGGAACGATTCCACGAGGTCATTGAACCTCTCATGTATCCATGATAGCCATTGCTTACATTTTATGTAAAGGAATATATTGTTGTCCCGTGAGGTCATTAAACCTCTCATATGTATAAGGTGTCCCTATAAATTTCTTTGTTCAATCCCATGTCAGAGAACGTAGCGTTCAATGTATTTGCAACTTGTTGATTAGTAGTAGGTTCATTTGTAAGAAAGATAGTCTGGCATGTGGATAACCTCTATTATGGTTAATAGCTGAGCATATAAATTTGTAGTTAAGTAGCTATTTGAGCTCACTTTAAGGTTATGTAAATGAAGGATCACTTTAGGATTATATAGTATATAAGATAGCATAGCTGTGCAGTTTCAATTTTTAATTCCTAAGCTAACGAACATGTCATGTAAGAGGTATGTGTTGTTTAAATAAAACTCTGTAACTGATTTCTAACATTTATTTTATTTTAGTATAAAAATCTTTTGTGCGGTAGGAACATCGAACCCCAACTGAGCTAGTCAGGGCCAACGCAGCCGAAATAGTCGGTCTGCCTGTCTGCACCCAGTTTTCCACCGTTACAGTATAAAAAAAAACTACTGACTAGATCTCGTTCAAACCAAATATCGTTGAAAGTTTACATAGTAATGTACAACATATATTTTTTAGTATTATCATTCTCTTACTTTAGAAGTTAGAGGGGGGGGGACCAACTTTTTTCCACTTTGGAAGTGTCTCTCGCTGGATACAGTTATGCATAAGGAGTCCAAGCGCCAAATTTCATTTTTTGATTTTTTCGCATTTTCGTAATCACTGGGGCATAATTAAGCCATAGAAAAAACACTCTTGTAGCCAGCTTCACTCTAAGTGGTATTTTTTGATACCCAGTCCAAGCGCCTTCTATAGCAAACTAAGTATTTTGAAATGCAATACAAGTCCAACAACCAATTTAAAACTAACAACCAACTTTTATGATGAAAAAGCACATTTCCATTAAACATTACTAGTCCAAACGACGTAGTGTTACGCATCAGTAGTCTACGCGACAGTTGTTTGTAACTTCTGAACGTAATCTTTGTTTGGGTGGAAGGAGAGGCTGGCAGAAGAACCCAAGTCATGTTTAAGGAAGCATAATTATACTAGTTTACCAAAGTCAAAAACTTAATTCTTTATTTAATTGGGTCATCCGGGGACTAGTGATTGGTAAATTCAAATATTCACACCTCCGACACACTAAGCAGTAACCTCTCCCTGAATAAATTTGTGCTCGCTTGAGAGCGATGGTTTGGATAAAGTTTGAACATATGGTCACTAAACATCCCGTGTAAATAATATAAGCATTATTGATTTTTATGTAAGAATAGGAACGATTCCACGAGGTCATTGAACCTCTCATGTATCCATGATAGCCATTGCTTACATTTTATGTAAAGGAATATATTGTTGTCCCGTGAGGTCATTAAACCTCTCATATGTATAAGGTGTCCCTATAAATTTCTTTGTTCAATCCCATGTCAGAGAACGTAGCGTTCAATGTATTTGCAACTTGTTGATTAGTAGTAGGTTCATTTGTAAGAAAGATAGTCTGGCATGTGGATAACCTCTATTATGGTTAATAGCTGAGCATATAAATTTGTAGTTAAGTAGCTATTTGAGCTCACTTTAAGGTTATGTAAATGAAGGATCACTTTAGGATTATATAGTATATAAGATAGCATAGCTGTGCAGTTTCAATTTTTAATTCCTAAGCTAACGAACATGTCATGTAAGAGGTATGTGTTGTTTAAATAAAACTCTGTAACTGATTTCTAACATTTATTTTATTTTAGTATAAAAATCTTTTGTGCGGTAGGAACATCGAACCCCAACTGAGCTAGTCAGGGCCAACGCAGCCGAAATAGTCGGTCTGCCTGTCTGCACCCAGTTTTCCACCGTTACAGTATAAAAAAAAACTACTGACTAGATCTCGTTCAAACCAAATATCGTTGAAAGTTTACATAGTAATGTACAACATATATTTTTTAGTATTATCATTCTCTTACTTTAGAAGTTAGAGGGGGGGGGACCAACTTTTTTCCACTTTGGAAGTGTCTCTCGAGAACGTAGCGTTCAATGTATTTGCAACTTGTTGATTAGTAGTAGGTTCATTTGTAAGAAAGATAGTCTGGCATGTGGATAACCTCTATTATGGTTAATAGCTGAGCATATAAATTTGTAGTTAAGTAGCTATTTGAGCTCACTTTAAGGTTATGTAAATGAAGGATCACTTTAGGATTATATAGTATATAAGATAGCATAGCTGTGCAGTTTCAATTTTTAATTCCTAAGCTAACGAACATGTCATGTAAGAGGTATGTGTTGTTTAAATAAAACTCTGTAACTGATTTCTAACATTTATTTTATTTTAGTATAAAAATCTTTTGTGCGGTAGGAACATCGAACCCCAACTGAGCTAGTCAGGGCCAACGCAGCCGAAATAGTCGGTCTGCCTGTCTGCACCCAGTTTTCCACCGTTACAGTATAAAAAAAAACTACTGACTAGATCTCGTTCAAACCAAATATCGTTGAAAGTTTACATAGTAATGTACAACATATATTTTTTAGTATTATCATTCTCTTACTTTAGAAGTTAGAGGGGGGGGGACCAACTTTTTTCCACTTTGGAAGTGTCTCTCGCGCAAACTATTCAGTTTAGAAAAAAACGATGTTACAAACCTCAACATCATTTTTGAAGACCTATTCATAGATACCCCACACGTATGGGTTCGATGAAAAAAAAATTTTTGAGTTTCCGTTTATAAGGTTAAAAAAAAAACTACTGACTAGATCTCGTTCAAACCAAATATCGTTGAAAGTTTACATAGTAATGTACAACATATATTTTTTTTAGTATTATCATTTTCTTACTTTAGAAGTTAGAGGGGGGGGGACCAACTTTTTTCCACTTTGGAAGTGTCTCTCGCGCAAACTATTCAGTTTAGAAAAAAAAGCAGCCAAGTGCGAGTCGGACTCGCCCATGAAGGGTTCCGTAGCATCAATTAACATAATATAAAGGTTTTTGTAGTTCGTCGAAAGGTAACTTGCGGTTTACGATTTATGACGTATAAAAAAATAAAAGCAGCCAAGTGCGAGTTGGACTCGCCCATGAAGGGTTCCGTAGCATCAAGTAACATAATATACAGAAAATAAACAGGAAACAGGTTCTTGTAGTTCGTCGAAAGGTAAATTGCGGTTTACGATTTATGACGTATAAAAAAAAAACTACTGACTAGATCTCGTTCAAACCAAATATCGTTGAAAGTTTGCATAGTAATGTACAACATATATTTTTTTTAGTTTTATAATTCCCTTATTTTAGAAGTTAGAGGGGGGGGGACCAACTTTTTTCAACTTTGGAAGTGTCTCTCGCGCAAACTATTCAGTTTAGAAAAAAACGATATTAGGAACCTCAACATCATTTTTGAAGACCTATTCATAGATACCCCACACATATGGGTTCGACGAAAAAAAATTTTTTGAGTTGCAGTTTGAAGTATGGGGACCCCCAAAATTTATAGTTTTTTTTCTATTTTTGTGTAAAAATCTTAATGCGGTTTACAGAATACACCTACTCGCCAAGTTTCATCAGTGTAGCTCTTATGGTTTCGGAGAAAAATGGCTGTGACACGGTCGGACAGACAGACAGACAGACAGACAGACAGACAGACAGACAGACATGACGAATCTATAAGGGTTCCGTTTTTGCCATTTGGCTACGGAACCCTAAAAACTACCGACTAGATCTCGTTCAAACTAAATATCGTTGGAAGTTTACATAGTAATGTACAACATATATTTTTTTTGGATTTATCATTCTCTTATTTTAGAAGTTAGAGGGGGGGGGGGACCAACTTTTTTCTACTTTGGAAGTGTCTCTCGCGCAAACTATTCAGTTTAGAAAAAAACGATATTAGAAACCTCAACATCATTTTGAAGACCTATCCATAGATACCCCACACGTATGGGTATAATGAAAAAAAAAATTTTGAGTTTCAGTTTCAAGTATGGGGACCCCCAAATTTATAGTTTTAGAAAAAAACGATATTAGAAACCTCAATATAATTTTTGAAGACCTATCCATAGATACCCCACACGTATGGGTTTGATGAAAAATAATTTTTTGAGTTTCAGTTTCAAGTATGGGGACCCCCAAAGTTTATAGATTTTTTTCTATTTTTGTGTAAAAACCTTAATGCGGTTCACAGAATACATCTACTCACCAAGTTTCATCAGTCTAGCTTTTATGGTTTCGGAGAAAAATGGCTGTGACACGGCCGGACAGACAGACAGACATGACGAATCTATAAGGGTTCCGTTATTGCCATTTGGCTACGGAACCCTAAAATAGTAACTGGCTTACAAACCAAATGCAAAATGTTGTGATAAATCATAAATCAAAACATCTTAATTTCAAGGAACAGTACATACGAAATAAATATAATGTAGTACTAAGTATTTTAAGTAGGTTTGAGTTGAGCAAACTTTGCTTATTGAATAGAAGTTTTTGGTATTGGTAGTATAATAGAAGCTATGGTGATTTAAGTGAATTTGTTCGGCGAGAGACTGGTCCTGAAATAGGTTTTCATGAAACCTATGCTACAGGACAGGAAGGCCCTTTCTTATTAAGGACAAATACCCTATAAGCATCTGAAGCTCATACTTCAGTACCATAGGTACTTTAACTATAAATAAGTATACTTAGAGTGATATTGTGTGTTAACTGGACTATAAAAAAGGTTTTTATGGATGAATAAATAAATTGGTTAAGTAAACAAAGCCTTGTAAATGAACCAACAAGATGGTATTTTTTTTCTATTACAATATTAACTGATCACTAGATCGGTATTTATAGCACAAAATACGAATATTCTTTGGCTATTCTTCATTTCTCTATCATACTAATGACGAAGATCATTTTCCTCACACAGAAAGCAGGAAACATTCTTCCTCCGGACATTAATACCGCACAACATATCTAGCAACATTATTCTACCTCAAGAAGTGACGTCACTGGCGGGCTTAATTCAGCTTTATATGAAGGTGTGATTTAGTACCTCAGAGCACTATTTATCACAGAGTTGCTTTGCAGCGCAGCCACTTCAGCTGAGGAGTTATAACCTCTCTTCAAGTTAATTTAACAAAAATACCTTACCTTGGTGATGATCTGCATGCATTTCCACCAAAATTTATTTCTTTTTTACAAATAAAACAGCATTCATTTTGAAGATACGAAGCCAAACACACCAATGCTTCTTACAATCAACTTCGACTGGCTTTCGACTGGCCTCTAGCTCAGTTGGTAGTAGCTCTGCCTTCTGCGCCGTAGGTCGTGGGTTCGATCCCCACCGAGAACAAATATTTGTGTGGTGAACATAAATGTTTGTTCTCTGTCTGGGTGTTATATTGTATTCTAAGTATGCATTTACCAAAAAAAAAAATGTATTCAAGTATTATATCAGCTATCTGGTTCCCATATTACAAGCTCTGCTTAGTTTGGGGCTGGGTAGTGTTGTGTGAATTGTCCACAATATTTATTTATTTATTTTACTTATTCAATGAGAGAAAATATGTCAAAAGAAAAATATTGCTTAAACTATCGCCATCTCTTATTGCTGGGTAATGACAAACAGTGATAGGGCTAACATTAGGCAATTATTAAATTTAAACTGTGTTTATAAGTATGGCTGTTAAGATTCTTTGAGGATGTCTGGCCGTAGTCTAAAGGCGCACGTGAAACGTTGTCAAATATGGCAGCGATATTTGACAGCGTTTCAGCTGATCGCCATCGCCATTGTGTACAGGCCTTAAATATTACATTTAGCACAATTAACTCAAACTGTTAACTGTGAAAACAGTACCCGAAGTCCCAGTCCATTTACAACATTTCGTTACCAAATGTTGTTTTCGTTTAGCCTATTTGTCTCTATTTAGTGTATGGAGAAAATATGAGACAACAACTCTAACTACGTAACGTATTTTTGCCGTCTCATATTTTCCCCATACAATAGAGAGAGACAAATAGGCGAAACGAAAACAACATTTGGTAACGAAATGTGGTACCAAAACTCCGACTTCGGATACAGTAGTCTATTTTGTACATAATAGATGGCAAGCTCATAGCCACTAATGGGATGTACCATGGCAAAGCGAACTACTTACATGCTAAGTCGCAAGTAACCACTTGTTTAGTACATCAAATTACTAAGCCACAGCTTTGTGTACCAATCTAAACTAGCAAACAGCTGACTGTTTACTGAAATCTTTGCGTTATTTATACGGAAAATTCTTTTCCGCGTTCTTGCTGAAATCAAATAAACGTGGTTTACTTTGAGATGTTTGGATTTCTTCTAGCTTTCATTACCGTTGAGCAATGAGCATTGAGCATACATAACCAATTATTTTGATAAGCCTGGTTTGCTCAGCGATAAGGTGTCTCTTTTTCAAGGACCATGATGAGCCTGATATACCAATCGCAGAATTCTAGGAACAAATATTGAGCAAAGTTTTTGACTTGTTCGTACGAAATTATTTTAGATTCCTTATTGGTAAATACACCATTTCTTCGTGTTTAAATTGAGTAAAATAAATTTTTTTGCATCTGTAACTAGCATAACGGTCCACTTGATGCCATGACAACGTGGTAATAATCGTTTATAACAAAGCATTACTCCGCAGGCACAAAACATTACTTACAACTATGAAATTTCACGTGCCAAGCTTCATAGTTAGTTAACAAGCTATGCATGCGTATTCTGTGTTCGAACTCTTAGCTTCGGGGAAGTGACACCAACCTCTGTCGTATCCAACAATGTAACAAGTAATATAACGTTTCCGACAGAGATACCGCATCTGACAGTGCTGCCTGAACTATGCGCTAACAATGTAATTACCTCCCGCGTCCCGCCTGAGTGTACTGACAACATTGCGGCCGCTCTCTCACTCAGCTTTTCAACAATTTTCAAGATAACTCCAGATGGAAATTTGAACAAAATTGGTTCTGCAGTTTCTACCAAAAACTCGGTTTCTTAAGTTTTTTTAAACAAAATAACATAAAGCAGCGCAATTTTACATATTATGAAACTAGTTCTTTCAGTTCAGTTCCTCATTTGACATCTAATTGAATTGAATTTCATAAGAATGTGAGTGTTTCTTTTACCTTGCGTAAGTTAAAATGGCAACTGTCTGGTTTTCTTCAAGGAATTGTAATGTCAGTCAAATTAAAAGGTTTAATATCCAGGTTGATGTCATAGCTGTGAGCTACTGGTACTGTTTGTGACTCAATAACTGCGAACTAGTTTCACTTGGCGCCGGTGTAAGTTGCACAATGGTTCTCTGTTGCCTTTGACAATGCTGCGACAAAGGGCGCCGCTAGGGACGGACCGAATGGATCATGGATAGCTTTTTTTTATTTCAAATTGTGCGTTTGTGATACAAAGAATAACTGCTTAGTTTAACAATTAAATTCAGCATTATTTGGGGTTAAATAGTGTGGAGAAAAAACAAAAGTATACAAAATAATAGACCTCTTTCGTGCCATCTACCACAATCCCGTGCGTGTACGACGCGTACGACATGAAAAAAAATTTTTGTTCGACGTCGTCAAAGACGCGGGCTGGATATGGGTGGACTCCCCATATCCAGCCCATGTATTTGACGACATATGGACGTATGGCAATGAATATAACATCAGTAAAACCCTATTTCTATTTCCCTGCCTCGTGTTTTGTCCTCGGTGTTGTACCTAGCGTGTGGTTCCACCTCGTCTGTAGTATCATGCTAATGTGTTCACTGCTCACGGCTCGGCGACAGATTTAGGTCTGCGGTGTGTGATCTACATACGGCCGTAACTGTTATTCCTCCGTAACTTGCGACTTACGCACTAACTGTTGTTAAATCTGTGCACCGTACAGCTACTTGCATAGTAACTGTTGCGTGAGCTGTGACGGTTAAGTTTGCAAGCACTTTAGTGCACGGAATTGCAAATAAATTTGAAACAATGGTAGATTTAAGGAGTTTAGAATTTACGTCGTTGTTGTCTTGAAATGTTTTGTTTTTGGACTCATTTTGTATTTTCTTATAGGTACCTGTACTTATAAACGAAACTTGAACATTGCTTTAAAATAGCACTCATCGTTTTTCATTGCTTATTCATAAAAGATAACAATCTTTTGTGATGAATTTCAATAATGGTTCTAATTTTAATGGTTTAATAGAAATTACTATTATGATATTTGATGACACTTGTCATATTTGTTTGTAAAATAGTCTGTCAACTTCATGGAAAATGCCGTTGGCATGTATGGTTAGTCAGTTGAATCGATTGATTTAAAATATGTCTGTGGATCTGAATAATTTGTTTGTAAATAAATAATGATTTTAATTGTCATTAATCATGATAACTGTTTTAAGAACTAGTTTGTTTGTTTAGTTTATGTAAAAGTGTTATTAATGGTGATTGATTCAAAATGTCTGCACTGCATACTGGCAACGCTTCCGGCGATAAAGATGGCGGTCGGGCTCTACTGCTCGATCGCCATTCTGGAACGAGCGCTCGGAAGAGTTGGTCGCATGCAATGCAAGCTACTTTGTAAAACCACGTGGCTTAGAGTTGGTAATTTGTGAAGTACTAGAGAGATTGTAACGTAGAAGGAAGTGAACAATATAGTTTGATTGGACAACAGTGGGAGTTTTATTACATCTCCGAAGTGGTAAGTACACGCCCAATTTTATTGTTCTGATGACGTTTATTGCATGATGGATAATGTGTAATTAAACTTAATTGAATTAATGGATCTTTGATAAAATATTTAAATTTTTCTTGAGAAAATTTAAAGAGGGTACTCAAACAAAAAAAAAAAACTTGCTCTGAAGCATTGTTACCATGTGTTGTGGGGTTTCATAGGGGGATGAAATTTTCGTCATTTTTGTGCTACGACGCACCGTTTACGAGATACCCACAATCTAACATTATTCTTAGATTATCGGTCTTTTCTTTTAAATTTATTTATTAGGTTATGCCTACCCTAAAATGTGTGTGGAATCATATGAAATTTGATATTAGCCGCTCATCCGAACATGAAATGGCCTGCACCTAATATTTAACGACTTTGACTACTTAGTTAAGCTGTTCCATTTCAATCAATTGACATTCACTTAATTTTTGGAATATACGCTAAGTTTAACGAAAGATACTTTAAAAATATTAACGAACTTAATAACAGCAAATAGTTTTACATTATTATGCATTACGATGATCATTTTATTGGTTAGCCTCTGATAACACATGACTCGTGTTACCGTGTATGAAATTAAGTGAAGGTACTTGAGTGTAAAAAACAAGCTTGAGTGTTAAACGCAAGTCAGTCCTCTGTAGCATTCTTGTTACTTTTTGATATGCAGAACTGTTGGGTACTTAGGCAAGGCCTACTTTCCTGTCTAGAACCATAAACAAACATTTTTATGTCCATGCTAATAGTCGCCATTGTGCCGATGTAGCCTATGTACAAAATTAAATAAATACCCTTAAATAAATTAGAATCTCTGTTGGCATAAGCAGGGTGTTATTGGCTGGGTTATGTTGAAATTATTATTTGGTAGGTTTCTGGAAATATTTATTTCTTATAATTTACTTAACATCAAAAATGAGTGATTGAATAAAGTTTCATAATAAAGTGGCCGTAAATAGCAAAGACCGAGCACAATCTTGAATTTCATAAAAGCCGGTACGGTCTTTGTCATGGACCGGGCCTAACCATAAATTTGATATAGGGGCTATCCGATAGTGCTAAAACTATTCATGTACTGCTAATACCATAGCAGCTCAGTAAAGTTTGAGTAGCCTCTAACTGCAAATGTCTAACCATGCTGGATTTAAAATAAGCAAGTAATGATCATGATCAAGCCTACCGAAGCGAGTTTTTGAAGCAAAGTGAGCTAATGCTATCAAAATTGTAGACTATTTATTTATTTTTATTTCTTAGGTAAACAATCAGCAGATACTTATAATCTAATTGATAATTTAAAACGACAACTAGGGTCCATTAAACAGGTTTCACATAGTGAGACTATTGGAGCTTAAAAAAAAAATAAAAAAATGATATTAACTAATGAGAGACTAAGGTAGACAAACTATAAAATGAAGATACAATTTTTTTAAGAAATTACAATTAAAACAGAAAAACAAAAAGTACAATAAGAAAAAAAAAAAAGAAAAAAAGCATATGGAACCTGGGGAGTCTCCTCGAAACAGCATTTTGACAAAATGTTAGTAGCAATTCTTGGTGGTTTTGAGCAAACAGATCTAGTTTGGGGACGTTAACCAGGCCATTGAACGTAATTACTGCTCGACTAAAGAAAGTGTTTTGGGATCTGTGTTTGGCTATGTACGCCATAGAAGTAAAGATTAATATTGGAACCAAATGAGTACAGTTTGGCTATTTTCACATAAGAAGATGAAATTGATTTTGGAACCAAGTGAGTTCAGTTTGGCTATGTAGGTACGCCTTAGAAGATGAAATTGATTTTGAAACCAAGTGAGTTCAGTTGACTATGTACGCCTTAGAAGTTGAAATTGATTTTGAAACCAAGCGAGTTCAGTTTGACTATGTACGCCTTAGAAGTTGAAATTGATTTTGAAACCAAGCGAGTTCAGTTTGACTATGTACGCCTTAGAAGTTGAAATTGATTTTGAAACCAAGCGAGTTCAGTTTGACTATGTACGCCTTAGAAGTTGAAATTGATTTTGAAACCAAGCGAGTTCAGTTTGACTATGTACGCCTTAGAAGTTGAAATTGATTTTGAAACCAAGCGAGTTCAGTTTGACTATGTACGCCTTAGATGTTGAAATTGATTTTGAAACCAAGCGAGTTCAGTTTGACTATGTACGCCTTAGAAGTTGAAATTATGTTTGGAACCATGCGAGATCTGTTTGGTCAAAGTTCAAAAAGTTCAAATTGTTCAAAATGTTCAAAATGTTCAAAATGTTCAAAATGTTCAAAATGTTCAAAATGTTCAAAATGTTCAAAATGTTCAAAATGTTCAAAATGTTCAAAATGTTCAAAATGTTCAAAATGTTCAATATGTTCAATATGTTCAAAATGTTCAAAATGTTCAAAATGTTCAAAATGTTCAAAATGTTCAAAATGTTCAAAATGTTCAAAATGTTCAAAATGTTCAAAATGTTCAAAATGTTCAAAATGTTCAAAATGTTCAAAATGTTCAAAATGTTCAAAATGTTCAAAATGTTCAAAATGTTCAAAATGTTCAAAATGTTCAAAATGTTCAAAATGTTCAAAATGTTCAAAATGTTCAAAATGTTCAAAATGTTCAAAATGTTCAAAATGTTCAAAATGTTCAAAATGTTCAAAAAGTTCAAATTGATCAAAAAGTTTAAAAGAAAAAATGTTTGAAAAGCTGAAGAACATTTTTTGGATTTGGATTAAAAGTAAAGATTTTGGGTTAAGATTATATAAGTTTTTGGATATGAGTAAAAGTTAAGCTGGATTAGAGTTAAAGTTATTTGAGTTTAAAATTAATGTTTTGGATTCCAAGTATACAAATTCGTTCAGTATTGCCAGTGTCGAGTGAGGATATTATAATAAAAGATGAAAAAAACGATGAATTAATTATGAATTACAAATGAAATAATGATGAATTACAGATGAATTACAGATGAATTTAAGATGAATTTAAGATGAATTTAAGATGAATTTAAGATGAATTTAAGATGAATTTAAGACGAATTTAAGATGAATTTAAGATGAATTTAAGATGAATTTAAGACGAATTTAAGATTAATTTAAGATGAATTTAAGATGAATTTAAGATGAATTTAAGATGAATTTTAGATGAATTTAAGATGAATTTAAGATGAATTTAAGATGAATTTAAGATGAATTTAAGATGAATTTAAGATGAATTTAAGATGAATTTAAGATGAATTTAAGATGAATTTAAGATGAATTTAAGATGAATTTAAGATGAATTAAATATGAATTAAATATAAATTAAAGATACAATAAATGTGAACTAATTATAAATTAAAGATTAGCGATTTATAAAACATTTATAAAATATTAACTTAAGATTAACTAAAGATGAATTGCAGTTATAGGAGTTCAATTACAATTTTACAGTTCAGCTTTACAACTGAATCAGTTTTCAATAAAAAAATAAAAATTGAACCAAGATTCCAAATTAAGTTAATACGTCATAAACCTGAACCATTAGATTGGTTACGCACCGAAACAGTCTCTGTCGATAAGATGTTTACATTTCAGCAAAAACAATGAGAATATGACAGTACAATCATGTTCGTGCCTGCAGTACCATGGCAGGGCATGGCATGGAGGAATTCAAGTAAATAAGTTCTTCGTTGTCAGAATTTATGATGGCGTTTTCATGCATTTACTGAGCTAAGTTAAACGTATCTTTTGTAGTATTTAAAGCGCAAGACTAAGTACAGAGAACTCGTCCAAATGCCGTGGATAGTGTACATTTAGTGTTTTATATTTTTGGAATACATTGTTACTTTTTAATTATTTCACAATTGGAAAACCTATTCATTTCAACTAGATATAAAGCAGATGAATGATAATAGATTTATTCACAGTGTGCTTGCAGATCTGTAAATTTTATGACGAGTTTCAGATCCTTAAAACTCCAGGCAAAGTTAGTAGCGATGCACCGCAGAAGGTGCCACAGGACACAGCCGTGACGCACCGCATCAGCAGCATGAGCAGTGATGCGTCACGGGAGGCGCCGCACCAGCGCAGCGGCCTGAGTCGGGATGCGCCATAGAAGGCGCCGCACCAGCGGCCTGAGTCGTGATGCGCCACGGAAGGCGCCGCATCAGTGGTCTGAGCCGTGATGCGCCATGGAAGGCACCACATCAGCAGCTTGAGCCATGACGCGCCTCTGAAGGTGCCGCAGTAACAGGCTGAGTTCCGTATTAAGGAGAAGAATTATGTAGTTTATTACCACAATTTCATTTTGTTTTATATTTTATTTTATTTGTTTATTAGGTACACAAAACAGAGTACAATCGATAATTTACAGGCATAAATACTATTAAATTATGAGCTAGACAGTACCCCAAAACATGCGTACACAGAATGCATTGAACAGGAAAGTTATGTAGATAGCGTGTAACCAGGCTTAACTAGTAGTAGGTGATTAAAGTTAACATTTACTTGGAACTTAGGTGTACTCATACAATTATTTTATTACAGTAAGTCACTTCGAGTTAAGACTCGAAGAGAGTGCAGAATTAATGAACTAACTAATAAGAGTTTTCGGCACACTCTAATGAAAGAGTGGCCAAAGCTGCATTCTTGAATTTATTTTGATTATTGTTAAAGATATCAATTTTATCACTGTATTTAATCAATAAATCGTTAAATAGGCGACACATTCTGACAACGGGGTTATAATAAGTGTTGTTTGAATGGACTTGTAGGGCGAAAGTGTTCTGAAAGGGTTGCCGAGGTCTAGGCTTTATATTTAGATTAATAAGATAAAGTAAGCAAGGAGAGTCGATATGCGAGTGGATAATTTTGAAAAGATACAGTAGATCATGATATTTGCGATGATTTTCTAATAACATTAAATGAAAATGATGGAGCTTTGCAGTATAGTTATATTCAGAAACTTTTTCTGGACCCTCTCAATCCGGTCAACGTGAATATTGTAGTAGGGAGACCAAATTACTATTTGACTTTTAAAACAATTAACTGTTTGACTGTATTTTTAACCATGTACATGTTTTCCTATCACAATCTGAGTATAATTTATGTTATTGGAATATTTAATTTAAATAATATTTTACCCGAATGGATTGTTTATGGCTGGGATGCGAAGACTTTTCTCATACAAAACTGTTATTATTATCTTACGAGAAATTTCATTTAGTTAAATTTTTTTTGCATACAGGCTTTGAATATGGTAAACGGGATATTTAACTTTAGTTATTTTTAGATAGAATTATATTTTTAATATCTGTTTATTCTAAGAAATGACTAAGATTTATTTGGGTGTCTTCGTATCTTCTACTTAATAATTTCATTTTGTTTACAAGTTTAATATTGTAATTTTGGATTTGTCTTAATTTGTTCTTATTAGTTGTTTGAATTTTGGTAGTCATTCAAGTTTCAAGTTTTGTTTATTCATACATATACATAGTTGTCATGTTATCATTATGCTCTCAGCATGTGCTTCCAGAGTAAGCACACTGTCGGATGGCCGAATTTGATAGACATTAGATTTTTTTTAGATTGTATTTGAATGGTCATCTTTTCTCATTATTTGTTTTAAATTCAAGCTTTGTTTATTAAGTTATCATATTATATTGTGCACTTAGCATGTGCTTCCAGAGTAAGCACAATATCGGATGGCCGAATGTGATGAATTTCAATAATGGTTCTAATTTTAATGGTTTAATAGAAATTACTATTATGATATTTGATGACACTTGTCATATTTGTTTGTAAAATAGTCTGTCAACTTCATGGAAAATGCCGTTGGCAATTATGTATGGTTAGTCAGTTGAATCGATTGATTTAAAATATGTCTGTGGATCTGAATAATTTGTTTGTAAATAAATAATGATTTTAATTGTCATTAATCATGATAACTGTTTTAAGAACTAGTTTGTTTGTTTAGTTTATGTAAAAGTGTTATTAATGGTGATTGATTCAAAATGTCTGCACTGCATACTGGCAACGCTTCCGGCGATAAAGATGGCGGTCGGGCTCTACTGCTCGATCGCCATTCTGGAACGAGCGCTCGGAAGAGTTGGTCGCATGCAATGCAAGCTACTTTGTAAAACCACGTGGCTTAGAGTTGGTAATTTGTGAAGTACTAGAGAGATTGTAACGTAGAAGGAAGTGAACAATATAGTTTGATTGGACAACAGTGGGAGTTTTATTACACTTTTAAGTATTGTTTATATTGAGTGTTTTGTTGGTAAAAGTTCTAAGGTTGGTAAGTGTTCTAGCTACCAAGACTAAAACAATCATACTAATTAAAACCTTTTCCATTTTCAGGTAACAATACAATTTCTTCGCTAATAAGATACTGGCAACATTAACTGGTAAGTATGTAACGTACGTGGACCACAACCGCACAGTTTTGCATGTCTGTTTGATGCCAACAAATGGGGTATTTACCTTACAAATAAAACAGACACGGAAATAAGTTTCGCTAAATAAAGGTGCATAATGGTTTTACAGCTGAAAAACACTTATGATTTCATGAGCGCATTGCACATTGAACCGTAGGATAAAGGTGGTAAGGATGAAGTTTGAATGTTTTGTTAAAGTTGGCATGTCGTGAAGCATGCAGGATAACCACAACGTTTCGGTCATGTCTGTATTACGTTCGGAATGAGCCTTTGTCGTCCTAATTAAAAAATCTGCGAAACTTAACATTACTTTCATCAAATAAACCAAAAAAAGCTAGGAAAAAAAATTCTACTCAAGGATAATGTTATTTTTAGAAGAAAATTATTCCACTTCTAAAAATTATACAAGAAAAACACCCGTAAACTTTGTAAAACTAATTAACTTAGTGCTTAATTGGCTCAATAAAATTTTACGTAAAGCAAATATACTATACAATCATGGTATAAACTCTCTTTTCAATAATTTTGTTGCTTTAAGAGTTGTCTAATAATTATTATTACTAAAATTACTACCTACTTTAAAAATATATGTCACATACAGATATGCACTATTATGGTTTTTATCTACAGGCACGGTTGGCATTCCTTTATTAGGCATCTATAATTTTAGAATACCTATCTAAGAGCAGTGGTAATCAATACTATACTAAGCTGCAGTTGCTAACAAAAATGTATAACTACAGATATTTTTCGCACATGAATGAAAAACCTGTGCTAGATACGTAGTACAGGTCTAAATGAGAATTCCCAGGAGATACGAGAGTAATCAAGGCCACCAGAACATTGCTGGAAACATTAGCGGTCGGTGTTGCCAGCTGAACGGGAAACACGCATCGTAACCGTGTTATCGACTACGAACCCGAATTCAGGTATCATTTTCGGTATAGTAAGCATAAACCTGCAATTGAGAACTGTCGGGAATTTGGAATATTCATATTTAGAATTACCTAATCCGGGTTCTATGCGGTTTAATACTGAATATGTAAACCAATACTGAATTTGAATGTCTGTTCACAAAATAGTCCCTTTGCAAAATTAAGTGACTTCATTAGAGCGAGTCAGTCAATCATCAGTCATCAATGTATATTATATACCACTGACCTCAATATTAAAACCACAAAACCTTCTTCTGATCAGAGATATGTACTCGTGCCGGGCGACCGGCAATCAACAAGAGATTGCCGGTCGCCCGGCTAAGCAAAAAACTTGTTTTTTTTCCAAGTCTATGTCGTCCCGCTGCTGGGCATAGGCCTCGCCCAAAGACTTCCAGTTTTCCTTATCTCGAGCCTCCTCCCACCATCTCTATTCGAAGGCATCTAGATTGTCACGCCAACCCTTTCTCGGTTGACAACGAGGCTGTCGTCCGTCAGGAATCCATGGGGTGCTGATTGTTGTCAACCTTTTGGGATGCATCCGGCGAACGCAAAGAACTACGGGAACAAAATAACTGAAATTATAGTATTCATCGTGTCTATCCCTTGATGAAATGTTTTGTATTTCCTCATCCTCACAATATGCACGTCAAAACATGTAATATTTTTGGGACCTAGCGCCACTTATTGTTGTTTTCGTAAATGACTCCCAAACCCTATTTATCTTAATAAACAGAACGGTGGTGTAATTGAGGAATTTAATCTCACTAGCATTAACGTTTAGCCGACATACGCGTCCGACACTCCCGACATCCGGCTATAGTAGCCCCGTTATTAACTCCTAAATTAATTTTATCCTCCAACCCTTGACTACACGTGTAATAAACATAACTCGTCTTCACCCGTGACCTACCTAACGCACGTATTGTACATGTCATGAAAAAGCCCAGTTGTGATAGAGACCACTGAGGCTGAGCCATTGAAATTCTTGGGGAAATTATTGTAAATTGTAAACTGGAAGGTATAAATCTATGGAAGGAACGGGTATTTATCGCAATTATCCTTATTATTAAAATAATAAAGGTAATCGCGATAAAGTTCTGTCCAGTCAACGTTTTTACCATAGAAGAATGGTCCGGAAAGCGATTGATAAACTTTCTTCGTCCTGGAATCCTATTTTCGTTGAGCGTATCCGTCAGGAAAGATCAGCGCAGAAGATACAGTTATTATGGTGGTGTGTCGTAATATGAACGTAGACATTTCTAATTCTGAGGACCAAGTCAGTGAGGGTAGTTGCAACTGCGACCGCCTCCGCTTCTCGACGGTAATTCCAATGAGCTCCAGTCTGCCCGCCACCACGGCTGTTGTAACACGGTCGAAACGTCGAGAAATAATAAAAATAATTGCGATAAATACCCGTTTCTTCCATATAGTTATGAATAACGATCGTGTTCATTTAAAAAATGGAAGGTATGTATTGCGAAACACTACTTTAACCCATTAAATTAAACATTTTATTATTCCGCTCTTGACACCATGAACATGATCGAGAAAGCTAAAATACGAAAGGCTATATTGATATTATATTGATCGTTACATCTAAATTGGTTATAGCTAAACAAACAATAAGCGAACTCTCGAATCCTGGGTTTATTTTCAGGAAAAATCCATGTCAATCCATTCAGTTATATATCCAAACTCAGCAAAGTTTGAATTATGAAACCCAGATGACTAAAAGAATACGTTAAAATATAATTCAGTGATGCTTTTTGCTGTGTTTGGATGTTGTAAATAAAGTTATTTTCATTTTTAGAACTTACAATAACAATGAGTAAAACAACAAACAAGTGGAAGCAACGGTCCAATCTGTTAAAATAATAGCTGTTTCTCATTTTCAAAACGGAATCCAAAAAAATGCAAAGCGACAGCATTCAGATCGGCGGATCTCTTTAATCCCGCTCCAGGGTTCCGCAGCCCTTAGTTCATTTACAAACGGACGAGATGCCGACTCGAGATTTTGAAATTCGTTTTGTTGATCTTTTTTAGATAAAGATGGCTTGATGTCTATTCATTTCCATTTGATTGTCGTGAGTCTGAGATCTGCGGCGGCTCCGGATCAGCCTTTGTGTTCTCTTCTAGATATTTTTCTTCATTAATTCCCTCGTTCTTTTCAATATTTATTTTGAAGTTGGAAATATTTATTATTTCTGTTCAGATAGATGTTGACAAAATATTTTTACTCCAAACAAAAAAATATTTGCCAAAACCCGATAAAAATACGAAGCAATCAATTATTTTGCCGTCCAGTCTGTTTCTTTAGAAACACTTAACTCAGACGCTTGCCGGAGGATTTTGAATTGGATTCATGTCTGAATTAGCTTACAGTAGGATAATACTTCTGAATTTACTATGCTTCTGAAATTAACCGAAATGTTCCAAGAAACATGTTTGCAAGCTAATATTTTACTCGCAGAGTTGTAGGGAATTGTCAGTTAAATCTATACTCAAAACGGAGAAACAAAATGGTAACAGGGATAATCCGTCCGACTCAATAGTCCCAGTACTCCAGTTAAGAGCTCGGGGTTTAAATGAAATCCTGAAAATTAGAATGCCATTTTACAAGAGATACCAGAAAATCCTCAAAATGAAATCAAAGTGGCCGTTGAAGAGCCCAAAATCGTATTAAAATCCAAAACGACAGTAACAAAAGGTTAAAGCTTCAAATTACCCGTTCGTATCTGTCTTGCGAAAAAGGGGCCGGGACAAAAAGAGGCAGCGATAATGGCACCACGCACTACCAAAGGCCCGGAGGCATTTTAGGGTTTAGTACAATGCGCGCCGTCGAAAGGCAATCGACGTTTTATAAGAAGCACTACAGATCGTAACGGTACCGCGACCTTTCAGTGCCTCTTGGTAGCCTTTGTGTAGCGCTCATTACGGCCACTTTGGATTTTCTTTTATCGAACACCGGTAATGCAATAGACAAAATTGCTGACTATTATTCCACGTGGACGGAGCCGGTCCTCGTCTCGTGATGTTCTTCCTCTCTGAAGCTGATCGCATTTGGACGGAGGCGGGAAAACGGATTTCACAGGTTTCGACCAGAACTAAGGGATAATAAAAGCCATTACTTGTGATTTTACTGCCTTAAAATTAACATGCGCAGAGTATGTTGCCAAACCCGCTGAGATTTTCTGTTTTTGATTTGAAAAGCCTATTCAAGTTGTTACGTTAGTGAGTACTTAGTCAAAAATTCGAAACAGCTTAATTAGACTGCACTGACTGAGCATGAGTAAGCGCTAAATTTAGTTGAATTAGCTTAACTCAATTAATATGTATGAATGTATGTTTACCTGATTGACGATGCCAAAGAAAGGAGAGATATCAAATCATTCGCACGTTTATCTTCAACGATGGCAGAAATTTGATGAGCACCATTTGTAAAAGTCCGATTTCCTTAATGCAAGATAAAATTTGACATTCTCACGTTAACGTGGATTCTAGAAAATTCCTTTTCGAGAATATTCGAGCCAAGAGAGGAGCACTCCTCGCGCTAATGGCATCGTTTTAAAAGAAAATCCTCAAATATATAAAACTGTTTGAGGTTAACTGAATGATAGTCAATGCGCAACTGAAGGTTTTGAAAACTTGAGAAGGCTATCTTCATTTTGCAATGCACTATTCACTTCCACGATTCACACTGTTTAAAGACTGTGGAAATTGTAAGTAGTTTTTTATCCTTTGAAGTATGTTGAGGAAGCTTCTAGGCCTATGAAACCAGATGTTAAACTAGAGCTAAAAAGTGCTTCAAGAAGTTAACCTGACGAAAGAAGCCGCGAGCATTCCGCTAGCAATAAATATGAACGAAATGAAAATAATAAATTATCGACACGAGTTTCTACCGGTGGAAATTATTTATTTTATCTTTCAAGTGTCTCGGCGCCTTGTGGAAGTAATGCTCTTTGCATCGCTCAATTGAGTGAAAACAGCTGCTTAATGTATGGGATCGGATTGATTTACGAACGTAGACATTGTATACTATCGAGGAATTGGATTGAAGCTTACACGTCAACGTTTGGTGTATGATAAGTTGCACTCACATCTTTAATGTAAATAATACTCGTACGTAGGTGCTTACCCGGGTTCTAACCCATGACCTAATGATAGCATAAGTTGAAAGAAACATTTGCATAAATCTTACGTAATTTCCCCCTTACGGGCACCTTTGTTAATACCCTGATAAGTAAGTACAAACAACTACAAAACTTTTACAACATTTAGCACCAGTTTTTGACATATATGGAGTATTTTACAAATCATTGCAAACTTTTTTTTTACCAGTGAGTATGTATGGTAATTGTTAAAGAGTTTACATGAGAGCAGTAATATAAAAGGTCAAATTAAAAAGGTTTATTAGAAAAACTAACAAGGATCAAATGAGGTCATCGTATCTAGGTAAATTCAAGCGTTTCAAATAACAACAAAGTACGAGATACACAATTCGATAACATTAGAAAGTAGTGCTATGTTTGGAGCTTTCGCAAGCACATTCCTCATCTAAACTCGAAGCACACCTGTGAATAACAAGCAAACAATCGAACAAACTGTATCAAAACTGTTCAGTTAACTAATTGTGCACACAAAGCCACATGCGGCCTAACGACGCAGGACCAGGGACACAAAAGCGTACCGTATGAGATAACAAGGGGAGAAGAGGCGGCCCCATTACGCTGCCTTGGGGCACTCCACCCTATAATGAAGGCTAGGACACCGCTAAGGTGAAGTACTCTTGTTTCAAACGTAGTTTCATTAACACGTTGGACGCAACTTTAGGTACTTGAAATAGTATTTATGTGCAAAGTTGGGACTGACTTGAGTACCTTTGCTGTACTTTGGTAGTTTTGCTGTGACTCCGCTCGTATGTACCACCGATCTATTCAATAGAGGAGGACTTGAACCACCTAGGCTAGGAACCACTTGTGAATGTTGTGGCAGCGAGTCCTAACCTCCTCCAATCTGGCATTTGTCGTTAATAATCATCCTTCTGAACAAAGTTGTATTTTGGCTTTTATAAGAATTTATTTATGGAGAGGAAACGTATTTATTAAGTGCTAAAGAGAATTGATCAGCATCATTCTCAACACAACCCTTCTTATGCTAGTCTAGTTCAGTCACATGCCAGTAGAACCTTGCTATCAAATAATTTATGAATAACCGTAACTGAAGCTGAACGATATAAATTATCCCATAATCACAAAACACAATGATAATTAGCTTCCGACTAAATTGAAGTGAACATCGGAAATAAGCAAGCGCTGCCAGCCGTCCCGTGCCAAGCGACGATCGGCGCAAAAATGTAGATAAACACAGACCAGCTGAACCACTTTGGTATTATAAATAAATCCTGCAACAAAAGTTAGCCTTCGTGTACCTATGTGGTCTAAAAGCTTTAACATTGAGAGTCAAAAGAGCGTTCTGGCAGAAATCTGTAAAATAACCATGTCAATTCTATACAAACGTTAGAGAGCACTGGTGGTCTAGTGGTAGCAGCCCCGCCTTCCGATCTGAATGTCGTGGGTTCAAATCCAGTCGTGTACCAATGAGTTTTTCTGTCGAAAAATTTATGTACTGAGAGTACTGGCATAGTGCCAGTACTCTCAAAACGGTGAAGGAAAACATCGTGAGGAAACCGGCGTAACGTAGAACCTAAAAAAGTTCGAGCAACACGTGTCAAGGGTTACGCAAAAAGGGCCCGCCAGCGGCCTACTTGCGGAAAAACCAGCCTGCACATCAAGTGCGGATGATAAAAATTTGCCGAATTTTACACAAACGTTAAGGACATTACGATAAGATGCACATTTAATTAGCAACTTATGTTGTTGGGTCAGTTTGTCATATTTTTTACAGCTGAGCCGCTGAAATTAAATCGGCAGACTGATGGCAAGCAAAGGGTATGAAAATGTTATGCCTAAGCGGAAAACAAAAGTTTTGCAGGCCATGCTATATTTTTTGATGCTGAATCTCAGCCGGTCCATGGTTCACCACGCTGCAGTGATCTAGTTTCTCCATCCTGAGCTGTGGTTCCGCTGCTAACTGACAATAATCCAGCTTTGGCACGAGCCACATTGGGTAATAAGCTTTACACTCTGATTTAGAAGACGTATGTGCACTCGGCTTAATTCAGTTCAAATGAGGAGGTACTTTGGAAATCCCATTCTAGAGGTCTAATAAATCGTTAAGCAAGTATTTCATTTCAATATAATGTTGCTGCGTAGTAACATAATAGTGGTCATTTATTTAGTTATAAGTTTTCTTTTACTGATTTTACGTTACTCAGTCACAGCTTTTTTTTTATGTAAAAGATAGACAAACGAGCTTACGGCCCACCTGATGGTAAGCGGTCACCGTCGCCCATAGACACCAACAACACCAAGGGTACTGTTGTTGCGTTGGAGGAGTTTTTTAACGTTTTTCTTGAAGCTATTCATGTTGAATTTAAGAGGGAACACCTCTGGTGGTCCCATGGAATCAGAACAAATCCAAACCCATGGATCCAGAATGTGTGGATGAGCACGGTCTCTATGTCGTGAAGAGCGGTGGTAGAATCTCGACGCGGGGATGATGTCAAATAGCTCATCAGAGCTTGCAACAATGCAGTGTTTTTGAATTCCCATTAGTATTGAGAGGTGATATTTAAGGGCGTGGCTTACGATTTTAATTGATATGACTTTGTTAAATAAGTCAATCATCTAGTCTAGTAGTTATTCTAATTCGATCTGATTCGATCGTCAATAGCAGCGCTAATGATTATCGGCTCAGATCAATGCGAGCATGCGGATTGGATTACGGTCCGCAAACAATACATCCATCGACGGATTACGCGGAGCCGTGATGACTCTTCAGGCTAATGCAGAGGACAAATAGGTATGGCCATGGCCAGCCATGTTGGCATAGTTGTGGGCACTTGATTTGTGAGAGCGCACTGATAGGCTCTATTATGCACGTTTGGTTTTGGTTTATTGGTGAACTTACAACAAAAATGTCACGAAATTGCAAAAGTGTTTACTAAAACTGGCTGAAAAAGCACAACAAAATATTGCCTCGTGAATCACGCACGTCAGAAACGTGTCTGACGACGCATTGCTCTGCGTCCAACAACTTGAGGCATACAGATGTTCAGCCTCACGTGTCAGTAATTTCACCGGCACCTACACCTTTCAAACCAGAACACAGCAATGCAAAGATGTCTATATAATTAGCCTTTGCAATAGGTATAAAATAATTAAAAATATATTGTTGATCATAGTCTGAAATAGAGTGTCTTTAAATAAATATTTTTTGAATCTTCTCCATTTATCTCAAACATTTTCTGGGAGGCCTTTACTCTGTTATTTACTTCTCCAGGCAAATGATGATTCTGATTGAACATCAAATCAGACATCAAATGTCAGACCCAACATACAAAGAAGAATATTTTTTGTTGATAAGGAAAAATAGAATATCAATGCTGTGACCATGAGCTCAACTTTGTCTTTCTTCCCGCCATCTTGAAAGTCTTGGAGTAATATTTTAGTAAAGCCTTGTTAGAGACATAAGAAACTTATTGCTCTCTAAGATAGTAAGATAAACGCCGCGCTATATCTCTCGGACCGAGATATATTTAATGGCTCTCTAACAACATGCGGGCTGTCTTATTTCTTTTATCTTTATAAACCAGTATTTAACAATGAAAATAGGGCTAATTACACTAATAAAGAAATCAAAGAGAAGAAAACACTACGCATTATCGAAGCCTTACAGAATGTATTGTTCTAATAAATTAAAGAAAAACAGCGCTAAGAATTGGGCTGTAAGTTTCTTCATGAAATCTTATTGCGATTAAATCTATGTTTATTATATGCATATAAAAGAAAGTTGTGTTATGCTATTTATAACTCAAGAACGGCTAACTCGATTTGGCTAAAAATTGGTGCTTAGAACCAGAAGACAGGCAGGGTACTATTTATCTCGTAGAGTAACGGGAACGAGGCAAGTGAAGCCGGTGGCGGCCGCTAGTTATCTATAAGATGATTACTTGATATTATATTTCATCTGTGCCGTATTAAGGTCACGCGTTATTTTAAGCTTGATCGTGTGGAATTATTGGTGTCTGGACTCACCTAGTTTTAGAGCGTTGTAAAGTAATACTCGCAATATCAAGTCGGAATATGGGAATCATACATTTTTTGGCATACTGTAAACACTAAGCTACTAGTCCAACCCTCTTGTAAGTATTAAATTCCCTACACGAGACTACACCGTCTTTACATAACATTAGCGTCGATATTAATCCACCCGCTGGGATGTGGGATTACAAGTTAATATTTTGGTTGAACGGACTTATCTGTCTTATGCTGGGTCTGTTGTGTCAGAATAATTAACAAGGATTACCTACTATCAATTTATTCTAAGCTGAAGGAGTGGGCGAGCCAATCCTTCAGCGTACTTTATACCACGTGATACAACACAAACAGAACAAAACGTGATGTGCCGAATTTCTCATTTAATTTTGCTTGTACTGCTACTGTAAATCAAGTAACCATACATGAAGCAAGGTCAACCAATCCAATTAATAGGTTGATTCGATCGCACTGCGCACTTTCAAATCTTAATGAGCTATTCGTCCTTCAAACACTCTCGTCGTCTCGAACTTTCTTGTAAAAGATCCAATTTCGTATTTGAAATGTTCCCTTCAAAAGGCATTTAAAAGTGAGCCATCCATCAACTAATTACAGTCGCGAGTAGCAACGGTATAAAAACTGGTGCAAAAAGAGAACTGGTACAAATGGTTCAGCGCTGTTAGTGCTACATTTTTCATCTCTGTGGAATACATTTGAAGTGTAATGAGCGTATTACTGAAGCGTTCCACCTACATCTTGTTACTTGAATGGAAGTCCGAACATGCAGGAAGTTCTTAAATTAAAATCTTTGTTATTTAAGTTGTCAGGCACTGATATTGAACGAGCTTACGTATTTCTAGGCAAAATATTTCGATTAAATGAAAATAAATTAGTGAGGCTAAATTATTTGACTTCATTCCACGATGAAAAAATAATTGAACAATCCATAAGTTGAATAACCCAATCAGCCAAACCCAATAAATAAAATTAACCAAACTCCCCACAATATGCAAAGCGCCCAAACCTTTCAACGACAACTCCATAATAAAATTTATTAGCGTCATTCGTCAACAAAAAGGAAAGACGGTTCGAATAACAGCTGGAATGGATGGTGACGTCAGAGGGCTCATTTCCATCATACACAGCGGGACCCGAGCCCCCGGGGCCATGTCTGACAAATAGAGTTCTCGTGCAACGAATTCGGTCAAAAAAATTGTCGCGAAACGAGCTCACGAAATCTATCCGACACCAGATTACACCGACCTACCCCTTCCCCCGAGCTAACTTCAAAAACAGCTCTGCGGGGGCCGTTACAGAATCACTGACGGATCTGGTGATTTTGGTTGTGATACGACGATGCAATAAAGAAAATTGCGAGCATTTGCTATTGGAATTTGGAACAACGGGTAGCTTTATGGCACCGATAATGTTATGGGCAGGTAATGTTCTGTTTCAGTACAAATGTGCGTTTCATTGTTTTACGAGCTTTGCTTTCGAGAACGTTCTTCGATTCAAGTTTAATGATGGCAATAAGATTGAGAGGACCTTGAACGGAATTGGGAACGTTAAGTAGGTAAATGGTTATTTAATGAGAGCGTCCACGATGGCTTCGACGGAAAGCTTTTTCTTAAGCTTTTAATCTGATATTTTGATGGAGGCCAGGGAAGGAAAATTACATAATTTTACTACTTCCAATATTGTTAAAATTTGGGGTTTGTTCAAATATTAACTTATTAAGTGTGTTTTAGGCTGTGAGAAATCTGAATTATATATTTAAAAGTTAGTGACCAAACAATGGAGCATGTGCTGTTGAAGGTTGTTAACGAAAGTGCTTAGTGGGTTTTTTGTATTATTCCATGCACAAAGCAAAATACACATTTTTAGTCACTGGTCTATTTAAGGGCTTATAAGTTGTTCTACTGTGCCCTACGCTTCTTCTTCCAACTCTTGGTTGCCATTCGAATCATTAATGTTGACCTTGACCTTGATATAATGTTGACTGGCCTCTCAGCTCAATTAGTAGTAGCTCTGCTTTCTAAGCCGTAGGTTGTGAGTTCGATCCCCACCGATAACAAAATATTTGTGCGGTGATCACAGATGTTTTTGACGTGACAACGTCTTATAATTCGATGGAGCCGGCTGCGCGCACGAAAAACATGACCCATGCGGCGTTACCTCGCTCTGAGGCATTCCATTTAAGGCTTGAAGTGCAAGCCAGAGTGCGGAACGAGCGACAAAAAATTGACAATAATATTTATTTATTTAATGTTGGTACTTACGGATTTTTTCCCATAAACAATCGAAAACAAGCGCAATTATCACGCCCTTATTGGGCACTCGTATTAGTGAGTAAGTACATAGAGCTAAACCAACGCACTCCGTACTCACTCCACAAACGGCTCTCAATTACATCAAACGGCTCGCTCTGCCCGAGTAGATGATACCAGGGCCGCTTCAATCTGAATCAGCGTTTATTGTAAATTGAGCTTTAATGTGGTGATTTACAATTCATTACGGCAAAACAGATGGAAAAGTACTTTGATTGTATGGCAATTTCGTATAACGTATGTGATGATAGATACTTTCTCAACTGTATTTGATTAGATTTTTGCATCTAACTGCAGCGCAGTGTTGGGATATATATAAATTTCATTAGACTTAGACTGTCTTAAACTTAAACAAAAAACAGTACGCTTTATATAAATAAATACTATACAAAAGTGAATTATTTATATGTGAAAAATAAACATGTTTGAAATCAATCACACAGCTCAAATAATTAAACTTTTGGTTTATGCAGAGTAGTCAGTAATTTAGAGTGAAGCTTGTGGAAGTTGTTCTTATGTTATCTGTGGTTCGAGCACTGTGGTCACTACAAGCTAAGCGAACGAGCTCACTTGTTCCACCGCAGTGTACAAACAAACGTCTTCAGCTTCGGTCTATCTATGTAGATAGCTATAGATAGATCTACAGGAAAGTTGATGTAGCTCTATCAACTTGTTTGAACGGTTGAACCTAGTTGGATTAGTTTGTTGTTCTTTGTTTGTGCATATTCAAACTGGAGTTTCTGGATTCATTTATTTGTTATTTTAAAGACGACGGAAAACATACTAAACATATTCTTCCAAGTTTTATTCAATCTGTTCAGTTGCTATGGAGTGGTTAAGTTACGAGCAATCAAACCTTAGTAATTATTATGAAGCTTTTTGTTGCTCTTTTCGCTCTGAGAGTGCAATTTTTACAAAATAGGCAGAGGTTACTGCTCAACATCATTTAGCCATTTAGTTGCACACACATCACATCCTGTATTATAAGGACTTCTAGCCGATATAACTACATATAAACAAAAAAATACTACCGGAGAATGAAGAGTGAAAAGGAGCTGAATACATTGACTCAATTGTACAATTATACAAATAATCAATGTCCTTGTTACAGAGTTCCAAAATGTCAAAACGTACAACAACGCGGACGCGGAGAAAATGATGAGCACACGATGTGACGTCCCCGAGGCATGAACCACTGCGTTGCCATGACGACGAAGATGCTGCTCTCACTGCTGCTGCATTGCTTCTGCGTGGCGACCACCGCTTCTATAACGAATGCAGGTAAGTGCAGTTTGTAGCCTATACAGCATCAAAGCAAGGAGATTGGAAACTCGCGAGGAAATGTCATTGGTTTGATTATGATGACAATATTTTTCGGTGGTTCATAGGTTTTAGCAGTCGTGGCACGATCATAAAAGCGTTACACCCTGTCTTTCCTGCGTTAGTACAGAGTTTAAATAGTAATTGCATTACAGTGACACTCGTCTGTGAAACTTCTGGCAAAATATGTGTCCAATGTATTTTTAAATTCGGATCTCAGCATAAATATTCTGCAGTATTACCTTTCTTTATTTAATAAAATACATTTTCTTAGACAAATATTAAACATATGCCCATCGTAAACCAAAGTCAACCCCTCTTTCAAAAACTAGAGAAACGCTTAAATATTCCCTCAAAAACTTTACTTTTTCCACTCGAATAAAAATAAAGAAATTCCCTATTCTAAATGGAAATATCTCTAAAAACACGTGCGGTAGCGCTTCAGTGAGATAAAAAATAGTGAGCTCCCAGTAAAGTAGAGATTAAATAGAAAGTATGGTGAAATCCCATCTATGTAAATATACTTACTCGTAAATCTACTGTCTACTGAAAAAGCTTCAGTTTTATGAAGCTTGATCTAAATAAAAACAACTTTATCAGTTTCTAGTTTAAAAACGATAGTGTGCTTTTTGAGAGTGTGCAAAAGACATTTTTTTTATCTAAAGAAAAAATCTACGGGATTCCTAGAATATTTTTCTGCGTACGTCCTAGTACAGACTGCTTTATTTTAAAGTGTGTTGCCAGTGCTATTAATTATTTATGTAACCAAACAGAGAAGCGTAGTTCGGTAGTGTACGGGTTTTACGTAACGCTTAATCCTCTCTGGTTTAAAATTTAAAGCGGCGCTAAATTTATGGCTCGGTTTCTTAACGCAATTAATTGTTATTTTCTTGTGAGAGTACATTAGTGAGTAAGCCGCGTTATCCACCTAAGCCGAGTGGAAAGATGTGTAAACTCAAACAATGGAACTGTGGGCGGATGACGTGTTGCCTTCTTCACGGCGTTCTTGCTAATTTTAACTTGCTTTATCCTCTAAGGGCATGGTAAATACATGCGAACTGACTAATGCCTTTCGCACATCTAAGGACTCTGCGGTGGGCGATCAGTGAAACACTGTGAAATGTTATTGTCATATTTGACAGCGTTTTAACTGCATGCTGCATGTGTGCAAGGCGTAAGAGCTGTTTTTTGGGTGTAATAACGCTTATTAGTAGAACCAAAAATTACAGTACTTATTTATGACAAGCCTTTAAAAGAGATGGATGTATTTTATCTGAAAAATAAAACCTGTAGATGGAGCATTTTAAAGAATTAAAGTGCTAACCAAGCCAAATCCATTTTAAATTTTTAGTCTTATTCTTATCATCTACGTAGGTGGAAAAACCTTTTTCATCATCATCATCAACAGCCTGAAGAAGTCCACTGCTGGATATAGGCCTCCCCTACAAATTTCCAGAAAGAACAATAAACCACCCCCCCCCCCCCCAATGTAAAACCTGTTTAATTTAATTTAATATGTCTCTATTACATGGACGGTGATTTTAAATATTATTATTAAATATTATACTATTAACTAGTATCATTATTGATGCAATTTGTTTTGTCCTGAAAATATTCTAGAAATAAACATGAAATCCATAACACAAAATAAAAGTTCCACTGAAATTAATCTCCCGCTCTCAAAACTATTCAGTGAAAAGAACCGAACCTGTATCCAGTTTATTCCAATAGATTGGCGCTGAATGGAGATTCATTGGCGTGCGCTATGCCCATGGCGCGCCCGCTGGCTCGTGAGCCATGCCATTCTTGGCTCTGAACCGTTCGGGTTTATGGCTAAAAATGGATCTTTTATAACTCAGTGGCCATGTTATATCTATTTAAGGCATTACCTTATCATCAGATCATTTGGAAAAACGCTTCATTTATTATAAACCATCACATGATTACACGTAGAACAGCTGATTGCAGATATAAAAAAAACATAATATGATAAGCTATATAATGTAAATATTAGGTATTGTGTTTTGAGGTGAAACTAATACCATATTTTATAACATGGAGTAAAAGCTGGGAAACATTACCTATGTTTCGTGTAAGTTTGCATAGATAGATTTGCATAATTTTAGCTTATCATATGTATTTTTAGGGTTCCGTAGCCAAATGGCAAAAACGGAACCCTTATAGATTCAACATGTCTGTCTGTCTGTCTGTCTGTCTGTCTGTCTGTCTGTCTGTCTGTCTGTCCGTCCGTATGTCACAGCCATTTTTCTCCGAAACCGTAAGAGCTAGACTGATGAAACTTGGCGAGTAGATGTATTCCGTAAACCGCATTAAGATTTTTACACAAAAATAGAAAAAAAACTATAAATTTTGGGGGTCCCCATACTTGAAACTGAAACTCAAAAAAATTTTTTTCATCAAACCCATACGTGTGGGGTATCTATGAATAGGTCTTCAAAAATGATGTTGAGGTTTCTAATATTGTTTTTTTCTAAACTGAATAGTTTGCGCGAGAGACACTTCCAAAGTGGAAAAAAGTTGGTCCCCCCCCCCTCTAACTTCTAAAATAAGTGACTGATAAAGCTAAAAAAAATATATGTTGTACATTACTATGGAAACTTCCAACGATATTTGGTTTGAACGAGATCTAGTCAGTAGTTTTTTTTTATACCTCATAAATCGTAAACCGCAATTTACCTTTCGACGAACTACTAGAACTTCTAGAACTCTATGTTATATTGCTTACTGCTACGGAACCCTTCATGGGCGAGTCTGACTCGCACTTGGCCGTTTTTTTTTAATATAGAGATGTCATTGAAGTATCAAAAATAAAGCTGTACTAAAGTCGAAAAATGTTTGTGCTTTGAAAGCGGTGAAGATATAGCATCAAGAGAAAACATTCCATACCTAGATAATTATACCTATATTACAAGTCTTGTGTCTCATGATTCATCTACGTCACATGATTCTATTTCACGTACTCAGAACTTAGGACATCTATGCAAACTTACACGAAACTTATGTAAAGTTTCCCAGCTTCTACTCCACGTTAGATGGTATTAGTTCCACCTCAAAACACAATACCTAATATTTACAACACAAGTAAATAAATAAAATATAGATAAAAATCGCAGTAAGCACAGTAAGTCGTAGAGCTCTTTGTGAAGGGCTCATCTGGGGAAGTACTACCACCATGCCTATTTCTGCCGTGAAGCAACATCGCTGTGTTTCGGTTTGAAGGGTCCGAGTGCTGACGAAATTACTGGCACGTGAGGCTGAATATCTGTATGCCTCAAGTTGATGGACGCAGGGCAGTGCATCGTAGGGCACGTTCCTGACGTGCGTGACCTACGAGGCAATGCTTTGTTATAGGCGATGGTTAGGTACTACTTAACATCAGGTGGGTCATTAAGCTTGTTCCATCAGTTATCTGTTTAAAAAAAGACTGTTTCACACCCACGAAAACAACGAGCCACAAAGACAAACGAGATTAGGTTTTTACTTAAAAAAATATTAGCCTAACCAAAACATTGAAAGAGGAGAAAATGTCAAAGAGAAAAGCAGTATTAGTAGGTACAGAAGTTGAAATTCATATTGGAACCAAACTTTTAGCACATAATATGCTTTAATAAAAAAATCTGTGTATACCAGTCTTCATATTTCACAAAAAATCGATAGAAGACTACAAAAAATCATATTTTGAAGTTTTTACGTGTCAGCAAAGTTGAATCATGAATCAGTAAAATAAAGCTCATTTTACATTGGAAGTCGATCAGAAGTGAAGCAGATTTTGTCAGCAGGTCGGGGCAGCAACCGCACGGGATCAATAAAAAGGATTTGAGCATTTGGAAAATCCCTCCTTTAAATATTCTAGTTTAAGAGGTGAAGTTAGTGCTTTGGGTTTTAGGAAAAGCACAAAGGATTTTCTTTACTAGGAATTGGTGAACGAAATGGACGCATATAAAGATTTTCGTGAAACTAAAGATCTGAGAGATGTGGGTTGCTTTTCTTGTTCTATTTGACAAACTGTTGTACGAATTCCATCAAAATGTGTTTCTTATGAGGAACTATCACAATATTTGTCAATAGTCGTGAAATGGCTCACGACACACACACCCACACCTTAGACAATTTAACCTAAGGACTTGCCTTGCATCTATTCAGCCTAACAAATTTTTCTGCCATATTTTGAGGGGGACGAGGAAAGCACACACTGAAACGAAAGCGACACACATTCAAACGATCGTAACACACACAACAGTTATTTGTGTTGTTATGAACGCACACAAATACAAATCTTTAACACTAGTTCAAGTTTACTGTATAAACAGGTGACACACATTCAAAATACAGAGAACCACAACAGTGATGCCGTATCATCATTTTATTTTACCCTATGTTAAGTATGAAAGAATGTAAGGCTTCCGAAGTCAGTAAGATTTATTTATTAAATATTCATTCTGAATATTATTTTAGATTTCATGGCACTAATGGTCGTCGGGTATTATTTATGTTCAAGACAAACAATATAAAAATTATAGGCCTATCTCGTTGCTACCTATTGTTTCTAAAGTTTTTGGAAAACTTATCAGAGATAGGTTAGTATCACATTTAAAAATTAACTCTATATGAACGACAGTTTGGCTACCAGGTGAATGTAGGTATGGTAGATGCTATAGACTATTTGGTGAACGATGTTGTTACAAATCTTACTAATAAAATGAAAGTGTTGTTGTGTGTGATCTTTTTTCTGCTTTCGATACTATAAAATCATAAATTACTGATTGCTAAGCTAGAACACTACGGTATCAGAGGTGACGTACTTAATCTGTTTATGTATACAACGTGTATCAAAATATGTGTACTATCCTGAAGGGGGGTGAATTTCCACCCCCCGGGGAACAACTTTTGTTCAACGACTTTTCGAACTTCGATTGGTATCTCTGAAAAAAACTGCAACGAAGTTTCAACATTAACAGCTGACTTTATACAAAGTGACAACCCTAAACTCAGCTACAGAGGTAGTAGGTAGTAGTAGTAGACCTACAGAGGTAGTAGGTCAAGGGGTCAAGGGGTTACAAGGATAGGGTTGTCAATTTATTTAGGCATTATGAAATTAAATATTTTTGTATGGGAAACTGAAAATAGGAATTTTTAATTATCTCCCCTCCACAACTGATCACCATTGTGGTCTGAAACCCCCCACCTTCGCATAGTACACATATTTAGATACACCTTGTATACCTTACGAATATAAAACAATTCGTAGAGATAAGAAGCATTTTTGGTAAACAAGAAGTTGTTACAGAATCCGGGGCAGTTACCAATATTTTTTGGCATGTTCCTTAATGATCTTATAGATATCAGGCCTTTTAATTATATTATAATTTACGTATTGACATTAAAATAATAGACAGTCTACATTTATTCAAAACTAGACTAAAGCAGCTTTTGTTGAAAGGGTGTTTTTATTCTACTGATGATTTTATAAATATGAAGTGACATTGCTGGTATTATTTGATAACAATTTCTTTGATAATTATTTAATTTAAGATATGACTCATATTATTTTTGCTTATTATGTACTATTTTTCAGACACAAATGTATAATTGTTAATGAATGAATATCACAGGCAGACTAGTTCATTTCGTTCAATTGATCTGGACTGGACAACACTAAAACTACAGCCAGCTCTCTAGGATGCCATGAGGGACAAATCCTTTATTGTATGTTACTCATTACTTGCACTAAGAACCTATTTTTACCCCAAATCTCAACAAACTACATCTTGATTGAGTTGGCAGCATTACTACTCAAAACTGACACTTTCATAGAGATTGATAAATTTTCTGAGCTTAAAATCAAAGATATCGATGTTTTTATTTGGCCTAAATAAACTTATCATTTTAGGACCAATATGGGGTCAACCTCAGAATAAGAGCGAATAAGCTGGAAACTCGTATACACCGTCATAAAGGTGTTCTAAAAGTTTTTTAAAAATAGCATGAAATTCTATGATGACTACGTTAGTTTTTCAAGGTAAAAGATCACAAAAACTATCCATCTTATAAAAGGTGGGATGAATAAATGTTTGGAACTAAATTTGTGTCAAATGCTATGCTTTTGGATGTCCGAATACGCAAATTGGCAAATTTTATCATCCGCACTTGGTGTGCGGTTTCCGCACTCCAATGTGCGGGCTGGTTTTTCCACAAGGTATAAAGTTAAAAGTTTTTTAAGTTCCTAAATTGTTCAACAGCTACATTGTTAAATTAAACATGTAGGCTACGTAATGTTATGTATAAAATAACACGTTACAACTTCAACACAATCCGTTGGTGCACGACTGGATTTGAACCCACAACCAATCAGAAAGCTAAGACAAATCTACTCGCTAGAACACCCGTGCTTTTATCGATATCGATAAAAAACTGTGTGTAAACATTTATCCACCTCTATCACTAGTCTCGCTACCGGAGGGCGGGGTTTTGATGTCTCGGGCCTGTCAGGTCTGGAAAAATTCAAAGCCAAATCGACTTAATATCTAAATCAGTAAGGTCAAAAATTCGTTTTTGAAATGCCAACTAGTCTCGTAGGGAGTTCATAGGTACGTCATAGGTAGTCTCGTTACAATTTTAAATTTTTGCTAGTTACTAAAATTGCTTGGCAATTAGAGATTATTTCGCAATTATAGTCTATTTCATTTTGTGATAAGGTTGAAAATTAAATGCGGATAATTGACGGCAGGAAACTCGAGGCGATTCGATCTTTTTCGTATAATCGTATACTGAATCGATGTTCTAGAGCTAAACGCCGCACAACAATTTCACATTATTTTAATAGAAAAAAACATTAATTATGCAAAAAAATAATTACATATGAAATGTTACACCATCCTTTTACAAGCTTGATGTGTTGGACTTCCTATTACACACTGCAACTACACATGTTGGCATTTTTAGAAGAGGTCCTTTCACCGCGATACCGATACTGACACTGATAAAGATCGATTACGAAGTGGTTTTTATAAACGTGCTAGATATGTCAGATTCATTAGTCTTGTACCTTTTGGCAGAGGGGAAGATCCATGCAAGGCAGGTCCTGATCTAAATTGTCTAAGACCCACACACATATTCAACAGTCTGACCGTAATCTACTGGAATAATATGCATCACTTCAACATAATCTAAATATATAAAACTCTTACGTTACTGACTGACTGACTGACAATCAACGCGCAGCCTAAACTAATGGTCGTAGGAGTATGAAATTTGGAGGGTAGATTCCTGGTGTAGGGCAGGGGTGCACTAAGAAAGGAATTCCCGAAACTCAACCCCTAAAGGTCTGCAGCGGGGGTTGAAGTTTGTATGGAAAACCCTTAACGCGAACGAAGCCGCGCGGGATTCCACTAGTTTGAAAATAAAATAGAACTATGTTCATGTTTTGCCACAAAAACCTTAGCAAAAACCATGACAAAAAAAATGGCCACCACTTTTAGCTTTAAAAACTTTAAGCTTCTAAAATCGGCTTAGCCTTTTTGGTATTATGAATCGATTTAGTAAATTACTTTTTTATGTGATAGATTCAAATTCCAGATTGTTCCCATAGAGATATCATCAAAATCAGTAAAGCAGTTTGCCCATGAAGTCGGTTTCTCAAGTTTTTTAAACTTAGATTATTTTATGACACTTCTTCAGGCTGATGATGTCTGAGTGTACACAAGATGTACTCAACGTAGGTAATGAGAGATCATTATTGAACTCATTACAGCAGCTCACTAAAATCTCACTCACTAAACCAATTAGCTCAATACATCTCGTGTGCGCATCATTAGATAGGCAATGGGGCGTTAGTTCCGACATTAAATAACTAAGTTTATTGGACGAATCTCTTATTCCCCTAGTAATTTATTAAGGACCACCATTTTGTGTGAAGGTCACCATTTCGGCTAGGAATTGGAGCCACATGTTGACCGTAGCAGCTCCTTACAAAAACCAACATAACGAGAGCTCCTATTTTAGAGATTTTTCGGAACGAGACAGCTTAGGTTGTGTTGGTCATGGGTTATTACGACGATGGGTTTGGAAAACAGGCAGACAGACAGATAGACAACAGAATGATTTTTGTTTAGTTTTTCCAAACATGGTGCCGCAATATTAAAAACACGAAGCAGGGTTTCTATGCAATACTAAGTCGTAAACTCATGAAAATAAAGTTCCAATTACCATGAGAGCGATAAAAGTTTATATCGAAAAATATGTTCATTCAGGCACATTTAGTGCCTTGTGAATTAGGTCGTATATTTTATAAACGCTTTTTTAAAGTCCATGAATCTGGTTTAACCACGTCCAATATTTTTAGAAATCACAGGTTTTTATAGGTTTAAGTAACATAGATGATGTGATAGTTTCAGGGATAGCCACAGATAAGATAATAGTTGCTAAGTAGACTACAGATTTGTAAAGAGTAGGTGCCATAGGGGTGTGACATTAGTGGCCTCAATAATCGATTCGCCACCTGGTCTTGTTTGTTTGGGACTTAAGTGAGGGTAGTTTATGGTTGGGATAATCGTTTCCGGATTCGGTTACTGACGATGAAGGCCGAAAACTGAAGCCGAAACTTTAATTTGATGCACATTATCTTTGGACAATTATAATTATGTATAGGTATACATCTTTTTAATCTCTGTAGACATTTTCATAAGGTTTCTTGAAGTAAGTGAAATAATAAACTGTAAAGTTTATGTGTTTGTTTTTTGGCGTGTAATTTGTACACATTGAACGCGTAGAGTACTAGTACTTCTATTACTTAGTTTATTACATGACTCTTCAGGCGTATAAAGTGTTAAAATAAAGCATTTGAGAAACATCTTGTAAGGTTATAAGAACATCGCAATCTATAGGTTACAAAGCCGAAAAATGCAGAAAACGTCGGCTCGCTGAGTCATGTTTCCAATCTCTCATCGGCCAGCGGGCAGATAAAACTTGAACCGGCCCTGACGGCTCCTCTTAAACTTTTATTAGTGTTTGGCGTCGGCTTATACAAGTCCCAAGTCCCGCTATGGTGTGCACTCACTAGGGGATAAAATACCATCATCCACGTAAGGTATTCAATCGAAACTAGGCGTTTATGGTGTGGCATTTTGACCTGACTCAATCGCTTTTTTCATCGGTTTTCAGTTATTTATCATTATCAGCCTGAACAAATTCAGCGCTGGATAGTCTTGCTTGGGATGGGAGGAGGTAAAAAGGTTGTTTTTGTATATTGGGCCCTAAATAACAATTTGAGTAGGAGTAGCTTTAGTCGCGTTTCGATCTATAAACCTACGAAAATCATATTTTTTGAATCATGGAGTACTCATATTTCAAGATAAGTTCAAGTGTTTCTTGTGAGTCTGGTAATTCGCGCTAACTATCTCCTAAGTAGAATTTGGAGTTCTTTCATATTCTGATGAAACAGGTTGAAAAAGCAAAGCCTTATTCCTAGTCTTCTTAGTTGCCAGTTCTTTCAAACTAATGAGTATTTCCTAGTAAAAGCATGAACATCCAGCAAAATATAAAACTACCTTCGTGTAACGTGTCTAATCTCCGCTTTGGGATGTGTAAAGTGTTCATTAACACTTCGCCGGGTTAATTAAATCGATGTAGATCGACCATTATGTCCAGTGATGGGATCGTTTGTGTAAAGATGCCTTTAGGGTGCCGATATCCTCTTATTTATCACTGGTTGTTGTGACCACCTAGCATATTGGTCTTTTACAATACATCATCATCATCATCATCAACCTATATTAGTCCACTGCTGGACGTAGGTCTCTCCCAAGACGTGCCACTGAGCCCGGTCTTCGGCTCTTCTCCTCCAGTGCTTGCGGCTCTACATTTCGCAGATCGTCGCCCCACCTTGCCGGAGGGCGTCCTATACACTACGCTTACCTAAACGCGGTCTCCACTCTAGTATTCGTTTGCTCCAACGATTGTCTGTTCTACGGCAAACATGACCAGCCCACTGCCACTTCAGCTTACTAATCCTTTGAGCTATGTCGACCACCTTGGTTCTCTTTCGGATAACCTCGTTCCGTATTTTATCCTTCAGAGAGACTCCGAGCATAGCCCGCAGCATACAATAAATATAAGTAGAAAAATGGTTATTAACCTATAAAACAGCAAAATATAAAATAAAGAATATTGGTCACTGATTTTATAAAAGATAATCTATCTTATATGTCCAATTTGTACGTGAATATAATAATAATAAAACGGCTAGTTACTAATTATAACATATTACTATAACAAGTTACTATTTATTAATATTTGGGTCAATGCCCTCGATGAAATAAAATAAAGAAAGATCGTGTTACCGTTATTGAAAGATCAGTGAGCTGAAATCATTAAAGTCTTTGAAGCGTTGAATATTTTCATCGCTTTTAATAAAGTGTGACTTGTTGTTTGATTATTATGTACGTAAAAGGCAATTTAAAATTAAAATTGCCTTAAAAAGTAAAAAAAGGAATATGACCGAGACCTTTTAGACATTTGCGATGAAATTAGTCAAAAATTAAATTAATTTTCATTTTCCTTTCACAAAAGTAAAACACCTCTTTTTCCGTGCAAGTAAAAATTCAGCATATTTAAAAACTCGTTTTCCGTAGGTGTTCACGGGGGGGACATAAAAGGGCATTGTTTCGTTGTTATGGGATAAAAGCCATGGAATGCCGCTTACACCCCATTTTACTCGTATGTCGTTTCAAGCCTTATCTGGCGTATGTTTTACCGACACTTACTTCATATTTGATTTTAGACATTTTTTCATTTCTTTATAAACCACAGGGATTTACTAAAGCTAAATTTAAAGTTAAACTGAAATCGAAAATATTCGGCAAATGATTTGGGCACTACTTGACCAAAGGATCATGGGCCAAAATGTAATGTGTACCTCTATACCTATCCTCAAATATCCATGGGGATATCTACCATGCCTGGCTATTTTTGAGCCTATTCATTTTTTAAACATACATTTTAGAACATTTTTATTAACATGAATATTTCATATTTTATTACCTTACCTTCATCATTTATTTTAAGGATTTTTAATCAAGAATTAGATGAATGTGTCATTCTTTGCCATCTGAAGAGATACTTAACTACTGAAAGAGCATTAGCTTTGATTTAATAAAAGAAATTGATGAATTTTGATTAATCCTTTACGGCCATTTATTATGCATTTAATTTGGCAAACATAGGAGACGCTGTGGAGTACAATAAATAAATCATATTACACATTTAGATTAAATCGGTATTAATTTATTTTAAATCTATGCCAAATAAAGCAAACATTTTCACTCACTCATGAAATCTCACAAAATTTAATTAACTATTTACAAATGAGCGTTATCGTTTGAAATACATCCAAATAATTAAGCGTGCGAGTATAATCATAATTTAGAATAATCAGTTTACACGTGATACCTAGGGTCAGTGCTCATTGATGAACGATTCGGCAGAGGATTTGAAAACGAATTTCTATTTTTAGGATGCATCAAGTTATTTAGAATATACCTATAGCTTTAAGCAAAGGCTTTTTAATTATGAATCGAATTAAAGATCATATTTCAATGTTCAGAGACCGACATCCTATACCTCCCTGGTACTTACCTGGCAAAAGGCGACAGTATGCGCTGAAATCCTTAAGAATGCGTCAGTATACGTCGGCGTACGTGAACGAGTCCATTTAGTACTTCAAGTCTAGTTAATTTTGTAGTAATTGGTTTACTGTATTGCGAGTCCGTTTTTCCAGGAGCCTTCATAACAAGATCAGCGCCTCGTTCGGCTGTGAAGTGGATTTTAATCAAAGCCAAAAAGGTATTCAGTTGTATCACAAGGTTTACTTTGAAGTAGCTATCATAATCTGTTCATCGACTAGAGAATCTTCCAGAAAGTTCTAGTCAGCCATCAATTAGTATGTGCTCGTCTGTACTCATGACAATCTTAATTGAACATAATAATATAGTAAGTAGAGACTGGCCTGCCTTCTGAGCCGTAGGTCGTGGGTTCAATCCCCACCGAGAACAAATATTTGTGTGGTGAACGCAAATGTTTGTTCTCTGTCTGGGTGTTTTATTGTATTCTAAGTATGTATTTACAAAAAAAAAGCATTTAAGTATTAAAATAATTATTTTTTTTATGCAAATGATAGACAAACGGGCTTACGGCCCACCTGATGGTAAGCGGTCACCGTCACCCATAGACACCAACAACACCAAGGGTGCTGTCGTTGCGTTGCCTACCCTGAAGAAACTTTTTTACATTTTTCTTGAACCTATACATGTTATAGCTGATTATATCAGCTATCTGAATCCCATAGTACAAGGTCTGCTAAGTTTGGGGCTAGATAGTGTTGTCGAGATTGTCTATAATATTTATTTTAGTATTGAGTGCCATTTTGAAGGACACGTTGTTATCGCAAGCCATAATGGTGACCCCAATGATATTTTGGCGCGAAAAAAGTACCATTATACTGTATTGTTTGCGTTGCCCAGCTTAGGAGAGCTCTTTGTTGTGTAAACATTATCTCGCTCAGAAAATATACGATTCGATTGATGGCAATTGTATTTTAAACCCTAAAATAAAAGTAAAAGCATGTCCACAAAGGTCGGCCATTTATTTTGATATTATTTATTTACTGTGGGATCGCTAGGCTTTATTGGTTTGTTTACTATGGGGAATTTGGATAAATATAATACGTTGTTCTATAATGCATCATTATTTCAAAATATTTTACAATAACATGTTTATTTTTGACAATGTTCTTAATTTTCTTCAATAATTGGTCATCATAATATGCTTGATTGAGATGCAAGAAGTGCAGGTTCAATTTCCGCATATGTTGATATATGAGATTTCAGTAAGTAGTTTCTTTTCTATATTCTGTAATCATGACTTTGGCAGCGTATTATTTACTTATTTAAGAGGTTAGAGGAAAACCTCTTCGTCAAAGCTTCCTAATATCCGTATTTTCCCAGTAATGCCAGTAAAATACAATAAGTAATAGAATCCGTCCTTTGTCACGGCGCCAAATATTTCGACACTGTATCGTGTATGCGCATAAATTCACCTGCTCGGGAGATTCAGACGCAGTGCATAGTAACTGCTGGCTCATCTGTGGTTGCACTTATTATACGGAATGGTACTTGTTCTTCTTCTTCTTGTCGTGTCACTAACTCTTACAAACCAGTGCAGTGAAATAATTTTTATTGCGCCTCGCAGAGGCTTTTTTTGCGCAATTATACCTACTTATACAGGGTGCTATAGCCAAGTTCATTTTGTGCTTCGTGATAATTCTCAAAATATCTAAATTAGTTTTAAGGTATTTATAGGGCCCTATATTTTTAAGATCTATGTATGTACTTACTATGTTGCCTGAAATAATTTATTTTATTTTATCTTTATTGCTTTGATATTTTTTGATTATAGTACGTACCAAAGCCAAATCACCGCTACACCAAGAGCGTTTCTGATTTACTTCGCAAAACGAAACTCCTTTCGAAGCGTTGTTCAGCGTTGTTCAACAAAACCTTTGAGTTCAAGTTATCATGTCGCTCGCAGTGAAACAATTTATTTAATGTATCTATCTAAGTACGTGAGTACTAAAAAGTGTAGTAGAACTGAACGAGTACTGAACTAACTGAGCTGAAAAGCTATAGATGTTCTTATAAATTACTCGCTATTAAAAAGAAAAATTCAATGACTTAACTTTGCAAGACATAGCATTGCTTTAACACGGCTTTAACTTGTAATTTTTTGACATATATGAGAGCTTGTAAAACAAAATAATAGTTATGTAGATAATTATGAACCCAATATGTAGGTATATTAAATTTTCAGCACTTTGTATTTCTGTCGCCTTAAAAACGAACGTATCTTCAATCTTTTAGTAGCTGTAAAAAAAGGTTTGATGACAAAATCACATCCTATTACACAAGTATTTATCACTTATTTTTTTTTATATATCTAATCTGTTCAGTAATTCAATGGTATTACTACACTTTTTAGTAGCACGTGCTTGCAGGCTGTAGATGTAGATGTGAAGGTAGATATGCATGTAGATGTTCGCTCCCTGTTTGCGAGCCTATTACGACGAAATGATGTAAAAATTCTCATATGAAAATTGTTTGCAAAGTGGTTGCGATTATGTGAATTTTTTTGAAAAATTCTTTTGGATTTTTTTAGCGCCGGAGTAATGGCAACCTTGTGAAAAAAGTGGGTGAAAGCTTCGGTAGATTAATAATAAAAAATATACATTTTTAAGGTAGTAAACAAAGTATTTTAGGATGTAATTTAACCAACAAAGCATCTAAATTAAGCCTTGCGCACACCTGTGATATGCGATGGCGATAGCGATTAGTTGGTTTTGCATACATCCACATACACTGCCACAAACTTTGAAAGCGATACACTGTTCGCCATCGCAATCGACCTGGATGTGCTCAAGGCTATTTAGCACAATGATTATACTATAGCATGGACCTAATAATATACTTTTAGAAAAAATGCATGGTTTTTTCATCAGGTATCTATAGTTAAAAGACAGAGGTTATGTTTGTAAGTAGGCTGTAGCTCAAAAATGTCAGCGATTATTAATCAAAATAGGTTAACACATTGCAAGTAACACACATGGCTGAGTTCCAATGTGCTAGGTTTTTCTTTTTTGGATATCGTACTCGTGAAAGTAATTTACTTTCTTGCAGACTCGGGATCAGAAAGCCAAGTACCGCTAACCTACATCAAAAACAAAGCCTTCGAGCCTCTCTCGCTTCATAAACCTTAATTCGTGCAAAAGGGCCTTTATTCGCGCAAAGGGCCGCAAATACTACTTTAGTGAATTTATTCTCTCCGCAAATAAATAACACAGGGAATTGTAAGTAACTGGTCGGCACGCCTCCGCTGGATAACTTGAAGGCTGTGCGCACACCGCCCTGATAACAAATACACCAGTATACCATTTAACACAACATACTTACAAAAACGACTTCTTCTTGTCGTGTTACTTGTTCTTTCAAACCGGTGTTGTGAAAGCGTTTAAGTCCGCCTTTAAGAGGGCATCACACAGGCGACTCTCCATACAAACGTAGTCCCCTATTTCCTCCCTGGATAATGCCTCTAGAGCAGGGATTCCCAAACTATTTTGGACAAGTGACCCCTTTTCCAAAATGAACAGTAACCTCAGACCCCCATCGCCAAATTACCCACTTTTAAGATCTACCCCCTTATTCACAACGGTCCGCTAACTTAAAACAGCTGCTACAGAGTGTTATTTTTCATAGGCCTCTCTCGATTTAGGTCAATAGAAGAAGACAGAGTGAGAATTAGCAATGCTTTAAGTTAGCAGACTATTATGAATAAGGGGGCTTATCTTTAGTTGTTTCCTATTGATACAAAATACCTAGGTACTACTAATAGGGTAAATAGGTTTAATAGGGGTCGATTTTTAGACCTCGTTGACCCCCAAAATCAGTTTTCGTTTGTGTCGACCCCTAGGAAACCAATATCGACCCCAAGGGGTCGATATCGACCACTTTGGGAATCCCTGCTCTAGAGTAACCATTTTTTCTCAAAAAATCCAGATCTGCTATATACGTGCTCGTATGTTTTCCTTTTTTTCAGAAACTTATTGATAAAGAAAATATGACCCTAATATGATTTATATGAAATATGAATTGGAGGTGATATTTTTTTTTAGATTTTGTGACAAAAACGACCCTGCGAAAAGGCATTTAATTTTATTCAATTGACTCACAAGGAACGTTCATAGTACTGTAGGCCAACCATGAGCTTTGTCTGGCTCAGTGTCTGGTTCTGGTTTTGAGTCTGTGTGAGTGCTCACCAGTGTATTATACAAGGTGTATCTAAATATGTGTACTATGCGAAGGTGGGGGGTTTCAGACCACAATGGTGATCAGTTGTGGGGGGGAGAAAATTAAAAATTCCTATTTTCAGTTTCCCATACAAAAATATTTAATTTCATAATGCCTAAATAAATTGACAACCCTATCCTTGTAACCCCTTGACCCCGTGACCTACTACCTCTGTAGGTCTATTACTACTACCTACTACCTCTGTAGCTGAGTTTAGGGTTGTCACTTTGTATAAAGTCAGCTGTTCATGTTGAAACTTCGTTGCAGTTTTTTTCAGAGATACCAATCGAAGTTCGAAAAGTCGTTGAACAAAAGTTGTTCCCCGGGGGGTGGAAATTCACCCCCCTTCGGGATAGTACACATATTTTGATACACGTTGTATTGTGTGTGTAAGGTTTTGAGTTAGGATTTATTTAATCAAAACTCACATAGACTCAAAACCAGAACCAGAGGCAGAGCCAGACTGATACTGATGTGATACACTATTTTTAATACAACAACTGTGCATTTATCATTGTATCTTATATATTTTAATTTCCCCATGGTTTATATGGTAAATACACTGATCAAATTGAGTGTGCGCTGAACCTTACCCGCCGTGATTCCTGTACGTTGGAGTACGGGAATGAATGTTAAGTGAAGGAAATGAGACGAGTAAATATGCGCTTAGTTCGAGGTTAAATCATTTCTGCGTTCAATTATTTGATGAACGAATATGACGGAGCCTTATTTAGGCCCCATTTTACGATTTAAGACCGACAATTTCATGCTCGGAATTTCAATAATTTTTAATATACTACCTATAAAATTACTGACAAGTAGTTGAAATTTTTTTCAATTACTAGCAGTTACATCGTGTCTGATTCGTAACCACTTAAAGTCTTTCACATCTAGATCGCTATGATGGTGGCGATCAGTTTATCGCTTTCAAATACGCACTATTGAAGTTCGCGGCAGTGTGTGAATATATGTCCCCATCGCTATTGCAGATGCCCTGGATGTGCGCTAGGCTTTCTCTTTGTTGCCAGCCTAGCACGCAGTGTTACTCTAAATACCAATATAAACCTTAATTGTATTGTTAAGAGCGCTGGTGGCCTAGTGGTAACGGCCCCGCCTTCCGATCCGTAGGCCGTGGGTTCAAATCCAGTCGTGTGCCAATGAGTTTTTCTGCCGAAAAATTTATGTACACTATGCTAGTGCTTTAAAACGGTGAAGGATAACATCGTGAGGAAACCGGCATATCGTAGAAATAAAAAGTTCTACTAATACTATGTGTCAAGTGCACAAAAGGAGCCTCTTTGAGGCGCACTTAAAATCCTTTCACCACACTTGGTTCGAAAGAACCAGTGACACGATAAGAGAGAGAAAAAGAGATTGTATTGTTTGTAGAATCAGAGACTTCAGCAGGCGGCCCATCATCTTTGTCTCCCAAAGGAGTTTATTACCCTGTATTACCTGATCACGTCCTATTTAGAAGGATAAAACTCAAGAGATTTCCCTCTAGTAGCAAAGTCAACAAACGACCGCAAACACTCAAAAGGGACACATCAACATCATTACATCTTGGATAACAAGTGCTTTGCTTACCCCCGGGGTAATTTTAGTTGACTGAACTCTAAGTAACCAGTTAGTTTCAAGTTTAAGAGTTAAGTTAGTAAAAGCGATGAGTTCGCATCTTTATATCTTTTGATTGCCTAGTGCACACCTAAGCGTTTTGCGGTGGCGATCAATGTCAAATATGACAAAGATATTTTAATGAGACTACTAAGAGCTAATCCACAGACTTCTAAGTCAAATAAAAATATATTTATCGCTTATTTAGGCTGGTCAATAACAAGGAATGATATATTATTTTGATTCGACAAAATATAGCGTTCTAATGTAGGTTGGGGGTTTTTTTTTCTATTTTTGTGTCAAAATCTTAATGTGGTTCAAGGAATACATCTATACTTACTAAGTTTCATCAGTATACCTCTTTCAGTTTCCCAAGAAAAGTGGCTGTGACATACGGACGGACAGACAGACAGATAATATGACGAATCTATAAGGGTTCCGTTTTTGCCTTTTGGCTACGGAACCCTAAAAAATAAAACCAACTTGACTCACATTAAGCCTAAAATTTACTGACAAATTAATTATTACAAGCAGTGCTAAGCTAATGATAATAATGACAAAATTTCATAACAGTTTCCACAAGAGAAAACAAATAAAATATTTTAACATTTTCGTTCAAATAACAGCGCATCCCATAATTATTTAATTAAAGCTTATGTCCCGACCGAAATCTATTTAAACATGCATGTTTGGAATTAAATTACACTGTCACAATTTATTAAAATTTATTACGCTCAGTACCGAAATCATTTTACTAATGAGAGTGGGCTCAACAAATGTATACAGCGAGGCACAAGCTGAGGAATTTAAAAAACAAACCATCCACACAGCCTTGAATGTCTACTAATCGACGACGAGTGGTTAAAAGTAGCCTCTTAGAGGCGCACTTAAAATCCTTTCACCACACTTCGTTCGAAACAATCAGTGACACAATAAGAAGAAGACGAAGAAGTGGTTGAAAGTGAAGACAACAGTCGCTGTATTTATCGCTCGCACATTTTGACCGTTTGAAAGATATAAAATCACTAATAACAACACAATTTATCTAATGAAAATCGCAAGGGATAGTTGCTCGTGTGTTGTGTTTACACGTATTTCTACCCTAACTGCTACATCATTGAGTAAAAAAAAAATTAAAGACAATCCACGCCACACTATCTAGCCCCAAACTAAGCAGAGCTTGTACTACGGGAACCAGATAGCTGACGTAATTTTATACATGAACATATTTTTTTGTAAATACATAACTTAGAATACAATAAACACCCAGACAGAGAACAAACATCTGTGTTCTCACCACTGAAATATTTGTTCTCGGTGGGGGTCAAACCCACGACCTACGGCGCAGAAGGCAGAGCCAACTGAGCTGAGAGGCCAGTCCACAGTTGGCCTAACTGCTTTTCGAATTTGGGTAATGCGAAAGGTTAGGTTTGGTCGCGTGGAACTGGCACCTAGACTCACCTAGCTTTAAGACGTTTCAAAGTGATTCTTGGACTTGAACTGAATAAGGGCTATTTTGATTTGATTTGATTTGTTAGTTCTTTCGCCAGCAATTATACCGTTTGTAGGAATTAAAAATTGCACGTAGGTATGGTTGCGTCACTCTGGATATATGAAAAGTTGTTCGGGGTAGGCAGAGTGCCAAGTACCGTAAAATATTACGATCAACATGGCTTTTAGTTACTCGATTGCCAAATGTATTTAGATAAAATACTTTGCAAAATAACACATGGAAATATAGAAAGGTTTATAATATCAATAACTAATCCCTGATAAAATTCGTTTATTCCATCCAGTAGAGAGCACTGGTGGTCTAGTGGTAGCAGCCCCGCCTTCCGACCCGCGAAGGTCGTGTGTTCAAATCCAGACGTGTACCAATGAGTTTTTCTGTCGAAAAATTTATGTACACTATGCCAGTGCTCTCAAAACGGTGAAGGAAAACATCGTGAGGAAACCGGCGTGTTGTAGAACCTAAAAAATTATAATTACTATGTATTTTATCAGTTATCTGGTTCTTATAGTACGAGCTCTGCATAATTTGGGGCTAGATAGTGGTGTGCAGATTGCCCACAATATTTTTTTATTTTATTCTATTAATAGTTTTTAATTACTAAATACGTATTCTTCCAAAAAGATCGTATTCCAAAAAAAATCGTTTATTAAAAAAAATGTAAACATAATTTTTGATTTATAAAGTGGTTTCAGTCAACAACGCCTCTAATTAAGTATTTCCAGAAGTCTGCAAAAGCCCTGCAATAAAATTCCAACAATAGTAAAGAAAATAGCTTTTCAAATAAAGCCCCTGAGCCCAAGACTCGCCTGAGAGCCTCTTAGCCGGAAGTGAAGGCATAGCAGGTAAGGCTTCGACCACAGATGCCTTTCATGGAAGACACTCACTAATAGTACAAGCTCTGCTTAGTATGGGGCTAGATAGTGTTGTGTGGATTGTCCGCATTATTTATTTATTTATTTGTTGAATTGTATTTAAATTCAGCAGATATTTTCTACCCTGTGGGACATATTAAAATAACTCAATTCAGTTTCTCAGATTGTAGGCCTACCATGAGCTCTTTCTGGCTCTGGGTCTGGTTCTGGTTGAGTCAGTGTGGTGTTGACTAAATTAATCCTACGTTAAAACGTCACACACACAGTAAAATGCACTGGTGAGCACTCACACAGACTCAAACCAGAACCAGAGACAGAGCCAAACAGAGCTCATGGTAGGCCTACTATTTGATAAATTCATTGACGTTCTATATCTAATATTTACTAAGACTTCCAAGAATGTGGTAGCTTGAATTTGCTTTAAAATATCAGCTTTTTACACTATTAAAATGTTTACTTATCATTGTTTAAAAAAGTAGTAACTAAATTTAAATTTTCATTCCTTTCTAAATAATAAAAAAAAGGTTTACTCTGGTGGCATGGTCTGCTACGCTATTAATAATTAATAAATTGAGGCATACTTAAAATCTTTTCACACTCAAAAGAACAAGTTACATGACAAGAAGCAACCCCCATCATGGCTACTTCTAAAGCTGCAAATTTCCTCATGACATCAATCACAAGAAGTGATTGCATATGTGTAAATACGGTTGAAGCGTAATGCCCCCGCTCGAGACACTTTGCTTTGATACAGTTCGTACTGTAACTATTGCTGGAAGTTATCTCTTGACCAGCCACCAGCTTTCTAGCAGCGGCGATGGCCTTGCAACCTGTCATGAATGGGATTCTTAACTAATTTCAACCTTGTGAGCAACTGTTGCCTGTTTTTAACCGACTTCAAAAAAAGGGAGGTTCTTAATTAGCTTTTTATTATAATATTTGTTATCGCATATTTGTTATTAATAACAAATATGCGATAACAAATATTATAATAAAAAGCTAATTAAGAACCACCCTTTTTCCTTTCAAATAAAAAACCTTTCAAATAAAAAAAGAATCAAATCGGATCATTAATTAATGATCCGATTTGATTCTTTTTTTATTTGAAAGGTACTTCCAGATTGGTCCCATATAAATTGTATCAAAATCAGTTCAGCTGCCATGAAGTATGTTTCTCCAATTTTAAACTTCACTTGTTCCAATTTCAATTTTCAATTTATTCACTTATAAAATAACATTCCACGCTTGGTCGCGTGGAACTGGCACATACACTCAAAGCTTTACCACTTTTTTTTCTTTTATTTGACTTTGAACTGATTGAAGTATAGTGTCTGACTACCTCTGATATACATCGTTAGGCATTTATATCAAAATCATAAGCAGCATCCCTGTGTTTCGGTTTGAAGGGTGCCGGTGAAATTATTGGCATGTGAGGCTGAACATCTGTATGCCTCAAGTTGATGGACGCAGAGCAGTGCATCGTAGGGCACGTTCCTGACGTGCGTGACTTACGAGTGAATGCTTTGTTATAGGCGATGGTTACCACTTAACATCAGGTGGGTCATAATGTTTGTTGCATCAGCTAGTTGTTTAAAGAAAAGTAGTGAAAGCCCACGGTCACAAATATTGTGGAATAGGACACAAGCAGTCGTGAAAACGATGATAAGAGTATTTTAACTTTGATTTCTAAACATTTCGGCAAATTAATATTATCATCCGCATTTAATGTGCGGGCTGGTTTTTCCGCAAGTAGGCCGCTGGCGAACCCTTTTTGCGTGACCCTTGACACGTGTTGCTCGAATTTTTTAGGTTCTACAACACGCCGGTTTCCTCTCGATGTTTTCCTTCACCGTTTTGAGAGTACTGGCATAGTGCACATCAATTTTTCGACAGAAAAACTCATTGGTACACGACACTTTGACTTCTAATAAATCCTTGGTTGAATGTCGACCTCTGCGGCGCAAATGTCGACCTTTGTGGTAACAGCTGCCGTCTGCAATGTTACACTTATTAGCATGCCTCCCTCACCAGAATTAGCACCTCACCGCTTACATATTGCATGTCTGTCAGAGCATCATGGCATTCAAGATGAAATTGGCTTCCGAAATTTACTATTGGTTGGAAATAAAACATTAAATCTGTTGTAAATAATTTATTAGTTACAATAGTTTTTCGTGTGTTCGAATATTGTAATATTGAATAATTTAGCAATATTTTATTGCCGAACTCGACTTCACAGAGTAACTCTATCATTTGTAAAACCACGTCATGTGCAAAACTAATCCACGTAAGGTCTAGGTTTGCTCACAAGAGGCTTAACTCTAGATTCACAATTGAATAAATTGGTTTATAATTTGAAAGGTTAAATAACGCACTGTGTTTGTCTTATCGTGGCTCGTGTATTAATCACCCCTGAATTTCAAATAGAATAGCTTAAATCTAGTTTTAGCATAACCATAACTAAACTAAAACAACAGCGCCACAAAGTTGGTATGCTACAAATTATGAAACTTTTTGTCCGGCGGCAGGTCGTCGTAATTTCGGGAGTAAACGTCCCGATTATGAGGTCGGCTCCATTCGAGGGTCATGTTAAGGTTTTTGTCCCGTCCATTGTTTAGGCATAACATTGTTACCGAAGTTCCGTTGTTCAGTGGTTAGATGTTATCTGTATCTATTGTTCATGAAAAAAGGACGAAATTGACATACTGTTATTTGAGTGTATTAGAACAACCGAAACCTTATTTGTATTGTAGTTTGGAGGACTTGGATACAACAGTATTGGTATTTTGATCAGGGCATCTTGATCGTAATAAACTCTTGTAATCTAACCTAACAACACAACAAATTTCTTAGACAGAGAACAAAAATCTGTGTTCACCACGCAAATATTTGTTCTTGGTGGGGATCGAACCCACGACCTACGGCGCAGAAGGCAGAGTTGCTACTAACTGAGCTGAGAGGCCAGTCAAACATGACGTTAACGCAGTGGGCTGCAATATTGTTAGTCAAGTAGGTATAGGTAGATTTACTTTTGAACTACTTAAGATTTTTTTATATTGTAGTTATTTGATGTCCCTGAAAAAAATAAATAAAATAAAACAACTACAATAATTCAGTACGATAATGACTAACCTCTTAGTTCAGATAGAAGTAGCTCTGCCTTCTGCGCTGTAGGCCGTGGGTTCAATGTCCACCAAAACAAATATTTGTGTGGTGAACGCAGATGTTTGTTCTCTCTTGTAATATAAATATTCCATCGTATACCGGACCACCATTATTAATTCAGATTACAGGATTAATTTACACCCAAAAACTAATAATTATCCAAATAATAGCGAATTTGGAGAGTAATAACAGTTTAGTAAACAAATAGACATTTATCGAAGCAGGTATCGTCCAATTCAACAACCAGAATTTCAACTAAAATCACTTTATTTTCCATCTACTTTAATTATATTTGCGCTACCTCTAAAACGGGATTAAACTAGGAATCTACTATTCCCGAGACCGCCGCAAATCTGGCTTTCGGGACAAAAAGGTCAAAGGCTCCATGACAGGAAGTGACAGGCGTAATCTTGAGTCCCTGAAAGCTTCACTATTATCATTAGATTAAATTCCTCCGGACGTAAGCCTCGTGTTGTACTGCCGGATACGGAATGCTTTACAGCCTGTTCACGAGCCTTGATTGATTTTCCTGAATTGTTTGTTGTTCTTGTCTATAACGTATCACGAAATACCAACTGTGTATCGCAAAATGTGAATAAATAGTTAATTCAATTCAAGACGCACTTCTAAAAAGGCAATTTCCAGTCATACTCTCGCTATGAAAAAAATGAAGCAAACAGTAGAAAAAAATGACCATCTTATAGCCAAGGCAGTAGGCCTGTACAAGCTCTGTCTAGCTCTGTCTCTGGTTCTGTTTGTGAGCCTGTAAGAGTGTTGACTAAATAAATCCTACATCAAAACGTCACACACACAGTATAATACACTGGTGAGCATTCACACAGACTCAAAACCAGAGCCAAAAACAGAGCCAGACAGAGCTTGTGGTAGGCCTACAGTTTGGCTTTGGCTAAAGCATGCACTTAATTTAAATCTAGGCTTTTAATATTGTCTAGTATAGTACTATCTTATATCTGTGGTATTGCTTACGTTCGAAGCACTTACTGACAAATCGACAGCTCCAAAAATTGGTGTTTCTGCGTCATTCTAAGCATCATGTCGTAAAATATAACGATCTGTATCGTCTTGTTTGACAAACAACATAAAAGTCAAATACAGATAATTTACAGCGCGGGGGGAGAGCGGGGGAGCGGGGGAGGGGGGAACGAACATTTTATCACACATAAACAAAAGCTTTCATAACGTTCCTTCTGTGGGGTAATTAACACAGTAGCTCGGAGGAGATACAAAGAGCCCGATCGAGCATGTAATGGCCCAACTCATAAATCTACTTCTATAACCCAAATAATTAGTGGGATCATTAGAGCTTCTGATTTTGCTCTATCGTTATTCCGTTCAATAGTTATTATACGATTTGTTGGATTGACCCAAATTAGAGCTAAGCTGTTGGTTTTGTTGGAGGCTCATAATCTGTTGGATGTATACTCTCTAGTACCTTATTGGGATCAATATACATTCGCCTACGTATTATTTTGTGTATAAAAATTTATTTTTACAAAAATAGCACCAATAAAAACTTTTTAGTTCTAATTGATTGATTTCATTAGCAACGGATTTTGTTTTGAAATACAAAAACAATTAATAACTTTCAATCCATCCATTCGACACTCGTCTAACTAATTTCATTTTGTTTCCATTCGATCATCGGACCCTACTCACACAAATGTCTGTTGTACTGATAGCTTAATTAAAACCATATTCCACCCGAAAAACCATAATCAGCTTAAAAGATTCTCCCATCATCGCGTAACGGATATTTACGATCGTTATTTTAATGGTTTAATATTAAAGCTACAGTCTGATTTCAGCCATTTAAACCAGAAACAAACGGTTAATAGTGCTCGTAGATAATCGTATTAAATTTGATAATTTTACATGCAATTTAACTACGGGAATAATATGAGTTTTCAAAAGTGAATTCACTACATGAACATCAGCTTGAGGAAGTCCATACTCCTTTCAAATTATTATTATTATTTGTTTATTAGGTACACAAAACAGAGCACAATCGATAATTTACAGGCATAAATATTATTAAATTATGAGCTAGACAGTACCCCAAAACATGCGTACACAGAATGCATAGAACAGGAAAGTTATGTAGATAGCGTGTAACCAGGCTTAACTAGTAGTAGGTGATTAAAGTTAACATTTACTTGGGACTTAGGTGTACTAATACAATTATTTTATTACGGTAAGTGCACACACTTCGAGTTAAGACTCGAAGAGAGTGCAGAATTAATTAACTAACTAATTTGAGTTTTCGGCACACTCTAATGAAAGAGTGGCCAAAGCTGAATTCTTAAATTTATTTTGATTATTGTTAAAGATATCAATTTTATCACTGTATTTAATCAATAAATCGTTAAATAGGCGACACATTCTGACAACGGGGTTATAATAGGAGGTGTTGTTTGAATGGACTTGTAGGGCGAAAGTGTTCTGAAAGGGTTGCCGAGGTCTAGGCTTTATATTTAGATTAATAAGATAAAGTAAGCAAGGAGAGTCGATATGCGAGTGGATAATTTTGAAAAGATACAGTAGATCATGATATTTGCGACGATTTTCTAATGACATTAAATGAAAATGATGGAGCTTTGCAGTATAGTTAGGCAATTTTCTATTAAGACCACATCTGTAACTTAAAATATTCAAATGCCTTTCCATGAACAGAAATTTTGATGCTTCGATAATCACCGAACCTTGTGCATGAAAGAAGTTTCTTTGAAGACTTAATAATCCTTTCAGCACACTTGGTTCGAAATACCAGTGGCATTTTATGAAGAAGAAGATCAGGTTGGGTAAAGGATTATTTTTATGAGCATTCCTCATGAAACGATTAAGGCAGGCTGTGATACTAATAATAAGATGACTGAAACCAACATTCTTTCAAATCCGTTACATTTAAGCTTTATCGCTAAAAATAATCCTCATAAAGTACTCGTTGAACGAATTTATTCATCTCCTCGAGGCGCAAGATTGCAAAAAGAAGCCATTTCTGTGCAGGGTAGATAGAGGGGGTGCTTATGGGGGGGATTCAATTATAATAATTAGCGGAAGCTGCAGGTGCGCCCTTAGCCGGGATAATAACCCGAATAGATTTTAGAAACGCTTCGGGATGCTGCGGCGGACTTTTACAAAGATTGCGGCTTCCAAATAACTGAAAGCTTTAGCCCCAACTTCATTTTCCTTTAAATTTTTATAAAACTCAGCGTATTTTGTTGATTTTTTTACTAAGCAATAATATAAAAAAAACATTAGGTTGGCTCATGGTCTCCGAAATTTCCAAGACTCATAGTAACACTTTGCTAATACAAAGTCTTTTAATTATGGGTTTTGGTCTCTTTTTTATTTTAACCTGTCTGTAAATAATTATCGCTTTTTTATATACTAGCGGCCTGTCCTGGTTTCACACGAGTGGACATTTATTTTTAAACACATTAATATAGCCTAAGTTACTCAGGGTGAATGTAGCTTTCCAAAGGTGAAAGAATTTTTGATTTTATAGTTTTTGAGTTAATTCATTACAAACATACAAAAATACAAATCTTAGATGGCAGATACAGAAAGGTGAACTAAGAATATAACATTTATTAAGTAAATCGCAAGTTGAATCCGTGGAGGTTCACCTGCCGACTGAAACTTGCCCCGCTAATAGTTATAATTGAATATTTCAGCAGGCTCACTGCTCCCCTTTATCAGATTAAGTGTTTGGAAAACTTTCCAACTTATAAACTGCATAATAAAGGAATCGAGATTAAGGAGGAATGCAGATTTCAATTAAAACTATTTAAGGAATCGGATTTTGTGTCTCATTTACTTGGTCAGTTATTCAATAATACCTACTTTAGTAGCTCTTATGTAAGTACATTCTAAGCTGCTCTTTCTACCGTCAAACGAGAAAAAGATTATGACAGTGACAGGATGCTCCCGCTAGCCTCAACGTGAACATGTAGCAAAATTAAATGTATGTGTACAATGCTAGTACTTTCAAACGATGAAGGAAAACACCGTGAGGAAACCGGCGTGTCGTGAAACTCAAACAGTTCGAAATGTGTCAAGCACGCGTGCCAGCAGTTTTCTTGCGAAAACCAGTCCGCACATCAAGTGCAGATCAAAGATTTGCCGAATCATCCGTCATTTTCATACATTTGGTTTCATTCCTTCTAACAATCCTTAACTGTTGAGAGTCAACTTGGCCTAGCCCCCTGAGTCTACCCAATTCCATCTCCGTTCTCAATTTAAACTATCCTAGTCCCGAACCCAGCGCGGTCCTCTTCAAATAAAACAACTTTAAATGATTCCACAAACTTCCAATCGATTCGGACAAGCGTGGGTAATGAGTTGAAATGTGCTTGCGCGGGAACCGAACTCCCTATATCTGGCCGCTCGCCAAGTTTTAATGATTCTGCTAGTAAATTTTACACGTAATGGAATAACAAATGGTTCTCGTATGGATATACTAGATTTGGCAACTGCTTTAGTGGGTAACGCAAAGTAGGAGTGTCGGTTTCATTGAAGAATACATTCAAATTCAAAAACTATTTAATGAAATGAAATGAATAAAAAAAGAAAAAAGAAAAATTAAACACAGATTTAATATTAGTAGGTAGGTAGGTACAAAGCATAAATTTATTTCATTCGGTACATGGCCCCATAGTCTCTCATGAGACTATCAGATTAGGACCCGAATGAAAGACTCCATTACGGACTTCATGATATCATAATAGTACTTTTCTCAAATATTGTGAGGAAATTAAAACTATGTAGTACCTACGACTTTAACTCATTTTGTCAAATAAAATAAGGACAAGCAACGAACAACACTATTTTTTCTCGGGTCAGTGTTCATTAGTTTCTTTTTTAAACAAACAGCATTTAATTTGGCAAGCCAGTTCGAAATTTAAATAAAACCTTTGATAAGTTACCTTCTTGGTTGCCGTGTTTGGAGTAAGAGATCGTTCCATTTTTAAATTACACTACAGATTTATGAGTTGTCTATGCAAAATAAATTTGTAGCTATCACAAGGTTACTACATTGACTTCATCATCGTCCTCAGCCCGATTTCACCCACTGCTGGGTGTACTAAATAGGACTCTTTCTGTATGTGTGCTGACCTCGTTCAGGTCTTGCCCGCAATTGACATTAGTGTAACGGGTCAAAACGTTACAACGGCACCTAGTGGCTTTTTGTACAATTAAAACGTGTACTTCGATTTTAGTCTAATGGTTGGCAATCTAGTTCCGGGCATTTCACCTAGATGGCAGCACGCGGGTTTGTGTCTGTCTCTTTTGTTTCTTTTAGCGTCATAGGGGTGGCAAAATTTGAGGATGGTGACAGCTGTCAGATCCACTGAACTGTCATTGGATAGTAGGTCACGCGGGGTATGTCAGTGTCACATCGGTGGCGTCTGGCGGCGCGGTCTGTTTTTTTGGGTCTAATGGCGGCGATTCATTTCACGGTTGAGCGCCGGAGATTTTTGAGAAACTATTTGTGTTAGCTGCCCCAAAGCTTGGGAAAAACGTCTTGGTGTAAGAGGAGTGAACGAGTCGCATCTCGGAGTACAGAAAGTGGTGAGTTACCTCTGGACAATTGGGATTGTACAGTGAGAAGCGGCGAGTGGAATGTCGGAAACTAATGTGCGTTTATCTTTGTTTTAGGATTGTTGGGTGCGTGTATGCATCTCTGTTGAAGGAGAATATTTGAGAGAGGCAGCGAACTGCGGCACTGGTTTGGGTCGGAAGGCGTCCGTTCCGTGCCATCGAACTCAGAAAAAAAAAAAACACCACGCTCCGAGCACAAAGTAAGCTTGGCCCCTAATCTGTAATTATCTATAGGATCACGATTAGCAGCATACTTCCTTGGACTTAAACATGTGGAGAAGAATCCCCGCCTCGGTTTCAGAGTAACAATTTTAGGTTGTCGTTTAAGTTGTATGGATATTGATTTCTTTTTTTGATGACGCGTTTCAGAAGCTGCTCGGCTCTTGGAAGGGGACAGGTCCTTCACGTCACCGCCAGTAGATCGGGGTTTGACTGGTCCCATCAATTCATCCGTGGTTGGGAAAAGGCCATGATTCGTGGTTCGGCCATCCGACGCTGCCTGCCAATAAGGTGATTGCGTTCCATATATATTGACAGTGGTCTCATGGTAATCCTAGGTGCCCCTCGATCTTAGTATGCTTCTCATCTTCATAACTCAGTGAGAGTACAGTGCAAGTGACAAGGTTAGGTTTTAGGTTATGTATTAGGGCCTTTTGGCAGACTTATTTCAAGTGAGGAAGGGACCGTTGTAGCCGATAGTCTCGGTGTTAAATGTAGATTCATTAGTAGGTATCCAAGTACGTTTTCCCCTCAATTGTATAGGCCTTAGTGCCTTAGAGGGCTAGGTTGGCTTCACCATTGTTGAATATTGTAGCATTAATCAAATTATAAATATTTTAAGAAAATAGCCTCTCGGCTCATTTTAGTAATTTCAAATCTTTGTCTCTTGTAATATCAGCAGGGCATTTAAAATACATATCCCATAACTCCTAGGTATACTAACATAGTTATGTAATAGAGAGCTTGCATGTTTAGTTATAAGTAGGTAGGGAATTAGGTAGGTACTAACAACTCAGATCCTTAGGTGTGTGGAGGATGTAAGGATATGTATGCCCGTATAAGAACAGTCAATTAGTCAATCCAACTATTAATTGTAATCAAATTTTTTCTGAATAGGTACTTCTTGGTTGTCTCAGGATAAAGAAAACACATTGTTAATTAAAATAAACTCCTTTTTCTTTGGTCGTCTCAGGACGGTTGTGTATAACTTTAGACAAATTAATCTTAGACATATTTGTATAAGAAATAAAATTATTCCAATGTACCACAATCTGCTTCGTCTTCTTTAATAATAATATTATTCATTGCTGGACATTCAGGCTCTTGTCCAACTTAAAGTTTAGAGCCTGTGGCGCCCTCTAATCTTCCTGTAGCCTCAAAATTAGAACAGAACCCCAAGCTAGCTAGGCATAACATCTATCAAACCGCACAGGACACTTTGACGGGTAACAATTGGCGCCCAACGTGGGGCTCAGGAAGATCTGGTTATTTGTGATCTTGTTATCTGTGATCTTGTTTTTTTTTTTGTGATCTTGTTATTTTTTAGTTTAGAAAATTTGAAACTTTATTTCGAAAACCTTGTCCTTGCACTACTCTATTATTAGGCTCACTATTGTGTATTAGTAGCATTTAGATATTTTACACTTATGTTATTGTTTGGTGTTATTATTAGTAACGTTTGAGTAAGTTCGATTAGAGAACAACAATTAACATTTTGTTTAAGTGTAATTGAATTGTAATAGATATGTGTTACTGCATACCGTTATGGTACTGTTTGGTGGTATTATTTAGTAATGTTTATTTTTGTAATATTATGAATTAATAATTAATATTTGGGTTAAAATTAATTAATTGAATTGTAAGTCTCCACTGCACTCTACTCTCTATTCTATTCCCGCGCTATTTGAGTATTATTTTGGTTACTGATTGTTTGATCGGGGATGTGCTGGTCTTTTGGAATTGGTAGCCGGGGTGATGAGGTCGCGGGAAACTTGAGTGGGATTGTCATTATATGGGTGGAGACAAACATGTGCAGATAGATAGTATTGGGAAGCACACTTAGTCTGATTTTGGTTTTGGTCAGAGTTGGTTCTTTTTGGTTTTGTTATGTTTTGAGTTTTTCTTTTGTACCTTGGTCAGGTCATTTGGAAAATGGAGTATCCATTGTCTGATGCTTCTAAGGTTTTTTTTTTGTTGTCAAGAAATTGACACCGGAGTTCAGCAGAATGTATTGTTGCATCCGAGTTGGATTCACTCATTTCATATGAGTTACATGATTATTGTTTGGGTTCTTAGTTGGGCGGTATGATGGTTCAGTTTGATTGTAGGCGTTGGTCGGAGCTTGTTTGTATTTTGGGTTTTTGGTGGGTTTTGAGTTTTCGTACCTCGGTCAGTAGAGATTATTTTATTTGGATGGAGAACATTGGACCTGGGTGCTGGATATTTTATGGATTGAAATCTTTCGTTAGTTGGACATCTTGGATCTTCTGGTTGTGAGTCATTTTTTTTATCATTAGTTTTGTTTTTCTTATCAGTATCATTTTAACAGGTGGACCTGGCATGGATAGTGAGTGACCGTTATGGAAGCTTAGTACGGGTCAAACCTTGTCTCTCTAGTCGTAGTGTAGGTATATCTAAACTTTATTTGCATAAAAATAAGCTTTGGCCGTTTTGCTGTGAGTTCCTCTTAGTATCTATCTTGGTGTTAAAAAATAAGCCTAAATTTTCTCACGGATGACAATGAGTAGATTAGCAAGCCTTTGTTATCCTCCAGAGCGGTTTAAAAGACTCTGTTAACTTTGATTGATGCTAAGAGAGGTAGCAAAACTCGTAGAGGAGCAGTTGGCAACTCCTGGCGATATTGTTTTTTTTCTTTCTTTGCTGTTAGGGATATTAGTAGTCAGTGGGTAAAAATAAGCCATAATATTTCCCAGCGGTCTACAACTGGTATCAAAGCCTTATGTATCGCGCAGAGCGGGTTGAAATACTCTGTAAACATTGACTTCTAAATAGCTAAGGTTTAAATATTCAACATAATATTAGTAGGTAGGAGGTATATTGTTTCACTTGCAGACTCACACCTCAAGATCCATCATCTTTCTGTTGGTGTAGCATTGCATCATTAGCGTATTATGTACATCGTTAGGTTAGCATAGATATTCTTTTGTGGTATATTGGTTTTTGGTAAACGTTTGTTTTTATTTTGTTTCAGTTTTAGTTTTGAGTTTTGCAGGTTTGTGCTGCACTAGAAGTTTTTTTTTATGAGTTTTTTTTTTATTGTCCTTAGTAAAATGGTATTGTAACGGGTCAAAACGTTACAACGCCACCTAGTGGCTTTTTGTACAATTAAAACGTGTACTTCGATTTTAGTCTAATGGTTGGCAATCTAGTTCCGGGCATTTCACCTAGATGGCAGCACGCGGGTTTGTGTCTGTCTCTTTTGTTTCTTTTAGCGTCATAGGGGTGGCAAAATTTGAGGATGGTGACAGCTGTCAGATCCACTGAACTGTCATTGGATAGTAGGTCACGCGGGGTATGTCAGTGTCACATCGGTGGCGTCTGGCGGCGCGGTCTGTTTTTTTGGGTCTAATGGCGGCGATTCATTTCACGGTTGAGCGCCGGAGATTTTTGAGAAACTATTTGTGTTAGCTGCCCCAAAGCTTGGGAAAAACGTCTTGGTGTAAGAGGAGTGAACGAGTCGTATCTCGGAGTACAGAAAGTGGTGAGTTACCTCTGGACAATTGGGATTGTACAGTGAGAAGCGGCGAGTGGAATGTCGGAAACTAATGTGCGTTTATCTTTGTTTTAGGATTGTTGGGTGCGTGTATGCATCTCTGTTGAAGGAGAATATTTGAGAGAGGCAGCGAACTGCGGCACTGGTTTGGGTCGGAAGGCGTCCGTTCCGTGCCATCGAACTCAGAAAACAAAAAAATCACCACGCTCCGAGCACAAAGTAAGCTTGGCCCCTAATCTGTAATTATCTATAGGATCACGATTAGCAGCATACTCCCTTGGACTTAAACATGTGGAGAAGAATCCCCGCCTCGGTTTCAGAGTAACAATTTTAGGTTGTCGTTTAAGTTGTATGGATATTGATTTCTTTTTTTGATGACGCGTTTCAGAAGCTGCTCGGCTCTTGGAAGGGGACAGGTCCTTCACGTCACCGCCAGTAGATCGGGGTTTGACTGGTCCCATCAATTCATCCGTGGTTGGGAAAAGGCCATGATTCGTGGTTCGGCCATCCGACGCTGCCTGCCAATAAGGTGATTGCGTTCCATATATATTGACAGTGGTCTCATGGTAATCCTAGGTGCCCCTCGATCTTAGTATGCTTCTCATCTTCATAACTCAGTGAGAGTACAGTGCAAGTGACAAGGTTAGGTTTTAGGTTATGTATTAGGGCCTTTTGGCAGACTTATTTCAAGTGAGGAAGGGACCGTTGTAGCCGATAGTCTCGGTGTTAAATGTAGATTCATTAGTAGGTATCCAAGTACGTTTTCCCCTCAATTGTATAGGCCTTAGTGCCTAGGGCTAGGTTGGCTTCACCATTGTTGAATATTGTAGCATTAATCAAATTATAAATATTTTAAGAAAATAGCCTCTCGGCTCATTTTAGTAATTTCAAATCTTTGTCTCTTGTAATATCAGCAGGGCATTTAAAATACATATCCCATAACTCCTAGGTATACTAACATAGTTATGTAATAGAGAGCTTGCATGTTTAGTTATAAGTAGGTAGGGAATTAGGTAGGTACTAACAACTCAGATCCTTAGGTGTGTGGAGGATGTAAGGATATGTATGCCCGTATAAGAACAGTCAATTAGTCAATCCAACTATTGTAATCAAATTTTTTCTGAATAGGTACTTCTTGGTTGTCTCAGGATAAAGAAAACACATTGTTAATTAAAATAAACTCCTTTTTCTTTGGTCGTCTCAGGACGGTTGTGTATAACTTTAGACAAATTAATCTTAGACATATTTGTATAAGAAATAAAATTATTCCAATGTACCACAATCTGCTTCGTCTTCTTTAATAATAATATTATTCATTGCTGGACATTCAGGCTCTTGTCCAACTTAAAGTTTAGAGCCTGTGGCGCCCTCTAATCTTCCTGTAGCCTCAAAATTAGAACAGAACCCCAAGCTAGCTAGGCATAACATCTATCAAACCGCACAGGACACTTTGACGGGTAACATTAGTATATATATATAGACATAACAGAAATTGAGATATACTGAACTAGTTTTCCATTAATCCCCGACCTTATTTTTACCCAACAGCACAACCAAAGAAGGGTAATGATTTCTTAATGAGACTTCCCAACTAAGAAAGACTTAAGTTCTTGCTCTACGGATTATTTAATATTCCGGCTCTGGAATAAGACGATAAATAACTTTCGGGCTTTTAACTTTCAGGGCCGAAATATTCATTTATAGAAAATTGAAGTCTGGGAATTTCTGTATCTTGAAAAAACATTTTAGTTCGTGTTGATCCTAGTTTCATGCTACTACTCTCTATATTGAGTACCTAGGTATATAAAATCCAGTGTAATATTTTTTTTATTGGTATACATATGTATTTTAAATTAAATCGTTGTTTTTGTGTTAGTCTAAGCTTCATAACTTGAACTTGGCGTCTAGTTTCACCTTGTTCATAAGGCGCCACTACTTAATTCAGTGGGGTCGTTAGAACAAAAATATCCCAGTGACCTTACTGGGGTGGGCCAGTAAGGTCGTTGGTAAGAAATCGTTTCAAATGATTGTTGTAGTTTTACTGAATAACAACTTTTTAACTTTGTTACTGCATAAACTATCAAAACGGTGTACAAAACTGTAAAAACATTAATTTAATCAAGCTAAACGAATAAAATACAATAGTAATGTTACTAAAGGCACCATAGAATCCGGCCCTCACTCACATCTGACACAAGAATAGGCATGTAAATTACAAGTTTTCCATTCTACAAAAATAGACTTTAAGGTGTCGTGATATGGAGTACATTCGGGTGGCAGTTGGAAGGTAATCGAAGACAAGTAGACCCATGTCGTACATTGAGATGCTCGCTGACAGATGCTGAATTGGATGGTGTTATATTGTCCGTTCATAGAGAAAGGGATGAAAGGGCACAAGTGGAGCGGAAAACCACAAAAAGGCTCTGTTTGTTACGAACATATGAAGTACCGTGCGTCTGTTTAAACATCAAAATTCACGTATTCATTAATTACTAGCGATCTACCCCGGATGCGTATGGGTTGAGAACTTCAAAGGCAGTGACTTCACATTTTTCAAATTATATCCAGGCAAAGACGGGTCGGGTCACTAATAAAAAATACAATCTATGTTACTGAGACATAAGCTTTCTAATGGTGAAATAATATTTGAAATCGGTTTAGTAGGTTTTGAAATAGTTTGTTAGTTACAAAAATCCAAAAATCTTTGCTCTTCATAGTACCTACCTACTTAAATGGATAAATACTGAATCATAAACTGGTATTAATAAAATGCTTTTCGTTCAGTTGCATCTATAATGTTCAAACATGTTTCGGTTGTATCAATAAACAAATAATGAAATGTAAAAGTTTGACTCACTGTGATCAACAAGCTTGCTTCAATTTATTGCAAAATTATAATATCTGTGAGGTTGGTATAATTGAACGTCAGGCATTCTCGTATGTACGGACGGACATTTCCAATCCGTTACTTATGAATATTAATATAAAAAAGCGGCCAAGTGCGAGTCGGACTCGCCCATGAAGGGTTCCGTAGCAGTAAGTAATATAACATAGAGTTCTAGAAGTTCTAGTAGTTCGGTAAATTTTGCGGCGGATTACGATTTAAGACGTATAAAAAAAAAACTACTGACTAGATCTCGTTCAAACCAAAAATCGTTGGAAGTTTCCATAGTAATGTACAACATATATTTTTTTTAGCTTTATCAGTCACTTATTTTAGAAGTTAGAGGGGGGGGGACCAACTTTTTTCCACTTTGGAAGTGTCTCTCGCGCAAACTATTCAGTTTAGAAAAAAACAATATTACAAACCTCAACATCATTTTTGAAGACCTATTCATAGATACCCCACACGGATGGGTTTGATGAAAAAAATTTTTTTGAGTTTCAGTTTCAAGTATGGGGACCCCCAAAATTTATAGTTTTTTTTCTATTTTTGTGTAATAATCTTAATGCGGTTCACAGAATACATCTATTTGCCAAGTTTCATCAGTCTAGCTCTTACGGTTTCGGAGAAAAATGGCTGTGACATACGGACGGACGGACAGACAGACAGACAGACAGACAGACAGACAGACAGACATGACGAATCTATAAGGGTTCCGTTTTTGCCATTTGGCTACGGAACCCTAAAAATGATACATTATCGCGCACGCATTAATATGTATGTCGTTGGCTTATTGATACGTTCTGGTGTTTGTCTGGCTTACCTTCCAACTCACTATTTATTCCAGCTTTTAATGTTATTTTACAGAATTAAATGAAGTTTATTTGTTTATTCTCTTAAATTTCATCAATACAAATTAAAATAATTCTATTTACGAGTATTCGTTGTAAAAACGATATTAATTTAAGATAATGTTTTTAAAAGTAAACTTAGATCTTCCAAATTGAAAAATATTCTGCCGTTAAGGTTGCTATGTTCTAAGGGTCTTATTAATAATCCTAGCGTAGCGTTGAACTAGTTGATCCGTGTTTTGTCTCTTGCATTGACATGCAATTGTCAACTCGAACAAATGTGACAAAACACGATTTAACTACTCCAGCGTTGCGCCAGGATTATTAATAACACCCTTAAGGTCTTACTTGTCTTGAAATACAGTCAAGTTGGTGACAAGCTGTCTCGTAGTCGCACATTTTTCGCCAATTTCAAAACAAGAGGGCAGGAGAGAGAGAGTCAGAGGATATACAAAATGATAAACGAAGTTTCGTGTTGACATTTAGCGTGTTGTGCATGGGAACGAAGCTCGAGTGCAGAGTTTTATTGTTTTGTGACTCAGCGTAACTCTAAATATTCGTACGAGGCTTGCGAACCCAACACTCTTCACCATACCACACTGGTTTATAAGGCCAGTTCACGACAAGACCTATACTTTAGTTTATCGTTACGGCCAACCCGAAGGAAATATTTTTTGACAATTTGATTATAAAACCAGTTCAAACTAGTGCTAGAATGTGAAACAGCGAACCGATCCATCAAGTCCAGTACACACACGTGAAATTAAGCGGAAAACGCTCGTTCAATCGACGATCGAAAGCAAAGCAGGCGGCGGCGAGTGTGCGGGCACTGGACAGTACTGCGACAGATAGCCTATTGAAACCAGCTAGCTCACTCTTGTAGCTTGTTACCTACGTACAAAAATATTGTTTTTCAACAAACACTACAATCTTGGTTTCTAGTGCAAGGTGCCAATGGATTACTTCCGGCATACTCCAAACATTCGGTTTATTTTATCACCTCCTATGAGTGTCATAAGAGGCGGCTAAGAAATCGCTCCGGGTCTACCGAATCCACCTGAAAACCTACAGATACCCGGGAGGTCTATATCCCAGCAAGTATAATTATTTAGCTTGATGATGATGACTTCAGCGATACATCGATTTTGATTCGTATCAGAAAGCACAATCTACTGATCAAGCAAACCTTTTGGGATGAACGACAAAAAGTAAAACGATCTGTAGTAAAACGTCTGGAAATTATTTAATAATGAGTCATAATGTCCACAAAGCAATGTTTTTGCTTTCAAATGTAATAGTGAAGACATCCGTAAATAAAGTGAGCCAGCTGTCCTGCCAGCACTATTCAGCTAGTATTGCAAGCTTTCACGTCAACAAGACACTACCGCGTTCAATTTTGTATCTAATGGCGACACACTACGGATCAAAACTGAATAGTGATAACAACCATTACACCGTTCAACCGATTTTGAATCTAATATCAACGGCATATAGTCGAAATTACAAATTTTGGAACTGTCATTATCTAACCCAATTTGTGACCCTTATGTTATGGTGATAAGGTTGAAAATTAAGTTGATAATTATACGAATATCAGCAGTTTAGTACGAAATAGCGTAAAATAGATTGAGTATTTCGTTAATTGACATCCCTGGTAGAGACAGTTTTGGGCGAACAATATTTTAGACGCAGCGTTTGGTTCAGTAATTATGATTGATTCTGTTTCAGTAATTTGTTTTTGCTACATTTAATTGGCGGACTGTTTGTTTTGGACAAATGATTTTAGAATGGAAAGCTTTCTGGTACATAATTTTTAATATTTTAGAAGTAAAAAATAATAAACTCAATTACGTCAAACATCATTAAAAGCAAATTTATTTTTGAACCTAATAATTAATTTGCCATTAAACGTGGCAAAATAAAATTTGCTGACACTTTAATTTTTCATTTCACTTGTAATATATATCTTGTTTTAGAATTTTACACATGGCTAAGCATTGATTATGAGCTAAATCAGTACTCAAGATATTGAAATGAATTAATTTATTTGCTTGAAATATGGTACATTTTAGAACGTAAGACGTTTTGTAAACATAGATTCTTACACTTCGCCGAAAAACCTAGCTTACAGTATGATAGAAAAAAACAGGCGCTAAATAAATACATGTAGGTTTTGAAGACATAGAATGTTTTAATCGGGATCAAACACCTTGATGAGTCTACAGTATCAGTTTTTCATTTTTATGATAACTTTTTCCATCCTGTATTCAAATATGTTGAGATGAGCTGTAGCTCGACGTCTGAATCCCACTCGAAACGTTACTAAATGAATCCACTCAGCGCGAGGCGCGCGGCTGGGTTCGACGTAATATGTCTTGATACAGAGAAACTGGTGAAGCACGTTCCAGTGACGTCAGCGCTCTTCAGCTTTTTGCGTTCATGTTTCTTAATATATAGGGTGTCTTTAGAGAAAGCTGGTGGTTTTTGCGTTCATATTTCTTAATATACAGGGTGTCTTTAGAGAAAGCTGGTGGTTTTTGCGTATATGTTTTTTAATATACAGGGTGTCTTTAAAGCTGGTGGGTTTTGCATTCATGTTTCTTAATATACAGGGTGTCTTTATAGAAAGCTGGTGGTTTTTGCGTTTATGTTTCTTAATATACAGGTTGTCTTCAGAGAAAGCTGGTGGTTTTTACTGACACTTTCCAATACCTAAGGCTTTGAGTTCCATTATGTTATGGTTTAAACATTTTTCTTTTACTTAGAATAATTCTATGTGACTCAAATATCAAGCTTAAGAGTTTGAATCTGGTGGTTCAAATGTTCTATTCACATTATTTTATGTGGCTCAATATTTAAGACAAAAACAATAAGGAACCACCAGTGTTCGTACGAAATACTATAACTTTGAACGAGTATGTGCTGAATTTAAATTATATTTTGGCTCAGATTCCCTCTGACTGGTTAGCCAAAATATAATTTAGCCTTTGGAGGTTAAATGAAAGTACACCCTGTATAAATGGTCTTGTCATTGGATTAGCTGCTCAAGGATGTTTTATTCCTTCACTTTTACGGTGTTTTATGTAGGTCCTACTCAAGTACATTTATATAGGTCCAACAAGGCAGCGTCGTCTAGCAACGCCATAATTTAGCTACGTCAAATAGAATTATGGAGATACATTTGTCGACGTCATTGTACTTTCCTGTTTGGGATTTTTAGCTTTTTACGATGTTGAAAGTAATTTCGTTGTTCTTATTCATGTTTTATTTTAGTCTTTATACTGTTGTTGAGATTAGTTGTGTTTGTCTGTACCTACCCAATCTCTTGCGTAATAATACCTTAAAGAATGAGTTAAGTACAGAAAAGGCCGAAAGAATTATCAAAGTCGAAGGTTGGGTGGAGTATGCTTTGACTTACTTACCTAGTTTATTAAGATTTAAAATTATCCTTATTGGCTATTAAAGTGCTAATCAGACTTATTTAAAATCTAAGTGCCATGCAAAGTTTTAAGGATTATTATAAGAAAACAGTAGGAACCGAGCCGTAGTTTGCTGCCTGTTCTTCTAAGGCTTAGTCGCGTGGAACTGGCACCTAGACTCACCTAGCTTTAAGACGTTTCAAAGTGATCCTTGCTACTGAATAAATACACTTTTGGCTTTGACTTTAACCAAAAAATGTACACTCGGTGACTCAACTTTGTTAAAGCATTATTGTTAAAAAAGCTATTTATATTACGTACACAAAAAACTAACACAATTATAGAAACAGAAATAAAAAAATATGCGTCACAAAAGATATCACAGCCAAAAAAATACTAATTCTATTATGTTTGTGTTCATATTTTTCATTCACATAGAAGTTTATTTACATATTATTCATTTCCACAAACGAATGTAGCTGTAGGTGATAACTGGCTTTTAAAGAGCATCAATGAACAGTCCATCGGCAAGCACAAAGGCGCTCTCAGTGCAACTAGGGCGCGAACAAAGAGCGCCGTACAAAGGTAGATACGCTTTTTCTACTGCGATCAGTTTAGGCTTTGATGCGGTGCGTTAGAGTGGCAGGATAGAGATTACGAGCTTTTTACCTGAGAGATGCCCACTGGAAGATATTCCCACATTTCATGGAGAGACGCATAAAGACGCTGTGAGTTGGTGAAGCTATAACACTGGATTGGTTAAGAATTGATAAAATTGATGTGGGTGTCGTCGTACGGCTGTTAATTAAGTACAAAACGAGCGTTATATAACGAGAAAAAAAAACACAAAGATCAAAAAATAAATACTAAAGTGAATCCGTTATAATTACATAATATGGTAAATAAAATATAAAGTACAACCTCGGCTCGGTCATTGACCTAGCCCGTGACGTCTTATAAAATAAACGTTAAAATTAGGGTCTGAAAGCATAAAATGTCAAATTACGCCGTCAAGCAATAATACTTCAAACAAGTAATTTTTACACTTCAACTTGCGATAAAATACTCTTCATAATCACATTTGAGGGTACATCAGAAAAGTTGTTAATATGTGTCAGATGTCACGTGTCACTGTCACCATGACTGCGCAAAGTAATTTCAAGATAAGTGTGAGACGCAACCAATTTCTATTGTATTACGTTGTGTTTTGTGTCTCTATACATAAAACTGGTTCGCGACTGACTGACTGACAGTCGCGGCAGAGAATATTCAAAGTTTATAGGTGTGTCATTTTGAAGGAAAATTTTGTTAAACCTAAAGTAAGTTAGGGTTAAAGATTGGTGTGTCTGAATATCTGAAATTTTCTCGCAATCAATCAATTAATCAGTCCACATTTACACCTAGAAAATCTTTTTCACTAGAATTGTAGTTTCGAAGATTTCGTGGAGTGTGAGTGAAGTTTTTTTTATAAAAATAAGCTGAACTTCTAGATGGTTATTTGAACTCGTTGCATAGAATTATGACATCTGAGGTTAAGCTGCGGGAAACGGTTTTAAAACAATTTTAATATCAAAGAACTTTCCCAGATTCAACATTTCCTTTCCATTGCTCTACAGTTTGCAATTTATGCACAACTAATTTTTAACTGGCGCAGGCTAACTACAAAAGAATTGTGAAATTAATTTATGTCATACAACAAATAAAACGGACAAGAGCGAGCAAATCTTGTACCCTGAAGGTTTCTTGCATAATCTTGACCGTAAAAAACCTTTAAACGAAATCGTTAGTCGTTTGTAGGTTTTAACCATGTTTACTTATAACTTCACCTTCTCATATCCTTAGGATTTTAAAACTCTAGATGTTTTTTGTTATTTGCGTAGCAAAAGATTTTGATTTCGTAGTAAGTTACTGGACCTGATTTTTTTCGGAGTTTGAATAGGTACGAGTATGCTAGACAAACAAACAGCTTTCAGGTTCTATACTATTATACTGATATATAGTAAGTAAGTTGTGACCTGATTTGCTGACTCAGTCAGTTCTTGCAAAGTACGCATCGGTCTTTGTGATTCGGATACAATTGGTTCAAAACTTGACTCCATGCACCTTCAAAATCTGAGATTTATTGAATAATCCTAAATGTGCAAGAGAGTTTTTTAATAATATCTACATTTTACTAGCAAAAGCTCTATTCTAGAGCTCCATAAGCAATATAATAATTAGCTCGAGGATATAATTTGAATGATAAATCTTTTCCTGGTTCTTGAAATGAAATAAAACTTCTTAGACCGTCTTTTGTTTAAAATTAATTTGAGAGGAATAATTTGTGACGCGGGGATGTGGAAATATAATTTGTTTGCAAACAATATTATGAGAACAACAGACGGTATATTAGAATATTAATGCTTTTGATTAATTATTTATTGTGCTACATATTTTAAACTACATACCTGGCGTAGCATTCTCCACTTTGCACTTCCCTGTTGCCTTCCGTAGCGTTTCTAAGAATTCCGTAGCAGTTAGTAGCGTTTAATAGGGAAGCGTAGCATTTCGTAGCGCCTCTTCGCATTTCGTAGTAACACGTAACTTGTAGTGGTACTAAAAATTACTTTTATCTGCTGTATAACTTGGAGCTCTTTTTTATTTTAGATAGTTAAGCATTTGGCTGCCATTACACCTGGCGGAAAATTAGGATGCAGCCCAAGATGGCAGGCTTAGCCGAAATCCTGTTCACTCTTGCTTTTTAAATTCCTAAATTATAATGATTCGAAAATACTGACGCCGGTAGAGAGATCTACTCCTGGTTCATATTGATAAATTGAAACTCTGCCGTGACCGTCATCTGTGTGCGTTGACTGTAAATACGTGACAAAATACTTAGCTAAAGAAAAAATCCCCTAAGATTTGAAGATTTGATTAGTAATTTTATTTTATGTATGTTAGTCTCTAAGGTATTTATTACTATGGACCCAAAGTGTTTCATTTTTGTAATGTGTGCGTTTGTTGGTCTGAAATAAACGATATTATTATTATTATTATTATTATTATTATGTTCAAATTGGCTGGCTTACTTAGTACATTTCAGTGTTTTTGTCTACTTTTCAGTGGTAGATACACCTCGAGGAGACCTCAACCATCTACAAAGTGTACCTTTATTTGGCACATATTTATATTACAAAATAGATTTTTAGCGAGACGAAATACGTACAATAAACAAAATAAACAAACTAAATATTGAAAGTTTGAAATAAAAATACAAGACAAATTAGTTATGACTCATAAATTTTTCCTAAGGTTTTTAATAATTCTTTTAAATAAACTTCAAAGTCAAAGTTCGTTCAAGTTCGTCAAAGTTCACCCTATAATTGACAGATTGTAATAAATAAGGCCAAACGTTCTAACCAAAATCAAATAGACATAATGAATAATTAATACAGAATAATCGACCTTAACATTACAAGCAAATAGCTGAAAACAGCTTAATCACTGTTGAATTGTGTAAGTTGGCACATTATCGTAACAAGTATAATGAGAGGAGTATTGTTGGCGCGTCAAGGCGTTTGTCGCGCCGCCACCGCCGCCGCCCCGCCGCGTCATCGCGACTCGGTGATTAATTGACGCGCCTCTGCTCTGATCAACCGGATCATTTCATTATAATTGCTGTATGCTTGCTATTATATTGAGCTAACAATAACTGAAATGCGACTTAAACGTAGATATTTTGAGATTATAATAGATAAAACATTTTAATTACTTCTTAAAAAAATGCATAGCTTAGACAACACACCAAAACAACAATACACAACAACGTATCCAAAAAGTTAAATCCAATTAGTGTCTGGAAATTTTCTTACCAAAAATTCAGCTTGTTTGGTAAAATTTCGTTGGATTTTCCAACAGTCTCATGTGAACCTTATAAAAACAAGAAAAGTATTTTCCTATTTTGGATTCAAAAACTTCTCGGTGGTCCGCGCTCCAGGGCAAGCCTTTATTTCGGTTACAAATAATTGGATACCATATTTTCAGCCCAGTTCGAATTGTATTCTGTTTTTTAAAACAGCGTATTAGTTTTACTACAAAAATAATTCCTAACTTTTTGCAGTGTTGTTTGTATCTTTTTTGAACATCATAATATAAATGTGTCAAAATTGTCAGACGCCCTAACAAGGTCGTTCATCTCACAACAGCTCAGACTTGGCCGCCGTGTTGTCGCCACAGCTTATACAGAGCAGCATGTTTGTCCCCTGAACAACCTTTGGTTGCACACTCAGCTCATACAGTAGTAATGTCGGTAACACTAGTTTCTTAGTAATATTATTAAGTACTTACACAAATAAGGACTACATCAATCCTGAAATAAATACTGCATACTTGATTTGATTTAAATTTCAAAGATTTAAAACTTAGAATTATAGTATTTTTGACTTGGAAAAGTACGAGTATAAATTATGTCATATTTATTGATTGATGAATGGAGGCTGTTTGAAAAAGCTAAAAGAAAAATATGGTAGGAATAAAAAAAATAACGAGTAAAGTTCTTTCATAACAATAAAATTAACTTTTTTATTGAAACCTTAAGTTAAAAAAAGTAACGAGTGAACCAACGGCTCAGTTGCAGCTGTGTCATCACATTGACTTCTACTTTGCATTGCAAAGGAGGCTGTGACAATAGCAAGTTTGGAGCTCTGGCTGTGTCGATTATTTTAAGTTTTGAGACAGTTATAATTTTATACATGTACTTAACATAATTCAATACTTCAGTATTATTTGGAGCTTGACGTTTAAAATTAATATGAATAAACAGTTCAACTTTATTATTTTAATTGACGAACTCTCCGTGGCCCTTATTGGGAAAAAACGCTCATACATAGTGGTTTTTGCCCAATTTAACATTATATTTTTTCCACACAACTCAGAAATTTGATGGGCGACCTTATCACTTACTCGTACCTACATTCTTTGAACCTTTTTTATTCAAGTACTCATCATCATAATCCTGACCAATAATAAAACAGTATGGTTGACACACAACCAACAACAAAATGAAGTGTCAAAATTCTAGAATAGAGACTAAAAGTACTAAAACCCACCTCTAAATAGTGGGAACTATTTCCCCAACAATACAACAAAAGGCTCGATTCCACAAAGACTAGTTGAAACTTGCACTTCTCATCACTTCGACACGCGCCGTCATTTGCAATGCAAAGCCTACAATGGCGAGTTTGTCGCTTTGTTTTCTAGCGATTATTAAGGCTCAGACCCTGTATACCTGTATGCAATCACCTTTCAAAGAAGAAAAATTAGCTTTGCTTATAAAAGCGTTCCTCAAAATAAATTCTGTGTTTAAACAATTGCTATCTCTTGGTAATGACAAAAAGGGACAGGACCACTTTGAGTAATCTCTCAAACCTAATTAATGTTTTGTAATTATGAAGGTTAATAATTTCCAGAGTAGTTTTATTAGCCAACACCCAAGTACTGGGAGTTTCAGTACCTACGTGATAGAATCTGAAATAAGGTAATCCGTTAAGAACTAAATTCAAACATAAACATAGCTTGCAGAATTAGCAAGTTAGACTATGTGTGGAATGCAGTAATAGAAAAAGATCTCAAAGTCAAAGTTACCAATATTTTTATTTAGTTGTATCACACAGTACGTCTGTCTAGGTGCCAGTTCCACGCGACTAAGCCTAGAATACCACTACGTCACAAATGAAACTACTGGCACGCGAGGCTGAACATCTGTTTGCCTCAAGTTGATGGACGCAGGGTGCATCGTAAGGCACGTTTCTGATGTAGGTAACCTACAAAGTGTAACACTTAGGCAGGCTATTCTAAGCTTGTTCCAACAGCTAATTGTATAAAAACAAAGTAATTTGTTCATTAATTTATGTTTCTTTATAATAAAATATGATTGTTATTAGTATCACAGCTGGAAAAGTTGATAGAATACTCGACTTTTAGGTTTCTCAAAGTTCTCAAGGTATGGATTTAATTACTTTATAATTATAATTACTTTGTCAACCTTCTCAGTTTCTCAGTCAATTCAAAATCATAATAAAAGATTTCCAGTTGCTACTAGACTTCAAATAAGTTTTAACTGTTTTTCAAATGAATAGGCAAGTTTCAAACAGTTTCAATGACGATACCTGTTTTGAAACTTTCAGTGAATTAGAAATTCCTAGATTTAGCTGAAGTGCCGAACCATTTCTCAAGAACTTTAAAGTTATAACAAAATTTTAATAGTACACTTTTTTATTGTATTCCGTTTAAATCAGAAGTGGTATACAAGAACTGGTGATAGAAAAGATTAAATTCACTGGCTGAATGGTTGGCATCTAGACCTGACAGACGCCACGGAAAGCGCAATTAATGTGGCCCACTTCTGGGCAAAACACATATAGGGACAAAATATCAAGGGAACCATCGACACGACGAAGAAGAAGATCTAGGTTTTTAGATCTTTTGAGTCTTTTTATCTTGTCAATAATGCTACTTAGTATTTAGTTTATAATAGTGGATGTCTGCGCGACTTGGTTTGCTTAAAGTGATTTCCATACAATGTTTGGTGACGTGAATAACTGAGTGTAATTTTTTAAAAATTGTTTCTTACCGACCACCCCTCAAAGAGGTATCAGTGCAATTTTTTTATTTATAGTGAGTATAGTGAGTAGAGTTATTATTCTCTGAATAAAATATGTATAAGAAGCTTATCCGTCCGTTTTGTCGCTTTGATTTATTGGTTTCTTCTCTTGTTCTCAAAAAATCAGTAAATCAGATATCCTTGCATGATTACATAGTAATGTTATTTATCACGTCTAGACAAGGGGGAATCAGTGTATCACTGCGAGGGGAAATAACAATTTATGCAAACTAATCTCATGCGGAGAAACGTATCGGTATTTCGACTTGTTCACATTTTATTCTATTGTTGTATTATATCTTGAAATACAGCTCAACGCGTATTCACTGTGATTTTGTATTTGGCTGCCTTGAAACATGATTTTTAGTTTTGTTAGTATTATTATTATTATTATTATTATGTGCCCTCCGGGTCCCACTGCTGGGCAAAGGCCTCCCTTGTTAGTATTATGACTACATAAAAACCCTGATTTACATATTATGTGAAAGGATGAGTGTGGGAGAAAATTTGCTAATAAACGATTGTTTAAATGCGTTAGTGTGTCTGTTCGTCACATTTTCATTGTACTAAATTAAACAAGGTGAAATTCTGCGACTACTATAATGTGGGCTGTTGTGGAAACTGAGATCAAATTGTTATTTACTCGGATTACCTTTAATATAATCTGTCTAATAAACAGTATTTCCTTCATTTTCAGAGTATTTAACCCTTGCGTAACCCCCCCTATAACCAGTTGTTAAAAGGTTATTCAGTCAATAAATTTAGGGCCTTCGCACACCTAGGCGATGGCGATGGCGATCAGCTGAAACGCTGTCAAATATCACTGTCAAATTTACAGCGTTCCATGTGATCGCCATGAAGGCTGTTAGTTTATCCACAAAACCGACCTAGTTGCATACTTCATTGACTTGACAAGTCAACATTCGTGCTTCACAAATCATCATCAATGCACGACATTCGAAACATTTCTGAAACTGATGCCTGTTTCCCTGACGCTCTCAAAATATCAATTTGAGCCGTGAATCGCCGAGTTAATTGTCATTCACTCCAGCAGATGACAGGCACAATTTGGGAACCTCAGCGTTGGCGAAATGACAGTGACAGGTGACAGTGACAATGGGAATGGATCGCCGGCGGGTTAGCTGTTCGCGAGGAAAGTTTCTGTGACAGTCTGTTGTTTTTACGTTTTGCGGTTCTATTTGAAAATAATATTTCATTTTAATTTTTTAATTAATCTTATTTTAGAACAAAATCCACAGCTATAATACCTACATACAATCTACATTCATGTGCGTGTTTTCAATTTTTTCAGGTACATAGTAGGTACCTCTGTTTAGTAAGTGACAGTTTTGTCAGAAATATATTTTTTATGTAAGTATAGTTCATTATTACATTTTCATACACAAACACATCCATAATGAATTTATGCTTGCGACTCGGCTGTGGCTGAACGTCTAAAATGTAATCACGTCTATCGCAAATTGGCCACCAAAGCATGAAAACTTATGGCATAATTTGTTTAAAATTAGCGCGTCGCTCGCTATTCATCCCTTGAAACTAATGCTGTGGGTACTTGAGTATCTCGTTAACAATTCATCACCTTTATTTATGTTCTGTACATTAATTTAGTCCATAAATGGGTGGTGTTGCTAACGAGAGGCAGTCCGGTCACGTTTCACAAGTTTCATATCGCCCGCAGACTTTTACTTTGAAATTCTATAAAACTTGTACAGAAAACGAGTTGTTCTTTTCTTTTTAGAACGACGTTTATTGCTGTCTTTGTACGTTTAAAATGTTAGTTTCGTTTAAACACATTTATTATTGACTTTTGTACATAATAGCTTCCGTCAGCAAAATTATATGAAATGAAAAATATATCTTATAAAAAGTGGATTTTACAGACTTAAAAAGATGTGGCTTGCTAGTATTGTTTGCTACATCAGTTTTTGTTCTTTACCTTTACATTTTTGGGATAATAAAGCCCGTCACACACGCAGCTATAATAGTTAATAATATATTGTATTAATTTAAATTATATCATTATTATGTTGTATTTTTGATACAAATATTCAAGTGACCGCGTACGCAGCTATAATAATGACGGCACCAACTTCTACCGCAATTAACCGTACCTAATTAACCGTAATTATACATAATATATTACATCACGGCATATTAGCTACGTGTGGGACGGACTTAAGAAGCTTCTATCTATATCTCGGACTACATTCATTTCGACTTTTATCTCAATTGTTTTAGTGGTAAAAGAGGAGCTGCAAAGATCAAAACCATTAGAGCTATATTTTCTTTCTTTTTAGGGTTCCGTAGCCAAATGGCAAAAACGGAACCCTTATAGATTCGTCATGTCTGTCTGTCTGTCTGTCTGTCTGTCTGTCTGTCTGTCTGTCTGTCTGTCTGTCTGTCCGTCCGTATGTCACAGCCATTTTTCTCCGAAACGGTAAGAGCTAGACTGATGAAACTTGGCGAGTAGATGTATTCTGTGAACCGCATTAAGATTTTAACATAAAAATAAAAAAAAAACTATAAATTTCGGGGGTCCCCATACTTGAAACTGAAACTCAAAATTTTTTTTTTCATCGAACCCATACGTGTGGGGTATCTATGAATAGGTCTTTAAAAATGATGTTGAGGTTTCTAATATCGTTTTTTTCTAAACTGAATAGTTTGCGCGAGAGACACTTCCAAAGAGGAAAAAAGTTGGTCCCCCCCCCTCTAACTTCTAAAGTAAGAGAATGATAATACTAAGAAAAATATATGTTGTACATTACTATGTAAACTTCCAACGATTTTTGGTTTGAACGAGATCTAGTCAGTAGTTTTTTTTTTATACGTCATAAACCGTAAACCGCAATTTACCTTTCGAAGAAACTACAAGAACCTTATTATGTTACATCAAGTAACATAATATACAGGTTTTTGTAGTTCGTCGTGCTACGGAACCCTTCATGGGCGAGTCCGACTCGCACTTGGCTGCTTTTTTATTTGAGCAGCATGCAAACGAAAAGCATAAAAAACTGATTTGTAAACAAATAGTTGAATACAAGCCTAAGTGAATAAATACCTCAGTGAAATGCGAGTAGGCCGCAAAGATAGTTTGATAATAAATTCCTGGAAACTCACCACTGGAACAAGAATTCAGAGCATAACGAGGGAAGTTCGATTCTTTGAAGCATGAATGTGCTCATTATGGTAATAACGGATTCTGAAATGAGTTGAAAACAATATATTGATTGTTTGTTTTTGTTAGGAAATTTCTCTGCTGAATTTAATGCTAGCTGGATTGTTTTAGATCCTTTTGAAAGGAAAAACAGTCTTTTAATACACCAAATTACGAACGTGTATTAATAAATTTGTTGTGAATATACTCTGATAGCCTTTCATGTATCGTGGATAGATTTCTCATCAATAGGAGGACTATACTGACATAACCCACAAACTTCACATCACAAAATGTGATATCCATTACGCCTTCAAATTTCAATTCACAGCTCGTTGCATCGAAAATGTATTTCAACCACAATTGAACAGTCATGTAAAACTCGCATGACAGACGGACAGAACAATTCGTTTATGTCAGGAGTGGGGTCGAATCGACAGCGCCGATCGCCTGAAAGCGTTTGACGTGGACATGGTTAAGCATTATTGAAAGCTTTGCTTTTGTAACTGTGCTGTTCTGTTGGGGTATTTATTATTTTGAAGAGTGTAACATGATCTTGATAGACACATAGAGCGCTGGTGGCCTAGTGGTAGTGGCTCCACCTTCCGATCCTAAGGCCTTGGGTTCCAATCCAGTCGTGTACCAATGAGTTTTTCTGCCCAAAAAATTATGTACACTATGCCAGTGCTCTCAAACGGTGAAGGAAAACCTCGCGAAGAAACTGAATGTAGGAAGGCAGCATAAGAAAATTGCACTAAATAAAGCATGTGACATACTTTGACTAGCTATAGACGATAAATAACTCGTGTACTTTTTTATTTTTTTATAATTCAAACCCGATCAAGTACGATTAACCAATGTTAAATAAATTTCATCTTAGTTTACCTGATAAATTAACCAGAGTTATAACCAACAGTATTGAATATTGAAAAAGTTGAATGTTAATAAAATAATAGTTTGAAAAAGAAAGTTCACATTGCAAGGTGCCTTGAACTTGCCTCGTAAGACTGCACTCGAGAATAACGACCCAAAGTTAGTGGTCCACTTTGAACTTTATGACCTTACAATAAGTTACATTTCGATTTATCGGTACCGAGACATTATCGTCACGAAAACTAAAACTTCGATCACATTTTTGAAACTTTAATAACGTGAAAATACAGCTCGAGTATTCAACATTGTAAGTAGAAAAGCTTTCGAACGATTTTGTCCATTAAATACTAAACGCTAGGGTTCAAACTCGCATGTGAAGTTTAATGTTACAGTCAAACAGTCTTTTTACTTGCAATAAAGGCCGTGGGAGCTATATAACGTCAAATAATTGGTTCCACAGTCTCCAAATTATAAGAACGGAATACTAGACTATTTTGGTGTGGATTGTCTACAATATTTATATTTATTTAAACTTAGGTTTTGGAAATAGATTAATTTGAATGTAAATATTAGTAATCAGTTTATATCATTTACTGTATTGTCTGAACAATATGATTGAAGTTAAGTAACTACTATGTATATTTGGATCAGAAAATTCCAACACAACCAAAGCCGACGAATCCAACTCGGATGGGCAGCTTTCGGAAAATTACACCACATTTCCTCGTCACTGATACCGAAGAATAGAATAGAATAAGAATAGAATAAGCTTTATTCAAAAACCAAGCAATTCAGTAGAAATATAAACACAATATGTTGCAACTAAAAATAAGGGTACATGGAGAAGTTCCTAGTTCAATGCAATTTAATTTGGCTTGTGCACAGTTATTGTTGTATTGCAGTATCTACACTAAGTGATAAACTTGTGTTGTAGATACCGCGTTACCTTCCCATAGTGTTGTTTACATAAATGCCATGTTGAGCTGTTATTAATGTGTGGAACGTAAGTACAATTTTATTTTACCTAGTAGTTTTTAACTGTATATTAGAATTCCTACTGTTTACTATCTTTAACTTATTACAATGCAAAATAAAATAAAATCTATTTGATTAAAATTTACGTTAGCCAAATGATATTATAATAATTAATACAACAAATAAATTTAATTACGACTTTTCATGCATAATCACTTTGTTTTTTAAAGGATATAATATAACAAGGATTATGTGTGCAAGCTACATTGGTAAGTACCTACTTATATTTGAATACAATATTAATTATTTATTATTGTTATAGTTATAGTTAATTTTTATATAGAGGTGTGCGGGTGTGTGTGCTTAAGTGTGGGTGGGTGCGTTTTGTGTGGATGGGTGAGTCTATGTTAGAGTGAGTGTGTTTGTGTGCATGAATGAAGATAAATAATGTCTTTTTTTTGTGATGTGTAAATATTATGTATGAGTCTGAGAGGTATCCCACTGACTACTTGATAACTTTTAACAACTGTTCTGCCTCCTGATACTCAAGTGCAAGAAGCCATTGCATTATCGCCTCTTTGCACTTCACATGGTTTACGTGGATTAAACCACTTATCGCCTTATTAGCTTTGTTATACAATAATGGACCTAAAAAGCTTTGGTGGCGTTGGGCAAATGCAGTACGCACCGTGGGTTTAATTAGAACTCGATCTTTTCTTCGCTTTCCAGTAGACAAATTATCATTTACATTAGCCTTTCTGTGCTCAAATAAAATAGCATATGTCTATAATCAGTGTTGCCAGTGATGACACATATATTATAAGATTATGACGTTTCAAAGTGATCCTTATGATTCAACGGAATAAATGATTTTCAACTTTGACTTTACAATAGCAGTCGCTTAGCCTCAGTGCATTCTAGCATCTGCTGGCATTACTATAACAATCTAATTTTATGTACCCCCTGGAAAGTTCAAGCATTTTCCCTCATTTTTACACACACCCCAGCTCTTATTACACCATTCTTTGCAGTTTCCATTTTATTTAATAAGCACTTGAATTCAATTCCGTTTAGTTTACGGCGCGTAGTTGGCACTTGTTCGCTGCGAGTGTTGCCGACATTACGATTATGTTGCACGCACAGAGATGAAATCAGGGGTCTTAAATAATAAAGAAAACACAGTAATCATATTTTTTTTAATTTTCAATGACTCGTTCTTCTTAAAACGGTAGCTGTTATCTTAACATTAGTTTTTTAAGATTTTATTTCTGTGTGATACTAACAAATATAATCTTTTCTGAAATAAAAATATTGTATTGTATTATGCAGGGTGGTAGGTGATTTTTGGGTCAAATTGGTGGTGTTTGACGGACCTTAAAGAATATCTTACTGTCTTGTACTGTTCAGCGTTTAGTTTACGTGGTGTGAACTATAAAGTCATGCGTGGTGTAACAATAATAACACAAACTCGTCTGAAACATATTGCTAAAAGGGCGCTATGCTAGATTATCTTTCTGATATAGACAGAAGTTTTTAGAATAAGTAGAAATTGCGCTCAATAAAAACACTTTAATCTGCAATATGTAAATAAAAACTTACACAGTTGACTCTGGGCTGAAATGGTAAGAAAGAAAGAAAAAAAGCATTTATTTTGGACACACAACACACATAAACACAGCACAAAACGAGTAACAATAAGTTTTTAAAATGAAATTAAAAAATAGAAGGTACGTAAGAAAACATAAAATAATAAACAGAAAGAACAAAGAATAAATACAAATAAATGGCGCACAAATCGGAATACGTGCGTTTTTGATGAATTCTCGAAACGTCCTAGCTCCATTCCTGGGAACCATTTCTTTTACTTTCTGCGAAGAAAGCCAGCTATGCTTTTAACTTATTAGTTTTTTTTAAAAAGAGCAGTATTTTTAAAGAGTAGGTTTCCAACAAACCAGTTTACACACATCTGATACGTGATATCACATTTAAATCTCTGGATATTTGAACCAAAAATACCTAATCATGAAACAATACATTATACATGCTTAGTACATGTACGTAGGTACATGATGAGTACGTGTATCTGTACTCAGTAGATAAGCATTAACATTGATTGTAGCGGTGGCTACGACAAATGATAGTTGTAGCGATTACTACGTCGTAGCATTTGCTACGATAATGGGCGTGGCTAATGGCAACCACACAACCTTTTACAGTCGACGCACAGCTTGTTTAGTGCAGAAATTATGTTTAAGAAACGGAGGAAGAAGTTGCTGATTTTAAACTGTGAGTAAATTTGCAATTAACTAATTTCATAGTTTCAAATAATGCTCGATATTTTTTATTTCAGGAAAATTTAAATTTCAGTAATTTGCAAAATTAACGACAAAAAAGCACGCCAGACTAATTAAAAAAGAAAAGTTCGGAACCACCATACTTACACCATACCGTAAAATATAGAAACATCGACTAACATTTTGTAATTTTCAAAACGGACTACATTTACTACGGCATTTTTACAAAATAATAATTTAAGTTTATTCGTAAAGTCAGGGAAACGTAAACGTTAAAATTGTTAGCACAAAACTATTACTAACTACAATACTTGAACTACTTGGCTACCGCTATTCAATACACAAAAGTCGCATTTTAAACCGCACTAGGGGCTACAAAATTATTTCAATACCATTTTACTTGCAAATTGCTGTAGTGAAATAGAAAAATGTATTTTGTTACGCGTCGACTGAGATACGACTTGGCTCGGGTACATTTCACATCACGTTCTAAAGCCAGTAACACACTGAGCACCTTTGTGAGTTTTTAACGCGCGTGTATGAGCGTCACTTTGACAAACGTCTAATGCCGCCTTTCTACGGTGCGTGATATCACGCACCAGCCCGCACCGCGCACGACGACGCACGGCAACGCACACAGAAAATGCTCCTGTGCTACCGCGCACCTCGGCGCACGAGACCGTTCCCATGGTGTGTCGTGCGAGCTGGTGCGGGCTGGTGCGCGATATCACGCACCAGTGGGAAGGCGGCATTAGATCACTTGTCATGCATCGAACAGAAACATGACTGATGTTGGTGTATTTTTTTTTATAAAATCCATATTTTTATCTATGCATTATCACCTTTTGCCAGCCCAAAGACGTGTTACACAAATTTGTCATAAGTTTTAGTAAAACGATCGTAAGCAACAAGCTATAGGTATAAACACGCGTTGATCCAATGTCTATTAAAAAAATAAGGCTTTTTCTTAACTGATTGTACTCCAATAGATTTTGCATAAAAAGTAATTTGAAAATAATCTAAGGTTACACATTATGTTATATTGAAAACTATGATGATTGTGTGTTTGTTTGATATCTTCAAAGATTTTGATGCAATCTGAGGGGATATGTTTATTGTTTCTGTTTCTATCTTCATTCTAAATTCAGCGTTTCTATACCTGGCATTCAGAACCTTTTCGTTTCCCTTTTTTACCATTGCTCGCTTCGTTCGTGTAAACCTAGCGCTAGGCGATAGAGAGGCGGTAATGTATTTAAATTCAATTGCATATTGGATTTTAGCGCAGCCTGTGTCTCGTCCATAAGGTTGTTCTACTGAAGCCGAAACTAACCGAATTTTTTTAATTTTTATGTATTCTATTTATACACTTTTCATAACAAGATTTGGATCAGTTGAGCTATATATTTATATTTATTCTGTACATTTTGATATATTGTACGTTTCTTTGTGTAAACAAATTAATTAAGTCAATGAAAGCTTTCATTTGAGACGCGGAAGCGTTACTATTAATCCCTAAAAAAATAAGGTTAATTTCCATTCGATTTATAACATCGTTTTTATCATGCACTACATACTCAAATACTTTCTGAAAATAGACCGCAGAATTCATAGTCTGATAAACCATACATCACTTTACGATACCTCAGCGATAAGGGACTGCATCACATTCAGTTTACTATCAGTGTACCGAATCGATGCCGAATCGACACCGAATCCCCTCCCTAGGGAAATACGATAGGTCCGAGTCGTTACAACTATTGTGGATCCAAGATGTAGCTTCTGTTTATTTGCTTCTTGTTAGCTTCAGTGCTGTTCAAAATAATGGCTTAAATAAATCTGTGTTGAGGTTGAATTCTGCAGATAAAAGTTGATTCAAGCGAAAGCATTTTGAAAAGAGTATTCATTTTATTGGTAAACGTAGTACAATAAAGGCTAGCGTACATCGGTGGTCAACACAGTAGACATTAACAAAAACTCGTTTTTTTTCTTTTGTCTTAGTCTTAATATCTTTTTTTGTCTGCGTAATTCAATTCACAATACAATATTAACACCTAGCTTTTTATTTATTTTTCAAAGTTCTGCCTGCTTCTACTCCAAATACTCCTGTTGCCTAAATTTAAGGTCCTATGTATTCACCATTTTTTACTTTAAGATCGTAGCATGTAACTTGCTTGTTAAAAATTGCAATAATGATATGAGTAATAACTTAGAGAGTTTTATGCTCTTCAAAAATATTTCGAAAGAAATATTACGAGATCTGTTTTTGCGGAATTAAACTGAACGAGCCGGTATGACCGAGCTTCGCTCGGGTTAAAAAAAAATAGTATTATTATTTGCCAATAGATGTCAGGAAGAGTCGTAACTTTATTGGCTTATTTTTAATTAACAACGCCTTCTAGCTTGCAGTTAGTTGCTCACAATCGCCAATAGATGGCAGGAACAGTCGTATATTGAGTTTATGTTTGATTATTGCAAAACACCAACTTCTCGTCATTTTCTAAAAATGAATCCTAGCTAGATCGATTTATCGCCCCCGAAAACCCTTGTATAGTAAATTTCGTGAAAATTGTTGGCTCAGTTTCCGAGATCCTAAATATATATATATATATATATATATATACAAGATTTTCTCGTTTAAAGGTACTGCGGAATTAAACTGAATAACTACTCAAGATTCTTTCTGAGATGGCTATCATGCCAACTACTTATGCCTAGGAATTTAATTATTTTAGTTTTATGCAGTCATCATTTTTTATAAGAATATTAAAGTCCAATTAAAATTAGTTAGTGCATACCAAACGCGCTATAAAAATTAAAATACTAATAAAGATTCAAAACTTGGGAACGTGGAATTAAAAATTCCTTACTATCAAAGCTGCATTACCCAAGCTGAACGTATCTTAAGTTTTTAAGTAATCATAAAAGTTAAGTTATGTTCAGCTGCATGCTCAAGAAACTAACGTCTACTCTAAAGCCATAATAGAAGCTTTTTAATTCTCCCTCGGCGTGTCTTAGAGACTGTGTACGGCATGTTGCGGGGGCTAAAACCATTATGTAACACTAGCTGTGGTTACAGCTTACATTATCAACAGCTGGTTAAGTCTATACAAACTGACGGCAGTGTCACAGATCATTTGAACTTCGATTGGTATATTTTTAATGACCACTCGATATGCTTGAGCAAAATGTATACATCCAAGTTACGGTATCACTTTTCTATATTTATGTTTTTAAATTTGACAAGGTGAAAAATCATAACCTATAGATACCTATATAAAAAATTACAAAACAAAGCAATAAAAATTGAGATAACTTTATCAGGATGACTATAAACGAGTTCTAAACAAATCAACTAGCTAAGGTTTGGCTTTTTAGGGATCCGTAGCCAAATGGCAAAAATGGAACCCTTATAGATTCTTCATGTCTGTCTGTCCGCCCGTATGTCACAGCGATTTTTCTCCGAAACTGTAAGAGCTACACTAATGAAACTAGGCGATTAGATGTATTCTGTGAACCGCATTAATATTTTTTCACAAAAATAGAAAAAAAAAACAATAAATTTTGGGGATCACCATACTTGAAACTGACACTCAAAAAATTTTTTTTCATCAAATCCATACGTGTGAGGTATTTATGAATAGGTCTTTAAAAATGATGTTGAGGATTCTAAAATCATTTTTTTCTAAACTGAATGGTTTGCGCTAAAGACACTTCCAAAGTGGTAAAATGTTGGTCCTCCCCCCTCTAAAATAACAGAATGATAAAACTAAAAAAAAAATATGTTGTACATTACTATGCAAACTTCCATTGATATTTGGTTTGAACGAGATCTAGTCAGTAGTTTTTTTTTATACGTCATAAATCGTTAACCGCAATTTTAAGTAGTAGTAGAGCTCTTTGTGAAGGGCTCGTCCGGGGAAGTACTACCACCATGCCTATTTCTGCCGTGAAGCAGCATTGCTCTGTTTCGGTTTGAAGGGTATAGGTGCCGGTGTAATTACTGGCACGTAAGGCTGAATATCTGTATGCCTCCAGTTGATGGACGCAGGACAGTGCATCGTAGAGCACGTTCCTGACGTGCGTGACCTACGAAGCAGTGCTTTGTTATAGGCGATGGTTACCACTTAACATCAGGTGGGCCATATGCTTGTTCCATCAGCGACTAACATAAAAAAAAAAAAAAAACCTGTCGACGAACTACAAGAACTTTTATATCATGTACTTGTTGCTACGGAACCCTTCATGGGCGAGACCGACTCGCACTTGGCTGCTTTTTGTATTATCTATGTGTGAGTGTCTTTTACTGAGTGGGCAAATCACTAGGATCACTTTCAAAGACAGTGCTATAGCTTAGATAATGGTAAGCTGTGTCAGGGAGCACACATTGTCGAAGGCGCTATCAGCAGACATTACATCGCACCGCAACACGCTGTGGGTTATCTCAAGCCGGTTGACTCGTACCCGTTTATGACGAACTAGCGCTGCCGTGCGGCTTACCTTCTTGTAGTAACCCCTTCCCACCGGTGTGTGATATCGCACACAGAGGCGGATCAGCTGGCACGACACACCATGGGAACGGTCTCGTGCGCCGAGGTGCGCGGTAGCACAAGAGCCCTTTCTGTGTGCGTTGCCGTGCGTTGTCGTCGGCTGTGCGTGATGATCTGCAGAACCACGCACCGTAGGAAGGCAGCATAACAGTGACGCTCTTAGGACACCTCCGCAACTAACCATAGCAACGAAACCGCTATACGAAATCTAGACTGGACTGGATTGTGCTGGTAGCATACCTTTGCTGTAATCCAAAACCCACCAACAACAACTCAGCGTTATTAGGTGAGCCATTTGCTTGTTATATTACTTTTTGACCTAAAAAAATAGTCCCAGCAATGAAAAACAGACTATACTCGCTGTATTCCCTAAGCACGTTAGACATCTTTCGAACCCTTCGGTGTTCCAAACTTTTGAAGAAGTAAAAAAGAGTTAACAATTTAAACAAACCTTAAAACATGACTTCCTCCAATGAACCCATCGAGAATTGAGGTTCGTCTCCGTTCCTTGATTTATTGCGCGAATTTCGTAAAACTTAAGATTCCAACTTTACTAATTAAACCCGATTCGCTTTTCCGTAAGCCCAGCTGACTTCTGTGGCCAAAAATACTTTTGCAACCACGCTTAGTGTTTTGCGCGAATTGGGAAGCCGGTACTAACGTAAAAACTGATGACCGTAATGTGAAGGTCAAAATAATCATCAAGCTCGTTCGAGATTATCAAAAAGGAACATAGTTTTTACTGCATCGTTTTATACCTCAGTCCAATAGATGCTGTTGTTTACACGTAAGAGCACTCCAAGCAATACATATTCCGTAAGTAATAAATCAGATGAGATCAAATCTTTCTCCGGAATAGTTCGCCACAGTACCGCACTTGCGATTGAGCAAAACAGTTTCCAAATGCATTCGAGAAATGTATTGCGGTTACTACATCTGAAACTTTGTGCAATTTTAAATAAATTATCTTCAACTGTTTTATTTTTATGTCTGTTTTCGTGAGTCTACAGTAGTAGTGCGCTAGTTATAATATTTAACAGAACGCGTTCAAAGCTTCGTTCAAAGTTTCCAAAAAATAAACAAATTAAAATTTAATTACACAAAATATATAATATTTACAAAAAGCTGTTGAGTTATCTACAGATCGTTACAAACTATCTAGAGATAGCTAAACTGATATAAATGAGGACGGACGCGTTCCTAAAGCGCTTCTTAAATTAATATATCTTGTGAATCTATCGGTAAGGAATCATCAAGCAAAAAAAACTAAGTGCATAAAAAATACTGTGATTGATGTATTTACCTAATTGGGACCATGTTGGCGCACGTTTTTTTCAACCTCATTATCTGAAGAACTATTCTTAGCATTCTTCCAAATTGAAATGGGTCCTTCTCATAAGAAAGCGTTGAATGAAACTTATCCACAATATTTTCCTATTTTAATATTTTTGCGAACCAATTAGGGAATCCTTTGAGTACACTCGACGGTTGTTCAAAATGTCCTGTTAATGTTGACGGTGGAAATACAAATATTTTTATTTTATTAATAATGACAAGGTTTGAAGATTTGTTTACGTACTAAAGTACGTAGGTACTAAGTCACCAGTCTTCTTTCTAACTCAATTTTTTTTTAAATCCTGTTTGTCTCGACTGGGTCAGTACTTCTTGTACTAATTTAGTATCCTCAACACAAGCTCTGTCTGGCTCTGTCTCTGGCTCTGGTTTTGAGTCTGTGTGAGTGTTGTCTAAATAAACTTCTACGTCGAAACGTCACACACACAGTATAATACACTGGTGAGCACTCACACTGACTCAAAACCAGAGCCAGACAGAGCTTGTGGTAGGCCTACTGAGTACCATGATGAGAACCATTGTTATATTGTTTTTCTAAGATTCTTAAAATGGACCGGTGCCTCTACCCACTGAAAGCCAAAATCAAAATAAATGTATTCTATAAATCACAAGTTAGGTCACGTCACTTTGACATAATTTATTACTACTACACTAATAACTTATTTTTTACAACAACGTCTAACACATTTTTAATATTATTAGTATGCTGGATTTTTTATTCGATTTATAATTGGTTAATTTTTTACCGTTGCCGTTACTAAATTATCTAGTAATGATGAATGTTAAATTTTAAAATACCAAGTTATAAGTCGGCAAGAGCAAAACATCTAGACTAAAAACTAGTTTCCTATATTTATAACTAGCAACTGCTCGCAGCTTCGATTGCGTGGTCGAAAACGAACCACGCAATCGAAGCTGCGGGCAGCTGCTTGTTTAGTAATTGCTAACTAAGAAAAACACACTACCACACTATCACTTAAAATCATAGTATTACTAAGATCACTTTGAAATAGTTTTGGGCGTTTGAATTTTATTCCCAATTCTACCATTTATGTTAGTTTTGACTAAATAATAATTTATTCAACTTAATTGGTCTTTTGTAGTTAGGTCGTGGTTGAGACACAACAATTATGTAGGTATATCCACGCATCACAATTTTCGTATTTATAATTTGTAATACATGTTGTTACTAGGCTAATAATCATGATATATTATGTCATACAAGTACCTAGACCTCGTCAGTTCATAGACCTAAGTTGGTGTTTCTAACCAGCCAACTTTAATTCCATGCAAATCAAATTCACAGTTCGATTTTAATATAAGGCAGTTAATGCACTAAAAACATACAACGCCAAAATACCAACTAGTTCAAGCCATTTTTACTCTACTCGCTTGATAAAAATAAAGATGATCATATCACAGACACGCATAGTATATTAATAAGCTATACAACCTTATTATACCTAATGACCTCCAGTCTCGCAGACAGAACATTCATATAAAAAATATTTACATCGCAGTTAGGTCACGTGGTTTGTTAGAGAATGACGTGTTTTGGCCTTGTAGTATAAATACCGAGGTTTATCAGCCAGCGGCATCAAAACTATTCGGGTGCCGGGACCAAACGCTTTTCAAAATGCTGGCCGTGTACTTACTTATCGCGCTCGTCACCGTGGCGTACGCTCTTTACTTATACTTCACGCGAACATTCAACTACTGGAAGAGCAGAGGTGTGATTGGACCGAAACCCGTGCCTTTCTTTGGAAACCTTAAACAGTCTGCTCTGCGCCGTATAAACATGGGAGTCGTTTTTAAGGCGTTTTACGATGACTTTCCAAATGAAAAAGTCGTCGGAGTCTATAGAATGACCACACCTTGCTTACTGCTGCGTGACTTGGACATTATCAAGCATATCATGATAAAAGATTTCGACATGTTTGTGGACCGGGGAGTTGAATTCAGCAAGGAAGGCCTCGGGGCTAACCTGTTCCACTCAGACGGAGACACCTGGCGGGTGCTGAGGAACCGCTTCACTCCTGTGTTCACGTCGGGTAAGCTGAAGAACATGCTGTACCTGATAACGGACCGCGGGGAGAGCTTCATGGAGTACGTGGGCCAAGTGTGCGATCAGCAGCCGGAACACCTGGTACACCCCCTCGTACAAAAGTACACCATGTCTACCATCGCAGCGTGCGCGTTCGGTCTTGACATCGACGCCATCAACGATAAGCTTGAAACATTGCAGAAAATTGACGAATTAATCCTCACATCCAATTTTGCCCATGAGCTGGATATGATGTTTCCCGGTCTTCTAAAAAGACTGAATCTATCACTGTTTCCGTCATTTGTAAACACGTTCTTTTTTGATCTCGTTAAGCAGATTTTTACGGAAAGAAACGGAGTTCCAGGGAATAGGAAAGATTTTATGGATCTGATATTAGAAATGAAACAGCAGGGACAAGTTTACGGTTCCAAAAGAAATGAGGGTGAAGCTCAGTTGTCAGTGGACCTTACGGATGGAGTGATCGCTGCTCAAGCTTTCGTATTCTATGTGGCCGGCTATGAGACAAGCGCCACTACTATGAGCTTTCTCTTATACGAGTTGGCGAGAAACCCTGCTATCCAAGAAAAACTACACACAGAAACTATTGAAGTTCTCAATCGACACAACGGAAAAATGACTTATGAAGCGTTACAGGATATGAGTTACTTGATTAAAGTGTTTGACGAAACACTTCGAATGTATCCCCTAGTGGAGCCTTTGCAAAGGAACGCCCAGGTTGATTACAAAATACCCGGAACAGATGTAGTCATAAAAAAAGGAACGACAGTGCTCGTGTCTCCGTTGGGCATCCATCACGACCCGAACTACTACCCAGATCCTGAGAAGTTCAACCCTGAGAGATTCAGCGCGGAAAACTCCCAAGACAGGCATGCCTGCGCTTACATGCCATTCGGGGTCGGCCCCAGGAACTGTATCGGTAAGTTATTTATTATAAGCCAATCAATAGCCTAAAAACTGACTTATACATACTTCAACATCCAATCGAACCAAATAAATAAAAATGATCTCTAAGGTCGTAGGTTCGATTCCCACGAAAACAAATATTTGTATGATGAACGCAGTTTTGTTCTTTGTCTGGGTGTTATATTGTATTCTAAGTATGTATTTACATAAAAAATTACAGTATTATATCAGCTATCTAGTTCTCATAGTACAAGCTCTGCTTAATTTGGGGCTAGATAGAGTTGCGTGGATTGTCCACCAAATTCTAATTTATGAGATAGGTTACATAATTTGGTACAAACTCTGCTGAAAAAACAAAACATGTTTTTCGGACATTTTTTGCATGACATGCGAGTGATTTTTTGTACTCACAAAATGATTTATTCTTTTAGGAATGCGGTTCGCTAAAATTCAGAGCCGGGTGTGCATCGCCAAGCTGATCTCCAAGTTCCGGTTTGAAGTTTCGAAGAATACTCCAGATCTGCTGGAGATGAGCCCAACAAGAGTAATCATGGCCCCTAAGGGCGGTATACCTCTTAGAATTGTAAAACGATAGGAGTAATGAACATGAATATCTTTTTAAATACTCTCTCGACTGGTGACACGGTAGATTTACGGACAAGTAAATTAGATCAGGTGAAGAAATCTAGGTCATCAGAAAGATCGATGGGTTGATGACATCGTAAAGGTGGCAAGAAACACCTGGATGAGAAACGCACAGGACAGAGGAAGCAGGCTGAAAATGCAGGAGGCTTACACAGCAATGGGTGAATCAGGCCTGAAAATTATGATGAAGATTGTTTTTAAACTCAAGCCTTAACGATGGGCAAAGGGTGTAAAACGTTTGTTATTATACTCAATTATTAAGGCTGTACTAATATTTTTAAATATTAAAAACTAAGCGCAAATGGGTGTCAAAGTTAGTATGAGAAGATCATTCTTCAACAAATTACTTAAAAAAGTAAATAGTAAATAATATACTTTTGGTACACGAACGGATTCAAAGTTACGGCTTTTATTTTAAAAGGCAAGTAGCCTCAGTCCACTACCCCCCCAGTGCTCTTTTGCTTTTTGCCAATAGCGAGTGGTAATTGCGGTCTACGTTCATACGTTATTTCTACCCATGCAGAGTACAATCGACCAATCATCGCACTAATTTGCTATTTGATTTCACCCTTACTGCCTTCGGGTTAAAGTTCACATTGGTACACTTTGAACTTGTCTGTACATACATAATTTAATCAGCATCGGAGTAAGTACAGGCAGCATAATAAAAATCCGATAAATGCAGTATTTTTTGGCTTAATATTAGGTTATTTCCAAATTACCTACTAATCGATGGTGCTTTGAAAAGCAGCAAACTACAGGCAATTGGCATAATAAAGGCTATGAGAATTAATATGTAGTAAAAATAAAATAAAACTTTAGCAAAACATTAAGGCTTCTGCTCCAAATATTTTTAAAAAGTTTTTAGGTCGGCTAACAAAAGTTAGGTAGAGCGATACTTTTATTTAAATTGGTTGATGAAAGAAAGATACGAGGTGCATAAAAACGTCTTCTGAAAACTAAAGGCATGCCTGGGAGAAAGCTATGCGTTTTAAGTTACATGCGTATTTTTATATACTGATAAATTTATCCGTCAGATAAAAATGTTATATCCATCTCTGATAAGGCTTGTAAACAAAAAAAAACAAAGACTTACATTTTTTATTCGACGTATAGCATTACTCCGTGCATGGAAAAATGCAGTTATGAGATCTCGTAAGGTAAGCTCAGCGACTAAGGTAGATAGTTTATATATTTTTTACATTTTAGTAGATACGAAATAAAAACTAACCACGTATTTTTTTAAGTAGTCGGTTATGTTTTTGGAGGTTCCTAAAATCCCATTAACAATTGCCCACTGATGGTGATTTAAGGAATCGGTAGTAGTCTTTTGACACCTCATATTCTTTACTTTATTATTTTTTCGCAGAATACCGAATAATACAATACTTTCGTCTACCATCGATATACTTTGGGAACTTTTATTACGAGTATCTGATTCTATTATCATAAAAAGTATTAGTTTACTTTAGAAAATATAGAATATTATTTTCGTTCAGAAAGTTGTTTGGTTACGAACTTACTGAAACATTTTCACCGAGAATAAAAAGATAACATAAAAATAGAAAAAATAAATAACATGGCTGTAGCAAGTATTATCTTATGCCAACTGTTTATTATAATATATTTTTTATTACTGTGTTATTTATTTATACGCAGTATTACAAAAAAGTCCATCTCTTTTGGCTTCTTTTTACATTATTTCCACTTTTAGCTTTTAACTATCAACAAACCTTTTGAAGGAGGCGTTGTGGCTCAGTTGGTAGTAAGCCTGCCCTAGGCCGCGGGTCTCAAACGGTGAAGGAAAACATCGTGAGGAAACCGGCATATCGTAGAACCTAAAAAGTTCGAAAATATGTGTCAAGTGCACGAAAGGAGCCTCTTTGAGGCGTACTTAAAATCCTTTCACCACACTTGGTTCGAAAGAATCAGTGACACGATAAGAAGAAGAAGGCCGCGGGTTCGATTCCCACCGAGAAAAAAAATTGTGTGGTGTTTCTCTAGGTGTTCTTCTGTATTTAAAAAAAAGTATAAACGTATTACATCAGTTATCTGGTCTCCATCTTACAAGCTCTGCTTTTTTTTTTATACAACTAAGTTGACAAACAAGCATACGGCCCACCTGATGGGAAGCGGTTACCGTAGCCTATGGACACCTGCAATACCAGAGGCATCACAAGCGCGTTGCCGACCCTTTAAAACTTTTAAAACGCCCTTTTTGAAGAACCCCATGCTATAGTCCTTAGGGAAAATCTCAGCAGGGCTTAGTTTAGGGCTGCATAGTACTGTTTGGATTGTTCACATTATTTATTTATTTATTTGTATTTTCTTGCTGAGCCCGAATAGCGACAGACATGAGCATAGCATGCATAGATAATCAATTCCATGGGTTATCGACGCAGATATTAGGAACGCTGGGACGCCGCTCACTTGCCCCCGGGACACCATTTAGTGAAACTAAACATGTAATACAATCTTACAGATAGTGTAGCAGGTTGACGTATTATATAATTGGGTTTTATTAGTATTTTCTATCACAAAATAGGTCATTAAAAATAGTGTATTTAGTTGAATCTCACAAGGCATGCATTTTTATGATATTTTTGCCAAAAATATTGTGTGGTTTATTATCATGCATAGCAGAAGTCAGATAGAGTATGTACCTCTGTAAGCCCTGGCTTTTAAGCCTCCGCTATACGCTGGTCTAAAAACAAAACACGACCGGAAAGTTGGAAAAATTTAAAATAAAGATGGCGTTGCCTGACCTGAGCTGTGAATTCATGTATTTGATACCAACTATTACTTATTCTGTGCTTGGGTCTGACATTTGTCACGACATTACAATGTTTTGACTAGAATACGCTTCGTTAGACAAAAACACAGACAGATATTCAGTAAATAAATATAACCCAATTGTTATGTTAGCTGATTCCCGTCGCAGAGTTTCCATTGCATATTTTTCATCCAGGATTGGTGATAACAATGGCAAGCTGTGCGGTATTTTTTAAACTACCACGAACGCTACATTTTAAATCTAACTTATATAGTAGTGTAGTAGTAGTAGTCTAATTTATTTAGTATAACAAGCAAATAGCCCCAGATTTAATAAAAGAAACCTTCCACCAAGAGAGATTTTCTTCATATTATGCAAAACCAGAGTGAGTTGCAAGTTCATAAATGTCGGTAGTCGGTGAATGAACACTTGTATTTTTTAAAGGTAAAAAACGGAACCCTTATAAATTCGTCATGTCTGTCTGTCTGTCCATCCGTATGTCACAGTCACTTTTTTTCAAAAAAATGAAATGAAATGAAAAGAAATAATTTATTTGCTTGAAGTATGGTACTTACAAAACTGTAAAAGCTATATGTACTGATGAAACTTGGTAAATAGATGTATTCTGTAAACCGCATTATGATTTTTATACTTAGAACTGACACTAAAAAATATTTTTTCATAAAACTTATGAGTTTTCTTAACATTAAGTAAAAGATTATTAAACCAGTTAAGTATTTACGACAGAGATGCGTTAACGTCATCGTAATTAGCCTTCTATCTATCGACTTTAAAAATTAATGAGGTATCGTCAGCAAATAGTACTGTTTCACATAGTTTTTTAACCAAAAAAGGAAGGTCATTTACGTACACTAGAAACAAGAAAGGACCTAATATCGAACCTTGTGGCACCCCTATGTCAATAACTGACCCAAAAGATCTCTCACCGCCCACATCAACTTTAAGGATTCTATCAGTCAAGTACGATTGTAATAAGTCAATGGAGCGATTTAGAATACCGTAATGTTTAAGTTTAGATATTAAGAGGGTGACGGACGCAGCTCGCAACTTCAATTCGAGGCGCGGGCAAAAATTGCTCCGAATATAGCTATCTCTATTCATTTGATGCGGGCGCCACGGAATATATAATAGTAGTATACACACACAGGCGCTCGTGTGACGCGCTACTTCTATACGTGAATCCAACCATAGTGCCGCGCTTGTGCGTGTGCGTCAGCCACTGATAACGATTTTTATGCATTGCCTAATTTCGTCAACGTTACTAACACCCGTTTTCACTAAACCTAGGCGACGCCTAAATCGGATGCCTAAATATTAACGGGCCGACGTACACAGCTCGCAACTTCAATTCGAGGCGTGAGCAAAAACTGCTCCGAATATAGCTATCTCTATTCATTTGATGCGGGCGCCACGGAATATATAATAGTAGTATACACACACAGGCGCTCGTGTGACGCGCTACTTCTATACGTGAATCCAACCATAGTGCCGCGCTTGTGCGTGTGCGTCAGCCACTGCTAACGATTTTTATGCATTGCCTAATTTCGTCAACGTTACTAAGCGTCAGATAGGCTAGTGGCTAGGGCGTGCGGATTCACACTGAGAGGACGAGGTGGGCGGGAGTTCAAATCTGGTCAAAGAGAGTTGACTTTTTGCACCCTACAATTTTATGTTTTTATTTTTTGTGGCTGCATTACCTGACTAACCCTCTAAGCTTATTGCTTGCTTGTTTCGCTTTTCTAGTATTCAATAAGCAAGGATTGGTCATGCTCTGAATGCAAGAATAAAGTGAAAAAAAAAACAACATTCCTGAACCGATAAAGAACCTTCAGAGTAGCTATTTACGCACTTAGAAAAGACACCAGGAAATTCTCTAACATGATACGAGTGAGTTTAATCATCAGGTAGGGTTTGTGCGGGTTCTGGACCAAATTGAAGAAGAGTAAAGAGAACCATTGACTCCGAGTTGAGTTGAGAGAGCCATTGACCCCGGCGCGGAGCGATGGAGTTGTGGTTGATGACATTCCAGTAGAGGATGATGGGTGGGAGTCCGCTCAACATCAGGTGTGGTGTGGTTTGCTTGACCTCATTGGCCTAGTGGTTGGAGGGTGCGGGTTCAAAATCAGTGATAACGTTACAGTAATAGATGATGGGTGGGGTCCGCTCTACGTCAGGTGGGGTGTGGTTCGCCAGACCTCATCGGCCTAGCGGTTGGGGGGCGTGGGTTCAAAACCAGTCATGACGTTACAGTTGAAGATCATGGGTGGAGGTCCGCTCAACATCAGGTGGGGTGTGGTTCGCCAGACCTCATCGATCACACACACACAGCAATAAAAAACACGCAAAGCGGCTCACTTACCAAAGTACAGAAAGTCTAATAATGAGACTGCATTTAAAAATATACTTTATTCGTTGAGCAATTAGGTTGCTTTTATTCTGCTTATTTACATTCGCAAAACCAACGATTGCGAACATCGACCTACAATTACATGGACCTCGGCTTTCGCACAAAACTCGCGAAAAAAGTGTACCAAGCTAACCTACTATAGGTGGATACTTATATAATGATTATAAACAAACTGAAAAAAAAATTATTTATGTCTTATCACAATTACTATATAGAACTCAATTTTGATTGCATGAAGCAACTTCTAGTGAACGTTACAGAAATTTTTCCAAGTCTTTTTATCAATATTTCCACCAGACGTTGAGCAGTACTCTGTTTATTGAGCTCCAGTTATATAAAGAAAAACTATTTTGTTAAAGTATTTCTCAGTCTTTTTATCAATATTTCCACCGGACGTTGAGTGGTAGCAGTTTTTTGAGCTCCAAATAAATAAAGTTTTTTTTTTAATTTCTTAGTCGTTTTATCAATATTTCCACCTGACGTTGAGCTGTAGTTTATTTCTTGAGCTCCAGAAAAATAAAACAGAAATATGTTGTTCAAATTTTTACAAGTCTTTTTATCAATATTTCTACCTGACGTTGAGTGGTATCAGTTTTTTTAAGCCCCAGATAAATAAAGAATAAAAATATTTTGTAGCCATTTTTCTTAGTCCTTTTTTCAATATTATAACCTGACGTTGAGCGGTAGTCGGTTGTTTGAGATTCAGATAAATAAAGAAAAAAAATATTTTGCTGAAATTTTTCCAAGTCTTTTTATCAATATTTCCACCAGACGTTGAGCGGTACTCTGTTTATTGAGCTCCAGTTATATAAAAAAAAAACTATTTTGTTCAAGTATTTCTCAGTCCTTTTATCAATATTTCCACCGGACGTTGAGTGGTAGCAGTTTTTTGAACTACAAATAAATAAAGAAAAAAAAAAATTTGTTGTAATTTTTCTTAGACCTTTTATCAATACTTCATATACAGGGTGGAATTTTGTAATGCCACCTGGAGGGAAAGTACTCTTAATACTCCAGATAGAAAATTTTACTCACAGGAAACATTCCTTTATTTTTGAATAGAAAGCAAACTGCATTCAAAGTTTTTCGAAAATTCTCTCACACCCGGGAATTGAACCGGCTAAAATCAGAAAAATTATACCTTGTACTTTTAGAATAGAATAGAATAGAATAGTATTTATTTCAGACCTTAATGCATCCATAATTTTGTTAGTAACAATGTAACTTATAGACTAGTGTTAGTGACTTTAAGAATACTATTTATTGCAGAGTGTGCAGCTGCATCCAAAAATGATTCAGGGGACAGTCCCACCTTTCGGACAATACGTTCACGATGCTATTCGGGCTGCCACGGATTCGGCTTCTCAATGACGCGCAACGCTTGCGCAATATGGCGTGAAAACCATCGACTCTATTTAGAGCAAACATGCCCGAAGCGCTACAAAACCGTGGCAGCCCCAACAGCACCCTGAACGCATTATTATATTGGACACGTAAGGCGTTGAGTGCTTTCTGCGTAAATCTAGTCCAGAGGCTGCAGGTGTAAAAAGATTGGCAGTACGCTCTAAAGAGCGTCATCTTAACTTCATCAGTACAGGTTGCAAACCTCCGGGCCAGCATGTTGACACGCACACACAACGCCCTACGCTCTCTTTCTAAGTCCAGATCATCCTTCAGATTGTCCGTGACCCAGTGACCCAGATATTTGAAACGTGTGGTGATGTTCAGGTCATTGCTATTAATCGTCACAGGTGGTATGTGCGAATATGTTTTGTTCCCCGATTTGAACAACATCAACTCGCACTTTTTTTCATTATATCTGAGTCCATGGGCCACCGCAAAAGACTCACAGACACTCACCATTTTTCTGAGTGCTCTGATCGAGGGACTCAACAGCACCATGTCGTCAGCGTAGCTGAGGTTATTTACACTGAGACCTTCGATGCGGCATCCGACGTTGGTGTTGTTGAGTTCCACGATCAGCTGGTTAACATACAGATTAAACAGTCTCGGCGAGGATAGTCCCCCCTGTCTCACTCCACACTCGGATCTGTAGGACCCCGACATCTTACCCGCCCAGCGTACATTGTTGACCTGATTACTGTACCAGTATTGAAAAATATGAATGATCTCTCGCGGCAGGTCAGTGTCAGTTTGTAGCTTCTGCCACAAGATGTTGTAATCCACCAGATCAAATGCCTTCGACAAATCGAGGAAACACGCATAAACAGGAGTATTTCTAGACGTATAATACAGGACAGTCTGCTTGAGGCACAGTATTGCACTTTCAGTGGATAGGCCGGCTCTGAAACCGAACTGTGCATCGTGCAGGTGTACATGCTTACTCAGCTGTTGGTCAAGCAGACTATCCAGTATTTTAGCAATAATAGTAGCGAGTGATATAGGCCTATAGTTACAGGGGTCAGAGACATCACCAGTTCTGTTCTTTACTATAGGTACAACAACAGTCTTCATCAAGTCGTTCGGCAGGTATGAGTGAGAAATGCAACAACTATAAAACATCGCTAGCACTCTTGGCAGATGTACACCCGCATGCCGCAGATGTTCAATGCTGAGGCAGTCATGCCCCGGAGACTTCCCCCTTTTCATAGTCTTTATTATATGAGCCACATCTTTGGCTAAGATATGAATGGGTTCCGCTGAGCTTTCCCCCTCGACATTGACCATCCGCGTGGATGAGGTGGACGTACTCAAAGGTGACTCTACTTTAAAGTGTTTTTTAAAAAGGTCAGCTATTTCTGTAGGTTCACTGAGACCAGCCACAGAAACAGGTATACTAGATTTAGGATTTAACTTATTAGTATTTTTCCAAAATTGCCTAAAATTTTTATCCGAAACATTTGTAGCTATTATATCCATTTTAATTTTTTGCTCATTTAATTGACATTGTTTTAAGTTATATTTAAAGGTTTTTCTCTTTTCATACATATCCTGATAAATGGAACCAGATGACGGCTTCCCATGTAAGACCCACATTTGAAACGCGAGCCTAGCCTCCTTATGAGATGATGAGACATACCTATTCCACCCGGTCACTATTTTCCGTTTACCACAATTCTTTTTTCTGCGGGTACAACTGACTTCAGCAGCTCTAGTTAAAATATCAATAATGTCATTATACATATTTTGCAAAATTACTTTATGATTATTATTAGTACAATTATTTATGTCACACTGTAAAAATTGCGGAGGGAAGTGGATATTTCTCAGTTCAGCGTGACACGCGTCGTGATACATTTTAATCTGAGAAATATCCCTTTCTCCCCAAGTCACTCTATTATTATCTAAATTACAATTAATTATTCTGGACTTTATTAAATTAAATTTACATTCTAACTGCAATGGAAAATGATCGGACCAATGTGTGTCATATAGCACACTTACCTTGACAACTGTGCTTAGAGCAGCCTCGGTGACCACACAATGGTCTAACCATCGCCTGCACCCGTGAGCTTCACTGATAAAAGTATAGGTACTTAACGGTAAATGCTTCATATCTGCACAAGTCCATGACTGTTCACCACAGAACGACAACAGTTCATTACAGAAAAGCTCTCCTGGATGCGCATTAAAGTCCCCTAAAACGAAGACCGAGTCCACATCACTACTCTCAACAATAGCTTGAATTTCGCCAAGTAAGTCCGTAAACTCGATCAGGTGGTCTGGCGCATCGGTCGGCATGTACACTGACATTATGAGTAACGATCGGTCAGAAAAACTAGCTTTAATGGCCACTAAGCGCACACTCGAACACTTCACTACAGTTATTACTGGGAACACATTCTTCCTCCACATTAGAGCCACGCCCCCGTGCGGCCGACCACGAAGTATTTCCGCTGAAGTATCAACCGCCGACTTACTGATAGACGCAAACTGCTCGTCAATGTTGTTCAGCATCCCCAGGTCGTGAGGTAGAAGCCACGTTTCCTGCAGCGCTATCACATCAGCTGATTGACATAGCCGTCTTATACACTCTACAGATCTAGCGGCTGACTTGCAGTTATAACTTATCAACTTGGTTGTAGTTGTTTGATGCTTATTTGGTGTACTATCCATTAGTAAGGTTTTTGTTAAACTCTATATACCTGCGATATGATATACCTTCAGGCCAAAAACTGTCGTCTAATACAATCTGCAGTTTGCTCCGTGGCACAAATACTTTGTAAGCATCGTATTGTTTTGGTGCTCTAGCAGTTATTCGCATAAGAGTCACCTCGAGCTGCGCTTTTTTTCTTATGTACTCGATGATATCTTTTTCTGACGTAGACTTGTCCACATTATTAATAAACAGCGGGACACATACGTCAGCCGCTTTGAACTTTTCGCTGGCGCTTATCGAGGCTTTACCTGCCACTGCCACAAATCGGTTTTTCAATCTTCTCCTTTGCACCAACTTCCATTCATCGCTATGTTCTTCCTTTTTCCATTCTCCCTCCGCACTCGCCACTCCCAAGAAAGATTTAGTTTGGGGTACCATATGTGATGCAGCGCCACACGACTGTAGATGTGAATTGCTTGCACCAGTCGCTAGACTTTTATTGCATCGATCGTTAGTCAATTATAAGGATGAAATCTCTCTAACAAACATGATAAATTAAATGAAAGAAAAACCAGGAAATCTTAAATTAATTTAATTATTTACAAAAAATGGATAACTAACTAGTTACTTGAAATTAGTTGCTTGAAATGGGCTCCATTCTCTTGGATACACAAATTTATTCTTTTAACGAATTCATTTCTTTAAAAGAATAAATTTTATTCCTTTCAAAAAAAAAAATTAATTTAAAAATTATTTTATTTTTAATTTTAGAAATTGCTTTCTATCCAAAAATAAAGGAATGTTTCCTTTGAGTAAAATTTTCTATCTGCAGTATTAAGAGTACTTTCCCTCCAGGTGGCATTACAAAATTCCACCCTGTATAGAAATTAATGGTTCATAATTTGTTTTAGTCGAAATGTTGGCTTTTTTCGAAATTTCGGCAGACTTTTTGACCTAGTGCTGCACCTTGATTTCGTTTACCCAACCTACAACCTACCTAGGTACTTAGTATTTCCCATCTTCACTTAGTACCCTTCCTAAACTAACAATTATCAAATATCTAAGCATTATGTTTTATGCCAGTGTAGGTATTTAACTAGTCCGAAGTCCGAGCGATTCACACACACAACCGAAGTGTCCCGTGTGCTTCAAGCGTTTCCTCCCCCTGCACCCCGCCACCCGCACCGTGCGTGCGCGATAGCAATAGTAGCCGTTCGAAAATGCCATGAATTTGATCGTGTTCCGTAATACCAAAAATGATGACTGAAAACTTTTTGTATTCTTTACATAGTATTGTTATTCTGTAACTAGACAATATAAACTAGGTTCCTTAACAAAAAACACGTAAGATATTGTTGTTTTTAGTACGAAACCAATAGGTAGAAAACTTGATAAGTTTAGCATAAAAATGTGCAAAATGCGATTGGTGTTTATTTCATTTTAGGTAAGTAATTTGAAATAAAAACTGTTGAGGAACCTAGATAAATACTATGCAAATACAATTATTACAATAATATAGTGTAAATCTGTCTAAATTAGAAATCATTTTGGTATTCCGTTTGTATGAAAATTTTCCATACGTCAGCCCCTTAACTAGTTTTTTCGTGTGCGCGAGCTGCAAGCAGCTCGCGTGTCGGTGTGCTACTCCCAGTTTTACATTACACTTGCACTTGTAAAACCCCAAAAAGTAGTAAAGAAAGTCCTAAGTAACCCTAAAAGTCGATCAGTGAATCAAGTTCCTCAGTGTAGTAAAACCCCAATCAAAGTCCTAAAGAACCCTAAAATTGTTTACATAATCAAGGTCCTAAGTGAAGTAAAATTCCAATTAAAGGCCTAAGGAACCCTAAAAGTTGTTTATTTTATCAAGTTCCTCAATGTAGTAAAACCCCAATCAAAGTCCTAAGGAACCCTAAAAATGTTAACATTATCAAGCTCCTAAGTGTAGTTGAAACTCCAATCAAAGTCCTAAGGAACCCTAAAAGTCGAACACTTAATCAAATTGCTCAATGTAGTAAAACCCCAATCAAAACCTTATACGGAACCCTAAATTGTACGTCAAGCCAAAACCCTTAACGGGTCGAAACCGCTGGAAGGAACCCAAACGTTGACTACCGGGTCGCGTGCATCGCGAGCTGCAAGCAGCTCGCGTCCTCAATGCGTTCCCACAGGGGCGGAACCCTAAACCAAGTGAAGATCCAATCAAACACCTTAAAAAACCTAAAATTCAATCTCCAATCATAGTCCTCAGTCGAATGAACCGTTTGAACGACCTTAATCGGACGATTTTTGCAAAACCGGAAGTGGCACAGCCGCCATTTTGAATTTTGAACTCAGTCTAGTGAACATTTTTTCACACCCCTAAGACACCCTAAATTTCAGTAGGAGGGGGTTCTAAATTTCAGTAGGGTGGGCGTGGTCGCGTGGCGGCTCGCTTCGCTCGCCGCAACGTTCCCCCCGGGTTCAGGAGGAGGGGGTTCTGGGGGCTTGAGGGCGGGGTCACAGCACGGCTCGCTTCGCTCGCCGCGACCCTCCCCCCGGGTTCAGGAGGAGGGGGTTCTGGGGGGCTTAGGGGGGGGGGGGGGTCACAGCAGGCTCGCTTTGCTCGCCGCACTGTTCCCCATGGTTGCATGGCGGCTCGCTTCGCTCGCCGCAATGCTCCACTCGAAAAAAAGGGTCAAAAATAATAAAGGGGTCTAGAGGGGGGAGGGGGGCAAAATTTATTTTGCTTTCAAAATAATCTCACCTTCCCTACATGACCCAAAAAAAAAAGTCTTGCAAGTCACTCCGCTTGGAAGATACGAAAGGGGGGGGTGAAAAAAGGGGCAAGAGGGGGGTGTTTTTTTTGTTTTTTCAATTCAGGAAGAAACCCTCTATACGAAACCCCAATCGAAAACCCCCTATCTCGACGGCATCCGGTAGCACTCACAAAAGGGGGGGTCCTGGGGGGCAAGGGGGCCAATTTTTTTGTACAATAACATTCTTATCTTTTTTCTTCTCTTTCGTCTTCTCCCTTTTAATCTTTTTTTTTCTGAAAAGTAATATTTCATCAAAATCGGCTTAGCCGTTTTGTTTTATTGTTTGTTACTGCATACCTTCGTCATTTCATTTTATGATCCAATTTAGTAATTTTTTCTTTTATCTAAAAGGTTATACTTCCAGATCTGTATGTAAATCTAGTAAGTATAACTTAGTGCATAGAATTCATGCCTATGGAAATAAATAATAATAATAATAATAATAATGCTGGACAATTCACACAACATGATCTAGCCCCAAGCTAAGCAAAGCTTGTGTTATGGGTGCTAGATAACTGATATACATAATACAATACATTACATGCATAGATAATTTTCATTTCAATTCATAAATGAATTGAAATGGAAATTATTTATGGGTGACTTTAAGCTTTGCACTCATTTAGGCCTTCGGTGCTCATTGCGGTGGAGATCAGTGAAGCATTGTGAAATAACACTGTCTATTCGACTTATATTATTGTATTTTATCGGCATTTAAAAATATTAGGTATACCAAAGAGTTTCGACAACCCCAACTGACACACGCAAAATCTTGGGAAACTCCTTGCTGCGTGTATAGAAATAGGCATATGTATTTTGGTATTTGGGTATTTGAGCGCACCGTGCATGAAGCCTTTGACAGAAAGTTCCAGAATTCGGGACATTACAGACACCTCCAGATTTAAAAGACGGCAATCAAAAATACTCTAAACCCATGATATTATTGTTATGACTGGGCTCTCAGCTCATTTATTAGTAGCTCTGCCTTCTGCGCCATAGGTCGTGGGTTCGATCCCCACCGAGAACAAATATTTGTGTGGTGATCATCAATATTTGTTCTCCATCTGGATGTTATATTGTTTTCCAAGTACCTATGTATTTACAAACAAAATGTATTTAAGTATTACATCAGCTATCTGGTTCCCATAATACTAACTCTGCTTAGTTTAGGGCTAGATAGTGTAGTGTAGATTGTCCATAATATATATATATATATACTTCCTTTTCATTGTAATGGGCTCCCAAACTCTTTGCAAAATCGACACTATTTTTATAAAGGCCTAAAATCGGCTACATAGTTTTTGAGTCTTCTTCTTGTCATGTCAATAGAAAATTAAAGCTTGTGTGGTGGATTATGAATGTGCCTCAAAAGTTTTGCTACTTCACGTTGGTTTCATTTATTGTTTTCCTTCACCGTTAGAGTGTACTGACATAGTGCACATAGGTTTTTTGGCAGATAAACTAATTTGTGCATGACGGGGTTTGAACACACGCCTTTAGAATCAAAAAGCGGGTCGCGACGACAATATAACCGGTGCTAAGCAACCAGAGCGCCCCTCCACCTAATGGACCGATGACATTCTAAAGATCGTGGGAAATCGGCAAATTGTTTTTTCATGGAAATGTATAAAGGAGGTCTATATCTAGCAGTGGACTTCTACTTACTGATGATGATGACGGAAAGCACTGGGTAGATAGGAAGATAGCTACTTATGCAACTACAAAAATGGAGGTATTTAACAAAAGCATTGCGCTTCGCTGGTCACGCACGATAGGAACGTGCCCTAGAATGTACTAGATAAGTTATATGCTACATAAAATATATACTTCTACAGGCTGATGATGATGTGAATACAGGTTATCGATCATAATGTATGATGAAGATGGTATTATGTCATTTCGTTATACTGTGACAATTTGTTTTATGTTACACTGTGGCAAATTTATAGTACCAGTAGTAGCTATGATTTAATCTAGGGTATATTTTACGTAGTCAGAGATGAAATGTCATGTCGCGAAATTTGACATAGACCTCTCCTCGTCGGCCGCGCGGGCTGTACTGAGAGAAGTAGCTAGGATATCCTACCTATATATATTTTTGAAAATTTTATTTTTTTATAAAAACTACGGCAACTAAGAAAAGTGCAATAACATCAGGTTTTTACGTATTTATTTAGGTATACGGGAACAAAACTTTCATTGCAATGGCTCTAACAGCAACGGAAAAAAACCATTTCAAATCTAAAAAAAATTGAGAGTTTTTGGCAAACTTTGCGTTCAATTTTATCGAATCCAGTGAGTTTAAGAGAATTTCTAGCCGGAACATAATTTTTTTACACCATTTAATTGTTATATTTTACAAAAAAATTAAATGGATTCGTCCATACAACGAAAAAAAATGCTACTTTACATTTTCGGTTTCACCTGATGTAGGCCCTTAAACATCAGAAAAAAATATAGTTCACTCTGGAATTTCAAGAGTTTTCAGACAGAAACGATAAATAAATTAATGACCGCTGATAACCACAATTTATAATGAGGAAAAATCAGTAATAACTTTTTATTAAATTTCACTGACTTTACTGAAAATAGCATAATACGTAGCCCTTATAAGGGACATTTTGTCCGTTTGCGTCACAATAGGGCCCCTTGCTCGCATTTGAGAACCAACAAAAATTACGAACACAAATACTCTGTACCCAATTACTGGAAGAGGCCTTGCATTGTGCCTATACAACGAATGTCAAGATTATAATTCAAATTATTTTGACGCTTATTTAATTCAAGGCTCAACACAAAAAACAAAACCATTCGTTTATTTTGTCTGTTGGTCCGGACTCGTAAAATATTCAAATAAATAATCAGCTTACTTTGTTTACTTGTGAATACACAAATTGTGGGTGAGTACCGAATTATATATTTGGACGAAATACCTATGACATCCTTTCATAGAGCAGATACCAGATCTTCTGAGGAGATTTTCAGCGTGCTGGAGGATTAAATTTAAGTGCTATTTATAGTTTTACAAAGTCGTTTTGTAGAAATCCCATCAAAAAACTTGTTTTTTTTTTAAAGTAGGACTCATCCAGCACTTAAAATACTCGAAACTGCAAAATGAAAATAAACAAAAAACCAGTTGGATGCACATAAAACGTAAAGGTCAACCCTCAGCAGTAAGAACAAACAAGGAGAAATTTTCAAAGGTGACAAGGAAGTCGCAGGAACCAAAAACAAGAGCAAATAGCCTTTAAATAGTTAGGAAACTAGACAACGACAAAGTTACTAAGACACTGCAAGTTTTGTGACCTAAAACCTGTTTAAGTGACTTTACTTTGTCACGGGATCTTTTATTTAAGACTTGGCACTTGGTTCTTGGCAACTTCAGTAGCTTACTTTAAAAAAACAAAATAGTTGCATTACTTCGAACCCCAAGCATAGTAGACTTTTTTTGTCGTGAGTTAGTAGTTTAGTTGAGATTTCAGCATATCTAAAGGCCTGCACACATCTAAACGGTGTCAAAATGACAGCAATATTTGACAGCGGTTCACCGCAGAACGCTTAGGTGTGCATAAGGTTTTAGAGAAATAAGCAAAGGCACTTTAACACATTAACACATCAAAACACACACATCATGACTTATATACCTATACATAGTTACATATTCGGTTAGCCTATACTCACCTGATGTAATTTAAAAGATGTGTTGTCTGTTGCTTACTCTTTGACAGTGGTCTAAGCTTACTCCGAACCTTTCCATTCATTAAATATAAAAGCCTTCAGAATAATAGTAGAGTTTTATTCCGCCACCATTTGGTACCTGGTTCACAGGGGCGTAGCTACCGCCGTATCTGCCGTATCAATTATACGGGGCCCCCGGCCTACGGGGCCCCCGAACGTTCGTAAGCAAAATTAAAAAAATCCCAATTTCTTAAAACTTTAAAACAAATACCTAAGAGCTTAGATGGCGCATGAACGCCTAACAGATCTGTCACTATTGTCCTTAGAGGCAGAAATTTAGAAAAACTTAAGTCTTTTGATAAATTAAATAATGTAATAAATCAGTTTGCCGAAACAGAGGCAAGGAGAGTGTATATTCAATTTGAATTGTTTGTAAACTTTTTGAAAAAGTGACATAGATTAATAAATATTTCTTATAATTTTATGCAAGCTTTTTTTTTCTTTTGTGAGACAATTCTTTACCCTTCATAAGAGCCCCCAAAAAAATTTTATACGGGGCCCCGCCAAGGCACGCTACGCCACTGCTGGTTCATGTAACATTAAAGACGTCATCCTTACTTTACCACAAAGCACTCAAGCGTCATATCACCTTAATCAAGCAGCAGGGTTTATATAAAACGGAAACGTAAATTGACGGCCGCTATAATATAAATGGTAGTGGATGAAAGATCAAAATATATATTTCGGTAAATGTATGGGAGACGCATTTGAACAGCAGCTGATAATGATGAATACAAAAGTGACGCAATTTTCGTAAAATAAATTAGTTAAAAATAAAAGTCTTATTTATTTCAGATAACTTGATCCATAGTTGTTAGTACAATACTTTGCCTCTTTCGTAGTCAATAAATCAAAAACATCCATAAAGAATTTTGGGAAAAAAACATAGGTACCTAAGTGAAAATTCTTCTTATCGTGTCACTGGTTCTTCCGCCCTAGTGTGGTGAAAGGAAGAGACACTTTTGAATAAATATATTTCGCCAAAATAACAAAGTTTACTTTACCAAGTTACAGCGATTTTCGTTTCTTCTGCTAAAACGCGTAACATAAACTTACCGTTATAACGGCCGCCGTTCAACTAAAAAATCTTGACAACGGAAAATAAATCCACCCTTGTTTTCTACCCTCCATTTAAGTGTAACTTAATTTTGGGCCATTACGGGTAATGGGCTGGCACTTATCGGCACATCTCTGAGCCTGCCGCCGTTTTACATCATAATAAGTTTGTTATTTATATCTCCAAGGTCCCTTTAGTTTGCGTACTACAAAACAAATGACACACAAAACCAAAAAGAAAAAAAAAGTCTAAATTATTCTCAAGGCTGAAGCTCCTACGTTACGTGTGTTCTTAGATTTTTTGGTAAACAGAATACCAAAACAGAGCACATTATATTATAAAAATACATATTGAAACAATTCACATAACCATCTAAGCCCCATAAATAAACAAAGCTTGTCTTATGGCCTACGTGAACGGTTCCATCGACCTACACATAACAATCCGTTACCTCACATAATTGGCACAAATATCTGCAAATTATCTAAATTATTTTCCATGATGCTAGAACTATCCCATAGTATTTGTGTCAGCCTAAAATTATGTTTCCGTGTGAGGCCACAAAATCATCATGATCAGCCTGAAGAAGCCCACTGTTGGACATAAGGCTTTCTAAGGAGAACGATACTGGGACGAAGGAGACGAAGGACGAAGGAGAACGACTCCCAGTGATCTTATCAATCACAATCTTCGAAATCTCATGTTTATTACGACAACATTCATCTTGTTGCAATCGTTCCTTGTTAAAGATAAGTTTTGTTTCAATTTGTTTTTAATTGCAATCAAAGCTCAAAATAGTGTCAAAACTGACAGATACGACAAGGTTTTGATAGCAACAAAAGATACGCAATCACCCGCTGGTGACGCATCCGTCGCAACAATCGCAAGCATATCCTAGTGAAATAGTTAGTGATAGCTAAATTACTCGCTGCACAAAGGTCGTCAAAGGTTAACAAAAAACTAAATCATAAACAACCATGCTTCATAGCAAAAGCCTATTTGGGCACAAATTAGTCCCGCGGTAAAACATTAATCGCTTTAGTTTACAGCAATGAGTAGGCTATTCCGGTGGCCATGTTTTACAGTTATGTGGGACTGGCATGCCATCGGTTTTAGGGTTCCTTGCTAAAAGATAACAACGGGACCCTGACTAAGACTACAAGGCTATCCGCCTGACTGTCGAAACAAAGAGTTGTTTACTTTAACACAGAAAAAGAGTAACTTAGGACATCTGAAAAGTAAAAAAAAATTCAGAGCTAGCCAAGCATAGGTATTCTTAAGGGACAAAAGAAATGAAATAAGAGTCTGAGAACTACGTCAACTATTTTTTTGTTACAGTATAAATATGTATATTAATTATTTTGTGGTGCGAACTTCTAAGTGCGCAAGTCCAACCTCACACTTGGCTCATTTAACTATAATATACAGAACCCTACTTCAAATTCGGCATGTTAATGCGCTGTAATTATTATTTTGGACGCCAGTAATTCAAATTATCGTAGTTTTGTTGTGTACAATTTCCGAGTACGAAAGTTTCACGATAAAATAGCGAGTGTTAACTTTGTTTCCATTAAAACTACTGTTGATAATAAATATAAATTAAAAGCCAGTGAAGTTACACATCACATAATATACATTTTAAAGTTTATACAATAAACGAACGTGTCACTCTTGTTCTTAACCAATAAAAGTTATTGATACTCGTAAGTGACAATGATTAACTAGACAGACATGAGTACCTAGTTAATAAGTGTTAATACTAGAGTAGCTATTGCTTCTTCTTAAATTTAAGAGCTTAGCTCTTGTCGGGGTTTTGATGCAGTTTTCTCCAATTAAGTCTTTTGAATGCCTTGACTTCCTTGACCTTGACTTCCTTATACGACATGACAGCAACTTTTTCTTTTATCTGGCTCATGTAACTTATTCTTGGCCTTCCTCTTCCCCGTTTCCCTTCAACCTTTCCTTCAAATATGTTTTTTATATAGCTGTCATGTCGTAGAAGATGTGCAAACATTTTTCCTCTTCGATTTTGTATCGTCTCTAAGACTTCTTTGTTCGTAACTTTTTCTGTCCAATAAATTTTCTCCATCCTCCTATTATATTTGGCTAATGTAAAATCAAAGATGTCCTTGTAATAAATAAATAATTATAAGTTTAAAAAACTTGAGAAACCGACTTCATTGCCAAACGGCTAAACCGATTTTAATGAAATTTGTTTGGGACAGTCTGGACGTAAAAATAACCTTCCAAATAAAAAAATAATTTTCTAAATCGGTTCATAAATGACGAAGGCATGCAATTACAAACATTAAAAAAATTATTTAAAAAAAAATGGCAACACCGATTTTAATAAAATTAAAATGGGACCAATCTGAAAGCAGGACCTTTCAGATAAAAAAATATTTTTTCAAATCGGCTCACAAATGACGAAGTTATGCGGTAACAAACATAAAAAAATAAAAAAAAAAAAAATAAAAAAAAAAAAACATACAACCGAATTGAGAACCTCCTCCTTTTTGATTGGAAGTCGGTTAAAAATAAACTACAGTTGTAAAATTGCTGTATCCCCTATTGTTAGTTATAGAAGTTAGAAGCTATTATTAGTTCCTTGGAACATGTGGTAACCCTATAACTAATCAAGTTGCGCTTTTAATGCAATGAAGCAGCCATTAGTGAAGCTTGCCCGTCGCTCACTGGTTCACTTTTTGTTTGCGGCCAGAGTTAATTGAACCCGATGATTGCTCCGCGGAACGAACTCACGAGAGAAACTAACGAGGTAATTTAGTTTTAAGTTTATTTAAGTAACACGGTTTCATGGGGGTTTTTTAATAAATAAATATCTCTATTTTGAGGTAGACTTATTTATTTTAATAGTGAATAAGGCGACCTCTGTAGAGCTGGTGGAGACGAACTAGTTGAGATTGAAAAGGTGGTATATTACCTACACTTTCGTTTCTCTTACCATTAAGGTTGTATTCAACACTGCTGCTGCAACACTGCTGCTGCTGGTTTTGTTTAACAAGACAGCGTCGCGCAGCAGTGCTGCCGAGATTGAGATCATACCTTTAGCATGTGTATATTTACCTTAATTCTAAAGTCAATCGAATATCTTATAGAAATATAATAACATAACAAAAAATATTTTATTCCAAAAACTATACTAGTAATAAAGGAACGTAAACGAAAACAACAAATGGCGTATAACGAAATGTCCTATCTGCGTGTACCTACTATACAACGCGTAGGACTATAAACTCAAGGAGGCATTAGAGATAACCACAGTGACCACAAAACAGCTGCAACAGTATCTAGAAATTTTATATAGATTATACAAATAAAAATACTTATCATTTTCTACTTCTTATTCTTAAATTTATGAACTTAGCTCTTGCCGGGATTTTGATGCAGTTTTCTCCAATTAAGTCTTCAAATACGGCCTTCTTAACTTCTTTAAACGACATGACAGCGACCTTTTCTTTTAACTGGCTCACGTAACTTATTCTTGGCCTTCCTTTTTCCTGCCTTTCAAACTTTCCTAATTTTTTTTATGTAGCTGTCATGTCATATAAGATGTCCAAATATTTTTCCTCTTCGGTTTTGTACTGTCTCAAATGAACTCTCTTCTTTACTCGCTTTAAGACCTTTTCGTTCGTATTTTTGTTGTCCAACTATTTTTTTGCATTCTCCGCCAGCACCACATTTCGAAAGCTTCCAGAAGTTTTCTGCCCGCTGCGTCAATGTCAAATGTGTATTTTTTTTTTTGTATACAACTTATTTGACAAACAAGCATACGGCCCACCTGATGGGAAGCGGTCACCGTAGCCTATGGACACCTGCAATACCAGAGGCATCACAGGCGCGTTGCCGACCCAATTGTCTTCGGAAAAGAAAATAGTTACTGAAGAAGCCTCATTCATGTGACTCCATCACATGAATGAGGCTTCTTTTTGTTATTATAAGATTGAAAATATTCAAAATATGTCAAAATATAAAAACTACACATTTTTAGAAGAAAACCGCTTTATAAATAAATCTAATAAAATTTGTATTCATTTCACTAAAACTTCGTATTTAATACTTTGTTACGGCTGTCACATAACGTTCATCGCTTTTCAAAAAACTTAGACATTAGTGAACTTTAGATTTTACGACAACCATAAAATTAATGTTGGAAGTAATGTTTCTTTCAGAGTTTCGTGTAATAAGCGCTTTCACCATTGCAACACTGAAAGACTCAACTGAAAATAATTATTTTGGAATTAATACTAAAGAATATTTATTAAATTAAAAGAATATTTAATTTTATTTATAAATTAAAACGAGGAAAAAATTGGAGTAAAAATAGTTAGCTACTATACGCAACCCTACCGTGGAGCTCTAAAATTTGATAAAGCTTTTAAATGTAGTATGATAATAATAGAAATATTGTGGACAATCCACATGACACTATCTAGCCCCACACTAAGCAAAACTTGTACCATGGTAATCAGATAGCTGATAAAACTTATTTTTAACATATTTTTTTAATATTTACTTAGATTACAACATGACTCCCAGACAGAGAACAAATATCTATGTTCTATACTAGGTATTTGTTCTCAGTGGGGATCGAACCCACGCCTTTCAGCGCAGAAAGCCTGGCTACTTTCAACTGAGTTGTGACTGTCTTAAATAATAAAGTGATTAAGCTGCTATGATGATCAGCTGCATTATAAAACAGCCATAATTTGGGCTAGTTTGCGGACAATGGGCGTCGGAATCTCGCGGGCTCTTGCCCACTCGACCGTTACAGGATTATGGGCCGAGTTTAGTTATGTACCGTTGCGCTTTTATGAGCGTGCTTGCCGCGAATTATGGACCAGTTAGTGCAAGCGTATACAATACTAGTGGAATCCCACCAGACTTCGTTTGAGTCTAGCTGGGTTGGGGAGTGTAGGGGTTGAGCTTTGAAAACTCCTTTGCTTAATATACCTCTATGAACCAAGAATAATATACTCTCATCATTTTCAGTGTCTACAATAAAAACATCTTGACTTGAAAGTATCAGTTGAACTGTACTTCAATATTTTTTAATAAAAATGACTCATTTTTATGGACAATTCGCGCTTTCCCAATAAATTTACTCTGTCAAAAAAGTTTTCGCAAAAAAATACGTAACGATTCTAACGATATTTTCGTTATTATTGTTTGAAATTTATTTATATTGTCTTTATCTCTATAAAAACACTGCGTGATTTTCAAAGCCAAATCTTCACTAGCCCTCTCCTACCGTTGCAAACAAAAGTCCCTCGATACCAATTTAGAATCAAACCTGCGAACCGCTGATAGTTTGCAATAAATTCAACGACTCCCCATAAAGACCCTTTACATTATAGCTTCCCCCGAAATTATTAAAGTGTTGCCAACATCAAGGGCCATTCCCCACAATTCGGCAGAAATATATATTGTTAACTGCCTTATTTACTGACAGATTTATATTCCCCTACCTCGCTCCTTTAGGGGGGACCGTGAAGCAGTTTTTGTGGAAATCGTAGTTCCTTAATGTTTTATGTATTAGCCGCTTTTGGCGGGAATTAGGTTAATGTAAAATTAATGTGTTTGCCATAAGTGATCATTTGGCGTGTGTGTTTATTCCTAGGCGTTTTATACACATTAACATTTCTATGAGACACTAAGCGTGCCGTGTATTGGACGTGCCTCAGACTGCATCATAATAAGTATCCACATGGACCTCCTTTTCTTCTTCTTTTTATTGTGTCACTGGCTTTTTAATATTGCATCAAAACAGTGTGTTGAAATCATTTTATTTTATTAACCGATTTCAAATAACATTGTTTTTATCTGGTCCCATAGAAATTTCGCGAAAATCGTTTCTGCATTTAGGCCATAAAGTCGGGTTTTTAATCTTCAATCGTTTTAAATTGTGTTAATAAGGAGTTCTGCGTAACGCTGAATTCGTATTAAAAAGTTTGCAAATATCATCTCCTTCAAAATCATTGCTACATTTTCATCCGAAAAGCTCAAATAAGTATTCCAAAGTATAATCCCCGGCAATAACCTTTTCCACCTTTGCATAACCGATCCCCGAGTAGCACTGGAGTATACAAAAAAATCGCGAGGCAGGTAATATGGAAGTTGAATACCTCCCTAGGAGCTAATGTCCATAATCTTAGCGACTTTTAATAGGACAGGCCCAAAATTTGACGGTCATTATTCAAGAAAATACACTCCTGGGGTGACCCTCCATCTGTGAAAGTTTATTTCTTTCGAATTACGTCGTTGGGGCTATTCTTTCTTGGGAGTTTTTGTTGGAGACGCCGCGCGTGGATTATAATACAATTTGGTATGGATGGAAATAATTTGAAGGATTTAGAGGACTTTATTCCGTTTTGTCAAGTTTGTATTTCGTTTATTTGATGAGCAAGATAAGTCAATTTAAATTGCTTCAAATAAAAGCCAGTACCGAGAATATTATGTGCGAAATTGGGCAACTGGGAGTGAATACAACATTTAACCAACTAACGGATTACAAGTCTCTTTTTTCTAAGATTTTTAGATTTATTTCTTTAAGCTGGCTAGTGCAAGGTAACAGAAGCCGACGCCCATTATACTTTGCTTTAGCTTTAGTATTTTCGTTAAATGTGTAATTTCCTATTCTTGTGGTGTACAATAAAGTGTTATCATCTATGTATCTCTCTCAGCAGAACAGATATTCAACATGCTTTTCCTAGTAGGTGACTTACGCGTAAACTACAGCTATACTATTAAGCCAAAGTCAAAGTCAAAGATGTTTTTATTCAGTAGTAACTCAAGGACCACTTTGAAACGTCTTATAGCTAGATGAGTCTATTAGGTCAAAACTGTAGCAAGCGTATGCTATCTCGTTGAGGTCCAAGTTTACTAAACCGTCTCTTCTCTAGTCCTCTCAGTAAAGTTAAGTGGTATGCCTCCGATGATATTCTGCACGATGAGGGCTCGAGGATCAGAGACCAGCTCCCGCCGCGTCTCCGGAGCTGGCGATACTGTGAACTTGGTGAGTATTGCAGCCAGTCCAGCGAGGGACTGCATGAGCCCTAGGCGTTCTCCTGTAATAGAAAAGGAACAATATGATAGCAGTTCTGTCAATAAGCTATTGACATTTTTAAGATGTTGCTTTAAACGTGTGTCTAATAGCCCTTTCCCACCGGTCTGTGAAATCGCGCACGGAGGTGGATCAGCTCGCACGACACACCATGGGAACGGTCTCGTGCGCCGAGGTGCGCGGTAGCACAGGAGTCCTGTCTGTGTGCGTTGCCTTGCGTCGTCGACGGCTGTGCGTGATGATCTGCAGAACCACGCACCGTAGGAAGGCAGCATAACTAGCACGCGTATTTTGCGATGCCCAGTGAAACAAATAGAGTTATAAGTGCAGTGCCATTTATTTCTATTACCTTTGCAAACACTTATTTATTGTGCAAGTACACATCTCGTAGAGGTCAGAATCGTTCTTCCTGAAAATGTGTAGGGGACTTCTTCAGGCTGATGATGATGATGATGATGACACATGTCGTATCGTTTATCCCGATAAAATGTGAATGATTATTGATCTAATGCTTAGTGAAATGGTGATTATGAAGACAACGCCATGGTTTTTGGCATAATTATGTTTTTTTTTAAATCCTGATTTTGGCATAGGCGAACGTCAGGATTTAGAGCAGGCACCACTCACCGATGCATCCTCGTGGTCCGTCTCCAAAAGGTAGATAAACAAACTTGTGCCTCTTTGCGACTTCCTCCGGGGCAAACCTCTCTGGTCTGAACTCCGTCGGGTTGTCGAAGTACAAGGGGTCGTTCTGGAGCGCCTGGATGGGCACCATCACCTTCACGCCGGGGTCGATGGTCACCTCGGTTCCGGGGATGGTGTACTTCTTCACGCACTCTCGTATCAGAAATCCTACAGGAGGGAAAATTCGCATACCCTCCATAAACACCCACTCTAAGTAGGTCATCTCTTTAATCGCATCGTAACATATTTTTCCGTTGTGTTTTGCCAGCACTTTATCAATTTCTTCCTGTGTTTTTTTCTGAATATCGGGGTGGAAAGCTAGCTGGTGAAGAGCAAAACTTGACCCTGAAGATGAAGTTTCAAAACCAGCAACGAAAAATACCAGCGCCTGTGCTGCGACTAGAATATCGTCTAACTCCAGGTGAATCAGCTCTGGGGTGCCGTCAGGTTTCACCTTCTCCAAGGACTCGACCGAGAACTTTCCCTTCTGCTGGCACTCGAGCAAGAAATCTATAAAATCATTGCGACCACAGGGTTTGAATCCGCGCTGCTCGCAAATTTGTCTTGTAAATGACAGAACCTCGTCTTCCAACTCCTGTCCTAGAAACTTTTGATATTTAAGCAAATGTGGAAAAAAGTTCTTGCAGACAGCGACGAGTGCCCGTTTTGGAGTTGGGCTTACGATTTTGGCGGTGAACTTTCTGAAAGGTGAGTCTTCATCACTGAGGGAATCTGCGTCCATCCCGAAGCCCACCGATCCAACGAAGTCTATGGTGTAGCGCGCCATGAGGTCCCTCGCGTCCAACGCGCGCCCGGTGGCGGCGGCGGCCAGCGCGCGCGCCTGCAGCCGCTCCGCGCGCTCCACCACCAGCGGGAACATCGCCTTCAGCTTGCCCGACGTGAAGGCGGGCGTCATGCGCTGGCGCAGCAGCCGCCACAGGTCGCCGTCCGAGAAAAACAGGTTACGTAAAATGGGCTCCATCCATTTGTGTTCAGGTGTAAAGCCACGTGCAAAAAAGTTCTTGAAGTCAGTGACGAGGATGTGTTTCGCGAGGTCAGGATCACGAATGACTAGAGTAGGCATGTTACCCCGGTAGCCGCCCACGAACCGCTGGTGCGGATGGCGGTGGTAAAGATCAGCGGCCGCCTGCGCCATGCTGCAGCACATGGTGAAGCGGCGCAGCTCGGTGCCGACCAGTGGCAGCGGCCGCGCGTGCAGCACGCCGCGCGCGCGCCAGTAGCCGTGCCCGCGGGTGCCGTACGCCCACACGCTCACCAGGCACATCACCAGCAGTGCTATCACGATCATTGTTAGTCTATTGTTAAAAGTTGCACACAAGATTCTCGTTACTGAGTGCGTTGCATACTGATATCTTTGTTTGACGACAGCTGCATTAATACTTTGCTAAAGCCACATAGTATTATTGAAGAATACTAATCTTTATTTTTCACTAGCAGCTGCCTCTGTTTTCACCCGCGTGCTAGGTTTTTTACTCATTCCTGGTCATGGGATATGGGATACAAAGTAGCCTCTATATAATAACTAGGTTTTTAGTTTTATCTAAATCGGTTCATTGGTTATTACGTGATTGAGACACATACATCCAAACATTTTAATTATGTAACTCTTGCATACGAATCTTGCATCTTTATAATACGAATGGGATTAAGGCACAAAACAAGGGCGTAGGTACTCGAGGATGATAAAATATCGCACATATAATAAATATTTAAATAACTGCAATTGAGATATCGCTATCTAGCGCAATGCACCTAAACAGCATTTATTTTGCCATATTATCTATAAAAAGTCAGATAAAACAAATCCAGATAAGTGCAAGTTAGATTTGCCATTTGTGTTTCGGTTCCGTTTTTACCAGTTTTCCCGAACAATTATCTAGATCTAGATGTAATTGTTTTTAAATGCCCTAAAATCCTTTCACCACACTTGGTTCAAAAGAATCAAGGACGCAATAAGAAGAAGAATGCCCAAAAAACTAGTGTAAATTAGAAAGTAGGGTAGTAGTTATAGATGTTAGTATATGTTAACGTGAGGCTTAACATCTTACGCAAGTTGATAGACGCAGGGCAGTGCATCGTAGGGCACGTTCTTGACGTGCGTGACCTGCGAGGCAATGCTTTGTTATAGGCGATGGTTACCACTTAGCATGAGGTGGGCAATATATTTGTTCCATCAGCTAACTAACTAGTGGAAAAATAAATAAAAATGTGTGTACCTACGTCGTTATGATAAATTTATTTTTATAAAACTTTCTTTGATATAAATATTATTATTCATGTTATTTTTTATGGAACCCTTAAATTAAATAGCAAGACTTTTGCACTTGGTGACAAAAAAGATAACAAAAAATTTTTCATTGTTTTTTTTTTGCTATCTTTTTTGGCATGATGTCAGAGTAGCTTGGCAATCAGAAAGGGTAAAGGTTAATTATATTTAGAGACATATTCACTACAACTTCATGTTAAATTTGTGGTTCAAATAAGCAATACAAATTAATAAAATGTTTTTTATATGAGAGTGAGTTTTATTCCCGGAGCAGTAGGGTGTGGTTCGAGTATTGGGATTGTATTTTTTTACATTTTTTAAGAATGAACCGTCACAAGAATACACTATATTTTATGAAGACAAGATAATATGGATTGACTATGATTATGACAGAAGGAACTAAGCCGAGAGTTTCTCGTTCGTTCTGCAAAGCTTGGTCACGTAGGACTGGCACTTAAATGTAAAAGGTCCTTTATTTAAACCTTTTTCAACCGGTCCTGGAAATGTTGTTCAAAACACTATTAAAATAATGCTACGTTGTATTAATATAAAACTGTGAACAAAAAGAAATGATATAAAATGTTGTAGAAAGCCTACTGATCAGTGTTTCATGAAAAACCAATCAAAATTCAGAACATACCCTTTCACAAAACAACACTCCATATCGATAACTAGGAATTGCAAAAAATGCCTGAAAAATCGCAACACAGCGACCGGCTGAAAAGTACGAGAAGTAAATTGATGGGTCGCGATGAGCCGGCGTTTTGTCGACTCGCTAAAATGTGCGAGTGCGCCGGAATGGAGGCTAGCGGTGAGCGATGGCCTGCCGTGGGGCTTGTACAGGTCATTGACAGGAGACCTAGATTGTTTCTAACCCAATTGGACATGTCACCAAATGTTTTAGTCCACTAAAGCATTTTTTTAAAGTACTTGTTTAGCTGCGAGTGACATTTTTATTTAAACTTTATATACATGGTTTGAAATGAAGTTTTGAAGCTTAAAGATGTTAAAAAAACAGTTATTCTGGTAATTGCTTCAATTTACAAATTAAATTCTACTTTGCACAATAATTTGCACAATAAAGAATAAACTTTTTTATCGAAAATATAATTTAAAAATGACAATTAGTAACAATACATAGTATAAGCTTTGCTTAGCTTAGCTTTGGGGCTAGATAGTGTTGTGTGGATTGTCTATAATATTTATTTATTTAATAAGTTGCGAAACTTTGAAAAAAGCAAACTCAAAAATTTATTTACATGTTCACTTCGTTCTTTTAACTAACATAGTTTGTCATCCTAAGTTCTACCCAAACACCATCACAAGACCAAATCCCATTTCTTTAAAGTTATTCCACAAACTGTCAGCCAACCGTCGCTATCGTCCCATAACAGTAACCCTTACGTATGCATCTAATCTTCAGCATTACTATAAAAAGTCCCCGAGGTTCTTACCACAGAACATTAGGCACCCTGCACACGTCATTAATCGTCGTAGGCGACGTAGCAGTTGGCAGACACTTGAGTCATTTATAGGGAATTCGGTCGCTGCGCCAACTATAGAACGATCATTGCAGATTAGAATAGAATAGAATAGAAAGTTCTTTATTGCACACCTTAAAACTAACTTTGGAAAAACAAGTAACAATAATTAAATACAAACAGCACATACATATCGACACTCCCTACGTATAGTTGTGTATCTGCAAAACACAAATTTTACAGGAGAGCGTTTTTAAGATTTGAAAATGGTAAAATGCCTATAACTGGAGCCCTTTTTGAGATATTTCTGTGAAAATTGTTGAGATGCTCTTACTGTAGATTTAGTTTAAGATGGATTTTTTTTTTTATTTAAATCTATACTGGTTTAGATTTTATTACACTTACATATTTTTACGTCGTGCATAAAATGCCGTATGTGGCACATACACACTTTTTCGTGGGAACTTAGAAGAATGACAATATCGTAACTGCCTGTTACACGGTTATACTTAGGAGATCTATTTGACTAATTCTGTTTAACTGGTGTATACATGTTTAAACGTTGGAAATCGTATAATTTAATAATATGCTTCTACATACTTATTCTGTTTTGGCAATTGATTAAGCCTGGTTGACCAGTACTTATTACAGGTCGCCAGGCCCTAATTGCTGAATACTCACTTGCTTTCGAAACTAAGCCTTTTTTAGGTAGGTAGGTAATTTTGAGTAGTAAAATGTAAAACTGTATTCGTGATTTGGGGTTTTCCCACTTATCTTATTATTTTTTTGTTAATATTGGTCGTTCTTATATTATTATCTTAAATAAAACAAAAAATACAAGAGCTCAAAATACTATTTATTAGGGAAGTAGGTGCTCATCTAAACACAAAAAACCTGTTTTATTTCAAAAATAAGAAAAACAAAACCAACTAAGTAGTCTTTACTAGTAGTAGTATCGTATGGTAAAATCTCTTCTGGTGGGTGCTTCACACGTGAAACGTCGTTTTGGGATTTTGTCACAATCACCATTATGATTCCTGAATCATTATCAGCCTGAAGAAGTCCACTGCTGAACCTAGGCCTCCCCCACACATTTCCAGGAAGTACGACTCTGAGCCCTTTCCTTCCATCGACTTCCCACGATCTTAACAATGTCGTCAGTCCATCCGGTTCGTGGTCGCCATTCGAGAACCTTTATTCCCCAACGGTTGTCGGTTCTTCAAGCTATATGGCCTGCCCATTGCCACTTCAGCTTACTAATTCTAAGTGACCTTGGTTCTTCTTCGGATATCCTCATTTCTGATTCTATCACGTAGTGAAACTCCCAGCATATTCGAGTTTGAGCTGGTGCACGAGGCCAATAGTTAGTGACCACGTCTCAGTTCCATAAGTCATCACTGGCAACACGCACTGATTATAGACTTTTGTCTTGAGGCTCTGCGGTATCTGCGACGAGAAGATGTGGCACAATTTCCCGTCACAATATCTATTGATAAAATCCCAATGGCGAAAAAGTTCTCCCAATGAGCCACAAACTGCAGGTCTCTTTCAAAGTCATTCATTTTTTGTTAGCAGAAGAGAGAGATGCGGCCTGCTTGTGGAGACAAATCCACAAGTAAGTAAGTAGGCCGCATCTCTCTCTTTTTCCTTAAGCTGCTCAGAATTATTCCCTGACATACTTGGAGAGCCAATTGGCAATAGCGTCAGAGTGGAGGCTGGTGACGCAGGGCAGCCTAATAACTGTTCATATGGTAAGCCAACTGGTAATGTCGCTGGAGTGGGTACTGTTAACTCAGCGCAACCTAGGTCGTCATCTGGAGAGACAACTGGCAAGGCGACTCCATGCAGCCTAATTGGTCTATCTGTTGAGCTATAAGGTGTGCGTAATTGGGAGAGTCACACAATGATAATGGCATATTAATGCTTGAAGAAGACTGTAGCAGTAGGGGAGATTCAGGCATGTTTGCTGCCAAAGCAGGGTCATAGAAGCTATATTCCGGCAAATCAGGTTCAGGATAATTTTCTAAGTTTTCTGGGTCAGGTTTACAAAAGCGTGGCGACGACGAGCTAAAGGCAATGTCATTATTCCCTGTGTCATTGCTGGAGCCTCCACCACTAGCTTGCAAGGAAAATTGTAAGATATGGGAAGCTGATGGGACATGCAATTCAAAAGATGCAGGACTATCATCGTTAGTGTTCGTAGAATGCAAGGGGGAAATGCGCGGTGCAAGAAAAAAAAGGTTCTTCATCGCTGTCAGATATTATCTCACCTATTCGGCTTAGGTCATCCTCAATAAAAATTTCTGAGAATGGCACTGGAGATGCAACTTACAAACAACAACAACGGGGAAGATTAAACATTTTATGAAAATCGACTTATATTTCATGGGATAAAGAGCACCTTGCACTTTTGAAGTGCATTTCTGTTCATAACTCTGAAGATCCTTTTCAGATCCTCAACATTTTAATGGCCACCCTTGGAATTACCTTCTTTCCGACAAAAAAAAGAATCAACAAAATCGGTTCACAAACAACGAAGTTATCCGAAGTTGTTAATTGAGAAATCCTCCTTTTTGCAATTGGATAAAAATAATAGTTTTCGATTAAAATAACATGAAAACACAAACACAGAACTATGTAAGTGCATGGGTTACTATAACTTTAATTCAATAACTCTCCGATGTAAAGCTATGTAAAAGTCAGTTACCGAATTTTGATCCAACAACTTTTCAAAGTATAAATATGTAAGTGCCTAGATACACCTTATAATTATAGTGAATCCCGATGTATAAATATGTAAGTGCGTAGTTACACATTTGTACGTAGGGTATCAAAAATTCACTACCCGAGGAAGAACTGTGTAACGGGCAGTTACCGCCACCAGCACCTCATTCCCCCCCGCGTCAAAGTTTGTATGTGGAAGATACAGCATTATATGGCGGGAAAATAATGAAGTTGGACAGTTATACGATTAAGAAAAACGTACTTAGAGTAGACTTTTTATTTTTTTTGTAATTTATAATGATAGACTGGCATGTGTAGATGCCAAAAATGCATCAAACGTATAAGTGTGTATCTGGCAGTTAGACGAAGATACGTAGGGAGTGTCGATATAGCGATCTCTTCCAGCCAACCTTTGGATGGATTATTGCAGGACGGTTCAATTTAATCACAGATACAGTTATTGCTGTCACTTATTGTCGTTGATCGCCTTGATGTGGCCGTAGCTTTACTTATATAAATAAATTAAATAAATATTTTGGACAACCCACACAACACTATCTAGCCCAAACTAAGCAGAGCTTGTACTATAAGAACCAGATAGCTGATATAATACTTAATACGTCATGTTTTTTTTTTGTAAATATATACATAGAATACAATAGAACTCCCAGACAGAATCGACATCTGTGTTTCACCACACAAATATTTATTCTCGGTGGGGATCGAACCCGAGACCTACGTCACAGAAGGCAGAGCTACTACCAGCTGAGCTGAGAGGCCAGTCATAGTCAGTCATAGCCATAGTCAGTCTAGTTTCAGTCACTTAAATAAAGTAATGCGCAAAATTTGTGAAATGAAAACAACAAGAAAAATTACAATTAGAAATAAAACAGAAAAATGCCAAACAATCTATTCCCTTTTCTCAGTAAATATCCCCTCAGAACCCTTTGATCCAAGTGCGCACTCAAGATCTTTTGAGGGTCCTTCTACGACACACATGACACAGCGGAGCTATCTGCAGATAAACAATCTACTGAAGCTATGAGCTATTGCTTTAAGCGTTTTATTTTCAAAACTCTAGAATTGAACTAAAAAATCGGTTGTCTGTTAAGTCAGTTTACTGACGATAGTTTAACGTGCCAACGTCATACAGCTGTCCACGCGGACGCATCGCTCACTCAAGTAGGAGCGAGACAGATGTCGAACGCTGCCGAACGCGGAGGCCCATTGTGCCTCTTTGTCGTTCGTTCCGCGCTCTCGCTTGCACTTCAAGCCTTAAATGGAACGCTTCAGAGTGAGGTAACGCCGCATGAATCATGTTTTTTCGTGCGTGCGTGGGTTCGATCCCCACCGAGAACAAAATATTTGTGTGGTGAACATTGATATCTAATCTTTGTCTGAATGTTGTATTGTATTCTAAGTATGTATTTCCAAAAAAAATATACGTATTATATCAGCTATCTGGTTCCCGAAATACAGGCTTTGCTTAGTTTGGGGCCAGATAATGTTGTGTGAATTGTCCACAATGTTTGTTATTTATTTATATAGAAACACCGTGATTAGTAACTAATCACGGTGTTTTTGAGTGAGTAAGTAAATGTTGCCAGCCCACTATCTCTCTACTCTATAAATATATCCTTTAGAATAGGCCTTGGGGAAGCCTTCAATCTTGTCTGGCGTCCTTGAACTTAACCTACAAAAACACAATCTGCCATTTAATATCCGATCAGTAGGCCAACCATGAGCTCTGTCTGATTCTGTCTCTGGTTCTGGTTTTGAGTCTGTGTGAGTGTTGACAAAATAAATCCTACGTCAAAACGTCACACACACAGTATAATGCGCTGGTGAGTACTCACGCAGACTCAAACCAACACCAGAACCAGAGACAGAGCCAGACAGAGCTCATGGTAGGCCTACTGATCGGAGATAGTCGATACCTTATCAACCTTCGAGTGCCCCGGCTACTGAAGTCAGTTTCACGCATTTCAGATTTTCGATCATACCAGACAAGGCTTCAAAACCAATAACGTCATAGAACACCATTGACTATCGTCCATCCCGACACAGATGACGCAGCAGTCACTATGGTATTAGCCCTGATTTATGGCGTACTGAAATCTGAGGCTCTATTGTGAGATTCTCGAAGCCTCTCACACTTCCGGTTTGGTGACAATTGTTCGGAAAATGAGTACTCGTGGGTGGTTAAGGACCCTTTGTGTGTGATTCGTCAATTGTTTAGCCAGATTTGTTTAACAGGTATATTTCAACAATTAAATTCGAGTAGAAGTATCTGAATTAGGTCACTAAACAAATATAATATGGGACCAACTAGATTATGAATAAACATCAGAATCAGTGAAACATCTGCGGGAATATTGAAGCATACAATAAAACAATACTCGTCTTTTTTTGAAGTTGGTTTAAAATCACAGAACAAATTGAAAACATACTTTTTTAAGTCTATACAAACTACTTAGTAAGGTGAATGATCTATATACCAATTTAAAGATTTTCTTTTGGCCACAGACGCTTTGTTTTTCGTCTGCAACTTTCTGGTTTTTATTAATGGCTGAAAAAATCTAATGTCGATTTAAGACTTTGAAATTGCAAGATTCGAAGTAATAAAAACGAAAATTGAATAAGACTGAAGGGTAAAACTAGATTGTTTTGGAATGGTTTCTGAAAGGTGTCTTATTTGAGCTAACGATAAAAAAAAACTCTAGCAGTCATTGCACGGCACTTTATAGAGTTTGCTGTGATTTTATAAAATCTCCACCGATATTATATTTAATTTATCTAAACTTTATCTTTTCTACAGCCTAAGGGCGCTTGTACACGCTAAGAAAAAACGCCAGGTCTACCCAAGAATTCGTGTCGTAACTAGAAAATAACTGTGTACACTGCTCGCAGCGGTGCACGAAAAAAATCTTATCTGCGCAAGACACGACGCGGCGAACGTTGTTGCGGAGCGGCGGAGGGCGGTGTAGTAGGGTTGAGCCAGCCCAGCCAGGTAGTTTTAGTTGTGCTTGTTATTACTTGCGCGCCCTACGCCCGACTGACGACTGCACGAAAAAAATCGTGTCGTGTACACATTTTGATTGGTCTTGTCTGCGGAAGACACGAAAAGTTTTCGTGTGTGGAACAGACAAAATTCTTGTCGTCTACACGAAGAATTTGTCTTGTCTGCCGCAGGAACGGCAAATTTTCTTAGCGTGTACAAGCGCCCTTAGTCATAGTGCTTAGGCTGGTGTTACATAATTGGAATCCATTTTGGTGCGTAGGCGGTATACAAATTTAAAATTGATTTGTAATTCAACCATAGTTCAAATTTTATGTTTGTACCGAAATATTCTCAAACGAAGCCTACACAATTTATTACAAATCAAAATATAGAAAACTAGCGTATATTTTTAACTGCAAAAATTAACAAGTTTACTTATTTTTATAATTCTGTGTAAATCCCAAAATAATCTGTTTTGAATCTCCAACTAATATAAACGCCTTCAGCCTATTTACGTCCGTACTGTAAATATCACCTGAAATGTACCTTATTTACACTAATTTATGACCATGTAAAATGTATTTTCGCAGTTACACACGGGCGATATGGGATGGAGGGCAGTATAACATTCAAAAGTACACACGTACTGTATGTGCGATGAAGCGTAGTAGTTAATGCTAAAAATAAATTTAAGGCGCTTTTTTGTCTTTCTCGGTTTTGAAACAATCTAAAAATAAGTTGCTAAAATTACAACAGTTTGTGACGCTTTTACATCATCATCATCATCATTTTAGCCCGGTATCACCCACTGCTGGGTATTATAGGCCTCCTTCATTTTCTGCCAGCCTCCTCTGTCCTGTGCGGCTCTTGTACAGGGGTTTCCTGCAACTCTTACGATGTCGTCGACCCATCGCGCTTTCGGACTCCCCAAATTTCTTCGGCCTGACTTTGGCCACCATTCGGTCAAGGCTTTACTCCACCGGCCATCACTACGCCAGGTGTCCTGCCTAACTCCACTTGAGATTTACCGCCCTGTCACCGACGTCGAAGACCTTTGTACGACGACGGATCGTTCGCTTTTACATAGTGCTGGTATAAAAATGATGGCTTACACTAACCTTGCATTATCTTAGTATATTACATTGTAATGGGTTTTATATCAGGGCTCCGGTGTTCCACGGCCTTAAGTTATTATATCCTTGTACTTTGTAACACCGCCGGTCCTAAGTTCAAATTCGGGCGAGCAATTTACGAATTTTGTACGTAGCAAGTGTAACGACAACAGTAAATTGTGATAAACAGCATTGTCTCCCTGTAGCCTCAAAAACGATGGAATGGAAATTGCTACATAAATTTAAATTTTTAGGTATTGTACTGTATTTTACTTCATTTTGAATTGGATAAAAACTACAGTTTTCAAACGAGTTTTTCAATGGATATATAAAAAATCGTTTTAATTTTTTGATCGCGTTTTTATAGGATTGGCAACGTCAATTTTGTTTGTGTTGCTATGTTATAAATATTTTATATGACGGGCAGCTATTTTAGAAGCGCAAGTTGAAAGAGGGTAATTGAAGAAGAACATGGCTGTTATACCTACCTCACAAAATTAAATTAATGAAATTGAATTTAATTATCATGTATAATTATGTTAATGATTATAGATTTACCTATTATTTAAATATAATAGATATAGATCAAATGTTGTTGCATTATAATAGCAACAGGTTATTTTAAGTTAGGGCCATTTCGAGATGGCAAATTAAAAAAAAAACCTACCTTACATAAAGTAGGATAATGACAGGATGATGATGATTTGCCTGGCAGTATTTACTTATTTAGTAATGTTCTGACCATTAAGGCTAAAAAAAATGCAAAATACATTATTTCAAAATGAAAACCTCTTCTTTTCAGTTACGAGATAAACTCAAAGGTCTTAGAATCATTCTCAGTATAACGAGAATGCACTTTTAAAAGCTTTTGAGCAAATCCTGAATAGAAGTGACGTTAGGGTTGTAAAGGATTTCTAACGAAATACACATTTATTTGACCTTTAAATTTTTTTTGTTATAAGATGGCTTACCTGATTTGAGGTCAACCAAGACATAGGTATACAAAATTGTTATTATGCAGATCGAGAACTTAAAACGGAAACTGTTTCTATTTTTATTAAAACATGTTTGGACTTGCTAATCCAAAACATCGATCTAAAACCACTTCATACCAAAGCTGTTCAGTATTCAGAACTGGATCACCATAACATTCAACAAAAATACGCACTAAAAACATATCTATCGCCATCCGTGGGACATTTCCGATGCTATGGAATAAGCCATATTAAGTACTGTCAGCTACGTCAATATCCCAGTGTTGCTGCTTGCATCCCGGAATGTAGTTCTCGACAAGACAAAAAATTTACTTAACAAAAGCAAAAAATTACTAAGCAAAAAATTTAATTTACAAGTATACCGACGTACCGGTAAACTTGTATTTCAGCGTTGGATTTTTCAAATATCTTAACTTTAATTTAACTAGAGATTTTCCTAGCTTTAAAACGTTTCAAAGTGAACCTTGTTGCACAGCTGAATAAATAAATGCCTTTTGACTTGACTACATCCTTATTTTTTTTATATTAGTACTTAGTGTCGAAGTAAAAATCGATCTTATAAGATGTCTGTGTCTGTGTTACAGTCATGCATGAGTCATCTATAAAAAAATATAAATATAGAATCACACACTTCACCAAGAAAAATCCAGCATGCAAACCATGTGTAGTACATAAAAAATTATAAACTAAATTATTCAATAATTCAATATGATATTTATAATTACAACTAAAATTAAATATCAAATTAACATAAATAATAATAGATTGTATTGAATTCAATTAAGAAATAAATCATTTACCCTATAAAAACACTTATTCACTAACCATGAATACAGTTTTGCTCTAAACTTATTGTAAGGCAGTTCCCTGATAGCTTTAGGGATTTTGTTAAATACTTTTATTGCCATTAGGTGGCTGTTTTTGCGACATAGAGCAGTTTTATGACTTGCGATCAATAACCGTGTTGGGTCTCTCAATTTCAATTTAGAATTAAGCTTATCCTCATACCGATTGAAAAATTTACTATGCTATTTAAATTTATTACAAAGCAACATGCCTGATATATGTAAAGTCCTGGCAAGGTGAGCAATTTTAATTCTTTAAATAGAGACTTATCAACGTTTGTGGCCGACTGTCCCAATATACCCCAAAATTCCAAGTCATGTCACGTCCGCAACCACATTGGGATCTTTTTATGTATCACGCATAGTAGAGTTAGTTTTTATGGGGCAGATTATACCCGGTTAATTGCTAAGAATGGGGCGAATCAGCACTTTTTCAGGCTACTGAGACCAGATAGTGAATATAGGTAATAAGGGGTTAGTGGTGTTGAATTTTACTAGTGTTGTTTACTCATGTTTACGGGGCTTTAAGCCCGTCGAGTGGACGGTCAGTTTTACGTGAACCGATAATATTTTTATGCTTTACTTAATTTGACTTGACATAAAAGTCAGGGTAAAGTTTTATAACAAACCAAGCTATCTTGCTTTTATCGTTCATGCAGCATATTTAATTAATTTTAAAACAGTGTCTAACGAGTTTGCAACCCCATCGTAAATTTATTAAAGTTTTTTTATACGACTAGCTGATAGAACTGGCATAATGGCCCACCTGATGTTAAGCAGTAACCATTGCCTATAACAAAGCCTTGCCCCGTAGGTCACGAGCGTCAGGATCGTGTCGTAGTACTAGCCTGCGTCCATCAACTTGAGGCATACATAAATGTTAAAAGTATCAATTAATAAAAAACATAAGCGCAGCGCATAAGCATTGCCATTCAGCGTGGCAATGCCGCCAGCGTCTTGGGGACGCTTCCGTCTGGCACTGATTTGGATCAGTTGAGCTATCTCTAGATCGTTTGTAACGATCTCCAGATAGCTCAACTGTTTCTTGTGTATTTTGTACATTTTGTAAATATTTGTTTAATTGTAAGTTTCTTTGTGTAAATAAACTTTACTACTACTAGGAATATTATCTTGGTGAACTGGTTCATATTAATAAAAAACTAATTTTATGTTCTTTTTGACAGGTCCAACGCTGAGTTTTGTCCGCTCAGTCGCTATGCATGATTAAGTCATAAACATTACATAAATTAATTTTAACGTTTGTCGAATTAATCATTTTTTATATAAAGAAAACTAGCTTAATACACTTTTCAAAATAAAAGGCCCACCATCCCATTATCACTTAAGGGGTCAAATTATTTAAATAAGTCTCGCATCTTGCAAGTGGCGGCCTCCACTATGATTTACGAAGCGGGTTCATTAAATACTTATGTAAAGTGTAATGGAGTTGTATGAATTTTAATATTGGCCTCATTTCGACCTTAGCTGACACTCGTTAGTGGCCGATGCTCACGCCCAGTGTTGGGATGCAACTTTTTTAGCCGTTCCACTATTTAATGCGCGCATAGAAATAGTTTAGGCTTTTATTTATGTATTCGGGCGGAATGAAAATGTTCGTCGTTTTTCAACTTGATTTGTTCAACGTATCACGATCGCATACTACCTTTTGAAACTGAATAGACAGAATACACCGATAAGTTAACGTCACAAATTATTTCAAAATGTATTCATGATCAAGGCACTGGTGCAAGCGAAAACCGACTCTAAGGTAACGAACACTTTCATACCACGACTGTACATAGGCGTTACACACTTACGACCGCTTACCTATCAAACGAGTGGTTCAATCCACCCCTAATATTAGTCTGATTTAGATTTAATTTAGATTTGGCATGCAGATATTAAATATGTTGTTAATATAGGTAGTTTGTTACCTAGATTAACACACAGGCTACTGTTTATGCCGAGAAATTAACAGTAATGAGGCTACACGTGAACCAAGCTGCGGGCGGTTTCTAACACAATAGCTGGCATTATTACTGTGAGTAATTTATTCCAAGAAACCTATAAATAAAGAATAATAAATAATTAATGCTTTTAAAAAAATTGGTTCAGTTTCCGGTCTTTTTTCTGGACGTCACTACCGTGTTAATATTCATTACCGTAATGATGGTGTGTCCGCGTCAAGGGTGGAGCTAAACTCTACCACTTGACGGTACCCTATTTATGACTCGCTTTGTATTTATATTTTGCAGAGTTCTTCAGGCTTTTTATGAACAAATTGTTTTACAGAACCACGGGTTTGAGGAAAAACATTTAATCTTTTGGTGCAGTAAAAATAAGATCTACTTAATAAAGAGCTTAATTCAAATGTAATTTCATTATCATCAACCGGGTAAAGTTTACTTCTGGACATATAAATCCTCTGCCGTTTCCAGGAAGAATGATGTTGAAGCTTCACCTTGCACTGACCTGCACTTTTTACAAAGTAGTCGATCTATTGAGCCCTACGCTCTGTTTGCTCTAGAAAAAGTTTAAAAATGTATGTAAAAAAACAACGTTCAAGCAATTTATTTGGCTCACTGCATTGCATGATATCCTACAAAACTAACAGAATAAAGTAAATAACATGTCCACAACAACCGTCCAAATGAGACGACATGTTCAGTTCAATTCACATATAAATATTAAACGAAATTTTTGTGCCAATTTCCAAAACAAATGTATTCAAATTAAAATTGCACAATATTGACATTCCCCTGCGTGTAAATATAGTTTAGTTTACACGACTCGCGTGCCGCCGTAGGGGTGGCTGGGGGGGGGGGGGGGTGCTAATGGGGTAAAAACTGTAATTGTGTGTAAGCTACAATCACGCGACTTGTTATATCGAAAAACAAATTCACTGTGTTGCAAGTTGACGTGTTGTTTAATTGTTGTGTTGTATTATCACGATGTATTTTCAGAACGCAGTAGTAGCCTAGAAGAGCGTATTACCTACATTTGAATTATAACAAAATTAAAATCAAGATATCACGAAGGTGTAACATCTTTTTGAATACAAGCATAATACCACTTTATACTGGCTCACGGTTGAATTTAGCAGTAAAATACTGAGTTCAATGCAGTTATTTAAGGAGGCAGGGGTGGCCTAGAGCAATGTGCTATATCTAAGTGAATTTTTCTGTAGTTCAAGCAACATTACTTATTCTCTGTTCTAGAAAATTGACGTATTGACAATTCAATTCCAAGAAATTTCTCTTCCACAAGAACGATTCATTCAAATATCGTTTTGAGTCGCAGATCTAGAAAACTGAGTTGACGTGGAGTATTGAAAATTCACTGCAAAGAATATTCACTTCCACACAAACGATTTGTTCAAATAGAAAGACGCCGCATTCGACCTTCTTAGTTCTCTACGATCGCAGTATGCGTTCAACAAAGAATTGGACACGTTAGTAGACAAAAGACAAGCTCTACGAAGACGCTACGTCGCTACGCCGTAGAGGCTACGTAGTGGTAGGTATGAAGTCACAAAAGAACTTCATCGTTGTCATTTCCATTTTCTCGCTGCACCGCAGACTTATCGTGTGTGGCGATGAAACTGGCGGCTCACACGACGATCTGGAATATTGGTTCATTTTCAAGTCTCATTTATTACAGCTTCTACTCCACACGACGTTCTAGCAAATTTTTTGATTCATTTTCATGCTTATAGTCGGAACAAAAGTCTCATTAATTACGCACCAGCTGCTCCCTAAAGATATACCTTAACAAACCTTTTCGACGTCAAAGCCTTATTTGTGGTGTACCATAATATGCATATTTTTTTTAATTACGGTTATAGTTAATTCCAAATGATATATTTATTCAAATCATTTATTAGTTCCAAAAAATCTATATGACTTTTTCCGCCAAGTTCGTGACCAAACCACAGTTTTATATACTCTCCCGTGTTTCCTTTATAAGAGGGCGGGCAAAGGCTCCGTTCTTATTTCCGGTTCGGCGGGTGTGACGTCACATCCGGAAACGAACAGCTCACCGAGACACTCCGATAATGATATGCCTTTTCTTTTACGTTTTTACTTTGGGTTGAAGTTAAATTAACAAAATAAAGGATTTGCTATTTGAAAAATTGGTTTCTTGTTTAAAAGTTTTTAATGGTTTTTTTTTTTTTTTTATATTTGATAGCTAAGCATTTAGGCTGCGATCACACCTTAATACATACGGTTATTGACATAACCTTATAAAATAACGGTTGGTAAATGTATTATCAAAGAGAAAACTGTAGTTATTTAAGGCTCAAATGCTTACGTAGGATGATCAATAATTAAGACCTAACATATTATCACTGACGATATGAAAATCATAATTAAATATCTTAGCAGGATTTTTATAATGTCCCAAAAATTAAGAGCCAAGCGGGATTTGAACCCGCGACCTTCCCCTTGTTCGCAGCCTCGTACCAAGGGGAACTTAAGACTTGTACTAAACACTATAAAACCAATAAAACCTTAGCAGGGTTGCTAATGTCAATTTGTGAATTTCGATTCGGGTTCGATGATGATGATATTTTCTAATAAAGTAAAAGTAATATTAATCAAGTCGTAAATTAATATTTTGTACATTTTGTAAATATTTGTTTAATTGTAAGTTTTTTTGTGTAAATAAAGATTTTACTTACCTACTTCAAAAAAAAAAAAAACAAGTCGATGTATCTTGTTATAACTATGGCAAGTAAGAACTTGTATACACAACATGGCGGCCGCGATCACAACTATCATCGAACGGCTTGTTTTCCAAGCAAATGTTTGGTTCCGCCAAGTTTTGACGCACACACACAAGCAAGACACATCACTAGCTTTGGCACTGGTTTCTGACAAGCTCAAATCATTTTAAGTAATTAGTGTACCACTTATTTACGGTACCCTAATAATATTACAATCTAGGCAAGAAGCAATGTATGAAGTAAAATTAAGAAGTGTTAAAAATATAAGCATGTATGTATATACTATTATAAAATTAGTGTAGGAAGTAGTAGAAATAAAGGTTCATTTTATTTTATTTATTTATAGTATTTTTACCACAAAGTAGTATTAACAGGAATCTTATTTTTAACTGCTCTAACTTTAGCATTTTTCTTTGGGCTTCCTAGCAATTTGGCTGAGGAAAAATGCTAAGGGCGTGTGCAAATATGTTAAGATTGGAGTCGGGATTATTGCAGTCTCACTCGCACAGCACGCGAGAGAAAGAGAGGTCCGTGACACTTGTCTCATTCATCTTAGTAACTGTTGGGAGTGTCTGTTTATATTGTGACGTCAATTATTTCTGGCACGCTGTTGTAATAAAAGTTATTTCTTCAGTGTAAACAATTTAAAATTAAGCTTTTTCCCTGCATAATTAGATCGAGTTTTAACAACAAAGAAACTTCTATTGCGGATTAAATCGCTTTCAGCCGCCCATCGTTTACCCTCTTTGAGGCGCACATATTTTCCTTTCATCACACTGGTTTTAAAGTACTGATGATGGCAGTTTCATCATCAGTACTTAATTATGAAGACTATGACCAAACTTCATCATCGTCATCAGCCTGACGAGGATCGGCATCGGATATGAACACATTTATTTGTTTTCACGATAATAAGCGATTATGTGTATTACTTACTTTTATGTTTAAAAAAATATTTGAATAATACTCGTACACAAATATTTTTTTATTTTTGTTTGTTAAAAATAAATTAAATTAATTGTATATTCCATTCGACCATGACACTGACTTATTAATAAACGATTTGTATTTGTTTTGTATTTGATCTACTGGAAAATTACGCCTTCTAATAAATATTTCCAGGAAAACCCAATACCTTACAAGCCTTTCCTTGTTCCAGGTCTAGGAGCGCTGCCAGGATCCAACTTCCCGGAAGGGTTGCGAGCGGAGCGGCCGTACTTTGATGACGTGTCGCCTCGCAACGTGACGTCAGTCGTCGGTCAAGTAGCGGTGCTGCGGTGTCGAGCCAAGCACATAGGAAATAGAACTGTAAGTGAATAGAGATACGGTGGTTTTTGATTGCATATTCGACGATCCAAACAAGTTTACACACTGTTTTTTTTTAAACTATGAGAGCGTTTGATTTTTCCGTTATGATTAAAGATCTTAAAAATAGAAGCCAGTACAAAATAAACTGAATAAAATATTAGCAAAAAATTTTTGTATAAATTGGTTTCAAATATTCCAAGAAACGCAAATTGTTATGATTAAATATTATCAAAGAGCAAAGTTAGAGGAATAATCAGCAAATCATAACAATTTAATTTGAGCCTAAAAGCGGGATTCCTTTGCAAATTGAAATAATTCCTCCTTCAAAGGGAACTATTGTTCGGGTCGCAAGTGCCAAGATAATTTATCTGTGCCATTCGGAGAATACCTCCATGATAGGCTGGCTGGTACACGAGGAAATAACAAACGCAGAGATAGATCTTTTGATGCATTTTGAATAAAGGTTTTTTTTTAATGATCTGAAATAACCTCTCAATAACGAACATATAGAATTATTATTATTCATGTTTGTGATCGATACAACACGCAAATCACTAGTGACAGCGGCCCCGCCGAATGGTGAAGGTAAACATCGTGAGGGAACCCGCGGCTTAGTCAGCTCGGCACGTATTGACCATGTCTTTCCTGTGGATTAGGCGGACTAAGCTGTCAGGATGGTATAGGTGCTGGGCAAACCTATTCATCTAAAACTCTGTCCCAAGCACTATAGCATCCCGCGATTAGGGCTTGTGGAATCACCAGTTGCTTTTGACGCTAAATTAATCATCTACATCAATAGATGCAAAGGCCAGTTTACTTTTACCTGTACCTACCACAAGCCTACCACAAGCTCTGTCTGGATCTGTCTCTGGCTCTGGTTTTGAGTCTGTCTAAATAAATACTACGTCGAAACGTCACACACACAGTATAATACACTGGTGAGCACTCACACAGACTCAAAACCAGAGCCAGAAACAGAGCCAGACAGAGCTCGTGGTAAGCCTAATGGTTCCTGTAAAAGCTCTGCTTAATTTAGGGCCAGATAGTCTTTATGTGGATTATTCACAAAATGTATTTAATTATTTGTTAACAATTGTCATTGTTTATTTCATTTACTTAATCAATATTATTTTATCTGTTAATTATTTGCTAGTGTGTCTGAGAACGGCATTGGACGGCTATTCAATCATCGTAAGGCCGAGCATAAATTACTTATTATTGCGCAAGATAGTGAGGCTTAGTGGCGGGCGGGAATAGCTGGGAGCAAGTTACAGGGTGTTAACTGTTGTATGCTGAAATACTTCTAATTAAGCCTGGAATAATTATAGTAACCCTCCATAATAGAGACAGGAAAATGGATGAATGGACGCGTTCATAAAAGTGGACCTTAAACATAAAATAATATTGCGCTCGTATTAATATATAAAATTACTCATTTCCCTTTGTTCTGGCTTGTTTACAAAAGGCGTTATATAAAATATTAACGGTACTAGATAATGATATACGCCAGTTTTCAATATTAGATGCTGTGTTTTAATTTTAGGATGACTTGATAACTAAAATAATGTTTTGTTTGGTATGAAAGTTGCATTGGCTGATCATATATGCTTCAAATACATGGGCGTAGGGCAGTGCTTCTTAGGACAAGTTCCTAACAAGCGTGACCTACGAGGCAATGCTTTGTATTGTGGCAATGGTTACCACTTATCATCAAGTGAACCATAATAATGCTTGTTCCATCAGCTAGACAATAAAAATAAATAAAAAATAAGCTGTCAGGATGGTATGGGAGCCTATTCCATCTAAAAATCCTGTCCCAGGCACTATAGCGTCCCGTAAGTAGGAGCATGAGTAATCACCAGTTGCCCCTGACGCTATAGATATCATCTACAATATAGATGATTTTTTTCAAACCAGTAATTTCAAGTGCGCCTCAGAAAGGCTCCTTTCGTGCACTGAACTTTTTAAATTCTACAACATGCCGATTTCCTTTCAATGTTTTCCTTCACCATTTGAGAGTACTAGCATGTCATCTTACTGGAATAAAATAAATGAATCTGAACCTGAAATCTTTGCTTATATTATGGCGCTAGGTTGGTACGCAAATATTTATTATTTATATTGTAAAAAGGGTTAAGTGTTAACCCTACAAGTTAGTATATAGATAATGGATTGACATGTAGCTTTGATAATGACAAGATGGCGTCTAACTAAGGTATTATCGTTACCTGTAATAACAGAGCTATATGCAACGGTCGACAGATTGTAATTATAATCATTATCTGATGGTCATGATTGAATAATTAATTGACCTCGCAGAATGGACAAAATTATTTGCATACTAATTAGATTTCATGATCTAATTAAATTATTTTTAATAGTTGTAATTTGTTACGGGATATTAGCGTAGTAAATAAGAACGATTTTGTTTAAAATCATTCAAGTTTTGATCTTCTTTTTTTGAGACATCTGCATCGCAAAGTATCAAAGATAAAAGTTTATATTTTTGGCTTGAAACGGGTCATATCATGCGCGTAACTTTATGTCTCTTTCAAAAAGATACCATACATATCATAATATGAACATCATAAAATTTCGTTTCCACGCGAAATAAGCGCTTGTCCAACCATAAAAAGATATGACAGCGAATCCAAACGAAAACAATATATATGGAATGCACCACAGAACACGTCAGGTCCCTATTTATTTTCGGCAACAGGATCCAAGGTCCATTAATATGGCGTTCAGCGGAGCGGCTATGGAAGGCTCGATGGGATGTCGACAATGAAAAATGGGCCCTTAGGGTCGGCAGGTGGTCAAAAGGGTTTTGAAACTCAAGTCAAGATTGAGATTGATGGATTAGAATATTGCCAAACATCTTGAGAAATCTAAGATACCCTCTTTTCATCGTATAACTATTATTTGGATATCCTCGTGTAACAATTTTTAATGGGAAAATTTCGTAACAATTTGACTCTACTGGATTTTGAGTGGGTTTATCTTCGCCTATCACTAATACATTAACTGACAGAACACGAACGAACAACGAACTTTCCTTTATATGAAATTACTTAACGTGCCCTACGAGGCTGAGAATGCTTTGTTATAGGTGATGGTTACCACTTAACATCAGGTGGCCCATATGCTTGTTCCGTCAGCTAGTTGTATAAAAAACACTGCATCAACCAACCACTGAGAGATGAAATGGTGCTAAGTCTTACACAGTGTAATTGCCGACACCCATACCTTTCAAATCAGAATGTGAGCCAGTTTTAGCCACTGTTCATATTATTCTTATGAACTTATTTCTTTTGCATAAAAATACAATTGTCAGGCAATTTGTTCCTTCTTTACTTTGGCGACCATCTACTTAAAAAGAAAAGCATAGTTAATTTTATTATTTAAAGGTTGTAAACAGTCTGTGGACGTTCCATCTTGCTTAATTACAGAGCTAAGGCCGGCTTACTCTAATTACGTACAAAAACAAAGAGTGCCCGAAAAGCGGGGGAATTTATTTTCTAATTTCTCAGACTCGCCATTGAGAATTTGAAACGTTTATAAATGGCGTTACTCCTCAAAAGCAGCTAAGTTAAACGAGCAATATAGCAATTGTAAAGGATGACTGATCATCCTTGTGGCGGAAAGGCAACCAGCCTCTTCAAAAAGCCAATAGAAATTCAATCAGTTTATTTATTTATAACCATTGCCCCACTCTTACAGGAGTACCCTAATACGATAGCGCAGCCTTTCACTATCAGAATTTGAGTTAAATCAATCTGATCTGACTGGCCTCTCAGCTCAGTTGGCAGTAGCTCTGTCTATGGAGCCGTAAGTTGTGGGTTCGATCCCCATCGAGAACTAGTATTTGTGTGGTGAACGCAGATATTTGTTCTCTGTCTGGGTGTCATATTGTATTAAATAAATTCACGACCTTAGATTGGCTAAGGTCGTCAATTTAGTCGTGTACCAATAAGTTTTTCTGCTCAAAAATAAATGTATGTACATTATGCCAGTGCTCTCAAACGGTGAAGGAAAACATAGTGATTGTGGATTGTACATCATATTTATTTAATTTATTGTTTTAATCAAAAAATTAAGCACTTCTTGAAGCTAAGTTTAAGTGTCTTATTTTTTTGGCTAGTTTGAGGGCTCTTCCTAAAAAAAGTAAAACATGGTTCGCGTCAGTTTGACCTTAGTTTAACCTTAATCTTTAGTAACTTGATATGGCCTTGGGGTCTTGTAATCTACTGGGTTAAACTTCAAGTAGTGTAATTGAAAACTTACATTTCGGGTGTATTGATGTTGAGGTTTCTGTGACAAACTTAGTTACAAAGCTCTTAGTGGAACAGAGATTGTACTACAATTTTAGAATATGAAGATTTATACACAAGGTTTGTAGAGGTCATAAATCAAAATAATGATTGCATAGGATTTTTTGCAGTAGCATTTTAAACAATACTAAGCAAAACGTTTCCTATACGACATGATGCATTTTAAGTAATTTTAATGTAAACTTCTTCAACATAATTTAAATTGAGCCAATACTTTTGCCAGACTTATTTCAAACATTTGGTGTTAAATTCAGTCCATATTCCAACTACATAATATTTATTTATTTATTTTTGTAAGCCTCCTAGAACTACGTATTTGTTTTACACGATAATATAATTAATATTTGTATTATCAGTTGGTTAGATGCGAGTGCCATTATACAATTTTACATTTTATTTGATTTCTTTGCAATATTTTATTTTTATATACTCGTACCTATTGTTATTATTGTTTTCTTGTGTATTTGTTTTATGCATATCGTTCTGGTTATAGGTCATCCCATTGTCGGGCAAATGCCTCCCCCTTCTGGCAAATGCCTCCCCCTTGCATGTTCGTTTGTCGCTAGTGAGCTTGGTCCACAGGATGCCCAACTATATTCCACCTATAGCATTCAACATTATTTTCACTCTGCAGGTATCCTGGATGAGGAAACGGGATCTGCACATCCTGACGTCACACATCTTCACGTACACCGGAGACGCCAGGTTCAGCGTCCTGCACCCAGAGCCGTCTGACGACTGGGACCTGAAGATAGACTACGTGCAGCCAAGGGATGCTGGCGTCTACGAGTGCCAGATAAATACTGAACCCAAAATCAACATGGCAGTTATACTGCTGGTTGAAGGTAATTTATTGAATACTTGCCTTTTATGACTGGTCTCTCAGCTCAGTTGGTTTCTGAGCTCTGTCTTCTGCGCCGCAGGTCGTGGGTTCGAACCCCACTGAAAACAAATATTTGTGTGGTGAACACAGATTGTTCTCTGTCTGGGTTTTAATGTATTCCTAAGTATGTATTAGCAAAAAAATAAAAAATTGCTCTGCTTAATTTGGGGCTAGATAGTGTTGCGTGGACTGTCCACAATATTTATTTATTTATACTACTAAGCCACACGGTCTACAAAATTGAACCATTCGAGGACCTTTTATTCGTGACCAATCTACCCTTGCAATGCCCAGAAGTATCACGACTTGAACGTTGCTAGAAAAAAATATTTAGTCTCATTCGCCCAGTCATGTCACTCGCTACCAATATCTTTGGGACATCACAGTAGTGCAAACGATATTTTGCCTCAAAACAGCAATATTTGTATTGTTGACATTGATTGATGTTATTTCCTACGACGTTTTTTACACACATACTAGCGGCCACCCGCGGCTTCGCTCGCCGTTACCGTTCCCGTTGAAAAAAAAAAAACCTTTTAAACCTTCTCTGGACCTCCACAAATCATTCACGTTCCAGCCGTTATTGAGTTATAGCGTCAAGGAAAACCCGACTTATTTTTATATAGTAGAATATATTAAATCTAATTCCACTTCGTTTTAGTAGGTACTATTTTTTGTAGCATGACATTATTGCGTAGAAACCGCAAAATCTTGACTTGCCACTCACGGCTGCGCCCGTCATTTCTTCCACCTACCATTTCGAGCTAATCTCAGTTCTCTCCAATAAATTCTCATCTGAATGGGCATTTTTCCCAGCATTGTTGGCTGGGGCCCAGTTTGCGCCCGTGAGCGATGGTATCCACTCTGTATCGCAGCATTAGCCGGGCCCCTAATATGACGCGTGACGAATGCGGGATTAGTGCGCCGCGTTGTGTGAGCGCGCACCACGCACGACCTATGGATGTCATACATTACTTTATGCTAAAGATGGGGGTAACCCTCACGATGTTTGTATGCGATGAAACGTTGAGGAATACAAGTTACATAATTTATACATTTTGGTATTTGAAGAGCTCGTGTGTTAGTTCATTCTTAGAGAGTACTGTTGGTCTAGTGGTAGTGGCCCCGCCTTCCGATCGTGGGTTCAAATCCAGTCGTGTACCTACCAATGAGTTTTTCTGTCGAAAAAATGTGCACTATGCCAGTACTCTCAAACGGTGAAGGAAAACATCGCGAGGAAACCGACATGTCGTGGAACCTAAAAAAACAAAAAGTTCGAAAACATGTGTCCAGTGCACGAAAAGAGCTTCTTTGAGACGCACTTGAAATCCTATCACCACGCTTGGTTTGAAAGAAGCAGTGGCACGATAAGAAGAAGTTCATTCTTAAAGGCCTGCGCACATCGAGGCGGTGGCGATGGCGATCAGCTGTAGCGCTGTCAAAGATAATCGCCATCGCTATCACCTGTAGGTAATTCTTAAACATCAAGGAAATTGTAAAATCAGTATTTCATGCCCATTATTTTCATAATTGGTTTCTAGAAGAACAGAATCATTATAAAATATTCCACATAAAAAATACTTTACAAAGATTTTATTATTTTTATTTTAATATTCTATCAACCAACCTCGTCGCTAGCAAAAACAGAATGTATAATGAAGAATTGAAATTGTCCGCGCATGTATTATGAGGGGTGAATTGCAAACGACCCCAAATTTAAGTAACGGTTGATGAAATCATAAAGACATTATCTCAGAATGGCCTAATTTCGCTTTAACGTGAGATGTAATTACACTTATTGTACTGGAATAAGTTGAACTCAAGGCTATGTTATTTTATAAACTAGGCTTATGATTTACTAGCTACTATCCGTGACTTCACTTGGGTGTTAGTAGTGATTGCTTACATGAAGATTTAAAGCGCTTTACTTCAGGGTTATTTCGTTTTTCTACTCCGTAAATCCTGTAAGAATCTACCTAGTGTTAATACCTACTTAGTAGTGGTACTGAATAAGTATTATGTAACTAGCAACGAAGCCCGGCGTTTTCTGGGTATTCCAGAATGTTAAAGAACATTAAAAAACGTTTCTGGGCATTCTATTCTAGAACATTTTGACAAAATCTAAAACTTATAGAAAATTATTTATAGAAATTGTTGACAGAAAAGGATAGACGTAGATTTTTGCAACATTTTGCATTGATGCTGTTCCTATTCGTCGTAGCATTGCTTATAGCTTTCCCAGATAAATGAACTATCCAGCACAAAAAGTATGATTCAATTCGGACCAGCAATTCGTGAGATTAGCGCATTCAACCAAACTATTTAGCTTTCTAATATTAGTATAGATTAAAGTACATTATTACAAGCTACTCCTTCATTATTTTTCTCGCATGTCAAGGGTACACTACAAGTTAAACGTAAGTTGATATTTCGTAACAAAGTATTCTTTGCCAATCAATATCAACCTTTACGGAAGACCAGCGTAGGTAGTTGTCAACCCACATCATGCTGAGTTAGGTTCTATTTCTTAGCACTATGGCTAGGTAACTATCTCTTTTTGCTATTGAATTTGTTGTTTAGTCTTTTGGAAGTTCGTGACCAAGCAATCAATGGCTGAATGGTGGCTAGTGCATGCTGTCGTAACAGAAAACGAATAAAATATAGTAAAACATTAAAGTTCATATTCTGTTTACTTTAAAGTTCAATTTAAAGTAACATTAATAAATAAATATAACAACATAAATGATTCTAAAATAAGCATTTATTATTGAAGTGTGGTTACTGTACATACGTCTAATCAGCCCGAACTAATTTACGTAATACCGCATAAAATATTTTAGATAAGTTTAGTTCGTTTGCTCTCATCTTTCCTTCTCCTATATTCTGTAAGACTTAAAATAAATGCAGACAAAGTCGGGTGTAGCCACTGGTTTTTATAATACGACAAAAAACAAAAGAATCCTTTATTAAACATGATGTCTCGCAAACAAAAGACAATAAAGAAAACCCAGCAATAACTAAAACAAAGCAATTTTATGAGTTTGATTAATTTTCTTGAAGTTTGACCGGAGAAGTTACTCCTAAGAATTTAACTAAGGTTTCTGCAATTTGAAAATACCAACCATCTAGTAAAGTATTTCTGATAGCAAATGCTTCGGAAGGATTTTGTTTTGAAAATATTTAGCGAAGCCTGAGTTGATTCGTATTCTTACTTTCAAGTCAGTTAATCGTGTTAAGCTTTGCGCCTAAGCGATCTGCGATGGCGATCAGTGAAACGCTGTTAAATATGATAGCGATATTTGACAGCGTTTAACTGATCGCCATCGCCATCACCTAGATGTGCGCAGGTTTTTATAATTTTAACCAATTAATTCAAATCATCCCGATTTTCATACACACAGTACAATCATTTCATCATTGTAACGATTTCGACGTAAATAAGCGCCTTTTCTGACATTTAGTAAATTAAAAAAAAAACAGGAGAGAGTCTGTTAAGAAAGAGAGCCGTCATGGCCAAATTGTGAACTATAGGGATACGCATAGGGACTAGACTAGAGACTGATTTGTGCTCCACTTACATATTTGTATTTACTCTTTGTTCTGTTTACTATTCTGTTTTATTTCTTTTTCTGTTATGTACTCTGTTTGTGCTGTGTTTATGTGTGTTGTGTGTCCAAAATAAATGTATTTTCTCTCTTTCTTTTCTAACTAACGTTTCGATTTTTATATGGCAGCTCATCCCTTTCTTTCTGTCAGCATTTTGCATCATAAAAATTAAATAAAGGAATAGTACACTATTGTGATAGGATCAAAACGCAACAGACGCGCTAATGTATTGCCCACTAAAGAAAAAAGGTAATTAAGCACAGCAGTGCCCTCCAATCCAACGACGGCTCTCTTTCTGAACAGACTCTACCTACACAGTAATTATAGATACCAATATTTACGATTGTGCAATCATTTTGACATGCCGCGAGAATGGACCCCGCAACACACTCAGAGTTGCCAGCTACGCCACAGAGGTGTAATGTAACCAAATTCCGCTATAACTAGCACTTTATCCGTCACGTTCATCCATCACCTCGGCAATGATACATCACACGAGCTCCTCAAATTCTCCGGGAGCCAATTACTGCGCTTGTTACACTGAAAAATGTTCGCCGATGCTTCATGCTGATCCACCGGGTATTCGGCTATTGGGTTTTCAAGACTAGTGTTGCATGCGACTTTGTTCGAACTTTGTTGTTTTCAGAGTTATACCCGCAGCGATTTTATTTTCTGTTTTCGATCGAGGACATGCCCAGTATAGTTAGACTTGTAAATCTCACACACTTAATACTTCTACAGGGTTATTCATTATTAGCTGCAAATACTCAGGAATTAGGTTCAACAAATAAAATAAAAAATATTTATGAAATTATTTTTTAAAATTGTGATCTAAAGTTTTTTTAAGTTTTTGTATCAAAATTTTATTTTTATTAATTTCTTTACGGCTATTGCATAGTGATTGCCATGGAGAACAGGACGATGACCCACCCAGGCGGTGACTGAACGCAGAGTGTCGCTCACGGCGCGCGGGCGCGGATCAAAGGTCAAAATAGGTCAGGCGCCAATGATTCCTTTATCGATTTTCTCGGGATTTTCATAACAAAACTTAAAAAAAATCATTTCATAAATATTTTTTATTTTATTTGTTGAACCTAATTCCTGAGTATTTGCAGCTAATAATGAATAACCCTGTATAACCTTCCTTACCGGAAGACAGAATTGCGATTATAATTACTTCTCTTCTTATTCTTCTTAGATCTTTATTGATTAACATCACACCATACTCTTCACTTGACTGGACGTGCTATGAAGTAGGTGAAAATAGGAGGTCAGTTACCGGTGACCAAGGCTTAGACAAAAAGGTACGAATATAGAATATTCTTCGGTGGTAGTCAGTCAGTCAGAAAGTAAATCAATTTTATATAGATTTGTACTTCGAATTCACGATACCAAAAATGAAAAAATGCCGATTATTAACATGGGTTTTTTTGCGACTGGCTTAAAAGGAGGGTTAATATTGTTACGGAAGTGGGTACAGGGATTGGAAGGAAACGCACGTTTTACCGAAAGTAGCAATTTATTCGCACTACGAACACGTAACACTGCACTGAACGCGTAGCACTGCACGAAACGCGTAGCACTGTCCGACACTGTCCCCGCGCACTATGCGTTACACGTTCCAACGCTGTGCTCCGAACACTGACAGTCCACTGGGAGCACTTTACCACTTTGCACTTCACTTCACTATTCACTGTTCACTTCACTATTCACTTTCACTGTTCACTTTTTCCACTTTTTCACTTTTCCTTCTTGTTCCTTTCTTCAGATCACTTTCCACTGAACTGCCCGTAGACGCGCTTGCAGCTCCTTATATACCCGGAATTTCGATTGTCATTTATTGGATTTCGATCGTCATTTATTGAATTTCGTTAGTCTTTTCGTTTTCTTCTGTTGGATTCCGATCGTCTTTTCCTTCTTACATCATTTCTTGTTTTAGTCCAGAACTTTCGGTTCTTTATTTGAATTCCTTAAAGAAGGCACTCGCCGCTACTAGAATTTTCTGGTAACATTAAAATGTCGAACAAAAATCTTTATAGCTGGACCGGGCTCGAACTCGCGTACGTCTGCTTTGCAGTCGTAGCTCTGACAGCCCGGCCGTTGTGACAATGACGATGTTTGCCAAAAACTTCACTGCCTTGCACGCTTACGTAGTTACGTCAGCACGGCGTCACACTACCCCCTCCTTAGACGTGCTCGTCCCGAGCATCGTTAGAGCCGTAGTACCGTGCCAACCTGTCCACATGAACCACTTTCGCTGGACTTCTTGGCGTTTTCCGAATTCTATATGTGACATCATTGATCCTCGTAGTTACTTGAAAAGGGCCTTCCCAACTCGGTTGTAATTTTGGAGATTTTCCTTTCCTTCGAACGGGGTTGTGAAGCCAAACAGCAGAACCTTCTTCAAAGGACTTGGAGTTGACGCTTCTGTCGTATCGCGTTTTCATTCGCTCACTAGCACGCAGATTCTCTTCCCTCATATGCCCGTGAACTTCCTCCATTTTCCTTCTCAAATCTTCCGCGTATTCCGAAATACAGCTAGGCGTATCTGGAGGACAACCCGCGAGAAGATCCGCTGGAAGTCGAAGCTCTCTACCAAAGTTCGCTCGGGCCGGTGTAGTAGAGGTACTCTCATGAACCGCAGTTCTATACGACAGAAGGAACAGAGAAATGTACTCGTCCCAATTGTTCTGATGGCTTTCAACAACTTTTGCCAGATGCCGCTCTAGAGTTTGGTTGAACCTCTCCACCATTCCATCAGATTGCGGATGATACGGCGTAGTCCGAGTTTTGTGTATCCCCATAATCTTGCATGTTTCCTGAAAGACTTGCGACTCGAAATTCCTGCCTTGGTCACTATGGATTTCAAGGGGTAGTCCAAATCGGCAGAAAACTTCATTCACCAGTTTGCTAGCCACAGTAACAGCTTCTTGATTTGGTAATGCAAACGCTTCTGGCCACTTTGTGAAGTAATCCATTATTACCAAAATGTAACGATTTCCACTATTCGTCATTGGAAACGGCCCGGCCACATCCAAAGCTATTCGTTCCCAAGGAGCACCCACGTTGTATAACTTCAACGCTCCCCGGCTTCTTGTTTGTGGTCCTTTGACAGAGGAACAACTCGTACATTTCTTGCACCAGTCTTCAACATCTTCCTTGCAGTGCAACCAGTAATAACGTTGACGAATTTTCACCAAAGTTCTCTTCACACCGAGATGACCGCCTGATGTTCCGTCGTGATACGCTCGCAGTATATCAGAAATCTTTGACTTCGGCACAACTGTCTGAAGATGATTGTCTTGTCCTGATGCACTCTCCCATTTTCGACATAAAAGACCATTGTGTAAGAGCAGGCTATTCCATTGTGCCCAATAGCTCTTCGTTACTGCACTCATTCCAGCAACTTCACTCCATCCTGGGCGTGCGGATCCATCTCTCACCCAATTGAGTATTGGTCTAAGGTCTTCATCTTCTTCTTGTAGTTTACGCATGGCATCGCTGCTCCAATCATCATTTACTGTATCAGTTCTTATAACTCGGACCATAGATTTTTCTTTATCTTCCTGTTTCACACAGTGCTTGCAGTCTTCAAAACACGGCCGTCTTGACAAAGCATCAGCATTCCCATGAGACTTTCCACTGCGATGCTCTACTACAAAGTCGTACTCCTGTAGTTGTTCAATCCATCGCGCAACTTGTCCTTCAGGATTCTTAAACTGCAGTAGCCACTTCAAGGCTGCATGATCTGTTCTGACTAGAAATTTCCGACCCAATAAATACTTCTTAAAATGCTGAAGTGTTTTGACAACTGCAAGTAGCTCCCTTCGAGTGACACAATAATTCCGCTCTGGTTTTGACAGGGATTTACTGTAATAAGCTATCACAACTTCTTGATCTTCTTTTCTTTGTGAGAGTGTTCCTCCTATCCCTGTATTACTTGCATCCGTGTCAACTACAAACTCATTGCACTGATCCGGATATCCGAGTACTGGTGTTTCACATAACCGGCTCTTTAGTTCCTCGAAAGCCACCTGGCATTGTTGGTCCCAAACGAAAGGTCGTTTTTCTTCTGTGAGTCTATGCAATGGCTTCGCTATATCCGAAAAACTCTTGACAAAACGACGGTAATAAGAGCAAAGTCCCATAAACGCCCGTACTTGTGTTTTGTCCGCAGGCACAGGCCAATCTTTAACCGCCGAAATTTTCGATGGATCCGTTTCGACGCCGCTTTCCGAAATAACGTGTCCCAAATAGTTCACCTGCCGTTTGAAGAATGAGCACTTCTTCTGGCTTAGTTTCAGATTTGCACTTCTCAACTTGTTGAATACGGATTCCAGCTTCTTCAAATGGTCATCAAATTCTCGCCCCACTATTATAATGTCATCGAGATACACTAAGCAGGTTTCTCCCAGCAACCCAGCAAGGACATGTTCCATTAACCTCTCGAAAGTAGCCGGGGCGTTGCACAGCCCAAACGGCATCACTCTGAACTGCCAGAGGCCCTTTCCTGTGGAGAACGCGGTCTTCTCCTTATCCTTAGGATCCAACTCCACCTGCCAATAGCCACTTTTTAGGTCCAGCGTAGAAAACCATTTCATGCCGTTGAGAGTATTCAAGGTGTCGTCTATCCTTGGTAATGGATAACTGTCCTTTTTGGTCACGTCGTTTAGGCGGCGATAGTCAATACAGAACCTCGTTGACCCATCCTTCTTCTTTACCAAAACCACTGGTGAGCACCACGGACTGGACGATGGTTCGATTACTTCATTATCCTTCATGTCTTGAATCATGTCGTCCACCTCCTTTTCTCTGGCAAAAGGAATTCGGCGGGGTCGTTGTCGTATAGGTTGTTCATTTCCAGTATTGATTTTATGCTGAACCATGCTCGTCCTTCCGATATCACCATCATTCTTCGAAAATATATCGGAGAACCGACGTAGCAAATTCTTCGCCTTGAGCAATTCAATAGTTGTCAAATCGTGCTTACATTCTTCCAGTATACTGTTAACGTCGATTGAACTTGCATCCGTCTTTTTGGTTTCTTGACAATTCCGCAACCACACGATTTCTTCGCTCCGCCCTATTAGGGTACCCTTCTTTAACACCTGTTCCTCATTGCTCAAATTTAACACAGGTACCACTGTTTCTGCGGATGAATTTATGACCGTACGTGCTGGCAGCCACGATGACTCGTTATCCACTTTTTCTAGTATTGTCCACCGTCGCTGTTTCAAACTTTTACTTCCAGGAAAAATTACTGGAACTAGCGTCTGTGATCTAGGCAATAGTTTAGTGTTCTTAATGCAGTACACCTTGCCCTCGCCACCGCCTCTCATGGGTATTTCGTCTTCTCCACACTTCAAGACGCCGGAGTGAATGTCGAGCTTGCACCGATGGTCCTTCAAAAAGTCCAGGCCAATAATGCAGTCATCCACGATGTCAGCTATCACCGCTTGTTGCCAGTAAAGTTTATCACCAATCTTGATAGCCACTTTCTGTTCACCTGATACTGGTATGCGCTGGCCGGTAGCCGTTGTTAGCTGGTAAGCTCCCTTCCGAACGTTGATCTTTCCGCTTCTCCTTATCAGCTGTGTTCCAATTACCGTACGCGACGCTCCAGTATCCAAAGTTAATGAGCACGGAATTCCATTTACTGATCCATTAACAGTCAAGCTGTTGCCATCTGTGCTCTGATGAACCTTGATTTTCGGGGCTCCATGTCTACCGGCCAGCGCCCACCCCTCAGCTCTGGCTGGAATTAGTTTTCCTGGTTCTCCGACGCTTGTACACAAGCATCGGTCCCTCGTCTCTCTGTAACCCGATTCGGGCAGCCGCTTCTCAGATGTCCCCGTTCCCCACAGTTGTAGCATCTAGGGACGAAAGCTCTGCGTTGGTTAACCCGCTCCACTTCCGTTGAATTAATCTCCCTCAGACGTCCACTCCTCGGGTCTCGTCGGACGGCTTCTACTTCGAGCGCATGCGCGACGGCTTCCTTGATGTGACCGTGATGACCCAAACGCACGGCAGCTCTTACTTCTGCGTCGAAAATACCGTCGACAAACGACTGCAAAAGCATGCTGTCAATGACCGATGCCGGCGATGTTTGGTACGCCTTCCGGACCAACTTTTCTACCTCCAGGGACCACTGTTGCAATGACTCGTTCGCTCGTTGGCATCGATCACGGAGTTGAGCGCGGAAAACATGCTCCAGGTGCGAGTCCCCGTAGCGCGATTCCAAGGCTTCCAGCAATTGCTCGTAGGTTGCATCACTCCCCAAGGCCTCCAGCACGGTCAAAGCCTTGTCTCGTAGTCCCAAAGTAAGCGCGGTTTTAGCCTGGTTCTTGGTCCACCCATTCAGGTTCATCACAGCCTCAAACTGTAGCTTGTAAGCCGCCCAGGAAGAGGTTCCATCGAAAGGCGGGACTTTGAAATTTCCGCCTGCAGTCGATGCACTTACTATGGTTGCTGAGCCCGGGATACTATTTGTTTTGAGCTTCCTGACGTCTTCCTCGACGGAGGAGAGGCGGTTCCCGTATTGTTGTACAGTTTTGACACCTTCCTCAATGGAACAGAGGCGAGTCCCATGTTGCTGTACAGTTTCCTCCACCGCTTCTACCCTGCGCATGCTGTCGGTGATAGCGGTCAAAAGATTCTTCTGCAATGCGCACATCTGTTCCTCTTGCCGGTGGGCCTGCTCTTCCTGGATGGCGCGCAGCTGCTCCTCCTGCCGGCGGGCTTGCTCCTCCTGCCGGCGGGCTTGCTCCTCCTGCCGGCGGGCATCCTCTTCTTGTCGGCGAGCTTGCTCCTCCTGGATGGCGCGTAGCTGCTCCTCCTGCCGGCGGGCTTGCTCCTCCTGCCGGCGAGCTTGCTCCTCCTGCCGGCGGGCATCCTCTTCTTGGCGGCGTGCCTGCTCCTCCTGGATGGCGCGCAGCTGCTCCTCCTGCCGGCGGGCTTGCTCCTCCTGGATGGCGCGCAGCTGCTCCTCCTGCCGCCGGGCTTGTTCCTCCTGCATGGCGCGCAGCTGCTCAAACAAGGCGCCCAGGTCTGGTCCAACCTGGGTTCTTGTTGGCGCACTTACGGTAGTTGCCCCACCGGAGTTGTCTTGGCGTCCAGGGGTTTCTTCCTCGGAAGCCTCGGCGCCAGAGCCACTGGCTTGCTGCGAAGCAGTCTTGGCGCGCGTATTCACGCCTTCTCTCGGCATGACAGGCATTTTACCTTCCAATCCCACTTCTGACACCAAATGTTACGGAAGTGGGTACAGGGATTGGAAGGAAACGCACGTTTTACCGAAAGTAGCAATTTATTCGCACTACGAACACGTAACACTGCACTGAACGCGTAGCACTGCACGAAACGCGTAGCACTGTCCGACACTGTCCCCGCGCACTATGCGTTACACGTTCCAACGCTGTGCTCCGAACACTGACAGTCCACTGGGAGCACTTTACCACTTTGCACTTCACTTCACTATTCACTGTTCACTTCACTATTCACTTTCACTGTTCACTTTTTCCACTTTTTCACTTTTCCTTCTTGTTCCTTTCTTCAGATCACTTTCCACTGAACTGCCCGTAGACGCGCTTGCAGCTCCTTATATACCCGGAATTTCGATTGTCATTTATTGGATTTCGATCGTCATTTATTGAATTTCGTTAGTCTTTTCGTTTTCTTCTGTTGGATTCCGATCGTCTTTTCCTTCTTACATCATTTCTTGTTTTAGTCCAGAACTTTCGGTTCTTTATTTGAATTCCTTAAAGAAGGCACTCGCCGCTACTAGAATTTTCTGGTAACATTAAAATGTCGAACAAAAATCTTCATAGCTGGACCGGGCTCGAACTCGCGTACGTCTGCTTTGCAGTCGTAGCTCTGACAGCCCGGCCGTTGTGACAATGACGATGTTTGCCAAAAACTTCACTGCCTTGCACGCTTACGTAGTTACGTCAGCACGGCGTCACAATATTAATAATACTCTGCTAAGTTTAAACTATAGATATATTATGTTTTAAAAAGAGCTTTCCATTAATCTTGTACTATAAAACTTTTTGATAATATAATAAAAAGCTATGGTGTAAAATAACTCTTTCAGTCTCTTTTTTAATGATCATGTTAAAAATAAAACATCTAAAACGACGACGCAACCATATTCATGAAATTTCAACAACAAACGTTATCAATATCATTAAATTCATTGTATAGCAAAAGTATCCTTTTCAGGCATTTCATGTGGGTAGCTACTAGCGGGTTGGAATTCCAATTAAGTTTTTTAAGACTTTGCGCAAATATTTTTACTTCGTTCGTTCGTGTCACAGATTTTTTCTTATTCCTCGTCTTTGATCGACAAAAACGAAAAAACAGGGGCTTAATTCTCGGGCCGATCTCGATCATTTTGCAATTTTATTTTATTGCTTCTTTTCACAACCCCGCACTTTTTCTACGTTTTCCGTATATCGTAGCTATTGAGGCTTCTACGATGAGGTCGTTGATGAATTACTCAAGGAAATCTGCCATTCTCTCTTCGAAAGGAGCAATAAGATAAAATTGCAAAATGATCGAGATCGGCCCGAGAATTAGGCCCCAGAATGTTCTATTGCAGACTGGTATTTTTGTGCATACTTTTTGTAAGTCTTCAGCTATTTATTCAATGTTTATGTTTAAGCAGTTCACTAGCTCATCTTGTTTATTTTCACTTGGATTTAATTTCAATTACAGCTAGCCTTAGCGCAATCGGTGCCCAGAATAATAAATTAGACCCTATCCAGGTCTACCACGACTATCTAAGGTTATTGCTCGTACGAATCTAAATTTATAATCATTTGGTTTTGATACCTTCGGTAAGTAAAGGTACTCAAATGGCGGCAACCCCGCTTTGTAATATACCACATTCAGGGCTGCGGGTTTGTGAATTAAATTGAATAATATAGTGTTCTTTGTTACAAATTTAAATGATTTGCTAGTAAAGTCCAAAAGTTTCTTTATAATCATGCAGCAAAAAAGATCTCGATGACCACCACAACTTGACCGCCGTGATAGTCGCCTAATGCGTCCAGGATCTTACAGCCTACTCACAACTCTCTGTCACAGTCGAACACACAAATGTAGTAACAGTCTCTCATGCAGGCTCTTACAGTTTGGTACGGCGCTGTGGAGTCACATCCAAATAGCTTCATCCTCCATCCCATCTTAGATTAGTGACCACGTACCCTTTCAACTGCTTTTTCTACTAGAATGTTCTAACTAAACCTTCACGATCTATCTCTACCTTCATCAATTAGAGTCATTACAATACGTCACTCATTTAGGGCTGTTTAATATTCCTCACCCCTTCCTAAGCTGTTGTCTTCTGAATTCCAGATGAGTCCCACATCCCGGCGACCCCGGCCCCGCCCCGATCCTCAGGTACCCTTCTTACCTTATCTCATCTTATCTTATCTTTCTGTTCTTGCATCATTCGCATTGATCATCGTTCATTAAAGTCAGCCTTGACTTCAAAACTAGAATGTCCTTTAGATCTGGAGTCAGTTCCTACCATTCCATGAATTTCATTCATCCCATTGCTATTGTTCGTTTATTTCAGGTATGAATAAGTTTGAAAAAATGTTCGAAATATATAAATTCCGATACTGAAATATTCGTAGGTATAAAATATTTCATAGGCGTCGGTGATGACGTGTGCACGGTGTTTCGTGTCAAGTTTCCGACAGACTTCCTGAACACGACACCTTTCGGCCAGAACCCGCTGTCCATGTTCTATTATTCGGCACTCCCCACGTCCGGGGAGTATTGCCACTGTATGTGATTCTGTTTTGTGAGCTTAGATGCTCGCGCACTGCCGTTTTCTGATTTGAAATGTGCAGTGCAGTCATAGGATGGGTAATAAGACTAAGGCCTTGCTAATAACACCGAAGAACGCTCAGATATCCGCAAGTTGTAAGCGATAAAGTCAAAGTCAAAGTCAATAGTTTTTTATTCAGTACGATGCAAGAATCACTTTGAAACGTCTTAAAGCTAGGTGAGTCTAGGTGCCAGTTCCACGCGACCAAGCGTAGAAGAACAGGCAACAAACTACGTCTCGGTTCCTACCGTTTTTTTATATGATCCTTTTACAATACTAAAGATCTAGACCAGTATTTACGTTTATGTTTTTGACTTCTTCTGTCTTCGTCCCATTAAACAGTTATTATTACCCAAAGCTGGGTGTAATATGATCTTGTAGTACAGCGAATATTTGCTATAGTAGATTTATGTAAAGTAAAAAAATGCTTCCGGTTTTTTAAGCTTTTCCATAAACTTTGAACTAGGGAAATTTCTCTTCGCCAACTAACCTCATGCCATAGCATGATTTACGAGTACATGGGCAAGTGCTCCTTTAAATTAGATGTGCTTTTAACAAAGTCAAAGTCAAATACGTATTTTATTCAATGGTATCATAAGGATCACTTTAAAACGTCCCCTTACGAATCCTAAAAGTAGATGAAAACAAACTAATTAAAATATAAATCAAATGAATATTCCTCGTTATATCCCCGAATGTTACTGCAGACATTTTCATAATTTAATTGAACAAAATACAGAAACATTCTACCATAATGATACTGACTGTGTACCATGTAGGAAACATCCTAATTATAGTCCAACAATGCAAGAACACACTTGCAAGCGAAATGTTTACGTTGCCCGACAACGGGGAAACTACAAAGGGGGGTTATGCATTTAACGATCTCTGTCCAACTGGCAATTAACCGGCTAAAACGCGAACCCAAAGTTAAAAAAGCAGCCAAGTGCGAGTCGGACTCGCCCATGAAGGGTTCCGTAGCACGACGAACTACAAAAACCTTTAATTATGTTACTTGATGTAACATAATAAGGTTCTTGTAGTTCGTCGAAAGGTAAATTGCGGTTTACGGTTTATGACGTATAAAAAAAAAACTACTGACTAGATTTCGTTCAAACCAAAAATCGTTGGAAGTTTGCATAGTAATGTACAACATATATTTTTTTTAGTTTTATCATTCTCTTACTTTAGAAGTTAGAGGGGGGGGGACCAACTTTTTTCCACTTTGGAAGTGTCTCTCGCGCAAACTATTCAGTTTAGAAAAAAACGATATTAGAAACCTCTACATCATTTTTGAAGACCTATTCATAGATACCCCACACGTATGGGTTCGATGAAAAAAAATTTTTTGAGTTTCAGTTTCAAGTATGGGGACCCCCGAAATTTATAGTTTTTTTTTTATTTTTATGTAAAAAACTTAATGCGGTTCACAGAATACATCTACTCGCCAAGTTTCATCAGTCTAGCTCTTACGGTTTCGGAGAAAAATGGCTGTGACATACGGACGGACGGACAGACAGACAGACAGACAGACAGACAGACAGACAGACATGACGAATCTATAAGGGTTCCGTTTTTGCCATTTGGCTACGGAACCCTAAAAATGAATAATTCTGTAGTATCACAAGGATCACTTTGAAACAGCTTAAAGCTAGGTGAGTCTAAAGGTACCAGTTACACGCAACCAAGCCTAGAAGAACGTGCACGGCTCGGTTCCTACCGTTGGAGAAATTGATTACCTACGTTTTGCAACGGGTAAATTTTTGTAAGCTGCATTATATATATTTTATTTATTCTCTCATTGTTATATAACCTACAACCAGTTTGCAATAAACGTACTACTTCCCAAGCCTGACCCAACAGAACTAGAGGCGAGTCAAGACGCTCGTACGTTTATAATTTGCCACCTGCTTTATTTTTGTACTGTTGGTGTTATACAACCAGCATAAGGTATATTAAAACTACAGCTGCAAGAGCTGCAGTGGGAACATTATGGGCTGATTATACAATTTTGTCGGACAGTTGGTTTTGGCAGATTTTCGTCGCGAGTGGAAGTTACGAGAACATAGCATGTTTGTAAACTAAGAGTACTTCGCCTGGAAGTGTTACTGCAAATAATAAAGATAAGCACAGTAACTGGTAGTGAATTAAGTCAAAAACTTGGCAGACGAACTCACGCCTTGAATGGCCTCTCACTAAAAATACTCTATCGACAGCGGCAGTAAAAATAAACGGTTGCGTCGTTATTTGAAATAAATAGTTTCTCGAAATTGAGTAACTTTGGCAAGTCTATTAGAGCCGAGTTAGATATTGCTCCATTAAAGATAGATCAGTGTTATCTTGATTTGAGTTTTGATGCGATGTATTAAAGCTATACTTGTATTAGTCCTCTATTTGCATAATCCAGTTTTGAGTGGATTTCGATTCTAGATGATATTTGAGTTTAGCGCGGTGCCTTTATTCATATACCTAAGCCTATTTTAAGTCGTGGGTATTGTGGCAGCAAATGAGTTATAGTTTGTGATACTAGTTACATAGGGCATCAGAGTAATGAATTTCAGAATATAACGTGTTCATCAAACTTTCCTTCAAGCTTTGCTAATATCATGAGCTGAGTATGATAATTGTATTTTTGAACATAAATTATTCATAGCTACCAGTCATCGTTCATTTAATATTAGAGCTCTGAATGTTACATCATATACGAATGTTGTACTTGAAAAACGTAAAACTGTAGGTAGTGGAATAACAATTTCTATGAACAAAGCAAACAAAATCTTGACTGCAGTGTTTCCTACATTCATCCTCATCGATACCGCATACAAACAAACCAAATCCAAATACACACGGCTTTTCTATCATCCGGCTCGGTTGTTCATCGGTATTTGTGCCTTGTGCTGTTGTGATAAGGTTGTGTTTGTTGCAGCGGCTGCGGCCAGCATATGGGGCTCCCAGGACGTGTACGTGAAGAGAGGAAGCACGATATCGCTCACTTGTTCTGTGAACGTGCACTCTTCGCCGCCGTCGAGCGCCTCTGTGCTATGGTAAGCAGATAGCTCACTACATATTCATGCATGATTTAATCCCACAACAAGAGCATAGGAGCTTTTATTTCACTTGCGTTTGTTACGCTGACATGATACATGATCCAAAGTGCACAATAGGGTTTTGCACCCGTTCTAAGAATGATGCTTATGAACTCTTTTTGACATGATAACGTCTTATAATTCGATGGAGCCGGCTGCACGCACGAAAAAAACATGCGGCGTTACCTCGCTCTGAGGCGTTTCATTTAAGGCTTGAAGTGCAAGCGAGAGCGCAGAACGAGCGACAAAGAGGCACGCACGGCCTCCGCGTTCGGCAGCGTTCGACATCTGTCTCTCTCCTACTTGAGTGAGCGATGCGTCCGCGTGGACAACTGTATGACGTTGTCACGTTCAACTATCGTCAGTAAACCGACTTTACAGAACCGATTTTTTTTAAATACTAATAGAGGGTCAAGCACTGCAGTAAAGTTAAAAGTCGCTGTGTTTAGTACTTGAAATTACCAAACCATACTGGACTGGATATATCAAACTAAATAGGACTAATAGGACTGGGTAGACTAAAAATGTCAGTCCAAATAATAGGTATAATAAGGTTCTTGCAAGCCGGGAAAGCAGCTCATTTAAGCATAATTATGGAGTGATAAAACCCGATGCGCTGGAAAACGTTGAGTTACCGCTAATATAACTTTTAAGCTGCGCCACCGAACCATAAGATATTTTTTTATGGACGTGTGCACCTACATTATTTTACAGTTCTTTTCTCATATTTAGGTACCGTAAAATTGTTTTTATGTGACATTAGTTAAGCAATTTTAAAATATGAAATATTTTTGTTACAGTTATTATAAAGTTTAGTTATGAATCATTTCAAATAAGCTCATAAATTAGTGATAAAGTTTTAAGGCCACTCAGGCGTGTCGCCATCCTAAGGAAAATCGGCAAATGTAGAAGGCTTGGAAATTATAGGGAGTAGCCAGTAGCAAACATCTTCAGGTACTTCAATCAATCAATCAATGATCAAGAAATTATTAAAACCATAGGGACATATAGAACACTTAGTTACGTCATAGGTATAACATAATCAAAACATAATAAAAACAATAAAATATCTGAACATAATTTGTGTTGCAGCTGTATAGGGGCTTTGTCAAAAAAAACATTAAGATTAAAATAAAATAAAAAAGATCCTCAAAATACACATTTTAAATAATGATGCGGCTGTAAGGAGGCCTTGTCAACAATAATTACTACACTAGGATTCTAAAATAACATGTCAAGTTGTTGCAGCTGTTCAGGGGCTTTGTCAATACTTGAGCTATCTGTTACAATAGTTTTGTCCACACCTATTGGTAGACACCATGCATTTTTATCGTCCAAATAATTATTAATACTGTAGTATGCTTTCTGGGTTAAATTATCTTTAATACATTTTTTAAATTTATTTTCACTTAAATCTAGAATTTCTGAAGGAATTTTGTAGTAAAATCTTACGGAGTTTCCCATAAAGCTTTTATTCGTTTTTTGTAGTCTATACTTTGAATTAATCAATTTTTCTTTGTTTCGCGTATTCATACTATGAACATCAGAACGCTTCCTAAAGTTATTTATATTTTTACGTACATGCATAATATTTTCATAAATATATAATGAAATGAAGAAGAGGTAGACCAAAGAAAAGATGGATGGAATGCGTCAGGGATGACATGAGCAGGAAAGGAGTGAGCACTGAGATGACGAATGATAGAGGGGAGTGGAAGAAGAAAACCTGTTGTGCCGACCCCACTTAGCGTGGGATAAGGGCAGGAAGATGATGAGACTGTTAATATTTTAATTTTATTAAACACATCTCGTAGAGAAGCTCGTGAGCTCAAATTATATATAGCTCTAATAGCTCTTTTTTGTAAAATAAAAATAGTGTTTACATCTGCCCCTGATCCCCAAAGTAATATGCCATAACTCATAATACTATGGAAATACGCAAAATAAACCAGCCTAGCCGTTGCTATATCAGTCAGCTTTCTTACCTCTTTAACTGCATATACGGCCGAGCTGAGTTTATCTCCTAGTTTAGTAATATGTGGTCCCCATTGCAACTTTTTATCCAATGTTATACCTAAGAACTTGGTGGTACTAACTAAATTTAGATTTTTGTTCATTAAAATTATGTTATTATTATCTTGCTTTCTGTTTACTAATGAAAAATTAACACAGTTTGTCTTAAGTGGATTTAATACTAGATTGTTTGCACAAAACCATTTACTTACAATCCTTAGTGCGTCATTAATTGACTGGCCTCTCAGCTCAGTTGGCAGTAGCTCTGCCTTCTGTGCCGTAGGTCGTGGGTTCGATTCCCACCGAGAACAAATATTTGTGTGGTGAATATAGATGTTTGTTCTCTGTCTGGGTGTTATATTGTATTCTATGTATGTATTTACAAAAAAAAGTATTTAAGTATTATATCAGCTATCTGGTTCCCATAGTACAAGCTCTGCTTAGTTTGGGGCCTAGATAGTGTAAAAAAAAAAAAAAAAAAAAAAAAATTACATTTGCGTCAGTGCCCCTTCTATTTGATCTAAATAGAAGAGATGTATCATCTGCAAAGAGCACGATTTCATTTTTGGTTTGTTTATGTACCATATATGGTAGGTCATTTATATACACAAGAAATAGAAACGGACCCAGTATAGAGCCTTGTGGCACTCCTAATTTTACAGTTGCCCCCGCAGACTTAATATTACCTATTGCTACTCGTTGTTCCCTGTCAGTCAAATATGATACAAGCAGACCCAAAGCATTGTCAGTTACTCCGTAGTATTTAAGCTTCATAATAAGCGTTTGGTGATCGACACAATCGAACGCTTTCGAAAGATCACAAAAAACTCCTATGGCGTCTTGTGAGTCCTCCCAAGCCTTCAATATATACGAGGTCAATTCCAACCCCGCATCCAGAGTAGACCTCCCTTTCGTGAAACCAAACTGCCGGCTATGTAGCAGTCGGTTTTCGTTAAAGTAAGAAAGTAATTGATTAAGAATAATCTTCTCAAACACTTTACTAAAAGATGGAAGAATCGATACAGGTCTGTAGTTTGAAGGGTCCTCTTTACACCCAGTTTTGTGCACTGGAATTATTTTACTGTGCTTCATCAAGCTAGGGAATATACTTCAGGTGATGATGAAGGCTTCCGACACGATAAAACTATTGGTAACTTGGTGGTGTACTGTAGTGTCCTAGCTCTTTCCTACCAATGCTTTACGTAATGCATCTGCAAGTATTGTCTTTAGATTTCGATTTCCGCAAATATTTGAATAGTGCATTGCATCGAGAAGTCTTGGCTGTAGTTTCACGGTTTTTAGTTCCGCAATGGCTTTTGCAGCCAAATTGTGAATTTATAGGTTTGGCCTCACCTTGTAGTGTCATTTGCATTGGCAGTGTCAGACAATGATATATATCGGCAGTGTATCCAATTTGCAAGTTTAAAAATGAAAACATTATATTTTTCACAAAAAACCCAATTATGAAATAACTTTTATAATAAAATCGGAGAATTTTTATTGAAAATATTTTTGGAGAAGCCAGAGATATTAAGTTTCAGTTGTACCTAATCAGTTTAGTTTTAATTTAGTTTACAAAATGAGGTTGGTAGTCTAATTTATTTTAAATTATCATTTTAATCTGAGATAATTTTAATTATGAACCTACTTTGAACTAATCTAGACACAATAACAAAGATGAAACTATAGTATACGCACAATTGCTAGTCACCTTCTGCGGTGTGAGAGTGGTGCAAACTAACAGTTCAATTTGCTGGTCTGCCATTGATAGCTGCGGTGGCAACTAGAGAAGCGTCCCCCTCTCACCGCTCGCATACCTCAGGAGGTGACTAGCGATAGCGTGTATACTATAGTAATATGACAAGTAAGTTCAATCATCCGTTACTATTTTGACTTGGCTATTAATTTATTTTATAAATTGAAAATGTGTTTCCCAATTTTCATACATTTTATTACTTAGCTTAAAGCAAATTTATATAAAGTCCTTCATCATTCTGCTGAAACCCTTCAAGAAATACCAATGAAATTCCAAAAATAGCTTCTAAAGGAATTCGGGGATTATTCTGTTTAATAGAGTATTAAGGGCTGCGGGTAATGAAGTAGAGATCCAGTCGCGTGGCCCTTCGCCTCAGGTTAACTATTTACAGATATCTACAGGTCAGCTGTAGGCCTACCACAAGCTCTGTCTGGCTCTCTGGTGTGAGTGCTCACCATTGTATTATAGTACTGTGTGTGTGACGTTTCGGCGTAGGATTAATTGAGTCAACCCACACACAGACTCAAAACCAGAGCCAGAGTTTTACTCCAAACCCACTCACTCATTTGTTGTACTCATTATTTTGTAATAGTTTCTGTATTTATTTCCTTGTGTACAATAAAGAGTTAATCTATCTATCTATCTATCTATCTATCTATCTATCTATCTATCTATCTATCTATCTATCTATCTATCTATCTATCTATCTATCTATCTATCTATCTATCTATCTATCTATCTATCTATCTATCTATCTATCTATCTATCTATCTATCTATCTATATATCAAACCGAGCTCATGGTAGGCCTACTGGTAAGTAATGTCGTGGAAGATTTGGATGGAGAAAACTTACAAGGGTTTTATCTGGTTAATGAGCAACCATAGCTGATGATGAAAATTGTATTGTTTTGAAGTTATAATACAACCCAAATAATCATATGATATTGGCTTGGAGATCAAAGCCGTGAAGCTCTCTATCTATTTACTTTTTACAATAATACTTTTACTAATAGGATTGGTTATAAGTCGTCTCACAGAATCAGATGGTCTTTGAACATTCTAACAATGTTTTTTGGGACAATACCTAGAAAAGTGAAGTAAAGTTCATAGGTCATTCTGGCCCTTCACATGACCTGCAGGTCACAACGACCTCAAGGCTCGGTCACACGACGAAACTGACGAGGCTTATGAAGATACGACGATTGACAAGGAATTTCAATTATCGTCGACATTATTTAAATTTAAGCCGATGCGTCCATAGAATTTAAGATTTTAGACAAAATGTTTATAAAAACTTAACAGTAAAAGATAGTACTCGTATTGCTTTTTAAAAAATTTTTTGTTACAAAAATATTCAAAAAGGCTACATAAATATAGTCGTTTGCACTAAGATGGTTCTACTATAAACGTTTTGGAATGTTTTGATAATATCTTTGATGAAAACAAAAGTAATAACAAAAAGCAGCCAAGTGCGAGTCGGACTCGCCCATGAAGGGTTCCGTAGCACGACGAACTACAAGAACCTTTATATTATGTTACTTGATGTAACATAATAAGGTTCTTGTAGTTCGTCAAAAGGTAAATTGCGGTTTACGGTTTATGACGTATAAAAAAAAAACTACTCACTAGATCTCGTTCAAACCAAATATCGTTGAAAGTTTGCATAGTAATGTACAACATATATTTTTTTTAGTATTATCATTCTCTTACTTTAGAAGTTAGAGGGCCCTCTAACTTCTAAAGTAAGAGAATGATAATGACCAACTTTTTTCCACTTTGGAAAGGTCTCTCGCGCAAACTATTTGGTTTAGAAAAAAACGATTTTAGAAACCTCAACATCATTTTTGAAGACCTATTCATTGATACCCCACACGTATGGGTTTGATGAAAAAAAAATTTTTGAGTTTCAGTTCTTAGTATGGGGACCCCCGAAATTTATAGTTTTTTTTTAATTTTTATGTCATAATCTTAATGCGGTTCACAGAATACATCTACTCGCCAAGTTTCATCAGTCTAGCTTTTATGGTTGCGGAGAAAAATGGCTGTGACATACGGACGGACAGACAGACAGACAGACAGACAGACAGACAGACAGACAGACATGACGAATCTATAAGGGTTCCGTTTTTGCCATTTGGCTACGGAACCCTAAAAACTACCAAACGTGAATGCAATGAAATGTGAAACTAATTTAGTAAGGCTGTAACTTTTGTTCCAACAAATATGAATGTTTGTTATAACCGGTCTTCGTATTAAATTTTATGATTAGTTTTACTAAAGACGATGAAAACCATGAAACAACTTTTCACGGGCAAAGTTTGGCCTTTTGAAATATATAAAATCACTGAACTGATTTATCGAAAATCTATTTTCAGTTTACCAAAAGAATATTTTGATCCAAACACAATTTCCTAGGTAAAAATTGGCCAAACTGATGTTCATATTATATCAGTAAACTTTGAAATAAAAAAAGCAGCCAAGTGCGAGTCGGACTCGCCCATGAAGGGTTCCGTAGCACGACGAACTACAAAAACCTTTATATTATGTTACTTGATGTAACATAATAAGGTTCTTGTAGTTCGTCTAAAGGTAAATTGCGGTTTACGGTTTATGACGTATAAAAAAAAAACTACTGACTAGATTTCGTTCAAACCAAATATCGTTGGAAGTTTGCATAGTAATGTACAACATATATTTTTTTTAGTTTTATCATTCTCTTACTTTAGAAGTTAGAGGGGGGGGGACCAACTTTTTTCCACTTTGGAAGTGTCTCTCGCGCAAACTATTCAGTTTAGAAAAAAACGATATTAAAAACCTCAACATCATTTTTGAAGACCTATTCATAGATACCCCACACGTATGGGTTCGATGAAAAAAAATTTATTGAGTTTCAGTTTCAAGTATGGGGACCCCTGAAATTTATTGTTTTTTTTTTATTTTGATGTAAAAAACTTAATGCGGTTCACAGAATACATCTACTCGCCAAGTTTCATCAGTCTAGCTCTTACGGTTTCGGAGAAAAATGGCTGTGACATACGGACGGACAGACAGACAGACAGACAGACAGACATGACGAATCTATAAGGGTTCCGTTTTTGCCATTTGGCTACGGAACCCTAAAAACGTATTAGTATCAATCTTATTTTTTGCTAAACTGAGATTGAACGCAAGATAATTATTTGCGATTTTCGATAAATAAGTTCAGTGTTTGTATATCTTTCAAATAGGTCAAAGCATGCGAGTGATAAGGTCATTGGGTCATCGACGGCGGTCTGCTCTTTCGCAATTTCTATGGCCTTTGTTGAATAAGAGCTTACATAAGTATAGGGTCGAAGCCGTTTCAAAGTCCAAAACTCGTCTCTTTGAGCTGCAATAATTAGCGGAACCCTTCATTAGCCTTGTGACTTTGACAAGTCAAGCAACGGCTGCTCGTCGCCAACCTTCGCAAAAAATAATCTAAAACTACGTAATCACCTTTTCATCACTTTTTTGCACTAATAAGTCTTTGTATTCATTGTTAATGATGTGAACAGCGTCAAAGGTGTTCACTGTTCACTCATTGCCCTATTCACGGAGGGTATACGATACCTGGGCCAGGATGACTTGCTTAGCAAATAAAATAATAAAAATCATTTTAGAGTTGCAAAGAACAGGACTTACAGCACCTAGAGAAAGACCATTCCTTGGTTAATCAATATAGACTGTTATAAATGCTGGAAATCCGTGAATAAGACACTCAAAAGACTAGAAAGAAATTAGTATTAAAGTTTAGCAATGGGTGAAAACGCAAAATCTTTGTTTTTAATGACTAAATAGGGTTATTGAAGTCGTTATATTTTGGTCGAGGAGAGGTTGAGAGAGTCTTGATTCGATAAGAAGAAGAATAATTGATAAAACAAGCATTAATAAAAATTAAATTAAAATTAAAAATGTTTTTATTTGAATTAAGAAATAATTAATATAGAAGATAATAATTATAACCCACATTATTTCCAGTCGTAACTATAGCCAAAGCTCGCAGGTTAATACGCACACAGTTTTGACTTGCTAGTATTGAAGGGAATTCAACCTTTTCTGTGCAGGTATCACGGCACCTCGGTAGTGGACTTCGACTCCCCTCGCGGCGGCATCAGCCTGGAGACGGAGAAGACGGAAGGAGGCACCACCAGTAAGCTGCTGGTCACGAAGGCTTCTCTCACTGACAGCGGCAACTACACGTGTGTGCCTAGCAACGCTCATCCAGCCTCGGTGTCCGTGCATGTACTTAATGGTGAGTAACTATAGAGTAGAAGATCCCAAAATCAACTAATTTGTAAGGCCCGGTTAAAATCAAAATCATATTTTCTTCGGAAGTAAAAGTATTGTGAAACAAAATTTCCATCAGCTTTAGACATTAAAATATCTGATGGCACAGGTGGTTAGCGCGTTTCCGACACAACAAGAGTCTTGAATTCAAAGTTCGAATTCTACTTGGATTACATTTGGGACAAACATATTAGAAAATTCTATTTTTTTTAAGCTTAATGATAGAAATCACTTTGAAATTTAATACACTAGGCGGCAGTTATTTCTCCACCTGATGATAGGCATACTATTTCTCCTTGTATTTTGCCCCTGGGATGGATAGATGCTATGAATCTTTTTTTTGCCTAGTTTAGTATTTCAAGTTGAGCTTTGGATTGTCCCCAGGAGAGCACCCAGCCGCGATGCAAACTAGCAACCGTGCCTCGTCGTATCTGACGTCACAGCTGAGTTGCGCACTCGTCACCTACCTTGTCTCCTCCATGGTCTGCAGGTGATCGCTCGTGGTGCCCGCGGTGGAGCTTTTGTACCTACTGTTAGTTTACTCAACGTTTTGAGAATAGTCAAAGAAAGTCTGGAGTTGGACGAAGGCCCCGCTCACTTATAGTACATTTTGTGCATTGTCCATCCAACATCTGCTTGCAATATTGACAGTGACGTCACTCTATTGGGTGTGTACGAGTATGCTCTATCAAAATATGAAAATTAGTACGAGCAAATGTAACTATTTTAACCCTTGTTTTAACCCTCACAGAAAATTTAATGACCTTTGATTTTTTTTTGCGTTTCAAACTATTTAAAGCATTTAATTTTATGAAATTGAGTAAGTAAGACATGGTTGTGATGCATGTTATATTTTATTATGTTTCATGAAATCAAATACCTATTGTTGTGTAGAATACGTCGTGACATTTTGATAGCTTCAATCTCACGCATTCGAACTTTTGTTACATCAACAAAGAACATAACTTTGATACAGGTTCTGGTTCTGGGCTGCTCTGCTCATTTAGCCTTTTTTAATCGGAATTGAAAGGAAAAGCTCCACCCTGTATAACTTAAATAATATTAAATTAATCAGTAAATTAGGAATTACTTAAAATAAGCGAACGTTAGCGATTGTTATAAAATAATAATAAAAAATTTGCAACGCATCTACAGACGATTTGTAATTAAATTCAAATTGGAATTTCTGAGTTCTGTCACATTTTTCATACTTTTAGCACTTTGCGTAAGAAATCTGTTTGATATGAAGTATTGATGTGTAAATGGTGTCATACTACCATTTTATACTTAATTGTTTGAACTATTTATAGTGACGTCAACTTATCTGCTCAGTTGAGAGAGCGCCATTATCGAAAACTGTGAAACTAAAGTAACAGCTGTCGGTAAAACAGAAAGACTCATTCGTTCTCTCTTTGCACAACAGAACAAGTAGGTTAGTAAAACTAATAGTGTAAGATGACAGCCGCAAAGTGTTAAAACGTGCAATGTATATTTAACCCATAAGTGCATAATTATTATATTTATTATTTCATGTATAGAAATGTCAAGAGCTGTGATTTTATTTGATCTCAGGTAATGTAAATGAAATTTTTGTACATAACTGATTATACGTAACGTAGATTAAAGGTTTATATCAAGTGTAAATATTTCGGATTATTGTAAATATTATTGTAATCGAGTTTATGGTAATACATTTTATTAGGTGTTCCACCATTCGTGTGGTGAAAAACTATTTTTCTGTTCGTAGAACGTTTTTGTTCAAAATGTTTATATCAGAAACAGCTAAATATTAATACTTAGATTCAACTTTATAACATTTGAAATTAACGTAAAATTATTTTAGTCAATACACATGAAATCCAAAGTGTGCAAAAAAAAAATACAATTTAGTTTGTTTCTGACAAAAACATAATAAACTTTGTAACTATTAGAAATAATGACAAATAAAATTGAAAATTCTATTGACTGTTTTATACTAAATCATTTACTGAAATCGCAAATCATAGTTACCATTTTGTTTCAATCTTGTTACGTACTGACTGAGTCGCTCGTTTATATAGATCGATACACTTTATAAATACCAAAAAATGAAAAAACAGTTTATTTTACCAGCGCAGCAGTGCAGTCAGATAGACTTGCAGCTTTAGGGTTAAATTTTCGACGGCACGTTGACAAAGGAAATAAAACGTATCCACCCGAAAAGCTGAACAAAACCACTATACAGTTCAATGACATGTGTCAATCGGGAAAAACGTTTATTTGCATCGACACGCTCCATTGTCACTGAATTTCTGTTTCTGGCAAAAGGGAATAAAGGCCTGCGCACACCTAGGTCGCTGGCATCGGCGATCAGTCGCTGTCAAATTTGACAGCGATATTTAACAGGGTATCACTGATCGCTATTGCCAGCGACTTAAGTGTGCGCAGGCCTTTAATCACAAAAATATGACCATCATTGTATTTTACAGAAGAACATTAATGACCTTCACGTTGATTTCAAGACGTACATTTTGTAATTTTAAAAAGTGATAAAATAGGTTAATCATCAAAGTAGATTTTTCAAAAAATAAATTTATTCAGGAGACGCGTTGAATATATTAACGTAAATTTCACATTCATATTGTTGGATAATGGTGTCGTTTCTCCGAATTGTGTTGAATGGAATAAACATGTAAATAAAAAATCTAGGGTGGTCTTAATAATCATTGTTCACTTTTCCAGTCAATATTTGGAAATATTTCTAATCAAATTGAGTTAGTTTTGACTTGATTTGCCTCTATTTCCTAAGTAAAGTCTGTTACGTTTGTCGTCCACGCTCAGGTGGATACTAACCGAAGCTTTAATAACTTTCCTAACGCGTAGTAAATTGACGTGTTAATTTCCATTACTGAGATCCAGTCAGTGTGAAACAAGACGCTTCAATCTCTTCTTGTAATTATAATGTAGTTACGGAGTAGAGTCGTACGTAAATAGATATGTTCCTTAAATTTAATGTAGAGTGTTACCAGTAACATTATTATTTATACGAAACGAAGCGTTTTTAATTAATATAAATAGAGAGAGTTGGTTGTTTGCGTTTTGTTCTATTGTTTTGTAAATACGGTTTGAGAGAAAGAAGTATTAATAAATATTACAAAAAAAGTGTTGGTTTTTTTTGGGGACCTTTTTATTTACCATGTTTTGCTTTGGTTGGAGGGTGGTTTATCAAGTTGTTATACTATAAAGGGTGTGCTGCGTTTAAAAAGATTGTTTTTTTTTATTAGCTAGGCTTATCTAGCTTTAAGACGTTTCAAAGTGATCCTTGTGATTCTGCTGAATAAATACACTTTTGACTTTGACTTTAATAGGAGGCTCTTTGAAGCGCACTTAAAATCCGTTCATCGCACTTGGTTCAAAAAAACCAGTGACTCAATAAGAAGAAGAATAAGATTGTACAAGGTGAGTACGAGTACCTATCTATTTCGAAAAAAATAGGGAACAAAAATAAACTATGTAGTCACCTTTAATGAATTTATGGAAAATCTCGTTGTAGTAGATAATTAATATAATTTTGACAACACTCATGCATGGTAGGCTATTAGGGAAAACCATTTATCTTAATAAATACCTAATGCGCTGCTATTAATAACTCATGAATGGATACAGTCGCTAATTACAGACATTACATTTACGCTAATATGTTAATACTCGTGTTATAATCTCAGACACATTAAACGAACAAAATAAATGATATTATACTAACATGATTACATTCACCATCATCACAAATAGCAAACCTATGTCTATGATCATCATCATCATCATTATCAGCCTGAAAAAGTCCACTGCTGGACATAGGCCTCCCCCACACATTTCCAGGAAGAACGATTCTGAGCCCTTTCAATCCATCGACTTCCCGCGATCTTAACAGTGTCGTCGGTCCATCTGGTTGGTTGGTTTGCACCCTACGATTCGTCTTTCGGTTCGTGGTCGGCATTCGAGAAGCTTTATTCCCCATCGGTTGTTGGTATGCTTAGAGGGGTTTCAAATTATGTAAAAGAAATTAGAACAACGAATAAAAAAGAGTCGGAAAGTAGCACCGTTGTAAGAAAAATTGAGATGACGGCTGATAGAGGAATGGAAGAGGAGAACATGTTGTGCTGACTCCACATAAAGTGGAATAAGGGCAGGAAGAAGAAAACAACGAAGAAAATGGATGATATTGTCAATTCTTTTTTTCCAATAATCCATTGATTTGAAAACGTGGCAGAGCACTTCCAATAAGATTATGAAAATTGTTTGAAGTCTTCGTGCGACTTCAAACGAGTTTTTATCTTCCTTATTTCTATTGAAAATTATTATTTTTATGGACACATCTCGTGTTAGATTATTTTTTGCAATAATCCTAAAAAGCTACGCATAATTATTATTATTTTACACAGTTACTAATAACATGATAAATGAGGATATTTTTGATCTTTTCTTTCAGTTAACTAAACGGAGCATAAAATGAGAGGTTTCTAAGTTACTTATTATGAATAAACAGAGCACTTCTTGTGCAAGCTAAACAACTAAGATTTAACTTCAAGCTTCCAATTACTTTTCGAGGAGTTTGAATAAAAATTGCTTCTCATCTGGTTCTTTTCAGGTTGAGATAAAGGTGCAAGCACACACATAAGCAAAGCGACGGGGTTTGAATTAAATATGTTTCTTGAAAATTTTATTCTTATCCAATAAAAAAACAATAAAATAATTTAGTAATTATGTAATTATTATGGTTAAGAAGTGCATCTTCAATACAATTCACAGAGTCTTTTAAACGTACTGTGAATGCGCAGATTGAAAGTAATTTATGCATTGTCTCAAAAACATAGCGTTTAGTGATACTTTAAAATTGATCGGTATTTCACGAGGTCGCGTCACACCTAACAAGTGTACCGTGACCTTAAGAATCGGATTACGCGATAATACAAAAAAACGAGTGTACGCCGAGCTTTATTTCATCCGGTGCTTTGCAACTTCCATAATCTATGGTTTATCGGAGTTTATGCCTTCGTAGCCTTTCTTAATATTCATATTTCTGTATTAAGACCTTATAAATAACCCTCTGGAATAAGGTGGTAATTTTTTGAAGAACATTTTACTACAAGGGTAAATTTTTATTTTTCTGTGGATTAAAATAAGGGTGAGTCTAAGCAAAGATTGCTAACGTAGGCAATTTATGTGTGTGATTGCGTGTTCCATACAGGGTATAGAGAGAGCTTAGAGTGAACTTCCATGCCTGGCAAAGGGTATAAAATATAGCCAATAAAAACCTACTTTCATACTTTTCTATCTCTTCGTCTTCTTATCTTAAACAATCTTCAGCAAAAAAGGAACAACAGAGAAGGATGTATAAGTAAGTATATTCATCATCATTATAATTTTAGCCGCGCGATCACGATGTTTTCCTCCATCGTTTCTGAGCACAAGCATTGTGTACATAAATTTTTCGACAAAAAACTCATTGGAACACGACTGGATTTGAACCCACGACCTTAGGATCGGCAGGCGAAGCCGCTACAACTAGACCACCAGTGCTTTTTAACTATCCTAGCCTGTAGTATATTTATTGATAGTTGATTTTTAAAGACTAACAAAATATCGCTTATTTGGCGATATAATAACAAGAGAACCAGTGTGTAGAGTACTAAGAAATATTCAGAGGCTTTCCCGTGCATTTCAGTACAAAGGCATCAGTTGGATCTGGAAATTTCGATCGACAAGGCCCATAACTATTCGCACAAAGACGGTCGAAATGTGAACAAAGTGCCTCGTGTTGTACCGAAGTGGTGCATGTACAGGCGTATATACCAAAGAGGCTATCTGAGTGAACGGGTGAATCGGACCGAGCGAATAATTGAAGGAATGTGTATCGGTTGAACTGAACTATAGATCTGTTTTGATATGTGAAAGATTAGTAAATTGTAGCTTTGGTGACCAAAGGGCTGGCGCTTACCTAGGGCAAAGAATTAGCTTAGCTATTCAAAGAGGTAACGTTGCCAGCCTTTTGGGCACATTGCCTGCGGTCGGTGATCTGAACTCTGTTTTCTACCTGTAATACTTTCAGGAGTTCATTATAAAATTTTCTAGTTTCTTATAAAATGTAATTTTTATATTTTCTTTTTAATTATTTCAGCTTTGGTTGAACTAAAATGTTTAACCAAAGCTACTATAACTGTTTTAAATATTGATAAAATAAATTGTTTGGCTAATTTCGTGGTGGTATAGTTTTTAGTAAGTTTTCTAGAACTTACAACTCCAGTTAAAAATACACCCACCCAAAATGGTTGCATTTAGAGACCAAAGTTTGTTTGTCTGCCCGCTTGTCTATCTAATTGTTACGCTTTCACAGCTAAAGCCTTGCGCACATCTAAGCATTCTACGATGGTGATCAGTGAAACGATATTTGACAGCGTTTCGCTGATCGCCATCGCCATCACCTCGATGTGCACTTTTTCTATAGATGGACTTGGCAAGTATCTATTATTCCAAGCAAAAATTAAGGCACCTTAACAAAATCTATGCGAACAAAGTAAAAGGAAAAATATATAAAATAAATAAAATCTAAAAGCTACAAAATACAGTCTAGATTTTTAGAAAATCTTTCGGTTACCTATCGTTTTTAAGAGTGTACTTGCTTTGATAGGACGGCGGACATGAGCACAACGCTAAAGTGGCTCCATTTAAAATTTTACGTTACATTTTTCGCTATGTATTAAAAGCCAAATTGGCCCCAAAAACTTTTTAAAAATTCACGTATGTGTGATCCTTGAGAGTTAGTATTTTTAGTTTCAAAGAGATTCTACAAGCTTCTGACTACCACAATAACTTTTTTAGGTACCTTTTTTTTAACATAACGTAACATTTATTTTCCAAAAAAGGTTTACTATAAGCATAGTTACTATTTTCATTGAGATAAGTAGGCCTAACACAAACTGTCTGGTTCATTTTCCAAAACAAGGTTTACTAATAAGCATAGTTACTATTTTCATAATATGAGATAAGTAGACCACAAGCTCTGTCTGGCTCTGTCTCTGGCTTTGGTTTTGAAGCTGTGTGAGTGCTGACTAAATAAATCCTACGTCGAATACAATGGTGAGCACTCACACAGACTCAAAACCAAAACCAGAGATCTGTCTCTGGCTTTGGTTGGTTTGGTTGGCTAAGTATTGTTGTGGTAGGCCTGGGGACTAAAGTTGTGAATCTGATGGTGAAAAAAGGTTCCGAGGCTTACACCATTTTAATATTATCAAACGGTGCTAAATTGTTTGTTTTATTCAAGGTTTGGTGAGGGATCTCTGTCTCTATTCATGTAAGCTGGATTAAAAAAGGTGACCTGTCAGACCGCTAAACAATATGCACGCACAAAGTAATTCGTTTTAGATTAAAAATAAATTAAATAAATCTTCTTTCATGGTACAAGGCGGGTAATTTGGTTCATTTTCTATTTGGATCAAGTTTGTTTTAGACTAGTTGCGCCTCGTGATTTCGCTTCCATGGATACGGATTTAATTAAGATACTTTGACCCTTGATTTATCCTTCAAATCCATTTCATTACGTATTCCTATACTTAATCACAAAATATTAAATAACTTTTCAATTTCATGTTAGCTTAGTGGTTTTATAACATAGGAGTATTTTACAAAACAAAATAAATCCATGATGCCTGCCAAAAGTAATTCAAAACGAGTCAAAAGCAAAATCAAAATTATCTTTATTCAGTTCAATTACAAGAATCACTTTGTAACGACTTAAAGCTAGGTGAGTCTAGGTGCCAGTTCCACGCGACCTAATTATAAGACTAGGTCTAATATCAGTTATTAACTTTGTAAAGCACTTTCTTTACTGAACCTAAAAATATAACATAAAAGCAATTTTTCATCGGAACAGCTAAGTGGCCATTATATTGCCATACAAAAACACAATCGCCTATAACAGAACCCTAAAACCCAATAAAAGTCATCCAGTCAGGAAGTTGCGTAATCACTGCCATAACAGTAAATCCGAGAAGCAATCTTACGGCCGCGGCATAAAGGACATAATGCCGTATCACGTGACGTAATGCAATCATAATTCTTCTATCACCACTTCTGAATAAAGAAACGGCATCAAATATTTATGTAGCGTGCTTTTAGGGTTCTGTAGTTGGAGGTGAATAATAAAACGTTTGGGGAAATGTTTTTATGCTTTCTAATGTTAAATCACACTTGTTCTTGCGTCAGCCTAGAGGTACTTGTATTAAAATTAGGTTTCACCATTTCTAAATACAGTTTTGTGCAACTAAATATAAAAGTTTTACTAAATATAGAAACCCATTACGGCTTTAGGGCATTAAGTAGGCCTACCACAAGCTCTGTCTGGCCCTGGTTTTGAGTCTGTGTGAGTGCTGTCTAAATAAATCCTTTTTTTGAGCTGAAAATCGGTGGGGAGGTAGCTTTAAATCAGGAAACGGACATAGCATTTTTATTCCGAAAAAGTAACGGGAACGGGGTGAACCATATTACAAACTTTATATAAATTTATAGGACAAAGTTTGTTTAGCTAAAGAAGCTTGTTAAATTGAAGAAGACATTATTTACCAAAATTAATTCCTATGAACAATTATTTTTGACGTGATAACGTCTTATAATTCGATTTAGCCGGCTGCATACACGAAAAAACATGACCCATGCGGCATTACCTCGCTTTGAGGCGTTCCATTTAAGGCTTGAAGTGCAAGCGAGAGCGTGGAACGAGCGACAAAGAGGCACGCACGGCCTCCGCGTTCGGCAGCGTTCGACATCCGTCTCTTTCCTACTTGAGTGAGCGATGCGTCAACGTGGACAGCTTTATGACGTTGTCACGTTCAACTATCGTCAGTAAACCGACTTTACAGACAACCGATGTTTTGATATAAACTAAAACTACATTTTAAAAGAACAGGATAGAAATACTAATAATGAACTTTTGTATCCACCTGCTAGTTTAAGGCTAAATGGCGCTTTATTAAATGTAACAGTAATATTTTAGTGTTTTATTTTTTCATATCTTCAGCAATCTTCAAAAGAACGATCAACTGTAAGTTATGGAGAAGGGTTATTTGGCTCATTTGAGCGCAGAGCGGCCTAACGAGCCTTCTTCTGCTTAACTTGCCCATAACCATAATCTTTAAGCGGGTTTTTCAATTAACTTTAAGCAGGGCCTGCTCAGCCCAAAGTTCACTACCGCGGTTTAAGTATTTAGCCGAGAAACTTTTTGACAGATGTTGATAATAATCTGTTTTATTAAAACATTATTTAGACTTTTCAAATGGCTACCACGACCTGGAAGATGAAACGTAGGGTGAAACCTGATGGACCGACGACATTGTTACGATCGAGAAGTCGGTGAATGGAAAGGGCTCATAACTGTTCTTCCAGAAAATGTGTAGGGGAGGCTTATGGCCAGCCGTGGACTTCTTGAAGATGATAATATAGATTTAAATAACTTACGCACATACAACCATGATGTAACATTCTTTAAAATAACATAATGTAATAAAAACACAGTATTTCATCAAGTTTGAGTCAAAAAGTATCAAGTGGTGCAAAAAAAACTATTATTTTCACTGGACGTCTGTATGAACTACGAGAATCTAGAAGACAGTTCCACATAAGGTGAGATGGTTAATATCCTTTCACCACACTCTGGTTTGAAAGAATTAATGATACGTCATGAAAACGACTATGCCGTTGGTCATTTAATATTAACATATAATTTTCAATAGCATAATGATAAATAATAAGTTCCTGCCATAAATGCACCATCATCTTTACGATTCAATAACCTCATGGTTATCAAAGCACCTTGAGCTTAGTACTCGCTCCACGTAAACACTCAAACAGGTCAATATGACATCAAACCGTAAAACTGACGCTACGGTATGGTTACCACGGCACAGTGAGGACGCAGCTAGTTCACTACATCACGCTAGTTCGAAAGAATTTAAAAAATCTAGTCGGTTTACTGACGATTGTTGAACGTGACAACGTCATACAGCTGTCCACGCGGACGCATCGCTCACTCCAAGTAGGAGAGAGACAGATGTCAAACGCTGCCGAACGCGGAGGCCGTGCGTGCCTCTTTGTCGCTCGTTCCGCGCTCTCGCTTGCACTTCCAGCCTTAAATGGAACGCCTCAGAGCGAGGTAACGCCGCATGAGTCATGTTTTTTCGTGCGTGCAGCCGGCTCCATCAAATTATAAGACGTTGTCACGTCAAAAAAGCCTTAGCATCTATTTTAGATGATTTATATAACGTCCGAGGCTACTGGTGTTTTACCTACATGACCCTACTTACGGGATGCTATGGAAATAAATAACTGCTATGGGAATAATATACTGAATACTGAAATAATGGTTGGAATAGGCTTGTCCAGCAACAATAAAATAAATAATAAAAAAAAAAATTGTTTATTGCAGGACATTAGGCGCTTCCTACTTGTAAGTGTAGTAGCTGCTCTCCCTCACGACAATGTTAGGTTATCTCTGGATATGATAGAGACAAGACGTCCATTAGACGAGTGTAAAAGTTTTGTTGACGGCCAGCCTAGGAACGTGGAGTTATAGTCGAGAGTAGGCGAATAAAATATTATTGTTTTAGTAGCGATAAACGAGAAGACATAAAGATTGATCTTTTGCACTTCACCGATGATGTTTAGTATTAGTATCTACCGATGGTAGGTAAGTATGAAAATACCATCCGGTTTGTATCTTTTAAATGATCCAAAATAATCAGCATGATTTTACACAAAATAGTTCTGAGTTTGTTAAAATTGACGTTCGAAAATATTAAATATCCGAGAACATTCCAATACTTTATAATTGTTTTTGTACCCTTTTCCAGCAAAATTATAGTACTTTGAGCATGAAATAAAAATACTGAAAACGAGTGTAATAATACAGGCTATGCTCTAAATGAGCACTCCCCAAGAGAGCAGCATCACAGCGCGTGTCGGAAACATACCAAATGAAGTACGTTTCGAACTACACTCGCCTCCACCTGCCTTGATTACAGGTACTATAAATGAGATGATTCTAACATGGTCTTTCAACATGGTCATGGTTTTTTGGTTCCTACTTCCTTTGATCCAGATATGATAAGGGTTGAAAAACGGCTCAAAAAGTCTCTTGACGTCCACCTGACACCATGGTTTGAACTTTTTAGGGTCTATAGCATGCCAATTTATTAACGATGTTTTCATCCACCTTTTAAAAATAAAATCAAATCATTAAAACCTTGTCAGAAAACCCAGTTATTTTTTGATTAAATAAATATACTCAATTCAAGTTTTTGTGTCCGATACATGACAGGCAATGCCGCTAACTGGACCGATCAGCCTACAGAACAGAAAACTTTATAAAATGTCAAGTAGGCTAGCACAAGTCTGGATGCTACCAAATATTTAGAATTAAAAAACTTTGTCTTCTCTTTTTCAATTCTGATAGCATCTCGACTTGTGCTAGCCCAAATTACTAAAAGTCAATAAGTATGGACACAGAGCAGCCAACACGCTTTTGCTTACGCAAAGTAGAGAGAGTATGATGACGTATTACTAAGAGAACCAGTGTCGCCAAACTCATACACGTAAAAACAAATACACATAGAAATAAAAGTTATGATTGGTCGAAAAGAAACGTTAAAAAGGACCTAAAACCAAAAAAATAATTTAATTGATAATAAACCTTAACGCTATCGTAACATGGTTCTAAACTTAATAAAATAAACAGTGCTAAAATGAAATTCTACTTACCACGAGATGGCAGATTTCATTCAGTATTTTTTTCTTTTAGTCTCTATTTAATTGTAATATGATTGATAATACAATGGCTGTTACTTGATTGACAACAAAACAAAGCTACTTGACGCTAGATGGCGCTATAGAAAACAATTATGTTAGTCTTTATCCACAAGTTATAAGATTCAAAATACAATGGCTATTACTTGACATAGCCACTCACTTAGTGATGTGCCAAGGTGGATACAAGACAAATGTATCGACATCGATGATTACCTACCTACTTCTTATCGTGTCACTGGTTTTTTCGAACCAAGTGAGGTGAAAGGATTTTAAGTGCGCCCCAAAGAGGCTCCTTTCGTGCACTTATTTAACACATATTTTCGAACTTTTTAAGTTCTATGGCATGCCCGGTTTCCTCACGATGTTTTTCTTCGCCGTTTAAGAGCACTGGCATAGTGTAAATTAATTTTTGGGCAGTAAACCTCATTGGTTGGACTGGATTTAAGCCCACGACCTAAGGATCAGAAGGCGAAGCCGCTACCACTAGCCCACCAGCGCTCTCACCTACCTACTGATGTATAACGATCGGTAGCACGTCAGGTTATATTTATGGTGGTCGAAATAAAAAGCTTTTCTTATCTATCTTTCTTTATTTACCCAATCAAATGTTTACAACTCGTAAAATTGTATACTTAACTGTTTCAAATATTGTTTCTTTTTCTTCTTGTGTTTTCTTTTTCCTGTTGCATCGATACATTTATTTTGAATATCGGAAAACTGAAACCAGAATTATTATGTTATTTCTTCAAAATATTTCTGTAATTTTCATCTTACCCAGCCACTGTGGGCTATAAGAATAAGAAAAGAATCAGAATAATACATAAGGAATAAAATCATCACTAAAGCAAAAAAAAAGTCAGCTCCCTAAACCTAACTATTTATATGATCAGAACTAATAAAGTATTCGATAGCACATTCATCACTTTATTGGGGTACAGCCCTAATTGAGTAGCGAAAGTTGAGATTTATAGAAACGCGACCTTAACGAATATCATTCACAGTCTATTTTTGTTTGATGGTTTTGCATTCTAAATAAAACCAATTTAAGCAATAAAATAATACTAACCTGTGATACGATATGCCCCCTTTTGTTAAATTATTGGTTCGGCTATCGTTTTAGCACTGCAAAACTGCACAATACGGCATTTTTATATTTTTTCGTGTTTTTCACAGTTACGTTTCTTCTGACAGACTTCAAACACGACTAAACAAAGGAGGGCTTGAAGTCTGCTGTACTGCGCGTACTTGGAGCGTGAGAAGGTCGTCTACATGCTATTTCCATTACTTCTTTATTTCGTGAGTATGGAGCCTCCTCTGACAGTGGCGACGGATTTGTAATCAGTCACGTATCAAATATGGGCATTTGTTAATGTATTGTTTGGACTTACCTCTGACTTTCCTTCTTATAAATGTTCAAAGGATCCAAGGAGGGCGTTAAGATGCCTAAGAATTTCAAGAAAAGACATGAGTAACATTTCGATATTCTGTTTCAGTATTAATTTTAAAAGTAGTATTTTGAAATTGCGAAACTGGTGCTGAAGGTTCTGAAACGTCAGCATCATCATTGACGTCACAGTTTTTGTTAAATCGTCACTGTCCAGTCGTTAAATGCTCCGATAAGCTTTTTATCTGCGGGTATTGTAATTTTCTGAATTGCTGATACTAACTTTGACTGTCACTCGTTGGTATTTAGTTGCTGTACTTCTGGAACAATACATTTGCTTTCAATAAGTGTGCCAACTCTCTATAGCGTACTTTAAGAATGGCGCTTGTGATTGTCCGCCTTACAAGCATCTCTTACCACCGGGTAATAACAGACAGTGACAGAGCTAACTTTGCGCAGCGTGACATACTTAACTCACGCAGACAGGGGCGAGTAACTTACCTCATTATCATCATTATCATCAGCCTGAAGAAGTCCACGCCTGGATATAGGCCTCCCCTACACATTTCCAGGAAGAACGATTCTGAGCTCTTTCCATCCACCGACTTCCCGCGATCTTAACAATTTTGTCGGTTCATCTGGTGGGCGCCCTACGTTTCGTCTTCCGGTTCGTGGTCGCCATTTGAGAACCTTTATTCCCCAACTGTTGGCGGTTCTTCGAGCTATATGACCTGCCCATTGACACTTCAACTTACTAATTCTACGAGCTACCGACATAGCTCGTAGAATTAGATTTAGACCTTGGTTCTTCTACGGATGCATCTCTTACCACCAGGTAATGACAGACAGTGACAGAGCTAACTTTGTGCCGCGTGTCATACTTAACTTACGCAAACAGGGGCGACTAACATACATTTTCTCCAATTTGTGATAGAACAATAAGTTGTGCATGTTCCAAAGGTAAACACACACTGTTTAAAGACAACCTAAAGTGGTGAACCTGACAACTTATGAGAGTCATAAGGCACACATTTCCATCAGCCCTATTGAGGAAGATACCTGGATTGTGGTATGTTAACATCTAAATGATACTTAAGTAAACCTTTGCAAATATATTGTTTAGGTTCAGACAGACAAAGGGTAATATTTATTATGGAATACAAAACAAGAGCGTAGAGAAGTGAAACTCAACAAAAGATTTCCCCTAGACATAACACTCAAAGTGGTTTCGCTTTGTTCAGTTTCAGATGAATTGTATTTTTAACCGACTTCCAATCAAAAAGGAGGAGGTTCTCAATTCAGTTGTATGTTTTTTTTTTTTTTTTTTTTTTTTTTTTATGCTTGTTACCGCATAACTTCGTCATTTGTGAGCCGATTTGAAAAAATATTTTTTTATCTGAAAGGTACTGCTTCCAGATTGGTCCCATTTTAATTTTATTAAAATCGGTGTTGCCCTTTTTTTTAAATAATTTTTTTAATGTTTGTAACTGCATGCCTCCGTCATTTATGAACCGATTTAGAAAATTATTTTTTTTATTTGGTTATTCTTACGTCCAGATTGTCCCAAACAAATTTGATTAAAATCGGTTTAGCCGTTTGACAATGAAGTCGGTTTCTCAAGTTTTTTAAACTTATAATTATATAGTAAGTATTTAATTTTCACGTCCGCTCATAGTAGGTTGTTTAAATAGGGCCTAGCGGAAGACCAGCGTGGGTTGTTGTCAGCCTGCATCATGCTGAGCTATGGTCCCATTTGCAGCACTTTTTGCAAATATGTAATATGTATCTACCTACGACTTCCTTTTAATTTTATTTTAATTTGCTTGATTTATTTTATCGTTCTTATGTTTAGTTTGTAGGTGTGTATTTATTATGTTATGGTTTAGGTAGTTATTAATTATGAATGTTTTCACTGTATTTTTTTTTTCACGTGTTGCAAATAAATTCATTTTCATTTCATTTCATTTCAATTGCCTGTTTGTAAAAATCTTTCCGCTGAAGTTTTCCAAGGAATATGCTATAGGGTTTTTTAAGAAAGGGGCTAACGCGTGAATATCCTTTGGTGGTATGCTGCGGTTTTCAACTGTCTATCAATCGTCGACAGGCGTGGTACGGAGTTTCTCTTCTAAGCTTGCGGGGGTATTCCTTCCACGTACTTACCTTAAAGGCGGGCCGAAAAAAACAATATTCTTGGTAATAAGACGATGTATTATGTTAATATCAGCTAGGCCGTCAGGCGCTGAGTGACGGCGACGGAATGTTTTGATTAAAACTTATAAAAAAAACTTCCAGAGCGAGGTGGGAGCCATGGCGGATGTTCATTTGAATATTGGCGAAATATTTATAAAAACACCGCTATTTATTTGCTGCATGGAAAATATTTGCCGAGATTTTTCGCAGAGTGCGTGGAGTGGAAATGAAACGGAATGGGTATTACAGAAATGCTTGTAGACATTGGTTCTTTTATAAATATAAAAATGTATAATCAAAAACTTACCTTCAACAAAAAAATCATAAAATAAATAAATTAATATTTTGAACAATCCACACGACAATATATAGCCCCAAACTAAGCAGAGCTTGTCCTATGGGAACCATATAGCTGATAATAATACTTAGACATATTTTTTTGTAAAAACATAGGTACTTAGATTACAATCACTTTATATAAGTTTTAACTACATTGTAACCAACACACGCCTTCTGATCCAAACATGCAAGAGACGGCATGGAAAAAAGATAGTTTACCTATATACAGGGTTATTCATTATTAGCTGCAAATACTCAGGAATTAGGTTCAACAAATAAAATAAAAAATATTTATGAAATGATTTTTTTTTAATTTTGATTTAAGTTTTTGTATAAAAAAATTATTTTTATTAATTTCTTTACGGCTATTGCATAATGATTGCCATGGAGAACAGGACGATGACCCACCCAGGCGGTGACTGAACGCAGATTGTCGCTCACGACGCGCGGGCACGGATCAAAGGTCAAAATAGGTCAGGCGCCAATGATTCCTTTATCGATTTTCTCGGGATTTTCATAACAAAACTAAAAAAAATCATTTCATAAATATTTTTTATTTTATTTGTTGAACCTAATTCCTGAGTATTTGCAGCTAATAATGAATAACCCTGTATAAGAAATTTTTTTGGGTAAAAAATCGTTTTTTACTGACTGAAATGCTCAACAAAAAAATATTCGTCTACGTCATAAAGGCTATGGCGATGGCGATCAGTGAAACGCTGTCAAATATCGATGGCATATTCACAGTCGAGGTTTCACTGATCGCCATCGCAGAAAGCTTAGATGTGCGCACGGCTTAAAGGCCTGCGCACACCTAGTTCGCTGGCGGTAGCGATCAGTGAAACGCTGTCAAATATTCGCTGTCAAATCTCAAATCTGACAGCGATATTTGACAGCGTTTCACTGATCGCTACCGCCAGCGAACTAGGTGTGTTCGGGCCATAAGAGATCTGATATAATGCCAGGACTAGACAAATAACAAAGATTGTAACTTCAACCCAGCTCGCTCCGGAGACAAGCGTAAACTTGTTAAAAATGTAACAATTTAACTTTCCTGCGGCGCCTCGGCTCCAACCTTGCAGATTCTACGTTGGAAAGTTTAGCAGGTTTTAATAATATCCAATGATCTTTCGCTTCTATTGTAGACGTAGTTTTCATACATTGTCTAAATGCCTGGAAGTAGATTTTGACGTGACAACGTCTTATATTTTGATGGAGCCAGCTGCACACACGAAAAAACATGACGTCATGCGGCGTTACCTCGCTCTGAGGCGTTCCATTTAAGGCTTGAAGTGCAAGCGAGAGCGCGGAACGAGAGTCACAATGGGCCTCCGCGTTCAGCAGCGTTCGACATCTGTCTCTCTCCTACTTGAGTGAGCGATGCGTCCGCGTGGACAGCTGTATGACGTTGTCACGTTCAACTATCGTCAGTAAACCGACTTTACAGACAACCGATTTTTTTACATGGAGAAGGCTAGCTTCCCATTTACTACCTTATCAGCGTACTTTCACATGGAAAAGATAACACCTATGTAGGTATATAGCTGTCTAAGTTGCGGCTTATTAATGTGTAATGTTTTCTTTCAAAATTTGTTTTAAATAATGAATTTTAAAGATTGTCGTAAGTGAAAAAGGCTAAAAAAAGATCGACCTCGGAAAAAATATTTATTCTTGATTCTTAATTCCTTTTTCCAGTGAGCGCATTCCATGTTTCAAAGTAGGTACATCCGAATGTGAGCAGTAAAAGCAGGAACAACACTAAACACTGAGCAGGGACACAATCAAAGCAAATTGTGCTGAACACATAAATAGTTTACGAGGCGCTTTCAGACGCCTAATGTGTATGGAATTGACGAAATCGTCGACAAGTCTCAACTCGTGTTGAGTTGCATTCAGACGATCTTTGTAACCACTTCGTAATCAAGTGGAATGTTCACAATTTTCTTATATATTCATTTTTTATGAGTAGAATTTTAGGATTCCCTTGGCACATCATGGCGATGGCGATGGCGATCAGCTGAAACGCTGTCAGATATCGCTGTCATAATATTTGACAATATTTAAGCTGATTGCCACGCCTTGATGTGAGCAGGCCTTAATAAATTCGAACCATGTTAGCTCTACGAAATGCATGTTTTATTTTACTTTATTCAACTTTACAGTTGAATAAATTCTGACTACATCGAAACTCACAATATTTTATTTTCATACAATTTCAATATTTATGGCCATTTCACACAGTGCCGTAGAGCCCAAACTCCACTTTTACTACGGGTAGTAGATTAGTTGTATAATTAATTTAATCATTTTTTTACTGGGCACTTGACTAGCGCCAGTAAGTTGCGCAGTGTGAATACACCTTAACAGCGTAATGTGTATGTTATAAAAATGTTTTTATGAGTAGTAGTTTTGACGAATGAAATAAGTGAATAGGTTGGGTTATGATACTTTGCTATGTTTTTATGAAGGTAAGCCTGACCTTGTGGGGTAATACGTGTTTTATTAAATCTCGGATACATTATCTAACCTACTGAAATATTTTGAACTTTGCTCCTATTACGCTTTTTCCCCAGATAAGTACATGTATAGGGAACACATTCTTTATGCCAAATTGTCATTTCTAAACAATTTTTTTTTTTGTTATTGACTGGGGAAATCATGTTTTTGTATCCTTGACATTTTGATACTTTAACTATGAATGTTGAAAATTGTTTTTCATTACTCATACTCTGAAAGTAGGTCTGAAGTTGCCTGAGGGGCCTAATTGAAAGTAAAACTTTCAGCCCTAGGGAGAATCGCTTTCTACTGACAGCTGTCAAATTATAAAAAAAAACAAGTTCTACTTTATTCAACCATGTTCCAACTTTCTAAAGTCTTTCTAACTGCAAGGAGGTCGTTGAACCAAATTCCAACTTTTTATTCAGCAAGTAGGTTGGAAACCCATTACAACGGTAAGAAGTTTAAAAAGTCTAATTAGAGCGCAATGTAAAATTTAAATTTAAATAACATAAAGATAGTATTAAATAAATAATAATATCTTCTAAATTACTTGATTAATATATAGCTTCAACTATTTATTTAAAATAACATAGATTTGAGCAAACAATTTACCATTTTTTAAATTATGAGAATGAAAATAATGGCTGAATAATGCTGGCGAGCCGAAGCCGAAGGCCCGCCAGAGAAAAAGAAAATAAAAACCGGGAAGGCGGCAATTCAATCTTCATTTTCACTAATTTTTCTTTCATGTTTTTATTTTTACTTTCCTTGTATTCGTAATGAAAAGCACAGTGTTTACCTCGGGTGAAAGTCTTTTAAGTCCCTCAAGCTCCATTGGCGCCCTCGCTACGCTCTGGCGCCAAACCCGTCTCGGGACTCAAAAAACGTGACTTTCAACACTCAGGTAACAATGTACTATTTAATATTGTTATGTGTTTTTTGTAAATTGTGCTTAGCATTTGGGCACTTTGGCACTAGCTGTTAGCCAAAACTGCATTTGTTTTAAATAAAGTATAATAAATTTCAAACTTTAGTTTTGAACTTATTCCATATTTTTTAAAGTATTATCGAATTCAAAAATATTTTTTAATTTACCTAGTACTTATTAAACTTTCGCTATATACTTTTTAAACTTTCGGTCCCGTGTAATAGATTCAGTATATTTTTTAGTTTTTACATTTACATTTACATTAGCAATTTTAAACTTTAAACCACCTTTGAGCTTAATACCGTGAAAAATACACCCGCGCTCTAAAGTGATGCCCGTGATGGAATTGCCAATAGATACGAGAACCGACAGTGACGTCAGCTGCCCATCAATATGAGATGAACGCTATGAATCACCTGATGGCCTACCATGACCTCTGTCTGGCTCTGCCTCTGGTTCTAGTTTTGAGTCTGTGAGTGTTGACTAAATAAATCCTACGTCAAAACGTTACACACTCAGTATAATACACTGGTGAGCACTCACACAGACTCAAAACCAGAGCCAGAGACAGAGCCAGACAGAGTTCATGGTGGGCCTACTGGTAGAGTGTATATTCTAGGGTAAAGAAAGAAAAAGAACCTTACTTCTTCTACCTGTCGTATCACAAGTTATTTTGAATTCGTTTGGTGAGCGGATTTTAAGTGCGCCTCAAAGAGTCTTAGTACAACGTAACGCTGCTCTTAAGGTGAAGACGACCGTCGATGTCCTCTGAACCAATGCAAAATTATCTATCTAGATAGATAGATAATTTTGCATTGGTGATAGAGAGGTAGATAGATAGATAACTCTTTATTGCTCACTAAACAGAAATATATCACAGGATTTATGCAGATTTTTGGCAAAACAATGGGTGACCTTATTGCTTCTTCTTCTTATCGTGTCACTGATTCTTTCGAACCAAGCGTGGTGAAAGGATTTTAAGTGCGCCTTAAAGAGGCTCTTTGCATGCACTCGACACATTTTTTTGAACTTTTTAAATTCTACTACATGCCGTTTTCCTCACGATGTTTTCCTTCGCCGTTTGAGAGCACTGGCATAATGTAGGTACATACATTTTTGGGCAGAAAAACTCATTGATACACGACTGGATTCGAACCCACGACCATAGGATCGGAAGGTGGGGATGCTGCCACTAGGCCACCAGCGCTCGCTTCTTCATGTACTTCTCACTCGCACATTTTGACCCTTTCAAATTATTTTGACTTTTTTTGCTTAAAACTACCTAGTTTTCGCACATGAACTTTCGGTTTCATTTCTGAACCCCTAAAAACTGCTAGACAATGTGCGCATAAACGAAAAGCATTTTTATAGTTCGGCCAGTCCTGAGCTAAGTCAGTGTACCTTATCATAATGACATGCGGTCAGCGCTATTAGTGACGTAATTGGTTTTAGTAAATAATGTTCCGCTCGTTCCATAATTAATTTAACGTTAGATAAGTTAATGGAGCGATTTAAACGGATTTATCGCATGTTTAATGGATATTATATAGGGGATTAACTGTGTTTAGTATTAATAGTTTAAAACCTATGCACAAACTCTATTTATGTCCTCTACCTAATATGGTGAGCGGGCCTTTTGGATATTTAAAGGGAGTTGATACCAAGCGACATTAAAACCAAGCATTGTGTTGCCTACACCAAACACAACATCAAGCTGAGTTGGATACCATTTTGTGACGTCTTCACGTGGGACTGAGAGAAACCATTTCAATGCATCTGTGTTCTTCTTCTATCACTCCACTTCTTGTATTTTGTAAATCTGTTCTTGTATCTAAAATGTTCATGTTTCTAATATCCACCTTGTGCCGTCATAAATAAATAAGTTTTCTTTCTTTCTTTCTCAGTATGTTTTTATACAAAAATAGTTCATTTTCTAAGCTGAAAGTTAGACGACAAGAATTTTTGGCACAAACCAAGACATAATCCTTCCACCCGCACTAGCAAACCAACCGCTAAAAACAAACAAACTCATGTCCGGTACATAAATCACGCGCGCCATACATCACTCGCTACACAGCGGCGAGCTGCTAATGGCTAAGTAATACGCAGCAATGGACTCGTTTCATTTTCTAGTGATTTATTAGAGTATTTTTCGTTTGAAATAACAAATAGTGTGGTCACGCTTGACATGACAGACGCAAGTGGAGCGGCATGCTTAGTTTAACGTGAATATCATGTTTCATAGTTAGCTTTCAGTGATTGATAAACAGCGTAATAAATTAAACTTACTAGGGTTTGCATTGCTGCTTAAAAAAAAATCGGTTGTCTGTAAAGTCGGTTTACTGACGATAGTTGAACGTGACAACGTCATACAGCTGTCCACGCGGACGCATCGCTCACTCAAGTAGGAGAGAGACAGATTTCGAACACTACTGAACGCGGAGGCCGATTGTGCCTCTTTGTCGCTTTTTCCGCGCTCTCGCTTGATGGAACGCCTCAGAGCGAGGTATCGCCGCATGAGTCATGTTTTTTCGTGCGTGCAGCCGGCTCCATCGAATTATAAGACGTTGTCACGTCAAAAGTATTGTGCATAGGTAACTGCTTGGACTTTTAAATAGTGTTACTTACGTAGAGATCCACTCGCGATATCTAGACTGGTTCACTAATAATATTTGTGGCTCTAACCGTCAAAGCAGCTCACTACTAAACGCTTTTATTAAATGGAGGACAAACACAAAAGATATTGCTGTGTAACGCTAGAAAGAGTTTCAGAATTTTAAAAGCATTTTTGTGAGCAAGTCGTCTCAACCTCATATAAGTATTTAAGGCTAAGAATGGGCCATTAAGCTACGATACGTACGATACGACTCAATACAGCTCGATACGGCATCGATATAAAATTTAAGTATTACACGTTAAGGTAAACGGGAAAATAAAGGAATATACCGTTCTCGGAATTTAGTAAATAGCTTCTTTAGCTTGCTCGAAAACTTGGGAGTTTAAAGTTGTATTTATCTGCTATTGTACTTGGATTTATTAAGTACGCTATTGTGGCTAAAATAGACTTGAGATCGTGATGTATTTAAAGCACGGGGATTGTGTTCATTTTAATAAAATATACGAGTCTTTGTTTAATCATTTCATCAGCTTTATTTGCTTTTTATGCGAACATTGTTTAGTATTTTCCAACATAATAATGTATGGACAATTGCTAAGATTTTATACTTTTTTTTATTAGTCAATCATTAGGTTTCGAAGATTTCGATTGTATGAATTGTCCACAATATTTGTTTATACTGAATTTAAAAGCTTTATCAAATTTTAGAGCTTCACGGTAAGGTTTATAGAGTTTAGTTTTTAGTTTAGTTTTTTAGTTTTTTTAAGTTTGTACAAAGTAGATACACGAGCAACAAAACTTTTGGAAATGCACCTCTATCGGAGGCTACCTGTCTTCAGTTCGAGATATTGGGCAATCTATCATTGTGGAGTGCGGCTGTAGTGCATGCCAACTTTATGTTTCCGCTCGGGGCTATTCCATATTATTTATTTACAAACTTTTGTTGTAGCTGCCTGAACGTGAGAAGAATTTATCAATAGTACTTTAAGTACTGTGTTTTATTGGTCTATTTTGGGGAAGATTCGCAATTTTTCAAACACTGATGATTTTGTTTGGTGGATGGAGCTTTATTATACTACTCTGTGTGAAAAATCTATCAAGATTTAAGTTTGTTATTATTTGAACAAGAAGAAAAGCTGACATAAATTCAGTTTAATTTATTTACAACCCCAAGACGCTTGACTGCATTGCTGCGTTGAATGCCAATACTGTAAAAAGAAAATGCAAGTAAAAAGTTCGTTTTAAAATAACATCGCTGCAAAATAAAATGCCATCGTCTGTGCCAGTGATGTACCTTCAAGTATTAAAGTAGTATTCTTAAAAGTGTTCTATAGAAAAGCCAAATATCAAAACGCGGTCACCAATCACCATTCCTGGCAGTAACCAGGAGCTCCGCACATCACAATAAGTTACTCCTAACCTACCTGCAAATTCCACGTCTGGGGATTATGGTGACAGTCACACACATATTTGGGTATGAAAGATGTGATTTATGCATAAGCAATAGGGACTATATTCGCCTGAGTGACTTCCGCATATTCACAAAATGAAGATGCAGGAAATTGAATTCTGCTGGGTTAGTTTCAAGGTGTATTTTAGATAGGGAAGATGATATAATCTCAAAGGAGCGATTTGAAACATGTTCAGATGGTAGCGGTGAAAGCTCTTGCAAGTTTCGTGTTTTATTTTTAAATTGCGATTTATTTTTGCAAGATGTGAAGGTGCTCGCGAACGCTCAGATTTCTTCATTTTATATATTAAAGTTTATTAGAAACTTGGAAATGAAACATGAAAGGGGAGCTTAGGGATTAAGTGGTACGAAAGTACCTATCTGAGGAGATTTTTGCACGCGACTAAGCTGCGGAGCTATTGCTCATTGAATTAACTACGTTTTCAAGAGTCAGCGAGATCGTACGTAATATACTGGAGAAGGAAAGTTAACCTGGCAAGTAAGTTCGTTTAAGCTAGCAACTTTGTTGACGGATTTTAAGGCCCCACCAAGATCTCCGTCATGGCTTAACAACCGCATGAGTCAGGATCGATAGCTAAACGTCTCCACAGCACGAAGACGCTATCAGCCACCCATCCAAATAGTGACTACGCAGAACGTTGCTCTACTTTTGAAGCACATCAAAACATTACAATGTCTACATTTTCCTTAGTTCAGGTTACAAGGCCACTGTCTCAGCTAGAACAATGGTTTCCTCGTGTTATACTTGTAATGGGGGCATTAAGAAAGATAAATAGCACCTATCGTGCAAATGAATCAATTATCATCCTATCTCGTGAGTACTTGCCCCGCAGAGATTAGAGACTCCATCAAAAGTTGCGTTACGACCCAAAACATTCGTACTCCAATCGTGCGACTACATCTTTTAGGCCATAAAAAGCGTTTACGGCCCACACACAGCCGACCGTTATATAACTGGGGTAGTTGATAGAGGCTACAATACCACCCTTTACATAAAAATCTATAGTAAAATTAGGTTTTTTGTTTATACAACCAGCTGATGGAACAAGCATATGCCCCACCTGATTTTAAGCGGTAACCATCGCCTATAAAACACCATTGCCTCGTAGGTTACACACTTTAGGGACGTGTTCTACTATGCACTGCCTTGCGTCCATCAACTTGAGGCGTACTGATTTTCAGCCTCACGTGCCTATAATTTCACTGGCACCAACACCCTTAAAACCGGAACATAGCCACGATGCTTCACGGCAGAAATAGGCATGGTGGTAGGACTTCCCTGAACGAGCCTTTCACAAAGAACTCTGTTACTACTAAAGGCAAGGCCCTAGAAGTTGATGAACGTAGGCTGGTCATAGATTGCAAAAGCCTTCATTATGATCAAAGTCTATAAAAAAATCACTTCACTTCTAAGTGCAGGTTCTACGTGACTAAGCCTAGAAGAAAGAGCTTACTGCATGGTTCTTATACACCATGTTTTTAATGATCCGTCTACAAAATGAAAATAACAATAAATGTGATCCAACTGTTCAGTGACGCTGTGATTCAGACTATATTATTTGCGCACTGCAAGCACAATTCAATCAAATAAAAATGTGTTCAGTAAATCGAAGATTATATATAGGGATGTAATAATTGGGGATTTGTGAACTTGAAATGTGTTGAAGGGTTCGGCTGTCAGTAAAATTTTCCATAATGTTGGGATGAAAAACTTCATTTTAGAGATGGTCATAATATTTATTTTTGATATGTTAGAAGTTAGTAATCTTTAAATACTGCATAGTTTTCTACTATCACAGTTTGCCGAAACATGTTCCTGTTCATTTGGGGCCCGGATTCCATTTATATTACTATTCATAACTAAAACATTATGTTATCGCATGATTATGATAAAGTCGTGGTCGTCATTGTTGCTATGAGGATAAAACCCATTTTTTATATTGGCTCGTGATAAAAAACCGAAGCAAAAATGACCGGTAGCGCTGTAAGAAACAACAGAGGATCATCAGTTATTAGTCCATTAAAAAAAATCGGTTGTCTGTAAAGTCGGCTTACTGACGATAGTTGAACGTGATAACGTCATACAGCTGTCCACGTGGACGCATCGCGTTCGAACGCTGCCGAACGCGGAGGCCGTGCGTGCCTCTTTGTCGGTCGTTCCGCGCTCTAGCTTGCACTTCAAGCCTTAAATGGAACGCCTCAGAGTGAGGTAACACCGCATGAGTCACGTTGTTTCGTGCGTGCAGCCGGCTCCATCGAATTATCGAGTTATTACGTCAAAAAAAGCTGAAGCTAAACTACGTTTGCAATTGCGCTCCTTGAAACATAATATCTTTAATTCCTACACGTTCCCAAAAAGATATGTTTGTGCAATATAAAGTAAGGGTGAGATGGCGTGCCTACGTAATGCAACTTCACATGCCACGTCTCTGTCTGGACGCGAGCCAGACGGATAGGTGAGGAGCTGGTGCCGGAACACTACACCGGTTAAAAAAGTAAAAACGGCTACATACATACAAATATTTTTTTGCATAATGCAGAAAGAACATAACCCAACACAAATCCGTTCGATTGGTAGACAATATTTGATTTGATTGATAAAAACAAAAACGTGTACACTAATTAATCCAGGCAGGTACACAGGCAAACGTTAAAAATCATTTAACTTTATTTTTTGTATAGTGACAACCAACAACTCATGCACTAAGGTAACATAAACCAAAATAAACAGTTGCTAATTAGGCTAACTGCTCATTAGACCTTTTGATCTGTTAGACATTTAGCTACTTAGACCTTTTGATCAGGAGGCAATAGAATAAACAGCAAGAAACATGACCGCAGTTCAAAAAGCTCCGCGCACCTACCAATCTTACCATTTTTATAACGCTTTTATTAGTTTCACCTGTATGTATGTATGTATGTATGTATGTATGTATGTATGTATGTATGTAACCGACCCCTTTGAGCTCGATTTTGTCCTACTTTGAACGATCAGATTTGATTCAAACTTTGCACACCTGTCAAAGGTCGATGACAATGCAATAATATGAAAAAAAAAATAAAAAAAAATGAAAAGAAATAAAAAAAATAAAATAAAAACCTACTTTGAACGATCAGATTTGATTCAAACTTTGCACACCTGTCAAAAGTCGATGACAATGCAATAATATGAAAAAAAAAATAAAAAAAATGAAAAGAAATAAAAAAAAAAAAAAACCTACTTTGAACGATCAGATTTTATTCAAACTTTGCACACCTGTCAAGGGTCGATGACAATGCAATAATATGAAAAAAAAAATATGAAAAAAAAAAACTACTAAAAAGTAAAAAATAAATTATAGTTTAAAAAACTAAAAAAAAACGCTTTTATAACTAATTGAACTAAAAAGTTAAAAATAAAACTGAAATAATCAATTGAAAATTTATATTATTGTACAAAAAGCGTGGGGGGCTTGATTTTGATTGTTGTAAATATTTTATCAATAGTTGATTATATCTGAAGTTATTATAAAAAGCACCCCACGTTTTTTGTACAATAATATAAGTTTTCAATTGATTATTACAGTTTTATTTTTAACTTTTTAGTTCAATTAGTTATAAAAGCGTTTTTTTTTAGTTTTTTAAACTATAATTTATTATAACGCTTTTATTAGCTTCACCTGTATGTATGTAACCGTCCTCTTTGAGCTCGATTTTGTCCTACTTCGAACGATCAGATTTGATTCAAACTTTGCACATCTGTCAAAGGTCGATGACAATGCAATAATATGCATTATTGCATATAAAAAAAAAACTAAAAAGTAAAATTTATATTATTGTACAAAAAGCGTGGGGCTTGATTTTGATTGTTGTAAATATTTTATCAATAGTTTATTATATCTGAAGTTATAATAAAAAGCACCCCACGCTTTTTTGTACAATAATATAAATTTTTCAATTGATTATTACAGTTTTATTTTTAACTTTTTAGTTCAATTAGTTTTAAAAGCGTTTTTTTTTAGTTTTTTAAACTATAATTTATTTAGTATCGTGCCTAAATGTCACCAGCTCAGCACAACGTTGAATGCTAGATAGGCTCGAGCTACCTGTCTAACCTTGATTTACAGCTGGGCCCAATACCTAGAAACTTTACACCACAGATACACTATATCAATCAAAAATCAATCACAGGTGTCTATCGAAAAACCATCAAGTCTCTCGGTATTGGAATGCCGACTCTAAACTGAAAAACTGCCCATGAAATGAAATGAAATGATTTATTGTTCGCTTTTTTAGGGTTCCGTAGCCAAATGGCAAAAACGGAACCCTTATAGATTCGTCATGTCTGTCTGTCTGTCTGTCCGTCCGTCCGTATGTCACAGCCATTTTTCTCTGAAACCGTAAGAGCTAGACTGATGAAACTTGGCGAGTAGATGTATTCTGTGAACCGCATTAAGATTTTTACATAAAAATAAAAAAAAAACAATAAATTTCGGGGGTCCCCATACTTGAAACTGAAACTCAAAAATTTTTTTTTCATCAAACCCATACCTGTGGGGTATCTATGGATAGGTCTTCAAAAATGATGTTGAGGTTTCTAATATTGTTTTTTTCTAAACTGAATAGTTTGCGCGAGAGACACTTCCAAAGTGGAAAAAAGTTGGTCCCCCCCCCTCTAACTTCTAAAGTAAGAGAATGATAATACTAAAAAAAATATATGTTGTACATTACTATGTAAACTTCCAACGATTTTTGGTTTGAACGAGATCTAGTCAGTAGTTTTTTTTTTATACGTCATAAACCGTAAACCGCAATTTACCTTTCGACGAACTACAAGAACCTTATTATGTTACATCAAGTAACATAATATACAGGTTCTTGTAGTTCGTCGTGCTACGGAACCCTTCATGGGCGAGTCCGACTCGCACTTGGCTGCTTTTTTATTTTTGTTTTCTGTTTTTGGTACTGTTATGTGTGTTTTTTATTTTAGTACCTAAAATGTCCTCCATTGGCGATGTGACAAATAAACCTTTTTTCTTTCTTTCTTTCTTTCTTTGCTTGAATAATGGTTGTGTACAGGTTTTATAACTAATTGAGTTCACACACTTCACCGCTTAACTCGGCATGCAAAAAAGAAATAACATAATTTGGTAAGTATACCTATACATAACAAAATTAAAAAAGAAATAATTGGATGGCAATGTCAATAAATAATTAAGTATTATGTTGGTATGTCAAAATAAAGCTAAGTTAAAAAAATTGTCAGTAATATTTTAATACCATACTAATGTATACCCACAAGTACTAACGTTTGTAACAACACACAGTGTGAACAACTATAATTCATGATTCTTCATTCATTGACACTCAAAGAAGATTACGAAGGGCATACCAAAAATACCTGTTAAACAAATACAGCATCCAGTGGAACCGTTTGTCGATCATTCAAAGTATTACATGGAAGAAACGGGTATTTATCGCGATTACCTTCATTGCATAACGATTGCGTTCATTCAAAATATGTATCTATCACTAAGTCAAACCCGTTACTTGTCTCAATCAATGATGGCTAGACATAGGGTGTGTGTTTTTGACTTAGTTTTTGACGATCAGCCGCCCGTTGCAACTGGCGCTTTTGGCTTTGAACGTTTTTGACGTTTTAAAAACGCAACATTTTTTTTAGCGGAAAGCGGCGAGAAGGCGCGTGGGCGGGGTGAAGTCACGGCGCACGCACTTATAGACAGTTAAGTTGGCTCTTTCCAAAAGTTTTTATTTTATGGTTTGGTGTATCTGCCACCAGCTCCCGCTCCACTCCCGTGGTCCGCAGAGGCGTTCCGTCACCGTCTACGTCTCCGATTTAATAACATTTCCTCCGGAGTCGTCGTCGGGAACGCAAACTTTATTAGCCGGTATAAAACGTTGGATACGGCCGGTTGCCGAGGCGTTTGTTTTAGTGCTATAGTCGTCACGCTGTTTATGTACGCAGAAGATGTGGGTTTGATGTACGAGATAAATACACGATCTGTAAAAGTTTGTTCCGGATTTTAAGCTAGAGAACCTACGAAGGGTTTTGATTTTTGACCATAACTTTCATACTGTTAATTATATAATTCTTATTTTTAGTTATTTTTTTAGCCGTGCAAGATCAAACAGATGATGCCAAAGTGGATGTATGTATAAAATATGAATATGTGATTTGAACATAACTGTGCCTAAGCAGCTATCATGTGATTTGAGCGTGACTTTAGATCAAATCAAAATATAGTTTGCATGCGTTCAACATAATTTTTTAGGAGCTGGATGACGCGTTTATAATGGATATCATCGGTTCTGCTAACTAGACCGTATCTTTAAATTATGGTTAAAACTAGTAGGTGCTAAAACCACCTATTCCACTCTCCTTAATTCTCGCTATAGTTAAAAATGCAGTTAGCCGTTTCTCGCTTCGGACGCGTCGATATTTTAAACCGAATTATCTCGTGCAAAAAAAGGGTTCCGTGAAAAATTCCGTTCGAAAACCCATCCTCTGCGACCGCTTCCGCACGGCTCTGCTCAAAAAGTTTGTTTGGACTGCGCGAAATTCGTTTGGTGTACAAATATTCATTTTTTTTGTACGGTTGGTACTACGCATTGTTTTTGAAGCGGATGTCCTGTTTACTTTTGTTGGCTGTGGTTTTATCGCCGTGTTTATTAGGTACCGTGTATGTGTGTGTAGGCTTTGTTCTGCACGCTGTTTAGACTTACAAGATTTATTGTATTCTTTGTTTTGGGCACGCGTGAAAGCAATTTTAATAAATGCAATTTTGCAGTCGTTATATTACATGAAAAAATTAAATGGTGTGCTTTAAAATTTCGCATTTTTTCTTTATAAATTATTCCTACTGTGAAATTTTAACATGAGCCTATAAATGGACTACGTAACCGAAAACAGGTCCGAATATGGTCTGCCAAACTGAAGTAACATCAAAAGCAAGAATTCAATTGAACTTTGAAAACCTCTTAGCTTTGCTTTAAGAGAAAGAAAAACAATGAAATACCAAATGCGCAAAGAAAAAACTGTACTGTATGTACGTAAAGTAAGAATTATTAACATTTCAATATAAATATAATATTATCATGAATATCTAGTCCTTGGTGCGTATCATGTGTGCAAATAAACTGAGCTTCAGACGTTGCAAATATTACCTCATGAAACATGCAAAGACAAACTCCATGGCTTTGAGCTAAAAATCACAAGAACTTCTCTAAAATTCATAATAGTCCGCTTTTGCGGTAAATATTTTCAAAATGCCAACATCTAGTTCCTAGTAAAAATAATGAGCACAATTAAAAACTGCAACATGTTAACAGAGGAATGATTACAAATTGAGTCATAATAATATCTTGTTGTAAATGTAGCCAGTGTTGCAAATGACGTAACCGATTTAACATTTCAAAACTAGCATTTCTCGTTGTTGTCCCATGAGGGTAGTTTACGAGCGCTGAAGCCTATCCTTTTGGCGTAGATACAAAGCTATTCAAATCACGCCCACGAAAGGCGTAATATATTCTTTGAGAATATCAAAAACGTATAATATTCAGTGGGAACTAGTTTGTTGAACAAAAATATATATTAGAAAGTAAAAATCATTTTGTAAAACATAATCATGGTAATTTTATTCCTTTGAGAAGTAAATGTTGAAAACAAATTGAGTTTCTGCCATCTTGTGGCTTTTAGTTTGGATTTAATCGGTAAAATAGCTTCCACTAACCACCATTCTTAGAAACGCTATTTGAATTTGGAACATTGTTTTTGTTTTTAAATTTTCATTATTTTGTTCTTTGGTTTATACTAATAAGTAAGATACCTAACAAGTAAGGCGTAGTACTTTTATTTGTTCTGTGCCGTAATTCACCAAGGGTCTCGAAACTTCTTAATAAAATAACAGCGAACAAACGGATAACAGGATAAACCTGGACTCTTGTAAAATACCTCATTCTTCACGGCCCATAATTTTGCATATTTTTCAAATTAATCAAAAAATTTCTCAAACATTCGACCCACGACTTTAATCTTCCTGTCAGACATTATCTCAAAAAGGCTAGGGTTTTTTGCTCCCTCGCGACTTGCGCAATATATTTATTTAAGCCGTACTATGAATCTTTAGCGGCAATATTTTTAAACTCAACACATTTACGAGGTGCTGAGATAAAATGAAGTCACACTCTGAACGGATTTCGGGATCGATTTTTGTAACTTTACTATTTAAATTACTGAAGGAATCTCCGCGTGAAGTTATTTTCATCCAATTTTAAACTCCGGTGCTCGTTTTCTCTGGAATTTCTTTCATAGTGCACTGCTACATTATAACAGTAAGCAACTCTCCTAATTTAATACACCTAGGACTAATAATTGTTAGTAAATGAGAACGCAACCATATTTAGTTCTGTATGTTGGCATCACCTTCGTTTTTGTTAGTTTGCCTACACTAATTGCCTATGGTAAATGCCTATGGTTGTAGTCAGTCAGTCAGTTTAACGCAGAGTTTTATATTTAGAGAGATAATGTTCAGACGTGCCTCTGCCTCCCCTAGGACACCTGAAACCTTCAAGAACTTTGAGAATAGTAATAACCTGGAGGCCTGAGGGAACGTTCTACTTCGCATGAATATTATACCTATACAGTACGTCTGTATTCAATATAGATACGTTTAGCTAATTAGTTTATGCCTCATTCATCAATTTGGTTTCAATATGGATGTTTTTTCAAAATGCAATAAAGGCGTAACCAAACGTTGGGGTGTGTCTCGTTCTAGTTGATTTTTTTATACAACTAGCTGGTGGAACAAGTAGTGTGGTAAGTTACGGCACACCTGATGTTAAGTGGTAACCATCGCCTATAACAAAGCATTGCCTCGTAAGTCACGCACGGCAGGAACGTGCCCTAAGACTCGTACGTACGTACGTATGTTTTCGGTTCCAGCATTTTTATATGTACCTACATTTTTAAAGCCTGTAGATTTGTCATTAATAATGTGTCTCGTCTCGTCGTATAAAATGTCGATGCAAGTCGTGTAACCGTTATTGTGCATGCAGACTGAACAAGAGTATTTTCTCTCTTTTTTGTGCTTAATACTCAATATATTTATTGCATACACATGATTCAGTTTAGATACATAGGTACATAGTTCTTAGGTGTAAGTTAGTATCACATGGACCCTGTGTATAGGGTAAAGCAACAAGGAGATAGGCATGGTGGGTTTTTGTAGTCTTCAAATAGTAGTGTACAACTAATGCTGCCTTCCTACGGTGCGTGGTTCTGCAGATCATCACGCACAGCCAACGACGACGCACGGCAACGCACACAGAAAGGGCTCCTGTGCTACCGCGCACCTCGGCGCACGAGACCGTTCCCATTGCTGTGTCGTGCGAGCTGATCTGCCTCCGTGCGCGATATCGCAGACCGTGGGAAGAGGCTATAAGGCACTAAAATCACATAACTAAACTGAGATAGTGATTTGGTGAGTCCGTGGGGTAGATTGCGTCCCAGTCCCCTCCCGAGGGCCGACGCTGATTGAAAACGAAAACAGCTTCTCTCGATTGATTCTTTCTGTCCCTGTCCGGTATATCTTTCTCAGGTCAGGAGTTGAATTACCATTTTTATGATCATCTGATCGTATTTCTTGGGATAGCGTCTCTATAACTATAAGGATATAGGTACCTATTCCTTCATAATGTAGAGAAAAGTCGCCTAAAAAATTCGGTTCGATGGCTGTCTGAACCTTTAGGTCAAAAGGGTTTATTTTTAATAGGGAAATCTTTCCCCTGAACTCTCATTCGGTAAACGAAGAGATCAAATCAAAGTTTTGTATTTCAAGCCACAAAACCAGAGCAGTACTTATTACATAATGATGATCTACATAATATACAAATAACAATAACATAAAAATTGAGAGATACGTACTTAAAAAATAAGAACATTCCTCATTCAAACAAGTTCGAATTTCCAATTAACACAATTACTTTGTAGTCTATTTGCACAGCAGCACCCGAGCTATATCGTCTAACTTCCTCGTGTACATTTCGGATGCAATTCCACCTCCAGCTCCTGCACTATAACGTCGGTTTCGCAAACATTGTCCGTTCCGGTCTACTCGTTACTGTCGGATGTAAGAACAAGGAGTTATGTATGCAAAAACATGCTTTTTGATAGTCCTTAGGGGCTTGGTGGTTTGAGGTCACCAAAAGTCGAATTTGTATGTGAATATTGTGTGAAAATTGTTTCATGACAATTTTTCAATTTAAACGTCATACAGTGTATTTCTTTTTTATCCCAAGCTCGCTTTTATACAAACATAAATCGATATACACTCGCAAAGTCCAATAAAGTGCTAACCGAATACAGAGAGACGCCAAACGAAACGGTAACGACGTCAGAAGCCGAGCTCAAAACAAAGCAATACAAACAGCTAGGACACAAACCAGAATACCTAAATACATAACTATAAGGTTTACTAAATCCAAAAACTGACAAGCTTGAAAACTGAAAATCATGGTAAATAGGTAATCATAAGATATTAATGTAAAAAATTTAGGGGAAATCATAAGTAAAAATTAAGATCAGAACCCAACAACTTCACATGTTACACCATAACAGCTTGAAACTTTCATTCCTTTTTATCTCTAGAAAAACTTCACCTGTTTAAATATCTATCACGCACAATCAACACAACTTACATAATATTGTATTTTACGGGTGTCACCTAGCCGCACAACCTAGTGTTATTTAATCAATGTTGTTTTTTTTATTTTTAGTTGTCACCCTATATGTATTGACTTAGGTAACTCTTCTTTTATGTATTCCTAGTTTTATGTATTATGGTGTAGCTACAGACATTCAGCGGCTCAATAAGACGGGGGAGACAAAAACTGGAACAGTAAACGTTTCATTGGGACATATAAAAGGGAACGCATCAAAATTCACTTTGCTTGCGGGGCGGGCCGTAAAAGAGGGTAGTGAGGGTAGTCGACGATAAATAAAATAAATGCCAGTCAATCTGGTTCGGACGGTGCTCTGTTTCTTGCGAGAGGTGTTTTTTAATGAGGCTTTGTGAAAACGATCATACAAAAAACGAAGACAAACCGAAGTTTCTTGCTGGTTTAGGCTTTGCAAAGTAGCGCGTAAATTTTTGGATTTATTTAATTTTTCAAACTGGTTCTAGAATATAATTTAAAGAACTTGACTGAAGGTTAAGCCTGAGTTTTCTTGGGGATGGTGTGGCGAGCAACTGATAGATATCATGTTCTGCGAGAGGTGACAAGAGATGTTAGAACTAGATATAGTTCTACACAGAGACGAGTAATCTGGTTGTGGATCAGTACTTACTTATTTCAAGAACCAGCAAACCCCTGGGGGCTGCCTGAATGCTATCTGTTTCCTTTTGATGTTTTCCTTCACTGTTTGAGCAATCATGTTGTCTGTATGAAAAGTGTACGCATTCCCTCTTTATTAGAACTATTTGCCCAGCTGTCCCTATCTGGGTCATGTTGCCCAAACACGGCCATGGCCAGCACCGAACGTGGACCATTTGTCTTCATTCCTCCAAAGCCTTCTTTATTCGCGTGTCCCGCTTGCAAATTGTCAATAAAATACTAGTGTGTAAAAGATAGTGCTGAAATGCGGGACCAACCTTTTTATAGGTATATAGTGTTTTTCGATAGAAATACCAAAAAAATGAGTATTTATTTACGTTACAATTATGTATTTAATTCCCACCAAACTACTCATACATTTCAACCATCATCCTACAGTTTAGCTCTGGCAGGTTGTGTGATGGTGCTATATTTGTCTAAGTAAGGACTAGATTACTAAAAAGACGAGTTTTATTGATCGGTATAGGACACAGTTTTCAGCTCCGCACTACATCCATAATTGCCGTTAGGTAAATCCAAGCATACACTAAATACAGTTAAATAATATTAAATTAGAAAAAACAGCTGGAAAATGCAAGAAAGTTGCCAAAATAATAATATACCAAAGCTATTAAACCTAAAGTAAACTAACTCATAATTTCTCTTAAATAAGGAAGCATTCGAAAAAAAACAATTAATAAAAGTAGACGTTATTAAATCATAATTAAAGCTGAAACTTCCTCAATAACATGCAAAGATAATATTACGGTCTACGAACAACGATCTCTAATCTCTAGATGGGCTGCATCAAACGATTTAGCCATCAGTAGAGCCACCGTCAATAAATTACCTTCGACATCTTTCTTCGGTGGTAGAACATTACTACAGATATCGATTTCAACTCCAATCCCAAGTTTTGACGGAAAACCCATAGGAATTTTATAAAAACCTTAGCAGTAGTACCTAAGGTAGAGCTCATCCAATTTTTTACATCTTTGGTCACGGTTTGAAAACCCAATTGCAAAGTTTCAAACAACGGTCAAAAATTGCTTTAACTTTCTCCCGCTAAAATACCTAATGTTCTCGAATCTTCCAAAAAACAATCATGGGAATTCGTGAAAATATATATTAAGATATGAACTTTTGCTGTGGGAAAGAGAGAAAACACGTTGGAAGTTAGATTGAATTCTCAGTACATTATAGAACCTCAAGACACAAGATTTAGTGAAGGGTATGTCACCCTTCGTCACATATGTCCTAATGGCTGGCGTATTGTTGGTATAAACACACAATACCACAAGTATGATGAAGGGATGAGTATCATTAGCATAAGGGATGATTATAGGATCACAACAACCCGCTTAGACATGTTTCTTTTCACGTGTTTGATGAATGTATATTACTTACGAAAGCTACAGCGGAAGTTGATTATGTATACAGGGTTATTCATTATTAGCTTCACAAACTGACAGGGCTTTATTTTTGGGTCGTGAATATTGGTTTGGCCGAATCAATTTAATTCCTAAACTGATTTAAGTTTTTGTATCAAAATTTTATTTTTATTAATTTCTTTACGGCTATTGCTTAATGATTGCCACGGAGAACAGGACGATGACCCACACAGGCGGTGACTGAACGAGTGTCACTCACGGCGCGCGGGCGCAGATCAAAGGTCAAAATAGGTCAGGCATCAACGATTCCAAAGGATATTCTTTATCGATTTTCTCGGGATTTTCATAACAAACCTTTAAAAAATCATTTATTTTCATAAATATTTTTTAATTTATTTGTTGAACCTAATTCCTGAGTATTTGCAGCTAATAATGAATAACCCTGTATTTCTACTTTACTCGACTGGTATCAAATTAATTATCAAGTTGAACATAAAACGTCAAACTTAAACGTCAAAGATACAGCGAGAGCGAACGAGACAAAACAAAAGACATAAAACTGAGTTCCACAACCCTCAACCCTTCGTCACACAAAGCCTCAAAACAATACCCTCACCATAAACTGTAAAGTAAAGTAAGTTTTTATTGGCAAAATTTCAATCCTGGCTGCAAGATATGGCACGTCAAATTTGGACAAACACCAATTCCACTCATGAATAAAACATTGGCTAAGTCCTCGATCCTTTCAGCATCGATGTACTTCAATACCTACTTATTTCGTTCACTTCCTATCACTCTTATACGGATTGTGTTACGGTTGGTTTTTGAATGGCAGAGAGTTGGTAACCGTGGCATGGATTTACTTCAAGGTCGCCAGTAGTGTTCGGGTTATGATAATTTTTAGACCCTCATTCGGTTATTATAGGGAGCTATTAAATTTCGTTCTCGATTTAGATGTTTGTTTATATCTTTACGCGATTGCCTTTGTCGGGCACAGTTTCCTCAATAAAGGGAGAATAACCGAAATTCTTCAGATATGGGCGATTATTGTCGAAAAACTACTGAATACTGACTTTATGAGGATCGTTTTTTGTCGTTATGAGAATGGTGGGTGTGTTGGAAAAACGTCAAGTCTTACATCATGAGATAGAGGCACTTACTGTGTTACCTTTTTATGCATGAAACACTCCCCCATTGCTGCGTTATTCCAATTTTTTTCGCTGAAACTCTCGTTTGGCGTGCTAATAACCTTGCTGAAAACTATGTATGCAACATTCAAAAGAATTGGTATTATAGCACATCACCGAGGTACTAAGCAGTAATTCAAAATTACTATTGACGTTGCGAGTTGCGACTGTTAATCCTTGCGCACATCTCAGCGATCTGTGAAGGCGATCAGTGGATTATATTTAGAGATGCTTCTAAATATAATATTTACCACTTGCATACTTTTGCATCAATTAGTAGTAATAAGCAGACTAGAAGAAGTAATATTACTGAGGTAACATCTGTTCCTAGAAACTAGTAGTAGAACAAAACTGCACTAAAGTGGCTGTATCAGAACATCGTAGAACGCGCCATTTGTCAGATGGTATCGCCTTAACGAGCCACACTGATGTAATCACTGCATTTACCTGCACTGAGCTTTGTATTGACGAGGGTACTGCAGGTTTAGTGGGAGTAACTTGTGATGCTTTGTGAGGCGCGAGTTTGAATCCGGTCAGGCCACATGTAGCATCCATCTTTTTATTCCAATTGTATTTCCTAACAGGTCAATCACCAACGTTTCATTTATTAACCAACTTCAAATAAAAGGAAGGAGGTTCTCAATTCACTTGTATTTTTTTAATGTTTGTTATCGCATAATGGCCCGAACACACCTAGTTCGCTGGCGGTAGCGATCAGTGAAACGGTGTCAAATATCGCTGTCAGATTTGAGATTTGACAGCGAATATTTGACAGCGTTTCACTGTTCGCTACCGCCAGCGAACTAGGTGTGTTCGAGCCTTAACTTCATCAATCATCAACCGATTACTAAAATTATACCTGAAAATTTCAGATTGCTCCCATATAAGTTTTATCAAAACCGGTTCAGCGTTTTGGCCATGAAGTCAGTTTCTCAATTGCAATGACCTTAGTAAAAGAAAAGAACGTAGCAGTTAATAAAGATATCCTATCACCACCATCACTATCTTAAGAAACTGCCCTTTTACGGGTCATTTTTGAGCCCGCTCTACACACCCACTTGACGAATTCGACCTTACTATTTCGTATCATATGAAATTAGAACAGAAGAGGAAAGATTGGCCATCTTGTACGACATGACAGCTTTATCAGAAATATCATCGAAGGAAAAGTGGAAGGAAAGAGAGGAAGAGGAAGACCAAAGATAAACAACATGAGCCGAATAAAAGCAAAGATCGCTGTCATGTCGTATAAGGAGGTTGCCCTCAACAGAAATACCTGGAGAAAAATGCACATTACGCCGACAAGAGCGTTGCTCTTAAATAAGAAGAAGAAGAAATTAAAACGGCACCCTATTGAGTAACATCGCCAAAACGCTAACTTAAAGTCTTCCCAGACTAATGTACATAGTGGCACTTGTTAAATAACCATGCATAATACCGGCAACGAGGCAAGCAGCCAGTTAATGTAACTACAGATAGCGCTCACGAACCACCGATTGCTATCTTTGCAATGTAGGAGCACGCCAACTGACGAGCAAGTCGACCAACTATGCGGATGTGGCACTACCCTTAAAGCTTGCGCCAGTACTGTCTTAAGGTTTGGCCACACGTAGGCGAACAGCTGCGAACTGTGATAGCGAACAGATCGCGCGAACCATGTGCGAACAGTATGAACACACCGTGAACGGATGGGTTCTCATTTACCATTGTCTTCACATTGGTCATAACTTTTTTTTCTAGCCCCGTATTAAGCAGAGCTTGTACTATGGGAACCAAACAGCTGGTATAATGGTCCTTTTTTTTGTAAATATATATTAAGAATACAATAGAACACCCAGACAGAGAACAAATATCTGGGTTCGCCACCCAAGTATTTATTGTCGGTATGAATCGAACCCACGACCTACGGCGTAGAAGGCAGAATGACTACCAACTGAGCTGAGTTTCAAGGCATTTATCTAACATTAGTTCGCTGCGGGTAATGACAGACAGTTCGTGAAGTGTGCGCGGATGAATGCAAAACCCTATTCTGAAACTGTTCACAACTGTTCGCCACAATCTGTTCTAAGCTTTACGCAAGGTCACTTAATGAATTTATGCCGTGAAAAATGTTCGACAGAACGATAGTTTGCGACGAAATTTTTCAGGGCTTGCCACCACTCCTTAGTAGCAAAAACACACACAGACATACGCAGCAATAATCTGGAATCAAATTGAATAGATTGGTTCACATTTTGGATGTATTTTGCGGTTTTTTTTAATATTGTAGTTTGCTTTATTCATGTTAAATTACCATGTCAAAAACTTTAGTATTACTCTCTTTGCCAAAATAATATGAACCATCCATCTGATCAAAATATTCAAGCAATCAATCAATCAATCAATCAGTCATTTATTTGCAAGTAAGAAATTTACAATTTATAAAAAAGTAAATCACATTTTTACAAGGTCAATTGGTAGGTACAACAAAAACAACAATAAATTACATCAATATTTCAAGTCATGTGCCGAGCTCCCAGGCTTTTTTGTCATCAAGGTAGTCATTAATCTTGTAGTAAGCTTTTTTTGTCAGGATAGCTATAACAGTTTTCTTAAATTTACTCTCAGACAGCTTTACAATGTCAATAGGCAGTTTGTTATAAAACTTGATGCTTAAGCCCACAAAAGACTTGCCAACCTTAGCTAACCTAGTTTTAGGGCAAGCAATCCTTTTCTTGTTCCTGGTATTGTGTGTATGCCCGTCTCCAAGTTTTTCCAAATTGTCAAAGTTTTTTCTTACGTGCATAATGTTCATGTAGATGTATAAAGAAGGCATCGTTCATATATTTATCGATTTAAACAATTCTCTCAGTGAAACTCGCGAGTCAAGCTTGTAAATAGCTCGGACTGCTCTTTTTTGGATTAGAAATATAGATTCCGCATCAGCCGCTCCTCCCCAAAGAATCAGGCCATACGACATGACGCTATGAAAGTAGCTGAAGTACACAAGACGAGCAGTGGGAATGTCTGTTAGCTGTCGTATTTTACGCACTGCGTAAGCTGCCGAACTAAGTTTGCTAGAAAGCGTTGAAATGTGCGGTCCCCACTGCAGCTTTGAGTCAACAGTAAGCCCAAGAAATACAGTAGCCGCTACCAATTCCAGCTCCTTATTGTCTACAGTTATATTTGCGGCGGTGTTTGAAGGCTGGCGGAGAGAAAATTTGACACATTTGGTCTTTTTTGCATTAAGTAATAAATTATTTGCGCCAAACCAACTGTTAATGTTTGCCATTACATCATTTAACTGCGTTATATCATTAGAGCAATTTCTCTTTGTATTGAATATAAGAGAAGTATCATCTGCAAAAAGTACTATGTCTGTAAGTTTTTCTACTTGAAACGGTAAATCATTTATGTAAACGAGAAATAAGAATGGACCTAGAATTGAACCCTGGGGAACACCTATGTTTACTGATAATGCGTTCGATTTAGTTTTATTTATAACCACCGTTTGCTGTCTGTTACTGAGGTAAGACTTTAACAACTGTAACGCAGAGTGCCCTAAACCATAATGCTGAAGCTTTGTAACTAGTATATCGTGTCGGACGCAGTCAAAAGCTTTTGAGAGGTCGCAGAAAACTCCATAGGCATCCTTTGACCTCTCCCAGGCGTTAAATATTGATGTTACCAACGATACACCAGCATCTATTGTGCACCGTCCCCTAGTGAACCCAAATTGCTGTTTATGCAGTAGACTATTTCTATAAAAATACAACGACATTTGATCCAATAGTAAGCGTTCAAAGATCTTACTCATTACAGGAAGAATAGAAATTGGTCTAAAATTTGACGGGTCACTGCTGCACCCGTTTTTGTACAACGGTAGGACCTTCGAGTGTTTCATAAGGTCTGGGAAAGTTCCATCATCTATGCACTTATTTATTATGAACGCTATAAATGGAGCAAGAAAAGTTATGACTTTACTTAAAAAAGTTACCGACATGCCCCAAAGATCTTCAGTTTTTTTAAGATTAAGTGTTTTAAATATCTTTAATATTGTTTTTGAGTCGACGTGGTCAAAGTCAAATACTTTGTCGCAGCGACTGACATTTTGCAACAGAAGTGATCTTGCTTTACTAACGCTTGAATTTAGGAGCTTAGTAGTTTCTATAGGAATATTTGTAAAAAATGTAACAAAAGTATTGGCTATATCCTCATCATTGCATATAGTGACGTTGTCCACTATTAATTTAATCTGTTTAGATGGCCCAGTGCATTTACCAGTTTCTCTGTTAATAATACGCCATGTTTCCTTTATTTTATCTCTTGCTTGTTTAATTTTATTGGCTAGATAAAGTGACTTAGCTGTAATACAAACTTTACTAAACGTTTTTGAGTAGTTTTTAACATATGTAATGAATTCATTATCACAACTCTGAGACTTTTCCTCCAAAAGATCGTACATTTTATTGCGACAACGTATTAAACTAGGCGTTGCCCACTCGCTAAATTTACTAATATAATTTATTCAAATTGTTTTCGATTTAAATGTTTTATCGTAATTAATTTTTAAAGAGGTAAATAGCATGTCATAAAGTTCGTTAGCGCTACATTCATTCGATTCGAATTTACTTATGTCAATTAGTATTTCTTCAATAAACATATTAACCCGCCGTTCAGAGACAGGCCTACACACAATGCCAAACTTCTGGTTTTTGTTGCAAGATTTAACAGCTGGTATAGAGATTAACTGGCCTAGATGATCAGATCTAATACCATAGACAAGCGATTTATTAATGACTTCTGTATTTGTGAAAATATTGTCGATGCAAGTAGCTGAATGAGTAGTTATTCTAGTCGGTTCATAAAAAGAATGATACAGATTAAATGATTCAAATAAATTCAGGAGCTTATTTTTACTTAAAGAATCCACTAGGATATTAACATTAAAATCACCACTTACAATTGTAGGTTTTTTGTTATTACACACTAACTTTAAAGCATCTTCCACAATTAGCAAAACATGGTTAAGATCCGCATCAGGTGGACTATATATTGTCATTAATATTACATTATCTAGCTCGGCACATGAAATTTCAGCCACGCGCTCAGTCGAGAGTCCCACTACGTCTAGTCGATTTTTTGTGTTATATTTACTATGGACCAAAATTATTGAACTTCCACGTTTATAGAGCTTCCGACAAAACGAGCTGGCTACGTGGTAATTATTACAGCTAACAGGAAGCATATAGTCTTTCAACCATGTCTCAGTTAAGCATACAGCATCAATACCATTAGTGTTAACATAGTCCTCTACTTGTAATTCTTTGCCAGGGAGACCTTCTATGTTTTGGTGTATAACACAAAAAACATCAGGGGTCCCTGTTGTCCTTAGGCTAAGTTTAAATGTGATTTATTCACATTACACGTTCCTGTGGGGCTTGACAAGATTGGTTGTGAAGTAGCGGAATCTGTACATTCATCAACTTGGTTTATTAATTTATTATTAACACCAGACACATTATAAGCTAGCAGGCATGCTAGTACTCGTCTGTAAAATTTAGGTAAATACAGATTGTATTTATTTAATATGAACTTCTGAACAAACTTGTTCGTGTCAAAAAAGTAAATATCACTATGAAATGTCATTTTATGAATAAGATTATTAAGTTTACCTATTTTATCATTTAACAAATTGTCAGAAATGCATGATGAATAAGGTAATGCGCAGAATATTACCTTCTCAACTCGTTTAGTTATTTTGGTAAGCAATTCGAAGCAGTCTATAAGGTCTATTTTTCTTATATTTAAACTATTTCCTAATAATATAATTAAGGTGGTATTACAATTCAAAGAATTATCTTCTGATATTTTCTGCATTATTCTTGTAAATGAAATATTCGGATAGCAATTATTTAATACATTTTGCGCTAGATTTTTGGCCAGCAAGTGACCCATGTCCATCCCGATTCCATCAGAGTACACAACAGTTTTTTTTATACACTTTATTTTCACTGATAACGTTTTATTTAGTTCTTGGAGACTCAGGAGACTGGTATCATGACAATGGTTTGCAGAATGTAGAACTGACCCATGGAGTTGTCCTGATAAGTCCGGAACAAATGAGTTCAATAAAATGGCATCAGGAACTGCATCAGGAACAGCATCAGGAACAGCATCAGGAACAGCATCAGGAACAGCATTAGGAACAGCATCAGGAATAGCAGGTGCACATATTGTGGTTTGGCAGCACACATCCTTTCATAATTAGTTTGTTTTAATTGATTAAAAACGACCACGTCTGTGTAGGAAAGCCTTTATGCGCAAACTTGTATAAAACTGCATCGTCTATTTTCCTTTCAGCAAATTGTTGAATAATTCCCGCATACCCCGCTGTAGCATTATTAGCTTGGCAATAAAATTATTAGCGCGCTCGGAGTAATAACATGTACACTGGAGAGTGTACTTGCTTTGTGCTTTGCGTCAGCATATTTCACTGTTGTTCAGTCTGTAAAATTAAGTTCCAGACATGGAACTTTTCTGCCAAGCTTGTGCATCATGTTCTAGTGTAGTCGCATAACGGTGATTCTAATGTGCTTGAATAGAGAAACTTGCATGTGTACATGCGTGTCGTTCGTTTAGCGCGAACCTCGCAATAGCTGTATACAGGGTTATTCATTATTAGCTGCAAATACTCAGGAATTAGGTTCAACAAATAGAATAAAAAATATTAATGAAATTATTTTTTTTAAATTTGATCAAAAAAATTTTCAAGTTTTTGTATCAAAATTTTATTTTTATTAATTTCTTTACGGCTATTGCATAATGATTGCCACGGAGAACAGGACGATGACCCACCCAGGCGGTGACTGAACGCAGAGTGTCACTCACGGCGCGCGGGCGCGGATCAAAGGTCAAAATAGGTCAGGCGCCAATGATTCCATTATCGATTTTCTCGGGATTTTCATAATAAAACTTAAAAAAAATCATTTCATAAATATTTTTTATTTTTATTGTTGAACCTAATTCCTGAGTATTTGCAGCTAATAATGAATAACCCTGTAGTTGAGCGATACAAAATCTAATTCACCCATAAAAGCATTTTGCGGGCGCTTTTCGGGTGAGTATTTAATCTTATTTACCCTGGATTTTATAATGAAGCTCTTTTTTTAGGGTTCCGTAGCCAAATGGCAAAAACGGAACCCTTATAGATTCGTCATGTCTGTCTGTCTGTCTGTCTGTCTGTCTGTCTGTCTGTCTGTCTGTCTGTCCGACCGTGTCACAGCCATTTTTCTCCGAAACCATAAGAGCTACACTGATGAAACTTGGCGAGTAGATGTATTCTGTAAACCGCATTAAGATTTTTACACAAAAATAGAAAAAAAACGATAAATTTTGGGGGTCCCCATACTTTAAACTGCAACTCAAAAAAAAATTTTTCGTCGAACCCATACGTGTGGGGTATCTATGAATAGGTCTTCAAAAATGATGTTTAGGTTTCTTATATTGTTTTTTTCTAAACTGAATAGTTTGCGCGAGAGACACTTCCAAAGTTGAAAAAAGTTGGTCCCCCCCCCTCTAACTTCTAAAATAAGGGAATGATAAAACTAAAAAAAATATATGTTGCACATAACTATGCAAACTTTCAACGATATTTGGTTTGAACGAGATCTAGCCAGTAGTTTTTTTTTTATACGTCATAAATCGTAAACCGTAATTTACCTTTCGACGAACTACAAGAACCTATTTTCTGTATATTATGTTACTTGATGCTACGGAACCCTTCATGGGCGAGTCCGACTCGCACTTGGCTGCTTTTTTTATACATCAAAGTAGACAAAGAACCATACGGCCCACCTGTTGGGAAGCGTTACCGTAGCCAATGGACGCTTGCAATACCAGAGACATTACAAACGCGTTGCCGACCCTTTAAAACTTTTAAAGCGCTCATTTTGAAGAACCTCATGCTGCTCGATAAAAAACATCGAAGTCACACGCAACTCAACCACATTAGCCTTGCTTAGGTATATTTAAGGTAATACTAATTATATTGTCAAGTTTGGACGATCTTGATTTCCAACTAGATCTGAGAAAATAATGAAACTGATCATGGAAATAAGAGTCATTCTAAATGTCTGAAGGTATTCTATAGCTTGGTGTTACACCTCCATGTGTACTCTACCGAGGAACAGCGCAGCGGGCGCACTAAGAAGCCAAATTAATGTTCCAATGTTCTTTTAAGTGTTTGCGTGCGTTAATGGTATTAATAATGCCCGTTTTAAGTAAATTCATGACGTGCCAAAGTGCTTTACGCACTCGTTAATTTTTTAATTGGTACCTCAAATTAACCTCACCTCTTCTTCTTCTTCTGTTTATGCCATTTTATATGGGGTCGGCACAACATGTTCTCTTCTTTCATTCCCCTGTATCTTTTACACTATAAATATAATTATTTTTGTTATGTTATGTAAAATAGCGAGAAGTTGTAGAAAAATATGACACTCTCAGCCGCACCATAAATGGTTTCCATAAAACGGAGCATTTTTTACTGACATCTTTATCCTATATTAGAACTAAAAAATAAATGGTTGAATAATATTATGATTCCAAGATATAAAAAAAAATATCAACGACTTTGCACGTGGAATCGCGGTTTTTAGCCACATGCAAAACAACAAAATAAAACACTCATCATATTCCCTAATAATGCATACAAATTTTCCCCGTATTTACGAAAACCTAGCAAAAAGTAAAGTCCTCGACATTCAAAGGTTCAGTGTGCCAACAATACCAGGCACAAGAAAACGCTCAAGATTCGTCTAGTTAGTAGAACCACAATGCAGTTAGCAAGATCAGTAATGAGGTCGGAAATACAGAGAATTGGGAAACCTCCACAATACCATTTACCTGGGGAGTTTAAAAAATATAAATAATATGATTATTGTCCACGATAAAGGGTTATCCAGTGAATTAAGACTGCGTTCTGGAAAAGTAGGAAGGGAAAACGTAGGACGACCCTGGATAAATTGACGACATGGTACAGAAATCGTGGAGAATTGAGGGATAGGGAAGACTGAAAACAGTTCTTCCTGGGATCATCATTGGAAGACATCCAGAAAAGTAATGATGATAATGATGATGAGTTTAAAATAATTTGCTTTAACTACCTTCCCCGACTGCCACAACACAGCGGCGTGGCGTCACATTTCACGTAGAACAGCCTCGTTGGCAGCACTGACCACAAATCAGCGTCTATGTGCTGATTTTGCGCTCGGTCTGAGCCTATTAGCGATGTTCAAATGTGAGTCCACTCGTATTGTTGCTGCTAGGGAATTAGTGGTGTTTTTTTAGGTGTTTTTTTTTTTGGAGGCAATAACACAATCTACGGTTTTTATACCCTCCAAGACCCTGCACTTTTTTTTATATAACTAGCTGATGAATTAGCATATGGCCCACCAGATGTTAAGTGGTAAACATCGCCTAAAACAAAGCATTGCCTCATAGGTCACGCACGGCAGGAACGTGCCCTACGATGCTTGAGGCATACAGATGTTCAGCCGCACGTTCCAGTAATTTAACTAACACCCACACCCTTCAAACCGAAACAGCAATGCTGCTTCACGGCAGAAACAGGCATCATGGTAGTACGTCCCCGGACGAGCCCTTTACAAAGAGCTCTACTACTACTAAAAAACTGCATACTGAGTTAGTGCCTATAGACTTTGATTACGCCTCTTTCGTGTAGGTTTTTAGTGCAGCCTTAATTTTCTGTCCAACAACTTCCTGGAACTTTCACAATACATGTTCTGGACTTCCTTTCGTGCGTAGACTTAAAAATTTGCATAAAATCTGTCACCGTCCTCAGGGGTTTCAGTCAGGTGCTATTCAAAAAATAAATTAAATTTGTATGAAATTAAATTATCATTTTATTTTACAGCCTTTATAGTCCCACTGCAAGGCAAAAGCCGTCTTTTTTCCTGTTTTATTCTTCCCAACTTAACGCGAAGTTAAGTTATACAAAAAGTTAAGGCGATAACAGTCCAGTCCTATAATATTTTTGTTGCCATTAAAATAATAGACCCAGCCACTGCTGACGTCCATAAACATGTTATTATACCTCAAATAGTTACTCAGAATAAAGACCAAAACAGGTTAGTTACCTAGGACTCAGAATTCTATGACAATGTCTAAAAGGTTGACAAAGGTACATCTAAATATAAAAAGGCTAAGTAACTTTTCTCGTTATATTTTAGAGGTTTCTGACGAGTTCATTTCAAATACACGGGAGGAGTGATTCTAAAAAATAATAGAGCTGGTTCTAAAGGTGGTTCCACGCTAAAGGAGCCGAGCACGAGCTGAACACGATGCGAGCAAATATAAGAAGTGTGGACCGACTTACAAGCCTCGAACTGATTGTGCTTGGCTGTGACATTCCTATATTAAAATAGGAAATAACCTTATTTAATTTACCATTGTTTTACTTTTATTTCATAATGAAGTGTGTTTATTAGAATATATTTTAATTTTTATGTTAATAATTAAATGTTAATTTGTGTGACGTATATAAGCACATGTAAAATGTCTAAAGAGAAATAAAGATTATGATTTTTATGTGCCTATTGTAGGTTTTTTGACGAACACAAAAAAAATTGCATCGTGGAAAACTACGTTTGAGGACATTGCTGCAGGCTCGTTATACGTCCACTCTTGACGCCGTAAGTAGAGCGGCTCGGCTTGTGCTCGGCTCGTTCTCGGCTCTTTTAGCGCAGACTCACCTTAACGTGGCAGCCAAAAGCGTATTATTTCGTGGTATGTGCCAAAGCTCCACTTAATAACCGAAACATTGATGAGCGTGTATATACGGGTGTGTATGTGGGTTTGTATGCGGGTGTGTATGTCTGGCAGCAATTTGCAGTATTGCGAATATGCGGATTCACGGAATTGTGCATCGTGTTGCGAAATTGTCTTTGCCACTGTTATTTATAAACGCGGCTTAGCGGCACTATAGTTTTATCTAAGTTTTATCTTTTAGATTTACCGGATTTATAAATAAAAGGGACAGAGTTTTTTCATGGTACATAATACTGAATTCTACTTGCTTCAGGTTTCCATATTTTTTATTAATCTTTACTAGCTTTGTAACACAATTTATGAACGTTACGCATTTTAACTCTGGTATCTGTTTTCCATGTTGAAAAAAATATATTTTTGTTACAACATTATTTTAACATCTAGGTAAGCTTTCTTTGTTTATGATCAGTTATCCCACTAAATGAAATATATTTTTCATCCCACCAGCTCTGAAAGTGAGTTTTTGCTGTTTAATTTCTTACTGAAAAAGCCGTTTTTATCCGCTAGAGGATAAAGTAAATTTGAATTTAGAATATCGTGTTCAATAAGTTTGTGAATACACAACCTATTTACTTCTACCTGCATGGTGCAGAATTTATCATACAACCTTTTTAAATTTGTTAATAACTCATACTCGGAACCTTCTTGGTGTGTTATTTTTAGTCGCGCCGTGTTCTTTTTTGCATTAGTCATTTCCTCGCTGAGGTGGGATGAAAAGTTACGTGTTGCACTCGAGTGCAAAGATTTTTCACCTTGTGCTCTTTTGATTCCTTCGCGACGCTTAGGATTCTAACTTTTAAACCACTCGCTACGCTCGTGGTTAAACTTTAGAATCCTGCGCTTGTTCAGTCATCAAAATTGAGCACGCGGTTAAAAAGCAGCTTTGCACTCTTGTATAACAAATAACTATTGCTCACTCTTCAATATGAGCAGGAGAGATTAAAAAGTAAGAAACATATAGGATAGTTCGTGACCTTTTGTTTATTCCAACTACTGTTTCCATCGCCTACCAATCCGCCAACCTAAAAGGCATCCGTCGAAATTAAAAGTTCCCCGCTCCGTACATTATTCATTGCGCGCGTATGAATTGAACGGCCGCGACCGCCGAACGAATGCTGATACGAGGTCCTCGGGACCATGAATAGGTTTGCGGTTTTTGTGGACTTAGTTCCAAGGAAAACGACGCCGATATAACCGATATGGCGTGTTGTTTCATGTTCATTGACTGTGTTCATTGGAACCAATCTTCTAGAAAAATATAATATCTGCTTTTATCTTTTGCACGGAAGCTGCCTAGACCAGACATATTTTCTTAAAGATTGGTTAAATATATTCTACGCAGGGTAATAAATTGCATTTAAAGTAGGACTTGGACCCTCTAGAAAAGATGTCGTTTGTAAAAATTTTAATAAATAAATGCTGAATTTTGAGCCAAGTTTCGGCAAAATATAGTATTATCTCACTTTATGAAGAACACTTTAAATAATGTATGTTTGCAGTAAAATGTAATGTATTGCGGGTGTCGCGAGAAAGTAAGTAGGTAGTGTTATTATTACTCTTTCGTAAGAACTTTTCTATTTTGTTATTCATGAAAACCAGAGCACACTCAACACCTCCCAAGTGTATATTTTAAAAGAATGTAATTGAAACATTTAACTTAACACAAGAAATAACGGCTGGTATTAAATCACAATCGTGTTTATACTTCCTGATGTCTTATAAAAGAATTTATGAATAGGTTATCACGTTTAATTATTAAGAATTCAAATCAAATATTTCTTTAGTCAATGGTGTCACAAGGATCTCTTTGAAACGTCTTAAAGCTAGGTGAGTCTAGGTGTCAATTCCACGCGACCAAGCCTAGAAAAACAGGCAAATATTACAGTTGTAATCATATTTTTATCATTCTGTTTGCAGTTAGTTTTTTCAGATAGATTAAACAAACACTATATATATTCATCTCACTAGACAGCCAGTTTTTGAATCAGTTCAATAGAAGTTTGTTCAGTAGTAGTCAGTTCTTAGATTGAACAAAAGTTCATAATGATATTCCGACAAAAACAACTGCAAAGTTAAATAAAGCAGTAAATTGTACAGCTTATCCTTTCATCGGGTTCACGCGTCGACAAAGCTTTTCGCAGAATGTTAAAAAATTCTATTAAAAACCTCATTTTTGTTTTCATCAAGTTAAAAACTCTAGTCGCGGCTGTTCGAGGCCGAAATACCTACGCGTGGTGCAAACTGCAAGCAATGGAAATGGGGTTTTAGTAGATTGAGCCATGAGTGGAAATGTACGTCTATTACTTTTATTATTTTGAAGACAAGCGTTTATATACTGGCTTAGCAAATTTACACGCGTTACTTTATGTTCTGAATTCCACGAGAATGTACGAATGTAAAAAAAACCGTCATGTCCTCTATAAATGCATTTACAAAAAAAGCCTCTACGATCAAAAAATGTTACACAATTTACACACTTTAAACAAATATCATAAAACTTTAATGAGGTTACCGGTAGCCCAAATATCGTATTAAATAAATTGTCGTCGTAGAATTAGGTCTAAAAAGAAGATTATTTTAGTTTACACTATCTAGTTTCTATCATAGCTACATTACTCACTGTGTATGTAACATAGCCTACCCGTGAAAACCTCTTATTGGCCCCATAGATCAAATTTGTTGTGTATTCTGTAGTTTTAAAGCTGTTGTTAAAAAAACAAATAAAAATCATTTATAAACATAAATAGCACAGAATAATTTATCACAAATATTATGAAAGTAGTAGCAGTGTGGTGTACTTTGCTGTTTGCTAAGACAAACCAGAGGGGCTATTCAGAGTTTTGCAACACCATTTTTGGTGTCGTGTAAGACATAAGGTGTCGTGTTAGCGTTTTGTAAAGAGGTTTTAACCTCTTTACAATCCCGATTTTGTATGGAAAAACGATGAGCGCCTCTGACGGGCTTTGCGAGAAATAATAATGCTACGTTTCTTCACTTACTATCGCTAACACCGGTGATAGTCTATCGTCAACACCGAAATCGTACTAAATCTTTTCGTTAGCTTCACGATTCTGACGGTTTTTGTGTAAAATGCTATTCTAAGTTTCGGAAAGCATTTGACAGCTTCACGATCGATCAATCAAAATGAATTAGTAAACAAACATTTATTTGTGCATTTTTGAAGTCAATAATTGCTTTTGAGAATGTCTGCAAGATGTTATTTTGCAATGCGGATGGTCGAGAAAAACCGGGTTCGTAAATTACGGGAACTGCGGGCTGGTTTACGGAAAGCTTTCAATCCTATCGAAGATCTTCCAGAGGCCATATTTCGTCGTCGGTATCGTTTGTCGAAGGTTGCCTTCGCGTTCCTATGCGAAGAGTTGCGACAGCATAACGACCTAAAGTCTTCGCAGCGCGTGAGCTTTGAATTAAAGGTGAGTTATGTTATTTTCATTAATATGTACCTACCACCTAAGATACCAACCCGGTATTACTGCTTATGTAGGTACGTACAAAGGTGTCCCTCAGGAAAACATCCTAACTATATGGTAACTATTTAAGTTACTTTAGATTTTTACATAGAAGATATTTTTTTTGAGCTTCTTAATAAAAATTATCAACATCATTTCAGGTGACTCTGGATACCCACAGTGGCCTTGGCTCATGGCACCATTCTTAAATGTTACTGCAACTCCCCAGAAAGAATGTACAACCAGAAGCATATGAAAGCCCTGGTCACAATAGAAAACACTTTTGGCTGGTTAAAAACAGTTGGCGTTGGGCATGGATAGGGTCTTGCACTACAAGCCAAACAAATGTGTACAGATCATACAGGCTTGTTGTGTACTTCACAACTTAGGCCTTGATTTTGATTGTTCAGATCCCGAAGAAGATCTAGTTATCAAAAGCCAACATGTGAATTATTTGCAGTGTCTGTACCTACCTACTATTTTCGTATCTTATTTTTATATGCTGTGTAGGTACTTTACTATTACTAAGCGTAGCGTGTGCGTGTTTTGTAAAAAAATCATACAAAAAAAAGTAGGAACGAAGCCGTAGTTTGTTGCCTGTTCTTCTAGGCTTGGTCGCGTGGAACTGGCACCTAGACTCACCTAGCTTTAAGACGTTTAAAAGTGATCTTAGAGATACTGCAGAATAAATTCTTATTTTTTATTTGAGTTGTAATTTAAATACGCCCTATACTCCTGTTCGGTTTTAATAAATAAGTCTCCTGAGTTTGCTCGTGCGCGGCGTCGTGCTGGTGAGCGGTGATGGCGGAGACCACGCCGTGGTGAAAAGCGCCGGCGAGGTGATAGTGCTGGATAAGTACCACATAACATCAGTGTAAATCAGTCTTTAGGGATCCGTAGTTCTGGATATCAGAACAGAACATATATATAGAGTATTAGCGTCTCAATTCATATTATGCTGAAAGCCCGCAGAATTCTAAGGATTTTTGGTAAACCAGATCTTAAAAAAGACGAATACAACAAGAGTTACCTACGATTTGGCACGAAAAAAACTTCAAATGCTTCTCCTGTAGGCCTACCATGAGCTCTGTCTGGCTCTGTCTCTGGTTCTGGTTTTGAGTCTGTGTGAGTGTTGACTAAATAAATCCTACGTCAAAACGTCATACACACAGAATAATGCATTGGTGAGTCACTCACACAGACTCAAAACCAGAGCCAGACAGAGTTCATGGTAGGCCTACTGAACAATCGTGAATTGTCAGTCAATTGAACCAGTAGTCATCTTTATGGTCTTTATTTTGAGGAATCTATGCCCGATCCATGTTGGCAACTTGCTAAAAATTAAGACTTTGTGTTAGATTCATTGCGGCCAACATCGAAATGTTTGCGTCTTATCACCATGTCAATTTGCCTAGGGTAGCACGAACACGAAGTAAAAAGTGAAGCTAACACCCAAAAGCTTGTCAATTCTCAGAATAACCTCTCAGACTATAGTAATGTGCAGTGCTCACAAACTCCACAGCCCCTCACTTACCCCGACCGGAACGGGGCAAAACTCCACTCTTTGACTTTGGAAACAAATAGTTAATTACCCAGAGAGCAGCTCGTTAGGCGCGGATTGTGTCGAACTTGGCTTGCTTTCCGTTTTTTCTGCCCCTCAAGCTCCCAGGCACTGCAAACTGGGACAACCAGTAACACACCTGCGTATTTAAACAAGAGAACAAGGAGCTCTTGTAGCAAAATTCTGCTGATCTTTAGGGAGCTTCATTATGGTTACGGTTAAGGCTGTCAAAACTGACACATACATTCAAACTTAGAAGAACGTAATGTGTGGGTCAGCCGCTCTTTACACAATTTGACAGAGCTATAGCCCATATCGATCTGTATGGAACGCTCAGTAGCCTTGCAGAATAGGCTCAGTCCTTCAAAACATGTCACGCAGTTGACCTTAATTTTACAGTGTGTGATCTTAATTTTTGGCTGACGATATAGCCCGGGTCATAAATTTGCATGACCGAGAAGGTAAACGAACGCCAATTATATTGACACCACTATGAAATATGTTGAATGAAAGTACTCTCTGAAAGGTGGTACTATCGCATTAAAAACTTTTGGATGAAGCAGCACACTCTGTCCAACAAATACTCTTGTCTCGTAATGTAACTATAACTAACACTAGTTACTCAGTTACTTTATTACTAACCTAAGTATGGATTTAAGTCTGAAATAAATATTAAAAAATGGTTGTCTTTACAGTCGGTTTACTGACGATAGTTGAACGTGATAACGTCTTACAGCTGTCCACGCGGACGCATCGCTCACTCAAGTAGGAGAGAGACAGATGTCAAACGTTGCCGAACGCGGAGGCCGATTATGCCTCTTTGGCGCTCGTTCCGCGCTCTCGCTTGCACTTCAAGACTTACATGGAAAGCCTCAGAGCGAGGTAACGCCGCATGACTCATGCTTTTTCGTGCGTGCAGCCAGCTCTATCGAATTTTAAGACGTTGTCACGTCAAAACGAACGCCGGTGTATTGATACCAAAATACTTATACTTACCTTATTATGATGGCAAGTATTTGTGATGATGGTTGATGCACTGACATCTTATTGTACTATGCCCCAACTTCAGATTTAAGCTCAAGAACTCGCTACTTAGTTATTTCTCGGTGGAAATTAAAAAGGTAACTGCAGTTATTACCATTATGCCATTGTTGTAGCTCCATTATGGCTGGAAATGAATAAAAATGAATGAAAATGAATGGTTGTAATTGGTGATGTTGAGGTTTAACGGGGACTTGCTTGAATAGATTATTGGAAATGGAATCCTTCTTATTAGCCTGTTTTCTAGCCAGCCTGCTTTTTGATTGACTATCAAAAAAAGCAGCCAAGTGCGAGTCGGACTCGCCCATGAAGGGTTCCGTAGCATCAATTAACATAATATAAAGGTTTTTGTAGTTCGTCGAAAGGTAAATTGCGGTTTACGATTTATGACGTATAAAAAAAAAACTACTGAGTAGATCTCGTTCAAACCAAATATCGTTGGAAGTTTGCATAGTAATGTACAACATATATTTTTTTTGGATTTAACATTCTCTTATTTTAGAAGTTAGAGGGTGGGGGGGGACCAACTTTTTTCCACTTTGGAAGTGTCTCTCGCGCAAACTATTCAGTTTAGAAAAAAACTATATTAGAAACCTCAACATAACTTTTAAAGACCTATCCATAGATACCCCACACGTATGGGTTCGATGAAAAAAACATTTTTGAGTTTCAGTTTCAAGTATGGGGACCCCCAATATTTATAGTTTTTTTTTCTATTTTTGTGTAAAAACCTAAATGCGGTTCACAGAATACATCTACTCACCAAGTTTCATCAGTCTAGCTCTTATGGTTTCGGAGAAAAATGGCTGTGACTCGGCCGGACAGACAGACAGACAGACAGACAGACAGACATGATGAATCTATAAGGGTTCCGTTTTTGCCATTTGGCTACGGAACCCTAAAAACACACACACATCACCAAAAACAACGCACACACAAGCAACATCTTCAAAATATATAATAAATAAATATATTATAGACAATCTACGCAACACTATATAGAGCCTCAAAACATCACATCTTGAAAAAAGTAAACAATTTTAAACTTCCAAATAATAAAACATTCCTTTCTTATTGCTTCCCATCACCACTATCATAAAAATAATAATGACGATAAAATCAGGTGGATTTTCTTTTCAATATCAATAATCAGTGAAAAATAAACTATGCCTTAATGTCCTCATGTTTCAAAGACTTTCCACTGTTTAACCTGTAAGTCGAAAGGTCGGAAAGTTCTTGTATTTTTTTTCTAAATAAATAACAGAGAACAATATCTTCAGAACGAATTGAGAAATAAAGCAACCGTCCTTCAAACTTTTACAGCCCGAGATCGACTTAACAATCTGTATTAAAAATTTTACAACTGCTCTGTCAACCTTATTCATAAGCTTAGTAACACGTAGAATAGCTTGAGTAGGTACTGAGAAGCCCTCAGTTGGTCATCACCATTATCAGCCTGAAGAAGTCCACTGCTGGACATAGGCCTCCCCTACACATTTCCAGAAAGAACGATTCTGAGCTCTTTCCATCCACCGATTTCCCGCAATTTTAACAATGTCGTCGGTCCATCTGGTGGGTGGGCGCCCTACTTTTCGTATTTCAATACGTGGTCGCCATTCGAGAACCTTTATTCCCCAACTGTTGTCGGTTCAACCTCAACCTCTGTTGGTACTCTGGAGGAACACATTTTTGACAGTTTATGTATAGTTTGCAAATTTAAAATCAGAGACGGCATTATTTTTGTCTGACGTATCATATATCACTTTCAAGAAAATATATCTACCAATCATATTATTATATTTGACAGATGTGTAGCTCAAGTTTATGCTACAAAATTTTGACAAATATTTGATTGCTCGATTAGTCATCCGTGAAACTAGTCCTTAAATTAACTAGTCGATAAAAATACTTATTAATAAGAGCATGGAAATAGAGATTTAAAAATATAATGCATGAGTACTAAAACTCAATAAACAGACTGTAAAAGAGGATTCGAGACAGTACGTGTATAAACATTCAGATGGTCATAAAATGAAATCACAGTTGAATGTTGGAATACGGAATGGGAAAGAGATTGTTATATTTCAGTAATATAGAAGTTTTAGGATACCTACCAAAAACGAACATAGAGTAAAAATAATAGTTTATCGAGAATCACTAAACTATCTAATAAATTAGAATAAACTGTCGTAATCATTACCTACTAGGTTACAATATTTAATACATTAATAATTTTAATTAATTTCTGTCAAGTATAAATGTAACTGATTGCATTGGTTACTTTAAAATGTGCTTTTAAATACCACGATTACTGGAAAATAGATTTATTATTAATATTTATGGTCTTCTGGCAAAATTTTAATTGTACTCAGAACAATTACTGTTCAACTCAGTACCTAGAACAATTACGGAAATCAAATTTAATGTGCGGAATTAATGCAATTAATCAATTATGACTGCATTTACACAGCATTATAATTATTTTTAGATTATATACTTAGCTGAAAATTATTATGAAACAGGAAGAAGTAAAAAAGGAAAGTCCTGGATGCTAAATGCCCAAAATCGACAAAAGAGCTATTAGAAGGTGGATGCTTAAGCCCAGCAGTGGGTTAGTAAGAGTTGTTTAAGATGATAATTATGATGATCTTTGTCTGAAAGATAGTAGGTAGGTGGTAGATGGTGGTAAACCTATGCTTTTAATCTAGATTTGATTTTTTCGAATAAACTAAATGCTGGTGATCTTTTGACGGTTCTAACAGCGCTACCGGACAATGTTCTAGATTGCCCTGTTGTGTCGAGCAGGTTACTCAAACAATTTCCAGCAGCTACGTGCACGACTGTACCGTGGCAATAATTGGTTGAGCGTGGGCCAATCACAGCACGCTATCTGGGCCAAATTCAGGCCAAATAATAACAGAAAGGCCCGGACTTTAATGCAGGATGAGCAGAAATAAATTCGCAAAGATTTTTCAGCGAACGCCGCGTGACTACGTAATTTGTTTGCGTACTTCGTTTTGGAGTTCCGTAGGTTTACCGCGGGACCTTTTGTTGAATGTGCCTAAATTAATTTATGTGTGCGGCATGAATTGAGAAAATGAGATTATTTTTATGTCGCATTTGTAGTTAATTGCGACACAGAAAAATTATAAAATTTCGAGTTACTGTACTGTAGAAATACAATTCGTTATAAATGAAAACACTTTGTCCATTCGTATTACTTTTTTCATAACGTTCTAAGGATACATTCACCGTACTATTTTCATTATAGTGGGTACTTTTTTTTAGAGTTATGCGCCATTTCACTATTGTCAATAGTGTTAAACAATAGGCGAACCATACAAATAGCAAAAAGTGAATAAATGTAAGCCTTGCGTGACTCGATAGATTTTCGATTATTTCTAGCTTTCAGGAGAGTTGGGTCAAAGGCTTTAAGGTTGGATGAGTTTGAACGAAAAAAAGATGGTTATACGGGACCTTCTTCAAAGATAGGAAGAACTCCTAGCACTCTGAAACTATTGCCGATTTATCATACGCAAGCCCATCGCATCGTAGCCTGGCTCAAATATGTTGGCTATTTTCTTATATACAGGGATTCAGTTTTAAAATTGTAAGAATTAGAGAACAAACACAAAACATACATTTTTGAAATGAGCATGAAGAAATCTGCTATTAGTATTTTAGGGAAAAAAAACTCTATAAAAAGGCCAAATTGGATGTACGCATACATACAAAGATCAAAATGACGTCAACATTTAGAATCCAAGAGTAAGAAAGAAAAGGATGTATTTCCATGATTCAGGATAGGTGTTCTCTTAGCATGTCTGAGGATAACAGTTGAATATACATTTTAAAACTTTTATTTTATAGTTTGACCGCGACCGCTGTACCGCGCCTGAGGTAGCAAGAGGTGAGACGGGGGGGGGGAACCGGTCTGTCTATGTCAGACGCACAAGATATACATATCCAAAGATGGGACGAGCGTTATCCCGGGATGTCAAGACCGTTCGTATTTTTAAAATGCCCGAATATTGTTTGACAGTTCTCTATTGAAAAGTGTCAAACATCTATGCTTGAAGCTCCACTCAGACTCAAGCATTGCTTTTGCATACGGGCCTTAGAAGGGATTTTTGTAAGTTCAACCCCAAAAGGGGTGCAGCGGGGGTTGAAGTTTACATGGACAAAACTCAGCACGAACGAAGTCGCACGGGATTTCACTCTTGTTCTTTTTTCCTCGGTCCCCACCTCGCAGCATTTTCTTAGGGAGCGGCACAGCGGTTGCGGTCAAACTATATACATAATAATATAAAATAATTTGACGGAAGTCTCTCTTCGAGCCACGCCCGAGCGCACCTGACTAAGCAAGCCGTTAAAGAGATGCATTTAAACCTGATAAAAGGCACCTACAATAAGGCTAAATAAGCGACGACTCGAGTCCACCGGAAGTCCATTCTGGAGGCTCCACGCTCTAATTTCCGGCGGAGCCCAGCTGAATGGTAAGTGCTTTTTGTGTTTTTTCTCGTATTTTGTTTAAGTTATACTCGCATGCTGTTAGAGGGTTTATAAAGATGAGTTGCCACTGGTTTTTCTTGGACACTGTACTCACTTTGCTAGTTAATGATCCGATTTAAATGATGGTTTTTATATAAGCTAAAAAATGAACCATTTAGATACCTACACGCCTATAAATACCTCAGACCGTATTTCTCTGTAATGTTATCAACTTCTTATTTGAGTATTGCCTAATATTCCATCTTTATAATATGAAATTTAATATTTAAAAGAGCGCTTCGCTAAATGTCAAAAGCACTTTACAAAAGCATTGGTTTAGGTAGTTCCCACCACTTAGGCTGACGGAAATATGTCACTTCCGGTTTAAGCCCGAGGCTTTCATGGACGCCTGAAGACACTAATTTCCGGTTTGAGGGATTTTTTTCGAATTGTTTTTACTTGTTTTGAATATCATTAAACGCATTTTTTTAAGTTACAAAACATAATTGTGAACTTAATAAATAAATAAAATAAATAATGCGGAAAATCCACACCATACTATTTAGCCCCAAACTAAGCAGAACCTGTACTATGGGAACGAGATAGCTGATATAATACTTTAATACTCTTTTTTTTCTTTTTTGCAAATAAATCCAAAGATGAACGAAGAATCTGAGAAATATCAAGTCCTCTTATTAACAGTTTATTTTCACAACAAAACATTATAAAGCTCAATGTGCTTTGTTGTTTTGTAATGGTTCGGTATACATTGCGCGCTCCGCCTCACCGAGACAATGCTACGTCAATTACCGTGCAGCAGTGACTCGCAATTAGATAGCTTTGTATTGTGTTACGTCATAATCAGCTATTCATTGAATTAGGACACGGGAGTGTTCACTTGCATCGTTGTTCAGCCTATAGACAGAGGTTAATTGACAACTGTGAGTGTTTTTCTTCAGAATGCACATTCAACATGCTTGCTGAACTGTGGAATAAACTGGAACATGTCATAGTTTTTAACCAACTTCAAATAAGAAAGGAGGTTCTCAAGTCGGTTGTATTTTTTTATGTTGAATTATTTTAACTTTTATGTCACATAAGTTGGTGATTTATGAGCCGTATTAAAAAAGTGTTTAATCTGAAAGGTATACTTTTAGATTGATGACATACAAATGTTATCAAAATTGGTTCAGCAGTTTGGCCATGATGTAGTTTTCTCAAGTTTTTAAACTAACATTAATAAATCTTACTTATTTTTGTAATTTAGAATAGTGTTTAAAATAAGACTGTGCAAATCATTCGTGTGTTGGTTCGACCCATGCCATTATTATTAAAACGAATTATTTTTATATAAACGATTAAATTGGAAGAGAAATTAAGCAATTTCGCAACACTTAAAATCAAAAGCAAATGAGAAAAGGTAATTGACATCAACTTTAAACATCACAATAACACGTCTTCAAAGGTTACTCTTGGGACATCGCTTGACCTAATTAACGTAACTGATGTGGAAAATTACAGTCCTCGGCCCACCGGTTCCGGCTGGAGCCCAACTGGACCCCAACTGGACAAAGGGTTGTTTTAGAGATCTAAGATTATCAGGATTATCTTAGATAAAGTGATTTCATGAAGTTATTTGTAGTGAGTCCAAGGCGTAATGATTATTATAAGGATTTAGGGACAAATGAGTTCTTGCCGGTACGATTATAACTGTTGCCAGCGTTGTAGGCTTCAACAAAGATAAATGGCATTTTGTTATAGTTCCCTTATAAATGAGTAGGTATTTTAGTAAGAACGTTTACTATTTTACTTTACTATTTTATTTTACTAAGTAATGGAGAAAATGAGAAGAAATCGGCTAGCGTTCTATGGACATGTTATGAGGAGAGAAGAATGTCATGTGACGAAAAGAGTGTTAGGCTTGAATGTTGATGGATATAAAAGAAGAGGTAGGCCTAAGAAAAGATGGATGGATTGTGTGAGAGATGATATGTCCAAGAAAGGAGTTAGCACTGAGATGGCGAGTGATAGGGGAGAATGGAAGAAAAAGATATGTTATGCCGACCCCACCTAGTGGGATAATAGCAGAAAGAAGAAGAAGAAGAAAAAATGAGTATTTTACTAAGCATGGATTATATCATCACTGATAAAGATTGAGAGTAGTAGTAGAGCTCTGTGTGTGGCCCGTCTGGGTGCATACTACCACCATGCCTATTTCTACCGTGAAGAAGCATTACTGTGTTTCGGTTTGACGGGTGTGCCGGTGAAATTACTGGCACGTGGTGGACATCTGTATGCCTCAAGTTGATGGACGTAGGGCAGGGCACAGTAGGGCACGTTCCTCACGTGCGTTGCGGCAATGTTTTGTGGTTATGCTTGTTTCATCGGCTAGTTACATAAAAAAAATCGGTTGTTTGTAAAGTCGGTTTACTGATGATAGTTGAACGTGACAACGTCATACAGCTGTCCACGCGGACGCATCGCTCACTCAAGTTGTCGCTCGTTCCGCACTCTCGCTTGCACTTCAAGCCTTAAATGGAACACCTCAGAGCGAGGTAACGCCGCATAAGTCATGTTTTTTCGTGCGTGCAGCTGGCTCCATCGAATTATAAGACATTGTCACGTCAAAAAAGATCAAAAAGAAAGTCTATCTACCTATTATTATTATTAAAAGCCTGTTGTGTCCCACTGCAGGGCAAAGGCCTCCCTTCCTTCTCTCCATTCCTCTCTTGTTTGGGCTACGGTGGACCAATCCTTAATGTAAGCCTCTATTTCGTCCCTCCATCTTCGCCTTGGTCTGCCGCGAGGTCGTTTTGCGTTTTTAGGCGTCCAATCTGTTAAAGATTTAGCCCATAACGAATCCGACATATCTACCTAACATTACAATTATTTTTTACCGATTTTCAATAATCTCTCAGTCGAGCCTTCTTTTAATTTCTCCATTAACCGATCACCCCCTCAGTATCACAGGAAACAGAAGGTTCGAATTCATAATCGTATAATTATCGAAAAGCCATAATATCGAAAGCAGTAACCTAAAATCAATCAACTTAACACTTGGGAGTCATGGAGTAAGGAAAAATTGGGAACCGATCTATTTCTATATAGAGGCGCCGTAGAAGTATCCATTATGATAATGCTATAGGGGTCTTATGATGCCTGCATCACTGAAAACGGTTTTCAGTGAAAATGTTGAATACTCGGAGTTCTGCCAAATTGAGATGTACCGTAACTGACTGTATCATTAGTATCACTCAGATTCAGAGATATCACTCGAATAAGCTCAAATATTGGTAGTTTTTTTGAGGTGACAACGTCTTTTATATTAATAGAGCCGGCTGCACGCACGAATAAACATGACTCATACGGCGTTACCTCGCTCTGAGGCGTTCCATTTAAGGCTTGATGTGCAAGCGAGAGCGCGGAACGAGCGACAAAGAGGTACAATCGGCCTCCGCGTTCGGCAGCGTTCGACATCTGTCTCTCTCCTACTTGAGTGAGCGATGCGTCCGTTTGGACAGCTGTATGACGTTGTCACGTTCAACTATCGTCAGTAAACCGACTTTACAGACAACCGATTTGTTTTATATAACGGTGTTGCTAGCACTATTTAATAGAAAAAAAAACACATCGGGGCTCCAATTCATGCTCACTCGCTGTTATTCAAAAAAAACTTTTTTATTGTAATTTTTTGACAGTAGACTTTGACATTGAATAAGTGAATTAAGCTTTGTTGTCTACTGCTATATCAACTGTGCGCGCGATCAGATAGTACAGACATACCCCACATTTATGTTAGATGTATATTTTTATTGCACTTGTAACCCGTTTGTTGGTTATATGAGTATTGGGACTTTGGGAGCAAGAGATTACTAAAATCGCTATTGGCACTATTTTTATTAAAAAAGAAAAAACCTTTTCCTTTTTGACAGTCTGCATTAATCCCTTGACACAAAATATATCCCTTCAGATCTCTTAAGGCCTGCGCACACCTAGTTCGCTGGCGGTAACGATCAGTGAAACGCTGTCAAATATTGCTGTCAAATTTGACAACATTTCACTGATCGCCGACGCCAGCGGCCTAGGTGTGCGCAGGCCTTTAGTAGAAAGTACCCAATCTAGACGTTTTTATAATGTCTTACTGAGGTACCCCCCCTTCAACATCTAAAGAGGTGGCTTGGTCAAAGGTACGGCCAGACATCACAGTTGGCACATCCCACATCTTGAGTAGTTTCAGAGAGTCCTAGTGACCTAGTGGCCCTGCCTTTAGATCCTAAGGACGTGGGTTCAAATCACAGTCCAATCCAGTCCAATGCGTTTTTCTGTCCAGAAATGTATGTGCAATATGCCATTATTCTCAAACGGTGAAGGAAAACATCGAAGAGACTATTTTATTATTGCTATTGCCTTGACAGGTTGAATACAATCAAATAACACCGCCTACACCATTGATAAAAGGCCTACACGCTCATACATTCAAATAAAGTATTTGGTACGTCATTTAGACCTCTATTGCCTGTTATAAATCTTTTTGAACTTCTCGCAATGACAAATAATCCTTTTGGGACACAGAGTAGGTAAATACTGTGATAACACAGAAGGGACTTGCCTTTTCATCCCAAAACTATTTAAAAGGATAACACGATGGTAATATTGTAGCCCTAAATAAAAGACTCAATGGGGAAATAGGGGATAAGCGTTTATAAAACGTGGTTATTGTGATTTTTTTACCAATTTTGAAATACAGTTTAGATGTTTGTAGTTTAATTTGGACGAACAGCTTAGCCAATTTGAATAAAACGAAAATGAGCACAAGTCGATACAATATTTTATACAAGCATAAAACACTTTTGCTCCACATTCTTTGGGTACTGCCCAAAGTCACGACAAACAAGCGTTGCCTAATTATTCATCTTTTTATACTTTATTTCGTGAAATGTTGACTGTCTAGACTCTTTTTCAACTTCTTTTCTAAATCAAATAAAATATGGATGAAGTGTGTGAACGATGACATAGATATGAGAAGGGTGAATGCAGAGATGATGGCTGACAGAGGGGAATGGAGGAGGGAGGTATTTTGCGCCATCCCCACATGAAGTGGTATAAAAGCAGGAAGAAGAGTTGACAGTCCCTTCTGAAGGCTTGTAACTACTCTATGGTGTACTAAGACGGTTACTCCCTGCTCTTTGGTTCCCGACTACAATGTTCGCGTTGATTAATATTAAAAAGTTCCATAACTTTCCTCATATCGTTGGATTAGCAACGCGCTCGACATCGCGGGGATTCCATGGGTAATGCTCATGCTTTTATCAAGTTTTAACGAGTTTTATATAATACTTCTAAGATGTGATTTATTTCATTAAAATCCAGTGATTTTTTGGTGGTTTTGAAACTAGGACCAGACTCTTAAGCAAACCAGACTAGACTAGAGTAAAAATTATGGATGTCTTAGGGTGTAGTTAGAGGTCCTCATATTATCATTAATTAACCAAATTACAAAAAGTGAGCCCTTTTGAGGTTTTCCCTAGAGACTACAGTAAGGGATTCTCAAGAAGGGCGTTTTATAATATTTAAAGGGCCAGCCGAGAGTCAAACTCAGCTTCCAAAGGCGGTACCTGCTTACCATCAGGTGGCCCGCATGCTTAGTTTTATCAAATGAAAATAAAGTGAATTGTATTGAAGAAAACGGAGCTACGTGACAAACAAGGAAAACATTTCTCCAGAATCAATCAATACCCACAAGTAGTTCAAAACCGACTGCAAGCGCTACTGTCGCTTTTTTATTTATTTCCAATTGCAAAGTAATTCCCGCTTCCACAGCTGAAGCTTATTTTCTTAAGAAACGGCTCCCGTTATATAGCGGCTTTGCTATAAACTAACCATGAAAATAAGATAAATAAATATATTAATACATTATACTTTATTGTACCCATAAGAAACATATTATAAAAGAAACATTACAAATAGAGGAACAATGAGCAGCCTTTTCGCTAACAGCGATCTCTTCCAGACAACCTATGGATGGGGAGATTTTACGAAAACAGAAAAACGGTGGTGTACAAAAGTAAAAACCCGATTTTGCTAAAATTATAAATCTCCTAATAACCTAATAAAACACAAATTAAATTCCAATAAAACACAGAATTAACCCTTAAACCTATAAGAAAATCATTGAACAAGCTTCAATGATTTCTTACAGATATTTTGAATATTCAAAAGCCTATTTAATTAAATTTGTTTGCAGAGTACATACACCTTTAAATTTTATAACGAGCATTAAATCCCTTGATTGATGAGTAGAATCTCTTTAAATACGTTTCAATAGATATAAAAATGAAGCAACCACACGGCGGCGGCCTGTACAATAAAAATCCTCATAAACTTCTTGGAACTGTACGTTTGACACTTTTGGTGCTCAGTTAAAATTATATAACGTCGTTAATTTTATCCGCTATAATACGATTTTAATAATTACGTCAACAGTTTTTTAGAAAACTGGCGCTAGAGTGATAAACAGAAGAATAAGAAGAACTATGTCATTTTAAATTGAAATGCCAGACCTCGTGATTTGCTATTGGTTGGAGAAAATTATGACTCAAAGATAGTTTTTTAGTAGAAATGCTATGAAAATGTTTAATTTCCCAACTTATTAAAAGACCGTTATTTAGAGACATTGAATAAATACTATATTCACAATATTGTTACAAAATGTGCATTGTATTTGTTTTAAGCCTTGTGCATATCTAAGCGTCCAGCGGTGGCAATCACTGAATCACTGTCAAATATGTCAGCGATATTCGACTAACAGTTAAACCATTCTATAACTCGAATTTTTAGCAAGTTGCTTTGCATTTGGGCTTGATTTCAGCCAGTTTATTATAATAGTACCTCTGCATTCTTTCCTGGGAAAGCCGTAGAAGTCAATAATGTGATCACACAAAAAAATGGGCATCTGACTTTTAAACCCACCAATTTTCCAGACAAGTGTGTTGCAGTAGGAAATTCCAAAAGATGGTTACCGTCATGAAAATATGATGTGGAGGGCTATCTGATTAGACGCTTGAAAAGTTTGCTGCCTGATTATTTACTGCTGGTAAGTACACTTTTTACTAATCAGTAGGTATGTACGAGTAAGTAGGTATTATCACTTTTGAAACTATCATGGTTTTTAACACAATTTTTATGAAACAACGGGATATTTACCATGATTAAATTTTGATGAGTTGACTTCCGATATTTCATGGTAAATATCCCGTTGTTTCATTAATATTATTTTATTATCACTCCTAAATTGAATGTAAACTCGTAAACAATCATATGTCATAAAAATCCATAACTTTGGCTATGAAAAACTATGAATCGGTACTACCTAGTTCATCTAAGAACAACGTCCATTAGGATTTAATTAGCTAATAGTATGAAAATGAATAGATGCCACACCGCAAGAGGCACCAATCAGTCGAGTTTACCCGACACTGCCACAACACAATGTAATGTTTGTTTAGCAGTATATCCACTTTGACGCATATTATTATCTATTAACTATGTTATTCAAATTATATATTTGATATTCAAAAAGGTGTGAAGCAAGGCGACCCACTCTATCCTATTCTATTCACAAGTGCTTTGGAAGAAGTTTTCAAAACGCTGGCAGATTCGTGGGGTACGAAGGGAATTGTCATAGGCGGCAAGCGCCTAACAAACTTACGCTTTGCGGATGACATCATACTTTTTGCCCCAACACCACAAGAACTGCAACAGATGCTTCAGGAGCTGAGCTCGGCAAGTCTTGAAGTAGGACTTCGGATAAACCGGTCGAAGACTCAGTTAATGACCAACAGCACGAAACGTAGGGTCGAGGTAGATGGGCAGATTATCCAGTATGTTCATGAGTATATTTACTTGGGCCAGTTAGCGAGTTTCGAAAACAGGCAGGACAAAGAACTCGATCGTCGTATCGAGAACGCCTGGAAGAGCTACTGGTCCATGAAAGAACACATGAAAGGCGACCTCCCCTTATCGCTTAAGCGCCAACTCATCGACATGTGTATTCTGCCCATCCTAACCTACGGTGCCCAGACTTGGTCATTGACTGAGTTACAGAAGTCTAGACTGCAAATTTGCCAGAGGGCAATGGAACGCAGCATTCTCGGCCTTAAACGCATCGACCGGGTGCGAAATACAATGCTGCGTTCAATGACTGGCATTGCCGATGTAGGGAGCAAAACAGGGAAGCTCAAGTGGGAGTGGGCGGGCCACGTCAGCAGGATGGACCCTAAAAAGTGGGCAAACTTAACGACTCATTGGGTGCCGGAGGACGGAAGGCGACGGCGTGGCCGCCCAAAAAGACGATGGCGAGACGATCTGGAAGCTCTGGAGAAGGATTGGTGGGAAGTCGCCAAAGATCGTGATAGTTGGAAGATTTTGGGGGAGACCTTTGCCCAGCAGTGGGACAGTGCAGGTTAATAAAAAAAAAAAAAAAAAAACTATGTTATTACAAGTACCACCAAAGGGTTATGACAAAACGGTAGAACTTGTAATAAGAAAAGCATACAATCAGTAAGCTAGAAGTGTTGATGATAAGTGCATCTTACTCTAACTATTTTTTTACTCGGAACATTTTTTTGTTTAGGTATATACGAAATTCAGTTTGAGACAGTGGTTTGTTATTGCATTATCCCAAACTAACATAAATTGACATTGGGTACTAAAAAAGCGGCTTTTTTTCTACAACTAAAACAACACTTTTAAATTGAATCAGTTCGAGATCATCACAAAAACATACATAAACAGTAGTGAAGGACTAATTGTGAAGGGCTCTGGAAAGTACTACCACCATGCCTATTTCTAATGCCGTGTATCAGACGTCGCTGTGTTTCAGTTTGAAGGGTGTGGGTGCCGGTGAAATTACTGGCACGTGAGGCTTAATATTTGTATGCCTCAAGTTTATGGACGCATGACAGTGCATTGTAGGGCTCGTTCTTGATGTGCATGACCAGTTAGGCAATGCTTTTTATAGACCACTTAACATTATGTGAGCCATATCCTCGCTCCATCAGCTTAGTTTTATAAAATAAAAAATAATTAAACCAATATGACCAATATATTATTGTGTTTTTCTTTGGTGACCTCAACATGTATTGTGACGAAGTTAGGCTACTGCTTAAGTATTGGCTGTGTTTTGGGATCAGCTTGATTAAAGGCGTCCTTTGTATACCTACCGGGACAAACATTTCGAGATGTGGGACACAGGATACGATGAATGGGGGATTTACGAGCAGAAGGCGACGATCGATTTACATACGCCTAGTGGCGATGGCTTTGAACCTGGACCTAAGGCAGGTAGCACACGGTACGACAGCCCGAAGAGCTGACAACCGTTAATAAATCGCAATTACAATCCAGAAGCCAAAATACAATCTGGAAGCCAAAACGTCAGGCGCCCGGGAGGGGGGCGGAGGCCCAGCCAAAGGACCAATGGCATTGAAGAAATAGCTGGATGTCGGTGAATGACGAGGGCTCAAATCATGTGTGCTCAAGTTATGCGTCTATAATATTTGTTTATTGATTTAAATGAAAAGAGGAGATCTATTTCCAGTATGGCCTTCATATTCGTCGGTTGATGGAGTGGTCTCAGCATCGTTCTTCCAGGAAATGTAGTGAAAAGGCATAAGACCAACTACTTAGTTTTTTTTGGATGCCGACTTCTTGAGGTTGATGTCTTATTATTTATTTTATTTTAACTAATTAGAACGGTCTTGGAATCAATTACAGTAATTAACAGGTTAATTACATTTCCACATTCTAAATACATCATTAATTTAACATTAAATAAAATATTAAATATTATAGACAATCCACACAACACTATCTAGCCCCAAACTAAGCAGAGCTTGTACTATGGAAACCAGATAGCTGATATAATATTTTTTTTGTAAATACATACCAAGAATACAATATAACACCCAGACAGACAAACATCTGCGTTCACCACACAAATATTTGTTCTCGGTGGGGATCGAACCCACAACTTACGGCTCAGAAGGTAGAGCTACTACCAACTGAGCTGAGAGGCAAGTCAATATTAAAGAGCCAGTTATTATTAAAGAAGAGATTACAAAAAAGTTTAGATAATGATGATGATTTACAGTGAAATTAATATGAAACCCAGTTAATTTACGGCAAGCGGTTTTGTGTGCCAGCCGCCTAAGTAAACCCGTTTAGCAATGCCAAGTATGGTTACTGGAGGCCTTAAGTGATCAATGCAAACACAATAGATCAACTAACTTAGGCAACGTTCGGTGATCACACTTTGAAGGACGATTACAGCTACAGGAGGCCATTTCGGCAATTTTTCATCTTCCGCACTTGATGTGCGGGCTGGATTTTCCGCAAGTAGGCCGCTGGCGGCCCTTTTTTCGTGACCCTTGACACGTGTTGCTCGATTTTTTTTAGGTTCTACGACACGTCGGTTTCCTCACGATGTTTTCCTTCACCGTTTGAAAGTACTGGCATAGTGCACATCAATTTTTCGACAGAAAAACTCATTGGTACACGACTGGAGTTGAACCCACGACCTTCGGATCAGAAGGCGGGGCCGCTACCACTAGACCACCAGTGCTCCAGGGGGGAAAATAAATAAATAAATATCCTGAACAACCCACACCACACTATCTAGCCCCAAATTAAGCAGAGCTACTACGTATACGTACTAAGAGAACCAGGTATGTAGCTGATATAATACGAATATAAATTTTTTTAAAGTCGGTTACTTATAATACAAAATAACACCCAGACAGAGAACAAACATCTGTGTTCATCACACAAATATTTGTACTCGGTGAGATCGAACCCACGACCTACCGCGCAGAAGGCAAAGCTACTACCAACTGAGCTGAAAGGCCAGTATATCATTGCGACCTAATACATAATTTATTTGGCTGTTAAAGTACATTTTTTTTTACGTTTCAACTATAGTTAGTCCTAAGAACTAAAAACTCATACAAATGACTGCAGCTTTTTAACCGACTTCAAATAAAAAAGCAGGAGGATCTCACTCAGTTGTAATTTTACTATTTTATTTTTATGATTTTATAAAATATTTTTTATACCTTCAGAATATGGAGATATTTCACCAAAATCGGTTTAGCAGTTTGGCCATGAAGTTGGTTTTCGATTTTTTTAAAACATTACTTGATCCATTTTAAATAATTACCAAGTTCCTATTGACATTTTTGTCATTTTTCCATACAAAAGCACCCCATTCAATCGTTTTAGCGCCTATCATCAGAGATAATCTATCTGTAGCGCGCACTGAATATTGCTGAAAGGTACATCATGAACGAATTTTACAACTGAAATTACTGTGATGGAACTAATAGCACTTTACTTAACACAATGAATAATATACACAGTCCAATTGCGGTAATCTAGAAAATCTATCCGAATACAAAAGCAAGCTATTATGGAATTACCAACTGGTTTGCCACGGGGCATAATGAAAATCAGCCAAAATTAGTGCTGCCCATTTAGTGAAAGAAAAATCCTGCCAGTTATAAAAAAAAACTCTCTTTGATATTTTTAAAAACATTTTTTTAATGTAACTAGCCGATGGAACAAGCATATGGCCCACCTGATGTTAAGTGGTAACCATCGCCGATAACAAAGCAATACCTCGTAGGTCACGCACGTTAGGAACGTGCCTTACGTTGCACTGCCCTGCGTCCATCAACTGGAGACATACAGATATTCAGCCTCACACTTATTATTCAATCTAGATTAAGTATATACCAATAGAGCAGAGTATATCTACCGTGCCTTGGTGATTACTTTTGAACCTACTTTACTATATTTTATTCATGAAGTACACTCATTAACATTGTCTAGAGATATTCAATATTTTATTGATTTTTACAAAAACTGAAAATAATTTCTTTTCAAATATTTTATTCGTATGGCAAGAATTTTTATTTTACGTTGATTATTAGTAATAATAAAATACAACTGTTTGATATAATTTATTAATAAAAATAAAAATTGGAACAAATCTCATAAAACAGAAAATGAATTTGAAATAGAATATCTCTAGACAATATGATGTGTGTATTGATACGCTTTAAAAGTGATACCCATTAAGCATTAAGTTGTCCTACAACAAGCACCTACTTATCTCAGTATTTCCGGTACGCAAATAATACAACAGTTAGTAACCACTAGCGCCAGTGACTAGCGCCAGTGGGTGGCAGCTACTAGCGCCAGTGCCGGTCTAATTTAGGCGATAAATAACACATTTTCGTTTGTATTTGCATTTGTCGGAGGTTTTGCGACTGAAATTGCTTGCGAAATCTCGACCTCAAACACAATGAAGGAGGACGTTTCAGTGTTTTGGATGTGGTATTTGTTTGTTTAGAGAAATACGGTCTCCAATGCCATGGACCTATAAAAGTTAGATAAGGAATATTAATGCTTAGAAAAATAATCCAAATACTTTTGTGAGGATGGTGGAAAAAATAAGACATGAAGATGCTTGTAGCGATTTTGGAATAAACTTTTGCTTAGCTAATAAGGAACGAAATGGATTGAAAAACTTTCAAAGTTCTACCATAGGTTAGTTGAACCCCATAACTATTTAGTTCTGTTTATTAATTCTCGAGTAGTTAGCACAAAGAGATCTGATGAGTTATCTACCGTGCCTGACCATTAAAGTCTTGAAGCTATTTTCCTATTTTATCATATAATTAATTTTAAAAAATATTCAAATGTTATAGATCCATGATTTTAAAAACAACACAACACATTATAAAACTAGGTAATAAAGTCAACTGGCCACAGCTCTAGTAATGTTATTATAGCGACAGTCTGTAGGCTTACCATGAGCTCTGTCTGGCTCTGTCTCCGGTTCTGGTTTTGAGTCTGTGTGAGTGTTGACGACTAAATAAATCCTACGTCAAAACGTCACATATACAGTATAATGCACTGGTGAGCACTCGCACAGACTCAAAACCAGAGACAGAGCTCATGGTAGGCTTACAGACTTGCTATAGTTGTATTATTTGTGTTACCTCATCCGAAGCGTGAAGATCTCTGCTGCATTCCGAATGAGATGCAAATGCGGCTGCGGCAGGAAGCGGCGGCTAGTTTGCTGCTCCGTGGAATTCGGCAGGTATACCTGACGTGACGTCATCACTGAATGCTAGCAGTTGGTGTTACTTTAACAGTAATTTTGGCCACAAATATTTTTTACGGGACAAAGTCTTATAATTCGATGGAGCCGGCTGCACGCACGAAAAAACATGACGTCATGCGCTCTGAGGCGTTCCATTTAAGGCTTGAAGTGCAAGCGAGAGCGCGGAAGAAGCGACAAAGAGGCACGTACTGCCTCCGCGTTCGGCAGCGTTCGAAATCTGTCTCTCTCCTACTTGAGTGAGCGATGCGTCCGCGTGGACAGCTGTATGACGTTGGCACGTTCAACTATCGTCAGTAAACCGACTTTACAGACAACCGATTTTTTTTTGTGATGTGTGTATTTTCTCTCTTTGTCCTCGCAATTTCAGGTCACATTCTTTTAGGGATTTTTTCGTCCAGATTCAAAAACTTTCAGTTTCTCTCCATAGACAACAACTATAAATACTTCAACTTTAAATTGCATGATAGCCAATATTATTAAGTTCCAAGAGTCTGTTTTTTTTATCAATCCTACTTGCTACTAATATTATAAGCGCGAAAGTTTGTAAGTATGGATGGACGGATGTTTGTTACTTATTCACGTAAAAACTACTGAATGGATTTCAATGAAACGTAATGAAGCGACGCGTGACCCAAGAGCTGGTGGGTATCTGGTGCAGCGTATAAGCATTGCTATTCAGCGTGGCAATGCCGCCAGCGTCTTGGGGATGCTTCCGTCTGGTACTGATTTGGATCAGTTGAGCTATCTCAGGATCATTTGTAACAGTCTGCAGATAGCTCAACTGTTTCTTGTGTATTTTGTACATTTTGTAAAATATTTGTTTAATTGGAAGTTTATTTGTGTAAATGAAACTTTACAATAATATAGTTTATACATCAGACTAACACATAGACTACAATTTATAAAGATATTGTAACGGAGAACGGATGTAAGTAACAGAACGGGGCGTAACGGGAACGGGACGAGCGAAGTCGCAGCCGGCTGCTAGTATTTTTTTAAAACTCATTTAGCATACTAAGCATGATTTCATATTCCACAATTGCTTTCGTTAAGACATCGTTTTATGAAAGATATTTCAATCAGGCGCGATTAAAACTTGGGTCGGACAATTTTCAGGACATTGTAGAAATTAAATTATCATCTTTGCCACTTAAAGGGTTATTTTGGTGCGCAAAGTTCTTGAAAACTTCGGAGATACTGTAAATAGGGTATTTAGTGATAATGTTAATGAAGATATTATTATTATTATTAGTAGAAAGCCTGACTTTGGCCTAACTTATATCCAAACTTTGACCCCTTTTTTCTTGAGATACGATACAACCATGTAATAATAATTGCATTGGATCTATAAATAGGGCCAGTGCAGCTAATTTTTAATATCAACCGTAGTACGATTACGATTATTTATTACTGTTACGTACGGTTTTTCAATAATTCGATAGAATTTACGATATTTTAAAATGTTAAGTTGTTTTAAAAGCCTGCCCACATCTAGGCGATGGCGATGGCGATCAGTAAAACGCTATCAAATATCACACAAATGAAGTTCGCGGCAGCGTGTGCGGATATTTATGCTTGTGCATGTATGCTGAAATTGATCGCCATCGCCGCTGCCAGCGTAGATCGCCTAGATGTGAGCACTTTTTTAATTTTCAATTTTAATTTCATATTTTCTAATTCATCCTCTTCCTGTTCAAGTTTTTTAATTCCACATCACATTTTAAAATTATCATTTTTATTATTTCATTGAAAAAGTACTCTCTAACTTGGATTTGAATCTAAAAAACATTTTATTTTCGATATCAAAGATAAAAGACAGGTAATTCTCCAGCTCATTTATTTAAGTTCCCTACAACAATGCCTCGAGAGATTTCATTTTAGGCCATTCCAAGCAATTACTGGGCCCTCTAATTACCAACATCTCAGAAATGGGCCACCAAAAAAAATGTTTAAATTAAAAATGTACGTCGCTTAAAGATATCTGGGTTCTTTGTAATCCTTTAATTAAATTGGGCGTGTTCTTTTATTTGGTTTGAGGCTCTAATGTGAAACCTATCCTTTTCACATACAGTTCTGGCCTACCACAAGCTCTGTCTGGCTCTGGTTCTGAATCTGTGTGAGTGTTGACTAAAGGTGAGCACTCATACAGATTCAAAACCAGAGCCAGACAGAGCTTGTGGTGGGCCTACTGGTCAAGACACAATAGAAATAGTTAAAACTGCTTTGTGTAATTTACGAGTAAAACACGGGTTGGTGAATTGGTCAATCACTTTTCAATAAAATCTCGTTTATACGCCTTAGAGACTGTAGATGATGATTTTAGTATAGTTTTTTTTATTGATTTTATAGTGTTTACTACACCACGGCCGCGTTATATAGTGCCGAACAGTCCCTAAGAGTTATTCGTCAGTTAGTTAGTTAGTTATTCGATTAGGATCCGATGGCGCAGCGGTCAGCGCAGCCCCGTCCAAGGGGAAGGTCGCAAGCTCAAATCTCGCGGCTCTTCACTTTTGGAACATTATAAACACTTATTGAAATAATTGTCCAAAATCTGTAATAACCTCTGTCTGGTCAGTCTAGGAGTCAAGGTGCAAAGTTAGCTAAGACGCGAATCATGATGTTTTCCTTCGCCATTTAGAGTGCTAGCCTGGGGCTGAGTTTTTTTCAATAGAAAAACACAATAGTTAAGAATACATCCCTAGATTTAAACTAGTTAAAGTGGATTAAAATCAAAAGGCAAAGTTAAAACTGCTTTATTTCTTTGGTTCTGCTCGACCACCAATACTGGAGGATTTAATAAGCTAAAACTTCATACCAAAATATGTAACTACATTTAATGATGAGCAATCCCAGCTTTTGACGATACCAACATTAACTAATTAACTTAGTCACTGTTAGTAATATTCTCCCACAAATCTAAATATCAGGCATCAAAGACTATTAATGTACACACTGATTGGTTAGTGTATCGATTGGGTCTTTTAGCACTGGACGATATTAAATCGCTTCTACAATTAATAATTGCTTATATTAATTGGAGTGGGACTGTATAGGTTCACAATAAAAATAATGAAAAATTAAAATAATTAATATAGACAATCCACACACCACTATCTGGCCCCAAACTAAGCAGAGCTTGTACTATGGGAACCAAATAGCTGATATATATTTTTTTGTAAATACATACATAAATAGTAGGCAAAGGGTAAAGTGAAGTGGCACCACACTGGAACTTCACTGCTATTATTTTAGACTATTTTTGATTTGTAAAAGGATCATATAAAAAAACGGTAGGAACCGAGACGTAGTTTGTTGCCTGTTCTTCTACGCTTGGTCGCGTGGAACTGGCACCTAGACTCACCTAGCTTTAAGACGTTTCAAAGTGATTCTTGTATCGTATTGAATAAACGCTTATTGAATCTTGAATCTTGAATCTTGAGTACAATATATAACACCCAGACAGAAAACAAACGTCTGTGTTCACCACACAAATATTTGTTCACGGTGGGGATCGAACCCACGACCTACGGCGCAGAAGGTAGAGTTATTACCAACTGAGCTAAAGGCCAGTCAGTTTATTTTAGTTTTTAGTTTAGTTTCTTTTTTTAGTTTTTGAAGTTTAATATTGTATTCAATGTAAACTGGTGCTCTAGAGACCGTTCAAGTCGATGTTAGACTCCGTCCGTTAGTTGCTCCAAGACTGGCAATAGTTTATTGGAGAACTTAGAATAGGTAGTATTAATAGATATGTTTTGAATTTCCGTATGTTATCAAACCCAATAACTGTAGAGTTTCCTGCGTCGGTTTTCATTGATACAAGTTCATAAGCGTGCTATAAATTGAACACAATGTAAGTTTTAAGTTTCATTGAAATCAGTTAAGCTTTCTCTCTTGCCGTTTTTCATAGTATTATTGTGGTGAACGGATTTTAAGTGCCCCCTCTAAGGCTCTTTTTGTGCACTAGTACCAATGATTCCGAATGTTTTAGGTTCTATGACATACCGGTTTCGTCATGATGTTTTCCTTCACCGTTTTAGAGGGCTGACATAGTGCACATATATTTTTGGACACAAAAACTCACCGATGCAAAGTCTTGCATTTTGTTTTTGGATTTGAACTTAATCGGTGATCTGTGGTGATCGGTTCGACTGATGTTTTTGGTCAATAATACTAATTCAACGCTGTTTGGCAGTAAAAATATGGATTATTGCATATTGTTCATGAAAAATTTTTAAACACAAGATTTTCTTCAACTGTAGTCAAACAAATAATCTTTTCTTCTTTTCAATAATAGCAAACTCTTGCGTTACTGACTGAAATTCAACGCATAGCCGAAACTAATGGTCATAAAAGCATGAAATTTGGAGAGTAGATTTCTAGTGTAGTGTAGGGGTGCAATAGGAAAAAAATTCCTGAAACTCAACCCCTAAAACAGAGCAAAGAGGGTTGACGTTCTTATGGAAAAGGCTTAACACGAACGACGTCGCGCGGTATTCCCCTAGTTTTGAATAAATTAGTACCTGTCTTGTTTCTAGCTCTTAGTTTTACGAGCTAATGTGAACAGTAGGCCTACCACAAGCTCTGTCTGGCTGTGTCTCTGGCTCTGGTTTTGAGTATGTGTGAGTGTTTACTAAATAAATCCTACGTCGAAACGTCACACACACAGTATAATACACCGATGAGCACTCACAGATACTCAAAACCAGAGCCAGATACAGAACCAGAAAAAGCTTGTGGTAGGTCTACAGGTGTTATGGCACTATGCAGCACAGGTACAGACGAGATTCGCAGAAGCTCGCAGCTATCCGGGATATTTAATATCGCCGCTGGGACGTGGAAGCGCGATTTAAGCGAAACTACAAAATTACTATGTTGTGGCTAAATGGCTCGTGGAAGAACTTTTTGTTTGTAAATAATAACTTATAGAACTATTTCTATTTAGTGTACAAGGAATTTAGTTGTGTTGTTGTTGCGTTTTGGATCGAAACACAAAGTTTAAACACAGTCAAGCACACATCTAATAGCCCCTTTCCACCGGTGCGTGATATCACGCATCAGCCCGCACCAGCTCGCACGACACACCATGGGAACGGTCTCGTGCGCCGAGAGAAACGCCGTCAAATATGACAGCGTTTTACTGAACACCATTACCATCGCGTAGATGTGCGCAGGCCATCAGACGTTTCTGAAAAAAAGGAAAACATACGAGCACGTATATAGCAGATCTGGATTTTATGAGAAAAAATGGTTACTCTAGGGGCATTATCCAGGGAGGAAATAGGGGACTACGTTTGTATGGAGAGTCACCTGTGTGATGCCCTCTTAAGATATTTTTGTGAAGAAACAAACGAGACGTTTCTAGAAAGTGTGATTGATCAATAAACAAGGAATAACTTCAAGTTCAAACAGTAACTGTGTCAAAGGGAACTTCAGCTGACTTCAGAATTATTATCTTGGGTTGGAATTCAGTTCAAATATTGGTATTGAGTCGACACCAATGCGTAATTACTTGAGTTTTCAGTTTGAGTTACAATTATTTTACCGCTAACTTCGCTGTAACCGCTGTCAAAAAGAAAATGGCGACTAATCATTAGCTTACACTAATCGACAAAAGTTACCTTTCATTCGTAACTACAAGGACCATTATAGAACATAAGGACCTAAGAACTATGTATGTACCTAAACTAAACCATTACTATGCAATAAATATTATTGAATATTGAGTATTAGATCAGTAGGCCTACCACAAGCTCTGTCTGGCTCTGGCTATGAGTTTGTGTGAGTGTTGACTAAATAAATCCTAACGTCGAAACGTCACACGCACAGTATAATACACTGGTGAGCACTCACAGAGACTCAAAGCCGGAGCTAGAGACAGAGCCAGACAGAGCTTGTAGTAGGCCTACAAGGACTGAGCTTCTTTATTGGTACTTTAGACAAAGTTTATATTTAAAGCAAAAACCAGTATTTCGTATCATTATTGAATGTTTTTACAACTCATACGTCATCATAATTGGAATACTTGATATTAGTTTGTTAGAAAAAATAAATGATTTCTAACAAAAACAAAGTTTCAAAGCCTTTAACTTTTGCTGTGTAAAGATAAAACTTTGCCTAGGTCTTTGATTAGTTAGAAGTAATACTTCAAAGAAAATAATTACTTTTACGACTCTAACGAAGTTATAAATTCAATTTCTACAATATCTGAGAAATTGGTACTTACTCTGCCACTTTGTAGTATTTTTTGACGTAGATATTAATGCTTCTATGAAACCAGCGAAAATAATTAATTCTATTCAAATATCGATAATTTTTAGGCAAAGGTTTATAAGAGTACTTTTACACCCTGTATTTATTTTATTTTTTTAGAACTATAGTAGCACGCCGTAAGTGACTATAATAAATAGGGGAATTCCCATAAAGCCTGGCCACAAGCATGGTATAATAGTACAATGCATTACGTCACTGTCAGGTTAGCGGGGCGCCCCCTGGCGGGAGAGAGCGTTAACGCGCGAATGTTCGATGATTAGCATTGCAAATGATCCCATGAGCCAGTTCGCGTACACACTGCGGGTCTACTATGGAAGTTTGAAGAGTAGCAAGTGCACCTGTGTACACTCAAAGTAAATACACTGAAATGGAGATGGACAGGACATACAGGAAGAGGAAAAGAGAAATGGAGCAAAATGAATTGGTTCCCAAGAAAGAAAGAGGGGGCGACAATTTAAAAGATGGGAGGACCAGATAAAACATACTTCAGGGAAAACATGGACGCGGATAGCGAGAGATAGAGAGAAGTGGAAGAGCTTGGAGGAGGCCTTTGCCAAAAAAGGGCAAACAGATAGTGACACTGTCGATGTTGTAGTATATAATAAAATTTAGTTAAAATAAAAAAACAAATCGGCTTATCAATGACGTATAAGTTATGCAATAACAAATATAAAAAATAATACAAACCGAATTGAGAACCTACGATTATATTAGGACCAAGCTGTTAGTTTCGGCTTCTTTTTGGCTAGGCTGTGTGGAACTGATATCTAGATTAACCGTTTCAAAGTGATTGTTGTGATTCAACATGTAAAATAACTTTTGACAGATTTTGATCTAGGCCAAGAGCGTTTCAATTTAGTGCGTGGAACTGGCACCTAGACTCATCTAGCTTTAAGACGTATCAAAGTGATCCTTGGAATTTAACTAAACAAATACATTTTAGGTGTTGTTTTGGGCTACCCCTCGGTGTTTCAACGTAGTGTGAACACACACCAGTTCCCGGGAGGTAAGTAAGTGTCAGTGTTACCGTAGTTGGGACCTGATTGCCTTTGTGAGCCCTGTTTGTACGATTGTTTGGCGGAGTTTCGTATAATTAGCCTGTCATGGCGGCACATAAAATAGCAACAATTTATAGCTGAAGAAACAAGTCGTGGATGTAGTAAAGCGTGTAAAGCCTTGTGCACACTGATCGCCACCGCAGATAGATTAGATGTGCACAAGGCTTAAGGCAATAACATGAGACAAGACACTGTACCGTTGTTTGTCAGCGCTGTAGGTTGTGGGTTCGATCCTCACAGAGGATAACCATTTGTGCGTGGTGAAAAATTATTATTTTGTGCCTAACTGGGTGTTATCAATATAAAATGATGTACCTATTAATATAAAAAAATATGATTAAAACTTGCGTACTAAAATACGCAAATGCTTGATTTAAATTTTTACTCTTAGGTATATATTCCAGTTTTTATCTGAAGTAATTTTGTATAAAATAAAACCGACATTTTATTCAGCCCAGTTTGTCCCACTGGACAGAGGCTTTTCCCCCTTTCCTTCCACTCGTCTCGTTTCTGACCCAAACCCGGCCACTTCCTGCAGAACGCGTCCAGTAGATACTCAATACATTTATTGCATAAACATGGTTTAGTTTAGGTACATACATAGTTCTTAGGTGTAAGTCAGTATCACATGGACCCTGTGAATAGGGTAAAGCAACATGGAGGTAGGCCGAGGCTTATACACAGTAGTTGGTACATATATATTATTATAGATTGAGAATTTTCATGCATTATAATGTAGATAGTTTGTAACTTTATTTTAAATTAATAAGCTTGGTAAAACAGATTAAACGATCTACTATGAGCTCGGTCTGGCTCTGCCTCTGGCTCTGGTTTTGAGTCTGTGTGAGTGCTCACCAGTGCATTATACTGTGTGTGTGTCGTTTTGACGTAGGATTTATTTAATCAACACTCTTAAAGACTCAAACCCAGAACCAGAGACAGAGCCAGTCAGAGCTCATGGTAGGCCTACTTGTCATCCCGCCAACGCTTCCTGGGTCTGCCTCGGTGGCGAATTTGGTCTGCAGGGACCCACTTTGTGCTGGCCTTGGCTCATCTTTCATAAATTAGTATAAAATAAAAAGACGAACATCTTCACCTGAAGAAGTATTATGTAATAGAAAACCACAAAGTCCTATTCATTTTCTTCCAAACAGTTCGACAATTCAACCACAATTTGTCTAAAACTTCTCAAGAACTCCGAAGACGACCAACAAAACACGAAGAGACTTATTTAAAATCCTCTAAAGTCATTGAAAGAGTTCATTTTGTGGCCTTACGGTTGCTTTGACTCTGCTTTTAACATTAAATAATACTGTAATAGAATTGAAACTATCAAGTTAATCATAATAGTTACTGCTTACCTTAGACTTTATAAAATAACAAATTGATGTTAATGATTTTTTTATAATAATTGATTTTGTCTATTATTTAGAATAAAGCTAGGGACATGACGCGATGGAGGCAAATGGAGGAGGCTTTTACCGCTCTAGGCGGTCCTTATTTACAAATTGAATAGTTTAGCTATAACTAAACTAAAAAGGAATTTAAATATAAGTTATTACTATAAGAATGTAAATTAGTAAGAATAAGGGAAATAAAGCTTTTTATTATTATTTAGAATTGTTTTCAGTTATAATTTGTAGAGTTTATAATTATTAACTAGGATAGAAAGATTAACTAGGATAGATAGATTTACACAAATAAGAAATAAATACATAATTTATAAACTGATTTATTAGTAGCCAAAAAATCACACAGTAACTACTAAAAATAATTTGACATACAAGTTTTAATATTGGGGACAAGATTACCTGGATGAGATTAGAATAAAATAGTCAACAGTGGCACATACAGTTATACCCAACAGTGGGTGAAGTCGGGCTATGGATGATGATGGTAAGTAAAAACGTGAGTTTCGCTTCTCTTACTTTTCTCGCTATTTGTCCTCGGTAGGGGAAGGTATGTGACAAAAGGAATCTCTTTAACAATTTCACTGAACGCAGGGAATGCACTCGGGGATGCTCTGCCTGTATTCTTGTATCCCGCCGGCTCGCAACTGAATTATATATTTTATGTGATTTGTTTGGAGTGAACTTTGTGGTCTGCTCCCTAGGGAATTCTGCTGAGATTTGATTTAGCTGGATGGAATAATTTGATGAGAAGAAAGTTTTTTTTTCCTGTTTTTTCTCTTGGAAAACGTGTACTTAGATATTTATGCGTGAAAGAAATATAATATGAACGTATGGGACTGGCATGCCATGTAGGTAAAAGTCCCTAATAAATTTAAGAATAAATAATAATAATAATATGAACGTGGGAGGAAATTTTTCTGGAGCACTTAGTGTAGCCATTTAGTCGTCTCTCCCATAAATACCATACAAATGAAAAAATCGCTTGTATGTGTAGTCGGTTTACTGACGATAGTTGAACGTGACAACGTCATACAGCTGTCCACGCGGACGCATCGCTCACTCAAGTAGGAGAGAGACAGATGTCGAACGCTGCCGAACGCAGAGGCCGATAGTGCCTCTTTGTCGCTCGTTCGGCGCTCTCGCTTGCACTTCAAGCCTTAAATGGAACACCTCAGAGCGAGGTAACGTCGCATGAGTCATGTTTTTTTGTGCGTGCAGCCGGCTCCATCGAATTATAAGACGTTGTCTCGTCAAAAAAAAACTTACATTGATTCCCAACCTATGTCATGACTTATTTGTACCTTCCTTTTTCAATACAATTTCTTAATTTCACAGTCACGTCGGTGGTTCTAAAATGTAACACCAAACATTTCAATAAAATTCATTTTTTTCATTGTTTGAGGGTGTCGAGGGAAGTCTACTTCATTTTCATGATAACTTACTAAACCAAGGTATAGCTACGATCAGCAATTTAAAATATCCACATTAATAATACATGTAGCGATTTATATGTTATCCAGCTCAAAGCGAGCGGTTAATAAAAATTCCACACTAGAAGTTATTTTGGAAAAAGCCTCGGGGGAGCTCGTATCAGAGTCTGGCGTAAAGGCGGCGGTGGCCGCGCGAACGTGATGTGGCTTGGTACATGTTCACAGAAACTTATACAAATAATATCAAATTTACCATTATAATAATTAATTCTTAAAGCAAAAAATGTCGCGGCCGCCCGAAGAAGCGCTGGCGAGACGACCTAGACTCCTTCAACACCGAGTGGGCGGAGCGAACCGAAGATCGAGGGGACTGGAAAAGCTTGGGGGAGACCTTTGCTCAGCAGTGGGACAGTATAGGTTAAAAAAAAAAAAATCTTATAATGGTATTTGACTCATAGTGCGACTTTATTCGTCAAGCTGTTTGTCACCAACAATTATTTATAGTTCATGAAATTTAAAGTCAGAAAAAAAAATGTGAGCTAGCATAATTCAAAAGTTTAATGAAGAACTGTGGCCACATTTAATTTACATTCTAAAGGCCTGCCCACATCTAGATGATGGCAATAGCGATCAGCTGAAGCGCTGTCATATTTGATATACGTTTCACGTGATCGCCAGCGCCATCGCCAGATCTGCGTTTTTTTTATGATGCGTTATTGAATCGCAAGCCTGCCGTGAGTGAAGCAATAATATGAGCTGTATTGCAAGCCTAGTAGATTACGAAAACGACTTCTTGCTTGGTGTATCAAACTCCGAGCCGCATTACTCGCTCCCGCTTGTTCGTCTAAGCCACACCTCGTCCCGGCATCTCGCTATGAAATACCATTGCCTAGTACGTAGGTGAGAATATGTTTGAGTGTAAAATTTCCCCTGGTGACGACCGTTAGCCGTGTAACTATGTCGGGGTAATATGGCCCGGGGGATTCTAGTCTACAACACTTTGGTGTCTTCCCGTTGCAACTCTAAATATGACTGGGAATAGGCAAATAAAATGGGCTATCAACTATTTTTAACTACCTGAAAACCAGCGCTGCTTGGCATGATAGATGATACCTTGTCAGGCAGCAAAAAGCTGAGTTGAGGCCTATTTGGCATAATTATGTTCATTACTGCTATATGTTGTGAACGTCTACACCTATGTATATTATGTCAAATAAATGTATTTTCTTTCTTTCTTTTTACCGATTTCAAATATAAAAGGAGGTAGATCTCAATTTGGTTGTATTTTTTTGTTGGCTATGAAGTCGGTTTCTCAAGTTTTTTTAACTTATTGCTATTTCTCCTATCATACAAAATGAAAATTTTAGACGTGTTTCAGACTACATTCCAAGTCTCTACCATGCCTACTCCTGTACTTATTCTGATTAAGCTTGCACTTGTAGTGTGCCATCCTTCAATTAATGTCGGTCTAAGCCATTTCTGGTAATGCGTGGAACCAATTTTGATAATCCAAATATTTGAACACAATATCTAAAGATTCTCCTAAAATTTGGTTTTTCAAGATGTAATATTCTAGAAACATCAAATCACTCTCTTGGCACGTTCCGTATTTGGTTTCGTGTAAGAAAACACGATCTGTCTGTATGTGGGTCAAATAAATGGAATTTTAAATCTCTGTACCGTGGCTAAAAAGATTCATGTCTATAATTTTCTTAGAATGTATTTGGGTATACCTATCTCTAACATGACTGCCTTGGGTTGCCAACTTGTAAGTTTTATTTAAGTACTAAAAACAACGGATCAAAAAATGTACTATTAAAACCACGACTCCATAGCATAGTAGATATTTCTCAGATATGTAGGATAATATACGGTAAAGGCAGTTGAGTAAAAGTATTTGAATAATGTCAAGCGGAAAAGATTAAGCAGTCTTGCGATTCAGTTTCCACTTAGGTAGAGTGTACTTTCGATTTTTCTTTCATTTTCAATTAGAATTTATGCAATTTGGACTTGAAAAATAGCAGCAAAACTTTTTGAATTCCGAACTCCGAACCTCAGACAGACACCAAGTGCTAAATAAGTAAGTAGTAAGTAAGAATTGAATAAATCCGTTTTTATTTTAATTTTAGGTCCCAAATGTATTCGTTTTGATTTCCATTGAGTAAATACTTATGTAACACGTTTGTTGGTCCACTTGTCTGTGGTCGGAATAGTTCCAGCGATGCTGAAATACACCCGGGTTCCCGGGTAGGATGGCGTCAAATACAATCCTTTCAGAGTGGGAACACGGCCAGCGCGTGATTGGTTTGGCACCCGCACTCATTGTTACAGTGTTGTATGTTTGCACCTCCTGATAATGTTTGGGAACTGACCACTGGTACCCACAGCTCACAAGATCTCAACACACAGTCGTCTTAGGTATACTCTTTCAAGCTAACTCTCAAGAATTGAACGTCCAAATATACCTTTTAGCACCATGATTATCCTATATATGACAGACCTTGCACATCTATGGCGATCAGTGAAACTTTGTCAAATATGACAGCAATATTTGACAGCGTTTCACTGATTGCCATTGCCATCGCCTAAATGTGCGTAGATTTTCACGGTTTAGTTGGTAGGCCTTGCTTTTTACGCCGTTGGCCGTAGGTTTTATCCCCACCGAGAACAAATATTTGTGTGAACATAGGTAAGTACACTATAATGTTTGTTCTCTGTCTGTGGGTGTTATACTGTAGGCTCTAAGCATTGTATTTACAAAAAAAATGTGCAGAAGTATAATATTCGCTATCTGGTTCCCATAGTGCAAGCTCTGCTTAATTTGAGGATAGATAGTGTTGTGTGGATTGTCCACAATATTATTATTATTTTTATCCAAATACAACTTTTAGTATCACGATTATTCTAATTTATCACTATCACGAGAATTAATACCACGGCTACAAGTGCCATGGACTGTACTGTAGACGGTCTTCATTAATTAAAAGTCAAGACTTTTGAGTATTCTTATGCTGCCTTCCTACGGTGCGTGGTTCTGCAGATCATCACGCACAGCCGACGACGACGCACGGCAACGCACACAGAAAGGGCTCCTGTGCTACCGCGCACCAGACCGTCCCATGGTGTGACGTGCGAGCTGATCCGCCTCCGTGCGTGATATCATACACCGGTGGGAAGTGGCTATTAGCTATTTATTTGAGACATATTCAGTTTAGCTGGGTAGCAGGTTACTGCCTTTTGGCTGATGATAAAATACATTGTATCTTAAGTTTAGTAAAAAGCACAATAGTTTTTGGTAAAGTCCGAAGTAGTAAGTTGTCTGCCAACATAATCACGTTTTGGCTTTCCGCCCGAACTAAACTGATTCTCCTGGTTTGTACACAAGTTTTATTTAACCGAATCTCTGATACTCAACGAGAATAAAGATTTGCGATTCTTTAAGAGCTTTGACCAATGCTTTTGGGATAAGTACTTGAATTTTAGTACTTTTCACTATGTTTCTATAACCAGAAGAGGTTTTAGAAACATAACGATGTTGAACTACGCAAGTTGCATTTACATTATTTGCGATTAGGGGTAACGTACTGAAAATGTATTAGATTGTATAGCCCCTTCCCACCGGTGTGTGATATCGCGCAAGGAGGCGGATCAGCTCGCACGACACACCATGGGAACGGTCTCGTGCGCCGAGGTGTGCGGTAGCACAGGAGCCCTTTCTGTGTTCGATGTCGTGCGTCGTCATCGGCTGTGCGTGATGATCTGCAGAACCACGCACCGTAGGAAGGCAGCACGCGATCTGTCAAAAGTAAACAGGCCCTTACTGCGCATTATGACTTTATAGTTCGGTATGGAAATAGGATATTTTCAATTATTTGAGAACATAGAGAACACACAATCTTTGGAGCAAACGAATACTAGAGTGGAGACCACGTTTAGGTAAGCGTAGTGTAGGACGCCCTCCAGCAATCTGTGAAATGTAGCTGGCAAGCACTGGAGGAGAAGAACCGAAAACCGAGCTCAGTGGCGCGTCTTGGGAAAAACCAACTTCCAGCAGTGGACTGATATAAAAGGTGGATCATGATGAAGAAATAATTATAGAAGAGCATGTGACTTCACCAATGCTTAAGCTATTGGCAGATAGCTTAACCAGCTTTTAGAACAGGAAACGTTCCCGAATGACGACTGCGAACAGTAGAACTGACGCTGCTGACAGCATCATGTAGGATGTAGAAAGGTGGATGAAACTCAAAATAATTCGCTATGAAAATATTTTTGGCGAAGCTTTTGTTCAGTAGCTTTCTCGGGGTGATTATTTATTACTTACGAATTTATTCTTCACGAAACATAAACTAGGGCACAGGGTCAAGTAAATGCTATATTTTTATTCCAGCACAAGAAGGGTTTAACGTCAATATAATAAATAATGACCCACCATATCAATGGTTTACAATGTGTACACTATGCCAGTGCTCTCAAACGGTGAAGGAAAACATCGTGAGGAAACCGGCATATCGTAGAGCCCAAAAGGTTAGAAAATATGTGTCAAGTGCTCGAAAGGAGCCTCTTTGAGGCGCACTTAAAATCCTTTCACCACACTTGGTTTGAAAGAATAGGTGACACGATGAGAAGAAGAAGAAGAACAATGTGTACACTTTGTGGCCTACTTATATTGTTAGCTATGTTTTATGTACACTTTATTATGATGATGATGAGGTTGTTTCAAACGTAGCCCCTACATATCCGAACAAATCCAAACCCGTTGAAAAGCACAGCTATTTAAGTAGCGGCGTAGAAAGTCCGCTCGTGATAAGCATCCGCTCTGCCGTCCTTCCAACAATTTATTAGGCAGTTTGCCGTATTGGCTGAGATAAGGCGCGCGGACATTGGCTGCTGAAGTGTTGCTGTTTACGATTGTTGGCTATAAAACTACACAAACTGGGCATGGTGTAAAATCGATATTGTATGAGATATCAAAACATTAAAAAAAATTAAGCGAAATTAAATCGAAAGTAGGTATTTATTAGCAACACATAAAAAGCAGTAGACCATAGTTGGAACTACTAATTTGGTAAAACGTTTATTATAAAAAATTTGTGTTTTTTGAGTGTTCAAATGTCGTAACAGCCAACTCATGAGTTGGCTGTTACGACATTTTATTTTGATCCCAGAATGAGTTGGCTTTTACGACATTTGATCCCAGAAGGGTCGATCTGTGATCAAGTGATCACCACACAAATATTTGTTTTTGGGGGGGATCGAACCCACGACCTACGGCGCAGAAGGCAGTTACTATCAAATACTACTGAGCTGAGAGGCCAATCAAACACATGTCTTCTTCGTCGGGTCGGCACAACATGTTCTTCTTTTCCATTCTCCTCTATCAGCCGTCATCTCTGTATTCACTTCTTCCCTATCCATGTCATCTTTCACAATGCTCGTCCATCTTTTCTTCGGCCAATCAAATGTACCTGCAATAAAAAATATGTCTAACAAAAAACTGAAAGATGTATCGTGGTCTCAAATCCTACGCGGTTCTTAGAAAACTTCAGACGTCATGTGGCGTTACCTCGCTCTGAGGCGTTCTATTTAAGGCTTGAAGTGCCAACGAGAGCGCAGAACGAGCGACAAAGAGGCACAATCGGCCTCCACGTTCGGCAGCGTTCGACATCTGTGTATTTTCATATTTCGTTGTCACGTTCAACTATCTCAGTGAACCGACTTTACAGACAACCATGCAATTTTTTTAAGAAAGAGAAACCAATCTCCAATGAGCGTCTCTCCTTTTGCCGCAGTCCCACGGGACCTACTGTCCTTTTTACGGCGTCCCTTTAAACAAGTCGATGATACCTACTGGGACGCGATTGCCAATACGCATCCGACTCCTGTTTTATAAATGCGGGTTCGATACCTATTCATTATTTATTTTGATATCTGTGACTGTAGCCTACTAAAGGTTCTATTGGCCTTAAGCCTTACTTAAATGTGAGACATAGCTTAAAGTTAGTCCTGTCACTGTTTGTCATTATCAAGTGGTAAGTGATAGCAGTTGCCTATATTTACCGGACTATTATAAGAGTTTCTTAAAAAACAATCAGTAGGCCTACCATGAGCTCTGTCTGGCTCTGGTTCTGGATTTGCGTCTGTGTGAGTAATAACACTGGTGAGCACTCACACACACTCAAAACCAGAGCTAGAGATAGAGCCAGACAGAGCTTGTGGTAGGCCTACTAATGGGAAGTAGCGAATGTGGCTAATTATGATTTCATCTTAGTAATCCAACTGTGAATCGCTCCTGATAAAACATAATAGTAAAAATATCGTTCATGACCACAAAAATATGTTTTAGGTATAATTAAAATACATAACAATTTGAACTTAATCCTAGCTTATTGCATGCACTTCCCATCCCATTCCGAAAACGCCCCGAAAACGCCCTGAAAAATTCAATCATCGCAATTTACCTAAATACCATAAAGCATTTAGCTCAAAAAGCACAAGCTGCGAGCAATCATACGCGATTGTGATGCAAATGTGCCAAATTGCGGCGCTGGACGCGGCTGCACCGAGCCGAGACTGGACCGGAGCGGACCGGACCGGAGCCGGCCCGGGCGGGGCTGAGCCGCCGCACGTGCTAAAACAATTGTCATGTTTTGACGAGCTGCGGTTAAACCATAGTGCACAAAGTTTCAGTAGGGAATCAAAACTAGTACTACTTTATTGGGGCTTCACAAAAAATGTAACCTAACAAACATACCATGTACTATTCATGTAGTTCCTTTATTTTGGCAATCGGCCAGGCCCTGGCTACCTTCAAAATTCACACATCAGCGCACTGGCGGGCTCCTGGCCGATCGCATGCCTCTCAGTATTTGTACGAAATTAACGGCATTAACCTATAGCTGCACTTCTCTAACCTAGTCACTGGCTTCGTTGAAGAATAGAGACAGGCAGCAAATGTTCATAAAAATACGGCCAACGGAGACAAAGTTCCAAAGTTCATTTTATTTACGCGCACTTTCGCGGCCGGTCATCGTGTAACAAGTTTGTGTTTTGTTTTTACAATCATTGATTTCGGTTTTGATAAGTTTTCATTCAAAACTTGCTAATTTCATCAGCCACCAAATTTTTTTTCTGCGAAGTTCTCCAACAAAATCTCTTTGTTTAGACTTAAAATCTAACTGTCCTTACTAAAAAACCAGTGGAATAGGTCAACAATACATATTTTTATGTTATTTAAGTGTTATATTGTTAGAATGTAATTAGGTTTCTTCAAAATAGTGAAATAAATACTAGCATTCCATACATGAGCCAGGAGCGGGCCGTTCCGCTGTCATTTTTTTTCTGCGAAGTTCTCCAACAAAATCTCTTTGTTTAGACTTAAAATCTAACTGTCCTTACTAAAAAACCAGTGGAATAGGTCAACAATACATATTTTTATGTTATTTAAGTGTTATATTGTTAGAATGTAATTAGGTTTCTTCAAAATAGTGAAATAAATACTAGCATTCCATACATGAGCCAGGAGCTGGCCGTTCGAGAAATCCTTTGCACTTTTATCATAGAAAATTGCAAGTTTTTGAAAGTTTTGATTGTTGAATTTCGAAATGTTTTTGTATGGTAATAGGTTATTTTTTTATCATGAATCTTTTGTAAATATATTCATGTTTTTGGATATCAATGTTTTTGTCTAACTCATTGAACCTACTTTGTACTACATCACATAAATTCCAAGTGTGTATTTCCATCCGTTTTCTAAATCTTTGACTTCGAATAGCGAAGTGTACATTTGTAAACAAGTAATAATTATTATTCAATTAGTTAGAATATTTCAAGCTGATTTCAAAGAGGTATAATTACTACGGAGTGATAGTAGAAAAATAGAAGAGAATCATCATTCATTTACAAAGCGGCATGCGCGGCCGACCTCTAACGAAGGTAGTGCGCACATCCGCCATTTTTCGCGAATCGTGCTGCGCAGACGAGGGGATCTACATAAAATAAGACTTGACTCATGCAAGCACAGTGGTATTAGGCAGGTACGCAAGTCGATAGGATGTATCGTCAGTCATGGCAACTACTAGCAGGGAAGTAGGGAATAAACAGCCCTACCTAAGTTTAAACGCAATTAAAATTTAATCATTGGTTAAAATTAGCCCAGTAGGCCTACCATGAGCTCTGTCTCTGGCTCTGGTTTTGAGCCTGTATGAGTACTCACGAGTGCATTATACTGTGTGTGTGACGTTTTGACGTAGGATTTATTTAGTCAACACTCACACAGACTCAAAACCAGACCCAGAGACAGAGCCAGACAGAGCTCATGGTAGGCCTAACTGGCACTGTTAGTTATTTCTCAGTGCTAGGACTGGTTTTTGTGTGCATTAGTAAATAAATAAATGTCTATGTCTAAGAGATGGCAATAGTTTGAGCACTAGTGCTCAAACTATTAAAAATATACCTAAAATAAAAATATCTCGCATGACATGAGACAAACAGCTGGGGGCTAATTCTCGGGCCGATCTCGATCATTTTGAAATTTTATTTTATTGCTTCTTTTCGAAGGGGGTATGGATAATTTCCTTGAGTAATTCATAAACGACCTCTTCGTAAAAGCCTCGACAGCTACGATATACGGAAAACATACAAAAAGTGCGGGGTTGTGAAAAGAAGCAATAAAATAAAATTTCAAAATGATCGAGATTGGCCCGAGAATTAGCCCCCTGTTTGTCTCATGTCATGTGAGATATTTTTATATGGCCATAAATTTAACAAAACTTGGTGACTTTCAATTTCCAGTTTAGACTTGAAGTTTTCTAATATAATAGTAATACTCGTTTATTTTTGATAAATCTTGCTGAAGAGTTTGTTTGGTTGATCGCGCTAATCTCGGGAGCTGCTGTTCTTTTTTTTTTGCTTTATTTAGTCAATTTATCAAAGAAGGCTATAGGATACTACTATTTTCTAATCGCCACTCGTGCAAAGGTAGGGTGGATCGCTAGTTATATTATAAGTGCCAATAATAACCGATATATTACGTATATTACCTACGTATTATATCGGTAACCACATCTCAGGCAAAGCTTCACAGGAAGGCGATAGCTCGCACTTAATTGGCTGATACTGGATCCGCTTACTGGAGTCTAATCTCAAGAGATTACGATGCACTTTGTCAATAACCAATAGCACACGTTCTTAGGTTAATCAGAAAATATCACATTACCTGCCGATATTTCTTTTGAAACTACATTACATTACCATGGCTATGGCTGTCAAATTGTGTATAGATCGGCTGACCCACACATTCATTCCTTCTTGGTTTTGAATGTGTTGACACTGATGACACAATTTTGACAGCCATAACCATAGCCATATGAAGCTCATGGTAGGCCAATAGTTATACTAATTCACTTACCCCTGAATACTGAAACGCAACTCAGATTTAAGCACGTCTCAAGCGACGAATATTTGACAGTTTTCAATGAACATCTGTCAAATATTCGTCGCTTGAGACGTGCTTAAATCTGAGTTGCGTTTCAGTATTCGGGGGTAAGTTTGACTGTAACGTGCACCGAACCGAAAATTAACTACTAATGTTATTATTTTTGTTTTGTAAAAGGATCATACAGTAAAACGTAGTTTGTTGTCGGTTATTCTAGGCTTGGTCGCGTGGGACTGACGCCTTGAATCGCCTTAAGTCGTTTCAAAGTGATCCTTGTGATACTACTGAGTAAATATATATTTGACTTTGACTTTTAGTGGCAAGTCGGTGGATGGAGAAGGCTCTAAATCGGTTTTCCTGGTAGGAAGGCCTATGTGCAACAGTGAACTTCTTAGGCTGATGATGATGATTACTTTACAGACGCAAACCTCTCTATGCATTTCCAGGACGAACGATTGTGAGTCGGTGAAATTATTGGCTCGTGAAGCTGAACATCTGTATGCCTCAAGTTGATGGACGCAGGGCAGTGCGTCGTAGGGCACGTTCCTGACGTGCGTGACTTACAAGGTAATGCGCTATGTTATAGGCGATTGTTACCACTTAAGATCAGGTCGGCCATATTCTTGTTATGTACATCAACTAGTATTAAAAAAAAGCTACTACCAACTCCCCGCGATATTTACAAGGTATTTTTATTGATTTTATAGTGCAAATCGCAAAGACACGCACCAAGGGTAAAGTCTAACTTTTGGGATATTATAAAACTTTGCATGATTTACAGAGTTTTTTTTTTACAAATGGCAGGTGGCTTGTGTTTGACCTTAATCTCACCTGCGTACCTAAAAGATTCACTCTACTCTTAAAAATATCCAAGTTATGAGTGTCCCAAAAAACAGACGCCGGGAAGTTAATCGTTAATATTTACCTACGTTATTCATATAAATAAATTGTCGTGTTATAAAAGATTAAGTGTGCCGTTTCTCATTCCTTACAAAGAATGTGACCAGCTAGAAACAGCGACTTCATTAGTGCAAGTAATCAAACCACCAACAAAAGGCACAACTTAACAAAGAGTGTAGCGAAACGAAAACTCGAATATAATTTGGCGAGTTTACTCCATTATTAAATTGGTCGTGAAGACGAGATAGCCCGGGTACCTACAGGGTTGACCACACATGCTTGTACGCGATCGTCTTTAGTGGTGGTCAAGTTTTATATGCTAAGGAGCGCTTTTATACTCCAAACAGTGATGCATTGCTAATCTGTAGGCTGATCGTGTAACTTTTGTTGCAGTGGTTTCAATCAAAATCTAATAGCCCCTTCCCACCGGTGTGTGATACCGCGCACGGAGGCAGATCAGCTCGCACGACACACCATGGGAACGGTCTCGTGCGCCGAGGTGCGCGGTAGCACAGGAGCCCTTTCTGTGTGCGTTGCCGTGCGTCGTCGTCGGCTGTGCGTGATGATCTGCAGTATCACGCATTATTGAAACTGTACATTTTCGAACTAATACGTGATCGCAAATTGACAGTTTCAATAAGATTTTGATTGAAACCATTTCAACAAAAGCTACATGATCGGCCTGCTGATCTGCTGGTTTGAAGGGTGTGAGTGTTGATAATATATACCACTACTACGGTAATGTATATTTTTAAATTTTGATAATTGGGCATACTTCAAAGAGTCCATTACATTCTCACCAAAAACTATCATGCAAGGGGCAAAGAGAGGTTACGAGACATACGATTTTGAAGATATATTTTAATTTATTTTGTAGGTAACATAGAGAAATAAGAAATGTTATATAAAGTATGGAACCATGCGTGTGTATGTAGTCGAAGCCTAAGTAGGTTGGTCCTTGGAACCGTGATACTTTTACTTCTTAACTGAAAGTACACCAACACATTAACGAACGGTTACCATTAGGATCATTCACCTAAACCCCACCTATTTACTTTTACAATTTCTATAATTCAATCAATCTTAGTGGGATCTAGCGCCAAACTAAGCAAAACCTTGCTATTTCTACATCTATTACAATCTGTGTCAATGCATTTATTATGGTAATCTTCAGTTGGCCTACCACAAGCTCTGTCTGGCTCTGGCTTTGAGTCTGTGTGAGTGCTGACTAAATAAATCCTATGTCAAAACGTCACACACAGTTTGATACACTAGTCAGAACTCACACAGACTCAAAACCAGAGCCAGGGACATAGCCAGACAGAGCTTGTTGTAGGTCTACTGGGACGGTAGACATTTCCTATCATTTACTATTGGAATATTTTTCAGGGAAAAGTTTTTGTGCCAAACCAAATCTCTACGAAGTCGCTGCACAGTGCTACGCTACTACGAAATGCTACGGCGTTACGTAGCGACATTACATCTTTGTTTCCGGTCAGCCCATACATACAACCTTTCGACAATTTTGTTCGGCCATCACCACAAATTCTTTCTTACCTTTTCTTATCAATAACATTAGGTATTTAGCTATGATATTATACATGTAAATTTGACAATGTCAGATCATAGGACCAGTTTTTAGAATCATACATAATTTACCCTATAAAGCCTTGCGCACATCTCGATCTCGATCTTGGCGATCTCTGAAACGCTGTCAAATATCGCTGAAATGTTTGACAGCGTTTCGCCCTCACCGTCTCGTAGATGTGCGCAGGCCTTGAGGGTATTGTAATACAGTAAAAGCCAACCAATATTAATGAACACACAGCTCTTTTTCTGGCAAACAGAGTTCAATGGCATGATTTTTATAGCTAGAATAGCCAGTTAGGTAATAGTACATTTACAAAACAGTCACAATAAACACGTAGGAGGGCAATAAATCGGCAAATAGCCTTTGGACAGGATGATATTAAATTTTATTGCCGAACAGAGATCGTAAAAATTCAACAATGAGGTACCTCTGTTGTAGAGAGAATCCGAATCAAATCGTTTCACGTAAAAAAAATTAAATCACTGAAAAATAAAATTTCGATTTAATAGTATGGTTGCAAAATACTAAACAAAATATTATTTCTATCAAAAAAGTTTCGCTAGTAAGATTTCAAAAACCCTACAATCCCATTTTCCCGTAACTGTAACGTATAGTTAGCTTATAAGTAGCTATGTTATATATATATGCCTGTAACTAAATAGCTATAAGAACACTATTAGTGCGACCAGAAAGCCCACTTTACGACGGTAGCATAAGCTCAGATTATCAGAATAAAAATAAATTGCAAAGCTACTAGACATTGGCCATTGTTTAAATTTAAACCCGAAAATACATTATGAAAATATATTTTACTATTTGCAGAGAGAACAAAAAAAAGTTTTTTTTTTATTCAAATTCTTTACAAGCTAATTGTTTGAGAATACTGATTTAACAATAAAGTTTTTTGAAGTCTTTGTTAGTGTTGACTAAATAAATTCTACTAAAAACCAGAGCCAGAGCCAAAACCACTTCTGGTGTTGCAGGTGTCTATGGGTGACGGTGACTGCTCTCCATCAGGTGGCTCGTCTGCTCGTCTGCCATCTATGCCATATTAAAAAAACGGCCAAGTGCGAGTCGGACACGTCCATGAAGGGTTCAGTAGCAACAAGTAACACAATATAAAAGTTGTAGTTCGTCGCAAGATAAATTGTGGCTTACGATTTATGACGTAGGGTTCCGTTTTTGCCATTTGGCTACGGAACCCTAAAAATTAGATACACATAATTGTGTTCTTTGAGTATGTGCTGACATTTTTTTTTAAATTTGCATCTCTGTTTACAGATGTTTCATAGTGTACAGAGACCTTTATCTCCAACTCTCCAATGACGTAATCGCTAACTGGCGACGTAACCTTGTCACGGCGTATCTAATATTAGATTAATCGGCCATCACGCCAGTCTATTACTGACCGGAAATGGGCCCGCGACGGTGGACGGCCACCATTACTCACTCCATGGACTACACTGCTGCTCGCTGGGGTTTATTTGTGCCGAGTTAAGAATAAACCGTTTTAGTACTTTTATGGCCCGAACACACCTAGTTCGCTGGCGGTAGCGATCAGTGAAACGCTGTCAAATATCGCTGTCAGATTTGAGATTTAACAGCGAATATTTGACAGCGTTTCACTGATCGCTACCGCCAGCGAACTAGGTGTGCGCAGGCCTTTATGGCATTATTTAACATAACCTGTATTTGATTGATATGGCACAGTTAGCCAAAAAATATTTAAATATAGAACAGAACCATGATGATATAATTTTGGTAACGAAATTTGTTTCCTTATTCAATAATTCAGGATGAAAGAACTTTTAAATAGAAAAAATAAGCTCTTTCTTTTGAAGTATATTCGTATACGTAATATATGACGTAGGTTCATTGCAATTTACGTTTTTCTACACACAAATAAGCTCTTTCTTTTAAAGTATTTAGTATACGTAATTTATATGACGTAGGTTTATTGCAATTTACGTTTTTCAACACACAACCACTAGGCCTACCACAAGCTCTGTCTGGCTCTGTCTCTGGTTCTGGTTTAGAGTCTGTGTGAGTGCTGTGTAAATAAATTTTACGTCGAAACGTCACACGAACAGTTTAATACACTGGTGAGCACTCACACCGACTCAAAACCAGAGCCAGACAGAGCTTGTAGTAGGCCTACAGGTGTCATAACCGGATAAGAATTACCTTATATCTTAAGCTTTGCGCAAATCTAGGCGATATGCAAAGGCAATGGCGGTAAAGTACAGCCTCTAAAAACAGTGCCATATTTTACAGTGATACAATGACCGCCATCGCAAACGATCAAGATGTGTGCAAGGTTATATTCATACATCCACAAGGCATCTGTATTTACAGGTGATTAATGTTTGTATCCTATCTGTACCTTGGAGAAATCATCGCAGCATCCGCTTCCGGAATATTTGAGAGGGAATAGGGTCAAGAGAGAGTCGCCGCATGATTTGAATGACAGCTGTGAATGGAAGCTGGAGTCAAGCTGACTTGTTGGGAATCAAAGATTGCCTTTGATCGCACTATTCAAACGGTGAAGTAGGCTTTGATTCTGTGTATAAGTACGCTTTTTAGTTAGTGGTCATTAATGACAGCATTTTCAAAAAATAATGAAATACCTATAAGATGATATTAATTAAAAAAATTGGGAAACCGACTTTATGATCAAACTATTAAAACGGTTTTCCCGACCCAATGGGACCAATCTGGATAAAAAAAAATTTACTAAATTTGTCCATAGATTTAAATGACGAAGTTATGCAATAACAAACATTAAAAAAAAAACTGAATTGACAACCTCCTCCTTTTTATTTGAAGTCAATTTCATCCCAAAAAGTAACATAGTCTTCTTCTTCTTATCGTGTCTTTGATTCTTTCAAACCAAGTGTGGTGAAAGGATTTTAGTAGCCTCAAAGAGGCTCCTTTCATTATTTTCAATATGTGCACTTGACACAATATAATTTTCGAACTTATTAGTAACCAAGTGAGAAAACTAATTAGGTTAGTAGCGGGCGACAGGCTTGCATACCTGTCATACTGAAAGTCAAAGTCAAATATTTGTTTATTCAGTGATATCACAAGAATCATTTTGAACCAGCCAACCAAAATACCAGCTAATATACCAATACAGCAGATATACCAGGTACCTTTGACCACCTTAGAGATCCTCAATGAGGCCAGGTATTTTGGAATGTCTGAGACTTTGCGTTATTTTACGTCAAAACAAAATGCATTTAAAAAAATAAATCACCAAAATATAAAAGATTAATAAAATAAAATTTAAACAAGGTAAACTTTTCGAATGTAATCAAATTGCGATAAATACTGAAAAACGACAGGAACGGTTTGCAAATTAAATTGGAAACTGCTACATTGGGTTTCACAAGAAGTTTTATAAAAACAAAGAATTTTTGACCGTAACCACCAAATTAATAGAGTTGAAATTGCAACTTTAGATAAGGTTAAAAAGATTCCTTCAATACTGAGAAAGGAAAATTTGTGTCGTATCGGATTTTAATTTCTTCTCTGTGGAATTAATGAGATTGCTCGTTCCTGCCTCCGCCGATTTATTGGTACAAACGATTAGAATAATAAACACCTGTAAACATAGATCAGGCTTTGACGCTTGTACGGACCGTTTTTGGTTGCTACCCTTGAAGCCTACATACCTACATATTATAAGTGACGTATAATATAATATAATATCAAAAATAAACTATTGATTCATACAAACTATAAAATAAATATAAATATTATAGAAAATCCCCACAGCACTATCTAGTCCCAAACTAAAGAGATCTTGTACTATGGGAATCCTAGGGCTGATAGATAGATAGATAGATAGATAGAAAATTCTTTATTGTACACCTTACAAACTAACAAAAGAGAATTAACACATAAATACTATTATCTAAATGTACAATGGGCGGTCTTATCGCTAACAAGCGATTTCTTCCAGACAACCTTTGGATGGAGAGGAATTAAAAACTATGGAAGATTGGCTGGGTGCACTTGAACACATAATTTTAAATAAATTTAAGTGTTATCAATAATACCTACTTTTCTATAGATAACTTAATAACTACAAACGAATACAATACACACTATATTAAATAAATACTGCTTATAATAAATATTTTATGTATATATACATACATGCATATATATATATATATAATATATAATATATATATATATAAATACCTACACAAATCAGTTGAACGATTCTGCATTATTGTACACTGGACAGGTAAAAGTTTTTAACCTGGGTTTTAAATATAGGTAATGATGATGATTTCCGGATGGGGACTGGCAAGGAATTCCACAGGCGAACTGCTTGGATGGAGAAGGAGTCAGCATAGAAGCTAGTTCTATGCATAGGAGTTTTGAGACGGAGATTTTCTGAAGAACGAAGAGTTCGAGAATTCATGCAATGGAGAAACTCGAAACGTTCCCTCAGATAACAGGGAGTGGTGGGATTATGAAGGATATTGTAAAGGAGAGAAAGAATATGAGTATTCCGGCGAAGACGGATCGGGAGCCACTTGAGTTTTACTCGATACTCAGACACGTGGTCATACTTCCGGAGACCGAAAATAAACCTGATACAAACGTTTTGTAAGCGTTCAAGCTTATTAAGCTTGTCCTCCGTAAGGTCAGGATAACAGGAATCAGCGTAATCTAGGACAGGAAGAAGAAGAGATTGTGCGAGTGCAATTTTAGTGGCTGTTGGCAGAAAGTTCCCTAACCTCCTGATCGAGCCAGCGGACGCAAACAGTTTTCGGCTCACAGATTCGAGCTGGGCGCTCCACGACATACAGCTGTCCATGAATATTCCTAGATTTTTGACGGTATCAGTGCTGATATAATACTTATATGCATTTTTTTTGTAAATACATACTTAGAATACAATATAACACTTAGACAGAGAACAAACAAACAACTATAATACTATGAGGTAACTGTATGGTAATATTTTTGTCTGAAAAAGCAAAAGAAGAGAAGAATATCGTTTATAAATAATAAATTCATATATTTAAATAACGCTTGTACACAATCTCACATGTAAGCCTACCACAAGCTCTGTCTGGCTCTGTTTTTGAGTCTTTGTGAGTGTTGGCTAAATAAATCCTACGTCTAAACATCACACACACAGTATAATACACTGGTGATCCCTCACACAGACTCAAAACCAGAGCCAGAGACAGAGCCAGACTAAGCTTGTGGTAGGCCTACTGATGCTAAATAATGATGCGGTCGAAAATGTGGCGCGCTCAACTAGAAGATTATTTTAGATGAATTTTTATACAGGTTTTTGGAAAAAAAGACGCCGGCAACGAGTTCCACTCTTTGGCTGTTTCATTATAAAAGTGGAGGCGAAACGCTTAGTGCGGGAAGAAGGTGTATCAACCATGAATGGATGTCTCCGTACATCTGGAGGTTCGATGATGAAACTATGATAAGAAGCCCAAGTTGTAAACACTGCAAATTAAAGTCAGGTAGGTAGGTTTCATAAAAAAATTGTCATAATTTTAAAACTGTGGGCTTACCCAAAGCTCTGTTTGGCTCTGTCTCTAGCTCTGGTTTTGAGTCTGGGTGAGTGCTCACCAGTGTGTTATACCGTGTGTGTGACGTTGCGACGTATTGGATTGATTTAGTCAACACTCACACAGACTCAAAACTAGAGCCAGAGACAGAGCCAGACAGAGCTTGAGGTAGTGAGTAGTATGTTTTGGGAATTATTTGTGAAAAACGAGGCGAACTGAGAAATGATTTGCAATACTTTCAAACTATTTTATTTCATCAATTTGTTTCAGTGACGTCGAACGCGATACAATTTGCATAACAGAAACTTCAAACAAAGTAAAAGATCAACATAGCATTTTAAATCTAGACTACGTTTTAGTTTTCCGAATCCTCTACATAAATTCTGACAAATGATAAAGTAGGTACAGTCGGCTGCATGAGAATGTATTATAATTCGTAAATTTTGAGTTATAGTGTATAAATTGCATGTGTGCGTGCATTGCACGAGAGATTTCCAGGGCAAGTATTAAAAAAAAATCGCGAACTCACGAACTGATTTCATTGTGTTTGAGTTTTTGGCGTGTCAACGTCTTATAATTCGATGGAGCCGGCTGCACGCACGAAAAAACATGACTCATGCGGCGTTACCTCCCTCTGAGGCGTTCCATTTCAGTGCAAGCGAGAGCGCGCACGCACGGCCTCCGCGTTCGGCAGCGTTCGACATCTGTCTCTCTCCTACTTGAGTGAGCGATGCGTCCGCGTGGACAGCTGTATGACGTTGTCACGTTCAACTATCGTCAGTACCGACTTTACAGACAACCGTTTTTTTTTCTTTTCTTTTTTTATCGCATCACTATTTTTTGTACTTACAAATCAATGCAATGTGGTGAGAATATTTGAAGTTCACCTCAAAGAGGCTTCTCCTAGTAAACATCCATCATGACGCGGTCACACACCAAGAAAACCATGAACTGTATATTCTAGTGCAGCTGACTGTAACAAACGTTTTGGATGCTCCGAATTTCCAAGTGACATCCATACCTTGGAGATTTCAGTCGATGTGGAGTGGAGTGCAGTCCGGAACATAAGGATGAAACAATTCTGCATATGTGGGACATAGTGTACGTTATGAAACGGTGACTAGGATTTGGAGAATATTTGTATAATTTTGAATGGTTTCAAGGAAATGTTTTGCTGAAAAACTTTAAAGGCGAAAACAATCGTCACTGTACTTCTCGCTCGCAAATTTTGACACTTAAAGATATTAAAATCTTATTTATCAAAAATCGCGAGAAACTATCTTGTGTGCAATCCGATTGCCTACAGTTTATCAAAAAAAATAGTTTGATCTTGTTAGATTAAAAAAAATTTTCTGCTTAAATGATGTTTTCATACTTTGTCTTCATCGCTAGATTAGCCGTAGCCGGTTTTGGCCTTGAAAAGCGGTTTAATAATACTGGCATAATAGGACTAAAAACTGGCTCATATTACCAGTAAGGCCTGCGCACACCTAGTTCGCTGGCGGTAGCGATCAGTGAAACGCTGTCAAATATTCGCTGTCAAATCTCAAATCTGACAGCGATATTTGACAGCGTTTCACTGATCGCTACCGCCAGCGAACTAGGTGTGTTCGGGCCATTACTCGTTTATCAGTATACTTTAATAGAAAAGACATTGACATAGACATAAATTTATTTGTTACTTCAGTACACACAATACAAACTATTACATTAAGAAAAAAATGAGAAAGACATCACATTTAACAAAATCATACAAAATAATTATGTTTTATAAACACTAATTTACTGCTACTGCAGCAAATCGGCTCTGGCTCAGCATGATGCTTCCCCAGCGGCAGCTCAGCGCTGTTATTCTAACAGAACCTAATATGAAAACATGCTTAAAAATATTGCACCGGTCTCAAACATTATGAAACCATGGTGCCTCTAACAAATACACTCGTTGCATAAAAATGATAACTGAACGATGTCGGGACGAAGGAAATGCATGCGGTCTGCCTTCACCGCGTCCACACGATCCCGGCGCGGGTGTCTGCACTCGCTACTAAATGCTGCTTTTATTTAGGTAAAATAAACAGACTTGCATCATTTCTAGATGGTAGGACACTCATGTCCCTATTTAAGGGACGCTATAGCCCCTTAAAGTTGAGGTATCATCTCCAGTAGCTGTAAAACCACTTTACTTTCGTAATTACTTTTAACTTGGTCATCTTCATCGGCAGGAAAAAAAAACTTTTGTTACACAGTAGGCCTACCACAAGCTCTGTCTGGCTCTGGTTTTGAGCCTGTGTGAGTGTTTGCTATATAAATCCTACGTCGAAACGTCACAAACACAGTATAATAGATTGGTGAGCACTCACACAGACTTACAAACAGAGCCAGACAGAGCTTGTGGTAGGCCTACAGGTATCGTCCGGTGCTATTCATGAGATTATTAATATGGTCTCAAAATCCGTTGAAAAACACCAAGAGTCCGTATATTTTTGTACGCATTCCACTTTCACCATTTCAAATACGGGCTACGTGGGTCGAGTGACAATTTTTTGCGCTATGAAAAAATATTTTACGTTGAAAAACTGAAAGTTTTTTAAAGATAATTCTGTTGGCACTCTCGTCACTAATGTACCTAAACTTATACAACTGAAAACAGTTTTTAGTGCGTGGAGATAAAGTCTATTTTTCTGGATGTTAAAACTTTTGGACGCTACCTGCTCTCTGTCCCATCGACTTTTTCACCGACGAACAATTTCAGGACACTTTTGTCGTAGACTTTGGAAAGTGTTTGTGGAAAAAGAAAATCTGTTGAAACTAACTTTTTTTGTTATGTGGGTTTAATAAAATAGTTTTAACATCTTTGTTATGATATCAACTCATTATTTAAACATTTAGGTGTGCAATGCCCAGTTTTAACTAAAATAAAGTTTTACTTTATGCGAAGTATTGGCGGCCCAAACGCTTGCCTTTCTTTCAATATTATTTGACCGAACCAATCGCATGCACGTTTTCATTTCGCAAAACTGTAGCAAAAACCTCACATCTATATTGGAATCTAAGCCAGAACTATTCATGAGAGACTGGGATCCAAATAGCACATTTAGAATCAAAATCTCAGCTTTATGCAAAAGTTTTATAGTAATCCTCTGTAGTCTTGGCAGCTTATTGTCAAGGAAAATTAAACTCTACGACTCGAAGAATAAGGTGGTTTGTATATTGAAGTTGCCTGGTATTGCCCTTAAGGGGTATTTGCAGTGTTGCAGTGAAAGCGAGGAGAAGGCTGGTTACTGATAGACCCGGTTTTGTTGACGTAACAAACTTTGTCGCGCATGTTGAGTTTAGTTGGCCGTACGAGTTTTGAAATGGCTGACATTTTGATAGGGAGTTTGAACTGAGCCCGATAAGCCTATACCTGACTGTCAAATACTAAGTTTGTGTATTGTCAGACCAGCTTATTTATTAGTTTTGTAGCATTGCTTTTTGCGCTGTAGTTTGTGGGCTCGATCGCCACCGAGGACAAATATTTCAGTGACTTACACTTTGTTTGTATTGTGTTTGAGTACTTATGAGTTAGCAATAAAAGTAGAAAAGCAGTTGTTTTTTCATCTATTCATGCATTGTATGTTGTGTGCTAAAGCAAATAAATGATTGACTATGTCTATGTCTAATAGTACGTATTCTCTCAGTCTTTTAGTTATACTTACGCAAACTTTTTTTTGTTTGTGTAAGAGTCGTAGTTCTGTAGTCATTTATTTAAGCAGGCCGCTAAGTCTGATTATTTTATTATTTAACACTTAATTGCACAAAAAACTTAAATTTATGTACAAAATGTGGGCTTAGTGCTTTAAGCATTTTCTACCTGCCAACCTGAGAGGTAGGAATGGCGTTGGCGTGCTTGCATAAAAAGTAAAGCTTAAATATTAAAATCAACAACATGGTGCCTGCTTATTAGTTAAGGTCCGATGAAATCTGCTTCAGGGAATGCTCATAAACCAGACGCTTAAAAGCTGACTTATTGGCAGCCTTTTTGATGTCAATAGGGAGCGCATTCCAAAGCCATCTCAATTTGTTGCCATCTCAATTTGTTGACATGAAAGTGACAGTAACAAGAGACTTTTAGCCGCTAAAAATTATCGGGCACGTCGGTCATTATGAATTTAAATAAACGTGTTAGTTACTCCACTTATAACGCAAGAACGGCTGAACCGATTTGGCTGAAAATTGGTTGGGAGGTAGCTTAGAACCAGGAGAAAGACATAGGATACTTTTTATCTCGAAAAAGCAACGGGAACGGGGTGTTACGGGAACGGGCGAGCGAAGCCGCGGGCGGCCACTAGATTGTAATAAAAAAGTATCAACTATTCGTTTAGAGCTAGCACTGCGGTATAAATGACCAAGAATATTTATTTATTTTATTGCTAAAAGGTAATATAATAAATAACAAAACTGTCAGGAATTTTACCACAACTCTATTCTCATCTATTTCCCTCGTTTTATTGAACTTTAAACTGAACAAAAACCATTTCGACTAACACGTATCTGATCGGAGCCAACACGTAGAGGTACGTAGCCACACGTAGCACCGCGTAGCACCACGTAGCACCGCGTAGCACAGCGTAGCACCACATAGCACCTGTTATAATTTGTGGCTTCGCAAATGTAGTCAAAACTATACTAATAGTTCCGTCGATACTTAGCGTAGATAGAGTTGTATGATTCATGCGGTGTGTAAGATTCGAGCTTAGCGCTGGATAAATACTATTGAGATATTGCAAAATATACGTTTTTTACTGTCCGCGTAAACATCTTCAAGAGATATCAAAAAGGTATCTCTATCAAAATGCTTGCTTAGCTCCTGCTGGCCTACCATGAGCTTTATATGGTTATGGTTATGGCTGTCAAAATTGTGTCAATAGTGTCAACACATTCAAACCCAAGAAGAAAATGAATGTGTGGGTCAGCCTATCTATACACAATTTGACAGCCATAGCCATAACCATATGAAAAACGTGGTAGCCCTGCTGAACTAACTTTATAACTATTATGTTTTACTGTAGGTACAAAGCTAACATACATTCATAATATACGTAGCTTGACCTTCTTTAGGCAGGCTACCTTTAAATCCATTAAGTATATTCCACCTGACTCCTCAATAAATTCGGTGATCATCCTCAAAATTGGACACACCGATAAAATCCAATTCCAAAAATTTCATTTAAAGTCGACCCTTGAAAAAACCTGAAAATCCCTCCGAAAACATGTCCAGTAAAATACGATATTAACCCTAGCCGTTACATTTACACGGTCATAAGTTTCGGATTAAAAAAGGGGTGGTGAGGGGGGGATGAATGGAAAGGAATCGTGGTGGATGAGTAGGGTTTCTATTGTGTGTATGTATTAGCTCGGGGTGCGTACATATACCGCTATATAATAAAAGCTAATGGAGTAAAAATCACTTATGAGCGGGTTTTTGGTAGCGAAGGAAACACACGATCGCTGCTATTCAATAGAAATAGTATCACTTACTTTTATAAATAACGTCAACTAGGCAGCAATAGTACTGTTGTATAAAAACGCGGTATGTGTTTAACCGCTCATAACGTGAAGTAAGTTTTACTCAAAGTACTAGAACTTTTCTCAACTTTATTAATAAAATCTTTTTCAATAGAATTGTTTTCATGTTTTACAAAAAATCCTGTTTTATCGATACAAAAAAAAAACAGTTTGTTTCATTTTGATTTCGTTCTTCACATGAGCACAAGGCTTCACTTGTGCTCATCTAAGCGATCTGTGATGGTTGATCAGTGAAATGCTGTCAAGTATGACAGCGATATTTGACAACGATTCACTGATCGCCATCGCCTAGACAGTGCACAGGCCTTAAAACAATTTTGAATTTACCAATAAACCTTTCAAGATAGTATCGTAAGCTGTACATTCACGGTACAATGATATTTGACCCATGTTTCGCTGTCAGATGTCACAAGAATATTAGAGTAGGTCGCTGTCCGACCACAATATCATACAAACAATTTCTGCTTTGAAAAGACATTAAAAACTGCAATAAATACAAAGGTGTATACTTTTTTCCATATTTTGTCTGTAAAGGTTCATCCGAGAAAGTACATTATGCCTATTTCTGCCGTGAAACAGCACTGTTGTGTTTCGATTTGAAGGGTGTGGGTGCCTCGAAGTTACTGGCACGTGAGGCTGAACATATGTATGCCTCAAGTCGATGGACGCAGGGCAGTGCATCGAAGGGCATTCCTGACGTGCGTGACCTATGAGGCAATGGTTACTACTTAACATCGGGTAATATGCTTGTTCCATCAGCTGGTTGTATAAAAAACTTACAAAACGTTATAATGAAGGGTCATATACAAAAAACCTTTCGGTCAATCTGTTTGGATGGTTTATAATCGTAACATACTTTCGTTAATTCTTTAGGTATTTAAACGCAAGCAACGCTATATAAGATATGAGAGAGAGGCCCTTATTTAGGCCACTATACCACGGTATGTTTATTTGCCTCGTTAGGCGACTATAAAAGAGCCAGTGACACGGCTAAACATCAAACATCTCTTTGGTCTTGCCCAAATTTTGTAATTTGTAGGCGATCGCATTATTATTTAAGTAACACTAAGGGTCTTACTACAAAACATTTAAATATTTATAAGATGTTAATACAGGTGTGATATTTCAAAAGTTTGACCATAAAATGTTTTTCTGCGAAGAATAATGTCTTCGTAAGTAAAACTATGCGTAAAATGCGACGCAATTTGCCTAAAAACAAATTAATTACTTTTTTCTTAGAATTGTCACCTATAAAGCATTATAAGCAAAATTAAATCTAGATGAAAGTTGCTGATATGCCATAGTCATAAATTTAAAGAATAAACAAAAATGTAAACCATGACCACTTCAAACCAATGAGAATCCCAGCATAACGTAGGCCACATCATCAATAGGAATAAAACAAAACGGCTTGAAGGCCTGCGCACACCTAGTTCGCTGGCGGTAGCGATCAGTGAAACGCTGTCAAAAATCGCTGTCAGATTTGAGATTTGACAGCGATATTTGACAGCGTTTCACCGATCGCTTACGCCAGCGAACTAGGTGTGCGCAGGCCTTTAAACGTCACGACTGCACAAGTGAAATCAAAGCAAAGCACACTTCAAACAAAGTAAACGGCAGCGGTACATCACGGCGTAAAGTCCGTCCGAGCATCAGCCACGTTTCCGCGTTCCTAAGCCATGTCGGAAATTTCATTGAATTTTTCAGTAAACAGCCGGCTTCGTGGATTTACCGCGCGAATGTTCCAAGCAAGCGCTTTCCCAGAGATGGAGTCAGACTTTTTGACTGGTTTGGTGGTCCCGGCATAGATCCCCTTCATATACCGTGGACGTTATAAGAGATGAATGGAAGCAACGCGGGGGAATGGGTAGATATGGTATGAGAGTAATGAACAGCGTGCAATAAGGTTAAGTAGGTACTAGACGCAAAGACCTTGACTCATCTCTGCAGCCTAGGTTAAATATTGAAAAACATTGCTCTCACTATCAATCAGGCTGTAAATTTTTTTAACTTGCTGCCTACTGACATGAAGTTCATGGATAGTCCCCATAAGTTCTCAGACTAGTTAAACTTTTACTGAAAGGGTGCTTCTATACGACAGATGAATTTTTGACATATTGTGTATAAATGTGAATAGTTTTATAAGCGGCATGATTATGTGATTATTATTATTTTAAATTATCATTATGAATTACTACCTACTTTTTTCTTTTTTCACTGACTTTTTATTTAATATCACTTTTGTGTTAGTTTTAAGATTATTTCAAATACAATTAATGAATAAAATTAATAGAAAATGAAATCGCAGACATGCCGACACAAGATTATGCCATTCGTACAAAAATGCATGACATTCAGGAATTGCCAGTTAGGAGTACTTAGTGGCAAGTCCTAGCGGCGTCCCTGGGCGCGGTAAGCCCGCTTGCGGAGGCTCCACAACTTGCTTTGTTGATCCAATGCACGTGCTGCTCCGTACACACGTGTGAGCTTGCACCACCTCACACAGTATTGACATGCTACGAAATAACATTTATTATTTCTTTTAGCCAAAAGACCTAGAGTGCTCAAAGACCTAGAGGCAGACCAACCGCCCGTTGGTCGAACGACATTGTTGCAAGTGCTGGGAATGAGTGGATGAGACTCGCGAGGGACCGGAAAGAATGGCGCAATAAAGAGGAGGCCTACTACTACTCAGCAGTGGGTGCAAACGGGCTGATGATGATGATGATGATGATTTCTTTTACGTTGTCGGAGTAGTTGAATCAATCGAAGAATAATCAGTATGAGGATGGCTATCGTGCCTAGGATTTAAGTCCTAACTTATTTCCTACCAATCCCATTAGACAACAAAAATCTGTAATTTGTAAGATTTTTTTGTTCTTTAGGTGTCACTGGTTTTTTTGAACCAAGTGTGTTGTAAGAATTTTATGTGCGCCTCAAAGACTCCTTTCGACAACTTGACACATGTTTTTCAAACTTTTTTAGGTTGTATGACATGCCGGTTTCCTCACAATGTTTTCACCGTTTGAGAGTACCTACTGGGATAGTGTTCAAACATTTTGGACAAAAAACTCATTGGTACAAAACCGGACATGACCTTAGAATTAGAGTGTTTCGACTGTTATCCTATTTTCACACCTAAACATTTTGTTAAATCTGAAAGCTCTATAGTCATTACTCAACAGAGTCTGCAACAATACTTCAGCAGGCGGTACATCTGTTCTGACTGAATGATCATTTGACAAAGGACCTATTGAAAATCCCGTCGTTCCTAACATTACGATGATCGCAAACAATTTCACATCAGCACACATCATACAATACCGAGATAGAGCTGATATCAGCCATTGTCAAACAGTATCGCTGCAGTGGTGTGGGCCGGGCATCGAACCGAAACTACCGTCAGAAAGCAATCACTGAACTAACGGGGAATGATTCCGCGGCGCCGTGAACCAGAACAAAAGGGAATCACTTTGATCTGCGTGACTTGTGACCATGGTTTCAGCTGTAAAGTGGATAAGCTACTGGCTTCGGGGGAAAAAAGCTCAATAAGTAAGACGTAATAAATAAAGGCTAATAAAATCATCAGTTTTTTGCATTTTTTTCACGTCAGAAGAATTTACAAAAAAACAACATTACAATCCCACGAATATACAAATATGAAAGTTTGGATGGATGTTTGTTACTCAATAACGCCAGAACAACTGAACGGATCTGTGTGTACACCGGGAACCAATCGTACACCAGATAGATAGATAGATAGATAGACCAGCTGACGTAGACATGTCACCGTCTCGCAATCGCTATTCATGCTTCTAGAAGAATCCGCTAGGGGCGCTTTTGGTTTCTACATACAAAATGGTGGCAGAGGTGTGCGATAAGATCAGCGATAGGCGTCAGGCACCGCACACCGATTTCATACGATTGGTTCCCGGTCGACACACTGGATGAAATTTGGCACAAAGATAGATTATAGTCTAGAATACTTTTTATTTCGGTAAAATGTATGGTTCCCGAGGGATGGATTTATTATAGAACGAGATAACTCAAGAACGGCCGAACCGATTTGGCCGAAAATTGGTGAGAGGTAGCTTAAAACCAGGAAACGGCTATAGGATACTTTTTATATCGAAAAAGTAACAGAAACGGGGCGTAACGGGAAGCGGCCGAACCTTTACTAATATTTAATACTAGCAGCCGGTAAAAAAGCTAGTTTTTTTTTCTTATATAAATTGTTACGTTGCCCTTTCCAATATCCAACTCGCTAAGTTCAATAAACCTTATTGGCATGGTGACTGAGTTTTATCATCATCATCATCATCATCAGCCTGAAGAAGTCCACTGCTGGACATAGGCCTCCCCTACACATTTCCAGGAAGAACGATTCTGAGCTCTTTCCAGGCCACCGGCTTCCCGCGATCTTAACAATGTCGTCGTTCCATCTGGTGGGTGGGCGCCCTACTTTTCGTCTTCTGGTTTGTGGCCGCCATTCGAGAACCTTTATTCCCCAACCGTTGTCGGTTCTTCGAGTTATATGACCTGCCCATTGCCACTTCAACGCTACGTCGTCGGCGTCGCGTCGGTGACCTTGGACCGCATCTTATAGTAAATCTATTTTGAGCATTTTATAAAAAAAGTCGTCATAACAGTTAAAGATGGCCTCCCTACCCCTGAACATAGAAGCCGATAGCTTCAAACAATGAAATGGATCCGACGCTATTCCAATGCAGGCCGAACGTGATTCATCATGTGTTACGCTACCAACTTAACACGGCGTTCAAATTGAAAACGTCTTTGATCTCTCAAAATTACTTTATTCAAGAATATTGAGCATGATCTACAAATATTTGATTTATTTATAATGGAATACTTAGAAATTGTGAATTTTTTTTTTCGTCAATAAAACTGCAAAATTAGTTTCCTAAAGACATAGACATAGACATTTATTTTTTACTGCTTCAGCACATATACACACTATTAAAATAAGAAATAAAAACAAAGAAAGATATGACGATATTACAAACTAAGTACTAAAGAAAAATTACATTGAGAAAAAAAAAACAACAAAAAGAACTGCAGCAATTCGGCTCTAGCTCAGCGTAATGCTTCACCACCAGCGGCAGCTCAGCGCTGTTATTCTGCCAGAACCGATGCAAAAAAAAGCGGTAAAGCATTGGTTATAGCGCCTTTATTGATACCCACGAAACAAGAAACCAAATCATCATCATCCGCAGCTCAATTTAAGCCACTGCAAGGCATAAGCTTCTCTCTGCTTCTACCATTCCACTCGATCGAGGGCTACTAGTATTGACGATCTACGACGCACTCATATTGCACCATTAAGACGTTGAACTCCTTAAAAAACTTTTTGCTTGCAAACTTTTTTTGAAAGTTTATGAAAATACTAAACTTATTTATTGCAAATAAGCGAGCAACTATCTTGTTCAAGACGATTTAACAAAACACGTTTTCTTACTAAAAAGTTTACTTTTATACGAAAACTAGCCAGGCAAATTTATAAGTAGGAAAACGTGGAACGAGCTTAGCAAAAAAAAAAAGCTAAGCTCGGTGCGATTGGATTGCACACAAGATTTTGATTTTCGATAAATAAGCTCAGTGGTTTTGTATCTTAAAGGTCAAAATGCTTGAGCGATAAGTCTCGGCGGTGGTCTTCGTCTTAAGCAGTAATTACTATGATGTGCCAAGATTCATAGACAAATAAGAAGTGTGTGACGTAGTGCAAGAGCACTTCTAAAGCCTTCCCAAGTCCCGAAGTAGTCCACCACCTAAGTGAATAGTTACTAAGTTGGCAAGTCCGCTAAGTAAAGCCGCTAGGGGTCCCCTAGCTTCCCCTACGACGAATACGTGTCAATAACTTGCTCGCTTAACCGTACCACTTTTTATTCACTGTACATGTGCAGTGGTTTTTAATAAGTTTAATTTTATATCAAACGGCGTAGTAATAACGTGAGGAAACTAGTAGAGACAGGATTTCAACCTGTCATATACGAAATGTTATGTATTTCAATAAAAGTCTGATTTTAAATTTGTACGATTAGCTGATAGTACAAGCATATGGTCCACCTGATGTTAAGTGGTAACCATTAATAAATAATTGCCTAGTAGGTAACGCACGTCAGGAACGTGCCCTACGATGCACTGCTCTGCGTCTATGAACTTGAGGCACAAAGATTTTCAGCCTCACGTGCCAGTAATCACCGCCACCCACACGCTTCAAACCGAAACAGCGACGCTGCTTCACGGCAGAAATAAGCATATTGGTAGTACTTCCTCTGCTACAACTAAACCAAAAACTCCATTGACCAGACTTGGCTACTACCTCATACGAACTTCGTTCTTGAACTAATTGGTATTTCGTTTTGAAATGCTAGCACTTTTATACTAGTGTCAGTAGGCCTACCATGACTTCTGTCTGGCTATGTCTCTGGTTCTGGTTTTGAGTCTGTGTGATTGTATTATACTGTCTGTGAGACGTTTTTACGTTGGATTTATTTAGTCAACACTCACACAGACTCAAAACCAGAACCAGAGACAGGAAAGTGTTTGTACCAAATCCGTATACATTGTTGTGAAAAAAATTCTACCCTGGAATTCACAGTTCACACTCTCACAATTGTATTTGAAACTAAAGTGACCCGCTCACGTACCAAATAAAACTATGACAAGTCCCTCCGTCTCGCATCCAATCAGCGCGTTAGAATCCGTCGAAACAACATCTATTTAGCTACAGCCAGGAAATTAGTCCATTTGTTCGACGGACTATACACCCGAGTCTCATTGTGAGTCAACTTTATTTAAATTGAGTTTTATTGCATAGGTTTAGAGTTCAAAATTGAAATAGATTCATGGACTGAAAAACCATGTTGCGAAACTTTCGTGTCTCAATCAACATTTTAGTTTTGGAAATGTTCTAATTTCAAAACTACCAAGTAGTTACCTACCACTGATGCCGCACTACCGCAAAAAAAATATATTTGCATTTAAATAATAAAATTGTATTTTGCATTTGGGCGCATTGGCACGAGTTGTAAGCCCAAACTGCTTTGTCTAAATAAATAAATTAATTAATTAATTCCCTTACTCAGACTTCGGGGATATTATTATTCAGTATTATTAGTACTATTTATTCATTTATCAGAGAAAAACTTCAGTGTTTTCGTTACATTTGATGATTTGAAAGTAAGACAACTACAATATATTTATTTGCAGACGCATAGCAATTTAAGGTATACGCTGTACATACATACAAGTGAAATGAAGAGCCAAGAACTGCAAAACGGTCCCTGACTCAGCGTGAAGTTAGTTGGCTAGCAATTAACGCTGGTCTTTCGTCAAAACCACGCAGTAATGCCACGGAAAATCTAAGCAACATCATATTTGTGTCCAAACCTAAAAAATGAGGGTCATTTGCTCATAGATTGAACGTTATTTAAGTCCTATCACGGTAAGGGTGGTCACACATGACAGCACGACGGCATCCAGCCGAGAGCTGACGTCATGTCAACGTCACACGCGTCATTGCGTTGTGTGTTCAAATGACAGCCCACTTGTATGGATACACAGGGTGTTCTTAAATACAATGTAATATATTAGTACCGAGCAATATTTTCCGTTTTTTTCGTCTAGACATCCGAATTCATATACATATTTAATTACAGTAATGTATGAGTAGTGTCTTTAATAATATTTTACGACAGAACTTCTAAAAGCTACGAAAGCTCTTCAAATAGTGCTGACACTTCTAAGAACTCGTAATTTTTCATCGTTTAAATTTTGCCTAGTAAACATACCAGGAGATCTAACTTCTAAGAACTCATAATAAATAAATAAAAAAAAAAAAAAGACGGGTTGCACTCCGGGAGTGCCGGCAGAAGTGAAAACTTGCCGCTCGTATTAAAACTTATAAAGTACTCACTCATTTTCTTTCGCTATTCATAATACCTTAATAAATACAGTAGATCTATAAAATCATGTACCAATGACCACTACTACCTGCCGCGGGCGGCCGCTAGTTCATAAAATCTATAATAGGTATGTACCTATACCTACTACAGTCACGAAAAACGCCTTGGTATGCTTGCTACTAACTATTATCTATTCTGTGACGTTACCGTGTCATAGTAACTACTAGCGTATCTGTAGCGTCTTACGCTTTTTCGATCAAGTCACGTGATCCTGACGCCCTGACGCCCTGACGCGAGTTTAAGATTTTATACCCATTACAGAAAAAGTGCTCAACGCCGCTAAAGAAGTTTTCACTTCAAAAATGAGTGTATAATTTTTCTTCGTTTACTATTGCAATGTTTTTTTCTGGTAATCCAAGAGATCTAGAACTCTAGTACTACTATGATTTATAATAACCACATAAAAACACTCATTCAACTAAAATATCAGCTTTCTTTAAAAAATCAATATATCCACAAATTTTTAATTTTGTGTATGTTTTTTATCACCAGACTTTAAAATAAAATCACGTTTCGGCTTCAGTAAAAATCTTTCTTTCATTTATGAAACCAAATTCAACGTTACATTTACGTAACCACCAAATCTAAGTCCTGTAACAGACAATGCACAGTAATACCGGTGCCCAGTTTACATGTCAATGACGTCAGCCACCATGCGAGCACACACGTTAATAGGGACGTCATCGCGGCACTAGCCGTAACCGCCAAAAGATAATTCTCCAGGTAATTATTCAGGCGCATGCAGTCGCCTTTGTTATTCAAATGACGATGCTCCAGCACCTGCAGTCTGCCACCTGCCACCTGCCACCTGCCATCTGCCTGCTTAGCAAGCCGGCTTGCTGAAGAGTCAGGTACCGTCATGTGACGACCGTAGTAGAACACTGGCTTCCTATTTACAGACAAACGAAAGCCTATAAAAAAAATTCTGTATATTTTCTAGTTTTGTTTTTTTTTCCGGTACTGGAAACCCATTTTCTAAAAAAGATTTTTACTGAAAGTACGATAAATGCTGTGTTATTTTTGTGTTTATATGGAGTTAGGAGAGTTATCTCATTAGAGAATGAGATATAAAATCATCAAACTAGCAAAATAGAACACAGTAATAAATTAAGGTAAACAGTATTCTGGTTCGAGTACGTGACGTAAGTAGTGACGTTGTGTGAAGCGCCACCATATTGTATTATATAAAAAAAACATTTAGTTACATTCCAAATTCAAATATAATATCTCTTCTATCATTTTGATGTTCACCGCTGTTTAAGGAACCTTTGTAACTTGCGGCTCGTATGTTGTGATACTGTCTTTAGATCGGGGAACAGACACTATCCAGTTGTTTTGTGGTTGCTAATGCAATGGCAGACTTAAGGCCTGCGCACATCTAGGCGATGGCGATGGCGATCAGCTAAATATGACAGCGATACTTTGTAGCGTTTCAGCTGATCGCCATCGCCATTGCCCAGATGTGCGTAGGCCATTATAACGCTCATAATATAACGTTGCTGATATTAACAGCAACGTTATACCAAGGTATCAAATTAATCAATTACAACAAATTCATTATTATTATAACGAAACCTCTAAAATTCAATAAAGAACTTTCGGCGAAAATTAATTATTTATATTCATGGAATCACTTTTAAAACTCCAAAAACACTTAAAAATCAAATCAACTTCAAACTTAACCGAGTTATGGTGGTAAGTTTTAAATACGTTCGTAAAATGTTTTATTGTCTTCATAAAATGGCATAAAACTGTCAAATAGAACTGACAATTATTGCCCCAATGAAAATCTGCTGGCAAAAGCATTGTAAAACTTGAGTTTTTAGTAACTTCTGATCATTTTAAGACAGTTATAACCAAACTATTGAATTCTATGATTTTTTGCGCTAAATGTCCATTGCAATACAAACACTAACTGAAATTATGTAATTTTTTTTTAATAATAAAATTAATTTTATACAATCTAATGCAGCCGACTGTACGTAAGGAACTTATCAAAGATAAAAATTAAGTTTGTTTGCAATACTAATGCTCCAAAAGCTAGTAAAATATATACATACATCGTGAGGAAACCGGCATATCGTAGAACCTAAAAAGTACGAAAATATGTGTCAAGTGCACGATAGGAGCCTCTTTAAGGGGCACTTAATATCCTTTCACCACACTTGGATCGAAAGAATCAGAGACACGATGAGAAGGAGAAGAAGTAGGAGAAGTAAAATACAATGGCAATTATATGCCTTTACAATAAAGCTTATTTAAATTTAGATTCAGTTCAGATTCAATAATTAATACGATTTGTAACTACTTCATTGGATTTAGCTTTCAACATTTTAGAAATAATTGCTTTACAACTTGTTAGACTAAAAAGTAACCAATTCTGATTTTAATTACATTTGTAGTTTTGCTTTGATTACTAATCGTTTGAATATTTTAAATCACTGCAGAGTAAATGCTGCATAGGTCGTCCTCGTGACGGTGATAAGGTCATGCAATTTTATGAAAAAAGCAATAGCAACTACTCTACATCAGGTGGGCTATCTCGGTGTTAATTTCACTTTTTTTCTGAAAATACTGAGCTTATAATTCAGAAAGCACTTTTTCAATGAAATCCCAAGAATCTTTTTAGATGTCTAATACATACTACATACTTTGAGTTGTAGCAGTGAGTGTATTATAATTCAGATTGGTGTGTGCTATGATTGCTTCCTAAACCCTCGCGCTTAACCAGAAATCCGACCAAGCTCATTAAACTTTCAAAAGTTAGCCAAGACACGCAACTCGATAGCTCAGAATTCCCATTTACGGCCCAATACTATTCGGCAAATGTGTTTTAAATGATACCTATTATGGCCCCATTCCCCCTCCTCATTTTCCCCCATTTGGGGCGAAATTCATCGTTAAATGTGAACCTCGTAATTGCGTTGCAGCACCATTCATCAACCTCTTATTCATAAAAGTCGATAAGTTAACGGTTTCATTTTGTAAATTTAATTTCGATTCTGTGACACTTCACGGCACTTTAGGGATGGGCTGGATGTCTAGGCTCTTTTTTATTACTTACTATCGATGTTAAGTGACGTTCAAGCGAAGCAGTGTGAACGTTCTACGAGATTTAATTTATTTTTGTTCAAAAAACTAGCAAACTGTATTGTAGGCAAACGCTACAGAAATTTTCTTGGACATTGGTAAAAAGTTAAGTCAGAGGAAAATTCTTATAAGTTCTAGTAAAGCTCTTTTTGAGACTATAAAAATACAAAAAAATAAGTAAAATATACGCGATTTGGCACCTACGTAAGCGCTCAACAAATCATGGTAAAAATGCAAAATTTAAATAGAAAAAATAAAACAATTCTTGTATAAGGACTCCTATGTCCGTATTTAGGATCAGATGAGGTTCATCATGCATCAGGATATACTGAATTAAGCTGTAGCCAGCATATCTCCTTCCGAAACCTCAAAAACTTACTAGGGACTTCGCAGGCTTGGAGGAGTGACCTGGGTTTGCCCAGGATTTCCTGTCGTCGAGTTGCTACACCCTCGCAATCCAGCGGCCGTGCCTCAAGTTCTGTCTGGCTCTGTCTCTGGTTTTGAGTCTGTGTGAGTGCTCACCATTGTATATACCTACGTTTCGACGTAGGATTTATTTAGTCAACACTCACACAGACTCAAAACCAGAGCTAGAGATAGAGCCAGTTAGAGCTTGTGGTAGGCCTAAAGGACTCTTCTCTTCTTCTTCTTACCCAATGTTCTCACATAAAGTGAGATAATCACTTTATGTGAGAAACATTGACACCGGTATAAGTTCGTGTCCCAACACTAGAAAGGCAATGCGGCATCGTTAATCAGCGGCGGGCGTGTTAATATCGCAAATATTTATCTTTGGCCAACTCAAATGAAAATATCTGAACCATTCACCTGTTAGCCATTGGAATCTTCTAAAATAAATAATATAACATTTTAAATAAAATACTTATCTTTGAAATATTAGTCAACTATTTAACAATTTTGAGGTAAATCTCTGGCTGGAGCTCGGGAGTGCTTTATAAAATTAATTTTCGAGGACATTTGCACATAAACTTGTAAGTACTAATATCAAGGGAAAGATATGCTTCTTTTGCAAACTGTTTTAAATCGATTGACTGGCCTCTAGCTCAGTTGGTAGTAGCTCTGCCTTCTGCGCCGTAGGTCGTGGGTTCGATCCCCACCGAGAACAAATATTTGTGTGGTGAACATAAATGTTTGTTCTCTGTCTGGGTGTTATATTGTATTATAAGCATGTATTTACAAAAAAAAAATGTATTCAAGTATTATATCAGCTATCTGGTTCCCATATTACAAGCTCTGCTTAGTTTGGGGCTGGGTAGTGTTGTGTGAATTGTCCACAATATTTATTTATTTATTTATTTATACAAAAACTTCATCAATAACAATAGTGTAAAGTCATAATTTTATTTATAAATTAAGAACGGATTTCTATGATACTTGACCTGTGTCAAATATCATAGAAATCCGTTTTTAGCCGTTAATCCGAGTACCTAGACTTCAATTCAGCAAATTCTTTGATCTGCACTTGGTGTGGACTGATTTCCGCAAGAAAGCCGCTGGGAAGCCCTTTATGCGAGATACTTGATAAATGTTTCCGCACTTTTTAATTTCTATGACCTGGCGGTTTCCTCAACATGTTTTCCTTCACTGTTTGAGAGTACTGGCATAGCTCACATACATAAAATAATGGAAAGTAACTTCGGCATAAAAATGTAATGATATAACTCAAATTACCAAGTTTTCTTTTCTTGTGCGTGTTCAAAGAGCCCTGACAAAATATCCTAAGCTCTGACAGTCGTCGACTTTTTGACAAGAGCACTTTAGAATACGAAAATAACCGAAGATAATTCGATTTGAAAAGAAACACGAAGCAGGCCTCAATTGACATTCCAATCAGAAAGAAATATATTTTCACGGACAACTTTATTTAATAAATCATTCAAACTGTTATAATTTCAGTTAAATCTGATTATGTAAAGGTGAAGGGAAAAGTCGGAATTTTACATAGAGCATTCTCAACTGATGGGCAGAAGGGATAAAGGGTTTTTTTGACTACTTTGCAATCTTTTTTTTACTTCAACACGCTTTAACGTAAGAAATATAAATTTAAGAAATTACTCCTATCAGAAACATTCGGCGCACTTAAAATCCTTTCACCACACTGGTTCAAAAGAACCAGAGACACGATCAGAAGAAGGAGAAACCAATGTCAACCAATTCATAGCAAACCAACATCCAGTACCTATACAATACAATACAATATTTTATTTTCAGAAAAGATCCAATTTGTTAGTAGCACACATAAATAAAATCTTAAATAACTAATGTTAGTAAATGGCAATTGCAACTATTTATTACATAATATAAATATTAACTACTGATATGTTGGATTCATGCTTCAACAGTCACTCTTCTTACCTTTCACTGGGTCACTAACTGGGCAACCGGTGCAAGTTTTGCCATGTAGTGACTGAAGAAGCCTGAATCCAACCTATCAGCTATGTACTGGGCATAAGCCAGGCAATCTTGATTCAAATAAACCATAAGAATCACTTTGAACTATGAACTACTCAATATCAATACATTTAACGCTAAATGGATGTATATGTCTGATTGATGATGATGATAAATTCAAATTATCATCTGATAAAGAAATTACCGACCGACAGTTCCTAATTATCCAATTTCCTACTCTTTGCCACCAGAATTAAATTTGCAAATGGATCCCAAGTTAGCGGCAGAACTGTACTAGAAATTGATTAATGCTTTGCGCGAGATCAAACAATTATTGAATTGAATTATCCGAATTATGAATTCTGATAAAGTTTGATGTTTTCACTGAAGTGAACGCAGATTATGTATGGAGTAAGTAGGGGGGAGGAAGTACACTTGACAAAAGGCCTGCGCATACCTAGTTCGCTGGCGGTAGCGATCAGTGAAACACTGTCAAATATCGCTGTCAAATTTGACAGCGTTTCACTGATCGCGTTCGCCAGCGGCCTATGTGTGCGCAGGCCTAATGGCCCGAACACACCTAGTTCGCTGGCGGTAGCGATCAGTGAAACGCTGTCAAATATCGCTGTCAGATTTGAGATTTGACAGCGAATATTTGACAGCGTTTCACTGATCGCTACCGCCAGCGAACTAGGTGTGTTCGAGCCTTATAAAGGAAAAGCCTTTGTAGTCTCTTTTATTTTTTTGGAAATTCCTTGGACTTAAACTTAATTTTTTTGGTTTAGTAGTTTTATCAGTATTTTTTTTAAAAAACTAGCTGATTGAACCGGCATATAATATATGGCCTGCCTGACGTTATGTGGTAACCATCGCCTATATCAAAGCATTGCCTTATAAGGCACGCACGTTAGGAACGTGCCCTACGATGCATTGCGCTGCGTCCATCAACTTGAGGCCTACAGATGTTCAGCCTCACGTGCCAGTAATTTCACTAGCACCCACATCCTTCAAACCGAAACACAGCAATACTTCACGGTAGATATAGGCATGGTGGTAGCTATTCCCCGGGTAAGGCCTTCACGGCCTTCACAAAAAGCTCTACTTCTGCTCGTATGAATTCAGTCATAATCTTTTTAACCGACTTTAAAAATAAAAAAGGGGGAGATTCTCAATTTGGATGTATTTTTTATAACATAACGTGAGATCAAAGCCACAAAATTTAGTTTTTTTCTTTATTATAGTTGTTTTCAGAGCACTGAGTTTTTTTAATCCCGCTTACTTGTAAAAGAAATAAAATGTATAACTACGCACTAAACCTAACTTTGACTACTTTTAAGACCACCTTGACATTATCGTTTAATATGTTCTACCAAGCTTATTAATTTAAAACAAAGTAACAAACTATATACATTATAATGCCTGGAAATTCTCAATCTATAAATACGTACCAACTACTGTGTATAAGCCTCGGCCTACCTCCATGTTGCTTTACCCTATACACAGGGTCCATGTGGTACTGACTTACACCTAAGAACTATGTATGTACCTAAACTAAACCATGTGTGTATGCAATAAATGTATTGAGTATTGCGTATTGTTTTAATTTAATTTTGTACTCCTTTTCATACGCACTTTATTTGAAGAAGCGTGTCTGCAAGGCTCAGCGCTCAGGGTTGCGGGTTCATTCTACATTTCCGCCTTACATTAATCTGTATTTGCGCGACAGCCCTAGTGACGTTGATGCGTACAAACGCGCTGACCCTACAGGTGAAATGGGTTGGCACAGCTAAATAATTGCCTACAATAAAAGCTTAAACTTTGACGAAAACATGCAAAACATTGTAATCTTGATAATATTAGGTCGTCTGAATATTTAAAACTCTTACGTTACTGACTGACTGACAATCAACGCTCAGCCTAAACCGTAAGTCCTAGAAGCATGAAACTTGGAGGGTATGTTTCTTAGGGGTGCATTAAGAAAGGAAATTGGAAAATGATTTCCCTTAGCGGAGAAAAAGAAGAAAAACTTTTAAAAGAAAAAAAAACGGGGCGTAACGGCAACGGGGCGAGCGAAGCCGTGGGCGACCGCTAGTTACCTATGTAATTGGAGATTTGTACGAAACATTTACAAATAATAATTTGGTAATATTTTAATACCCACATAATATTTACCACAATATATTACAGGATGGTACAGGTGCTGGGCAAGCCTATTCCATTTAAAGTCCCGTAAGTAGGAGCATGAGTAATCACCAGTTGCCTTTGACGCTATAAAAATCATGTACAATAGATTTTTTTTACACAATATATTTCTTGCATTCACATGGTTTAGTTTAGGTAGGTACATTATATATAGTTATTTTGTGTAAGTCAGTATCATGCCCTGTGTAAGGTATAGCAACATGGAGGTTTTTAGATAGTTGTAGGTAGGTATATGGATACCATAATAGCGTGGTTATACATTAATATACGCTTGGTAGATTAGATTAAACGATAGAACGATTAATAAAATTAAAAATAAAAATATCAAGGTTATGTTAATAATATCAAGGTTAAGGTGTGTTAGGTTAATTTGTCATTATTTCTACACACACAAAGAAATATATTTATTTTCAACGAGTTGTTTTTTGCAACACACAAAAACTAACTTCAAATTGTTTATACTAAACTTAAAAAAAACCACTACCTAGTTCGCAGAAATGAGTCCAGCGTCCTAAATTAGTAAACCGATCTAATCCGATTGAAACGTAAGCAACCTTACAAAATACACAAACACGGTATTTTCTCGGAAAATGTCCGCCCAAATCATTAAACTGTTCAAACACAGAGCGTAAACATACTCTCCTCGTCCCTGATCAAAGAACGACTCTCCCATCAGTTTGTTTAATTTATTTTGAAAAATGTATCAACTATACACATAAAAAAAACATTTAGGTATATCAGAAATGAGGATATCCGTAGAAGAACCAAGGTCACCGACATAGCTCGTAGAGTTAGGTAAGTTGAAGTGGCAATGGGCCAGGCCATATAGCTCGAAGAACCGACAACCGTTGGGGAATAAAGGTTTTCGAATGGCGACCACGAACCGGAAGACGAAGCGTAGGGCGCCCACCCACCAGATGGACCGACGACATTGTTAAGATCGCGGGAAGTCGATGGATGGAAAGGGCTCAGAATCGTTCTTCCTGGAAATGTGTAGGGGAGGCTTATGTCCAGCAGTGGACTTCTTCAGGCTGATGATGATGATGATGATCATACACATACAGAAAAAATAAGAATAAGGGTTTTTAGTACTTGGAATTTGTGATTAATTCTTATTTCTTTTTGAATCTCAAACTTTTTATAGATAGATAGATAGAAAATACACAAAAAACTTAAAAACTATCTGTAGTAACAATACACGGTCTTATCGCTAAGCAGCAATATATTCCACTTATCTCTACCAGATAACCGTTGGATGGCTGATGTTACATAGTTACAAAAAAAATAAGTTTTATACATAGTAATGTTTTGTTCTTACACTTGAAATTTGGTTCTAATCCACTCTGTAGGCCTACCATGAGCTCTGTCTAGCTCTGTCTCTGGTTCTGGCTTTGAGTCTGTGTGAGTGCGCACCAGTAGATTATACTGTGTGTGTGTGACGTTTTGACGTAGGATTTATTTAGTCAACACTCACACAGTCGCAAAACCAGAACCAGAGACAGAGCCAGACAGAGCTCATGGTAGGTTTACTGAAAACACTAGCACAATAGTAACTGTCGCCTCCATGTAAGGACATTCTAAATAAGTTACAATCACAAAAGTTTCTGAGCACTGAACACGTAGAAATGGCTGAAGGCTGTTTTGCTTAGAAAATTGAATGAGCTAAAGAAAAGAGGATTGTATTCAATGTTAAGTTGTGTTAGGGCGCTTGTACACGCTAAGAAAAAACGCCGGGCCTACCCAAGAATTCGTGTCGTAACAAGAAAATAACTGTGTACACTGCTCGCAGCGGTGCACGAAAAAAATCTTATCTGCGCAAGACAAGAATTTTGTCTTTTCCACACACGAAAACGCAACAACGTTCGCCGCGTCGTGTCTTGCGCAGATAAGATTTTTTTCGTGCACCGCTGCGAGCAGTGTACACAGTTATTTTCTAGTTACGACACGAATTCTTGGGTAGACCCGGTGTTTTTTCTTAGCGTGTACAAGCGCCCTTACGTAGAACGAGCTATGGAAAAGTAGCTTTGATTTTATGAAACGTAGGCTGTTATGTAACGGTAACGTTATTTTAAAATAAAACAATGAAAAAAAAGAAATACCATGACTGGATTAAACTACCTCATACAACTCTGAAGTTATTCTTGAGATTTTTTTCATAGAACCATTGATTTTATTAAAGGTTTAAGATGGTATACAACTTTTAAAAAACCTAAATTAATTAGATAATGTAGCCGGAATTTTCGTATTTATGTGGAATATGTGTAGTTTTCCCTAAACTTTTTACTAAATGCACTCATAATAGTGCCATCTCATTTTTAAGAAACTGAAGCAAAACAGTTATTATTTTAGCGCTGTCAAATTAAGTGGTATTGGTCAATAAAATTCAGGTAGTGTCAGTTCAAGTAAAGGCCTGCGCACATCTAGGCGATGAAACGCTGTCAACTATGACAGCGATATTTGACAGCGTTTCAGCTGATCGCCATCACCATAACCTAGATGTGCGCAGGTCATTCCTAGACTATAATCACAAAGGCATCATTTTAGATTCCAACTAACAATGACTTCAAATACAAGTGAGTAAGAAAAAACCAGTGTTATCTTATCTCCGTTTAGAACTCCATTAGCAAGAATGACGCGGCACCAAGCGCACGTGACATTATTACCAAAATACAACTTAATTTTCACCTTTTTCGTTGATAATTCATTTTTTCAAATCCATTATCCCATTTCTCAATTTCTAAATGTGTTTCGGAGGACCGTGGCCGACTCGCGCCACATTTCTTCCGATTATTTTTTCAATAATCGTTATGTTTTTCTGAAAACGTGACTGAATTGGAATGTTTTTCTTTTGTCACATTTTTGGACAAACAGACGCAATTATAAAATGAAAGCAAGAAAGAAAGAAAACATATTTATTTACAGACGCTTAGCAATTTAAAGTACACACTATAAATAAATAAATAAATAAATATTCTGGACAATTCACACAACACTACCCAGCCCCAAACTAAGCAGAGCTTGTAATATGGGAACCAGATAGCTGAGATAATACTTGAATATTTTTTTTTTTGTAAATACATACTTAGAATACAATATAACACCCAGACAGAGAACAAACATTTATGTTCACCACACAAATATTTGTTCTCGGTGGGGATCGAACCCACGACCACGCTACGCTATACATGCATAGATATGAGTGAATACTAGTCCAGTCCCCCGTATTTATTCGACTTGGCTTTAGTGCCCAAGAATATACCAGTAGCATGACGAACCCTCAGATAACATATAGCTTACCTTACCGTATCAACCGGTCCGTAACCGGCTCAATCTCGATTATTCCCGATTATTCCGCCCCCTCCCCCGCCCGCCCAAGCCCGCCCCCGCCCCGACCGGTTATAAACACTCAGTCGACACTAACGCGATTTAAGGCTCTCTGTCTCGGCGATTTGTTGTTTGTTTAAAGTTACAAGCGAACTATGCGGGATGCTTATGAAATAACTATTTCTCATGAGACCTTAAAAATAATAACCAAAAACTATTAAGTGCATGATGATGGTACTGACGACATTGTTAAGATCGCAGGAAGTTGGTGGATGGAAAGGGCTCAGAATCGTTCTTCCTGGAAATGTGTAGAGGAGGCCTATGTCCAGCAGTAGACTTCTTCAGGCTGATGATGATGATTAGGTTCATAGGATTTCAGAACATTCGAATGAAGTTTTGCAAAACCAAATTCCTATTATATAATATTAGATTATATACTACTAGCAGCCCGTCCCGGCTTCGCACGGGGTAGACAATATTGTTGTACATTATTTTGTTCTATCATTATTTAGCGCATTCGACGAAAGACATTTTAAGACTCATTTTTCTACACCTTCGGTTATATTGTTCAAATTTTACCAAGGATCCCTAATTTTTTTCAAAATGAAATGTAGCCTATGTCAAATTGGAAAAATGTATCATTCTATTGGTGAAAGAATTTTATAAATCAGCCCAGTACTTTTTGAGCCTATTGATTACAAACATACAAAAATAGCTACAAATCTTTCCTCTTTATAATATTAGAGTAGATGATTCTCATTTTATTTAAGTTAAAAATGTTTGTTTATTTATTAATTTCTCTTATTTAGACGAAGCACAACGATAAAATTAGATCTAGTATATATTTAATATCACGCTTAAATTGAGAGCTAGTACCCAAGGAGGTTTTAGTTTTAGGTCACTAGACTCGTCTTCGATACACCACCTAGCTTTAAGACATTCCAAAGTGATCCTTGTAGTACTACTGACTTAATATACAATTATTTAATTTTGACTTTAACTTATTGGCCTTCTGAGATGTTAAATGCAAGGCTAATAACTTCGTTTGTCTTAAGCCTAAATATATTCGTCCTTGAAAAAGTCTTACCTATATTTTGGGAGATTTAGCATAGTGATACAAGTAACTAGAACAAAAATCGCTAAAACTCATCGCACGGTCGGCATACCTAAGCCCTCCAACTTAGACGCACTCCCTGCTTAATTTCACGGAATGAGCGCTTAAGGCGCCCTTAGTCTCAATGACCCTCTGTAGTGGGCACCTGTATGGATTATTTTGTTAGAGAACATACTAACAAAGTAGCATACTAGCATGAACTAATTTGTAAATTAAAGAATACTTACCAAAATAGTAAGCAGCCAGAAAACCAAACAGTTAAAAAAGTAAAACGTGCAAAAAAGTATAAATATAAATGAATGAAAATCGATGAGAAAATACTTTCAGTTTGTGGAGCTAGCTAGCACTGGAGAAGAGCCGAAGATTGGACTCAGTGGCGCGTCTTAGGAGAGACCTACGTCCAGCAGTGGACTGATATTGGTTGATGATGATGACAATGGTGAAGAGAAAATAATTCATAAAGAATAAATGTTAAATAATAAATATTTGCTTTTAATATTATGTAGACATGAGACCATCTAACATAATTAATATTTGGTGAATAAGTCTGTGTTGGCTTCACGTCAGATTTTTACATACGTACTGCTAACCGGTTTTGGGAATAGGACATACCTAATCGGATCAAGCAACAGGACACATCTCTAGAGTAGAAAGAAGAAGAAGTATCTCAAGGGAATGGAACTCATTGCCGTCGGCAGTTCTTCCTGACAACTACAATCTGGGCCTCTTCAAGGCAAGAGTGAATAGGTGTCTTCTAGACCATCCTGCTTCATCGTCGGATATATCATTGCTTACCATCAGGTGAGATTGTAGCCAAAGGATGGTCTATAGGTATAATGTAAAAAAAAAGGATAAAAGCGTAGTGGGGAGTGGTATTGTTTGTAATAAAATAAAACAGAATTTGTAGCTATTATCAATGGAGAGTTTTCGCTATATATCAGTACATTCGGCACAACAAAACTGGTGCTATAGGGAAAGTGGCATTGGTACATACAGGAGCTAATTTGATTTAATTAGACGGACGTGACGTCAGTAGTGTGTCCGAGCCCCGCGCTGTCACTGTCATTACAGACGCAATGACATGGTGCAAACTGTTCACTAATGAAAACCCTGCGAGTTGTTTTTTATTTAAAACAAACTAACGTAAAACTGGGTATGTGCTAAAATAATATTTGGATATGCCTCTTATTCTTTTAAGACATCTTTTTAAAACCTTGAGTTGGAACTTTACAAAAATCTTGATCTAGGGAGATATTTGATAAAAATTTTGATCTAAGAAGATATTTGTGACGATTTTTCTGTTTTTTTTTTTTACATAAAAAATACTAGGTATATTATGTAAATCAATAAATAGGTGTAAATTTGACGCACTATCTAATGCCAAAATAGACAAAGCTAGTAAGTACAATGGTATCTAGATACCTTAAATAGTAAACAGGTATAAACAAGTATAAACATTGACCAGCAGCTCATTGATTTTCCAAGACAGGACGTCAATTAATTAATTGATTCAGGCGTGACTTTGCGGAATTCCATTGTTAAGTTAAGTTCACTGGAACAAATATAATATATTATGTACCTATAAAAAAAAGAATTGTAGACAACTTACACAACACTATCTAGCCCCAAACTAAGCAGAGCTTGGGCTATGGGAACGAGGGGCTGATATAATACTTATATACATTTATTTTTTTGTAAATACATTCATAAAATACGATATAGCACCCAGACAGAGAACAACCTTCTGCGCCGTAGGTCCAACGACCTACGCAGGGCCTCTACCAACTGAGCTGAGGCCGGCCGTATATAGGGTGGAATTTTGTAATGCCACCTGGAGGGAAAGTACTCTTAATACTGCATATAGAAAATTTTACTCAAAGGAAACATTCCTTTATTTTTGAATAGAAAGCAAACTGCATTCAAAAATTTTCGAAAATTCTCTTCTCCCACACCCGGGAATCGAACCGGCTAAAATCTGAAAAAAATATACCCTGTACTTTTATTGAATTGATCGTTAGGTTCAATTATGAAATTTAATGAATGGATGAAATTTTTCCAACAAACATGATAAATTAAATGAAAGAAAAACCAAGAAATCTTAAATTAATTTAATTATTTACAAAAAATGGTAAACTAACTAATTAATTGCTCGAAATGGGCTCCATTCTCTTGGATACACAAATTTAATTCATTTCTTGTAACCTAACCTATTATTTATTTATTTAAACAAAATGCTGTTTGGGCTTACAGCTCGTGCCAAAGCGCCCAAATGCTAAGAACATCTCATCAGACATAATACTTACAAACTATTAGCCGGTTCGATTCCCGGACGTGGGAGAAGACAATTTTCGAAAATCTTTGAATGCAGTTTGCTTTCTTTTTAAAAATAAAGGAATGTTTCCTTTGAGTAAAATTTTCTATCTGCAGTATTAAGAGTACTTTTCCTCCAGGTGGCATTACAAAATTCCACCCTGTATAATTAGGACGTCAATTGGCTAATTTGCTGTCAGTCTCCTCAGTTGGTTCACTCAACATGAAACGACTCATATCGCTGTTGCTTGTGTTGATGTATAAGATAGCCCCACTAGCTTTCAGACTATCTAGATTCCTGACTCAATAGATTTTCCATTGTGTTTTGGACAGATCCTCGACAAAGCAGCGAAGTGGTTATTATTTAAGAGTTATGAATACCAGCCATGTCGGGGACGTTCCACCACTTATTCACAAATACAATAACTTTAAGACAAAAGGGAGTAGTTCTAAGTAGCAAGTTGTAATGGCACTACTGGGCTATTTTTCTTGCAAAGTGTTTTAGTCTTCATATTTCTTCACGGGTCTCTTCATTTTATAGTAGTTTTATAGCGTTGTAACTGTTGTACCTTTTCTCTCGAGAATTTTACGATTTTACAGTTTTCAAAGAATTATTATACTGTGCAACTGATTTCTCTGGTTGTTGCCTTGGCACAAAAGTTCTTGCAACCTAATAAGGGTAGTTAAAGGCACGTCCTTATAACTATATATATAATGCAACATAGAATCAAATGCTTATTTTTTTTTGGGAAAAGCTTACAGATAAGTCCATTACGAAATACGTTGGTAGATAAGCTTTATAATATTTAATCCATATTATGAATCTGTTTAGAAAGAAATATATATTGACAAGACAATATGGAAGGCTTACGAACATCAAAGTGAAAAAAACCTAAAAAAATTAATCCCCAAAGGAGCAATGAAATACTGCTCAAAAGTGCGTAGGCAGTCAGATTTAGTTTCAAAAGAAATAAACGGAAAATTTCTCCAATTCGCTTTTCGTGAAACCTCTAAAACAAGACTTGAAAGGTGATATTCTGGAATCGAGTTGGAAAGTCTCGAATTTTTACTGGGTTTTTATGCCGACAGTTCTATTTTATTTGGATAAACTTCAGCTTATTATTAAAATTTCTGATCATTTATAATAAATGTACGTATACAGTTCCACCAACGTTTTAAAAGTGCTTTGACTCTTTACACCTTTCTCTTACATATTTAGTTGTAACACATAACGATTTTTTTTATTTTTTTTAATACAACTTTCTTATGGCCCACCTGATGTTAAGTAGTACCCATCGACTTTAACAAAGGTCTGCCTCGTAGGTCACGCACGTCAGGAACGTGCCCTTTGATGCACTGCCTCCATCAACTTGAGGCATACAGATATTCGGCCTCATGTGCCAGTAATTTCACCGGCACCCACACCCTTCAAACCGAAACACAGCAATGCTGCTTCACGGCGGAAATAGACATGGTGATAGTACTTTCCCGGACGAGCCCTTCATAAAGGGCTCTACTAATACTGAAACTGAGGTAACAAGATAAAATCATCTCTAAATATATTTTTTATTGATTTTATATTAGTGTTTACTACACTTATGACTTAGGAACATAATGAATATCTTTATTTATGTTCTACTTCGAGAATCAGAGTTTATTGAACTATACTTACTACTTAGGTACTTACCTAAATCTTATACCTTTAAACGAGAAAATCTTGTATATACATATATATTTAGAATCTCGGAAACTGAGCCAACGATTTTCATGAAATTAAGTATACAGAGGGTTTTGGGGGCGATAAATCGATCTAGTTAGGATTCATTTTCAGAAAATGAGTCTGATCGTTAAAAAAAACTAAAAACATAAACTGAATATGTGACTTCTCCTGCCATCTATTGACGATTGTGAGCAACTAACTGCAAGCATGTCCAGTAGATGGCGTTGTTCAGTAAGAATAAACCAGTAAAGATAATAATTTGCTTCTAATGATTTCTTAAAAATACAAATTAACGAAAAAAATTCCGAGCGAAGCTCGGTTACCAACTAGTATTATTTATCCGTGAACTATTACTACTAAAAGCTTGGTCGCGTGAAACTGGCACCTATACTCACCTAGCTAAGACGTTTCAAAGTGATTTATGTGTGATTTTAAAACTGTGCATATGTTGCACAACAAACGTCTGTTAAGATCAGTTGAGCAGTAGAACTTGTATCTATACACGCTGACAAGTCTACAAAGCGTCTTTATGCGCTCACTTCACATAATTAGTTACCGCATCCATTTCCTCGCATGTCGAAAAGTATAATATTTTCCAGTTGCTCATCTTCATTCAAAAACTGTCGACTAGTTTCCAGTCAATCATCAAATAGCTTTGTGTGATTACGATCAAACATAAAGCTTATGCATAACTAGTAAACCAATGTGTGCCGGTTAGAGGTGTAGCTACAATCATAACACAAAACAAATTTCTAGAATAGCTAGAAAGTGCACAGTATTACGAGCGCAAATTCTACTACAATAATAACAATAAAATGAATATTATGAACAATCCAAACAACACTATCTAGCGCCAAATTAAACAGAGCTTTTACTTAGGGAACCAGATAGCTGGTATAATACTTTTTTTATACATACCTAGAATACAATATAACACCCAGACAGAGAAAAAACATTTATGTTCACCACAGAAATATTTGTTTTGGACGTGGTTCAAACCCATGGCCTACGTCACAGAAAGCAGGGCTACTACCACTGCGCCGTGACGCCTGTCAAGTCTTTTATTTTTGAGTTCTTCGTCCAACTTACCTACTGAACAAACTGTACTATGTCTTTCAGGAGTTACACCAAAGGCACATCGACATCACACATGAATAACATTAGCATCGCTAATTAGCTTTTAGCAATACATATTACATGTGGCGAAATGATTTAACTACGGATGTACGTTATTTCATTCTACGAGCGGATGAAAGTTGGAAACGACATTATTTTGAGATTTGGAAGTTTAAGAAATTAAATGCGTGCTCGATAATAATTTTTGTCGACAAAATGTTCGAGGACACGAGTTTGAAGTGGTTTACTAAATACATTAATCTATTGATATTGCAATTTAATTTCATATAATATTTGTGTTAAATTATCTTTTTGTTAGTTTGTAAGGTGTACAATAAAGAATGTTCTATCTATCTTGGTAATTTTCCTTGTGACAAAAAGAAATTCTTTGTTTTTGTTGTGAAAATAGGTCATATGGGGTGACGTCAAATGACGTTCATTAGATGAGCCCCAGTGCGGAACATTACAATTTTTATGCCTTTAGGGCCTTATTAATAATCCTGGCGTAGCGTTGGACTAGTTAATCCGTGTTTTGTCACATATGTTCGAATTGACAATTGCATGTCAATGCAAGAGACAAAACACGGATTAACTAGTCCAACGCTACGCCAGGATTATTAATAAGGCCCTTAGAGTAAGTACCTACATAATGTTTTAAATATAAGTAAGCGACAAACGTATAATAACAATAAAAATAATTACAGCTAATGTTTATAAAGTTGACATTCACAATTTGTGTCTTCTTTTCTTTTCAACAAAGCATAGTTTACTCTCTGAATAAAATATAACAATATTTGTAAATGCTTGGTAGTATAACTAGCCATAGAAAATGAAGACAACATCGATAAAAACAAAGACATCATACTTATAGTTACCGCAGATAATAAGAGTATAATTTATTTCCTCCATCTGTCCCTACAATGTACCTCTGACCCAGAATAACATTTTTGATTAAAACTTCACATGGATAGGACGACCGATTAATTTAATTTTTACCCCGTATTGCTGGATAGAGAAGTAAAGACCTTACACCAGCAAAAGCCGGACAGACCAACATAATAATACGGCTTTTGAAATCAAACATAACTTATGTACTTCCAACTAAGACCGTAGCGGTACGTCTAATAGGCCTTTCCCACCGGTGTGTGATATCGCGCACGGATGCGGATCAGCTCGCACGACACACCATGGGAACGGTCTCGTGCGCCGAGGTGCGCGGTAGCACAGGAGCCCTGTCTGTGTGCGTTGCCGTGCGTCGTCGTTGGCTGTGCGTGATGATCTGCAGAACCAACAATTCAACAATTTTGAATGAAACAATTTTTTCGAATAGTTTTTTAATTTGTATCACAATTAATTATATTATGCATAACTTGTTTAATTGTAATTATTTTCATTTTGATTGATTTATAATTTCAGGTTCGGATTTTCAGGCGTCAGTCAGATCTTTCAGCGTGCAGGTGTCATGGCACTCTGAACAGCTGATGAAGTATGATCTGTGGGGCTCCACAAATTCAGTCCGCATGGTCGGATGACCCCCATGTTACTAAATTATGCCTGCTCCTTGGCTCCAAAGCCTGCTCAGAGACTTCCAAGCTGACCATGTGAATTGGTTACCCGCTGGGAGCTCTTCTGCCGCCATAAAATAGTCAATAGGGGGGGTCAATAACATTAATTTAATAAATACCCACCGTATTTATTAAATTAATGTTGTCACATTTAACAAACAAAGAATCTTGAACTTTAGTATGTTACGCTAGGCGCCTCTGAATAAACCGATGACAAGACAATACCTACTTACCGCGCACCTTGAACTGCAGCTTGCGTCAGCGCAATCAACGCGACGCACGACACAGTTACAGAATCACCTAGTTTTAAGATTTTGGAAATGTACTCATTCTGTTCTCACACTTAGAGACTCAATCATTGACAAAATTAATTATAGATTTAAATTAAAAATCTTCTTTCCTTTAAACCCGGTCGGCAGCCTACGTATTTGGCGCAGGCGGTAGGATATTTTAATTTACTAAAATTAAGAAAAAGAACCTACTAGTGCTGTTGTTCCGGGTGGTGATAGTGGAATCAAGAAATCGATTCTGCTGAGCAGCTGACGACGACGACAAGAAAAATGCAGTAAGTCCTTAAATCTTTCAAGTCCTTGCTTAATCCTACCTAAACTATAGTCCTTCCTTTAGTGTATCCCATATTTTTTTATAACGTTAGTAATTAACTTCCAAGATTTTTCATCCAAGAGAGTCGAGGAATATTAGGTTAGGTAGTAGGTTAAATAGTAGGCTCAGTGTAATAGACGAGCATAGAGATATAGAAGAAAGCATGGCTCAGCCTCCAGCTTCCGCCGGCAGTAACCCGATTGATATAATTTTTAAGTCCTTAAGACTTGTGCCAGATTTCGATGGAAATCCGCACGTATTAACGAGATTTATAAATCTCTGCGACCAGTTGGTCCTGGCTCACTTTAAACCAGAACCAGGCAACGATTTGACCAATCTAGCGCTTGTAAACGGAATTTTAAATAAAGTCTCCGGTTCCGCCGCTAGATTAATAAATTCGAACGGGATACCAGATAACTGGTTAGGTATAAGGAACGTTTTAGTGAACAATTTTGCGGATCACCGTGACGAGACCGCTCTTTACAGTGATTTATCCTTAGAGACCCAAGGTTCGAGTACCCCGCAAGAATTTTATGAACGATGCCAAAACTTATTCAGTACCATAATGACGTATGTTTCACTTCACGAGAACTTGAAAAGCACCATCGATGCAAAACGCGATTTATACCAAAAACTAACTCTTCAGGCCTATTTAAGAGGACTCAAGGACCCACTTGGATCCAGGGTACGTTGCATGCGACCCGCTTCGATGGAAAAAGCTTTAGAGTTTGTTCAGGAGGAGCTCAATACTCTCTACATGCAAGAGCGCAGTAGTGGTTCAGCTAGTAAGAAAGACTGGCGGCAGCCAAACTTAAATGCAGCCAAGTTCAATCTCCCTATTCCCAACTATGTCCCCAGACTGACTGACGGATTCGGACCAATGAAACAACCCATTTTTACCATGTCTGGTCCATCTAGGCCCAACCCCATTCAAGCTTCACCTAGTCAGGGTTGGAGGCCTACATTTCAACCGCAACCACTACGTGGTCTTACTCACACGCAACAGATGTTCCGCGCCCCTCCACAAAATTACAACCCGCAAAATAACGCTTTTAGGATGCCTTATAGACCCCCACAGCAACCAAATAATTTTGGTAATACTTCGCGTCCTACTCCAATGAGTGGTGTTAGTAGCTATGTAGAAAGACGTCCACCAATGACGGGAATGACAGGACATGACTGGAGAAAACACGGGAATCCACCCCCGACTAACTACTTCAAAACTCGCGAAATTAACTTCAATGAGGTTGACGAAAATGACTATTACCCCGAGTATCAAGACTATTATTCGGGGGAGCAATGCCCCGATTATTACTACTATGACCAAGACCAGTATTATAACTCCGAGACCCCAGTAGTAGAGGAAGTTGTAGATCAGGCCTCTAATGAAAATTTTCAGAAGGAGTCGAAATCCGAAAAACCAAGATAGAAGTCAATTTCCACATTCAAAGGCAACTAGGTTACATCCAGATAGCAAATCCACCTTTAAAGTTCCTAATCGACACAGGTGCTAACCAATCGTTTATAAGCCCTGATGCCGTCGAGAAATACTTTCGTCACGTTCCTTTGAAATATGATCCATTTGAAGTGACAAACGTGCACGCGACTAGTATAAACAATTATTCTGTAACAATGCCTTGCTTCGAGGAATTTAATGACTCGAATGATATAACTTTGTACGTCTACAAGTTTCATAATTACTTTGACGGACTTTTAGGCTTTGATTTACTTGACGTATGGGACTCTAACATTGATTTAAAAAATAGGTTACTGAAAACTCGCTATACACAGATACCTATTCAGATGTATGATTCTAGAAACGCTAACTTGTACGAGGAAATTATTCCAGCTAATTCGACTAAAGTAGTTAGATTACCAGTTAATACACATGACGGAGAAGTATTAGTAGGCAACCAAACGATTTGTAATTGCCTTATTTCAGACTGTTTAACGACGGTTCAGAATAATAGGGGCTGGGTAGAAATAACTAACCCTACGTCTAACGATGTAATATTTTCTATGGATCGTCCTATTGAAGCTGAAATATTTAATATTGAATGTGACAGTACTGAAACTTTATCAGACCGCGCTAAAGATGTTTTATCTCGTCTACGAACCGATCATCTTAATTCGGAAGAACTCGCCAATTTACAGCGTTTGTGTTCTAACTACGCGGATGTGTTTTATCTTGAGGGCGAATCACTTTCGTTCACCAACAAGATCAAACATAAGATTAGGACTTATGACGAAATTCCAGTACATACCAAGAGCTATCGCTATCCTTACGTTCACAGGCAGGAGGTCAGAGATCAAATAAATAAGATGCTTGATCAAAATATTATAAGGCCATCAGAATCTGCTTGGAGCTCTCCCATCTGGATTGTACCAAAAAAAGCAGATGCCTCCGGTAAAGTTAAATGGCGTCTTGTCGTGGATTTCAGGAAAGTTAACGAGAAAACGATTGATGACAAATACCCTATACCTAATATAACAGATGTATTGGACAAATTAGGTAAATGCCAGTACTTTACGACCCTTGATTTGGCCAGTGGATTTTATCAGGTTGAGATGGACCCCTCCGATGTTCATAAGACAGGGTTCAATGTAGAAAACGGGCATTACGAGTTTTTAAGAATGCCCATGGGGTTGAAAAACTCACCCTCTACCTTCCAACGGGTTATGGACAATGTCCTCAGGGGCTTACAAAATGAAATTTGTCTAGTATACCTTGATGACATCATCATTTTCAGTACTTCGCTTCAGGAGCACATAGTTAACCTCGACAAGGTATTTAAACGATTGAGAGAATCCAACTTCAAAATTCAAATGGATAAATCCGAATTCTTGAAGCTGGAAACTGAGTTTTTAGGTCATGTTATCTGTAAAGAAGGCGTTAAACCAAACCCGAATAAAATTAAAGCTATTGAAAATTACCCCATTCCTAAGACTACCACTGAAATCAAACGTTTTCTCGGCTTGCTCGGATATTATAGGAAATTTATTCCAGACTTCGCTCGTATCACTAAACCACTAACCCAATGTTTAAAAAAAGGTTCAAAAATCATGTTGGACAACAAGTACACCAGCTGTTTTGAGCATTGCAAGACACTCTTAACTAATGATCCAATCTTACAGTACCCGGATTTTACACGTGATTTTATATTAACGACTGATGCATCCAACGTAGCTATAGGTGCTATCTTATCACAAGGCACTAAGGCCTCCAATAAACCGATTGCATATGCATCGCGGACTCTTAACAGCAGCGAGTTGAATTACAGCACCATCGAAAAAGAACTTCTAGCTATCGTTTGGGCAACTAAGTACTTTAGACCGTATCTCTATGGCCGTAAATTTCTAATTCTCACGGATCATAGGCCTTTACAATGGGTAGTGAATTTAAAAGATCCTAGTTCAAGGCTTACAAGATGGCGCTTGAAGCTAAGTGAGTATGACTATAAGGTCGACTACCTACAGGGAAAGTGCAATACTAACGCCGACGCGCTATCGCGAATAGAAATTAATAATGAGGAGCTCATGTCGATAGCAGTTAATCCATCGGAAACTGACCCTGAGTTAGATGAATCTCGAACTTTAACTGCTACAGAAACTGAAGCTGGTTCGAGATCTGCCACTGTTCATACAAATAGCGAAAGCCCCATTTTAGAGGTCCCAATTTCAGATGACCCCCTAAATAGATTCACGAAGCAACTAATTTTCAACGTTGTAGGTGACATTAAGAGTAGACCAGTAGTCACTAAGCCGTTTGACACGCACACACGAACATCTGTTCAAATATCTGCATCTAATATAGAGGAAGATATCATAAATGCGATCAAGGAGTACGTCCACCCTAAGATAAAAACCGGACTTTTAATAAATCCTTATTCGGCTATGTACACTATCGTACCTACTATACAAAAAACGTTCAAAAATTCGGCAATGAATCTGACACTAACTAAAACGGAATTAGAGAACGTTAGGGAATATTTAAAGCAGCAGGAAATAATTAATAAATATCATGAGGGGAAGACCAATCATCGCGGCATCAATGAATGTTACTTAGCGTTATCTAATAAATATTACTGGCCTAAAATGCGAGAACACATTACTAAATTAATAAACCAATGCACTATCTGCGGCCAAGCGAAATATGATCGCAGTCCGATAAAGCAACAGTTTAAGGTGGTACCACCCGCTAGCCGGCCCTTTGAATTAGTTCATCTAGATCTTTTGACTATTCAAAGCGAAAAATTCTTAACCATTGTAGATGCATTCTCTAAATATGCACAAGCCTATCATATAAGAGACGGCACGGCTGTTAGTGTGGTTCAAGCCCTATTGAATTACTGTACTCATCATGGTATACCTATCACTATAGTAACTGATAACGGAACCGAGTTCACAAATCAGCTGGTTGCGGAATTTGTGAAGATGCATAAAATTCAGCATCATAGAGTGGCTCCTCATTCCCCGAATGAGAATGGTATTGTTGAAAGGTTCCACTCCACGGTACTTGAACATCTCCGTATTCTAAAATTAGGACAGAAATCTGAATCAGTAATTAATCTTATGCCATATGCCCTTCTGGCTTACAACAGTAGCATCCATAGTTTCACAAAATGTAAACCATTAGAGGTAGTAACGGGACACTATGACCCTCGCGATCCCTTTGACGTAGACCTGTCCGCCCATTTAATCCAACAGTACATGACTAATCATAAGAATAAGATGACTAAAGCCTATAACACGATTCACGACATGTGTAGTACGACTCGTAAAGACCTGACAGACCACCGAAATAGAGAACGGGAACCAGAGGTTGAGTACTCTCCTGAACAACAGGTTTTCGTGAAAAATCCGTTTGCTTCCCGACAGAAGTTAGCTCCCCGTTATACACATGACGTCGTAATGGCAGACCTCCCTATTCATATTTATACTAAGAAAAAACGAGGTCTTATTGCCAAATCTAGGCTAAAGCGTCTCCCTAAAAATGCCCAATTGTTACAAGACCCTCGTGATAATTCACTTGCTCCTGGTACCAGCTTTGATATTTAACAGAGAAAAAGTGTTCAATTTAGACATTGGAGAATATTTTGATATAATTAAGTTAGGTTCATATTATGTAGAAAATAATATAGTTATAGTTTTAAATTCCCAATAGTGCTTTCATCGTTGTATGTTATGTATAAATTATCAATTATACCTAACAAACACCATGAGATCCTTACTCCTCCTTTCCCATACCTAGCTATCCATGAGAAAGATTTCAAGCACATTGAGGCTGAATGCCCGAAGACCAGTAAATGGTACCTCTGCGAGGAGAAGAAAAACCAGCAGAATCGATCACCAGACGACTGCATCCAGCATCTCATCTCAACGCAGCAGCGAAACGACGCATGCAGCCCTACCACTATCACCCAGTCCAAGCCAGCATACGAAGAACTCGATGAGAAACACTACACCATCAGTTTCCCTATCTTAACAAAAGTACACCTATCCTGTGGACAAAATCTCTACCAAACCCTACAAGGCAGTTTCCTCGCTATAATTCCCAAGCAGTGCTACTTAGAAACACCAGAATTTACGATATCCAACACCAATGATCGGTTGAAGGGTCAGGTATTGAAGATAATGGACTTGCCCAAGAACAATGTCGTAACCCCATCTGCAACTCCTTCATTCAAACTAAACTCTATCAACCTGGACCAGCTTCACGCCACTAATAGGAAAATAGCGCTACAGTCCCCACTTCACCTGCAGAAAGACACCGAATATACCCTATACCCCACAACGATCCCTATGTATGTGGTTCTATCCAGTGCATGTGCACTTGCTAGCGTCCTTTTATACAGAAAGTATAAACTTAAAAATAATTCACATAAAGTACAGAAAGCAAGTGAAAGCCAAGCTGAACCTGATCACCAAGCAATCTATTCCCTACCATCTACAGGAAGGGTTGACCGCACTCCAACCCCAATCCCAGCTCAATTTACAGCAAGCTTCAATACTCGCTGTTCTTCGGGGAGAGGTGTTACGCTAGGCGCCTCTGAATAAACCGATGACAAGACAATACCTACTTACCGCGCACCTTGAACTGCAGCTTGCGTCAGCGCAATCAACGCGACGCACGACACAGTTACAGAATCACCTAGTTTTAAGATTTTGGAAATGTACTCATTCTGTTCTCACACTTAGAGACTCAATCATTGACAAAATTAATTATAGATTTAAATTAAAAATCTTCTTTCCTTTAAACCCGGTCGGCAGCCTACGTATTTAGTACATCCACATCTTTTATTTTGATAAGTTTGTCCTACAGGCATAATTATGGCAAGCTGAAAAGCAGTTCTAAACGCATGTTAAGAAATAAATTGATTCGTATTTTTTACCGGAAAAAAATGTCCGGAACGTCTCCCCCCTACCGGGGGCGTTTTGTTCTCTTTCCCAGTTCACCCGTGTTCGGACACTCCACGAATTGTTTCCGCAAAAAAAGTGGAACAAAACGCCGTCCGTGGTCACACTGTGCACCAATTTACTAACCTCCATTCAATAGGCCGTTTTGTAAAAGCTAAAAGCGAATAAGATACTTTTTCTAAAAAATATATTTTAGGTGTGAAAAATGTCTGTCTATTTCAAAGACAGTTTTAATTGAAAAAACTTTTTAATACGAAATGCTAGCTAAATGATCAACCTATTATTTAGTTATTACTTAGGGCAAAAAAGATCCTGTTAAAAATACATTCGGCAAATAATCGTAGCTAATATGGAGCCCCCATACGTAACGACCTGCGCACATCTAGGTGATGGCGATGGCGATCTGCTGAATGAAACACTGTCAAATACCGCTGTCATATATTTTATAGCGTTTTAACTGATCGCTATCGCCATCGCCTAGATGTGCGTGCTAATATTATGATACTCTTACGCCTAACATCTATTTTTGTAAACTTATAATTGGAAGCAATTATCATTCTAGTGTACCCGAACAACAATCTTATGGAATGGCCCATCTGGCAAAACAAGACGAGGAAGACCGTAGGAAAGATGACAGGACGACATAGTCGAATTGGCAGGGTAAAAATGGATGAAAAAAGAAATAATAATGACGAGATGTATGGAGAGGAAATAATGGAGACTTTTGAAGGAGGCCTTATACCTGCCTTAGTTGGTTTCTATAATATAAAAGTTATTTAAAAATGTATGATAATTAGACATATATTTATTTGTTTATTGATTTTATAGTGTTTACTACACTTAAGGAAATCACAAAGACTTTTATAATGTCCCAAAAGTTAAGAGCCGAGCGGGATTTGAACCCGCGACCTTCCCCTTGGTACGGGGCTGCGCTGACCACTGCGCCATCGGATCCTAATCACACTCGACGAATAACTCATAAGGACTGTTCGACACTCAGAGCAGCAAACACGCTTTTGCTTATTCCGTGGTTCGGCACTAACGCGACCGTGGTTCCGCGTTCGCGTTAGTGCCGGCTCTTAACTCTTGGGACATAATAAAAATATATTTATTTGTTTTTATTACTGCATTGGATAGTAATAACCCTAGAAGAATAGTTTTAATTTTATCATAAAGTTTGATCACGTTTTACTAAACGCAGCTTAGAAATTTAATTTCACAAGTCTTTACACTAAGTTCCTAGCCCCACCTGCGAACGGTAGCGAAGTAAAATACTGTAATCGCGGCTGCAGTGTAGTTATTGCAATTTTAAACTTCGTGAATCGAAAATCATTGCTAACTTGCACTCGACAACTTTCTCTGAACTACTAAAGACGTTTTCTTACTGCGGGACCGACACGACACGGGCTTCTATTTAATAATATTATAGAAACTTTGTGACCTATATAAGATACTTTATGTACACAGTGTTTCTGTTTAGCTTACGACATCAGTAATTGCAAGAAGTCGACGGTAATAGAGGGTTCCAAATTGCATGTTAGGAAAGGCTTAGTCAGTGGATATCTTCAAATAAAAAAAAAACAGTTGTCTGTAAAGTCTTTCCTGACGATAGTTGAACGTGACAACGTCATACAGCTGTCCACGCGGACGCATCGCTCACTCAAGTAAGAGAGAGAAGATGTCGAACGCTGCCGAACGCGGAGGCCGATTGTGCCTCTTTGTCGCTCGTTCCGCGATCTCGCTTGCACTTCAAGCCTTAAAACGCTTTGGAACGCCTCAGAGCGAGGTAACGCCGCATGAGTCATGTTTTTTCGTGCGTGCAGCCGGCTCCATCGAATTATAAGACGTTGACACGTCAATAATGATTATGAGGTAATAATATGCCAACTAAAAAAAGTAATTATATTCTACCTAAATGATGAAGTAAATATGGGTAAAAATAGTCAAAGGCACTCCCAACTATTTAAAATGGGAGACATCAACTTTTACTCAAGTTTGTTAAAATATTATTTTTATGGTCATCTTAGTCGCACTCATTTTATTCTAATATTCCGTCCCTTTCCAACTAAAACATCGCTTCGTAATATCTTAGCGAGTATTTTATTTATTCCTCGTATTGGAGCCGCTTTGAATTTCAATAAGCGCGATGAGCAAATAATTTCTTTGGCAATTCCCATACTTTTAGTTCTTTATATGTTTCTCGGAACTTGTGTATAATAAAAAGGCGAGAATTTGTTATAATATGGACTGTAATTGATTTTATAATAATTTTTACATTTGAGCACACACCGAAGAGCAAAAAAGTTAGCGTGAAACAGGAAAGAACTATTTGACATCTGTCACATTATAGTTGCCATCTACAAAGTTTTATGTTTGGAAATATTTCTTAACATAGTTGGGCCGGGGCCGGTGAATATCATAAAAATTATATAAATGCAATTTTTACAAACAATAAACATATTTTAACTACTGAATTTACTTTTATTTTATTATTGAGTTTACCATTAAAGCTTTTTAACATTCTGTATTTATAAATATTTTGTATGACAGTTACATTGTTATCTGTTTTATGGCTTAAATGTGAACATAAAGATTTTCTTATTTAGTATTTTAACTAAGTCTATATCTTAGGAAACAAATAGGACACAAAATTTAATTAAGTGGTAATGGACACAATTTTCTAAGAGATCTTGTATACAATTTATTGTTGGCCATTTTAATATGGGCCACCCTGACCTGACCATCTGGTCCAGGGACTATTTCATCTATTCTTGCCATTGGCCATGATAGGGGTGCAGTGTTATCACTGCGTACAATGACAAGATCACCTTTTTTTAGATTAGGGAGGACCTGTTTCCACTTGGGTCTGCTCTGCAGTTGAGTGAGATAGTCCCTTGACCAGACAGCCCAAAAGTCTTGTTTAATTTTTGACAACAAATTCCAAAATCGAAGTCTGTTCATTGGAACATTTGAGTGATCTACCTCTGGAAAGCTAGTCATAGCTGCACCTATCAAAAAATGACCAGGTGTAAGATATTGGAAATTAGACACATCTGAACTGAATGGTAAGAGAGGCCTTGAATTTAAAACTGCTTCTATTTCTACTATAACAGTGTAAAGAGCCTCAAAAGTAAGAGCAATATTGCCTACTATTCTTTTAAAATGAAACTTTAGACTCTTAACACCTGCCTCCCATAGTCCACCAAACTCAGGGGAGTAGCTAGGTATAAATTTGAATTTTACATATTTAGGTACACAATAGTTTTGAATTTCATCAACATGTTTCTTAGAATTAAACAAATCATACAATTTATTTAGTTCATTTTCAGCACCTTTAAAGGTCTTGGCGTTGTCACAAAATATGGTGACAGGCATTCCACGCCGGGCGATAAATCTTTTGAGGCATGCCAAAAATGCTTCTGTGGTGAGGTCGCTAACTAACTCCATGTGGATGGCCTTTGTTGCAAAGCATACAAACAAGGCTATATAACTTTTTGTTATGAGAGGTCTCCTGATTCTTGATACCTTTAAATTGAAAGGTCCACAGAAGTCTACGCCTACTATATGAAATGGTCTTACAGCAGTCAATCTCTCCTCAGGTAGAGAACCCATGAGCTGCATAGCAGCTGCAGCCTTCAGTCGCGCGCATTTAATGCAACGGTTGACAACCTTCTTCACCTCACCAATGGCACTAATGATCCAAAATCTTTGAGAAAGAGAACCTATGACATGTTTTGCACCAGCATGTAATAGGCGCAAGTGCTCTTTGTGTATTATAATATTAGTGATGTGACAGTTTTTTGGCAAAATAACAGGGTGCTTCTTTTCATAGGGAATGTCTGAAGCATTCTGAAGACGACCGCCTAGGCGAACCAAACCATTATTATCGATGAACGGGTGCAAGCTGGACAAGCCTGATTTTATTGGAGAGCTATTTTTGAGCAAACTTATCTCATTTGAAAAATGACATTCCTGAGTACAGCGCATTATAACCAAAAGTGCATTATGGAGCTCTTTTGGAGCTAGAATACCAACTAACCTCTCATTTTTGTTATCAGAATTATTGCGAAAACGCAAGATATAGGCCACAATTCTTTGTAACCTATTGATGTCGGAGAACCTTTCAAAAAAGCTTTTAAAAAATGCTTTTTTATGACCAAATGAAGAACTATCATCAATATTGCATGAGTTTACAACTGGATCAGCATGATCATCATCATCATCAAGAGGAATGGGTAACTTGGCTTCAGTAGAAGAGTGCTTGTATTCTACACTTGAAAGATCCTTTGGACCATGCCACCAAAGCTTGTTAGACTGCAACTTCTGTGGATCACAACCTCTGGATAATAGGTCAGCTGGGTTCTCAGCTGTGCAGACATAATGCCAACTGACACCTTTAGTCAGCTCTCTGATCTGATTGACACGCTTGGTTACATAAGGATTTGACTTTATACTAGTTGTTTTTATCCAAGCTAATACAATTTGTGAATCACTGTATAAAAATGATTTCAGTGGAATTCTATCTTTTAAAACCTTATTGACTCTACATGTAAGCTCTGAAAGGAGCAGAGCACTATTCAATTCAAGTTTTGGGATTGTTATGGATTTGTTCAATGGAGCAACCCGTGATTTGGAACACAAAAGGTTTACAAGGACCGTTCCATCCACATTAAATACCCTCAGATATACACAACAGCCTAATGCTTTGAAGGAAGCATCAGCATATCCTACTAGCTCTACATAGATTTTGCCAGCAGAATTAACACATCTTGGAATATTGATGGTACCCATTGATTTTAAATTGTCTAAGAATTTTTCCCAGAAATAGAGCTGTTCATGGGGCATTATAGAGTCCCAGTCAATTTTTATTGACCACAATTTTTGCATGAAAAGCTTTGCTGTGACTATAATTGGACCTATCAATCCCAAGGGATCAAACATTTTTCCAATAAAACTTAACACCTTTCTTTTAGTGTTAACATCATTTTTCTCAACCAAAGGGGCTGTAAAACTAAGCTGATCTAGCAAAATATCACATTTCAGACCTAGTGTTTTAACAATATTATTTTTGTTTATATCAAGTTTCTCAAAATATTTGACTTCTTTTGGCAGATCATCAAGAATTTGGGGACTGTTGGAACACCATTTATGAAGAACAAAACTACCCTTTTCCATAAGCTCAATTAATTGGCCTTTAAGCTGCTGAAGTTCCTCCAGACTATCCGATCCAACTATCACATCATCAACATATGTGCTTGTGCGCATGGCTTTGGCTGCAAGAGGGTATGAAACACCATATCTATTGGCCAGTTCAATTAAGCACCGTGTTGCTAAGAAGGTTGAAGCTTTTAAACCGTAGGTGACAGTCTGCAATTGTATACAGCTAATGGGTTTTTGAGAGCTTTCACGCCAAAGTATATTTTGAAGGCTGGTTTGGTCAGCATTTATGCCTACAGATCTAAACATCTTCTGAATGTCACAAATTAACGTGTAGATAAACGTTCTCCATAGAATAAGTATATCAAGAAGTTCGCTTTGGACCACTGGACCATTCAACATGACATCATTCAGTGAAACCCCTGATCTAGATTTCATGCTACCATCAAAGACCACCCGCAACTTGGTAGTCAAGCTTTCCTCATTAAAAACTGCATGATGAGCCAAAAAGTAGTTAGACCCATCTAGGACGTTATAGTTTCCAATGTCAACAATTTTAGCATGGCCCAATTCTAAATATTCATCAATGAACCTTTTATATTTTTCTAAATACAATGCATTCTTTTTAAATTTTCTCTCCAGTGTCAAAAATCTTTGGAGGGCTACTGAGAAAGAGTCCCCAAGCTGCAACTCTGCTTTCTTGGCCATTAATGGCATTTTGACAACAAACCTTTTGTCTTGAAGTTGCACTGACTCATTAAAGCAACTCTCAGCTTTTTCAAATTCTATGGAATTTTGCTTAGTTACAGCTTGAGGTATACTCTCAGATAGCCAAAACTGTTCCATCACCTCCTCTAATTTATTGTTATTACAGATGGCAAGATTGACCACACTACTTACACAACCATTACTATTTACAGTGCTTTGAGGAATATTACCAGCAACTGTGTAGCCAAACAAAGTATTTTGTAATACAGGGCCATTCTGAATTTTTACCTGCCCATTCAGCAAAATATTGAAATATATTTCAGCACTTAAAAGTATTGATATGACATCAGTAACATTAAATTTATCATCTGCCAAGCAGATGTTTTTAGGTATCTTCAGCTTTGATATATCAAAGGAATGCTGAGGTAGGTGGGATGTGATGGAATCTACAACATTGCATTTAACATTCAACCTCACATCATTCACTGGAGAGTGTATGATTAAATCAACACATGTATTTATTTTTTGATTTTTGTTTCCAATTCCTACTACATTGCTAGTTTGGAATCTGGTTTTTAGGCCTAACTTTTCTACAAGCTCTGTTGTCACAAAAGAAACTTGGCTTGCGGAATCAAGAAGCCCTCTGACAAAAATATGAGACCCGTGTCGGTCAATAAGTTTAACCCGTATAGTAGGCAATAAAACATTCACTGAAGCATCATGTGAATGCAAGCTAACTGATCGTTCAGTAGCTGGAATGCTGTCTTCATGCAGGAGAGTATTGTGGCCCGCTCTACAGACTTTGCAAGTAAAATTAAATCTACACTTACCGGTGTGACTTTTTAAGCACATAGTGCACAACTTTTTATTTTCAACAAATTTGGTACGGTCTTCTATAGGAGCCGTTTTAAAACGAGGGCATACATGCATAGCATGGTCTGACCCATCGCAGTACAAACATTTGTAGGTACTTTTATTTTTAGTGACAACATTGCTCACTTTGTTTACAACTAATGACTTTTTAGTTTCGGAACTATCCTCAAGCGCCATAGCACGCTTCTCTAAAAACGCCATGAAATCTTCCATTGTTGGAAGCGCTTCTAAATTTCTATCAAGTTGATAGGCCCTACACGTATACTGATCTAACTTCTTTGTTAAAAGAGTGATTAAAAGCATATCCCAATTTTGAATGGGCTGGTCCAAGTTCTTCAACGCATGTAATTGTTGCTGCAGTTGGGATAGGAATGTTCTGATAGCGGTTGCAGTACCCTTCTGCATAGAGGGTAATTCTAGAATGACATTGATGTGATTTGAAATTAACCTTGCTTTGTTGTCAAAGCGCTTCTCCAATAACAGCAGAGCTTCTTTATATGACTGGTTGACAAGAGGCAGATTGATGATGACAGCCAGAGCATCTTCTGTTAAAAACTTTCTTAAGTAAAAGAGCTTTTGCACATCAGACAATGACCTGTTGTTGTCAATAACCGCCATAAACAAATCAAAGAATGGCTTGAATTTAGTGAAGTCCTTCCCGTCAAAGCAGGGTATATCAATGGTTGGTAATTTACACGTTGAAACACTGTGACATTCTGAGACCGATTTTTTACCTATTTGTTTTAAAGAGGCATTAATTTTAGCTAACACTGAATAGTATTGTTCTTCTAATGGACCAACCTGCTCACAGTCGTTTTCATCTATACTTAGGATGTCCAATTGTACCGCTTCATAGCTTTTGAGCGCCGTGATGAGCTTCTCTTTGCGCGCCTCCAGGATATCCACGGTAGCAGACGCAAAACTTATGGGGTCGTTCACAAAAGTCTCAATACGCGTGATTGTAGCCTTGCACTGGCCACGCAGAAGCCGGTGTTTACGCAAAGCTTCCTTGGACTCCGCCATGGTGGAACGTATGTAGGACGTATTATTCTACGATTTATAACACTCCGCGCACTTATACAATTAGGCCGCACTTTGTTTTGTAGAACACCGACGAACTTTGCACTGTTATTGTTATTGACTGAAGATTGAACGAATGACGATGACGTATTAATGAATTTGACCGCAGTTTGAATTTTGGCACAAAATGACACCTGACAGATGCCTGACAGCCTTGAAGTTGAAGTCCTGAAGTTCGTGCTAATTGAGCTTGGTCTATGGATGGTACCAACTCAATCTCACCAACGAACTGAATGAACACTGCTCCGGGCGGCGATCTGCGTCCACGCAGATCTGACAACCAAACGACTCAAACGTGACTCAAATGACGAAAAACAAAATGGTCTCCCTTTCTGAGAGAATTATGAAAATATGCCGGTGTCAGCAAAAAATGCAATCATTGCTTGCAATCCACTTTTCACAGCAAATTTCTTCTTATTTTTAATGCTTTCTGTGCGTAAGCAGGAACTATTGTGTCTTCTTGTCGTTTTGTAGCGAGAAGTTGTAAATTTCTCACAAAAACTTCCACGGCCGGCACTCGAACGATGGCTCCGAGAACACGTTTTGTGGCGATTTATGCACAAAAACACGACCCGCACAACACACACAGGTTTCGAAGGACCACAACGCCTATGTATAATAAAAAGGCGAGAATTTGTTATAATATGGACTGTAATTGATTTTATAATAATTTTTACATTTGAGCACACACCGAAGAGCAAAAAGGTTAGCGTGAAACCGGAAAGAACTATTTGACATCTGTCACATTATAGTTGCCATCTACAAAGTTTTATGTTTGGAAATATTTCTTAACAACTTGTTTTCCTGAAAAATAATGAATATTTAATTTACTGCGTAGAACTTGGTGGTAACCTTAAGCTTTTTCTAGGAAACTGAACAGAAATAGACGAAATCAATAATTTAAACGTTACAACTCAGTTGGTAGAAGCTGTGATCGTTATTGATTCTCAAATAAGGAGAAACATTTAATTTGTCTGATAAGTAAACACTATAGAATACTCAATAACTGTTGGCCTACCACAAGCTCTGTCTCTGGCTCTGATTTTGAGTCTGTGCGATTGCTCACCTGTGTATTAAAAGTCCCAGAATAGCTTTGCCCATAGCTCGTATGTAGATAGTCAAATGTTAATGTACCATCGTCAACATAGTGGTACAATGATGATTGTTATGACTGGGTTGCGTACAAGCGGCACCATTAGCGCAGACATGCGACGCTCAGCTATTGTTTGCGACTGTACATCGTATGTCACGCCTGGATTGATGACGTAATCACTTTTGACACCACCTGTATATTGTATAAGCTGACTATATTATACGTTTTAGTACAAGAATGGATCAACCTGTAGCTGTCCACAAGAAGGATTAAATAAATACAGTTTCGTGGACATTTTAATAAACATTATCTAGCCTTAAATAAAGTGAAGCTTGTACCTACTAGGGAATCAAATCAGTATAATATATTACGGTATAACACAATAAGGTTCTACAGGACAATAATAACATCCAGTAGGCCTACCACAAGCTCTGTCTGGCTCTGTTTCTGGCTCTGGTTTTGAGTCTGTGACTAAATAAATCCTACGACGAAACAGCACACACACATCAGTATAATACTCTGGTGAGCACTCACACAGACTCAAAACCAGACCCAGAGACAGAGCCAGACAGAGCTTGTGGTAGGCCTACTGGTGATTACTCATGCCCCTACTTACGAGACGCTACAGAGCATGAAAACTGTGGGCATATAATTATGCTAAATGTATTGCGTAGTAATAAGCTTGCTTGATATACATATAATTGTACGCGGTATGAAAATGTTCGTCACCTTTTGGTCCCACCAGTCGGTTTTCACTTGCACCAGTGCCTTGATCATGAACACATTTTGACATAATTTGTGACGTTAACTTATCGGTGTATTCTGTCTATTCAGTTTCAAAAGGTATTATGTGATCTTGATACGTTGAACAAATCAATTTGAAAATCAACGAATATTTTCATACCGCCACTGTACTTGAAAGGTAAGTACAAAGAGATTTGAAAAAGTGTCTACCGTTTTTGTCCCGGTACGGTAGACACGCAGACACAATCGTACAATCGTAAGCCTATTTGTAGTAGTGAACTTTCTAGGCTGAGGCAAACAAACATTTCCTATTTCCATCTAAAAACAGATATCGGAACTGGCAGCCCGTTCGACGTAATGTTTTTGCCCTTCAGAATCCTTCTAACATCCCTATTTATAACCACCCAAATAAATTTAGCGTTTTATCTCCGTCGCCCTAGGTTTTCCATCGGGGGTGAAGTGTTTCCACCCTGGTATCGAATCCTTGGGCTTAGATTGAGAATAGGAATAAGAATAACGTTTATTTCCAAACAAACAAAACATACAGTTATTTGTTACACCTATTACTATATAGTACTAATGCCATTAGTAGTAAACTGATGTGCATTAAACTTGTATTAATAAAAAAGATCATGTTAACTTATATAAAAAAAGTTAAAAAATGTATATAAATATGTTAATTTAAGTTCAGTTAATAAAGGCTTAATAATAATAATGCCATTAGTACTAGTAATAATTGAATAAGAAGAGTGTATTTTTTACGAGGAACACAGTTAATAATGAATAAATAAATACTGTGGAAAATCCACACAACACTATCTAGCCCCAAATTAAGCAAATTTTGTACTATGGGAACTAGTTAACTGGTATAATAATGTACTTTTATAATATTTTTTTGTACTACATATTTAGTATACATTATAACACCTAGACAGAGAACAAACTAACATGCATTCACCATATACATTTTTGTTCTCGGTGGTGATTGAACCCACGACCTACGGCGCAGAAGAGTGGTTAACAACTGGACTGAGAGGCAAGTTAGTCAGCTCAAAAATTTATGTGTATGCCAGTGCTCTAAAACGGTGAAGGAAAACATCGTGAGGAAACCGGCATATCGTAGAACCTAAAAAGTTCGCAATTATGTGTCAAGTGCACGAAAGGAGCCTCTTTGAGGCGCACTTAAAACCCTTTCACCACACTTGGTTCAAAAGAAGATGTAGGTACCCTACTTTATCTGGTGCGATGTGGACTAGATGGGTAGCGATGTTGACACAACCTTTGGTAAGATTTGTTATTCCCTTTTTAGGTCGAGGGATTCTATTTCCATGTCTTTAGATTTTATGACTGCTCCTTATCAAAGATCTTGTTACCGTACTTACATGAGAAAACCTTTTGTGGACATGTTTCATATATATTTTTAATTTAGATATCTTTTTTACGTGTTCCTATTCTGAGAATATTCCGATTGGAATTTGGTAGACATGATAATCTGAGTTGAGCCTACTCAATAATAGTTAGACCGTCTGACCCAAATAGGTCACCACTTCCATGATATTGCTCCTAGCATCGTCTACTGTAGGCCTACCACAAGCTCTGTCTGGCTCTGTCTTTGGCTCTTGTTTGTAAGTCTATGTGAGTGTTGACTAATTAAATCCTATTACTCACACAGTATAATATACTGGTGAGCACTCACACAGACTCAAAACTCTGGTTTCTGACTCTGGCCAAAGACAGAGCCAGACAGAGCTTGTGGTAGGTCTACTGGTGATTTTGTGGGTACGAGCATTATCAACAGAATGTTCATTGCTTTCCACCAGTGGACTTCTTCGGAAAAACTTTTTTTAAAAAGGTTTTCCGTTCAAAAAGTATGTTTTGTAATGAGAATGATGTTGGTTTAACTGATTGGCTGCGGTTTTGTTTTTCGTAATTAACACGATACGTATTGAATATTTAACAAACACAACAAGTTACTGGATATTTTTGTATATTTCCCAAAGCCCCTACAGCCAACATTCACACCATTCTAATAATAAACTAATTTATAAATAATCATAAGTTTTACTTTTCATAAGTATAACATACCTGCTTACTTTCAGAAGAACATGCCAGTTTCATACGAAAATGCTTCAAAGAGCTGGCAGCCAATAGCTTGGTTATCCCACCATGCTTCCTTTACATAATAATAAAATAAGGAAGCTCCAGTGGTGTGGCAATCCAACTGAGTGAGGCAGGCAAAACAGAAATATTTATAAGCAAAGCAAGTCCTTACAAATACAAAGTAACATAACAAAGCAAGTTGCCCTTATCCGTATCATCCACACTATGATGCTCTCAATAATATCCGACTACTTGACCTCTTGTCCACCGCCAGCACGTCCGAAGGTCGACCTATAATTATTGCTAGCCATATTGGACGCCGGGGTTTTTTCATTTTCCCTAGAATGGCTAAGAACGCTCAATGCCAGACGCGACTTTGGAGCGACCAGCAAATACCAGATATAACACTATTATTGTATCCTGTCGTCTCAGTTTTGAATTAGTACTGCAAACCAGATAGATAAGCAATGAACTTAGTGCACCTGAAGTACACTAAGTTCAACCTGAAGTGCTTTTTGTGGGTACAAAAAGGGTTTAGCAAGCACATAAAGTCTTAATCAAAAGACAGTGCATCAGTAAAGACTTTCAAACTCTTAGGGGTTAAATCGCACCGCATCGCGTTGAGTTTTCTTCAAATGACAGATTTTATTCTGACACCTTTCTAACCCTGGTGCGGCTATTTCAATAACACTAAACACACACATCGTGCAAATGGGTCATACGCATACCGAAGCGTTCAATCTGCGTTTCGGTGAGGAGCACAATGGTGATCACAGTTTCGATTTTCTAGATGTTAGTATCGTAGAAAGTATCCTAAAATTTTCGAAAATATGTGTCAATTGCACGAAAGGAGCCTCTTTGAGGCGCACTTAAAATCCTTTCACCACACTTGGTTCGAAAGAATCAGTGACACGATAAGAAGAAGAAGATGTTGGTTCACATTGGTTCGTCTACTGCTTGCAAATTGCAGATTTCCACTATGGACGCCACGGCAGATGCTGGTTGTTCGTTTAAAAATGACGTGATATAGGCCGTCTATATAAATCGCGTAATAAAGTCGCGTCCGACGCTACCTTCAGCTCCGGCCATATCGCAGATTAGATATTGGAATATTGGGATAACTGGCGTTTTCGGTTATCCGGGGCAAGTGTTTAGGGCGCGTTTATTGGACGAGCTCGTACGGAATGGGTTGATCTAGTGTTTGTTTGATGGATTTCCGATCTTTGTGGTTAACGAATTAATTCTAGGACTGTAGTTACTAAGTTATATTAATAACGCATCTCTATTGTTCAATCCACACCCACTGATATTATATTTTGCAGGAGGCTTCTTCTTCTTATCGTGTCACTGATTTCGAACCAAGTGTGGTGAAAGGATTTTAAGTGTGCCTCAAATAGGCTCCCTTCGGGCACTTGACACATATTTTCAAACTTTTTAGGTTCGAACTAACTCTTTAGGAAGCTGACTAGTAGGTAATAATTTTTAAATCTTTGAAACGTGACAGAAATAAAGATCCTACAAAAATCACAATCATCAATATTAGCCCTTGAACCGAATCAAAGCCTCTCAGTTGACTAGCCTCTCAGTTCAGTTGGTATAGTAGCTTTGCCTTCTGCGCCGCAAGTCGTGGGTTCGATCCCCACCGAGAACAAATATTTGTGTGGTGAACTCAGATGTTTGTTCTCTGTCTGGGTGTTGTATTATATTCTAAGTATGTATTTACAAAAAAAAATGTATCCATCTAGTTCCCATAGCTCTGCTTAACTTGGGTCTAAATAGTGTTGTGTGAATTGTCCACAATATTTATTTATTTATTTTATTTAAAGCCACAACTAGCGCAGTAGGCAGACCCAACTGAGGGCAGTCAACAGGCCACACGTTCGATATAATCACATGTTAGTAGAGCCTTGTCTCGGAATAAGTATAGCCTACAAAGGTAAGTAGCATGTAGAGAAGGCTTAGCGGCGCTTACGGTCGCAATCGCGCCGCGTGATTTACGAGACAGGGCGCATGTGTCGCGATACGATTACACATTACGTGTCGCGGGTAGGGTGACTGTCTTATACCATACACTTGGGATAGTCTCATTTGTTTAGTGTGTAATTGCTTAAGTTTATCTACTCGTATTTAAAAAATAATAACAATGAAAAATACTAGTAATTATAGTATTTGGAAACAATGTAAATTTCTCACGCCTAGATAATAGATCAAAAACGTCATAAGGTTTTGCTTGATTTTTAGCCAATTAATAAAAAATACTAAATTTTAATTATGATGATTGAAGGTTAGGCGTGATACTATTTTAACTCATTAATTTAGACTAACCAATTATTTGCATCAGTTTATATGTATGATTAATAGAAAATAAAAACAAAAAGACAGAAACATTTAACTGACATAAATACATACGTTAACAATAGAAAATGGTAAATAAAATATGCCAAATAGGCCCTGACTCAGCTTTTTGCTGCATGACCAGGCATTCTACTATGCCAAATATTGTGAACAAAATAATAGTATTTTCGCCATCGAACCTTACATTTGCTTGTTATAAATAAAACAAGGAATTCCTTCTCTTTGTTCTAGACAGTCATGGTCCCCCTAGTCACCGGCGGAAACTGTAAAATGTAAGGTGACACAAATTACTGTTCCTATTTAATAATGTACCGTCTCGGAGCGTTTTGAGAGGCGCGTCTTACGTGCCATAATTAGCTACACGGTATAACAACGCTGCCAACTTGTTTGCGTAAAATTCTTCACGAGCTGTTTTAGTCGTAAGATATTGTCACAACATTTCCTTGAACAAGTAAAGCTTTTTATGTTATTTAGCATGGAACGAGTAATGTTTTTTGTTAAATTAATTAGTGAAAGTGCTTTTTGTGGGTACAAAAAGGGTTAACAGGCACATAAAGTCTTAATCAAAAGTATTTGTAGCGCACCTTAATTCTGTGTGACAAACTTTTTAGGTTGCCTTTTAGTGCTAAGACTAGACGTGCCCTCCAAAGCACGGGAACTCTCAGATATTAATAGCACTAGTGATCGACAAAAACGGCTTCATATAACCAAGCTACTCACGAAAGCTTGATTGGATAAAGCTATGATTATAGTAACTAGAGCGGAAAAATCCCTGAAAAACAAAAATCATCGTCCACCTAACTTAACTTAAGAGCTTTTTACAAGCTGTATCGGAAAAATAAACGGTAAAATTCCACAGAAATACCTTCTAAACGATTAAAACGTATTTTCAGTGCATTTTAAAAGCAATGAATCCCATTCTAGCAGTATCTATTTAAAAGCTGACCGAGAAGCCATTTAGCGAAGCACATAACGCTACTTAACATCCTCTACGTGTCGGATGCCACATATTTTACGTTTTCATTTCCGTGCGCAACGCCTGCATCGTATTTCAAGCAGGTTTCTTAACCGGTGACCTGTGAACGAGGTTTTTTACTGCTGATATCATGGTTCTGAAGATATCCACTGAACATAGAGCTTCCTCTATATAATATAGAAATAATGATTTAAAGCTTCTGTTTCAACTACCATGGCCATGGGGATGATCACCACTCATGTGAGCCATAAATGATTATTCCATCAGCTAGTTACACAAACAAATACCCTGTATCTTTATGTCACTTCTTCTTCTTATCGTGTCACTGATTCTTTCAAACCAAATGTGGTGAAAGGATTGTGTGTGCACCTCAACGAGGCTCTTTTCGTGCACTTATTTTCGATCTTTATAGGTTCTACGACATGTCGGTTTTCTCACGATATTTTCCTGACGCTTGCATAGTGTACCTACCTACATACATTTTTGGGCAGGATTGAACCCCCTACCTTAGGATCGGAAGGCAAAGCCACTACCACTAGGCCACCAGCTCTATGTCACTTAGTTAAAGTAATTTTTCGTTCACCTTGTAATGCTGAAAATCTCCTAGTTACGGGGTAGGAAGATAAGAAACACTTATATTACAAAAGTTTTTATTTGTGCTTTATTCGGTTAACAAACATAGAAAAATATTAGGTTCTAATTATTCTAAGGGGCCCGCTATGTCCCTAGGCTTCTTCGGATCCTTGAGAACTTATTAGGTGCCTATAACTTATTACTATCTAAACTTATTGTCCGTAACTAGAAATATCTTGGGTTGGTGACCTGCCTGCCTCGAATTCGGTTTGGCTACTAATAAGGAGTTGCGTTAGTTTATCCTACAGTGGTTGAACAGGATTAGGTCCGTCGTAAGGGTATCTGGTCCGTGGGAGGACGGTGTGATAGTGGCAACAGGGAACAACGGCGGGCCTTAGGGCGCCGAAGATAGCGGCCGCAGCCGGTGTGTTGGTGCTTCCACGAGCACCTTGACTAACCTCGGAGGCTGAGATCTAACCAATATCACGTTCGCAAGTCGGTAGCGGGCTCGGAACGGAGCTGGCGTGGGCAAATGCGCGCTGGTCCTTCAGCCGAAGTTTCGACCACGGGGAGTGACAATCGGTGCTCCCTTGCCGAAGGGACGAGTGCCAATATTCAGAGCCTGGGGCCCGTATGCGGCAGGAGTCTCCAGGAGCTACCAGACGGCCTCTACTGATCACGAGAAAAGGGAACAATTTAGTATCGGCACTTTACAAAAACACTGAACTCGCTCGCTTCCAGGAATATTCGACTCACTTGAGGCTGCTAAATATTATGCGTAGGGTATATCTTTATCCACCACGGGACAATAAAATCGACAGAAATCTGTTAAATAAGATAACGAAGAATCAATTCGGCTTTCAATGGGTCGTTGCTCTCTCTGTCAGCCAGCTGTTTCAAAAATCCAGACCATAGACTCGAGTAGAGCGATTCGCGCTAGCGATCTTATAATCGATTTTCAAATGAAATCGATGGAGAGAAAAAAACAAACGAATCGGCCCGAATTCAGCCGTGAAAAGGCGGACGGAGGTCTAGGACGAATGCATAACGTTTTGAAAATCCTGTATCCTGTAAAAACAGGGCACATTCTCGTAACAATGGCAATATGTTAGTAGGATAATCGATTCTCGATACTCGATGGCGATCAATAGACAATCCCTCGGATCGACAAACTCCTATTCGCAATAGACAGTCTGTGGCACGTCGCGCCGGCATGTTGCCAGCTCCCGGTTTGCGGTTACCCTAAACTCAACTGCGCAATATCGACCGCCAACTCGGATCGTCATTATTTTACTATGAACAAGACCGTATGCTCAGATATGGAATCGCGTAAGCATTTTACGACGTAGTAAGTATTCAATGATGGATAATATGGAGGTATAAACAATTAAATGGGCTCTCGGGGTTGGGTGTCAAGCCGACTCACCTAACCCTTAGTGTGGACCGTACTGAGCGGGCAACCCCGAACCAGCTGTTGTAAATAAGATAACTACGAACAAAAATCATGTCTTCAAGCTCATGTGATAATAAAATAATATGTTTTGTGGACACTGTGACAGAAGGACTGATGTTTCCGTCGCACGGCGCCGAAGGCGACGTGCGAAAAAAAAAAATAATGCGGAGCCGTTCCATTTGGCGATGTTCTGATATAAAAACTATCTCGCTGAAAGGAAGCTTCAAATTGAATGGCGGGAACGTTTGAAAAGGTATGAGTTTATTCGATCGTTACCTACTATGGGGTTTACCTATTAGAAATCGGGTGTTACAGCACCCCCTTTCCCCCGTAAGAATTCACGCAGGGAATTCGTAGGACGCCCTCGTCCTTTCACTCCTCGCGAGGTATAATATTTAAGGTTATGTGTAAAATTTATTGTAAGAGGTAGTAAATACCGATGATAATTGTAGCAATAAACGGGTAAATGATTAAGTAAGTGGTATTTTAGTACATCCCTCCCCGGCAAACTATCTATGGATTGATCTTCAGATCGACTTGGAATAGCGTAGCTAGATATTCCAGGCCAGAAAATCGCGGGCAGTACCGGTCGATTCTTGTCGGTGTGTCACCTGGCAATATTGGGCCGGTTTTAGCGGTACTGTATACCTAATTGTTTCACAACGATTAAAAATGTGGCGGGACTTGCCTTGATAATCATGTGGGGAGGGAAAAAAAATAAAAAATAATTACCCGAAAACTGGGGTAAAATAATGTAGGTGGTATAACCGTGATAAGGAAGTGCATGCTTGCACCGGTTGCAAAGTCCACAGACTCGATAAGTTAGTAATCGCTACAGATGAAAATATATAAAAAAAAAAAAAATAGAACAAAAAAACATGGTATAGTAACTATATAAGTAATGGAATATCCTAACTAAAAAATACATTTAAACCAGTTGGTGTTCGTTAAACGTAGGTTCCTATAGTCGCCTCATACGACACGCTTGGAATGAGTGAAAGCGGCTGGCTTATTCTACTTCCCCGGGCCAGCACAGGGACGGATTCAGTTCTGGTTACAGTCTAAATTTTTAAAATCTTTGATATGCCACTTGCCGATGAGTTTGCCAGTGGCGTCCTCTAGCTCATAGACTAACGGGGATAGTTTACGTATAACCTTGCATCGTTCGTATTTAGGAGCTAATTTCGCTGCGAAATATTTGTGAGCCGCGCTCTGTTTGTATGTACGTTTCCACACTACGTCTCCAACGTCAAACGAAATCTCTCGGCGTCTACGGTTATAGTATTTTGCGTTTTGAACGTGAGCTTTTTTTAATGAATCTTGTACACGTGCGAATATATCCTTCAGCGGTCCCAAACTTGTGGCGTAGCTATCCCGGGATTTGAATATTAACTCATCGATATCTTGGAAATCCTTATAAACACTGCCGTCGACGACGGCTTCTCTACCGTGCACTAGCATAAATGGAGAAAATAGAGTAGTTTCATTTACAGAAGTATTGATCGCGAACTGCACCTTATGCACGTTCACGTCCCAGGACCTGTGGTCATTTTCAACGTATGACGACAGGGCTGTCATGATAGTACGGTTATACCGCTCTACCGTATTTACCTGAGGGCAATAAACCGGACCTAGGTGCACCTGTGGTATATTATATTTAGTATACAATGCTTGGACTTCGTGGCCTACAAATTGGGAACCGTTGTCGGAAAGTATGGTTTGGGGAATACCGTGTACTAGGAATACATGATCTTCGAGTCGCTGAGCTATGACCTTCCCAGTGGCTCGACGCAGGGGGAATATTAGACAGTACTTAGTAAAACAGCACACCACGACCAATAGATAAGTGTTTTGCTGCCGCGACATCGGCAGTGGGCCAACTAAATCAATACTGACGCACTGGAACGGTCGGGAGCAGACCTTGGGTTCCCCCATAAAACCGGGAGTTGCTTGGTTACTGTGTTTGTATGCATTGCAAGTAGGGCAGGATTTAACAAATTCTACGGTATCTTTATACATACCCGGCCAAAAGTACCTTAGTTTCAAGCGTTTATAAGTTTTCGCTACACCGAGATGAGCAGCGATCGGTTCAGAATGGTTATCAGTAAGGATTCCTACTCGATGTTCCGAGGGAACTACCTCCTTCCACTGGAAATCGCCACTGAGCTTGTTACTACTTTTAGTAAACCTATACAGCCTACCACCTATAACCTGAAAGTTGGGACACGCTCGTGGCTTGTCTGTGCAGCGCTTAACGATATTGGTGAACCAAGCGTCGGTCGAGTTTTCGGTGTCGATGGCGGACACGGGTACGGATCGGGATAAAGCATCTGGTACTACATTCTGGACACCTCTCCTATGTTCGACGACTAGGTTAAAGGGCGATAGTCTACACCCCCACCGCGCTAAGCGTCCTGTGGGGTTCTTGAGGTTCAGAAACCACTTGAGACTAGCATGGTCGGTTATCACACGAACCGGTTTGCTGCCTTCGATGTAGGGGCGGAAGTGCTCGACCACATGTACGACGGCTAAAGCCTCCCTTTCTGTGGCGGAGTAGTTTCGTTCAGCTGGTGACAGGGAACGGCTACAATAAGCTATAGGATGTTCTTGACCGTCAAGGTCTTGAGTAAGCGTCCCTCCAATCCCGAAATCGGAGGCGTCGCAGTGTACCGAGAATGGTAGAGAGAAGTCCGGACACGACAGGACAGGAGCCGTGGTAAGGGCTAATTTTAAATTGTTAAAGGCTTTATCAGCTTCGGGTGTCCACTCGAAAGGGGGAGCTCCCTTACGAGTAGAAGTAAGTGAATTTAGGGGTCCTGCTATATGGCTAAAATTTTCTATAAATCGTCGGTAGTAGGAAGCGGTGCCCAGGAAGCGCTTGACGTCTTTCCGGCAAATGGGTGTGGGGAAGTCTACGATTGCTTTCACTTTATCCGGGTCCGTACGCAGGCCATACTCGTCGACAACGTGCCCTAGGTACTTTAATTGTTTCCTAAAGAATTGACATTTGCCCATGTTAATAGTGAGCCCAGCATCGCGTAGGCGATCCTTTACTCTACGTAGTAGATTGACGTGATCATCGAAGGTATGAGAGATTATGATAATATCGTCGAGGTAGATGAACACTTTATTGTCGAATTCAGGACCAAACAATTTATCCATCAATCGCTGCTGCGTGCTGCCCGCGGACGTAAGGCCGAAGCACATCCGGGTGTAGTGGAAAAGACCGCGTCCCATTACGGTGAAGGCGGTCCTCTCCCTGGACTCCATGGAGTCCAACGGGATCTGGTGGTATGCCGCTTTCAGATCTATGGAGGATAGGTATTTAGCGTTCCTGAGTTGATCCAGTATATGGCTGATGTAGGGGAGTGGGTAGGCATCATGCTTCGACACCTCGTTCAGCTTCCTGCTGTCCAGGCAGAAACGGAAGGTACCGTCGGATTTCGGAGCTAGAGTCACCGGGCTGCTCCAAGCACTGTTGCTGGGCTCGATGACACCGTCCCTTAGCATCTGGTCGACCTGCCTGTTAACTTCGGCTAGCTTCTCTGGGGACATCACGTAGTAGCGTTGTTTGATCGGAGGGTGATCTCCGGTGTCGATCTTGTGGGTCACGAGGTGTGTCATTCCTAGGCCCCTCTTCTCGGCGGAAATATCATCAAACTGGCGCATGATCTCGCGTGCCTGACTCCGTTCTCCTTCATCCAAAGAATCAAAATCTCTTAAAAACCTGTCTGTCGTAGCAATAGTATCTACCTGTTCTGTCGGAGAGAAGTATTCACTGTCTTTTAACAGCGAAAGCACGTCGGGCGCTATGTTAAATTCCTTCCAAAAATTTATCCCGAAAATGAGCTCAGTAGATACCCCCGGAACTATGTAAAACTTGATAATAGCCGTTCTCTTCGCGACCGTAACCGGCAAAAGTATGTAGCCGGTTACGGGGGCGAACGAATCGTTAGCGGTTTTAATAAAATGTAGGTCACTGGATTTATGTACAGAAACCAGGTTATCAAAATGCCTGATTGCGTCCCTGCCTATGATAGAAATTTCAGAACCAGAGTCCATTAGTCCCCTGTATTCGAGATCGTAGATATTTATAGTAAGATAAGGGCGTCTATCGTTGGTTTTTATTTCGTGAACCAGCGGCGGCGAGGATCGCACCTCCGAAAAGAAACGTTTGATGTATTGCAACCAGTTTTTCCACTCATCGGTATGACTGTCCCCCCCTGGAGATGTTTTCTGGTGCCGCTGGTCCACCCTATCTAGTTTTTTGGTACCGCAGAACCAGAAGCTTTGTCGGCGGAGCATTTGGGACAAGTTTTGAATGTGACGTCCTTCTCTCCACAGCGGTAGCATATGAAGCAAAAGGGTGCCCTGCAAGTGGTCAAGCTGTGTCCTTTAACTCTGCAGCGGACGCAGAAGTCCCCCTCGAGCTGCACCGAGGCCACCCTGGGTCCAGTATTGTTAGATAAATTTTTGTAGCTTAGGTCGGGTGCTAAACATAGGTTGCCACCCCTGGGTGGTTCTGCGAAACCTTCTGAGCGCTGCTTAGCGTTCTCCAGAAGCCTGCACTTCCTTTTCAAGTCTGCCCACGTCCCCACGGGGCTCAAGGCTAGTTGAGTTGTGTAGAAAGGTCTAACATTATAAAGAACAATATTTAGCTTCTCCTCATCTGAGATAGGTTTTGATAATCGAGTAAAGAAATTCTGCATTACACTTAGATAGTTAATGATGCTTTCATCCCGACCCTGGGTCCGCGCCCTAATCTCCTGCATGAGCCTGTGATCATAATCAAACGGTAAGTATTCTTCAAGTAGTACTGACTTCAGTTCGGACCAATTCCTAACATCCAGACTGACTGCACGGTACCAACACAGTGCTTCATCAGTGAAGAGTTCTGCTGATGAGTTGAAGAGTCGAGTATCAGAGATACCCCGGGACAGACATAATTCCTCTAGCCGTTGTAAGAAAGCCTTTACACATGATTTACCATTGAATTTGAGATTTAGTGTATGTATAGCTGAATATTTATCACAACTGGCACGGCCAGTTGGCTTTACCTCTGTCTCAGGGACCGAACCAGGGTTTTCCTCACAATTCTCAAAAGCTTCAGGGGGAGGTGAGGGTGATGCGACACTACTCTTGAAATTGCAAAAGATATTATCTAACCTTCTCAATAACCGGTCCAAGCGTTCCTGTATATTGTTATACGTTGACACTTGATCATTTCCCTCAGAGGGCATGGTCAAACGACCGAATCGATGAAACAAATGGTGGCCCAAGGCTTGGACTCTGTTTAGGATCTTAAGGGAGCATGGTTTGAGCCCTGCACCTGCAACCAGGTCAGTGAGACTTTCGAGTTTAGTACGAATGGTAGAAAGTTCAGAAGAAATATCAAACTCAGTAGACACCACCTCATCTGAAGGGATTTCCTTGTTCAGGGTTCGAACCTGCGCTCTTAGCGCGACGAGGGTTTCCCCCACTGGCGTAGCGCCTCGGATTTTTACCTCATACTCCAGCTCATCCTTCAACAACACATTGAAAGCTATGGGCCTTTCCTCCAACATTATAATTGAATGTAGTAAGTAGAATCTCAAAATATTAAAGTTTAAAAGAAAAAAAAACTATCAGACTATGGCTGTTCCAAGCAACTGAGTATTAGTAGGACCGAATTCTATAAAGCTTACAGGTATATAACTGATTGTGACTACAGATTGACAATGAAGATGTAAATGAATGTAAGAAATGTATGAGTAGGAAAACAATAACAAACTAAATAATAATCTTCAAAAAATATAACAATCTGAGAGCAAATCACTGTAGTATTTGACCTATTAGCAGTAGCACTGATCACAGTTCTTATTTGGGAGCCAGAATCTAACTAAAGGCTAAAAAAAATAAGGGCCATTCCCGAGTTCGAGGCAGTTTCTTACTGAGCTTATTTTGACCAGAAAAAAGATGAAATTTACCTTTCAATCGCAAGATCACCAGTCTCAATGTTCGGGCGCCATAATGTAATGCTGAAAATCTCCTAGTTACGGGGTAGGAAGATAAGAAACACTTATATTACAAAAGTTTTTATTTGTGCTTTATTCGGTTAACAAACATAGAAAAATATTAGGTTCTAATTATTCTAAGGGGCCCGCTATGTCCCTAGGCTTCTTCGGATCCTTGAGAACTTATTAGGTGCCTATAACTTATTACTATCTAAACTTATTGTCCGTAACTAGAAATATCTTGGGTTGGTGACCTGCCTGCCTCGAATTCGGTTTGGCTACTAATAAGGAGTTGCGTTAGTTTATCCTACAGTGGTTGAACAGGATTAGGTCCGTCGTAAGGGTATCTGGTCCGTGGGAGGACGGTGTGATAGTGGCAACAGGGAACAACGGCGGGCCTTAGGGCGCCGAAGATAGCGGCCGCAGCCGGTGTGTTGGTGCTTCCACGAGCACCTTGACTAACCTCGGAGGCTGAGATCTAACCAATATCACGTTCGCAAGTCGGTAGCGGGCTCGGAACGGAGCTGGCGTGGGCAAATGCGCGCTGGTCCTTCAGCCGAAGTTTCGACCACGGGGAGTGACAATCGGTGCTCCCTTGCCGAAGGGACGAGTGCCAATATTCAGAGCCTGGGGCCCGTATGCGGCAGGAGTCTCCAGGAGCTACCAGACGGCCTCTACTGATCACGAGAAAAGGGAACAATTTAGTATCGGCACTTTACAAAAACACTGAACTCGCTCGCTTCCAGGAATATTCGACTCACTTGAGGCTGCTAAATATTATGCGTAGGGTATATCTTTATCCACCACGGGACAATAAAATCGACAGAAATCTGTTAAATAAGATAACGAAGAATCAATTCGGCTTTCAATGGGTCGTTGCTCTCTCTGTCAGCCAGCTGTTTCAAAAATCCAGACCATAGACTCGAGTAGAGCGATTCGCGCTAGCGATCTTATAATCGATTTTCAAATGAAATCGATGGAGAGAAAAAAACAAACGAATCGGCCCGAATTCAGCCGTGAAAAGGCGGACGGAGGTCTAGGACGAATGCATAACGTTTTGAAAATCCTGTATCCTGTAAAAACAGGGCACATTCTCGTAACAATGGCAATATGTTAGTAGGATAATCGATTCTCGATACTCGATGGCGATCAATAGACAATCCCTCGGATCGACAAACTCCTATTCGCAATAGACAGTCTGTGGCACGTCGCGCCGGCATGTTGCCAGCTCCCGGTTTGCGGTTACCCTAAACTCAACTGCGCAATATCGACCGCCAACTCGGATCGTCATTATTTTACTATGAACAAGACCGTATGCTCAGATATGGAATCGCGTAAGCATTTTACGACGTAGTAAGTATTCAATGATGGATAATATGGAGGTATAAACAATTAAATGGGCTCTCGGGGTTGGGTGTCAAGCCGACTCACCTAACCCTTAGTGTGGACCGTACTGAGCGGGCAACCCCGAACCAGCTGTTGTAAATAAGATAACTACGAACAAAAATCATGTCTTCAAGCTCATGTGATAATAAAATAATATGTTTTGTGGACACTGTGACAGAAGGACTGATGTTTCCGTCGCACGGCGCCGAAGGCGACGTGCGAAAAAAAAAAAATAATGCGGAGCCGTTCCATTTGGCGATGTTCTGATATAAAAACTATCTCGCTGAAAGGAAGCTTCAAATTGAATGGCGGGAACGTTTGAAAAGGTATGAGTTTATTCGATCGTTACCTACTATGGGGTTTACCTATTAGAAATCGGGTGTTACAACCTACACATAAAATAAATGTAAGCATATAAATACTTACACCAACGACACACATTCACACACCCTTTCACTAACTCACAAACACTATAATTCCGTCGTTTCCGTTATTTGGTATTTGTTCAACTTGTCTGCTCTTTATAGTAATGGCTGAAAATCAGCGTTTTGCTCTCGAGCAAAGCATATGCGCTCAGCTATTCCCATGTCGTTTAGCTGTAACACGAACACCATTTTCATTTATTTAAATAGTTTATACTGTAGTTGTATTTTTAGTTATAAGTATGCTTGGATTTTATATTTTCCTTGTTATTTGTTTCGTGTGTGTTTATTTTCTAGGCAAATACATTCTTTATCTATCTATTTATCTATCTACTTACGAGTGAAAATCTACGTCTTTTGCTTTGTTTTCAAAATCAATGGGTAAGGGTAAGGTTTGGATAGGCCGACGCATCCAAATAGTACACAAACAAAGCGTAGTACGGAGCAGTAATAAAGCGTTATTTGTACACCAAAGTCTGAATACATAATTAATTTAAGTAAATTTAAAAATCCCTTTTCACGCATCAATATCGTGAAACCAGAAATTAATAAACTGCGACTAAATAGGCGCGGGGGCATCCGCCGCAGCATAAATAAATTTGCAAAATTCGAAAATATCGCCTGCGTGAATTACAGCCCAATTTGATGCCTTCAGCGGGAATCCCGGCCCTGTTTCATGAAAACTGTACGGTCTGCAAATTACATAACACAAAGTAGTAAAATCTTTTAAATTTACCTAGATTTTTAACGACTTAGAGCTTCCTACACACATGTTTTTAGTTATTGCAAACCCCTTTCGATTTTCCCTAACGCTCTTCTCGCTGACTGGTAGAACAAAGCTGTTGGCTGCAAAGTTTGGAAACTTCTGGGAAGACTTTTAAGAAACTGTTCTGTCCTTGAGTAAAAAAAACTTCTAAGAATTGAGCAAAAGCGGGTTGAAGAAAAAAAACTAAGGACTGGAGTTCCTTTGGTAAAATACTTCACTGATCCAAAAAACTCGTTTCTTTCTCATACCCATATTGTGGAATAAGCTTCCACCAGAGGTGTTCCCTCTTAAATTGAACATGGACAGCTTCAAGAAAAACGTTAAAAAACTCCTTCAGGGTAGGCAACGCAACAACAGCACCCTTGGTGTTGTTGGTGTCTATGGGCGACGGTGACCGCTTACCATCAGGTGGGCCTTTACATTATTATTATTATTATTATGTGCCCTCCGGGTCTGGGTCCGGGTTACTATTATTATGGGCCTTTACATAAAAAAAAACTTAGTTGTAAAAATGAGTCAAATTGGTGCAGAGTTCTGAGCTTTATTTAAAGTTATTTTGAGTGTCAGGAACAGGGCCCAGAAGTCCACAATAGAGGCTGATTGATGGCTGAATTTAAACGCCGTTTCCCGAAAGCCTGATTAATAGTGAGTGGTGGACATCGGACTATGGTTTCTTTATCTCATTAGTAGGGATTTGTGTTCCGTACAGCACTGCACTACAGCACATAGACCTGTGTTCAATGACCCTTGGTTCGTATACATTCTAATGCAACTGACTGTACCTACTATAGGAATCGGAAAAACAACAGTTTTCCGATTCTGACTGGCCTTTCAGCTCAGTTGGTAATAGCTCTGCCTTCTGTGTCGTAGGTCGTGGGTTCGATCCTCATCGTGAACAATTATTTGTGTGGTGGACACAGATGTTTGTACTCTGTCTGGGTTGTTATATTGTATTCTAAGTATGTATTCACAAAAAGGTATGTATTTAAGTATTATATCAGTTATCTGGTTCCCGCAGAACAAGCTCTGCTTAATTTGGGGCTAAATAGTGCGGTTTGGATTGTCCACAATAATAATGTATTTATTTCTATATAAGTCCGTATACTATAATAGGCTGATGATGATGATGCATTGTTATGCATTTTTCAAGGCATTTTATTTACAAATCTCTAATATCTTATACCTTTAAACGAGAAAATCTTGTATATATATATGTATATATATATATACAAGATTTTCTAAGAGATAAGTCTTTTGAGGTGGCGGCTGTAGGTCTTTGGAATGCGCTCCCTATTGACATCAAAAAGGCTCCCAATAAGTCAGCTTTTAAGCGTCTGGTTTATGAGCATTTCCTGAAGCAGATCTCATCGGACTTTAACTAATAAGTATTGTACCTTGTTGTTAATTTTAATACCTAAGCTTTCCTTTTTTTTATGTAAGCACGCCAACGCCATTCCTACCTCTAAGGTTGGCAGGTAGAAAATGCTTAAAGCATTAAGCCCACCTTTTGTACATAGCATTAAGTTTTGTGCAATAAAGAGTTAAATAAATAAATAAATATATATATATATATTTAGGATCTCGGAAACTGAGCCAACAATTTTCATGAAATTAAGTATACAGGGGTTTTCGGGGGCGATAAATCGATCTAGCTAGGTTTCATTTTCAGAAAAGACCCGGGTTAAAAGTTATTTTAATAATAAAAAAATTTAGCGCCATCTCTTGTCGAGTAGTCGAAATCACGAATTAGTGTCACGGAGAACGCCATCTATTGAACTTCTACGTAAACACTCGACACTAAAGTTCCCGAAATTTTCATGAAAATTAGTGTACAAAAATATTATAAAAAAACCGAGCAAAGCTCGGGCACACCAGCTCGTTGGTTTTAAAATGAGAAGGTTACAAATAAAACATTTTGCTACCGTAGAGGGAGAATTAGATATAAATACAGAAAATATGGTAACAAGTTTGTTTGCCAATAACAGCAAGGTAACTTTGGTTCAACAGTTTTGCAAGGATGTAAATATTTGGAAAGCAAACAGATTTTCCAGTGGAAATCGAAATGGTTAATGTCAACATACCCGGCGACTGTTGACAACTACCGCAGTTCGGACTGTAGACGTTAAAAAGCGGCGACCGTTATAAAGCGGCTGATTGTCGACCGTCACAGGCACGTGAAGCATGTAAATGAGAATAAAAAAATATTGAATACAAATCTCTTCTCCATTAAGCTAAGTTATTTGATAGAACAAGCATATTGCCCACCTGATGTTAAGTGGTAACCATCGCTTGTAACAAAGCATTACCTTGTAGATCACGCACATCAGTAACATGCCCTGCGATGCACTGCCCTGCGACCTTCAATTTAAAGCTTACTGAAGTTACTTTGTTTTGTGTAATGTGAAATTATGGTCACGTGGAACTGGCACCTAGACCCACTTAGCTTTAAGATAATATCTATCAAAGTATTAGGTATACTTTTAACGTCTATTTGTCTCTCATTTCATTGTAATCTGTTTTGTAAATAAAATAAATAAATAAAAAATAGCGGCCGTGATAAAATTGTGACTGGTTGAAAGAAACTCGTAGTTTTATCAACACATATTATGCAGCTACGAATACTGGGCCCGTTTTACCGTAACAACTGACCAAACACTGTAAGGTTACAGCTGGATATTGAAATAAACAGAATAAACTGAACTGAAATAACCAAAACGTGTCAGATTGAGATAGAGAGGCTCAAAAAGGTGACCAAAACAAACTGATGTGAAGGAGAAAACTGATAAAAAACTGAATTAAGACGCTAAAGTCCAAGAAATCACTTTTCGCTGCTCATTTTGAGCTCTTGAAAGATATAAAAAACGTAGCTTATTTATAAAAAATCGCGAGAAAAAATGGTTTTATGACTTCTAAGGATCACTTCTAAGCATGAAAACGTGTTAGGATCAAAATAATTTTTTTTTTGCTAAACTGTAACAGTAAATCGATGGTTGATTATTTTTATTAGTTAAGGATAATGGAAGTAGTTTTCTTTAAGTGTTTGTTTTTAAATAGCTTAGTAATTGCTCAAATTAAATTGGTCATCGTTCTTAGCACACACACTCTGTCTGGCTGTCTCTGGTTTTGAGTCTGTGTGACTGCTCACCAGTGCACTAAACTGTGTGTGTGACGTTTTGACGTAGGATTTATTTAGTCAACACTCACACATACTCAAAACCAGAGCCAAAAACAGAGCCAGACAGAGCTTGTAGTAGGCCTACAGCTGGAAGATCGGAATAGTGGTCGGAAATGTTGCCATCTTTGTTTTACAAAGGGAAGTTCCTAATCGCTATCTCATGCTTATTACGTTAACATTCAGTCATGTTGGATCGTATAATGGCAAAGATTAGTTTTGTTTCAATTCGTTTTCATTGTAATCAACTGACATGTCTAGGCTTTGATTGCAACAAACGATACGCAATCACTAATCTATCTGTAGGTGGATTAAAAAAGCTTGGTTTAGCTTAGGACTAGATGGCGCTGAGTCAATGTCACCCATATTTTTTTTTAGTACTAGCAAATACTTGACGACAGAAATGAAGAGTGTAAAAAGATGCAAGTTCAGTCTCTAAGTCAAAATGGCCAAAGGTCTGCGCACATCTAGGCTATGGCGATTGTGATCACCTGAAACGCAGTCATATTGACAGCGTTAAAAAAGTGATTTTATGTGTTTGAATAAATAAAGATGTATAATACAGTTTTCATAATAACTGAATTTAGCTGACAGAAACTGGCTTCAAGGCAGATTTCTGGCTGAAGGTAATTGATATAAAGCGACTGGGAAACAAATAAGGCAGAGAAAATAAAAAATCTTGTTGGCATCATTAATCACAGAAATATTCAAGCTATGAACAAACCGACGCGAAAGAATTATCCGCGTCAGATCTACCCTTAAAATACATTTTTATTAGCCAAGGTTGTCTAAAAACTGTTCGATTGATAGTGATGAGACCGTCAGTTGTGAAGCGTTCCACGGTGATCAGTGAAACGCTGTCAAATATGACAGCTATAATATTTGTCAGCGGTTCACTGATCGCCACCGCAGAACGCTTAGATGTGCGTAAGGCTTAATATTTTGGAGTTTTCACTGTATACATCTCCTTTGTACGGATAAAGAGACTTGACTGGCCTCTCAGCTCAGTTGCGCCGTAGGTCGTGGGTTCGATCCCCACCGAGAACATTATATTTGTGTTGTGAAATATAGATGTTTATTCTCTATCTGAGTGTAATATTGTATTCTATGTATGTTAAAAAAAAAGTATTTTCATTACTCATACTCTGAAAGTAGGTCTGAAGTTGCCTGAGGGGCCTAATTGAAAGTAAAACTTTCAGCCCTAGGGAGAATCGCTTTCTACTGACAGCTGTCAAATTATAAAAAAAAACAAGTTCTATTTTATTCAACCATGTTCCAACTTTCTAAAGTCTTTCAAACTGCAAGGAGGTTGTTCAACCAAATTCCAACTTTTTATTCAGCAAGTAGGTTGGAAACCCATTACAACAGTAAGAAGTTTAAAAAGTCTAATTAGAGCGCAATGTAAAATTTAAATTTAAATAACATAAAGATAGTATTAAATAAATAATATATCTTCTAAATTACTTGATTAATAAATAGCTTCAACTATTTATTAAAAATAACATAGATTTGAGCAAACAATTTACCATTTTTTAAATTATGAAAATGAAAATAATGGCTGAATAATTCTGGCGAGCCGTAGCCGAAGGCCCGCCAGAGAAAAAGAAAAAAAAAACCGGAAAGGCGGCAATTCAATCTTCATTTTTACTAATTTTTCTTTCATGTTTTTATTTAAAAAAATAAGGTAATTAACGCGATAAATACCCGTGTAATAGTTTCAGTATGTGTTATGATCGCGAAAGTTTAAAAAGTACTAATGTTTTTATTTTTACTATCCTTGTATTCGTAATGAAAAGCACAGTGTTTACCTCGGGTGAAAGTCTTTTAAGTCCCTCAAGCTCCATTGGCGCCCTCGCTAACGCTCTGGCGCCAAACCCGTCTCGGGACTCAAAAAACGTGACTTTCAACACTCAGGTAACAATGTACTATTAAAGTATTATATCAGCTATCTGGTTCCCATAGATCTACTTAGTTTGGGGCTAGATAGTGTTGTGTGGATTGTCCGCATGATTTATTTATTACTTATTTACAGGTTCGTTCATCAACGCGTCTTTTGCTGGCCCTGCAGTAATGTTATAAAGCTAGTATACGAAGTCTGTAATATCTGTGCAGCGTGATTCATAATGCTTCCAATCCACGTCGTTTAGTTCCACTAAGATCCGCTGACGGGCGCGGCGTGACAACCACAAATAGACGCCTACAATATTGCTCTCGCGTGTTTACACTGTGACACGGTACCACAGGCTAGAAGCAACACAGTAAATTACCTACAACTATTGTGTGTCCGCCGTACTTGTAAACATTAATGGCATTACTTATAAAAATATGTCAAAAGATAAACAGTGCTTAAACTATTGCCATCTCTTACCACTGGGTAATGACAAACAGTGACAGGGCTAAATTTAAGCATTGATTAAATTTAAATTGCGTTTATAAGTAGGTACGGCTGTTACCCATTTACTTACAAGCGTTTTTCTAAAGATAGTCAATGTTTAAGCAGCTGTCATCTCTTACCATTCGGTAATGTCGAACAGTGACAGGGCGAACTTTAAGCAATGCGTCACACCTAAGTAACGCTTGTAAGGAAGGTCATTAAGGTCTGCGCACATTTAGGCGATGGCGATCAGCTGAAACGCTGTCATATTTGACAGCGTTTCAGCTGATTGATGATACGCATACGAAGCTGATGTGTAGAAGGAATACAAACCCTTAATTCTCGACCACAATCTGGGATAAAAAACGTAGAACAGACTCTCACCTACAACAACAGTAGGCTTCTTCAAGCTGATGAGCATACTCAGAGGGCTACCTTCTGAGATCTTATTGTGTCACTGGTTATTCAAAATAGTGTGGTGAAAGGACTTTAAGTGCACCTCAAAGAGGTTCTTTCAGTGTACTTACGAGCTTATGCTCGTAACTACACTTCTCTTTTCGTGAAAGGAGAGTTTTTATATTGGTTTCGGGCTTTGTTTTTAGGACTATTTTGTTATTATGTATAAGTAGATTTATGGCCTTACTTATAAAACTATGCGAAAAGATAAACAATGCTTAAACTATTGCCATCTCTTACCACTGGATAATGACAAACAGTGACAGACATAATTTTAAGCAATGATTAAATATAAATTGCGTTTATAAGTATGGTTGTTAAACTTTATAGTGAGACCATGTTGTACATTGGTGTATGCACAATATAAACATATTAAAATTAAGTATTTATCCTGCTGTTTGTAAGTAACTTGTGCTTAGATGAATGTTATTAGCATAGGTATTACCGGCTTAATAAATTCATAGTGCACTAAGCACGGTAATACTCGAATCACAACGCTCTGTGACAAGCGCCTAATGAAAGCTGAAACAGGTGCATAGATTAGTTAAGACAGCTGGCTCACTAATCTTTTAAAAATAGAACAGTGATCTACGGCGTAGCAGCTATGACGTAGGGACTACGGTGTAGCAGCTACGACGTAGTGACTACGGTGACAGCATTTATTATGAATTTATTATGAAGACAAACCACCAAACTGACATAACTAAAGCTCATTGACATAACATGAGGTGGATGAATCAAACAATTTGACAATTATTACGACAACTAGTCAAAGTCAAAATATATTTACACAGTTCAGTTTCGATCAAATCAGAATATCACATAATACACTTTCATTGCAACTGCTAGCTATGGAGAAGCACATTATAGGTAAAACAATATAATGGGAAACATCGACGCGACGAAGAAGAAGATTGCAACTGCTAACACTTTGAGCTAAACCTCAAGTAATGTTGGTTAAAATACCACCGAAATTACACAGCAGAACTCAAAATAACACTAGAGAAACAATTAAAATGGAAAAGCTATGTGACTTCCCAAAATGTGACAGAGAACGAATCCATGTACACAGTTGTATCACAAGGATCACTTTGAAGTATGAATACGTCACACGTTATTTTTTATGATTTTTCTCGCAAGTTTCTGAAACCTTGACACAGCTGGTATTTAGCTGTGGCTGTGATGTTTTGGATTCAGTTATTGCCAAGTAGATAACACTTTAGAGGATTCTGCTACTGATACAAATTAATTATTGCATGTCAAAACGTTGAATATGCTCGTTTTAAATCTTACATAGTGCATAGTTTTTAATTTAAATGATTAAATTTGTCTGACTGATTAAGTGACGGCAAATTACATTTCCTTAGACTACGGTTATTATTGGCCTGGCCAATATTCAAAAGCTTGAAAGGTTGAAAAGCTAATAAATTATTTCCCAATAGCTTTTGTCTCACCTGTTGCCAACAATAAATCATCGGAGGGAATTATAGTCGTCTTTTATAAATGAATATAGCGCTGTTAAGGGCCTACATGAGGTGAAACCGAAAATGTAAAGTAGCATTTTTTTTCGTTGTATGGACGAATCCATTTATTTTTTTTGTAAAATATTACAATTAAATGGTGTAAAAAAATTATGATTAGGCTAGAAATTCTCCTCAACTCACAGGGTTCGATAAAATTGAACGCAAAGTTTGCCAAAAACTCTCAATTTTTTTTGGATTTGAAATGGTTTTTTTCCGTTGCTGTTAGAGCCATTGCAATGAAAGTTTTGTTCCCGTTTACCTTAATAAATACGTAAAAACCTGATGTTATTGCATTTTTCTTAGTTGCCGTAGTTTTTATAAAAAAATAAAATTTTCAAAAATATAAATAGATAGGTTTCTGTACTTACTTCTCAGTACAGCCCGAGCGGCCAAGAAGGTTGGACCTATGTCAAATTTCGTGACATGACATTTCATCTCTGACTACGTAAAATATACCCTAGATTAAATCATAGCTACTACTGGTACTATAAATTTGCCACAGTGTAACATAAAACAAACTGTCACAGTATAACGAAATGACATAAAACCATCTTCATCGTACATTATGATCGATAACCTGTATTCACATCATCATCAGCCTGTAGAAGTATATATTTTATGTAGCATATAACTTATCAAGTACATTCTAGGGCACGTTCCTATCGTGCGTGACCAGCGAAGCGCAATGCTTTTGTTAAATACCTCCATTTTTGTAGTTGCATAAGTAGCTATCTTCCTATCTACCCAGTGCTTTCCGTCATCATCATCAGTAAGTAGAAGTCCACTGCTAGATATAGACCTCCTTTATACATTTCCATGAAAAAACAATTTGCCGATTTCCCACGATCTTTAGAATGTCATCGGTCCATTAGGTGGAGGGGCGCTCTGGTTGCTTAGCACCGGTTATATTGTCGTAGCGACCCGCTTTTTGATTCTAAAGGCGTGTGTTCAAACCCCGTCATGCACAAATTAGTTTATCTGCCAAAAAACCTATGTGCACTATGTCAGTACACTCTAACGGTGAAGGAAAACAATAAATGAAACCAACGTGAAGTAGCAAAACTTTTGAGGCACATTCATAATCCACCACACCAGCTTTAATTTTCTATTGACATGACAAGAAGAAGACTCAAAAACTAGTAGCCGATTTTAGGCCTTTATAAAAATAGTGTCGATTTTGCAAAGAGCTTGGGAGCCCATTACAATGAAAAGGAAGTATATATATATATATATATATTATGGACAATCTACACTACACTATCTAGCCCTAAACTAAGCAGAGTTAGTATTATGGGAACCAGATAGCTGATGTAATACTTAAATACATTATGTTTGTAAATACATAGGTACTTGGAAAACAATATAACATCCAGATGGAGAACAAATATCTATGATCACCACACAAATATTTGTTCTCGGTGGGGATCGAACCCACGACCTATGGCGCAGAAGGCAGAGCTACTAATAAATGAGCTGAGAGCCCAGTCATAACAATAATATCATGGGTTTTGAGTATTTTTGATTGCCGTCTTTTAAATCTGGAGGTGCCTGTAATGTCCCGAATTCTGGAACTTTCTGTCAAAGGCTTCATGCACGGTGCGCTCAAATACCCAAATACCAAAATACATGTGCCTATTTCTATACACGCAGCAAGGAGTTTCCCAAGATTTTGCGTTTGACAGAACTTTGAAGAGTCAGTTGGGGTTGTCGAAACTCTTTGGTATACCTAATATTTTTAAATGCCGATAAAATACAATAATATAAGTCGAATAGACAGTGTTATTTCACAATGCTTCACTGATCTCCACCGCAATGAGCACCGAAGGCCTAAATGAGTGCAAAGCTTAAAGCCACCCATATAGTATATTTCATTACAAGTGCGGGAAGGCTGTCATTGCAACGAGTTCCGACAAATGTCTACCCGAGCCGAAGGCGAGGGTTGACAGTCGGAACAAGTTGCAATGACGGTTCCGCACGTGTACTGAACGACTATTTTTAATACAGTTGCGAAAAAATGAAGCAATTTAATAAAATAATAAAACACAATAAACTCGACTAACTAATTAATCATTTATTTCTTATAAAAGTTATAATTCACATAAACATTGAAATTGGTACAGTTTTTTATACAAACTGGGGAAGTTTTAGGTTGCATATTTACTGTTTGAGATAAACTATTATTAATTTCGTATGATTGTTCATGTATATTTGGATACAGTTATGCATAGTGAGTCCAAGCGCCATTTTCAGTTTTTTGGGAAATTACATAAACGCGTTTTTATTGGTAGAAGATTTGCATTTGCATCGTCAGAAAGTAAATCTATGTACATCGAAGCTTATATTTGTAATTTAACATGTTACAAGAAAAAAACACAAAAAAAGTGTTTATTTTGGAATATATCGTTAAAAATGCACTTGGACTCCTAATAAATGTGATGTTCTCATTTTGCAAAACGAGTCCAAGAGACAAAATAATTATTTATTCTGGAAGATTAGCTTTAAGTGCACGTGGAAACGAATTAATATGATGTACTCATTTTGCAAAATGAGTATAAGTATAACATAAAAATGTTTCCTGGACTATTTTCCTATCGTTTAATAAAAACCCTTGAATTTCCGTATTTACTCAGCATCTTATATTAGATGTTACAGAGGATTGATAAAAGTAAATAAAAAACTATTAAAATGGCACTGATAGTATGTCCAGAAAATAAAACTATATAATTATCTAAAAAATATATTAAAAATATATTTAATAAACAATAATAATTTAAAACAAGATAAGGTCTATCTCAGATACATCTTCAGCTTTCAGACAGACAGAAAAATGATTGATGATATTATCGGTCAACACCAACCCCAAACCCAGAACATATCGGGTAGGATGTAGGATGGAGTAGGTCAATAATATATAAATCTACTCTTCTTCAATAAGTTCCGGATCAAAAACCTAAATGGCCATCAACACCTTCAACAACAATATCATCTTCAATCGTGTCATCAGAAATCAAATCTTTGTCAAATGCTATAGCGTCGTTTGGGATATTATGAAACAGTGATTTTAAATCTTTTAGTTTTTTCTCTGAAACATTTTGTCCTTTCCTACCCTTTCTTTTCTTTACATCAATTTCTAAGCTTTCTTCCTCTTCTACTGCTCCTGCCTTGACATAATGAGGCAATGGATGGCAATGGATGATTTTAGGTTTCCTTTATCTGGTTTATTCTTAACCAGTTATTATTGACCTTCTCGCCCACTGTTATCTTTTTTCTGTTGACTTGCTTGAATAGCTTTTTCCTTTTCTTCAGTATTTGTGATTCTTTGTTCTGCAGCTTGCCATAAGTTTCTTGTAGTCTTGTGGAGTATAAAGTATTAATTGCAGTTTCAGAAATATAGGGTGCTTTTCGAGGAGAGATCATCAGGTCTATTTTTATACTTTTTTGATATATTGTACGCCCGAAATAGGTAAGCTGTTGGAACATAATTACTTTTAAGATCTTTTATACACAGTTTTACAATAAAATATTTTAATCTTTATCTTTATACGTGTATTCTGGCCTTTATTTTTTTTATTCTGTTCTCCGCAACAATTAAGTTGACCAAAGAATTAAGTTTTTGACTTTGGTAAACTAGTATAATATGTGCTTCCTTAAACATGACTTGGGTTCTTCTGCCAGCCTCTCCTTCCACCCAAACAAAGATTACGTTCAGAAGTTACAAACAACTGTCGCGTAGACTACTGATGCGTAACACTACGTCGTTTGGACTAGTAATGTTTAATGGAAATGTGCTTTTTCATCATAAAATTTGGTTGTTAGTTTTAAATTGGTTGTTGGACTTGTATTGCATTTCAAAATACTTAGTTTGCTATAGAAGGCGCTTGGACTGGGTATCAAAAAATACCACTTAGAGTGAAGCTGGCTGCAAGAGTGTTTTTTCTATGGCTTAATTATGCCCTAGTGATTACGAAAATGCGAAAAAATCAAAAAATGAAATTTGGCGCTTGGACTCCTTATGCATAACTGTATCCATTTGTCATACAATGGCGTTTGCTAGTTGATGGAGTTGGATCTGATGAATTATCATTATCAACGAAGGTAGATGGACGAACGTTCTCTTCAACATGTGAAGGAGACGGACTGGACCTTAAATTAATGGATTGTGTGATTTTTTTCCCAGTTTCAAGTTTGTTGTTTAATGAATCACCAATATAGCTTTCTGCAACTTTGTCTGATTTCCAACCTCCTAGTCGCTTTAAGGACGTCAAATTGGCTCCTGAATCTGCCAATAATGTAGCAGAGGTCCTCCTGAAGCTGTGCCCAGTATAAAACTTAGCATCCGGCAGACCAAGAAACGTAGCTATTTCTTTTGGCATATTACCAAATTTATTTATCCCGATTGCTTGAGCTGTACACTTCCCTTTTTGGTAATTTTGAAAAAAACGGTCGGTTTTTCCTTTTTGGGACCGCTGATTAATATATTTTTGCACTATTTTAAGAAAGTCTCCTTCAACAACAAAGCTTCTCGGTATCTTATTTTTTGTGTTCGGAATCTTGATTAGTAGCATTTCTCCATGGGCTTCAATATCTTTTAAAGTAATATTGGCTAACTCCTCTCTGCGGCAAGCTCCAACAACGCCAAAAATCAGAGCAACCTACGAAAAAAGGGATTTGATTAATATTTTTTTAAATAATGTATTGACTGTATCTTGCGATTTCGTAAACTGAATACTAAAGAAAAATATAAGTACTTATTACTATTATAAATTACCTTTGTGGATAAATAACAATCATCGGGAGCTTCGTTCAAAAACCTTTCCACTTCATTCGATGTTAATATTTTCGCCTTTTTACTTGTAAAACCGTCTGATTGTCGTTTTAAGAAAGCATTTAATTTTGGGTATTCACATAGATCCACGTTGTTCCTTATTTTCAGCATACTTTTTATCATCGAAAACCTCGACCATAACGTAGAAGGTTTTAAATTTGCTGAGAGTTCAGAGAAGTATGCCAACATAACATTTTCTGAAAAACTATTTGCTTTTTTCTCTTCTCTCCACGCAATAAATTCGTCGTATGTGGATATGTAGCGACTTTTTGACTTTTCCGGTAAAATGTTCTCCGAAGCATTTTGTGCAATTATACTGAGTTCCGGTGGTGTTAATTCAAAAAAACTAGGGTCGAAATTACTCATTTTCACGCAACAAACAACTAAACTCGCAAAGAAAATTTCTGAAAAATGGCGCCAACCGTAGAAGCAGAGTTTTTTTTTTTCTTCACCCATTCTGGAAGGCAAAGGGAACTATACCCATACAGCCAATTCTTCAGTAGATTTTTTTTATTGATATGAATTGAAAAAGAAATTTAATGAGATGAAATGAAATGAAACCTAACATAACTCATTCAATCAAATCATTAAATCTGTTAATGAAACAAATTAGTAGCTTCTTTTTAGAAATAATACGTATTTGCATGAATCATAAAAACTTCGATGAACTTTTTTAGTAAAAACTTCATGGTTGGTTTTTCTTTTTAGACATTATTTTGACAGTTGGCAAAGAAAAAGCACTAGTGCGGGAAAGGTAAAAAAAAAGCACGCGTGTGTAATAGCCCACATCCCGAACGCTATACGTCCCTGCAATACGCCACTTTTTGAGCAACTGTATTAAAAAATAATTTCCATTTCAATTCATTTATGAATTGAAATGAAAATTATCTATGCATGTAATGTATTGTATTATGTATATCAGTTATCTAGCACCCATAACACAAGCTTTGCTTAGCTTGGGGCTAGATAATGTTGTGTGAATTGTCCAGCATTATTATTATTATTATTTATTTCCATAGGCATGAATTCTATGCACTAAGTTATACTTACTAGATTTACATACAGATCTGGAAGTATAACCTTTTAGATAAAAGAAAAATTTACTAAATTGGATCATAAAATTAAATGACGAAGGTATGCAGTAACAAACAATAAAACAAAACGGCTTAGCCGATTTTGATGAAATATTACTTTTCAGAAAAAAAAAGATTAAAAGGGAGAAGACGAAAGAGAAGAAAAAAGATAAGAATATTATTGTACAAAAAAAATTGCCCCCCTTGCCCCCCAGGACCCCCCCTTTTGTGAGTGCTACCGGATGCCGTCGAGATAGGGGGTTTTCGATTAGGGTTTCGTATAGAGGGTTTCTTCCTGAATTGAAAAAACAAAAAAAACACCCCCCTCTTGCCCCTTTTTTCACCCCCCCCCTTTCGTATCTAAGCAAAATAAATTTTGCCCCCCTCCCCCCTCTAGACCCCTTTATTATTTTTGACCCTTTTTTTCGAGTGGAGCATTGCGGCGAGCGAATGGGGAACAGTGCGGCGAGCAAAGCGAGCCGTGCTGTGACCCCCCCCCCCCCTAAGCCCCCCAGAACCCCCTCCTCCTGAACCCGGGGGGAGCGTCGCGGCGAGCGAAGCGAGCCGTGCTGTGACCCCCCCCTCAAGCCCCCAGAACCCCCTCCTCCTGAACCCGGGGGGAACGTTGCGGCGAGCGAAGCGAGCCGCCACGCGACCACGCCCACCCTACTGAAATTTAGAACCCCCTCCTACTGAAATTTAGGGTGTCTTAGGGGTGTGAAAAAATGTTCACTAGACTGAGTTCAAAATTCAAAATGGCGGCTGTGCCACTTCCGGTTTTGCAAAAATCGTCCGATTAAGGTCGTTCAAACGGTTCATTCGGCTGAGGACTATGATTGGAGATTGAATTTTAGGTTTTTTAAGGTGTTTGATTGGATCTTCACTTGGTTTAGGGTTCCGCCCCTGTGGGAACGCATTGAGGACGCGAGCTGCTTGCAGCTCGCGATGCACGCGACCCGGTAGTCAACGTTTGGGTTCCTTCCAGCGGTTTCGACCCGTTAAGGGTTTTGGCTTGACGTACAATTTAGGGTTCCGTATAAGGTTTTGATTGGGGTTTTACTACATTGAGCAATTTGATTAAGTGTTCGACTTTTAGGGTTCCTTAGGACTTTGATTGGAGTTTCAACTACACTTAGGAGCTTGATAATGTTAACATTTTTAGGGTTCCTTAGGACTTTGATTGGGGTTTTACTACATTGAGGAACTTGATAAAATAAACAACTTTTAGGGTTCCTTAGGCCTTTAATTGGAATTTTACTTCACTTAGGACCTTGATTATGTAAACAATTTTAGGGTTCTTTAGGACTTTGATTGGGGTTTTACTACACTGAGGAACTTGATTCACTGATCGACTTTTAGGGTTACTTAGGACTTTCTTTACTACTTTTTGGGGTTTTACAAGTGCAAGTGTAATGTAAAACTGGGAGTAGCACACCGACACGCGAGCTGCTTGCAGCTCGCGCACACGAAAAAACTAGTTAAGGGGCTGACGTATGGAAAATTTTCATACAAACGGAATACCAAAATGATTTCTAATTTAGACAGATTTTTTTTTTTTTTATTGTAATAATTGTATTTGCATAGTATTTATCTAGGTTCCTCAACAGTTTTTATTTCAAATTACTTACCTAAAATGAAATAAACACCAATCGCATTTTGCACATTTTTATGCTAAACTTATCAAGTTTTCTACCTATTGGTTTCGTACTAAAAACAACAATATCTTACGTGTTTTTTGTTAAGGAACCTAGTTTATATTGTCTAGTTACAGAATAACAATACTATGTAAAGAATACAAAAAGTTTTCAGTCATCATTTTTGGTATTACGGAACACGATCAAATTCATGGCATTTTCGAACGGCTACTATTGCTATCGCGCACGCACGGTGCGGGTGGCGGGGTGCAGGGGGAGGAAACGCTTGAAGCACACGGGACACTTCGGTTGTGTGTGTGAATCGCTCGGACTTCGGACTAGTTAAATACCTACACTGGCATAAAACATAATGCTTAGATATTTGATAATTGTTAGTTTAGGAAGGGTACTAAGTGAAGATGGGAAATACTAAGTACCTAGGTAGGTTGTAGGTTGGGTAAACGAAATTAAGGTGCAGCACTAGGTCAAAAAGTCTGCCGAAATTTCGAAAAAAGCCAACATTTCGACTAAAACAAATTATGAACCATTAATTTCTATACAGGGTGGAATTTTGTAATGCCACCTGGAGGGAAAGTACTCTTAATACTGCAGATAGAAAATTTTACTCAAAGGAAACATTCCTTTATTTTTGGATAGAAAGCAATTTCTAAAATTAAAAATAAAATAATTTTTAAATTAATTTTTTTTTTTGAAAGGAATAAATTTATTCTTTTAAAGAAATGAATTCGTTAAAAGAATAAATTTGTGTATCCAAGAGAATGGAGCCCATTTCAAGCAACTAATTTCAAGTAACTAGTTAGTTATCCATTTTTTGTAAATAATTAAATTAATTTAAGATTTCCTGGTTTTTCTTTCATTTAATTTATCATGTTTGTTAGAGAGATTTCATCCTTATAATTGACTAACGATCGATGCAATAAAAGTACAAGGTATAATTTTTCTGATTTTAGCCGGTTCAATTCCCGGGTGTGAGAGAATTTTCGAAAAACTTTGAATGCAGTTTGCTTTCTATTCAAAAATAAAGGAATGTTTCCTGTGAGTAAAATTTTCTATCTGGAGTATTAAGAGTACTTTCCCTCCAGGTGGCATTACAAAATTCCACCCTGTATATGAAGTATTGATAAAAGGTCTAAGAAAAATTACAACAAATTATTTTTTTTCTTTATTTATTTGTAGTTCAAACAAAGCAGCCAAGTGCGAGTCGGACTCGCCCATGAAGGGTTCCGTAGCATCAATTAACATAATATAAAGGTTTTTGTAGTTCGTCGAAAGGTAAATTGCGGTTTACGATTTATGACGTATAAAAAAAAACTACTGACTTGATCTCGTTCAAACTAAATATCGTTGGAAGTTTACATAGTAATGTACAACATATATTTTTTTTGGATTTATCATTCTCTTATTTTAGAAGTTAGAGGGGGGGGGACCAACTTTTTTCTACTTTGGAAGTGTCTCTCGCGCAAACTATTCAGTTTAGAAAAAAACGATATTAGAAACCTCAACATTATTTTTGAAGACCTATTCATAGATACGCCATACGTATGGGTTTGATGAAAAAAAAAAAATTGAGTTTCAGTTTCAAGTATGGGGACCCCCTAATTTATAGTTTTAGAAAAAAACGATATTAGAAACCTCAACATAATTTTTAAAGACCTATCCATAGATACCCCACACATATGGGTTTGATGAAAAAAAATTTTTTGAGTTTCAGTTTCAAGTATGGGGACCCCCAAAATTTATAGATTTTTTTCTATTTTTGTGTAAAAACCTTAATGCGGTTCACAGAATACATCTACTCACCAAGTTTCATCAGTCTAGCTTTTATGGTTTCGAAGAAAAATGGCTGTGACACGGCCGGACAGACAGACAGACAGACAGACAGACAGACAGACAGACAGACATGACGAATCTATAAGGGTTCCGTTTTTGCCATTTGGCTACGGAACCCTAAAAACTGCTACCACTCAACGTCCGGTGGAAATATTGATAAAAGGACTGAGAAATACTTGAACAAAATAGTTTTTTTTTTATATAACTGGAGCTCAATAAACAGAGTACCGCTCAACGTCTGGTGGAAATATTGATAAAAAGACTTGGAAAAATTTCAGCAAAATATTTTTTTTCTTTATTTATCTGGATCTCAAAAAACCGACTACCGCTCAACGTCAGGTGGAAAGATTGATGAAAGGACTAAGAAAAATTGGCACAAAATATTTTTAGTCTTTCTTTATCTGGGGCTTAAAAAAACTGCTACCACTCAACGTCAGGTGGAAATATTGATAAAAAGACTTGGAAAAATTTCAGCAAAATATTTTTTTTCTTTATTTATCTGAATCTCAAACAACCGACTACCGCTCAACGTCAGGTTATAATATTGAAAAAAGGACTAAGAAAAATGGCTACAAAATATTTTTATTCTTTATTTATCTGGGGCTTAAAAAAACTGATACCACTCAACGTCAGGTAGAAATATTGATAAAAAGACTTGTAAAAATTTGAACAACATATTTCTGTTTTATTTTTCTGGAGCTCAAGAAATAAACTACAGCTCAACGTCAGGTGGAAATATTGATAAAACGACTAAGAAATTAAAAAAAAAACTTTATTTATTTTGAGCTCAAAAAACTGCTACCACTCAACGTCCGGTGGAAATATTGATAAAAAGACTGAGAAATACTTTAACAAAATAGTTTTTCTTTATATAACTGGAGCTCAATAAACAGAGTACTGCTCAACGTCTGGTGGAAATATTGATAAAAAGACTTGGAAAAATTTCTGTAACGTTCACTAGAAGTTGCTTCATGCAATCAAAATTGAGTTCTATATAGTAATTGTGATAAGACATAAATAATTTTTTTTTCAGTTTGTTTATAATCATTATATAAGTATCCACCTATAGTAGGTTAGCTTGGTACACTTTTTTCGCGAGTTTTGTGCGAAAGCCGAGGTCCATGTTATTGTAGGTCGATGTTCGCAATCGTTGGTTTTGCGAATGTAAATAAGCAGAATAAAAGCAACCTAATTGCTCAACGAATAAAGTATATTTTTAAATGCAGTCACATTATTAGACTTTCTGTACTTTGGTAAGTGAGCCGCTTTGCGTGTTTTTTATTGCTGTGTGTGTGTGATCGATGAGGTCTGGCGAACCACACCCCACCTGATGTTGAGCGGACCTCCACCCATGATCTTCAACTGTAACGTCATGACTGGTTTTGAACCCACGCCCCCCAACCGCTAGGCCGATGAGGTCTGGCGAACCACACCCCACCTGACGTAGAGCGGATACCCACCCATCATCTATTACTGTAACGTTATCACTGATTTTGAACCCGCACCCTCCAACCACTAGGCCAATGAGGTCAAGCAAACCACACCACACCTGATGTTGAGCGGACTCCCACCCATCATCCTCTACTGGAACGTCATCAACCACAACTCCATCGCTCCGCGCCGGGGTCAATGGCTCTCTCAACTCAACTCGGAGTCAATGGTTCTCTTTACTCTTCTTCAATTTGGTCCAGAACCCGCACAAACCCTACCTGATGAATAAACTCACTCGTATCATGTTAGAGAATTTCCTGGTGTCTTTTCTAAGTGCGTAAATAGCTACTCTGAAGGTTCTTTATCGGTTCAGGAATGTTGTTTTTTTTTTCACTTTATTCTTGCATTCAGAGCATGACCAATCCTTGCTTATTGAATACTAGAAAAGCGAAACAAGCAAGCAATAAGCTTAGAGGGTTAGTCAGGTAATGCAGCCACAAAAAATAAAAACATAAAATTGTAGGGTGCAAAAAGTCAACTCTCTTTGACCAGATTTGAACTCCCGCCCACCTCGTCCTCTCAGTGTGAATCCGCACGCCCTAGCCACTAGCCTATCTGACGCTTAGTAACGTTGACGAAATTAGGCAATGCATAAAAATCGTTAGCAGTGGCTGACGCACACGCACAAGCGCGGCACTATGGTTGGATTCACGTATAGAAGTAGCGCGTCACACGAGCGTCTGTGTGTGTATACTACTATTATATATTCCGTGGCGCCCGCATCAAATGAATAGAGATAGCTATATTCGGAGCAGTTTTTGCTCACGCCTCGAATTGAAGTTGCGAGCTGTGTACGTCGGCCCGTTAATATTTAGGCATCCGATTTAGGCGTCGCCTAGGTTTAGTGAAAACGGGTGTTAGTAACGTTGACGAAATTAGGCAATGCATAAAAATCGTTATCAGTGGCTGACGCACACGCACAAGCGCGGCACTATGGTTGGATTCACGTATAGAAGTAGCGCGTCACACGAGCGCCTGTGTGTGTATACTACTATTATATATTCCGTGGCGCCCGCATCAAATGAATAGAGATAGCTATATTCGGAGCAATTTTTGCCCGCGCCTCGAATTGAAGTTGCGAGCTGCGTCCGTCACCCTCTTAATATCTAAACTTAAACATTACGGTATTCTAAATCGCTCCATTGACTTATTACAATCGTACTTGACTGATAGAATCCTTAAAGTTGATGTGGGCGGTGAGAGATCTTTTGGGTCAGTTATTGACATAGGGGTGCCACAAGGTTCGATATTAGGTCCTTTCTTGTTTCTAGTGTACGTAAATGACCTTCCTTTTTTGGTTAAAAAACTATGTGAAACAGTACTATTTGCTGACGATACCTCATTAATTTTTAAAGTCGATAGATAGAAGGCTAATTACGATGACGTTAACGCATCTCTGTCGTAAATACTTAACTGGTTTAATAATCTTTTACTTAATGTTAAGAAAACTCATAAGTTTTATGAAAAAATATTTTTTGAGTGTCAGTTCTAAGTATAAAAATCATAATACGGTTTACAGAATACATCTATTTACCAAGTTTCATCAGTACATATAGCTTTTACAGTTTTGTAAGTACCATACTTCAAGCAAATAAATTATTTCTTTTCATTTCATTTCATTTTTTTGAAAAAAAGTGACTGTGACATACGGATGGACAGACAGACAGACATGACGAATTTATAAGGGTTCCGTTTTTTACCTTTAAAAAATACAAGTGTTCATTCACCGACTACCGACATTTATGAACTTGCAACTCACTCTGGTTTTGCATAATATGAGGAAAATCTCTCTTGGTGGAAGGTTTCTTTTATTAAATCTGGGGCTATTTGCTTGTTATACTATATAAATTAGACTACTACTACTACACTACTATATAAGTTAGATTTAAAATGTAGCGTTCGTGGTAGTTTAAAAAATACCGCATAGCTTGCCATTGTTATCTCCAATCCTGGATGAAAAATATGCAATGGAAACTCTGCGACGGGAATCAGCTAACATAACAATTGGGTTATATTTATTTACTGAATATCTGTCTGTGTTTTTGTCTAACGAAGCGTATTCTAGTCAACACATTGTAATGTCGTGACAAATGTCAGACCCAAGCACAGAATAAGTAATAGTTGGTATCAAATACATGAATTCACAGCTCAGGTCAGGCAACGCCATCTTTATTTTAAATTTTTCCAACTTTCCGGTCGTGTTTTGTTTTTAGACCAGCGTATAGCGGAGGCTTAATTTCAAAATCAGGTTTCAGTAACTTGTTTTGACGTGACAACGTCTTATAATTCGATGGAGCCGGCTGCACGCACGAAAAAACATGATGTCAGGCGGCGTTACCTCGCTCTAAAGCGTTCTATTTAAGACTTAAAGTGCAAGCGAGAGCGTGGAACGAGGGACAAAGAGGCACAATCGGTTTCCGCGTTCAGCAGCGTTCGACATCTGTCTCTCTTCTACTTGAGTGAGCGATGCGTCCGCGTGGACAGCTGTATGACGTTGTCACGTTCAACTATCGTTAAGGCCTGCGCACACCTAGTTCGCTGGCGGTAGCGATCAGTGAAACGCTGTCAAATATTTGCTGTCAGATTTGAGATTTGACAGCGATATTTGACAGCATTTCATTGATCGCGTTCGCCAGCGAACTAGGTGTGCGCAGGCCTTTAGTAATACCGACTTTACAGATGACGATTTTTTTGAATAAAATAACTATGATTTAATAACCTACCGTCTTGTTCCCAGTTCGCAAAACAGTGAATTGAATTAGCAGACTTTGATAAATGGGAGACGTCTCCGTAACTTTTGGCAGCTCGGCGCCTCTGGATCGGAAAGTTGATATAAAGCTCAGAATAAGTATTACTAAATTGAATAGTCAAAGTCGTAAGATAACAAGGTCTAAAAGATCCTGGAATCGTTTTAAAACTATTCGAATCTCGGCTCGTTCCGCGCGACCAAGTCTAGAAAATTCTTATCAAAGACTTAGTGCCCTTTAGATTTGTTTAGGCCTACTACAAGCTCTATCTGGCTGTCTCTGGCTCTGATTTTGCTGTCTAAATAAAATCTACGTCGAAACGTCACACACACATTATAATACACTGGTGAGCACTCACGCAGACTCAAAACCAGAGCCAGAGACAGAGCTTGTGGTAGGCCTATAGCTTGTTTTAAAATTAGATTATTCAGATGGGAAGGTGATTTTAAGTCACTCGAAGGCTTTTATCATGTGCGATGGCAATTCACGTCAGCTTAGTGTTTTGCATACATCCGCACACTTTTTGACAGCGATAACCTGATCGCCATCGCTGGCGCTCCAGATACAGTGCGCAAGGCTTAACCCTGAATTGTTAATAGTTAAATATAATTGAGTTGTCAATAGCAAAGTTCCATTCGTGCACAAATAGGACTTAAATAAACAGTAGCGTCTGTATTATTTTTCGATACCTAAAAATCCAAATGCTAATCCAAACTTCTATATTAGATTTTTATTTTATAAGCTAAGTAATTTTAGCAAAAATGTATTTAGTAAATACACACAGGTACACTTTTTGTATGACCCTTCTTACATGATGAAGATCTACTGTGGTGCTAACGTCAAAAAGACCCAACCGCATAATACCTTTCATCACGTCTTAAGCCTTCCAAAACATGTAAACAAGTTTACGTAACGGGGTATGATGGACCATTACGGGGTACCATGGGCCCCGGCGGTCGTAACGACATGATGGAACATCGCGGGTACCGTGGACCCCGGCAGCCGTAATGCCTCCGAATCGCTTATTCATAGGCACATCAAAGACCCCTTGTTAAAATTCTATTCGCATGCATTATTAGGAGTATTTTCGGGGGATTTGCAATAGTTTTGTAAACGAAGTGTCAACAAAATACTGGGTCGTCCTGTGATAAAATATTTTATCAAATAGTGTGGTATATGTGTGGTATATGGTAAATCTGTGCGTGTTTTTTAATTTTTAAAAAGCACAAAATATTTATATTTTATTTTAATTTGTTTCATTTGGGTAACAGACAGTACAAAAGCAGCTATAGGCTATAAATTTAAAGTAACACACAAAGCAGTGAAGTTACCACTGTTAAATAATAAATAAAAAGCATGTGAACAGATATAAAATTTTATAAGTGACTACCCGTTACAAAAAAAAATTACAAAGTTAAAAAAAGATGAAATCAGAGAAACAAATTACCGATAATAAATATGTAGTAAGTAAATTCCCATTTCATTCACATTGAAAGAGTAGATAAAATATAACTAGAAACGTTGCTTCCAAAAATGAAGCCATTTCAAATAGAATGATGGTTCAGAAGACATTGTTACTTTGTCATAATGTCTCTTGCACAAAGGTTTCCACGGATGGGTTATGTAAATGGAAAGAATACAAGTTTCGGAGCGACATACGGACGTCTGCTGCGAGCGTTTGCAATGAAAATATAATGGCTTTCTGTATTTGATCATAGGTTATTCATCAAAGATTTCTTTAACAAATCAAATAGTCGACTGAAGGAGTAATATACAACTAAAAACCAACTTGTTAAGCGACTTGAGAACAAAATATTTAAGTTTCAGTTATTTTGATAGGATATACTTTTAAAATGCCTTGTTAGGTTTTATTTGGCATAGCCACCATTATCTATTGTTAACATCTACACCTACACGTATGTAGTATTTTCTTTCTTTCTAAAACTACCGAAGCCAACCCAACACTTCTGCTGCTACAACGTAAATACAATGTACGTCGTAGCAGTCGTCTTGCTACGGCGTAGCAGTCCGCTACGACGTCCCGTGTCACCCGACACACGCCGCAGTGTTGGCAAGGCGCCGCGGTGCTTCTATTGTGATTTATTTGCGACAAATGCCTAAATAAAGCGGCGCGTCGCGATATTGCGAGCAGTGTGCAAGTCACAGACTAAACGTAGTCCTAGACATGTCACCATTAGAACGTAGTGATCATGTTTTTTTTTGTATTGTAATAACCTCCCAAATGAAACGTTAACTAGGTTTTAGGTGGTTACTTTTTACGAGTACTCTGCGTTTTTTAGCAGGAGTAAAACTGGTAGGTTTTTTTATTCATTTTGAAGGCTTGCGACAGAGTTTGTTTACAACAAAATGCTTATTTTTTATATCGAGAAAAAAACTAAAAATACCTACAAATAAAAAGTCTGGGAAAATTGGTCAATTGACTTATAAGGCAGTGCTTTTTTGGCATTATGCCAACTCTATGATACTAAAAACTCGTTGGTGCAAGTGGTTTTATTTGCATCAATGCGTCGTATAGTGAGGCAGTAGCTTTATGTTCACTGATATTGAAGATATAAAGCTATTTTAGAGCGCGGTTTTGGAGACATGGTAGTGTTCCTTCGTATTTTGTTCTTCTATTAGCATTGAAATTTAGAATTACTATATTGGATTATTCGAGAGAAAAGATACGAAAAAAAGAAGATAAATCAGTCTAATGATGTCCACTGCTGGGTCTGGGTGTTTAAAATCGATCTCCCATGCAGGAAAGTGTTGTATATCAATTTTGAAACTTCTCAGTTCACCAAATTCTATCATCACATTATAGTCGATCTAACGAGTAAAGAGGCATCTTACGCTTTGCCTTCGCGTGGTCATCTTTCGAAGGTTCGACGAGCTGTAAACAGTCTATTTTGGTAGCTCAATCAGGCACAAAACTATTAATAGCAATCTGTTGAATCTTCATAAATACTTAATAGGATATTACTGGAGGTAACCGCATTAATCTGATATTTATTTCATTGTTTACATGTGGGAGGGGGATTACCTTAATATCTGAGTGCGGACGAGGCCTAATTAACTAGCGTTCAGCAATTTACTCAGTCAATTACAATTATATTGAAGGTTTTATGGCCAACTCTGGTGATGGGGGTTTTACCCTTTCATCATGGCTTAATTACCGTTAGAGATAGGACCTCCTCCGAAGAATAAAAGCACTTAGATATAAATGAGCATGTCAAAAATCATTATAAACGATGGCAGCGCAAAACATGCTTTACTTACTTTAAAGTTGGTCGGTAACAAAATACCATATATTATAAGATGACTGATTTTGATTTAGACTAAGCTACCTAGATATATACCATTTTTAACATATTAATAGAAATCTTAATTCTAGTACTTTGGCCTCCCGCGATACAGGCTTGTCCTAGTGCGGGGACCACCAGTAATTTAAATAAGACTGTATAAATAAATGATAAATATTTTTGTATTTTTTTTTATATTTTGAAATCCACGCGAGTAAAGTCGTTGACGAAAACTAGTAGGTATTATTGTTTCTGAAAGATACCCCTATATTCTTCCTATTTTTCTGGACAAAGACACCCTAGGTGAGCAGAATACGTCCATACTTCGTACTCATCTACAGTCTCTAAGTATGAGAACAGGAAACAACAATGTCAGATAAGCAGATGTCAGAACAGCAACAGAAAGCTTCAGCTTATAATTTAGCTTCAGCATCGCCTGTCAATATCGGAAAACCGCCCGAGGAGCGCTGATTGTTAACTTCGACAACACAATTACCCACAACACACAGCTGCCTCAAACATCACCCTAATTCATGTCCCGTGTAAATCATGGGCATGTCCAGGAGGCATGTCCCCCCCCCCCACACACACACACAGACATACATTCCACTGGAGTGACCAAAAAAAAATTCCAGGAATATACCTATCTAGAATGTAAAGGTAGAATAATGGTCTCAAACAGCGTAAGTAAATTGATTGTTAGATCTCCTCTGAAATTGGAGATTTATATAAAATTTGAGCCAGTGTCGAGTAGTGAGGATATATTATTATTACATAAATAAAACAGTTTTTAGTCAAGTCAAGTCAGTCAATAGACAAGTCGGCCCTTATTGGCTTTGAAAACAAATGGTGGTCGTTTTTTTTTCAAAACCATCAGAAACATTTTTGATCAAATCATATCACATAATACACTTTCATTCCAACTGTTAACACTTTGAGCTAAGACGTCAAGTATTGTTGGTTAAAATACCACCAAAATTACATAACTCAAAATAACACCAGAAAACAATTAAAATGAAAAAGCTATTAGACTTCCCAAAATGACAGAAAACGAATCATATAATATGAAAATTTTAATTTAATGAACCAATCAAATCAGTAAATGACGTAACTCCTGAAGGATTGTGACTTGACTGTGAAGTTCATATGAGTTATTTGCCAACTTTGCTCACATACAAAGTTGTAGCCGTCCTAGTCTTGGTTCGGACCACTAAAACTGGAAAGTGCCTTTCAAAGCTCGCGGAACTGCTAAGACGAAAGCAATAAGCGGTCACTTATTCAATTAGTGACTGCAGAACGTTGCCTAACTAGATCTGTTTGAGTAACCAACCAGTGGCTTCTCCTTTATTCTTACAGAAATCATATCAGAAAAAAAAAAGAACTCAGTGACTTCGCCTTTATTCTTACAGAAATTATGTCAGAAAAAAAATTAAAATAAAATTAACTTGTTTTGCTTCTGTCGTATAAGGAGAAGCCAGTTCCTGAAACACAGTTTTCCCTAGTTCGGGAACATATTTTTTTATTTTGTACATATTTGTATTTATTTTTAAGTATAGGTCTTCAAAAAATCTCATCTCAAGAAAGTTTTTCCTTCCTCTTCAAGTTTTTATTTTCAGAGGAAAAAGGATTACTCATATTACTCATACTCATTATTTATTGCAATTATTATGTTACATGGTGAGGTCTTAAAGTAAAAAATGGTGAATACATAATAGGCCCTAATGTTCAGGGCATAGCATTATTTGGAATGGAAGCGGGCTGAAGTCTGAAAAAATTGATAAAAGCTAGTTGTTAGTGTTCTATTGTGAAGTCAATTAAATTATAATAGCATTTTTTTATCAATAAGTCCTTTAATTTATATTCAAATGTTCTATCCTTTTCTAGATCTTTCTCTCTTCACTCTTGCAAAGCAGCTGAGAGTTTTGAAACAGTGTCTGTGGTTTGCTTATATTCGAGTCACGCGGCGCTATTAGCAACATGTTCCCCACAAAGGCGCGACCGAGCAGAGCGTGCCACGCAACTTCGTCACAATCCCAATGAAACTGAGCCGGACAGGTGGCACGCACACGCACACGCTTTGGACTTCATCTATTATGATACACAAGTTTTTTTGTTCATGTGATTGCACAGCAGAAGAAGAGAAAAGACATAATTTTTTTACCTGAAAATGTCTCTTTTTTTATACAACTAGCTGGTGGAACAAGCATATGGCCCACCTGATGTTAAGTGGTAACCATCGCCTTTAACAAAGCACCAAAAAGAGCCTTCTAAAGACTTGCGCCATTTAAGCAATCTGCTATGGCGATCAGTTTTAGTATAGCATTGCATAGACAGCCGCAAACTTTGACATTACGATGACGAGACATGAGTAATTTTTTACAAAATAAATATTGAATAATGCTTGAAGAAAGATAAGGTTATTTCTGTATCACCCTCTACTGTATTGTTTTCTATGTCTCTAATTTTCAAACTTTGTCCCACCGTGGCCATGAGAGATTATTACATAGTAAATATGTTTTAATGCCACCTTATTTCCAGTAGTTTTCTTATAAAAATGTATTTCCTAGTTCCAAAGTCCCAGGCGCGTTTCGGTCGGGACGTGAATTCCCCGAAGATAAGCCAAGTCCAAAGTTGCCGTACTCGCTACCACCATTGAATACCAACCAGGCAACCAGGTAACCAGGTACAACACGCGGCGGGAACACGCACATTACTCTAATCTGTGTTTATCTGTCATAATATAAATAAACTGCTACCAAGTATATGTTTTTTGTTATTACAAAAATCCCGCCATTTTATAATTTTTTATTCATATAAAATAACAGCTAGCACATGTTAAAAAATACACAACACAACATAAAAAAATCATTAGTGTAATTGGTCTCAAGACCGTTCTAATTAATTAAATTAAATAAATAAATATATCATAAAATATTTGTTTTTTACAAAATAAATCGATGCAATGCAAAAGATCAAAATATTTGTGAATCTCATGTTTTTAATTATAATTATCAGTATGAACTATCAATGAATTAAAATAACAATAAGTTCCAGCCGGTATTATTTAATACAGAAGCCACATTTCCACGATTCCATAAGTTCGGGTTAATATATTGAATATCCTAAGAAATATTTCGTATAAGTAAAGCCAATACCTACTAAACCTATGGGTCAAGTAATGACGTCATTGAATCTAAGTCAATAGTCTGCCATACCGCCGGTAACATTTCATAACATTACTTTACACGGAGGTATGGGGTCTATTTGTTTCTAGATGAGCCTTTCAATACTCATAGGTTGTGCTATATCAATCTCAATCACATTGATATCTTGTTGTGTATCTTTTTTTAACAAAATAACATTTATTTACGCAAAGAAACTTACAATTAAACAAATATTTACAAAATGTACACAAGAAACAGTTGAGCTATCTGCAGATCGTTACAAATGATCTAGAGATGGCTCAACTGATCCAAATCAGTACCAGACGAAAGCGTACCCAAAACGAGTGTCTTGTATAATAATATGATGGGTTTACTGACACTGTTCCTTTATTTTATAACTTACACGTATAAATTAAAAAACTTTACCTAAAACAAAACTTTCTTTCAGGTTATTCACTTCTTGAAATGAGCCTCTTCGAGGCGCACTTAAAATCCTTTCACCACACTTGGTTCGAAAGAATCAGTGACACGATAAGAAGAAGACTTCTTGAAATAATGGGTATACAAAACAAACTCTCCCAGAATTGTGCCATAGGGTCGCCAAGTATGCCCAATGCCTCATCTATTCCCGGGACATCCCGGGATCCCGGGGCGGGATTCCCGTCACGCGCCGCGCTCCGCTGACGGATTGGGCCGCGGTCCCGCATACGAATGCGAATAGCTTTATAACGATAAACCTTATGATATGTTGCGGCTGTGTACTGCCTAATTCGGTGAAGCCAGCCTTTGATAGCCTGTGCTTTACTAACTTGGCTACCCGTCACGTGGATCTAGATTTTGAATATCTTTGACACCAAATTGCAATAAAAATAACACGAGTTTGATGTCTTTGTGTAGTTTTCATTGTAACGGTAATATTACAAGAACAATCTGTAAATACAAAAATAAATAAATAATGCGGACAATCCACACAATACAACCTTGCCCCAAATTAAGCAGAACTTGTACTATGGAAACCAGAAAGCTGATATGCGACTTATATATTTTATTTTTGAGAATACTTAGAATTCAATATGACACCCAGGCAGAAAACAAACCTCTGTGTTCACCACACAAATGTTTGATCTCGGTGGGGATTGAACCCACGACCTACGCAGAAGGCAGAGCTACTACCAACTAAGCTGAGAAGCCAATCTGATGTATGTTTAAAACTGGTCTACAGGGTTATTCATAATTAGCTGCAAATACTCAGGAATTAGGTTCAACAAATAGAATAAAAAATATTTAAGAAATGATTTTTTTTAAAGATCAAAATTTTTTTCAAGTTTTTGTATCAAAATTTTATTTTTATTAATTTCTTTACGGCTATTGCATAATGATTGCCATGGAGAACAGGACGATGACCCACCCAGGCGGTGACTGAACGCAGAGTGTCACTCACGGCGCGCGGGCGCGGATCAAAGGTCAAAATAGGTCAGGCGCCAATGATTCCTTTATCGATTTTCTCGGGATTTTCATAACAAAACTTAAAAAAAATCATTTCATAAATATTTTTTATTTTATTTGTTGAACCTAATTCCTGAGTATTTGCAGTTAATAATGAATAACCCTGTATATAATGATTGAATCTGCTTTCTATGTAGTTTTAGCTTTTATTCCTGCTTTCAAAATGTCCATACTCGGCCATTGCATAATAATTATTATTATAAATGTAAATGTAAAAATATAAAAATATTTATTTCCATAAATGCATGCTTAATGTAAGATGCAAATGTTAAACTAATTATTCATGCTTTGCATGGGAATTAATTATTACTATTTACTGGAAATCTATTAAGACGTGTACCCGGCATTTGAAACCCCGTGACAAGTAAGTGCATGCTCCTAGATTGCGTATGAATCACTGATGTATGAACGAATGCTCTATTCCCTGGAATTTTCATTCCAGGGCTTAATTACGATGTCATTTACAAGAAGCACTGTTTGCATGCAGTAGTAGTAGAGCTCTTTGTGAAGGGCTCATCCAGGGAAGTACTACCACCATGCCTATTTATGCCGGGAAGCAGCATTGCTGTGTTTTGGTTTGAAGGGTGTGGGTGCCGGTGAAATTACTAGCACGTGAGGCTGAACATCTGTATGCCTCAAGTTGATGGACGCAGGGTATTGCATCACACGTTCCTGATGTGCGTGACCTACGAAGCAATGTTTTGTTATAGGCGATGGGTACCACTTAACATCAGGTGGGCCGTATTATGCTTGTTCCATCAGCTAGTTGTATAAAAAAATGCACCTAAGTATTATGAATCAAGTCGACAGTAACATTGAACACAGGCTCTCGCAATAAGGCGCTTGCGGCTCCTAAACCGTGCGTCTACCGTGCCTCGGCCGCGCTGCTTTCCTTCGCTACTATTTTCTCCATTTTTCCAATTTTCTCGAGGCATTCGAACCGCTGTATTTATTATTATTTGTTTTCAATTGCAAAGTAATCTGTGGAGTGTGCAGATGCCAAGATGGGATGGGGACGAGCGACCTCGCGCCGATTGCTTTTATTGGACACTCTGTATACAGATTGCATGTATTTTATTAAAAACTGTACATAAACAAACGCTACTTTTTACAATAAGAATTAGGTATTGGTCATGTATCTACGTACACAACGACGACGTTGCACGTCAAGTAAAAATATAGTTTTCATTAATGAATACTAAAAGTGCACGTAAGGAGCCTTTTTCATGAGCCCTTAAAATCCTTTCACCACATTGGTTTAAATAGCCAAGAATTTAAAATTATATTAGAAATATTGCTGATCGCCTCCGCAGAACGCTTAGATGTGTGCGGGCAATATAATTTAATCCGATAACATTTGAGCTCTACTTGATTATATAAACTATAATAAAGATCACGATACTCGTAGCTGCCAAACTCAATTTGAAAGAATATTAAGACAAAGAAAATAAAATGTAATCACTTCGCCCCTCGACCTTTCAAAATGAACTCCAAAACTCGCCATTTTAAAACTCAAACCTTATTTATAAAAATCATACACCAGTTCGACCTTTATATCTTTTAATCTTTGTTCATTCATTCATTCATTTCATTCCCAAACTAAACTCGTGAGAGTTTATAATGAGGAGTTCTTAAATTAAAAAAACCTATAACTTTTGAAACTATCATGGTTTTTAACACAATTTTTATGAAACAACGGGAAATATACCATGATGTCGAAACCAATAAAAGAGTGCGAAAGAGGGTAGATCGATTTGTCTGCCAATAACATTTCTTTTACTCGTAGACTTCAGTTCAACCGTGATCATGGTGCATGCAACTGTGCCGAAATATCGGAAGTCAAAACTCACAAAAATTTAATCATGGTAAATATTGGTGTTTCATAAAAATTGTGTTCAAATACGTATAGTTACTATGTAGGTATCCGAGAACACGAATAATTTGATCATTTCTAAATAGTTCTATCAAAGTAGCTCAAAGGATTTGTTGCAATATTGAGCAGACTGGTACAGACTGTTAGGTAATAACACTATCCCGTATCTGATAAAAGCATTTCGAAAAGCTTTTGATATGTATTAATTTTGTTGAGTGACCTCTGGATGATCTCATTATATTTCTCGAGCTATCCATAGCTTTACTAGCATGTCACCCAGAATACTCATCACCATTTCAAATGCTTTAGAACTCAATTAAAAGTTTATTGGTGGTTGATGCCTTTTTTGGGGCATAGTTGCGCCCCAACACAAATAAAAAGTCCTACAAAATGGTTACAAATGGAATCTTACCTCAATTATTATTAAGATTATATGATTGACTAGAATATTTCCAAAAACTATCCTGAAGGCTTACCACAAGCTCTGTCTGGCTCGGTCTCTGGCTCTGATTTTGAGTCTGGTGAGTGTTGACTAAATAACGTCTACGTCGAAACGTCACACACACAGTATAATACACTCGTGAACACTCACACAGACTCAAAACCAGAGCCAGAGACAGAGCCAAACAGAGCTTGTGATAAGCCTATTGATTAAATAACAAGTCAGTTGGTAGACTGGCCTCTAGCTCAGTTGGTAGTAGCTCTGCCTTCTGCGCCGTAGGTCGTGGGTTCGATCCCCACCGAGAACAAATATTTGTGTGGTTAAACATAAATGTTTGTTCTCTGTCTGGGTGTTATATTGTATTCTAAGTATGTATTTACAAAAAAAAATGTATTCAAGTATTATATCAGCTATCCGGTTCCCATATTACAAGCTCTGCTTAGTTTGGGGCTGGGTAGTGTTGTGTGAATTGTCCACAATATTTATTTATTTATTTATTTAAGTTGAATTCATCAACATAGATCCCTGAATTTACTTTATTTATTTTATCCAACAATGAAAGAGATCCATAGAAACAAACAAAAATATTAAAAAATCCGAGCAGCAAACTAGAGCAATAAAAACTACACAAAAACAATTCAATTTTATTTTCCAATCGGAAGCCACAACTTCCTAAAAATATATGGAACAGAAGCGATAAGAGTGGAGGGCGGGCGGCGCACCAGAAAATTGTTTTCGGCAGGTGTTCCGGCTGTTAGGCTGTTCGGCTTGCTATGCAGTGTCTGTAAGGCCGGCTTACACCATGCGGCAGCGGTGCGGCAACGAAAATAACGCAGACATCTCACGCTACATGCCTTTTGTAACCAAGTAAGTAGTTTACGTTTATTTTTACCGCACGTATTTTTTTTGTCTAAGTTAGCTGGTAGAATGTATTAAGCTATTGTCTATTGTATTAAAATTGTGATGAGAAAGACTTCGTATAAACGTTCAAACCAATCTTAATTTGACGTACCCATTGCATTGGTTTCATCTCTTTGATGTATCTGTTTGTTTTATAATATTACTAGCTGCCTGTCCCGGCTTCGCACGGGTGGACATTTATTTTTTAAACACATAAATATAGCCTATGTTACTCAAGGTGAACCTACGTCCAGCAGTGGACTGATATCAATCGATGATGATGATGAAAGAACATTCTATAACGTTTAGGAGCACTATTTTCTAGAACATTTTGTCCAAATCTAGAATTCAGGACCGTTTGCATGGGGATATTTGAGTATTCTAGAAAATTCTGGATTACTATAACGTTTGGGTGGGAGCATTCCGGATGCTAACCGACTTTAAATTTGATTATTCCAGATCATTCTAGAGCGTCTATATGCATTCTGTTCTCGTCAAAGTCGAGAATTTTCTGAAAAATCCCTAAGCGATAGAAAGGGATAGACATATATAAGTCCCTACGTGATAGAAAGGGATAGACATAGATTTCGAAACTTTTGCCTTTTATAAATTAATAACACCTAAATATTGAATATAAACTATCCTATATTTTAAGTCCGACCATATTTTAGGCAGTTGCAAAATTTTATCGAAATCCGTTCAGTAGTTTCGGAGTTTATCGCGTTCCAAATTGTGACACGAAAGATTTATATATATATAGATATTGATAATACGAGCAAGTATACTTCAAATAACTGAGTGTTTGAAATGGGCCTAGCACACCTCTGGAGCGGTACATTGTTTCGCACGTCGTATCGGCATGGATCGAGCTGGATGCCGATGGAACTTCTGCTTATGAAAGCAGGTGTTGTCAGTGCAGCTTTTATTTTGAGCTAGTGCGTACAGTTATACATATTAATGAAAAGATGGATTATCAGTGTAATGGATGGCATGTTAAAAAAAAAAAGAGAAGTGAATACAGAGACGACTGCTGATAGAGGGAGTATGGAAGAGGCGAACATGTTGTGCCGAATCCACATAAAGTGGAATAAGGGCAGGAAGATGAAGAAGAAGAAGTGTACTGTTATACAAATAAAGGTTTTTTTCTGTCTTTGTAAATTTTTTTAACCGTTCATAAAGCATTGTTTTGAATTTTAACGTGAACTGACTATGTCGTGAATGTGACTATAAGAATCTATTGTTCACTGTTTTCCTAGCTTCGAAGCAATCATTAACTAGCAGTGATGTAGAAAGCAACACAGAATACACCATTAACCCAAACATACAGTTAACATATTAGGAACCTACGGTATGACGGATACAGTATGGTACTTTTTCGTTACAAGACATTCCTCTCTTCGCAAAAACAACAGGAAACTCCCACACTGAGCAATCATGGCTGGCAAATAACTTGACGAGTGCACTTCCAAGTGGCAATCCATTAAGCGCACCACTTCATAAAAACAAGTTATTCCGTGTCAAGCTAGTTTGGGCGTGCGTCCAACTTGGCGACTCCTTGCTTTACGACAGAAACTCCGCGGTTCCACAGATCTATTTTATGAATCGCGGGAACACTGGAGTAAGTATACTTTAACTTTCTTGGCATACCACTGCTTGGATAACCACACTTGGTATGCTAAAATGCATCCTAATTTAAAATCTTCTACAATCAAAAAAATCTGCCAATTATGAAATATGTATACATTCAAATTCTAAATTTCTTTTTGCAGTTATATCACAAGGATCATTTTGAAACGTTTTGAAAATAGGTGAGTCCAGTAGGCCTACCATGAGTTCTGTCTGGCTCTGTCTCTGGTTCTGGTTTTGAGTCTGTGTGAGTGCTCACCAGTGCATTATACTGTGTGTGACGTTTTGACGTAGGATTTATTTAGTCAACACTCATACAGACTCAAAGCCAGAACCGGAGACAGAGCCAGACAGAGCTCATGGTAGGCCTACAGGTGCCAGTTCCACGCGATCAAGCCTAGCCTAGAACTGTTTTGCTACTGCACAATCCGAAATGTCGCTTTGTTTCCTTTGTTTGTGCTCTATTTCGACGGATCGGCCGATAAACTGGTTTTCACTCACTACCCAAATGAATCGGCAAGTCCTTAGAGTGTACAAGTGTACAAGCTTGGCAGCCAACGACCGAACATTAGCACTGGGCGGCAGGAGGTGGCAAAAAGCTAAGCGTTGCAATATCTCTCTGACCGGAGCACGACGCGCGCTAATCGCAAGTATACCTCACCGGTACTCTATTCTACTTGCCTTTATTTAAATGACATGTGAAGGCCACCCTTGGCTTTTCTTCTTATATATAGTTTAATTTTTAAACGTATCGGTCCATTCGTGATTGAGCCATAAATATCAAAACATCTAACCTCCTGCATTTTTATTATACAGGGTTATTCATTATTAGCTGCAAATACTCAGGAATTAGGTTCAACAAATAAAATAAAAAATATTTATGCAATGATATTTTTAAGTTTTGTTATGAAAATCCCGAGAAAATCGATAAAGGAATCATTGGCGCCTGACCTATTTTGACCTTTGATCCGCGCCCGCGCGCCTTGAGTGACACTCTGCGTTCAGTCACCGCCTGGGTGGGTCATCGTCCTGTTCTCCATGGCAATCATTATGCAATAGCCGTAAAAAAATTAATAAAAATAAAATTTTGATACAAAAGCTTGAAAAATTTTTTGATCAAATTTAAAAAAAATAATTTCATAAATATTTTTTATTCTATTTGTTGAACCTAATTCCTGAGTATTTGCAGCTAATAATGAATAACCCTGTATAAGATGTTGCGTCGTAAATCCTAAAAACAAATATTTCACCATATTGAAGTATACGTATATCACTACAAACACTTAAAAATTAAATAAGAAACAATTAAGCCATCTGCAAATCTAGAGATAGCTAAATTGATCCAAATTAGTACGGGAAACTTCCCTAAGATGCTGGCTGCAAAGTGAAGTTAAATAAAAACAGACGACGGACTGGCAGCTACAGAAGTCTAAGCCAAAAAACTCTTTTAAAGACTCAAGCGGTTAACTTCACCATTTTTAATTTAACCAATCGTCGGGTTAAGCATTCATGTTTTACAAGAAGCATTTATCATTCCAGTGTGCTGTCAATTAGCTTGGAACTCTTGGAGCACAGAATTGGAGGAAAAACGCAAAGACTCACAAAGAGGTTGCAGAGTTTGTGAAAAGAAACGGCCCAAGTTCGCTCATTATATCAGTATTAGGGCGCGACCGCCCTGGAGGCGGTTAGGCTTTTCATTTCGTGTTATTGCTATCTACGAGTATATAGCATTTCATATAAAATCCTGTTATATACAGAGATTAGCGTTGTTTCAATAACGTAGACGTAAACAATAACGACGTGAAGGGTGGCCAGATACGTTGTTATTTTGTGAGTATTTCATTTTTTGCCAAATTATATACAAACGGTTGTCTATGGAATAATAATAATTGGAAGAGGCAAATTCGTAAACAAAGCATTGATAACTAAAGTAAAAACTGATAGCTCAAAACTAAGATATGCCGATAATGCTCAGTTGGTAGTAGCTCTGCCTTCTGCGCCGTAGGTCGTGGGTTCGATCCCCACCGAGAACAAATATTTGTGTGGTGAACATAAATGTTTGTTCTCTGTCTGGGTGTTATATTGTATTCTAAGTATGTATTTACAAAAAAAAAATTATTCAAGTATTATATCAGCTATCCGGTTCCCATATTACAAGCTCTGCTTAGTTTGGGGCTGGGTATAGTGTTGTGTGAATTGTCCACAATATTTATTTATTTATTTTTATTATTCATTTATAATTAAAGGGCTCTATGAAGTTTAAAAACATTGAAAAAAAAAAACAAAGGTTTTGTAAATTTTTAGTGCCTACCTATTATAAGATTAGTATTAAGAATTCTGTGACTGAAAAGCTAAGCTCTGTGCTATTCTGTGTGCGTTGCGTCGGTTGAATTTTTCGTTTAAAATTATTGTTAAACCAGCTAGTCCTATCGGCTAGAAATAAATGTATCGAATTCCCGTTCTAACCTCATTAGACCCATTCGTTTAAAACTCTGGTTCCAAAAATGTGGCTACCGTTATTAATACTGACGTCTTTTTAATAGTAAGGCGTCTAATATGTTTTTTTTTAATACAAGTATCTGATGGAACATGCATATGGACGTAAAGTGGTCACCGTCGCCTATAGCAAAGTATTGCCTTATAGGTCACGCACGTCAGGGACGTGCCCTACAATGCACTACCCTGCATCTATAAACTTGAGGCAGAGAAAAACAACAACGCTGCTTCACGGCAATAAGGTAAGGCAATTAATGGTAGTACTTCCCCGGACGAGCCCTAGCTACTACTACTACTAAAACTAGTTTTAGCACGAAAATAAAGAAAAAAGACTCTCATCCGCATAATAACTAATCGAATGAGATTGCAATCAAAAGCAGGCCTCAAAACTCAAAGAAAGAACACTTGTTTCTCGTATGCCATCATTAAGTTGACTGCCACCGAAGTTAAACGGCTGTAACATAACAGTTACCGTATCTTATTAAACAAAGCCCCTGCGCAGTCAGCGAGCTACGACCAGCGCAGCGCCGTCCGCAAAGAAAACGAATTAACTCCTATCTGCCGTTCAGAGACAACTAATTCCTGTCACTTCTATCTGCTCTCGGAAAAATAACTTTAAGTCCTTGATTAAGGCGCACATTTGTCTTGGATTCAGGACTCAGGACTCAGGCTTCTTTTAGACTTAGCATTTTTACACCTAGGAACACTATAAGTGTCCGCACAGTCCTGTTGGCAGTAGCTTTGTCTTCTGCGCTGTTAGTTTTGGTACTTTGATTTCTATCCAAGACTAACATTATGATAAAAAAAAAAAAAAAAAAAAACATTATGTACTTATACTGATTCACCGTGTGATATACTAACCTACTAATAGTATAAACGTAAAAGTTCGTTAGTATGGACGGAAGGATGGATGTTTGTTACACGTAAAAACTGAAACTGAACAATAATATAGCTTATACATAAGAATAACACATAATCTACAATTTATAAAGATATTGTAACGGAGAACGGATGTAAGTAACGGAAACGGGGCGAGCGAAGCCGCGGGCATCTTCTTTAAGACTACTGTATGCATGGGTTGCCTATGATAATATCTAAATTTGACCAAAACTTTATGCTTTATTTATTATTATTTTTCGGTCTGTCTATTTAGTATAATTTTCTTTAGTTATTGTTATTGGTGTCAACCGTTATAATTATTAAAGTAAACAATAAATACAAAAAATCTAAGAACGCATTGGTTCTAAGTATTTATATTTTATTTACGTAATACCTACCACAATGCAGTAGACAAGATTCCAAAGTGATATGTCTACAAAAGCCTTTAGTCTGTATGGTTGTTGGTTAGTCTGGCTCTGCACTAGACAGTCGACGGTTAAACACTAATCCAGACTAATGTGGGAGTGTTTGTCCGATTGTCGTTTGCACTGATAGCTATCGTTTGTTGGTTGCTTTATGGTTTAGGAATGTGGTCTTCTTATCGTGTCACTGATTCTTTCGAACCAAGTGTGGTGAAAGGATTTAAAGTGCGCCTCAAAGAGGCTCCTTTCGTGCACTTGACACATATTTCATCTTTTTAGGTTCTACGATAGGTGTGTTTTATTTTCTAAATTTATTCGGTTTATAAGGAATGTGGTGAGATACTGAAACATCATCAGCTGTAAAGCTAACATTGCTGTGTTCTTTTTTTTTATACAACAAGCTGATGGAACAAGCATATGGCCCACCTGATGTTAAGTGGTATAACCATCGCCTATAACAAAGCATTGCCTTGTAGGTCACGCACGTCATAAACGTGCCCTACGATGCACTTCCCTCCGTCTATCAACTTGAGGCATTAAGATGTTCAGCCTCACGTGCCAGTAATTGCACCGGCACCCCGAACTCTTTAAACTGAAACACAGCAATGCTGTTTCACGGCAGAAATCTAATTGATTTGAAAGATATGTGCGGATGGGCAATCACTTCTTGCACACTTCTATAGGGCACGTCCTTGGACCTGCCCTCTGTGGTAATGCTGCAATAGTTAGAGGTAACAATACATTTGAGAATGTAAACAAAAGCAACTGAGCAATCATTTTAAGTACAGTAGATCAACATTTAGAGATTTTCAGTCAGTGTATTTGCTATGCACTTCATATAAGCTAAAAGTTGCTGAGAAGCGGTTGCCATTATTTAACGAACGTAATTTATGCATCTGCGATATTCAACCGACCAAGATAAGTTTTACAATTCTAAAGTTCAATTTCATACTAATCGGTGGTACGCACGGTAAATTGGCTGAAACACTACGACTACTACTACTTACTGTAACGTCACCTAGGGTGTTATTAATAATCCAGGCGCAGCGCTGGAGTAGTTAAATCGTGTTTTGTCACATTTGTTCGAGTTGACAATTGCATGTTAATGCAAGAGACAAAACACGGTCCAACTAGTCCAACGCTACGCCAGGATTATTAATAAGACCCCTAATGTCTCAATATACAAATAGTAGCATTTTACCTTTTTGTGTACTATATTTTCTACTTTACACAGTGAAAACACAGTGGGACTTTTGTACAGTTTATAGGCAAACGCTTGACCGCAATTTCTCCTGATGTTAAGTTATTATCTGGATAAATAAAACTGATCCCGTCCGAATAGAATAGAATAAGCATTTTTTTTGCAACACACAAAAAATAGTATTAAATCAATTACAGCCATTCTTAAAACGGAATACTTATATATTTTTTGTAAGGTTCTTTGTTTTTAAATAAATAAATATAAATAAATACAAAAATAAATTTTAATTAATGCTTAAAGTTGCTCTGACACTGTAGTGGCGAGAGACGGCAGTAGTTTAAGCGCTGTACATCTTTTGACATATTTTTATAAGTAAGCCTATTTTTGTCTAATCTTCATGAACCTGTTGCTTATGACACAATCCCAGGTTTCGGTCGTAATATGACGTCCACCGTATTTACAAAGCGCAATAGCAAAGCGGTGCGCTAGTTACATTCCTAATGGATTAGGGTAGGTTTGGGTAAATATCAGCTAATAGTGAATTACGAATGGCATCGGTCGGCGGCGAGCGCTCACGCACACAAATAAGCAATTGTGGTGAGCCTTTTGGTATGATATTACAGCACACTATGTGGTTTTGCTCCGTTGCTAAGTTTTAAATTAATCAGCGTGAATTACGAGACAATCCTTTGTTATATGTGATGGTTACCACTTAACATCAGGTGGGGCATATGCTTGTTCCATCAGCAAGTTAGTATCTAATTCTAATTGAGTTGGGAGAATTAGATCAGCACTGACGTCTAAGAACCGGCTACAGAAGCGTAGGGCGCCCTGCAGCAAGATGGATGGACGACATAGACAGGGTTGCGGGGCGGCAATGGTTTAGACTGGCACAGGATCGAGGTAGATAGCACAAACTAAGGGAGAGGCCTATACCCAGCAGTGGGCGAAGTCGGGCTGTGGATGATGATGATGATGATGACGTCCCGCGATATATGTATTGTATTGTATTGTGCATTGTCCTCCTGCCAAGCCTCACTCCAGCCAGCCCAACTCCTTATAATAACGGAGTAGGACTTTGGGTTGGTGGTAGCAATGTTCCAGTGGAGCAGATGGTGACACAGATGTGGATGTGGAGGGACAACACTCAATCAGTTCCCTGAGCCCTGTCTTGGACCTCGCTTCTCCTGTTACGGAGCAGTGCAGTACTACATGCTCCACAGTTTCTAGAAAGTGGCATGAAAAAAAAAACATCAATTATATTTATTTGGAAACCAGGTTATGACAAAAACAAGTGCAAACGATACTGACTGCAGAAGTAATTATATTATTACATATAAAGAGAGAACTTTTAATTTGTTTCTCATAGTTTTAAGGGGTTTGTTGTTGTTGCACACAAAAACACGACATTTTTCGCAATGCCGATCTTCTTTTCTAACTTATATTTACTTCACTTTTATTTTTTTCTGGTCAGTTTTAAACCTATTGTATTTCACTATTGAAACACATACAGAAGTTTCTGCATGCACGTAATTGCCATTTTTAGCAGCTATGCTCCTTTAAAACCTTTTTCTCCCCTAATAAATAAATTAAAATAATACACCTTGTTTTAATAACAAATTACTTAATTTTTACCACAAAATGAACCACTTAACTCGGCAGCTTAAGGCTTGATTTTGGCAGAAGGTGGTATTTATGCAAAAAGTTAGTAATTGAAAAGGTTCAGGTGCTCAATGAGTTCATCTATTTAGAGAGGACATCTTTATACAGGGTTATTCATTATTAGCTGCAAATACTCAGGAATTAGGTTCAACAAATAAAATAAAAAATATTTATGAAATGATTTTTTTTAAGTTTTGTTATGAAAATCCCGAGAAAATCGATAAAGGAATCATTGGCGCCTGACCTGTTTTGACCTTTGATCCGCGCCCGCGCGCCGTGAGTGACACTCTGCGTTCAGTCACCGCCTGGGTGGGTCATCGTCCTGTTCTCCGTGGCAGTCATTATGCAATAGCCGTAAAGAAATTAATAAAAATAAAATTTTGATACAAAAACTTGAAAAAATTTTTGATCAAATTTTAAAAAAATAATTTCATAAATATTTTTTATTCTATTTGTTGAACCTAATTCCTGAGTATTTGCAGTTAATAATGAATAACCCTGTATAGTCACGCTTGAAAAGGCTACTACAAGTTTTCGAATCAGTGTCATTGGGAAAGATGAACAATGGAAAAACAAAAATTTTAAAATTTTAAATCAGATGCTTGTTAGTTTGATGTTGTCGTTCAAAATTAAGATTGATCCTGTAGGCCTACCACAAGCTCTGTCTGGCTCTGTCTCTGGCTCGGGTTTTGAGTCTGTTTGAGTGCTCACCAGTGTATTGACTGCTGTGCTCTGTGTGTGACGTTTCGACGTAGGATTTATTTAGTCAACACTCACACAGACTCGAAGCCAGAGCCAGAGACAGAGCCAAACAGAGCTTGTGGTATGCCTACTGATATAAAATTCGTGGTTTTATACTGTCGATCTATATCGGACCGTCGGCAGTCAAAAATTCATACAAAAGATCCTTAAATGACATGACAGCGACCTTCTCCTTTAACTGGCTCACGTAACTTATTCTTGGCCTTCCTCTTCTTGGCTTTCCTTCAATTATGTTATTTATGTAGCTGTCATATTCTAGCTGTCATAAAAAAAATCCCTTCGATTTTGCTTGGTAGGGGAGAGAACAAGTGGTCCCTTCACGCACGGAGTGACACAATTAGGGTCTCGCCGGAGTGGGCCCATAATAAGCACGATACCTCGTATGCAGTCTGACGACACAGGTACACGACCATTTAATTATTGGGTTAGACATGCTTCTGACTAGCTCCTGTTGAGGAAAAAGATGGAAACAGCAATATCTTTAGACGTTTTCAAAAGTTATTGCTGCTTCAACCTCTCTCTGGGAAAATGTCTACCGTGCAAGAGAATTTCAATCGTAAGCTTTCCTTTGTATTTGTGACAGGTGATGATGGACTCATGATACACAGTTCTAGGATGATTTTTGGGAACAAGAATATGTGCCAATCTAAGAACAGTTTGAAACAATAGTTAAAAGAGCCCTAAAAAGGTATTGTGATGTACAGTGGTATAAAACATAAAATATATAAATGTAATCCTTCAAGCTTTTATTAATTAATATTGTTCACTTTTGTTACAATTTAATTTAACTGAACCAAAGAAGCGTAAATACGAAATTCCTCCGGTTACAAGCCTGAAAAATTAAGGAAAAAAATATCTAATACGCTCTTAAGCAATTTCCTCGGAAAGGAAGATTAACTTAAGGCCAGGAATTAATTATATAAAAACAAAATGTAGCCCTTAAAGAGTCTAAACAAGTATTTTGTCCATATACCAACACGGCATAAATGGAATTTAATCAAGGAGGATAAAGTTGAGCTTGGACCGGGGTTTAATTAAAAATACGAGTTTACGATATTCCGTTACATATTGGAGCGGAGAATTGTTTTTGAAAAGCTATTTTTCGCGATCCATCTAGCGCTGGAGCCCCGGTTACATTCTATGTTCCCCAAACGCTTTACAAGCGCACGCTGCTCTTAAAATACTTGGATTCATCATTTTATTATTCTGTACACACCATTTCTCATTACAGGCGCCTGCACTACGTTTTGGTAAAACACTTCAGCCTTGCGCACACCTAAGCGTTCTGCGGTTGCGGTCAGTGAAACGCTGACAAATATCGCTGTCATATTTGACAACGTTTCACTGACCACAACCGCAGAACAGCGCAAGACTTTAGAGGAATTCATAATTATGTCAATTTCATAAAAAGTTTTCAAGATGTGCGCAGATGCGTTACAGGCCGGATAAGCTACTTGCTTCTTTCATGAAAATAATTATACTCTTGTGGGTAAAACTAGGTCAAGAGTAATGCCACTGGGAACATATTCCTTAAGGCCAGTGCAAGCAACGCTCTGGTTAGTTTAAAAACTTATGTGTATTCAGCAGCGATGAAGGACTACCAACCAGTCATGGGAAGAGCACCAACTGATGCGAATTATTTGGATGCGAACCGATAGTGAAAGATTTATAGGTAATCTGTTTAGTCCTGGCTATAGTAGTGGCTAAGTCATGACGCCTTTAAAACGGCTGTAAAATTCAAAAAATCAAATCAAAAATCAAATCAAACTGTTTATTTGCAACCTTGCTTACACATTATATTTAACTTATAACTAAACATTAACTAGTAGTTGCAAATTGGTCCCAACTCAGCATATGCAAGTTAAAAAACTTACGCTGGTCTTCCGTTGGGGCCGTTGAGGAGTAACACTAAGAAGATAACTACATAAGTGGACGTGTTATATAATCTAAACAATAAAAATAAAAATAAAAAATGTTTGATGACAAACAAAGAAAATTCCATCCTTTATATGCATCTCTACAGTTTTTAAATAGTTCACACACACTTAATTATGCTGTATCATATTTATACTGCAGAGGTACAGGATCTAATAGATAAATAATAACATCGCTATTAAAAGTTTGAAAATGTTGTTTTCCATTCTTTGTTATCAATTAGGCCAAGGACTTTAGCGCGGGGATTCCACAGCATCTTTCCGTAATCACTTAAGTCGGCGTTTTCCAACTTGCATAAAAATTTATCTGCCATACAATAATAGCAAACACCTGGACCGTTCAAACTTCCAATTACAGTTTAGGGAACAAATTGCCGCAGGACGGAGATGTCAGGTTTGCATGGATACGTCACACAAAGTTCCATCAAACCCACGCTAAAAGATAATTGAAAAAACATTTATCATCATCATCATTGTTTATCAGTGGCATCCTAGTGCGTTGCTCTCATGGTGATCAGTGAAACGCCGACAAATATCGATGTCGTATTAACAGCGTTTTACTTATCGCCACCACAGAACGCTTAGATGTGCGCAAAGATTCTCCGTTCAAAGGGATATCTTTTTAGATGGTCAGTAGTTTTAGGATTTAACGTGGAAATATGGTCAGAGATTTTAATTTTTAAGAAACTCTAGACAAAACCTAGCTTGAAAAACAGCGCTAATACCAAAAAGCAGAGCCAAAACAATGCAAAATTCTTTTCTGTAAAAATCGTTTCTTTTAAATTGTTTTTTAAGCTGCAATTACAATGAGCGCATCTGGAATTTTATACCTTTGCTTTATAACGACATAACATCGGAATTATCATAAAACAACAGGCTCATCGTAAGCAGGCGAGCACGAGTGATGCTTCCGCCGAAACTCACTTGCCGAGTTTCTACGTTTATTGTTTAACTTTTGCTGTTAAAATCTCGGCTGTACACCCATGACACCAATCCACGCCAAACTCAACTCTATCTCGTTGGAACAAGGCGAAGGAAGCGACAGATTTTTGTGGGCAAGTGTGCAGAGCCTGGCTTCTCAAACATTACCTGATTCTTAAACGGGAATGTACTTTTACAAGCTCTTGTTTAAGTCCCGGCGGTTCGTAGTACTCAATTATTAGTTCTGTGCGCGGAGATGGTGTCAGAAGGTGAACATTTTCTTTTAAAATACGTGACGAAGTTATTATAGCGATAGGTACCGTTGTAGCCAGAAATAGCTTTTCCGTTTTTGCGTGGAAGAAGTGATGCTCGCATTCCTGTGTTCCAATTTGAAGGGTAGGCAACCACAGCTGCAGTTCTATGAGGCTTATTATTTGAACGGTTCTTACTGGTCGTCACAGTATTGCAATCGTCTGCCTTCTATAGAGATAGAAATAGGTACAGCAGTAATTTGTTCTGTGCCCAAATAAAAGTGCTGTTTGTATTATTACCTTCTTATGCTGCCTTCCTACGGTGCGTGGTCCTGCAGATCATCACGCACCGCGCACGACGACGCACGGCAACGCACACAGAAAAGACTCCTGTGCTACCGCGCACCTCGTCGCACGAGACCGTTCCCATGGTGTGTCGTGCGAGCTGGTGCGGGCTGGTGCGTGATCACGCACCAGTGGGAAGGGGCTATTAGGTAAGTCTGCCTGCCTTCAGTTGTCCGTTCTGTGATGTGTTTTATTGTATTTGTCTTATGTCAAATAAATATATTTTCTTTCTTTCTTCTTTTCTTTTACAGCAGTAGTACTGTTTCGGGCAACCTCATTCACAAAAGAATATTTAATAGTCAAAACATATAGCGTGTCGCAAATATAACACAAGTACTTTCCATAGTAAACTCACCTTATAAAGTCAGTATATTCTAGCAATTTCTGTATTCGAGCAATATAAATCCCTCTTCAGAATTAAATGCATCTGAAAGTTTCGTCTGCAAACACGTGATGAATAGTTGGAACAATTTATTAAGTTCGCCGGTTTGCGCACATCGCGCCTCCAAGAGCTAGACCGAGCTAGAATAGACTGATGTAGTCTCAGTAGTGGATCCTTGACTAATCCCAATGCCAGTCAAGTAACATAATTGTGTGAACTTAACTCCCATAACTCTGTGCACCTATTGGTAATGCCCTCTGTTATTATTGTATGTTAGCTTTTTTTTTATACATCTAGTTGATGGCCCACTTGATGTTAAGTGGTAGCTATCGCCTCTATCAAAGTATTGCCTCGTAGGTCACGCACGTAAGGAACGTGCCCTACGATGCACTTCTGCGTCCATCAACGACGTTTAGCCACACGTGTCAGTACTTTTACCGGCACCCACACCCTTCAAACGGAAACCCAAAAGCTTCCTTGTTGACATCTGAATAAAACAAATTTAAATTTAATTTAATTTTAATCCACATTGGTGCTTAGTTTTTGCTGGTCTGTGTTGGTTTTACACCCTTTTTGTTCACTTGGAGTTATTGGGTTAAATTTTCAGTATATTATAGGCGAGATTGCAAATGTTTTTATAAAATCATTGGATTAATTTATCATCGTTTTTAATTGACTTCAAATAAAAAAGGAGGAGGTTTTCCATTCGGTTGTTTTTTATGCTTGTTATTGCATAGCTTCGTCATCTATAAGCCATTAAATGCAAAAAAATATGTAACCCTACGTTTAATAAATACTTTGAGGAGTGCAGTTGATGCAATATTACAGATCGCAGGTGCTCCTTTCGTCGAGCACGCAAATATAAAAAGCTAGTTTGCATTATTCCGTGGTCCATTCTATATCGTTATATTTCTTTGTATTGCATAGCGTACCTAGTTTTCTGAAGCATTGCTCCGAGTGTGGACTGAATTTTATTCGCTTATAATGACTTTATGAAATATTATTTTATTACATTTGAATATGACTTGTTGCAGAAGTTCTAGCGTTTAGTTAATAACCATACATTACGACACTGTATAAACGAATTTATTTACCAAGCGTTGTGACTATGGGAAATCCCCCGAATATAACCAGTCAAATCAAATCAAATCAAAATTTTTATAATGTCCCAAAAGTTAAGAGCCGAGCGGGATTTAGTGCCGCGTCGCGTTAGTGCCGAACAGTCCCTAAGAGTTATTCGTCGAGTGTGATTAGGATCCGATGGCGCAGTGGTCAGCGCAGCCCCGTACCGAGGGGAAGGTCGCGGGTTCAAATCCCGCTCGGCTCTTAACTTTTGGGACATTATAAAAATCTTTGTGATTTCCTTAAGTGTAGTAAACACTATAAAATTAATAAACAATTATGAAAAACGCAAGGTGACATCTCTCGTCGATTCAACTGAATGCAACTTCGGTTATCGAGCAGGTTAGTTGACTATAACGTCAAAACTGTAGATGGAGCCACGGTCGCGTTAGTGCCGAACAGTCCCTAAGAGTTATTCGTCGAGTGTGATTAGGATCCGATGGCGCAGTGGTCAGCGCAGCCCCGTACCGAGGGGAAGGTCGCGGGTTCAAATCCCGCTCGGCTCTTAACTTTTGGGACATTATAAAAATCTTTGTGATTTCCTTAAGTGTAGTAAACACTATAAAATTAATAAACAAATCAAAATTGTCTTTATTCAATTCAATTACAAGAATCACTTTGAAACGACTTAAAGCTAGGTGAGTCTAGGTGCCAGTTCCACGCGACACAGTGTCCGACAAGGAACTCAATCAAATTTTTTATAGGCAATGCCTAGTAATGCATACGTAGTGTTTGATGCCTTCAGACTGGATGGGGAGAGACTATGTCTAATGGTCTGCAATAGGATTGGTATTCTTCCGCCAGCCGCAATCACTTTAACACCGTATAATGTGTAGCAAGTTCATTTGTCTTGTAACTTTAAATTTAGGTTATGTTACTGGATGTTTATTGGGCATTATCTTTGGCAACTCATAATAATAAATTGGTATGAGATGACGTACAGCAATCTGTTATTATGTTAAAAATAAATGCGATTTAATGTAAATTAGAATCTCGTTTTGTACCTACTGTGACACAGACTGTTTCAACTTAGATGGGTATGGGTAAGTAATATAATTTAAATAAATTAGCAATTTTCACAAATTTCACGTCTAAAAGCTAAATCAGCTTTTACTCTGAATAATATCTCTATATTCATAATTTATGTGAAGATAGTTGGGTGTAATAGACAGTTAATGTATTGAAAATCCAATTTCGCACTTTAACTTACGTTTTAGTTCTCAAGTGAAGTTTATATTCAACCTTGAAATTGCGACATAAAGTAGGAATTAGGTAGATAAGTGAACATTGAATTCTCACTAGACACTTTAAGCTTAAACCTAGACATTCAGCTCGGTATCAGCCACTTCTGGGTATAAAGACCTCATTTGTTGCCTTCTCTGTCGGGTACGTCTCCGATCTAGGTGTTTCCTGCGACCTTGTGATATCGTAGACACATCTTAGGTCACCTAGACTTAGGTCTAGATTTATGGCAACCAGGGTGGACACAAGATAATTGTGTCACTGTAACAAGACCCTTGCATTTTTTTTTTTTTTTTTTTTTTTCATTAAATTAGTATACCCCTGTGATGCGGTACCCTAATAACATTACAATCTAGCCAAGTAGGCTAATGAGCAATTTTGCTTTAACTTATTTTGATAGAAAATAATATAACTAAGAATGTGTCCATCGGCACTTTTCTTACAGTCTCTACACTTTGTGGTGACACTTTGTTCTTGTGTTCATTAAAAGTAGCACTATTATTACTGCACAATAACTATAACATTACACTAACTCAAAAGGTTTGATTCTTTTGAGCCTTCTCACTTTGTCTGTGTTATCGAGGAGCTGGATGGCCTCGACATTCACGTGGTGATGAAGTCTTTTCTCGTGAGCTTCTGCGAATTTCTTAATTAATTTATCAACGAATTCGATCTGGAGGTCCCGGTGCAGATCTTCGTCTCTCACGTACCAGGGTGCATTAACAATGCCCCTTAACACTTTATTCTGGAATCGTTGAATTATTGCAGTATTACTTTTACAGGTACAGCCCCACAGCTGTATACCATAAGTCCATATCGGCATTAGGACTTGTTTGTACAACAAAAGTTTGTTAGGCACTGAAAGAGTAGATTGCCTTCCAAGCAGCCAGTACATCCTCTTGTAGCGTAACTCTAGCTCTTCTTTTTTCTTCTTGACGTGTGCTTTCCAGCGCAGCTTTGCGTCAAGAGTCATACCAAGGTATTTAGCTGTGTTTCCATATGGAATGATTTTATTGTTAATGAATACCGCACAGTATTGATCTTTTTTGTTAGTAAAGTTGATATGAACCGATTTGGATTCATTTAGTTTTATTCTCCATTTTCTAGTCCAATCATGGATTTCATTAACAGCTACTTGTACCTTTTCAGCTGCTTCTGCATGAGTGCCTCCGACAGCCATTATGGCAGTGTCATCAGCAAAGGTTGCAATGGTATTATTGGCTAGGACGGGAATATCACTTGTATAAAGAAGGTAAAGGACCGGACCTAGTACGCTTCCTTGTGGTACCCCAGCTCTTATTTTTTTAAGTTCAGAGAAGGCGTCTTCTTGCCTTATTCTAAAAGTTCTATCAGATAAGTAGGATTCTATTATATCTGTAAAATCAGGAGGTAATTCTTTTCTTAATTTCAGTAATAGGCCCTCATGCCATACCTTATCGAATGCCTGTGCCACGTCCAAAAAGATAGTGGAGCAGACTTTTTTTTCTTCGAGAGTCCTCTCGATAACATCTGTGATTCTATGAACTTGATCTATTGTTGAATGCTGTTCTCGGAATCCAAATTGGTGATCTGGTATGATGTTTTTACTTTCTATAAGTGGCTTAAGTCTTTTCAGTAACAGTTTTTCAAATAATTTTGACATGATAGGTAGCAGAGAAATTGGCCTATAAGATGAGGTCTCATGAGGTGGTTTTCCTGGCTTTGCTATCATAATGACTTCGGCAACCTTCCATAAATCTGGAACAACCTTTAGTCTGAGTGCTGCGTTTATAAGGGTCGTCAGTTTCACTAGTGCTTTTCGTGGAAGATGGTGTAGTATTTCTCCCGAGATAAGGTCGAATCCAGGAGATTTCTTTGGGTTTATACGGTGTTTTATTTCGCTCCAGACTTCTCTGGGTGTAACCAGCTTTATCGAAAGTGTTTCGTCACAAACTTCGTTAATCATAGGTACTTGGTTTGTTTGGCCTTCGTTAGGTGTAAATATTTCTTCAAGATGTTCTGCAAATCTTTTGGCTTTCTGTTCGTTACTAACGGCCCATTTTCCAGACCCTATATTAATCGGAGGAATTTGGGTAATGGGTCGTTTCATATGTTTAGTTGCCTTCCAGAGTGAGTAGTTTGTACTGCGATCACTGGTGAGGTTCTGGAGATAGCTGTTAGTTGACTCGTCATTAAAAGCTTGAATTTTTCTTTTAAGCAGTTTTGTGAGATTATTTAATTTTGTTTTGTCTTGTGGAAATCTAGTTTGGTGCCAAACGTTCCTCTGTTTTCTTTTTTCACTTATGAGTTGCAAAATATCCTTAGGGTAGTTGTTTCTTGCGCCTCTTTTTTTGTTTACTGGTGTATTATTCCAGGCAACCTGTTGTATGATTTTAGTAAAATTGTCTATTTCTAAGTTAAGTTGCTCCGGGGCTTTCAGAGGAACTTTTAGGTCTATATTAAAATCTAATTCTATTTTAAAACTCTCCCAATCAGTATACTTATTTACCAGGGTCAGAGCGTTTTCTATTTGTAAAACTTGTTCACTTATTTCTAGGTATATTGCAGAATGGTCAGAGTTCATATCATAACTTTGCTTCATTCGTAGGTAGTTCTTCGATAAATTTTTGTAGATGAAGAAGTCGATCAGGTCTGGAATTTTGTTTTGGTCAGTTGGCCAGTATGTTGGTGAACCAGTAGATATAACGTCACCTTTTATATGTTTAATGGCATTTATTAAGTTTCTGCCCTTTGTATTTGTTAGTCTGGATCCCCAGTACGTATTCTTTGCATTGAAGTCACCTCCAAGTACAAATCTTTCACCAAGGGTTTGTAAAAATCTTGAGTAGTTGTGTTCATGTATCGTATGGCGCGGTGGGCAGTATATGGCTGCTACCGTAAGAGAATACCGCGTTGTATTAATGCAAATAGCTACGGACTGGATATCTGGCTCTTCACATTTACTTATTTCATAGTGCTTTATGTTTTCTTTCACGATAACAGCACTACCCCCCCTTCCTTTGTTATCTGGGTGTAGTGCATGATAGGTTTTATAGCCTTTGAAAGTGATGTGTGACTGTTTATTGAAATGCGTTTCAGATACGAGACACAAATCGACTTTTTCTATGTCTAGGACTACTTGCAGTTCGTTTTGATGATTGAGTAGCCCATTGCAGTTCCAAGCCATGATTTTTAGTGTACAAATCATTTTTTACTCTTAGGAATAGCTTGTTTGGTGCTATTTTCTATTATTTTCAATCTCTCATCAAAGGATGTCATGAACTTCAGAATGACATCTAGTTTGCTATCGTTGCTTGGCTCTTTGCGTTGCATGGTTGGTGTATTTTTGGCAGTTGCCTGGGCATATGACACAGATTTGTGAGTGGTGCTAACTGAAGGAGTTCTTACGTTAGAGCCTGGAGGAGCTACCTGCTGTTTGCTGCTGGAGTTTTGCTGTGTAGCCTGAGTTTTATTTATACTTTTGGTCCGCATCTTCTGCATTTCTTTAGCTACCATGCAGCCTCGGTAGTTTGCTGGGTGTGCTTCCCCACAGTGCACACACTTTGGTTTTTCTTCTGCAGGTTTTTTGCAGTCCTTTGTAAGGTGCTTACCTGTGCATTTAACACACCTTGGTTCTTTGGAGCAGTACTTTTGTGTATGACCATATACTTGGCATTTCTTGCACTGTGGGATAAGTTTGGTGGATCTTAGTGGTTGAATCTCGACCACGCACCCCAATATATGTTTTATTTCATATATTTTTTTTATATCTTCTTCGTTGCTGAAGGTGGCCATGAACATGTTTAGTGGTTCCTTAGTTTTCCAACTTAGTTTGTTCACAACTTCTTCAATCTTGTAGCCTCTTCCATTTAGGTCTTCGATAATTCGGTCAGGTTTACACGAGGAAGGCAATTTCTTGACCATAACTCTTATCGGTCTCTCCTGTTTGTTTTCATAGGAGTGCCAAGGGCACTCGCTTTCGCTTAGAATTTTTGTTAAGGCTCTGTATGCTTCATCATTGATGGCATTTACTTTAACAAACCCTTGCATTTGAGCACTTGAAACCCAAACAAACAAATCAAATCAATAGGTACATTAATATTAGTTTGAAGCATAGCGTGTGCTGTCTTTGAAACTTTTGTTCTAGTATTGCCTACGTCTCATTAAGATGGAGTGGCATCGCACTGGAACTTTACTGCTATTTTTAATTGTTATATGAGTTTAGGAACCAAGTCGCAGTTGCAGATGACTACGTTGTTTGAGTGTGCGTTCGCCCAGTAGGTTAATAAGGTTGTATTTGTTCGTTGCGTTTTTTATTATTGTGTAAGTTATTAGTTATAAGTGTATTGATTTTTATTGAGAACCCAGTGGTAAGACAAACCTTACTTAGGCTTTAAGCCACTGTTTTATGTTATATGTACCTAACTTTCTGTATAATAAATAAATAAATAACTGTAGGCCTAGCACAAACTCTGTCTGAATCTGCCTCTGGCTCTGGTTTTGAGTCTGTGTGAGTGTTGAGTCAATAAATTCTACGTCGAAACGTCACACACAGTAGTGTTATACACTGGTGAGCACTCTCACAGACTCAAAACCAGAGCCAGAGACCGAGCCAGACAGAGCTTGTGGTAGGCCAACTGAATAAATAATAATATTATTTTGAATCCATGCACAATCATATTCAAGCTAAAAACTGTGTTTGTTGGAAGAGCAGTAGAACAAAGTAAAGTGACGTTTGTTTGAGAGAACTAACGAGCATCGCGAGGGACCTAGTGGCCGGCAGGTGTACTGTGATTAAATCTGAAGTGGTGCAGAGGAATGGTCGGTGGAGCCTCCCGCTTGAAGGGGGCTCGTCACACCGCACGCTATTTTTTTATTTTATTTCGGTTGCTTAGATATATAACCTTTTCGTGCTAAAAAAAAGGTATAGCAATTGACAGATAAATGTATTATCAAATCTACTTTAGACTCGAAATAAACAAAAATGTTTTTATTGGGTAAAATTTAACACAACTACCAAAGACCGAAGCAATTTTACGAAATTAAAGAGAAATTTCGAGGCTTCTCCATGTACCGATTTCTACACTTCTTCCGATTTGTGGTGTCCATTGGAGAAATATTCCTTTTTCCTAGTTCCAGTACCTAGTTCGTTGTTACAGATCGGTGTGAGTGCGTCTGCAAGTGATGTTTAATCTGTACCTGCATGTACCGGCGACCGCTGCGGCGTACGCTCCGCTTCCCAACAAGAAGTGGTCAACTGTACCCTCACTGTACCTATCCTAGCTAGAATAAGGAGCAGTTTACGTGGAAGCGGCAGCCGTTATACAAAGATATGTTTGATTGTATTGTAACGTAGGTACTTTCGATAATTAGTCGTGTGCTCGATTTGTGGCACTGTAGATTAAGGGTTCGATTCCACCTAAAAAAATATTGGTATGATGCACTCAGTGGTTAGTTCTGTAACTGGATATATTATATGGATATAGTGATGAAGTTGCAAGCGTGCATTTCTTTTAAAATAACAATAGAACTATAATGTATATAAGTAGATATACACTACACTAGCAACCGTGGTTGGTGATCTGTCTATCAAATGATTGAAAGCTTCTATGAATCTTGCTGAAGTTCAATAAATGCATTTCCATTCAAATGTGTGTCATCATGGTCGGGTACCGCTCTATCTCTCCGCAGTTACGAGAACCAGGGCTTAAGAAAAGCCCGCCGTGAGTAATGGCTGCAGTGTTTCGAAGATGGCATTCGGGACGGTAAGATTCAGGTAAGACCCGGCTTTGGGGCAAAGGAACCTGTTTGTCCAGCCAAGTACTAAATATAAATAAAATATATATTGTAGACTATACACAAAACATAATCTAGCCCCAAACTAAGCAGAGCTTGTTAGAATACTTTCATATAATATTTATGCAAATACATACTAAGAAATCAATCAAAATCAAAAGTGTATTTATTCAGTAAAATCGCAAGGATCACTTTGAAAAACGTCTTAAAGCTAAGGTGAGTCTAGGTGCCAGTTCCACGCGACCAATGCACAGTATAAAGATACAATACAACACCCAGACAGAAAACAATTATCTACATTCCCCACACAAATATTTGTTCTCGGTGGGGATCGTGCCCCCACGACCTACGGCGCAGAAGGCAGAGTTACTACCAACAGAGCCATGACGCCTGTCATACTCATGTCATACATTTGATTTGCGTTGATTTGTTCTAGTCTCTACTTTGTATTTGTATTGCCAATGCTATTTGAATATTAAAAGGTTTGGATAGGTATTTGGTGTCATGGTAGTCTCGTAACAAAGGAAATCCAGAGTTCAAGAAGCAATTACTATTATTTTAAACTTGGATGTTATTAATATGTTATTAACTTAGATTTTGGCTCAAGAGTGCTCCAGAGCACGCCCCATAAAGTTAAACCTAGAAACCTAAATTCACAAACAAATAAACAGTGCCGAAACTGTCAGCGCCCATCCAACGACGAACCTAGAACAAAACAATTTAAACTTTCTCCAAGCGCGTCGCCTCTAATCGTTCTACAATGCAAAACGAGATTTTATAACATAGCTACATCTACTATGAATATAATAAAATTAATAAGAAGATAAAGGTAAAGATAAAGATTATTTATTTGCATAAACATGTATTGTGTGCTGATCAAATGAGTTGTGACAAACATGCTTTACCGATGTCGGAAAGGAACATACATTTTGTAATTGTATTTGTCGGGAAAACCAATTCATTTTGTAATTATCATAAAAATTAATGTCTGGTAAAGTTTTAAGGTTTTGTCTGGTGGATCAAAAATCTAGTCATCAAAGATCTTATCAATTACTTACAAGAACATACAACCTAAAAAAAAATGTGGTTGTTTGTGTCAATGTTTTTTCATCGTATTATTGTACTGTTGTGTTTCGCTTTGCAATCCAATAACTGAACTTCTTTGTCTCCACAAGGGCGTCTGTCTCTTTCTGCCTCTCTACATAAGAGAAGGACGTGTGTAAAAACATTTATCGTGGAAAGAAATTAAAGTCGTACCGAATCGAACGGTTTTATCTAGGTGTCGATAGCGGTCACAAATTATGTGCTTCCCTGAGTTAAGGAGCTGTTTCGTGAATGCGAATTGTGATCGTCATGAATATAATGGTCTAAATACCAACAAACTTGTTATACAAAAGTTGACCGTGCTGTAGGTCTGAAATTAGCCGTGCTGGAGCAAAAACAACAAAATAATTCAAAAAAGTTATCTAAATACACACAAATAAGCCTCTACAAGTCTATAATAATAAATTAATAAAATAAACTTTATTGCGGAAAACTTCCGAGTGACAACAACTAGTGTATTATAAGAAAACGAAGACAGTGTCTTGCAATGGGTGGTCTGATTGATCGGGCGATTTCTTCCAGACGAACTTTGCTTAAAACTAATTTATAGCTAAATAACATGAAATTGGTGTTCAAATAGGTGCAATAATAAAAGTGTTTAGGAATTTATTAATAATTAGACTAAAACACATCCTTGTTCGGAATAAATGAAAACAATAAGCACATTCAAAATAAATATGAGGAGACAGTGCAACTTTTCCTAATTAATCTGTAGCACACTAACTAGAAACTAGCCGTCTACTATTGATTAATTGCTAAGTAGTTAATCGTCTTCTCAACTTTCGAACAGTTGGAAATTGAAATCGGTACAGTGAAACCGCAATTTAATCTTACTCCATTCTTGTGCCTTTCAAACAATACGATACTCTATCCGCGTGGTTCTAAAGTAAAATTTTGTGTGTGCGGTTTTCATCTCAAGGTTTGGTAAAGATAAATGAATTTCTACTCATTGACGATCAATCGAGGAGTGTTATCTGTGTGTTGGTATCAGGGTTCGGTACAGCGGCGTTGCTTTATCGTGGATGTAGCTGGTGGAATGGAGCCCCGGTCGCGTACATAAATCCCGGCTGAACGTAACCTAACCCCCTTTGTATGATACTTCCAGAGCGTTAAAACAACCCTTAACTCAGATTTTGTGCTTTTTAGGGCAGTCGTCTTCCGTTTGAGGCTGTTTTCAAGCGTACACAAGGAGATTTACTGCTCAGTTGGTTTGTAACAGTTTAATTTATCCCAATTATTAAAATATTGAGGAAGTGCTTTTGAGCGGATTTTAACTTCCGTCAGATAAATGATTATGTCGACCTTCACCAAAAACAACGACAGAATTTTTTTTATCTGACGTCACTCTGAGATGGTTTAACCCAACGGCTTGGTTAAATATTTTATTAATTGGTCGTCATCCGTGAAACCAGCCCTAATTTTGAAAAGTTACTAAAAAGCTTATGAAAGTATTGAATAAACTTTTAATCAAAAATACTAATAAAAAAAGAAGAAGACTGAATACAGAAATATATTAATAAAATGAGAATTTCCAAAGGTAATAAAAAAACATTTATAATATTCCTCGTAGCAGCATTTAACTCAATTGAAAAAGAATGAGGAAACACTGAAGACCGGATTGGAGTTATAGACTACTCGAATAAAAACCAAAATCACAAGCAATATACACTCAGCGGCACGGAATGTGGCCCAAACATAAACAAACCGATAACAGGCGATTTTGGTATCGCGTGTGACAATTTCAAGTGGAAGATCGTCAGGACTTTCGTTTCTCTTAATTTAAGAGGGTTATTACTTCAAAAAGGTCGTTTGTTTAATTTTTGTGACACATAACGTTAGTTCGTTGCTAGAACGCACAAACCATGGGTGAGTTAAAATTCGTTAGTCAAATGATCGTGCATTTAATCTTTTTTTCTTTTATTTTTTAATTAATCTGTATTCATTTTTGCTTCCAGAAACGAAAAAAAATGCCCCTTACTTCAGCTCAAGTTGCTCAAGCTGTGTTGCTACGAAGTCAAGGACGAATGCAGCGAGAGATCGCTGAATCATTAAATGTACCACGAACAACTCTTAGGTATGCCTTAAAATGGTGCGACCAGACCGACCTGTACACGAGGAGACCAGGAAGCGGTGGTATTAGGTGTACATCGGCAAGGGATGACAGATTTATCGTTTACGCAATTTTGAGAAATCGGTTCCTTACTGCGGTCGAAATTCGACAGCGCCTACAAACGGCTAGAGGTGTCAACGTAAGTGAGCGAGCGATACGAAGGAGAATGGAAGAACGAAACCTGCGTGCTCAGAGACCAGCTTGAGGTCCAAAACTGCTCCGGCACCATCGCATAGCTCGATTTCGTTTCGCTCGTGAACACGCAAAGTGGACACACGAGCAGTGGAGTAAAGTTTTGTGGACTGATGAATGCAGAGTGGCCTTACGAGCTCCAGATGGGAGCGAACGAGTGTGGAGAAGGCGGGGAGAAAGGTTTTACCAGTCACCACCAGGCCAACCGTCAGTTTTCAAGGTGGATCCGTTATGGTTTGGAGAGGGATCAGTTCAGACGCACGTACAGAGTTGGCGATAGTTAATGGTCGTCTAACGACAGTGCGGTACGTTGAAGAGATTATCCAGGAACATGTTTTACCATTTGTGGGCTTCATCGGTTACGAAGAATTCATACTAATGCAGGATAATGCCCGACCGCACACAGCACGTTGTGTAGATGATTACCTTACGGAGTTGGGAATCATAAAAATGGAGTGGCCAGCACGTAACTCAGACATGAATCCTATAGAACATGTCTGGGACATGCTAAAAAGACGCATCCAATCCAGTCCCAACCCTCCAGAGACTCTCAGTCAGTTAAAAACCGCTCTGGTGGCCGCCTGGGAAGAAATACCCCAAGTGGACCTAAAAAACATTTTAAAGAGCATGCCTGACCGTATGAAAGCTGTTATCCGGGCTAGAGGTGGAAATACCCGCTATTAATTTTAAGTCCCCTAGCTTTAATTTGTAAATTTTTTCATAAAACTTTTATTGCAACCTAGAGTCTAATGTCTTTTTTGTAATTTTATTGATTTATTGTAAAATAAACTCATTTTTTGTTTATTAATTATTCACATTTAAGTTTCTAATAAACATGTTCATGTTTTACAAAACAAAAAACTCCCGTTTTGCGTTTTATTTTGATAATTAACCACATATTGAGCTTGGGCCACATTCCGTGCCGCTGAGTGTATACAAAAAAAAATTACATAGGAAAAAATTGTAATAGGATCCAACTTCAGCAATCGCGGGATATATTAAAATATTTTAGCTGCGAATTGGATTCCAATCAAACAATATTGCATTGTTACAACTTGCTTCGTTAACGCGAACGAAACTTTTTGATTCCATTCGAAATCCAAACTCATTGCTCTGAATTTTTGATTCAAATTGAAACGTGGTTATCAAATTAGCAACAATGAAACTTAGCTATCATTTTTTGTAGATAAAAGTTTTATCGATATGAACATAAAAGAACAATTCTCAATTTAAAAAGAATCCATGATTTAGTATTGAGGTACACTTTTATTAACAACGCGTGGCAAAACGATATGAATGGTTTAGATATTAAACAAGTACATAATTGCTGTATTATTTGATATTCTCTGGCTGCGGGTGTGAGTTATTCTCCATCCATCACATCCCACTCGGTGTAGGTAAATAAAATTACGCAATGTTGCCAAATCGGATAAATGTGTACCGATTGATCGATGGATACTTGCTGCATGAATTTTCCTCGTTTTGGTAATGGCGGCGTGGAGGCAGGCGAGGCGTTACTCAACTGTTAAAGTCAGCAATTTTTTCGGATGGTAAGTAATCTATTTACGCACTTTACGACGACATAAGTATCGAAAAATTCCATGATTGTAGGAAAAAACGGCTAACATCGAAAATATAAATAATAATCTACTTCAAATAATTTTACAGAACCATTCAAAACTCCCATTCAATTTATAATTTGTTTTCCTAACAATGAAGACTTATATATTGAATATCTAATATATTGCTATACATACGAATACGATGTCAATTCTTTAAATAACAAGAAACCCTCTGTAGGTAACAGCGGAGTATTTGCCTTACAATGTAAGCAACTTCCGAATCACGAACACAAAGCTTTGTTATTTTTGGATCCCAGAAGGCAGTCGTTTTTACAAAGCCTCATCTAATTTACATTGAAAGAAAAGGCCTACGCAACGGTTTACCAAATCTAGTATCATTTTAGCGGTCTTATGAATTCGACAAGTCTCTTGGCGAAAATCACCGAAAAATTCGACAGCCTTTTCGGTCGACATAATAACCCTTTCATACCGAAACCCACAAGAGGTGTTATAGGAAATAAAATATTATAAGACTTCGATCTGCGCTCATACAATATCCCACGTAGGGATGGGATGGAATAGACCGCAATTTTTGATACGGATATGATTTTACGGGATTTTTAAGATTTGGCTGACTTAAAGTTCATTTTAAGTCAGCCAAAGTTGATTAGTGTAAGGTTTTATAAAAATGATACTAAGAAAGATAGAAGGAAGAAAAAAATATTGACCACAAAAACAAATAAAATAAAAATAGGTAATTAGGTAACAAAATTGCACACCGTGCATTTTTCGCACCGTGTAGGTCACATGACGTCACAATACACAGTGCAACCTTGGTATCCTGCCAAGGTTTACTCCTGATGAGGTAGACAATAACGCAGCTATGGAATTAAAGCAGCCCATAACCTCAATCAAACTTTACTTAAAAGCTCAGTTGGCAGTAGCTCTGCCTTCTGCGCCGTAGGTCGTGGGTTCGATCCCCACCGAGAACAAATATTTGTGGTTAAGTATTATATCAGCTATCTGGTTCCCATAGTACCTACAAGCTCTGCTTAGTTTGGGGCTAGATAGTGTTGTGTGGATTGTCCGCATTATTTATTAATTTTTATCAAAGTCAAAGTGAAAAATATTTTATTCAATAAAATTGCCAGGTTAACCTGACCAGACAACAAACTTAGCTTTAAAAATACACTTTTAAAACAACAGTGACATACCTTTGCTAACGATTTACTTATTAAGCAATTCAACTTCACATACGTAAAAACAAATCGTTATTTAGCAACACATTTCATGAGTTCTTGAAAGCTACTGAAACCAAACCCCGTGTCACCCCCATTTACCACGGGCAGGTTAATTACAGCATTTCATTACTACCTATACCTTTCATTTACCTCATTTACCTGTAAAACTTCAGTCCGTAATTTCTCGTGCCCGTAATTTAGGCCATCCCTAGTCCGTAATGTCGGCACGTGACAAGGGTTCGGTATATTACCTACCCAGCCTTATCTTCGGTGACCTATTGATTTTACCTAAACACCGGATTATACGAGTATTGTAGCCTGCGCCCGGTCCACTGCTGATATTGTATCATCTTTACAAATTGACAAGATAGTCCAAAAATTATGTATGTAACGCTGCTTTATTTTAGACTTATTAGCTTCCCGCAGCTTTTCCCGCTTAGAACATTAATTAAAGTAGCTATCATGAGGTCATGAATCCTCATTATTTCAAGTTTCATGCAATCCGATCGAGTCCTGACGACGGGATTGAGTTACAAACATCAAAATTGAATAGTAGTTAGAACGAGATTTTTTAGCGACTTTTCAAAAAACCTAAAAGATTTTTCGTGTAAGTTTTTTCGTGTTTATTTTTAGATAGTGGCTACATAGCGAAAACTTTTTGTTAATATCAAATAAACTAGCCTCGACGTCTATTTCGAAACTAAACAAAAACTCACACCTTATGATATGTAAACATGAGCTCATAACATCGCCCAGTTTTAAACGGTGAAAAGTATATTTTCCAGGAAAATGTAGGAAAATTTGTTACACGAAATTGTGACGCTCAAGCGAGACTCTTGTGTAGCACGGTAAAAGCATTATACACCTATCCTTACCCCTACCTACCTTGCTGTACGCGCGCAAAATCTGAGAGACTCACTACATGCACGAGTATTATTGTGTAGAGCAAAATAAGGATTTTGACTTCAGGAAAGTTAAGTCTCTTCTGTCTATTCAGCAGTATTTTCTTCGAAATATTTCCATATAAATAACTTTTTCTATAACCAAAATGGTTAACATTTATTATGTACATCAGTAATTGATTTCAATTCGGATTTTGCTTAAAATTGAGTCATCAAAAACAGAGTAACTACATAAGGTACATCAAGTAAATTTTTTGCTGATGACCATCGTTGCTTCAGATTCAGATTCAGATTATATTTATTGCTTGAAATGCATGTCGAAAAGATGTAAAGACTAAACTTTTTTCACAAAAAGCTAAGCTCAAAAAGTCACGTTTTATGAAATAGGTCAGGGCCTTATGATACTTTCTTCTACTTTAAGATATTGTAAAATATGAACCATAAGCAGGACTTTCTTTACGTCTTACTTTATCATGTTATTATAGAGCCGGAGTCACGTGATGCGAGTACGGTTTTATCCAGTTTAGTCGTAACTGGTTGGAGGTTTAGTTAACATTGATGGACGTGACAATTATTGTACTGGTTACATTTTCAGTTAAATTTAACTGCCATCCCAATGTCTGAGACTCATACCAAAACTGCTCGCAAAAACTTAAATCAATTTTAGAACGCGGCCAAAAAAAAATTTTTTTGAACGCCTTGTTTGTTGTTTGTTTATTTTTTCATCATTATACTTAGTTCAATGTGTATTGTCTGCATTCATTATTATTTTATTTATTTACTCAAAATTGTGTCTAAGACCAAGGACATAAGGCTTCATGTCCTTGGTCTTAGGTCAGTGTACCTATATGCTTTTAACTGATTGCTAACGGCGGGAGTGCAGTTCCGATAACTAGGTGTCAGTACTCTCTACAAACACTAGTCTTAATATACGAACCTACCTACCAACTTCATGACCATATTCAAGACTTTATTTATTTTATAAATAACAGAAAGTACAGTGGTAAAAATATGGGAATCATTAGCATGATATGAAAATTGGATACGTAAGTTTTGGCAAGTTTTTAACATCCGCACTTGATGTGCGGGCAGGTTTTTTCCGCAAGTAGGCCGCTGGTGGGCCCTTTTTGCGTGACCCTTGACACGTGTTGCTCGAACTTTTTGAGGTTCTACAACACGCCGGTTTCCTCACGATGTTTTCCTTCACCGCTTTGAGAGTACTGGCATAGTGCACATACATTTTTCGACAGAAAAACTCATTGGTACACGAGTGGATTTGAACCCACGACCTTCGGATCGGAAGGCGCTACCACTAGACCACCAGTGCTCTCAATTGGATACGTAACAATGTTACGTTTATTCATTCGGATTCTGAACAAATGAATGACGGTTATTGAACGGTTCAGAGAAAGAACTGAAAGAGGCTGAAAAAACTAATATAATAATAATAATAATGTTTATTTCGAACAAACAAAAAAAGACATGAAGTACAGCTATTTGTTATAAGAACTAAGACATTTTTAGTGCCTTTTATTTCCAGAGTCAGCATCTGTTGACCCTGGAAACAATAGGCAACCCTAAGCAATAGGCACACACTATGGTTTGGAGCTTTACCTTCCGTGCTAGTTTAAAAAACTGTGTTACGGCAAGGTAACGCTTCTCACCCCAGTTACAGGACATGTCAATGATGGAATTAAGTACAATTTTAAATATATGAGAAACAAAAAGATAAAACAGAGAAAAACAAAAAAAAACAAAAAATCAAAAAAAATCAAAAAACACCTAATTGAGATAGGCACTACACGTAATATTACACAAAGTATCTCAACGAGAGGACTATTATACTTATATGCTACACTAACTAAAAGTAACTAAGTCATACAGACGAACCATATTATGCTTAACTATAAGTACTTTATTACTAACATTGTGTAAGAAACGTGTGTGGGCAGCGATTGAAAATGGTGCGGACTTTTTTTTGGAAGCAAAAACTTTACTCTTCAAGGAAAGGTTAAAATGAAAACCAAAAGTAACTAGGTTTCTAGCACTAGAAAAATAGTGTCTGAATATTTTTTTATCTTATTAAAAATACTAAGCGGAGTTTTCTCAGAACCTAATTTTATTACGACTATTGTTTCAAGATGGTACTTGCCCAGATATTACTTAGTATTATTTTAACCTGAAGGATGCAACACTATCTGGCTTGTTTGGAGATTCTTAGAGAAAACTTAGTTCAGTTTTGAGGTCAGGCATATCTTGGCAGTTCCATAAAAGATGGCTTGGTGCAATTTCATTTTAAAGACTTTTCAGAAAATATGACAACAGATAATATTTTGTACGTCCAGCGGAAGACAAAAACCCAATATTTACGAGCGACACGTGGAGCAGACGAATACAATCGCTATTACCGAATGCAATAAATTCATTTTCCCTTGACAGCCGGTCCGTTTGCCGAGATAACATAACGGGCTACTGTGCAATTTTGCCTCTTAATTTAAACTCGATTGTAACTTGTAAGTGTATTTATTTTTTTCGCAATTGTTATTATAATTATGAGTGTTAAAAGTTAAAAATTATCGAATAAAAGAGGCCGTAGGCGCATGCACGATGTCTTTAAACCTACCTAAGATCCCTATGACACGACCTTAGTATTAAAAGCAGTAAGATTTAACTATTTTATTGAAATGTTGAATGGATAGAGGTTATAAAACCACCTCTTCAAACTCTAAAAACCTTTGTTTGCGGTGTCTGTTACAAAAAACCTCTCTAAATATTCACTGTTTTAGTTCATAAAAAGTTTCCATTGAAATGTTTGAGAATTCCCTGACACTCGGGACTCAGGGACACTCGGGGAACCGGTAAACGATCCCCAAAGACTATGAAGGCTTTACTGCTTGGAGGCTATGCGGTTACTAGTTGGGCCATGAGCATCCGCGCTTATTTCACTAATATCAAAAATAAGTACTGCTACAAAGCAAAGTAAAACTAAGCTTAGGAAATAACTGTAAATTGAATTGGTCTATGACTATAATAACATTCGAGCAATACCGATACCGGGAGATCTTCTGATCTCTCGGTACTACTCCAGTTTTTTATATATTTTAAAGAAACAGAACTAAACATTATCACATGCTCATTTTTATAGGAATCCCATCAATGTGTGAAAGTTTTCAATCCCTGGCTACTACTGCTACTAGAACACACATCGTATTTAGAAATTCTGCATGCATCAAGTTGATGGACGCAAGGCAGTGCATCGTAGGGCATGGTTTTGACGTGCGTGACCTCAGAGGCAGGCTTTGTTTAGGTGATGGTAATTACTTAAGAATTCATCACGAATTAGGTTTTACGAATGTTCAATAATTATATATAAATTTGACTGGCCTCTAGCTCAGTTGGTAGTAGCTCTGCCTTCTGCGCCGTAGGTCGTGGGTTCGATCCCCACCGAGAACAAATATTTGTGTGGTGAACGTCGATGTTTGTTCTCTGTCTGGGTGTTATATTGTATTCTAAGTATGTATTTACAAAAGAAAAAGTATTTAAGTATTATATTATCAGCTATCTGGTTCCCATAGTAAAAGCTCTGCTTAGTTTGGGACTAGATAGTGTTGTGTGGATTGTCCAAAAAAATATTTATTTATTTATTTATATTTATTTAATAAACTAGTTGCATAAAAAAAAGTTTCTTCAAGACATTTTTACTTAACCAATTGAATATACTATGTTTTTTTAATATTTGAGCTCGTACAGCGCTGAGTTAGGAGCCCCTCAATATCCCAGAAGCATGATTGACGTACCATCATCGGGTGCGTGCATGGATTCCAAATGTCTTAAAAATAAACTCGAGTATCAAATTTTAGCACCTTCATAAAAGAGAAGATATTTTATTTTACATCGAGTGAGTCATCAAACTTTCTTTTACGCAAAACGCATCATAAAAATCTGTTGCTCAATTGGGCTGACGACATATGTAGAACATATGCAAGTACAATTATTATAATATGACGTATTTTAGTACCTATAGACAAGCCCTTCGTTAAATGGTTTCAATCTTTTATTTAATTCAAACAATCCAATTACGACACCCTCTGACCATTCCCGAAATGAATCATCGAAAGTCTTGTATAATTTGCGAGCAAACTTTCATAATTTATCACGTCGCATCGCTAGGAGGGCCTCTTTATACTCTCTCATGATATCTTTCTGTGATGAACATCTTTAGCGTTATAACTTTTGTTCCAGAACTCTTTTAACATTACAAGAACAGGGTTCCGCAGTCTTGTACGATAAAAAATTCAAATAATCTTTGACTTATTTCAGAATCTTTTCTTGGTTCGCTGCCCGTGGCACGGACTTTTTAATTATTACAGTAAAGCTAAAAGCGGTTGAATACCGTAGCACAGTATCTACAAAGCAAACGGATAAATTCAACGCTTGTATAGTTTAAGCTCGTAGACTCCGTAGAGGGTCTACGGCGTAGACTGTTTAGGTGTTCGGCCAACTTTAATTTCTAAGAATCAGTTTGTTCACGCCACACCTGGCACCGAGCCAAGCACGCCATACTAAGGCTTATTAACCCGGTTAGGGAAACAAAGGAAACCTCTAACTAGATCCTGGGACCAGTCGTTAGAAAGTGGATTTGTCTGACTCTGAACTCAATCTGAGTGATTGCCAGGATGAGCGCAAGATTAACAATGACATGGCTGATAGTCAACTGATTACTCAGATCCTAAACAAGTAAAATAAATAATAATCTAAGAGATCATTCAAAATAATGAAAATCATTAGGAATCTAAAACCTAAAGAAAACGTTAGTAACTCTTAAAACACCGACAAAAATATTAAAACTTATAAAGAAACAGTGCGGACTGCTTCTAAAGCAGCAGCATTTGCGAGTTTCGCGAACTTTCGCCGGGAGCGAGTTAAAAAACAAAATCTATAATTTTTAAAAACATTTCGTTGAAAATATAATTCCGACGATTGCGACAGTTGGACTCTGTAAATTTGTTGGGAAACCTCGGACCAACTTGTTATACCTTCACCAACATCAGCGCTCACAGCAATCGTTCTTATTTCGCTGTTGATAAAGTTCAAAATACGACAAATCTTGTAGAGGAGACAGGTTCGTCGGTGGCCGACTTGTTCGTAGAGAGAGTTTTGGAATAGTGTTCAGCATACGACGTCAGGAAATGCGAGTGGATAAAATACTAGCGACGTTGTATAATGCGATGCATGATGTATCGTACACGGTCGGGGCCGAATTCCTTTAGAGTGCTTGTGCTCCTTTAAAGCGGTCGCCGTCATAATACCATGTACCTTTATCTTGTATCTTAGCTTTCTTGTAACTTTGTAAGCGCCGTTTGTATATTTTTATCAATCTATCATCACCAGTTATCCAGTGTACAAAGTTATTATACACCGGCCGTCCATTTGAATTTCAAACAAGAACGAATTTCAAAATGTCAGCACAGCCGTAAAACATTATCTAAAGTAATGAAATTACAAATGAAGTGGGGAAGCAGATAAAAATCCCATTTACTAATTGCTACGCCATCTTTTTTGTGACGCTTCTGCGCGAAATTCAGATAAGTTCATGAAACATAAAGCTAATTACTTATTTGTAACGGAATTTCAAATTTAGGCGAAGAATAACTTGAGAAGATAACTGAGGTACCTTCATTCTACAAATTGGAATGATAACAAAAATAACGTAGATTAAATAATTCATTATGATAAGCGACGCTCTACGCAAGTGCAAAAACGTTCACTACACATGAAAAAATAAATTGTAATAAACTGGGTAAATAACTGGTAAAATGTAACTTATTTTTTTAATTTACTTATTTTAAAACTAGTTTCGCGGACAGGCCAATAAATTTGCATAATTATTCAATAGCCAAACAGAACTAAAAAGACTTCAATCCTCATTATGGAAGCTTAAGAAGCCTATTATCATTTTAATTTTCCTCCGACTGAACAGTGTTATTTCCCTATCAGCTTATCGCATACTTACTTATACTTATAGATACTCAGAAACAATCTAATTTCACACACCAATTCTTTCGGGTGAGAATCCTGAATCTTCGGGGTGATTCGTTAAAATTTACCTTCTTTCCCACCCAGCGGGGCCAAACATAAAACACAGTATAATTCCCAGTCATTATTCACAGTTCTCGGATCCTGCCGCGAACGACTTTATTCCGAATTCAACATAAAGCGGTAGTTAAAAAATATTAGTCCAGTATTTTAACTACCAAATTCAACCTATAGCGGTAGTTAAAATACTGGACTAATATTCTGAATTGCAAACGAAGAGAAAACGGACTCACTTTTGAACAGAATACTAGCAATATAAGCAAAATGCAATATCCACTAGGTCCCCGAAAGTAATTCTCCCAACTCCCTAAGTGGTGTCCGAGCAAGATGCTCGCTATCATTCCTCCTCATTTGAATACAATCTGACCTAAGCGCAGCCTTCGCACTCCACCGCATAAGTTGCCAAGCACCCACTTACGAGATTTAGTAGCATCTCGTAAGTGAGTGGACGAAATCGAATTTCATCCACCGTGCATGCCAGAATCGTATGTGACGTTAGCTTGCTCCGTTTCCTTACGTTTGATTAAAATGCATTATTGTGGAAACCTGACTTCTGAGTTGATGTTTGATCAGTACTAGCTCTTTAAAGCTATTTTTTTTATTACTAACCTTCTTATTCTATACAAATGAGACAACATTGGACAAAGTTGACTGAAGCGGACAGCGTCTTAGTACTTTCACTTCACGACGTGTTTAGCTAATTAGCCTTTAAAACTGTTTTCTTGCGTTTTTACGAGAGCTATCACAAGTCTGAGATCAAAGAATGTGTGTAGAAAACTGCTAATTCGGTGGAGTGTTGGCTGGTGCGAGTAGGCTGGCGGGACCGTTTACCTCCGGCGTGTGTCGTGTGCTGAACGCCAGTGACAATGGAAACTTATCCCCGCTATACCTACTTTGGATAAGTTGAGCGGTGGGGAAGTTGAGAACACTGGAAAAGCCACGTAAAAATAGGAACACTCAGAGAGAGGTAATAATTTTTGTATTAGATTGGGACGACACGGAGTTACTATTGGGAGTAAGTGTGTTGTTTTAAAGAGGTGTTTGACTGTATTATAAAAAAAATGCATTATATTTTCTATTGAACCTTCGTGTAAGCTCTCCGTCGCTGGTCGGTCGCAAAGTCGTGAATGGCAAAAAGTCGAAGCCGCGGCTCTTCCAGTAAACTAAGTCTGCAGCAACTAGTTTACAAACTCGCTACTGTCGAGCTGTCTTAATTCAGTTCTGGTGTCGCCGGCGACCGCTGCGGCTCCACTGCGGCTCTACTGCGATTCGTCGACGATAAACTTGCGTTAAACTGTTGTTCACTCGACGAGACCGTTTAAGACGGAAACTTTTTCAATTATTCCACTTGTAGTTTACTGGATTCGATTCCTTGCAAGTTATTTGATTCGCAAGTTTCCGGAATGCTATGCAAAGTTGGTTACGACGTCGGAGAGCTTTTTAGATGAGATCCTTAACAAAAGAGCAAAGACTATTTATCGCAGTCGTTTGCGATGTAGGTAACTGGATTAGTAGACCGTTCCTACTTTACTGAGGATTTATACGACGAGGCAATGTGCCCGAAGGAATAAGTTAATAAGCCAAGTTTGCTGGAACAATGTCGTATCCTGTGCGAGCCATCAAGCAAGAGCGACTTATCTTCAAGAAACTCATATTGGAGCCACATTCTCCACTTTAAATATTTCACCGATATTAAAAATATCTTCGGAACGAGTCTCAACAAAAATTCGATTTGGTAACTTCTGTGAAGCGCTTTGAACTTTATCGGAGTTCCTAACTTGTCGCCGCACCGCCCGCCGTGGTCTGAATATCTACCGTGTTAACGTTTGCCTTTTTAACCTTATACGAGGGTAGGTAGAGTCGTGATTCGAGCGCACCGATTGTATCGAAGTTATTATGAAACATGAGTTATGAACGTCAATGGATGCTGGTAAATGTAACTGTGGAAACGTTTGTGATGTACGTAGTTGCCTCACGGAATGCTAAAACGTTTCGGCCCGTTCATATCTATGGCTAATAGGCAATGGCTTTGATTAAATGATGTGCATTTCTCCAGCTTCCTCATATGGAAATTGCGAATTCTGAAAACGCCAACATTTAAAGCATAATTGGAGCAATCATTGATTTGAAGGAAAATTTAGCAGCAAAAACAACAACGACTCTATGAGACTTTATAGGTGTGTTAGCTGGAGAGCGGCTCCACAGCTTCCTCATTCAGTGTGGGCAAACGGCTAACGATAGAGCTATATAGTAAACGCCAAATTTTAGAGCATAATTAGAGCACCCGGCATAAAAAAAATCAAGTCTCTAGCTCGAAAACTCTTTGAGTTATAAGACTATAACAACGTGTTTGCTGGGAAGCCATTTCTCCAGCTAACACATGTGGATCTCAGGAATGGCTATAGCTAGAAAGTTGCTTGATATCTCCAAATTTAGAGCAAAAAATATCATGGATGCTCCAAATATTTCAAGTGTCTAGGTTCAAAACTCACCGAGTTAGAAGCTTTGATGACTGTGTTAGCTGGAGACACGTTTGTCTGGCACGCACATGCTACATCTGAGGATCTACAATAGCTACAGATTCGGTTGACGTGTCCAAACCGAGCTATGAATTAGAGCACTCGGCTCCAAAATTTTGGACTCTCTAGGACAAGTAGTTTCCTAGTAATGAACAAAAGAACATTTTGCCGCCAGAATTTTCAAATGTATGTTCGCACCCGTAAAAATGCGGCGTTGCCGCTCTGAAAGTTTGGTATCAGCGTAGGAATTTGAACGTTATTCGGTTTATTTTAGATCGCGATACGAGTCATTTTCGTATGCGCTTAGCGGTTTTGATTTCTGAAACCTCAAACTCATATTTTCTCTTTTTGTTAGGTTGAGAGCTTTCTCTCTATCTATAGGAGAATTGTGTGTTGCCCGTTCTTGTTCGTTTTATAGTTTCTTTAGTAATGCGTGTCTTTTAGGTATTCTTAGAAAAAAAACTTTATTTGGTTCTGTAAATAGGTACCTGCTAGGCCAGTGTTGATGATTCTACCTACTCTGCCTGTTGTTAGCCGTCTGTTCTCTGTGTTTTACTGTATTCAGTCAGGTTTTTATGAGCGTATCGAGTAAACCAGGCGGACGGAAAATAGGTATTTACTGCGGCTTGCTAGTTGTGTGCGTACTCACGCACACTTGCCCCCTATCACTTGCCATCTCACCAGATGGCAAGTGATAGGGGGGGCATCTCACCATGTTGTGCCGACCCCACCTGGTGGGTAAGGGCAGGAAGAAGAAAAAGCACTTTTTGGGGTTTTTTGTTTCATTTTCAACTATATTCCTATATTGTGAATTGGACATAAGTTTTTGAATCCAAGATGGCGGCTTCATTTTTTTTCTTAAAAAATGGATATGGGTATCGTTTAATAGGTTTTTGGGGGCTCTGGTTGTGAATTCGACAATAATTTTTGAATCCAAGATGGCGGCTTCATTTTTTTTTCTTAAAAAATGGATATGGGTATCGTTTAATAGGTTTTTGGGGGCTCTAATTGTGAATTCGACATTATTTTTTGAATCCAAGATGGCGGCTTCATTTTTTTGACGTGATAACGTCTTATAAATCGATGGAGCCGGCTGCACGCACGAATAAACATGACTCATGCGTCGTTACGTCGTTTCGTCGTTCCATTTACCTGAGCCCGAGCCCGGGTCGGGTAATGGGTAAGGGTAAATGAGGGTAAGGGTAAGGGTTCAGTCTGGGTCCGGGTCCGGGTCCGGGTCCGGGTCCGGGTCCGGGTCCGGATTTTCATTCAGTTCCATTCAGTTTCATTCAGTTTCATTCAGTTTCATTCAGTTTCATTCAGTTTCATTCAGTTTCATTCAGTTTCATTCAGTTTCATTCAGTTTCATTCAGTTTCATTCAGTTTCATTCAGTTTCATTCAGTTTCATTCAGTTTCATTCAGTTTCATTCAGTTTCATTCAGTTTCATTCAGTTTCATTCAGTTTCATTCAGTTTCATTCAGTTTCATTCAGTTTCATTCAGTTTCATTCAGTTTCATTCAGTTTCATTCAGTTTCATTCAGTTTCATTCAGTTTCATTCAGTTTCATTCAGTTTCATTCAGTTTCATTCAGTATCATTCAGTTTCATTCACATTCAATTCAATTCAGTAAAACTAAAATTTTCTTTTGAAAAATGCAACCATTCCATCAGTATATTCTTATGACGTTATCACGTTCAACTATCGTCAGTAAACCGACTTTACAGACAACCGATTTTTTTCTCAAAAAATGGATATTAGTATCGTTTAATAGGTTTTTGGGGGCTCTGGTTGTGAATTCGACATTATTTTTTGAATCCAAGATGGCAGCTTCATTTTTTTTCTTAAAAAATGGATATGGGTATCGTTTAATAGGTTTTTGGGGGCTCTGATTGTGAATACGACATTATTTTTTGAATCCAAGATGGTGGCTTAATTTTTTTCCTTAAAAAATGGATATGGGTATCGTTTAATAGGTTTTTGGGGGCTCTGATTGTGAATACGACATTATTTTTTGAATCCAAGATGGTGGCTTCATTTTTTTCCTTAAAAAATGGATATGGGTATCGTTTAATAGGTTTTTGGGGGCTCTGATTGTGAATACGACATTATTTTTTGAATCCAAAATGGCTGCTTCCTTTTTTTTCTCAAAAAATTTATATGGGTATCGTTTAACAGGTTTTTGGGGGCTACAATTGTGAATTCGACATTATTTTTTGAATCCAAGATGGCGGCTTCATTTTTTTTCCCAAAAAATGGATATTAGTATCGTTTAATAGGTTTTTGGGGGCTCTGGTTGTGAATTCGACATTATTTTTTGACTCCAAGATGGCAGCTTCATTTTTTTTCTAAAAAAATGGATATGGGTATCGTGTAATAGGTTTTTGGGGGCTCTGATAATGAATACGACATTATTTTTTGAATCCAAAATGGCTGCTTCATTTTTTTTCTCAAAAATTTGATTATGGGTATCGTTTAATAGGTTTTTGAGGGCTCTTATAATGAATTCGACATTCTTTTTTGAATCCAAGATGGCGGCTTCATTTTTTTCCTTCAACATGGATATGGGTATCGTTTAAAAGGTTTTTGGTGGCTCTGATTGTGAATTCGACATTATTTTTTGTATCCAAGATGGCGGCTTCATTTTTTTCTCAAAAAATGGATATGGGTATCGTTTAATAGGTTTTTGGGGGCTCTGGTTGTGAATTCGACAATATTTTTTGAATCCAAAATGGCTGCTTCATTTTTTTTCTCAAAAAATGGATATGGGTATCGTTTAATAGGTTTTAAATGGCTCTGATTGTGAATTCGACATTATTTTTTGTATCCAAGATGGCGGCATCATTTTTTTTCTCAAAAAATGGATATGGGTATCGTTTAATAGGTCTTTGAAGGCTCTGATTGTGAATTTGACATTATTTTTTTATCAAAGATGGCGGCTTCAGTTTTTTTCTCAAATAATGGATATGGGTATCGTTTAATAAGTTTTTGGGGGCTTTGATTGTAAATTCAACATTAATTTTCGAATCCAAGATGGTGGTTTCATTTTATTTCTTTAAAATGGATACCTATGGATATCGTTTAATAGGTTTCTGGGGGCTCTGATTGTGAATTCGACATTATTTTTTTATCAAAGATGGCGGCTTCAGTTTTTTTTTTAAATAATGGATATGGGTATCATTTAATAAGTTTTTGGGGGCTCTGATTGTGAATTCAACATTAATTTTTGAATCCAAGATGGTAGTTTCATTTTATTTCTTAAAAAATGGATATGGATATAGTTTAATAGGTTTTTGGGGGCTCTGATTGTGAATTCAACATTATTTTTTGAATCCAAGATGGTTGCTTTTTTTTCTCAAATAATGGATATGGGTATCGTTTAATAGGTTTTTGATGGCTCTGATTATGAATTCGACATTATTTTTTGAATCCAAGATGGCGGCTTCATTTTTGCTTTAAAAATGAACATGGGTATCGTTTAATAGGTTTTTGGGGACCCTGATTGTGAATTCGACATTATTTTTTGAATCCAAGATGGCGGCATCATTTTTTTTCTCAAAAAATGGATATGGGTATCGTTCAATATGTTTTTGGGGGCTCTGATTGTGAATTCGACATTAATTTTTTAATCCAACATGGCGGCTACATTTTTTTTCTTAAAAAAACGGTTTTCTGTATAGTTGGTTTACTTACGATAGTTGAACGAGACAACGTCATACAGCTGTCCACGCGAACGCATCGCTCACTCAAAAAGGAGAAACAGATGTCGAACACTGCCAAACGCTGAGGCCGATTGTGCTTCTTTGGCACTCTTTCCACGCTCTCGTTTGCATTGCGTGCATTTGGCTCTATTGAATTATAAGACTATAATCTTATAGTCTTATAATTCAATAGAGCCAAATGCAAAAAAAAATATTTCTTAAAAAATGAAGCCCACATCTCGGATTCAAAAAATAATGTCGAATTCACAATCAGAGCCCTCAAAAACCTATTAAACGATACCCATATCCATTTTTTGAGAAAAAAAATGAAGCAGCCATTTTGGATTCAAAAAATAATGTCGAATTCACAATCAGAGCCCCCAAAACCCTATTAAACGATACCCATACCCATTTTTTAAGAAAAAAAATGAAGCTGCCATCTTGGATTCAAAAAATAATGTCGAATTTATAATTCGAGCCCCCAAAAACCTATTTAATGATACCCTTAACCATTTTTTTAGAAAAAAAATGAAGCTGCCATCTTTGATTCAAAAAACAATGTCGAATTCACAATCAGAGCCCTCAACAACCTATTAAACGATGCCCATATCCATTTTTTATGAAAAAAAATGAAGCAGCCATCTTGGATTCAAAAAATAATGTTGAATTCACAATCAGAGCCCCCAAAAACCTATTAAACGATATCCATATCCATTTTTTGAGAAAAAAAATGTAGCAGCCATTTTGGATTCAAAAAATAATGTCAAATTCACAATCAGAGCCCCAAAAACCTATTAAACGATACCCATACCCATTTTTAAGGCAAAAAATGAAGCCGCCATCTTGGATTCAAAAAATAATGTCGAATTTGTAATCCGAGCCCCCAAAAACCTATTAAACGATACCCATATCAATATATTGTGAAAAAAAATTAAGCTGCCATCTTATCTTGGATTGAAAAAATATTGTCGAATTCACAATCAGATCCCCCAAAAACCTATTAAACGATACCCATACCCATTTCTTAAGGAAAAAAATGTAGCAGCCATTTTGGATTCAAAAAATAATGTCAAATTCACAATCAGAGCCCCCAAAAACCTATTAAACGATACCCATACCCATTTCTTAAGGAAAAAAATGTAGCAGCCATTTTGGATTCAAAAAATAATGTCAAATTCACAATCAGAGCCCCCAAAAACCTATTAAACGATACCCATACCCATTTTTTAAGGAAAAAAAAGAAGCCGCCATCTTGGATTCAAAAAACAATGTCGAATTTATAATCCGAGCCCCCAAAAACCTATTAAACGACACCCATATCAATATATTGTGAAAAAAAATTAAGCCGCCATCTTGGATTGAAAAAATATTGTGGAATTCACAATCAGAGCCCCCAAAAACCTATTAAACGATACCCATACCCATTTTTTAAGGAAAAAAATGAAGCTGCCATCTTGAATTAAAAAAATAATGTTGAATTCACAATCAGAGCCCCCAAAAACCTATTAAACGATACCCATATCCATTATTTAAGAAAAAAAATGAAGCCACCATCTTGAATTCAAAAATGAATGTTGAATTCACAATCAGAGCCCCCAAAAACCTATTAAACGTTACCCATATCCATTTTTTGAGAAAAAAATGAAGCCACCATCTTGGATTCAAAAATTAATGTTGAATTCACAATCAGAGCCCCCAAAAACCTATTAAACGATACCCATATCCATTATTTAAGAAAAAAAATGAAGCCACCATCTTGAATTCAAAAATGAATGTCAAATTCACAATTAGAGCCCTAAAAACCTTTAGAACAATAGGTATCTACGTTAACAACTTTTGAAGAAAAAAAATAAAACGTTTTCCGGAATAGAGCCCCCCCACTTTTCTTCATAATTATTATATTTATAATATTTCCTTTCGCTTTCCCGTGAGTATTTACTGCAGCTCGCTATAGATAGTGCAACCCACGAAGGCGCGCCCCACTATTCCTCCTAACCGTTTATAGTATATGTGTGCAAGCTTCCGTCAATGTTTGAGCGTTATCGGTACACACTAATTACCTATGAGTGCACACGCACACTACAATTAATAGACTACGGTTGGCGACTGCCGCTCGGAGCAAACTCCCCGCACCCCGCGAGGGGCGCGTCTTCGTGAATTGCACTATCTATAGTTATGTACGTACTCACAGACACAATGATAGTTTCGCACGATGCCATTTACACCTAGTGTGACAAGAGTAGGTAACTCATGATTTGAAAACATTGTTGGTTAGTTGAGAGACTTAGAGATATAATTTCATGATATTTAAAACTAAAAATAAAAAATCTGAAGTCAGGTTTCTTAATAAATACATATTTAAACTTAAACTAACCATTATAAAACTTTTCTTTGGTGTTTTTTTGTTTCATTTTAACCTATATTCCGCTTCTTGAGCTACGTAATGAGTGTTTAAGACATGAATCCTAGGGTAACTATTTACCAGGCACGGGCAACACACAACTCCATCCGACTAACGTTCAAATTCCTACGCTGATACCATACTTTCAGAGCGGCAACGCCGCACTTTTACGGGTGCGAACATAATATTTGAAAATTCTGGCGGCAAAATGTTCTTTTGTTGATTACTAAGAAACTACTTGTCCTAGAGAGTCCAAAATTTTGGAGCCGAGTGCTCTAATTCATAGCTCGGTTTGGACACGTCAACCGAATCTGTAGCTATTGTAGATCCTCAGATGTAGCATGTGCGTGCCAGACAAACGTGTCTCCAGCTAACACAGTCATCAAAGCTTCTAACTCGGTGAGTTTTGAACCTAGACACTTGAAATATTTGGAGCATCCATGATATTTTTTGCTCTAAATTTGGAGATATCAAGCAACTTTCTAGCTATAGCCATTCCTGAGATCCACATGTGTTAGCTGGAGAAATGGCTTCCCAGCAAACACGTTGTTATAGTCTTATAACTCAAAGAGTTTTCGAGCTAGAGACTTGATTTTTTTTATGCCGGGTGCTCTAATTATGCTCTAAAATTTGGCGTTTACTATATAGCTCTATCGTTAGCCGTTTGCCCACACTGAATGAGGAAGCTGTGGAGCCGCTCTCCAGCTAACACACCTATAAAGTCTCATAGAGTCGTTGTTTTTTTTGCTGCTAAATTTTCCTTCAAATCAATGATTGCTCCAATTATGCTTTAAATGTTGGCGTTTTCAGAATTCGCAATTTCCATATGAGGAAGCTGGAGACATGCACATGATTAAATGGCCTAATTTTATCATACTTGGCTTATGCTGGTATGATATCGGCATTTTGAGATAGATGCATGAACATGAACAATGTTAATACCACAAATTCAAATAAGCTCGTCGTAAGTACTCGCTATTGAGACAGATCACAGTCATAAAGAAATACAAATCTCAAGCACCGACCGTCCCATATCATAAAACAAATAAGGTGTCCCGCGAACAGCAGATCCAAGATTATGGTAAATGGGGTCCTCGTGATCCCTCCACTTATAGCGTCCCCGGGCCCGCTTACCAGAGGTCACTCTGTCCTATCCAAAGCCGGTAAGTGGGCCACGGCACTCGGACAAATCCCTATATTACGGTTATGGGCCAGAAGGATCCTACGGGCCCGAGTTTCTTTGTATACGACTACTCTCAACTATTATAACCAGTTTTTCCGATAGCATTTTTCAATATAGATAGGTACTCACATACATTATTATTGCCGAAGAATCGTGTTTTGCGGTTCTTTAGATACGTATTTCGATGGTTTTCAGATAGTTTGGGGAGGAAAATGATAATATAGTAATGTTTCACTCTCGTTTTTTCCTGGTTAGTCACACCCCACGATATTATCTTATTTGAAGAGTAAAGTAGATAGTAGATTATGTACCGACTATGTTCTTATGGAAAAAGATGAATAATTGTAATTATAATACGATTAATTTTATGAGACATCATAGAATCCCAATAATAAGGTGGAAAAGATGAAAAAATTATACGTAAATTTATTTTCAAAAATATCACTTGTCCTTTCCACAACGACCAAATATTAATTACAAAGTCGTTACTTGCCGAGCTTCTTTTTGAGAGAGGCTGGCATATCTGCGGGAGGAGGGCGGGGCATGCCAGTGTACACCTTGAAGGCATCGTAGACGAACCACTGCAGGCCGGTGAGGGTGCCGATCATAATGATACGCGCCACCAGCCCGCGCCAGATGCCCATCACCCCCACCTCGGAGAGGATCCCTCCGATGGATGCGCTCGGGTCCTTGTTCAGCTTGGAGACGATCGTGTCGGAGGGATGCGAGACGATGGCGCACAGCACGCCCGCGATGTATCCCGCCGTGAAGGTGAGCACCAGCTGCTCCAGCGGCGTGCACTGGTCGCGCGGCTTGGGCACCACGTTCGCGTACAGGTACTCCAGCGTCTTCTCGAACGACGAGAACTTCATCATCGTGTAGGGCACCTGGCGGCCCCACAGCGGCGCCAGGCCGCGGTAGAACACGCCGAACCCTTCCGTCGCCATCATGTGCGGCATCGCCTTGCGCATCTGCGACGTGTAGCCGGGGGTCGTCTGCATCCGGACCTTGGTGGCTTCGAACGGCGACAGGAAGCAGTCCGCGATGAGCTCGGCGGACGCGGACGCGGCCAGGTACAAGTAGGTTCGGTACAGGTATGCCGACTCTTCGTCGCACATCTTCGCGAACTTGTACTTGAAGTACTCGTAGCCGGCGAACTTGGCCGAGCCTTGGAGCGAGTATCCGATCAGGGTGGGCGCCCATCCCTTGACGAGGTTGGGCATGCCACCCTCCGCGAAGGAGATGCCGAACCCTTTGAATATGGACTTGTACTTGGCGGGGTCGACCTGCAGCCGGCACTTCACCAGGTCGAGCGGCGTCACGAAGGTATGCGTGAGTCCACACGCGAAGGCGCCGCCGGCCGCGCACAGCAAGAAGAACTTGTTACTGTACATCTCGCACGAGAACTCCTCTTTCTTTTTAGACATTTTGTTTGTTTCTTTTTAAAATTCCACTACGATAATTCCGTCGCCCGTTCGGCGACGTCGCACTTTGGATTATGTTTTGAGGGATTTGAGGTATTCATGAAATCATTTCAAAATAAAAATATCCACGACTTATCTCTTTTCCGTGACATATTTAGGTACGTGACAAAAGATTTTCTTTTTTCAGATGACAGTGCTGATGCTAGCCTCGATGGACATCCGAAGAGAAGAGTTGCCTACTTGCTGAAAGCCTCTTCGCCTCCTTGATAGTCGGAATTTAGCATAAACAACAAGACTAGAAGCACTAAGAACAGTTCTCTACACCCTAGTTCTACACGCGGCGGCTTTTTGTTATGCTACGAGTTATTCGCTGTAATGATTTGAGCCACATCAAAATAACTCGGTCTGCAAAGCTTTGACTGCAAATCAAGAAGGCTTTCAAAATAATAATGGAAAGTTACGTAACCGCCAATCATAATTTTCAAAACTATACCTACGTACGTTACCTTGGTATTCACGTTTGGAACAGAAGTGAATACAAAACTATGAAGTGCAGTCACTTCGTTGTTTTTTTAGTGTTAGGTATCTACACTTAGTGGTGGTGGTGTGGTTACCATTTAATTATTAAAACCAAGTTTATATTATTAATGGTCGCGTGGAACTGGCAACTAGACTGTCCTAGTTAAAAGTGATTCTTGTGATACCATTGAATAGTCATTGCGATTTACTTTGTTCAACAGTTTTTTTTAACCCCTAGGTTTTAAAGGTAGTAGGTAAGTGTTCCTGTCCTGTGTACTTGGTGCATCATAATTATCATTTATTTTATCAATTCGTTATGTAAATTTATTTACGGTTTAAAATTGGTATACCTATGCCTACGTGAATTTAAATAAAACAAAGTTTAAACGTATGTATTTATTTAGTAGGTAGGTAATTTCGATTTCATCATTTTGTCTTACGGTCTACGTTACAGTTTTACTAATAAAACTAAGTTTCTATTATTAATTTTACATTCATCTGTATACACATATTTACAAAACGATTCAATTGCATCGATTTTTGTACTTAAGACTTAATTTAAAATGCCAAAATTAGTAACTCAAAATATAAAAATATCTCACAAAAATAAGTAGATTAATCGAAACGACGCTAAAACTTAACATTGGAAATCAAAATAAATAATATTCTCTTAATCTATATTAGAACTTACGAATACAATTATTATTATACATCTACTACTGGCTTTATCAATGGCAAAACTAGTGATGTACCGTTCATATTATCGATATTAATAATCGACGCAACTACGTGCTCGTCTTAGCAACGTCTTATGCATTCAATCACACATTATATATTTAATACTGCCGACAAGATCTCACGACCTCTTGGTAACGCGCAGATTACTTTGTGACGACGGATACTCGAAAACATATCGAACACAACGAAGCACAATAATCTTCAAACATAATATGAATAATTATATAATTTTAAAAAACTTCCGTCGATACACAATATTTCGTCGCACATTCACGGGATTCTCGTTTCAATCGAATCACCATAATCTATCGACATTTTGACATCCCTATTCTGTTATTGCAATTTGAATCTTAACATCTAGATGGCAGCATTCAATTTGAACGTAGGCACTAAGGCAGGAACTAAGGCACACACGTCACGTGACTATTCTTTCTCAGTATTTGAAAACGACTACAATATTAATGGCAGTGACTTGTTGTTTCTCGGACGCGTAGACATCACGCGCGCGCAAAAACATTCAAATGTCAAATTAGTTGTGCAAGCTTTCTTTATGAAATAAACAGACATGTTTTTCGAGACAGTATACTAGCCCGCAAAATGCCTGACACTTTTAACGGCTGTCACTGTCACTTTCATGCCAACAAATAGAGATGGCAACAGACTTTCTGCTAAGCTAAGTGAATGCTATAGAACCATATAGAACCACCAACATATGAATACGAGCCTTAGCTGTTATTTACTTAGTGGCGACATCAAAAAATAAATATGTATTAATAGTGCAATATACAAGAACCGCCTCGCGTAATAAGGTTTTTCAGGCGTTTGATTTAACGCTCATCGTCTGTTGCATTTCTATTGCTATCTACCAGATCTATGGGGTGATATATGCGTATATTTTGCTGCAATCAAATTTTAATCACATGTTTGGCCATTATGTTGAGCTTCGATTGCAATAAAAAACTAATAATTGGTATCAAACTTTTGATTGCAACAGAATTACACAATCACCCAGCTGGTACCAGCCTACTATTCCGGTACAGTCAGCATAAGAAGGTTTATATAATTTTGAATTATTATGCCTTAAGGTTTGAATTTTGACGTCTCAACCAAAGATTGATAAAAGAAAAAAAATGTTGCAATTCATTTTACTGTTTATGAATTACCCTCAAACGTAAATATCGACTGGAATGATAAAGTTAACACCTTTACCGATCAATATCTACTTTGATGGTGACTGTACCAGGATTTCTAGTGACGGGTGTTTGTACATTAATAAAGGTAAATCGATGTGAATGTACACAGATAGGATCAATCTTTTTTGGGCGCGATGTTAATGGACACGTAGAACCGTACGGGCGCCGGCGCGCTCAAGTCGAGGTGACGTCGTCTTCTTCTGCGGGACCCTACTTCCGGGATGGGGACGAACCTGAGACAAAATAAAATAATTATAAGTTAAAAAAACTTGAGAAACCGACTTCATTGTCAAACGGCTAAACCGATTTTAATCAAATTTGTTTAGAACAATCTGGAAGTTAGAATAACCTTCCAAATAAAAAAAATAATTTTCTAAATCGGTTCATAAATGACGGAGGCATGCAGTTACAAACATTAAAAAAATTATTTTAAAAAAAATGGCAACACTGATTTTAATAAAATTAAAATGGGATCAATCTGGAAGCAGTACCTTTCAGATAAAAAAATAATTTTTCAAATCGGATCACAAATGACGAAGTTATGCGGTAACAAACATTAAAAAAAAAAATACAACCGAATTGAGAACCTCCTCCTTTTTGATTGGAAGTCGGTTAATAATACAAAAATTAAACTAACCATTTTTTTTTGTTGCAAATAATACTGATACGCTCAAGACACAATAGATTTACTTGGTATGACCCCTACTGAAGATTTTTCAAAGTTGTTATAAAGGGGGTACGCAGAGGCTCGACCGAGTAATTGGCATTATGTCAACAATTTCCATTGGTTTTCAAATAGAAAATTGAAATGCCCATAGCTAGGCCTCATAGCTCGTAGAACCAATAGAAAAACTCATTGGTACACGATTGGATTTGAATCTACTTTAAGATTACAAGGTGGGGCCGCTACCATCAGTGCTCTAGTGTTCGCATAATGAAGGTAGGTAGGTATAAGTGTAGTTTCAAAACTTGATAGACCGACTTCATGGCCAAACTGCTGAAACGATGTTGATGAAATTTCTATGGAACCAATTGAAAAGTATGCCTCTTATTTGGATAAAAAAAGAATTTTTCAAAACGTCTCATAAATGACAAAGTTATGCAATAACAAACATTAAAAATTAAAAAAAAAGGTAGAACCAAACTTTGAACCTCCTCCTTTATTATTAGAAGTCTATTATAATTACCTAGCTTCAAGTTCGAGCTGGCTCTCCATGACGTCATGCGGCTTGAGATGCTTCCTGAGGCGCAACGCCCACACGCCGTCGCGCTTGTTGAGGATGAAGTGGTTATGGGGATCGCCGTACGCGAGGCGGTAGTGCGGGCGCGCGCCGCCCTCCGCCGGCAGCAGGCGCAGCAGCGGCGCGCGCCCCCACGTCATGGCGGGCGTGGCCGCCACCACTATCAGCTCCGCCTCCGGCTCCAGCAGCGAGCGACGACCTGCAGGGCAGATATACACGTAGAGCGAGGGACTTGACAATAATCGGGAGTGATGTGTGGCACCATTTTCTTAAAAACCTATGATGATTTTATTTATGTCACTTGACCTGGGCCAATCTACCCAGGTCATAAGCAGAGAAGAAGGACGGTGGAAAGTGGAACTACGTAGGTACTTACGTCTACTGCGTCGCTTGCGTTTCTTCATGACAGTGGTTCCGTTCGCGAAGATGATCGCTTCGTTCGGTGCTCTTCGTCTTCTGCCGTTCACCTGGATAACACAATAGCTAGATCGTTATATCGATATCGAGTATCATTCACTGATATTAATGCTCTACCAATGAATGGATCGTCTTTAAGTCAATTTGGATTCCATTCCATTGACCAAAATTCTATGACCAACTTATCATCTTACTGCCCATTCTACGTCGACACATTACTACAATGCTCCATCAGTTGTCATGCATTTACTTCTTTTTCCCAAGGAGTACCTTACAGCTGTAGCCTTCCGTAGTGAACAGCTCAGACGCAGCGGGTAGCCTGAACTCAAATTCTCAAATGTTGTTTCCATTTTCACCACACTGTTAGCGCGCCGTCCAGCGCCTGGCGGCAGTGCCCCGCGCCCACCAGCTGGTAGCCCTGGAAACTGGAGGAGTGAGAGTACAGTACCTTGCAGCTGAAGCAGCCCTCAGTGGAGAGCGTGTCCCCCTTGGTGCGGTACTGGTCCTGCAGCGGGAACACGGGCGCCGCGCCGATGTCGTCCGCCGGCAGCGCGCCGTCCAGCGCCGTCAGGCAGTGCCCCGCGCCCACCAGCTGGTAGCCCGTCGGGCAGCCGCACTGGTAGCCGCCGCCCAGCGCCTGGCACCCGAACAGGCACGACGCCGTCGCACAGCCACCGCCCAGCTGGGGACGAACAACATCACATTATTACACCAATTTCATGGAAACTATGACAGCACTTGTGGCCTAGCAGTAGCGGACTCGCCTTCCGGCATGTCGTAGAATCCAAAAAGATCAAAAACTTTTTGGAGTGCATGAAAGGAGCCTCTTTGGGGTATTTAAAAAACCAGATAAGTAGATAGAGAGTTGAGTATGTCTGGTAGCGAGGTGTACCTGCAGACAGACGGCGTGCGGCGCGTCCCAGCCGTAGCCGGCGGGGCAGCCGCAGCGGTAGGCGCTGCCCACCGCGAAGCACGGCGAGCCGCCGCACGGCGCTTCGCCACACGCGTCAACCGGCACGCACGCGCCACCTGGACCTCGACTAGTGCCTGGAACACGACCACATGCACTTACTAAGGCTGGTTTTAGAGTCACGCTGACCGTCGGCGCTGACAGCGATCGCGCGCGTACGCGCCACGCGTCGGCGCCGCTGAGCACGCGGCGCCGACGCGCTTCCGAACTCAGTTATCGTTACAGTATTACATAAAACGCACGCGCTGACGGGGAAAGACGAGCGCAACAATGAATCACGATATTCCACGACGTTCACCACGATACTAAAACGAGTTGCCGCAGACAGCTACGCGCTGAGAGCTACGCGCGTAGTCTTCAGCGCCGACGGTCAGCGTGACTCTAAAACCAGCCTGACTGGGAACCAGAACCAGCACTTGTGTCTGGAACGCAACCACATCAAGAAACAAACTAGAGATCAGATAAAAGTCTTCTTAAATCTTTAGAGGTCGTGAGCGCAATACTATATCTCGTTGTCAACTACATTCATTCGTCAGTGTGGCAGCTAATAAAATCCTTGTATTTTTTGGATGGATGCTATTGAAGAATGAAATAAAATGTGCCAGTCACAGATAAACCAATGTTGCCGATGATGTTGTTAATGAACTGTATTTTTAGGTAGGATGATAATTAAAGAAAACGACTGGTCACAAGTAGAAGTGCACATCAGTTCGGGTAGGCCGAGGAAGGGTGAAGGGGGTTGTTTCGAGCAGAGTTCTCATGAGAATAAGGTCAAGACGGAAAAAGCAAAAATGTCACAACCGACTCAAGCTTTCTTGAGCGTGCAACACAGGCCAATAGACAGTCTGGAGGAGTTAGATTGAAGAATGAGTTCCAACAAGATGTAGGAACATTACCTTGTGGACAGTCGCAGCGGTACCCTCCGGCATGGTTCCTGCAGGGCGCCTGGCAGCGGCCCTCGGCGCACTCGTCCGCGTCCAAGCACCGCGCGCCGCTGAGGTCCAGGCGGAACCCGCGCGGACACACGCAGCGGAACGAGCCCAGCAGGTTCACGCAACGACCTGGACTCAGGCAGATGCCTTCCTCGTGGCATTCGTTTATATCTGGAACCATTTGTATAACCTCAGTGAACAACTAAGCTAGCAAGTGGCTATATTTGCATAAAAAGCTACAAAAGCGTTGATTTAATATTATGGTGGAGGCTACTAGAATTTAATGGAAAGTTCTATGAGGTAGGATTTATTATAAAGCATGTTTACTTCAGTATTGCAGTGAAAAGTAGAAAACAAACTAGAAGAATAGGTGTTACTCAAGGTCCCACCCTGTAACCACTTTTATTCATTATGTTTTTAAATGATAGTAATATCAGAGCATCTGATAGAACGGTACAGATTTGTAAGGTAAGTTTAAGTGAACTCATAACTGGGGAGTAAAACGAATTCCTTAATTTCAGTGCAGTTAAATCCAAAAAAAACAATTTCACATTAAATTACTTGATCTGGCTTTTGAGGTCAAGCTAGCTTTTCTCAAGGCATAGAAGCTTCCTAGGTGCTTTGAAGAATAGCGACAAAAACTTACCAACACAAGCGTCCCCTCGCTTCTCATAGCCGTCGTTACATTCGCACTCGTAGGACCCCTCGGTGTTGGTGCAGAGCTGGTGGCAGGTGTGAGAGCCGCGCGCGCACTCGTCCACGTCGCGGCAGTTGGCGCCGTCCTCGTCCACCTCGTATCCGGACCGACAGAGGCACTCGTACGAACCTGGAATACATATTCATAGGCAATTGTATTACTGAAACCTGAGAGCTTGCACTTTTTTTCAACAAAGTCCAAGGATCACGCTGAAGTGTCTTGGCTACGATATGCTTTCCTAACTTAGAGATGTTTTTAACAGGCCACGCGAAATCATGCACCATCCCATATCATTACGACTCTTATAGAGGACGGCATAACGATGGATGGAATGCGTTAAGGATGACATGAGCAAGAAAGGAGTGAGCACTGAGATGACGAAAGATAGAGGTGAGTGGAAGAAGACAACCTGTTGTGCCGACCCCAAAATGATGACACAAGACGGCATACGGTGGTGAATGCTACGTGGGTTTAGGTATTGATAAGAGGAGGGATAAAAGGAAAAGATCGGAGGAAGTCGATGGATGGAAAGAGCTCAGAATCGTTCTTCCTTGAAATGTGTAGGGGAGGCTTATGTCCAGCAGTGGACTTCTTCAGGATGATGAGAGGTATTCTATATGAGTAAAAAAATGTATGAGTAATTCGCTAGCCCATGAACATAAGTATGACGCTGTTCTCATTAGGTCGGACGTCGGAGCTGAAAACCATCTCCCCGCCGTCGTTCCGACCGCAGCGGATAAAGTCGGCATCCGGCCTCCAACACGTGGGAACCAGTCGTTAGTGGTTAAATCTGGTGACAGAGTCGCTCACCCTAAATCCTACTGCTTCAGAACTGCTGTTTAAAATACCCTGCTAGAGTCGTATGGAGATATATTAATAATGAATGAGCTAGACATGAGAGTAGTTACCGTCGGTGTTCTTGCAGAGATGTTCGCAAGGCGGGGGCCGCACGCTGCACTCGTCCACATCCGCGCACACCTCGCCCGCCGGCTTGTAGCCGCGCCCGCACACGCAGCGGAAACTGACACAACACAACACATGCTTTGATTATACAGAAGGGCGGGGCTCACCTGATTTAAAGTGGTGACCATATCCTATAATAAAGCACAGCTTCAAAAGTTACGCACATCAAAAACGTGGTCTACGGTGCACTGCCCTGCTATTATATTAACTTGAGGCACACAGATGTTCAGCCTCACGTGTCAGTACCCACACATACATAGAGTTAGATAAAAATTAAATCTGAGGAAGAAATCCTTCAATATCACCATCATCTTCCCTTACCCCGCATTATAGTCTGATAGTCAACCAAAGCTTGCTATAAGTCGTATTATACAACTTCCTGTTTTTCCCATTATATCTCCCTTTCTTATATCCCCTGCAATGATATCCTTGTATAAGTCCTCTTATATAAACCCCCTGTTTCTTCCATTATGTATTTCCCTTTACTATATCTCCTGCAATGATTCCCTTAGTCACGTGATTGGGGCCGTAACAAAGCAGAAAACTGGAACTTCTCAGTCCTTTTATTTTCTTCTGAGTCGTTACACTCTTGACAGAGTGGTCGTGGTCGTCATGACGAGGCAGTGGCTCGCCTAACAATTTTCCGCCACTCATCCCGTCCTTTTATCAGGGAAGTTCTTATACCTTTTAGATACCTTTCAAGTAGCCAGCCAGAACTTGGTAATTGTGGCTGGCTCACCTGACGACATTGGACATAGGACGTTCATTGGTTACCTTCCAATAGTGTTGACACAGCGTCCCGGCGCACAGAGCCCCGGCATGGCGGCGCACTCGTCCACGTCTCCATAGATGTCCAGCGCCTGGCCGAGCCCGCCGTTGTCCCCCCCTCCGCCCCCCGTGCTGCCCCCTCCGCCGCCCCCGCCGCTCCCGCCGGCCCCGCCGGGACGCTGGCCGAGGTTAGTCAGCGTGCATAGTTCCAGCCGCTCGGGACTGCCGGGGAGCGGGCAGAGCTCGCACTCCGGCCCCCATGCCATGCCGAGGGTACAGCAACATTGGGCCCTATTCAGGGAAAATTTAATGTAGCAAAGACTTCAGAAAGTGTTATTTGATCGCGACAATCCCAAGGCACGGTTTAACAGCAATTTATAAAATGTAAACGTACTTTGTAACCTGCGAAGGCGTAGCTTGCGTGGACGCTATACTCCGCGGCCACGGCTCTGGCACACAGCGCCCAGCAACCAGCGACCGGTGGCACATGCCCACTCGGTGATCTAGAAACCAGACATTTCACTTTTCTTTGTATTGTGGGGTCACCATATTTTAAGGTAGCCCCAATAAAGCACCTAGTTTTAAGAAGTTTCAAAGTGATCCGTGTGAAACAACTGAAAAAACTATTTTTGACTTTAAAAAGTCTTGTAGTTTCGTCATCAAGTCCTCCAAAGTTTTGAAGACTATATTGACGTGATAACGTCTTATAAATCGATGGAGCCGGCTGCACTCACGAAAAAACATGACTCATGCGTCGTTACGTCGTTTCATCGTTCCATTTACCTGAGCCCGAGCCCGGGTCGGGTAATGGTTAAGGGTAAATGAGGGTAAATGAGGGTAAGGGTAAGGGTTCGGTCGGGTTCCGGGTCCGGGTCCGAGAGTTCGAGCCCGAGTCCGAGTCCGAGTCCGAGTCCGAGTCCGAGAGTCCGCAAGTCCGCGAATATTTTCTTATGACGTTATCACGTTCAACTATCGTCAGTAAACCGACTTAACCGATTTTTTTTTAACTTTGTCAAAATAGGTTCAAACGCTAAGGTTAGGAAAAACGTATATACAAGCTCTGTTTAGTTTGCGGCTAGATACTCGGCGGCCTCATAGTAGGGGGTACAGTCGGTAGTCTTACCGATGCACTCAGTGCCATCCTCGCTGGGCTCGTACCCCGCGTCGCAGTCGCAGATGTACCCGCCGTCAGTGTTGATGCACACGCCGGGCGCGCAGCGCTCGGGCCGCTCCGAACACTCGTCCACATCCTCACACGCTTCGGAAGAGTCATGCGGGGCGGACGTGCGCTTGTAGCCTGGACAACATAATACATTATGTTGATGGAAATGAACTCTTATAGGATGGAGGAGGACTGATTGAGGAGAATGGAAGTGAACATGGTGCCGACATAAAGTAGAATAAGAGCAAGAAGTTGTAAATCGATTCATAAGCAAATTATCAAAGTCAAGACGCAATCATAAAAGCTTGCAGCAAGTAGCCTCAATACTCAATACATTTATTGCATAAACATGGTTTAGGCCTAATTGCTTGGTGATTATAAACTTTGGTGCGGGACGGGGTATGGGAATGCGCCATCTATCCTAATCACACTTAGGATAGATAACACGAATAGGGATAACATAGAAACTATAAATACGGCAATAAACGACAGTGGCCTTAAAAAAATACGATTTCACTCTGCTTACGATGAAGCTGTGATGGCGAGATCATATTTAATAAAGTACCTATCAATTTCCAGCTCGCTTCGCTTATCGTTTACTAACCTTCAGGACATTTGCAGATGTATGATCCCACGACATTCTCGCAGGCGTGCGGACACACGGCCGGTATCTGCGCGCACTCGTCCACGTCGCGGCAGTGCACGCCGTCCCCGGCCACGTCGTATCCATACGGGCATGTGCAGCGGAACGAGCCCGGCGTGTTGTGGCAGCGGAACGTGCACGACGCGCGCCCTTCACCACACTCGTCTATGTCCACGCATGTCTGGAAGGGAAAGTGGAATTGTTTGGATTGAAGTAAAAAAATAATCTTAAAAAGATAATCTAAGCCCTAAAGAAGTTGAGAGAACGGTGAAAATAGCATGGAACTATTGATCTATTGGTCAATATGCTCACGAAAAAGTTCGCGTATTCAGTGTGTTCACTTTCATTTAGTTTAACTTAGTTTCCGCCTTTGGGCGTGAGTAATACAGACTGAACAGATGACGACCACGAACCGGAAGACAAAACGTAGGGCACCCACCCACCAGATGGACCGACGACATTGTTAAGATCGCCGGAAGCTGGTGGATGGAAAGCGCTCAGAATCGTTCTTCCTGGAAATGTGTGGAGGAGGTCTATGTCCAGCTGTGGAGTGGACTTCTTTAGGCTGATGATGATTATGAATCCAGACTACCACAGGACTGCAGAGCAGAGGAACCAACGGTGTTCCTTGATCGATCATTTGTAACCAGTCATACGATTTTAGACCGATCGTTTGTAACCGCTCATTCATAACATAATGCATGAACAATAGTGGTGAGAGTGACCTGTTCGAGACTACCACAGGTCTCAACTGCAGAGCAAAGGAATTCACGGTGATCACCGATCATTCGTAACCAGTAATACATAAGCAACAACAGTGGTGACAGTGACCTGTTCGGGTCCCTGCGTGAAGCCCCGGCTGCAGGTGCACTCGTACCCGCCCGGCGTGTTGGCGCAGGTGCCGTTCCCGCAGATGCGCGGCGTGGCGGCGCACTCGTCGTGGTCCTGGCAGCGCTCGCCGCCCGGGGCCAGCTCGTGCCCGGGGGGACAGGCGCAGCGGAACGAGCCGTCCGTGTTGATGCAGCGCCCCCCGCGGCACACGTCCGGGCGGACCACGCACTCGTCCAGGTCCTGGGACCAGATACAACAACCATATTATACTCATTGATCCGAAGACAACTATCAATAAGAAGGTAAAAAACTAAAATAATGTATCAAGCACGCGTGTAGAGGCCGGACACAAACACTCACACATACATATACCTACCTGCAACAATATTTATTTATTTAATGTGTCTCACAAGGTCTATTGGCTTACGGTCTTGACAGAATACCAGCGCATAGCTTCCTTACAGAAGCTAGGCATTATGCTGAGTCAAGGCCCTTTTGCTGCTGTAGCACACAGAAACACGACGCACTTCTCCAGTACCTATGTATTGTTTGTATCTTTCTTCTTTTAGTGTCCTTGTTTTTTTACTGGTTTATGTGTGCTTATGTAGTAAATAAATAAAAGTCTATGTCTACACGCAATATATATTACAAATGGACTAGCCTCTCGGCTTAGTTGGTAGTAGCTCTGCCTGCTGCGCCGTAGGTCGTCGGTTCGATCCCCATCGACAACAAATATTTGTGTGGTCAACACAGATGTTTGTTCTACAATGGACGAGTTTATCCCTAAACAGCGATCTTCTTCATATCGTGTACCTACTTCTTTTTGAAGCAACAGTGTAGTGAATTAACTTCAAAGAGGATAAAACATATAAGATGGAATCTTGTTGTGAATCAAAACACAATTGAGTTTCTCTGTAATAAAAGTTTTATTATGTTAGTTTTACATTATCAAGTTTACATAATAAAAGCGTTTAGCAAACCAATTTACCTGTAATAAAAGAAACGACATTTAATGCTAATATTCACAATATCGATTCCAAAATCACAATTATCTTTTCCAATAGATTTTCCCTCGTAATGCTACGACAGCTAGATTCGAGAGCGTTCCTTTGACCACAGATTACAAAGTAATTAGTATTGGTCGTTGTCAATGTCACGGCCTGACTTTGACAGTTAAACATGATGAAGCGTGGGAACATTTAAATTAAAGAAAACTATGTTTTTCTTTACATCTCCCCTCCCAGAGAAGATAAAACAATCGGATCCGCCTGTATCCTCTTCATAGTTATTCAAAGCCAGGGGCTGGAGTTAGTTTCGAGATATGGAAAAAGTTTGACTCTGTTTTCTTATGGTCGGTGTTTATCTTATAAATTGAGTCTGATATTCTTTCTATGATTTTGTAGGGTCCGATTCTCAATTCATCGAGCTTTTTCCTATTTAGTTTGTTTCCATTGTCCACAAAAACAGTATCACCAACTTTGAAAACTGCATGTAATCTATTTTTATCATAAATTGTTTTATTGTAATTATGTGATACGATGGTATTTTCCAGAGCTTTTTTCCTGTCTTGGGTCAAATCATACTCGGTCTTCTGGAGTTTCAGCTCATTTGGCATTATGGTAACATCTGTGCCGTTTAGTAGATACTTTGGAGCAAATCCAGTGACAGTGTGTTCTGTTTCATTATAGGTTTTTACACAATTTTGTGCTATAGTTGTCCATGCTACTTTTGTGTTGTTTTCGTTCATCTTGCATCGGATTTTATTGACCAATGTTTGATTTAATCTCTCGTTTAAACCGTTTGAGAAAGGAGAGTCCACTGCAGTAAAAACTATATGAATATTATTTTCATCCAAAAAACTTTTAAATTCTCTAGAATTAATACCTGGGTATTGGTCTGAGAGAATCATGCCAATGTCATAAGTTTCTGTACAGCTTTTTACTAGTTTGATGAAATCACTTGCATTTTGAGTACTTGAAGTTAAAATAGTTGCATACCTTGTAAAATGGTCTGATAGCAGGTGCAAGTACCTTTTTGTTGACCTTGAACCACCAAAACCTCCAATGGTGTCAATAGAACATATCTCAAAAGGTTTCGTGGCGGGGCCCAAGTAAGACATCAATCCATATTTCTTTTTTCCTCTTGATTTGTTCTTTATGCATATTAAACAATTTTCACAAATTATTTTTATGTTTTTTGTCAAATCTTTCGCAGTATACAATGAGCTAATCATTTTCTGCATTTGTTTGTTTCCTATATGACCTAGGTCTGTATGTACCTTTTTGATGAATTCTATACTGAATTTCTCTGATAGAATAATTTTTTCTTTTTTTTTCACTTTCTTATAATGAACATTATTTTTTATTATCAACTTGTCTTTTCTATGCTGTATCTCTTCATTATCTCTTTGATCTTTTAAGATCTCTTCTAGTTTTATTATGTTGACTATTTTCAATTGTTCATCCAGGTTTTCATTTGCTTCTAGGACCGGGTTTCTGCTTAAGCAATCCGCTTCAATGTTGTATTTACCTGGGGAATATTTAATTTGAAAATCATATTGTGATAGGTAGTATGTTAGTTCTCCTAATTCTTCATCCGTTCTTGACTTTATGTTCATATTCTCCAACGGTTTGTGATCTGAGAAGACAGTAAACTTTCTACCTATCAGCAGATGCTGCCAATACTTTACACATTCTTTAATTGCTAAGCATTCCAGGTATATAGCTTTCTTCCGTTTTTGAACTTCATTCAATTTTTTAGAGAAGTATGCTACTGGTTTTTCTTCCTTGTTTTCTTGAGGCTGTTTTAAGACTGCTCCTACTCCCAGTATACTGGCATCTGTGTATATGTAAATAGGCAAGTCAGGGTTATAAATCGTTAATATTGGTTGGGAACATAATATTTCTTTCATTTCATCGAATGATTCTTGGCATGCCTTAGTCCAGTTAAAGATTTGTCCTTTTCTTAGAAGATTATGCAATGGGTCCAATCTTATTGCTATTTTTGGCACATACTTATGATAAAAGTTTATTTTCCCTAAAAATTGTCGTACATTTTTTTGAGTTCTTGGAGTGGGGAAGTTTTTGATTGATATTAGGTTGTCTTTTAAAGGTCTAACTGCATTATTTTGTATTATGTGACCCAAGTATTTAACTGAGTCAGCTGCAAACATGCATTTCGAGAATTTTAGTCTCAGACCTTCCCTCTTGATTGCTTGAAATAGTTGTTTTAGATGTCTGACATGGTCTTCAAATGTCTTAGAGAATAATAAAATGTCATCAATGTAACTAACTGTGAACTCGCCGAGCTTGTGTTTTCGAATTATGTTACACATTATTCTCTGGAATATAGCCGGTGAGGTCTTCAATCCAAAAGGTAGGCATGTCCATTGATAGTGAGATTCTTGTGTCACAAATGCAGTTTTGTGTCTGTCTGTGATACGCAAAGGTATTGACCAAAATGCTGAATTCAGATCGAGCGTTGAGAAAAATTTACAATCTCTTGTTTTTACTATTAGGTCCTCAATAAGTGGGAAGGGCTGTGACTGAGGGACGACAATTTTATTGAGGTCTCTAAAGTCTATGCACAATCTTGATTTTCGATTTTCATCTCTTTTATAAGCCAATGTAACTGGGGCCGCAAAAGGACTATACGATTCTTCTATTAATTTTTTTCCCAATAATTTTGCAATCTGCTTTTCAATCTCTTTTTTATCGTCAATTGTGCATCGATAAGGCCTTTTACTGCAATATTTTTCTACTAAGAGATCAACATGAGCTTCGTAATCCGTTACTGTTCCAACATCATATTTGTCCTTTGCGAATACAGAATTATTTTCCAATATTAAATCATTAATCACTGCCTGTTTTTGACAGTCTAGGTGATTAATTGAAATTTTGAAGTTTTCTTCTTTGAAGTTCTCATTGAAGTTTATTAAGTTATCAGATTTTGTTTCCTTAGAAATATCTATTTCTGATTCATTTGTTTCATTTGAAACTAATTCACTTCTTTGTGTAGGTATTACTTGATTGATTTCCAAGTTTTCATTTTGTATCAAATGAAACATTTTTATACAATCTAGCCCGATTAAAAAGTCATAATCAAAGTTTTCTTGCTCTATTATGAAAACATTCATTTTTTTTTCCATGTTTAAGATTTTTATATTGAGTGTTATCATGCCAGTAGCTTTTTTAACGCCATTAATTGTTTTTAAGTTAGTATTGTTGGAATAACTCAATTCTTTATTGTTTATCTTCAATAACCTTGAATTTATCAATGACACGTTAGAGCCAGAGTCATAGATTCCAAATACTTCAACTTTTTTATTTAAAAATATCTTTACTTTAATTAATGGCGGCACTATTAGTTTTTTGGTTCTACACATTCCAGTTCACATTCCAATTCTGAATTATTGATAAGCTTTATTTGTTTTTTCTCTCTTTCTTTTTCATTATTTGTTTTTGTATTGAACCAACAGGAATCTTCAGAATGATAGCGCACACCTTTCTTCAACTTTTCACAAATGCTACATTTTTCCTTCATTGGCTTGGTCTCATCTCTTTTTTTTATAAGTTTCTTTTTTGTAGCTAAATGTTCCAACTTGCCAAGTTCATTAAATAGGTCTTTTGTGTGAACCACTTCCTCTTTATTGATTCTATCTGTTATAAAATCTGGTAAGCCGGCAGCAATAACATCAATAAGGGTCCCTTGATCAATTGTTTTCCTCATTTCCAATAAAAGTTTTTCTTTCCTAATGGCATATTCTAATAGGGATCCTGACTGATACTTAAAAGATAAAGCATACCTACTAGTAGTCCAACCTTTGTGAGCATAGGTTTGCAAAAAGTCTGATTTCCATTCTGACCACTCTGATTGCAAACCAAGTTTGATCATCATGGAAGAATACCAGTCTGTGCATGATTTTCCCAGAAATAATCTGAAGATTTAAATTTTTTCCTCATCTTTTACTAAATTAAATCTTGCACATTCTTTTTCAAATACTTCCATCCAGTGGTATGCACTTGCATTTGTTCCATCAAATTTTTCAAGAGATAAAAGTTTTATTATGTTAGTTTTACATTATCAAGTTTACATAATAAAAGCGTTTAGCAAACCAATTTACCTGTAATAAAAGAAACGACATTTAATGCTAATATTCACAATATCGATTCCAAAATCACAATTATCTTTTCCAATAGATTTTCCCTCGTAATGCTACGACAGCTAGATTCGAGAGCGTTCCTTTGACCACAGATTACAAAGTAATTAGTATTGGTCGTTGTCAATGTCACGGCCTGACTTTGACAGTTAAACATGATGAAGCGTGGGAACATTTAAATTAAAGAAAACTATGTTTTTCTTTACAAACATAAAATAAACAGCGATATCTCCCAGTTACATACATGACCATCTTGGTAAATTGGAAATGCATCTCCATAAAACCCAAGTCTCCACACCAACGCACATACAGTGACACGAGAAGTAAGTAAAGGCAATACCTGTGTGAGGTTGGGCCTGCCCATCCCTCCCTGACAGATGCGTAGGAACTCCGCCGAGTCAGGCACCGGACAACGTTCGCAGTACCGACCCCACGCAGCACCTGACAAATAAATTGCATTGTCTATACTGCCATGTTCAATTGTACAATTCATGTCGTGTGGACTGTCAAAAAAAGGCTATTCTGGTTCTAAGTTACCTACCTGTAACGTTTACAAATCAAAGAATGACCATTGTATCTATTGATACGGGGAAACCCTGTAGAATTGAAGATAGCATACCTTCAGAACAGCAGCACTCAGGCCGCGATAGCTCCAGAGGTCTGGCTTTATGGCATCTCCCCGAGTCGCAGGTGTCATAGCACAGCTCCCGGCGCTCGTCCACGCACATCGCGACAATAGCATACCTTCAGAACAGCAGCACTCAGGCCGCGATAGCTCCAGAGGTCTGGCTTTATGGCATCTCCCCGAGTCGCAGGTGTCATAGCACAGCTCCCGGCGCTCGTCCACGCACATCGCGACAATAGCATACCTTCAGAACAGCAGCACTCAGGCCGCGATAGCTCCAGAGGTCTGGCTTTATGGCATCTCCCCGAGTCCCAGGTGTCATAGCACAGCTCCCGGCGCTCGTCCACGCACATCGCGACAATAGCATACCTTCAGAACAGCAGCACTCAGGCCGCGATAGCTCCAGAGGTCTGGCTTTATGGCATCTCCCCGAGTCCCAGGTGTCATAGCACAGCTCCCGGCGCTCGTCCACGCACATCGCGCTAACGGTATCGAATACCCAACCCGTGGGACACTCGCAGACGTATCTGTTACAAACAAAACGCTCTTTATCCTGGACGTTAAGAAAGAAAGAAAGAAAAAACGTTTATTTGTCACACCTCCAATGGAGAACATTTTAAATAATAAAAAAAGGAACTCACTTATCAGTTACAAAAACAGAAAACAAAAATAAAATGGAACTAAAAAAAAAAGACGTTCTAAGGATCAATTTGAAACGTTCACGAAGTTTACGTTAGTTAGTTCACGAGTTAGTGCACGAATCTCATCAGGCTAAAGAAGTTAACTGCTGGACACAGGCCTCATTTACACATTTCCAGGAAGAACGATTCTGAGCTCTTTCCATCCACCGACTTCCTGCGATCTTAACAATGTCGTCGGTCCATCGTTCACATCCATTCACGTCCATCGCCCTATGTTTTATCTTCCGGTTCGTGGTCGCCATTCGAGAACCTTTATTCCCCAACGGTTGTCGGTTCTTCGAGCTATATGACTTGCCCATTGCCAATTCAACTTTCTTATTACTAAAAGAGCTATGTAACGTAATGTCTGAATGTATGCATGTCTTCGGAAATAAAATGGCTTAATAATAATAAAAAAAGATCTATCTAGGCGTTAATTCATTAAAAATACGCTTAACCCACCCTCCATTGAAGTTCCGGCAGTCACCTCCGGAGCAAACATGTGGTATTTCCTTGCATTCGTCGCGGTCCACACAGCGCTTGCCAACTAGTCGCCATCCAACGCCACACGCACATTCGTAACTAAAAACATAAATTATGTATAAGACAGCGCCTAAAGTGGAACCTTGAGTTACTCCGCACTTTACTGCTGTAATTTTTTATAAATATTGTTTTTTTTTGTTATTATTTAACAAATATTTAATAGGTTTGTAGTATGTAAATGGAGGTCCCTTTTAATTCATTTAATGTAGAGCTAAAATAACATGATGCATATTTTTTTACCGAGCAAACAGTATCGAACGCTTCACCAATGACTAAACAAAAATAGCAAACAAAAAATCTTATGTTAGGATTGTTATTGAGAACTTCTTACCCGCCATTAGTATTAGTACAGGAAGGATTGCCATCTCTCCCGCAAGGCTGAGGTTGCTCAGTGCACTCATCCACGTCTCTACAGTTCCTTCCGTCGGGAGTGAGGGTGTATCCGGGGGAGCATTCACACCGGAACGAGCCGACTGAGTTACGGCAGCGTCCGTTACGACAGACCATACCACCTTCGCGGCATTCGTTCACATCTAAAATAATGTTTTGACTATCAGCTCTGCGTTTATGCTGTTCATCCGCGATACCACAAGTTTTATTGCATCAATGTTGAAGAAGTATATTTGATTTTAATAGACAATAAACTCACCGACACAGTCATTGTTAGAGCCGGGTTTGAATCCTTCGTCACAGTGACACTTATAGCTGCCCGGCATGTTCTCGCACGTGCCATTCCGGCAGAGCGGCCGCGGCCGGGCGCACTCGTCCATGTCGCGGCACACGTTGTCGCGGAGACTGTAGCCGGGCTTGCATTCACATCTGTACAAGCAACACTATCACAAATGGATATCTTGACACTGAGAGGTTAGAGTAGGTCATTGTGATTCTTAATTTGATTGTAAAAAGTTTTTTATTGTAAAAGTTTCAAAACAACATTCTTGAAAACATCGTGATGAGTATGAATGTAGATGGATATGAGGGTAGATGGATATGAGGGTAGAGGTAGACAAAAGAAAATTAGATGAACAGTGTGAAAGAAGACATGGATAAGAAAGAAGCTAATACAAAGATGACGGCTGATAGGGACGTATGGAATAGGAGAATATGTTGTGCCAACCCTAGTGGGATAAGGGCAAGATGAAGAAGATCCTTGAAAGCATCGCTATGGTTTGTGGTAGACTTTTCGACGTTATGTTACTCATTGTTGTAGTAGTAGAGATTGCAGTGAAATACTAAGTCTGGAGGAGCACAACTACCAATGTTTTTATGCCACTAAGCAGTGATGTTAGCATTACTGTGTTTCGATTTAAAGAATATGGTGTTCCGTTAAAAATACAGACTCATGAGACTTAACGCATTTATGTCTACATAGTGATTGATGCACTGTTAATATGTCGTTGGTGTAAGCAGACTCACACTATTTAACCACCTGCAGTTTGAATAACGAAGGTAGGAAGTCAAGGAGGTCGTATTCGAAAGACTCAATTGGAGAAAGCTGCATCAAAACCCGACAAGAGCTATGCTTTTAAATGTAAGAAGAACAAGTTACAATAAGTGACCTGTATGATCCGACAGTGTTCTTGCAGTCTCCGTGCTCGCAGAGGTCGCCGTGGCTGCACTCGTCGACGTCCACGCAGTCGTCGAGGTCCACGGCGAGCGCGTAGCCGGCGGGGCAGCGGCACTCGTACGCGCCGGGCAGGTTGACGCACGACGCCAGCCCGAGGCACGCGCCGCGCCCCAGCGCGCACTCGTCCACGTCGCGGCAGATGTGAGACGTGTTGTCGTGCTCGTAACTATACATACACAATATCATTTATTTCAGACAACAATAAAATAAAACAACATACCTTAAAATTAAAATAAAATAAAATTACTGATTAAATCTTAGGGTTTTTTCAGAAAGCGCACCCCTAAAGCGACGATGGACGACTCCTGGCGGCCAAAAATCCGAATTGAGGAACATGTCCTCATGCTTCATACATTCAATAAATAAATATTGCGGACTATTTACACAACACCATCTAGCTCCAAATTTAGGAGAGCTTATACTATGGAAACCAGATAGCTGATATAATACTTATAGGTATGCCTTTTTTTGTTGAAAATACATACTAAGAATACAATATAACACCCAGACAGGGAACAAACATTTGCGTTCACCATGCAAATATTTGTTCTCGGTGAGATCTAACCCACGACCTACGGCGCAGAAGGCAGAGCTACTACCAACTGCTGAAAGACCAGTCATTTAAATCAAATCAAATTTTTATTCACTAGTATAACAAAAAGTTCAAAGTAACATGAGATACTTGTTGCTAGAACCAACGCTACACCGATAAAATTCGGAAACAAAAATATATACGCCGTTTACCTAGACTCTTCATAAGCTTTCGATATAACCAAGCATTGTATAATTACTCTCAGGCACTTGATTCGAAGTGGTTTGAGCGTGGTTTTATTGCATTTATTGCTTGAAAACTCAGAACCTTAGAAAACGTTCAAAAAACAATATAGCATATTATGCTTCTATCCGTATTATCCGGTGAAACCCAAGGCACACAAGTAGGACCACTATTATCCAAATGATTCAGCTTAGTTTCAGCAAGGATTATTTTATTTGGATGTCCTTACCCATGATCGCAGCCGCATTGGAAGCCGGTGGGTGTATCGTGGCAAGTACCAGGCTTGCATAGCGTCGGCATGATGTCGCACTCGTTGATAGGTTTCGTTTCATTCGTCATCGGGTTGATGTATTCGCCGGGTTTCTCACCGCAAAGTGCCATGTGCTCCTGCAAAGTGCAAAGTTTTATATTCGCAGTAGTTGAAAAGTCGTAGATAAGCCATAGTTTCACAAGATCAGTTTAATTGTCGATCACAATTACCCTTATGTGGTCCACAGCGAAAACAGAACAAGAAAAGTAAAGAAGGATTGACTGACAGAAGAAAATTACCAGTTTCTTCTAGGCTACTAAATTTTATATTTTCATGATGTTACCAAAACGGTGCGACAAATACTGAGCCTAATTGACTGTGAGCAATTTTGTTACCATACCTTATTTTGATTTATTTGTTTTTGTGGTCAATACATATTTTCTTTCTTCTACTTTTTTGTTCTGGAACCAGTATAACGTCTATTGATCCTCCTGTTATGAGTGTGTGTACCTGGTCGCCCTTGTCGGGACAGGGCTCGCAGGGCGCCCCCCAGGCGCGGCCCACGGAGCAGCAGCACAGGTAGCGCGTCTGCGGCACTCCCACCGCGCCGCCGCACTCGCTCGCTCCCTCGTCCCACTCCATGTAGCACTGTCTCTGTCGCACGTCCACGCACTCCTCTGGGAAAACATCCATCACGTTTTAATACAACATCTGTCTGATCAATCATAAAAGCGTTGAAATTGAAATGAAATAGCAATGTAAAATATTTTAAATGGAGTACCGCAAGGTGGGATCCTCGGCCCTTTTTTGTTTATAATTTACACGATTGATAAAGCACTCACTTGGTATGGGTATGGGCATGTAAAAAGACGTACTGAAGACCATGTAGTGCAAATTGCACTGAGCCTACTGGAAGGAAAGAGAGAAAGAGGCCGCCCGCCATCCACCTGGTGGACCAATATGAAGAGAGGCCTCATGAAAGCCCAATTGCCCGAACCGCCCATCCAAGACCGACTGTCTTGGCGCAAAAAAAGTGAGCCCAAATAATGGGAACAGGGATAAACAAAGAGAAGGACAAAGCACTCACTTCCATTAGGCATGGCGACGTATCCCTCGGGACACAGACAGACGTACGAGCCGGGCAGGTTCCTGCAGACGCCGGGCCCGCACACGTTGGTGTCGGCGCACTCGTCCACGTCCTCGCACTTGAGTTCATCGAAGGCGAGCTGCCAGCCGTCGCCGCACGTGCACACGTAGGAGCCGAACGTGTTGGTGCAGGTGCCGTGCTCGCACAGCGCGGGGTGAGTGGCGCACTCGTCGATATCAGCGAGAGTCACCACGTACGATGGCTGATAAACGAAATAATACTTATCAATATAATTCTCTAGGGGCCGTATACAGAAACAATGCCTTGAGCCGAGACACAAGCTTCGATGTTTGACATTTTTCAATAAAGGACTGTCCTAAAAACTTTGCTTGAGACTCGACCCAGACTCAAGCATTATTCTGCATACGAGCCTAGGTTCATGTTTTTGTGACGAAATAAAAATAATCTGTTCTAATGATATTATGACCAACCAGAAGAAGATACTTGACTCTGCATGAGTGTTTTGTTTCTGCATACAAGCCTAGCTAAAGACTAAATAAATCTGTTCTAATGTAATGACCAACCACGTGGGTACTCACAGGTTCAAGCACAGGTTGGTACCCCGGCCCTCCAGGACAGAGTTGCCTGTAAGCTTCAGATCCCGGCTCGGGGCAGAGATCGCAGTAGTTGCCCCACGCCGCACCTACAATCATAACAATGCTGTAACCGTCTTATTTTACTCATCATCTAGTTTTAAACCATCAGGTGAGGATGTAGTCAAGGGTCTATTCAGAGTAAAAAATGATTTAGACTTAGATTACTCTCATATTTTTTTTAATTCGTTCTATATCTTTGCAAAAATTATATGTCGATGTTGCGATAACTTACCGACAGAACAGCAACAAGACGCCATGGTTCCATCCTCAGAGAGTTCATCATTGTCGCGGCAGTATTCCGAACCAGAGCGAAGATCCACGCGGCCGTAGCACCGAGCCTTTCTAGAATCTGAAATATAAAAACAACATTAACCTGGACACACACATTTCATATTACAAGCTGATTTTTCATCTTTTCGTGATTCAATCATGTGCCAAGTTCGAATGGCGAAAGAGAGAATTTAATTCGTAGTTTCAGAATTATACCAATCTACTATAGAATAAAAATCGATTTTGCGTTGAACTCGACGATGGAACAGTGACTGAGTTATCCCGCAATGTCACCCTATGCTAAAATGACAACTAGAACTTTTGCGTACAGTATTACATGGTGCTAGTATCTGGTAAAGAGTACAGTGCTAGGCACTCACCAAAGCAGGCGGTTCCGTCGGACACGAGCTCGTAGTTGGGGGGGCAGCGGCACTCGTAGGAGCCTTGCGTGTTGTGGCACTGCCCGTACTGACACGACTGCGGAGACTTGCACTCGTCCACATCCGTGCAGTTGAAGCCCGGCATCACTACAACACAATTACACTTCAGGTTACTTCTTCATAGGCACTTCGGATCGAGACAAGTAGAGGTACACTTGAACAGAACTGTGACCAATGTAAGCTTGCGAACTGAAAATACACCTATCTTTATGAAAGTTGTGCTTCTGGTTGTTGGTTTACCCATCATCATTAGCCTGAAAATTCCAATGTAAGACATAGATTCCTTCAAATTCCACCCATTTTCACATAAGGTATGTAATTCCTTGTTTTAGACACCGGTATGGTATATAGTTATTGCAAACTCAAATTGCTGTATTTAAAATCAAGACGTTAATCCAGTATATAAAAAAAACTATTGACATTTATGAAAAAGTCACTCGGCTGTGTCAACGTGGTCGCTGTCACTCGAATAAAAATATAAGACCGTTTGAACTGTCAACACGCGCACTCGCGCGTTTCTGCGTATCACTATAACTAAACATTTACCCCTAACCTTCATTAAGTAGTCTGGTAACCGAGCGAGACGAGACTACACCAGCGAGTAAGACAGCCACAACAATCCATAGATAAAAACCCATTTCATATTATACACACAAAGAAAATCCACAGTGACGTATGTTAATAAACGAGTAGAAGTCAAACTGTATCATAATAATGTGAGGTACAGACAAACGCGTGGATACTGGTAGCATCGATAACAGATCTATGTCGTAATGGAACTAGTGACCCAAAAACTTATGGGATGTTTGCTCAATGGGAACGGAGAATGTTTTACTGACTCAATTATTTTGTTTTATAGCAGTTTACAACGGTGCTACGATATAATGATTTTGATTATAGCTATTGAACTTATGTTACGAATCTTAATTTTTCTTTATCGGCAAATGGAAATTTGCTTTCATCAACTTGAAAATTAGTAACTTTTCAAAATTGCTGACTTTGCACTGATGTCATTTTTAACAGAATCCACGCACACCAAAATATTTATTAAAAAAAAGAATAAATTTAAGCAAGGATTGCAACAAGGAATAAAATTATGCGTTTACACAATTTTTCTTTAGTTTTTACATAGAACACCAACATTTCATTGTAATAATCTAGAAAAGAATATGCACATGAAGATAGATATGCCACATGCCTATTTCTGCCGAGAAGCAGCATTGCTATGTTTCGGTTTGAAGGGTGTGGGTGCCGGTAAAATAACTGGCACGTGAGGCTGAACTGTATGCCTCCAGTTGATGGACGCAGGGCAGTCCATCGTAGGGCACGTTCCTGACGTGCGTGACCTACAATGCATTGCTTTTTTATAGGCGATGGTTACCACTTAACATCAGGTGGGCTATATGCTTAATCCATATGTTAGTTACATAAAAAAAAGATATTTCATAAGAATGATGTAAAGGTATTTACATGGCAGCATTTCACACACACACACACACACACACCCACCAGAACTCTGCGTATTTGTGTTATTAACACTGTATTTTTTACTTTTTTATTGTAAGTTTTATGCCTTGTCGTGTACAGTTTGTATAAATAAACGATTTTCTTTCTTTCTTTCTTTCTAGGTATGATAGAGTAAGGAATGCGAGGGTAGTTACAGTCGTCGATGCTATCGGACTGGTATCCCTTGTCGCAGATGCACTTGAACATGCCGTACGTGTTGACGCAGCGCCCGAACACGCACACGTTGTCGAACGTCGCGCACTCATCCATGTCTGCAACAAACAAACAACAACAACTACATTTTATAACGTCCCAGACCTTCCCCTTGGTACGGGGCTGCCATCGGATCCTAATCACACTCGACGAATAACTCGTAAGGACTGTTCGGCACTAACACGACCGTGGCTCCATCTACAGGTTTGACGTCACAGGCAACTTTTGGGACATTATTAAAATCTTTGTGATTTCCTTTTCTGGCAAGCACTGGAGGAGAAGAGCCGAAGACCGGGCTCAGTGGCACGTCTTGGGAGAGACCTATGCCCAGCAGTGGACTAATATAGGTTGATGATGATGATGATGATTTCCTTAAGTGTAGTAAACACTATAAAATCCTTCAAACATTTTGTAATTTTTATACTTTGATTTCATATTTAAAAGGTGAAAAAAAAAACAGATTATCAACTTATTTAGACAATTGAACTTCGCAATACCTTGCGATGCATTTTGCTAACATAAATATTCAGGCACCATAGTTCTTCCTTCACAGCCAATCCGGCAGTGGCCGATCTCACACAGCATCAGATCGTTACCGCTCTCATCTATATCTACACACGAGTATCTATAAGTAACAATGAACAAGACGGTAGGTAGAGTAGACTCACCGAGACAGGACTTGCCGTCGGGAGCCTTGCTGAAGCCGACGTCACAGTCGCACTCGTATCCGCCGGGCGTGTTCCCGCAGTGCCCGTTCTCACACAGCGTCGGGTCGTTACTGCACTCGTCTATGTCCATACACGCGTATCTACAACCAAAGTACTTTCATACATTTTCAGACATAATGCGAATGGGGTCAATCCAAATGGGGTCACCATTTTTTACTTACATCGTTGTATTTGGCCCGTGAATTCCGGTTTGCTTGTACAATTGTTTCACTATACGATAATTATGTGTTTCGTTATGCAAACAAGCATACGGTTCACCTGATGGAAAGCGGCTACCGTAGCCCACGGACGCTTGCAATACCAGAGGCATCATTCACGTGTTGCTGACCCTTTAGATGTTTTAAAACGCCCTTCTTGAAGAAGCCCATGCTGTTATGTATAGGGTATGTAGAAGATGGAGCACTCACCCGTCTCCCTTGTATCCGGTGTCGCAGAGGCACTTGAAGGAGCCGTCGGTGTTGGCGCAGGAGGCGCGCGGATGGCAGCCGCCGTTGTTGGTGACGCACTCGTCCACGTCCTCGCACTCGGCGTGTATAAGATGGAGCACTCACCCGTCTCCCTTGTATCCGGTGTCGCAGAGGCACTTGAAGGAGCCGTCGGTGTTGGCGCAGGAGGCGCGCGGATGGCAGCCGCCGTTGTTGGTGACGCACTCGTCCACGTCCTCGCACTCGGCGTGTATAAGATGGAGCACTCACCCGTCTCCCTTGTATCCGGTGTCGCAGAGGCACTTGAAGGAGCCGTCGGTGTTGGCGCAGGAGGCGCGCGGATGGCAGCCGCCGTTGTTGGTGACGCACTCGTCCACGTCCTCGCACTCGGCGTGTATAAGATGGAGCACTCACCCGTCTCCCTTGTATCCGGTGTCGCAGAGGCACTTGAAGGAGCCGTCGGTGTTGGCGCAGGAGGCGCGCGGATGGCAGCCGCCGTTGTTGGTGACGCACTCGTCCACGTCCTCGCACTCGGCGTGTATAAGATGGAGCACTCACCCGTCTCCCTTGTATCCGGTGTCGCAGAGGCACTTGAAGGAGCCGTCGGTGTTGGCGCAGGAGGCGCGCGGATGGCAGCCGCCGTTGTTGGTGACGCACTCGTCCACGTCCTCGCACTCGGAGCCGTCGCCACGCCAGCCGTCGCGGCAGCGGCATTGGAACGAACCCTACACGACATAACACTCTCATGTCAAACCGAACTTCAATTGCTGTCTCGCTCGTCACGGCTATCCGCACGAGCACCTCGTGTTGATCGTGAAATCTATGCCGAGCCGAGCGGAACCGAAAGCTCCCTAAAGTTGATATCAAACGATTAATTTTTTAGGGTTCCGTAGCCAAATGGCAAAAACGGAACCCTTATAGATTCGTCATGTCTGTCTGCCTGTCTGTCGATCCGTCCGTATGACATAGCCATTTTTCTCCGAAACTATCTTATAGATTCGTCATGTCTGTCTGTCTGTCCGTCCGTATGACATAGCCATTTTTCTCCGAAACTATAAGAGCTAGACTGATGAAACTTGGCGAGTAGATGTATTATTGCTGACCGGCAAGTTGATGCAGTCGGCGGCAGGATGGCAGTCGCAGGTGCCCAGCTCGCACTCGTCGTCGTCCGTGCAGGCGGGGCCCTGCTCCGGCTTCACGCTGTAGCCGTCGGGGCAGCGGCACACGAAGCTGCCGATCGTGTTGCGGCATTCCCCCGCGCCGCACAGCTCCGGGATCTGGGGGATACAAGGACCAGTCATTAAAACACTGAAAGAGTTAAAATGTTGCCAATGAGTAGTGGTATGGCATTTTATATGTGTGTGTGTATTACGAATAAGAACTCCCTGTTCCTTTGTACTGGCTTGGCAGTCCTGGCCGGTGTTCCATATTCGTGTGACGTGTCGTTTGAATTAAATCTTTATACTTAAATTAATTGTGCTTTCATTTAGCTTTCAGCCCCAAGCTCAGACAGTAGTAGCACTAAACACATGTGTGTACTTCACTTTTCATATCTACGCTCGGCGATCACGCTAGGGTTGTCAATAGGGAAGTTATTATGATTATGAAAATATTTTAACTAATTCAAATTAGTGAAAATTACGACAATTTAAACAACCGTCCACTGAACAGTTATAATAACGTTTTTGGTGTGCCATTTTTGCATATAAAATTGTCAGACGCGTGTCTCAGGCGGATGGCAGTCGCGTTCGCACTGGTCCCAACTGGTACGAGATATCGTATCCGTGAGCCGGGTCTATGTTGCTCGAACGTACTTTGAATGTAGATTGCGTTCTGTACCTATCTGATTTGTGCTAGTGGGATCGATCTCCAGCGAGAACAAACATTTATGTGATGAAGATAGATGTCGCGGCAGATGCGAGCTTGTTTACATCAGCACTTAAGAACTTGTTTTCTCGACCTAAGTCATAACATACATGTGAAGGAAAACTAAACAACTTTGAACTTACATCAGCGCACTCGTCAATGTCCATGCAGGTGGGCTTCTTGCCGTTGGCGGCGGGCAGCAGGCCGTCGGCGCAGGCGCAGGTGTAGGAGCCCGGCGTGTTGGCGCAGAGGCCCCCCCCGCACGGCCGCGCGCCCCCCGCGCACTCGTCTATGTCGCGGCACGTGCGCCCGTCCGCTCTCAAGTGCCAGCCCTCACTGGAACCGAACGACGGACCAATTTAACAATTTATTTATTTATTATGTGCCCTCCGAGTCCCACTGCTGGGCAAAGGCCTCCCCCCATTTCCTCCAGACATCGCGATCCTGGGATACGCTTGTCCAATCCGTCAGGAAACCATCAAGCTCGTCTTGCCATCTCCATCATTTTGGTCTGGTCATTTTGTCAGGATGCCAACCGGTGGCTATCTTTGCCCAGAGCTCATCTCAATTTTACAATAAGATAATAAATAATGTGGACAACTCACACAACACTATCTAGCCCCGAACTAAGCAGAGCTTGTACTATGCGAGTCAGATAGCTGTTACAATACTTAAATATACATTTTTTGTAAATATGTACGCACTTAAAATACATTATAACACCTAGACAGAGAACAAACATCTGTGTTAACCACACAAGTATTTGTTATCAGTGGGGATCGAACCCACGACCTACGGTGCAGAATACCGAGCTACTACCAATAACTGAGCTGAGAAGCCAGACATATCGATCGAGACACAATATCATATCAACAACTCAACCAAAGTTGGGTATGGCTGAAAAATCATCAGAGTAGAGTGAATGCAGTAAAAATGAGAGCGCAAATACTATGTGTGGTGTAGGAATGATAGAATGATATAAGAAAGAAAGGTAGGTTCATACCTACCCCACTAAGCAGCATAAGCTGAGTCAGGGCCTATCTGGCATAGCATGTACCAAGCGCGGGACGTTGTTGATTTTTCTTTCATTCTTTATTTTGTGCTAGGATAGGTACCTACTTTATTATTTGTGTGTTGCAATTTTTTATTTTTTTGTGCTTACGTTAGTAGGTAATGTTCCGTTGTGTGTTATGTCAAATAAATACATTTTCTTTCTTTCTTTCTTCTTCTAAATGAATGTGTTGGTCGTACCTGCAAGTGCAATGATAAGAGCCGAGCGTGTTGATACAGTTGTGTTGACAGCGCGTGGCGTCCTCCGCGCACTCGTCGATGTCCTCGCAGTGGGACTTCACGGACGACTGCGCGTAGCCTTCGTCGCACACGCACTGGTAGGTGCCCATCTGGTTCTCGCACGCTCCGTTACTGCAGATGCCTGGGGACAGAGAGATAACTTACCATTTCTCCCTAATAAAGACAAAGCATCGTTCCATCAGACCACGTGATCTAACAAGGCAAGAGAAGTCATCATCATCATCCACAGCCCGACTTCACTAACTGCTGGGTATAGGCCTCTCTCTGTATGTGCCACTGTGATCTCATCCAAATGTTGCGCGCGATAACCGCCACATCGGCTGCCCATCTTGCCGCAGGACCACTGACACTTCTATAGCCAGTTCTTGGACGGCATTCAGCTAGCGTCTTACTCCACCTTGCCTTGCCAGGTATTTGCCCTTCTCTATTTTAGTTCCGTCATGCGATTTCCAACATATTTGACATTTGTTCGACTTCGAATTTCGATTCTGGCAAGAGAAGTAATACGATTTTTTTATTTTGTCCTACTATAATTTTAATTCTATCCCATCAATACGACGTTTTCACGTTATCAAATGTCACAGACCCACCACAGTATGAAAAGTATAAACATCTGTGGTCAATGTACATCCAGTTGTAATAGAGCTCTTGAGGAAGGCTCGTCCGGGGAAGAACTACCACCATACCCATTTCTGCCCTGTGTTTCGTTTTGATGAGTGTAGGTGCCAGTGAAATAACTGGCGCATGAAACAACGCAAGGCACGTTCTTAACGAACATAACCTAAGATGCAATGATTTGTCATAATCATTTGTTACCACTTAATAGCAGGCGGGCCATAGTCTTGTCCCATCAAGGGATGAACCAAGCATATAACCCACCTGTTGTATTAAAAAATCGGTTGTCAGTAAAGTCGGTTTACTGACGATAGTTGAACGTGACAACGTCATACAGCTGTCCACGCGGACGCATCGCTCACTCAAGTAGGAGAGAGACAGATGTCGAACGCTGCCGAACGCGGAGGCCGTGCGTGCCTCTTTGTCGCTCGTTCCGCGCTGTCGCTTGCACTTCAAGCCTTAAATGGAACGCCTCAGAGCGAGGTAACGCCGCATGACGTCATGTTTTATCGTGCGTGCAGCCGGCTCCATTGAGTTATTAGTCGAGCGTACCGGAAGTGATGGAACATTCGTCGACATCCTTGCAGGCGAGGCGGTCGGGTGCCAGCTCCATGCCGGTGCCGCACGCGCACTTGAAGGAACCGGGAGTGTTGATACAGCGACCGCCGCGGCACAGCATAGGATCTTCCACGCACTCGTCTATATCTGTAGAGAAAATAAATACACATTACATATTAAAGAAGCTCAAACTTACTTCTTTCATGCCTTTATCCAACTAGGCGGAGTCGGTATAACAGTAGCTTTTTCTTCCATTCTCCCCTATCATTCATCATCTGTTGACGATAGCAGCCTGAAGAAGTTAACATTGCCAGTAAGAACGATTCTGAGCTCTTTTCATCCACCAACTTTTTGCGATCTTCCGGTTCGTGGTCGCCAGTCGAGAACCTATATGCCTATGAATCCTTTCTTAGACGCATAATCTCTCACACAATCCATGTTTTCTTCCTACCTGAAACTCTTTTCGTCACCTGACATTCTTCTCTTCTCATAACGTATCTAGAATATGTAAATAGAAGGAGCTAAAACTGAGTTGTGTTGAGACTTACCGACGCAGACCTTGGAGAAGTCGTCTGCCTTGTGTCCGGGCTCGCAGTGACAGGAGAAGCTGCCTTCCTTGTTGCGGCACTCGCCGGCGCCGCACACGCCGTCCACTATCGCGCACTCGTCCACGTCCACGCATGTGTGGTTGTTCGAATCCTGAAAAAGCCGAATGTGTAAGCATGTATTTGCATCGGCTTATAAGATCTACCTAGAACTTACGCGTTCGCCACAAACACCCAGGGAAACCACGCATATATATTCAGAATACCCCGAAACCAAAGTTCTTTTAGTGTACCCCCATGTCTTGTAGAAACTCACCCGTTCGTATCCGGGGAAGCACTCGCACATGAAGGATCCCAGCATGTTCTTGCAGCGTCCGTGTCCGCACAGGCCGGGGAAGGCGGCGCACTCGTTCACCTCCATCTGTCCGGGGATGAGCCCCCCCTTCCCTCCGCCCATCCCACTCCCTCCACTCCCCCCATTCCCGCCGCGACCGCCCCACTCATCCGTTCCATTCCATCCGTCGCCGCCAGGCCTATGTGATACACAGACGAGTTAGAACTACAAAGGTGGGCAGTGGAAACCTAACCTCACAGCGTACTGTTTTCTTCTTCTGCTGAGCATAGGCCTTCCCTAAGGACATTTAGTTTTCTCTATCCTAAGCCCCCTCCCTGTATCTGTATTGCAAGCGCGTCACGAGCGTATCGCTGCCACTTTCGCAATTTTAAGGGAATTGAAGGACTAGAGGTGGTTCACTGATAGTTCGCTCGCTAGGTAAACTGGTGACCCCACCGAAGTTTCACAAAAAAAGGAGGTGTAATAAAGTACTCTTTTTTATTTTTGTTTGCGCACAAAGAAAGGATTAAAGTTGCGAATATCAGTGTAATTTTTATATGTTCATATAAGTACCCGGCGCCGCCGCCTGGTCCCCATTCGTTCCCGAAGTCCCCTTCAGCGACGTGCGACCAGATGTCAGAGCCGTTGACGCGGTTGTCGTACGGGCGGTCCCACACGCGCGGGGGGACGTTCGCCTCCGATATGCACAGGTTGCGGTACGCGTCCGTGCCTGGACAACAATCAATTATCAGTTACCCTAACCAAGACTGATAAAAAATTTAGAAATATATGATTTAGAAAATAGCGGGTAGTCAAATAAAAACACTGTTTCCGAACCAAATAATGAAGATTTTGAAATAGTTAAAGCTATTGCAGGTAATACAAAACTGACAGGTAAGGCAAAATATCTGAAAACAAAGAATACTAGCATAAACGATAGAATGATGATGATAGATTGACAAGGTCCAAAACCAGCAGCTGTAAGTTCCATTGATTTTTGATTAATAAATAATTTATGCTTAGATTTGCACTAAAGGAGCCTTTCAGAGGCGCACCTGAAATTTTTTCACCACACTAGGCTCAAAAGAATTGTGACACAACAATAAGAGGAGAGCCGAAGAGTGGTGGGTGCTGTAAGTAATGAAGGTACATTAATATGGAAGAATTAGTATTTATCGCGATTACCTTTATTATTTCCCGACGTTTCGACCGTGTTACAACAGCCGTGGTTGCGGGCAGAGTGGCTAACTTCCATATAATAATACATAGCAATTGCGTTAATTGAAAAAGGGCTGAAGGTACCTTTGTTAGGGCAGATCTCGCAGCGCTCGGCCCCCCAGGCGCGGCCGAGCGCGCTGCAGCAGCACACGGCCTTCAGCACCTCCGCGTGCAGCGCGCCCGCGCAGCGCCCGCCCGCCGCCTCCGTGTAGCACGACGCGCGACGCCGGTCCACGCAGCGGTTACCTGCACGAGCACACAACCACTGTACCAACACCTCCACTAGTCCCGAATACCTATGATTGGAAACCTCACTGGCATTTGATACGTATTCAAAAAACGTTATTTACCTATCAACCGTGATACAAGAAAATTTCCGAAAACAATTGATTAAAAACATTATTTTAAATTATGTCTATTTATTTATTTATATAATTTAATTTAATTAGAACGGTCTTGAGACCAATAACACTAATTAATTTACATTTCCATAATTTTACAATAGGTAATATACAATCATAATACATAATTAATTAAACATTAAAGAAAATTATTACAAAAAAAAAACGTTTAGCATGTCAAATTAGGTACATTAGGTCAAAATCTATCTTTCGTTGAATAAAATATCTAAAAAGCAGCTAGTGTCAAACATCATCAGAGATGCAATAATATCGTAATTCGTTGGAGTGCATCAAGGCTCAACATTAGGTGCACTCTTATTTCTTACTTATTTCTTACTTATTCCATTTTTGCAAAATGATCAGGGAAAAGCTTACCAGTAGTATCAAGGGTAAGCCCCGGAGGACATTCACAGCGGTAAGACCCGTCGGTATTGACGCAGGCTCCGCCGAGACAGAGGTCGGGGTCTAGTAGACATTCATCTACATCGCGACAAGACGCTCCATCCAACTGTAAACCGAAAACCAAGATAAATAAACATCATAGTCAATTTGTTTTAACAATACCTATACCATTTGCCAGTGAATAGCGCCCATTTTTTAATAGCGAGTGTGATTTGTTTTTTGTTTGGATTAGGATAGGTGATAATAGGAAGAGTAAAGCTCTGAAGGAATGCTGGCCAGAAGAACACAAAAGAGGTAGACCAAAAGCCTGGTGGGTGGATGACAAGCCTTGGATGAAAAGGCCTAAACCCGACCAGAGTAGCTTCTGATGTAGATCCGAAGGCCCAGGAGTGAGTTAGTACGAGCTGCCTATGATGAAAGCTTTTGGAAAGTGTAGGTCTGAATGCTGGTTGTCGTGTATGTGAGTGCGCATACCTTGGCGAATCCCTTGGCACAGGGGCAGTGGTCCTGGTCGCAGGGCTCACAGGGCGAGCCCCACGCCAGCCCCACGCTGCAGCAGCACTCCTGCCGCAGCAGCGGCGTGCCGCCTGCCGCCTCGCACTGCCCGTCCACTGTGAGTGCATACCTTGGCGAATCCCTTGGCACAGGGGCAGTGGTCCTGGTCGCAGGGCTCACAGGGCGAGCCCCACGCCAGCCCCACGCTGCAGCAGCACTCCTGCCGCAGCAGCGGCGTGCCGCCTGCCGCCTCGCACTGCCCGTCCACTGTGAGTGCATACCTTGGCGAATCCCTTGGCACAGGGGCAGTGGTCCTGGTCGCAGGGCTCACAGGGCGAGCCCCACGCCAGCCCCACGCTGCAGCAGCACTCCTGCCGCAGCAGCGGCGTGCCGCCTGCCGCCTCGCACTGCCCGTCCACTGTGAGTGCATACCTTGGCGAATCCCTTGGCACAGGGGCAGTGGTCCTGGTCGCAGGGCTCACAGGGCGAGCCCCACGCCAGCCCCACGCTGCAGCAGCACTCCTGCCGCAGCAGCGGCGTGCCGCCTGCCGCCTCGCACTGCCCGTCCACTGTGAGTGCATACCTTGGCGAATCCCTTGGCACAGGGGCAGTGGTCCTGGTCGCAGGGCTCACAGGGCGAGCCCCACGCCAGCCCCACGCTGCAGCAGCACTCCTGCCGCAGCAGCGGCGTGCCGCCTGCCGCCTCGCACTGCCCGTCCACTGTGAGTGCATACCTTGGCGAATCCCTTGGCACAGGGGCAGTGGTCCTGGTCGCAGGGCTCACAGGGCGAGCCCCACGCCAGCCCCACGCTGCAGCAGCACTCCTGCCGCAGCAGCGGCGTGCCGCCTGCCGCCTCGCACTGCCCGTCCACTGTGAGTGCATACCTTGGCGAATCCCTTGGCACAGGGGCAGTGGTCCTGGTCGCAGGGCTCACAGGGCGAGCCCCACGCCAGCCCCACGCTGCAGCAGCACTCCTGCCGCAGCAGCGGCGTGCCGCCTGCCGCCTCGCACTGCCCGTCCACCACGCGCCGCCAACATGACCCTCGACGGTTGTCTGCGGGGGAACATTCATGTAAGCATACTAAGTGATCAGAGGTATAAGATCGGTGAAGGAAAATATCGTGAGGAAACCGGCAAGTTTTGTAGAACCTAAAAAAGTTCGAACAACATGTGTCTAAGCGTCACGCAAAAAGAGCCCACCAGCGGCCATCTTGCGGAAACCAGTCCGCAAATCAAGTGCGGATGATGAATTTGCCAAAGGATACAAGATTGTCAGCAGGAATTAAGAGGTCGACCATGTGAATTGTCCAGCATTATTTATTTATTTATTTATGTGAGTAGAGAAATGGTGGTTTAGGGGGAATGATGGGCAAAAATGTCACACATAATAATTCAGGGAAGCGTGTGGAGTGGCACCACACTGGAACGTCACTGCTATTATTACTTTTGTTTTATAAAAGGATCATACAAAAATACAGTTGGACCCCCTACCGTAGTTTGTTGCCTGTTCTTCTATATGGCTGGCTAACTTGGTCGCGTGGAACCTAGACTCACCTAGCTTTAAGACTTTTCAAGCTAATGCTTGTGATAAAACTGAATAAATACATTTTGAATTTGAAGAGAAAAAACTACAGATTTCAAACTTCAAAAGTATTAAAACCTTAGAGAGCTTACCGAGACAGTGCTGTGCGCTGGGATCCAGCACGAACCCATGTTCACATTCACACTCGTAACTTCCATGCGTGTTGATGCACCTTCCATTGTCACAAGGGTTCGACTGCTCTGTAAGTAAACATTCACGTCACTCTGTAAAGTTATAGGATCATCCAAATACTTTCAGAATTGCCTTTGGGTAATACTGCCCCTAGAAATGTAATTTTCCTGGTCTAGTTCCTTGTATAGATAGGGATTGGTACAATTATTGAAATACTAAGAATAAAATACTAATCTGTTTTAACTTGAGTATTTTTATAAATTTCAAAAACTGTTATTAAGAAGTTATTTAAGATAAGCAGTGGTATGAACCTGAGTTGCGTGCAACGGATTATTGAATAGAATTGTATTAATCTCTAACATGCTTTGAATAAACCAATGTTATGTCATGTATGACTACAGTTTGTAAACCCCAACTGGCAATAAGTCAGTTTATAAGCTAAGCAGCACCTAAATGCGAATCTTCATATCCCATGAAGTATGATTCAATTTGAAAAGACGCTGATGATTTGTGATGTATAGTGTTTTTAAATTTGTCTCGTGTGTTCTTGTATACTTCTTCTTTTGCATCATGAAAATCATGTTCTTATATACTATGTGGAATAGTGGAACCCAATGTAAGCCCTGATGCAACCCAAAGTGTTTTCTAGGTATCATGCATCAGTATGGGCACAGACTAAATAATAGTACTGTGAGGGTTATTTACCTATAAGTCAATGTCACGTTTGCGATGCTTAGGTTTCAATATGAAAGTGGGTTTGTTCGTCTCTTTGTTACGCTTCTACAGTTAAGCCTCAATTTTAGAAATACACAATTTGGTAAGTTTAATGTCAATTTCTCGAAAGAGCGAAGTCAAAAACTGACAGGAGGGAATGAGATAAAAAAGTGAAAAAACACGACGGATGAAAAGAAACGCCCCGAAGAAAATGATAACGCGTATCAAAGGGAGCAGATAAATGAATAAGACGATATGGGCAAAAAAGACAGTTTGGAAGAGAAGGATAATGTGGTGGAAAGGTAGAACAGGTACGAAAGGGATCACGTGAACAAAACGGAAAATGTAGACTAAAAGAGAACATGGTCATAAAGGACTACGTGACAAAGGCATTCGGTGGATAAGAAACGCACATCGCTATGGTATGTGTGCACGTATGTCGTTGAACCTGAAGTGAATATCATAATAGATGGGTCAAAAGAATCAGATAAGAGAAACCCTCGGGCAAAAGCTATTAGCAAGATGAGTAGTGGTGTATGGTATGGTGAGGGTATGGGGTATGTATGTGCACGTATGTAGAACCTGTAGTGTATATGTGGAGGGGGATGTCCCCCCGGTCGGAGGCGAACAGGCGAGGCTCACCGGCGCACTCGTCCACGTCCCGGCAGCGCGCCGCCTCGCCCTCGTAGCGCGTGCCGGCGGGGCACACGCACAGGAAGCTGCCCGGCACGTTGCGGCACTGCCCGCCCGCGCACAGCTGACAACGCAACACAACAATACTGTTCAACAATGCTCAACTCCAACACTCATGCATACATTTATGACAGTTCTCCATTGAAAGTGTCTAAAATCTGTGCACTAAAGGATAACATGACTGGATTCGATCATAAACATGACGTGATGCGTTAAAACAGCAGCAAACAGAAGCTTCTCGCTTCTGTAGCGCGTTGCAAATGCGACTATAACGCGCTTAGTAGCGATGCTGTCGCGCGCGTTATCGCTACAAAAAGTGCCGTGGACGAGGGCTCTTAGACAATGGGGGGTAGAGTGCTACTGACCGACTGCTGCATCTCGCACTCGTCGATGTCCTTGCAGAGCGTGTCGGCGGCATAGTGGAAGCCGGGGTCGCAGATGCAGCGGTAGCCGGGCTCCAGGTTCTCGCACGTGCCGTGTGCGCAGGCGCCCGGCACCACCATGCACTCGTTGATGTCGGCGCCGCCGTTGTCCCGGCCGCCGCCCAGCGCGCACAACGTCTTATACTCCGTGCTGTTCGCCTCCGGACACGCCTTGCACGACACTCCCCAACCCAGGGACAGACCTGACGAAACATATGTCTCTTTAGTCCTATATAGCTCTGCCTTCTGCGCCATAGGCCGTGGGTACGATCCACACCGAGAACAAACATTTGTGTCGTGAACACAGATGTTTGTTCTCTCTGATAATATTTATCATTTAATTATTATATCGGGTTTGGTCTAATATACCAAAGAAGTCATCGGCCTGAAGTAATTCTCCATATACCAGCATAGCTATTTCTGCGCCTATTATCACCTCTTCTTGCCTAGTGCCCTGCCCAACGCTCCTTTAGTTCATACGATTTCCAACGTCTTTAAGTTGTGTCAATCGACTCGAAATATCTATCACCGTCAGTTAAGAGTTACCTTTAGTAGCACTGCAACAGCACTGTGACCTGGTGACGGGGTTCGGACCGGGCAAGGTGCAATGACCTTCTTCGTACTTCTCGTAGCACAGATCTTGGACTTCATCTGTCAAATAAAAAACAAGATATGAATTAAAATAAGATATATTCTTAAAAGAGTTTCTACTAATAGGTTTTAGGCTTTTTACACTCGTATTTTTTATGGTTTACTATGGAAATGATTAGTTACCTAAGCAAGTCCTTCCATCATTGCTAAGCGTGAAGCCAGGTTGACATTCACACCGGAAGGAGCCGGGTGAGTTGTGACAGCGTCCGTTCCTACAGATGTTTTGTTCTAAGCATTCGTCCACGTCGACGCAGGCGCCACGGGCGGCCGTAGGTCGGTAACCTGCCTCGCACACGCATTGGAAGGAACCTTCACTATTCACGCAGCGTCCACCCTGAGAAAATTGGTTTATTATAAAAGAAATATTAGAGGTACCATGGTTCGTCCTTGCGCTACACCTTTTGGTTTCAAACAAACATTGTAAAATTTGCACGAGTTTTCTGGAGAAAAGCGTCAAAATATCTTCATCATCATCTTCAGCCAGGGGAAGTCCACTATTGGACATAGACATCCCTTATCGCTTTCCAGGAAGAACGATCTTTAGCTCTTTTCATCTACTGACCTTCTCTATAACTCATTATCAAAAGCTTCATATAAGTCTGAAAATAAGGTCACGTAATATTAGAGGCAGCAAACGCACCTTGCAGACGCTCTTATCGGCGCACTCGTCGATATCCACGCAGTATCCGGTGGCGGAGGGCTGGAAGCCGGCGTCGCACAGGCAGTCGTAGGAGCCGGGCTTGTTGTGGCAGCGGCCGCGGCGGCACACGCGCGGGTTGTCGCCGCACTCGTCCACGTCCACGCACGCCGCGCCCGACTCCGTCGCCAGGTAGCCGGGGTTGCACGTGCACTCATAACTGATCACAAATAATTACGGTCATAACTACATAACTACCTAGCTCCTCAGTTTAGGTATCTAATCACTAGACAGATGAAATTATGAAAACGATAGAAGGTCTAAGTAGGTTCAACTAGGTTGTTTATGTATAGATTAAGTAACGAGCTCGTGATAGCATCAGCACAAACCTTAGTGGTTTCTTAGATGCTATTTTTAACAAACTAATGTAATATGTACAGGTTAAAATGGTAAATAAAAAAAAATTACAATAATAAATACCGTGATCTCAGTAAGAAGAAAGTGTTTTGCCAACCCTGGTCAATTACAGGCATGATGACATGGCTAAGAGAGGAGTGAATGCAGAGATGACGACTGATAGAGAGGAATGGAGGAGGAAGACATGTTGTACCGACCCCCACATAAAGGGGGATAAGGGCAGAAATAAGAAGAAGGTCAATCTCAGGCAAAAAAATCTCTAAATTTTATTAAAACTTTACAAAACAATATCTTGTCACGATTAGTTTAGTTTCAGAGACGGGAAGTCAACTGAGAACGCAGTGCAGTTACTACTCGATGGTACCGTATCAGTGCTAGACAATAATAAGAATTAGTTTGTTTGGACTTGACAAAAGCATTTAATACGGTACTACACAAAATTCTTCAAAAAAAAAACTTGTGCGATTGGGAATCTAGGGGTCTGGCCATAGCTACACCAGCTATTTAACAAATAAAGCACAATGTGATTCAGAAGCTGGCCGTTCCAGTGGTATTAGAAATGCATCTTCTGGCGTGCCTCAGGGGAGCATCTCGGGTCTAACGTTGTTTACCCTGTATACAGTCGGACGGACCCTTGATGACATTGTAGCACTGTTTAAACGCTCTGATGAGATCAACATTGGTATTATCTCGAAGTTTTTTTTTAACTTACCCGCCATCAATATTGGAGCATACTCCATTGGTACACATCTGTCCATTAGTCAGTTCACATTCGTTCGTGTCACTACACCGCAGTCCGTTCTCTACGGGGTCGAATCCAGGTGGACATCTGAAATTGGACTTATTCTAATACAACTGTTTGAACCAAGCTTTGAAAATTAATTTCTCTAAACTTAAAGTGTTCGAAGAACGATTATGTTGTGTGGTTATTTTGTTTGGGATGTTAAAGTTGAGTAAACATTGGAACTTGAATGCCAATGTGTAATGATAAAAACCCTAAAACCTCAGGCTGATCTTTCTAAAAATGTATTTACGAATAATGTATTGTCTTGTCGTAAAATTTGGATAGTATTAGAAACTGACCTGCAATCAAAACCTCCAGGTTTGTTGATACAAGTGCCTCCTTTACAATACTCGAGTGCACATTCGTCGATGTCGATACAAGTCGGGTTGTCGTCTATCTCTGCTGACTCCGCGCCATCCCAGCACTGGCATTGGTATCTACATTATGAACAATACGTTAACATCTTTCAAATAAAAGCCTAGCAATTAGCATAGACAAATGGTATTCTTTTCTAAGTAATTCTATTGCTACAGTAAAAACATACAATTTTGACAAGAGATTTGAACATTTGAAGCAAATGACACAAATACTTGTTCATGCTAAGCATCGTGTACACGCTATTGATTTCATCATCATCATCATCATCAACCTATTGCAGTCCACTGCTGGACATAGGTCTCTCCCATGGCGCTCCACTGAGCCCGGTCTTTGGGTCTTCCCCTCCAGTTGCTGCCCGCCACCCTGCGAAAGATAAAATGATACCAAAATACAGTATCAAATGCTGGATTTGCAAACGATATGGACACTTTCCTTGTGAAGCCATGAAGAAAAGAACAGGGAAGAGAAACTGAAAAATCCCCAACTTTACTTTGGAAAAAATCACTTATGACAAAAAATATTGGCTCGTGTTGTTTCTCACCCGATATCCTTATCGATACAGTCTCCGAGTCCGCAGATGCCGGTCCGCAGCATGCACTCGTTGATCTTGGCGATGGCGGGGGGCTCGTACCCCCCTCCCCCTATTCCACCCCCGCCATTCCCCCCCTCGCCGCCGTTGCCGCCGGACGTGTTGTTGCGCCGCCAGTCGGGGGGGATCATGCCGCCGCCGCACAGGTGGCTCCATTCCGCTAAGGATATTACATTATGTTAAAGAAAAGAAAGGGAGTCATGAGGAGGGATAAAAGTCATATAACCAGTGATGAGTATAAATGTAGATGGATGAACAGTGTAAAGGATGACATGGATAAGAAAGGAGTGAATACATAGATGACGGCTGACAGAGGAGAACGGAAGAGGAGAACATGTAGAGAGAACCTCACATGGCATGAAGAAGGAAGGAAAACAACAAATGATATTTCTCCTGTTTTGTTATCATCAACACCAGCCTGACTTCACCCACAGCTGGATATAGGCGTCTCTCTGTATGCTACTGTGGACGGTCTTGTGCTAATCTCATCCGGTCTTGCCCGCGATGTTTATTGAAATGAAATGAAATGTATTTATTCGCTTGAAGTATGGTCAATTTTGAAAAACTTCTTATTAATAATAATGTAGTACCACATACTTCGTCGGATCACATCGTCTGCCTATCTTACCGCAGGACGACTGACGCTTTTATATCCAGTTCTTGGACATCTTACTTTATTCGTCTGTTTCGTTATAAGGGGGTAAATACTCACTAGCTCCCCTCGGCGGACAGGGGGTGCACATATCTCCCCAGGCACGCCCCATGTTGTATCCGCAGCAGCAATCCCTGTTAGATAAAGGCACGGACAGTCTGTCGGCACATTCTCCTGTTTCGCTGAGGTAGGTAAAGCAACTGCCTACGCGCCCGTCTGTCAACAAAAAACAATACAGCAGTTAGAACTGACGAAAACCTTAGAAGTACCAAGAAAGAAGATCGATTAGGAATTCCACCGACTACCCGCAATCTTTGCATTACCGTCGATCCAAAAGTTTCGTCGTTTCGGTTGGGGTCACCATTTAGTTTATAATTAAACTTACCAATACAAAACTTCTTGTCCGGACTGGGAATGAAGTGAGGATTGCACAGGCAGTAGTAATCGCCTTCCGTGTTCACACATTTGCCGTTCTGTAAACATACAAAATAAATTATCTATTGATATAGTACACAAAATACCTTTGATGAATTTGAGTGAACAAAGATTACGTATTTAGTTTATCATTCATTCACTATGACATTTATCTTACTAAAAACATTGAACTTTTAACGTATAACCGCATACGCGAAATAAGTTTAACCAAAATGGTAAGAATATTTATAAAAGTATCAAGAATGTAATTATCTGGCCTACGTTTCAAATTCCATCACGCCTTTCACTTACTTCGTGTACAGTCGTGCAATACTCATTCTAATGTCCAGATTCCAGGATTTTGCAGGAAAGGAATACACTTTTACTATAAAAGGGCATTGCAATACATAGCAGTTTTATAATTTAGCAAACAAGCATACGGCCCACCTGATGGAAAGCGGTTACCGTAGCCTATTAACACTTGCACCATCAGAGGCATCACACGCGCTGATCCTTTAAATATTTTAAAACGCTCTTTTTGAAGAACCCCATACAGGGTCTCCAGGGAAAACCTCAACAGGAAGAGTATTCCACAATCTTAGAGTGAGGGGAACTTCCTCCGCGGAAGGAAGTTCCTAAAACCGAACGTAGACAACTCTGAACAATGCAGCAAATCCATCGTTGCCCGCTCAACAATACCTCACCTCAAGTCAAGTGCTCAAGTTAGTTTTCTTGTATAACAAGGCAACACATAAAGTAGTTCTAAAGTCACGTGACACGTAGGGAATTTTCCTAACGTGCGTGACTTACGAGGAAATGTATTGTTACAGGCGATGGTTAACATAAGTTGGGTCATAATGATCGTTTCCATCAGCTAAATAAAAAATAAAAAAATATAAGTAAAGTAAAGTAAAGTAAACAGGCCTTTGCATCTATTGTAGATGTTTATATAGCGTCAGGGGCAACTGGTGATTACTCATGCTCCTACTTACGGGACGCTATAGTGCCTGGGACAGGACTTAAGATGGAATAGGCTCGCCCAGCACCTATACCGTCCTGACAGCTTAGTCGGTTCGTCATTCAGCGGCCATCCTAGTTCCAGCGGTGAACTTGTGTAGTTGTCCTGTTTGGCTGAGGATGGTGCTGACCGAAAGAGGTGTGTCAGGATCGTAGCAAGTGGAAATCCGTGATCTCTGCCTACCCCCATGGGAATAAGGCGTGATGTATGTATGGTAGGTACTGACCGGACAGATGTCGGCCTCCTCGCACTCGTCGATATCCTCGCAGTTGTTGGAGACGCGATGGCGGCGCTGGCCGGGCGGGCACTCGCACGCGAACGAGCCCACAGAGTTGATACACTTGCCGCCCTCGCACAGGCCGGGGATGGCTGCGCACTCGTCTATATCCTGACAAATTATGCACATACTACATTAGACCACCTCGAGACACAGTGGAACAAAAAATGGTATGTATACGAAATTGGTTTGGAATTGACAGTATATTACTCATATTGCATTGTTTGTGTCCCGTCTATTATATTACTAACCGACCAACCTTGGGCCTAATGCTCAATTTAACCGAGAGAATCACACGATGGAGAATGACGTTCAAGCTCGGCCAAAAACGGTTTTCTTGAGTTTTAGCGTCAGAAACGTCAAGGCATAAGGCCCCAGTCTGCTTGAAACTGGATTCATCATCATCCACAGCCTGACTTCACCCACTGCTGGGTATAGGCCTCTCCCTGTATGTGCCACTGCTGACGGACGGTCTCGTGCTAATCTCATCCAGGTCTTGCTCACGATGTTCGCCACATTGTCTGCTCATCTTGCCTCAGGACGACCAACGCATCTGTACCCAGTTCTTGGACGCCATTAAGCTAGCGCCTTACTCTACCTGTCATCACCTCACTTTGCCGGTTTATCATCTCATCCTATCAGTCCACTGCTGGACGTAGATCCCTCCCAAGACGCGCCACTGAGCCCAGTCTTCGGCTCGTCTCCTCCAGTGCTTACCAGTTACATTTCGCAGATCATCGCCCCACCTTGACGGATACGCTTACCTAAACGCAGTCTACCCTCTAGTATGAATGACCGGCCCACTGCCACTACAGATCCCTTGAGGCAGGTTGTTGTAGAGTGGTGCAGTACTACCTGGCACTCCTTAGTGAGCAGGTTCCGGAGATGTCCCTGCTGGCAGTCGAGGTCCCGGCAGCGCTCGCAGGGGTGCCCCCAGGCGAGCCCCACGGTGGCGCAGCACAGCTGGCGCGTGCACACCACGCCCTCCAGCGCGCCCGTGCACAGCGCGCCGCGCCGCTCCGTGTAGCACGGACCTAACGCACCATCACACGTCTTACTAAACTGTATAATATGCGCAAAGCCAAAAAAGTCTGGGTGTCTCGCACGGCTCGCTTCTCGAATCGTTTCTCCCCATACCCATAAATTATGGAGTGAGCTAACACCAGAGGTCTTACCCCTCAGCTATAACATGAATAGGTTCAAGAAAAATGTAAAAAAAAATCCTTCAGGGTAGGAAACGCAACGACAGCACATGGGTGCTGTCGTTGCGTTGCGACACCATGGGGTGTTGGTAATCTACAGCTGACAGGATCGCTTACCATCAGGTGGGCCGTAAGCCCGTTTGTCTATCATTTGCATAAAAAACCCAGTGCTCTCCAATGGCCAGGAAAAAGAACGAAAGGAAACCATTTAGTATTCTAGCAGCGACGATGAGCTTGGAATCGATCACCTGTTCCTAATGAGACGCTCCGTGTAGCACGGATCTTCAATACCGTCACACGCATTTACTAAACTGCTCTTAAGCTAGTGCTCTCCAATAGCCAGGGAAAAGATCAAAAAGAAAGCATTTAGTATTTTTATTTCTGCCGTGAAGCAGCATTGCTGTGTTTCGGATTGAAGGGTGCTATGGTGAAATTACGAGCACGTGAGCCTGATCATCTGTATGCCTCAAACTGATGGATGCAGGGCAGAGCATCGTAGGGCACGTTCCTGACGTACGTGATCTACGAGACAATGTTTTGTTATTGGCAATTATTACCTCTGAACATTAGGCAGGCCATAGGCTTGTTCCGTCAGCTAGTCAGTAGTATAAATAAATATATTAGCAGCGACAATGAGCTTGCATAATCGATCACCTGTTCTTAATGTATCTGAATACCTCATCTGTTAAAGAAGGGTGGATTATAAAGCTTACCAGTTCTTCTATCGATTTCACATCTAGTCCCGGACAGTCCGTGGAAGCACACGCAGCGATCTGGCGCGATGCATCGCCCACCGTGCAAACATGGCTCACGACAAATTGCTGAAAAACATTATTTATAGGAAATGAATTTTAAGGCCCTTCGTACACAATGCTACGCAAATCTGCGATACCACTCGATTTTATCCCTAGGCGACTACCGATATACGAACTCGCAAAGGTTCGTACGCAGAGCGACGCGTGCCGGTGTACGAACCTTTATAAATGTGCATTGAGGTAGTATAATGGTTTCAGCCTCTTCTCCTTATGTCCTATAAAGTAGAAGAGTAGTAGAGTACTTACGGTCGGTACAGAACTCCCCGCTCCATCCGGGCGCGCACACGCAGGACGCATTAGCGCACGTGCCGCCGTTCATACAGATGCGTCGGCACCCGCCCGGAGTCCGCACTACAACACATCAACAATTGTTCATACTACTTATAATGTGAGCGTGGAACTGACACCTACACTGAGTGAAACTTGTGATAAAACTTAATTAAGATATTTTTGACTTTGAATGACTGATTATAACTAACTTTGTTGCCTTTTAGCGAACCGCTAAAAGTGTCAGTAAAAGAGGGGGCAAATCTTTATGAGTTGATTACAATCAAAAACGCTTCTAATTTTCGTCTCGACAGTGGGCTTTCAAACACACTGGCTCGAAAGTGAAAGGATTTAAACGACTATGGGCCGATGAGTACGCTATAGTCACCTGGATAAGGGTAGAGTCCCGAGCCGCTGGCAAGTCCGCAAGAGGGCGCCTCTATGCCACTCGGGCACCGGCACATGTTGGGCGCCACGCACGAGCCCGGGTTACCGCAGTCTGCTCTACATAGCGCTGGAAGCACATCCTACTCAATCTCTATGGTCTTGTGACAAACACGCAGGGGAAGTACTTACTACCATGCCTATTTCTGCCAAGCAGCATTGCTGTGTTTCGGTTTGAAGGGTGTGGGTGCCGGTTAAATTACTGGCACGTATGGCTGAACATCTGTATGCCTCAAGTTGATAGACGCAGGGCAATGCATCGTAGGGCCCGTTCCTGACGAGCGTGACCGTACGTACGAGGCAATACTTTATAGGCGATGGTTACCATTTAACATCAGGTGGGCCATATGCTGGTTCCATCAGCTAATTAAAAAGAAAATGCAGAATCCCAGATTTGCACTACAACCGCGGTGCGACTACTAAAACGTGCCCTCCAAAGCAAGGCAACAGTTAGGTAGACTGAATCGTCATCATCGCAAGAGTCCAAATAGGATCACTAGACATAGGCCTCCCCAATATTTGGACGGGTTTCCCGCTTATACCAAGCGGATTATTGACTGCAATGATGGTTAAGTACTCAGACGACATTGCTTTTCATCTTCTGGTGCATTCCTATAATAGTCTGAGGAACAGAGTCCACAACTTAAAGGGCAGAGAGCATATCTACTACCGAGCTATGAAGCTAATAAAGAAGAACACAACTTACGGACTATACACAGCAATGAGTTGGGTCTTGACGTCCACCCGGGACAGCAATGCGTGCTGTTTCTACTTCGACACACGTGTGGACTGGAAACAACAAAGTCTAATTAGTTTTAGTATGAACTTATTCATACTCAATCAGTATCCCTGTCAAACCTGTGAACTATCATTTATAAGGAGTACATATTTACAAAATATAAATCAATAGCAATATTATCATCTTAATTTTGTTCGAGTAAGTTCATTCACATCAGCAGAACTTTACTGCTGAACCTCAACCAATTAAAAATTTCCGACCCGATAAACCAATGACATTGTGAAGGTCGATTTCGATGGATTAAGAAGGATCAGAGAGAGAGGTCGCTACTGTCGCGCAAGCAACACTTAGCTCCACGAAAAAATAAAAACAAAAATACAAAGAGTTCCTAAATCATTGTGAAAGACATTTACTAGTGTTCATACACGCCCAATCAAGCTGTGATATCGTTATCCCTAGTGAAATCGGTGGAAAACAAACATAAAAAAGCGTTTTAAGTGCTTACGTAAATACCAGTGAAACAAGCCAAAAAACTTTTTAAATCCAAAAACAACCCGGATAATTCAGTGAATTTACTTATTATTGGTGATAAAGTGAATTCAAGACAGATTACTTAAGATAAAAGTGATTGTTTGATAAAATTTATCATTTTATTAGCTCTGATGACTTTTTTTGTGATGGGGGTAGAATAATCATCTAACTACCAACTCTATTTAATCGTGCGACGATCACATTGCTACTCGGAAGCGTAACTTAATTTCGTACAAGTCAATATCGAAGCTATTGGCTTAGCTGTAAGGCATACCAACATCAACGTTACGCGAGGTGTCAGCGCTGGTTCGAATCTCCGAAGCCTCTCGAAACTTTTTGCACTCAAAATTTTCTCTAAAAAGTTTACAAACCATTAAGAAACTTTCCTCAAGTAGTTCCCGCAAGGTGGCAGCACACGCAGCCAAGATGGAAGAAGTCAGGCAAATGTTCAAACAACTTCAAACTGATATCAATGATACTAAATGTTCATTGAGGGACATGGAGACCAATATAACTAACAACATTAACAGAAACATCAATGAAATGGTTGGAAATCTGCAGTTAAAAATAGAACAGCTTGAAGAAAAAAACGAAAGCCAGGAAAGGAGATTAGATGTCTTAGAAAGAACAATAAGGCAGCGAAATATCGTTTTTTTCGGGATCCCAGAGGTAGAGCGAGGCTATGACGATCTTGCCCGTACAATGTTAGAAATCCTTAACGAAGACATGGATGTAAAATGCACTACATTAGAGATACAAGCGCTGAGAAGATTGGGTATGAAAGGAGAGAAAATAAGGCCTGTTATTTTAACGCTTACTACATTAGGAAGAAAAATAGAAATTCTGAAAAAATGGACTTACCTACAAAATACAGACTACAGTATCACTGAAGATTACCCCCCGAAAATTTTAGAAAAAAGGAAAGCCCTCTATGAACAAGCTAAAATCGAAAAAGAAATGGGAAAAAAGGTGTTAATTAAGTACGACAAATTAGTAATACTTCCCCCCCTCACCCCCTCAGCATCTAACTCACAATCATCACGTAATAACAAACGAGCTCTCTCACAGACTCCTCCACAAGCACAATCAATGAACAAAACGAAAGAATTAAATGGCCCCAGACAAGTGAAAAAAAAAGAACACGATATCGTCCTACTGGACTACAACTCGTTATGCTAATACTAGCACGCAGATGACACATAATGACCAAATTGCAGTGGAAGAAGAACAAGACGGCGACACATTAGAGCGACAACAGAAACAATTGCAGAAAAAATCCTCTCTCACTCCTCCAACACGGCCGGTCACCGCGGAGGAAAATGACCAAAACCCCCCAGTTTATTCAAAAAACAAACCAAGACCCCATGTATAACGTGAGATCACTGGCATCAACAGAGCGATTATTTGAGCTTAAAAGTATGCCCTACAAAAAATATATATATATATATATATCGAGGAACACAACTATGATTAAATCCTCTGCTACAAAGGCGAAACACCTGGCTTGCATGGCAAAGTTTTTTTGAATAAAGAAACAAAAAAAAAAAAAAAACAATTAATATTATTAAGTAGTAATGTTACTACGACAATTACAGATAAAAAAAAAAAACACGTAAACTGGAGGAGGCCTTTACCCGAAGAGGGGTTCCTAACCAAACGAACAGGAAGAAGTACCTAGCGTAAATATAAATAAAACAGTCATACAATTACTAGAATTTCGTATTAAGAAGTGTAAAAATTTAGTTGGTAAGGAAATAAATGGGCTTTATTATTATTATTAAGAAGGATCAAAATCGAACGATCTACGCATCTTCTTATGGTTTACCACAGTCATTATTCGAGAGAACTTTATTCCAGCGGTTGTCGATTTTAGAACTTAGTTCATTTACCGACGAATAAACTTGTATGAGAATGACTTATTTTAAAGATGCTAGGGAATGAGTATAAGCAGCAATGGCCAGGGTATATAACTCATAGAACCGATAGCTGCTGGGAAATGAGGGTTCTCTAAGAGCAACTAGGAACTGAAAGACAAATGACATTGTAAAGGTCGTGGGAAGTCTTGGGAAGTTGAACGTTAAAGAAGCCGTCCAGCAGCAACTTCTTCAGGCTGATGGTGATCGAGTGAGAGAGACTCTATGTTAAGTTCTAATTATAGGCTCTACAATAAATATGAATACCTCTATCAATAAGTATTCAAATCATAAAGCCTATTAACATAAACGGTACGACAAAGTGTAAAACAATATCACGTTCATCTAACATCCGCTGGTGATTCACACACCATTCAAATGATTTTTGTAAGTCATTAATTTGCTAACTATTATCTGCTTCAATGGAGACAAAAGATCACCTACAATGAGTTACATGAGTAGCAACAACACAAGCTTTTGAATGAGCGATTGCCGTGACAACCTTGCAATAATAAGTTGGACAAGTGTATCCAAATGAATTCGCTTCACTTATTACGAACTAGACTAATTCCTGACGGGTCAAAGAGTATCACACGTCCTTAGACTCTATTATAGAGACCTTGTATCAAAATAGTGGAAACGGTGCAATATTATGCATTGATTGAATGGATGTGCTCAATATTTATCGCCAAGTGACTAAAAACTAAGGTCACTGCTATCGGGTCTTTATCGTCACACAATAGTTATTGTGGTATCTGTCAATCCATAATTTTATGAATTAACATTATCTTTAGAATTCAGGAAATCAATATCCACCACACTATACCGATTACTTTGGAAAGTGCATCAAAAAGCTAACACATTCGCCCATCTTTACGATATGTTCTGTCTCTCCAAATAAAACCATCACCTGGTCAATTCTAAATGATGGCTTCCTTGATCACCGTGTGAACTTGCCACCATTGCACAATGCATGCGAGACCTTGGATCCGCAAAGTGCCTCATCATAACCTGTCCCACTGAACCCGAGAACTTGTCGGTTCCGCTCCTGACCTGGTAACTCCCAGAAATTATAGGCGTGAAAACCACCCACGCGTGCCTTCCTACACAAACTAGGTACCTACTTTTCGGGCGTTATCAACACTTTTTATTACGTTTACGTACCTACTTACTATGATGTGTAAAAATAAATCACAACAATTCCAAATCCAACAAGATCTCAACATACTTGTAAGATCGTAGAACCGACAGCCGCGCCGCTACGGTTTGAAAGGTTCACGAATAACTAGTAGACAACTACAAACTAGAAGACAAAAACTCAATATCGGTCTTCCTTTAAATCAAGTTAGATGCCGATATCCAGCAGTGGACTTCTTCTGGCATACTGATGATGCAGATCTTGTCACCAGAATTATTCTAGATTAGATTAGAACCAATATACGGGTAAACACCGCGACCTTAACCGATGCTCTCGATAGAGTGTACTCTTCTGCGACTCTAAGGCCCGTATTCCGAAACAGTGCTTGAGTCTGAGTCGAGCCTCAAGCACAGATTTTTGACACTTTTCAATGGAGAACTGTCATAAAATCTATGCTTGAGGCTCGACTCAGACTCAAGCGCTGTTTCGGAATACGGGCCTAAGTCAGTTACACATACGGGATGTATAATTTGATGGGTTCAACAAAGTTGCTCATTTGAATAGAGAACTATGTAAGTAAGGAAAAGCGTTGGAGAAAGAATGCTAGAAATGTAAATGTAATCCAGGGAGCATCGCTCGGTGCTCCCTGGAACGAACGTGAGACGAATACATTGATACAAATCGTGCGCTTTACTTCACACCTCAAAAGAATGCTGATTGCAGGAAATTGTGAGCTTTTTATAGTACGTTCGTACCATCGTTCATTTAACGAACTGAGAGAAAAACTACGCATACGTAAATCAAAAGTCTTACTCTCTGAAAATGAATGAGTACCTAATTACTGAACATGGGAACGGGTGTAGTGTAATTTAAACAGTTTATTTTAAACAGGTTTTGTAGAGTATCATTGTCATAGAGTTTGATTCATAAACAATGTGTTTGTAAAGAGCTGCTGTCGAATTGTTAAAAAGTGTTACGTTTAGGAACGAGTTTGTGCTAAGTAGACTGTATCCACTCTGTCAATTAGTATGTTTTACAGTTTGCTTAAACCACTTCGAACTAAACTTTTCATTCATCTCGCATTTTTCTTCCACCTTAAGACTTGTGGAGTGGGCTTTTGGTACATGTGTTTAGAAATATAGTAAGTAAACTAAAGGTTAAATGAGTAGCCTTACACTTGAAGCCTTGCTAATCTGGAGCTCAACGCTCGGGAACGTTAACAAACCTAATAGGTGAGACATCGTCACGTTTTGGTAGATGTAGAAAACCGATGCCAATAGGGTCGTTTCAACCTGTTTTCTCCTATGCCGATCGTTGTCATAAAGCCTTGGTCCTAGCTAAAAAAACAACAGGAGTCTGCTAACCCAAATGATGCCTGGACGATGCACTTACCCTACAAATTGATTAGGCGTCCTTTCGTCCAAGGTGCGAGGTCCGCGCTGCCAATGTCTCGGGCGGTGCGTGCTCTGCGGGTAGCGCGGATCGGCGCTGGCGCCTAGCACCAGCAATGCCGGCAGGATTCGCCACAGTGTCATCTTGGCACCATCACCCTGGAATCACCAGAAAATCAAAATGTGTGAAGCAAAACTTAGGCAAGTAGTGCCACTGAAAACAAACAAGCTGCGTCGGAGGTATAGTAGTACTAACTAGAAAACGCCTTGAAAGCATTCTACTTCCCATAATTAAATGAAATTGCTTTCTTGTAACCGTGATAAAGCTCAAATGCCGAGAGCCGGCATAAAAAATCACAACAAAAACGTAAATGGGGCAAATATTGCGGAGTTATCAACGAATGCAGCATATTTATATAGCAAGAGCAAATTAATATCAGAATGTTTAAGCCAGTATTTAATGCTCCTGGTTATATTTTACAATGTTGTGATTAGAAGGCTGTATGTTTTTTGTTTCGCATAAGACTTGGTTTATGTAGAGACTAGACATTCCAAAATACCGTTTAATTCGAGCTTTGAAACTTAGATCCCATGTTTTCCCCCTTGTGTCTGTGCAATCTTTACAAGTCACTTTATTTTATCTAAGTATGTTTTTCTTTTTGCATTTATTAGTAGGTAAGCATCTGTAACAGGTAGTAATATACAATTTTCTTGATGTACAGGACAGGATATACCAAGAGCAATAGTGTGATTAGTTGTAGGTAGGTACATGAAAGACCTTCAAAATGCAAGAAATTTTCAACAATAATAGAAATGTATGACAGAGAGGGAGATACAAAGGGACGTGCGGGAGCAGGGGGGTCAAGGAATCTGTGCCGAAATGATAACGAGGGCCGACGACCCGCCACTATTGCACTGCTACACTCAATGCTATCATTAGTAGAAAAACAATTAAGAATGCTTCAGAATCATTTCATAAGAAGCAGAAACTAAGGAAAAAATTGACATTTAGAAATTGGGTCACGTTAATATTCCCAAACCAGAACTAGATAGCAATTTTCAGAACATCTCTCGGTGTGTTACAAGTATACACAGGTTTTTCTTACATAGGTGTTTAGTAGGGCATGCAGTATCGGAACCATTCTCAGAACCGGGAATTTTCGCCCGATACTGGGCTCGGAACCGGGAATTCCCGGGAATTTCGATACTTTCGATACTGACTTAATTTTTTTAATAAAACTGACCGTATAGATATTACAATGAAAAAAAAAACACTTTGTATTATTGAGAAATATTTTTTTATTCAGAACCGTAAATTAACCCACACAACCACAAAATACACGAAATAATTCTCATTTATTTTGAGTATTTCTTGATTGATCGAGTGAGCGAAGCGAACGAAGATCTTACAAACAACTTGGGCAATTTGGCATTTTATGTGCGTATGTACGTATTTGTGTATGTTTGTCCGACGATAACTTTCTAACCGTTGATCCGATCTGCATGAAATTTGATAAATGGATAGCTTGTCCTTGAGAAATTTACTGGTAAGTATATGAGTGAAATCGGATGAGGGGTTATAAAGATATGGGGTTTTTTTAAGGGTGCAAAAATAAAAAAAGTGACACAAAAAAATCAAATTACATGTCATATGAAAGAACTTTGCTTGGATATTCAAAAACCGATTTTACTTTTTTTCTAAGACGTTCAGTTTTAGCTATACAAAAAAAAAGGTTAAATTAGGATAACCAATGATCCGAGAGATCTCGAAGAATTTCGTTCAAATCAAGGTTTTTCAACTGGTCGCTCAATTCTTTTTCTTATTTTTTTTTTCTTGAAATAAATTAAGGAGGTACTCGGCTGTCATAAATGGTGAAAGCGGCCTGGTCTGATGATGGAGCCAATTGGCCAAATGAGTTAAGACTGTTTACCATACAAAGTTAGTGAGGATCACGAGACCTCAGTTTGGGGCGAACTACTAGTTATTATAATACTAAAACTCTCAGTGCGTGCACGCAACAATCAGAGCTAGGTTATATCAAAGTTAAATCGAATATCCATCAAATAGATCAACAGCTGGAACTAACAGTAAAAAACTGTTCTGACTTGTCCGAAATTGTTGAGATATTATCCGAATGATGTAAATTATAGGTTCGTAATTTGTCAAAATATCTAGCAATGTATACAGAAAAGTGAAACTGAACGCATAGCAAGTGTTTTTTATCGACATTTATTCATATCGTACTAGAAAACACCAATAATTGATCATTGTCATCAGTATCGAAAGTATCGAAAGTATCGGGAATTCCTTCGTGGAGAACCGGTACTGGAAAAGTTCAAAATCAGCGATAATTCCCGGTACTTTCGATACTGATACTTCCCGGGAGCATGCCCTAGTGTTTAGGCAGCGAGCTAGCAACAATGCAAATGAGAGACGCACCGATCATCCAACCAGAAATGCAACACACTGACCTAATAGATCAAATAATCGAGATCACAAATTAAGAACAACTCTACTATTGCTGTGCTGTTGAATTTCGTATCTCTACTTAAACTTAATTTATGAATGAAGATCGCAGACACAAAATCGAACATAATAGCATCATACAAGCCCATGCAGAAAGCTGACAGCATGGGTGTTAACGAGCCGAGGCATGAGCAAACAAAAGAAAAGCAGTATAATGCAAACAAGCCTAATTGTTTGATTGACTTGAGTAACGCATTCATTTTGAAGATAAGACAGTTAAGAGCCTTTGAAGATTCAAACAATATTCTCAGATTATTGAGCTCTTTTTTGAGATTGAGTATCTTGATAACCAATAATATTTGTTTAACCGTATGACAGCACAGGATCCACCAGTGAGTCACGGACTCTGAATGCTGCCGCCCACGGCGCGCCTTCCTTACTATCTGTCGCTCCTAGTAGTAACTGTATCTTTATTAATCAAATTGAGATTTCAAGTGGAATGCTCGGGATCTTTGGATAAACCATTGACCATTGAGCATGAAGCAACTATTTTCCCACAATTTACCAAACACTTTTTTACTTACATCACCATGAAAAGAGTGCAATATAAAATTAAATTGGCTATGTATGTACTTAGTTAAAAATACTTTTAAGATTGAAAGGGTTTTCCTAGTGAGAAATGAAATGAAATGAAATGAAATGATTTATTGATTGCTTGAAGAATGGTTGTGTAAGGGTCTTAAACTATTTGTGTTCACACTCCTCACCGCTAACTCGGCATGCAAAAATAGAAATAACATAATTTGGAAGTACATAACAAAATTAAAAAAGAAATAACTGGATGGCAATGTCAAAAAATAATTAAGTATTATGTTGATATGACAAAGTAAAGCTAAGTTCAAAAAATTGTGAGTAAAAATTAAACATGAAAAAATAATAATAACATAATCATAAAGAATACAAAAATTACTTATAGTCTAAAAACTCTTTGACACTGTAAAAAGAGTTTTCAGATAAAAACTGTTTAAGTTTTCTTAGGATTGTTTAAGTGTTCTTGAGTTTATAAACTCGAACAAATAGATATCAATGTCTTATTAGTATTTAATAAATCGATATGAAAGTATGATAGGTCAGTACTACCTACATGTTGACCCATATTTGATCCCCAATACATAATACCCCCAATCAAACCGGGAGTTCTTCAACAGTAAACCACGATGGCATGAATAGTCCTAATGAACTTTCCCTAACCACTTCAGAATAACCGTGTCAGATAAACAACATCCAGAACTGGAATCTCCTAAAGTAGACAGGACTCAGGAGGCTCGGAAAGCCGGAATAGACTACTACAAGCAAAAACATTAATACCTAAAAACAATATAACCATATTCGCAATCAAACCCAAACGAGAACACATCATTGACGTTCGCAAAGCAGTTTAAACGAGTCCTTTTAAAGAAGGAAGGCTCACAAACTTATTGATTATAATGTAAATATTCATGCCGCACGGTCAGCTGTGGTCAACCAGCGCAACAAGGATGACACGACAAAACCTCTGTAGGTATTTGATGGGGACGGCACGCGCATCACTGAAGAGACAGCAAGGAAAGGACCATGCTGTATAAACTAGCGGATTGTAGTAGCATTATGTACTTATTTATAAATTGTAAAAACATATACCTACGACCGAAAAATGTTAGGCCTGCTTTTAGAAATACAAAATATTCTGTTGTTTTTTTTTATATCAGAGGATCTTTTGATGCAAGTACTTACTGTTTAGCTGAACAATAGCATGGCGCCTAGACCGACTTATTCAATATGAGAAATCAGTTCAATGAAAACAACAAGTACTAAAATTAGTGAGTAGACCTTACATTGTATCTTCGATTCACGTCAGACGATCAAAGCAAACGGTAATTACTCAGTGGAACCACCCAGGCAGTCTAATATCAGAGCTAAGTGTAGTTGTATTATGCTGCATGGGTATGATAGAAACCATTACAGATATCGTAAAACGCCGCCGCTCATATAATGTAACCACAGCAGATCGAGTGTTCCCAATTGAGGGGTTATTAACGCAGCGCCCGCGCCGCTAACTTCTAACGATCCGGCGCATATAAACAAACAAACATTATACAGTACTCATGGGATACCGATACGATGAGATTCATCACACGATGAAAAACTACGATAATTAAAATTAAAAATATATTCAAAAATATTAATCGTAAATGTTACATAATAATATCAATAATAAATTATAGTTTAAAAAACTAAAAAAAAACGCTTTTATAACTAATTGAACTAAAAAGTTAAAAATAAAACTGTAATAATCAATTGAAAATTTATATTATTGTAAAAAAGCGTGGGGTGCTTTTTATAATAACTTCAGATATAATAAATTATTGATCAAATATTTACAACAATCAAAATCAAGCCCCCCACGCTTTTTGTACAATAATATAAATTTTCAATTGATTATTGCAGTTTTATTTTTAACTTTTTAGTTCAATTAGTTATAAAAGCGTTTTTTTTTAGTTTTTTAAACTATAATTTATTTTTTACTTTTTAGTTTTTTTTTTTTTCATGTATTTTTTTTTCATATTATTGCATTGTCATCGACCTTTGACAGGTGTGCAAAGTTTGAATCAAATCGGATAATTCAAAGTAGGTTTTTTTTTAATTTATTTTATTTTTTTTCATTTATTTATATTTTTTTTTTCATATTATTGCATTGTCATCGACCTTTGACAGGTGTGCAAAGTTTGAATCAAATCTGATCGTTCAAAGTAGGTTTTTTAAAAAAAAAAAATATTTCTTTTCATTTTTTTTTATTTTTTTTTTTCATATTATTGCATTGTCATCGACCTTTGACAGGTGTGCAAAGTTTGAATCAAATCTGATCGTTCAAAGTAGGACAAAATCGAGCTCAAAGGGGTCGGTTACATACATACATACATACATACATACATACATACATACATACAGGTGAAGCTAATAAAAGCGTTATAAAAATATCAATCCCTGCTTAAAAGTAAAGTTGAACTTGCTCTCTTGAAGACCCATTACCGGTTTTCTTTTGTACAATATCATTATTGGAGGTTCGAGGTATTAATTAAAAACATAAATCAACTTGCGGCGTGGTTAGAACATTACTTATAACTAAACAATGTGTATAATAATAGCAGGTTACTTTAAAATTTAAGTTACTTTTATTTTTTTTAATTTAACGTAAGAAATATACAAATAAGTTACTTTGTAAGGAGATACAATAGAAGTAATACATTATTCCACAAATACTTCTCAAGTAGGTCTCAATGTTTCTGTATTAAAGAGTACATCGATTATGATCTTCGTTAGAGATGATTTCAAGATGTTAGACAACCCCATAGAGCCCATAGAGTCATCGAACTCTGCCGCTTGAATGCAGACAGCAAGGCGCCAAAACATGACATTGACAGCTCGTGATTGATCTATTCATAAATCCGATAAATCTCATGATCCCTTCCACAACCTACTCTTGATCAATGATGTAACTGTTAGAATCGGTATTGAAGTAATCAATTAGTAAGCACCTTCGAAAATAATTATGAGTAGCTTTTAGCCAACAGGAATTCCAAGAAGGTATAAACCTTTTTCATGTCTTGATGCTCGTTAGCAGAGATTATATAATAACGGTCGTTTTTTTTTAAATATGTTTGAAGAAGTGCTAAAGTAGACATGAGATCAAGAACGATAGGATAAACAGCAAACAAATAAGAATGTACCAACTGACTGTGCCTAAACGGGACGCGAAAACGACTTTTAAACTATTCAAAATAGTATTGTAGTAAAAATTATCTAAAACTGGTTCAAAGCTACACGCTGAAATAAATTCTGATGTTATACTACTAAAAGATAAGATGATTTATTTTAACCTAGTAACGAACAAACACAGGATACCCGATAAGAATAACAAGTAAACTAGATTGCAAAATAAAATTTACAAAAGGTGTCGTATATTAAGCATCAATCATTTTGATTGATAGCGAGCGAAGCCGGGTAAACAAACTGTAGCAGGACCGACGACCCCGATTCTCTATAATTAGTAGATTATATTCCTGCGTAATCTCAGGCTCGCTACATTGATACAGAGGATCTGCTTAGACTGTCGCTTGAAGGGCTTGCAGTTTCAACTCTATTTTAAGCTTTTTTTCCATTATTTGCTAATTACACCGGATTTTTTTGCATTCGCTACGATGAAATTTAAGAAACAGAAAGTAAAGTATGTGAGGACCTATAAATGAACTCAAGCGGTTAGAACACATTATTAAGTTTTATTACGTGACCAGTCCCTTCAAAATAAACGTGATAAGCACAGATTCGCGAGTATTTGGCCGATGGCACGGGTCATATATTCTCAGATAAACTACACAAAACATTATCTATCCACGCTCTCAAATATAGGTAAGTACACGATTGACGAAACTGACCTCTTTATCTTCATTTTCATACACATCATTTATTATGTAGGTCAAGGCCATAATTTCTTCAAAGAAAATATTTATCTGTAGTTATTAACGCAAATGGGGAAACCGATCCATTGATTTAGACTTCTGATCGTGAAAACATTGTTTTAATTTTGAAAAATTAACTCTCTTTGACGCTAGTAGAAAGACTGATACCTGAAACTTTGATGGATGAATGAGCTTGAAAATGGTTTCTAGGAAACTACAATAAAACCAACCCCCACATAAACAGCGCTAAAATAAATCCAAATCAAATAAAAATGATATATCACCGGAAATTAAACCACGTGTAACCGACTTCAGTCACAGTAGGTTAGAGTGCTACTATTGTGTAAATGTGAACTACTTCCGACACGGATTTAATTTCTACGGATTCGTCTGAATTGAGTTCACAGCGATCGATTTTAAAAATACGATTCTTTATTGTCATAATGAATTGGTTCAATCACCGCCCTTTTCTATTTATTTCTTCTCACATCAAGGTTATCAAAACAAATGGTTTAGGCATATTATCTTTGTCTTGCCTATACGCCTCATTAAATTGAAATGGCACCACAGTGGGTCTAGCTTTCATAAGATACCTGGATGATTATCACACACATCTACAATGGAACTAACGCTTAAAATACCTAGATTTAAAGTTATCCTTGAAATGTATAGAACACTGACGAAGAAACTAATTAAGAGAAACCTAGTGGATGTTCGGTTCCAGGATAAGCCAGGCAAGTTTAATTCGGCAGAATTGATAAAGTTAAAACGAAATTGCATCAAATCAAATGTGAAGAAATATTGAACGGAACGGGGTTCAAGCAAATGTATCTCAATAATGTATATCTTCCAATGCTTTCAGCATGTTACGTGCGATATCATTTCATAACCATCAGCTACCCTGACATAAGGAGGGCATTCATCCACCACCAGGAAGCGGTGTGCGTTTCACTATGATCAAAGAACCACTCAGATAGATGCACTAGCTAAGATGCACAAGTGCTTTCTTATTCTAGTCTAGATTGGGAAGGTATTGGCCGAGGAGTGATAAACGCTCTGGCGAATTGGAAATTCCTGCAAACATGATCCAACAATCATCGGAAATAGTCATGACGGACTGGACACAAATAACAAGAAAATAACTCATCAAATTAGAATAGCAATGAAAACGATTTTGATGTACAAATAAAACTAGGTCATCGTATTGATTGATGAAAAAGCTACCTTTGATGAAGCTTTTCGTCAGCAGAAACTATCCAAAGCTGGTTAGGAAAACAGTGAAGATAACCAAATGTGCGGAATTACTATGTTTTCTATCCTTTTACAGACAAAACACTAGTCAAACCCAGAAAAAAAGGTGTAAAAATTATCCAAAATATATAAAAATGTATAGATTTTACTATCACATGTTTCATTTGAAAACCAGGGTTATTCAATTCAAAGAAGCAAAGTTTGAGATGACGAGAGTTACCTATTGCGTAATAATGAGAAGATTATGTTACTTATCACATAATTTTGTTATCACACAAACGTTAGAATTTGAATTTCTATTCTGAAATCAAGACTCGGCAAACATTTTATCTTAACCAAATATTTGTCGTCAAATAAAGTACCTATTGTTCTCTTGACAACACGCTGAAAATTAAACTGAAATTGTTATTACAATATCAAATGTGAAGCAAATTCTCGATAGGGTGACGCAAACTCTAGATTTGGAAAACAGGAACATAATTAATCCAATAACAGAATTAAATATACAAATGACCTACACGACACATGCAGTAATAGTGTCAGTAACAGAAGCAGACGGTAAAACATCTGTGCAGACAAAAAATCCAAACAATGTGCTTGATAAGAGTTATTTAGGTTACAGCTACGAAGATGTTACTTATGATAATTATAAGTTTAAAAAACTTGAGAAACCGACTTCATTGTCAAACGGCTAAACCGATTTTAATCAAATTTGTTTGGGACAATCTGGACGTAAGAATAACCAAATAAAAAAAATAATTTTCTAAATCGGTTCATAAATGACGGAGGCATGCAGTTACAAACATAAAAAAAAATGGCAACACCGATTTTAATAAAATTAAAATGGGACCAATCTGGAAGCAGTACCTTTCAGATAAAAAAATAATTTTTCAAATCGGCTCACAAATGACGAAGTTATGCGGTAACAAACATTAAAAAAATAAATAAAAAAAAAACATACAACCGAATTGAAAACCTCCTCCTTTTTGATTGGAAGTCGGTTAAAAATGACGAAAAGTTGTCAAGAAGTGTTCAAGAAGGTATTGACATAAACGAGGCATAATTTCGCTAAAATCACAGTTTTCAAAATGGTAGGTAGTACTTGGAACTTTGAACATGAAAAAGAGGCATGATTGCACAAGTGAAAATCTCTGCTTGGAAACAGGACAAACAGTGAGCATCACAAATCTGTGTACATATAGTACACGTAATAGCTATTAAAATCTATGAAGAAGTAACTACCCAAAGCCCTGTAATCTCAAGCTCTTTAAACTTTATAGTCGTTGACAATTGTGTTTGTAGTGACACTTAACGACCGGTTGTTATTCATAACGACTGCCAATAAACTGTAGTACAATAGCGAATTAGTTAGCAATACAAAAGGTGCATGGGGGCCAATGTCGACCACTCTATTAATTTCTGCATCCTAGACAATGCATGCAACGGGGACATGCAAGAAAACAACCATAGAACTTTTGGCAATGGCAAGCCAATAAAAACATAAATAATTACCTAGAGCAATGTATTTCATGAAACTTTTAGATCATGATGAATTTAGTTTGACGGATGGTAGCGCTAAACATCTTTGTTTGTCATAACGACAAAATTAATTTAGTAAAGCTTATATTGCTGATTAAGCTGCTAGTAAAGCTCAGAACTACAGCGTTGCGCTCAATTTTCCAATTTATCGATACCCGTAATACATTGTAACATATTATAATGTTTTTAAGTATAACGGTGCCTGTAGAGAAGGAATTAATCATAGTGTTCCGGTACTTGATCCCGCCGCCCGTTGGTACTTGTAGGTACTCTGGGCAACAAGGATCGTTGGCTATAATAAATTGTTCAATAAACGCATAAACCTGTCTTGCTGTACTTCTATACAGTACTTCTGAATTGATATACTCATCATTATCCACGTCTGTTTTTGTTAATATAGTAATAGAGAGAAGGAATCTACTTAAAAAGAACAAACATGAGATGTAATGTATTTGTCGGAGTTTCGTCTTGGAAAAACTTTAGACCTATCATGGCTACGACATTATAAGATAAATTTAATGTGCCTTTATTTGCGGAACAATCTCAAAAACCATCCAATGCGACCACACTTTTTTTGCTTATGACTGATTTTCAGATATATAACACTTGTTAAGCTGGAGCGGGTCAGCTTTGTCTAACAAAGGGTCCAATAAACAACGCCATGGAAAATGATTGAAACGAACAATGTGTTCAAAGCAGTTGTGTCAATGGAGGATTAGAATTGGTAGGGAAATATTTGAATAGCACCGTTTGAAATTGAGTAGGTACTAATTAAATTAAAATTACTCATTAAAGCAACCCATTATTCTCGCAAGTGGAACAACGGATTGATGGGTTTGTATTTACCGACCTAAAGCTTTTGCTTTTACAAGCTGCATATAGTTTAGCTATACGATTTTAAAACAAAGAAAAACAAAGACCCAGTTTAAAAAAAAAAACAACTATCTTGTTGAGTAGTTCTCCCATCAATACAACATTAAGGAAAATTATGGTTATAGCAAAAATTGTATGATGCGTCTTCAACTTTTTGCGCTGGGGTCTCGAGGCAGAACGAAATGAGGTATACCTTATATTGTTGGGTTAGGTTAGTGTGCTTATGGAAGAGCACTTTTCGAGGCAGGTGATTAAATTATGCAACTTTGTAAGAATAATGAAATGGAGGATTAAAATCGGTTCGTGCTTGATTTTTTTAGCTTTCCTAGTGACATAATATGTGTAGAATGTAGAATGTTTTTTTTTGTTATAATTACGTATTTGAAAAAAATAAATCTATCATTTTACTTTATTGAAACAAAGTACTATCATTTTCAAAAAAGAATCCAAAACAGAAAGCTTGAAGTCTAAAAATGTCTATGATAACAATTTAAAACAAGTATACCTACACATGCGACACTAAAGGAGACGTGAGGATTCCCACACGCGCGATGTTGGCCGCGGACGTGATACGAGATTGCGCAAAATCAGCCTTCGGTTCCTCCTGTGATAAGGGACCACTGACCAATGTTTAACCCTGGCACTATTATGAGCGCGCAAAACTTGTATCATTTGCTGCAGGAAGTGCCTGTCCGATACTTATGTCCACTCCCTGATAGATTATTGATAGTTGCAAGCAGATGTTTTAGTTGCAGCGCGCGCGGATCTAGAGCTTTCAAACTGATGCAGTTAGCACTTCTAATAATTGCTGTATTATATTAGGGTTTTAAGTGTAGGGTTGCCTTTTTTGCTGTTAATGTATGAAGTTAACGGAATATAGACAGCAAAAATCCTACTATTCGATTATTTGTTGTTAAAACGAAAATGTTACCTAAGTAATTACCTACAGTAAAATGTTCTGCGTTAAAGTTTTATTAGGAAAATACAAAACTTAGAATATCTAGAAACTTTAAGAAAATTAAAAACTTTGTTGACTAGACGAAATTTTGAAAAATTGTGTAATACGATACCAATAATAAATGGTTATCCAGAAAGGTGATTATCCTTTAAAAAGTCACAGTTACCATGGCACTGGATAAGCTGCAGTGCTCTCTGAAGACGCGAGGGAGTAGCGCTACGGACCGATGCGCTCTCCCGACTGGCTCTGCACTACGTCTACCACTCTCGAGGAGTGACTGACTAACTGACGGCACACCACACCACACACCAAACAACTGATACACTGAAACTGTGAGCTTTGCGTACTGCCCTGCCTGGAGCCAAGCACAGCGCACTAACTAACACGGTTGTTAGTGTTACTTCGTATGAGACAAATATATCTATTTGACGTTTTTAAGCCCGAAACTACTTTGGTCACTAACAAAAACCTGTCAAATACAATGCTTGAACTATTGTCATCTCTTAAACAGTGTCAGGTCCATTTTAAGCAATATGTGGGACTGCAACGAAACATCATTCAGGACACCCATAATATAATTATTTTGCATACATATTTTATGGAAACTAAAAAGTTCTCAAGGTTTAGGATATATCCTGCAAAAGCTGTTTGGAGTATGTAGATAGAAAATCATGAACAAGATTACGCACAGAAATGTGAGTCCGAAGCCAAAAATGAGAAAAAGATAATTCATACTTTCTCGATATGCTTTCCTAGATTCGAATTGCTTCAAAAATAGTGTTTTATAACATTTTTAGGGTTCCGTAGCCAAATGGCAAAAACGGAACCCTTATAGATTCGTCATGTCTGTCTGTCTGTCTGTCTGTCTGTCTGTCTGTCCGTCCGTATGTCACAGCCATTTTTCTCCGAAACCGTAAGAGCTAGACTGATGAAACTTGGCGAGTAGATGTATTCTGTGAACCGCATTAAGATTTTAACATAAAAATAAAAAAAAACTATAAATTTCGGGGGTTCCCATACTCGAAACTGAAACTCAAATTTTTTTTTTTCATCGAACCCATACGTGTGGGGTATCTATGAATAGGTCTTTAAAAATGATGTTGAGGTTTCTAATATCGTTTTTTTCTAAACTGAATAGTTTGCGCGAGAGACACTTCCAAAGTGGAAAAAAGTTGGTCCCCCCCCCCTCTAACTTCTAAAGTAAGAAAATGATAATACTAAAAAAAATATATGTTGTACATTACTATGTAAACTTCCAACGATTTTTGGTTTGAACGAGATCTAGTCAGTAGTTTTTTTCTTATACGTCATAAACCGTAAACCGCAATTTACCTTTCGACGAACTACAAGAACCTTATTATGTTACATCAAGTAACATAATATACAGGTTCTTGTAGTTCGTCGTGCTACGGAACCCTTCATGGGCGAGTCCGACTCGCACTTGGCTGCTTTTTTTATTGCTGGGATTAAAAACTATGCACGTAAACTGGACCAAAATACTGCTCTGTCAGTCGTGAAGATAAAAAGCACAAGATTACTATCTGTCGGAATTACCCCATGAATTTGCGACGGTAAAAGCTATTCTACGACAATTATTATTAAAGCTGTAATAATAGTATAGGGAAAGTAGAATAACACCCATGAGATAACGGTATATATGACAGCATAGAATAACAATTACTTAGTACAGACAATTGCAAATTCCAAGACTTCTATTTATCTATACATCTATACGTTTGCTCTCAAAATCCAAACAAAATACTTACAAATCAATTGACAGATTTTTTTATTATTTGTACTTTCGAATATACCTATTTGTATTCTTAGATCATTTCATATTTTTATTTAGTTTTAAAAGTGTACATGAATAAAATTGTAATATTACTGGCATGTGAGGCTAAACATCTGTATGCCTCAAGTTGATGGACGCAAGGAAGTGCATCTTAGGGCAACTTCCTGACGTGCGTGACATACGATGCAATGCTTTGTTATAGGCGATGGTTACCACTTAACATCAGGTGGGCCATATGCTTGTTCCATCAGTTAATAGTTGTATAAAATTTGAAGTATAGGCCATGTCAATTTTATAACCAATCAAACTCTTTTAAAATATTATTTTAAGTTCAAAAAGTCCTAAGCTGTTTTGCTACACATTTTTGTACAAGTACCTACTGTCGATATACAAATAAATTAGGTCGTTATTTAAAGTTATGGTTACACGGCATACGCACCGCCTAATAGGCCATAGGCACACTATACCATTGAGCCATTGACGCCCCACTGATAATTAAATAGCTTCATTTACATAAAGATATAAATTGTGTTCCGTGGCCCGTGCCCGCATCGACGTTTTCATTATTTATACGATCCCTTTCTTATTAGGTCGTGCTTTGTTAATGGATTTAAAGGTTGCATTCAACAGGTCGTGATTTCAGATGCTGAAGAAAAACATCATGAGGAACTGAGAAGATGATACAGTTCCTACAGACAAAATGTCCCCGAACATTCGCTGTCCAAACAAATGTTTATTTTTTGCAAATGTGTTACGACTCTATTTATATAGTAATTACTTAGGTGTCAATTTATGGAGATTTTTGGTAGTTTTAAACATAATTATTCAACTTAAAACTAAGTAACCGCAAACTCTACCGCCCACGAAGATGTTTTTCTCACGTGATACAGTTCATCTCACAATCTCGCGTTCCTGATCGTGCTCGTAACTTCTACATTTAGGAATAGGTATCTGCTCTTGATTTAGTATGAGTTTACCTGACAACTATTCGCTTTTATCTGTGCGCTTACTATGCAGAAACAATGCTTGAATCTGAATCGAGCTTTAAGAGGGAATCACACCAGCGACTCTCCATACAAACGTAGTCCCCTATTTCCTCCCTGGATAATGCCTCTAGCTAGCCCTAATATGATTTATATGAAATATGAATTGAAGGTGATATTTTCTTTATCAATAAGTTTCTGAAAAAAAGGAAAACATACGAGCACGTATATAGCAGATCTGGATTTTATGAGAAAAAATGGTTACTCTAGAGGCATTATCCAGGGAGGAAATAGGGGACTACGTTTGTATGGAGAGTCGCCTGTGTGATGCCCTCTTAAGCGTAGATTTTATGACAGTTCAAAAGTATCAAAAAATCTATGCTAACTCGACTCAGATTCAACATGTTAGACTAGACTGGGGTAAACATCATTTGTTTATTTATGATTCCGATTTGATTATGATTCTGAGACCCAAAAGTAGAGCCAGTAGAATCTATTACATCAGAGTCTACGACAGATTTATTATGTTTCCGATTTCCATTGAAGCCTACAATTATCCTGACAAGAGATTGATCGAGTTTAGTGGTGCCAGCTACCATTTTAGTAGTTCCAAATGCTTTACTTGACTATACATGGGACGCGTGGGTGGATTTGTTTTGGAGTAATGTTGCTGTTGGGTATTGGTTATTCGGTCTATGATGCAACCATTGGCGCTTTGTCTATCAAGGACTAAAATAGTGATATTTACAGGGTGTCAATGAAATGGAGAGCTAGAGCTAGAGTCTAGAGTCTAGTGATAGCCCGCCTTCCGATTAAAAAGGTATGTGCACTGTGCCAGTACTCTCAAACGCTGAAGAAAAACGGTGCATCGTAGAACCTAAAAAGTTCGAAAAATTGTGTCAAGTGCACAAAAGGAGCCTCAATGCTTGAGAGTTTTTTAGTTCACCTTCGAACTAAAAAACTTTTCACAACACTATTTCGAAAGAACCAGTGGCATGATAAGAAGAAAGATGTAATAGTAGTCTGTCCTGCTCATTAGACGTCATAATTATGTTTTTTTGGATGTAACAACAACATAAGCATACAAATTCTAGAAAAACAATAATAAACAGAATACATAAAACTCATTATAATATTAGGAACCTTCTATAAAATAGGATTCTCCATAAACATCTAAAAAGCTCTACTGTCACTGTCAGACAATAACACAACCGGTTAATTTAGGTTATCTTAGATTAACATTAGAATTTTTCTTAACGTGAAAACACTTGGGTTCCCAATAATGGGGTCACGCCGTAAGGAGGCTGCAAACATAGATTAGATACCGAACACAAACAGTGTGTTGATACAACCTGCGTACCTAACGAAGACGCGAGATTGCTAATTAGGTACCTACCTACCTAGTTATTATGAAATTAAAACGTGTTAACTTATGCAAAGAAAAGAAGATACAAGTAGAAGCTGAAAACTATTTTCAGCGACCACACGACCTATCTTCTTATTAACCAAAGGTTAGCTGATAGATAATGCTATCCAGCATTAAGCTCGCCTACCGTATACATTTTATTTGTGCAAGTAATAATTTTCCATCTATTTTCTATCTTGTAGCACTTACCTTAGCTACGTAGGGCCAAAAATTGCCCGAGACTTATAACATAAGTTTAAGATTTTACAGTGAAAACATTTAAAAAAAAACGTTTTCTTTGATATTATTCTGCGGTCACAGCTTAAAAATATAGTCTGCATAGGTGTACACAATTTACATAATTATAGGTCTTACTAACGTATGATACAGGCGACCGTAGGTACCTACGTGAAAATGTACAAAAACAAACAAAGTTATAAAAATATCATAAAGCAGTTATCATTGTTTTCACATTTTTCTGCGCTTACGTACAATAAGAAAAATTCGCTCGTCACCGGATTAGTGAGAGAGCGAACTAGATAAGATATTACCATCTTGTATCTATACAGCCTCTGGAATGCCATCTTTTTCAGGTTAATTAACTTGCTCTGGCTTGAAAACTTTATTATCATGTCGCGAGGTCCAACGGTGAATTATGTACCAATTACAATGCAATTCTATTGCAATAGCGGCTTTCGTATGCTACACGCCCTCCAGGTCTCTGACCTGAAGAACCGCAGCCTGAAGATTGCGTGGCCAAGAAAAAACCAGTGTTAAACCAACCACCATCGATACGCCACTAATATTATGTCCGATATACACACATGAACGTTGTCTAGGGATATTAAACATTTTGTTTATTTTTACAAAAACTGAAAATAATTTCTTTAAAAACTAGATATGGCAAGAATCTTTATTTTGTGTTGTTTATTAATAATAAAAAAATAGAACTGTTTGATATTATTTAATAATAAAAATTAAAGTAGGAACGAAATCTCGAAAAATCTGAAAATCTATTCGAAATGAATCCCTAGATGTTGATGTTTGTAAGTAGTACAGTACGAAGAATCAATTGTGAGAAATCTTACATCAAGTGTTACAGAACTCTCAAGAATGTTAACAACTGGCAAATAGAGCTCTATCAAACAAATGAATACCAAAAGGTGAATGTACTTCTACTGAGCCGCAAAACATTTTCACGTAGTTGAGGAGCCAGCGATCACTTTAAACCCAAACCGAAAAGAGGAGTGTTTATGAAAGAAACAAAAAAGTTTGAGGGCCTGTCTGTAGCCTCGCAACTCCGAAACGAATGCTCCTATTTTATCAGGGTTTTCGAAGACTAATAGATGGTTCCGATGGTTTGGTACAATTCCAATATTCTAACATCAGATTTACATCTTCAGTGGATCGAATTCAGAAAATGTTATTCCGAAACAAAAAATCTGAAATAAGGTAGGTACCTACAGACTACCGATAACTAGAAGTTTAGCAGCTGTATTTATACAGGAAGAATAGTCAATTCATACTGTAGATCATATTTCAGAAATTTTATAAATAAACTGCGTAATTTGTGCTGGGTATGAATCACTGTAATAATCAAAGTCAATAATAATGATTCTCTATTGGCACCACGTTAAAAACATGTTTACTTTTAGCGATCGAAAAACCCCGTCGCCAAGTTTCCTCTTAGATTCCTAGAAATTTCTTAAAATTTCCCAAAACTTGAGTATCATCAACAGCTATAAATTCAAGCTATGAGCTAAAACTAAAGGTTTACATTCAGATCAGACAAAAATGAAAAACCTAATGAACACAATGATCTCATAGCAATAAGCGCACATGTTTCACATGCTTTATAGTTTCTTTGTAAGTACTGTCAGGGAAATAATCTCACACGTTCCACTCTTTATAATTTTGTGCTGATGAAACAATAATTAAAAAAAACAAAGTAGCATACAAGTATGCAAAGTATTCGAATTTTAAATAGATAATCTAGATAATAATAGAGAAGGAGAAGATTCCCTGTTTATCAAGGTCTAGTTTACTGGCGCAGAGTAGTTCTCTATTTTTAACAGGCTGTTCAAAATTTTAAACTGCCAAAGAGTGGAACTCTCTACCGGCGTCAGTATTTCCGGAACGCTATAATTTGGGAATTTTCAAGACGAGTGAACAGGTGGATTGTGGCTAAGCATGCTCCATCTTAGGCTGCATCCTCACTTTCCATCATGTGTGATGGCAGCCAAATGCTTAGCTATCTTATTTTATTTTTATTTTTAGCCTGGGTCGTCCCACTGCAGGGCAAAGGCCTCCCTCCCCTTCTTCCACACCTCTCGATCTTTGGCTACAATGCGCCAGTCGTTCATATGAGAATCGAGATCGTCCCGCCATCTTCTCCGGGGTCTTCCTCTACGACGCCGACCTTCTGGGACCCAATCTGTTAATATTTTGGCCCAAAGAATGTCCGGCATACGAGCCACATGCCCTGCCCAATCCCATTAGCTATCTATTATAAAAAAAAAGCAGCCAAGTGCGAGTCGGTCTCGCCCATGAAGGGTTCCGTAGCACGACGAACTACAAGAACCTTTATATATGTTACTTGATGTAACATAATAAGGTTCCTGTAGTTCGTTGAAAGGTAAATTGCGGTTTACGGTTTATGACGTATAAAAAAAAAACTACTGACTAGATCTCGTTCAAACCAAATATCGTTGAAAGTTTACATAGTAATGTACAACATATATTTTTTTTAGTATTATCATTCTCTTGCTTTAGAAGTTAGAGGGGGGGGACCAACTTTTTTCCACTTTGGAAGTGTCTCTCGCGCAAACTATTCAGTTTAGAAAAAACTATATTAAAAACCTCAACATCATTTTTAAAGACCTATTCATAGATACCCCACACGTATGGGTTCGATGAAAAAAAAATTTTTGAGTTTCCGTTTATGACGTATAAAAAAAAACTACTGACTAGATCTCGTTCAAACCAAATATCGTTGAAAGTTTACATAGTAATGTACAACATATAATTTTTTCAGTATTATCATTCTCTTACTTTAGAAGTTAGAGGGGGGGGACCAATTTTTTTCCACTTTGGAAGTGTCTCTCGCGCAAACTATTCAGTTTAGAAAAAAACTATATTAGAAACCTCAACATCATTTTTGAAGACCTATTCATAGATACCCCACACGTATGGGTTCGATGAAAAAAAATTTTTTGAGTTTCAGTTTCAAGTATGGGGACCCCCAAAATTTATAGTTTTTTTTCTATTTTTGTGTTAAAACCTTAATGCGGTTCACAGATTACATCTACTCACCAACTTTCATCAGTCTAGCTTTTATGGTTTCGGAGAAAAATGGCTGTGACACGGCCGGACAGACAGACAGACAGACAGACAGACAGACATGACGAATCTATAAGGGTTCCGTTTTTGCCATTTGGCTACGGAACCCTAAAAACAAAAAAACTTAACAGCTGCTGATAAATCTCCAGGGTCTACAGCCTAGTTTTTCAACTCAGTTCAGCCTCATCACCTGAGCCTTAGATTGTGTGGTCCGTTTTCGAAACCTACTTATTCCCTTAGAAACAAAATGTATTTATTCTCAATCAACTAAAGATTAAACATGAAAGCGGTCACGAAATTTACAGAATTGATGTTCTTCATAAATTACTTTTTCTCATAAAGTAGTTTTTGTCCACGACTGTACGTACGTGGTAGGTCGAGCCGCGAATATGAAGACACAAGTGTATAAATATATGATTAAAAGTAAACAATTGCGTGCCAGTCTCAAAAGTCAGGGCACAACGGAACAGATGTGAACGATGAATGGATACCGACTGCGATCCACATTTGGTAGATTCGATTTGTAAGATGGAAAAAGTAAAAGATAAACGAAAAATAACAAAGAAATAACAATGCGAGAAAACCAAGGCAAACCCAACCGGCTTATAATCAAGCTGGAAAACGTTCATTCGTCTAAACTATGGATATTAGGGAGGAATCCCCGATATAAGGATGGGTTTCCTTCAAAACGTGATAGCTTTTTCTATAGGACGTTTTTTGTAAGACGGCCCTCATTCGATAGAAGTCGGTGTAAAGTGGGCTATATCACAGGCTGATGATGATGCTTCGTAAGCTCGGACTGTAAGACCGGCCTGGCATATTCGTGCTCCTGACTTAAAGAGTTATAGTTACTATTTCTGACCACTGGCCTCGACTTTATCAAACATAGGTATTTATATCATCCATAAAACCGTAAAATCTTCGCTTTCATAAAACCTCGTAGGTGCAAATATTAGCACCAGAGTACCAGACCACCATACACCAGCATGACATCAGCAACCAGGCAACTACTTGCACCCACATGTGTTACTTGCGATTAATAATTAAACAAATATTATCTCTGGGCTTCTTTGCGTCAATTACTTACATAATGTTACAGCCGTTGTCTCGGGAATTTGCCATGTTAATACTTGTTTTGAATAATAACGCTTTTCGTTGACTTTCCTATCTATATACCTATACAGGGCGTCCCACGGATATGCCATATGGAGGGAAAGTACCTTGATTATTGTAGATGGAACATTTTCCTGAAACATTATTTGAATTTAAAGAAATTTAAACTGCATTTCGCATTTATAAGTGGAGAAAACTGCATCAAAACCCCGACAAGAGCTAAGCTTTTAAATTTAACAAGAAGAAGAAGTAAGATTCATCACAATCATGTCGCTCTAACCATCCCGCCAGAGGATATTCCTGGCATCCTATTCTGCTTTATAGGAATTTCCTAATGAATTCGATTCGATTATGAATTCGAAGTAAGTTCTGAAGTCAGAACCAGAAGTGGGATAACAAAATGGCCGGTTACTTTACGTAAGATCCGAAATGGTTGTTGCCTGATAATAAATCCACATTTGCGGTCCATATTCCAGATAGAAGAGCCTATGACCGCATAGCAATAGAAACCCAAGGCTGTGAGATAACGCTATTATATCAATGGCCAGTTAATTGGTACAGATAACTGCAATTCAATTTAGCTATCTTAATGTGCGCATACTTGAAACAATATCGCGGGATTCTGAGAACCACTCTTGAAATTCGCTCGCTCCTAACTGTAGATATTCACGAGTAACAGAAAGGAATGGATGCCTAATAGAGGAACCCAACTTCAATTGGAAAAATAATGTCTGTCCTCAAAGACATTATTTTGCCAATTGAAGTTAGGTCCAGTAAGAGTTATTTTTACATACATATAAAACCTAGGTATTTAAAGAAGGTCTAGTAAAGTAAGGTATAGCGATGACGGTGAACTTCTAACGTACGACGCCTTCATACCATCCTATTGAATCTAACAGAAAATGTCTTCACAATTGCCGTAAATTTGCGTATTTACATGTTTACTTTGTCACTTTACTGCATGTGCTGCACATCAGTGGTACAGTTAGAAATACAAGTAACTAGCAGAAAGAATTACATCATAGCAACTGCCTGTAGAATAATAGTATCCGACTTGATTGTTATCCTGGCCACATATAAAAGAATAAGTAGGTACTCTACTTCTGGCCTTTCGAAAATTTTAACACGTAAGATATTGTTGTTTTTAGTACGAAACCAATAGGTAGAAAACTTGATAAGTTTAGCATAAAAATGTGCAAAATGCGATTGGTGTTTATTTCATTTTAGGTAAGTAATTTAATTTGAAATAAAAACTGTTGAGGAACCTAGATAAATACTATACAAATACAATTATTACAATAATATAGTGTAAATCTGTCTAAATTAGAAATCATTTTGGTATTCCGTTTGTATGAAAATTTTCCATACGTCAGCCCCTTAACAAAGTCCATGACCGATCTAAAAAAGATTCAGGAAAGGTACTCCTTAATCACAGTACCATACAGAACGTATCTTTGAGCGCAGATTAGAAGCAAGTAGCAACTAGCTAGCAAATCAAATCACAAGGACTTGTGTCCTTATCTCTACCTAATCTAGTACATTATACAATGAAGGATCGCCCCCGCGGAAGGGCTTGCCACCTGCCACTGCACTTATCCCCATCGTGATTGCAATTTACCACTTACCACCGGCAACGGGCCAAAAATAGCCCTATTCATGGAAAAATCTCGACTTCTTGAATTTATACCTTTAAGTGTTGCTATAAGATCATCAAAAGGCGCTATTTTTACAACAGCGCGATGTGCTTTCGTTTAAACTAGGCGGAAACGTGGACATGAGCCGTGACGATTTGAATCCACGACCTTTTTCAACTGGCTGATAGTCCCACCCGAGGAATAATTCTTAGGAACCTCGATACGCCTTCACAAACCTAAAATATTGTCCCTAAAAAAATCGACAGGGACCTAGGTCCCTAGGTAGATTCTATACTCATCTGTCTAGCACGTGAAAACTGCACTTTGCCCCAGGACTACTCAACTACCGTTCTAGATTTCCGTCCTAGACCTAAATGCACATCCGATCAGCGCTCATGAAGATGGAACGATTCAAGTAATCGTCATCTGACGATGGAATGAGAGATAGTGACCAGAACCTGAGTCTATTTATTAAATGACTAGTGGGCGCGCTCCGGCTAAGCACCCGTGCATGCTGCTCTTACAAAAAATATTAATAAAAGCCTTTAAAAAGTATGATAGCAACAAATGATGCGGTTTTTGAAAAACTACTAATTCGTTGCAGGCACAAAAGTAGCCTCTGCCTTTGACTTTCATTTCAATCGGTTCAGTGGTATAACTGTAAGATGAAATTGAATATACCTTTTAATGAGTTTTGAGTACTTAGGCCTATATTCAGAAATAGTGCTTGAGTCTGAGTCGAGCCTCAAGCATAGTTTTTTTGACAGTTTTCCACTGAAAAATGTCAAAAATGTATGCCTGAGGGTGTATGAATACGGGCCACACTCGGTTTGAAAGAACCAGTGACAGTGAAATTTTGAAAATTAGGTTCGTTATCTATATGGTCTATGATTCCTGGCGTGTTTTAACTCACAATGGAACATAAGACCTCCAGCATTCCAGAAATAGGTTTACGTTGGCGTGAGAACGCTCATTGCAATCAGCACCTGATGCGAGATAAAGTATCAATCAGCTGGCTCAGGAATGCGTTGCATCATACACCTACTTTGTATCCTTTTAAAGCAAGGAACCAAGGTCACAGGATAAGCTTGTTTGCACGCAACTATCAGTAATCACGGCAGATTAAATCACGTGAGAGAAATCAAAATTACTTCAGAAACTTACTATACCTATATTTTTGCAATGAGGGTATGGAATCTCTTTTTTGAGGCTGTGTGTTTATAAAATTATTCGACAAGAGCTAAGTCCTAAAATTTAAGAAGATGATGAAATTTCAAATTAGGTGCAACCGTAATGTCAGCTAATTTAAGTTAAAAATACTTTTTCTGTTTTAACAAAACAGCGCAGCAGTTTATAGGTGGTTGAGTGCTGATACAATTAGACAAAATATTGGTCTAAATGCTAGTTATACAACTATACCGAGTGGAAATGAGACGCAAAGGCAAAACTATAAGCGCACGAAAGTCAAAATGAAAGTTTGAGATAACTAAATCTTTCTAACTAATCAAAGGAATAGGGGAAGGGAAGAGTACATTAGTACTTCAAAAAGAGGACAAAAGAGGAGAATTACAAAGAAGACACAACAATCTCGATCAGAAACTTTATTAAAGTGAAAAAAAATGTACAGCGCTTTTAAAAAGATCACTTTTCTTGGATACGTTACGTATTTGAATGCGCTGCTGATTAATCTTACTGACTAGTATAGGAGTAATTTTACAAATCACGTGTCATTTGTTTAGCGTGCGCGTCCATTCCATTATTTTCTGGCGTTACGAAATGTATCATATCATCACTATCATCAACCGTTGGTAAATTTTACTTAAGTGAAAACGACAGGTTTTAGACCCTGCTTCGAGCCAACTAACATTAAGTTTAAACTCGATGGAATGTAGTCGTTATAAAAAAACACAAATGTATTATTCAAGGAGAAACCAAATAAACGTACAACAAACCGTTTCGCCTCAAAAAGTGATATGAACTTGATCGTGCACCTTGTCCGCGCCGGCATCCTCCGAACTCTGTCCCACGTCCGCGTTCGGCCGCAGCATGTTAATCTCGTTGCCTTTATATAAGTACGCTTTGAAATCCTCCACCTTCTTGTTGCCTATATACATGTAGCTGTAGAAACATGTCTCGCAGAAGAACGCGGGGTCGAATGGCACTCGCTTCGACGCGGTCACTATCCATTTGGCGGCGAACTCAGCGCAAGAGTTGCAGTATAATATCTGGTGTTGCGAGACGGTCGTGTGACAGGGGTAGTTGGACAGGTGGAGAGGGTCGCGGCAGCTCAGCAGGCGGATCTCGGAGAATTGGAATATGTGCTCGCAGTTACCTTGGTGGACGTACACCTGGAACAAATACCATTTTAAAGTGACTTAAAGTTAATTACATTTAGATAAATTACAGGTTAAAGTTACAGGCGCAGTTTTAAAAAACCAGTGTGATGAAAAAAAATTAAGTGCGTCTCAAAGAGGTTCCTTTTGTGCGTTCGACATAACTTTTTCAAACTTTTTAGGTTTTAAGACTTGCCGGTTACTTTCATCGTTTAAGAGTAGGTCTACTGGCATTGAGTACATTTCTGGACAAAAAACTCATTGGTGCAGGATTGGATTTGAGCCCACGACCTTAGAATCGGAAAGCGGAGCTGCGGCTACCACTAGATCATCAGTGGTCTCCCTGTATCTTAGTGGCTTCGAGACAAGCTACAACCACAGTGCTAGTTACTTCGAGGTATTATGGTAACCAGAAAGGTAAGTCCCACTTCATTATAACAACATTTTCGTTTCGTCTATTCGTCTATTGTATGGAGAAAAGATGAAAATACGTTAGTTAGGTTAGTTAGGTAGGTTAGTTAGGTAGAAACGATCGAAACGAGTTGTTGTCTCATCAATTTTCCATACAAAAGAGAGAGACACGTTCTCATACGAAATAACATTTGGTAGACGAAATGTGTTATCATAACTGGGACTCGGAGTCCAGTAGTGATGTGTTACCTCTGGGTATGCGAGTCTAACGTGCAGGTCTCGCACGTTGACCTGGCACATGTCTCTGACGGGGAAGGCGCCCAGGCCGCGCTCGCGGGCGAAGCGCCGCACCACGCCCGAGATGTCGTGGCAGTGCGCGCGACTGTCTACGTAGAACACGTTGCTTATGAACATGAAGTTCGAAGGAAACGAATCCTGGAATACGATACATGTTTAAAGACAGACTTTTAGTACTTTAATTCAAACTCAAACTCTAATCAAAATTTATTCATTTCAATTTTAAGAATCACTTTGAAACGTCTTAAAGCTAGGTGAGTCTAGGTGCCAGTTACACGCAACCAAGCCCCATTCAGTGCGTAATCACCTCTATCTATACAAAATTTATGGAGCTGGTAAGCTTCTGGAAATATTTAATTGCACCCTTTCAAATCTAATAAAATCTAATCTAATAAACATTCGTGGACAAGGTATACACAACACTATCTAGCCCCAAATTAAACATTTTTCTTTTCATTTTGGTTTCAAATAGTTTGGGGATCGAACCCAGCCCTAAATTATTATATTTTTTTCTACAACAAACTAGACAAACAAGCTTACGATCGACCTAATGGAAAGCGGTTACCGTATTCTAGAGAAGCCTGCAATATCAGAAGAATCATAAATTCCACATTTATGTCATGATCATGTAGCTAGCAGAATATAATAGTACCTTGGCAGTGGCGGGGGGCGGCAGAGACGGCTGTTCCGACATGTCCAGCCGCAGATCCAGGTCGTTCCGACACACGATGCGGTCTCTCAGCTCCGACAGCCGCTGTCGGCCGAGGATCACCACGTCGCAGTTGAACACCGAGTGTCTGCCGCGCACCTGGTGAACACATACCTTTATACATCACATCACATCTTAGGTGGCCGCTTAAAGTGACAGTGAAACGAATATGTCCAGATTCCCGCGACAAAAGACTTACGCCCCGGGATTCCGCGTCTCGTAACTCCAGTTCTTGAATGGAATGGATGTTCTTAATTGAAACTATGATAAATATGAAACCTACCAAATTCTACGTAGATTAGATTATATTTAAAAGTTATGCTCTCCCAAACTACATACAAACATATAACGCAGATTCATCTTTGTTTGAGAATTTTTCGTCCAACAAATAAATTATGCAGACATTCTCTCTGCTGTGGACCAACTGATAGCACGTTTTTTTGAAAGTGGATGCTTCATGTATTAAACTATGTGTACAGCACACAGTGTAGATAACGAAACACGACAGACATTTACTAGATGTCCTTTGTATTTTCATTCAAAGATTGCGCGCACATAATACACCGTAAAAACGTGCGAACGCCTACCAGGCCCCTGACTTCTGACTGGCCAGCAGTCTGGTATCTGACTTGCCTCATGGGTGTTCCTGGGCCCTTGCGCCGAGAAGGAGAAGGGTCGGTAGACGCGCACGCGGTATAGAAGCTCTGAGCCGGGCTCCAAGTCCGGGGGGAGGTCGTCCGGCTCCGGTGCCTTTTCCTTCAATTCATTTAAATTGTATTATTTATCTGCTTAACAATACACTTGATTAGCATTACTACATTCAACTTAAGTTGAGTTGAATGGATGAGAGTTTGCCACTATTAAAACAAGCTCAAAAATGATTAGGCTGTTGGGCTGGGCCAGAATACCAGACAATTTTGAGGCCATAATAAAAATGGCAGTTAAGTCCCACAATGCATGCCGCCGTTCCAGTAGACGTCAGAGAAAAAACATATTTTTTTTAGTTTTTATCCCCAATCTAGTTTCCACTCAGATCTCTCAGTACTGTTACTAGCAATACTAAGAGAGTAATACTAGGTATAGGTACTAGTATTGGCACTGGAGAATCAGCTTAGATTGTGGATGAAGATAGAACACATTGTGTTCTATCTTCATCCACAATCTAAGCTGATTCTCATCTCTATTTCTTACCGGATTCTGTAGTGGTAGCATCCTCACACCCCTATATTTCAATTTCCTAGCGAAAACATGAGCGATGTCATCTTTAAGCCTGGTTTGCAGTTTCTTCAGAGTGTTGCGTTGTGGTCTGTCCGGGATGACCACTAGCCCGTGTTCTTCTTCGCGCAGCGCCATAGAGGCGGAGAGTAGCCCTTGCGTCGGTCGGCACGATGACATCTCCATCTCTCTATCAGATAATGGCATGTCTGCACTGAAACCATACCATAATATGAATGCTAATTCTGTTTACAACACTGGTACTGATAGCTACATGATGAGTGGACTGGATTAACATAATTATAAGTTTAAAAAAACTAGAGAAACCGACTTCATTGCCAAAACGGCTAAACCGAATTTAATGAAATTTGTTTGAGACAATCCGGACGTAAGAATGACCTTCCAAATAAAAAAATCATTTTCTAAATCGGTTCATAAATGACGGAGGCATGCAGTTACAAATATTTAAAAAAATATTTAAAAAAAATGGCAACACCGATTTTCATAAAATTAAAATGGGACCAATCTGGAAGCAGTACCTTTCAGATAAAAAAATATTTTTTCAAATCAGCTCACAAATGACGAAGTTATGCGGTAACAAACCTTAAAAAAAAAAATACAAGCAAATTGAGAACCTCCTCCTTTTTGATTGGAAGTGGTTATAAATAAATAGTTGTCATATATTTACCTGCAAAATTCATTCACCTTATCATAGTCATCATCAGGTAAGCCAAGATACTTCCGTTGACTTCTATCCTGGAAACTCTTCCAATCAGCATTATTTCTTGGTTTGTCAAATACTGGCAAATTTTTATAAACTTTTGGCAGGTTAGTGGAAATGATAGGCTTAGTTACAATTTTGTTTGATACCTTGTGCCACTCGGGACCTGTGTGTTCTGTGAAAAGATTCACTTTCTCCGTTTTTTTATTCTTCTTTGATTTTGAACCGTCAGGTTTTTTTATTTGATGATCTATACTACTCATGAATTCACTTGTTGCGGTTGTGCTTGTTGTTGTTGTTTGTGCTTGTTGTGTTGTTGTTGGGTTAGCTAGATTAATGGAGTCCTCAGTGGTAAAGCTGTCGGTTTCATTCATTTCACAGCAAGAAGAGCTCGCAGCAGGGCCTCTGTCTCCCTTGGTTTCATCTCCATTGAGTGAAGGGGGGTCTATTGGTTCTACAACTAGACGCAGCCCTCTTTTACTTGCATAAGAGCGAGAAACTTTGGCCACTTTGGTGGACAAGGGTTTGAGAAATACTTCCTCATTCTTTTGGTTTAACTTTATGTTTCCAAGAATTGTATTATTAGGAGTAGCCATTTCTTGATCTGAAAAAACAAGAAGTCCAACTTTACTAAAGTACTTTATAGATGATGCCACCAGGATGCGCGTATCAAAGGTTAATGATCCCGCAAAAGGTATAGCAATTCAACTATAACTAATTTTATGAAACCCGAAATCCCCCAGTCATGTAAGCCTGTAGCACTCCCAAAAAGCTTCATTGCTGCTGGCTGCCCGATCACCATACGTATTGGACGGCTTAGGAGTATAAATATTCATCAATACTACATTCTTAAGCCTTCAACAGCACAGCAGTCAGTAGATAACAAGTGAGAGTAAGTGGACCCCGGCGCCGCGCGGCGGATGTTCTTCCAGTGCCGCTAGTTTGAGCTGAAGCCCGGTCGGAGGTCATACCTGAGAGTGGACGGTCTCCCATGTTAATTTTACAACGTTTTTGTGAGCATGTAAACGAACAAGATCTGCGGCTAAACTTTCCTTTAAGCCACTGCTAGTTGGAAGTTCATATTTTTTTTGTAGATAGTACTCCTAAATAGAAAGCTTTTTGCAAATTTTCAACTTGCGGAAACTCACGGTTTACGAGATATAATTTTCTAAAATTTCAAAAATATCACGCCATTTGCCTAATTTTAGGTTGGTCATTCATCATTTCATTATTTTAATTGTCATAATAGACGTCAAAGTTGACATTTGACGTTTTGTTGACGGCAAAGGTGGATTTTATTCACCTTTACCGTTTCTTTTTTTTTTTAAGTAAAAAAAGACGTGTGACAGAACCGACACAGAGCACCCCGACTCCACGTAGTCTTGAGGTCCCTACCCCTAGAGTGTATATAAAAATCGTGAAGCCAGACGCTCGCGAGGAGGTCCTGAGTTGAGCTAGCCCGCGATGCCGAGTGGAGCGAAGGGGGGAGGTGGCGAGCGAAGCGAGCCGGCGACCTCCTAAGCGGAGCGAAGGTTGAGCGGGTGAAGCGACGCTCAGGGCTCCTCGCGAGTGTTCTGGCTGAGCCATTGCAGATTCAAACTCGGGGCACCCCGACTTAAGTCACAAAAGTAACAGTAGGTTGTTAGGTTTTTTTTTTTTTTATACCTACTTAATAAGTGCAGAGAGGACCCCTCCCCCGTCCCTCCTCCTCCCTAACAATACTAAAGCCAACCCAAATTTTAACTTTACTACGCCTTTTAAGCGACTGTAAAGTGTTTTGAGGTTAGGTTACATTAATCGGTTTTTCTCATTTTCTTGTAATGCTGGTGGTACCAGGGGGCAGGGGGACCCCCCCCCTCCCCACCCCTCCCGTTTTCGCCTGCTATACTCTGCTAAATGTTTACCTATAGTGCTATTTCATCATCATCAACCTAAAAGTTTAACTGTGGATATCTCCATAACCATAGGGTTCCGCAGGGTGGGGATGGTACCGGGGGGTAGCCCCTCCCCCCCCCTTCCCTCCCCCCCCCTTTTACCCCTTAATTCGTAGTGGCTTAAAGGAAAGTTTAACCAGATCTGCAGATAGTAGCTGTATTTTTAAAACAAAGGTGAACTCTGATGAAATCAAAATAATTGCATCCGCACAGTTCCCACGCAATTATAAATAATTAAATAATTTTTTCCAACTTTCTTCTTCTTCGTAATGAATGGTCTCTGTCCGTTTTGGATCAATTTTGCCAGTGTCGAGTAGTGACTTCTAATTTAGCTCATACTCGAATTTTTAATTAGACGATACCGACTGACAGTAGCTAATGTCACTTTGTAAAATAATGTTGCCATATTTAAAGTAATAGTGCTGCGTTCAGCTCTCGTTCAATCAGATGAATGAACAATGAGTGAATAGTTAATCATTTCAAACTATAAAATAATATTGAAATTTGTATACAAAAATGTATAAAAGTGCTCTGATATTAGTTACTTGTAGTATGTTACTACAATCAGTTATTTGACGGTTTATTACAAAGCGCGGCGTGGCGACTAGTGCCAACACCGATGAACGCCATGCGCGTCGGTCACCATTTTGTTTGTAATTCGGCAGACCTCTGGTCTGATAGCACGAATGTTTTTCTGCGCTCACGCTGTTTAGTTATTGTTTTTGTAAAGTTTTTCGTTACGTTGTGTTTATGGTAATTGTTGTGTATTTTGTTGCTCTATATTCATTCATTCAGGAGTTTTTTCAATCATTCACTTTGTCACAACACTATTTTTATTTCATCAAAAACAGTAGTGTAAAAACATAGTGTAGTTACAAAGTAAATGATTGAAAAAACTCCTGAATGAATGAAATTGCCTCGTTTATCTAGCGAATAGTTAGTACGTAGTTACCACAAACACAACGTAACCAAAACTTTACAAAAACAATAACTAAGCAGCGTGAGCGGAGAAAAACATTCGTGCTATAAGACCAGAGGTTAGAAGCCGAATTACAAACAAAATGGTGGCCGACGCGCATGGCGTTCATCGGTGTTGCCATTAGTCGCCACACCGCGCTTTGTAATAAACCGTCAAAAAACTGATTGTAGTTACATAAGTACTACAAGTAACTTACATCAGAGCACTTTTATACATTTTTTTTATACGAATTTCAATATTATTTTATAGTTTGAAATGATTAACTATTCACTCATTGTTCATTCATCTGATTGAACGAGAACTGAACGCAGCACTATTACTTTATATCCATATGTAAAATAATATTGCCATCAATATTATTTTACAAAGTGACATTAGCTACTGTCAGTCGGTATCGTCTAATTAAAAATCCGACGGTAGTGAGGATTACTAGATAAAATAGTTTTTAGTCAAGTCTCTCAATAGACAAGTCGGCCATAATTGGCTTTGAAAACAAATGGTGGTCGTTTTTTTTTGAAAACCATCAGAAATAAATAAATATCATAAAAAATACACACAACACTATGTTAAGAGCCCCAAACTAATCTATAACCTTCGAACGAATATTTTTCTGGTGATATTTTGAGTTTTGTGGTATAATTTCGGTGGTATTTTAACCAACATTACTTGAGGTCTTAGCTCAAAGTGTTAGCAGTTGGAATGAAAGTGTATTTTGTGATAATCTGATTTGATCGAAAATTTTTCTGATGGTTTGGCTAACAAATGACAATCATTTGTTTTCAAAGCCTACTTGGCTTGGGCCGACTTGTCTATGGGTAACCACTCGACACTGGCAAAATTTATTCAAAATGGACAGATGCCATTAGGAAGAAGAAGAATGCATGTGAACTTTTTTTTTTTAAATTTTGTTCTGGCTTGGATTCAAAGTCCTTCCGCCAAGTCCTATACCCCTGCGTGTGAACTGTGATGCAGCGTTGCCAGAATGTTACTTTTGTAATATTTTACGTTACTTTTGACCCTCACGTGTTACCTCCATGTTACTTGTCTCAATATAAATTAACTTCAAAATATTTGACAAAAAAACAAAAAAAAATGTCTTGAAACTGAAGGTATCCAAGAATGTTTTTGTTTTTAAGCAATAAAGTGTCATAATAAAGTAGTGTATCGTTTACCACAGAATCTATGGCAATGTTACTTTTCTTGTGAAAATGTTGTGTTTTGGGCTGTCTTCATGTTATATTTTACTATCTGTCACTGGCAGCACTGCCCGCTCATCAACGATAAATTGGCATTCAGGAAGAAGTCGATACGTTCATGTTTGAGTATCATGACACGACTGCAAAAAAAAAAAAAAACAACGCTAAAGTTATGTGGGGCGCGGCTCATGTTCTGGACGTTACTATACTACCCCTTATGGCCTGTAATAGTAGATTGTTATACAAGGGCAGTAAGTGAGCTTTTGCAGAACAAGATCCTTTTTGGCGCCCGTGCGAGCGCAGCTCGCAAAGGGCGCTAATGGATCGAGTGTACCCGAGATATTTAGATGCCCGAGCGAGCAAAGCGAGCGAGGGCAAATATAGTTCGAGGGTGCAATAGCTACTTATGACCGAGGTAAGCATTCTACTTTACATCATTCATGCGAGGTAAATTTTTAACTAGCTGATGGAACAAACATATGGCCCACCTGATGTTAAGTGGTAACCATTACCTATAGCAAAGCATTGCCTCGTAGGTCAAGCACGTCAGGAACGTGCCCTACAATGCACTGCCCAACGACCATCAACTTGAGGCATACGGATGTTCAGCCTCACGTGTCAGTGATTTCACCGGCACCCATACCCTTCAACTCGAAACACAGCAATGCTGCTTTTCGGCAGAAATAGGCTTATACAATACAACAATAACACAACATTTATACGGGTATGACAAAATGTAATTTTAATTTGAGAAAAATAAATTAAAATTATTATTATAATTACACTATTAATTTTATTAAAATTAATAGTAAAATATTTGTACGGGTAGGTATCTGCTAAAACAGTCGTAGATGCACACTTATGCACACATCTGTGAGCTACTATATCTTTTCAGTAAAAAGTTTTCATATCATTTTATAAGAAAAGAGATTGTTTCACCAAGGAGGTTTGCATGGCTCTTGAACTGTAATGAACCATCACCAAGGAGGTTTGCATAGCTCTTGAACTGTAATGAACCATTACGTATCAAGCATAGTGTGACGGTAAAAGTGATTTGAAAATGGAACGCATTTACAATGCACTGGGCTGCACACGCCTACTTTCACAGCCTCTTTGCGCTAAAGAAAATCCTATTTACTGAGCATGTATGATGTAAACACATGAAGCAATGAATAAATTAATATGAATAAAATTAACATCAAAGAAAATTTCCAGCAACTAAAAAAAAATATTATGAAACGGAAGGCAAGAATATTTTTGTTCGAAGTTCGAAGAATATCGTTTTCCACATAATATAAAGTAGTGTTACTTTTCTTGTTAAAATGTTACTTTTTGAGTTGTCTCGTGTTCTAGACTCTAGTTGACTATCTGCCACTGGCAGCACTGTTGAGTTGTGTGTGATGTGTTGTCTGTCTGTCTGTGTCCGTCAGCTTTTTTTACCGTGTTTACCTTGGCGGTATCTAACTTTCTGAGCATTTACACAAAATAACAAGCAAGATGTTGACACTATGGAACTTATTCGAAGCCTCTCTTTTATGTTTGAACGCAGTCTGTGTACTCCATGAAGAAAGATTCATGCAAAAAAGTTAGTCTACAAAATTTAGAGGGAATCACACAGGCGACTCTCCTCTCCATACAAACGTAGTCCCGTATTTCCTCCCTGGATAATGCCTCTATAGTAACCATTTTTTCTCATAAAATCCAGATATACGTGCGTATGTTTTCCTTTTTTTCAGAAACTTATTGATAAAGAAAATATCACCTTCAATTCATATTTCATATAAATCATTTGAGGGACATATTTTCTTTATCAATAAGTTTCTGAAAAAAAGGAAAACATATGAGCATGTTTATAGGAGATTTGGATTTTATGATAAAAACTGGTTACTCTAGAGGCATTATCCAGGGAGGAAATAGGGGACTATGTTTGTATGGAGAGTCGCCTGTGTGATGCCCTCTTAACCATATTCAAAGTTGCTAAATCACATCCCAAACCTTAATCTAAGTCCATATCTCCAGATTCTGGAGATTCCAGATATAGTCGATGTAGAATGTTTGTCAACAAACATGTCAACCCTTCTGGGATCAAATGTCGTAAAAGCCAACTCATTGAGATGGCTGTTACGACATTTGATCCCAGAATGAGTTGGCTTTTACGACATTTGATCCCAGAAGGGTCGATGTTGTAACTAACCTAAATATGACTTTTCGATTTCATTTGCATTGTCTACTAAGCTTATTGATAACAATTATTCCTTAAAATTCTACTCTATGTTTCAGTGGGATGGGGTGCCAATACTCAAAACCAAGGATATACTGACCAGTCTTCAGTAAAATTCCAGATATTGAACTTAGTAAGATCAATCCGGACTGTAACTAGAAGTAAGTACAAACACCTAAGGTATCTGCCTCTGCCACTAGACATACAAGTGCTAGCCAATAGCCAACTAAGTACTACACTGTGTTACTTGTTTTTTCAATTTTAATATTTACCTATTATGTAAATCAGTTAAAAATCACACTTTTTGGGAAAAAGTGATCATGAGATTTGTTAAAAACAAGATTAATTATTGTAAAAAATAAAAAATAATAGGTATTATAATATGCCATAAATTATAAATATTGGTCTTACCAGTGAAGCATAAACTGGTCTCCGCTTCACCATAGAAAGGAATTAGGCAGTACTAAAATGCAGTTCTAACTTATGAACTAATACTTATTTCTTTTGTTTCAGTTCCACTGATAATCCTCAATGTGCTCACAATTATATTCAAATTATTACTTGGATGAATGAAATAAGCCATACCTCTGCCTACATAAATGCTGCCATTGCACTAAATGGTTAATGTACTTTTTAAGTTTAATTCAATAAAGACTTTATAATGTTTTTGCAGTGAAAATTATAGTATAGCTAATATTAGTTAGGTACCCCTACTCCACTATGTTCAAATTCAATATTTTATGATTCACAGCCTTCAAGCAGTTGCAGGAACCTGCATCGCATTATTGCTCTTGGCTTGCCTATTACTGTTTAAGTACCTAGCTAAATAATAAAATAACAACAACAAAATTAATTTTTAGGTTCAGTTTATACCTATGACTGATTCTTGAGACATCATTTTCTATTTCATTACCTACCTTAAAGCAATTTCTAAAGATTATATCAAGGTTTTTAATTAAGGAATTCCTGTCCTAGGTGTTAACTACTTTGAGGGATAAATAAAGTAAATAAACAATGAATTATTTACAATTTTGCGTTTATTGATTAGATGGCGTCTGGTTAATGTACACCCACTTAAAACGAATCCACTTTTTTTACACTGGGAAATTGCTAAGGCACGTGTATACTAAAGCAGATAAATATTTTGTTTATCTAGCGTAAAAAACATTTTCTGGTACTCGCTCTGCTCGCTCGCCTTAGTATCAAGGACAAGTTTAAGTATCTAGGGCCAGAACAAAAAAAATCCATGTTTGAATTGCTATAGTGTGCAAATAATGGCATATCCGGCATATCGGTGTGATAAATTTATGATGCATGTAGTATGTACATTATCGCCTGCCACTCGGCAACGTTAATGGCAAAATAAAAAAAGCAGCCAAGTGCGAGTCGGACTCGCCCATGAAGGGTTCCGTAGCACGACGAACTACAAGAACCTGTATATTATGTTACTTGATGTAACATAATAAGGTTCTTGTAGTTCGTCGAAAGGTAAATTGTGGTTTACGGTTTATGACGTATAAAAAAAAAACTACTGACTAGATCTCGTTCAAACCAAAAATCGTTGGAAGTTTAAATAGTAATGTACAACATATATTTTTTTTAGTATTATCATTCTCTTACTTTAGAAGTTAGAGGGGGGGGACCAACTTTTTTAGGTTTAAAGACATTTATTTCTCATAAAACATATATGTTCACTTAAAATGAGATTACACAGCTTAATATTAATAATACATTGTTTTGCCTCTTGACGGCTGCCGTAGCACACGCTCACTTGATACACACATAAACTGTTGGCTACAGTGTGGCCACATATTTGCCTAGCCTTGATTTGAATAGTTGTATGTTATCGCATTCTTTAATGTCATTAGATAATTGATTGTATAGCTGTACTCCCTCAAATAATATTGTTTTCTTTCCGTAGTTTGTTCGTACCTTATTTAAATGTAGTTTATGCTTATTTCTTAGGTTGTGTGTGTTTTCTTTTTTGTGTAACTGGATATTGGTTTGAATGGAGTTATTAATAATGTTTTTAATAAGAACGCAGGTGGAGTAAATATAAATTTGATTCAAGTTAAATAATTTAGTTTGTTTATATAGTTGTTTTGTTGGCATTAAGTAATGATAGCAGTGTAAAACTTTAATTATTTTATTTTGGGTTCTTTGCAACGGACCAAGGTATGCCACAGCGGCGGATCCCCAAACTTCCATTAGGTAGTCAAGGTGTGACTTCACCAGCGAGTTGTAGATCATTGAACGCACTTTAGCTGGAATGCAATATGCTATTCTACGCAATGCTCCTAGCAATGTCGTAAGTTTGGTCTTTACGTGGTCAATATGAAAACTCCATGTTAGTTTGTCATCTATCCATAGTCCAAGATATTTTTCTTTACGCGTTTGCTTAATGATGTCATTATTTATGGTAAGAGGAGTAAAATCTGGTATTGGTTTATTTTTTGCTGCAAGGATCATAAATGAGGTTTTTTCCGTGTTAACTGTGAGAAGATTATACTTGAACCATTCGTTTAGAATATTTAGGTCATTTTGTGCGTCGGCTATTATATCATGGATCGATTTATCGAAGTAAAAGAGGCACGTATCGTCCGCGTACAGTGTTAGGTGTCCAGTTAGTCCTATTGTATTTATATTGTTTAGGTAAATTAAAAAAATTAGTGGACCGATTATGGAACCTTGAGGAATGTCATAGGTGACCTTTTTTGGCGCACTTTCATAGTTATCTATTTTTACAACTTGCCGTCTATTCTGTAGGTATGATGTGAACATACTAAGTGCAGTTCCCGTGACACCCACGTTGTGTAATTTTTTAATTAACTTACTATGACTTACGGTGTCGAATGCTTTTTTTAGGTCAATGAAGAATTTTCCACTTTGGAAGTGTCTCTCGCGCAAACTATTCAGTTTAGAAAAAAAAAGCAGCCAAGTGTGAGTCGGACTCGCCCATGAAGGGTTCCGTAGCACGACGAACTACAAGAACCTTTATATTATGTTACTTGATGTAACATAATAAGGTTCTGCTAGTTCGTCGAAAGGATAAATTGTGGTTTACGGTTTATGACGAATAAAAAAAAAACTACTGACTAGATCTCGTTCAAAACAAAAATCGTTGGAAGTTTGCATAGTAATGTATAACATATATTTTTTTTAGTATTATCATTCTCTTACTTTAGAAGTTAGAGGGGGGGGGACCAACTTTTTTCCACTTTGGAAGTGTCTCTCGCGCAAACTATTCAGTTTAGAAAAAAACTATATTAGAAACCTCAACATCATTTTTAAAGACCTATTCATAGATACCCCACACGTATGGGTTCGATGAAAAAAAAATTTTTGAGTTTCAGTTTCAAGTATGGGGACCCCCAAAATTTGTAGTTTTTTTTCTATTTTTGTGTAAAAATTTTAATGCGGTTCATAGAATACATCTACTCACCAATTTTCATCAGTCTAGCTCTTACGGTTTCGGAGAAAAATGGCTGTGACATACGGACGGACAGACAGACAGACAGACAGACAGACAGACAGACAGACAGACAGACATGACGAATCTATAAGGGTTCCGTTTTTGCCATTTGGCTACGGAACCCTAAAAACGATATTTGAAATCTCAACATCATTTTTGAAGACCTATTCATAGATACCCCACACGTATGGGTTCGATGAAAAAAAAATTTTTGCGTGTCAGTTTCAAGTATGGGGACCCCCGAAATTTATAGTTTGTTTTTTATTTTATGTAAAAATCTTAATGCGGTTCACAGAATACATCTACTCGCCAAGTTTCATCAGTCTAGCTCTTACGGTTTCGGAGAAAAATGCCTGTGACATACGGACGGACAGACAGACAGACAGACAGACAGACAGACAGACAGACAGACATGACGAATCTATAAGGGTTCTGTTTTTGCCATTTGGCTACGGAACCCTAAAAAGTGGCATAGTTTTATCGGCTCGCTTATTATACAAGTATGGCACTGACATTTTTACTTGTGTCAATCACTGCGGTAAAACCACGGGACATTATTTATCCTGGCCTAAACCCCCTAGTCTGAATGTTACTTGATCAGTTTGAATGTTTGAATAATTCATTTCGCCTACACAGATCCTGACGGAGGTACAACTTCTCATGGCGGTGCCTTTTAGTGATAAGACTCAAGCACTGTTTCTGAATACTTGAGTCAACTCGTAATCATAAACAATTAATACCGGTCTAAGCTCATAATCACATTATGCATCGGCTTCATTTATGACATAATAGAAAAGATATATATAAAAGAAACCTAGCCTAGACTAGATCTGCTCCAGTGTACACGGGCCTTAACAATTTTCCAGTGGAAAAAAGTGGCATCGTTTTAACAGTGTGTTCATTAACTGGCCGTACATTAACAGGACCCTGTCCGAATACTAGACCCAATAAGGCCTGCGCACACCTAAGTCACTCGCGATGTCAATCAATTAAACGCTGTCAATTTGGACAGCGTTTCACTGATCGCCATCGCCAGCGGCCTAGGTGTGCGCAGGCCATAATTCAACTTTCGCGCTGCTACATCCACATCCGCCGCGCCGCCATTTATGAGTTGTCTCTGACTGACTGACGCTGACTGACGCTGAATTTTTGACAATTTGGTCAAAGACAATCGCAAAAGTGGGCAAGCAAACAAAACGCCGCCGGTTTTCTTTTCCGCTACGAAGCTTACGTTTCTACGCGGATTATTGGTAAAATATGGCAGCGAATAATTATTTTGGGTTTACTCATGGAGGAACCCAATACGGGTGAGTTTTATTAAGGTCTTCCATGTGCTATATTTGATGCAATGCATAGAAGATGAGTGTTCAAGACGTGTGCGATACAAGTGGCTTGTGGTTCAGCTCGTGTTTGACCTAATCAAAATGGCGTCTTGGAAGTATCGATCGTGGTACTTTCCATTGCTGTGGGAATGTGACAATGTAACGAGGTCGGTGGTTTTTCAGCGCTGCTACAGCAAGTGCGGCATACGGCGGTCAAACGGGGTACGCCGTAGCCCCCGCAGCTACCGCTGCTACGTACGGCACCCAGCGCGCGGCTGCCACAGGCTACGACACCGCTTACCAGGCAGCAGCGGCCACTCAAGGTATCACTTCCATTCATCACTCCTAAAGTACAAATGTAGACACTACGAAGCCGTTGATAGGTAGACCTGATCAATGACGAAAATAAAATTATCAAATTTAACTTGAAAAATCGATATCATTGCGGTGTTCCAGTCGTAACTCAATTATTGCAGCTCGGAATAATGTTCACGTAATTGTGACTCAATTTGACTGATGGATAGAAGTACTCTCATCTAGAATCTAAAGAGGTGGTATTTAATATACCAGCGCAATCACCAACTACGGTGATCGCGCTTAGCGGGATCAGTCATGGTCAATGAACCTTATGTGAATGACCATGACTCAGCCATTATAAACTTAAACGGACAAAAATTATGGATGAATTACCACAAAACGTAAGTAGCCAAGACCAAATCAAACAGTGTCATTGCAAACTCTAGTTGGTAGGAAAAATGGTTTCAAGACAATGTTATAGAACAACTACACTGATAAAATAATGGATTTTTACATCGAATATAGATGATGTATGCAGCGCCAGGTAACTGGACTGGACTGAGACAGGGTTTTAGATGGAAAATGCCAGCACTTATACCATTCTGGCAGCTTAGTGGGCCTAATCCACTAAAAAGACATTGTCAATACATGTGGAGCTGACTAAGCTGCAAGATTCCTTATAATGTTGTTCTTCACTGTTTGAGAACACCTACCTAGCCTACCAGTGCTTTTATTTTATATTTCAATGCTTAAGTACCACCACGGTACAAGAGCACTGACAGTGAATGCTCAGAACTCAGAGGCAGGCTCATATCCCCGCTATTAGTGTGTTGTTACATTACCTGTGTTGTGTGGTGAAGCAGCGGCGGCGGCTCACGCGCACGCGCACGCAGCGGCGGCGGCGGCCTCCGCGTATGACGCCAGCAAGTCTGCCTACTACCAGCAAGCGGCCGCCTACCCCAGCGCCGCGCCGCCGCAGCCGCAGCCGCAATACGACACCTCGGCCGCCAAGCCCACTTACTCCACTACGCCCACATACGCTCAGGTCATTATTATTCATTATGTACTCATCAAATGTTGGTCACTGGTTAACTTTCAACTATCTGAAGCGGGCTAGAGGGCACCGCTCAGACTTGCATGAAAAACCAGAGGCTTATAAGATTTTGCTTTGTGATAGCAATTCCAAACCTTATATTAGAACTTTTATGTAAGACTGTTTCTATTTTACATTATGGCATATGTGAGTTTTTTTTAATAAATTATCCATATGACATTTTCAAGTTACTAGATCTAGCTGCATATGCCATAAATAGTGTTCACTTCTGTGTTTCTCCAATAAAGCTATTTATTGGAGAAACACAGCAGCACAACATTTACTGCAAATATCAGGAATGATTGGAAGTATGCCAATGTTGATAACAACAGGAAACATTTTTATGTGTCATTGTAACATTTTCCCATGTGTTCATTCAGTTATCTATGTTTTATTGAAGTAAGCTTACAAAGTAGTTTTAGTACAGCAAACAATAACTTGGATTTATTTCGTCATATACAGTCAGCAAGAAAAGTAGGGTCTGGTTCCAAAAAACCCATCTAAAAATCAGACTTGACAATATGCAAATTGATGTTATCATTTTTGATGTAACCAAATATTAAGCTTTGCATAATATTTGAAATTGTTTATGTGGCTGACTAACCTAGAATACAATTTGCAACAATTTGCATGGATCCCTCTTGAACAAAACTCCAACCTGAATCTGGTTTGAGTTTTCATCCAAGCTTAAACATTCGTTTAATCAAGCTTTAGGTTTCATTCACAATCAATCAATTCACAAACAAAACTTACCGTGACCTTGCGCTTTTATCTGTCAGTTTTGATACGATGAAAGCATGAGTTCACGGATGAACCTTTTGCGCCGTGATACGCGCCAAGTTTATTTTCAATCTGGGGTTGTCGGGCAGGTAAATTAGTATGTAGCGTCTAGAGAGTTTAATCTGTGAATGTGAGGCAGGTAGGCCTCTGCCCCGAATTTTGCGGGCAGCGGGGCGGCGGCGGCGGCGGCGGCGGCGGCTCTGCAGCGGGGCGGGTTGGGGAGGGGGGGTCCATCTGATTTTTACGCATAATATCCTGCCACCGCCGCCGCCGCCCCGTTGCCCGCAAAATTGGAGGCAGAGGCCGTAGAGAGAGAGGTAGGGCTGTACTGATGCTGGTGTCGTGTCCTATAGAACTTGATCTGCGTGCAGGGCGGCGCGCGCGCAGGCCCGCCCGCCAAGCCCGCGTACGGCGGCGTGTACAGCGCCTCCACGCCCGCCGCCTCCTACCAGCCGCAGCCCTACCAGAGCTCGCAGCACACCCAGCACCAACCCAAACGTGAGTCCATCCACGTCCATCCCACACACCCACATCCTCGCTTATTCAATATAACAACCACTTATGTTCATTGCTTCATGTCTTGTTTTAATAGCTATATCCATTATTTTTAGTGACCTATCTGCTTATTAGGTACTCTGTTAAATATTGACTTCAAAAGCTGTGGCTATGTGCGTTTGGAATAAATTTACCTGTGGACGTGCCTTCAACTTCAAGTTTATTATTTTTAACAAGAGATAACTGCTACACTGAAAAATTAGATGGTTGGCCAGTATTAACTAACATAACTTGTTTAATACTACTCTTATTATGTGGCATAAAATAAATAATTTGATTGGACAACAGTCTGTATGAGTTGGACATGATGAGACTTGATGACGAGTCGTAGAGGTCGCTATGCTTGGCCGCGCGCGCTTCGCTGTCGAGTTATTCGACGCTTTGCGCAGCGCGACCGAGCTTGCGGACTCGATGACGATATGGCACTCTGATCCATTATTTTTTAAATGAAGAGTACAAATAGACATTTTAACTATAGCATGATCACAATAGAGAGAGATCAATAAAAATTGCTCAATATCACGAAAACGTCGGGAAATTTAAAATCATCCACATCGCACATGGAAGTAAAGACATTCGAGGGTGGTGCATGAAACTTGTCGAATGAAATGTAAACGTGTTATCTGTGCAGAACAAGCCACGACGCGCGGCAACACAGCTTATGATACCGCTCTGTATAACGCAGCCAGCATGTACGTTGCGCAGCAGAGCAAGGGCGGCGGCGGCGGCGCCGTGCCGCAGCCCGCCTCCACCGGGTGAGTCTACCACACACATCCTGCTTACTTACACACACAGGTGTGCTCTATGACGGCTAAGAAAGGGCAGGGCTTTGTAGTAATAATAATAATTATCGTGTCACTAGTTCTTTCGAACCAGTGTGGTGAAAGGATTTTAAGTGCGCATCCAAGAGGCTCTTTTCGTGCACTTGACACATGTTTTCGAACTTTTTGGTTTCTACGACATGCCGGTTGCCTCACGATGTTTTCCTTCACAGTTTGAGTATTTCGACAGAAAAACTAACTACACAATCCACACCTAAATCAACAGTTCCCTTTTATAAAACATTTTGCATTTTACAGGCATATTCTTATTTCCTTGTTTAAACAAACACGACTGGATTTGAACCCACAACCTTAAGATCGGAAGGCGGGGCCGCTACTACTTGCCCACCAGTGCTTGGAAATGATGAGACTTGATGACGAGTCGTAGAGGCTGCTATTGCCGCGCGGTGCGTCGCTACGCGTCGAGTTATTCCATGCTTTGTGACGCGCCTCGCGCCTGGCGACTCAATGACGACACGGCACTCTGATCCACCACACAAGTGGCCTACAATAGTACAAGGTTCAAGCAATATGTGATAACGTGTATGTGTGTACAGGGGCGGTTGGAAGAGCTACAAGTCGTCGAGCGGCGTGAACGTGCCGGGCCAGCAGCGCCGCCCCAAGCCGCCGCCCAAGGCGCAGCAGCTGCACTACTGCGACGTGTGCCGCATCTCCTGCGCCGGACCGCAGGTCCGTCACCAATCACTTTAGGATAGGCTATCAGTGATATATTGTAGGAAATCGCACGAAAAGCGTGCGCTTTGACGGTCGAAGCCATTACCGTGCCGTATACATGCATATGGACGTAAGATCCAATTGTCAACCTCCACCTGCACATGGTACATCCTGCAGAAACTAACGAGGCTCTGACGACTGGTCGAATGCGGTATAGTACTTCCTAACCCTTATCCAGCTTAATCTTTCTGGCCGTTGACGGGCAGCAGCGTCAACGGTGCAATCAGCTGTGTCCTGCGATCGCCAACCCGCAAGCCCAGCGTGGCGATTATGGGCTCCCAATGCAAGGTACAAACACTCAGTGGCGAGCCATGGGAAAGACCTATGTCCAGCAGTGGATTGCAATAGGTTGATGATGATGATACATGCAAAAGCTTCTGTTTTGATTTATTAGCACACGCACCTTTCTTACTATGGGTGTAGATAGCAGCACTGCTGCTTGCTGCCGATATCGAAATCACACCTTGAGGCTGTCTATTTAGACGACCTCTCTAGTAGCGGTGAGTTGGACATGATGAGACTTGATGACGAGTCGTAGAGGTCGCTGTGCTTGGCCGCGCGTGCTTCGCTGTCGAGTTATTCGACGCTTTGCGCAGCGCGGCCGAGCTTGCCAACTCAATGACGATATGGCACTCTGATCCACTGTAGCTTCAAAACTACCTAATGCGACAGCTCTCATAACTATTGAAAGCAGCGTCTACGCTGGAGGGCGTAGGCTCTATCCCGACGGAGAACAATTAATTGGTCTGGGTGTGTTTATGTATTCTACGTACATATATATTTACAAAAAAATATGTTCAAGTTCAGCTTAGTTTACAGCCAGATAAAAGTATTGTAGATTGTTAGTAATGTTTGATTTGTTGTGTAGACGTACAAGGAGCACCTGGAGGGCCAGAAGCACAAGAAGAAGGAGGCGGCCGTGAAGCTGGCGGCGGCGGGGTGCGCCACGGCGGCGGGGCGCGGCGCGGGCGGCGGCGCGCTGCGGTGCGAGCTCTGTGACGTCACGTGCACCGGCGCAGACGCCTACGCCGCGCACGTGCGGGGGATCAAACATCAGAAGGTACACTCTATTCTGTAATGTATGACTGGCCTAGTAACTTTGCCTTCTGCGCCGTAGGTCGTGGGCTCGATACGGATAACAAATATTTGTGTTGTGAACGCAGATGTTTGTTCCGCATGGGTGTTATATTATTTATTTACATTTATATTTATTGAATTAATTAGAACGGATATGTTATCCAATTACACTTACTAACAAAATATTATTTATAGATATGCAGAACTTTTTATTTCTTTGTATTGTATTAAATAGCAGAACTTAATACTCATAAGTTAAGGAAGTGGGTGTTGAGATTGCAACACAGTTAAACTTTCGCAGTTTCATCGCTTAGCTTTTAATTCGCACACTATGTAACATTGTTCTGAATAAAGACATTTCCATTTACAAAAAAAATATATCAGCTATCTGGTTCCCATAGTACTAACTCTGCTTAATTTGGGGCTAGATAGTGCTGTGTGAATTGTCCTCAACATTTATTTATTTATTTTTTATTTCCATTTTGAATAGTTATAGCTAATTGCTACGCATGCCTGTAGTTTAGGGACGATTTGCTGTCCAAATTAATAAAAGAAGTTGTACAATATTCATAAATAATCATAGCTTCAATCTTTTCGTAGGTGGTGAAACTACACACAATGCTTGGAAAACCAATACCATCGACTGAGCCTACCAAGATCGGTGGTAAGTTTGAAATTCGCTGAGCAGGCATAGACATGACACTTTCATTTGAAGACCAACCATTATTTCACAATTTGGATTTTGTTGATTTTCTTTTTTTTTATGCAACAGAAAATCTTCGTAAGTGCATAGTAGATTTTTTGTATTTTGTTATTTATTCACTATGCTCTTGGTTAACTTATTGAAATTGTAGTATTCTAATTAGATTTAGAGAAATTAGTAGAATGAACTGTACACTTATTTTTGTTATCAATTACTCATTTTTTTCTAGACTGTTGTAGTATAGTTTCGTAGTTCATACGCTATTGCTTGATATACTTTGACACCAGTTGTCCACCGCCGTTTCCGGGACGTTAACGAGATTATTTCTGGTTGAGATCAGTCATAGTCAATGTATGCATCGCCACTTCTGTGCTTTCATTTCGTTCTCGGTGTCGTCCCGGTGACTGTGGCTGTGGACAAACGGCCTGTAGGCCTACCATGAGCTCTGTCTAGCTATGTCTCTGGTTCTGAGTCCGTGTGAGTGCTCACCAGTGTATTATACTGTGTGTGTGTGACGTTTTGACGTAGGATTTATTTAGTCAACACTCACACAGACGTAAAACCAGAACCAGAGACAGCCAGACAGAGCTCATGGTAGGTCTACTGATTGTTGTGATAGAATGACGTGTATATGTATATCCTGACGGCTCGCCTACGTTCCCGTGTGGTTGTGCGGGAGCGTAGGGCGGGCTGGGTGCCGCCCCCAGCGCCACAGTGTCATATCTGTATCCACGCCGCGTTACTTGGCCGAATGCTCTGTTGAACAGTCAAATTTTCTCCTTCAAAACCACTAATGTAACCCTAACACGATATACAGATATGGAGTGTGACCGTTTGCCTTTTTATACAAACTCTATTATTTTCTGTATGTAACTGAGCATGTCAGCTGATGGCACAGCCTGTTTGACTGCTAACTATGTTATCCTTGATGGCTGTACCACGATCGAGTTACGATCCGAATCTTAGAAGAGACTAGCCATGGCGCCTAACAGACCAAGTTGGCCGAGCCAAACGTGATAATGAGAAACTAAACATTGCTGTTAACGTAAATCATATTGTATTTGAGCTAAGCCCTGGTATTTTTAGACGTATTTCAAGAAAAATCATTAGACTGAATCAATTCATAATAACTAGCGATTCGATGATTTCACGAGTCGAAAAAATGAACGATTAAGAATACCAATAGTCTGGTCATTATCACGTTTCCCTGGCCGAAACCTAACACGAATTCAAACGAGAAAATTTGACTTTTCAACTCAGCCAAAGAAAAAAACGCAACAACCAAAAGAACGATCGCCGGAACGCCGAAGATAGCATTCGTGGCGTCCGGGGGTCTGAGTACAGTTAGCGGTACAAAAGCCTGCGTGTGTGAAGGGGACAAGGACAAGGAGGAGGACAAGGAGGACGAGGACCTGGAGGCGGAGGTGCAGCCCGTGGGGCAGGACTACATCGAGGAGGTGCGCGCCGACGACGGCAAGGCCATCAGCTTCAACTGCAAGCTGTGCGACTGCAAGTTCAACGACCCCAACGCCAAGGAGATGCACATGAAGGGCCGCCGCCATCGCCTGCAGTACAAGAAGAAGGTACTACACACTCACTATCCTTGTACTCCTTATTCCCTAACTAAACCCTTCTCGACCAATATGTCGCCACCTCAATAGCTCCACTCGATGCTGTGTTTAAATCTTTCATGGTGCAGTTGGTCGTGCACAGCGGGCATGAAAGTAAGTGTGGCATGTCCTGTAAGGGGGCCCTGCAGTTGCACGGTACCCTGGTCGGGTCGATGATTCCCCACTTAGCCAAGTTTTTTCTGCAGCGGCCTACCTGGGCCCAGAGTCGGTTAAGTGATTTCCAGATCATGTCCAGGGGGTAAATGTTCTTGAGGTGCTATAAACTACAACAGCATCTAAGAAGAGCATTCAATGATTATTTAGTAAAAGGTTTGAGGCGCGCGTCGAGCCTGGCGGTCTGCGGACTGCCAAGAGATCCGCGCGTCAGATGATTACGGAAAACTATGAGAATGCTATTACGACTACTCGAATAACCAACGACATTACATCTCAATATATAATTTTAAACCAGCATAATGTTACTACTGTGTGATGTTGATGAAGCTTGTTCAGAAGTGGCCTTTGTCCAGGTACAACCGGATCTGGAAGTGAAGGTGAAGCCGTCCATGCACCAACGCAAACTCGCGGAGGCAAAGGCTCAGAGAATGATGGTATGTATGTGCGACCTTATAATATGGGCACAGAAACGTTTTCATTTCCTTGTTGCCCATACAACTCTCCTCTTCTTGATATGTTTATGTGTATGATATTTAGTTTTAAAATGAGTTTGGAAATGATGAGACTTGATGACGAGTCGTAGAGGCCGCTATTGCCGCGCGGTGCGTCCCCACGCGTCGAGTTATTCCACGCTCTGTGACGCGCCGCGCGCCTGGCGACTCATTGACGATACGGCACTCTGATCCTTTGCTACAATTTAAATTATGTAAAAGAATATTGTCTTGAGAGTAGTGTCTGTAATACGTAGACTTTTTTATTTGTGTTTTTAATAGGGTGATATACTCGTAGTAGGTTCGTTCAACGGGAAGCTGCATCTTCTATTTTTACGTTCTCGTAGAGCGAAAATTTACCCCTAAAACATAATAAAATCGTACTCGATATTCATGAATATACAATAGGTGTCGAAAAAGTTAGGCGTAATTACACAAATAAATGTAGGTGGGCGTCAGTGTATTCGCGTGTGTATAAGTTAGCGTGTGTGTCACCGCAGGGTATGGACGATGATGAGCGTATGATGTACTGGGAGGGCGGCGCGGAGCCCTACTGGGGCCGCGGGCCTCTGCCCCCGCACCACCACCACCACCATGTAAGTGCACGCACTAACCGGACTTACATACTATTCAAGGAAGGCGATAATGTACATCATGTTATTGTACACACTGTTATTACGATGCCAGTTCAGCCACATGCACACTGGAGCAATTCAAACATGATCATTTACTTTTTTGTTCTGGCACTGGATACTTAAACCTTGTCCTTGATACTTTATAGGGCGGATCCGACTTGGATAGGTTAGGTTATGTTAGAACATTTACGCACAAGGCGAGCGAGCAGAGCGAGCGTGCCGTGGTAGCGGCCGCCGCAGTGCCTAGAATGTTTTTTTCCCAATAACCTCAAAGGGGCTGCCTGTTTAGTACAATTATTCATCGCTAGATAAAAATAATAATAATCGAAATATTAATCTGCGACAGTGTACATAGGCCTTTACAATTTTCCAGTGGAAAAAAAGTGGCATCGTTATAACAGTGCATACATTAACTGGCCGTACATTACCCGGACTCCTATTGAACCACTACTAACACTAACGACGTAGTTACGCGAAAAGGATCCAATCAGATTCCGAATACCCATGGTTTTGACTTGACTGTCACCGAACGTGCAATGGATTCCATTTGTTTCCGAATAGTTGTTCTGGCTCGGTCTCTGACTGCACCTTAACGCGTCTTGAACGCATTCTCATCGAAAGCTTCTCATGTAAACGTCATTATCAATTTTTCGCCAGCTCATTTCAGCGGGTAGATGTATCATTTTCAATCTTTGATAGGAACAATGATAGAAGCAAAGAAAGGAAGGAATTTTACGTGATAACTATTATTTGGCGGTTTTAAAAAGCAAAATGAGAAGACAAGTTAACATGCTACATTGCCTAAATGTAAGCTTGCAGTTTAAAAATAGCTAAAAATATATTTTTGGTGAAGGATCCCTTTTCTCCAAGCAAAAATGATCCAGTTCAATTGATGAATTATGATTGGATTTCATTTCGTCATTAACTACGCCTAGTTATAAATTAACAGGGGAAAATAATTACGCATTTGGGTGAATTGTGCACTGTCCTCCTAGTAACTTAGTTTTAGCAATTATTTTTCTAATTATTTAGGAAATTAACACTCATTAGTTATAGACAAGATTAGAATTAGGCTGGGGCTGAAAATCTAAAATATAAAAACCAAGGTTTTATTGTATTAATTATAATTGTATCTATAGCATCTAATGAATAGAACTTTAGCTATATAAGGTTAGTGTCATATCATTGTAACATAGCCTAGCTGAACTGTCAAAGACTGCGACAAGTATTAGGCCTGCAACGCACTAAGCGGCTGGTCGCGAAGCGGTGTGCCGTAGCGGCTAATAAAAATTAAAACAATAAAACAACATTATATCAACGCCCTGACTTGCAGTCAGTTTCATGTAAAAATCGAGTCGCAACGGCACACCGCATCCGCCGCTAGTGGTTTAAAGCTTTGGTCTCGCGATTGTAACGCACAACGCTGCGGTATACGCCTTGACGCAGCGTCACACGATTGCACTTCGCCGCTGACACAAACTGCGACGGAACAAGAGACCATTCTAGACGTTTTTCATAAGATTATGTGTCCGCCGCCGCATGCTGCATACCGCAGCGTTGTGCGTTACGATCGCGAGACCAAAGCTTTAGGCTGTTAAAGATCGAGGCGTAAGTTTACGTTAAGTTTCGTCATTTTGTATCATCAAACTTAAAAGTGCCGTTAGATGTGATGAAGGTGTACTAACATGCATAATGTATTGTTGTATAGGGAGGCATGGGCATGGGTATGGGCATGGGGTTCGGGCCGGTGGGGCGGCGGCCGGAGACGTCGGACGACCGCCACGTGCTGGCCAAGCACGCCGACATCTACCCCACGGAGGCGCAGATACAGGACATCCAGCGCGCCGTCTCGCATACTGAGAAGGCGCTCAAGGCGCTCTCCGACGCGTTCACTGAAGCCGCCAGGCCTAAGGTAACATTCTATTATCCAAATATAAAACAAATACTTAAGTTAAGGCCTGCGGACACCTAGTTCGCTGGCGGTAGCGATCAGTGAAAACTGACAAATTTGACAGCGTTTCACTGATTGCCGACGCCAGCGGCCTAGGTTTGCGCAAGCCATTAGAGCCAGTTCCCTCGATTATAGGCAAGTCTTTTTGAAATAAAAGCTAGTTAAATCGAGTTGCACCCAAACTTAGAACATGCATTAAACTTTGGCTTAGTTCTTATCTTTTTCTCGTGGTGTGTGGTATGCAGTTTCCACAAACTCTTGTGCCCCCCACTATCATCAGTGCGTGTATACCTAATCCAACGGAAAGCGAAAGATTAGCTGAGTGACTCAAGCACGTCACATATTACAGGACTAATTTTGATGGAAGACATTTTGGACACAAGTTCATAGTTCGTGATTTCTTTCGAGGTTTCTTAAATTCTATTGTAGAATTAAAAAAATAAATAAATAAATAAATAAATATTATAGACAATCCACACAACACTATCTAGCCCCAAACTAAGCAGAGCTTGTACTATGGGAACCATAATAGCTGATATTATACTTATATAATTTTTTTTTGTAAATACATACTTAGAATACAATATAACACCCAGACATAGAACAAACATCTGTGTTCACCACACAAATATTTGTTCTCGGTGGGGATCGAACCCACGACCTACGGCTCAGAAGGCAGAGCTACTACCAACTGAGCTGAGAGGCCAGTCAGAAATTAGGAAGTAATTCATTATTCAATTTCGATAAATTGCAAATAAAAATCACGATCTTTGCAGCCCAGTTGGTAGTAGGTCTGCCTTCTGCCCCTGGGTTCAATCCGCAATATTTATTATTTATAATTGGTGCACAGGGAAGCAAGGCTATCAAGATAGAAGACCACAAGCATGACAAACCTGAAGGCAAGGAAGACGGTCGCGACAATCAACTGTGAGTATATGTACATTTTGCCCTTCAAATAACTCATTGCAACATGATTTCTGTCGTTGGTAGTTCCATTTCTTGTTTTTTTTTTGCACTTGTTATTAATTGCATTGTGTACAGGGGTGGTAACGCTTGGCGGTCCTTTAAAGTAGAAGGCATTAAGAAACGCGCGAAAATGGAAGATAGGAAAGCGTCGTGAGTGACTCTTCATTCACCGTTTACTGTAGCTAGTGTAGTTATTACCGAGTAGAGTAGTTATTAGCAGTTTTGTATACAGGGTTATTCATTATTAGCTACACAAACTGACAGGGCCCAATTTTTGGGAGAATATTTTGTTTGGCCGAATCAATTTAATTCCTAAACTGATTTAAGTTTTTGTATCAAAAATTTATTTTTATTAATTTCTTTACGGCTATTGCATAATTATTGCCATGGAGAATAGGACGATGACCCACCCAGGCGGTGACTGAACGCAGAGTGTCACTCACGGCGCGCGGGCGCGGATCAAAGGTCAAAAAAGGTCAGGTGCCAATGATTTCAAAGGATATTCTTGATCGATTTTCTCGGGATTTTCATAACAAAACTTTAAAAAAACATTTTATAAATATTTTTTATTTTATTTGTTGAACTTAATTCCTGAGTATTTGCAACTAATAATGAATAACCCTGTATAGATGATTGTGTTTGTAGTGATAATGCACTCTTTTATGTCCTGTATTGAGATTGATAGCTTTGTTGATGGATTGATAATTTTGATATAATGTTAGCCTTCTGCCGCCAAGCAGTATTGCTTGATTACCTTAAAACTAGACTTAACAGGATTCGCAATACTGTCTAAAAAAACTAGAAACCTGTAGTAGAGAGTAGTTTAATGAATGCCTCAAACATATTATGCTATTAGAACACTTAATTTACCCATATTTAGTGGGAATTACGTGCTTTTTGTAATGTTCCCAATCGCCGTAATAATATTGATAAACAAAAAGATAGCCAATGACAGACGGTAGATTCGCCAAGATTTGCCGGCCGTATTGTAGCAGTAGTTAAATGTACTATTCAACCAAGCTGAGTTTGCACCTCGCGTCCATCATTACGTCGCTTAGGTAGGGTACTTTAAAACAGTTAACAAATGTTTATTAAATGTATTTTTTGTTTTTAACGTTATATTATACATTAAAATATACACAAAAAATGGGATAACTAAGAAGAATCACTACTTTTTATTGGCTCGATGCCTGAAATTTTTCTTTCGCTCATACAGTTGTCGGAAACATCCCTTGTAATCAATTAATTATATCAGTGGTAACAACGAAACTTCAACAAAAAACCTATCCTTAAACTCAACGGATAGGAAGACAATACCCCCGGATGACGCGTGTCGGCGACAAACGGGGAAGCGGACGGGGCGCCGCATTCCAACGAGGTGCAAGCTTAGCTTGGTGGCGTTATAGTGATTATATAGTGACCTGCGTGCTGCGACTGATAGTTATCGATGTCAGGTTCTCGTTCATGGGCGAGGGCGAGGCGCCGGTGGGCGGCGGCACGGGCGGCGCGCGCGTGCTGAAGGGCGTGATGCGCGTGGGGCTGCTCGCCAAGGGCCTGCTGCTGAAGGGCGACCGCGCCGTGCGCCTCGTGGTGCTGTGCCACGACCGCCCCACCGCCACGCTGCTGAAGCGCGTCGCGGCCGACCTGCCGCTGCATCTGCTCAACGTCAAGGTACTATCAACAACATTTCTGCCTAACCAATTTTGAAACAGATTTGCTTGCAAGTGCTTTATCTAACTGACTCCGCCTATTTCTCTGTTCACTAGTTTTGACCAATGGTAGACGTAAACATCTGTTACCCTGAGTAAAAGCCATCTGTTTTATGACATTTACACTTCCAAAGACTGGTTAAAATCTGGTCACAAGCAAATCACAACGGGATATCGGTGACTAGCGTCACAGAAAATGTATAAAACCACCCTAAGGTGGTAAGATAGAACTTTTGGTGATATTACGCACTCACACATACACCCACCCTGACGACAACTGTACGCTATTTGGCAAATTCATCATTTGCACTTGGTGTGCGGACTAATTTTCGCAAGTAGACCTCTAGTGGGCCCATTTTGTGTGACACTTGACGCGTGATGTTCGAACTTTTTAGAGTACTGGCATTGGAAACTCGACTTTAGGTGCACTATTAACAAGTTATTTTTGTAATAAAAAGTCTAATGGTTATTCCTGAATGAATGTATGAATTTGTAACTACAAGCCCAAGCCTTATTGGTTTTGGTAACCACGGTGGTTATCTTTTCAAATTGTCCGAATAGAAATAAAATGTATGAGTTGTGTGCGGTGTCAGGGCAACGAGGATGTGAAGTACAAGGTGGAGTGCCTGCTGGCGGAGGGCGCCGTGCAGGTGACGGACGGCGCCGTCAGCGTGCTGGTCAGCCTCACGTCCGCCGTCATGCGCGAGCCCGCAGGTCAGTGCCCCCGCCTCGCCCCACCCGCGCCCACCCACATGTCACGATATCGACCCAATTTCACTTACCATGCTCCTCTCGTAACCTCACTGATCCGCCGCAGCCCTGATACACAGGCCCGTAACTTATCCGAGATCAAGCCCTGAGACTAGATGAAATTGGAAGTCGAGATCGAATGTACCGCACGCCCACTGGAAATGAATTGTAAGAACAAACTATCTATTCTACTGTTGTGTATAATATGTTTCCGTATTTGATCTATCCGAATTTACCTATTTAAAATATGAAATGTGCAAAAAAAAGATAATTTGTTCAATGACAGCCCGGCGCTAGTCGCCGGGCGCTGTGTTCGATGCTTATTTTTAGGTGTTAGCATAAGCCGGCGCGTGCGGGAAGAAAAGGATTTTTGATCATCTCCCGAGATATCACTCGGGCTTTGCTTCGCAGTGGTATATCGTTCTACTGAAACGGAGCAAACATTCTACCCGATTGCTTTCGAGTCTCACTGCTCGTAATCATATTGCTATCTATTTATTATAATTCAATTTCCACCGAACTACTAGGTAATATCTTGTATTAGGTAATTGACTTGAAAGAAAGTATCCCTTCCCCATTCGACCGTTATGTCGGGGTGCGACCGGTTCCCTGGAACGCATCGGTTGCACCGCGACCCAATAACGTCGCTCCCCGTAGCGCAGGGTCACGCTAACACGATTGTTTGCCCCGTTTTCGTCGAGTACGTGATGGTCAAACACCCTTTGTGTTGTTGTCGCTAGACGGCGGCGACACTAAGCGCGACGACAAGGACGTGCTCCCACGACAGAAGTGTTTGGACGCGTTGGCCGCCCTTCGGCACGCCAAGTGGTTCCAGGTACTACATTATACTATGTACTTATACAAACGTGTGCGCACTCCACATTATACATTCTATTATGTGTACATGCTCTGATTGTACCTAACTATATATTACAATACTAACCTAGCTTCAATCGTTCTAGATAGAATCTAATTTACTTACCCCCTAGAGGGAGTGCGCACGTTATGAATTAGTCACATGTTTGTTTTATTTCTCACTATTCTCACTATCAAATTAGCTTTTTTATTTCAAACATTGCAAAGAGATTCCCGTAAACATAACATGTAAACATGTGGCTACAAGTGCTCGTTAGATCTAATGAGCTGCGTTTCCCTGCACTTGTGAGCCGTTTTTCGGGAACGATGATGACGGAAACGCAGTTTTTAAGTGTGAGACTTAATCTTCCATATTTATTGCTCCGGGTCCTTGCATTGCATAGTTTAAAAGTAAATAAAAAGTGAAGAGTGGAGCAATAAATAGGGGTCGCCGCGCCGTCTGCCTCCCAGGGGGGCGGCGCGGGCCGAGCTCGGCGTGACGTCACTCGTGTGTGCAGGCTAGGGCTGCCAGCCTGCAGTCGTGCGTCATCATCATCCGCATCATGCGCGACCTGTGCCGCCGCATTCCCAACTGGACGCCTCTCAACCCTTACGTGAGTAGCACACACACCTCACCTATGTTATGTTATCAGTGTTTGTAATGATTCGGTACGGTATACAGTGGAGTTGTTGCGTGCGCAGGCGATGGAGCTGCTGATATCGGGCGTGATGCACTCGGCGGGCTGCCTGCTGTCCCCGGGCGAGGCGCTGCGCCGCACCATGGAGGCGGTGGCGGGCGGCCTGCTGCTGGAGCTCGGCCCCGGCCTGCGGGACCCCTGCGAGAAGGAACTCGTCGTCAGTACAGTACCTCACCCCACCCCGCCCCACCCCGCACCCCGCACCTTACAAAGAGTACTAGAGACTACTACAAAATAGTAAGGTATCTTACTATTTTGTAGTAGTCTCTAGTACTCTTTGTGAAGGACTCGTCCGGAGAAGTACTACCACCATTCCTATTTCTGCCGTGAAGCAGCATTGCTGTGTAGCAACATTGCTGTGTTTCGGTTTGAAGGGTGTGGGTGCCGGTGAAATGACTGGCACGTGAGGCTGAACATCTGTATGCCTCAAGTTGAAGGACGCAGGGAAGATCGTAGGGCACGTTCCTGACGTGCGTGACTTACGATGCAATGCTTTGTTATAGGCGATGGTTACCACTTAACATCAGGTGGGCTTGGCTTGTTCCACCAGCAAGTTGTATAAAAAAAACTAGAAATAGTATTTTATCTACACCAAAGAAACACCCCATGAGCTCATACCATTACAAGACAGTTTTGACGATCGGTTTATCCTTAACTTATTTTCCAGCTACTGTGCTAGTACAAACTATGTCACTTAGAGTGACTAACTCATTCGAACTCAAATTTGTCATGCATAAGTGTAATGCGTTAATGTTTCTTTCAGGATGCTCTGGGTAACATGGCCGCTCAGAAGCGTGAAGATCTGACTGCCTCTGCGCAACAGTTTCTGCGCCAGATAGCATTCAGGCAGATCCACAAGGTAAGATTCCCATTTAGCATGGATAAGCTGCATTCGGTCGGAAATTTATAGTTGACCCAAACAAGCAAAACTTAAGCATTTTGAGAATCTAATATCCAAGATAATTTCTGGCATTTGTGTTTCTCACGAAATCAAAGGAAATGGAGGAAAGGGAAAAAGGAATATTTAGCCTGCAGGTGACTAGACTACACTAAGATGTCTACAAAACCGTACTAAACTTATTTCTTTTGTTGCCAGGTGCTAGACATGGATCCGCTTCCAAAAATGAAGCACATTATGGTGGGCAACAGCAGCAGCGCGTGGAAGTATCCGCGCAAGCGCAGGCGCTCCAACGACCCCGAGGGCGACCAGCCCAATGGTAACCATCTACCTTCACTAACAACATAACGTAACTGCTGAATTCATAAGGCGATAAGTGTGAATTGATATTCATATATTCATATTCATTTATTCCAAAATAACAAAATACATTTGTGTGCGGAATTTAAACTAAAACTAAAATTTAAATTAAAAAATATTCACAATAACAAACCAATTAATAAATACATCCATTACAAGTTTCTAGTAGCTAACAGGTGATATACTCGTAATATGCCTTAATACAATTAAAAGTTGTTTCATAACATTGTGTATGTCCTACTTAATTAAAATATGTCAAAAAGATAAGAAGTAACAGCAGAAATCCCAGTCGTAGCTACAATAATCCTATTTTGCAGAAAGCAGCATTATCTGCATTAGAGTTCATCTAGCGAATAGAGGCACTTATCTAGTAAGAAAGACTTAAGTTTATGTTTAAGCACTATTTTCTGGTAGACAACTGATTTTATTTCTAGTGGTAGTTTATTGAAAATGTTAACGGCCTGATATTTTGTGCAATGCTTAATTATGTTTAGTTTAGGAGTAATTTTATTTTTTAAGTTTTTTGTTCTGCTTTGTGTCCTTATAGCATTTTCTTCAGGCGTCTCAAATTCATGTACGTATTTGGATAAAAAGCTCATAAGGACTTGGACGTACAGACTCGGTACGGTTAAGATACCTAGTTTCTTAAAATGTTCCTTACAAGACTCTCTTTGTGAGATCCTTACAATTGTTCGAATACTTCTCTTTTGCAGTATAAAAGCTTTTTCAATATTGTACTTATAGCTATTACCCCAAAATTGTATACTGTACCTCAATTTTGATTCAACCAGTGCGTAATATACTAATTTAAGCTGTTCAATATTGATCTCATCACGTAGAGTCCTTAATGCATAACAGGCCGACGCGATTGAGTTTTCTATAGAGACTAATTCATCTTTCCAATTTAATAGAGAGTCAATGTGTACACCCAAAAATTTTACTGAGCTGACACTATCGACTCGTTCATTGTCTATCATAATGTCAATACGTTCTTTGCTTTTAGCAGTGGATTGAAACAGCATGGCGTTCGTTTTTCTCACATTGACAACTAGCTTATTAGCAGAAAACCAGTGTTGAAAAAAAACCCAATGTTTTTTCCACTTTGGCAGTACTAAAGGACGATAGTTTTTCGATTCATTTCTAGCTCCCTTCTTGTAAACGGGAACAATTTTTGCTATTTTTAGCTGGTCAGGAAAGATCCCCTCATCAAAACATTTATTAAAAAAATATACCAAAGGTCCCGATAATACTTTCACGTGATCTTTGATTACAGATATTGGCACTTCATCATGCCCACATGACTTTTTATTTTTCATAGCTGTAACCGTCTTTTCTATTTCTACTTTGTTTGTATGAGGTAAATTGTTCATTTCACTATCTATATTTACTGTGCTAGCACGCAATAATGTGATGGCTTCAGCAACGCCCCCAATCTGTGATCGGTTATTATAGTCAAACTGCTCAGCGAAAATGTTTGAAGTTTCCATGGGGTCATCCACGTGTCTATTATTATATTTAAGAGTAATTTTTTTAGGTTCTACAATCTTTGATCTGTGTGTATGTTTGTTAATTATTTTCCAAATTTCCTTAATTGAATTTTTTGCTTGAAATATCTGCTCCTCGATAGCCATTTTCTTTGCTTTTCTTATAACTTTTCGGTATAGACTAATGTATTTATTGCGATACGCCAGTACGCTTAAATTAGTGAGGTTATTTGACGAGCATAGAAAACGTTTCATTTTACTAGCCACTTTTATACCCTTCGTAGTCCATTGAATACCAGTATGAGATTTTAGCTTTATTTTCTTATCTACAATCAAGAAGCTGTCTTTAAAGATTTCGTTGAAGGATCTTAAAAAAGTGTTTATGTCCATATCGTACCAATTATGCTCAAGAACTCGTAACCCAAAAGCATCATTACATTTTTTACTATAGACTCTTTGTTTTATCTGAATGTGATAGCAGGGTTCTCAAAGATTTGCACATGATGAGACTTGATGACGAGTCGTAGAGGCCGCTATTGCCGCGCGGTGCGTCCCCACGCGTCGAGTTATTCCACGCTCTGTGACGCGCCGCGCGCCTGGCGACTCAATGACGATACGGCACTCTGATCCCACTCTATCAGAGTATTTTGTGTACATGCTGAATAAATGTTTATTCCAAGTAATTTGTTAACAGGAGAGGGGAAAGTGATCAAGAAAGAAGAAAAAATGGATGCTTCTGAGAACGCGGGAGTCAAGAAGTAATCTCTGAACCATAGGAAAATCCCTAACAACCTCTGACTACTTGCAAAGCCGGTTTTTTCACACCATACAAAATGGTATTCTTATGATGTGCAAAATGCAAGTAGGTTCATTATACACATTTATAATCTGATTATATTTTCTTAAGCTAGGTGTTACCTACTTGAATACACAAATTTATTTTCGGTCACAGTAAAACTTTCTACTAACACACGGTGATGATCTGTCCAATACGTTACGCGATAGGTAGTCCCGCGACTAATTGTAGTGTGTAACTAGTTAGTGTAGGATCTAATATGAATATAGTAATTATGATAGTGAGTACGACAGGGATGTAGCGCCCCATTTGGGTTAGTGAAATCACTATGAGTTGACATTATAGCAAGATGTAGGTAGATGTCGGCTTTGAACAGCGACTGTTCGTTGATTCATTTGATCGCGCGGACCTATTCCGCGTGCTGATAGGCTAGTTGCGATAGAGCCGAGTATCAGTTAGGCAACAGTATTTGACTTAGTTTGTTTATGTTGTTCCTCGCGCGCTAACGTTTAACGCGTTTACCCGTGTCGAGCAAGTGAATTTATATTAACTTAGTTGTAAGATGTATATATTTTATTCATTTATTTACTAACGGATATTGTATTTTGTTTCATTCACTGTTATTCCACGATTGTAAATTCTAAAATTAAGTCTGGATTTCTAGATACAGTTGATTATTTATTGGCTCTGGCGCGTTGAAAATCTAGCGTTTTCGAGTATTGCAAAAGCACACAATCACGATAGATTGCTCTCAGAGGATAAGTTGGTTGTCACCTAGTCGGCGACAAGTAGCTTTCCCTTCCGACGAACCACGCGAACAAACCTGGCCAGAACTAAATGTAAATCAAGATTTCAATCGTTTAACTGCGCTGCTCGCGTTGTCCGTCATTCAGCAAAAAAAACAAGAAATGAATTTATGTTTAGGTCTTTGTGACAAACCTTTAGATAGTTTTGTAAAAAATCTAATTCCGGTTTACCATTATGTAAACACTATTTATCTATCTTACTTCCTTTTGTATGTAGATATTCTTTGAAAACTGTACTGTGAGAGTATGTCAATAAAAAATGACGAAATGAATGCAATGTGTTTATTTTTTAAAGCAACAGTCCATTGAAACAATAAAATAAACTCTTACAAACAGCAGGGCGGTATAGTAGGATGAGTGTTCTGTTTTGTGAATGCGGGGGTTTTCAGAATTTGTGGCCGTCTATTTCGCACAGTGGCGCGGGGTGTGGTATCGGTACGGGGAGTGGAATTCGACCGGAGAGCCAATCTGCGCTATGCACGCCCGCCCTTAGCCGCTAGCCCCCCTTCAGGTACCTTTTAATTTTGACTTCCGCCCAATAACGGTCAGCGCTAAAGTTACGTGCCTCTTAAGCAAAGCGTGTTTGCTGCTCTGTGGTTATACCAGATCTGAACGAGGTGACCATTTAGTTTGGTTTTATTGAGACATTCTGTGAATAGGTAAGTAAGGCTTTCACCAGCTGTAACAGGGGGTCGGTCGATCTTACAGATCCGAGTGTTCAGACCATTGGCTCGCGACCGTAGGAACATGATGACATTTGCACCTAAAGCCTAGAACGAATACTTAAATCTCTCCTAGGAAATTATGGCACTTGTGAAATGCTCTCTGCAGGGCGTCCCACGGATATGCCTCATAGAGGGAAAGTACCTTAGTAGATGGAACATTTTACTGAAAGAAGACATTATTTGAATATATAAATGTAGTTTAAAAAAAATATACGCTTTATATAGAAACCAAACTAAAAAATAGAAAATTAATTTGAATTAAGAAGTGTAAAGAAAATAAAAATAATTTTAAAATAAGCGTGGGGTGCATGGGAGTTATAAAGGTCATTAGTTATATTTCGATGACAGATATGAGAAAGACCCCACGCTTTTTTTTAATAAAACATTTTTTTCTTATTTACGCTACTTAATTCAAATTTTCAAAATTCTAGTTAGGCATGCATAATTTGTTTAGCCTCGACGGAACCCTAATCGAAACAGCGATGTAGCTTCACGGCAGAAATAAGTATGGTGTTAGAACTTCCCCAGAGGAGCCTTCACAAAGAGCTCGCCTGACTTTGAGTAGTAAGGAGTCAGCGCTGCGCTGTGTGTATGCGCACGTATAAAATGCCTTCCTAGTAGGATACGTAGGTATGTTACAAATAAAAGAAATGGTTTTGGCAGTTTGTATATATTTTAACTATTACAGAATATTTTCTTTACAATATATTTTTTGTACAACGATGAAGACAAAATCCGCATGTGTGTTCAATAAAATAAAATGAAACACAAATTAAAAAAGTTGTCATAAAGTGACAAAAATATTTTTATAAAACAACGTTAGCTAGCAGCGGTGAAACATTATATTTAGTTTGAATATACATCTAATTACATTATATAACATTTTAAGGCGATTACTGACAATAACGTCATGCGTCATAACAATGAAGTTATTCACATTATCGCATTTTATGCATTTTATTTATTGAACATCTGAATTTAGTAGGTAGAATACAAAGATGAAATGTCACAACCTGTGTTCATTTCAGTCGGAAGCGAGAAGCGCACTAAGCGTTACCTGTAAGCTAGCTAGAACGCCGGGAAAGTTGATCAAAATACAAGCACAGACTAGGAGAAAATCATCGCCATCTAAAGAACATTGAATACAAGATGCCTTGCCTGGCTTCATCCTACTCCACAACACCTCCCTAAAGCCTCCTCCCCACAGCAACGATCAGATATGTGCGTGTCACGGCGACAAGTATTAATAAAACTTCACAACTGGTAAGAGGCTATTACATACTCGCATAGGATCGTTATATGTAGTAACACAGTGGTAGAAAATACTTTATAATTTAGTTAAACTGCCAATCAAATCAATTAACGCCCTTCATAACCACTGTGCTACCGAACATTGCAAGACATTGTTTTCTGAAGGGATAGCAACACTCTACTTCTGCTGGTTTCATTCAGAAATGTTGTTGTTATCCATTCAAAAAAGAATTTACAGATTAAAACAACTTATACAAATAATAATATCGAATTTATGTAATTGTTTAACAAAATATGTTTGTGGGCTATTCATTTAAAATGGATACTTACAAAATATTAAGTGTAAATGATTGTATGGTACAAGCTCTTTAAATATTTTGATTTCACAAAACTGTGTGGTTGTACTGTTGATAAATTATTGCATAATATTGTCTTTTTATCTTACATGGGAGGTTGGTATTCATTTAAATAAAATCAGAAGGCACACATTTGTTTTTAAAACAGTTACTTACCAACTCCCAATCTTTATACAGAAAGGTTTAGTTAAGACAAACGAAATCTACTAATAAAATATAGAATTTAAATGATTTTTGGAAAAAAATGACGTCAGCTAAGGTGCCTTCTATGTAATTTGCTAAAATATATAAATAATATAAGAACACGCCCACTATTAGGACTATGGTACATAGACTGGGCCGGGCTGGTGGGCGCCCGCTCTCTAATCTGACTTGAATTTAAGTCAACGTAAAATGATTTTTTAGTTTTTACAGATTTTTTTGTATATTTTTTTTTATTTTTGGGTTTTTTTATTTTTTTTGGTCTTTTTTGTATATTTTGTTGTGTCACTTTTTTATAACTTTTTCAAAAATTAAATCGTTTTTGAGACACCTTTGTTATCATTAACATTATTCTAATCAGTTTTCTTATAAATAACACGTTTTTAAAAATTATTTATTGTACTTTATTAATTCAGCGCGTCGACGTGCCTCTTATGTAAAATCGTTATAAAACTTATACATAATACATAACGCTATATAAAATTGCCAGGCATTGTTTTATATAGAAACAAAAGTGATGTATTGTGTGCTTCACAGGCAGTGGCCCGCGGCGGGGCTGGTAACAACATTACTAACATTCTCTAATAAAATTATATTAAACTTAACGATTCTGAGTGTAATCTAGCGGCTAGTTAACAAAACTTACGAAATAACATCGTACTGGCATCTGTGGAAACATATCGGAGTGACGCCACTCGAACAAACTAAACAAACTGTGTATATGTACGTTACGACTAAGTACTGATCGACTAGGGTAGGTACATTAACTAGCATAATTTTCTCCATATTTAGCGAAATGTAAGCAGTATTTGTGATACGGATGCCGCGGAACGAGCGGTGTAGAATAGAAAGCGTCGCTGCATAGCAGTTACAAGCTCCAAAAACTTTTGCAAACAAAAATTCATGCTATTTCATGCTACGGGATAAAACAATAATAAAATAAAAGAATCTCGACTTCATTCTAGTTCATCAAGTTAATATTTAACATGGTGATAATAACGTTAATATATCTGTACTTATTTCAACTTTTTCATGCATCTACAATTTACTTTTAGTCAGTCGAGGAATATACTGGATAATTTTTCCTATATTTAGAAATTGGCATCTCCTTTAGACTACAATAATTTCTTGCGTAATAGCAAGTATATTTAACAATATTGTATGTTTATAGATATGCATAGTAAATTTCGAATAATTATAAGGCATAACTCTTACCTACTTACTGACTTATTGCTTTCTGACAATATCACTAGCACTTTAAACCATATTCCAACAAACGGAACATGGCTACATAAATCTATTAGTTTATATTTAATAAATAATTATAATTTATAAGGCTATAAGGCGCAGTGATTAATTTACGAGGAATATAAGGTTGTGATAAACTTGTGGAAACCAGTGAACAACGAGGCGAGGTCATCAAAGTTGTATTTATGATGGAGGGAATATCGCTGTTATTCTGGTGACCAAAAGGATCATTATCCGTAAGCTGTTTCTAAACGTTCGAGTTCTCTCTCTCCTCTGCACACTGACAGTCACAATAATATTGCGAGTATGAGATCTGACAGTTCAGTTAGCAGCAGTGCGGAGGCAACGCAACTATGAGCACCATTCGGAAGCATACGGTAACATTGTCAAGAAAATACACTGAAACTTGCTGACACATTAAATCTCAAATATCACATTATCATCACGCGCAGCCAGCAACAATAGCAGCCGCATACGACTTCAGGTAGGTACTTACATTTAAGATAGTTCACTTTTGTTGCCGGCTGTACATTTAAATAAGTTTCAGTACATAACTTTTAATATAATTTGATACTCTGTGAACTATTTATTATTTGAGCCGCAAAATTTGCATATTTCGAGCAACAACACTAAATTTAGCACCACATCGCGTTACCGCGTCCGGCCTGGCATATGGCACACCTCGCGCCGCCAAGCATTACTCCATTACTATCAACTTTTTCTATATCGTATGTTTTTTTTTTGTCATTTACTCTTTACTCCTCACAAAAATACTATTTACAAAAACGAACACGACATTAAAACGAATATTTATGTTTTTTTCATTTCCTAATATTTACATTAAATAACTTACAAACCAACAATAAATATATTAAAAACGAACGGACGCTTTTTTTGTGAGGCAGCGTTGTTTGATCGCGACGTAGCCGCGGGCTCACGGGCCAGGAGCCAGGAGCCAGGGTGCCGATGGGAGCGGGGTCGACGACCTCGCCGCGACTACTCGTCATCACTGCACTGGCGCAGTGTAACGTCCCCTAACTTTAGTTAGTTCGATGATCGCTATTCAGTCTTGTGTCGGCTGCGGACGCGCCGCGCTGCCGGCGAAGGTGCTAGCTCACCATCTGTACGAAGCTGGGTCGGACGGCAAAGGACGTCTCTCCACCGATACCTACATATTCACCCGGAGCGACCTTGTACTATATTTAAGTGTAGTATTTGGTTTATATTTGGTTAGAGGTCGCTCCGTTGCTTATTTAATCGGCGGAGATGTGGCCGAGCGCTCGCTGCGAGTAGCTGGCTAGCCGCATGGTTTGCGACGCAGCGAGCGCGCGGAACCAACGCTCCGCTGGACGGCGAAGGCTCGTCCGCGCCAGCTTTCTAATAATTATATTTCTTACAAAAGAAACATCACTACAAAACGACGATCTCCGACACCGGGCTCGTGCCGTGATAAACTCATTCAAAAACCGACCGGCGACCGATACACAACTAATTAAAACAATAACTAGACAATATGGCACTATGGAATGTAAACATATAATTTTCATAGTGGCATTTGTTCTATCCTATCAATGGTATAAATATATAATCTGTGCAATAAATAAACATCTGGCAGCCTCTGTCGCTCGTCCGGTCCGGTTCCGGTCCGGCGCCGGAACGTAAGGCCACTTGGCAGCGCCTCGCGAGCGCTATGTACAACCTGCACTGTTGACTTTACATCTTCTACCGACGACGGATCACTGGGATATTGCAACAATACATACATTACATTCAACGGGGATTTTGTAAAAGCTTAAGGTTCCATCGTGCGACCATCATAACCTTCAGATCTGACGTCACCCACGTGAATTAGCGTGAGCAAAAATAATCCACGTTTTCCGGTTTTCTGTACAATAAAACTTGTACGAAAATGGAAAACTGAACTCAGGTCTTTAAAAACCGCAAAAGTACGCTAGATTTCATGAAGACCTATTTCACCAGTCTTCAAGCTCATACCTATTAATGGAAAGGTTCTTAAACTGTAGGCATAACATCAGATTCATCCAGCTTATTTCACCAGTCTTCAAGCTCATACCTATTAATGGAAAGGTTCTTAAACTGTAGGCATAACATCAGATTTATCCAGCTAAGACTTCAACCTCAGATCCGAAACACTCATCTACAGGAACCGTGACTCGTGGATTTCTCAACGAAAAACCCGGATTCCCCGATCGCCCTACAACCCAGGATCGCACATCGATATCGCAATCCCATCAACCCAGTGGTCGGTATCGCAAAGTCGTCAGTGCCGAAGGGCAAGTCTCACTTCATTTACAACATGTCGTCTACCAAATGTTATTTTCGTTTCGTCTATTTCTCTCTCTATTGTATGGAGAAAAGACGAGACAGCAAAAATACGTTCATTTACAACATTTCGTCTAAGAACTGTTGTTTTCGTTTCGCCTATTTCTCTCCATTGTATGGAGAAAAGATGATACATAGAAAACACGTTACGTAGAAACGCTCGAAACGAGTTATTGTCTCATTTCGACACAAAAACCAACATTTGGTAGTCGAAATGTAAATGCAGTGAGACTTGCCCTTCTGTGCTAGAGTAGAGTATAGTAGAGGATAGTATGATATATACAGAGCGTAGCGGCGCCGGCGGGCGTGTATCAGGTGTCTGGCGGGGAGGGGGTGGAGGGTGTGGAGGGGGCGGGGCACGGCCAGGCGGCCTGCAGGCGCAGCGCGGGCGCGAGCGCGGCGGCCGACGCGCGGAAGGTAGACACGATGCGGTCGAAGGTGTCGGGGTCGTACACGGAGCGCGCTGTGTTCGTCAGGTCGAACGGCTCTGCAATCACAAACAGACTATGTTGAGGATATTGAAAGGCAATAATAAACTAGGACTCCAACTAAACTAGAGTGTGGGCCGGTGAAATTACTAGCACGTAAGTTTGAACATCTGTATGCCTCAAGTCGATGGAGAAGTCTATCGTAGGGCATGTTCCTGCTTTGTTATAGGCGATGGTTACCACTTAACATCAGGTGGGCTTGTTCCATCAGCTAAATCTATAAAAAAAAAAGCTTTTCCGTATTCGTCATGTTCCGAATTCAATTTCCTCCAGATTCGTAAGTCAAAGCTCCAGGGGCCCCTGAGTTTGGCGCCCTGGAGCACTGCTTCATCTAACCCTCCTGTAACTACGCCACTGAAAGTACAATGTATTTCAATAATATTACTAAAATGACTGTTTGGTACAACTTTCAAATAAAATCAAGCCTTTTACATCGGATCAAATCGGATAACAGCGAGAAATAAGAGTTAAATGTACACACTCATCATCATCATCAGCCCGAAGAAGTCCAATGCTGGACATAAGCTTCCCCTATACATTTCCAGGAAGTACGTTCGTCTCCAGGATCTTAACGTGGGCGTTATTCCCCAAGTGTGTAGATGCAGTAAGAGGATGAGTCTCACCCTCGACACAGAGCAGCTTCCACTGATGCGGGTCGTTCTTGAGCGTGCGTGCGGCGCGGCACTCCGCCACCGGCACGCGCCCGCCCGCGCGGACCGACACCGCCATGCGGGAGTACCTGCACACAGGGACAATACTCCGTCAAGGCTGAGGATGTGGCAGACTATTTGCGCGCGAAGAGCTAATTCTGCCTCAAGGTCGGAAAATTAGAGCCACGCCACAGGGTCAACTGTGACTGTGTCAGGGCACCACTCGGTAGTGGTTTTGGCCCACAGGTCATCCGGCATGCGACAGACGTGGCCGGCCCAGTCCCATTTTAGTTGAGTGTTAAATATATATAATACTAGTGGCCGCCCGCGGCTTCGCTCGCCCGTTCGCATAACGCCCCGTTCCCGTTGCTTATTTCGGGATAAAAAGTAACCTATGTCCTTCTCCCGGTTCTAAGCTACCTCCCCACTAATTTTCTGTCAAAAGTTCAGCCGTTCTTGAGTTAAATTCAACATTAAAATGCAAATTGTCGTAATTTTCTCTAATATGAATTAGTTAAGTAGTTAAAATATTTAACTTCTAATTAGTTTATATTTTTCTTCCTGTGCCATGCTCAAAAAATATTAAACAACTAGATACGAGTGCCACTACCACAATAGTTTTTTGTGCCTATGCCAAAGTTGACAACCCTAGCGCGGCTGCCGGGTAGTGGGTACTCACGGGAAGTCGGCGTAGTATCGGAGCATGTTGAGGAAGAGTTCAGCGAGCGAGGCGCGGTTGTGTCCCCCCGCGCCCGCCGCCGCGCCCCCCGCGCCCCCCGCGCCCGCCACGCCGCGCGGCAGGATGGCCGGACTCGTGCCACCTGGAAATATACATTATACTGTATAACCATCCTCGACGGGTTGCACAAGCACAATTAAAACTCTTCAGATAAGTAGAAACATCTTTTAATCTATAAAACTTATACAATAATCATATCACGCTACTATCATCACGCAACAACTGTCTGTTTCCCCCCAAAACCCGTCTCAGATCCAGAGGCGGCTCGTGACAAAATTGTATGGGTGTTCACTTGAAAAGTCAAAGTCAAAGTTCCTAATTTATTTGCAGTAAATGTGGTACAAAAGGTATTAAACACACGCGTATATGTTTTCGTTTTTGTCGTACATTTTTGCGTAAGGTTAAGTTCAGGCCGTGGCGGTCCCTTTGCCTTCAATTCAAGCCGAATTTGTAACGTTTTTTCACAGTTTTTAATGAACTCCACATTATAATTGTCCATTTTAACACTCACTAGTAATAACTGATAAGTATAGTCTATTGCAACACGTTTTAGGCGATTATTAGTTAAAAAAACTTCCAAATTACATTCGCGCGCACGCATCTAAGTTGACTAGTGTTTGTTTATATCAGAGTGGCAACGTCGCGCGCAATCGCTGTCGTGCCACGCGGGTCGTGCGGGCGGGCGCGTAGGCTTGTTGAAAAAATATCGATACATCGATATATCGATATTATTTTTTCAATATATCGATATTTTTGAGCGATATTTAATAGTTCGATATATCGATGTATCGATATAAAATTCTAAGTATCGAAAAGGTATAAAAACCGATATTTTTTTCAGACCAATAAACATTTATAAGTTTTAAGATTTAAAAATCCCAAAAAGAAAATACTTTTTTTATACTAACATCTTTTAACAAATTATATTTTATGTATTTTTTGTTTTTGGTCGACTTGATTTGCTGTTTTATAGTTTGGTTTTTAAGTTGGCAACTCTGTTAGTCAATTTCAATTTCAACAGCACGAATATTCTCTGTCAAGTCAAATCATACCGATATATCGATATATCGATATTTTTTCATAAAAATATCAATATCGATATCGATATTTTCAAAAAACATCGATACGATATATATCGATACTTTATTGTATTTCCGACATCCCTACGGGCGCGCATGAGCGATAAAATAACCGGCAACGTCGCGTGAGCGGCGCTCCAAAGTTGGCTATTTTTTCATAGAAAATCTTTTGTTTCACGCGCAGGACTAAGGCGAAATTTCTCTTTCACTCCTGTTGGATTTCGTATTAGGCAATGTACTGAATCTTGTTTCATTGGAGCGCAATCGTGAGCGCTCCGCTTCGCGCGTTACCTATGACATGATGGTGTATGAGATGACGGGTATTTACAGTAGTTCTTTACGATAGGTTTTAATTATTAATATTATTAATGAAATTATGGAGTATAATTTTATTATAATTATTTATGGGAGGGAGTTCACTGCACCAGCGCTCCTTAGGGCGAGCCGCCTCTGCTCAGATCTGTCAACTCGTTGACATTATACTGTTCATGACAGATGACATATCGATAAGTAAGGTAATTCTACAGGTAACATGTTATCATAGAGCTCTCTACAACGTGAGTTTGAATTCATATGTTATCCCGAAAGGGGGATAAGCTACTCCTGAATGCCAACAGCATTAGTTCTATGACTTTTCTGAATCAGGACTTTTTCATTCAACAAATGGTGTGTAAAGTTTACGCCATGATTTTGCTTAAAAGCATGTTAGGCAACCCTATAACCAGCTGATTAGGTACTTGACCTCTGTTGAACTATGTCTTATTTGACACCCAAAATCTGCCATTGGCAAGTCAAAAAGCAATAAAAATGTATTACCGCCTCCTTTGAATCGTCATCCTAATTTTATAAAAATGGGGTCTGTTGGGTTCCGTATAATATTTTTCATGGAATTTATGTTCAAGTATTTATTTTGTTTATTTGTTGTATGATTCAGAACGAAGAGGATGTGATGCAATGCCTACACTCATTAAAAATTATTTTATTTACACATTGTAAAAAAACTAGTGGTAGGTACTTTCGTACCAAAACATATGTAAGACAAGTTTTATTTGTGTGATTGAGTGATAAACAACAAGTGCATTTTGCGACTACCTACTTTATGAAAATCTCCGACTTTGGCATTGCTTTAAGATATGATACGAGAAACTTAAATAAAGTACGTACAGAGTAGGTACCTATTTACTTTAATTTAATTCGAATCGAGAGCTTACGAAGTCATCATACACACGACTTACTTAACCCAATATTGGGTTAAGTAAGTATTTCATAATGTTTGTTTCGCCGTTTTTTATTTCAATGAAAACGGGACGGGACCCTAAAATTATTCGGCACTGTCAAACTTAGACAATTTGGTTAAATTGTCTAAGCTGTCAAAGGAAACCGAACTCGAAAATCTAAAAATAAACTTAGGCATTTCAGTTATTTTCAGTATTTCGTGGACTATTTCGTTGCGAGCGCATGTTGAAAAGTTAAACTCAGTGTACAAAAATCATTTAATTGTCGTAGGTATGGCCTACCTAAGTGCTTGTGAATAATGTGTGCAAAACCTACCTGTACCTAGTACTCGTAGTAGTACCTACCTATGTAGCTACCCGTCTTCAGAACAGAGTGCTTATACCATGGAAAGCCAGTAAATTGATATGTACCTAGTTTGTAAGTTTTATTACTACTTACCTATTTACCAAATTAGCGCCGGCCCCGCCCAAGATGTAGGGTTTTCACACAAAATATTTTGTCAATTGATTATTTTTTTTGTATGGAAGATTTAGATTTCGTATTTCACAGAAATGTTTTCATAGCTTGTGCAAAACCATGGTCCCTATCACCACCTTTCGGGATAACATACGAATTCAAACTCACGTTGTATACAGAGTGGATACGACAGATGGGCATTAAATTACACTACGTACACTATACGTGTTAAGTATTAAATCGATACGGTATAAAAATAAAAAGCTACAAAAATGAGATTTTTTTTGTTTCAAACAAACTAAATAGCTTACCGATCCGAGTAAAACGCAAACACCCTTGATAGAAAAACGCGCTCCGGCAAGCGCGCGACATGCCCAGGCAGGCGGCGCGGCGGCCGGGGCGATGACCTGGCGCGACGCGAGTGGAGGCCTGAGCCGCCTTTGAATTGGGTAGGTACGCTCACAACACTACTTTAACTAGTAGTACTTTTGTATAGTGCGGGCGTTTCTAGAGCAACTGCGGCTGTCACTAAACCTCTCTCTGTATGTTCGTAGAGCCAAAGATGCGTTTCCACGGCATTCGCCGTAAATAAAAATCATGTCAGTGTATTCTGACGCCGTGTAAGTTACACGAGGCATTGTTGAACACACAAAACCAAATTTTAATGACGTGTCTTCATCACATCACAATAAAAAACAGTCAATCACAATAAAAACACTAACACTAAATAATAATAATCCCAAGTTACGTATCCTGTCACAATAGAGAAAAGAAATACTGTCCTAAACTAAATACTGAAATACTGTCCTAAATTCGTAAAAATAAAAACGTAAGCTTCCGTGTTCCGGTAGGTAGGCACATCCGTTCCGAACGGTCAGCGGTCGCGAACTGAAGTTGAAAGTAGTTAGGTAGCAATAAGAAAGAACGCACTGACCTATGTCTATTTCTTTTACCCGCGGGATTTTTGCTATGTCATTGTCTCTCTCTATGTCACTCTCGTAGTGAAAATGCCTGTGTGTGTATTACTTGCGTCGGAGTGGCAAAAACGCTTCGTAGGTAGGTATAGGTAATCATCTGCTATGAAAAATACATCGTGTTCAAAAAATGAAAAAACTTGAAAAATTATTTGCGGCTAAACTACAGCTCCTAATTAAAAGATTTTTGGTACAGAGCTTGAAAATGGTGCCTAGTATATGCAGTTTATTTTTTGTCTCATCAGTCGTATCCACCCTGTATAAAGGCACGTTACAATAGGCCTGACGACTAATTTTCAAAATCTCTTCTATCATATTCAGAAGTATCTGTTATGTCTAAAATATATCATATTTCTGTAGAAAATTAAGGTTTTTGTGCAATAAAAGTACATTTAAATTGAAGTTTTCAAATTCACGCCCAAAACGCTCGCTGGTGTCATGGCGTCTGTTATTACGTCACGTTTATGTATATCAACAGTAAACATTGGTGCTTTTGTACTAAATCAGAATGACGTTTTCGAAAACGTGACGTAATTCGCTCTGACCGGTGTTTAAGCTATCATGGCGGATTGTTGTATTTTGTAGATTTATTTATCAAATAAATTGTCAATCTCGACATTATTATGAGTATAAATACATTTTTCAAAATCTTTGAATCCTTTTTCATTAGATCAGATAAATATTTTTGCGATACTTGATTACTGTCTTCATGCCTATACTATACTGTAGCCACTAAAGCCTGGTTTCCACTGCGAGCGGAACGGACCCATTAATGACTCATTTCTCATTTCTACTCTTTCTACACGCTCGGCTCTTTCCGTCCGACTATTTGTTGGTGGAAATACAAGTATGCAGTTTGCGTTTGCGAGTTCAACGGAGTCATTAATGGGTCCGTTCCGCTCGCAGTGGAAACCGGGCTTTACACTCCCTATTTAAAATTTACAAATACATCGACGAATTACTACACAAACCTTCTCTGTTCTGTTTTCTTTTACCTCCGGACTTCTAGACGCACGAATACAAAGCGTTTTGATTCCACTTTCATAGTACGAACTGCCAAGGAGTGGAACTCTCTACCGGCGTCAATATTTTCGGAACGTTTTAATTTAGGATTTTTTAAGACGAGAGTGAACAAGTGGATTATGGCTAAGCATGCTCCATCTTAGGCTGCATCCTTACTTTCCACCAGGTGTGATGGCAGACAAATGCTTAGCTATCTATATTAAACAAGAAAAAGTCGTGTCTGATTTTGACCGCTGAGGAATTCTGTCTAGGAACCAATCTCGAGTGCAGTAATGATCTCATGGTAAATATCCCATTATTTATTAAAAAATCGGTTGTCTGTAAAGTCGGTTTACTGACGATAGTTGAACGTGACAACGTCATACAGCTGTCCACGCGGACGCATCGCTCACTCAAGTAGGAGAGAGACAGATGTCGAACGCTGCCGAACGCGGAGGCCGTGCGTGCCTCTTTGTCGCTCGTTCCGCGCTCTCGCTTGCACTTCGAGCCTTAAAGGAACGCCTCAGAGCGAGGTAACGCCGCAAGAGTCATGTTTTTTCGTGCGTGCAGCCGGCTCTCAATAAGACGTTATCACGTCAAAAATAAAAGGAAGTGGTTCAATCAGCTTGCAAGATTTGATCCAAACAAACATACATAATAATAAGAGTAATACTGACATTGCAGGAAGTGTATGACCATGAGTGTGAGTGAGTAGGAGGACAGCGTTCTCTGTCGCGCGTCGTTGATGTTGTGCGCCTGCGCCCACAGCTTGGTGACCGCCACCAGCGGCCGCACGCGCCAGTCCACTGCAACGTATTATACATTTGTATCCACACCTTTATAGCGAACTACAATATGGCCACGCTCACTTTGGATGCAAATTATATCGTACGTCAACGCATGAACACTGTTTGTACGAATTGAGTGCGCACACTGAATACGTTTTTCTCCGTCAAATAAGCAGAGTACCGGTGTTAGCGCATCCATTATTGATGATAACGCACGAACGTGTAATAAAATCAAAACAAGTTCGGATTGATTTCGGACGTCGGACTTGCACGTACGACTAACTCGCGCGCAGTGTGAGCGCTTTTATATTACTCAGAAGGTCGGGAATGTTCGTGCGTGTTCGTACGTTTTTGCACGAATGGAATTCGTACGTTTTTGTACGAAAACGTATCCAAAGTGAGCGCGGTTGATTTTGGCGGGTCTGAAGTAAGCTGTTTGGCGACGTTTGCGCAGAAGGTTCGTTTCAGACCTGCCAAGAGAGAGCACTGGAGGTCTAGTAGTAGCGACCCCGCCTTCCACACCGAAGGTCGTTGATTCAAATCGATCAAATCCAATCGTGTCCTGGACACGACGAGCCTAAATGCAAGTCAAACTCAGGCACCATGAGCCTATATTCAAACTCAGGGCTTTCTCAATAAAGAACCAGTCTTACTGGGATTATAACCTGTAAAAGGGGTTCAATAGTATTTTAAAATATTTGCATTTCATTATTTTGTTGCATAAAATAAAACCGGCTTGCTCTATTAGTGATAGATAAAAAAATTAACAACCATTTAATTACTTTGAAATCAGAATCACTTGGGGCGATTTTTGCGAAGTGGGACAATATTATGTAAGTGAAATAAATAAAAAAAGTGTGCTATCCTGGTAGGGTACTCACTCCTGGAGAAGCAGTGCAGCAGGTTGGTGTTCCGGATGCCGACGACGTTGTTGCAGTTGAGGTCCACCTGCAGGCCGTTGCGGGCGTCGCGGAACTTCAGGATCGGAACCTTGGCCTGGATCAGCTCGGCCGCTGGAAACACAATTTACCATTAAGGACTATTTCAACCAAATAAAGTCGACTAAATTTGTTTACACCACTGATCACTAAATAAATGTATAGGGACTATGCTTCTGACCACATCTTCTGATAGATCCGGCCCGAGGCTCGTCATTGTGCAGCCCATCACGTCCAGCTGGCACTGCAAGATCAGGCTCTAATAACGCTCACCTGGGTCAAAGCTCTAACAATGCTCACCTAGGTGAAAGCAGTAACTATGCTCACCTGGATGAAAGCAGTAACAATGCTCACCTGGGTCGAAGCTCTTGATGTATCCGAGGATGTGGCTGAGGTGTATGAGTGCGTGCGCGCGCGGCTCCAGGTGGTCGAGCGGGCGCACGTACAGGCACAGGTCCATGTCGGAGGAGTCCAGCCCGAAGCCCGACATCGTGGAGCCCACCACGTACAGCCCGTAGCGCGGGACCAAGCTCTACCAACACTCAATACTCAATACATTTATTGCATAAACATGGTTTAGTTTAGGTACATACATAGTTGTTAGGTGTGAGTCAGTATCGCATGGACCCTGTGTATAGGGTAAAGCAACATGGAGGTAGGCCGAGGTTTATACACAGTAGTTGGTACGATTATTATTATAGATAGAGAATTTCCAGGCATTATAATGTAGATAGTTTGTCACAAAACTCTTTTATGGTTAGACCAGAGGTTCCCAACCTTTTTTTCATAGACAACTTTAAAAAATTTGCTGGTTCCGGTGGACCCCCGACCATACAGCTATATTTTTACCATATTCCCAGTCGACAAAAAATATGGATATTAGACCTAACTATGGACATTTACATTGCGGCTGAGTTCCTACCATGAATTAACAGATTTGTAAAAAAAGTTTTTACAAGTCACATTCGCTAATCTTCTTAAAATATGATCTGCCTCCATGGATAGGTAAGTGAAGCCAACATTTTAGTCCTCCACTATTTGAGAACTAAAATGTTAGCTTCACTTAAATGTTTTTCCCGAAGATTTCTATGGTTTCGATAGTGCTTAAAGTGCCGAAGCTAACGAATTGAGAATCCTCATTTTTTTGTCACGCAATCGTAGACCCCCGTCGAATCTACCTTGGGCCCCTGGGGGTCCACCTGGACCACGTTGGGAATCAGTAGGTTAGACCATCATTTGGCTTTATTGACTGGCCTTTCAGCTCAGTTGGTAGTAGCTCTGTCTTCTGCGCCGTAGGTCGTGGTTTTGATCCCCATCGAGAACAAATATTTGTGTGGTGAACACAGATGTTTGTTCTCTGTCTGGGTGTTATATTGTATTTTAAGTATGTATTTACAAAAAAATGTATATTATAACTATTATACCAGCTATCTGGTTTCCATAGCACAAGCTCTGCTTAGTTTGGGGCTAGATAGTGTTGTGTGGATTACCCACAATATTTATTATTATCATGGATGCACAATTTGTGTTTGCAAAATGAAAGAAAACCTTACCTTTATGGTGATGTACAGATATCGCCATAGGTTCATCTTTTTCCTAAAGGTGTCCTCAGTTTGTTGTGACTTTATGAATTTGTCCCACATTTCCTGAGATAATGTGTCATATTCTGAGCCTGAAAGAAATAATCAAAGTAAGAAACATAGACATACATTATGAATGCAGAATGCGTGAGAGCAGCAACAGCATCCTAAAAGAAATTTCTTCTAATTATGCCTGTCCTCTGGTGTGGAAGCTCACCCAGAGGACGAAATCTGTTTTAGCTATTAAGTACTAACCCCTAGCCATAAGTTCTACTAACACTATTGGACTAAGTTGTCTTAAATAAAAAACTTTATTATTATTATTATGTCAGCTCGGCCCTAACAGATATTGCCGCAGATATGCCTGATTGTTTGCCAATCTAAAAATTTGGTAAAGTTGTCTCTGTGCAAGCAGCATTTGTCTAAACAGACAGTCAAGCTGGTGACTCTAATGCAGCAGGCCGACTTGGTTTATGTGTTCTTTTACTCACTATTAGATTCATTGTAACTCCTACATAGTCACTATTACAAAGCATTTTGCAAAAGTCGGGTACTTGTAAACATAGAATGAAAAGACAACAGTAACAATCACATGAATAGCTCAGAATCAACCTTTTTGGAAGTCGGTGAGGGTACATGTCTAGCTGTGAACTTTATTTAACTACGACCTGGGCCCTGTTTAATAAAGCTGACAATTTGACATATATGTCACAAAGTGACAAAATTGTGGAATTGGCGCGATTAGACTTTTAATAAAAGTGACAAATATGTCACAAAACCGCGACAATTCCACAATTTTGTCCCTTTTTGAACAGGGACCTCGATGTCGCTTGAAGGAACCTTACCATTGAGCAGGTCATCCGGAGTGAACTTGACTTGGAAGGGATAGGTGGCGTTGAGATATCTGTCGGGCGCTATCCGGCGTGGCGCGCGCACGTCCCGGTAGCCGCGCCGCGCTCGCCACTCCCTCGCGCCATACGACCCCGGGTTACCCGGCCGGGACATCGGCCGCACAGACCCCTCGCCTACAACACACAACAATCATATACATCACCCCCCTCATACACTTTGAGAGCACTGGTGGTCTAGTGGTAGTGGCCCCGCCTTCCGATCCGAAGGTCGTGGGTTCAAATCCACTCGTGTACCAATGAGTTTTTCTGTCGAAAAATGTATGTGCACTATGCCAGTACTCTCAAAACGGTGAAGGAAAACATCGTGAGGAAACCGGCGTGTTGTAGAACCTAAAAAAGTTCGAGCAACACGTGTCAAGGGTCACGCAAAAAGGGCCCACCAGCGGCCTACTTGCGGAAAAAACCTACCCGCACATCAAGTGCGGATGATAAAACTTGCCTAACTTGCCCCCTTCATACAGGACCCTCACAGTTCTGCCTTCTGCACTGGAGGCAGGGGTTCGTACCACCGAGAACAAATATTTGTGCGATGAACATAGATGTTTGTTCTGTCTAGATGTTAAATTGTACTCTAATCACGTATTTACAAATTAAAAAAAAAGTATTATATCAGCTATCTGGATCCCATATTACATGATTTGCTAAGTTTGGGTCTAGATACTGCTGAGTGGATTGTCTACTCTACAAATTCAAGACTTGCGAAAAGTCTCTTGTTACCTTGCCTGTCATGCAAAAAAAGAGAGGGCAACAGGCAGCGGCCTGCTAAACTAAATGATAGCTACAGACAGGACCAATATGAGTGTATAATTTTTGATTAAATTGAGAAGGCATAATAAGAAATCATTCATATAAGGTAGAATCTCGGGAATGTCGTCAGTCACGTTTGCTTATCTCTGTTCTAGCCAAGGTCAAATCTGTTAGATATTATTTACAAGTTATTCAATATTAGTATAGGCTGGTTTGCATTAGAGTAAGTAAACTGTGCCAAAATAACTGCACAAAAAACCAGTCTGATATGTTTATTTTATCAAAAATATTAGTTATAGTAGAAATATGTTGCATTAACTTAATTTCACACTCATTTGTTGGAAAACTGTACATTGGATTCTCTATTAATAGCAAGTTATTAGCAATAAGAAAGAAAATTTCTTTTGCATTATTTTTAAAAGAGAAAAAGATGATATTGGGACCAAAGTAGTGAAGCTGTATTGTCTTATATCGTTTTAATAAAAACCTAGCACAATATCATTGATACAGCATATTTGAAATGGTATGTAACAAGTAGCCACAAACTATTAAATGATGTCAATGAATGATTCATAGTTTGCAATAATACACAAAGAAAGTAGATTTCTCAATATTGCAGGACATATCAGACAGCACCATTTAGCCCTACTTATAATCTAAGTGCACTACAACAAGGAAGGCTCAAAATTGCAATCTTCTGCACTCTCCATTGCAATCTCTTGCACTCAAATGTAAATGTACAATCAAATGAACCCAGAATTCTTAAAATCCAACTCAATGATGTAGCAGACATATAAGGTTGTAAAAGCATGCAAACTAAACTATAGACATTACACTTGTTTTAAGTTAGTGGAATAACCCAACTATTTTTATAAGAAATTAGTCATACAACCATTTTTCGTACACTTGTATGATTAAAATAACAAAATAAACCTTGTAGAATCCTATCACTATTATGTGCAAGGCAAATTATGCTTCTTACAACAATTTTTAAAGAGGGTACTTTTAAAACAAATGACTCAAACTCTAGCATTATAATAATTACATAGGTAATTTCATTGTTATGTTAAAAGGTTTGATATTTACCTATAGATTCACCTTTTTCTCCAGACTTGTTTGATCCAGAGGCATTACTGGATTGGCTCGAGTCATCAGATTCATACCCAAAGGCAGAGTCTCCGCTGCCCTTGGGCGTCTGCTGGGTGTCGCGGCGCGGCTGGTACCGGCGCGGCGTGCCCTGACCGGAGCTCGGCGAGACGCCGCCCATTATCTGCAGCACCTCTATCGGGTACTGGCGCGGAGGCCGCTCCAGCTGCCCCGGCACCACGTACACCTGTCCCGGCCCGCCGAAGCCCCCGCCTCCGTGGTACATCATCGGCGCACCCTCGGCCATGACGCTTCGATCTGCCGGCGAGGTTATAACTGAATCTGATCGGCCGGCTCATCCGATATTTGATTTGCAACTCTAAGGCTAGCGTACTGACCTGCGACTCAACAGTTAATCCAACGTAACAAAATGGCTATTGCATCATAGTAGGTGTAGGAACTATTGGTGTACCGTGCGACGTTAAAAACTAGTTTTTCTTCAGAACTTATATCCAGAGAAATTCGAGACGTTCCTTGTAGGACGTCTTCACGAGCTCGTTCTGATGGCTTCTGGTCGGTTGCAATTTCGATTACGTGTCACTGGCCTTGCAAAGCACGAACAAAACGAACTATATTTAATGAGGCACCGGTAATAATAAACTACCCACGAAATAAGGCAATTCTTGTAAAAATCTAATGAATTAAATCCGCCATGACTTTTGAGCAACACCAACGACATCTGACGGCAGGCAACTTCAGGGCTCAGGCAAGCAAGCAAAGCAGTCAAGCAAGTCAGTGTGAGTGAAATGTGACACGTGATTTTTTTCTTTTTTATTGTTTCATTTCAAGCCAGTTTATTAAGATTCCATGAATAAAGATACGTTTCACTAAGCTTGTCCACCCATCACCCGTTGAGCACGCACTGCGGACACATTCTCTCTCACCTCTCACACCCCAAGTCTTGCCTCTTATTGAAGTGTTCGGCAAATTAAATAATCATTCACAAACTGGTTATGATTAATTGAATAAGAACAAACACTGCCAGGCGGGTAGCGCGTGTTTCAGAATTTGTGAAAACAAATCTCGCGTTGAAATATCGCTGTCCGGATGGGCCCTACACCAGCGGCAATTTTTACCAGATTACGTGGGCTGCCAGCACTCAAAATAACTCACACTTTTCTCTAATTTGCAGAGCCAACCAAGAACCAGCTTTGCAATAGTGAAATCTACCTTAAATAACAAAACCTCGTTCCATAATGTTGCTTGTGTTTTTTGAAAATGGCTCATTTTGGCAGTTGATTGTTATAAACGCAGTATTAGGAGTGGGTTGTAACAGGTAAAATAAGAAACCTGTTCCGCCTGTTCCAGTTCCAGTAAAATAACAGTTCCAAAAACCTGTTCCAAAATAACAGCTGGTTGTGTTGCATGCAACATAGTATGAGTAGAAATATAGGTAACAGGTGCTGAGAAGAAGAACAGTTTCAGTGTATGTTCCTGAAATGAAAACCATCCTTCATGCTTAACAGGCTGAGGACTGACAGCTTGAGATTTGAATTTTGACAAAATAAACGACATTTACTAATCAAGCTGGCGCATTGAAATTTTTTTTCTGTAAGAAATGAGCCTGACATTTCCGAACGCAACACCTGTTCTCTGCTTGTAACAGGCTATCTCGTTCTAACAAAAGTAATCTCCTTATGCTAGAATAAAGAGACGCATGTTTCGGCAGGTTGGGGCTGTTGTGGAATGGAACAGGCTAGGCTCTCATTGGTTTAGACAACAGTTCCAAGCTGTTATTTTAAAATACCTGTTATTTTTATCTGTTCCGATATATATGCCTCACTCCTACGCAGTATGTTTTTTATACACGATTAACTAACTACACATAATAGTTGTATTGTAATAATTGAGTGGAACATGAAATGTGAGAAAAAACAAGGAAAAAACCCAGGTTGTTTTTTTTTTTTAATTTTACAGCTATCAATTGAAAACGATTCTCCATTTAGCCCTGCGCACTTTGACTGGGCAACTTCAGACCTACTGTAAATTAATTTATATCATCTTCTCTTTATAAATTAAGGAAGCTTTCGTTAAGGTTACACTTCTTATAAAAGGTTCAAATGAAACTAAACAACTCAACTATGATAACTTTAATTATGCCTAGAATTACAGAGGTGCACACTGTTCCATAAACTTATATGGATTGCATGCACTAGTGAACTTAAGTTCCGTTTCTATTTCCGGTGATCCTCTCAACCACAGTCTGTCTCTGTAGTAACTAGCACACGTCAGGAACTCCTTCTCTGAATATCTTCCTACTTCTACTGGCACAAAAGGGTCTAGGTGCTCGAAACCCTGAAAATAAATAAAATATAAAATTATAAAGTCTATATTAAAAAAAATTAAAAAAAAGTTATTTTATTTACAATACGGCGGGCGGTCTTGGCGGGTTTGAAGTGAGCAGTTTGTGCCTTGTTCAAATAATTATGACCAATGACTGACGGAGCTGTATTGTAGTACATAACACTTCCTGGCTAAGTACCAATACAAAAAAATGGGAAAAATGTACCATACCTTCTTGTACAGCAAATATTTGGGCATGTGGCTTTCTTGGCGGTCTTCAGGTACAGCTAATTGATCTGTAGACACTACAATTACACCATTTGTCTGCAAACAAATAACATTTGTTAGATTTTCAATTATAAATTACCTTTTAAACAATAAATAATTTAGTAGAGACTTTCACATACACTTTTAAGGTCCCAACTTAGCAAACTATGCTTAGTTGAGACCTTGCAAGTGTGTATACATACTACATAATAATCTGTTCTACTGATTGCCTGAATAGGTAGTATTTTCCACATCTGTAACCTCTACTATCAGGTATCTGTCCTACTTGTCCTTGAAGTAGTTACCTTTATAGTATAGGATCCCGCTATAGAAGGACCTTCACCGAGCTGGTTATTTAATGAAACGTATTTTATATTTAATTAAACATGCCAATAAATATATTCTATATGGGTTGTCTATCAAATTTCAGTCCAGGATATGATTAATTAATAATTAAAAAACTAAATTGTTTTTTTAACTTTCCACTGGTTTGTTTATTAGACAAATTCTATACCAATCGAAAGTATAGACCCCATAGAATATGCAAACGTAAGTTTATTTAATAAAAATACTGGGGTCTATACTTTCGATTGGTATAGAATTTGTTTAAAATAAACAAACCAGTGGAAAGTTTAATTTTTTTTTTAAATTATTTATTAATCATAATTATCCTGGACTGAAATTTGATAGGCAACCCCTATAGAATATATTTATTGGCATGTTTAATTATAAATATAAAATACGTTTCATTAAATAACCAGCTCGGTGAAGGTCCTTCTATAGCGGGATCATAATAGACTAATATCAAGATGCATGGTGAATCGCACATTGTTAAAATCCGGCGGGCGCAACTTGGCTGGTCTTAAGTTAGCCATTTGTGGGAAAATCGGCAAACTTAAAACGGCTAACTTAAAACCCGCAAAGATCGGCTGGCCGTATTGTAACCAGACTATGAAGCAATTAAACAGTCCATTCATTTACCCAATCATTTTTGGTGAGCTCCAAGACAGATGTTGCGAGGGTGACTTCATCTGGCTTAACTTGCCTCTTCGTGGGCGTGTACAGACGCGTCAGGGGGTAGAAGAAACTGTTGAACCCATCAACAGCTACAAAGGTTTTGCATCTGTAAGGATTATAGAATACCGATTATCGCTGGAAATAAGGTTTCTCGAATGGCGACCACGAAACATAAGACGAAACGTAAGATGCCTGATTTACACCCCATTGCAGGACGTCACACCCCATCGCAGGACGTCAGTGCAAATCTTATTCCTGAATAATTAACTCAATTAGAATTGGAATGCTTGATTTACTCCTGCGCTGTTTGTTGTATATTAGAGTAGTGTTTTCACTTACACTTTGGTATCAGAAAGCGCCTTGATTTCGTGCACCAGCGCTTCGATGACATCACATGCATATTTCACGCGCGTGATGCCGTGTTCAATGAGAACCGAAAGCGGTGCGCCCAACTCCGTCGTTTCGCGTTTACTCCACACATATTCTTTGCTGATTTTTAACTGTAACGATACATTAGATTATAATCGCTGAGCTACAAAAGAAATATGACTCCATAAGTACTCAGTTGAAAATTAGAGACCAATGGGATAGACTTCTCAACCTTGAGATTATTGGGGTTCCTGAAACGAATAACGAGGACTTGGTGAAAGTTATAACTAAAATCGCCAAATTCGTGGATGTCATCATAATACCAAACGATATCGAGTTCTCCACCAGAATACAACCGATGCAGCCAAAGCCAGGGGTCCCGCGAGCTATCGTCACAAAATTCAAAATTCGAGAGACGAAAGACAAAATACTCGCGGGCTTCCGCCGCTTTCGCGGTATCACCCGTAATGACATTGGAATGCAGGGAACTGAACCAATCTTTTTAAATGAACACTTGACGTTAGATAACAAAAATTTGTATAAAAAGTGTCGGGAATTGGCTATCTCAAAGTCATATAAGTATGTATGGATAAGGAACTGTAGAATTTTTGTGAGGAGAGACGACAAGTCACCGAGAATAGTAATAAACAAAGAAACCGATCTCTTAAAAATAAAATGATTTGTCGTCTCCTCATCATAAAACTAGCTTGTAACTTTAGGTACTCAGCGTATCCTTGTTAAATAATTATGTTTTTTGATTTATTTACCTTAATACTTTAACTATTTGCACTACTCGACCTAAAGGTAACACCACACACACACACACACACACACATATAACACACCCACACACATATAACACACCACACAACCACAAAACAGATAATATTGCTTTATTACTGGTACCTACAACTTGAACTTTTTGCTGGCTTGCTGTCATTTAAACCTCAGGGCATACTCTCGCTGTTAAGTAGGTATGTGTACTCACGATATTCATAATATGCATTCATATAATTCAGTATTTAATGTCTTGGCACTTGCACTCGAAAACTTTTTACACGTCTACCCACATAAGTCGTCATTTATACAAGTCCGCAACTTTTGATATTATTTTGATGCGTTGGAATGTAGGTATATGACCTATATTACTATACTATTTATTATCCCTGTGTAGAAACATGGAATTTTTGCATATAAAATATACTAACTCACACAAACACACCCGTACCCTTACATACTTCCTCAGTTACACTCATACACATACCCCTCCATACTCCCTCACTTACACACATACCTACACATAGCCCGACATACAACCGTTCTAATAGAAAACAAGTAGCTATCCTTAGTATTTCACTTAATTATAGTTGTTGTTGTTACCCTTCTTTATTAACTAACCTTGAAGTAGGTACATTGTATTAAATTTGTAGGATTATTTTTTTGTTATATTGAGAGAGACCTGTTATTGGCTGTCCTAGACTAATGCATATGAAACTCTGTATTATTTTACATTGCTGTTGGTCTTTTCAAAAAATAAAAATAAAATAAATAAATAAAATAAATAATTAAAACCCTACACATGACAATGAAAAGTTTGTAAGACTATTTTAAATTAAATTTGACTTTTGATCCACTTAACATCTTAGGAGAAAAATTGCAAACTAGATGCCATTTGAGTTTAACCATACTTCTGGGTTTTTGAGCAGTGTTTGGTTCTGTGTCTTGAAGTGCAGCAACCAGGCAGCTGCATCTAATGGCAGGTCAACGAACCCATCTCGAGTTGTGGAGTTTGACATCTCTTTATGCCTTTGAACACGGCGGAGCCACTCTGATACTGGAATTAAAATAAAAAATTTAGGTCCTAACTCTATCATTTTCAATTTTTACAACATGTTTCCAACTTGTTTCAGAGAGCACTGGTGGTCTAGTGGTAGCGGCCCCGCCTTCCGATCCAAAGGTCGTGGGTTCAAATCCAGTCGTGTACCAATGAGTTTTTCTGTCGAAAAATTTATGTGCACTATGCCAGTACTCTCAAAACGGTTGAAGGAAAACATCGTGAGGAAACCGGCGTGTCGCAGAACCTAAAAAAGTTCGAGCAACATGTGTCAAGGGTCACGCAAAAAGGGCCCACCAGTGGAAAAACCAGCCCGCACATCAAGTGCAGATGATAAAAATTTGCCGATTTTACCGACTTGTTTCATTGTGATTCTTGCAATCCTACTGAATAAACACACTTTTGATTTTTGACTCGGCTTTTTATTTTCAGAATTACACAGCTCCTAGCACTCCCGGTCTCATGCAACACAGGCTAACTAATAGGAACCAAAACTTACCCCAGGGTATGTGGACTATCAGGTACCCTTGCTCATGGGCATAATGCAGAAGATGTGCCATTGTGATTGATTTACCTACTCCTTTCTCACCATCTGATTGGAAGTTCAGGAAATACATGGAACAAAGGTGCAACAGTCTGCCAGTGTAACCCATTCCTATCCTATTTTGTGTGGTGTCTTCGTGCTGAGATATTACCAGTGACAACATAAATATTTCTTATAAATGGGCCACAATGGAGCAAAATAAATAAGAAAGATTGTTCTTAATTTGCATGCCACCACTGTTGTTAAATCAACATTAAATTTTTTTTATTTCTACTGCCTAGCTAGTAGAAAATGCAGATTTTGTTCAAAATGATATTAGAAATACTCGTTACTTTTAAGTTTGATGCAGAAATTATATTCTGTATCAAAAATTTAAGCTAAATATAAATATAATATTTAGATAAAAGAAACGCCACTCAGCATTTGCTACAGGAGCACAATACTTGCAGTGCTGGTTTTCAAAAGGATACATAGCACATATCTGATGACCGGCTTGTCCATGTCTGTATGTTTAATGCAGTTGATAATATCCAAGGCCGGCTGCCGCACCATTATAGTTGACTCAGTGAATGTTTTGGCTTGCTTCGTAAAGCTCTTTGGGAAGCCTCCGTGGGCGAAAAGCTGCTTGCATGTTGCTGGGTCGAGGGTATAAAATAAGCCTACTTGGTTTTCATTGTGTTGTGCCTGAGAAACGCAACATTTTGTTGGTAAACCATTAATCGGTAATCATTTTACCTTCAGCTACTGCTATTTTTACTTGTATCGTGAATAGGTTACTTACAGGGGAAGTTTCCGTAGTTCTAAAAGTGGTCGCTTGTGAATACCGCCGACAAAGTTGTCGCCAATTACGAGACAACATTGTGGCCATTACTTATTATGATATTCCGTCAGGGTTACTGAAAAGCCTGCTATACCTATTTTATTAATTAGACAGAAACGAATATTTTTCCAACTTTATAGAACGAAACAATATCAACATAACCTAAAAATATAACGGAAGTGACTATTTGTACGGGTGCTGGATGAATAAATTATATTTATTCGTACATTTATTCAATTTTATAATGAGTTTATTCATACGGATATTATTCAAACTCGGGGCACCCCGACTTAAGTCACAAAAGTAACAGTAGGTTGTTAGGTTTTTTTTTTTTTATACCTACTTAATTTCAAGAATGGTGCATGTCAGTGCAGAGAGGACCCCTCCCCCGTCCCTCCTCCTCCCTAACAATACTAAAGCCAACCAAAATTTTAACTTTACTACGCCTTTTAGGCGACTGTAAAGTGTTTTAAAAATCCAGATTCAAACTCGGGGCACTCCGACTTAAGTCACAAAAGTAACAGTAGGTTGTTAGGTTTTTTTTTTTATACCTACGGAATTTCAAGAATGGTGCCACCCCCCGCAGTACCCGTATTAATAATTATAAATTGTTCGTACGGTAACCGTATTAATAATTATAAATTGTTCGTACAGTACCTGTATTGATAGACTCAGTCAAATATAAAACCGTCAACGTCAACTTCATTCTGTTCTGGTTATGTCGGTCAGTCACTGTCATAATCAGCTGGTAGAATTGTTTGATATTTTTGACTTTGACTTACCACTGGCCAGCCGCCGGCGCCGAGCGCACAGCCAGCATTTTCATCTTCCTCAATGGCCGGCTTCTTTTTAGATAGGTAGTCTGTGGTGTGGGTAAAGAACGTAGTATCCGTGTAGTATCTCATAGTCTGTGGTAAAGAAAGACAAGACAATTACTTGCAGCTGGAAAACAAACTTCTGGAAATTAGAAATATCGCCAATTAATTTTACAGTAAAATTCTAAATATCTTACCGATGGGGTACTCGTTAACTAGTTGATACAGTAGATGTGGCTTAAATTATACGTAGCGAGTGATGACGTTGAACGAAGAATATGTAACCGTAAAAGTGCAAAAAGAAAGAAATTTTGTCATAACATTGTTTGATTATCTCTATCCAAATCGTACGGTGCTCCTTTGATATGTCACATTTCGGAGATTTTATGGACGGCGTTCCAGTAAAAATATCGGAAAAATACAAGCGACCGCCGAGAATCGAATTACCTTATTCAGTAAGCGAGTGTACCATTCGTGCCCAAAATGTAGTCGATGCGGCCAACTATTGCTCAACATTCGAGACTAACGTGTTGGGTAAGCTCAAGGAGCTCCGCAGTGCGAAGGAGACGAGGAAAAACGAGCGGAGGCACCGCGTGCAGCTGCTGGAGGAAGCCAAGCAGAAGAAGTTGGATGCCATCGCCGTCGCCGAGGACGAGGAGCGCCTGAAGCTGCTCAGCGTATCTGAGGTGTCCTACCCGAGCACGGAGGAGATTAGCGCCTTGTCTCCCGATGAGAAAACTGACAAGAACTGTGATATTCCCGCAAATGCAGACAATACTAGTGAGACCCCAATACAAGATAACCAATTCCCCGTGGGCAACCCTGCAGATTCACAGATGAACATCCTACAGCCCATGCTGGTAAAATGTAATTATCAAGAGAACAATAGTCTGATGGATGACCCTATTTCAGACCCATTACAAAATCTTAGGCTAAATCCTAAGGTAAAGACATCACCTTACAGTCATAATGTTGATACTTTGACGTTTAAAGACTTTGAGCATGACACTTCAAGTCCTTTCGATACTGTAGAGTTGAAGACCATCAATGATATGGAATTACTTGCTCAAGTGTTGCAAAATCAGCTTCAGACATCAAATAGTTTTATTCAGCAGCAGCCAAACGGCCCAGATATGTATTACACCGTGCCTTGCTCATCTCAAGTCCACATTGAAAGCATCCCTTACATGCCTAATACTTATGCGGAACAGCCAGTGCAAGCCCCGAACATGGTACCCCAGCAGTACCAACCTAATGGCTACTACATTCCTGCTGAAACTGAAAACATGTATGCACCTAACTATCAATATTATGTCCCCACTCCCTACCAAGGCATTGATCCATATTACCAAATGCCGACTACATCAGACATTCAAGTGCCTAATGGATCTACGCTGATGATTCAGCCTTACTACAGTCAATACCCCCAAGTGCCTGTCAATTACCAGCCGCCTACCTACAACATGCCGGTAGAAACCACACCATCACAAAATACAATAAAATCCCGGTCAAGAAGTGTGCCGGATATAGTTAGAGAGCTGAATGAAGAGATTGCTAAGCAAAAATCAAATGAGAGGTCATTTAACCCAAGTCCAACCCCTAAGAGCACTCCAGCGGTCCCCTCTAGCAGTAAAAAGAAGGAAGAGAGAAAGCATAGGAAAAAATCAGAACCACTGCCGAACCCCTTTGATAAATTAACACCAAAACTGCAGGAAATGTGCCAGAACATTCATGGAATGGGCTTCCCGTTAGACAGGGTAGCGAGGGTGTGCACACTCGTTGGGGACAGTGACAAAAAGGTGAGTCATTCATTTCTTTCTGATAAAAACCCAGTTTCAAAGTAATTCCAGTGTTGACATATCAAATTAAATTACGCTGCACAAAAAATGTGATATCATGCTTATTATAGGTATTGCCATTTTATTATTGTGAAAAAATCAAACCTTTTTTAAATGAATACCTACTAAATTAAATCATGTTAGTGCAGTGCAAAGATTTGAAATTCAAAACAAGTTTATAGTGCAATCAGACTAATCAATGAAGTATTCTGCTTAATTCCAGGTTATTGAGGGTCTTCTAATACTGGGTGATTTGATGGATCTCGGGTTTTCCGAGGGGCGAGTGTCTGCTGCCCTCGCTAAACACGAATTCAACAGGGATAAGGCTCTGGACGAACTGGTCTCTTAACACAATACAGATATAATCAGCACGTTTAGGTTGTGCATGTGGAACACTGGTGTAAAAGAGATGCAGGGATACCGCGGGTGTGAGCAAACACGTGGCGCACGTTTTTTATGTAATTTGGCTTCTGTCTTATGCTGGACGGACAAGGCCTGAGTCCCGCTCTAGTCGAGCGTTTGACGAAGCGGGGCGTTCCCAGTGCGCAGTTCTACTGTGTGGTAATGGTGACCAATTTCCTCCATGCTACGCGGTTCAAGCTCAAGTCCTTACACTAAGGCAAGTGAACGTTTTTTAATGTGATAATAAGTTTGATACAAAAATGTTCCGTGTAGAATAATGTGATTTCTGTAGTTTGAAGCTGGTTGATCGTACTTATTCACAAAAGTTTGATTCCATCCAAGGTTACGAAGATTGTATGAATTATAGTGGCTTCATAAATACATACTAATTTAGAGTATACTATGTTGATAATTATATTAAGTTATTAATACATATTTTAGCTACATAATTGTATTGATTAATTTTATAAAAATTGCCAAAATGTGAGGTGACCAATATCATGATAAAGGGGCTAGTGTTTTGAATAGTATTTATACTTTAATTTATTTAGGTAATTAATTAAAAATATGCATCACTGTTAACTACATCTACTACAGGATTCAACTATTTGTTTTATCACAATCAAATGTATAATTATTTATGAAGCATTTATAAATTGAACTGTAAAGATGTTACTTTGCAAGTTTTAAAACCTATGGGAATATTTTTTTTAATACAGTTGCTCAAAAAGTGGCGTATTGCAGGGACGTATAGCGTTCGGGATGTGGGCTATTACACACGCGTGCTTTTTTTTTACCATTCCCGCACTAGTGCTTTTTCTTTCCCAACTGTCAAAATAATGTCTAAAAAGAAAAACCAACCATGAAGGTTTTACTAAAAAAATTCATCGAAGTTTTTATGATTCATGCAAATACGTATTATTTCTAAAAAGAAGCTACTAATTTGTTTCATTAACAGATTTAATGATTTGATTGAATGAGTTATGTGAGGTTTCATTTCATTTCATCTCATTAAATTTCATTTTCAATTCATATCAATAAAAAAAATCTACTGAAGACTTGGCTGTATGGGTATAGTTCCCTTTGCCTTCCAGAATGGGTGAAGAAAAAAAAAATCTCTGCTTATATTTTACGGTTGGCGCTTGGCGCCATTTTTAAGAAATTTTCTTTGCGAGTTTATTTGTTTGTTGCACAAAATGAGTAATTTCGACCCTAGTTTTTTTGAATTAACACCACCGGAACTCAGTATAATTGCACAAAATGCTTCGGAGAACATTTTACCGGAAAAGTCAAAAAGTCGCTACATGCATACATACGACGAACTTATTGCGTGGAGAGAAGAGAAAAAAGCAAATGGTATTTTTATTTTTTTATTATATTGCTTAATTTTTTCGCAACTGTATTAAAAATAGTCGTTCAGTACACGTGCGGAACCGTCATTGCAACTTGTTCCGACTGTCAACCCTCGCCTTCGGCTCGGGTAGACATTTGTCGGAACTCTTTGCAATGACAGCCTTCCCGCACTTGTAATGAAATATACTAATTTAGGGTCAAATATGTAGCAAACACTGTAAAATACAAAGTTATGCATTTATGTATTTGTGGTGTTGATTGCACTTAGTTTACTAATCACGAAAATGGGCGGAATAATAAGAAATGTTTTTATACGTAAATAAATAGCTGTTTGAACTGTCTAATAAACATTCTAAATTAATCTAGAGGCTTCTTGGCCATAATATACGATTTAATACTCTAATCTTATGGTACTATTAAGTATCATTGAAAGGAGCCTCTTTGAGGCGCACTTAAGATCCTATGTTCGTATTGTACCTACCTACCTAAAATACATTTATTAGTCGTGTAAAAAATATAGATAAAGAAAGTCCTACGAAAGGAAGGAGTTTCCTTCTTAGCACTGCGGTGTACGAAGTATCACGGTTGCATTGTATAAGTAGAAATATTAGTAACGCCGGGTCTGCTATCTCAAAAATCTAACAAGTACTTTGAATACAAAAATACGCTCCGAGTGTCTATTCAGTTTTTTTTTTCATTCTTCAGTTCTTATTTCTTAGCACGCTCAATAAAGGTGCTTATTGCATCTCCATAAAAAAAACAAAATAAAAAAACTCGGAACTCGGAATGTATCCTATTTAGATGAAAGGTTTTCTACAATTATATTCCAGAAGCCTTTAATAACTATGAATGGAAACCTACCTAAAAAAATAAAATTGTAAAAAAAAATTAACTTTCTTGCGTTTGAAATAAAATAGACTCACGACTAAACCAAGGTACGCTAGTTTTAAATATTTTATGAGATTAAATTTAGGCTACACTGTATAATATAGGTACCTACATACTGTTACTGTATATTTGCATAATTATTTATTTATCTGAAAACCTATAACACCTCTGAAACACAAAAAGCAGACTTCAAATTTTTAAAGGTTATCTGTGTTTTTCTACCAATCTTTGAGAAGACTATGAAGATTTAGGATATACATAGATATCAAACTTCTATTTTATGTAGTCTATTGTAAATAAAATAATCTGAATTTATAGACATTATGACATTGGGAAACTTTTGAAAGACAGAATTTTAGGGTGTGGTCGTAGTTTTCAATGACGTAGGTACTGGATACTGAAACTAAGATTGTGATACATGCTTACTTTTAAGTTTAATTCAATTTTATTTACAATCTATTTAAAAAAATACATGTAATAGCCACTAATTATTGTTGTTTTATACAACCTGCTCATGGAACAAGCATGTGGCCTACCCGATGCTAAGTGGTAACTCTAGGCTATAAAGTAGTTTAGCCCAGCAGTGGGTCGAAGTAGTTTATATAAAAATTGTAACTTTATCGGTATAAATAAACTACTCCTTACTAAACGGTATTTTTGACGAATACAAATGTACAGTCAGCATGAAAATACATAGATCATAATTTCGTTTTATGAATTAAAATTATATACGCTTTGCGTTTAAATGCAAAATTATTTGAGGTAGAATATTGTTTCAAAACGTCTTATTATGGTTTCAGTATTCCAGTAAAAAGCATATCGCGCTTGTTAGGTAGACTCATTATTTTTGTATGTAAAAAAGGTATAGAAATGATTTAATGAGAGGTTGGATTTTAACTGTTTTTATTTATTTGTAGATGTTTAAAATTGTAAGCGAGCTTTCTGGTAGTTGAATGATTTTATATGTATAAACGGCTTCACACAAACAAATGTATATAATAAATAATATATACTTAATAATATAAAATGTTATTTTGAATAACTCTTTTTATTATTATTTAGGATTCACTGGCGACCGTTCTCAGACGACCGGTTTAAAAATATTATTGTGTTATTTCTTCTACGCGAAATGTGTGCGTCCATAAATTACGTGAGATATTCTTTTTGTTATGAATTTATCATAGTTATTTATCTACTATTTATTAACAGTTAAAAGTTTTTATCCATCAATAATATGCATCCTCCATCAGGCGGCATCCTCACTTTCCATTATGGAGTGATGGCAGCCAAATTCTTAGCATCTTTAGTAAAAAATAAATATAATATAAAAAACAGTGATCATAGGTTATTGAATACGTATTGAAATTTAAAATTTTTGCTTGTAGTATCTACAATCTTGCATACTTTAACATAGGTACTAATTGCCATTAACCTGCCCACCTATAAAATATTTAACTACATAATAGTTCTATTTTAGTCATGCAATCAAATTAACCGCCCGAGTGACCGTCGCGTCGGCGAGTGGCTTAATCGGTTCTACCATTTACATTTCGGGGAGTGCGCACAAGAACTGCACGACCTTATACCGAGTTGGTGAACTTAAACATGTGAATAAAATATTAAAGTGAACGCTGAAAACTACAAAAGTAAAAACTGTGTCGCAGCTTTCAGCACCCAACCTTCGGCTAAAGGGAGACAGGCGTTCACAATGTTAATAAAGTGCAGGTAATTATTACAAAAGAAAAAACTTAAAACTAAAAGAAAAACTAAGCAAACATACCAATGGGAAACAGAAACTAGACAAAATTGCTATTGATACCTTATTATGTGTAGGGTATTTTGTGTTATAGCCCCATCACCCTTTTACCTCCGGATATCTAGATGCACGGACAAATGCAACTCATTCATGTTAGATATTCCACAATCTCGTACAAGGCGCTTTTATTCCACTTTTATAGTACGAACTGCCAAGGAGTGGAACTCTTTTCCGACCTTAGTATTTCCGGGATGTTATAATTTAGAACTAAGGCTACGCGTGCTCTATATTAAGCTGCATCCTCACTTTCCATCAGGTGTGATGGCAGCCAAGTGCAATATTTTTCAAATTTATTGGTGAAACTTGTACCTACAGGTAAATGATAGCTATAAAATATAAAAAGTCGGGTCTGGTCATATCTTACCCTTTTTCGGTTTACTCATCTCATCTACCTATATCTAGATAGGTTGGACCCTTATTTCACTATTAAAATTGACTGCTACGTAAATTCCACTTTGCCCATTTAAAAACTGGATTTTCAAAAACTGGGTAAATCTTTTAGATCTAGCCCATTTATTTGTCATTAGGTAAATAGGTATAACTAGTAGGTTATTAGTAAAATAAATAAATAAAGGGTTATTAGTACATCCGCCTTACTATTCTCCGCTATACTTGAATGTTTTATTTTATTTTATGACTTGGGATTCAATTGAGTCGCTATTGAAACCCATCTGTCATGCAAATGATGAACCACGTGCATCATACATCTGCTTTTCATCACCATATCCAAGAATCGTAACTATATTGAACCTTATCGCTTTGGAATAAGGGGACGGGTTTTCTCTTATCGGAGATTCGGTTATCTTGTTCCATTTTTGGTAGCAGGTCAATGCCAAGATGTTCGTTCGATTAGCTCTACGAGAGATTTTAAGCCCACGTTTAATTCCCTTGAGAATTATTAAGAGTGCCAGTAATAATATTCATACAGTTACAATAACACACGCAGGATAGGTAGGTATTGCATCTCTTATTTATGCGGAGACGTGGCTGTTAGTATTTTACTAAGTTTTATATAGGTATACAAAAAATGTGAGATTTACATTTCGTGTTATAAACAAATTCGTGAAACTTGTAATCGCGAAGTTGCGAAACCCGGACGAACTTGAGCTCAGGATCAAGGGCGTTCGTGGACCCGCAGGCCGCTGCCCGCACTATCGATGTCAGTCAGCAGACTATATACTACTTACCTAACTACAATGATGCGAAATAGCCCGAGCGTTGTGTTAAACATAGGTAAGATAAAGGAGCCGCGTTTCCGTTTTGTGTCCAATTCCCAGAGAATCGCAAATGGGTCATCAAATATAGTTTCCGCGAGCCGCTGACCTACCACCGCCAGACAATAGGCGACCACCGCATTGTTTATTGTCATAGTAGACGATGAATGGCAATGGGACAAGTTCGCATCACGGTCCGGCCCACCGGCCGGCGTCGGCGGCCGCGGCCAGCGACAAGGACGCCGCGCGGCTCCGCGCCGGGAGCGAGCGAGACCTCGGAGACTTGTCCACTCTCGGAACGACCGCTGGCAGCGCTGGCCGTGTGTTGTTCCTCGCTGCAGTCGTTCGCAGATCGGCGCACGAGTCACGTCCCGCCGAGCGCCGCGTAACATGACCGTCTCGCATGTCCACATGCGCCGCGCTCGCTCCGATAACATCTGCGAATCCGATATTCGGCGGCGATAGCGCGATACGGTTCGATTCGGTATCTCGCGTTACGACGACGGCGACAGTGTGCCCACGTCGCGCCATGTGATCGCTCCCCGCCGACGGGAGCGACTCGAACAAAAAAGCAGCCCGCTAATGTCTACCCCTCCCGGCAACAAAAAAGGGATAAAAAGGCCGTTCCCGGAATGCGCACATGTGGACGCCGGGTAACAGTGGGCGCCTTCGTTGAGCCTTCCTCAGTTGCTTTGCGATGGCTCGGAGGAGCAGGTGGATGCACCTGGTGGCGGGGGTGGTGGCTGGTGTGACGCTCGGTGTGTTCCTCAAGCTGTGTCTGCGGCCGTCGTCGCGTGCCCCTATCGAAACGTGCCCGCAGGCGGCGAGGCTTGCGGCGCCGCTGGATCCGCTGGCTGTCATCGGCTTACTGCCCAACGAGACGGTGCAGAACTCCAACCGGACGCTGGTGTTCGTGGGCGTGATGACTGCGGAGCAGTACCTGACGACGCGAGCGCGCGCCGTCTACGAGACGTGGAGGAAGGACTTGCCCGGCCGCATCGCGTTCTTCAGCTCCGAAGTATCTCGCGCGCCGGGTTTACCCCTGGTGCCCTTGAAGAACGTCGACGATAGCTACCCTCCGCAGAAGAAGTCCTTCATGATGTTGTTATATATGTACGAGAAGTATGGGGACAGGTTCGAATGGTTCATGCGGGCGGACGATGACGTGTACGTGCGGGGCGATAAGTTAGAGCAGTTCTTGCGTTCGGTGGACAGTAGAAAGCCTCAGTTTATTGGACAAGCGGGAAGGGGGACGACGGCTGAACGTGATGCCCTGGCCTTGGACTACAATGAGAACTTTTGCATGGGTGGTCCGGGAGTGCTGCTGTCCCGCGAGACGCTGCGGCGAGTGGCTCCGCACGTGAAGTATTGCTTGAAGCACCTGTACACGACGCACGAAGACGTAGAGCTGGGGAGATGCGTCGCCAAGTTCGCCGGGGTCTCCTGCACTTGGAGCTATGATGTGAGTACCTTCCTTCCCTTTCTATTACACAGTGCAATGGCTACTATGTGTCCATGTGACCATGGCTACTACCACAGAAACAATATAGTACATAAACACGGGCTTGCGTTTCAAAACTTGAATTAGTTTCTTAAGTTATGCTTGACAACAGCTTTTCCCAATCATGACGGAAATCGGTTTATTTTGGTAGACCTGCCTATATTATGGTTTTACGGACATTCAGGAGTTAGAAGTTATGACTACCTGCACTTATCTGTATAAAAACTGTAGATCCAGCAATGGATCCAGCATATCAAGGGGTCTGCAGAACTAGGTACCTAAAAATAAAATAAAAATTTATTGTGAACATAGTTTTTTGTCTGACCTACAGCGTTAGGTAGGTACTCTGAGATGGTAAAAAGAAGCTTTATTTAATTCTGCTAGTAGACTCGTGCACGAAGGGTTCCGTACAAAAAAAACCAGCAAAACAATCATGTCTTTTGTATGGGGGGGCCCCCCGAAATATTTTATTAATATTATTTTAATTTTCTTTTTAAAGTTAATAAATAAGTTAGCCAAATATCCTGTGAATATTTCAATCGTCTACCTATTGCCGTTATCAATATCGAATATCGAGCAATCAATATCGATATCGTTATCAATATCGCGCAAAAATGAGCAAGACAAGGGTCCAGTAGTATACATTTTGTATAGGGAACCCTAAAATAGAGTCCAGTAGTATATTTTGGGTACGAAATCGTAAAAATATGCCTATATTCGTCAGAATGCGAACTATCTCTATGCCAAATACCTACCTCATCTTGATCGGTTCCGTGGACTTTTGCATTATAAATCGATATGAATTTATTATTGTGTGCGCGTATAGATTCTGAGTGCTGTGGGAACCCTGTATAAGATATAGGAAGGTACATAATATAGGTGTCTAGTATTATTTTATGTTCTTCTCTACTGCATGCTGTGGTGGGAACGATATGCTGATGTTCCGATGATGATCGCTAGTTTATACCATTGTAACGTGAAGGAGACCACTAATAGCACTAATAGGTAACAATCGCTTGTTTCTCGCCACGAACCGTTGCTTAGTATAATTGTTTGAAAGTAGTATGTCGTAACGCGGTAAGCATCTCGATTTGTACACCATTTTGAACAACATTTTGGTAGAGTGGTTCAAGTGATCCCACCCGATGGACCGACGATATTGGGGAGACCGCCGGGAAGTCGATGCATAAAGAGAGCTCACTGTCGTATGTCCAGCACTGGACTTCTTCAACTAAATGAACATGATGAATTTAGTTCATGATTCATTGATATGTTTGTTCAATCAGCGTAAATAACAGTTTTTGTCTATGATCGACCCACGTTTAGAAAATATTGATGGAACAGCATGCAAAGGTTGAATTTTGTTATTTTTGGGATGTAGTTGATTTAGTTTATGTGTATTTATGGAGGCGATTGGGGGCCTTTGCCCAGTAGTGGGACCTAGAATGCTCATAATAATAATAATATGTAATGATTACCTACTTATAAAAATGTGAGAGGTTTTGGATAAAACTCCTCCTACATCGCCGCGCCAACGAAAATATATCTATTACACAGTAAGCACGTACCTATTGACTCAATCGAAAAAAAACTAATTCACTACGAATATCCTTTGAATTGAGAACCTAATTTGAAGTTGAAAAAAAAACAAACATCATGCACGAACGCAAAAATGTGATGCGCGAGTAATTCTCCGTACTGACTCCGCTGGTCAAGGACCTGGTAAATGACTATCATCAGGATCATTCCTCAGATATTAATCATCTAATTAGCATTTCTCGTGCGTGCGCAATGAGAGCGTCCAGATTGAGAGTGGAGCGACCGGTCCTACAGGGGACCGGTTTTCGGTTTTTTTGCAAAGCGTTTTGAACCACGGAACAGTAAACCTTCCCAACTTTTATGCTTCAAGTTCAAAAGAATCAGAATACAACTAAGAACGCAAAAATCCGAAGCGGATCCGCAATCTGCTCTTAGGAAATATTTATTACGCGTAAATGTTTGGGGCCTGTTTCTCAATTATTACAAGGTAAACGACACTAAGTTCAAGTTCAAGTTTTTGGTAAAAAAACAAGTTTCAAGTCATGATAGATAGCAGGTATTCTACTAAATATAGAACGCAAAATAAAACTCGGGATGGATTTAGAATGAAGTTAAATAGGTATCCTGGTTTTAGGAATTCGATACGTTTATAGGGAATACAAGAGTGTAAAACTGGATCCTACAAACGTACGAGTACATACGAGTGCGTATATAGTACCGGCAAACAAGTTGATCCCTGACAAACCAGCGAATTATGTTTTGCATGGCTTAGTCACGTCGGTCAAATTGTTTTTCAGCGATTACAGCAATGGAACCAACTCATACTCTTGTTGGACAGCCCATGATTGTGTGGATTTGTGTATGATATGATAACAACACTTTTTTTTTTTTTAATTTATTTACCATTTAAAAATAAATACATGATCTTGTAGAAGATAGCATTAAAAACCACTAAGGTTTGTGCGTAGGCTATCACGAGCGCGCCTCTTACATGTACACAATAAAGAGAGAACTATCTATTAAATAAACTGAGGAGCAAGGTACTTGAGTGAGTGAGTAAGAGAAGGGTCTAGGGTTCTCTTGTCAAAGGACAAGAGAACCAGACGGGCACACCAGTCACAGCCACGGCCTTGTAAATTAGACGAAATTCTCACAGCGAGGGATGATCTATAAATAACATCCCGTTATCGGAGACAACTCGGTCACAAGTCTGTTAGAAGGTTAGTTTCAACTTGATCTCTGTTTAGTTTTATGTCAACATTGAATCGGATTTTTAGATTGGAATAGTAACTGGACCAGATGAAAGGTTTCAATTTATTTTCAAACTTAATTTTGAAAAAAGAACTGTTAATAGCTCAAATCAGGGAAGAGGCTCAAATTGTAGGACAGTTTTTGTCGTTGACCGAAAGTGTCAAGTTATGTACCCACTTACCTGATTTAATTCACAATGCAAATAAGTGTCAGGTCGCAGTACCTAGGTACTTACACCTACACTGCCTTAGTGCTAGGTAGGTATGTAGCTACCTAGTTAGTCATCGAGTTAGCCTAGAACGCTGAATAACTGTTGAGAAACAAGCTTTGCTTTAGCTGGGAAAATCCACAAGACCTTGTTTGCATTTCTAGCGAGATGTTGTAGACAAAAATGGGGCCCTCATGCGACTAACAATTAATATTGGCACTGAGATTAAGAAATTCAAAAGATTGGTTTACAAAAGATCATTGAGAGCACTAATAAAAAATAAAAAAGCTTTACCAAAGTTAGGAAAATATTCTAAAATTAGTTTCAAAAAACAGTATAAAATGGAGACGGAATTTTCTATGACTGTCGAACCCTCCTTCAGACAGTAGGTACCTACATTACGTAAGGCAAGTTTTACTTGCACCTTGGCCAATCTTTTGCTTATTTGATGTGATGAGCGATAAGAATTGGTCACGTCAGTGTTAACATTATTACAAGTAGGTATGTCTACAAAATTATCACCATTTAAATCTACTCGACGGGGACGATATAGGTTAGATAAAAAAATGTGAAATGAACTGAAATTCTTTCTATGACGTATCAAATAAATTCAAGATGGTGAATAAGACAAGCGTGCATGAAGTAACTCACACACGACTTTGCTTAGTCAATAACACGAATTGCAAGGTCGTCTTATACGTCACAAGACTGTACCCTATTGTATTTTAGGTAGCGGATACTGGGTAAAGAATTCGGTATCAGTACCCGAAGTCGGAGTTTTGCTACCACATTTCGTCTACCAAACGGTGTTTTCGTTTCGCCTATTTATCTCTCTCTATTGTAGCAGGTATGGAGAAAAGAATAGACAGCAAAAAAACGTTACTTAAGGTGATATCAGACGTTTCATCTTTTGTTCATTTTTGCCTTTCATTCGGCACCTTTTACTCGAAATGCAACGTATGAACACAGAATGAATTAGTAAACATGGAATTAAAGATAAATGAACTCGTGTGAACATTCATCCGAATGTACCGTCTGATATCACCATTACAAACGATCGAAACGAGTTGCTGTCTCATCAATTTTACATACAAAATAGAGAGACATTTGCTCACACGAAAACAACATTTGGTAGACGAAATGTGGTAGCAAAACTCCGACTTCGGGTACTGTTATGCTTTGGGCCAACATTTTACGCAAATCTATTCTCAAGCTAACCGATTCATAGCAGTTTTGCTATAAGTTGCTACCAAAATATATTTAGGTTTAAAGTGATATTAGCCAATTTTTGGTAATTAGTCAAACGTGAAACCCTTATTTAGTATAAAATTCAGAACATTAATAATTAATTAGTTTTCCTACTTTTTAAATTAGGTTAAGTCAGTTTGCCCGTACCTATCGGTATTTTGCCAAAAATTTTTCTGTTACCTCTACATATTCACATAATGAGTTCATTAATAAATAAAAAATAGCTAAATCAGAAAGTCGTAAGGCAAACGTTCACACCGATAAGGTAAATAAACCTCATTTCCAAACAAGGATAAATTATTATGAAATAAGGTGGCATGCAGACATTTATATTTTATCTAAATAAAATAGTGAATATATAAAACTAGCGACAGTGGCTCTCATACAAACGGCGCATGACCGCCTTTCTACTTGTATTCTGTAGGTTCACTGATTTTTACTACCAAAATAAAATTGCACTTTTGCACACGTCATCGTGTTCAAATGATTGGTTAATTTTTTTTTCTGAATACGTCGTTTTTACTCAAACATAGTTCGCAATAACTAATATGATAGTAATTACATCCTGTATAAGAAAATACATTACTTATAAGTAAATTCTTTTGGTATGAAGAAAAAGTAGAAAACTACTACGTTTATTTATGACCTTCTTTCGGTACTAACCTACCTAATATTTAGTAAAATAAGTACCTACTACCTAGTCTATCAAATGATTGGTCAATTGCACGGTTGTTGTGTTGACCCCGCACTCTTTATCTATGACGATAGATAGCGGAAGACACGAATTCGTATTTCAAATTCTTGAAGTTAGAACTTGGCGGATAGGTGTAATGTATTCATATTTTACGAACATTATACAACGTTCCTCCCAAAACATTTCTGGCTTTGCTTTCAGTAGGTTAGGTATTTATCAAATCGCCGAAATCATACAAATTGTAATCAGCTACTGATTTTTACTTACTACACAGTAGCCCTAATCTTATCAAAGGTAACGCCAGTAGCGGTTATGTTCTACTTAAATCTGTAGGTATTTTCAAATTAATTAATTTTTGTGGAATATCGAAGTTTGGAGCCGGAAAACCCATTAATTAATTCCTAATGGGTACCGTGTACGTTACAAATTAATTTTCATATGTAAAAAAAGCAGGCCTTTGCATTATTCATGGTTTATATGGCAACTGGAGATTACTGGACCGGATTTTAGATAAAATAGGCTTGCCCAGCACCTATACCATCCTGACAGCTTAGTCGGCCTAATCCACAGGAAAAAAAAGCAGCCAAGTGCGAGTCGGACTCGCCCATGAAGGGTTCCGTAGCATCAAGTAACATAATATACAGAAAATAAACAGGAAACAGGTTCTTGTAGTTCGTCGAAAGGTAAATTGCGGTCTACGATTTATGACGTATAAAAAAAAAACTACTGGCTAGATCTCGTTCAAACCAAATATCGTTGAAAGTTTGCATAGTAATGTACAACATATATTTTTTTTAGTTTTATCATTCCCTTATTTTAGAAGTTAGAGGGGGGGGGACCAACTTTTTTCAACTTTGGAAGTGTCTCTTGCGCAAACTATTCAGTTTAGAAAAAAACAATATTAGAAACCTCAACATCATTTTTGAAGACCTATTCATAGATACCCCACACGTATGGGTTCGACGAAAAAATTTTTTTTGAGTTTCAGTTTGAAGTATGGGGACCCCCAAAATTTATAGTTTTTTTTCTATTTTTGTGTAAAAATCTTAATGCGGCTTACAGAATACATCTACTCACCAAGTTTCATCAGTGTAGCTCTTATGGTTTCGGAGAAAAATGGCTGTGACACGGTCGGACAGACAGACAGACAGACAGACAGACAGACAGACAGACAGACAGACAGACATGACGAATCTATAAGGGTTCCGTTTTTGCCATTTGGCTACGGAACCCTAACAAGGTCAAATACGTGCGGAGCTGACTAAAACGCGGGTTTCCTCACGATGTTTACCTTACCTTCAGATATATTATTGATTTCGCCATGTTAATACAGTCAGTGACAAAAATATATGAACATTCTGGTTTGTTAAGTTCATAATATTTCTGCAATCAACTAACTAATGACAGTGGCAGACATCTTCCGATCCCAAGGTTTTGGGTTTAAATCCAGTCGTGTACCAATGAGTTTTTCTGTCAAAATATTCATGCTTGTAATCTCAAACGGTGAAGGAAAACATCGTGAGGAAACCAGCATGTCGTTAAACCAAAAAATTCAAAAACATGTTTCAAGTGCACGAAAAGCCTCTCTGGGGCGCACTTTAAATCCTTTCAGCACACTGGTTTATATATAAGAACATCAGCTCACTTCGGATACTTACTACTACTACCTACTACTGCTGTGGCGCAACGACCCAAAGTGGATCTTGGACACCAGAGTCCGCCAGGCTTCTCTGTCCATAGAGGCTTCCGCGTAGTTGCTGGCTCCGAGTTTTTGCAGGTCCTTTTGAAGTTTTTTATTTTAGTTGAAGATACTTACCTACTGTACCATTATTTTTAAGATCTTATGTACATGAAAGCAATAAATAAATACAAATACAAAGATCTGGCTAGAGTATCCGTCGCCATAATCTGAACATCAAAATTGCTAATTTTAAATTATATTAAATATAGACAAATCACACAACACTATCTAGCCCCAAACTAAGCAGAGCTTGTACAATGGGAACCAGATAGCTGATATGATACTTTTATACCTACATTTTTTTTTGTCAGCGCATAGGTACTTAGAATACAATATAACACCTAGTCAGAGAACAAAAATCTGTGTTCACCACACAAATATTTGTTCTCAGTGGGGATCGAACCCACGACCTACGGCTCAGAAGGCAGAGCTAATACCAACTAAGCTGAGAGGCCATCAGAATTCTTTACTGAATGAAGAAGAGTGGAGACCTAACTGAGATTGTTTACTTTTGCCGACTGCCTATACGAACGCCATTAAGTCCTACCCAACAAACAAAAACGTCATATAAGTCTTGACTTATACGACATAAAGTTGGATAGAAGTCTTATAATCATAGTGAAATGACTACTAGGTCCTTTAGACGTCTTTTATTTAACTTATTAGTCGTGCGACGAATATGTCATAATAAGCTGGTCTTAGCAACGTTGGTAAGACTAAACTAAACGACGTTATATTACAGTCTTAGCTAAAACGTTTGTACGACAACGCAATAGTCATACTAACGTTAGAGTCCATTAAACGTTTTGAACTGACCAAATTAGGTCTTTGAAAAACCTTTATATGACATTTATATAACGTAGCAGTTGTATAGACGTTTTCACAGTGACGTTTATATAACGATCACTATCCTATTTTACAGCGGTCAATTGGAGACTCTTAAATGACTTGGTTGTTTATTTAATACTCAAATATAACCTATATATTACATGAGTCCGTTTAATGTCATGCCCTGACTTTAATCAAACTTTTAGGCGCATTTAAGTCAGGTTTTGACTTTAATACGTCTAAGCCGCCATATTTACGGAACGTTTGATTAAATTTACTACGAAGAATGGAAGCAAAAAATGTGTGGAGAAGACTTAAGAGCGTTTATCCCGAGCGTCGTGACTCAAGTTTGGGTAAATATACTCACCTAGCTATACAGTTACACCTAGCACGCACACAGCCGTCTGTGTTGGAGCGCGTATCATGCGCCGCATTGAATGAATCACCTTGATACTTTACCAGCTCTTAGTAGGGAATGTATTCATTTTTCGTAAGCAGGTACAACATTTTGTTGAATGAGTACCTACTTACGCAAAAACGGGCAGGTATGTTAGGTTAAAATAAATCAAAATAATTTCGTGTAAAATACAATTTTAATATTTATCGTCTCTAAGTTTCATGGACTTAGCTTTTCGGGGATCAACAACTTCGGGTAATAGAAATTTATTATAAAAACTGACTAGCCGATGCTCCATGTTCTCGCTCCAAAATGTATCGTCCCTAATTATTTTTTCTGTCTTTAATTTAAAATTTTTGCCTGTCCACACAGCAAATAGACAGTAATTTCTATTCGTTACGTGCAGCTGCCCTTGTATTTGATAAAACCAGTCATGGCGTCGATTCACGGATACATCTATTTACCAGAATAACATTTTTTTGGTTAATAGCGATATCTGCCTCTAATCCGAATGCCGGACTAGGACATTTTATTTCGGTGATACCATCATCTTCAATTAGTCCATCCGGCGAAGCACCTGTAACCATAATAAATTGAAAGAAAAAAAAAGCAGCCAAGTGCGAGTCGGACTCGCCCATGAAGGGTTCCGTAGCATGACGAACTACAAGAACCTTTATATATGTTACTTGATGTAACATAATAAAGTTCTTGTAGTTCGTCGAAAGGTAAATTGCGGTTTACGGTTTATGACGTATAAAAAAAAAAACTACTGACTAGATCTCGTTCAAACCAAATATCGTTGAAAGTTTACATGGTAATGTACAACATATATTTTTTTTAGTATTATCATTCTCTTACTTTAGAAGTTAGAGGGGGGGGACCAACTTTTTTCCACTTTGGAACTGTCTCTCGCGCAAACTGTTCAGTTTAGAAAAAAACGATATTAGAAACCTCAACATCATTTTTGAAGACCTATTCATAGATACCCCACACGTATGGGTTCGAAGAAAAAAAAATTTTTGAGTTTCAGTTTCAAGTATGGGGACCCCCGAAATTTATAGTTTATTTTTTATTTTTATGTAAAAATCTTAATGCGGTTCACAGAATACATCTACTCGCCAAGTTTCATCAGTCTAGCTCTTACGGTTTCGGAGAAAAATGGTTGTGACATACGGACGGACAGACAGACAGACAGACAGACAAACAGACATGACGAATCTATAAGGGTTCCGTTTTTGCCATTTGGCTACGGAACCCTAACAATGATAAACAAGGAATAGGTCAGAAATCGAAACCATAATGCGAACTCAGAAAAAACTACATAAAATCATTAAAAAAATAATATAATGCATGCAATAGGTCCTAATAAAATATGCAGTAGGTAGGTACTGATGTACGTATTTCGAACAAAATTAATTGATTACTTTACAATCATAGATAGCTCATCAACTCGGTGCAAGTGGCTCCGTGCTTCGAACACTAGGTTTGGTATCGTGCGGACTTGCGGACTGGATGACTATTTGAAAGTACCCGCTAATTTCGACCTTTTTTTCGGCGTGTTATGTTTTATGATAAGTTAGCAATAATGATTTTCATAAGGCAAATTATTACTACTTCTATCTCCGTGTACGTTTAATAAAAATGGGAATTGACTATAACATGTTACGTTGTAAAAAGTAACCCCTGGGTAACATACCTTTTAGCTTCATTAGCCTTGACCAAATTTTCGCAATTGGTGACGTACTCGTTACTTTTTTTACGTGATGTAGCCTGTAAGTGGCTTTTTTATGCCATATCTGAAATAAAAGTAAAGAATAAAACCTGAATTAAAAAGAAATACAAATTAAAAATAATTAACTATTTTTTGCGTACCAGAAACCGGGGGTAATTAAAGTTAATAAGTTAATGCAACACCATTACTTTAAAATACAAAAAAAAACTCACCAAAGTTTTGTCAAACAATAAAAAGTATCAAAACGTCCCAGTAGCGCTATAAACTCGTGAAGCTACAATACATTTTTTTGAGGCTTGCTGCTTGCTTGCAGCGACCGGGAGCGACGCACGTCCTACCTCTGAAAGGCCTCGGCCGGCACTGAGCGTTGACTTGATTCCGCGCCGATTATATAGTAATACGAAATAATTCATAGTAAAATAAATATTCATGTTATAAAAAAAAAAATCAAACATGTTTTAAAACGAACACTTCTTCATTTACTAGGCAAAAAAAATAACAAAAATACTTCGGATTTCATCATAAACTAACACGTCTAATATCTCCAAATGTGGCTAAAAATTACTCCTTTGATTATTTTTTTCATGAATGAAAACTTACAGGAATCGTGTTTATTCTGCCACTAAGAACTAATAAAATGTTATTAGCTTTTTTATACGAAAATTTTATAAGTTTGTCGTTTATAGTTTTATCATTGAATCGCATCTGCGTAGACCATCAACCGAAAGTTTAGGAAAAACAGATGAATCTTATGAAAAAACTATACAACCATTTGAAAATGTTTTTCCCATATGATTAAGTTTTGGTCATTCCCAATAATATGAGGTCAAATTATCTTCTGTGCAAGTTACACATATTGTTTTATTGGCCGTCTGAAATCATCAATTTACGGATGAACGTTCTTAAACGTAGTGGAACTTTCAAAAGGAAAGTAAATCGAGATTTCTTTTTATTAAAAAGTAGAACGCCAACAACCGTACCATTAATAACAAATGTTGAAAACGAAAAGTGTACAACACACGAACAACAAAAAGGTTCAGTATCAATATTTATTTTATTTCTATAAAAATATTGTGTGTGATTTCTTATTTCATTGTTTCATTCTTATTTCTTCATATTTTCAGATAAAATTTACTGGAATGTTAAAATGTTTTGAAATCTGCACTGCACTTTTACTGTGACCTGCAATATGAAAAGGGTTTTAAATTTATGAAGAACCCTAATAGCTAGCTGATGTCATGGCGTATTGCATGGTCTTGAAATAACCTTAATACGACTTTATGTCTTTACAACGTCGTAAAGAGATAAGTGTGTGACAAAAGCAACATGTCCTACATTTTTAGAAATCAACATATTTTTATTAATAAAAATATAATCATTTAAACACAAAATTGCGAGGGGGCATGAAAATCTGAAATATATACACATAGGTATATTATCATAAAACTTTAATACCCAGTCGAACTAAACGGCATGAGAGACAAATACAGTTATTAGCGAGATTATAAATATAAGTTAAATAACACTCACCTTTTAGTTCCTTGTAATTATTTATTTTGCACTCAAATCTCGAAACAAAACCAGCACAAACACTGTCATCAAGAAAAATGAATAAGTCTTACAGGTGTTGTTCCTTGACTCAAATGAAACGTTTTAGTCATTCAAAAACACCTGCATGACGACAATACAACAAACGAGTCGTTGTAAAGATATGATGCGACTTCTGCGCGACGAAAGTAGTATTTCCATAACGTTCATACGACTTTTGAATGACGTTAACGAAGTCAGCTTGTGACTTTTGTATGTCCACTATACGACAATGTTGGTTGTATAACTGGGGCCATTTTCGCGTTTAGTAAACGTTATTATAACGTTAGTGCGACTAAGGTATTACGATCAATGCAATCTTGATAACGTTTACTAAACTTTTCTACGACGTTAAATTGTTAGTTGGGTACTTACCTGTCTAATTGTAAACAGGTATTTAGTTGTATCGGGTTACAGACACGAGCTACTAATGGTTTTGGTTCCTCATAAACGGTCACCGTCATATTATGCCCGTTAGGTTTGAGTATTAAATTTAAAAAAATCGGGGACAATCCACACAGCTCTATCTAGCCCTAAATTAAGCATTTAACTATAGGATCCAGGTAACTGATACAATACTCATATAATTTTTAATAAATAAGCTAATTTTCTACCAGGGCATTTGCGCTGAAAACTCCCGACAACGCTATCTTACAATCGTCTTCCGGTATTTCACTAAAAGAATTTAAAGAGCGGGTCGTGCGAAAATTTGAGATTTTAAAAATCTCAAATTTTCGCACGACCCGCTCTTAAGCTAAAGCGAAGTGATGGTATAATTTTGAACTGTCATATTTTGACTTGACCGTAATATGCCGCCACCGCTAATTTAGACAAGTAGTGCACAAGTAAACTAAAAACGCATATTTGGTGCCCTACTTGTGGTTGCTGGCGACGGCATTTGGCGTTTTGCGAAGTGAGTGGCTATTTACTGTTTATGCTGCAGATAAGGTATACCTGAGTAAAACACGCACTTTTCAGATTATTTACAGACATAACATACTGCATAGTTACTAGCACTAAATTGTGAATACTATTGAGTTAGTACTATACTGTTGATACCTTTATTCAGCATCGGAAGATTCACAATATTAGGGCCTATTCACACGTACCACAACCATAACGCGTGTATATTGTGTAGAAGAGTTATATTTTTGTATGTTTTATTCACAGAATGCTTACATTTTATTTTGTTTTTTATTTCTTTGGAAAACAAACAGTACCTACTAATATTCGAATTGATAATTAAAAAAAAAAACTATGGACCATTGACAAGTTTTCGCATAGTGAGACTATTGGAACTTACTTATTAATTTTACATGAAAAACAACATGCACAACATTTATTAACATATAGTTCAATGAATTACTGTATTTGACGTGTAACCGTGTTATGAAAAATAACTATAAATTAACTTTGAACTTCGCGGGCGGGTACTAATTTATATGAAAATTAATAGTTTAATTCACATAGACCACATTTTGCCGTTCACACGTAACCAATGCTTGGCCACTTAATGTCGCTGCAATGTGGTATGGTTGTGGTACGTGTAAATAGACCCTTAGTTCTTCAATTTCATAATTACCTATGAATTATTTTTTTTTAGGCATGGTCAAGATAGATAGCACACGATGAAAGGCCGACATTTTAAAAGTCCGATGCGTCTTTAAAATGTCGGTCAATTTTTGCACGACGTTCGTTGTGTACGTGAAACTTATTTTGGAAACGTCAATCACACCACTCCACACCAGACCAGACTCGCAAAGCCCCTTTTCATCCCACCATCTCGGAAAGTGTATTTTTACTGTTCAATATCTGAGTGGAAAACCCGTTTTTATCCGCTAGAGGATAAAGTAAATTTGAATTTAGAATATCGTGTTCACTAAGTTTGTGAATACACAACCTATGTACTTCTACCTCCATGGTGCTGAATATATCATACAACCTTTTTAGGGTTCCGTAGCCAAATGGCAAAAACGGAACCCTTATAGATTCGTCATGTCTGTCTGTCTGTCTGTCTGTCTGTCTGTCTGTCTGTCTGTCTGTCTGTCCGACCCTGTCACAGCCATTTTTCTCCGAAACCATAAGAGCTACACTGATGAAACTTGGCGAGTAGATGTATTCTGTAAACCGCATTAAGATTTTTACACAAAAATAGAAAAAAAACTATAAATTTTGGGGGTCCCCATACTTCAAACTGAAACTTAAAAAAAAAATTTATATCGAACCCATACGTGTGGGGTATCTATGAATAGGTCTTCAAAAATGATGTTGAGGTTTCTAATATAGGTTTTTTCTAAACTGAATAGTTTGCGCGAGAGACACTTCCAAAGTTGAAAAAAGTTGGTCCCCCCCCCTCTAACTTCTAAAATAAGGGAATGATAAAACTAAAAAAAATATATGTTGTACATTACTATGCAAACTTTCAACGATATTTGGTTTGAACGAGATCTAGCCAGTAGTTTTTTTTTATACGTCTTAAATCGTAAACCGCAATTTACCTTTCGACGAACTACAAGAACCTTTATATTATGTTACTTGATGCTACGGAACCCTTCATGGGCGAGTCCGACTCGCACTTGGCTGCTTTTTTAATTTGGTAAAAACTCGCACTCTTAACCTTCTTGGTGTATTTGTGAATTCAAAACATCATTTAACCTATTTACTTCTACCTGCATGGTGCCGAATTTATCATGCAACATTTTTAAATTTGTTAAAAACTCATACTCGGAACCTTCTTGGTGTGTTTTAGTCGCGCCATGTTCTTTTTTGCATTTGGTCATTTCCTCGCTGAGGTGGGATGAAAAGTTACGTGTTGCACTCGAGTGCAAAGATTTTTCACCTTGTGCTCTTTTGATTCCTTCGCCAACGCTTAGGATTCTAACTTTTAAACCACTCGCTCCGCTCGTGGTTAAATATTAGAATCCTGCGCTTGCTCGGTCATCAAAATTGAGCACGCGGTTAAAAAGCAGCTTTGCACTCTTGTATAACAAATAACTATTAATTGAGCTATCATATTTTGTGTGGGTTTGTACGTCAAAAGGTTTTTTATTTCTAAAATACATTTTCGATTTCGAACACACCGTTATTAGAGGGGCCTTCCGTCTCGGGAAAAACTAATGACTTATTAGTTCAGAAGGGCAAGTCCCTTCATTCCTTCATTTAAAACATTAATTTCGTCTACGAAATGTTGTTTACGTTTCGCCTATTTGTCTCTCTCTACTGTATCGAGTAGCGTATTTTTGCTGTCTCGTACAGACGAGACAGCAAAAACTGTGTAGAAACGATAGAAACGAGTTGTTATCTCATCAATTTTCCATACAAAAGAGAGAGACACGTGCTCACACGAAAATAACATTTGGTAGACGAAATGTTGTAAATGAATGCACTGGGCATTGCCCTTCAGTTCAGTTCATTCATTTATTGGTAACAAATATATAAAAAGTCGTATTATCGCCATTAATAACATAAATAAATACAATATTTTAAAATATCAATTGTTATTTGTTAACCCTACAGGTGCGCTAAATAAAACTGACGAAATTACTAAACTTAAAAGAATATAAGTAGGTAACCTATTTGAGTTTGTAGGGCAGAACCTGCTAACAACCAACGGAAGGTTTATCTGCACGATCAAGCTTAGCCACTTAACCCGTTAATCCACATCAGCACTAACCATGCCAGTAAACTTTCGAATGATATCACAGCGCAATGAGTTTTTCTCTCGAAAAATGTATGTGCACTATGCCAGTACTCTCAAACCTCAAACGGTGAAGGAAACGTCTTGTGAGGCAAGAGGCAACCGCATGTCGTAGAATTTAAAATATGTGTCAAGTGCACGAAAGGAGGCGCACTTGAAATACTTTCACCACACTGGTCTGAAAGAATCAGTGACACGATAACAAGAAGTAGACAGGACATTTTAGTTAAGAAACAAGACATGACCACGTCGGTTTCTTCCATCTTCTAGCCTTAGACGCTTCGCCTAAATTCAAGCTTACTATAGTATTAAAATTATACCTCAAGAACCAATATGTTTGCTACATCTCCTACAGAACTTGAAAATACTTCTTTAAAAACCGTACCCTCTCAGAAGATGCTCAACCAAGATTCTCGACAGATCACTGCTGAAACCAGTATGAAAACCTACGATTATTTATTTGTATTTTCCTTCGATATAATTCACAACACCAATGTGTTTAAGGAGCTTTTTTACACCCTTTATTTTTTTCATTCGGACTTGACTACTTGACCCAAACTTTGTTTTTCATATTTTTGTTTGTGATTGTACACACGTATATTTAGCTACTTGGTGAATAGGGTCTCTTATTAGGGCCAATCATTGGCCTACATCGGTGGCATTGTCCTCGAGTAATCGTTACATTTCGCGGTAGATTCCTTCTTTTTATTTCTATAGCTCGCTTTGACTGCAGACTTTGGCTTTTTTTCGGGGTAACGTAAACTATTCTAAATTATGCTAAGTCTAATCTAGTTCGATAATGATCAAATGTTATGCAGATATTCTCGGACGAACTAGTTTTTCAAAGAGAAATATATAATTATTCAGTAATACCCTTTGAAACGTCTTAAAGCTAGGTGATTTTAGGTGCCAGTTCCACGCGACCAAGCCAAGAAGAACAGGCAACAAACTACTTGGTTCCTGCCGCTTTTTTGTATGATCCTTTCACAAACAAAAATAATAATAATAGAAGTGAAGTTCCAGTGTGGTGCCACTTCATTATGTGAGTGAGTGGAATTCTTCAGTGTGTAATTTTTTTTAGTGTAAAAAATTACAAGGAAAACTATAGAGAGCAATACCGCTAAACTAAATAGAATACGTTTTGTCTTGTGTTAAGTATGGTCCTACGAGACTCGATTCTTCACTCCGAGGCCCTTGTGTTGATTATTTCTAACTAGAGCAAAACATAAAAAGCAATTGAAGCTTCGTAGCAGCTTTTAATGTGTTTCAACACAGCTCATATTTCAGTACATGCAATTGCAAGAGTGTCTCGCTAGAAAGTGTTTTGGAAAGCATTTATTGAATTGGTTTTTATTAAAACTTGCATGACGGCCGGTAAATCACTGAACCTAAAGAACATTTCTCCGAGTTCAAAATTACGCTCGTTTTAGTTAGCGGCGTGCATGTGTTGAAAGTTTTACTTCTTCTTCTTATCGTCGTGTCGCTAGTTCTTTCAAACCAGTGCCAGTGTGGTGAAAGGATTTTAAGTGTGATTCAAAGAGGCTCAAAGTTTGTTTCTCATAATACTGTGATTTAATAAAGGTTCGTACAACCTCACTTGCCTCTTGTCATAGTCGTTGTCAAAATGTATTTTGTTGTTTAGGCCTATGTCAATAAATTATTCTGGTTCAATTAAAGGCCTGCGCACACCTAGTTCGCTGGCGGTAGCGAACAGTGAAACGCTGTCAAATATCGCTGTCAAATCTCAAATCTGACAGCGATATTTGACAGCGTTTCACTGATCGCTACCGCCAGCGAACTAGGTGTGTTCGAGCCTTAAATTGGTAGGCAGGAGGTCTGTAGTAAAAAACAAAGAAAAACAAACAGATAATAGTTAACAATGGACATAAGGACAACCTTATAAGTTTTGATGGAGTATGCTGTGACTTTAGTACAATTTATTCAGTACTTATCTTTAGATTTTTATCTAGTATTTCGTCTCCGGTCTCTGATAACTGCTCTTAGCGGTTCCTCACGGAATGAATGAGGGTAAAAAAATTTGTGTTTTAGTAGTACCTAATTACAGTACTGTTTCGGTTTTATTGATGAGAAGTGTACCTACTTATTTGAAGATCGTTTCACGCTTCATGCGCAGGAGTCGGTATGTCAATATTATTTAATGATCCATTCTTTATTCAGTGACGCCATACTTATATCTTGGACTAGGATTCAGTACAAAATTGAATCATGCGGCATGCCTAATAAACAGAATATTTTTAGCAAGATGTAGAATATTGTTTAATTTGGAATAGCTTTTGTCCTGTTCTAATAATCTTTTAATCAGTTTTTATTAACAGGAAAACTACAAGACCAAGACTCTTCTTCTTAAATTTAAGAGTTTAGCTCTTGTTGGGGTTCTGATGCAGTTTTCTCCAATTAAGTCTTTCGAATGTGGCTTCCTTGACTTCCTTATACGAGATGGCAGCAAACAAGACAATTTACACATATTAGTATCCGTCCTATACTTTTGCAGGAAGGAAGATTTTGAGCCTTCACTGTCCACCGATTTCACGCAATCTTCTCAACGTCTTCGGTCCATCTGACTAGCGTGTTTACTTACCACACCTATACCTACTTATGCAAATCCCTAAAGACACTTAGTAGTTGGTAGATACCGTTAGAAAAACACTAACGATTTTCGTCGCAAAATCTGTCAATAGATAATCTCTTACAAATGGGTTAAACAATGACAAGGCTATTTTTACTTAAGCTTCTTGTTAGAGTGATCTGCCAGTTTGTATTGGCTCCCACACCTTTATAGTATACCCAGATAGATTCTTTATCAAGAGATTTACCCAACACGCGAATCGGCTTAGATTTAGGGCGCTTGTACACGCTAAGAAAATTTGCCGTTCCTGCGGCAGACAAGACAAATTCTTCGTGTAGACGACAAGAATTTTGTCTATTCCACACACGAAAACGCAACAACGTTCGCCGCGTCGTGTCTTGCGCAGATAAGATTTTTTTCGTGCACCGCTGCGAGCAGTGTACACAGTTATTTTCTAGTTACGACACGAATTCTTGGGTAGACCCGGCGTTTTTTCTTAGCGTGTACAAGCGCCCTTATAGGTACTTATTCCATGTTCCACTCAAACGTTATATAGAATTAGAAGCGCGCGCGAGTCATGTTTTCAAATCATATCGCAAATCGTATCTGCGTAGATCGGAACGCGTTCAAATCTTTTGCATGAAATTTCCAATTCGGAAATGGCATTGATCTTTTGCATTCCTTTTGCATTGATTCTTTTGCATTCCTCCTCAGATCTCTCTTATTATTTCCTAAGATTGTAAGTCTAATGTGAAGTCTAATCTGTCTAAAAGGGGTAGTCAGAGGCGCGTACAACTATTACATTTGGCATATGTTCAAATTTTGCAAGAGACTCGCGTCATTTCTACCATTACACCATGTAGGTAGTAGGTACATTGTGGCGAATACATCAACCAAGTCCATCTTGTTTAGGTATACGACACACCAAAGTGCTAATCTAGTTACCAAGTAGATAAGAAGATTACATTCTGCGTCTCTAGAACCAAGATAAGTCAGTACCTACCAACGCTATAGCATTACCTATCTACTTTATTTCATTTCAATAAAATACTAACTGACCATCCTCAACTTTGTATGGAAACCTTTTCGGGCTTGTGTAAATCTTACTAAAACTATTAGCCAAACCCAAATAAACAGCAGATGTTACGTCGCATTTTGTTCTCTCTTTTTACTGTATGATAACTTTAATCCGCACCAAGCACATAAATAAAATAAGTAGTTACATTAAATTCGCAAACCAATCATTTCTGACCACATCCTGCTGCAAGTTGATTAAAAAGGTCATGCACCTCTGAGCCTCAAGCATTGCAAGCTACCCCCTAATTATATAAATACCTTGAAATAATCGTTTGACGTGCTTTGACGTCAAGTCAATGTACGCACGGGTCCGATACAGGTTTTGTGAAATTATCTGCATCACTACATACCCCGCATTGTCGCTGCATTTTGTGGTGCGACCACCATGCGTAAGAATTTGTCCGGACTGGCCCAGTGATTTCAGCTAACGGGTCCGGATTTTTGATATAAAATCTGTTGTCTGTAAAGTTATTACTGACGATAGTTGAACGTGACAACGTCATACAGCTGTCCACGCGGACGCATCACTCACTCAAGTAGGAGAGAGACAGATGTCGAACGCTGCCGAACGCGGAGGCAGATTGTGCCTCTTTGTGGCTTGTTCCGCGCTCTCGATTGCACTTCAAGCCTTAAATGGAACGCCTCAGAGCGAGGTAACGCCGCATGGGCCATGTTTTTTAGTGCGTGCAGCCGGCTCCATCGCATTATAAGACGTTATCATGTCAAAATTTTCCAGACTTGTAGGAGTAGGCCCACGTAACTAAGGTTGGCAATAAAGGTCAGGTTTTACGTCAGTTTCTGTGGATGGAGTGGGCTCAGAATCGTTCTTCAAGCGAGCTGGCTACCTCAAGCTGATGATGATGATGACTTTGTCTTTATTCCATCTTCTAAACGCCAACTATATCTTTAGAAAGAAGTGCCTGTTTTTTTTTTATTTAGGACTTTTTGCAAGACTAGTTTCTTTTGTTAGAAGCTAAGCGAATGGTGAACCAAAGTGCGTTGAACGGTGGAAACACTTGCTCCGTCCGGCGTCCTCAAGGAATATAATACTCTCTACGAGAGAGGCGTCCTTCGCAAAGATTTGTTTAATGATATGCTGTTGTACGAATGGATCCGTAATCGTTCTTGAGAGATATTTTAAGTCGAAAATAGCTGTTTTATAGCTTGAACGGTAGTAATTGATGTTTTTTTTTGTGTGACATTAATCTACGCATTTCGAAACATTTTTTTTTTTTTATTTACAGGGATACGTCACGGGGGTGTGTTCATATTCAAAACGTTTTTATTCAATTCTGTCACAAGAATCACTTTTAAACGTCTTAAGCTAGTTGAGGTTAGGTGCCAGTTCCTAGTGACTAAGCTTTGAAAAACGGGCATTTATAAAAACTACGGCTCTTAGAGTTATTTGTATAATCTTTTCTCAAAATAAAAATAAAAATAGCAGTGAAGTTCCAGTGTGGCGCCCTGTGGCGCCACTCCAACTTAGGAAGACGTAGACAAAACAATTATAAACTAAGCAAAAGTACGTAAGAAAAACATTCATTAAAGCCACTTCCTGCCAGTATTTTTCCAAATCAGTAGGTTCGGTAGGTTCACAAAAACAACAAGAAACATAATATTTAACCTTTTTGTAACAAACCTAATGTTACGCCTGGGTCAGGACAGCCTAATTCTCGGGCCGACCGAGATTTTCAATGGCATTGCACAACCCCGCACTTTTTCTACGTTTTCCGTATATCGTAGCTGTCGAGGCTTCTACGATGAGGTCGTCGATGAATTACTCAAGGAAATCATCCATTCTCTCTTCGAAAAGAAGCAATAAAATAAAATTGCAAAATGGTCCGAGATGAGCCGAGAATTAGGCTCCTGTTCCAAAAATAAAATTCAGGCAAAAAGTAAGTGAAGTCACGTATTCAGTACCTACTGGATAAAGGTTTAGTAAGTATTTTGGAAGATCATTCATAGGGGGCTTGGTACTGAGAAGCAAGATAAAAACCAAATGTATATGAAAAAATCATAATGAAATATAGAATGAAATGGTAATAGTTATTTGTTATACAAGAGTGCAAAGCTGCTTTTTAACTGCGTGCTCAATTTTGATGACCGAGCAAGCGAAGGATTCTAAAATTTAACCACGAGCGTATAGCGAGAGGTTTAAAAGTTAGAATCCTAAGCGTTGGCGAAGGAATCAAAAGAGCACAAGGTGAAAAATCTTTGCACTCGAGTGCAACACGTAACTTTTCATCCCACCTCAGCGAGGAAATGACTAAATGCAAAATAGAACATGGCACGACTAAAAGTAACACACTGTGCCGTCTGCCTAGTTATGGAAGTAAAAGACTTTGTTATTTTTACCTTATATTAAAAAAACAACAAATAGGTAACCAATAACTAGGCAACAACTAGTCCGTCGAGCGAGCACACAAATTTGTAGGCGTGGGTAAGATCAATCTGTTTCCACCTGGAGCGTACGAAGTACTCCCCTCGTATGTAGTGGGCCGTGAGGTGGTGGGAGGTCCCAGAACGAGTACGGTGAGTGTCCTCTCAGTGTGGAATGCAGGCAGCCAGGGTATAAACAGCCCCAAGCAGTCCGATCTCTTTGTAGTAGGTAGCGGTTGCAAGAATAAAGTTGTCCACCGAAGAATAATTTTCATCAACAGCGGTTCCCAACCGTGTGGACGTTCCTGGAATGGATAATACCAAATACTAAATATTTGCATTACCAAACTCCCGTTCTGAGGACTCACCAACGGCCTTATGTGAAACCAGGTAAGTACTGTACTTACCCGTAGAATAGTTTTGCCGTGGTGGTACTACAGAACGGAGTTTACAAAAATATGAGCACAAGCAGAATGAAAGTTAAAATTGAATAGCAAAATAAAAGTTAAAAATGGAAACAAAAGAATAGAAAATACAAGTAAGAAGTTATTTAAAATAAAGTCTAGGGTAGGTAGGTACCTAGTAAAAATTCCCAACGGACATCGTCAATGACATTGAGCCTAGGACATGTCATTGACATCACCTTGGTTGGTACTTAGAAAAGTCCAATATAATTTACAGAGATTAACATTAACAGAATTGTATTCTGACAATATCAGAATATCCTAGTACCTAAGAATAAGCATTTACAATATTTGCAATAGCGAAAAGCATCTAGCTACTTTGCTAAAGCATGATGGATGGAAGAAATGACGATGTGAGTTTTATGTGCCGTTCAAAACTTACCCTATATCGGGAATTCACTAACACAGTTTACTTTTATTAAAATATAAAGTCGCACAGCCGGCTAGAACGCTCGAGCTGGCGAAAAGTTGCGTGGACTAATACTAGTGGTGGTCTCGTAGCAACTGACGGGCCGCGCATTGATTGTGCCACGGGCTCGCAGGCGCACGAATAACGGTCCGCAGCCGAGTAGTACCGAGCCTTACCGAGTGCGGCCGAGCTGCGTTCAATCATGAACTTATGCATTGTTACAATACCCGCCTTCCCCTCGTAAGGATTTTACGTTTAAAAGTAAAATCCGTAATTAAGTTATTAAATCCTATTTCTTACTATTTATTCCTTTCATACATCCTTTCACAGTCACTCATACCTACATCAAGTTCACTCCACCTCACAAACTAAAATCGAATAATATAAAATTATCAGACTTGTGTACAGTCAGAGAAAAAATCATATGCCATAAAATTTGCCTATGACTTTTAGTAAGAAAAGTTAAAACGATAGTAATGGACGCGGGAACTGATAAATATACCTACTTAAAAAAAAACGTTTATATAAATTAACTATGACCTACAATTTTCAAATCTTTTATATGCCAAGTGCCTAAGTTTTTACCTGACATATTCTCCAAAATGTAAATAAGTGGTGAGCGTTTCTCTATTACTCGACACTTTATGAATTTTGGAGCTAACTTTTTGCTAAAATACTTATCCTTATCGCTCAGTACGTAAGCACGCTTGTAAACGATATCTCCTACGTTAAATTCAAAAGACTTCCTCCTTAAATTATAATTAGCTGTATTTTTAGCATGAGCGTGATATAACGATTTCTGTACTTGATCGAATATAGATGCCAGGCAGCCAAAGTTTTCCACATATAAATCTCGAGGCAGAAACAGTACTTCATCACCTAAGTCAGCGTCAGCAAAGTGAGAACCACAAATTACCAGTTCTCGCCCAAACACTAGAAAAGACGGCGTGTAGCCTGTAGCCTCGTTAACGGAGTTATTTATAGCAAATTGGACACTAGGAATGAACGTGTCCCAAGATCTATGATCGCTATCCACAAATGTAGAAATACATGTTATTATTGTTTTGTTGTAACGCTCCACAGTATTGACCTGGGGCGTATATTTTGGAGAGAAAAATACATTTGGAATGCAATACTTTTTGAAAAGAGCACCAGTGTTACTACTAACGAACTGAGAACCGTTATCTAGAAAAATACTCTGAGGAACTCCATGGACTAAGAAAATTTGTTCCTCCAAAATTTTCACAATGACCTCGGAAGTAGCTTTTTTTATAGGGTATATGTGACAGAATTTAGAGAAACAACAAGTTATTACCAAGATATGACAATTTTGTTTACGTGTTACCGGTAAGGGGCCCATTAAATCAATTGATATCATTTGATATGGCCGAGAGCAATGTTTCGGGCGGCCCATTTCTCCTAAAGTAGCATGATTTTGTGCTTTATACTGGAGACAAGTAGCGCAAGACCCTACATATTTTGCTACATCACGATACATACCTGGCCAGTAGTATCTAAGAGCAACGCGTCTATAGGTCTTGAATATGCCTAAATGACCGGCAATTGGCTCGTCATGGTTCTCGGTAAGAACTCGTTCACGAAGTTCTTCTGGTACTACCTCTTTCCATGAAAATTCGTTTGTAAGTTGACATTTATTTTTACTAAGGCGGTAAAGAGTATTATTTTTAACTTGAAAATTGGGAAAAAGATTAGGTTTAGTTCTACAATTATTGAAAATATTTTTGTACCAATCATCACTAGAAGTCGCGAATGAATTAGCAGTTATAATAGAAGATACCGGAACAGCCCTTGACAACGCGTCAGGTATGATGTTGTCTACACCACGACGGTGTTTGATAATAAAATCAAAAGATGACAACCGCAAACCCCAACGTGCAAGTCTGCCCGTAGGATTATTTAAAGTAATGAACCAATTAAGTGCACTATGGTCAGTGTAAACGGTAAACGTTTTCCCATTTTCAACATAACAGCGCCAATGCTCCAAAGCAACGAGAACAGCAAGAGTTTCTCGTTCTGTAATGCTATAATTCTTTTCAGCTGTTGTTAACGACCTACTCATATACGCAATCGGGTGTTCCTTTCCATCTACCGACTGGGTAAGCATAGCACCTACTCCATAATTACTGGCATCAGTGTGGACCTCAAATGGTAAATCATAATTTGGACACGATAATACTGGTGCGGATACCAAACACTCCTTCAATTTTTTAAAAGCGGAATCTGCTTCTTCTGTCCACTCGAAAGGTGGAGAGTTTTTCTTACCGGATGTTAGTTTGTTCAGCGGCCCTGCAATTGAACTAAAATTTGGAACGAATCTTCGATACCAAGTAGCGGTACCCAGAAATCGTTTCAGCTCTTTACGATTTGTAGGAGTTACGTAATTAAGTATAGCCTCCACTTTATCTGGGTCGGTACGTAATCCGTTCGAATCAACTACATAACCTAAATATTTTAACTGACTTCTAAAAAATTCACACTTCTCGAGGTTAATTGTTAAATTGGCCTTTCTTAATTTGTTTAGGACACGAAGAAGGCAAGAAACGTGTTCTTCGAAATTGCTACTGACGATGACAATGTCATCTAGATACGCAAAAATTCTATGGTCTACGTCACCTAATAACGTGTCTACTAAGCGCTGCTGTGTAGAAGGAGCATTAGTTAATCCAAATGGTGTGGTTTTAAATCTGAGAGTTCCTCGACTGGGAACATAAAAACTTGTTTTATCTCTGTCCTCCTCAGCCAGAGGAATCTGCCAAAACGCTTTAGATAAGTCCAAACTACTTAAGAAACGTGCGTCACGCAAATTGTCTAAAATTTCGGATATATACGGCAAGTTATATGCATCTCGTTTTGTGACAGAGTTCAGTTTTCTACTGTCCAAACAAAAACGAGGCTGGCCATTCTTTTTATGAACCAAAAGTACAGGAGACTGCCACGCACTTTCACAAGGCTCTACCACATCTAAAGCTAACATCTCATCAACCTGTTCGACAAGTATCTTTTGTTTTTCCGGCGAAAGCCTATAGTATCTTTGTCTAATGGGAAGAGAATCGCCAGTATCAATGCGATGGGTAATTAAGTGCGTGCGACCTAAACCTTTTTGGCTGAATGAAATATCTTTAAATTGATTAACAACATTATCTGCAATAGCCTTCTGAGATTCATCCAAATTATCGTAGGAATAAATTAATGTGTCTGGGGTTTTATTAATATTTAAATCATTTAATGGGACATTTGAGACTTGCAGTGAACCTAAATACTTAACACATAAGTTAAATGCGCGCCAGAAATCAACTCCTAGAATAAGCGAAGACTGAACTCCGGGCACTACAAAGGTTTTCACTATATGGAACTGTCCATCAAAATTTATCGGTAAATTAATGTAACCTATACTTTCAAGCGACTGACCACCTGCAGCAATGATGTTTATTCTTTCCCCCGTCAGTAACTTTAAACCACGACTAAGCAGAGACTCGTGTGCATTATTACCTATGATGGTGACTGCTGAGCCAGAGTCGAGAAGACCCGAGGCAGTTATATCATTGATCTTAATATCAACGTAAGGTCGCGTATCACCTAATGGCTTATCTTGCAGAATTGTAGCGACTTTATAGCAGTTAGAAAATCTACGAACGATCTCTAACCACTCATCCCAATCATTCTGATCAAAGTGATTTTCTGATTTAGTAAGAGTGCTACAATTCTGCGATTCTAGTTTCTTTGAAGTTTGATTACAGTTGGGACAGTCAGGTTTCTTAACACCTTTCTGACCACACCGGAAACACATGATCTCGGTGTTCTCACAATTCCTTAAACTATGCGTATTGTTACGACACCTAGGACAGTATGGTAGTTTCCTATCAGCCACTGAATCATCTTTGTTTATAGCATGTAAATATTTTTCATTAACATTATTATTGTTATTAGTATAAGGTTTAGCATAAGTATTTTGTGTTTTATTATTATTATAGTTAGAATAAAACTGTTTTTGTTTATTAATTGTGTTTGATTTTTGTTTATATGCAAATTCAGGTGCAATGGTATCAGATGTAACAGCTGATGGCTCACGGAACTGAAGCATTCGAGATTGGACATTCTCGAAATTTCTACATATCAGTCGTAACTGTTCTATTTCTTTAATCTCCGTTACGGAAGCTAAAGTACTCGCGTAACAAGGTCTTATGTTATGTAGAATTATTTCGAGTTTGTCCTCCTCCGACAAGGGCTTTGATAGGCGTGAACACATACCTGAGAAAATCGATAGATATATAGTAATGTTTTCCGTCTCGCCTTGAGTCCTAGACCGAATCTCAGCTAGCAAACGGTAGTCATAATCAGACCTATCAAAGTCTTGCTTCAGGAGCACCACAAGTTCATCCCAAGAGGACACCTGCTCCTTAACATTACGGAACCAATGGAGTGCATCATCAACAAAAATTTCCGTAGCAAAAGACAAGAGTTTAGAACCAGTTATTTCACGAGCTTCACTAAATTCGTTAACTCGCTGTATAAAAGAGCGCACGCATGACTTGCCATCGAATTTCAATCTACCTAATTCAGAAGAAATCTTACTCCGACCATCGCAAGTGACCGAAACATTGATTGGGGTCTTCAAAACTTGCGATTCTAAAGTCGAGGCTGCTGTAGCTAGAGTGTCAATGCTATTTTTCTTCAGATTCAAAAATTTCTCATAAAGCTCTTTAAATTGAGTACTACATTCCAAATGTTTCTGAACGCTGACATCATCTACACAGATTCTATTAAGTCTATGGTACAAATGGTGGAGAATGTTTTCAGTGCGGGCTAATATATTCTTATCCCTAACTTCAGATGCTACTACAAGCTTAACCTTATCTATCAGTTCCAAAGATGTAGTTAAATCGTCCATCGTATCGAGATGGGAACAAGAAATATCCTCCGAAGGATAAATCTGACATAATTTACCTATCTGTTTCCTAATATCGGCAACAGTACTTCCCGGAGTTTCACCCCTTACCGAAACCTCATACTCTAACTCGGTTTTTTGCAACGACAAAAATTTTATAGGGTAAGACATTATTAACGTAGTGAACCGCAGGAAAGTTAAGAATGGCACATAAATTCAATCAATGATAATAAAATACCTACTCCGTTCTGTTACAATCAACTTTAACAGAACGCTTTGGTTTGATGAATGAATGAACTATGAAAATGATAAAACTAAAAAAATGATTTATCAAACAAAACTAAAATGATGGCAAAGCAGAAATCAAATTTGTAACTAGTGTGATAATAAATGTAGAAGAATAAACGGATCGACAAAAACTTTTGTAGAATAAAAAAATATGTAACAATATAAAAAAAAAATCCTCAGTAAAACAATATTTAAAACAGTATAACCTTACATACAAGCAAAAGACCACACTATTTTCACACCAGTTACTGCAAACCAACAACGTTTTACAAATAACCCACTCACCGTACAATAACTAACTACTTAGGTACTACTACAAGTGAAAACAGATCAAACCCACGTAAGAGGGCGCCAGTGTGCCGTCTGCCTAGTTATGGAAGTAAAAGACTTTGTTATTTTTACCTTATATTAAAAAAACAACAAATAGGTAACCAATAACTAGGCAACAACTAGTCCGTCGAGCGAGCACACAAATTTGTAGGCGTGGGTAAGATCAATCTGTTTCCACCTGGAGCGTACGAAGTACTCCCCTCGTATGTAGTGGGCCGTGAGGTGGTGGGAGGTCCCAGAACGAGTACGGTGAGTGTCCTCTCAGTGTGGAATGCAGGCAGCCAGGGTATAAACAGCCCCAAGCAGTCCGATCTCTTTGTAGTAGGTAGCGGTTGCAAGAATAAAGTTGTCCACCGAAGAATAATTTTCATCAACAGCGGTTCCCAACCGTGTGGACGTTCCTGGAATGGATAATACCAAATACTAAATATTTGCATTACCAAACTCCCGTTCTGAGGACTCACCAACGGCCTTATGTGAAACCAGGTAAGTACTGTACTTACCCGTAGAATAGTTTTGCCGTGGTGGTACTACAGAACGGAGTTTACAAAAATATGAGCACAAGCAGAATGAAAGTTAAAATTGAATAGCAAAATAAAAGTTAAAAATGGAAACAAAAGAATAGAAAATACAAGTAAGAAGTTATTTAAAATAAAGTCTAGGGTAGGTAGGTACCTAGTAAAAATTCCCAACGGACATCGTCAATGACATTGAGCCTAGGACATGTCATTGACATCACCTTGGTTGGTACTTAGAAAAGTCCAATATAATTTACAGAGATTAACATTAACAGAATTGTATTCTGACAATATCAGAATATCCTAGTACCTAAGAATAAGCATTTACAATATTTGCAATAGCGAAAAGCATCTAGCTACTTTGCTAAAGCATGATGGATGGAAGAAATGACGATGTGAGTTTTATGTGCCGTTCAAAACTTACCCTATATCGGGAATTCACTAACACAGTTTACTTTTATTAAAATATAAAGTCGCACAGCCGGCTAGAACGCTCGAGCTGGCGAAAAGTTGCGTGGACTAATACTAGTGGTGGTCTCGTAGCAACTGACGGGCCGCGCATTGATTGTGCCACGGGCTCGCAGGCGCACGAATAACGGTCCGCAGCCGAGTAGTACCGAGCCTTACCGAGTGCGGCCGAGCTGCGTTCAATCATGAACTTATGCATTGTTACAACACCAAGAAGGTTCTGAGTATGAGTTTTTAACAAATTTCAAAAAGTTGTATGATAAATTCGGTACCATGCAGGTAGAAGTAAATAGGTTTAATGATGTTTCGAATTCACAAATACACCAAGAAGGTAACGAGTGCGAGTTTTTGACATATTAAAAAAGGTTGCATGATAAATTCGGCACCATGGTAAAAGTAAATATTATGTAGGTTGTGTATTCACAAACTTAGTGAACCCGATATTCTAAATTCAAATTTACTTTATCCTCTAGCTAGAGGATAAAAACGGCTTTTGCAGTCAGATAATGAACAGCAAAAACACACTTTCTGAGCTGGTGGGATGAAAAAGTACTTGTTAATCTTCTGTATAAGTTGAAATATAGAAAAACAAGTGGTTTCCCTCCAATACCTTCTCGTGAAGTTAACGGATAGATAATTAGCGCCAGTTTCCTGTTAAACAGGACGTACAACTTTAAACTTAAAACGAGTAAGGATTTACTTAATAAGCTAGGTACATAATCTACTAAGTTGAGTGTTCTAAGGTGTGAACGATACCTAACTGTTGTAGTAATTTCTGAGCCTTTATTCGTTTGAATAGAAAAAAATAATATTTACTTTGCCTTTTCAAATTTACTTTTGTGATGACAAAAATGACCTCGCATGAGCATTTATTTGCTGTAACAGCGCAAAAAACCTGCAGCGCTGGTTTGGTGGCGCCAGTTTTCAGTTTTAGTTTGCTTAGATATTATTAACTTACATCTTTATGTACGAATAGTGACGAAGTAGAGTAAAGTTTGTATTGTTTATTAGTAAAGAGTAACTCTTTCACTCGATAAATTAAATCTTTTATTTCGGCGAATTTCGAGCATTATTGCGGTTCCTCGAAATTACAACCTTCGGTAATTCCCATCGCGAATCAGAAAAGTATGGTTTGATGAAGGTTAATGCCCCTTTTATGACACAAGAGGGCTCTGTACGAAAGAGTGACCTTGGCTGCGCAGACGACTGATCAAGGTTTCGGCTGCATTTGCACGCAGGCCTTACTATTCGTTTTTGAAGCGAGCACTATACTGTCAGCGTGGTCTAGTGGTGGCAGCCCCGCCTTACGATCCTAAGGTCGTGGGTTCAAATCCAGTCGTGTACCTATGAGTTTTTCCGCCCAAAAATGTATTTACCCTAGCCAGTGCTCTCAAACGGCGAAGGAAAACATCGTGAAGAAACCGGCATATCGTAAAACCTAAAAAGTTCGAAAATATGTGACAAGTGCACAAAAGGAGCCTCTTTGAGATGCACTTAAAATCCTTTCACCACACTTGGTTCGAAAAATCAGTGACACGTTATGAAGAAGAAGCGTGGTCTATATTTTGTATGATATAGTGGAAAAACAGTGCTTCAGAAAGCATACAATCATTAAATGTAATATATAACTAATTAACTACCAATGATTGACTGCGCGTAAGTAACAGTGATGTTGGCTACGCAGGCGTATATGACAGCCTTTAGCCCATATCATATCACATCACACTTTCAGTTTTGATTATCGAATGATCGCATTTCGCAAGTGCCGAGGTCACTGACCCATACGAGGCATCGTAGATTGGACGAATTGCTGAGAGTGACCGCTACGTTAGGCCAACACTCCTGTGCTAAGCAAGCTATAATTTGAAAGATATAATAAAAGTTGCTCCAGAGCTAAAAGTGGAATATAAGTTTGTAGCTTAGTTAATAATTTACAGTACAGTTACTTTTACTGCTACAGTACCTATACTCATAAAGCTTTGACCGAACATAGATCGATTCGTTTGATTGCCAATTATACTGTTTGTATCGATTATACTATTAACGCTAATGATTTTTCACCTAATAATGTAGGTAACTATTTAAAAAAACATACCTAGATATAATGGTAATAGATATATTGTTGATTTCAATTAAAATGTAACGCAATCGTTCAGGGTTACAATAATATTTTTATATCGGCAACAATGTTATCAAGTCGCATAATTAATATTCACAAAATCGTCGTAGTAACATAGTTTATGCATTCACAGTACACTCGTATTAATTTAATACAGGCTGGGATTTTAATTAGGAGAATTATAAACTGTTATCACTGAATACGTAGCTATTGGTTAAGTACCTACTCACTACTTAGGCACCGTCTTACTAAGATACAGTCTGCTACACTTAGATATTAGGTAAATTTCATAACGTTCAAAATGGCATTATTATACACAGTGCTACTGAACCATGAAAAAGACCTAAATTTTTTCGACCTTTGTTTGTCCTGCATTGCTGTAACGCATAGTCAATTCGTTATAAACATTTTCACCCCTATTTATAAACGCAATTTAAATTTATTCATTGCTTAAAGTTAAGCCCTGTCATTGTTTGTAAGTTTGTTGTACCCAGTGGTAAGAGATGGCAATAGTTTAACCACTGTTTATCTTTTGACATATTTTTATAAGTGAGGCCAATTATTTTTATAAGTAAGGCCACTTGTTTTTTTTAAACTTGTCAAGTACGTTTCTGTAGCTAGACCAAGCGGTACGATGAGATGTGTCTTGAGCGCTTCTTGCAATGGAGCGCTAGGTTTACATTTTTAGAATAAGACCGGAACTACACTAGTGGAATACGTGAACGAATTCACGGGCACTCCTATAATGATGCTTAGAAAATTGCGGCTTCAATAGGTATTGCCCCTGGGCGTTTCTAGGACTATCTTTTAGGAGTCGCATCTGCTACATCGATACAGCTACAAAAATAAGCCTAATATTTAATGAAATGTTAAATAAAAACGGTAGAAATAAAATGAAAAACAAATATTGGACACATTTCACACCATCACAAATCACGGTAGCTATGATAAACATTTGTGTTTATTTTTTGCGCTCGAGGTGCGATACGCCAAATCGTACAAAAAATCGTATAATTGATTTTATAACACATTTGCTCATAAAGGGTCTACTACTTCACCGATTTCAATATCGTTATGTATGTTTTTACGTACTTGTGCGTTATCGTAATGTAAAACGCACGGTTATCAATCCACGAACGGTACCTTTTTAAATCTTAGCAAAGAGTTTTTATGTCAGAAAACTGACATAAAAACTCTTTGCTAAGATTTTTTTGTGGTAAATATTTTATGAATAAAATTAACTCTGGGAGATAAAATATAGAAAATACACATTTATTCTTTAATTTAATTAATTTTAACAATAAATTAATACCATTTATTTGTAACAAAAACAAAAAAATATTAATTTACTCTATTAGTAATACTGGCTGTTTTTGTGCCTTCGCCTTAAAAAAAAAAAAACTAGCTAATTTGTGAAAAAGTAAAAAGTTATTCCGCGCGCTTTTTCTTTTCGCTGTATTATTTTTGTTTGAAAATGTCGTCAAGTAATGATGAATTTATTAATTCGAACCGCCAAAATTCTCAGAGGCAGTGAAAAAGGCTACTTTAAGCCTCTTGCCTGAAAAATCGAACGATAGATACTTACAAGCGTATCAAAACTTCATCTTAGTGGAAAACAAGCAAAGATGCCAATTCATTTTCACAGAAAGTGTGTTTTTAGCCTATTTCATGGAACTTTCTTAAAAATATAAGTCAAGCTCATTGTGGTGGCAACGTAATAATCAACTTTACAAATTGTTAAAATTTTTCCAACTGTTTTAACAAGCAAGTAATTTCTACAAGTAAGTAAGTTCGTCCGAAAGTCCGAGTATTATTTGTTTCCTCGCAAATGTGTTATAAAACGTCGTATGACATACGTGCGCTTTGATAATTACAGCCTCTGCTTTCTTGTAGCCCTCGCCTACGGCTCGGGCTTGCAATAACGCCTCGGCTGTAATTTTCAACTTACCGCACTTATATCATAATGTACTATTATGGTGGTCGAGAAGCTAATTAGTTTGAAATATGGCATTCTTTTAAGTTGTCTTATAACACCTTGTATATAAACATAATTCGACGATGAGGCAGTCTTCTATTAGCTTTTTGGCCTTTTTTGCGACAAAGAAACTCATTATGAATTACAAATGCCATTTTTTACAGTCGATTGGTCAATTCATTTGCGTATCACGCGAATGTCTGACAGATGTGATTAGAGTACCGTTGGACGAGCAAAAAACTGTTCAATTGCAAATGTTTGACTCACTGCAAATAACGAACAGCGGTACAGTGATATTAAAAACCTGATGATGAGGGGAAACATCGTGAGAAAGTTAATATTATAACAGCGATGAACTTGCAACACCAAACAATGTCTATGAAATAAATACAGGGTGTCCCATAAGTCAACGTCCAGCCGAAAACGGGTGATGCGCCAAGTCATGACAGTTATCAGAAAAATATAAAAAAAAATATTTGCTAAGTAACTTTCGAGTTATGAGTATTTAAAAAAAACAGGAAAAACTGACACCCTGTGATGATCTTTTAAGTCCTGTGACTACAAATATTAACTTTTCATGAAACTTTTTTCTGCAACGTAAGCATGAATAACCCTTCTGTAAATTACAATTCAAAATTAAGCCATAACTGCCTCAGTTTTCAATGAAATCGTGGAGGTTTGGCCAACGTTTAATTTCAGATAATTACATCACCCAACTTTAACCGTCTGTACTGCAAAAAAAATTTACTACACCATCATGGCATGTAACTTTAAAAATTGGCGCATTTATCCAGGATTCTAAAATGGTATAATATTTGCTAGAATACTCCTTAGTTTTAGAAATAAAAAATGTTTTTTCAACTAAACCGGATTTCCAATCAATTTTATTTCAATAGATAAAATGTTTGTACCCTTTAAATTATGGACTTAAAATGCCTACGCTGCGTTTTTAAGTGACTCACAATTCACAGGTACAAGTAAATACCATTTTGACAATGCAAGTAAACAGATAGATCCACCATCTTGTCGAAAGAGTAATAACCATGGGTTTTCAAGTAATTTGTTAGTTTTAGGTAAAAGTTTGAAATAAAATTCAATCACAGGATTACTTCAATCGTGATTTTAATCTAAAGTTTGCCTTCGCCCGTCACCGGTCTTATTATATGGTTTTTCACGTGACAACGTCTTATAATTCGATGGAACTGGCTGCTCGTACGAAAAAACATGACTCATGCGGCGTTACCTCGCTCTGAGGCGTTCCATTTAATACTTGAAGTGCAAGTGAGAGCGCGGAACGAGCGACAAAGAGGCACAATTGGCCTCCGCATTCGGCAGCGTTTGACATCTGCCTCTCTCCTACTTGAGTGAGCGATGCGTCCGCGTGGACAGCTGTATGACGTTGTCACGTTCAACTGTCGTCAGTTAACTGACTTAACAGACAGCAGATTTTTTTTAAGAGCGCATCGTGCGAAAATTTGAGATTTTTAAAAAAAAATTCATAACTAAATAACTAAGTGACATTTTAAAAATCGCAAAAGGACTAATTGTAGACTATACATTTGAGATTAATTCGAATTTAAGTGTGGTAAAAAAATATACTATTAAACATGACATTACATTTAACATAATACTATTTAAAATGTCATGTTAAATAGTATATTTTTTACCACACTTAAATTCGAATTAATCTCAAATGTATAGTCTACAATTAGTCCTTTTGCGATTTTTAAAATGTCACTTAGTTATTTAGTTATGATTTTTTTTTTTTAATCTCAAATTTTCGCACGATGCGCTCTTAAGGAAATGTAGAGCTTGCATTTCTGCTGAAGGCTAACAGTTTGAACATTTGCTGTAAGTCCTTGATGTAGTTAAATAAAAATCACGATTGATGAAATCCTATGATTGAATTTTATTTCAAACTTTCACCTAAAACTAACAAATTACTTGAACACCCGTGGTTATTACTCTTTCGATAAGATGGTGGCTCTATCTGTTTACTTGCATTGTCGAAATGGTATTTACTTGTACCTGTAAATTGTGAGCGATTTAAAAACGCAGCGTAGGCATTTTAAGTCCATAATTTAAAGGGTACAAACATTTTATTTATTGAAATAAAATTGTTTGGAAATCCGGTTTAGTTGAAAAAACATTTTTTATTTCCAAAACTAAGAAGTACTCTAGCAAGTATTATACCATTTTGGAATCCTGGATAAATGCGCCAATAAAGTTATATGCCATGATAGTGTAGTACATTTTTTTTGCGGTACAGACGGTTAAAGTTGGGTGATGTAATTATCTGAAATTAAACGTTGGCCAAAACTCCACGATTTCATTGAAAACTAAGGCAGTTATGGCTTAATTTTGAATTGTAATTTACAGAAGGGTTATTCATGCCTACGTTGCAGAAAAAAGTTTCATGAAAAGTTAATATTTGTAGTCACAGGACTTAAAAGATCATCACAGGGTGTCAGTTTTTCTTGTTTTTTTTAAATACTCATAACTCGAAAGTTACTTAGCAAATATTTTTTTTTATATTTTTCTGATAACTGTCATGACTTGGCGCATCACCCGTTTTCGGCTGGACGTTGACTTATGGGACACCCTGTATATTGAGTATTGACATGTTACGGAATTGTGTAATGAAAATGGAAGAATGCAATGTCTGGAAGTGTCTCTGACTGACCCCAGAAGAGTAATAGTCATTCTTGTGTGAGGAAATGTGACCTTCTCATCGTGTTACTGGTTTTTTGAAACTGATGAAAGGAGCCTCTCTGAGGCTCCTTTCGTGCACTTGAAACATGTTTTCAAAATTTGTAGGTTCTACGACATGCCGATTTCCACACTATGTTTTCCTTAACCGTTTGAGAGTACCTACGCATGGTGCACATACATTTTTTAGACATTGGTAGACAACTGGATTTGACCAACATTCTTAGGATCGGAAGGCGGGCCGCGCTGGTCACTACCACTACGCCACCAGTGCTCTGCCTTTTACAATGACTACATAAACTCACAGTCCACGTAGGTACACGAAGGACGTGCCCTATAGGTATGTATGTCAATGCATTACGTAAATATTGTTCTCAGACGCTTATAAGATTTTTTATTTTGATTTTTAGTACGACTGAGTTTCTTTATACAGGGTAATGGGGTGGCTATCAATCACTTGCATTTTAATGCTAACTGTACATCAATATTATCAAGGCTTAACTTTAATCAGCTGGTTTTTTTAAACAAATCAGTATTAATTAAACATCAAATGTATAGACAGAACTACCGCTTCAGATTGCATCGCTTTTATCAACTTAATTATGAATGCGGCTAATTATTATAATAAGATAATTGATTATTATTTATTTCTTATCAATAATAAACATTCAATCAAATAAATGACAGACTAACCTTAGAATTGATTAAGATCAAAGATGCTATCTTTAATTTAAACCTGCTTTCAATTATGTTATCTTTCAAATTCAATTATTGTAAGTTTATCATGAAATTTTTATCACGATCTTTGATTGAGTTTGGAAAAAACTCTTGTTTCTATAGATAATAAGTTTTAATGCTATTGATAATGCGCTGAATTCTTGCAACATTATTTAAAATAAGACCTACTAGAAAAATATGTTAATTGGTGTAAATATTGCCAAATTACAACCATTCTATTTTAAAACGATGATAACCGTGAAACAATTTCTCGCTCGCAGACATTGACCTTTTGAAAGATTCGAAATCACTAAACTTGTTTATCAGAAATAGCGACCAACTATTTTGCTAAGCTGTGTGCAATTGGATTGCATTGAAGAATACTAACACGTTTGCCTAATTAGTTTCCGCACAAAGGTAAACTGTATGAAGGAAACATGTAAATAAAGCACAAGCATGATAAACGTATGCTGATGACTCAGACTAACTTGATAGTGTGAAATTTTCACAGTGTCGTTTGCATTTATAGAGTAATGGCTTCTAATGAAGTAAACTGCTTTGTTTGTGGTGATATACTGCAAGAAAGTGAAGTTATTGAAGTGAAGGAAAATGGATTGGAAACATCTCGTCATTATACTTTACGGCGCCCCTACGCCGAACTTATTAGTTTTAGGGAAAAAAAGTTTATAACATAATTTGTTGGATATTTTCTCTACTTTTATTTTGTATCGATATGTTTTTCCTGTAAAATGCGCCGATAAGAAGTTATTATCAAAAAACTGGTTGCCATTTTTTCGCCATTTTTAGGGTTCCGTAGCCAAATAGCAAAAACGGAACCCTTATAGATTCGTCATGTCTGTCTGTCTGTCTGTCTGTCTGTCTGTCTGTCTGTCTGTCTGTCCGTCCGTATGTCACAGCCATTTTTCTCCGAAACCGTAAAAGCTAGACTGATGAAACTTGGCGAGTAGATGTATTCTGTGAACCGCATTAAGATTTTTACATAAAAATAAAAAAAAAACTATAAATTTCGGGGGTCCCCATACTTGAAACTGAAACTCAAAAAAATTTTTTTCATCGAACCCATACGTGTGGGGTATCTATGAATAGGTCTTCAAAAATGATGTTGAGGTTTCTAATATCGTTTTTTTCTAAACTGAGTAGTTTGCGCGAGAGACACTTCCAAAGTGGAAAAAAGTTGGTCCCCCCCCTCTAACTTCTAAAGTAAGGGAATGATAATACTAAAAAAATATATGTTGTACATTACTATGCAAACTTCCAGCGATATTTGGTTTGAACGAGATCTAGTCAGTAGTTTTTTTTTTATACGTCATAAACCGTAAACCGCAATTTACCTTTCGACGAACTACAAGAACCTTATTATGTTACATCAAGTAACATAATAGAAAGGTTCTTGTAGTTCATCGTGCTACGGAACCCTTCATGGGCGAGTCCGACTCGCACTTGGCCGCTTTTTTCAATATGGCGGTGCGAGCGGCAAATATACGAAGTGGCAAAGTTGAAATTTGGAAAGAGCATATCAATTTCTATAAAATTGCCAATTTTCAAAACTCCCGGAAAACTTTCCAGGTAACCTCTATTTTTTCGACCAAATGACTGTACTACCGGCTCCATCGAATTATAAGACGTTGTCACGTCAAAAAAAACTTCTTATAATCCGAGGTGAAGGAAGTTACCTTAGAGGCAAAGATATGCAGGAAGGTAAGATGCAGGATACCGTCAGATTCGCTAAGATTGACGTGTCCTCGCGTGACTCGTCGAGGGGGGCAAGTGGACGCTTCCTTTGATTGTTCTCCGTTCATCGAATTGGCGTAAGTGTTACCAGATGACGAGGAAATATGTAGGTGGACCGGAGCATGCTAACTAAATGGGGTCAAGCTTGGCTTGGAAGCGAATGCGAAAACTAAACTTGTTTGCTTACGAAACAGTTTTTTTGTTTAGTACAGGCAGAATGAAAATGAGAATCAAGTATTTCTCATACCTAAAGATCGCACATCTAGATCGTCTGCGATGGCGATCAGATCAGTGATGAAGATGTATGCGAAACTGATCGCCATCATAGATCGTCTTTATATCTATGCTAATATTATAAAGCTGAAGAGTTTGTTTGAACGCGCTAATGTAGGTAACTGCGGTCCGAATTGAAAAAATATTTTTATGTTGGATAGTCCATTTATCGAGGAAGGCTAAAGGCATATATATCATCATCATCACGCTACGGCTAATAGGAACAGCATTAATGCAAAATGTTGCAAAAATCTATGTCTACGTAGAGACTTTTCTATGTCTATCCTTTTCTATCACGTAGGTAAGGAGTTTACAAAAAAAAAAAAAAATTGATATGAATAGAATGCTCCTAAATGTTCCAAACATTCTGGAATTCGCGGCTAGTTTACTATAATTCTTTCACAAGTTTTTGGTGACTGTACCATAAAATACCACCGAATGACAAAGTGCTTTAGATGTGAAGTTGATACACTTATTGCGGTCAGCCTTAATCTGGAAAGTTCACCGGTCGGTGAGTTGCTGAGTTGGCCAATCAACTATCCAGTCAAATCATCTAAATTTGTGAAACATTCCTTACTCGCATCATATTGCTTGCTGGAATCGTTTGCTACTGACCTACTGAGTGATAAGACCGTCCATGACAACCCTGGTTGAAATAGACGACATTAAAACCAGTCAAAATTATGATTTCTTTATGCAGTTGCATCACTTTGAAACGTCTTTAAGTTTGGTAAGTCTAGGTGCCAGTCTTAATCACAAAGATCATTTTGAATCGTCGTTTTCAATTAGCTGGCCGATGAATACGTAAATAGCCCCTTGGACGACGTGGGAAGTAGGTACAGTTATGAGCACAACTAATTTATTCTAAATGTTTTGTTTGCACACGTTTTCATAAAATTTATCAATTGAAGTTCGAAGAATCGAGAGCGCTGGTGGGCTAGTGGTAGCGGTTCCGCCTTCCGATCCTAAGGTCGTGGGTTCAAATCCGATCGTTGAACTTTTTATTGATTTTATTGTGTTAACTCGAGCGGGATTTGAACCGGCTCTTAACTTTTGGGACACTATATTTTTTTTTAAGATCAATTGAAGTTCTTTTTTTGAGGAAATTGTGCTGGATCAAGAACTATCAAATTATCAATCAGGAATTTGGCAATTTGATACAGCGAGCGTGTGATAAGATAACCTTTCTTATCAAGTGAGTTGTACAGCATTTTAACAATTTATAGCGTAAAAATAATAGAATAAGAATTGTTTCTCCAGAATTCTGATTTTCAATTATCATTATGTAAAATAATAGCCGGCGTAGAATTGTTACCTCATTACAGCTTACCATACAGATTGCATGTCATACCTGCCGTGAAGTTATGAATATCTTAGTAGATAACATTAATAAATAAAACTTCCATTATAATAATATATAAACAATAATCCATTATTAATCCAGGATTATTACAATCTAGTACTAGGTATTAGTATGTTTGAAATAGTTCATACACGTTTTCTTGTCAAGCTGTAATTCAGCACACGTTTATACTATTTTAAATAAATTATTGATAAGTGGATAGATAATTAAAAGGCATGTCGAAATAATCGGTAACGTATATCGATGTCTGTAGGTAAAACTATTTTTAAAGATAATTGTGGAATGTGACACTTTGAACACGCATACTTTTTAGTAGACACTGAGTATAGATATACTCATATGTAGGTGATAAGTCGATCTTATCCTAAATAATAAATAAAAGTTATTTTGTTTTGTAATTAATGTATAGTGGCGGTATGAACATGTTCGTCGATTTTCAACTTGATAATTTGTTCAACGTATCACGATCACATACTACCTTTTGAAACTGAATAGACAGGATCAAATTATGTCAAAATGTGATCATGATCAAGGCACTGGTGCAAGCGAAAACCGACTCTAAGGTGACGAACATTATCATACCGCGACTGTATAAATAATATATTATATAACTTACCTTTTTGGTAGTACTAGCAGTGAAACCCAGCGTTGCCCGGGTATTTCAGAATATTTATTCTGGAATAACCAGGGCAACGTTTAGGAGCAATTTATTCTAGAACACTTTGGAAAAGTGTAGAATTTGTAGAAAAGTCCTTATGCGATAGAAAAGTCACTACGTGTTAGTAATATCGTGTTTCTTTTTTTTTCATTTCTTATTTTAATAGTGTGTATATGTGCTGAAGCAGTAAATAAATGAATGTCTATGTCTAACTTTTGCCACCCACAACCATCAACATCCATCAGTTCCGACCAAACTCCTCCACTCACAGCAGGAGTCCGAGGGGTATCTATCTATCATTACAACGTGGAGTAAATTCTATACATAGTTGGCGGTGATAGAGAAAACGCTGTACGTACCGTACACAAACTTGCTTTTTCTATACTAATATTATAAAGAGGAAAGATTTGTACCTATTTTTGTATGTTTGTATGTTTGTAATGAATAGGCTCAAAAAGTACTGATTTAAAAAATTCTTTCACCAATAGAATGCTACATTCTTCCAATTTGACATAGGCTACATTTCATTTCATTTCAAATAAATTAGGGATCCTTGGTAAAATTTGAACAATGTAACCGAAGGTGTAGAAAAATGCGTCTTAAAATGTCTTTCGTCGAATGCGCTGCCGAAACTATTAGCGATAGAACAAAATAATGTACAACAATATTGTCTACCCCGTGCGAAGCCAAGACGGGCTGCTAGTATAATATAATAATATAGTTATCGATGTATTGATTTAATTAAAAAATGTCATTAGGCCCGGAGTCTAACTGTACGTACAGTCATTACAAGTACAAAAAATCAATTAAAACTCAGGCTACAAGTTTTAGTTTGCGGGTCTTCAACCTCTTTCGGTGTCCTCGCGAGTTCATTGCCTTGACACTGCATCCTTAGTCCAACCAGCTTTGACCACTTGTCCAAATATACACTTCTATCAATCAGTTCGTTTCTCGCTTTTAAAAGGTCAAACGGCACATAAATCTAGATTTCGGTCACACATGTGGTCTAGACTCTAGGATAGACATTAATTTATTTCAAAAGTGGTTTTATTGGTCGTACGGTAGAACAAATGGCAATGATTAGTTTGCTTTCCTATTATTAGTCAATCTTTTGGCGAAACTTTGTTTGAACAGTTGTGTCAGATCCAACATCTACTTTTTTTTAAATTAAAGTGCTTGAAACACACAGATTTTTTTTTTAATTCTTTTTAAATTAAAGAAGTTTTAATCAAATGAGAATTCCCTTATTCTGTCCACTTGTAGGTATATGTAGTGTGTGTGTATCTAAAAGTCATATAACTGAGATGGCCTTCAGAGTAACAGGCTGGCTCATAACGATTTGGGTTTCCATTTCAATTTAGAGGCTGGGTGGTCTTATTGCATTGACTGTTTTTAGATTGGCTGCGTGGACCTGGCGATTCTGACTTCGCCAAGGCTGATGGTTTGATTCCCATTCCACAATGCAATCGTATCACAACAGAATAACTGCGAAACTTTTTTCAAAACTAGGAATTATTTTTACTAAGAAAGCAACCCCATCACAACGATATAACTTTCAAGTCTATACGACCAGTATGCCTACCATGAGCTCTATCTGGCTCTGTCTCTGGTTCTGGTTTTGAGTCTGTGTGCTGGTTGATTATATAAATCTTACGTCAAAACGTCACACACACTGTATAATGCACTGGTGAGCACTCACACAGACTTAAAACCAGACCAGAGCCAGAGACAGAGCCAGACCGAGCTCATGTTAGGCCTACTGCGGTTCGGACTGTAACCAATCATTATTGACGACAAAAAGAATCAGATTATTAAAAGATATAGACCCAGACCTATTTGAAAAACAGCCGACGGCAATGAGTTCCATTCCTTGGTGGTTCGCATAATGGGTTAGTCCCATGAATGCCACGTCCATACAAATTAGAAATCAAAATGTTCATACATTTGAGCATTTCATCATCATCATCATCATCAGCCTGAAGAAGTACATTGCTGGACATAGGCCTCCCCTACACATTTCCAGGAAGAACGATTCTGAGCCCTTTCCACCCACCGACTTCCTATCAATCGTAACAATGTCGTCAGTCCATCTGAGTCATCCATTTGTGCATTAAGTCAATGCTATGACGTATTTGAACCTTCTTTTTTCAAATGTTTATTTAGTTCCTACGTCACGAGCGTGCTAGGACAAAGCATCAAAGCTAAAGGCTGTACAGTACAGAATGAAGGTGGAGCCAAAACGCTTAATGAAGTGAAAACTCTAGATCTAGAAATAAAATCGTGCAAACGTATTTGTAGCTCTACAACTTTCATTCAAGCTTTGCACTTTCATATTCTATTTATAACATCTAACAGTTTGGCGATTGCGAGATCGCTTTGTCTCAAGCTATTTGCAAACAATGGTGTCATAAAAACTGGTCTCGCCGCTCCGTGTCAGTAGGCCGCTGCGGCCGCCGCTGTCGTTGAGGTCCCCATCAATATTTCAAAGATCACAAAAACCAAGAGCCTAGTTCTCGGGCCGACCGAGATTTTCAAAATCCCCTAAATACATATTGGCATTGCACAAGCCCGCACTTTTTCTACGTTTTCCGTATATCGTAGCTGTCGAGGCTTCTACGATGAGGTCGTCGATGAATTACTCAAGGAAATCATGCATTCTCTCTTCGAAAAGAAGCAATAAAACAATATTGCAAAATGATCTCGGTCGGCCCGAGAATTAGGCTCCAAGCCGTAGTTTGTTGCCTGTTCTTCTAGGCTTGGTCGCGTGGAACTGGCACCCAGACTCACCTCGCTATAAGACGTTTCAACGTGGTCCTTGCGATCCTACTGAATAAATCCACTTTTGATTTGATTTTGAACCAATCTCGCCGTCAAAATTTTAGATAGATAACGTTTTATTGCACACATCGTGCATAAAAACTAGGCGTAGCACAATGTACAATATAATGTACGATAGGCGGCCTTATCGCTATCTATGGGTAGGTTTAGATTAGGAGCACCATTGGGTATCATTAGAATCTGAAGGATCACAAATATCCAATCTTAGCTCATATCTTTAGATGATGGGATTGGTTCTTATTATTCTACCGTCTCTTTATAGTGTACTTGTCTGCAATGAGATTGATTACACTTCATTATAGAACTTCCTTTGATGCAAAAACGTAATGTTTTCTTTCGGTAACATTTACTGTGCATATTTGCAGTTTCAGATTAAATTTGGTTTAAGTAACGGGAGATCTTACCATTTATTCATATGCAGTTACATCTTGAAGTTGAGCCCGATTCTAGCTCAATAAACTTTTTTCTCACAGTTGTAAACATGAATTTGCATCTAATGTAGATGATTTATAAAGCGTCAGTGGTAACTGCTGTTTTACTCATGCCCCTACTTGCAGGACGCTATGGTGCCTGGGACAGGGTTTTAGATGGAATAGGCTTGCCCAGCACCTTATACCATCCTGACAGCTTAGTCGGCCTTATCCACAGGAAAGACACTGTAGATATACACATAAACTGTCCAATTTCTATTGAATTTGTCAGTCTGCGATTATAATCGCAGAAATCAAAATTAGGAAATCAGGAAGGTAAGAATCAATGCAAAAATCTTGGATAACATAACATATCTTGTATTTCGGTGGTTCAAATATACTAGTACCTAAATGCAAGAAGTTCATTTCAACTCTAAATTTAGTGAAAAGGAAGTGAATAATGTAATCCGCTGAGCTTGTTAAACGGAGCAGCGGAGTAACTCAACAAACCCGACATACCGCGCAGCATTCTCAAATTATAATAATAAACAGTACAAGTTGTAGAACACGTGTAGGTGTATATAATCACGTCATGGCCACGTCAATGAATGAACTATTCGCGAATGGGTAGCTTTACATAGTACCTGAATAGAATAACAATTTATTTTATTTACGACTAGCAGCCCGTCCCGGCTTCGCACGGGGTAGACAATATTGTTGTACATTATTTTGTTCTATCGCTAATAGTTTCGGCAGCGCATTCGACGAAAGACATTTTAAGACTCATTTTTCTACACCTTCGGTTACATTGTTCAAATTTTACCAAGGATCCCTAATTTTTTTCAAAATGAAATGTAGCCTATGTCAAATTGGAAGAATGTAGCATTCTATTCTTGAAAGAATTTTTTAAATCGGCCCAGTACTTTTTGATCCTATTCATTACAAACATACAAAAATAGGTACAAATCTTTCCTCTTTATATTAGTACTAGCTGTGCCCGCGACTTCGTCCGCGTGGTATAGTGTCTATGGGTAGCATTTTTAATTTGCAGCGGAAGAAAACAGTAATTAAATAACAACGTCATATTCGCGTGCACGTGACACAGTCGTCTGCCCTCTTACTAAACTTAGACATATGGCGTCGTACTACGCCACACTTTCATCCCCCCCGCATTCCTCTCCGAACTCCCCCCACACTCCCCCCACTCTCCTCAACACCCCCCCACATTCCCCCCGCATTCCCCCCAGACTCCCCTCCACAATCCCCCTGTACTCCCCCCGCACCTCCCCTCCACACTCCCCCGCATCTCCCCTCCACACTCCCCCTATACTCCCCTCCACACTCCCCCCGAACCTCCCCTCCACACTCCCCCCGCACCTCCCCTCCACACTCCCCCTGTACTCCCCTCCACACTCCCCCCTGTACTCCCCTCCACACTCCCCCCGCACCTCCCCTCCACACTACCCCTGTACTCCCCTCCACACTCCCCCCGCACCTCCTCTCCACACTCCCCCCTGTACTCCCCTCCCTCTACCCCCCCAGCACAAACTTTGAATGTCATATTTTTTTATATCAAATCAACAGACTAAAAAATAAGTTTTAAGTTTCTAGCTCTAAAAATGACGATACTTCCATACAACTTTCAACCCCTATTTTCAACCCCTTATAACCCTTTTTTCGCAATAAAAAGTCCTATGTCCTTCCTCAGGCCCTCAACTATCTGTGTACCAAATTTCATTTCAATCGGTTCAGTAGTTTTGGCGTGAAAGCCAGACAGGACGACAGACAGACAGACAGACAGACAGAGTTACAAACGCATTTATAATATTAATAAGGATAGATATAGATATATCCACTTCTGGAGCCGCACTTTTTCTACGTTTTCCGTATATCGTAGCTGTCGAGGGTTGTGCAATGCTAATGTGTATTTAAGGGACATTGAAAATCTCGGTCGGCCCGAGAAATTAGGCTCCTGGAGCTTTATTATTATTTGTTACAAAATCAAAATTAAGAAAACAATTATTTGGTTTAAATCAATCAATTATATTTTATTTGTTGTTTAATGGCCTTTTGGCCTCGACATAACCCCTCAAAACTGATAATGTTACTTTTGTACATAGCTTAAAATTTACAGTCTTCCTATTGTCACTGTTTTTTTTGAACCAGTGTAGTGAAAGGATTTGAAGTGCGCCTAAAAATAAGTGAAGATCTTTTGACAGATTTTTATAAGCAAAATCTCACGTCACAACTCCCAAGCGAGCGTATCGTAATCGGGCAATGTTTTAGTACAAAACCTCATTCTCCTTATCTGTTATAATCTTGAATAATTAAAAAGGCGTACGGACTGCCCAAGTAGGAAGTAAAGTAATTGATGATTCTTTTGATAATGATGGGTTTTTCAATTACATAGCATTTTGTTTGTCTTACCCAACTTTACGCAATAGCAGAACGATGCTACAAACAACGTTATAAAGTAAGAAATATTATTAAAAACTAGTAAATATTGAAAAAGACTAAAAGGTCAATTGGCATGACATATATTATAAGTTCTATAGATGCATGTCTTTGTCGTAATCTAAACTTTATAAAAACAGTTTACCTGCATTGACCTCAGAGTGTGAAAGATCATTGTCATAGCAATTAGCTATGAATATCTAATTGTATAAAACTATTAATGGCTGGGTAGTTAGGTGATTAACAAAAATATTTATTGCAACACAAGCTGTGAAGAATCCCGTATAAACAAAATAACTTATTCGTGGTAACAGTTTCTCTTGAACTGAAACAGCGTCTAGGGAACGTTTCTGGTTGTTATTTAGATCAGTAATAAAGCATTCTAATAAAAGTCCAATTTATTTCTCGTAATAAGGGTAGTAAAAGCTCGCAACTGCTTTAACTCCTAGCATATCCCTATTCTTTTGGTTTGTAACTCTTACAACTTTAAACAAATTATCCCTTATTTCCCTATTCCTAGTCTCTATTCTTGCATATGGTAAATTTTCGTATAGAGGTGAGATTAGTTAAATTCGGTAGTAGTTGCGCCAATGCTTCGTTGATTGCTATTTCTGTAGCACCTGAAGTACACAGATTATTCTCCGCTTACATTCCGAGCTCAAGGTCTTGCAATTAACAAGACGAATGTTAGTTTAGCCTGTTTTTTTGTAAAATAACAATAGCTGATGCTAAAATATAATCTTATCACGGCTTAATCTTTATGTATAACATATTCATCATCGGCGTCGTCATTATTATCAGCGTAAATGAAACATTACATTAATGAGTACATTGCACTCAAAAATATGGGGGGGTTTGTCGTAGACACCACGCTTGCCAGACGGTTTGGTGACAGCTGTGTCAAGATGTTACTGCCTATCTAGGCCAAAAAGCTCTGTCTGTCTCTATCTCTGGTTTTGAGTCTGTGTGAGTGCTGTGTGCTGAGTACTCAAAATCAAAGCCAGAGACAGAGCCAGATAAAGCTTGTGGTAGGGCTAGTGGTATCCTTAAAGCCTTCGCACATCTAGGCTATTTTCGATGGCAATCAGTTTTTGCATAGGGTTTTGCAACAATCTAGACTTCTAGAGTATACGCAAGGCCTTCGTCTCATAATAAAACCATACACGGAAGAAGATGGAGAAGTTCTTCGAAACATCGAAACACAGCATCATTGTTTAGCGGTATCAGTTCCCTGACTATACCACAGGAGGAGAATACCGAGTACTATACTGAACTGATAACATCTATTGATCATCCTCCAGATGCAGACGATACTCCACCACAACAGCAGCGGCGCCGCAGCATACACGGGCCCGCTGAAGAAGAGGGAGGTTCACCGCGCCATCACGCTGCATCCTGTGAAGGACCATCGCCACATGTACAGGATACACTCCTACTTCAAGGTGAGACTCTTTACCATTGCCTAGTGTTTCAGATGGTCCTACTAAAGGTACTTTCTTATCAGCTGGTGAACTGGTGAGAAATGAAAAATGATTGTCTATTATGTTAACAATGAAATTTTCCCGTTATATTTTCAAATTCAAAATCCCAATCTCGATTCAATTGGATTTCATTTTCACACACATGAGTCGCATTTCCGTTTAACTATATAAAATCATCATTAACTTTCATTATTAAAAATGACCTAATTACCGGTCGATGTTTTTCCTTATAAAGCGACCAGAGTGGACGCGTGTTGGTTATGCGTGTTTCGTAGTATTTGCGAACATCAACGAGTTCTACGTAAATCTGCGTGCACCGTTTTCTATAGGATTCGCAAAAAAAATACTGTTTTAGGATTCGCAGCTGTATTGTTTGGATTCTGTGTAAAAAGTGACTCATATTGGGTGTTGCATTTACACATACAATCCCATTATAAACTTCACACACTTCGGACAACACGTAGGTACCCATTTCGAACACTTTGATAAAGGCATTATAGGGAAAAAATCAAAATTAAAAGTGTATTTATTCAGTAGAATCGCAAGGATCACTTTGAAACGTCTTAAAGCTAGGTGAGTCTAAGTGCCAGTTCCACGCGACCAAGAAGAACAGGCAACAAACACCGTGAGAAAACCGATATTTCAAAGAACCCTCTAAAATCGGCCATCTCAAAACCATAGAGATCCAAGTCGAGGTAGACAGAGCTCATATTAAAGCTATTGGCTTGAAGAAGCTAGTTTTATTTACCGTGCTATTGGTGTCAAAGGTAAACAGACTCAATGAAATAAATAATCAATATCTATCAAAATATTGGCCGATCTCGTGGTTCGGCAATTCGTTATGCTTAGATTTGGTTCGTGGTTAAATTATTCGCGGTAAAGTGATTCGTGGTGAAGTACGTATAATACCGTAGCAGCAGTTTTCGGGCCGGGAAAGGCATTCAATTTCTGATCTACTAAATCTAGTCGGTTGCCAAAATAAAAAAATAGTTTTGTCATGAATTACTAGGATTGGATTCCTTCAGGTTTGGATCAGAGGCAGTCTCTAGTTCGTCTTTAGCCTGCAGATGTAGTCTGTCAGTCAGCAGGTAGCTCAACTGTTTCTTGATTATCTTGCACATTTTGTAAATACTTTTATTAGTCGTATGTTTCTTTAATTGATCAATTTGTGTTACGGTATAAATACATTTTTGAATTTGAATATATAATCACCAGTTTCATCTGTTATTTGTACTAAAATATGTACTTCCTTCTCGTTATTGCTTATTTGAAATAAAAAAGCACACAACAATCTTTACAAAGTTATCTTAATCAGTATTAAAAACATACAAACCTCCAGGGTAGAACTCAATTAAGAGAATCGTCATTCAGATCTTGTTCTTTATAATGATTGTGGGTAGTTTAAAGTTTCATATCGCTAGTTTGCCCACCGTAAATTGCACCTGGGCAGTAAAGCCGTCCTTTGATCTCGAGATAGACCTGTTTACAAATGAGTATTCTTGGCGTTTCCCAGAATCATTTGCTAATAAAATGGTTGCTGGGTACGGTGCTCTGAAGTATTACTCTATCATCATCACTTGCTTGTGACTTGAGGTATGCCGGAAGCATTGAAGCTAATGATTTGTAAGTTATCTTACCTGTAATCGAAAGGATATTGAAGCCAGAGACTGATGGTTTCCTTAGATTGCTATGAACTTCTTCATCAACACGTTTCTACTCTTCATCTTCCGGTTTATAGTCCATTCGAGTAGGGACCCTATTCCACAGTAGTTGTTCTGGCTTAGGTCATCATCATCGGAATGGTTTCCGCAAGTAGGCCTCTGGCGGGCCCTTTTTGCGTGACACGACGTGTTGTTTGAGCTTTTTTAGGTTCTACGACACGCCGGTTTCTTTACGATGTTTTCCTTCACCGTTTGAGAGTACTGGCATAGTGCACATACAATTTTCGACAGAAAAATTCATTACTGGGTTTGAACCCACGACCTTAGGATTGGAACGCGGGGCCGCTACCACTAGACCACCCGTGCTCTCCTCATAACATGTATTGTGTATAATGTATTTTAAATATTGAGTACCAAGTAATTATAATAATTAATTTCCTTAGTTTAATTAACTACTGCCCTATTAAATTCTTAGTACCTAATGTAGGTAACCTATAAATCGAGGATAACAATGTCACTCAGAGACCGTAATGCGTTCATTGACCTCATTTTATCTTGTTTACATCCGACAAGTACTTCACTAAAGTGATCAATTGAAGTTCTTCGATTAACTGCCAATTTAGTTTAATCATTTTCGATAAAAGAGTTATTGTAAAACACATTTTATGGATCCTAGAACAACATCGTAAAAATGCATCACGTAATTATAGACATTCTAGATTCCGTGCTAGGAGCTGGCACCTAGACTCACCTAGCTTTAATACGTTTCAAAGTGATCCTTGTAACCTATTGAATAAATACATATTTGAATTTGAATTGTTTTATCAGAACACCTTAGACTCACCTAGCTGACATGCTGACATGCTGCCCAAAGATTCTGCAGTAGACTAATGTTATTCTATTCTAGAAGTGATCGACATGTTGAATATAAACACGAAACACATTGTATGGAAAATAAAAGTAAATCAACGCATAACCACTTATAGTAATAAGCAAACATCCGATCATCAGCTCATTAAAAAAACTATATCACGTTTCTTTGACTCGTGCCAGTCAGAAAAATCTTGTTTTGTCTTAAAAAGTGTTCGATCAATATCAAATAGAGTCTGTTCATAAAGAAAGCCGTCCGGCGTGGCCAAATTGTGAACTAACGTTTCGATTTTTATATGGCAGCTCATCCCTTTCTTTCTGTCAGCATTTTGCATCATAAATAATAAATAAAGGAATAGTACACTAGTTGTGATAGGATCAAAACGCAACAGACGCGCTATTGTATTGCCCACTAAACAAAAAAGGTGTTTAAGCACAGCAGCGCCCTCCAATCCCACGACGGCTCTCTTTCTGAACAGACTCTACCAATTGTTATATCACTGCGTAATGTTCAGATATTTTGACTTTGGCTTAGATTTTTTTTTTATCGATTCCAGAACCTTCGCATCCAAGAGCTCCGGGAGCAGTCGCTGGACCTCCACCGAGACATCGCGACCTCTCTCCACGAGCTGGGCGTCCCTCCTGACCAGGTGGAGAACTACGAGCTCCCCGGGGGAGTTCCTCTGTTCCCCGTGAAGGTGGGGGATCCAGAATACCTTGGAAATAACAGTATATTAGGTGAGGAAGAATTTTCTTTTCATTTCAAGTTCAAAGTAAATTTTATATGAGCTAGCAACATAATGTTCGTAATGTTTATGTTTCTAGGTCGTCAAATAAAATAACTGTAGGCCTACCATGAGTTCGTTCTGGATCTGTCTCTGGTTCTGGTTTTGAGTCTGTGTGAGTGTTGACTAAATAAATCCTACTTCAAAACGTCACACACACAGTATTATGCACTGGTGAGCACTCACACAGACTCAAAACCAGAACCAGAGACAGAGCCAGACAGAACTCATGGTATATAAGCCTACTACTGGGAAATTTTAACAAACACATTTACTAGCTCATATACATTAGCTATTATTACACACGTGTGTAATAACAGAATGTACCTAACGAACTTCAGATAAAGCTGAAGATGTTGGAAGCAGCATATGGCACCAGCAAATACCTACTTCTTATAGAAGCTTAAACTGGCAGACATTTTTATTTTAAGTATAACTAGATGTGCCTAAAGCTTATGTGTTTTTGTTTTTCTGTATTTGTGTATCCAATGTAAATGTGCTATAATCTATTTACATTCTTTCAATATTTCATCCAAATATTTTCCCCTTAGCTGTTTTGGAGATGAGATGAAACTAATATTCCCATTCGCTCAGTAACAACTCGCATCCAGCGTCGGACTGGCCCTATAGTCCAAATGGTATTTGCCACCCTGGCCCCAGCCTACGCGGGCCCCCCACGGTCCTGGCTTGCGGGGCTTGCGGCAACCATAGGATAGGAGGCCCGCGTATGCGGGCCTAAATATAACACTAAACCAGATAGTTCGTTCATACAATTAGAGAGAGATCAAATAGAAAAATTCTAAAAATGGTTGCCTCGGGCCCCGGGCTTGTGGTTACCCGCCCGGGCCCTTCCAGTCCATGCAGTCCGAACCTATTCCCATCTAATGCCATATATTTTCTTATTCCAGGAGCTCCAATAGACTTCAACCGCTACAAGGCGCCCACCCTCGAGGACACGGTGATGTTCGACTTCATCAGCAAGTCCATCTACTCCGTCAGCCACTCCAACCCCAAGCGGAGGATCGAGGGTCCGCTGAAGGAGGCGCTCGATGACGTCATTAGAGAGGTAAACTAACAGTCAAACGACAAATTCTATAGTTATTTATTTATATTTTTTAGAAGGTTTATTCTGGTATGCGGAATGCGGAATTCCAAACACAATAAAAAAACTATTATATCCCTCTGGATCTACGTTGTGGCATTATAAATATTTACCCCACAACGAGCGAAATTAGATAGATAAAGAATTTATTTGCCTAGAAATTAAACACACACGAAACAAATAACAAGGAAAATAGAAAATCAAAAGCTTAATTAAAACTAAAAATACAACTAAGTACAATTATAAACTAAAAAATAAATGAAATGGTGTGCGTGTTACAGCTAGACAAAATGGGAATGGCTTAGCGCATAAGCTTTGCGCGAGAGCAAAACACTGATTTTCAGCCATTACCGTATGAGCAGACAAGTTGAACAGATACGAAACCAAACAACGGAAACGACAGAATAATAGTGTTTGTGAGTTATTGAAAGGGTGTGTGAATGTGTGTCGTGGGTGAGTGGAAATTAGGTATTTAGGTTTTAAGTATGAGGATAATTTTCAATGAGCGTTCATCACAATTCAGTAACACAACAGAACAGACCAGAAGATGTGCAAGGAAACCACGCTTCAAGGAAATAGAATTAGCTACGACATCACGATATTCACGATATTGGTTGGATATTCTCAACACTAATTAAATTCATCCTACCTTATACCTTACTAGGCCGGTACCTAGGTAGATACATGTAGAACCGTAACTAAAAAAATATTGAAATTAGAAAAAGTAACATGCTTTGCATTTACAATATAAGTTGTGTAATAACATGTGAAAGCTATTTCTAAGCGGCGATAGAAGCCAGGCACTTAGGCAGCTTTAAAATTTTATAACCACACTTGACACATTCAAATTGAACACCTATATGAATTTTCTCAATTTCGAAACTAGCGATTGCTTCTACTAGATATTGGATGAACGTGTTTGGTCCAACTCATCTCAAATATCAACACGGTTATGGAATAAAGCATGAATTTAGATTATAGCACATAGGCTACCCAGAAAAAACTAAAACTATCATAAAAGTACCTACATATTTGCGAGGGAAACCACGGGGTGCCGCTAGTAAATAATATCAACGTATTTGATATTATTATTCTTGCCTTCTACGCTGTAGACCGTGGGTTCGATCCCCATCGAGAACAAACTTTCTCTCTCTGGGTGTTATATTGTATCCTAAGTATGTATTTACAAAAGAAGTATGTATAGTATACAAGCTTTCTTTATGTCATCTATCTAGTTCCCATATTACAAGCTTTCTTTGGTATGGGCACAAAACATAATCCACCAACGAGGCTTCCGCACCTTACCGCCAAACCTTTTTATACAAATCGACATTATTGTGTATGACTGTGTATAGTTAGGTTGCTTAAATGGGATTTGGTCCAGTGTCCGTTAGTATGGGCTATGAGTAGCAGTGTATGGGGCTATAGTGTTGAGTGGAATGATCGCGGATATTTACACTTATTCTTCTTCCAGGTGATGGAGATAATAAACGCTCCATCCCGGCAGCGCGGCCGCGTCATCGACTTCAACGAGCTGCTGTACGGCTACATCCGTCTGCAGCCGCTGCACGGAGTCGACTACATACTGGATCTGCTGCTGAAGTACCGCCGGTACCGCGGGAGGAAGATGACGGCTGCGGTTAGGAGACATGCGTACTTGCAACAGTCTTTTACTGGTCAGTATAATCTATATCCGACGACCGACGACATTGTTAAGATCGCGGGAAGTCGATGGATGGAAAGAGCTCAGAATCGTTCTTCCTGGAATGTAGGGGAGGCCTATGTCCAGCTGTGGACTTCTTCAGGCTGATAATGATGATGATGATGATAATCTATATCTACTTATGCTAATATTATAAAGAGGAAAGATTTGCATTTTTGTGCGTATGTTTGTAATGAATAATCTCAAAAACTACTGTGCTGATTTTAAAAATTATTTCTCCATTGGAAAGCTACATTCACTCTGAGTAACATAGACTAGATTTATGTGTTTTTAAAATAAATGTCCACCCGTGCGAAGCCGGGACGGGCCGCTAGTAAAAAGAATATTTTGGACAATCAATACAATACTATCTACTCTCAAACTGAGCTTGTACTATATGGGAACAAAAAAGAAGTAAAAATATAATTTCCCATAAATATGCTGCTAAAAGTAAAAATATACATTTTTACTTTTAGCAGATAGCTGATAAAATGAAATACTTGCATATATTTATTGAAAAACTTACTGTTAGTCTAAAGACAAAGACGAAAATCATATCACGAATTCGGAAGCATCGCTCTGATAGCTAGGTGAGTCTAGGTTACAGTTCTAAGAGACAAAGCCTAGAAGAACAAAGAAGAAACTTCTAGCTTAGTTCAGAATAATCCTTCAGAAATACATACAGTATTAAAAATAAAATCATAAACAAGGTCAATCACGCTGATAGTGTTATCGTAGAGTTCTAAATAAATTGTTATTGTTTGTAATAAAAAACCAATTTTTGACTCATATTGGATGATAACGGTCAATACCTAAAGTATCGCATCTTGTTTTTCTTTACAGGCATTGAAATAAGAGAGCTGCCAATGGGCGACCCTCCTCCATTCGAAGACCCGGATATCCTTGGGAACGTGGACCCCAACACGATGAAAGTGTCCCCAAACGATTACGAAGACTTCGACGAGTCCAGTCAGCAGTCCAACAGCTTCCTCGACTTCAGCAAGCTTAACGTCAGAGGAGCACTAGAATCAGGTCTACAGAAGCTACAGAACTTACCCAAAGTCCTGAAATGGAACGAAGCACCATTCGAACAGTACCCCATCTACGACAGACGAATACACTTCATTCTGCCTCTCGCAGGCAGGCAGGAGATTTTCGGAAGATTCATGAAGAATTACGAGGATATAGTGTTAAAGAGCGATGAGGCTGTGACATTAATAGTCGTAACTTATTTAGATAGTAAAAATCCTTTAGATTACCGCAATGCGGAGTCACTTATCACTTATTATAATGACCAGTACGGTAAAGACATCAGAATGGTCCAAATGGGTACCACGATATTCTCGCGAGGAGCTGCTTTGACAGAGGGTCTGAAACAATGCAGTAAGGAGGATCTAGTCTCCTTTATTGATGTAGACATGATGTTCAATTACAATACTCTCAGAAGAATAAGAATAAACACCGTGAAATATACTCAAGTCTACTTTCCAATAGTGTTCAGTGAATACAATCCTGAAGTGGTGAATGGACCTGATTTTAACAAGTTTCTCGATGAACCTGATATACCAGAACCTGTTGTGGATAAAGTCGAGGACAGTGATGAACCAGTGAAGACGAGTTTTGAAATAGCTAACTTGAAATATAGTAAGGAGATAAACGACGACAATGGATATTTCCGACAGTATGGCTTCGGTATTCTCAGTATTTACAAGTGTGACTTCGAAAGAGTCGGAGGATTCGATTTGAACATCAAAGGTTGGGGTATGGAGGATGTTCAATTGTTTGAGACACTAATAAAGTCTAATTTAACTGTGTATAGAATAGCAGACGATAGTTTAGTGCACAAATTTCACTCGGTGGACTGTGATAAGGACCTTGAAAAGAGTCAGTTCACTATGTGCTTAGGGACTAAGGCGTCCACATATGGAAGTGAGAAGCACATGGCTTACTACATGTTGAACCATCCTGAAGTGTTGTGGCCGCAAGAAGAGAAGGGTGCTAGCTAGTATCATCAGGGCAGCTAGGTGCTGTTGATGCAAATACATATCTGAATTGCGCTCGAACCAACATATTTTTACCTTGTTTGCTCGAACCCTTGCATTTATTTACTTAGCAAAAAAAGGTTGGGCAATCTATGGCAAAAATGTTCCTCCGATCAATTCATCCTAATATACCTTTTGTTTTAGTAAATACTCTTTGGTTGAATTGTATTTTAATTGTAGATGTTCGCTCTTTTAAATACATTATATATGTAACAATCATTTTTTTATATAATTTGTAAATTATTTTAATGTAATTATTCCTAAATAGGTGCTCTTACATTTTAAACAATGACATAATGAATGATATTTTTGTATTAAATTTTGAAATCTGCTTTTTGGAGAAGCAATAAAGAATAATATGTGTGTTGTGTATATAGAAAATAGGTAGGTAAAGTAGCTGTTGGAACGTTCCTAATTGTTACAGATTAAGTTAATATTAAGTAGTATTTCGGACCATCTAAATGGGTTGGTGTATTTAATGTAAATATGATTTCACAAAATATACACTCTTAAGTTTTATACTTTTGACAAGGAATTATCTAAGTCCATTGAAACAAAACTCAAAATACTCGTTTTCTGGTTGTGAAATATGTACAACTTTGTAATTATTGTACACAATATCCAGGCGGTACCACTTAATGGCCATATTACTTATTTGATTAAAAATCTAGTTATATTTATTTATATATTGAACATTCTATTAGTCTTGTCACCAACTGAGTCAACGTTTTTATCAGTTAGGTATTTTTATTTTACAAAATTGCAATTCATATTTGTTCTGCGTTTCTTTCTAATGGCTGTATACTTTCTTAGATTGTTTTGACACTAAAGTATTAAAATCATTTTAATTCATGTCGATGTTTGATACTGCAATAATGATTTGGGTAAATTGAATCAAATTATTTTCGTCACTAAACTACATAGTGTGTAATGGAGCATTGCTCGTTCGGCATAATAAATAAAAGTATTTTTGTATTGTAAATAAGTTGTAAATTATACCATTGTGCTCAGTAAGTGCCAAGTTAGCTGTAAGTAGGGACGCAAGGTTGATATTATAAGGCAATGTGATTTGAAGTGATTAGTTGAATTGGAATGAAGATGGAATTAATTAAATATATTTTTGTGAAATTTTATTTCTGGATTTTTTTATAGTTTTCCTAACTTTTTCAGTTCAGTAAGACTATGTGCATCTTACCCAAAATACTACATTAACATTATGAGTTTTACTCTAATACCTTCTGGGATGTAAAAAAATTCTAATCAGTAACTGAAATTTTAACTTTTTCCAAGTATTTTATGATCTAGCAATTTTTGAACAAAATAAAAATCGATCATTTCATGATATACGTTACTGACTGACTGACTGATAGTACACGCACAGCCTAAATTATTGGTCCTAGACGTATGAGATTTGGAGGGTAGATTTCTAGTGTAAGGTGCACTGATTCCTGAAACTCAATCCCTAACGGGGTGCAACGGGGGTTGAAGTTTGTATGGAAAAAGTTTAACACGAGTGAAGTCACGCGGGATTACACTAGTATATTCACAATACATACATACATAACATAAAATCACGTCTTATTCCCATGGGGGTAGGCAGAGATCACGGATTTCCACTTGCTACACACCTCTTTCGCTTCATTCGCTTTTATAACATTCTTCATACATGCTCGTCGGTTTAGGGTACTCCTAACCTGGCCTTTCTCTAAAACGTCTGCGATCTGATCGAGATACAGCGCCTAGGTCTTCCCCTTCCAGCAGTTCCATTAACACTCGCCTGATGCAATTGTTTACTATAGTCATAAATGATAAGTTATCGCGAGGAATAGTTTAAAAACATTGTTGGTTCAGAGATCCTGAGTTGTCTTGACAGACACTCGGGACCCGCTAGTAAGAGTATACAAAAAAAATGCGAAATTGAGCACGTACATATGCGTGGCTGTGTCTCGCCACAAAGGTTGTCTAAGCTACGTCTAGCCGTGTATTTTCCTTATAGTAACTATACGTAGCTACTGTTGTGATGTGACTGTCTGCATTCTCACATAGTTTTCCAAAGTGAAATCTAGCTCTAAAGACAGGTAGCATCTTGATGACAGATAGCGTCACCACACGTCCAGTTGCGCACGAGATGTCATCATTTTGCGTGAGAATTATTACAAATGCATTGTCTTATAACGCACTTTACACAAGAAGACTCTTAGTGCAAGACTTGAAACAAATAAAAATTTTGTATTAGCGTGTACCACAATAGTTGAGGTCTTCATGAAGTAGTAAGTAGTACCTAGAGCTCTTTGCGAAAGGCGCTTTCAAGGCTCGTTTCTAAACGTGCGTGACCCGTCAGGCAATGTTTTATTAAAGGTAATAAGTTGGTTACCACTAAACATTAAGACCATTTTGCTTATGGTTTAACAATTTTTAGAACACTAGCTTCCAGCCCCACCAATTATGAGCTACAAGCAACGAGAAAACCCCAAAACTCCAACACATTACAACATTTCGCAAGTTTTCCACTGATTGACCCTTTCAACTCCGGGGCATAATCACGGAAAAAAAGAACATGAATTGCAAGAGAGCAATTATTTCGCCATTTCATTTTACATGGCTCGCTTACGGCTCTGCGGGCGTGGAGCCGTCATTGTTGGCCGGCAGACGATGTGGCAATGTAATGCATCGCCGATTAGACGTGGGACCGCTGTTTTGTAATCAAAGGGTACCATCATTTACGAGGCTAGGAAAGTTGCGTTTTTAAATAATTTATTTTTTTAGGACCTTAAATTAGAAGGCTGTTGCAGCAGCTGGTCTTGTCCACTGGGGGAACTCAGTGTATTGAGAATGGTACGTAAATGGAGGAGTATATTTCTCCCATTGAAGGCCCACAGTAGTATTTAACAGCAAGCTTTTTAGTTTTAGTTTTATGATCGGCCAATTTTCCTTACAAAAAGAGTTTAACGCGCACGCCCGATTATTGCACGTTTTATTTTCAATTTCTACTTCTGTATTAACATAATTCTATTGCCTATGATAATATTTAACTTGTATGGCATTTGGAACTTCTATACTATAACTAACTGTGGACCAACTCAATAAACTTGAGTGCCTTCAGAATCTCTCTATAAGATTCATTTTCGGCTTGCGCAAATATGATCATGTTTCTGAGTACCGTAACAGACTTAAGTGGCTGCCTATCCGTCTTCGCCGGAATGTACATCCTCTCGCTCCTTCATAACATTTTTGGTGTACAATAAAGTTCTATTCTATTCTATTCTATTCTACTACTCTATTTATTTTTGTTTTGCAAAAGGATCATATTATTAAACGGTTAGGAGCGAAACCGTAGTTTGTTTGTTCTTCTAAGCTTGGTCGCGTGAAACTGGCTCCAGTTTAATGACTCGCCTAGCTTATAAACGTTTCAAAGATGCTACATCCTCTTTCCTCTCCATTCTTCTTCTTTTTTCTCTTCCTTGTGACACTACTGAATAAAGAAAATACGAATTTGAATTGTTTTAAGTAAGTCCGCTACTCTTCAAGCCACTCATGGAGAGTAGTCTATTTACAAAGCTAAACTCAAAGCTTCCTCACTTCACATTAATGAGATCGAGAGTCATGACATCATGTCACAATAATATTGTGAGTACCTTCTAGTATACATGAAAACAAAGGTAGTTCGTACAGTCGGATACACTAGAATGTATGTGCCTTACTTTCAGCATTTACTGGGATAAGACTGGGTTGCCAAATGTTATATTTGTCCGTAACTCTGACTACTCTCCTTAGACATCTTCAAAGGAATCTGAGTTGTTACTGATATTAAGATCCTGAAGGTCAACACTTCTTCAGTGTCTAAGGATCAATATTGAGGCGGTTTCTGTTTTTTCATAACATGAGTTTTCTAAAAAAAGGCATTTGTAAGAATCATGATTTAAAAAAAAAAGAATCAACGAAAGTTTCGGCTCAATAATGAGGTACTAAACAAAGGTATTGAACCTTTTTGTCTAAAAAGTTTTCATTGCATTACAGAAAGATGGTTATATTACTCTACAATGGTCATGAATCATGCATGAGTAGGTATAATCTTTACACTCTTTCGTTCTTGGACATTCAGAGGTACTTATTACCAGATTTCTTAGTAAGGGAAGTACGTACAAAATGGCATATACGGGTAAAACGGCATACCTGCTGTATTTCAAATTTGGTGGGTTTTCTCATCGTAGTGACAATTACAGAGCGTGCCCTATTTGTCTCTAAGTGAGCTATCAAAATACTGTCATTGTCAGCTTGTCAGCGCAACCATTTTCACTCAGTCGTCTTAGACAAGTTTTCGGTCATTGTGAGTTTTTTATCACTGCGAAGAGTTTTTAAAGTTTTGGTATGTGTTTCGGTTTGAAACTTAATGGTAGCGTATTATTTACATTCTTTAACATTTTGCACAAGTTATTGTGTTTAATTTTAATGAATAACTTAAGTTTTCAATAACTCTTAGACTTTTAGGTAAATAAAGCCCTATTCGGACAAAATGGCATAGTTATACTATGGACAAAATGGCATATCCAAATATGCAAGAGATCAAGAATAAGGCTGTTAAAAAAAATGACACTCTTTGTAACAAGACAAAGAAACAGAAGGTCACAAAGAACCTCTTTCAATCGGACAGTGAAGTGTAGTGAAGTGAAGAAGAACCATTCGGGACCCACCCAAGATGAAAATGATGACTGCGCTTGCATTTACTGCAATGACTTGTTTTCGCGTTCTAGATCCGGAGAATTTTGACTACGGTGCAAAAATTGTTCTTTTTGGGCTCACGCTGAATGTGCGGATGCACCCAAAAATGTTATATGCGTAATATGTGTTTAATAAAGCACAAAATAAAAAAGTAAAGATGTATTCCATTTTACCCATTAAGTCTATGCCATTTTGTCCATGCTATATGGACAAAATGGTTTTTCATTGATCTCTGTTTAACGCCAATTATTTTCATAAGTTATGTTTTTATTGTTAATTTTTCATGTATATTCAATTGATAAATAAGTAAGCTTTGTACTTGTAAATTTGTATGGCTCTAGTAACAAAAATAAAAAAGTTATGAAAGAAATACAAAACAGTACCTATGTCATTTTGGACGTACTTCCCCTAGGTACCTATCAAGATGTCTCTGGCTTTCATATTCATTGCGTAAGTTACGACCAAGAGGTGAATATTTTCTCGCCATTAGCTGAATTGGTACTAAATAACCTACAGTGCCTGGTATTTTGACTAATAAAAATAAATAAAATAAATATTGTGGACAATTCACACAACACTACCCAGCTCCAAACTAAGCAGAGCTTGTACTATGGGAGCTTGAACCAGATAGCTGATATGATACTTGAATACATATTTTTTTTGTAAATACATACTTAAAATACAGTACACCCAGACCGAGAACAAACATCAATGTTCACCACACAAATATTGGTTCTCGGTGGGAATCAAACCCACGACCCACGGCGCAGAATGAAGAGCTACTACCAACTGAGCTGAGAGGCCAGTCAATAGTTCAGTGTATTTGTTTCTACCTCGACGTATCGAAGGTTTGCCTTTCAAATGTAGTAACGTTCACATTTAGGTATGGGTGATTTGTAAGATAAGATCAGTAAACAACATCCTTTCACAAACACGGTTCATAATGACTATTGACACGACAAGAAATAAACAACAATACCTTTAAGTACTGATGATGTTTTTTTTTCATATTTAGTGGATACTTTTCTATGTACCTACCTAGCGACTTTTAGAGTAAACACCTAATGGTAGTAGTAGTAGGTAACTTGGTACTGTGTACTGTATCTTTCTATATTACTTATAATATTGACTGGCCTCTAGCTCAGTTGGTAGTAGCTCTGCCTTCTGCGCCGTAGGTCGTGGGTTCGATCCCCACCGAGAACAAATATTTGTGTGGTTAACATAAATGTTTGTTCTCTGTCTGGGTGTTATATTGTATTCTAAGTATGTATTTACAAAAAAAAAATGTATTCAAGTATTATATCAGCTATCCGGTTCCCATATTACAAGCTCTGCTTAGTTTGGGGCTGGGTAGTGTTGTGTGAATTGTCCACAATATTTATTTTATTTTATTTTATTATTTATTTAATATATATATATATAGAAGTTCTATTCTATATAATGTAGCTTTCTTAGTTCACTATAATTTTATTTTCTTGTTTTATATTTGTATGCAATTTAATAAAATGCGTACGGTCATAACAAAAACCCATTCAACTGAATTTTTCTAAATGATTTCCAAGAATATTATTAGCAGAATGACGCCTTGGTAAGGTAAAAGAGAGGAATTGAACACAAGAAGTACGGTGTCAAAATGTATTTATTTTTTGTAAAACATAAAAAAAACGTAATAATTAAATTATGCTAAAATTAAAATAAACTTTATACAACTCATGAGTCGAGCCAGCAGCGAGCCACTGCGCCTCTCAGCCCTGGCGTCCAACTGTCAGTTCTGTCAGTGGTGACAGTTCTGACAGATGTCATCGAGCGCCGGCGCCTGGCTAGCTGCGGAACCCATACCCGTGTGCGTGCACAGTCGCATGCGGTGGCCGCGTGCTGGTCTGCGGCCGGCCGGACCCACCTACATTGTACGTGGCTGCCGACCACTACTGAACAAACATTCGGCAGCGCTCGGGATGTTGCGAACGCCGCCGAATAACAGACTCTTAGCTACAAAATTAAGTCGTTGTGATGCAGCTACAATTTGTTAGATTTTTGGAATTAGTAGCCTCCTCCGGGAGCGCCGTAGCTGCTGGAGGGAGCGCGGGCGGGGGCGCCGTAGGAAGATGAAGGTCCGGAGGGGTACCCGCCGGCGGACTGGCTGGTCTGCTGGTACTGCGCGACCTGGATGGCTTGGCGGACTCCCTCGAGATGCAGACCGACGACGCGGGCGGATGGCACTCCATACGAGGAAGACGGGGCGCCGTAAGACGATGATGGGGCGCCGTACGAGGATGAGATCCCACCGCTGCTGCCACCTCCGTGTCCACCTCCGAAACCTGATCCGCTGGAGGATTCCTCCTTGAGGAGGATCTGTCTGACTTGCTCGAGGAGTTGAGCGTCTACATTCTGGCCTTCCGAGGTCTGGTAGCCGGAGGAGACGGCCTGGTAGCCGCCGCCGCCGCCGCTGAGTCCGCCGCTGAAGCCACCGCCCCCGCCTGAACCACCGGAAGGACGGTTGTAGTTGTAGCCTGATGGAGGCTCGCAGTGGACGCTCGCGACCAACGCAAGGGCTATGCACTGGAACAAGAGATGCAGTTCTTAATTTTGAAATTTACAAGGCCTATCTTATATGGCGGTAAGACACAATAGTTATAAAAATTGTGACAAGTGCCTGAGCGTGCAATGTGAAAGAACTTTTATGAGCTCACAGTAGTAAATTACGTCCTATTGCTTACCATAAATAAATTGTTATGCACCAGGTAAGATCGATAAAATGGTTAATTTATTGTGTTCTCACGAATTTGTATGCAGAATAGTCACTGAGCCTCACATAAGGAAGACCTAAAGATTTCTACCAAGTGCAAAATGAGGCAGATAACATAAATTTCTCTTGATTTATGTAACGCGAAGAAAAAGAAACAAAAGAAAATGATTCCATTAAGATACTGGCTGGGAAAGGGTTTGAAATTAGAACGCCATGATTCGTCCAAAGACTATGAACCTAATAGAATAGATGCAGTCCGAGTGAAAGTCACAGGTCAAAGGTAGCAGAGTCGTAATAAAGGCAGCATTACATCAGCGGACGATGTGATGTTATGTGGGAACGTGATCTTTGACATTTTATAACGTGATATAGCTATAATTTCCTAGCAGAATGGAATTGCTCTTTGCCCAGGACAAGTCTTCTTAGTTGGGTCAAGCCTATTTTTTTTTAATTAAACCATTGTACAGTTGAGTGCGTAGGTAATTACCGTTCATTTATGAAACAAGGTTCCCCAATTATTTTTAATTGGTAAGAAATGATTAATTAACAGTTTCTCTAAGCCAAAAATCATAAATCTCATGACATTGAGATCTGGTTCTTATATAACTTGTGGAAGCGCCGCCGTGATGCCAATAGTCGTGGTCACGGAAGTGGCATTATGAGCTTGCAACTTTGACTCTCTCTTCAGCTAGACATTGTAAAGCAGTATGTTTGCTATCGCATTATTTCGTCATTTATGAGCCAATTAGAATTTTTGTTTATCGAGGCTTATACTTCCAGATTGGCCCTAAACTTAATTAAAATCGGTTCAGTAGGACAAGTACGTGTCTTACAGTAGATTGCAAAAAAAACTCTTAACAAAAATCTTCAATTTACTTTCCATCTTAATGGAGCTAAGCAGCTTAATGTCCCGGCACATGATAGCTTAATAACACTTAATTAAGCGCATAAGATCATAATTAACATCGCAGCTAATCTGCTAAAATTGTGTAATGAAGAGAGCAGAGGTAATAGAGGTGTCAATCACTTTAGCCTCGTTTTTACAACTTACAAATTGGCACTACCGCTGTGAGGTATTATGATTTCGAATGATGAGTGCATCAACTTTTGCACTCATCTTTACAACGTTCTATTAAACCGCTCTATCATCTAGGTATCACTCGCACTGCATTCGGATATAAAACGTAATCCAGCCTATCTAATCCAGTTAGTCCAGCTAATTCAAATCAGGATCATAAATGAGATTTTTTATTCCAATTTTCATCCCAGCAATCCTTCTGGGCTGATCATGATGAAATTTCATCTAAATGGGTTAGGACGTGCTAAACCTTTTTGCTTACGATTGAATGGCGGAATTTATTGATGATCTGTAAACTGATTAGTGTGGCTATGTTACCTCGTTTAGCATTTATTTGATCGTTGCGAATGCTTAGGAATGCTGTAGCCTAACATTCCCTTTATATTATGAGAGCCTTGAATAAATTTGTTAGGTACTCCTGAAAACATTTTACATTGCTGAAAAACCTCTGCGACTATATTACTGTAACTTTATTTTAAAAATAAAGCTGAGTTTAGAATCTCCTGATTTTCTTAAAGTCTGTTTAATAATACTGTGATCGGCTAGTTGCTTTAGACGGAATTGTCGGTTTCAAACCACTTTACGAGCCATAGAGTCGTATCGGTTTATTTTACGATCAGTTTTACAGTATTTCTAACATTGTTACTGCTCAAATAAAGTGTTCAGTAGTGTACAACACGAAGGTTATTTAATTTTCTCTGGAAAAGTTGAAACCTGACAAGCATTGCCTCTAAATAATTTTCTGCATTCTATTTTATTTGCAGTCTGTTGTTCAACCAAGGATTCCATTTTCAAAAGTTTGTTTACTTTTCCAGTTGCGCCTTTTTCTAATGCTTCGGCTACATTAGCGGGCGAAGATTCGTGTCGCGTTGGCGCGACAAAAACATCGTGTTCGGGTATAGGCGATGTTCTTGTCTACATTAAGGCGGGCGAAGATTCGTGTCGAGTTGACGCGATGCATCGTGCTGGATCTTAATTTTATTGAGATGGGCTCTGTAGTATGCCATCATCATCATCATCATCATCCACAGCCCGACTTCACCCACTGCTGGGTATAGGCCTCCCTTAGTTTGTGCCATCTACCTCAATCCTGTGCCAGTCTAAACCATTGCCGCCAATGAATCTTTTTTCTTCTTCATTTCTTCTACTGTGGTAGAGGTGAGTGGAAGAAGAAAACCTGTTGTGCCGACCCCACTTAGCGTGGGATAAGGGCAGGAAGATGATGATGATGATGATGGTAGGCCAATTGAGCATATTTTTAATTCGAATCCACGCATCATGCACCCACGTCCGTCCCGCTTCAGAGTCTAGATAACACTGAAATGACGTAGATGTAGCCACCTAAGCGAATATTGTCACGACAAATCCCTTTGATTCGCGCCAGTTTACCGACAGCTCCCCGATACTACATCGTCTTCGTCCGAATACAACGCGAAGACACGATGTACCCGGCCACATTCATCGCGTTAACACGAATATTCGCCGTAGCCCGCTAATGTAGCCCTAGCATAATCAAATTCGAAAATCAAACTGCGTTATCTTCAAACGATACGACAATCGTGCTTAGAATAGTGTTGCACCACGGAGTCGCGGCCGCATATCGATGAGTAAGCAATGATCATCGAAATCGATGGCCGCATTCGGATCACATGTCCACTGCAAATGGGCATGTAGAGTGACAGATGTGCGCACCAATTATTTAAATCCATTACAGCATGGTGTTTACAATTTGAAGGTTATTTTACTAATTGTACACGTCACTGCTTACATTATACATTTAACTAAAGATATCATACAAGATTAGAGTATACTACGTATTTATAAAATGTTGAATAGCAGTCTAGATTTAGAAAGTAAAAAGGTAACTTTCTACAACATTAAGCTTTAATTTGCAAACACTTTCATCAGAATAACTTTAATTTATTTAAATTATAACGTTCCAGGGAAATTTAAAACGTTGTTGTTTACGTAACAAAACAAAAGCAGAGTTCTTATGAAAAGTTATTTGAATAATTCAGATTTTTATTCTAATTTTATAATAGTTCATTCATTAAAACAGATTTATGTTAAATATATTCGAGTTTAACTAAACTGTGTAAGTGTATGTAAATAATATGGAGAAGTTCAATGAATAACTAGGTTATAAAAGTATTGATTACAATTAGATTTTTAGAAAAGACTATCAATTCAAATTTTTTATTTTGGTTTAAATATAACTCAACATCGTAAACTTATTTTTTTTTAATCTTCATAAGTCTTTTAAATTTCTCATTATTTAAATGATTTATTTTATTTTATGCTTTTTAATTTATAATAAAATATGCATACGCAATTTAAAAACCCCTTTAAATCTCTAATTTGAAGTATCCTTACCCCTACTGAGTGTAGTCAGAGTTTAGGTATTCATATGCATCGTCATCATCAGATATTATTAGGTACTTGAGAGCACTGATGGTCTAGTGGTAGCGGCTCTGCCTTTCTGATCTTAAGGTTGTGGGTTCAAATCCAGTCATGAACCAATGAGTTTCTTTGCGGGAAAAATTATACTATGCTAGCACTCTCAACTTGAAGAAAAACATCGTGAGGAAACCGGCATGTTGTATAGAACCTAAAAAGTTTGAAAACATTGTGTCAAGTGCACGAAAGAAGCCTCTTTGAGGCGCACTTTAAATCCTGAAAGGATTAATGGTTTGAAAAAACCAGTGACACGTTAAGAAGAAGCTTAGGTACTGTTTTCTGTTTGCACCAGGGCACAGTTCCCTAGTCCATAATGTACGCTACAAATAGTGTGTACTTAGGTAGGTATAACATGTAATTTTCACGCGCTACTGATACACGTGAACTCTGGCCCGCGCATCTTCTTGCACAAGCAAATGCGATGAGCGCAACGGACCTGCAATACCTACTTGCATCTATCTCGTTGTAAGTTATTACGATTGCTCAAGAAATGTAGGTATTTTGTAGTTATACTAAGGTATATTTACGACTTGCAACTGCAATTTCATGGGTATTTTTATTTTTGTTTGGTAAAAGGATCCTACAAAAATACGGAGGAACCAAGCCGTAGTTTGTTGTCTGTTCTTTTCGCGTGGAACGTGGAACTTGCACCTACATTATGTAGATTCATCTGGCCTATGACGCTTCAAAGTGATCCTTGTTATCACAAGGAATAAAAAAAATAAAAACTTCATCATATTTTTGAATAAACTTTGCTGAATTTCGAGCTTAAATTATTGTACTTACATTCTTTATGTCATCATCACTATTTAGACACACGATTTTGCGCAATTCCATGGGAATAAGTTTATGAGAAAAAAATTAAGCTTTGCAACGCACGAACGTCATGAGAAAGTCCCCTTTTGACATTACAATAGAGGTTGATTTATGATAGAGATATCGACGTCATGATGACGTTTTGACAACCGAGACAAACTTGGTAATTATGTAGATCGCACGCCTATACGTAAAACCAATTAAGTGTCTAAGTAGGTGCTTGTTGCCTTTGGAATTGTGTGAAAAGTTACATCTTCACGAATGTGCGATAATTTTAAATGTGTGCCATTGTTATTGTGGTCGCATTTAAGTGAAATTTGGAGATTTTTCCATAGACCTGTATTGTATTGTTAAGAGGCAATGATCCTCTTTGGTAGGTATCTAACTGTTTTAAAGTTCTTGTCTCGCACACGGCAATTTAAAATTGAGTTTATCGCTCTCTGCAATCGACATCGGTCTCGGATCGTGCAGCACCTTTCGTGAATCGAAATTAAGTTTTAACGTCTTATTTGTTTTCGCGGCAACTTTGACACAAATGCACTAACGAAATTCAGCACAATCCAAATCCGTTATCGACATCGATAACGTTCTGAAATCAACACTAGTGCACCCGAAACGGGATGACGCGACCTTGACACTTTTTAAAAATAAACGTCCAGCACTAAATCCACCAATCGCGATGCACTATTTTGATTTCGGAACGTCACAAGCACTTGTCACTTTTATATATATTTTTGCACTGGCACATCACTTCCTTGGACTTACCGCTGCAAAGGCTTTCATGATGCTTAGTGATGGGTCACTTTGGTACGTAGTGAGTTAATGTGATGTGTTTGGATGCCGAGTTGGATATATACTAAACAGTGGGCAAGGTGGGGCGGAGAAAGGATAGGTTAGTTGTGTAAGCTAGGGAGATCCATACGAATAGGAAGTTTTGTCTAATTGGAGGGCGTCATGCTATTTTTTTGGTTTTCGGTGATTGATCCATGAAGGTGCCCCGAGGTCGACATGACAAGGAGGTTTTGACATGGCCACTGGCGAAGCTTTTGAGAGCCACTCAACAGATTGCAATGCACCAATATATCTTGAAAAGTTCACCGGTATTAGATCACTGTTGGCTTTACAAAAGGTGTGATCACCGTGTGTGGTTTAATGATAGAGTAAGCACTTTGGTACTTGATACGGTAACATAGTAAAGCAGGGAAAGTTTCTCCCGAAATAATTGAGTAAGAACGAATGCAGACCATGCTTCTGGGATATGGGAAAATATTAAAAAACAAAATAGAAAATTAACAAAATTAAAAAGTTTCCTAATTATCTCTACGATTCATGCGATTCCATGATGAAGATGCCACATACCTTGGAGCCGGCATGGTCGCGCACCGTCCGGTTCCAGAGGAACTTCCTCCCGCGCACTATAAGGTTGTGGAATACTCTTCCTGCCGAGGTTTTCCCTATAGATTACAGCATTTAGCGTTTTAAAACATTTAAAGGGTCAGCAACGCGCGAGTGATGACTCTGGTGTTGCAAGCGTCCATAGGCTACGGTAACCGCTTTCCATCAGGTGGGCCGTATGCTTGTTTGCTGACTTTGTTGCATAAAAAAAAAGATGACATGAGCAAGAAAGAAGTGAGCACTGAGATCACGAATGATAGAGGTGAGTGGAAGAAGAAAACCTGTTGTGCCGACCCCACTTAGATGTGGGATAAGGGCAGGAGTAAGGAAGGAGGAAGGGATCTTTGCGATTCATGGGATATAGGATTTTCAACATTAGACCAGAATCTTACGGCTTGGTTCCTACGGTAAAATTAACGTACCTAAATGAAATGATGTGAGATGTTGAATGAAGAAATACGTAAGTTGAGCGTGTAGCCAGGCCTTAACATGTCAAACGTTTGAAATCATAGATAAAGGTTAGTTTTCTTCACCATTGCCCTGGAAATCTATTCTAATATGATAAAGATACCTCTTTGCGAAGTTAGTGCGAGTTTGTGTGGTTGTAGGTTGTAATCTCTGGTTTTACTAAACCAGAACGATTTTTTAAAGACCATAAAAAACCTTTTTATTTGTAAGTGTCATAAGCTATATACTTACTAGTGATCCGTCCCCATATCGCATGGGTGTACTTTAGAAAAAAAAGATGTGGAAAACAAAGTCACTGACTCTGAATTTATCCACCCGTGCGAACCCGGGGCGAGTTGCTAGTTCATAATAAAGATGAATGGGAACAATAAGTGTGAAATGTTGACGAAATACACGCCCTAGATTTAAAAAAAAAAGTACCTTACAACTATTTGGTTCCCATAGTACAAAAAATGCTCGGGGCTAGATATCGCGGTGTGAAAATGTCTAGTAATATTTATTTATTTTATGAAGTCAGGCTGTATGCTCAATACTCAAACTTCATCACACAATTGCTAGGTTACTACGAGTACTTTCTAATAAAAACTTTTTCGTTAGAAAGTTTTTAATATCGTGGATGTTTATGTATATCCAACATGGTCATTTGGCCTTGAGGGACTGTATAACCCTTTGCTAAATAAAATTAAGTTCAATTCAGCGCACCTGAGACAAAAAGCTTAGAGAGGCATTATTTTATAATATTAGCTAAGGTTTTATTTAAAAATTACAATTACACACCTTGCAGCTGACTTAAACCCTACCCAAATAAAACTACTCAAATAAATTAAATACGTACTTAGGATATAAAATTTTGCCTCATTCCCATGGGGGTAGGCACTAGGCAGAGATCACGGATTTCCACTTGCTACGATCCTGACATACCTCTTCGCTTCAATCACTCGCATAACATTCTTCATACATGCTCGTCGGCTTAGTGTACTCCTGACCTGTAAGCCTACCACAAGCTCTGTCTGGCTCTGTCTCTGGCTCTGGTTTTGAGTCTGTGTGAGTGCTGTCTAAATAAATCCTACGTCGAAACGTCACACACACAGTATAACACTGTTGAGCGCTCACACAGACTCAAAACCAGAGCCAGAGACTGAGCCAGACAGAGCTTGTGGTAGGCCTTCTGGCCTTTCTTTAAAACGGCTTAAATGTATATATTATCAGAATAACACAGGCTACAATTTATAAAGATATTGTAACGGAGAACGGGTGTAAGTGACGGGAACGAGGCGAGCAAAGCCGCGGGCGGCCGCTAGTATTGAATTAAATAGAAAACTTATTTATAAAATACTACGAATGAAATATTGATTATTCTCTATTTACTTGCTGGTTTTTCAATAGCATGTAGCCGTTGAGTGATGGGCAACGCAATAGTTTTGCAAAAGTAACTCTTTCCCACGAGCAGTAGGTATCTAAAGGTAAGCGTTCACATATCGTTCTAAGGCCAGCGTACACTATCAGAAAACCTTGTGTGAAAGATAGTCAACGCGCGTTGGGAGGCACAGTTATTCCAGTATTCACCGAGCTCTACAAAAGTAGAGTGAAATAAGATGAAATGTAATTAGAGTCTGTTCAGAAAGAGAGCCGTCGTCGTGGCCAAATTGTGAACTAACGTTTCGATTTTTTTATGGCAGCTCATCCTTTTCTTTCTGTCAGCATTTTGCATCATAAAAATTAAATAACGGAATAGGACACTAGTTGTGATAGGATCAAAACGCAACAGACGCGCTATTGTATTACCCATTAAACATAAAAGGTAATTAAGCCCAGCTGCGCCCTCCAATCCCACGACGGGTCCCTTCGTTTTGTAGTGAAACCAAAGTCTACTATGCATTTGCAAGACAGAGAACTGGCTTGTCTGCGCGCATTCGGCGGTATTATTTTTAACTTCCCAAAAAAGTTTTTATCCCAGTTTCCCATGACATCTTACCAATCCGTAACATTAACTACGCACTTAACCTAACTTTGACTACTTTTAAGACCTAACTTTAAGACCACCTTGACATTATCGTTTAATATGTTCTACCAAGCTTATTAATTTAAAATAAAGTAACAAGCTATCTACATTATAATCCCTGGAAATTCACAATCTATAATAATATTTACGTACCAACTACTGTGTATAAGCCTCGGCCTACCTCCATGTTGCTTTACCCTATACACAGGGTCCATGTGAAACTAAACCATGTGTATACAATAAATGTATTGACTATTGAGCATTACCTATATTAATGTTTTGTTCGTTATAGGATGATTGTATCACTCTTACAATGTCATAATTTTGTTAGTCAGAATTGTATATGGTGTGTATATATATATATTGACTTAACTATACAAAACCGCAAGCCAGTGTGAGGCCGCAAACATTGATACGAGAGTCGCAGATAAACGAATAACCGATGACACGGTATTTTTAAGTAACCTAATTGGAGTCATTTAAAAATAAAAAACCTGATTTGAAACCACGCGAGAAAATGTAGTAAAGTCAGGGACAGAAGTAGATTAACAAAATCGCAACCTTTTCAAAAAGGTTACTATTAAAAACAAAACAAAGTGAAATTTAAAGCTATTATTTGCAACTTCACTTTACTAATCAGAAAAAGTTCATCTACTTTCATCGCCGACAGTACCCAAACGGTGAAGGAAAACATCGTGAGACCTGTCTTAGAACCTAAAAACTTCTGTGTCAAGGAACCTTATAAAATCCTTTAGCGAACCTGTGACACGATCAGAAGAAGAAGGAGAAATACCCAAATAATACATAAAGCTTAGGACCAAAGTTGTCTGAAAAATCAATAAATAATTACTTATTATCAACATCTTGGGTTCAACAGTCGCTGGCTATTAGCGAGCTCTATTGTACGGAACTCAAAAATCGGAACCAAACAGTAAGTAACATGTTTTTGTGAATTCATTGCGAAAATAACTTTTACTTTCCTTACAACTTTGATTATGGAGTTTTTAGAAACAATGTACGGGCATAATCGTTCGCGCAAATAACGTAATTACAAACACAAATAGTGTTGTTATGGAGAAAGGAATATTTTTTATATTTTGCCCATAATAAAATAACAAATGTCTGACTGATTGACTGATATAAAAAGCACAGCCAAAACCACTGCTCTCTACACCATGAAAAAAATTCAACTAAGTTTTGTATCCTTAAATGGAGTTGGACAGGATACCTGACAAGGCGTGACGACAGGTGGTGCAAAAGATTGTCGGAGTGGTGGCCGAGGACTGGGAATAGAAGCGGTTGACGTCCAGTAGCATGATGGGTTGACATTGTCAGCGTCGTAAGTCGCAGATGGATGAGGGTCGCTCAAAATCAAAGAGCAAGAGGAAAGAGTAGCCTATGCCAGTTAAGTCAGGCTGTGGATAATGATGATGATCCTAAAACTAGTGCATCATAATATGATGCCCCTTCTCAAAGTAACTTATAATGTCAGCAAGTCGCTCATCGTTTTTCATAGATGACTGGTCCCGCAAACTTGAAATTACTTAAGCACAGAAAAGGTTCCAGATTATTGAAGGTATAAGGTTCAAAATTGAAAGGTTACTACTGAGTTTTTCCGAAATGTTGTGACCACGGGAAAAAACCCACGCAGACGAAGTCAAGAGTAATTGCTAGTACATAAACAAGAATAAGGTGCCAAAACACCGCAGGCGCGTCGTTCATCCATTCAAATCTAATGATTAGGTTAATAAGACAGGTAGTTACGTAGTTGTTTTTCCCAAAAGTCTCCGTTATTTCGTCAAAACGTAGACGTTGGAGCCACAGAAGACAAATAAGCGTTTTTTTCTGTTCTGTAGTTAGAGCTATCACGAACCCACCGCATCAGGGATCCAGTAGGCTTACCACAAGCTCTGTCTGGCTCTATCTCTAGTCATCATCATCATCATCAGCCTGAAGAAGTCCACTGCTGGACATAGGCCTCCCCTACACATTTCCAGGAAAAACGATTCTGAGCTCTTTCCATCCACCGGCTTCCCGCGATCTTAACAATGTCGTCGGTCTATCTGGTTTGGTATCTCTAGTGCTGACTAGATAAATCCTACGTTGAAATGTCACACACACAGTATAATACACTGTTCAGAACTCACGCAGTCTCAAAACCAGAGCCACAGACAGAGCTTGTGGTAGTCCTACTACAGATCTTTTGCACATTATAGCCAAGAAGCCGTGTACATGTGCGCCGGTAAACATTCCTGATGTGCTGCAGAGTGGTAGTCCTATCAGAACCCTGAACGCATTGTTATACTGGATACGCAGGGCATCCCAGAGCTTTTTCATAATTATGCTTGTATTGCCTTAGTTCTTCTACTATTAAGAGTAATTTAATAAAGAAAGCGTACTATACTCTAGATAGCTATATGAATGATAAAACTGCGTGGCCCGATGTCCTGATCACTCTACCCATAGGAAGCTAGCATGTCAATTTGCAATGTCTGTACCTACTATTTCGTATCTTATTTTCATATCTGTGTAGATACTTTATTATAACTTTGAAGCGTAGCGTGTGCTGTCTTTGAAACTTTTGCTTTTGTATTATTGCATTGCATACGTCTGACTAAGTAAAGTGGCACCACACTGGAACTTCACTGCTATTATTTTAGACTATTTTTGATTTGTAAAAGGATCATATTTAAAACGGTAGGAACCGAGCCGTAGTTTGTTGCCTGTTCTTCTAGGCTTGGTGTGTGGAACTGATGGCACCTAGACTCACCTAGTTTTAAGACGTTTCAAAGTGATTCTTGTATCGTATTGAATAAACGTTTATTGAATTGAATTGAATTGACAGATTTCCTCATTTGAAGAGTGCCTTGGTTCATTTTATTACTTCGCCAATATGGCATTACATTTGAATCACGTTCCTTAGTAGGTGAAGCACCTACTTGTACTAAAAATCTTAAGCGGTGTCTTCTTTGGCGTATTTACCTAAAGTTTTGTTTATCTATGAAGCGGTAACCGTTATGTAACTGTCGTCAATCTAGGAAACTTATGCATTAGGTTCGTCCTGAATAAATATTGTGTGAGCAAGATGCTTGAGATATTAAATCTATACGTTATGTTATTATACACTAGCGTTCCGCCCCAGCGGAATTGATGTGCGGGCAGGTTTTTCCGCAAGTAGGCCGCTGGTGGGCCCTTTTTGCGTGACCCTTGGAACGTGTTGCTCGAACTTTTTTAGGTTCTACAACACGCCGTTTTCCTCACGATGTTTTCCTTCACCGTTTTGAGAGTACTGGTATAGTGCACATAAATTTTTCGACTGAAAAACTCATTGGTACACGAGTAGATTTGAACCCACGACCTTCGGATCGGAAGGCGGGGCCACTACCACTAGACCACCAGTGCTCTCTGGGCCAAGTAGGTATAATAATACGATTTTTTTGAGTATAATGTTTTATATTTAAAAACTGTCTACAAAATATGAATAAGGTCTTTTTTGTTCACCTTGTAGTACATAGTAGGTTATAGAAGTAACAATACATTGACCTCTGTCAAATTCAAGGCATACCTGTACAGACAGACACCTACAATCCTACATTACCTACAAGTACTTCAAGGTTCACCAACAAATTAACCAGGGTTAATTGAAAATTAAATCATTTTTATCCATCAGATATTTTTGTTTACATCATAACTTAAGACATGCAGTAAGAGATCATCATCATTTTCTTGCCCTTATACTGCTTTCCAAGGTTGCCTGGTAGAGATCGCTGTTAGCGATAAGGCCGCCCATTGTTTTACTGTGAATTTTTATTTTTAAGCTAAATACTGTATTCCTATATGTGTCATAGTAATCAATAAAGAGTTATCTATCTATCTGCTTTCATTCGGGGTCGGCATAAAAGGAACTGTTTTAAAAAACAAGAACTGATATATTTTATTAGACAAATATTGGGAAAACAAGCCTATTTCATCTAAAATCCTGGCCCCAGGCACTGTAGCGTCCCGTAAGTAGGGGCATGAGTAATCACCCTGACGCTATTTATAAAATCCACGGAAAGACATGGTCAATATGTGCGGAGCTGACTAAGCCGCGGGTTTCCTCACGATATTTTCACTTCACCGTGTGAGAGCTCTAGCATTGTGTACATAAATATTTCGATAAAAAACTCATTGGTAAACGGTTGGATTTGAACCCACGACCTTAGGATCGGAAGGCGGGGCTGCTACCACTAGACCACCAGTGCTCGAAATACAACAGCACTCTCCAAATAAGAGGGTTCAGTAGAACTTTTTTGAAGCGATAATGATGAAATGTATCTGTAAGGTTATTTTAACCATCAGTTATGTATTGGTAAACAGTGGATTTGTTACGCAAAACCAAGGGTCAAGAGCGTAGGCAGTCCTTAAGACCATGCAAGTGTAATGCTATTAAAAATACATACCACCCACTATTTACTAAATGTAGATTTGGAATATTTTAGACGTGCCTTAAGGCCAAGTTTTGATTTCAGTTTTCTTTATTGTCAGCGGGGTTTACATAATATGGAAGCGTTGAAGGCACTGGTACTTGCCAAACGTGGAAATCTAAAATTAAAATGGAAACTCTGACTAGAGGTGCCTACAGTGCAGATGGAGACGATTAAACGTTGAGGGGATGAGCTTATGCCACCATCTTCTATTTTCACGAAACTAGGAACTCCCGTGTATCAGTTTTCTTAAAATAAATTATAGTTTAAAAAACTAAAAAAAAACGCTTTTATAACTAATTGAACTAAAAAGTTAAAAATAAAACTGTAATAATCAATTGAAAAATTTATATTATTGTACAAAAAAGCGTGGGGTGCTTTTTATAATAACATCAGATATAATAAACTATTTATAAAATATTTACAACAAAAATCAAGCCCCCCACGCTTTTTGTACAATAATATAAATTTTTCAATTGATTATTACAGTTTTATTTTTAACTTTTTAATTCAATTAGTTATAAAAGCGTTTTTTTTAGTTTTTTAAACTATAATTTATTTTTTACTTTTTAGTTTTTTTTTTTTTTTCATTTTTTTTTTCATATTATTGCATTGTCATCGACCTTTGACAGGTGTGCAAAGTTTGAATCAAATCTGATCGTTTAAAGTAGGTTTTTTTTTTATTTTTTTTATTTGTTTTCATTTTTTTTTTTTTTTTTTCATATTATTGCATTGTCATCGACCTTTGACGGGTGTGCAAAGTTTGAATCAAATCTGATCGTTCAAAGTAGGACAAAATCGAGCTCAAAGGGGTCGGTTACATACATACATACATACATACAGGTGAAGCTAATAAAAGCGTTATAAAAAACGCATTCAAAATCGAATAATTAATTTAAGAGACACAAAGAATACTCCTATTTCACTATCTCTAAATAACGCTAGGAGAACCAAGGTCACCGACATAGCTCGTAGAATAAGTAAGTTGAAGTGGCAATGGGCAGGCCATATAGCTCGAAGAACCGACAACCGTTGCGTTGGGGAATAAAGGTTCTCGGATGGCGACCACAAACCGGAAGACGAAACGTAGGGCGCCCACCCACCAGATGGATCGAGGACATTGTTAAGATCACGGAAGTTGATGGATGAAAAGGGCTCAGAATCGTTCTTCCTGGAACTGTGTAGAGTAGAGGAAGACTACGCCCAGCAGTATGGCTGATGATGATGATGATGATGAAATAACGTATTTGTTTCAAGTACTCTTGATTATTGATGAGTAAAGTTGAAACAGATACTTATCTGATGGATAGCGTTACACAGAGGTGGTGAAATAAACATGCACAACTTTTAACCTCTCATTTTAGTGGGGGGTAAATCGAAAGTAACAGAACTCAGGTGAACAATATAAACCGAGGTATTCATTCTAGAAGGTCAAGTTACTTAACCGCAAAAAACGAAATCTTATCAGAAAACAGTAGCCACCAGATATAATCAATAGCCGTTAAATTATTAAGCCCCACTTACACCTAAAGCGTAGAATCTTAAAAAAAGCAGCCAAGTGCGAGTCGGACTCGCCCATGAAGGGTTCCGTAGCATCAAATACTCTTAACATAATATAAAGGTTTTGTAGTTCGTCGAAAGGTAAATTGCGATTTACGATTTATGACGTATAAAAAAAAAACTACTGACTAGATCTCGTTCAAACCAAATATCGTTGAAAGTTTGCATAGTAATGTACAACATATATTTTTTTTAGTTTTATCATGCTCTTATTGTAGAAGTTAGAGGGGGGGGACCAACTTTTTTCCACTTCGGAAGTGTCTCTCGCGCAAACTATTCAGTTTAGAAAAAAACGATGTTAAAAACCTCAACATCATTTTTGAAGACCTATCCATAGATACCCCACACGTATGGGTTTGATGAAAAAAATTTTTTTGAGTTTCAGTTTCAAGTATGGGGACTTGGGGACCCCCAAAATTTATAGTTTTAGAAAAAAACTATGTTAAAAACCTCAACATAATTTTTGAAGACCTATCCATAGATACCCCACACGTATGGGTTTGATGAAAAAATTTTTTTTGAGTTTCAGTTTCAAGTATGGGGACCCCCAAAGTTTATAGTTTTTTTTCTATTTTTGTGTAAAAACCTTAATGCGGTTCACAGAATAAATCTACTCACCAAGTTTCATCAGTCTAGCTCTTATGGTTTCGGAGAAAAATGGCTGTGACACGGCCGGACAGACAGACAGACAGACAGACAGACAGACAGACAGACAGACAGACAGACATGACGAATCTATAAGGGTTCCGTTTTTGCCATTTGGCTACGGAACCCTAAAAAGCTCTCCTCGTCTTCCTGCTCTTAAGAGAGAATCACACAGGCGACTCTCCATACAAACGTGGTCCCCTATTTCCTCCCTGGATAATGCTTCTAGAGTAACCATTTTTTCTCATAAAATCTAGATCTGCTATATACGTGCTCGTATGTTTTCCTTTTTTTCAGAAACTTATTGATAAAGAAAATATCACCCCCAGTTCATATTTCATATAAATCATATGAGGGGAATTTCTGAATTTTATGAGACAAAATGGTTACTCTAGACAAGAGGCATTATCCAGGGAGGAAATAGGGGACTACGTTTGTATGGAGAGTCGCCTGTGTGATGCCCTCTTAACACACTTTATATGGGGTCCGCACAACTTGTTCTCCTTCATCAGCTGTCAAACAAAGTTAATAATTAATAATCCCAAAAAATATTCACCAAGTGAAATTTAAGACGAAGACAACCGTCGATGCGCTATTCAAAAACACGATCTTATCGAACCGGCTTTGTCGGAAGAAGTGTTGGTTGCTAGCCAACCGACATAATAATATGCTGAGGCAGAGTCCGTTTTGCGACGCACAAAGCTCACCTTTGTAATTTAGTAGTTTAGGAATAAGTAGTTTAGTTTAAATTATTAATGTGTTTTGATTGCATAGCAAATAAAAAAAATCTTTCTTTCTTATCTTTCAGAACGTCATATAGCGAGCGAGGAGTGTTGCACCGTGTTCAGGTCTGCTATTAAAAATAAGAGAAAGTATAAATCTGTTCATTCAAAATTCTGTTTTCCGCCATAAACACGACACGATGTCAGTTTTTAATTGCCTACTATAAAATATACAGATTGATAAAATTACAGAGATTGAAAATAAGCGAGATTAAGGTTAATACTGGAAGGGTCTTATTAATAATCCTGGCGTAGCGTTGGACTAGTTAATCCGTGTTTTGTCTCTTGCATTGACATGCAATTGTCAACTCGAGCAAATGTGACAAAACACGGATTAACTAGTTCAACGCTACGCCAGGATTATTAATAAGACCATAAAAGTTTAGTTCAGTAGGTCAAAATAGACAATAAAGCTATTTAGTCTGTGTAGTGGTTTTGATTTTGATCCCCACTAAGGATTAAAATTGATATGATAAAAATGTTGGTAACAAAAAAGTTTATTGGTAACAAATGATTGTTATGGAGTGTCATTAATGTCATTTAAGTCCTGCCCCAGCAAATGTTTGACAGCGTTTCATCGCGCTAGATGTGTGCAACAACAATTAACATTCAACTACTAGGCAACTTCGCACATTAAAAAGAATAAAATCAAGTTCGATTTTCAAAACAAAAAGTGACATCCAACCTTAGCGCTGCACCTCCTTATAGCTTCATTCTTTCAGAGAAGACAAAACTTTTCAGTTCAGGGATCAATATCTTCAAATGAAGCTAAATCATTTAATAATGATCAAACTTCACACGTGAAGTTCAATTGATCTTATTATTATATTTCTTTAGCTTCATTTTTCGGATATAAATAAATAGGTAGACTATGTAGATGTTTAGAGCAAAAAGCAATTGAACATTCCTATTTTTCAACCGACTTCAAATAAAAAAGAGAAGGTCCTCTTTTTGGTTGTATTTTTTAATCTTTGCTATCGCAAAATTTCGTAATTTATGAGCCCATTTGAAAAAAAAAATATCTGAAAAGTAATTTTCTAGAAAATTTCTATGGGACCATAGAAATTAAATGAAAATGAAAATTTAATGAAAAAAGGTTCAAAAGTTCGGCCATGAGGTCGGTTTCTCAAGTTTCTTAAACTTTTATTATTTACAAATATTTTATTGTCAAGTAAGAAAGTTGTGGTCGTGAAAATGAATAAGAATAAGTTTATTGTATAACATTTCAATAAAGGTGCTATAAAACTAGAGCCAATAGGTCAATTAAATACACAAACAACAATGTCTATTGGTTTTATAGTGTTTACCTACACAATACAAGGAAATCACTAAGATTTTATCCACTCTGTGCATAACTCTAAGAACATTATAATTCTTTATGAACAATGATGATTACGAAAAGTTTAGAAAAAGCGTTACACACAAAAAACTTTATTAGCTAACAATACCAGTAGGTATTGGTACAGTAAGAGATAGGTAAAAAACCTAAGTACTGGCTGAATTCACAGTCTTAAAGAATGCTTGAGTCTGCGTCGAACCTCAAGCAAAGCCACTTTTAGAGTACGAGCTTCCAGGAGTGGAACTCTCTTCCGACGTCAGTATTTCCGGAACGTTATAATTTAGGATTTTGAAGACAAGAGTGATCAGAGTGAGTGACAAGGGTTATGGCTAAGTATGCTCCATCTAAGGCATCATTTGATGGAAAGTGTGGATGCAACTTTCCATCAAAAGTGATGGCAGCCAAATCTAATTTAAAAAAAAATTTGGTTTTTTGACAGTTCTCCATTGAAAAGTGTCAAACATCTATGCTTGAGGCTCGAATCGAGACTCAAGCGCTGCATACAGCCCATAGGCAGGTTGAACAGCCTCCCAAAATCTATATTGGTCATGCGTGTCCTATACGGACAGACAAACAGCTGGATAAACTTGGTGGGTATTTCTACTCCAATTCATTTTATGTGTCGTAGTTTGGCACTAGATCAATCTAATTTCTTATTTTAGTGTATTTCGAATATCTGCTGGGATAAACAAGTTCTTGAGTGGAGATTGCGTATGGGCAAACGTAGTGTAGGACAACTTCAGGCTAGATGGAGCGACGACTTGCGCAAGGTGGGCAGCAAATGGATGGAAAGAGCCGAAGACTAGGCTCAGTAGCGCGCCATGGGAGAGACCTATGTCCAGCAGTGGACTGCAATAAGTTGATTATGATGATGATGATCTGATCATCTGCCGTTTGGTTTACCTGAGGGTTTGTTCTGAGTTCTAGTCCCTAATTTGGGACAAAATTGCTTTTTCTTATTGCTCCTGCTGGCCTACCATGAGCTTTATTATGGTTATGGTTGTGGCTGTCAAAATTGTGTCAACACATTTAAACCCAAGAAGAAAATGAATGTACGGGGCAGCCTATCTATACTCAATTTGACAGCCAGAGCCATAACCATATGGAGCTCGTGGTAGCCCTGCTGTAGGGCCTTTCCGTTACTAGTTTTATTTGTCGTTGTGCATTCTTGACACAAATCGCACAGTATTTCAAAAATGTCATAAATTTTGTTACATAAATCTGACAACATTAGAACGGTAATTCATTTTATTTGTTCAAGTAATTTGAAGATTACCATTTACGATGCAACAATCATTTTGAGTTGAAATGCACATTGAGAAGAGCACCGCCCTATCATTACTGTGAGGAAATGGATTATATAATTTGAACTAAAGTATGTACAGAACAGTAAGTATGTACAGAATAAGTGCTGTTGATGTTGCTGAATGATTTTTAAAAGATTTGGTCGAGACAAAAGACCTAAAAATAAAATAAAACAATTTATTAAAATTAATTATAGCCTCTCTGAGTCACATTTAAAATCCTTTCAACACACTGGTTTAAAAGAACCAGTGACACGATTAGAAGAAAGCATATAGGAGATTGTAATCGAGTCATAGTAAAGTAAAAGTAAAAGTAAAAACGCCATTTATTCTACTACCATTAAAAATTCAATGCATTTCATATTCATAATTAAGATAATTTAATTTTATTATACCTATACATATTACAATTTCATATTCAATTATTGAGTATTATATTAGGTGAAACGTTTTCTTTGCGAGTTTTAAGGCTCTATAATTTTATCATTACATATATCTTTTTATTTTTATTAAACGTATTTCAGCCGAGGTAGTCGCCATTCTAGCGTAGGCCTGTTGGTATTTTCTTTGGGTTTTCCTCCATGAATTTCTATGTCTGGGGCCTAATTCTGGGGCCGATCTCGATCATTTTGCAATTTTATTTTATTGCTCTTTTACGAAGAAAGAATGGATTTATTCCTTGAGTAATTCATCGACGACCTCATCGTAGAAGCCTCGACAGCTACGATATACGGAAAACGTAGAAAAAGTGTGGGGTTGTGCAATGCCAATGTGTATTTAAGGGACATTGAAAAACTCGGTCGGCCCGAGATTCAGGCCCCTGGCCTGCCTCATCCAGTCTGCTCCACATCCTGCCTGAAGAAATAAGTAACAACTGAGCAACCATACCAATTGTCCATGCTTGCAAAAGCATCAATAGACACCATGAAATTGGCACACTGGACCTTCAAAGCCAGGGTTGGGATTTGTGAGGATTCTGATTCTCACCACGTGGTACGCTAGCATGCCGAAATATCGTAGTCTCTGAATCCATAATGCAGAAATTGACATTGACCGCACTACCGCACCTAGTTTTGTTTGAATATATTTGGTTGTAATAACATTAGTTATACGTATTATTATGCATGGTGGTTTAGGTGTAATTTGATTGCATCAATTAATTGACCACCCACCAGATTAACCGACGACATTATTAAGATCGCGGGAAGTCGGTGGATGGAAAGGGCTCAGAATCGTTCTTTCTAGAAATGTGTAGGGGGAGGCCTATGGCCAGCAGTGTTCTTTTCCAGGCTGATGATAAAATAAATTTTTTTTGTAAATACATACTTGGAATAGAACACCCACACAGAGGACAAACATCTGCATTCACCACACAAATATTTTCTCTCGGTGGAGATCGAACCCACGACCTACGGCTCAGAAAGCAGCGTGAGGCCAGTCATACTCGTATAAGCAATGAACCGTAAACAGCTGTAACGTGCTTTAGTTATGTCAAGTGTATTTCGGCACTAAAAAACATCGTGTTTTGAATTAGAATGAACGCAAAATTGAACCGTTAGCGAAGGTCGTGTTTAGTAACTCGATGGAAAATAACTGTTAAATCTACTTACTTAGATTCGGCTAACGTACGTTGTAATCGATTTACACATAGAATTGCAATTATTAAGTTTGGTACAGCATCAACCATGACATCACATAGACAGAAAAGGCTTACGTTTATTTTTACTATCTTCTAATATGAGGTCAAGAAGCAAATATTTTATCTTAGTTTTCTTCTTCTTAACGTGTCACTGGTTCTTTCGAACCAGTAGTGTGGTGTAACATGTTTATGTGTACCTGAAAGAGGCTCCTTTCGTGCACATGCTTTTCGAGGTTTTAAGGTTCCTGGGTTTATCGTAGTGGTTTGATTAAATGTAGGTAGAAACGCTTTAAAAAGCAATAAAACAACTAAGGCGAATTTAGATCGCGTAAAATTTTTTTTTAGCGTCGAGATGAAGATGGTTGAAGAATCGAGAGAATATTCAATTCAACGCATTTATTCATTAACAATTAATAAATCGTATTTGAAATAATCTTAAAACGAACACAAAAATAATACTAAATAAAAAGTCATCGAAAAAATAAAATTTATTAAAAATAATAATATTTAGGTACATGTTAAATAACCTATACGTTTATTAAGTTACTCATAATTATCGCAATAATATGTCAAAAGTTCATCTGTATAGAGAGCGCTGGCGGCCAAGTGGTAGCGGCCCCGCCTTCCGATTCTAAGGTCGTGGGTTCGAATCCAGTCGTGTACCAATGAGTTTTCTGCCCAAAAATGTATGTTCACTATGCCAGTGCTTTCAAACGGTGAAGGAAAACATCATGAGGAAACCGGCATATCGTAGAACCTAAAAAGTTCGAAAATATGTGTCAAGTGCACGAAAGGAGCCTCTTTGAGGCGAACTTAAAATCCTTTCACCACCTTGGTTCGAAAGAATCAGTGACACACACACAGTACACGATAAGAAGAAGATCTGGGGCTCAATTCTAGACCAGGGACTTTTTGTCACGGTAGATATATATCACAAGAACTGTCAAATCACTAAAGAACTGTCAAATTCACTAAAGAAACTGATAGTTCTTGTGATATATATCTACTACCGTGACAAAAAAGTCACTGGTCTAGAATTGAGCCCCTGTATAGAAACACCCCTTCAGCAATACCGAGACATGCGCATTGGGTCACAATCTACGCAACGTAAGCGGTGATCACTGCCGGTCAGTAGAAGAGTTAATTGCGATGGAATCTATGGAGGTAACCGCAAGTTTTGCAAACGGCTCTCGCTGATGCCGGTCAGAGTTGAACGGGGCGCAAGTGATAGAAGTCAGCGACCACGACCTAAACCTGCCCCCTTATTTAATACATTTGGAACCGTTTTTGATTTTACGAAAACGAGTATGTGAATGCCAATTCGATAAGCAGCGAGCAACGCTGTTTATCGAATTGGCATTAGAAATAAAATGAAAACTACAGGGTGAACGTAACCGCAAGCTACTCGAAGACATTTCTCCGTTTAAAAGACATCAACGCGCACTACCTTTTTTCTAAAGATAATACTCCCCCCTTGCACTCCCCACCAAACTCATCCCGCACTCCTCTCCAGACTCCCCCATCGCACTCCCCTTCACACTCCCCCAGCAATCCCCTCTACTCTCCCACTCCCATCCACACTCCCCCCTCTACTCCCCTCCACACTCTCCCCTGTACTCTTCTCCACACTCCCGCTCCACACTCTCTCACCTCCCCACTCCATACTCCCTGTGTACCCTCCTCTCTCAACCCCCCAGCACAAACTTTGAATGTCACATTTTTTATATCAAATCAACAGACTAAAAAAAAGTCTCAAGTTTCTAGCTCTAAAAATAAAGATACTTTGAGACGACTTTCAACCCCCATTTTCAACCCTTTTTAACTCTTTTTTCGCAATAAAAAGGAGCTTATGTCCTTCCTCAGGTTCTACACTATCTGTGTACCAAATTTCATTCAAATCGCTCTAAAAATGACGATACTTCCATACAACTTTCAATCCCCATTTTCAACCCTTCACAACCCTTTTTTCGCAATAAAAAGTAGTTTATGTTCTTCCTCAGGCTTTACACTATCTGTGTACCAAATGTCATTTCAATCGGTTCAGTAGTTTTGGCATGAAAGCCGGACAGACAGACAGACAGACAGAGTTAAAAACGAATTTATAATATTAATAAGAATTATTTATTGTTAAGATCGTGGGAAGTCGGTGGATGGAAAAGGCTCAGTGTTGCTCTTCCTAGAAATGTTTTGGGGAGGCCTATGTCCAGCAGTGGACTTCTTCAGGCTGATGATGATGATGAAATTATTCCAAAAGAGTAGGGCATTCTTATAGAGATTTTACCAATTTTATTATTAGAAATCTGTTTCCAACAGATTTCAAAGAAGATTAGAATAAAATTGGTCAAAAATACAAAATCGCGAATACAAAATACAAAATCGCTATAAGTTTCTCCCTTATTAACTTTTAATACTATTCATAGATTAGAGTGCCTTACGACATCCAAGAAATAATACAAGCTCTTGCACTTTTTAACCTTACAGCTATTCAAACCAGGTAATAAGTACTTGTCCTCACTTGCATGAGGGTCTTTTTGACCCCGAGCTGACCCATTTAAAATCGATTATATAAATATTTTGGACGTTCCATGCAACACTAACTAGTCCCAAACTAAGCAGGGCTTGTTAGTACTTGGGAGTATGAAACCTGGTATAATACTCTACACCCTCAATTAATGCTTTACTAGTTGGTGACCGAGCTTCGCTCGGAATTTTTTTCGTTAGTTTGTATTTTTAGAAATCATAAGAGTCATATTATTATCTTTACTGGTTATTATTACTGAACAACGCCATCTGCTGGACATGCTTGCAGTTAGTTGCGCACAATCGTCAATAGATGGCAGGAGCAGTCACATATTCAGTTTATGTTTTTAGTTTTTTTTTTACGAACAGACTCATTTTCTGAAAATGAATCCTAGCTAGATCGATTTATCGCCCCCGAAACTCTCTGTATACATAATTTCATGAAAATCGTTGGCGCAGTTTCCGAGATCCTAAATATATATAATAAGATTTTCTCGTAGGTATAAGATAAGATTTTGATAAAAATATCTTCGATGCTACATTTCATATTAAAGTTTAATTATTTATTGCTAAGAGTATCTTGTGTGTTGCTTTCAAATGAAGCCTTAGGCAAAATAATTTTCAGCTAATATTTCATTTTCCTTGCCTGAAATGAACATTAAAAAACTCAAAACAATCAATTCAAATATCTTATCCCTCTTCAACCAATCAGCTATATAACCTTAAAATCAAATTAAAGGCCTTGAAATGACGTAATGAAACGTTCTTCAAACCTTTCGCTTCCAACGCTGAAAATGGTCATCAGTAGGCCTACCACAAGCTCTGTCTGGCTCTGTCTCTGGCACTGGTTTAAAGTCTGTGTGAGTGTTGACTAAATAAATCCTACGTCGAAACGAATGCACAGTACAGATAGTGCAATTCACGAAGACGCGCCCCACCAATTTTCGGTTGAGGGGATCGCGGGGTGCGGGGAGTTTGCTCCGAGCGGCAGTCGCGAACCGTAGTCTATTCATTGTAGTGTGCGTGTGCACTCATAGGTAATTAGTGTGTTCCGATAACACTCAAACATTGACGGAAGCTTGCACACATATACTATAAACGGTTAGGAGGAATAGTGGGGCGCGCCTTCGTGGATTGCACTATCTATATAATACACTGGTGAGCACTTATACAGACTCAAAACCAGAGCCAGAGACAGAGCCAGACAGAGCTTGTGATAGGCCTACTGTTGCATGTATTAGATCAGGGTAACTTTATATTAAAAAGAAAATATAGAATAGTAAGATAATGATTTAATTACATCAAAGGCTTTACAATTTACACTTTATTTAACGAAATTATAGCTTTAGTCACGTTATTCAACACAAAACTACAAAGAGATATAGCGAACTAGGTACTTATCTTAACCAATCAAAGGGTGTACTCAGAGCCGAATCACATCGACAGTACCCAGAACAAAACGATAACCTCCTCAGTCGAGTCTCAAGCCCAGAATAATCCATCGCCTCGCCTAGCCTCAGTCAGGCGACCCACATGACAGTCCATCGACCGCGCCCCCTATCGGCATTATCGTCATCCGTTCTGCGTAGCTTCTGACTACCAATAACAATTTATTGATATAATAAATTGTTATTAATTTCGAACAATTAATAATAAAATATAATATTATTTATCAAATCGTTATAAAGCAACTATACAATGTTCTTAAATTAAATAAAGTAAAATAACTTTTTATTTAAAACATTAAAGACTATCCTTCTTTCATACTTCAATAATCATTATTATTTTAATACAGATTTCTAAAAGCATTTAAATATCAAATTGAATAAATTCTAGCCCCTATTATCTACTAGATACGACACATGCACATGAACTCAAATACTTCACTCCATACTCGACTGTCATTGACATTGCGCCGCTCGCTCTGGAATGACTTTCAATCAGCGAGCGGTTTAAAAAAAACTGAAGTGTTATGGTTGTATAAGTTTAGTTTATTGAAAAAAATCTTAAGTAACATTACAGAGATATCAAATACGTCACTTAGAACTAAAAAATAAAAGTGAAATTAAAACTCTGAACTCCATGAAACAACTTCACGCTCGCACACTACCACTTTTATAAAGATTTAAAAACTCTGAAATTTATTATCGAAAATCGCGAGTTCTTCGAAAATCTTGTGTGCAATTCGATTGCGCACATTTAATCAAAAGAAAAATCTTAATGGTTTCCTACTTAAAAGTTTGCCTTGGTTTTTGTTGTTTATAGCTTGCTGATTTATTTTTTATCTGAAAGGTAATATTTACTTCCAAATTCAATATTTAGGTATCAAAATTGGTGCAGCAGTTTGGCTATCAAGTTTTTTAAACTTGTAATAATACGTTACTTTACACTTTTACACTTTGACTTTGACTTTACGTTTACTTTAAAAAGTCATAGCGCGCGAACTAATATACTTGCACTTGCCTGGTTACTGTGCCTAAAGGTCTTTGTGATAATTTAGAGATGACAGGATAGTATAATGTGCTTTTTGACCCACGACCTGCTCAAAGGCCATTCGCTTAGTGAAGAAAAATTACTTATATAAGGTTAATACCTGTATATAGAAGGTAAGTATATAAGAAATTGTCGCATTTGAATCACAAAATAGGGTTGACACAATTTTTATTTTAATAAATTGGACATTTGAAAAAAAGACGAAAACATATTAATATCAGTCAGAAAGATAGCTAGGCGAGTGAGGATCACCTAAGACTAGAAAAAAATAGAAAATAAAATTAAGGAATTGGTTTTTCGTACCGTATTTTTATGTGAATGAACCAGAACCGGTTCAATCTTAACCAGAACAGTGATTAGTTGATAAAATGAAATGAAATGAAATGTATGTATTTATAATATAATATTCTTGGTGATCTGAACTCTGTTTTCTACCTGTAATACCTACAGGTGGAAAACAGAGTTCATTATTTTTTCTAGTTTCTTATAAAATGTTTTTTTTTTTTTTAATTATTTCATGTTTTATAATAATAGTTTTTGTAAATAATGTATTCTGTTGTAAATAAATTATTTTCTGTATTTGTTGTTTTTATTGTATTTATGTTAGTAGAGGTATAGTGGGGATTAGAGGAGGAAGACATGTTGTGACCCCACATAAAGTGGGATAAGGACAGGAAGAAGACAGTGATTAGAATAGATGCAACATTATTTGCCGGACAACCCTACTCTTTGACATCATCGCTGTAACTACTATTACGTATTCTATGACAGTGATGTAATTCAGTGAGGAGTAATAATGACTCTTCAGATTCCATCTCTGTAATGACTAGATTGACAAAATCGTGCATTGCGTGATTCTTCTTTAGGTCACTTGAAATCGATGGACCGACGACATTGGAAAGATTGGGATGTCAGTGGATGGACGTTAGACAGGGCTCTAAAATTCGTTCTTCCTGGAAATTTATAGATGCCCATTTCCAGCAGAGGACTTCTTCCAAATGGATTTGAACTTACAACCTAAGGATCGGAAGGCGGGACCGCTACCACTAGCCCTGCAGCGCTCTCGGTCTCAGTAGGGATGTCCTATTCCCAAAACTGGCTAACAGTACTAAAGTTCTCTATCTAGTAATATAATGAACTAAGCAATAATATTTGTCAATAAGCCGTGGTAATACTGGTGTTTGTAAAACGTACTATAAATCGAGGTAGTGGCGTCATAGTTTGCCATAACCTGTGCCCTCACTTTCCAGAGGTCTGGCTACAGTCAATACTAGTGATGAGAAGTGTTCAGACACATTTACACAGATGTATCGATATTTTTAAAAAGATTTTTTTTTTTGTTTTTAATAAGAAGATTATTCGATGAAGCCCAAAGAGATGGTCGGACAAGGTGTCAGACAACCTGGATATGCCTGTTAACGTCACACTCCACCAAGCCGAAGAAAGAAGCAAGTGGAGAGAAACCGTAAGAAAGGTTCTTGCACAAAGATGTCACGATCCTCAGCAGTGAGGGACCGACGGAGGAGGAGGAAGATCGATGTTTAAAAACATCGATCTTCCTCCTCTTCCGTCGATCGATATCGATGTTTTTTCTCTCCTGGCTGTATTGTTGATGGATTTCAATCAAACAACGACCATCATCTGTCTCCATTTCTACAGGAGACTGGTGGGTTAGTGGTAGCGGTCCACCCCGTCTAGACCTAAGGTCGTGGGTTCAGATATGATCGTGCACCAATGAGTTTTTATCTACACTAAGCAAGTAGGTACCTTTCCTCAAATAGTAACGGAAAATATGAATTCTTATTCAAAACTTATTAACACAGTTGTATCACAAGGATCACTTTGAAACGTCTTAAAGCTAGGTGAGCCTAGGTGCCAGTTCCACGCGACCAAGCCTATACAGTAAACAGTCATAGACATATTATACAGTAATTTATTTACTGCATACAATTTTCAGATATCGATACAAAACTACTGGTGCATCACTAAGCTTTATCGATTTTATTATTATGTCACAAGATACTTGGTGAGATTAGTTACAGGTTCAGTAATATCTACATAAAACTAGCTATCGTTTTTAGGTCGTCATCATAGACATAATGCCTCCTCCATACCTGAAAGGGTTTGTCATAGTCACCACGGTACGCCGAATGCATTCAGGAAATTTTACTGTACTCTTCGTGGGCCCCATCGAGTTAGAGAAGTCCTATTCTAGATTAGGACCACAATGACACAAAAAAGTGCATTCATTTCGGAAAAAAACAATAAACAATATGAATACTCTCAAAGCTCTTTACCATGAGCTCTGCCTTGATCTGTCTCTGGCTCTGGTTTTGAGTCTCTGTGAGTACTCACCAGTGCACATTATACTGTGTGTGTGACGTTTTAAAGTAGGATTTATTTAGTCAACACTCACACAGACTCAAAACCAGAACCAGAGACAGAGCCAGACATAGCTCATGGTACAGGTTCTGGCTCCCCCAGTAAAAGCTCTGCTTAATATGCTATGGCTAGAGAGTGTTGTGAGGACTGTACACAATATTAATATGTTTACGTTTATTAAATTTTAACAGCATTATTGAGTCACCGATACCTGCAAAAATTATCATAATTATTCAAACTAGAGGATAGCACATTCAGTTTTCACCGTTCATCTCAAGAGGAGTACCCTTGGCACGCGCTGTAAATATTTAGAGATGCCACTAGAAAACGATACGTACCTGCTTACCTGCAGACTTTCCCGCTTGACCGCAGAATCCTTTAGCTGCTTTTCAAGATAAGAGAATAGGCGTTGGCGTGTGCTGTGACATTTTTTCAAAAATGGTTTTAGGATAAAATCTACGTACTAGAGAAGCTACGTCAAATAACTGAATTGTACTATTCTAGCGCTAAATTTGCTGCGGAAGTGTATTTATTCTCGGCAAAAAGCTAGAGAGTAGAGAGCGACTGAGTGAGGTGCGGCGCGATCGCCGCAGTTGAACGAGACAAAGTAGGAATTTACGGTGTCTTCTCTAGTACGTAGTACTTATATCTCGATGGTTCTATCAGTTCTCTTGGAGGGGTCAAATATCTTCAAAGTATGGATTTCTACCGATCATGAATAAAAACTATCTATGAGCTAATATTTTGTGTGGTGAATACAGATGTTTGTTCTCTGTCTGGGTGTTATATTGTATTCTAACTATGTAAGTATTCATGAATAGTTTGAGTTGGAAATAAATTAGCTTCTAAGATCTTTATATAAATGCTTTGAGCTCAAAGCTTGTACCACCTTCGTCCATTTGCGCAAGTGACACGGAAGTCATGACTGTATGTCTGACATAATGATTTGCCTTGCACATCTTACAAACATCTGCATTGCACGAGTCATTAGCATTACCTACCGACCAAATATTTACCTACTTATTCGATTTTATATTATTGTGTCCAGCAGTGGGCCCTCTAGGTCCAGTGCTGGGCACAATAAAAGGCCTCCAGCCATTGTGATCCTGGGATATGCTTGTCCGTAGAGAAACACACAATACACGCTAACACACGGTAGCAAAGATCTCTTTTTTATGTGTTTTTTTTATTGCTATTTCCTTTTTTTCTGCATATCTAATTAGGTACTTTTTTTTTCTGGTTCAGCTACCACCTACAACGTCGAACATTGGGGTATGCTGAAAACCAGCCCTGTGCATCATCTATGTAGGTATGTTGCACAGAATTAGTGCTGAGCCTACTCCTACTGTCAAACTGTAAAATTTATATAATAGGAATGTTTTCTTTTTATGTGTTGTCTTATTTGGCAATAAACTTTTTTGTATTTGTATTTTTGAAACCATCAAGCTCGCTTCGCCATCTCCGTTCTGGGCGTCAATTCCAGCAACACGGTTCGATTGAGTGATCGTCGAGTGATCGCTGAATCCGCGTTCCATTTTCAAATTTTTCAAACAAAAGTTGACAACTCACATCGATTTACGCGATCGCTTGAGTGATTTGTGTTTTCAGAATTGACACCCTGGTCTGCCGCGTTCTCGCTGGGTCAGGATGCTAATCGGTGGCTATCTTTGCCCATTGCTCACGTGGCATACAGCAGACATGACCAACCTAGTGTTAAAACATAGCTCTATATCATTCCCAGTGGAAATCATCACCTCCGCAGGAACCATAGAATCTTCTTTCAACAGTCGGATAAAAACATTATTATTATGTAGTATAGTAGGTAGGTAACCTATTATCATCTATTATCAAGCAAATTACGGAATATAAATTGCAATAATTGTTTTTAGAGGCCAAGGTAAGCAGGTAGCAAGGTAGCAGTATGTAGCAGGAAGTTTTATTATGACGAGGACGCGAAGTACAATGCAGCAAAACTTAATTTAATATACCTACTGATTGCACGTTTAGCACAAAATACATAGATATTCACCGAATTTTCGCATGCAGCTGATAAATTCTATCCTTCCTTCATAACTTTCTTTCTTAGTACTCGTACTAAACTGTTTTACCCTAAACTATTATAATATTGCAGTTGATCTGAAACTCTAGATACTAAACAATTCAAGTTGAAACGCATTTATAAATAAAAATATTTGTTCATGAAATCGGCAGATATGACCAAAGCGGAACAAAGTGGACACGGGCGTCAGTCGCTTGGGCATTTAAGCTGCGTTTTCACCAGGGATGTGTTAGTTCTAATTGAATCACTTCATTGATAGCCTCTCACTCAGCGAGGTATTTGTCCATACAAAACAAGCGAAGGATGTGTGCGAGGGACAACGGAAGCAATCACACTGCACCCAATCACTTGCTCATCTGCACAGCATTGCTACGCACCCTCGCACTGCTCAGCTTGCTCGTACGTCTCTGGTAGAAACACTCACATTTTACAGTCGCTACGCATTCTTGCACATTCGGCAACGCATTTATTCTTGTCCCATTTTTATCAAGCAGAATGCTGGTGGTGATTACTAAACGAAAGAATCAGTTTCCACTGGTACAAAGTTATCCCATTCTTCTTCCTTGGTCACTTTTACTAGTCTCTTGGAGTCCTCCCATAGTCTCTTCGCCAGCACCGTATCATTCGCATACCATGAACTGTAGTACGCCTTGCAATCCCTAAAATGCAATCCACTTTGACCTTCGACCCTTGGATCTATAGCTAGGAATACCGGCATTGTAGCCACTCTATCCAAAGGTCTTCCAATTATCAACAGCGCAGTATTTAGAATCCGTTTCACCAGCTCGTTGTCAAAATGCCTGAAGAACTCCGACTTCCCTAGTCCAGGATCCATGCTGTACACACTAACTCCACTGCCCTTGATTCGTCTATTCATTTCCTCAGTGAATAGGACTTCTGCTAACTTTGCGTTGCAGTAGTATCCAAAACTGGAGTATCTTCCAACCTCATTCCAGGTATTAAAGTCATCGTTCCCCAAAATTAAGCCCAGGGAGGACACATTGACGATACGACTCGGAGCTGATGATTTAAGGAGTGGGAAAAGCAGGTAAGTGAGTAGAAACATTCCATAATAGTTCACTTGCATCATTGTGTGAAGGTTGTCTGCTGTCAACGTGTCTTTGAGTCCAATAGCTCCAATGTTATTGATCAGGATATCGACTTTCGGTTCAGTTCGAACCGTCTCATCGACGAAGTTTCTAACCGATGATAAAGATTCAAAGTCCATCTGTCTAGTCACAACTTCACCGTGCCCAGATTGCATGATTTCGTTCTTAGCGGCTTCCAGTTTAGCAGCATTTCTGCTGGCTGTTATGACTTTGGCACCTCGTTTAGCCAGGTTTTTGGCTGCTTCCAAGCCGGTTCCTGATGTCGCTCCGGTCACGATTGCCACTTCACCATCAAGTTGCACATTATTGTCACACTCACTGAACTCGTCTTTGAACATTGCAACCAGTGTATCGTATCGAGGATAAGTGTTGACTGACTGGTAACTATCACCTAATGGTTCCCGCTTTTAAGGATATGCATGCATTTGCTTACCTACCTTGTCTTCACCAAGGTAAACGAATGCAAGCTTGCGTTGATTATGCATAGCTTGCTATTTAAAATTATGATCTGGTGAGGTCAAAAAAATAAAATCATCAAAAATGATAATGTTACAATCTACTTAGGTGAATGCTAGCAACATTTTTAGAAAACCCTGACTTAAACTTACTTGTCAGGTTAAAAAAACAAAGGTTTTATAACTGACTAAGTCCGCGGCTTCGCTCGCTTTGAACCTGGATGAAAAAAGTACTCTTTATTTTAGACAACTTTCAAATTGGTTTAGTAACGGCTAGTGTATTGACAAGTGCTTTTCCGGAAACACTTAATATCGAGCTAAAATATTGATCAAGGAACAAGATGGGTGCTCTACAATTGGTGCTCTTTTGGTATTATTGTTGTGTCTAATACACCTTTTTCACTTTGCAGGATTTGCGAGTGTTGCGTAGGGTACGTACACACACAAGTCTACATAAAAGTTAACTTACATACCTAGATTCGGTTAGCGGATTAGTACATAATATTTGTTCTCGTTTTATGTTTAACAATGGAATGCCGCAAAGTCACGCCTGAATCAATTAATTATTTAAAGCCAGTGACAACCGACTTGTCTATTGACTGACTTGACTAAAAACCGTTTAACATAATTATGTGCGTAATATATCCTCACTTGACACTTTCTAATTCCTCCAAGCTTGATACTGGAAAAATTGTTCCATAATAGACAGATGCCATCTTATTAAGAAGAAGAAGAAAAATACTTTTCCTAGACATATCGGTCTGCTAAGCTAAATGACTGCTATAGGACCATTATGATGAAGGTACCTTCCTTACTTCACATGCAATAATGTATTTACCTAGTGCGAAGTTAATTACCCACTCTAAACTGTTGTTACATATTATAGTAGGCAGGTAAGCATGCCTAGTAATGTCCTATAGAACAATTACACAGTGGACTGTGGACAAATAGCTTTGTGAAACAGGGCGTGCGAACTAGAATCTAGTTCAGTAAGCATAATACATCTAAATATATGAAACTCTTACGTTACTGACTGACTGACAACCAACGCACAGCCTAAACCGTAAGTCCTAGAAGCATGAAACTTGGAGGGAATGTTCCTTTTATAGCACAGGGGTGCACTAAGAAAGGAAATTAGAAAATTATTTCCCTAAGCGAAGAAAAAGAGGAAAAACTTTTAAAAGAAAAATCTACGGGGCGTAACGGCAACGGGGCGAGCGAAGCTGCGGGCGGCCGCTAGTAATATATAAAAACCTACAGAAAGATAGCCTATGCTTCTGAGGCTGACAACCAACATACTCATTTTCTGAAAATGAATCCCAGCTAGATTGATTTATCGGCCCCGAAAACCCCTGTTTACAAAATTTCATGAAAATCGCTGGTTCAGTTTCCGAGATCCTAAATATATATATATATATACATATATATATACAAGATTTTCTCGTTTAAAGGTATAAGATATATAATAATCACTGAGGTAGAATGATGCATACATTTTAATTAACTTTGTTGATTTCAATTTTTCATAAATAAGTTCAATGATTTAGTGTGTTTCACTTCCTACATTAAAATATCTTAAATATCAAAACTATGCATAATAATAGGATGCACATCCGTATAACAACACATTACGAGGGCTTCCTTTAGCTTATTGAAATTCTTCGGGCGTTACCAATGGCGTTTCCTGAACACAGGAAACATCCAGTGGGGTCATTGTAGTACAATATTTAGGTATTCTTAGTTCTTTTCCCAGTCTTCTTCCTCCGTGATCTTTACAAGCTCCTTCGCCTTATCCCACAGCTGCTTGGTCAACTGCTCGTTCGAAGCCAGCCCATGGTTCCACCAAGGTCTACAGAACTTATAGTGCTTTCCACTCACGCCTTCCAACTCAGCAGCCGCAGCTAGAAAGGCTATCTGCTTCCCAACTTCCTCCTTCCTCTGGCCAATGATATCCACGAAGAACTGCGTCACGTTCCTTGCAAAACCATCGATGTTCGCAAGCAGATCAGTTTCTTTCACCAAGAACGGGTCATAGCTGAGGGCTGTAACACCGGTGCCTTCCAACCGTCTGCTCAGTTCTGCTGTGTATAACGTCATAGCCAGCTTTGAATTTGCCAGTGACGTCACCAAGTTGTACCGTCCGATATCGTTCCAATGATCGAAATCTATCTGTCCGATGTACATTGACGCTGCTGAACCGTTGATTATCCGGCTTGGCGCCGATGACTTTAAAAGAGGCAGCAATAGGAACGTCAATAAAAAACTTCCGAAAAAGTTCACTTGCATCGTAAGATTCAGATCATCAAACGTGAGTCTATCAGGTAAAGCCACTGCTCCAGCATTGTTTATTATAATATCTAGCCTGGACTCACTTGCAATTTCACTGGTAAACCGCCTCACTGATGTCAATGATCCTAGATCGAGGACCTTGTAAGCGATGTTGGGGTTTCCTGTTTCGGATTGGATGTGGTCCCGAGCAACTTTCAATTTTGTTTCGTTTCGGCTAGCGATGATAACTTTTGCGCCACGCTTTGCTAACTCTTTAGCAGCTTCTAACCCCATTCCCGAGCTACCTCCCGTTACGATCGCGACTTTGTCGCGCAACTTTGTGTCTGTATCGCACATGGTTCCAGACAAGAGTCCACTTACACACTGATTTGAGGATACAACAATTCATGTTGTCATAAAAACTCTTTGTTATTATTACTCGAGGCAAAAAGGATCCGTTGAGTCAGGCTTCGAAGTCCGCGTCATGGATATGGAAACTTCCTACGTGTTTTGGAATGTAATGTGCTTTTTATGATAAGTTGTGACGTAGGAACACAAACCAATTAATACGCATGAACATAGTGTATTTTCCAATGCATAAAGAAGCCTCGTCCGGTTTACTTAATTAATTATTAGATATTAACCTAAAAGAAAAGATACTGCAATACTTGTTTAAATAGATTTAATATTGTGGGCCTTACGGCTTATTAAGACTAACTGGTTTGTATAATTTTAATTTAAATTAAAATCAAACCACTAACTCAGAATATGTTTGGCTTCCCAATCTTCATCAGGTGATATTCATAGCTTTCTTCGCATCATCCCATAACTTCGTCGTCGGCTCCAGATTACCAGCAACTTAATATCAAACCAGTAATCAAAATGCATAAAACAACAAAAACATAAGAATCAGCAATGTCTACTAATCCGTTCTTACATACTTTTGACCAAAGTGCAGAGAATACTTCAATAATGATTTACCAAGCGTCAAATATCCGCGATAGAGGAAACAATAAGCAAATTTAATTATGCTCTGTTTTTAGGGTTCCGTAGCCAAATGGCAAAAACGGAACCCTTATAGATTCGTCATGTCTGTCTGTCTGTCTGTCTGTCTGTCCGACCGTGTCACAGCCATTTATCTCCGAAACCATAAGAGCTACACTGATGAAACTTGGTGAGTAGATGTATTCTGTAAACCGCATTAAGATTTTTACACAAAAATAGAAAAAAAACTATAAATTTTGGGGGTCCCCATACTTCAAACTGCAACTCAAAAAAAATTTTTTCGTCGAACCCATACGTGTGGGGTATCTATGAATAGGTCTTCAAAAATGATGTTGAGGTTTCTAATATCGTTTTTTTCTAAACTGAATAGTTTGCGCGAGAGACACTTCCAAAGTTGAAAAAAGTTGGTCCCCCCCCCTCTAACTTCTAAAATAAGGGATTGATAAAACTAAAAAAAATATATGTTGTACATTACTATGCAAACTTTCAACGATATTTGGTTTGAACGAGATCTAGCCAGTAGTTTTTTTTTTATACGTCATAAATCGTAAACCGCAATTTACCTTTCGACGAACTACAAGAACCTGTTTCCTGTTTATTTTCTGTATATTATGTTACTTGATGCTACGGAACCCTTCATGGGCGAGGCCGACTCGCACTTGGCTGCTTTTTTTTATATGCTTTAAGCGTGCCATAATTAATTGTATTTTGAAATCAGCAGACACAATTACGCGTTGGTAACACGCAGTCTCCAGTCATTGATAACTCCTGAGAAGGAAGTCCACGGATCAGCTAATAATATTCTTATGCCAGTCCAACTTTTCAAAATATAATAAGTAGAAAATATTATCTTTTTTATTTTTTTATTTTATTTATTTAGGCATCCAACAGAGAAATCACATAGTATAAATGAACAATCTTAAATGTATAGTAATCAGTGCGTTGTGTCTCTCTAATTACAGGACGCCACAGCGCGCGCAAAATATACAACTAGACAAAGCAAAATAATTAGTGTAAGGTAGTAGGTATGTAATAAATACCTATAGAAAATACAAAAATAAAATCATGTAAGTTATGTGACTCCAAACATGTTTGGCCAATAAAAATAATTCTGTTTATTATCTATGGTAAAAGTCAAGGTAAACTGCAACTCTTGATCTGATTTTCACGAACACTGCCTTTTACCTATTAAAAACTTAAGTGCATGCGTTTACAATCATTTGTATTTTGTGAGTAAATTTTATACATAATTGATTTACTCACTCATAAAATGTTTATTTGTTTACTTAACGATTAGCATGCGTATGAAGAAAGACAATAAATACAATACAACACATTTTCATTAAAATTTAAAATAAAATCCTAAGCTTTGGTATCGGCAGCGGCTGCCAATTCAAATTACTCCTGGCTTCCCAATCTTCTTCAGGCGTGATCCTCACAGCTTTTTTCGCTTCATCCCATAACTTTTTCCTCAGGTCCAGATCACCAGCTTGCCAATGGTTAGACCATCGCACGCAGAGTTTGAAGTGGGCTCCACTGACCTTTTCTAACTCTGGAGCAGCTGCATAGTACGCTATCTGCTGACCGACATCCTTTCGTGGTTGACCCACCAAATCTAGCAGCAGTAGCGATGCATTTGTGTTGAATTGGTCAAGAGAACCCAAAATATCTGTATCTTTTACAAATAACGGGTCATAACTGTTCGCGGTTACTCCAGTACCTTTTAACCTTCGATCCCACTCGACTGTGATCAGGGCCGTGGCAAGCTTAGCGTTGCCCGATGCTAGAAGCAATCCATTCACTCCAACGTCATTCCAATGTTCGAAGTCTATCTTCCCGAAGTACATAGACACAGCTGAACTGTTGACGATTCTACTTGGAGCCGAAGCCTTCAACATTGGCAGCAGTAAAAACGTAAGCAGGAAATGTCCGAAGAAGTTGACTTGCATCATCCTGGTCAGACCATCTTCTGTTAGTTGGTCTGGCAGCCCTAGTCCACCAGCGTTGTTGATCAACATATCCAATCTGTTCTCGGTTCTCATATCCAGCGCGAATCGCCTCACTGAAGCTAATGATTCGAGATCGAGGACTTTGAAATCGACGTTAGGGTTCCCCGTTTCACTTCTGATATTATCTCGAACGATGGATAGTTTGGTGGCATTTCTGCTAGCTATGATGACTCTGGCTCCACGATACGCGAGGTCTTTGGCAGCTTCCAGCCCCATACCCGAGCCACCGCCCGTGATGACGGCGACTTTGCCACGTAACTTCACTTTGGTTTTGCACATATCGATAAGGGTATAGACCTCTTGGTCCCGAGGCAGTCTATATACTGCGTTGATGATGTTAAGTTGTATTAACTATAAATAGTTTTCTTCTTATTAACTCCGGGTGAATTAACGGTCAATTGGGTTACCATTGGTCCGTCTGAAATTTGCTACTGGCTAAAATAACTTAACTAACGATGTGAAAGCAACACCCTTACATGTTAAATTATGTTTCACTCTAAAAACGTCTTCCTAAGATCTGCGTACATACATAAATAACTGAATAAGGTAATAGACATACTGAATACTGATGTGATATAAAAAACGTTTTAAATACGCTCTAAAATCGGAGTGTCATTCAGGCTCACTTTACATCCTTTCAGCACACTGGTTAGAAAGAAGAAGACCCTTTTTACAGTTATTTTGAAAGCTCCATCGAAGCTGTTCCTCTGCTAAGAAGGAAGGAGGAACAAAGTTCCTGGCTGAGAGAGTACATTGTGACTTTGCAGTTAAATCGTTGTAGGGTTGCACTCGATAAATTGTCACGTTTCACTCCTGTATCGAAAGCAAATAAACAGTTCTATGGTAGAGGCAGGTCCTTGCAAAAACCTCACAAAATCGACCCAAGTTTGTTGCCCCCAGTTATAACGGAAGCATGCTTGTTCTGCGCACTTTTTATTTACAACTTCAACATATACATCGTGTAAATAAAACATGACAAAGAAAAAAGTTTATTTATTTGACCAACTTATGTAATATACAAAACATGAAACAATGGTACACATTTATTTTATGCTAAATTTTCGCTCTAAAAAATTTGATAAAACTGTAATCTATTGGTTTAGTAAGTCCTCGAAGATACCAAAGAGTAGTCAGAGGCACGTCCAGGCGGTAAACTGCTCGGAGTGGTTTTCCTTAGTAATCAGTAGTGTCCTTAGTATTTCGCAGGATATCTGCCGTCTTCTCAGCCATAGCAATGAGAACAGAGTTGGGGAACAGAGAAATAGGAGATGGAAGAACACTGGCGTCCATTATGCGAAGACCAGACACCGATTTGACCCTGGAAGTATGGCAGTGTCTTAAATCACATGAGGAATCTAGAAAAATGGAGTAACTTGTAATAAATTGCTGAATAAAAGTATTTGTTGTATGAAAGAGAAATTCGTATTTCTGCCGTGAAGCAGCATTGCTGTGTTTTGGTTTGTAGTGTGTGAATGCCGGTGAAATTCCTGGCACGTGAGGCTCATCACATTTAGGCCTCAAATTGATGTACGCAGGGCAGTGCATCGTAGGGCACGTTTCTGATGTGCATTACTGCGAGCCAATGCTTTGTTATTACGATTTTAAATATGGCGCACATGCTTGTTACATCAGCAAAAAAAGAAAAAATAAGAGAACCATAGAGAAAAAATAACAGAGACATGACATGTTTTTTTTTATAAAATAGCAGCATAGCAATATAGCACAAGCACTGCTAGTTTAATAGGTGTTATTCAATAGGGATGATGGAGCACTGGTGGTTTAGCGGTAGCGGCCTACCTTCCGATCGGTCGTGGGTTCAACTCCAGTCCAATGATCAATGATCATCATCAGCACCAATGACTTTTCCTGCCCAAAAATGTATGTTCCGCTCTCAAACGGTGAAGGAAAACATCGTGAAGAAACCAGCATGTCCGGTGGAGACGCTATAAAAATCCTTTCATCACACTGGTTCCAAATAACTAGTAAAACGCCAAGAAGAATAATAGATGTTGATGAAAGTTAGGTTAGTACCTCAGTAGATGATCAACGACCTCTCCCCCCGCGCAGGTTCCCCCCGCGTGGTGCCCCGTCACCGCCACCTCCCGGATGATGCATTCCAGGTACTCATCAGGAGGACTTTTGATAGTCGTAGGTAATGGGTTCATCGATTTGTCTTTGCGACTGAAACACAATTGAGACAATAGAGAACAACAAATAAATTGAGAACTTCCAAATAAAAAACCTATATAGATTACAGCATGGGGCTCTTCAAAAAGGGCGTTTTAAAACACTTAAAGGGTCAGCAACGCGTGAATGATGCCTCTGGTGTTGCAAGCGTCCATAGGCTACGGTAACCGCTTTCCATCAGGTGGGCCGTACGCTTGTTTGCTAACTTTGTTGTATTAAAAAAAAAAATTGTGTAAGTCAGAAACAGGAGTTTTCAAAAGTGGGTACCTACTTTTATTTTTTTTCAGGACAGCATACCAATCGAGATAAGTAGGCATAAGATGGAGTACCTAGTCTCCTATACTTAATCATCATCAGCCCGAAGAAGTCCATTGCAGTACATAGGCCTCCAGGAAGAACAATTCATCCATCTCCATCCACCAACTACCCGCGATCATCAATGTCGTCGGTGCAAAGGTATAGAAGAATGTGCTTACAATCGTCTCCTTCTCCTGTTGCCCGTCTGTTCTTCCACGGAGTAGTTCCAGAACGTGAGACAGCGCTCCGGGCGTGGCCAGTGGATGACAGCACCGATGGCTTGGAATGGTTTTGTAGAAATTAGCAACTCCGCGCGACGAATTGCTGTGAGAATATTGAAAGGCGAATATAAATAATGTTGGCATAGCATTGCAGGGTGTTACAAAATTACCCCTATAGACCCGAAATAGGGATAAATGGGCCTTAAGAGCGAGTCGTGCAAAATAGTTGAAAACGATAGTCACGGTTAAATCGATATTATGAATATACTTGCAATAATGAATCTAAAACTTTGTATAAAGTACCAGACTGAACGTATTGACAATTATTCCGTAACAAAAAAAAATATTTATCTATAATTAAATAAACACAGATAGGTAAAATTTGACAAATCGTATGTCGGCGTTATTAAAAAATGTCATGTTACACTGTTGATTTTATGAACAAACTTTAATTCGAATTAATCTCAAATGTTTAGTCTACAATTAGTCCTTTTTCGATTTTTAATAAATCACTTAGTTATTTAGTTATGAATTTTTTAAAAAAGCATCTCAAATCCGCCATACAAATTTACTATGGACGCGCGAAGTTGAATATATACGCGACGAACGCTCGCGGAAATTCAGTCCACCACGAGAGCTCAGAGTGGGAGCACGTCTCTTTGCGAGGCGACGCGAGCCAACTAGCAAACGCGATCTTATGTGTATGTACACACAGCTGCAAACAGGTAAAGTGATGTAAGCCATTTTTTATTATCTATGCTTTTTATTGCTCAAAAAAATGAGATGTACCTATAAATATTTACTCTGTTTAGGGAACAATGGGAAAGCGAAAAGAAAGATATTCTAAGAAGAAAAGTGGCGCTCTGTTCCGGAAAAAAAAATCGATAAAAATATGTACGTATGTACCTAGGTATAGATTATTTTCGTATTTCAAATTTGATGTTGGTATTGTTCCAAGTTTTTTTGGTCAGGCTGATTGCGAATCGAAAACCCAAGATGGCGGATTCATTTTTTTTTATATTTGATATTGGTATCGTTTAATAAGTTTTCGAGGGCGCTGGTTCCGAATCTGCCATTCATTTTTTAAGCCAAGATGGCGGATTCTTTTTTTGTCATAAATTTTTGATATGGGGTTTTGGGGGCGCTGACTCCGAATATGCCATTCATTTTTTAATCCAAGATGGCGGATTCATTTTTTTTATATTTGATATTGGTATCGTTTTATAGGTTTTTGAGGGCGCTGGTTCCGAATCTGCCATTAATTTTTTAATCCAAGATGGTGGATTTTTTTTGTCATAAACTTTTGATATGGGGTTTTGGGGGCGCTGGCTCCGAATATGCCATTAATTTTTTGATATGGGTATCGTTTTATGGGTTTTTGGGGGCGCTGATTTTGAATCTGCCATTCATTTTTGAATCCAAGATGGCGGATTCTTTTTTTTCTTAAATATTTGATATGGGTATCGTTTTATGGGTTTTTGGGGGCGCTGGTTCCGAATATGCCATTCATTTTTGAATCCAAGATGGCGGATTCTTTTTTTTCTTAAATATTTGATATGGGTATCGTTTTATGGGTTTTTGGGGGTGCTGATTTTGAATCTGGCATTCATTTTTGATTCCAAGATGGTGGATGTTTTTTTTTCTTAAATATTTGATATGGGTATCGTTTTATGGGTTTTTGGGGGTGCTGATTTTAAATCTGGCATTCATTTTTGAATCCAAGATGGCGGATTCTTTTTTTTCTTAAATATTTGATATGGGTATCGTTTTATGGGTTTTTGGGGGTGCTGATTTTGAATCTGGCATTCATTTTTGATTCCAAGATGGTGGATGTTTTTTTTTCTTAAATATTTGATATGGGTATCGTTTTATGGGTTTTTGGGGGTGCTGATTTTAAATCTGGCATTCATTTTTGAATCCAAGATGGCGGATTCTTTTTTTTCTTAAATATTTGATATGGGTATCGTTTTATGGGTTTTTGGGGGCGCTGGTTCCGAATATGCCATTCATTTTTGATTACAAGATGGCGGATGTTTTTTTTTTCTTAAATATTTGATATGGGTATCGTTTTATGGGTTTTTGGGGGCGCTGGTTCCGAATATGCCATTCATTTTTGATTCCAAGATGGCGGATGTTTTTTTTTTCTTAAATATTTGATATGGGTATCGTTTTATGGGTTTTTGGGGGCGCTGGTTCCGAATATGCCATTCATTTTTGAATCCAAGATGGCGGATTCTTTTTTTTTTTAATATTTGATATGGGTATCGTTTTATGGGTTTTTGGGGGTGCTGATTTTGAATCTGGCATTCATTTTCAATCAAAAATGAATGGCATATTCGGAACCAGCGCCCCCAAAAACCCATAAAACGATACCCATATCAAAATTTAAGAAAAAAAAACATCCGCCATCTCGGAATCAAAAATGAATGGCAGATTCAAAATCAGCACCCCCAAAAACCCATAAAACGATACCTATATCAAATATTTAAGAAAAAAAACATCCGCCATCTTGGAATCAAAAATGAATGGCATATTCGGAACCAGCGCCCCCAAAAACCCATAAAACGATACCCATATCAAATATTTAAGAAAAAAAAACATCCACCATCTTGGAATCAAAAATGAATGCCAGATTCAAAATCAGCACCCCCAAAAACCCATAAAACGATACCCATATCAAATATTAAGGAAAAAAAAGAATCCGCCATCTTGGATTCAAAAATGAATGGCAGATTCGGAATCAGCACCCCCAAAAACCCATTAAACGATACCCATATCAAATATTTATGAAAAAAAAAGAATCCACCATCTTGGATTCAAAAATGAATGTCAAATCCACAATCAGAGCCCCCAACAACCTCTAAATCGATACCCATAATTATCATTTATTTAGGATAAAAATGAAGCTGCCATCTTGGATCCAAAATGAATGAAAGTATGAAAGAAAGAAAATTTATTTAACATAACATAGGTACACAGAACGGAACATTGACAAAATCAAAACTAAAATATGAACAAAAAATTCTAACACAAATAATTGAGTAATTACTTGCTATCTTAGCACATAATAAAAAAAAACAACTACGTCCCGCGCTAGGTACATGTTATGCCAAATAGGCCCTGGCTCAGCTTTTGCTGCTTAGCGGGGTATGAACTTACCACCAAAAATATTATTCACAAATATGCAAATATAGTTGAAAATGAAACGAAAACCTGGCCTTCAGCTTAGTTAGTAGTAGCTCTGCCTTCTACGCTGTAGGTCGTGGGTTCGATCCCCACGGAGAAGAAACATTTGTTTGGTGAATACAAATGTTTGTTCTCTGTCTGGGTGTTATATTGTATTTTAAGTATGTATTAAAAAAAAATATATATATGCTAAGTATTATATCAGCTGTCTGGTTCCTATAGTATAAACTCTGCTTGGTTTGAGGCTAGATAGTGTGGAGTGGATTGTGCACAATATTTATTATTTATTACTATTATTAAAAAACCTAAAAGAAAAGTGAAATGAAAATGTAATTATTTTGTAAACTGACCTCAGATTGTTTTTTTTAGAGAGATGAATTTTACTTTCTGGCATAACGTAAACAAAATTTCGTCTCTATAAGTCACTCAACCAAACAACATTTTTTTCAAATCATGGGTTACCTACTTTTGCCACACTAGGTGTAAACGGCGTCGAGCGAACCTATCATTGTGTGCGTGAGTACGCACACAACTAGCGAGCCGCAGTAAATACCTATTTTCCGTCCGCCTGGTTTACTCGACTCGCTCTTAAAATGAGTCCATTCAAAATATTTTAGAACCGTAGTAACGCTGTGTAACATAACCAAAAAAATAAAAAAACTATTAAACTAAAAAAGCAGCCAAGTGCGAGTCGGACTCGCCCATGAAGGGTTCCGTAGTACGACGAACTACAAGAACCTGTATATTATGTTACTTGATGTAACATAATAAGGTTCTTGTAGTTCGTCGAAAGGTAAATTGCGGTTTATGGTTTATGACGTATAAAAAAAAAACTACTGCCTAGATCTCGTTCAAACCAAAAATCGTTGGAAGTTTACATAGTAATGTACAACATATATTTTTTTTAGTATTATTATTCTCTTACTTTAGAAGTTAGAGGGGGGGGGACCAACTTTTTTCCACTTTGGAAGTGTCTCTCGCGCAAACTATTCAGTTTAGAAAAAAACGATATTAGAAACCTCAACATCATTTTAAAAGACCTATTCATAGATACCCCACACGTATGGGTTCGATGAAAAAAAAATTTTTGAGTTTCAGTTTCAAGTATGGGGACCCCCGAAATTTATAGTTTTTTTTTTATTTTTATGTTAAAATCTTAATGCGGTTCACAGAATACATCTACTCGCCAAGTTTCATCAGTCTAGCTCTTACGGTTTCGGAGAAAAATGGCTGTGACATACGGACGGACGGACAGACAGACAGACAGACAGACAGACAGACAGACAGACAGACAGACATGACGAATCTATAAGGGTTCCGTTTTTGCCATTTGGCTACGGAACCCTAAAAAGGAAAACTATGGGAGAAATATAGCAAGTAAGATAAAAAATCCGGAAGACGAAACGTAGGTCGCCCACCCACCAGATGGACCGACGACATTGTTAAGATCGCGGGAAGTCGATGGATGGAAAGGGCTCAGAATCGTTCTTCCTGGAAATGTGGGGAGGCCTATGTCCAGCAGTGGACTTCTTCAGGCTGATAATGATGAAGATGAAGATAAAAATATCTAGAGTAAAGTAGAGATATGGAAAAATAGTTCATCCTGAAAATGCCTTACCTTTGATAATACAAGTAACATCTCGCCTATCCCTCAAGTAGTTGAGATCAACCCTCGGTGGGGAGACGGTGCGAGTGTCAGCGAGTGCGATGGAGCCGCGACTACGAGGCTGAAGGCAGCTGCAGAGCCACATGAAGCCTTCCTTTGACGATATGTTGTGGAAGGCGTACGTGTCTCTGAATACCTGGGGACGATAACTGGATGATCAGCGTCAGAAGTGGATGTTAGCTTTCATTGTGGTATGTAAATATGTCAAATATCGCTAACAAATTTGACAGCGTTTCACTGATCGCCATCGGCAGCGGCCTAGACCAGGCCGTTTTTTTTTTTTTTTTTACAATTTATTGGCTAACGCTTGACCGCAATCTCACCTGATGTTAAGTGACGATGCAATCGACGGTGTAGCGCGCTCACCTAGAAGATACCTATTCGCTCTTTTCTTGAAAACTTCCAAATTATAGGTATTCGAAAAAATAGACGCCGGCAACGAGTTCCACTCTTTGGCTGTCCGCATTATAAAAGTGGAGGCGAAGCGCTTAGTGCGGGAAGAAGGTGTATCAACCATGAATGGATGCCTCATCTCCGTACGTCTAGTGGTCCGGTGATGGAATGGGGATGGAGGAACCAAGTTGAAAAGTTCCTGGGCACACTCCCCGAAATGTATCCTGTAGAAGACCGATAAGCCAGCTACTTTACGACGATGCTCGAGACTAAGGAGTTTAGACTCCACCAATACATCGTCGCCAATGAGCCGTAAGAAAAAGAAGGTGTACCTTGGGTTTATAGTTGGAGAGGTCTCTCAGCAGGCGTTCGCTGGCGGTGCCCATCGAGAACAGCACCACTGAAGACCTGCCGTGGTACTCCACGCCGGCCACCGGCGGAGAAGACAACAGGCCTGGCAACATTATCTAAATATATAAAACTCTTACGCTACTGACTGACTGACTGACTGACAATCAACGCTCAGCCTAAACCGTATAAGTCCTAGAAGCATGAAACTTGGAGGGTATGTTTCTGTTATAGCATAGGGGTGCACTAAGAAATAAAATTGGAAAATGATAACCCCAAGCGGAGAAAAAGAGGAAAAACTTTTAAAAAGAAAAATCAACGGGGAGTAACGGCAAAGGGGCGAGCGAAGCCGCAGGCGTCCGCTAGTCTAGTATATTATTACCACCCATTTAGCTAATGTTCGGCCGAGGAAGTTCGGCAGGAGAACTGTTATTACTCCATCTATTTCTGTTGCCAAGCAGTGAAGCTCAAATACATTTAACAAACCTATGTTTTATGTAATAAATAGACATAAATAGTTTTAGATTCAATTTGAACATCATCAGCCTGAACTCCACTGTCCACTGCTGGACTATATGCCTCCCCTATATATTTTCAGAAATAACAATTTTGAGCCTTTTTCATCAACTGATTTAAAACGCTGGTTGAGTGGTATTCCCGTGCTAGAATAAGACGCGTCCATCACCTTCCATAGAAGTAGCCAAGAGGCGACCAAGGAATATCAGAGCTTTTAAGAAGTGAAGTGAATGAGCAGCAGTATGTCCTGAGTTTAAGCCGGATTCAGCCCCCATTCAGTAGAATCATATTGAAACATCTTAAAGCTCAAAGCCTCAAGTTGATGGACGCAGATGACAGACGGAAGAGGGAATCACACCGGCGACTCTCCATACAAACGTAGTCCCCTATTTCCTCCCTGGATAATGCCTCTAGAGTAACCATTTTTTCTCATAAAATCCAGATCTGCTATATACGTGCTCGTATGTTTTCCTTTTTTTCAGAAACTTATTGATAAAGAAAATATCACCTCCAATTCATATTTCATATAAATCATATTAGGGTCATATTTTCTTTATCAATAAGTTTGCCGACCCCGCATAAAGTGGGATAAGGGCAGGAAGAAGAAGAATAAGTTTCAGAAAAAAAGGAAAACATACGAGCACGTATATAGCAGATCTGGATTTTATGAGTAAAAATGGTTACTCTAGAGGCATTATCCAGGGAGGAAATAGAGGACTACGTTTGTATGGAGAGTCGCCTGTGTGATGCCCTCTTAAAATATTCCTGACGTGCGTGATCTACGAGGCTGTTGCTTTAAGCAATGGTCACCACTTAGCAACAGGTGAGTTAAAAGCTTGTTTCATACTTAATTCAATACATGATGTGTGTGTCAATTCTATAAAACAAATCTAAATGACTACTTACCGCTTGAAGTCCAGTAGTACTGCCAGGCAGTTCCAAAGCTGAACACTTTAGCCAGCGTCACGCTTAGTGGCTCCTTGATGCTGACGTAAATAGGCATATTCATGTGGTCGTGGAGGTTTTGGCCGACTGCTTCGTTGATCGCCACTGGTCTCACTTTCAGCCTGGTTTTAAAAAAACAAGCCTCATCTATTGTTAATTTATATAGCATCAGGGGCAACTGGTGTCTACTCATGCTCCTACTTGCGGGACGCTATAGTGCCTGGGACAGGATTTAAGATGGAATAGGCTTGCACAGCACCAATACCATCCTGACAGCTTAGTCTGACTATTAAGCCGCGGGTTGTGGTGGTTGTGGGATAGTGGTGGTTTGAATAAAGACTCTACCAAGACGAGCCAGCTACATTTCGCCGATCATCGCCCCACCTTGCCGAAAGGCGTCCTACACTACGCTTACCTAAACACGGTCTCCACTTTGCTCCAACGATTGTCTGTTTTACGACAAAACATGACCGACCCACTGCCACTTCAGCTCCAAGCTTCAGCTTTTTGATCAAGCTTAACCACTGATAAATTTTGCTAGGTTGATTTCAATGTGTTCAGTAGCGAGTTTGCAAGCTACGAGAGCTCCATTAAAGAGTCAGAACAACAACTTACATATCCAACGTTTTCCTGGGCCCTATCCCTGATGCCATCAGGATCTGAGGAGTCTTGATAGCACCAGCTGAAAGAACGATCTCCTTGTTCGCGAAGATATTGTCCAACTGACGATGGTTCTTTAAAATATAGAGGGAAGACGCTGTAGTGTTCTCAAAGCGAATCTGAAAAGGGTTGAAGTTTTCTTGAATAAGGCCTGATGGCACAATTGAGTACAAGCGTTGAAAAGAGCATACCATTTATCGTCCATTCGTCATCATTTACTTGCCCTTCTTCTTCTTATCGTGTCACTGATTCTTTCGAACCAAGTGTGGTGAAAGGATTTTAAGTGCGCCTCAAAGAGGCTCCTTTCGTGCACTAGACACATATTTTCGAATTTTTTTAGGTTCTACGATATGCCGGTTTCCTCACGATGTTTTCCTTCACCGTTTGAGAGCACTGGCAAAGTGTACATAATTTTTTGCGAAGAGAAACTCATTGGTACACGACTGGATTTGAACCCACGACCTTAGGATCGGAAGGCGGGGCCGCTACCACTAGGCCACCAGCGCTCTCCCTCTTTACTTGCCCTCATCCCACTTCATGTGGTGTCAGCACAACAGGTTTTCGTTCTCCACTCTCCTCTATTAGCCGTCATTTCAGCAGTCACTCCTTTCTTACCCATGTCATCTTGCAAACAACCCATCCATCGTTTCTTTGGCCTACCTCTACTTCTATGCCCATCCACATTCATATCTGGCACTCTTCTCGTTACATGACATTCTTATCGTCCGTTTCACGGTAATTCATGATGGCTTTAAATCTAAATAGCTCTAATAGCATACGTCCAGCATTCGAGTGATTCAGACTGCATTTTTGCCACAGCTCGAACCGTTACATAGCCTGATATTTATTTTTAAACAATCTGTATTGCAACAGTTCGCTAAAACGAAAATAGTGATTTTAACTTACGGAAACAGCCTGTGTCTTCAACAAAACATGTAAATTCTTCCTCCCCAATGCTGGTTTCAAGTATCCATCATAGCTGGAGTGTCTGGTACCGTCTTTGACAGTCGCGGTAGGTCGGCGGAACACCGTCTCATCATCGTGGAGTAAGGAGGATGCTTGTTTGAAGATGCCCATTAGTTCATCCTGCTCGATTAGCAATTTTAGCTTCATTGGGGCCTGGAAGTTTCAGAAACAAAACCAGTTTGAAACTGTTCTTCTCGTCTTATATCAAGTTCTTTGAGCTTAAATAACTAATGTTCTTTCGGACAGTTTTAATCTGGTCTTTAAAGGACGGGAATTATTAATGTTACTGGTGGCTTTTACCCAGCAGTTGGTGAATGTGGGTTAGTAGATGCTTTTCTCTTTAGGTTACTAACACAATGGACCACAAAGTTGTCAAATCTTTAAAGAAACTGCCCCGTTTCAAAGAATATTGAGCTAAGTATCTACCGTGCATCCATATTTTAGGTTTTGTTTTTATCTAACCTTCACTCCTGGGCACTCTCCATCAACCGGGCAGTGATCAGAGTCAAATTCGTTTCTCTCAGTTCCAAAGGCTTTGACAAAGTACTTCTTCAGATCCTCATAACCCCAGCCCTTGAAGCCCAGTCGGCTCCAGCGAGCGAAGTCCGAGGGCAGCCCAAAGCCGTGAATGAGGAAGTTAATCTGCCCGGAACCACCCAGGCCTTTTCCCCGGGGTATCAATTGAGTCTAGAAAAAGAGAGACCTTACTCACAGATTCAAACACCGACAATGACTTAGTTACGTAACTTTCACTTATAGGTAGCTAGAAAGCTCGTGAGAGGTACCTAGGTAGATATTGAAGCGGGATATAGATATTACAACGATAACTAAGTGCAAAAAACAAGGTTCTCAAATTAGGGACTAGCGGGAACCGCAGGTGATGACAGCCACCCCCCATCAATAGATGGAAAGACTGGGAATGATGCCGGGAACCTCCGCACAAGATCGGTTGCTTTGAACGCCTAATGGAGGAGACCCATGTTCAGGAGCGTCCACTGCTGGCTACTGTGGTAGCTGCTATATGGTGGTAACATATATATACAATACACCTACTACTTATTTAAAGATACATACATACATAAAATCACGCCTCATTCCCATGGGGGTGGGCAGAGATCACGGATTTCCACTGGCTACGATCCTGACACACCTCTTCGATTCATTCACTCGCATAACATTCTTCATACATGCTCGTCGGTTTAGGGTACTGCAAAACCAGCCAGCCAGGTGGCCTTTCTCTAAAACGTCTGCGATCTGATCGAGATACATGCGCCTAGGTCTTCCTCTTCCAGCAGTTCCATTCACACTCGCCTGATGCAATTGTTTTGTTAATCTCCTTTCATCCATTCTCTCTACATGCCCAAACCATCCTAGCATACCTACCTAAAACTAGTTTAATTGAAATCGGTAACCTTAATAACATGATTTTTGCATAAAAGATAGTACAGTTTAACCTGATTCCACATCCCAAAAGAGGAGTATCTCTGCCTGGTGGTCTTCACGGCCCAATCATTGGGTCCTAGCTGAGCCGCGGTGGCAGTTAGCGGTATCCTGGTGAAGTAGCCCATGTGGTCTCCTGCCTCGATGAGCAGGACGCTTGTGGAGGGATCCTCAGAGAGGCGGCCGGCGAGGACGCAGCCGGCTGTTCCTGCACCAACTGGGCGTAGCATTGGATAAAAGAAGTTTGGTGATATGATAGGTAAGCCTCTGATCACCCTACAGTGCCATCAGCTGCTGGAGGAGGTAAGTAAGTCCAATAGCATCATCCTGCAATGGATCAAAGGACATAGCGGATCCAGAGGTAATGACGAAGCGGACGCTCTGGCCAGGAGAGGCTCGGAAATGCACACAGCAGGACCGGAGCCGCAGGTACCACTGCCATTCAGCCAAGTGCGTTCATGGATCCGCAGGAGAACACTTAAACTGCATCAGGACTACTGGGCAAGTATACAGGACTGCAGGCAGTCGAAGGAGGCCTTCCCGGAGTTAAACCCGAGATACTCCCGCCAACTCCTCAGCCTGAAGCGTGACAAACTCCGCCTTATCGTCGGAATTGTCACAGGACATTGCTCGCTGAACAAGCACTTGTTTACACTAGGTGTTACAGACAGTCCTCTTTGCAGAGGATGTATAAGCACAGAGGAAACCGCCGCGCATGTACTCCTGGAGTGCAGCAGTGTGGCGCCTCAACGAGCACAACATCTTGGAGCACCAAAGACACCTAGGGAGGCCTGCGCCCGAATCCACCAGCTGCTGGCCTTCCTGGAAGACATCGGGTGGCTGAACTAGCAGCATCCACCCGTCACGCAAAAAGGGCCCACTTGCGGCCTACTTGCGGAAACCAGTCCGCTCATCAAGTAAGTAAGTAAGTAAGCCTCTGATCACGTTAGTATAATCTATAGTTGGTGAACGCATATCTGCCACGGTCCATGGGATTGACTTTCGAAGTAAGTTACAGACAGCGTGATGGTAAAAATCTCGTAGTAGTAAAACTCTCATGTTCTGACATATGAGACTTTTACTACTACGAAAACAAGCACACATAAGAAATAAGAATATATTGTGTGTATGTTTATGTAAATTATGTGTAGGTATATTTAGTTTATTTATTGTGTTATTCATACATTATACTTATGTTATATTAAAATTTTCAAACCCCCTTCTTGTACACGTACCCACCTCTATTTACACATATATCTATCCTTAAAGGTTTGCTGGAAGAGAACTCTTTTTAGGGTTAAGCTCGTCTTTGTACATGTCTTTACTTTAAGTTTTCTAAATGTTGTCTGTGTGTGCAATAAAGAATAAAGAATAAATTATTGTAAGGCTGTGTAAGTAGATCTTAGGTACATTACCTATGCAATTTTGTTCCAACAATCTACCCATTTCGGGCGGGCTGAAAAGACCACTGTTTCTACGGGTTTCTTATTTATCAGACTTCTGAACCTACACGATTACAGCTAATTGTTTTTGGGTAAGATTACTTTACTATGAAAAACTACGAGTTTACTTTTAGCTCCTTCCATATCTATAAAACAGATCAGTAATGCATGCTATTCGATTAGAAAAGGCGCTACTTACCAATAATGTAATCATAACTCTTCAACGGCTTCACTATAAAGCTAGAGTACACATTAGTATACTTCTGATAGGTAACGTAAGAAGCACACGCAATAATAGCGACGAGAATAGAGAAGTACAGAGACATGCTTCCGACGAGGACTTCCGATCACATCCTGATTTGTGTATCTAATGTTTCTATTGGAATAGAAGGCATGGAACTTTAATTGGATTATTCAGAGGTGGCACACTCATGGCTCAAACTGAAATGGGTGGTAAGCTCTTATCTTATTAGCTCCTGTTATGTTTTCTAGAAAGGGAAACAGCTATGTGTGAGCGCCTTTGTTAAACTTACCTACAGCAGAGCACTAGTGGTTTAGTAGTAGCAACCCCAATCCTAAGAGCGAGATTTCAAATCCAGTCGTGCCTATGGTTTTTTGTGCGAAAAATGTATGTGCTCAATGCTAGCACTTTCAAACGGTGAAGGGAAACATCGTGAGGAAACCCACGGCTTAGTCAGCTCCGCACGTATTGACCATGCCTTTCCTGTGGATTAGGCCAACAAAGCTGAGGGTAAGGTGCTGGGCAAGTCTGTTCCATCTATAATCCTGTCCAAGGCATTGCAGTGCGCATGAGCAAAAAGTTACCCTTAATGCTGTATAAATAACCACTGACGGTTTATACTGTTAAATACAAAATTACGAGCTATTAATACCTACACTTGTAAAATGTTGACCACCTCTGCATGTAGTAGACTTAAGAGGATTACAGAGTACCTACCTATCAGTGGCAGTAAATCAATACTTTTTTTATAATTATGTCACACGCATAGGTCTTGGGTGGGTAGGGTATCATCCTTCCATTTATCAGGCATACAATTTTATTAAACTTTAGCTTCCACCCACCTACTTACAAAAAAAAATTGTTATGAGCACTCTCAATCTTTCCCAAACAAACTGACTAGAAGAATGCCTAGAAGGTATATACCATCATCATCATCATCAGCCCTGTAAATAGTAAATAAATATTGAAGACAACTGCCAATCTTGCTACAAGACGACGAACGCTTCTATGTATAGCCCTGTGGGGTGCGATTCTAGCAACACAAATCACTCAAGCGATTGCTGAATTCAAAGTGAGTTGTCCATTTATGTTTGAAAAGTTGAAAATGGTAGGCAGTTCAGCGATTACTCAATCGAGCAGTGTTGCCGGAATAGCAGGGCAGTACAGGTGGAGTCTACCTGTCATAATTTCGCATTGGTATTGGAGTATAAGCATAAAAACATTATTGTAAGAGAGGATTTGGAAATAGGACAGGCTAATAAAAACATTATTGTCTGTAGTTTTACATTTACTGCATTTAGAAACAAAGGGCACAATCTTATACAATCTTTGTTAAAAAATGTCTGTTCCAACGGATGTGACCTTTCAATGTAAGTAAAAGAACCATTTTAGTTGTTGACAAAACACTGCTTTGCAATGATGGTTTGATTGCAAACTGGTGTTTGAAGGAGGACTTACAAAACATAATTTTTATATTTAATAATCAAACTGACTGCACTGTTGAACTTTGTTAGTTTTCTGATGTGAGGGCTGATCTCTATGAGTAGAGATTGCATTGAAATGCAGTATGGTATTCAATGACATTCTAGATCTGCAGGGTGATCAGGTTTCATCTGTTGCAATCAAATCCTTGTTTCAATCGTCAGTTTTTACATGATTATGAGCTTCGATTGCATTATAAAACGAATATGAATTGCAATCCTTGCTTGTCAGACACAAGGCTTTGTTTGTTTGTTTTATTGCAATTGAAGCTCATAATCATGTAAAAGCTGAGGATTGCAACAAGCATTTGATTGAAACAAAAGATATGTGATCACCCCACTAGTAATCTAAAATAAAGGAGAACACTTTAAAGAGAGATTAACATACCTAACTTCATTTACACTTCACTTCTCACAGTTCAACAACACCACAGTCCTCAATAATCTCTCCCACCGCTGGCACCATGACGGGTGCCTCAATGGTTGTCCGACGGCCCTTGGAGTCAATGACCTGGATGGTCTCGGGCTCAACCTCCATTTCCATATCCTCTTCCATCTGCCGCTGTTTCAGGCCTGCTGCGGGGGATCTGAAATTGGAATTGGCTTGGTTGAGAAATGGAGAGAAAACATTATGATATGTAATATATGTATGTATTTATTTATTTTCTTCAATGCTAGGCAAGTAATTTGTAATTTTAAATTATTATTTTTGATTTGTAAAAGGATCATATAAAAAAACGATAGGAACCAAGCCATAGTTTGTTGCCTGTTCTTCTAGGCTTGGTCGCAAGTAACTGGCACCTAGACTCACCTAACTTTAAGACGTTTCAAAGTGATTCTTGTAATCAAAATGAATTAAGACATTTTTGATTGATTGATTGATTGATTGGCAATGGTAATTCTTATTCAAAGTAAGTCAAACTCAGTTCTTATGTCTCAAGAATCACTTTGCAACACCAGCTTCATGTGAATAAAGCCTAGAAGAACAAGCGAACCATTAAATTGACACCGAAATGTGTATTGTGCTAGCTAACCTGATCAATGAGATGTCTCTCTGTACTTCGCGAACGTCTCTCTGCCATTCCACTTCTCTTCCCTTCCTCAATCTCTGCATGATGTGGTTATTGGACCTCCTCTGTCGGATCTCCTCAACCCTCTTCATGGCTTCAATGGTCTTATTCCACAGATCACGGCTGTATTTGACTGGGACATTCCTCCTCTTTTCGAACTCGAATGCGGGGTCAATAGCCAGCTCTTTGCCCGCAGTCTTACGGTAGGCCTTGGTCCATTTGGTTTTACGCGGGTTCTTCTTCTTTTTGAATGCGGCATGGCATTTTGAACGGCAGAATCTGAAAATCTGATCCACAATAGGGTTAACGACACAAGTTTGTGAAATCCACCACAAACGATGACTAAAGCTCTATAAGACTTACCTTGCAGTCGTTTCTGACAAATTGGATTCCATGTCCAGGATATATCCTGGACGAGCAGAAGTAACAAGTTTCTATACGCATTTTTGCGTATTTTACTTGAATTTACACGTGCTGTGCAGGCACACACGTCAAAAGAAAGAAACAAACAAACAATGGCAGTAGAGTAGACAAAACATACGTCAGATCTGACATAGTTCTAACAAGACAACTGACGTCAGTGACGTGAGTGACAGTAACAACAATGGCCAAAAATAAGTGGCAAATGCGAATGCGAGATGCAAGAGCGCCATCTGTGTAGTTTTATTACCCAATGAGATGAGAAGCTGACTTCAATTATTATTGATAGCAGAATCTTACACTAGATGGCAGTAGTAGTAGTCATAGTAATTTTTTCGTGCGGATTACCTAGGTTTTCGCGAGTTTTCTTGTTCAGAAAGTTTAAAGTAAAAATGGCAAAAGCTTCATAAGAAGCTTTATATAAACAGCAGTTCCTTTTAACTTATTTTGCACCATTAGGAACCTGGTAAAGTAGGTGGGTATGATAAGTACCTACTTAACTTACCTACGGTAGGTAAGTACCTAGTAAGCTAGGTCTTTCAGGCTTAGGTGGGTCATACCTAGTGCCGTTTGTCATGTGCGCTCGTCGCCGTAGTAGGTAAAGACCGGTCCCTTTGACAAATCCGTGATTTGCTTCAAGATTGTCCGATCAGCGGCGGCGGTCAATGAGAATAACCAAAAAGTGCCAAGGTCCTACATAAGTCCTAATCTGAAAAACGATCACACACGAATTCATCCCGGTTAGTGGAGTGGAGACTTTAAAATTATGTGAAATGCGACGTTTCCATTGCAAATTCAACCTCAAGTCCTCAATGGAATGCATTTTTGTCAATTCCCACCGGTGCATAGAGTCACAGCTTTATGACAACGGCTGGTTCATTTGATTATAAATAAACTACTTATTTAGGGACTGTTTGGAGTTGGACTAAAGAAAAACGCATGTTAGATCCTGCGCAAGAGAAATTTGTGCGTGACAGATGGCGGATAATGCAAAAAAAGACTAGGAATAATATTCCAATCACAAATAGGTAAACCATATTTTATATGTACCTAGATATTTTACTTGCAATAAAAGCAATGCGAAAGTTCGATTCCCCATTCATGTTTGTGATCGGAAAATATTTTATTGCCAGTTTATTTGATTCATGTTCTCGTTTTCGCCATCTGTCATGCAGGCGCCGACTTTTCTTGCGCGGAGTCTACCACTTTACCAGTCACATAAGCTTCGTTATTATACGTCACTTGCCAGCTGCGAGTTGCAACATTCGCCACGTCAGTGAGATTGCAGTCAGTAATTTGCATAATCATCAGCCTGAAGAAGCTAGCTGCTGCACCATTTGCCTTCATACCTAATTCTGAGAAGATTATTCACTACCAGCATATACAGAGTGACTTATTTCAATCAAATACGCTCAGTAAAATGACCCAGCTATTCTCTTTAAACTGGGTATGTAGATACTAACAATAACACCTCATTGGCAATTCTACCGACACCTATGCAAAATCACGAGCGCATTTTTTTCGCCGGCCACTGCAAAAATACCACACGTCCACTCACGTCTTGTACGCTTCACGTCCTGGGGTGATGAATGAGGTGACATGTGCTATCGGGACGTGCATCACAGTGCTAATAGGAAAGGACATTGAATTGAGTTTCTGGACTCTTTTGTAAAACCTTTTTGCGGTGTTTTACTTCACAGTTTGAAAACGCTGACTTCTGGCACAGAAATTTCACATAGGTTGGTAGGGCTTGACTGTTTTTTTTTTTAATTTTGTAAAATGGTTTATGTTGTGTACTGAAAAACGGTCGGAACCGTAAGTTTCATACCTGTTCTTCTTTATGCTTGATCGCGAGGAACTGGCACCTAGACTCACAAAATTTAGGACGTCTCAAAGTTACTTCTTGTGATTCAAGTGAATGATTTTGACTATGACTTTCACCACACTTGGTTTGAAAGAACCAGTGACACGAAAAGAGAAACTATGACTTTATAGTATACTGAATTAAAACTGTCTTCTATAACGCGAAATATTGTCGTTAAACTAGAACTCTTTTTGTTTTGTACGTGTAACGGAAATCAAACTCCTCTTCTCGGATAACCCTCTTCAAATATCTTGAAGGATGAGAGCTCATGTCAAAATGGGTCAGCGATACAATCTGCAAAGTTCTCCGAATCTAATCCAACTCTCAAGTCTCTCAACACCGCGCAATGCAAAAGTATTGCGCCACGCTTACGCTACTGCGAAAACCGGTTTAAACATCACTTTGATCTGTCAGTCAGTGGTTTTTTTTTACTATCAAGGTGACAAATTCAATCAAGCAACGCTTGCGATGTTTATATCATTGAAGTTTGGACCCAAACCGAATGGAGTACCAATCAAATCAAATCAATCAAAAGTGTATTTTATTCAGTAGAATCTTGGTAGAATCGCAAGGATCACTTTGAAACGTCTTAAAGCTAGGTGAGTCTAGTTGCCTAGAATTTATACCGGACATAATATGTACATTCATAAAATCACGCCTCATTCCCATGGGGGTAGGCAGAGATCACGGATTTCCACTTGCTACGATCCTGACGCACCTATTTCGCTTCATTCACTCTCATAACATTATTCATACATGCTCGACGGTATGGTACTTCTCTAAAACGTCTGCGATCTGATCGAGCGAGATACATGAGCCTAGGTCTTCCACTTCCATTTATAAGGCTTCAAAAAAACTACACAGATCGAGACAAAACAGGATGGTGGTTTATTGTTTACGTGGGTACGTGCACACCATGCCTGATAGAGCTATCATAACTTTCATCTTTTTGTAGCAAAACTGAAACGAAGAATGGTATCAAAACTTTGGCAATCTTTATAAATCTTGTCCGTTAAAGTACTAATCTTCAAGTTATACGTTTTAAAATATAAAGCTGATATTGTAAATTACAATATTAGTTTTAGAAATCACATGGATTTTGTATTATGTATGAAAATCACAAAGCTATGAATCGATTGGGTTATTACGGTCGCGTATGCCATTAAAAATAAATCCTTCTGAATTATCCGCCGAGAGTAGTGATGTCAATAGAGACTTTGTGGTTTAGAGCTTCATAACTTTTGGTATATAAAACATTAAGTACTTACTTATCTTTACACTTTATATTATTTAGGTATTTATTATTTACAAGCGGCCGCCCACGATTTCGCTCGCTCGTTATGCCACGTTCCCGTTAATTTGTCAGGATATAAAGTATTCAATGTCCACCTCCTAGATTTAAGCTACCTCTACACCACTTTTCAGCCAAATCTGCTCAGCCGTTCTTGAGTTATAAATATAAACACAACTTTCTCCTATACATAATGATTAAAAAGAAATCTATCCCAGAGTATCCATACATTTTACCGGGATAAAAAGTAGCCTATGTGCTATACTATAATCTATATCTGTGCCAAATTTCATGCAAATCCGTTCAGTCGTTCTAGAGTTATTGAATAACAAACATCCATCCATCCATATCGCTGTCAAATCTCAAATCTGACAGCGATATTTGACAGCGTTTCACTGATCGCTACCGCCAGCAAACTAGGTGTGCGCAGGCCTTTAGAGTATGAGTATGATTTACATTTGTGTTTTTTTGTGTTGTATTGCGCTATGTATTATGTATGTAGGTACATATGTGTGTAGTTTTTTATGTATCATTGTTTGTTTCTAAGTTTTTGTGAGCATCAAAGTATTTTCTATCTATCTATCTACCTTTGTTCCTATAGGTTTACAGTTAGGTGCATTCGTAGTGATTGCCTCTAACCGTGTCTAATCAACGCCCAGTTAACACAGACATTGTCGTTTATTAGACAGCGGCCTTCGTTAGATACTAGGCGAGCATAATGTACTGGACTTAGAACAAGCTCCCTCCAATTAAATTTACCCTGATACATCGAAAGATTGTAGAGTTTGCGGTCCGCTCGATGTGTAGCTGGAAGGTAGCTGGCCTACACGTATTCATGTCAGTGGTTATTCCCTAGTCGATTTTAAGTACTTGTAGGAAAATAAGTCTGCCAGTGTGTAGTCTGTGCACTTGTCATGACGTCAATGTGATTCTATGTCATACCATCTTTGATTTTTCCTTTCTGATTTATGAAAACTGCTGGAAACTGGTGCTTATTTACCTTTTTTTTTTAATTGGTTCGTATATAAAAAAACAATGGCTCACCGGGAATGCCGGCAGAAGTGAAAACATGATTAATTACGTGTGTATGTATCTCATCCTCACTTTCCATCCAGTAGGTTTCCATTACGTAACCAAATGCTTAGATATCTATATAAAAAAAAACTGAACAAGAGCGTACGTACTCTTCTCTTGGCTAGTGTGTACCGAGGGCTATAGCAATGTTTTATTTCATTTGACATTTAATTCCGATGTGTTTATTGTGTACTATGGATTCTGTAATGACATACATATTTATAATTGGTCTGAAATAAAAATATTGAATTTAATTGAATTGGTTTTTTCTAACCCCTATAAAATGCTCAAACCCGTAGAAAGAAGTTCAAAAAAAAATCCTTGGAGGACCTCTAACCAGTTGAAGTAAGTTACACTACCTGTCGAGTCATCATCATCATCTTCATTCATCCCGATCCTGTCCTGCACCTGTCGAGTGCATATCTGCAAACCGTAGCCTACTCTACCTTGACAGTATTGTGGCAGTTAAGGTACTAGGCGAGCATAATGCACTAGGAAGCTAGTACGTATTTAGTGATTCCACTGTAACTGATTGCCAACGATTTCTATGCGTAATGCGATGTTGCGGCCCCATTTTGTTACGCTTTCAATAATGCTTAAGTGGGCGGGTACATCCTACGGGAAATGACTTGGGTTAATAAAGGACATTTTGGAAATAAATATCCTTAGAATTATTGACCAATTTCATACAAAAATGACTGTGATAAGGTTTAGCTACAGGTTTATTTTAGAGTTTGTTCAGCACAAAGCTTGAGAAGAAAATGAGAGCACTGAAAGAAAGAAAGAAAATACATTTATTTGACATAATAATTATATATAGTTGTAGACGTTCACAACATGCACTGGTGGTCACTGGTAGTAGCCTCTTTCAACCCTAAGGCTGTAGGTTGTAGTCTAGTCCAATGAGTTTTTCTGTCCTAAAAAATTATTTGCACTATGCCAGGACTTTCAAACTGCGAGTAAAAAAAAAAGTGAGGAAGCCGGCATGTCGTATAGAACCTAGAAATTTCGAAACATGTGTCAAGTGCTCGAAAGGAGCCTCTTGGAGGCGTACTTAAAATCCTTTCACCACACTGGTTCAAATGAATGAATTCAAGTTTCTTTTAAACTAAGTTAGTAGGTACAACGCTAAGGAAATTTTAGGGTTTGCCAATAACACGCCCTTCGACTGCATGTCAATAATCGACGATGGTAACCACTTTACATCAGGTCCGTACGTAAACTTGAATCTAACAAGTAACCCGCAAAGTCTAGGAAAACTTAGGTTACTTCATTGATTTATAGGTATAGGTATGTCTATAACAATGGGTACCAATAACATTCATTGATAGAAAATCTAACAATGATGTTTTAAAAACTCGATATGTTTTTTTATAATTACAAGTCTGACGTCATGGATAAAAGTAAAACATTATTTTTGTAGATTTAAGATTTATTGATTGCCACCATGCACAAACATTATTTACATAGCTTCTGTTCTTCTGTGTTCGAAGGTCTGTATAGTAGCTATCAGGTGAGTATATAATATACACAAGTGAGTTCAATACTTATAAAAATTAAATAAAAAATAAAATAAAAATTTAATCAAAAAATAGCTTACGCAACACCGCAGTGTCGCGCCGACTAAAACCACGCTCGTGTAAACGTGCCCTAAAGTTTTTGTCACCAACAGATAGGTAGGGTCATGACATGACTGGCATGACATGTTTAGTCATGATCAATGATCTACAAACTGATGTCTCAATGACACGGCGCCGTTCAGGCACGCGTAAGCTCACTCCACGCCGCACAATTTGTGATTAGCACGCTCTGTTTGATGCCTTTCTTGAATAGGCGCCAATTCAAATCTACTTACCTAATAATACTTCCAGAGAACTATTTTCGACGATATTTCGATTTTCCGCCACCACCTTACCCAAAATAAAGGCTTGCAACTGCACTGCAAATTTAAATTTCTATGGGAAGCATAACCTTCTGGGTGAAAAAGTTTTTTTCAAGTCGGCTCATAATAATATGACGAAGTTATCCGATAATAAACATCAAAAAAAATACAACGGAGTCGAGTACTTCCACCTTTTTTATTTGAAGTTGGTTAAAAATAAGCTGATTAAATAAAACCACATTGAAAAAAATCTTACTCTACCTTCGTCTGTGCTTCCGTAGCCGATGATAGTACGAGCTCCACTGCATCTGGCCAGTATTTTATCGCGATTACATCAAAATAAACGATTATTCTAAAATTAAAACTCTTTCAACACGCTAAATCAAGATCGTATGAGTAGGTACTATCCCGTGAAGCTGACCTATAAAACACAACTTTCTCCATTACCTGTGTAAAGTCTACAAAAACTTGGATAGGCGGAATGAATACATTGAAAAATATAAATTTATATTATGGAATAAAAAATTGGTTGTCTGTAAAGTCGGTTTACTGACGTGACAACGTCATACAGCTGTCCACGCGGACGCATCGCTCACTCAAGTAGGAGAGAGACAGATGTCGAACGCTGCCGAACGCGGAGGCCGTGCGTGCCTCTTTGTCGCTCGTTCCGCGCTCTCGCTTGCACTTCAAGCCTTAAATGAAACGCCTCACAGCGAGGTAACGCCGCACGAGTCATGTTTTTTCGTGCGTGCAGTCGGCTCCATCGAATTATAAGACGTTGTCACGTCAAAAATCGTCAGGTCAAACTGATTGCATCATTTTTAAAGCGCAACGTTTATGCGGTTCTTTGAAATGGCCTTATTTCTTAGTTTTTCGTTACTCTTCTTATCGGCACTGGTTCTTTCCAACCAAGTGTGGTGAAAGGATTTTAAGTGCTCCTCAAAGTGGGTTCCTTTCGTTAGTGAGGTAGCATGTGCCTAGTTCTTTTTAGGTATAATTATCATTTTATGAAATAGCCGGACTTAAAAAGCCGATTGTATCCGGTTACTTGAAGGCAATCCTCATCTCATTTTAATACTCGTAACTCGTACATAATTGAATCGACTAGATTTCTTTAATCATGGACAGTATAATTTAATTTATTGATAATATCCACTCAAAACCTGTAAACGCTTCTTCAATAGCCATTATTAAACAGGTGTAAAAAAAAAGTTGGTCGATTGACAGGTGACATCGATTTGAATTTGGAATGTTATTCGATAGTATTGCTTGTAGTGCTAGTTTTGACACTGCATATTTATGGCAGATTAAAACATCGACTGTTTGGAGATTTTCGATGTTCGTAAGTAATTTGAATAAACGTTGAACATGAACATTGAACAATTTGAACATTTTTGGTGATACCAAGATGGCCGAAAGTTTAATCAAATTGAGACACCAGAAAATTGAGATCTAGATGGCCGTGTACCATTAAGAGACTGATAATAACAGTTTTGTGAATATCTCTATTCTGGAGCGGTTCAAATCCAGTACCAATGAAATAAATAGTCCAATGAGCCAATAGACTAATGAGTTTTTGCGTCAACAAAAATTATGTGCAATAAGCCAGTACTCCCAAACGGTGAAGGAAAACATCGTGAGGAAACCGGCGTGTTACAACACGCCGGTTTCCTAAAAAAGTTCGAGCAACACGTGTCAAGTGTCACGCAAAAAGGGTCCGCCAGCGGCCTATTTACGGAAACCAGTCCGCACAACAAGTGCGAATGATGAATTTTCCAATTGAATTTGCATCTCCATTCTGAACTATTATCAAATACTAGCACTGGCTACCGAACACCCTGTAGCCTATAATGATTAAAATGCTTAAGTGGGCAACAAATATTGCACATCGGCTAATTTCGGCTTCATTATGTGCGTCAGAAAGAGATAGCGAAAGCAGAAAAGCCGAAGTGCAATATTTATTGCCTACAATCGTAGGTACTTGTGTTGTTTTTTAGGTCAACTCTGTGATCCTGAAATTTGTATTAACGAAGTAATTGACGCGATACAATCCTGCTCGCAATTTTTGAGAATAAATCTTATGTCCAATCCAAAACCAATAATGGACTAACATTTATATAACCCTTATATAGGTTGTAACAAGGTTGATATTGCAGTGTTTCTGATGTATCCTGCTTTGTTAGTTATAATCGGTTAACGCCATACAAGCTTACGCCTCCGGGTGACGCGTGACTTTTGACTTCTTTTGTCTTCAATCGTGGTCTGTAGGCCTACCATGAGCTCTGTCTGGCTCTGTCTCTGGCTTTGAGTCTGTGTGAGTGCTCACCAGTGCATTATACTGTGTGTGTGACGTTTTGACGTAGGATTTATAATATAGTCAACAAAACACCGACTCAAAACCAGAACCAGAGACAGAGCCAGACAGAACTCATGGTAGGCCTACTGCAATATAGCGGTTTGAATAAATCAATGACTTCAATACAATATACATTAAAAGTACATTCAATAATAAACGGTGAAGGAAAACATCGTGAGGAGACCGGCATATCGTAGAACCTAAAAAGTTAGAAAATATGTGTCAAGTGCAAGAAAGGAGCCTCTTTGAGGCGCACTTAAAATCCTTTCACCACACTTGGTTCGAAAGAATCAGTGACATGATAAGAAGAAGAAGAAGTGCATTGAATGCCTTCATAGCTCGGTTAGTAGTAGTGCTGCCTTCTGCGCTGGAGGGCGTGGGTTCGATCCCCATCGGGAACAAACTATTTGTGTGGTGAACAAGATGGAAAAGATGATGATATAATAATATGTATTTTCTTAAAAGGCCGGCAGTGCATCAGCACTACCTTTGGTGTTACAGGTTTCTATGGGCGACGGTGACTGCTCTCCATCAGGTGGCCTGTCCGCTCGTCTACCAGCTAAGGCACAAAAACGACATTTCTCTGTCTTTATTCAAATCATTTATTTACAAAAAAAATGCATTATGAGTAATAAAATCAGCTATCTGCAGGGCTACCACGAGCTCCATATGGTTATGGCTATGGCTGTCAAATTGTGTATAGATAGGCTGACCCACAGATTCATTTTCTTCTTGGGTTTGAATGTGTTGACACAATTTTGACAGCCAAAACCATAACCATATGGAGCTCGTGGTAAAAAGTAAAAGTAAAAAGCTTGTTTATTCAGGTGTACTTAGTCCTGCTGGTTCCCATAGTACAAGATCTGCTTAGTTTCGGGCTAGATAGTGTTGTGTGAATAGTCCACAATATTTATTTATTTTATAATATTAATCATGGCATTCACCGCATAAAATAAAAGTAGTTTGCAATCAATGTCTAAAAGAGTAGAGAATGTTTACTTCCCTGTATCTTTCATGTAATGTTTACAGAACTAACTTTCAACGTAGAACGCTGAACTCATTACCCTCCTTTGGGTAAGCCGCAGTCGGGTAATAATTAGGGCGAGATGAAATAGACCTACCACGGTTGCAGTTTTTAGGTTCTTAGAAAGCATGTTATGTATAGTGGCGGAATGAAAATGTTCGTCGATTTTCAACTTGATTTGTTCAACGTATCACAATCACATACTACCTTTTGAAACTGAATAGACAGAATACACCGATAAGTTAACGTCACAAATTATGTCAAAATGTGTTCATGATCAAGGCACTGGTGCAAGCGAAAACCGACTCTAAGGTGACGAACATTTTCATACCGCGACTGTACCTTCTAAAAGGCAGGATTTGTGGGAGTAACCTTAAATAAAGTTTTGCGCAAATCTAAGCGTTCTGCGGTGGTGATCAGTAAAAAGCGATCAGCTGTAAAATATCGCTGTCATTTTTGACAACGTTTCACTGATCGCCACCGCAGAACCCTTATGCAGCCTTCCTACGGTGCGTGGTACTGCAGATCATCACGCACAGCCGAAGACGACGCACGGCAACGCACACAGACAGGGCTCCTGTGCTACCGCGCACCTCGGCGCACGAGACCGTTCCCATGGTGTGTCGTGCGAGCTGATCCGCATCCGTGCGCGATATCACACACTGGTGGGAATTAGATGTGCGTAATAGCCCCTTCCCACTGCTGCCTGATATCGCGCACCAACCCGCACCAGCTCGCACGACACACCTTGGGAACGGTCTCGTGCGCCGAGGTGCGCGGAAGCACCTGGCCTACGGTAGGTCATCGGTGGTCAGAAGAATAACTCTAATTGACCTACTTTTGATACATAGCCTCAGCACCAATGTTCTTTTACGCCATTTCAAATTAGAAAAGATTTTCTCAAACACGCTTGTGACATTTCATTTGCACTTAAAGTATACGCATGATAAGTAATACAAAGTACTTTGTCTAAGTAAGATCATTAAATCTGAAGACCGGTACTACCTAATTATGGACGAGAGTATAAAATAAGTAGAAGATTCTCGCAGATGCGCTCTCGCTGGGAATGCAGTTGTTTGGGAGCCGGACTAGGGCGACCTGTGGTATGTAGCTGGGTACGGACAACAAACGATATACAATAACACTTTTTAAATTAACGCGATCGTTATGCATAATTATATGGAAAAAACGTTACGTTTCGAAACATCGGGAAATAATAAAGGTGATCGCGATAAACATCCGTTTTTTCCATATTAGATATACAATAATTCTTTAATGCACACGGAAACATTAACAAATAAGCAATAACAAAGGGCATGTACATATGCGAGCTTAACCCTAATACGAGTTTTCTTCCAGCAAACCTTTGGTGAGCCAAAAAGTAAAAAGGTAACAATGTGCACATATCTTATACCTATAAACGAGAAAACCTTGTATATATATATATATATATGTATATATATTTAGGATCTCTGAAACTGAGCCAACGATTTTCATGAAATTAAGTATACAGGGGTTTTCGGGGACGATAAAATGATCTAGCTAGGATTCATTTTTAGAAAATATCGGCGTTCGGAGTTAAGAACAAACTACTATAACGTAATATCATTACTCCTAGCGACATCTATTGCTCAGAAGCAAAAACTAAGCTTTATGAGAACCTGAGAACTCACAGAGAACGCCATCTTTTGACGAGTTTTGGAACTAAATGACTACATAAACACTCTTTAGACAAGTTCCGGAAGTTTCCATCTCATTGCACTCGTGATTTTTTTTTAAATAACCATTTCTTATTTTTTAATTATTATGTAGTATGTTAGTAAGATCGAAAAATATAATTTCATCATTCATACGTTATTAAAAAATACCGAGCGAAGCTCGGTCACAAACTGCTAGTTTGAATATTATGACAGAAACATGAAAAACAACGACTAAATCTACTAATAAATAAACTACTTACACGTACAAAATATATACAATAACTACCATATCCATAACAATATAAATATATGTGTATAATGTATACAAATGTAAAACAACTAACCAACATAATTATTATTAACCAACGTCAAATCAAAAAGGCTCCTCCCTTTTTTATGTTCTCGAAATATGGTACATTTTTGACTGGCCTCTAGCTCAGTTGGTAGTAGCTCTGCCTTCTGCGCCGTAGGTCGTGGGTTCGATCCCCACTGAGAACAAATTTTTGTGTGGTTAACATAAATGTTTGTTCTCTGTCTGGGTGTTATATTGTATTCTAAGTATGTATTTACAAAAAAAAATGTATTCAAGTATTATATCAGCTATCCGGTTCCCATATTACAAGCTCTGCTTAGTTTGGGGCTGGGTAGTGTTGTGTGAATTGTCCACAATATTTATTTATTATTTATTTATTTATTTATTTTAGGAAATTACAACACCATGTTACACCTATTTCAGCAAATAAAAAAATTCTATTCTATTCAATTCGGTTGTATTTTTAATTTTGGTACTGTGTGGTGTGTGTGGGGTCATTTTAAATATTTTCTTTCCTTTGTAGGGTTCCGTAGCCAAATGGCAAAAACGGAACCCTTATAGATTCGTCATGTCTGTCTGTCTGTCTGTCCGGCCGTGTCACAGTCTTTTTTCGTACTTACCCGATGGGCCAAATACGCATGCAAATACAGATTTTTTCCGTTACAAATTATGTTTTAAATCCGAAAATGCTTTTCCACGCGGAGGAAGTCGCAGGCTCAGCTAGTTTCTAATATACAGTAAGCATAGTTAATTTGGAGTAAAAGGTAACACTCAAAAAGATGAATTTCAATCAGTTTCGAAGTGTATGAAATTTGATAGTTATGAGAAGATCCGACGCGACGGTTTCTTTTCGTTGGGCAGATTTATGGGGTGCTAGGAGTGGTTTTGAATTTGATTCTTTTTAAATGAACCGGATGTAACCAGACTACTCTAGAAAACGGAAATAGGTAGGTTATTACCCCCTCATTATAAGTGGCTAGCTAGGGCTCTCTAAAAGCCGTTGTCTCATTCATGACAACAAATAGAGATGCCAACTGACTAACCCCTTCATTCATAATAAAAAAATCGGTTGTCTGTAAAGTCGGTTTACTGACGATGGTTGAACGAGACAGCGTCATACAGCTGTCTACGCGGACGCATCGCTCACTCAAGGAGGAAAGAGACAGATGTCAAATGCTGCTGAACGCGGAGGCAGATTCTGCCTCTTTGTCGCTCGTTCCGCGCTCTCGCTTGCACTTCAAGCCTTAAATGGAACGCCTCCGAGCGAGGTAACGCCGCATGAGTCATGTTTTTTTGTGCGTGCAGCCGGCTCCATCGAATTATAAGACGTTGTCACGTCAAAAATAGAGCTAGCAACAAACCTAGCAGTCTGCTAAGCTTAATGACTGCTATAGGACCATTATAATGCACTTAACTATATTTGACTGGCCTCTCAGCTCAGTTTATAGTAGCTTTGCCTTCTGAGCCGTAGGTCATGGGTTTGATCCCCACCGAGAACAAATATTTGTGTAGTGAACATAGATGTTTGTTCTCTGTGTAGGTGTTATATTGTATTCTAAGTATGTAATACAAAAAAAATTATAAGTATAAGTATTATATCAGCTATCTGGTTCCCATAGTATTATATATGAAATATGTTTATTTTTTATAATGTTCGGGTATAGCTATACCTAATACGCATGCACAACCAACTGAGCGGTGTCAAGCATAGCAAGCACATACCATGTAGCTACCGGCCCTTTCCTTATGTCGCCCAGTTTCTTGCATACTAAATAGTCATTACTATTACATAAATCTCGATAAACATTCACTTTATTACTAACGAACAACGTGTGAATCCACATCTAAACAAGAATCGAGTAGTAGACACCGTGTTTTGTAATATCGAATAGAAAACACGGTGAGCGCTGGTGGCTCGCCTTCCGATCCTAAGGTCGTGTGTTCAAATCCAGTCGTGTACCAATGAGTTTTTCTGCCTAAAAATGTATGTACACTATGTCAGTGCTCTCAAACGGTGAAGGAAAATCGTGAGGAACCTGGCATATCGTAGAACCTGAAAAGTTCAAAAATATGTGTCAAGTGCACGAAGGGAACCTCTTTGAGGCGCATTTAAAATCCTTCGCCACACTTGGTTCGAAAGAATCACTGACACGATAGCAAGAAGAAGAATATCGAATATTTAAAGGTCGGAAGAATGCAAACTTCCTCAGATTAGTGATACCAAAACAATAGTAAACTAAACAGCTTTATTGCGGTGAAGTCTAGGAATTGACGAGTTACGGTTATAGGTTTGTTGGCCGCGGAGTTTTCTTTAAATGTTCTCTTTAAATGAATGCCGTCTTCACATTTTTGTATTGAATTATGACTATTAGATAATCCCGCCTAAGTATATTCTTAACTCGGTATTTATCATCATCATCAGCCTGTAGAAGTCTGCATAGGCCTCTCCTATACATTTCTAGTAGGAACCATTCAAAGCCCTTTCCATACACCAACTTCCCGCGATTCTTAGAATATCGGGTAGGGTACCCGATTATTAGTTATTAAGTATCTAGCTAGAGTGATTATATGATACCAAAAAAAAACGACTGACAACAAAATGTAGGTGTAGGTACCTATTTGGCTATAAGTCTAACTTACCATATACCGAGGAATTGTTTTCTTACGCTTAAAATGTTATAAAAATTGTAACACTAAACTTACGAATGAAAATAATTTCAGACGTAATAGTAAACCAGTCTTTTCGTCGCCTAAAAACCTGACTCTGCCTAGTTACTTCTGCTTTTAAACTTGATACAATTATGTTTTTTGTAAAGAAATGGTGTCTCCACCAATATTTACACACACGAGGTAGAGTTCAAACCATATTACGATTCGATTAGCCAAGACATCAGAGAAACAATCAACAAGTTCGTTCATGCAACTTAATTTATTCAGAAACGTGGCCAAAACGAGAAAGAAAGCAAAAAGTTGAGTAGAACGCGGATTGCCCGTCAAGCTGCCATGCGGGCGATTGGAACGCACCGTGTACCACAAAAACGTTTAAAAAATATCAAAAGAAAACCGCAGCGTGTTGCAGATTTTCAGTTAAAAAACATATTATTCCGAGGTTGTTAGCTGTTCCGTAGTCAGCTCAGTGCGAGAAACGGTCGCAAGCTGCGCGCGCGCTCCCGGTACACAACCCGCCTATCACTAATCGAACCGACACAAGTTTTTCAAAAATATTTTATTTAATTTAACCTCTATTTCCTGTGAGTGAGTGAGTGAAGTTTTGTGTTTCTAGTGATAGTGACTTGGTTTTTAAATAATAAATCTGCACCTGCACACGCAACTCACACGCAATATGGGCAATTTTGAGGTAAGTGAAAACTATTTAGAAAATTCTCACAAACCGAGCAAATGAAAAATTTACGAGAACTATAAAAAAACTATGTTCCTACATAGTTGCAAAAAAACAAGTTTAATTGTGGATTTTAATATTTATTTATTTATCAGACAAGTTTTAGGTCCATTTTTGTTTAAATTTACAGGCTATGTAAAAGCAACGTAAAGCGCAAAGCGAACCGAATCTATTTTGATCTTTTGAAAATGAATTGCTTTTCTTTATAAACCACATGAGCTGACTGAAATACTACAAATAAGTAGGAACACAAGGAACCTTACCTATTTACTTTGTGATAGAGAAGCAAATATCTACCTACCACGTGGGTCAAGCGTGCATGGTAGAGACAGCTTTATCTTTGGGCATAGAATAAAATTAAGTAGGTAATACACTATTGGGCTCAATAGCAAAAACACGTCTATTAAAACCAAGAAAATACCACGGAAAAACATTATTGTCGTACTGTTAGCACAAATTATATTGAAAGTTTTCTATTTTGTTTTTCGCACTTGAAAAGAAATCTGTAACCTCTGTTTGTTGAAAATAATCAGATGTTCTAATTGAACTCTTAATATTAATGCTAGTCTTGTATTTTTCTAGAATGCTAGTAGCAGTCCCCCTAAATTAATTTCAGCCTAAACAAGTTTCGAATATGATTTTTACTAAATATAAAAACTGTTTGAATTGGTGACGTTATTTTACAAGCTATAATATGGCAAATGTTTGGTTCGACCTCAAACACACCTGATGTTAAGTAATAGCTTTAATCCGGGTACCAATCAAGCAATGCCGCGGGCGATATCATTTAGAAATTACTTTTGAATCTTCTAAAGCTTATTGTAAATAGTTTATTGTGATGAGGCGTAGCAGAGAAAACGTAACCAAATACGAATTGAATAAATTTGAGTAAAGAAGCAATGATATATTACCTATAACAAGTCTTAGTAAATAAATCTTAGTAACTTTCCTCGGGGTACTGTTGCGTTAAAAAGTAAATTTTATAAGAAAGATACGTTTTATTTTGTTTTTTTCTTATGACAATTTTTTTTCTTTACAGCAATTCGTTAATAAAATACACGCCAAAAACTCAAAGATCAAGTAAACAGTTCAAAAGACACTAGCTAACTTTTTGACGTGACAACGTCTTATAATTCGATGGAGCCGGCTGCACCACGAAAAAACATGACTCATGCGGCGTTACCTCGCTCTGAGGAGTTCCATTTAAGGCTTGAAGTGCAAGCGAGAGCGCGGAACGAGCGACAAAGAGGCACAGCCGGCCTCCGCGTTCGGCAGCGTTCGACATCTGTATCTCTCCTACTTGAATGAGCGATGCGTCCACGTGGACAGCTGTATGACGTTGTCACGTTAAACTATCGTCAGTAAACCGACTTCACAGACAACCGATTTTTTTTTATATTTTCTCTACTGTATATTGCAGTGCGATACTAACTAGAAAACTGTCAGACAACAACAGACTGTACAATAAACGTTGTCTCCCTGACTGTACAGTCTGAAGTCTAGAACAGTAGGTGGTGTAGTTGGCAGTGTTGTCTAGAAAAGAGTCAATATTTAATCTCACATTACCATCTGTTGCTTTGCTTTTATGCTTATCGAGTTTACTTAGGTTATACACTAGTGGTCTAGTGGTACACCCGCTTTTCCATCCTTAGATCGTGGGTTTAAATATTTCATCATCATCATCATCTTCTGCCCTTGTCCCACGCTAAGCGGAGTCGGCACAACACAACAGGTTGTCTTCTTCCACTCACCTCTATCATTTGTCATCTCAGTGCTCGCTCCTTTTCTGCTCATGTCATCCCTGACGCATTCCATCCATCTTTTCTTTGGTCTACCTCTTCTTCTATAACCACCATCCACATCCATTTCCAACACTTTCCTCGTAATATGACCCTCATCCCTCCGCAAATATTTACAGACACCAATTCTTCCCGGTTTCTATAAAAATCGAATGTATTAAAAAAACTGTTTTTTATTTAGCGTGTATAAAAAAAACTCTTCCGAGCAATAAGTTTTCGGTTTCGTGGTTGAATTTGAGGAAATATAGTCAGGAACTGCATGATCTCATGGTATGAGATCTCATCTCCCTTCCACCAAAGGACTAGTAGACGCACGGCTCAGCACCATCCATACTTGGTTAGCATACTACCCATTAGCACTAAGCGTTTTGGCTCCACCTTTATTATGCGAACCTCCAGGGAAGGGAACTCATTGTCGGCTGTTTTTCTGACCACTACAATTTGAGCCTCAAAGCTAGAGTGAATAGATGTCTTCTAGACCACGCTGCGCCATCGTCACTTATTAGGTGAGATTGTAGCCAAAGGATATCATTTACAAAAGTGGTAATCACTACCAAACTATGTCTCGCAGAATTATATGGAACAAACGGGTATTTATCGCGATTACCTTTATTATTTTTATTTCCCGACGTCCGGGTTACAACAGAACAAAAAGCGGTCATATCTCGCAGGTCCCGAACTTTGATACTTTTCCTTTCGATGTACAGGCTGCTTCATGTGCATGCCTGAAATAAACGCCTTTAGAATAACGTTCCTGGAAAGACTGGACTTCTTCCTACTTAAGTTTCAAAAAGCTGGTCCTCTTCCTATTCCGACAAAAGCAATCACTGTATCAAAGAACAGTGTAAATGCTTTTATGCAGTTTGCCAAAACCAACACTACAAGTGTGCTAAAATGTCAACTGCCGTTTTGAATTACAAACTGCCGGGCTGGGCCCTGTTTCACGACAACAGAGTATTTTTATTTCCGCTTTAGGACTATCAGGATGGGTTTTATCATCTCGTATTAACAGTATCTGTCAAATAAAAAATGTTTGCTTCTCATTTTTATGCTTGTAAAAAACAAGGATGGAAATAATTGTATTCAGATAATGTTACTCAAATCAGCCTGTGCTTTTTCCATCTTGTCATCATCATCAGCAGCCTAAATAAGTCCACTGCTGGACATAGGCCTCCCCTACACATTTCCAGGAAGAACGATTCTGAGCTCTTTCCATCCACTGACTTTCCGCGATCTTAACAATGTCGTCGGTCCATCTGGTGGCGCCCTACGTTTCGTCTTCCAGTTTGTTGTCGCCATTCGAGAACCTTTATTCCCCAACGGTTGTCGGTTCTTTGAGCTATTATGACCTGCCCATTGCCAGTTCAACTTACTAATTCTACGAGCTATGTCATCACTGATCATCCAGTGATGACATGATCATGATTTTGTTTCCACGACTAGGCACGATGGGTGTATCATCTTATTTCTTAGAGAGAGAAGACAGAGACTGTCTTAATAATTTATACATGCTATCTTTGTCCCAAAAATTTAGATGCTAAACAGGGGCCATATGCTGGTCATATCAGCTATAGTTGTAAAAAAATATACATTTTTGTATTTTTAAATGAATACAGTTATCGAGATACTCATTATTTATAGTTATATCGATAACACTACTGTTCTATCACATAACTTTCAATTTATATGTTAGCAATATTCATTTTCATTCATTTCACATGAATTTTGATGTTTTGGATCCATACGTGGACTTATTTACAAGCAAATTGCTTTTATCTATACGTTAAATGAGAATTTATTGAGCAGCAACGCATTGCTAAGCATTCGGCAGTTTAACGCTGTCAAAAATATCGCTGTCATATTCGTGATCGCCACCGCAGAACGCTAAGATGTGTGCAAGGCTTTCATCAATTCTTTTCACTGCTAGCGCACTTCTGTTTTTGTGTCATAGATTTTTTTTGTTGTACAAAATATTTCTCTAGTCAGTAAGCTTTTGACCAAAGTATTGAACTTTGTTTTTACCATTTGCTATTTTATAGATAAGTTCAATAATTACCTACCATAAAGTTTGATTAATAATATAAATTAATTAATTCTAATATTATTAGCTAGCACATGTTTATAATCCAGAGACATTTTAGGTTACCTATCAATTGCAGTTACTCTTGTGTGTTGAAACTAAGGGGGGATTTCACCGTTAAACGCATTTAACTAAACTCGTTTATATGTAAACGCGTTCATAAATCGAGAACACACGTATTCATTTTCAAAAGAAATGCAAACACATTGACAGGTCCCAACTGAACACGTCAGTAGAACGCGTTCAATTTCAACGGTGATATTGGACTTTAGTGAGCCATCAAGACTTTATACGTGACTCCTCAGTCCTTAATAGTATAGGATCCCTAGAAGAAGGACCTTCACCGAGCTGGTTATTTAATGAAACGTATTTTATATTTAATTAAACATGCCAATAAATATATTCTATATGGGTTGCCTATCAAATTTCAGTCCAGGATATGATTAATTAATAATTAAAAAAAAATATGTTTTTTTAACTTTCCACTGGTTTGTTTATTAGACAAATTCTATACCAATCGAAAGTATAGACCCCATAGAATATGCAAACGTTAGGTTGCCTATTTTTTTCCGGTCACAACTCTCGGGTAGCCAGGTATAAACAGGAAAATCGATATTAGCATTTTGCACCGGTATGTTTATTGAATAAAAATACTGGGGTCTATACTTTCGATTGGTATAGAATTTGTTTAATAAACTAACCAGTGGAAAGTTTTTTTTTTTTTTAATTATTAATTAATCATAATTATCCTGGACTGAAATTTGATAGGCAACCCATATAGAATATAATTATTGGCATGTTTAATTATATATAAAATACGTTTCATTAAATAACCAGCTCGGTGAAGGTCCTTCTTCTAGGGATCTTAGACTATAATAGTGGCATTACCAACACTTATTTCAGTTAAAACGACTGTTTACTTAGCTACAAAAGTTCAGCTATACTCTGACTCATTTCACGCTATTTTTGTACACCACGCATAAGGAAGCTATTCTACGTTTCTAAAAACTATTGTCTAATCCTTAGAGATTAGTACTGTGGGGGTCTGATGTCTACAATGTTATCAATACACTTCTTGTGTACTCTATTCTTATGTTAATAGAGGAGATATTTCTTTGAAGTGTAAATGTTGCTTTTTGTGAGCAGGGTGTCGACATTTTGGTAAAAATAATGGAAGTTTTGCTTAGTGACAGTGTAGAAGATGGATATTTTTAGATGTCCCTTGTCTAGACCTATAAATCAGACATGAAACTCATGAGAAGATGTTCTCTAGAAAGTGTTAGAATAGAGTGAACTTTGTTTTTGACCATAAATTTCTTAAAAAGCGTCTGTACGTTCGAGAAGAGTTATTATAGGCAGACTAACTAGATCACCCTTCTCGTGGTATTGAACCGCTATAGTGATAGAAAAATAGATTAATACATTATTGTACACAAAAGAAACATAAAATATAAGAAACATTACAAATATACCACCGTCGCAAAGTTGCTTGCCTATCGATCTTCTATAGGTTACATTCTGGGGAATGTAGTCAGGGACTGCACGATCTCATACCACCATCTCCCTTCCACTATAGGACTAGCAGACGCACGGCTCAGTACCATCCATACCTGGTTAGCATACCACCCATTCGCACTAAGCGTTTTAGCTCCACCTTCATTATGCGAACCTCCAGGGAATGGAACTCATTGCCGACGGCTGTTTTTCCTGACAACTACAATCTGGGCCTCTTCAAGGCAAGAGTGAATAGGTGTCTTCTAGACCATGTTTCATCGTCGGCTACATCGTCGCTTACCATCAGGTGAGATTGTAGCCAAAGGATGTTCTATTTAATATAAAATAATATAGGTACCAAGGGCGGCTATATCACTAAGAACGATCTATTCCAGACAAGAGAAGTTACTAGTAAATAATTCGCAAGAATAGAAGAAGAAGTGCAGGTTGCTCGGAACGCAGATGAGCTACTAGCCACACCGCGGTGATGGTCAACGACACATTTTGTAGCGACTGGACGTGGCCACCATCGGCCATGTCCAGGAAGTCTCTACAAAATGTATGAAAAAGCCTATGAACTGTTTAAACCAGTAGCCGTTGGCTCAATTGTGCTGAGCGAAGTCTAAATACGGATTAAAAAAAATAATCCGTATATTTAGTAAGAATCTGGATAAGACTTAAATTGTAGCCACATACAAAGTTTCTTCTTGTAAAACCTTTTTGCAAAATAAAAGCTTAAAGTATTGGTCAGGAATAAGCTTCGAATGTGTTCTATCCAGCCTCTATCGATATGGGGCAAATCCACTTTATCTCGATCGAGAAACCTGAATGACTTGAATAATAAACCCTAGGATTGCGAATCGTCCACTAGTAACATGTTTGCAAGGTTAATGATATAATTTAGTATATTATGCTGTAAAAACTAATAAAAAGACGGCAAAAATAGCAACACACACTACGTAGATCTATAATGAATTTAAAGATGAGAATAGTACAAGGAAACAAGATATAAATGAAACTACAGACAAAATAATAGTGACGTAACGAAACAAATGGACCAAACACAGACAATATCCAAACAAAGTAAAAATAACGAAAGATCAACAGCTTGTAATGTATCTTCAGATACCGTTCACCGTAATATAGCATTAAAAATTATAGATATCTTAGAAAAAAATTGTAAAGAACAGAAGACTTCAGTTCTGGCATAGAAACTAAATAGTTGAGATTGATGAACTAGATTTGTATCGAAGCATGATTGCATATCAAGTCGTTCTACAAAAGCAATGCTTTTAAAAAAATAGGCAAAGCTTTCAGACGGTCTAAAATCCAGCTTTAGAAACGGATTTTGTTTATTTATGAACGATTGGCAAAATCATTTCTGAAGACTATTGTGAATGGTGGTCGGGGATATTCTGAATTCATGAGGTGTGGACAGCCTGACAGTTACAGAGGAGTGTACGACATCAATTTTTAGCCGGATAAAGCATCATGCATAGTAATTCAGTACCCGAAGCATAGCTAGATGGTGCTAGTTAAGTTGTCCGGATCCTGCATCGCGCTATCGTTGCGTTTTGGCCTTTCATGTATAGGCACGGGTTGAGTTCGAATAAATATTGTACAATACAGTGCTGCAAGTTGTATTCTTGTTTCTTTTATACGCAAGTGAACAATCACAATAATCAGACTGTCACCCACAGATAGACTAAAGTCTCCATCATTAAATGGTATCCAGGAAAGGCAATTTTAAGCTTCCCGGCGGGAAGTCAGTGGAAAGCAGTTCCCGGTTTCTCTCTGCTTTCAATATAAATGTCTGTCTATCAGGTTGGGCACTATCCTACACAACCCGTGTGTTTTAAGTTGGTAGTAGACTCAACGCTTCTTTAGTTGTCATCAGTTCACAAAAGACTATGAGAGAAATTGCGTGAAAGCTGACCAACATCGATATCCCACCCCAGATATTAGATATTATCATAATAAGCTTTTTGAAGTTCAAAGTTAGGGTCCTTTCACTGCCATAAGGGTCTGTTTGACTGCCAATAAATCAATGAAACGATCGGGATCAATTTCAAGTTTTAGAATCGCAAATCTCTAGTGTCTGCTTTCTACCGGGCCTACAGGGCTGGATTTAGGACAGGGCCACAAAAAAAAACATCAAAAAATGGTAAACAAGGTGGTTCTCTTTTCAGGTTCTTTCTGCCTGAACACTTTCGCATGTCCAGTAATTAATAAACACGTGACACGGTTAAATATATGCTTCGTGTTGTCCAGATTCAACCATTTGAACATCTCAAGGTTTATTAGATTGTGAATAACAAGGCGAGGTCTCATTTGAACTGCATGTGTATTTTCAGATACTACGTTTTTCTATCTAATGGTCCATTTTCTCCAAAGTGGTAAAATGTCATGCAACTTACTTGCTATGCCTAGATTATTACCTTTCATACGTATTGCCTAAGCTGATCCGCAATAAGGTGTGGTGACCGGTGACATCAAACGGAGGCAGGTCAAACGGGGTCACGGTGATATCATTAACGTCATTATCGATCGTAAGATCTTAAATGAAGTTTCTAGTTTTAAAGCTCTGCTTAGTTTGGGAGATAGCGCAGTGTGGATTGTACATAATTATCATTTATTTCGTTTTCTATGTTAGTTACAAATACTTTAGACGCTGAAAACCTTGAAAGAGAAGAAAAAAATTAAAAACATGCCGAATAATTTTTCGCCCCTCAGACCTTACTTTTGCTTCATGCCCCCTTAACCTTATTGCCCTACCCCCTCTCTGGCGACCACCGGTCATAAGTAACACATAAAATAGTTGCCTTTCTGTGACTTTATTACAATAGAACATTAAGCTCGCGTAGCCAACTCTCAGTATTAAAGTATACATTTTATGAACGCATTTTACTGTTTTCTGCTTGTACTTATAGCTATGGCGTTGACCCGCCGGCGCCTGGCTCATGTCCTGGGTTCTGTAGGCCTACCACAAGTCTGTCTGGCTCTGTCTCTGCATGTCACATACCAGTCGGCCTACCACAAGCTCTGTCTGGATTTGTGTCTGCCTCTGGTTTTGAGTCTATGTGACTAAATAAATCCTGCGTCGAAACGTCATACACTAGTTAGCACTCACACAGACTAAAAACCAGAGCCAGACACAAAGCCAGACAGAGCTTGTGTTAGGCCTACTGGTATGTGTCATGCAGTTTAAAAGGACCTCCAGTAGTCTAGTAGGAGCTACCCCGCCTTCTGATCCTAAGGTGCTGGTTACGGTATCAAACATGTGCCCAGTTTCAGCGCTCTCAAACGATTGATGAAACCTTAGAGCCTTGTACACATCTTAAGCGTTCATCATTGCAGAACGCTTCGATATGCGCCAAGCTGAAGGAAACTTTTGAATGAGCCTGGGTTTTTCTTTGAGGTGGTTAAGCCCTCCCCTAGCCACCATCTACCTTTATCATGGTGTCTTTATTCCATTTATTGGTCACGCTTTCTCTCTTGCAGTGTCCAAGGGCTTTTCACGTTTCGTGGTCGCTTGACTTGCCTCCAGGCCGTTTGCCATTCCACTCGATCTCTCATCACCACGTCTGCAATGAATCCTGCGTTCTTCCCAATCGTGAGCTCTGTAAGCCGTAGCTCCTCCATGGAAAATGCGGCAACTCAACCGATCTTTGACGTCCCGGACCCCTGTTCAGCTTTGTAGCTTTATGCCAAGTACAATCTCTGTGCATCTCTCATTCTGTTGCTCCAATGGTGGTGTATGGTGACCGTGCTACACGTTTGATTAGAAAAGAACAGTACACGCTTTGACATCTAACGTCTAAAACGCTTACATTAAAACCGGATTAAATTCCTCCACGCAGTCCTGTCTCCGTATCGATCTATTAATCACGCCCTGTCGATAGATTAATGTAATTGACACTTCGTTCGCGAGCCGATAAACCAACAATATAGTGGATGGACGCGTTTTTAACAAGACGCTTCATGTTATATTCAACGATCGGTGGAAGGATGTTCGTAATCACGAGTTCAGCATAACCTGCATATATTTTTTAGGGTTGTCACTGTCATTTGATTTATCTCACCATATGGATATCTTCAGAGACCTTATGCTCGTTTTCAGAAAATCTCACAATGGAGATGACATCAGTGACGTCTCTGGAGTCAAAACCCTAGGGGCTAGGTGGCTGCCACAAAATTTTCCTGAGATTGACGATATCGTCTTCTCCACCGTTAAATTTCACGGTCAAACCGAGCGGTAGGTTGGTCCGCTATCAATTATTAAAAACAAACAACTCTTATTCGTTACATTGCTCGGTAACGATAACTGTGGAACTTTTGAGTGTTGCTGTGCCACGTAACTTACTCATAAACTCGCTTCATGTAACGTACTTACAAAAAGCAGAATTAAGCACTTTTTAAATTTTGCGAAAATCATTACTCACAACACAACATCACAATTTTGTGTTATCGAAATTGTGAGACTTTCGCTGTCTTAAAGACAACTCAGGCAACCAAACTGTCAATGTTATTTCGCAAAATGTTATTGTTGTGTGTTAATGTTATGTGTGTTGAAATTGAAAATAGCATCAATAATAACTAGTAATTTTGTTGCTCGGTTAAATTCAAAATATTCTAACTCCAGCCTTCAAATTACACTTCTCACAGCTTTTTACGGCTTTACCACTGACATTTTCTATTAAAAACGCTTAAAAAGACCAGATTTACACCTTAGTTTTACTATTTTCTTATTGGAGAGGCGATAAGATAATTGACTTCTACGTTTCCGAATGCAAGCAGAACGGCGATTCAGAATATTAAAAGGCAATCACACTCATTTTATTAGACTATCGATAAATTGATAGTAAGTTTTACTTGCTTTCACAACACTAGATTAACATAACTTTAAGTGTCTTTCTATTATAAAAACGTAGCGAAACTATTTCTGTTCAAATGCAATATTGTGTTGTAACTGTCTGAGAATCAACGCAAACAAAACATACAATTCATGGGGATTTTCCTTTTGTATCCCTAATAACAGCAAATTGGTTCTATCTAGATCTGGACCGGGACAACTGGAAGAATCTAGAGAAGGTCTATACCCGAGAGGGGTCCTAAAATTATTTCTTAATTCTAATTATAAACAACAATTTATATTTGTTATTATTTGGGAATAAAAAATCTTTTTCATTTTTATTTATTAGTTCTTGCTGGGTTTTGTAACCAGTTAATAAGGATTTGTTTTCTTAACTGGGTTACCAACGAGTAAAAAAGTTCTGTCTTACAGTTCTTATTTCGTAACCGGGTTACGAAGCAAGACTAGAACCACGTGAATCATGTCCTCATTCACCGCTAGTTACGAACAAGGATACTCATGTTTCGAATGTATCTCTACTACAACACAGAGGGATGCTTAGAATTAATAAAATAACATCACGTAATGAAAGTGGCTGGCATTCCACTAAATTAAAAATACTTTGAGATAAAAATAGTAACTAATGAACATAGCATTCAGGCAAATTGGAAAAAAAGTAAAAAAATGTGGTGTCACGGAAGACCAGCGCACATGCTACTATAGAATTTTACGCGTGACAGCCAATAATCATCATCATCATCATCATTGTTAATAATATTCTTAAGGGACCTAAAATAAATAACTTTTGATTTGGTTTGGTTCGAAATAGATTTTTGCTCAAACAGAAAAACATGCATGGAAAAATGTAGACACACATTTATTTGCAGTCATAAAAGACATACAAAACATTCACAATTGCAAAAAACATAGGCAAAAGAATAAGAGATTATGAAAAAATAAAGAAAAGCAAAAGTAGGTACCTACTGGTAAGGTAAAAAAGCACTATTATTTTATCTTAATTAAAGAACTTAAAAATGATTTGGGTGTATGACAGCCCTGGTCAAAATATTAAACGCGTCGTCAAACATTATCGCGGCATAATTGCGGGTGGCTGGTGTCGGGTCGGGCCCGTCTGAACGCGTTTGCAATCTTGCTGATTTATGGATATCACCTGATATCGATGTGCATATTTAACTAGCAGGCACACCTTCAGATACATTCTGGGGTAATTAAAAAGTAATGCTCGTTTTAGTTACATGGTCGTACTAAAGGCGATTAGTTCAATAAAATTAATAAGAGTTATGAAAATCAGGCATGAAATGAAGTGAATTCATGAATATAATTACTGATATTATATGACTTTATAATAATTTTTCAAAGACGTGAGAAATAAGTTGGTGCAAATTGGTTTGCCCAAATTTAACATTAGTTTTTTTATTGTCAAGAAATGTTTTAGTATTGTTTTACTTCTTGACTTCAGAACTGTAATTGTTATGGCTTTCTTAATCACTTACCTAGTGCAATCGTTTATGATAGCTTATTTCGACCCGCGACTGTCTCAAAAGGAAGGATTTGTTTATGTATTTTTCTCTTGTCTCATGAGTCACAAGCGGTTCATACCCGCTCCGCTACCAGCCCCGCTGCCCGCTCGCACTCGGCCAACACCGGATCACGAGGTAATTGTACAGCACTCGCTGGAATTGGAGGCTATGGCCGACAGTTTGTTTTCCTCCACATCGCTTACGTGTTCACAAATTATGAACATGGCCAAATTACTGGTCAGTGGTCAGCTGCTTACTCAAATATAATAAATACTCAAGGAACTCGAAAGTGACCACTAGGCTATCAACCGTCTGCCTCCAGTGAGTCCTTGAGTATTTCGGGCATATAGCCAGGAAACAGGGTGTCAACCTGGAAAAACTTGTCATCACTGGCAAAATTGAAGGCAAGAGACCACGAGGCCGAAGCGCGATACGTTGGTCCGACCAAATACGCTCCACTCTCGACGTGAAGGTCCATGAAGCTATTCAGGTTGCCGGGGACATCCAGGTGGCGAAACATTGTCAGGGGCAAATTGATCCATGGAGGGGGTCACGACCTTCAGCAGTGAGGAGCACGACGCGAGGAGGAGGAGGAGTTCAGCTGCTGCCGTTTCGGCCCGCTAACCAGGACAAGATAAAAACTGGCCTACATAACCAAAGAATTACCAATGCTACTTCTAGATGAGGTGGATGGGCATGGTTTTGATGAGCTTGCTTCACCGTCAATCGCATCTTTGCTCAACATCAGATGAGATTACGGTCAACGGAAGCCTTCAAAAAAAGTACAGTTAAATGTGAAACTAACTGTGTTGGAGGTATTATTGTTAATTTATTTGATAGGTCTCTCTAGGAAGTTCGGTCAGGTTACCCACCTTTCTTAAGAGGAAATATCTTCAACCCATTAAGGTCAGATTTCCATTTAAAACTGAAATAGTGCCATTATTACCGTCATATGTATTATTACGTCGTTAACCCTTTGTTTTACAAAACAAAAGATCATTAACATACTCCTGTTGAGTGCTTTATAAATGGACGATTGAAAAAAGAAACAAAATATCCAAAGATCAACGGAACTAAACACTGATTTGACAGAAACTAAGCTTCGAACCACAAGACATTACTCTCTCAATTAACAAGTATCAACTCGAACTAAAAACAACCATTTAAAGCTGGACTAGGATAGAATAACACACCTGTTGTATCGTAGGTCAGGATGTGCTGGCTCTATTCGAAAGGGTTGGCAGAGTGCCAAGAGAAAGCATCTTTACAAAAAAATCATTCGATTCCATCTGCGAATAATCTATAACGGTATTGTGGCGTGGTGTCTGAAGACTAGACAAGCGTGACTTGCTGTTGTTAGGAAAAAACAAATTCCGGATAATTCTGCTTTCTAAAGAGCTTAAAACTATAGATAAGCAATTTTTTTCTGTCAAAGTTGTCAGCAATCACAATAAAAGTAAATTCAACTTCTAAACATTGATTGTATTTATTTATGATGTTAGGTATAGTGGTATAGGTGACACAGTAGATAAAAATAGTTTCAAACATTACTGTATTGCGAAACGGCTGATGAAAGTGCTAAATGAATTATGACAGAATAAGATAGTGATCGAGGATAGTGCAGTAGGTATGTTTGTATGTATTTATATAATTATGTAGTTTATAATTATGTGGTAGTGTAGTATCAATAAAAGCAGATGAGAGAATAAAAGTAATAATACATTTTAGTCCGATATTATAATAGTTTAGAATCCAATAAATTTAAACAATTTCGCCGGCCTAAGGAGCGTCTAGTCTACCAATTATTGAATTTATGGATGAGAGTTACAGTTATAGTTGTAGTACTACCACCAACATGCCTATTTCTGCCGTACAGCAGCGTTGCTGTGTTTTAGTTTGAAGGGGGGAAATTACTGGCACGTGAGGCTGAACATCTTATCCTCAAGTTGCCTCAAGTTGATGGACACAGGGCAGTGCATCGTAGCCTACGAGGTAGACCAAAGGCTTGTTCTATCACTTAGTTGTATAAAAAAAAGAATGAGCATGATTTAGAACGGTATTCAAAATTTTATGCTTCAATAAATCCACATAATTATTGTGTAATTTGGTGATGGTGTCAAACTAATTTTATCATTGTGTCAACGTTGATTGGCAACGTTTCAGGATGACTCAAGGAAAGGCAAGACAGGTGATTTCAAAAAGCTTTTAGCAAACTGTGTTGTTGAAAATCACGCGTAGGTAAGTAATTATTTATTGGGCTAGCCGGTTTTTTGTGTCTACGTAAGATTTGATATGCAATATATATTTTAAAAAATTACTAATTCTTAATCCAGAAGTTCGAAATATTCAACATTTTATGATCAATATAAATTAGATATTGAATGTGGCATCGAAATTTTTATTGGATTTGATTCTTGCAATAAAAATGCATTTTAAAGCTCTCGAACTGTTTAGTAATTTGACATTTTTAGATATTGTCATAAAACTGTCGGTAAATGGTATGTGCTAATGTTTTTAACCTGTTGTGGCAACAACTAGTGGAATAGTTAACAATTATAAGCATTTACTCTTCAATAAACTACCGGAACTCTTCAGAGTCTTATTCACTTTGAACATTGGTGTCCTCTTCAAAGGTTATAATTATGTCATTTGAATCTCTAGCTTTACAAAAAACAAATTACAAATATAAAATAGATTTACCAAAAGACCACCAGTTACTGGGGTCCCCACGCTATAGGACCTTATATTGCGGAAAGCTAAAGTAGAAAAATTATGACTTCTATTGAAAAGCAGACAAAATGATTAGAGCGGCAAAAGGATTAAAATATTAGATTGCAAACAGCAGTGTTTAACAAGATGTATCATGTATGTTTATACCACATAAATTAAGGCTACCACGAGTCCAACTCAACACGATTGGTTCGCAAATAAAGATAAACATCAGAGGCAACTCTATAACACTAAATTAAGATATTTATTAGTCTCTAAATTGATTATTATCGTAAATGGAGACACAGACAAGATTTTTGATGGGTTTGACAGTAGCGTATCACATTTTCTAACATTTGTCGTATGTTCTTTATGATTGTACCAAATTTTATGACAGATGTCATTAGAGTAACACGAAATATGGCATTCTTTGATAACTGATAAGGTTTAAGCAGTTGAACTTGATTGTAGCGAACATTTTAAAATTAATATAAAGACAGACCACTACCCTCAGGATATCTTGAAACTCATAAGTGAAAAAAGAAAACAGAGAAACGTTTGGCACCATACTAGATTTCCACAAGACAAAACTAAATTAAATTATCTCACAAAACTGCTTAAAAGAAAAATTCAAGCTTTTAATGACGAGTCAACTAACAGCTATCTCCAGAACCTCACCAGTGATCGCAGTACAAACTACTCACTCTGGAAGGCAACTAAACAAATGAAACGACCCATTACCCAAATTCCTCCGATTAATATAGGGTCTGGAAAATGGGCCGTTACTAACGAACAGAAAGCCAAAAGATTTGCAGAACATCTTGAGGAAATATTTACACCTAACGAAGGCCATACAAACCAAGTACCTATCATTAACGAAGTTTGTGACGAAACACTTTCGATAAAACTGGTAACACCCAGAGAAGTCTGGAGTGAAATAAAACACCGTATAAACCCAAAGAAATCTCCTGGATTCGACCTTATCTCGGGAGAAATACTACATCATCTTCCACGAAAAGCACTAGTGAAACTGACGACTCTTATAAACGCAGCACTCAGACTAAAGGTTGTACCAGATTTATGGAAGGTTGCCGAAATCATTATGATAGCAAAGCCAGGAAAACCACCTCATGAGACCTCATCTTATAGGCCAATTTCTCTGCTACCTATCATGTCAAAATTATTTGAAAAACTGTTACTGAAAAGACTTAAGCCACTTATAGAAAGTAAAAACATCATACCAGATCATCAATTTGGATTCCGAGAACAGCATTCAACAATAGATCAAGTTCATAGAATTACAGATGTTATTGAGAGGACTCTCGAAGAAAAAAAAGTCTGCTCCACTATCTTTTTGGACGTGGCACAGGCATTCGATAAGGTATGGCATGAAGGCCTATTACTGAAATTAAGAAAAGTATTACCTCCTGAATTTACAGATGTAATAGAATCCTACTTATCTGATAGAGCTTTTAGAATAAGGCAAGAAGACGCCTTCTCTGAACTTAAGAAAATAAGAGCTGGGGTACCACAAGGAAGCGTACTAGGTCCGGTCCTTTACCTTCTTTATACAAGTGATATTCCCGTCATAGCCAATAATACCATTGCAACCTTTGCTGATGACACTGCCATAATGGCTGTCGGAGGCACTCATGCAGAAGCAGCTGAAAAGGTACAAGTAGCTGTTAATGAAATCCATGATTGGACTAGAAAATGGAGAATGAAACTAAATGAATCCAAATCGGTTCACATCAACTTTACTAACAAGAAAGATCAATACTGTGCGGTATTCATTAACAATAAAATCATTCCATATGGAAACACAGCTAAATACCTTGGTATGACTCTTGACGCAAAGCTGCGCTGGAAAGCACACGTCAAGAAGAAAAAAGAAGAGCTAGAGTTACGCTACAAGAGGATGTACTGGCTGCTTGGAAGGCAATCTAATCTTTCAGTGCCTAACAAACTTTTGTTGTACAAACAAGTCCTTATGCCGATATGGACTTATGGTATACAGCTGTGGGGCTGTACCTGTAAAAGTAATACTGCAATAATTCAACGATTCCAGAATAAAGTGTTAAGGGGCATTGTTAATGCACCCTGGTACGTGAGAGACGAAGATCTGCACCGGGACCTCCAGATCGAATTCGTTGATAAATTAATTAAGAAATTTGCAGAAGCTCACGAAAAAAGACTTCATCACCACGTGAATGTCGAGGCCATCCAGCTCCTCGATAACACAGACAAAGTGAGAAGGCTCAAAAGAATCAAACCTTTTGAGTTAGTGTAATGTTAACGTTATTGTGCAATAATAATAGTGCTACTTTTAATGAACACAAGAACAAAGTGTCACCACAAAGTGTAGAGACTGTAAGAAAAGTGCCGATGGACACATTCTTAGTAATACGTTTTTTCTATAAAAATAAGTGAAAGCAAAATTGCTCATTAGCCTACTTGGCTAGATTGTAATGTTATTAGGGTACCGTATCAAAGGGGTATACTAATTTAATGAAAAAAAAAAAAAAAATATAAAGACACAATATGAAGACGGTGAAGATATGTTTAAGTTCGAGCAATCACAGCGGAATAAGGGCACAAATTTGCACGCTCTTACTTGTTACTAATACAAATTACCTGTTGAAAGTACTTAAGCGATAGCATCAAAACCAAAATTAAGAAGGAGTCCACGTCATGTGATGCAATCACAGCATGTGAATTTTGTACTATGTTATGACTAAATGTATAGAGTATTGACCAAATTCAGTTTTATGTGAGATCAGCTCCCACACAAGAAATTACAAAAATCTGGCGATAAAATAAATAATAGTTTAAAGATAACATAAATGATAGCTCTGTGGCAATCCGTAATTAGGTGAAAGTTTGACTATTTATATCAAAAACGGATTACACACGGCTCCGGTTCATGTCGTTATTTGAATGGCATTCTTATGATACAGGATTGGGCACTCCTTGGTTGAGTGACCTTTTGACATAAAGGTTGATTTATTTTAATTGTTTATGTGACTATAATGACATCTGCACAAATAACCTGCTCATGTTTATTGCTGGTTCGTTCTAGTCCATTTCGATTTCAAAACTGTAAACTCACATTTGCTCGTTATAAATGTGCTACTGTGGCTTTGGTGATTTATTTTGTTGTTTCCAAGGTTTTGTCTACGTTAACGGACTTTTCTAGTTGCTATAGGAATGTTGTTCCTAATTCAAATAAGTTGTAGTGTTTGTGCTTAGTTATCTGTCTGTGTTTACATATCTGTCTGTGAAATTAAATGAAATGTTTACTTGTTTGAAATACATTTTGCCGAAGTATTGGAACACAAATTTAAAGTTTTTTTATATGTGTCTGTTGATTTCGGGGATCCTAATTATATATACCTATACATAATAGGATCCCATATATCTTTTGAGGATATCGTAAGAGATGTTTAATGGAAGGCGCAAAGAGATGGTCATCAGCAACTCCTGAGTACTGAACACCAACACAACAGCGATAATCATTCCTATCGCACGTGGTGTCACGTGGTGTCGTCAAAGCCCCCTAATTACAGAAACCTATGCCCAGCAGTGGTCTTAGTTAGGCTAACAATGTTAATAACGTAGCTGATATAGATATTTTGAGAACTCTTTTCCATCTACATATCGAATGACAATACGTCGATGTTGTAAAACAAACCGGAATTCTTTCCGGTCGTTTGTCTTGATCGTAATCGATTCCATAACAATGACGTAGATTACATTGGTTTCCCAAAAGTTGACAGTCGTTTTACTTTTTATGATCGTATATAAGCGGTTGCCGAATCTACTGTATGTAGAAAGAGTAAAATTCAAAGTTACTTTCATTTGATGGTTTCTTAGCATATTTTGTATTGATTAAAGGGATTTCGTCAAGAAATAAAAATTGTAAGAGTAGGTAAATGAACTACAAAAGTATTTACTTCTAAATCTAACACTTCAGTTTCTATATCTATCATTATTCGAATTATTGTAAAATTCACATGTGCTTGAACGATTTCATTTAAAAAACAAATCTTCAGACTCAAACTTATCGAGGCATGCATTTGTGAAATCATGTCAAGTCTAAACGATAGTGAATCCTGCGCCATCTTAGATCACATAACGAATTATATTGAACGCAGAATTAACATCAGGTCTCAATAAGGCACCGTCTTTATTAGGCTTCTACACAGCAGAGACATTAAGGTGTAGCTATTAGACGTTTGACCTAAACGGGTAGTTAATCGTTGACTTAATTAACATGTAGTTTTGTTTGTCAAAGATAAGCAAACGCATGAGTAAAAGCAAAAGTAGAAGAAGCTCACGTGAATAATGTCTCTTAAATTTGAGTAGAATATTTCTTCAACGTGCTAAAAATACGATACCAGAATACTAGATAGAATACTTTATTTTTGATCACCATTTTTCTGCCCTTAGCCCACGCTGCATGGGGTCGGCACATCAGGTTTTCTTCCTCCACTCACCTCTATCATTCGTCATCTCAGTGCTCACTCCTTTCTTGCTCATGTCATCATTGATGCAGTCTTCTTGCATATTTGATACAGTCCATCCATCTTTTCTTTGTTCCACCTCTTCTTCTATAAAAGAATATAGAATACTTTATTTTTGTTTTTCTTTAGGAATCATTGTTCATGTTTTTCCTGTAGAATATCTTTGTGGTAATGCAGAGTAATTTAGGGAAAAGGGTATACTACAAACATTCACCCAGCATTCATAATTAGATTTACATATTTAACTGTATCCATTACTAATTGCCTGCACAAAGCCTATCTGAAAACGCCAATTTCAGCTAATCTTTGGCCAAGATTTCCCTGATAGCCAACCAGTTTGTTAATTACTTGTTTAATCAGCTGGTTAGATACAGCCGGTTGTTAGAAATTTTGAATGGTTCTCAATAAATAAAATAGCCGGCATTTAAGTTGAACTCGTTGCCTAGGATTAATGGAGCAACAGGAGTGAGTTATTAACCGGCTTTAAATAAAACTGGAGGAGGTTCTCAATTCGGTTGTATTTTATATATTTTTTTTATGTTTGCTATCGTCTAACTTCTATATGTCTTTTGAGCCAATTTGAAAAAATCTTTTTTATCTGAAAGGTTTCTCTTTTTACAGATTGGTTCTATAGAAAATTCCTCTTAGAAAATCGGTTTTGCAGTTTGGCCATAAGATCGGTTTCTCAAGTTTTATAAAGTTATATTTTTTGGAACATTGATGTGCACGTTTAGCTTATAATGATTTGGGAATATTTCAGTTCTCAACTTGGATCCCATGCTTGTAATATTATGTCTAGACTCTAGAGTCTAGACCAAACAAGATAGTAAAGCACCCCCAGGCGCTTGCATATCTTTCTGCTAACTAGTTGGAATAGTAATAAGTTATCAACGCTTCTATAGGTAACTACAAAGATATGGTTATTAGAGAAAGCGTTATTAGACAGAAATTAAGGTGCACTTTCCTGCACTTTGTTTTTCTGCACAATGTTTTAGACCTTTTTGGGTTACCTCACGATGTTTTCCTTCACCGTTTGAAAGTACTGGAATAGTGCATTCCTTTGCAGAGTTAAGACAGAAATACTCTTTGGCGCTGACCGGATTTGAATCCACGACTTTTGAGAGCTTCCACTCGATTATCGTTACATTAGTCGACAAAGTTGAAATTGTAACTATCTAGTGAAGCCTTGCGCACATTTCTAAGCATTCTGCGGTAGCGATCAGTGAAACACTGTCAAGTATCGCTGTCATATTTGACACTGTTTCACTGATCGCCACACCGCAAGGCGATTGTACATCTTATCTCGTCTCAAATCTAGCTTAGCTACAGCCAAAACCTGCATTAAACCATCATCTTTATGCGTGGTCCTTGCCACTCGATGATTGGTTTACATGCCTCCATATTCATAAGCGTGTAGGACTACCGTTTAATCAGCAAAGTGTGCTATAAAATACAAGCTATTTGCATTGATTCTATACCTACTGATTACTTGTTACTTCGTCCGTATGGACTTGTTGTTTGTCTGCGGTACACACCACTTCAATACAACAACAACATTGCATCACTGACTTTGGCGGTGGAATTAAGTTAAAATGGCTTTTATTGGTTCTTTTGGTTTCTCACCTCTTCCTTGCATCGCACTCGTTACTGCTAAGGTAAATTGACCAACTACATGGATCACTTTGACTCTTTCGCCACCTGGATCTGCTGCAAGTAAAATTTTTGGCGTCATAAACCTTCGTATCTTCACGAGTACAGCGACTCTTGTTGAACCAACGTATCGGACTTCAACCTCGTGGTTTCTAGCTTTTAAATTTACAGTGATAACAAGTTTATCCAGGTTGTCATTGGTTGCTCCACAAATGTTTAAAAACTTACGATTGGAAAGCAGGGTCACAACTGGACCATCGTTGCTTAATAAAGTACATAATTATCAGCCATTAAAATGTTAATCAATCACAAGTAGGTGGACGTGTCAGCCAATCACAGAACACTATCAGTGTGCATTGCGAACGCCATATTTTTGCCGTCTTCAAGTTAACTGATTGGTCGACTAGAACCGACCGTAAAGGTGACCAGCCAATTACTTGACAGTTTATTGTGATCGGACCATACGTTGATATCTTGACCTAAACTTCTGTCACATCGACGCGATTGTACGACCTTGTGGTTTCGCCATCGGACTTACATTACATTTAGGTCACATGAACACCTAGCTCGTACAAGTAAAGTTACTTTTTAGCCGACTTAAAAGAAGGAAGACCTTAAGCTGGCTGTAGGTATGTTTTCAATTTGTTCGAATGTTTGAGACTCACGGTGAGGTGATTTTTACAATATATAGGTAAGAAGTATTTAAGAATAATGTAGTAACTTGCTAGCAAATATAACTACTTTTTACCCAAAATAAGCCTGAACTGTCATGTCGTAATAAGGAAGTCAAGGAGGCCGCATTCGAAAGACTTAATTGGAGAAAACTGCATCATGCTGCATAGCAAGAGCTAAGCTCTTAAATTTAAGAAGAAGAAGAAGAAGCCTGAACTGAAACGAAGCCCTAGTTACTTAAGTCTAGGCTGTAACTTAGCAGTCAGGAACAAACCCTTTAGACATGCAAGCGATAAGCTACTTGGACGCTAACAACTCCAATTCCGATTCGTCGCGTCGGTTTAAACGTAACTTTACAAAAAGGTAGGGCACGTTGTGTGGGGGAAACAATTTGATTGCAATGCATGGTGCGTGTGTGACCAAACCAACCGGCTAGGGCAGGAAATACGGTTACTTTATATTAATACAGTAGGTTTAAATAAAATTATTAAAAAGATGCAGCGCGTCTTTCACCATTTCTGAGTTGTTCTTCGCTATTCGTAGTGAGAATTCCATTTATATTTTTGATGAGTCTAAAAACGAATGAGTAGACACGGAAATATTTTTATCTGAAGAATAAGGTAACTCAGGGTAGGGGAGAAATATAGGCCTCCGATAGGTAATCGTTTTACTAAGGTTAGGTCCTGGCCAATTACCGCTACAAGTGCACGAAAGGAGCGTATCCGAGGCGCATTTTAAATCCTTTCACCACACTAGCTTAAAATAACCAGATAGGAAGAAGGGCAAAAGACAGTGTTTATGCGTAATCAGTTTTAGCTAAAGTTTGCATGTCCATAATAACCCCCTGACATAATTAATTCAGATGATGGCCACTGGTGGTCTGGTCTATGTCATCTCGTTTCCTATCTACCTGGTCACCTATACAGATGTGGAGAATATTGCTAAAAGGCCCACTGCGGCGCACGGAGAGGCTACGCACTTGTCAATACAAGTGCGTAGCCTCTCCGTGCGCCGCAGTGCTTCGCTTCGCTCTGTAAGAAGATGAATGTGGTTGTGTCCACTGCAACCCACGGAGAGGCTATGCATGAATTGACATCATTGACACAAGTGTTAAGTGTTACTCCATGTATTCTCTGTCACCTGTGTACGTTTTTTAAGTTAGTATGAGTAGGTACTCAAACTGTGTTTGTTTATTTATTAATTATGTAACTATGTACTATGTTACTTATGTAAGCTGGCACACAGACGTTTTGGCCTAGGCTGTTAGTTTGTAATGTTTTTGATAAATAAAATAAAATAAATAAATAAAATAAGTGTTGCTTGCTCGAGTAGGCGTACTATTTACATAGCTCAACGCACTCACGCTACGCATCACGCTTGTATGTACCGCGTGTACAGCGTGCATAGCGTCAAGCTCCGTAACCAACATTCAAGCAAAGCCGTGGCACGTACGTAGCCTCTTCGTGCGCCGGAGTGGGCCACGCTACAGTGGAAACGTAGACGCACGTTGTCAAACAAACTAATGCACGTAGCTAAAGAGCGTCGCGACTGTGCACAGCTGCGGTGGGCCCGCGCCTTAACGTTGATCAAGCCACGACTCTGAATAAAATTATTAGATATAGGCCCTCCTCAGAGGCCCTCACGTCAGAAATGCTACCAGATTCTTGATTCAAATCAGGTTAAATATCTTGCATCTAGTTAAAACTAGCGGCTTCTAGGTGAAAGTAAAATGTTTGGTCAATTATTGGATTTCGTCACGTAAAGTTTTAGTTATATTTTTAAGAAGAAAAAGAAGAAAAATGAAAGAAAATACATAATTTATTTGACATACATACTTAGGTGTGTGTGTATTTAGATAATGGTAGATAAAATATGTCAAAAAGGCCCCGACTCAGCTTTTTTCGTATCATATTTGAAAAAAAAAACCTACTATATTGTTTTTTAGCAGCAACGTGCGTAAGTGAAACTATTATTCTATTAGGTACTTATACACAACACAATCAAAACATTGTTGGATATTACAAACAGTGCCATTCAGCCCCAAACTAACCCTGCAACCAAACAATAACTCTTACTTTTTCTAATAATATTAATTACACTAAAATTGAGAATTTTTATGTAAAAATTAAGGACAAGGTTGGAAATTGAACTTAAAACTTAAGGCTGACCTACCAAATGAATTGTAAGCCAAATGATACAAATGCAAAAACTAAGATACCTTACAACGTTATTACGAAGGTATTTCATTTATTTTCCTCTTTCTTTACGATGCTCATTAAACCTGTTCAACTCATTGAAGAGGCTTTCTCTTTCGTTTCCATAGGAAAGAGCGAGATGCAGCATCTAGGCTTGAACGCAACAAGCAGCTATGAATGAAATTAAAAGTAAAAAAATCTATGCTGTTTTGCGGGGATGTCAACACCAGTTTTGACGTTGTTATTTACAATTTACTGCAAATTGTATACACAAGCATGACACGATAAATTATTACCGTTTTTCCCCCGAAGGGATAAAAACGGATATTTTGAGTCCAGCCGAAGCTTGACCCACCTTGAGATTACAACCCTTGTTTTTGCCCCTAAACGTACCCTTCAGATCGTTTCCCTACCTATATTTCCTCTAATGGCAACACTGCCGTGACGTCACGGTCGGTTACAGATAAAACCGCGCGCCGGCTAGCTGTGGCTTCAGTACCTTTTAATTGCCGGCAAGGCATTAAACTACGGTGGGTCAAGCTTCGGCTGGACTCAAAATATCCGTTTTTATCCCTTCGGGGGAAAAACGGTAATATTTGGAGGTCCGAGCCTTTGCTTGACCCACCTTGAGACGTGTTTGGATTCTGCCGGCAAATGTGCGCGGTGTTCGTACTGTGACTATGATTGTATCAACGACAGTGTTTCATTTATGATTAACATAATTAAGCGTACCACATACCTACATAGGTACATTCAAAATAAATCAGTTTATTTACAGAGTACGCAATAATAATATGTTATCGTTTTTCGATAAAGAAATTTATGTAAAATTGTATTGTGATTGAGAGCAATCTGCTAAAGGCTTCAATTTCCTTTTGATTTTAATACATAATGTGCAATTATTTGCATACCTACATATTTTTTTATTTTGTACCGTTACCGCAGTTTGAACCCTGCTGATAGTACTAATTCCTGCTTCATTATAGCAAGATTATTTTAATCGAACTTGTTATTGATAACTAACTTATTAGACAACACCTCGAGTGTAGTAATAAAATAAAAGCTATCTAAGTCCTAGTGGACTGATACGTAGAATTGTGACAATTCTAGGAGTTTCTTTACCCAAAATACGATGTCAAGATTCTTTAGCCCATTAATTATTATCAATCTGTTTTAGAGCCAAAAGATGGTCAAGGATTCATACAGCTTTCGGTAATTTGAAATGGTTTACCGATATGAGTTATGCAACGTGGAACACTTCTTGCAGAATGCAATAAGATTAGGAAACGCCGTATTCTACTTACAGACTATCTGAAATGCAGGGGCATTCAATTTCTTCCGAGATGTAAATGGATTATAAATCCAGTGTTCTTTTGGTATAGATTATCTTCCGCATGCTAGTAGCCTTATAGATCAACAAATCATTGGAAACAATTTACGTTCAGTGGAATGTAAAAATAATTCTTCTTCTTCTTCTATCGTGACACAGATTTTTCCGAGCCAAGTGAAAAGATTTTAAATATGCCTCAAATAGGCTCCTTTCGTGCACTGTGAAAAGTATTAAGCAGACCAGTAACAACAATTCGATGTGGTTATGTTCATTAATCAAGCAGTGATTATCCCAATCCAGTTTTTCCATACTAACTGGGCAGCGTTTTTACTTTTTCTCCATGAATTAGTAGTTCCGTATTCCCGTTATATCAGAATGTATTTATGTCCTTGACACTAGAGAAGTCTACAGTGCAGTGGAGGCACAATAGTCTATTGCACTTAAATACGGCTGCAATTTCTCGGGATTTGAGCTTGGGACGCCAGTAAACCCAAAACCATCTCGTATGTATGCCCGATAGGTCTGTCATAATGATCATTGTCTATAGTTATCGGTGAATAGGCGAGACATTGAATAGATGTAGTCTCTGTGTAAAAAGCAGCATTGACGTTTGCATAAAGGCACCACAAAGCTAAGATTAAAGTTAGTCGTCCCAAAATACGTTTTGCTGGTTGCAGCAGGTAGCTTTGTGACATCTAGTAGCTGTTTCTACGTGTTGTCAAGGTGTTGTGGCATGGTTTTTGGTTTGCCAAAAGAGGGTTGTCCCAGTATGCAACAACCAGTATTTCTTGATTTTGGAAATGTTCGTTAACCCTGCAAACGTCAGTAAAGCCGAGGCTAAACTAAAAAGTAGGCCGGTTATTTGGTATGGAAATATCGTGGAATTTTTAATGGAAAACAGTGGTGTTTTATGTCAATGGACTCATGGCTTGTGTCCATTTCCGTTGTTGAGCCTTTATTACCGTTTAGCTTACGTTGCAGTACTTTCTAAGTTATACGACAGGTTATTAGTCAGATTGTGAACTTCTTGTGTTTGAAATATTTGTAAAAGCTTTCAGGTCGATCAAATAGTTTGTAGGGTCCCGATGGTTTTTTCCTTTTTGGAATATACGTAAGAGGGATTCCGATTGAGCTGTTGACAGCTCTATGCCCATAATGTTTGTAGTTCCTGCATTTCCGATTATATTGCGGTGTTAAAATTCGTTTTCACAGCGTTGGTAAATCGGATAATAATAATCTTCACAAGAAGTTCTCTGATGAATAGGTTCAGTAGCCCATGATATTCAGCAACCTGTACTGGCCATTGAATCCACCAAGCGTTCTTATTTCATACGAATCCTCTATCCAGGCACTCTGCAAGCTGTTCTTGCTAAAACTCCGCAAGTCTGTTAAAATTTCAGGAGTATATCTGCACTTGCACACATAGTTCCCAGACGTGCTTAACTCTAGTTCAGATAATTAGAAGTCAGCTTCGGCTATCTCCAAATCAGAAGCCGATATAATTTTGTTGAGGATTATTTGCAATTCAAATTTCATTTATTACCACAGTAAGCATAGTAGATGAAGCATTCATCATGTCCTCAAACATCAGTTCTATTTTATTTGGAAGAGTACCATTCATTGTTTATCGAAGCTTTAGCCACGATGTCAGGTTTTGTGGATTTGACAGCAGTTTTGTCTACTTGGATTTCCATGGATTAAGGCGCATAAAATATGGGTTCTTGTGAACGGCCAACTGTTTTAATTTTATGCTGGGTTAAGTTTTTCGGATAGCTCCGTCAGAGCGAAAGCGGTAGCTATAGATGAGGTTCGTATGTCATAGCTTACTTTATAAGTGATTTTGGATCTGGTGGATTGCCTAACAGAGGTCTCCGTTGGAGGTCCACTATCTTTCAGGCTTTCCAAGAGTTTGTATCATATATATTATGATGAAATTGCCGCGAGCAATTTTATCCATGATCATAATCTTCTGCACTAGACTAGAACAAAGTTATTTCTTATAGGCACCATCACGAATCTTCTCGAAACGATCCGTTGGCTCGATGGACGTGCCTAATTGATCCGTCGGCTGGACCGGACGGTAATGTTTGGTTGAGCCGTCGGCTCGATGGTCGTGCCAAATTGATCCGTCGGCTCAATCGACCCGTCGGCTCGATGGCCGTGCCAAATTGACCCGTCGGCTCAGTCGAGCCGTCGGCTCGATGGACGTACCAAATTGACCCGTCGGCTGGGCCGGACGGTAATGTTTGATTTAGCCGTTGGCTCAAAACAAGGTAATGGCGTGTGCGCAGTTACCGTATAGTATAGATCAAGAGGTTTTGATCTGTAGACTATTTAGTAGGTAGTAGGTACGCTACTAAACGTAATTGTAATGCATAGTTGAGAGACAGACAGGTCCATTTCTCTTCCATAACCCACAATTACTTAGAATCCCTTGGTCCAAGCTCGCTTGAGTTTTATCTCTGGGTGAGGCTGAAGCCGTCGACCCGAGTCGGGATTTTTCAAAACCAGTCGTCGGCTCGATGGACGTACCAAATTGACCCGTCGGCTGGGCCGGACGGTAATGTTTGGTTTAGCCATTGGCTCAAAACAAGGTAATGGCGTGTGTGCAGTTACCGTATAGTATAGATCAAGAGGTTTTGATCTGTAGACTATTTAGTAGGTAGTAGGTACGCTACTAAACGTAATTGTAATGCATAGTTGAGAGACAGACAGGTCCATTTCTCTTCCATAACCCACAATTACTTAGAATCCCTTGGTCCAAGCTCGCTTGGGTTTTATCTCTGGGTGAGGCTGAAGCCGTCGACCCGAGTCGGGATTTTTCAAAACCAGAAACGAGACGTCTTATTGAATCTTATGTGATCCTCATCCTCATCCCAACTCGAGCCTTCGGCTCAGTCGAGCCGTCGGCCCAATCAATCGAGCCGTCGGCCCAATCGAGCCGTCGGCCCAATCAATCGAGCCGTCGGCCCAATCGATCCGTCGGCCCAAGTCGAGCCGTCGGCCCAATCAATCGAGCCGTCGGCCCAATCGAGCCGTCGCGTCGGCCCAATCGAGCCGTCGGCTCAATTAATCGAGCCGTCGGCTCAATCAATCGAGCCGTCGGCCCAATCGAGCCGTCGGCTCAAAATAGGGTAATGGCGTGTGCGCAGTTACCGTTTAGACCAAGATGGTCTGTAGATTATTAGTAGGTAATAGGTACGCTACTATACGTAAGTATGGTGCATAGTTGAGACACAGACAAGTCCATTTCTCTTCTATAACACGCAATTACTTACAATCCCTTGATCCAAGCTTGCTTAGATCTTATCTCTGGGTGAGGTTGGAACCGTCGACCCGAGTCGGGATTTTCTTAAAACTAGAATAAAAACTAAAATTCTTACCTTAAACGATCTTCTAACGAAGGGTTTTCTTTATGTTACGCTTGCACGAACGATCACACGACGTTATCGGGGAAAAAACAAAAGCGTACTGAAGCCACAGCTAGCCGGCGTGCGGTTTTATCTGTAACCGACCGTGACGTCACGGCAGTGTTGCCATTAGAGGAAATATAGGTAGGGAAACGATCTGAAGGGTACGTTTAGGGGCAAAAACAAGGGTTGTAATCTCAAGGTGGGTCAAGCAAAGGCTCGGACCTCCAAATAGATTGATATTATGAAGACAAAATCCGATTTTGGTATACGCTATCGGAATGAAATGAGAATCACGTGATGAGTACATGACTCCATAGTTTTTCTGAATAAAACTTTCCAACAAAAACTTATCAATTTGAATAACCTCTCAGGTCAGTTGGTAGTAGCTCTGCCTTCTGCGCTGTAGGTCATGGGCTCGATCCCCAGCGAGAACAAATACTTGTGTGGTGTAGGTACTGATGTTTGATCTCTGTCTGGGTATTATAATATTGTATTATAAGTAGGTATGTATTTACTCAAAAAAGTATGTAGATATTATATCAACTTCCATAGTATAAGCTCTGCTTAATTTCGGTCTAAATAGTGTTGTGTGGCCCGAACCAGTGCTAGCTAAAATGTTTTGCGTTCATTTTGCAAATTAAAGTTGATTCATTCATGAAATACGACCGGGGGATTGTTTAAGACCCCTCATGCGGAACATGACTACTAATTAATGAACAGTAGTTTTGACTTCTAAAGCAAATAAAAGTTTTTTAATGGCTTTGAGCATAAAAATATGAGAACATACTTGTAGTTTTACCACCAAGTTTGAAGATATGGAAACTACCTCACAACCTTTATAACTATTATACCTTTAGAATCATGCATGTGTTATTTTCACAGCAAGTTATTTTCATACAAACTTTGACACTTCTTGAAAGCCGAGTCGGGGCCTATTTGGCATATTTTATCGACCATTATTTATTGTGAACGTCTACACCTATGTATGTATGTCACATAAATGTAAGTATTTTATTTCTTTCTTATCCTCTTTTTAGGGTTCCGTAGCCAAATGGCAAAAACGGAACCCTTATAGATTCGTCATGTCTGTCTGTCTGTCCGTCCGTGTCACAGCCATTTTACTCCGAAACCATAAGAGCTAGACTGATGAAACTTGGTGAGTAGATGTATTCTGTAAACCGCATTAAGGTTTTTACACAAAAATAGAAAAAAAACTATAAATTTTGGGGGTCCCCATACTTGAAACTGAAACTCGAATTTTTTTTTTCATCGAACCCATACGTGTGGGGTATCTATGGATAGGTCTTCAAAAATGATGTTGAGGTTTCTAATATCGTTTTTTTCTAAACTGAATAGTTTGCGCGAGAGACACTTCCAAAGTGAAAAAAAGTTGGTCCCCCCCCCTCTAACTTCTAAAATAAGAGAATGATAAATCCAAAAAAAAAATATGTTGTACATTACTATGCAAACTTCCAACGATATTTGGTTTGAACGAGATCTAGTCAGTAGTTTTTTTTTTATTCGTCATAAATCGTAAACCGCAATTTACCTTTCGACGAACTACAAAAACCTTTATATTATGTTAATTAATGCTACGGAACCCTTCATGGGCGAGTCCGACTCGCACTTGGCTGCTTTTTTTTTTTATCTCTATCAGTTCAGTAAGCCATTAAGATACAAGAAAACACACCTCTTATGTTTATAGATCGTTATCATGGAAGTATGGGTTCACCGACATTCATCAATTTTTTTTTTTTTTTTTTTTTTTTTTTTTTAGAATTAGTGTACGCTATGTTTCATAACCTACTCTAATAATATTACAATCTAGCCAAATTCCGGCTAATAAGTAATTTTTCATTGACCTAAATTTCTAAAGTAAACTACAACTAAGAATGTGTCCACTAACACTTTTCTTACTGTCTCTATTTATGATGACGACACTTTGTTATTGTGTTCGTAATACCACTCACATTGCACTTTTACTATGAGTAAATATGAATAATTACTTAATACTACACTAGTTCAAACGGTTTCGTTCTTTTAAGTCTTCTCACTATGTCCGTGTTGTCGAGGAGCTGGATGGCCTCGACGTTCACATGATGGTGAAGCCTTTTCTCGTGGGCTTCTGCACATTTTTTGATCACTGTTTCGACGAACTCAATATTTAGGTCCCGGTGAAGGTCGTCGTTTCTTACGTACCAGGGCGCATTTACAATTTCTCTAAGCACTTTGTTCTGGAACCCTTGTATGCTAAGGATATTTGTCTTTTTGGTACAGCCCCACAGCTGTATACCATAAGTCCATACTGGCATTAGGACCTGTTTATATAAAAGTATTTTATTTGGAACTGATAAGGTGGAACGCCTTCCAAGGAGCCAGTTCATTTTTTTGAACCTTAGATTCAGTTCATCTCTTTTCTTTTTGACGTGAGCTTTCCAGCGTAGCTTCGCGTCAAGCGTCATACCTAGGTATTTGGCTGTGTTTTCGTATGGTATAATCTTATCATTTATATAAACTGGGCAGTACTGATCCTTCTTATTTGAGAAATTTATATGAACTGATTTTGATTCATTTAATCTTATTCGCCATTTCTTTGTCCAGTCTTGGATTTTGTTAATAGCCAATTGAACCTTTTCTGCTGCTTCTGCGTGCGTACTTCCTATAGCCATTATAGCAGTGTCATCAGCGAAGGTTGCAATTGTGTTATTTTCTAGCTTAGGAATATCACAGGTGTACAGTAGATACAGAACTGGACCCAATACGCTTCCTTGTGGCACTCCAGCTTTAATTTCTTTTAGTTCTGAGTAGGCGTCTTCTTGTCTTATTCTAAAGAACCGGTTCGTTATGTATGATTGCAATATATCTGCGTATTGTTTGGGTAGCATTTTTCTCAGTTTAACCATAAGTCCTTCGTGCCACACCTTATCAAAAGCCTGTGCTACATCTAGGAATATAGTAGAACAGACTTTTTTGCTTTCAAGGGTATTCTCTATTACATTTGTAATTCGGTGAACTTGGTCTATAGTTGAGTGCTTTTCCCGGAAGCCAAACTGATGTTCTGGTATAAGATCTCTGGCTTCTATTATTGGTTTAAGTCGCTTAAGGATAAGTTTTTCAAATAGTTTAGACATAATGGGTAGCAAGGAAATCGGTCTATATGATGTTGCGTCATGTGGTGGTTTTCCTGGCTTAGCTATCATGATTACTTCGGCAACTTTCCAAAGATCTGGTACATACTGCAGTCTCAGTGCGGCATTGATAAGGTTTGTTAGTTTAACTAAAGCCTTTTTCGGAAGGTTATGGAGTATTTCTCCAGAGATAAGATCGAATCCAGGAGATTTATTTGGGTTTATGTTTAGCTTGATTTCACGTTGTACTTCTCTTGGTGAAACGTGCTGGATGTTATGTTGATCGTCAAGTTCGTCATGTGTTATACTAGATTCGAGATTTGTTGGACCGTCATTAGGTTTAAATATATTTTCTAAATGTTCAGCAAACCGTTTGGCTTTTTGTTCGTTGCTCACGGCCCATTTCCCACATCCGTCTTCTATAGGAGGGATTTGGGCACTGGGCCGTTTTATGTTCTTGGTTGCTTTCCAAAGTGAATAATCTGTACTACGATCACTGGTTAATTTCTGAAGAAATATATTAGTTACGTTATCATTGTGTGTTTGGATTTGTCTTCTCAGTTTTTTCGTAAGATTGTTTAATTTTGTTTTATCATGTGGAGACCTTGACTGGTGCCATTGGTTTCTCTGTCTTCTCTTTTCACATATGAGCTCCTTGATCTCTCTAGGATAGCTATTTTTAGTGCTTCTTTTTTTAGGTTGTGGTGTATTTTTCCAGGAGGTCTGCTGTATATTTGTGATAAATTTTTCTAAATCTATGTTCAGCTGCTCTGATGTTTTTAGTGGAACTTTTAAATCTATGCTTTGATCTAATTCTATTTTAAAAGTCTCCCAATCCGTGTACTTATTACTTAGGGTCAGAGTATTTTCTTTGAATAATATATTTTCACTTATTTCTAGATAGATAGCAGAATGATCAGAGTTCATATCGTAGCTCTGTTCAGTTCTTATGTAGCTTGTCGACAGGCTTTTGTGTATAAAAAAGTCTATTAGGTCGGGAATTTTTAGTGGATCAGTTGGCCAGTAGGTGGGAGATCTTGTTGTTGCCACGTCACATTTCTGTTCTCTTATAGCGCTCATAAGTTCTCTTCCTTTTGTATTAGTCAGTCGGGAGCCCCAATGCGTATGTTTTGCATTGAAGTCGCCTCCTAATATAAATCTTTCGCCGAGTTGTTGTAGAAGACTCAGGTACTGGTCTTTCTTGATGGAGTGTCGCGGTGGACAATAGATAGCTGCTATAGTTAGAGGATACAGCTTGGTTTTGATACAGATTGCAACAGATTGAATTTCTGGCTCTTCGTGTTTATATTGCTCGTGATGTTTTATACTTTCTTTGATAATTATAGCACTGCCACCTCTTCCTTTATTTGCCGGGTGTAGTGCATGATAGATGTTATATCCTTTGAAACGGGTGTATGACTGTTTTGTAAAATGAGTCTCTGATATTAGACATACATCTACGTTTTCTATGTCTAGGACTACTTGAAGTTCGTTCTGATGTTTTTGTAGCCCATTACAATTCCAGGCCATTATTTTTAGTGTGTTAATCATTTCTGAGCCTTAAAAGAAGCAGTTTTGGTGCTACTTTCTATTTTCTTTAGTCTCTCATCAAACGATGCCATGAACTTAAGAATTTCGTTCAACTTACAGTCATTTGAATCAGTGTGCTCTTCGCGCTGAGTGGCTGCAGTGTTCTTAGCGGCGGCTTGAGCGTAAGATACATTTTTGCTAGAGCTTTTTGAACTGGAGTTGCCCGGTTTGGGCTGGTTGATGGCAGGTGCTATTTTGCTGGTAACTTGCTGTTGCTGGCTCACCATTGGTTTTTTGAGTGTCTTATTTTTGATCTTTTGCATTTCTTTAGCAATGATACATCCTCTGTAATTAGCCGGATGTGCTTCACCGCAGTGTACGCATTTCGGCTTCTCATCAGCTGGCTTACTGCAGTCTTTGGTCAGATGTTTTCCAGTGCATTTAACACACCTAGGTTCTTTGCCACAATATTTATGCGTGTGACCATACACCTGGCATCTTTTACACTGGGGTATCAGCTTTGGAGATCTAAGCGGTTGTATATCAACCGTACATCCCAGTATGATCCTAATCTCGTAGATTTTGCTTATCTCTTCTTTGTTATTGAAGGTAAGCATGAACATATTAAGCGGCTCTTTTGTTTTCCAGCTTAACTTGTTCACTGCATCTTCGATCTGGTACCCTTTTGATTGAAGGTCACTAATTATTCTATCAGGCTTGCAGGTGAAAGGCAGCTTTTTCACCATCACTCTGATCGGCCTATCTTGCTTGTTTTCGTAGGAATGCCAGAAACAGTGTTCGTCAGTCAATGACTTGGTTATGGCTCTGTAAGCTTCATCATTGTAAGCGTTTATTTTGACACTGTCACCGCTTAGCATTTTTATTTTGAATGTTTCTGCGCTCGTGTTCCTAGACAAGAAGTCATAGAATGATTGGTAGTCTTTTACGCCATCAACTATAACAGGAGGTGGCTGTGGGACTTTTTTCGTTTTTTCAAATGCAACGTTTGGATTTTGTGGTGGTGAGAGTGAGGGCGAGGTGTTCAACTTTCTTTTTTTCCTCGTTTTTGTTCTAATCCACTCTGTTTCTTTAGCGAGTTCTTCCTCATCAGTTTGGTATTCCACTTGTTGAGAGGAACCTTTTATGTTTGAGGTAGATGGTGGCGCAGATTCAACCTCCATTACACATTGCAGCTGTTGCTTAAGAATTTCTATCTGACTTTTTAGGTCGTTGACAAGGCTTTCGAGCTTAATACGCTCTCGCCTTTCTTCATTGAAGCGGGCACGTTCTTCTTCATAAGTTTTATATAATAGGTGCTCAGTTTCTGTCTGCAGAGAAACCCTGCTTTTTGTCGGAGTATCCATTGTTGAGGCTGGTACGTCGCCTTAACAATATGTTTAGCCGTCGCTAAGCATGCCTTACGCAACGAAGAACTAGGTCATCGTCGAGGTCAGGCCGAGCCGCGGCTATGTTATGATGCGTTAGCACTTTGCACTGTTGGTACGCGCGGTCGCGAGCGACACAACTGGTCTCAGCGAAAATTGAACGATTCATCAATTTGACAATATTTCAAATCAATTGAAAGGTTATTCGCACTAATAGCTAAATAAATCAATTTAAATCCGATTAACATGCATGATTTCGGCATTCGATTTCTAATAATTTTGTGCAAATACGATAAATTACGACCTAAGAGATCAGGAGACTCCCGAGATGCAAATATCACGAATAGCCTCGTGGTATTCACGGCTTTGGAGGCCACGCTAAGTGCATGATTCGTAGATCTATCTGCCACTAAGCCATGAGAGAACCCAAGAGAGCCTTTAAGGTTAATGATCAGATTTGGTTATGGCAGAGTGGTCTGTCACACAATCCTGACACACATCATGACATTGCTGTAGGACTACCATGAGCTATTTCTGGCTTTGTCTCTGGTTCTGGTTTTGAGTCTGTGTGAGTGTTGACTAAATAAATCCTGTGTCAAAACGTAGGCACTCAGTATAATGCACTGGTGAGCACACACACAGACTGAAAACCGAAACCAGAGACAGAGCCAGGCAGAGCTCATGGTAGGCCTACTGGTCTGGGATTGATTGGCTTTGGCCTCCGAAGTACAGAAGCGTTAAATTCCACTATCATCCATCGAATACTCCTAAAAAACGTTGCATACTTAGTATTGGAAATGATCTAACTACGCCATAAGTGCTCAATACTGCGCTATTTGCCGTAAAGCTCCTCAGTAAATCGTCGATGTAGGTAAGCTCTTAAACGTGGGAAGCTGATTTGTGGGATAATATCACGCGATCATATATCTTGAACATATTCATAAATCTTTGATGTATATTGATTTCACACGCGTAGCCCTGTACCGGCAAAGGCTCCTGGTTTAAGTGTCACATGATTCAATCACTTTGAAAGCCTTTGAGGCTTACGATAAGGCACAAAAGGTTTTAGCCAAATGTGTGTAGGCATCATGGTATTATTTTTAGAGACACCATGCTTTTCCTTGGTGATTTCGATGTATATACTCCTATCACCCCGTTTATGCCATAGAGGTAACTAAAGCTTCGAATTCATGGTAAACATTTGTTTCGCAACAATTTAGCAACATGGTTGATGAACGGTATGAATGCTGCTGGAAACTTTTTTTTCACGCAGTGTTGCCAGCAACATGTTAAGCGCAACACGTTGATTCAACATTGTTGCGACACAAATGTAAGGGAATGCGCCGGGGAATGGACAGCAGCATTTCCTGAATGCAAAATACCAACACTACGGTCACCAATTCACCTGCTTGCGATTATTTAAAGATAAGTGAAGAATGATAAACGATAAAAAATTTAAAGTTTTTAAAAAACTCAGTGTAAAAGTAGTGTGTAAGTAGTTTGATAGATATTTTTGTTATACTTGTTGTAATTGGCAGCAATATAAAACTCACCCGTGCATTTACGCTGACAGCACCAGTTTTTAACGTTATCAAATTTCGAGTGGGAACATAAACGAGTGCGTTTCATCTGTCAAATCAAGCCTTGCGCACATTTCTTCTTCTTAATGAGGTGGCATCTATCCATTCGGACAAATTAGCCTATGTTAAAATTATTTTTATTTGGCGCACATTTAGATCGCCTGTGATCGTGATATGTGTATCGCTGTCAAAGTTTGCGGCAGTGTGTGTGGATTTATGCAACACCCTATGCTGAAGCTGATTGCCTAGGTGCAAGGCTTAAGAAATTTGCCATGTCTAAGTCTCAATAAGTTGAGTTGGCATCACGCTGGAGCTTTATAATTTTATGTGATACAAAGAGCAAACTGTAGGAACCACACTGTTTGATTTTGTGTGTCTGTTTTTTCAGGAACCGTTACGTGAACTGGACGCCGTTTTCTCGCGGTCCTACCGCCTATACATTTAATTTTGATGTTTCATGCCATAGTTGGCCCATGAATCTTCTGTTTCCTTTTCCTTGACAAGTTGTGTTGTGCTTGCGTGTTTTTTGGCCCTAATAAAAAGTTGTCTTATCTCGTCTTACCTTTATTTTATATGATGGAACTACCAAATTTTGATCTAGTTCAACCTGTTGCTTAGATTCAACGATGCAATTGTGAATATTTTTGAAGAAAGCATGTATAAAGATGAAAATAATTGTTTTTCTTTTTCGCTCCCATTATTATGCCTTGAACAGAATGTTTCTGTTTCCGAGAGTAGTCTACGAGTGTGAGACTGGTGGCTGGTTCCATGGTACAAAAACCGGTGCTTAAAGTACTTGGCACTTCTCCGAGGTGGCCGATCTTTACGAGCGCGTTATAGTCTGCTACTCCAGACAGTCACACCACCTCTCAGACAGACATAACATCGCTACCTACCTAGATATAATACGTTGAAACATTTTAAAACTTTCATGTTGCATTTTTTTCAAAGTCAAATGTATTTTAGGCTTGTATCTAGGCGCCAGTTCAACGTAATCAAATTAAGAAGAGCTTTGATTCGTTCCGGTTTTTGTGTGATTATTATTATATATTTATTAGGCAATGCTAACAGCATAAATAGTAAAATGTATTTTAAATCACCTATCCTTATTTAAGCGTTGACCGGAAAACCTGGACGCCTACCACAAGCAATGGTGGGAGGAGGCTCAGAATAGAGGGAACTGGAAGTCTTTGGGGGAGGCCTTTGCCCCGCAGTGGGACGATGTAGGCTAAAAAAGAAAACCTTAAATTAATATATAAAATGTGTGCCAATTATAGGCATGCACACGTTTCTGTAAACACACCCAAAATCTGGGTGTATGTACAGAAATGAATTGGTAGTTTACACTATACACCCGTTTTTTTTCTTTCAGAACAATTTAGAATTATTATAGCATGAAGAACAACACAGGTGACATTTCTTTTAATAGCTAAGTATTTTGCTGCCATCATACCTGATGGAAAGTGAGGATGCAGCCTAAGATGGAACATGCTTAATCCACCTCATAGTTCACTCTTTTCTAAAAAATTATTAAATTAAAACTTTCCGGAAATACTGACTCCCGCCGTAGAGAGTTCCACTCCTTGACAGACACTTCTTCTTCTTTTTCCTGTCCTAATCCCCCTTTATTTGGGGTTGGCAAAAAACATGTCTTCCTCCTCCGTTAACCTCTGTCAGTCGTCATCTCTGCATTATCTTTTCTCATCATGTCATCTTTCACACCGTTAATTTTTTCAACATTTTGCAACTTTGTGACTAGCCTCTCAGCTCAGTTGGTAGTAACTCTGCTTTCTGCGCCAATGGTCGTGGGTTCGATCCCCACCGAGAACAAATATTTGTGTGGTGAACACAAGTGCTTGTTCTCGGTCTTGGTAGTGTGTATTCTAAGTATGTCCCATCGTACAAGCTCTGCTTACTTTAGGGCTAGATAGTGCTATGCAACTGTGTAGTCTAGAATATTTTTATCTACGCAACCTATAATGTAAATGGATACTGGTAATGATATTAGGTATAGTGTGGTAATATTTTAATTTAAAAGGAAAAATCTCACATTTCACACGGAATACCTAAATATAACTCGATGACTTATATCCACCGCCTCTTCAGTCTAGACTTTCATGATTTTATATTACGATATCATAAATATCTTATTCACTAATGTGTGCGGAAAACCACCCAAACCAAATGTATGTGAAATACGACAGACATTCAACCGATTTATTATCTTTCCGCTGCATTTTAAATCATTCCTCAACTTTGCTCATAGTATGGGTTAGTTAGTTATTAGCTTGTAAGATATTTTTTAGTTTATTAGTTGTTTTTTAATATCCAAAGACTTAGATAACGCATTTGGTTAAATATATATTGTAATAATAATAAATTGAAATTGAAATGATAAAATAAAAAATAAAAAAATTGAAATTGACTCACTATATTCAAACAAATTAAACCGTTATGAAGCCGTTACTATAGCTTCGAATGCTTACAAGCTCTGGGCTACTGGCACTTTTATCAGATATAACAAATTTAAAGGAAAAACAAGATGGTGAATAATAGATAGATAGATAACACTTTATTGTACACCACAAGAATAGGACATTACACATTTAACGAAAATACTTAAACTAAAGCGAAGTACAATGGGCGGTCTTATCGCTATGAGCGATCTCTTCCAGACAACCCTTGGATGGACAGGATTTTATTGAAATTCGAAAAGGCGGTGCCATAAGGGCTTCTACACTAATTTGACTACTTATTTAAACCAAAATTTGCATGTACTTAAGTAGGAACTATAAATAAATAAATACTGTAGACTACTACAGTTTATAAACGTGAGTACATAGATAGCAATAATAATATAAACGTACATAAATACTGACTACACTGATACTGACAAAATAAAAATATTCAGCAAATATTTTACATCAATAGCCATTTTTTTGAAGTGAAAACTTCTTTAGCGGCGTTGAGCACTTTTTCTGTAATGGGTATAAAATCTTAAACTCGCGTCAGCGCGTCAGGACACGTGACCTGATCGAAAAAGCGTAAGACGGATGGAGAGTAGACAGCTATCCCCTCTCTACGGCGCGGCGAAAATGTATGCCTGGGCCTACTGTTTCGTTTAGGCAGCGCAGGGCGCTTGCGCGAATGTTCGTGTATGTTACAGCGTGCCAAATAACAAACAAGCCCCCCTAACCATTCCAAAATATCAAACATGCTCAACGTTAATAATCAAGTTTTCACTTCTGCCGGAGTGAAAAATAAAGAAAAATACGGGTTGCACTCCGGGAGTGCAACCCGTATTTTTTTTACTACTATTTTGTGCTTTCTTGCTTTAGTATTTTACTGTTGGCAAAACTGGCTCCTGTTTTCTTCTCCACACATAAAATTCGCCTCTCAAAGATCATAGAAAGCTACTAAGGGTTCGCACCAGAGTAAGAGCAGCATCTGCCTGCTAAGCGTAATACTCAAATATTTCTTCATTCAATGGTGTCATAAAGATCACTTTGAAGCGTCTTAAAGCTTGGTAGCTTTTTGTTATGATACCATTATGAGTCTGATTACCAGTTCCACATAACTAAGCCTTAAAGAACAGGCAATATACTACGGCTTGGTTCCTACCACTTATTACACAAACCCTCCATATTATGAAGAAAAGCTACGACTGATGGCTAACCCTAGGAGGGTCGTAGCTTTTCTTGAAGCCTCTACGGGGCTGATTACACTCTAAGAACTACTTGATACTTTCTAATTGTTTTGTAATATGTGAGTGCAATTGTTTGTTGTCCTAAATAAAAACTATGAAACTATAAGAACCGGTACGTTGGTTTGTCCAGTCTGCAGTCTGCAATTTAAAATACGAGGGCCAGTTCAGTTTCGGCAGACCAGAAATAGCGTTGTGGTCGACGGCGCCGCAGTCGCCACCCAGTACCTACTCAGCATTTGGCAGTCGACACACCAATACGTTACAATTTGATGACCTCTGTCTGACTGCATAAGACTCACTATTTTTGTGGCGAGACGTGCATTTTGTTTTTATCACCGAGGTTTGGGTGGTCTGTTCTTGATATAACCTGCGCCAATAATCTATACTTCTACGCTAATATTATAAAAAGAGGAAAGATTTGTATAAATTTAAATGTTAGGTAATTACTAAATCATAATCTAAATCTAATCTAATCTAAATACACATATGACATAGGACTCTGACTGGCCTATCAGGTTAGTTGATAGGTCTGCCTTCTGCGCCGTAGGCCGTGGGTTCGATCCCCACCGAGAATAAAATATTTATGTGGTGAACACGGATGTTTCTTCTTTAACTGGGTGTTATATTGTATTCTAAGTTATTTACAAAAATACTATATCAGCTATCTGGTTCCCATCGTACAAGCTCTGCTTAGTTTGGGGCTTGATACTGTTGTGTGGATTGTCCACAATATTTATTTATTGTATGGTTAAGTACCTTTGTACCGTAATATTTTGAAAACCGTAATATATTCGGTACATGTTCCCCTAAATCCTATAAGCTTGAATAATCATTTGACGATAAATTAATTAAATACATAAACGGCTACCTACAACATTTATTTATAACCCAGACAGATAATTTCCGAAATAAAAACACTCATAAATCGCACGCGCGCGAGAATAAAGGAGGATTTAGCGACTAATTGAAATAAACTGCGGTCAAATATGCAGTTATTTAAAAACGTGTGGTAATACTGAATCATGCATATTTAAGAGCTGTATTTTTTGGAATTAATCCCAAAAAACCTTCACTGGATCGTTAGTACGTTTTTCACATGAGTATTAATGATTTCCTCTAAGATTTTATATTGTGGGCAAGAGATAGATAGATTGATAGATAGATAACTCGTTATTGATCACAATGACACACAAGGTAATTATGATACAGTTTTAGCTTTAAATAATTCGGTTTAGTACAAGACAATAAAGATTTATTTCGATATTATACTCGCATTAGCAATATATGTATTATAGCAATAGGCATTTATAGCAATAATTGCTGAGCATGCCTATTCCATCCAAAATCCTGTTCCAGGCTTGCGTCCCGTAAGTAGGGGCATGAGTAAACATCCGTTGCCCCTGAAGTTTCATTAATCATCTACAATAGATGCAAATGCATGTTTGCTTATTGTACTGAGAACAGTTAATGGAGTGAATTTTGAGTGTGTTTTTTTATAATATATGGATAGCTACGCGTTTGACTGCCATCATACATGATGGAATGTGGGGATGGAGCATACTTAGCAATAATCCATCAGTTACTCTAGTCTTAAAAAATCCTAAATTAAAACGTTATGGTAATACTAACGCCGCGCGCCGCCGGGAGAGAGAGAGTGACTTTGTATTACTACACTTTTTGTAACATGTCAAGATTTCGCAGTAAAGTATGAATAAAAATAATATTTTGACTTTATTAGCTGCAGATCCAGACATGATACATTGGCCATGTAATTAGGTGTTATGGCTGTATACTTATACAGCCATAACAGGGTGTTATAAATTGGATTTCATAACCTCAACAACAACCAAATGATAGATTTTCCTAAACTTTTGACGTGACAACGTCTTATAATTTGATGGAGCCGGCTGCAAGCACGAAAAACATGACTCATGTGGTGTTACCTCGCTCTGAGGTTGTCTCTCGTTCCATTTAAGGCTTGAAGTGCGTTCGACATCTGTCTCTCTCCTTGACTTGAGTAAGCGAGACGTCCGCGTGGACAGCTGTATGACGTTGTCACGTTCAACTATCGTCAGTAAACCGACTTTACAGACAACCGATTTTTATTTATTGTACAGCCAGTACGAAAACATTTAAGTTTTAACGTTGTTTTCTTAGGTCTTATTAGTAATTTTTTTGTCTTATTTAAACCCAGTCTCATGGCCATGGTCAATCATAGCGACCACGAACCGGCAGACGAAAAGTAGAGCGCCGACCCAGCAACCCAGCACCCGATGAACCGACGACTCTGTTAGGGTGACAAATCAACATCGAGCTATGCTGCGCTGTACTGCGCTGTGTTTCTTATGCTACGTTTTTTTAACAATCAACATCAAGCTGTGCTGCGCTTTGCTTAGCTCAGTATGAAAGTAATCAGCAGCTCGTGTAGTCGTTTATCTCGTCAAAAATTACTTCAGAGCTCCTTAAAAACATAGCATAGTTTGGCACAGCGCGGCTCAGCACGGAGATTAGTGCGCCTCGCTCGAGACTGCTGCGTTTTTAAACAGAGCGTAGCCTCACACAGCGCAGCAATGGTTTGTTTGTATCCTCATTCAAATATTAGACGAGCGAGTTGACCAAACATAGCACAGCGCAGTACAGCGCAGCATAGCTCGATGTTGATTTGTCACCCTTAGGTAAAACCGCGGGTAGTGGGTGGATGGAAAAGGCTCGGAATCGTTCTACCTGGAAATGTGTGTGTGCCACTATAACGCTGGTCTTCCGTGACACCAGTAGAGTGCAGTTGCTGCGGTGTGTCACCGCAGCAACTGAGACTCACCGTTGTTCTAGAAGTGTTGTTTTGTTATTGTTGTAGTTGTTCATACTACCTCCACATTCATAAGTCTTACAACATACAGTATTTATATTACAAAATCCTACGAGCATGGCGAATAAACCACTCTTAATAAGTAATTACAAAATATCTAATTCCAACTGTCCGTAATAAAACAGTTTGTATTAAAATGATTTAGCAATGGTACAGGCCTCGCTTTGTTTATAATAATGTTTAATTTAATTGAAATTCCATAAATGGAATTCAATGGATGCGTAAATTCGAGATGTTTTATCGTGTATGTTACAAATATTTATACAATTTACTGATTACAGCACAACTCGTGTGCAATACTGTAACAGACTAAATTAAACAAATAGCATCCAACAAAATTATACACATTAGATTTTTGACGTGACAACGTCTTATAATTCGATGGAGCCGGCTGCACGCACGAAAAAACATGACTCATGCGGCGTTACCTCGCTCTGAGGCGTTCCTTTTAAGGCTTGAAGTCCAAGCGAGAGCGAGGAACGAGCGACAAAGAGGCACAATCAGCCTTCGCGTTCGGCAGCGTTCGACATCTGTCTCTCTCCTACTTGAGTGAGCGATGCGTCATATCGTCAGTAAACCGACTTTACAGGCAACCGATTTTTTTTTAGAACGGTGGTGAATTTGTTTTCTTATAAATCGAGAGCATGACTCCTTTCACGACTTTTCCCTAACTCTCGTGGTTTTGGACTTGGCCATCACCGACCTTCTCAAAAGCCAGCCTGTATTTGTAAATATTCAGAATGACAAATAGACAACCTATGTATTCTATCTGTCAGTCTGTCACTTGAGTCAGTTGTTGCCTTAGATGGATGTGACAGCATAATCCTGGATTTACATAAATTGTTCAAATATTAGTACAAATCTAGATATTTTATTGCCTATTCATATTTATATAGGATAGGCCTTATAACCAATGGCTACATGGTATAAAACAGTAAATAAAATCATATCATACATATTATAAAGAATACCGTGTGTATTGTGCTGGTGGTCTAGTGGTAGCGGCCCCGTCTTCCGATCCTAAGTTAGTGGGTTCAAATCCAGTCGTGTACTAATGAGTTTTTTTTGTCGAAAAATTTTTGTGCATTATGCCAGGGGTCTAATTCTCGGGCCGATCTCGATCATTTTGCAATTTTATTTTATTGCTTCTTTTCACAACCCCGTACTTTTTCTACGTTTTCCGTATATCGTAGCTGTCGAGGCTTCTATAATGAGGTCGTCGATGAAATCAAAGATCATCCATTCTCTCTTTGAAAACAAGCAATAAAATAAAACTGCAAAATGATCGAGATCGGCCCGAGAATTACGCCCCAGTACTCTCAAAAGGTGAAGGAAAATGTCGTGTGGAAACCAACGTACGTTTGGGAAATGTCGTAGAACCTAAAAAAGTTCGAAGAACAGTCCAGTGCGTCACGCAAAAAGGGCCCGCTAGAGGCCTACTTGCGGAAACCAGTCCGCCCAACAATAAGCGCAGATTGCAGAAGAATTTGCCAATATGCATTGTGGATCACAGACATTTACTTACTGTTCACTTTATTACTTTTCTTGGCATATTAGTTAGAATAAAATTGGGGTAGTAGTTAATTTATAACCTTGTATTTTGGCGTGACTAAAAATATCATGATAATAAATTCACATGCTCATATTACGGTCCTATAGGAGTAATTTAGCTTAGCAGACCCATAAGTCTTTTGCCATCTCTATTTGTTGACATTCAAGTGACAGGCATTATAAATGAGGGGGCAACGCACTCATTCATAATGTCAAATATATATTTATAAATAAAAATATCATAATAATAAATTATTAATATCTTCCAAACATAAATATGCTAATATTTAAACTGACATAAAATAGATATGTACCTATATCAAAGGTAGTAAAAAATGGTAAAATTTGTGAAAAAACGTGTGTACGAAAAGTTAATATTCTTATTGTGTCACTGGTCCTTTCAAACCAGTAAATAAATAAATAAATAAATATTATAGACAATCCACACAACACTATCTAGCCCCAAACTAAGCAGAGCTTGTACTATGGGAACCATATAGCTGATATAATACTTATATACATTTTTGTAAATACATACTTAGAATACAATATAACACCCAGACAGAGAACAAACATCGGAGTTCACCACACAAATATTTGTTCTCGGTGGGGATCGAAACCAGTGTGGTGAAAGGATTTCAAGTACTCTTCAGAAGCTCCTTTTAAAGCTAAGCTAATAATAAATAATGATTCAAGTCAACACAGAAGCTAAACAGGGTAACACTAACGTGTAAGTCCGTGGAAGTCAATTTCTTCTTTTTGATATAGAATCCTAAAATAGATGAGACATCTAGAAAAATAATATAAAATGAAAGTGAATGAAGTTATACATGCCTATAATCTTCAAGTATTCAGATTTATCTTTTGGTCTTATCATCTCTGGAAGTGTAACCTCGGATATGCGTGTAGAAAAACATGTTTTTTTTGCGTCGGCGATATTTTCTATTTCAATCATACTTTAATTCTTAGATTATGCTCTCTAGTATAATTATACATACATACACTAAGTTGTTTATGTAGCGTGAAATAATGTAAATTTGCGCTCTTTATAGAAAGCTCCCCTCGTGCAAAATGATACTTATACCCCTTATATCAAAGCCCACATTTTGGCAGCCGTTGTATTATAAAAAATATCAGAAATCTATCTGCGACCTTTTGCTTGGTTTGACCGAGAAAATCTTTCGATGAAGGTGAAGACTGATGACACCACTCGTGACAGCCAAAGATAATGGTGACAGCCTAGCAGCTATGTGGCGGAAAACACTTTAAATAATGATTATTGGCCAAGATTGACGTCATTTCCATCACTGTCAGATTTCCTCGGTCAAAAAGCCCCTGATTTATCTGGTTGCTCTGGATTGATTCTAGATGCAAGTGAAATGTCCACAAATATTTAATTATTCTGTATGTAGTAAACATATTTTTTATTCATTTTATAGTGGAAATCACGAAGGTTTTTATAATGTCCCAAAAGTTAAGAGCCGAGCGGGATTTGAAACCGCGACCTTCCCCTTGATACGGGGCTGCGCTGACCACTGCGCTATCGGATCCTAATCACACTCAACGAATAACTCTTAAGGACTGTTCGGCCCGAACCCGAATGAAATGGCTTCAAATCCCGCTCGGCTCTTAACTTTTGGGACATTATAAAAATCTTTGTGTAAAAATGTTAGTGTCTCATCTATCGCCTCATCTCCGGCTAAATACCAAACAGACTTACCGGATCCGAGCATATTTCAATCAACATTCGTATTTACTCTATTTTAAGGCATCTATTTTCGACCGCCAGCTATCTACTGATTCTTCTATTTAGGCGTTTGTTTTCATATTGGGAAACCGCTGATCGGTTACAGATGAATGGTTTATTTAAAAGGTGGGCTTATATGGAAATGTTTGGACTAGCCTGTATTCTTTGATTTCGTGTGTTTTACCTTTCATGATTTCTCAAAATTCTATTAATGATTTTTTAAATACCATATGACTTTCAAATTTGAACCTGACTTGCTTTGTTTATTTTAATTTTATTTTATATCTTAAATATGGACCACGAATTATAATTATACTTTTTAAATTGTTAATTGGAATTTAGTATAAGTAAATGTTTTAATTGTAAAAATAAAATCCCTTAAAATTTGCATGCCAATACTTTGGTGAAATATGTGAAACTGATAAAAGAAGTTTTATTTGAAAGATTTGGGTAAAAATTTGAAAATCCTTACTTTAATGCTAGTACTGGAACTGGCTTAGACTTAGGTATCTAGTTATATGACCATATTGTTTTTACGGAGAGGTTTATGAAAAACTACTTTAGTTTTTTTTTGAACCAATGAAAAACAATAAATCTAATCAAAATCAAAATATTTATTTTATGCCAAATAATGGCCCGAACACACCTAGTTCGCTGGCGGTAGCGATCAGTGAAACGCTGTCAAATATCGCTGTCAGATTTGAGATTAGACAGCGAATATTTGACAGCGTTTCACTGTTCGCTACCGCCAGCGAACTAGGTGTGTTCGAGCCTTAAGTATTACATAAGGATCTTTTACATGTAACAATTGACATAAAAATTGGTCGTCACAATAAATTGATATTATACAATCCACACAACACTATCTAGCCCCAAACTAAGCAGAGCTTGTACTAAGGGAACCAGATAGCTGATATATTTTTTGTAAATACATACTTAGAATACAATATTACACCCAGACAGAGAACAAAATTCTGTGCTCACCACACAAATATTTGTTCTCGGTGGGGATCGAACCCACGACTTACGGCTCAGAAGGCAGAGCTACTACCAAACGAGCTGATAGGCCAGTCCAGTAGAAGTGTTCCTATGAATAACTGTTGCAATAAGACTCGATTGACCTTAAACTCTGTTGGAGGTCGAAAATGCGTCGAAATTACCATACTAAACTGCAGTTTACGAGGCATTAAGACTATAGGTTAAAACTACGATTTAGTGCACCACTACGCAAACCAGATGGGTTTGTTTGGCCTAATGTTATTTATCTATGGCCCAATGTTTTTGGTCACAATAACTTGTAATATAATGTATAAATAAATAAATATTACGGACAATCCACACAACACTATCTAGGCCCAAATTAAGCAGAGCTTGTACTATGGGAACTAGATTGCTGGTATAATAATTGCATTTTAATATAATATTTCAATACAATACTTACATTCAAAGTGATTCTTTATTTATTTTATTTTTTAATTTAAAAACTCTTCTTCTTTTTGACCTGATAACGTCTTATAATTCGATGGAGCCGGCTGCACGCACGAAAAAACATGACTCATGCGGCGTGACCTCGCTCTGAGGCGTTCCATTTAAGGCTTGAAGTGCAAGCGAGAGCGCGGAACGATCGACAAAGAGGCACAATCGGCCTCCGCGTTCGGCAGCGTTCGCAATCTGTGTATTTTCTTATGACGTTGTCACGTTCAACTATCGTCAGTAAAACGACTTATTTGCCGTTTTTTTTTTCTACAATTTTCGTTTAATGGATGGAATGATGATTGAAAGCTTGAAAGCAGCAGGTACTCGTAAAGCGGATTAGAATTTATTTTGAGGCCTTAAAAGCCTTAGAAAGACTAGCCCCCGAATACTGAAACGCAACTCAGATTTAAGCACGTCTCAAGCGACGAATATTTGACAGTTTGCAATGAAAATCTGTCAAATATTCGTCGCTTGAGACGTGCTTAAATCTGAGTTGCGTTTCAGTATTCGGGGGTTTGACTACTAATTTCGAGTTTATCCTTAATGCAATAAAATAAGACCCTATAGGCCTCTAGTTATGAATGAAAGGCAGCAAAGCTAGCATAATATATACAAGACAAGTAGGCCTACTACAAGCTCTATCTGGCTCTGTCCCTGGCTCTAGTTTTGAGTCTGTGTGAGTGCTAACCAGTGTATTATACTGTGTGTGTGTTTCGACGTAGGATTTATTTAGTCAACACACACCGACTCAAAACCAGAATCAGAGACAGAGCCAGACAGAGCTTGTGGTAGGCCTACTGGCTCTGTCCTTGGCTCTGGTTTTGAGTCTGTGTGAGTGCTAACCAGTGTATTATACTGTGTGTGTGTTTCGACGTAGGATTTATTTAGTCAACACTCACACAGACTCAAAACCAGAGCCAGAGACAGCCAGAACGAGCTTGTGATCGGCCTAAAGTAATTGTTTAGTAGCTACCCTCATCATTGAATTGAATAGCATGTATTCGTAAAGACATCATTATTTGCGGATCTCTGTATAAATAGTGCTCAACTCGCATAATCTAAGTGCCCGAGTGCATAAGAATTGGAATTTTAGGCTAGGGCTGTCCGTAGATAAAAATTTAATTAAATTTATGGTTTCTTGAAAGAGCTTAGCCATAATTTGGCTTTTTTATCACGGTGTTTTGGATAAAAAACAGCGGAAAATCTATCCATTAGTCAATGTAAAAGCAAAAATAGCTTAAATTTAAAACGCATACTCTATGATTTTGTTAATATATACGCACTCTAAAATAAGAATTTCATAATGTAAAAAAAAATATGTACCTATATACGAACTTTTAGAAATTTGTATTCCGGTAGTCGCTTTGAAACTAAAATCGTAGTGAATCGAAGTTCTGCGTACGCTGTAGCTAAGACTTATCATCATCATCATCATCATCAGCCTGAAGAAGTCCACTGCTGGACATACCACACATTTCCAAAAAGAACGATTTTGAGCTTTTTCCATCCACCGACTTCCCACGATCTTAACAATGTCGTCGGTTCATCTGGTGGGTAGGCGCGCTACGTTTCGTGCTAAGACTAATAAGTAAAAAAATAAACTTTTAAAATCCACTACGACATAGAACACGTAAATCTATATTTATAAAAGAAAGTCGTGTTAGTTACACTATTTATAACTCAAGAACCGATTTGGCAGAAAATAAGTGGGGAGGTAGCTTAGAACCGGGAGAAGGACATAGGATACTTTTTATCCCGAAAAAGCAACGGGAACGGGGCGTTATGCGAACGGGCGAGCGCAGCCGCGGGCGGCCACTAGTAAGTAATACAAATAAAGTTTTGAAATCCAGTACAACATAGAACACGTAGATTTTTAGATTATGCAATAAAATAACAAATCCTGACTCTAAATATGTAGATTTGGCAACCCTACCGGCCACCCACAATAGCAATATCGAGCGTTAGCTAAATCCAAGCACTTTATAAGCAAAACGAGATGGGAATGCCTGAGTGAGTGCATATTGCAGCTATTTCGAATGACCACTCGGCTTAACATCCTTATTATAGTGTACACACCTAAGGGCCAGTTATGTTACTTACAAGCTATTTCACAATAAGCTCAAATTTCAAAACAGTTAAGAGGGCATCACACAGGCGACTCTCCATACAAACGTAGTCCCCTCTTTCCTCCCTGGATAATGCCTCTAGAGTAACTATTTTGTCTCATAAAATCCAGATCTGCTATATACGTGCTCGTATGTTTTCCTTTTTTTCAGAAACTTATTGATAAAGAAAATATGACTCTCATATGAAATATGAATTGGTGGTGATATTTTCTTTATCAATAAGTTAAGCTCCTCCAATATAAGTTAAGGCCTGCGCACATCTAGGCAATGGCAATGGCGATCAGCTGAAACACTGTCAAATATTGGGACAACGATATTTGACAGCGTTTCAACTGATCGCCATCGTCGTAGATGCGCTCAGGCTTTTAAGATAGGAACATGTGCGATTAATATTTCCACCAGTATCTAAAATCAGCTGGTTTTCTTTTGTTCTTTTTTAATTATTGACCAGAGCTTCAATTTTTTTAGTCCGTCAAAAACATTAAGCAGGCTAGTTTTTTTTATTGCTGATAGCTTAACATTTGACAGCCATCGCACTGATGTGATAGTGAAAACACACGGTTATAAGTATAACACGGTTGAAACGTCGGGAAATAATAAAGGTAATCGCGGTAAATACCCGTTTTTCCATATGATTTTGAGATAAATTTCCAAGCAATTTTATTCAAGTTTTTCGCCATCTGTCACGCGCATATTTTTTACCTTGCGCGTACTGTACTATAATAATGATTAGGTACAATAAAGTAACGAATAACTATTACGTACAGCTAATGCCACCAACATCTACATTTTCTCCAAAAAATATAGCAGGTCTCTTAAATTTTATAACTCCATTTAATTTGCCTTTAAAGCGACATATATTTTGTTAAAGCCTGACAAGCCGGCGCATAATTGTGCAATAACAATAACAATTAAATATATATCGTTGGATAAATTTGTACTGTAGAATAGACTTGAATACCTCTTTATTATGCTTAGACGTATATTCAAAGTAGAACAATTATTACTCAAAACTGATCTCCAGTCCACGGTCAAAGAGTACGCGTATCTCGATAAATATCTTTCTCGCATTGGTTCTATTTTTCTTAAATGCTATTAATTCTTAATCTATATTTTATTTGTAAACTGTTATGATCTAAGAATGTGATTTTAGAATTAAATCATCATCATCATCAGCCTGAAGAAGTCCACTGCTGGACATAGGCCTCTCCTACACATTGTCGGGAAGAACGATTCTGAGCCCTTTCCATCCACCGACTTCCCGCGATCTTAACAATGTCGTTGGTCCATTGGGTGGGGTTCTGTAGAAATAAATGGTTACTGACGTCATAGGTTGTCTGGAAGAGATTGCTCTTAGCAATACCACCCATAGTACTAATTATTTTTGAAATAGTTTCTGTATTTATTTCTTTGCGTACAATAAAGAGTTAATCTACGAGTATATATCTATCTATGAGTTTTGTTTCATGAATTTAAACATGTTAAATTTTTAACAATATTTTAAGCTTTTATTACATGCAGTATATTTTCCAATATATTTTGTAAATAGTTCCAGTGTATCCTCTCCTTTATAAGCCGCCTTATTTATAAGAAACCCGTAAACACGTGTGTTTACACCGAACTCCTGAAACACTTCCTGATTTGAGCTACCGTTACGTAAGTCAGCTTGTCCATATATAAATCTACTCAGTAAATATACACATTAATTTATAGCTCAATAAAAACGCAAGCTTCTATAATATCTAAGAAATTATTAAAAATAAATAAATATTGTGGACGATCCACACAACACTCTTTAGCCCCAAATTAAGCAGAACTTGTACTATGAGAAACCAGATAGCTGATATATATATTTTTTTTAAATACATTACTTAGAATACATTATGACACCCAGACAGAGCAAAAACGTGTTCACCACACAAATGTTTGTTCTCGGTGGGGATCGAACCCACGACCTACGGCACAGAAGGCAGAGCTACTACCAACTGAGCTGAGAGGCCAGTCAGTATAAAAGTGTAGGTTCTTAAACTATAAGATGACCTACTTTGAGAGCCCATTGAGAAAAAATACACGAACAATAAAAACACACAAACCTTTTAGGGACAAAAAAATCACAAGTGATAATTTCTTTACGATATTACCATTGCGTCAGACAAATAAAATCAATAACTGAAATTACTAGAGTAAACACTAATATTTCGGTGCATGACTTTGTTGAATTCACATTTATTAAGACATTTAAGGCAGTGAATTACACAATATGAAACAAACAACTTTCAACGTAACGAAAAAGGTAAAAGCTCAATCAAAAACAACCAAACATGATTCACTTCACTATCATTCCAAAAGGCAAGGCAATAAGGATGATGTTAACAAAGATTTTAGTGATACCAATGAGACAGTTCAAGATATCAACGCAAACGATTTTAGTCTTTATAGACAAGGTCATAAAAATCTTATTAGAGTGATTGAAGATAGAACCAAGGTGGCAATGGGCATTGGGCATGCTTCATAGGATTGGCTGGACAGTCGATTAATGACTGGTAGGAAGTTGTTTTTACAAGCACAATTAAGTAGATTAATATAGCATTAATAAAGAACAAGCATATGGTCTACCTGATGCTAAGTGGTGACCATCGCCTGCAACTCATAGATAACTACGACTGCCTGCCCTGCGTCCATCAAATTGAGGCATACAAGATGATCAGCCTCACGTGCCAGTAATTTCAGTGGCACCCACACCCTTCAAACAGAAACACAGGAATGCTGCTTAATGGAATATTGTAAGGATTATAATGAGACTAAAATTAATTACAAATCCCACACACAAAATGGACACAGAGGTCACCTTTGACTTGAGCACGTGAAAATAAATTACTTTTCCAAACAACGCAAAACCTAAGGCAATAATTTATCGGACGATAATCTCTGGCAGAGTCAAGTCCAAACGCGTATTTTCATGATTGAAATCAACCTAAATCTCCGGTACTAATCCCGGATGCGGTATGCAAACACGCGCAATGTCAACAAAAATATATTCAACTGAATAAACGTGTATTCATTTCGAATAAATCAAAACAATGAAATTACTGTAGCTTGTAATTTATTTCGGCCTGAATAAGCTATATTTATAAGTCTTTCTATACTTAGATTTAATAATATAAGCAGAGATATAAGCATAAGTTCCTTTAAAAAATCGTGTAAAAACGGGTCTTTGCCATAGTTTTATTTGTATGTCAAAAGGCTACTGTTACAAAACAGCTGTCCTTTCGATAAGAGGTGTCGAAAACCACAACAATAGCACTCACCTGGTAACCTAGTAGATGGCGGTCAGTGTTGGGGAGACAATGCAATCAAACAATCTTTATTGGAGCTTTGATCCGATTATGGTGCAATCGGTTCTGTGTAAGAAAATTAGCAGTAAACGGTTAAAATATCATTTTGACGTGATAACGTCTTATAAATCGATGGAGCCGGCTGCACGCACGAAAAAACATGACTCATGCGTCGTTACGTCGTTTCGTCGTTCCATTTACCTGAGCCCGAGCCCGGGTCGGGTAATGGGTAAGGGTAAATGAGGGTAAGGGTAAATGAGGGTAAGGGTAAATGAGGGTAAGGGTAAGGGTGCGGTCGGGTTCCGTCCGAGTCCGAGTCCGAGTCCGAGTCCGCGAGTCCGCGAGTCTACGAGTCCGCGAGTCACAAATATTAATTAAAATTCTTTTGAAAAATGCAACCATTCCATCAGTATTTTCTTATGACGTTATCACGTTCAACTATCATCAGTAAACCGACTTTACAGACAACCGATTTTTTAAACCTACAATTAACTATATACCTTCTGGCGATGGCTATTATTAGTTTCAGCATTAGGGTCACTGCCACTATTTTTGACAGTGCGATATTTGACAGCGGTACACTGATCGCCATCGTAGACGATCTAAATGTGCGCAAAGCTTTAGTCATAGCACAGTTTTACCAACCTACTGACATTTATATACCTGCCGTAATCTCTTTATAGAAACCAATATATAATATTACTAATACACTTATAAATAAGGATTTAAATAATCCCAATTTTAAATTAGGCAAATTGTGGGCGACTGTAAACTAATGTATTTATTTGGCACTTCCTTCATACTCGTAGATGCTGTAAAACAAAGCCAGATGAATATGTGTCTTATTAGAAGGTGTTAAGAGTGACTGGTTGTGGCGGATACTGTAGCAAATTAAGTCTAGATAATCCTTCAAAATATTATGAGTAAAGTTGCTTAGGTTACGCATGCAGATGTAAGTTTCCTAAAAAAACAGCAAAGTGTTACTACTGTGACGCAAACATCATAGCAATGGACACGATTTTTAAGGAAAATGGTAGGGTTACATTCATCTAGTGACGATATCCTTTTTTATACAACAAAGTAGACAAACAAGCTAGCGGCACGCCCGATGGGAAGCGGTTAAATCCGTTGAAGCATTTATCCAACATCATCATTATTTATTTATATATGCAAGGAATATTTTTGATTGTGTCCGTACTAACATTCGTTTATTTCTCTGTGGTTCTAAGAAATTTGATATTAAAATTATTATCTAAAAAAAAATTTTATTGTTGACACTGAACGTGTTGTATAACAGATATTGTTTGGTTATTAACTAAAATAACACTGTACATTTAACTATTTTTAAAAACATAGTCAATTTAGTTGCCGAACCTGTTTAGTTTTAAATAGACTAAACTGGTTCTGTCAGCTCCAGTCCAGTGTGAATGAAAGCGTACTATATTTACTATTGGTTCAGTGTGAAAGAAAGGTATGAAAAAGCAGTAAACTGCGTAACGCTTGCTTACAGTTTGTGGTCAACAAGATGTTTGGTGTGAACGCAGCCTACGTCGTTTAAGTTTACGGCGATTATGGTGCGGCTGCCGTCTTTACAAAACCAAGACTTAAGGATTGGAAGTGTACGATGTTTGCACTGTACGACAAAACCTAATTTATGAACGTAAGCAATGAAAATTGGAACAAAATGGCTCTTTCGATTGCAAGACCGGCTTCGTAAAAGGTTGTGGTGTGGGTGTATGAACAGAACGTTATCTGGTCTCTTGATTATGTTATTACAGGTATCGAATGGGTGTTTTATAAGCTCGTTTATAATCCAGGTGGGCTGGTCAACAAATGGATGGCTCGCTTGAGGTTTTAATATCTGGCTTAGATTTCATCAAACAGTGCGTAAAATACAGAGTAGAGTACTTAGAGCAGGTACAAACGTATTTGATGTTCATGAGGCAAATAAACAAGATATGCAGGCTCTACGCGTTTATTTTTACGATCGTGAAAATGTAGACGAAAGAGTCAGATCCCCAGTGCTTCCTCTATAAATACTCCATAAAACTAGTAACTCATTACAAACTATCGAAACCGGAATCGATCGGTATTAAACTCAACTCGCAAATCACGTCTAGAATCGATTCACGTCCAAAATCGATTTTCCAAACGCCGATCGCCATCCCGTTGTTAAACACGCGACACAGAATGACGAATGGAAAAAGGAAAGGCACGGATTAAATCGATGTTTTAATATGCTATTTGTATGTTTGGTCTCGTTCCAAAACGAGCCAATACTTTGTGGGAGCACCATTTTGCTCCAACGAAGTCTGCTCGCGTATGTCAATCGATATCACAACACCTGCAAAATCTTACGAAAACGTACCTTATGTCGTTGTAATAAAAGGTGCAATAGTCAACCCAAACGGTAAAATAAAATTGGCAGTGACAGGAGGTGGCGCCAAAGCCCTGTAGGACGCCCAGCGTACATTCCTTGACACTTAGACGATTATTACACAAACAAATGGTGTTTATGACAGAGTGACAGACGCGTAGAAGTGCATAACGTGCGCTGTCGTAAAGACTGGCGAGCGTGAAGGCGATAAATTGTTTAACATCTTTCCTGGTGAGGAAGAGCTTAAAAAGTTAGCTGTGGCAACTGATGCAAAAGTAGTTTATGTCGATCACTGTGTTTTGTTTTTGGTTGCTTTTTTACGCTATTCTTTTTGACAGCTAAGTATACCTAACTACCTGATTCAATTTCTGTCATCCTCGGAAACAACACAGCTTTTTATTTGAATAGGAACACACTCGTGCCAAGTTATGGGAAAAAGATCAATGGCATTCAGATATTGCAATTGTGGTTATAGGTGCCTTATTTAATTGCAATAGAACCTCTAAAGCTTACTTAGAAGTAGAAGCAAACAAACTTGATCTTGATGAATTAGCAAATCAATCATTCTGACATCTATTCCTTTCAAAATATTGGATTATTTGAAGCTCAGCTGCCCAACCCTTTTCTTCAAGAAACTGCTGTCATATATTTCCAGAATGAGCTTAGCACTCTTAGGAATTTGTGCAGTGCAAATTTCTCAAATGTTAGGTTGGCACTTAGACTGATCACTCAAGCAAGTTCGTCAATCCTCAAGTGTGAGTGCCAGGAGAACATCAATCAGCGAGAGCTTGACGGCACACGCAAAGCCGGTGGTCCAATATTTGCAGGGCAATCGACGTTACTCGTCGCATACTTATCGATTCTTATAGATTATTATTATATTCGATAAATCGTACGTCTAGACGGTGCCTGCCGACTCCGCTTTCAATCGTTTGCGCGTGTGTTGAATGCTTTACGTCTCGAAATGCAGTTTTTATTTTTGAATTGAATGCATAACAATAAAAAGGTAGTGTTGGTATGCAGGTAAACAAAAATGCCTAGTGTCTTGCACTTACAGTTCTGTTCATCGAACTAGCCCATATACTAAAAGATTCTACAATTTTTTTAGTTCTTTAAATAGTAGATCACCCTATATTGATTATAGGTTATCGCCAAATGATATATCATCAACATCATCAGCTTTAGACAGTCCAGTGCTAGTCATAAGCCACGAGATTTCTTCTCCATCCCTGACTCCTCACGATCTATGCATGTTGTTTGTCTGTCTGTTTGTTTTATAAATGATAACGATTCTGGTTCGGAATTACATAGTACTGTTGATATTATCGTGCATAATAAACTTTTTAGATGTGATTTTAAAAGAGTATACTTAGTAAAAAGTTGAAGTTGAGTTGTAACTAGTTTTTCATAGCAAATGTGAACTTAATCTCCAGCGATGATCACAATAAGTATTGTCAGATACTTAACTATGCAAACATGTTTAGCATATTAATTACTTTTTTAATGTATAACAGAGCGATTCCATCATATATTTTACTATCAATTTAATGCTGTAGATAATAAGATGAAATTTATAACTTCCATTTCATCTATCTTTGATTTGTGTTAAAGTCTAAGAAAACCTATAATGTTGACATCTGAATCATTAAGTTTTGATTTATACTGACACATCTAATGTATGGTGGCATGCATGTGACCATAATAATTCTTCAACTAGTACCTATTTAGACGTTTTAATATTACCAATGGGCCACATTCCAGAAAAAAAAACAGCATAGTGTTGTCAATAGACAGACGCCATACGCCAGACTAAATAATTTTTGAATATTTTCCCAATATATATAAAATAATTATGTTTTCTAGATCATGAAGATTTTGATTTTGATTTTACAGATTTGGTGCAAACTGAAATGGAGGATAGAATACTAGGTAAGCGTCGAGAAAGTTTAAATTTCCCAGACATTGATACGTTGCTTCCAGACGTAAACAACTGTTTATTATATTTGTGTGTTTCAAATCCTCAGATCATTAGCTTTATTTACAAAGTTAAATCATTGACCGGAATGAATTGATCTAGGTATATAATGAACATACCAAATCATTTTTACTACACACTGACAAACTAATTCGTTTGATCTAGCTTGTTTGTAAATGAATTTAAAACTCAAATGAGTCGTCATTGGATTATTACGGCAATATTTCTGTGTAGACGACTTTTATTGCTTGGTTGAATTTACGATTACGTATTACTTTCAGTTGTGTAATGAACTAATAAATCACCAATATATTAAATACGGTTTTGTTGACCACAACTCTCTCCCTGTTTTATTTGAGCAGTAGTGATCTTTTGTTGCAATCAAAATCTAGTCACATCTGTTAGTTTTGACATTATTTTGAGCTTCGATTACAATAAAAAACGTATTGAAACAAAACTTAACTTTGGCAAGGAATGATTGAAACAAGACTGTATGTTTAGGTAATAAACAAGATATCGTTTCGCTTTGTTAGTATTGTTAGTTTTATGCTTTTGATCATTTAGCTGGAGATAAAGAGCTGCATCGTCATTATCATCAGTATAAGTTCAATGCTGGATGTAAGTCCCCCCATATTTATATAGGGGCTATAATTTTATTGCGAGATTGGATATAACGCTTTACTTGCGTCGATCATATGGAGGTGATGTGGGGTTTTTTTGCAGGAAATTGAGTCCGAATTCGAGGTTAATATAAGTGCGTTTCTAAGGTAAATCACCAGCTCGAGGAAGAGTAGCGTAATAAAGAAGAGGCCTATTTCAGAAAAGGGTGCAAACGGATTAAGTTTGTCAAAAAGTAGAATAACGATGACGCAATTTCTTTTAATCTTCAGGAAAATAAAGTCCACACACTTGTAACCAATAGTCTGTTTTACAAATGTTTTTCTATCCAATCTTATGTTCTGGAATCCCCTAACCCCATGATGTCTATACAATATGCGATGCTTTCCTCTCAATGTATTGTGTCACTTACCATAAATCGTATGAATGAGTCGCGCGTGGACTCGACCGCTTCATGGCACATCCAAACACCGGTTATCGATGTCAAACACTAAATAAGCCGGGTGTACATCAATTTTTAGTTTTCAGGACAAAATATCTTAAATCTTTACTGATCTTGCTACTCAGTTAATAATAATAATAAAAATAATAATAATAATAATAATCTTTATTGGGGCTTCACAAAAATGTAACCTAACAAACATACCATGTTTACCTTATCATGCCTACCTTATTTTAACACACCTCCAAAATTCGCAATCATAACTTACGTTATACATAAGTTACACATTATTAGAGATAAGACTTGACTCATGCAGGCACAGTGGAATTAGGCAGGTACGCAAGTAGATAGGTAGTATCGTCATGGCAATAAAAAATTACGAGTAGGTACATGGCTGAGCTCTAACTCCTAGCTAAGTTTCCTTGTGTTTAGGATATCAGTACCCCTCCTTGTTATCGGTCAGTTCAATTGCAGACAGCCTCTAGGCCAATAAACTTAACTTTAATGCGAACGGCACCCATAAAATATCATAACTTAGAAATACCTATAAACTTAACTATCACTAATGACCCTACATACATAGGTACCTAATACGGTAATAGGTAACAATCATCATCATCATCAGCTTGAAGAAGTCCACTGCTGGACATAGGCCTCCCTTACACATTTCCAGGAAGAACGATTCTGATTCCTTTCGATCCATCGACTTTCCGCGATCTTAACAATGTCGTCAGTCCATCTGGTGAGTGGGCGCCCTACGCTTCGTCTTCCGGTTCATGGTCGCCATTCGAGAACCTTTATTCCCCAAGTGTTGTGCGGTCTTCACTCAGTTAATAGTAGAATCAGATTCCATCCTTCCACAAATGCTCAATTTTAGCGGTCCTTTTTGCCGCGCACGAGTAAGTTGTGGAATGAACTGCCTTCTGCAGTTTTTCCTCGGAGCCTCGACATGGAGTCCTTCAAAAGGCGGGTCTATCAGTTGTTAAAAGGTCAGCAAGCGCGTCAGCACCACCTCTGGTGTTGCAGGTGTATAGGCAACGGTGACTACATTTCATTAGGAGGCCCGTAAGTCAGCTATGGGATAAAAAAAAGGAACTGTCTGCACTGTCTTAAAGAAAAATATTAATGGTCAAATCAGAATTTGATGGCCTACCTGATTAGGCGGTTACATGTTTACTTCTACCCATAAACATTGCATTAACTCGCAGAGCACGCCTATTGAAGACGTGCGTTATTAATAAATTATTAATGAAAAAATGAATTGAATTGAATTGCCCTGTGTGGTGGCACTGCAATGTTTGCGTCAAAATCAATTGCAATGTTTCTGAGTAGTAGTAGAACTTTTTGTGAAAGGCTCGTCTGGGGGAAGTACTACCACCGTGCCTATTTTTATAACGCTTTTTTTAGCTTCACCTGTATGTTTGTAAGTTTGTATGTAACCGACCGACCCCTTTGAGCTCTATTTTGTCCTACTTTGAACGATCAGATTTTATTCAAACTTTGCACACCTGTCAAAGGTCGATGACAATGCAGTAACATGAAAAAAATTAAAAAAAAAAGACTAAAAAGTAAAAAATAAATTATAGTTTAAAAAAAAAAACGCTTCTATAACTAATTGAACTAAAAAGTTAAAAATAAAACTGTAATAATCAATTAAAAAATTTATATTATTGTACAAAAAGCGTGGGGGGCTTGATTTTGATTGTTGTTAACAATTTTATCAATAGTTTATTATATCTGAAGTTATTATAAAAAACACCCCACGCTTTTTTGTACAATAATATAAATTTTTCAATTGATTATTACAGTTTTATTGTCGTAAATCAGCATTGCTGTGTTTTGGTTTGACGGGTGTAGGACTGTAGGTGCCGGTGAAATTACTGGCACGTGAGGCTGAACATCTATATGCCTCAGGACATACATACAGATACTGATACATACAGTTTCTGAGAGCTGCTAAGAGTATGGATGCTTAGGCAATTACTTAAATGAGAGATAAGTCTCATTTGCTTTTTATTGCAGAGCCCTTACTCTTCAAATTGAAACACAGAAAAGCATCACTGACTTTGTCAGGTACAGCCTTAAATATTTTATCCTTCTTTGTCCACCTTTGTAAATATTCGTGGTCATCCTAATCCTATTTAACCGCAGCATTCTTTCAGCCATTCGTGTCTACCACACTTCAATAGTTTGTCTGAAAAACATTCATAAAATCTCATCAAATACACAACCGTCTACCATCCTAATTTAACCTTTACCCTACCATCTATAAAGTTCAAAGTGCTCTCAAAGGTTTGGTTCAAAGAATGGTGTCACAGGATCACTGAGACTATTTGTCTTGTCTTTATAACCACTCGGATGGCAACTCACTGACACTAATGTCTATCGAATGACTTTAAATTTAGATTATTGCTTTTGTTCGATACGGACTGTGACAATGATACCTATTTGTCCTAAAATAGGACTGATCTCATTCAGCTTTTTCTTTTTATTTCAAAATGACATCGGCTGACGAGATTGTACTTTTACGTCACAAAAATCTGTACTCCCCAATCATCTACCTACCCCCTTACGGGGGGATAGGGAAGGGCCTCGATGAAAAATCTTTACCCTTACTTCAGCTCCAGGAGTAGCAGCCCCTGGGTAATGGGGTGTCCTTACATAATTATGTATATTACATACTCTCTCATTGTTTTTTTTATTTACCTACTTATCTGTATACTCTCTCAATGGCTATTCCTCTTACAGATCAAAGACCAGACCTGGCTCCTTTAGTAAAAAAACTCATTTAGAACCATAATTTTAAAAGAGGTCCTCAATTCAGTTGTATTTTTTTTCTTTTAATGTTTGTTATCGCATAACTTCATCATTTAAGAGCCGATTAAAGAAATATTTTTATCTTTTCCTTTATTTCTGATTCAAAGAAACTTCTTGAAAATTGGCTGAGTAGTGGCCATGAAGTTGGATTTTCAAGTTTTTGAACTTCACTTGTTTACTTTTTTTAAGCTTTACTTCACTTTTTACCAAATTTATTCAGTGATTTTCAAACGTACTGCACATAATTTCAGCATTTTTCAAGTAACAAAATAGTTTGACGTTTCGCAGCCTTATAAAGCACGGTATCCACTTAAGTAGCAATATATCACTCCAAAATTAAACGCATCGAACAAAAATAATCAGGAATCCTAAATAAAATGTGGGAAAGAGTAAATTAGTTCACTTTTAAACGACTATCAGTAATTTATACGCCACTTAATTATCAAAATCGGTACAGCACGTGGGTCAAACGTGAAATTAGTTAAATGCTGCTACATTTAAATTAAAGTCGTGGGAGGAAGATAGGTATAATAAAGTATTAAATTAATTTAAAAATACGTTAGAAATTGTCAACATAAATAAAGTAATTATGTGATGAGAAGAAAGACACAGCTTATTGAGATAAATAGCTGGATAACTTTATTTTTAATTTTATACTGGTTGTGCCCCGCGGTTAATGTTATGTTAAAGTATTTACTTTTCCTCTACGTCGGCAAATTCGGAAATTTTTTATCATCCGCACTTAATGTGCTGGCTGGTTTTTCCGCAAGTAGGCCGCTGGCGGGCCCTTTTTGCGTGACCCTTGAGACGTGTTGCTCGAACTTTTTTAGTGAACCAACTGTTTTGCTATAAGCTGCAAAAGTTTCAAAAAACCCGTCTTGTATTTGAATATAAATTATATCACTTAGAAGTTCATTCATGCGGGCGCGTTGCAAGTTTTTTATCCGTTTATTTGTCCTGCTCCGGGAACCGAACTGAACTCTTTATTACGTAACTCGCAGCGGTTGCAACGAGCGTAATTACGTAGCCATTGCTCTTAAACGTCATGTCATTTTTTGTACATACAATCAAATATTTAAAACGAAATTAAATGATAATCTTCTTCTTCTATATACTCACTATTTTTAATGTAAAAGATAAACAAGCTTACGGCCCACCTAATGTTAAGCGGTCACCGGCCCATAGACACCAACAACGCCAAGGGTGCTGTCGTTGCGTTGCCTACACTGGAGGAGATTTTTAACGATTTTTTAAATGATATTCATACACTAGACCGGTTTTAAGTAATATCTAGCCACCTCTATTATACGTGTGTGGCATTGAAGAAAGAAAGAAAGAAAATATATTTATTTAACATAACATTAGCCAGATTGTTCTTTGTGCAAATGTTGGGACACAAGGGGCAGTGCCTAATTCTCGGGCCGACTGAGATTTTCAATGTCCCTTATATACACATTGGCATTGCATAACCCCGCACTTTTTACTACGTTTTCCGTATATCGTAGCTGTCGAGGCTTCTACGATGAGGTCGTCGATGAATTACTCAAGGAAATCATCAATTCTCTCTTCGAAAAGAAGCAATAAAATAAAATCGCAAAATGATCCGAGATGAGCCGAGAATTAGGCCCCAGGTCAGTAGATGTACCATGGACTGAATTTGAGCTCCGTAGTCATAGCCAGTCAAGGAGGGGTCTCTCATTCCCCACTTGCAAAAGTTCTCTCTACAGCGCCAAAAAGACATTCGTAAGAAATAAGTAGTATTACTATGTCGCGTTTCTCGTCAATTCTCACGAAATTACATAAAAATCTATAAACACATAAAAAGAAAAATTCACGGGCTGGATTTCAACCCACGACCTTAGAATCGCAAGACAGCGCCGCTACCACTAGACCATTAATGCTCTCACTTTTAACTAATAATCTCTAATTAGCTGAAACCGGTTCTTTAGCATTGCATAATGTCAGGTCAAATCTATAACAATTTCTACTCTATAATAATCTTTGTACAAGGTGTCCCATGGTCAGTTATCATTCAGAAAATATGTTCAAAATATCATAATTGGTAAATTTTCTTAAGTGGGCCCATAATATTATGCTTGTTTCATCAGCTTTGTAAAAAATGGCAATTGACCTAAATATTTTAATACAACAAAAATTTTTTGTAATTGCAAAAATACCTAAACCTAGTGGAAAATATTGTATCACAAAACTAATAAAAACCTTACAAGGAACTTTAGAGCCTTACAGGACATTTAGTAATATGAATTAATTAAATTAAGGTGTGGCTGTGTTATAGACACGGCCGTTTGTTGTACCTACGTGAATACGTCTCGTAACTTCGGGGCTTCCCCTTCCGCGACTCGCGATGTGTTACAGTCCTTACTTATCGTAATAAATTCTTTGATTTTTTAGCTATCCAGTGGTGTAATTGAAATTTGGATGGGGACGATACGTATATCTAGCTGCAACATTCCCCCGATTATCCCCCGATTTAGTTTTCATTATTTTTTTTTAAATGCGTCCCCATGGAAGCACTTGTATAGACGTTAGACGTATTCACGTCAAAAATACAGGGTTATTCATTATTAGCTGCAAATGCCCTGTTATATTTTGATGCATTATTATGAGTCACCTTGTTCAATATTAATATAATTTACAATCCTGTTCCACAATTCAACTGTCGACTTTTACATAATTTAGCAATTTTATATATAAACTAGTGAAATCCCGTGCGACTTCGTTCGCTTTAAGCTTTTTCCGAACAAATTTCAAGCCCCGCTGCACACCTTTAGGGGTTGAGTTTAAATAATCTCTTTTTTAGTGCACCTACCCTACACCAGGAATCTACTCTCGTATAGCCCTATTAATAAAAATATGTCAAAAGATAAGTTGTGCTTAAACTATTGCCATCTCTTACCACTGGGTAAATTTAAATTGCGTTTATTAATATGGCTGCAAATGTCTTATTCCTAGGAACTTTAGTTTAGGCTGTTCGTTGATTGTCAGTCAGTCAGTCAGTAACGTAAGAGTTTTATATATTTAGAACTGTCGACTTTTACATAATTTGGCAATTTTATATATAAATTAAATTAAAAATCAGTGATGACGCTATTAATTATTATAAACTACATTATTATGATTTCAATATTAGGAATATTAAAATGAATATATTTTTTGCGAGTGGTTGGAAGCTAATTAATATGTTACCTACATCTTGTATATTTATTATCTATAGGTATTGACTTAGATTCGCATATCTATTTAGATGGAAAACTGCAGACGAGATTATGAATTTATTAATTTTAAGCAATGAATAAATACGGTATAAATATGATATCTACTTCAACTCTTAGCCTATTAGCTTCTTAAACATATTTGAAATTACTGGCACGTGAGGCTGAACATCTGTATGCCTGAAGTTGATGAACGCAGGGCATTGCATCGTAGGGCACGTTCTTGACTCGCGTCCGGTCAGTTCCGCAGTAAGGTTATGAGATTGGTTTGTTTTTCATGTTTAGCAATCATATTACTTGTGTTTTGAGATTTAATTTTATATTCTAATTATTATTCAAATAGCAAAATATAAACTTCAAATTACTCATAGAATCTTCCAAAAGAAGTAATTTGTAAAATGTACGTAAATAGAATAATTTTGTAGACCCCCCCGCTGCTTAATTAACAACATCATCCGTTTTACTTCCAAATAACGATCAATATTATAATATTTCCAGTTTTAATTTAATAATCTAAAGTCGAAAATAACTGTTCAGTTCATAAAATATTTTTAGATGCTAGGCCGCGGTTTATGAAATTTTAATTGAAATTGATAATAAAATAATAACATTTGCAAGTTTTTACTGCGAGAAATATACTTTATTAACACATTACCAGAAACGTAGATTAATATAAAGTAATAATTTATAGAATCTCCGAGCGTCCTGCTGCTAAATTTAAAAACTTTATAACAAACTAGTGGCCACCCACGGCTTCGCTCGCCCCGTAGCCGTTATGCCCCGTTGATTTTTCTTTTAAAAGTTTTTCCTCTTTTTCTCTGCTAAGGGAAATATTTTTCCAATTTCCTTTCTTAGTGCACCCCTATGCTATAAAATGAACATACCTACCCTCCAAGTTTCATGCTTCTAGGACTTACGGCTTAGGCTGTGCGTTGATTGTCAGTCAGTCAGTCAGTCAGTAACGTGAGAGTTTTATATATTTAGATAAAAGATTATTCATAAAAAGTAAAAGTACAAGATATACCTACATTGAAAAGTTGTTTCGAGAGATTGTTACGAGACAGCCCATTGCTTAGCTGTCCTTCATTTAATTCAGGACTGGTATACCTAATGCGTACAGAGACATGGGCGTGTTAGTGCGAAGCAATTCTAGTAAAAAATTGAGAAGAATGCCATGTTCCGAAAAGAGTTAGGCATGAATGTAGATAGATATAAGAGGTAGGCCTAAAAAAATATTGATGGATTGTGTGAAATCAAAATCAAATCAAACTCAAAAGTATATTGATTCAGTTGAATCGTAAGGATCACTTTGAAACGTCTTAAAGAAAGGTGAGTCTAGGTGCCAGTTCCACGCGACCAAGCCTAGAAGAATAGACAACAAACAACGCCTTGGTGAGACATAAGATGTCCAAGAAAGGAGTGAGTACTGAGATGACGAATGAGGAATGGGGAGCATGGAGGAAAAATACATGTTGTACCGCCCCCACTTAGTAGGATAAGGGCAGGAAGAAGATTAGTATTAAGAAATACAATTAGAATTGTCAAATCCTACAATCTCAAATTACGAAATTGAGTAGAAATAAAAATGAAATTGCACTGTGATGTAAAAAAATTGTTGAGGCCCACCCAAGTTGCAAATATCGCGAATTTGTACATTATTATCCCAACAATGAGTAAATTTAAAGAGATAAATCATGAATTTCATAACAAAGAAAATAAAACAACGTTCAAAATACACGTCATGATCGATGGAGCAATATTGATATCACATCATGAGAGCCAGCGGCCTACATCCACTGAGCTCTTTACAGCCTCAGTAGCCGCTGGGTGAATTCTTACCACGAGGTGCCCAGCGGAACCTTAACAAATATCCTTCCCGGTTGTTACACACCCGTAAATTACCAAAAATAATCGCTGCCAATTGAGATATCAGGATTATTTCACCAAATTTCATATCAATATCCACTTTAGCACCTGAATCATTCGGTTCAAATTCTCTTACATCTTTTTATGCAAAATCTTGCTCCATATCATCAACAGCTAAATCGTCTTCACTAATCGTTACAACGATTTTCAGCTCTGTATCGATTAGTTTTGGTCGGTTTTCCATTGTCAACTTGTTGTTCGAATAAGTTTGTTGAACGTCGAGGCGGTCTCACACATCGTGGTCGGTTCAGATTTCTGTGATCGTAAATTGTTCTGGCTAATAGTCGCGCAGGGAGCCCCGGGGTAGGCAGGAGTGAACGAACTCTCCAAAATACATTTAACTTACTTCTTTTTCTTTTTCAGCATTCGCTTTCTTTGAAGTTGTGAGACAGGTATGATTTTGAGGTACATATTTAAATGAGGAAGTATTTCAAATACAGTTTAAAGAAAAAATATGAAGGATACGTTTTTATTATTGTTTGACATTTTCAGTTTTTTTATCGATATCACTCTGCAAGTATAATTCACAACCTAATAAGAGCCAGGCTTTTAACTTTTGGGACATTCAAAAATCTTTTAGATTTTGTTTAAGTATAGTAAAAACTATATTATTTAATAAAAATGTATGCTATAAAACTAAATGTGCTCTAAGTTATTTCTAAGCATGATGATATTAACTAATAAGCAAAAACTTAGCATCTGTATATTTTCTTTATTAGTGCTGAAGAGAAGCGATAATAAATATGAAAACAATAGAGTTAAGCCTTGCTCACATTTAGGCGTTCTGTGGTGGCGATCAGTGAAACGCTGTCAAATATGACAGCGATATTAGAGCGCGTTTCATGATCTCCACCACAGAATGCCTAGTTGTGTGCGATATTTGACAGCGTTTGACTGATCGCCATCGCCATCGCGCTAGATGGGCGCAAGGCTTTACGCATTAAACATCGATTGGCCCACATACATATATGGCAAAATTACAAAAGAGAAACAAAAAAGTATACCAGGTCATTGACATTCGATATCTTTATCTACGATATAATCTACATGATAAATAGTCCGCATGAATGCTTCAACTCTGTATTGATCGTAAAATAGTCGTAAAAACTCATACAAGCAAGCCGCAGTTCAATTATTGATACGATTAATAAAATATAACAACTAAATTATAGGGAATTACAATTTACTCTTTGACTTTAATTTAGCAAGCGTGCCAATCGATAATAATTAATGATGCTATTGATCAAAAGACTTGTTAACAACATAAAAGTGTCTAAGAACAAGTTGTCGCTAACACATTCAACATAAATGAACAGATTTTATTATTCATGTTGAAAAACAACGGAATGCACAAAAAACTTGCTACCAAAAAAGCTCAAATTCACACACAATTCAGAATTAATTAAGGAAGTGACAAAAAATAGACACGCACCGTAAAAACAGTCTATAATTAACTATCTATTAGATACAACACAACCAGCTACTAATTAGACAAAAATGCATTAAAATGTCGTAAAGCATGCGCGGGCGCATCGCGATGACGTTGACAACACACAATTCTCACAGTAAACGTCACAAGTCACCAACACGCTATAAATAACAACAATGGCACCTTTTATTATGTCCAAACCAGCGGATAAAATGAAAACACTCGGAGGGCTTTCAATGGAGAAACGACAGATTTCTTGACTTTAGAGATCTACAGGGAATTTGATTTCTGTTATCTTTAGAAGCAACATAGCTGTTATTTTAAAGTTTTTGAGCAGTTTTCAGACGTTTAAGTAGTTTAAAGTTTTGTTTTTTCTTTTCAATGTTTGAGTTTGAATTAAAATATTTCTTGTTGGTTTTTTTAGAAAACTGTCACTGCCACACAGAAAACTAAAATTTTGCTTCGATACTTTGCTCAAAATTGTCTGAAATAATTCTCAGACAAGAGCCATAAATAAAGAAAAAAAGACAGCATCCAATAAGAAAAAATAGTGAAAACGGTAACTTGGACCAATCGAAACAAAACGAGAAACGAAATTGCAATTTGAAGATGGAAATATTCTACTTTTATCTAGAGGAGTTTAATTTTCCTCGAATGTATAGTGGCGGTATGAAAATGTTCGTCGATTTTCAACTTGATTTGTTCAACGTATCACGATCACATACTACCTTTAGAAACTGAATAGACAGAATACACCGATAAGTTAACGTCACAAATTATGTCAAAATGTGTTAATGATCAAGGCACTGGTGCAAGCGAAACCCGACTCTAAGGTGACGAACATTTTCATACCGCGACTGTAACTACACCACCTCTAGGTACATTTTGACAGTGACACGTGCGAAGCTGGTGCAATAAATGAAATGATGTTGAATTTATGCAATACCCCGTATTTCCAAACGCTCACATCACAAACCTCCAACATAATGATATAAACATGCTTATTTACGGCGAAAACTGACGTTTGAGCCATTCATAAAAGTACCGTAGCTCCACTAAGCCACAGCAAAGTATTATGACTTAAATTCAGACCTGCATTCAACCGTATAACCACATATTGCGATCGATTTGAAAATTGCGCGCTGGTTTTCGAAATATACAATATTTGATTTACTGTGACACTTTGAAAATGTTAATAAGAGACTCAATTTTAACTGTGTGTGTTCAACAGTACGGTGTTGAACAGTGTACACACATTTTTAGTAACTCCATCAGAGTACATAAAGGTTGGGGTTGGGGAATAAAGGTTGTCGAATGGTCCACGAACCGGAAGATGGAACGTAGGACACCAAACTACACCCGATGGACTGACGACATTGTTATGATCGCGGGAAGTAGTTTTGTAATACCAAACATAAAATATAAAAATAAGTAGGTAATTTCTTGAAATTATGGTCTAACAATTATTTTAGTTCCAAAAGTGGTATTCATAAATAATATAATGGTCATATCGATATTATGCATTCACTATGTTTTCCATAGGTTGTAATAAACAGTTGTATTTGAATATACCACTGAATTGAGCATGTTCTGTTGGTTGGTTTAAAACGTGCAGTCGACAGGTAGCTTTATCGCGATCTACATGCATACGAATTTATGTTTTACTTTGTTAGGTCTTATAGATAGCCTTAGAAAATTCCAAAAAATCAGTACTTACCTGATTTACTAGTACAGATGATTTTTTTTTGTGCATGGCAATCAATCTGTCGTGTATCTGTCGTGGTAAGCGCCCAAATAAATTACTTAGTGAACTCGTATTTGTTGTGTAATTTAAAAATGGAACGATCTTTTACTTCGAAACATGACAACCAAGGAGGTAACCTATCAAAGGTTTTATTTTGAAGTAAAACGTTCTATGGTATGGCCTTACTTATAAAAATATGTCAAAAGATAAACATTGCTTAAACTATTGCCATCTCTTACCACTGGGTAATGGCAAACAGTGACAGGGCTAAAGTTAAGCATTGATTAAATTTAAATTGCGTTTATAAGTATGGCTGCTAATGTATTATGGACCAAGGCTAAGTAAGGTTCAGTAACGTAGTTTTAATTTCCACTTCCACACAGCTGCATTGCTGTAAGTAACGGGGTGTTATATTAAAAACAAAACATATTGCGAAGTATCCACTGGCAAGTAAATATCGCATATTCTTACAGATGTCAATTGAAGACTGTTAAAATAAAAAATGACAAATATGTGCGTGTTGGCAATAAATTAAATTAAAAGCTATATAATGGTGACATAGAGCAGTCATAGTGGCGGATTCCTGCCTTTACTCACAGCACTAACAACAGGTAAACTAGTATTTATTAACCCACAAACATCTTTTAATCTACCAGTATATTCAACAAATTACAAACCCATTCATGATTAAACCCATCAAATCTTTAACACGAAAGTACGCCAGGATAATATCATCATAAATTCTGTCACACAATCCAAAAATAGTGACAGTGTAAATCAAAATAACATCAGCAGCACATAAACCGACGCCTACGCCATGTCTATTAAGAGGGCATCACACCTGCGACTCTCCATACAAACGTAGTCCCCTATTTCCTCCCTGGATAATGCCTCTAGAGTAACCATTTTTTCTCATAAAATCCAGGTCTGCTATATACGTGCTCGTATGTTTTCCTTTTTTCCAGAAACTTATTGATAAAGAAAATATGACCCTCATATGATTTATGTGAAATATGAATTGGAGGTGATATTTTCATTATCAATAAGTTTCTGGAAAAAAGGAAAAATACGAGCACGTATATAGCAGATCTGGATTTTATGAGAAAAAATGGTTACTCTAGAGGCATTATCCAGGGAGGAAATAGGGGACTACGTTTGTATGGAGAGTCGCAGGTGTGATTCCCTCTTAAGAGGCAGGCAGAGGGCTAATTTTCATACAAACGTAATACCAAAATTATTACTAGTTTAGGCAGACTTTCCCATTCTTTATGGTCACTTACCATACTTTCGGTATGACTACTTTACGATTGTAGACAAGAATTGAATGCTTAAGGGGCCCGCGGAGGACAAGTTTTCATACAAACGTAATACCAAAATTATTACTAGTTTAGGCAGATTTTCACTATATTATTGTAATAACTGTATTCGTCTAGTATTTATCCAGGTTCCTGAACAGCTTTTATTTTAAATTACTTACCTCAAATGAAATAAACATCAATCGCATTTTACACATTTCTTTTCATTGCAAAGTGTTCATAGGCTTTTATTTCATTTCAAGTAAGTAATTAAAAATAAAACTTCAGGAACCTAGATAAATACTATACAAATACAATAATTACAATAATATAGTAAAAATCTGCTTAAATTAGTAATCATTTTGGTATTACGTTTGTATGAAAATTCGTCCGTCGCGGGCCCCTTAAGCATTAAAATACTTGTCTACAATCGTAAAGTAGTCATACCGAAAGTATGGTAAGTGACCATAAAGAATGGGTTTGTATCATAACGAGGCTATGTGATCTTGGGTGAAGGATACGGAAGAAAAGCGACGAAGTCGATTGCAAGTAAAACAGTATTTGCTTCTTCATACAAAATGCTACTAAATTACTACATAACTACTACTCAAACTCAATAAAATTTTATTCATTTCAATTACAAGAATCACTTTGAAACATCTTAAAGCTAGGTGAGTCTAGGTGCCAGTTCCACGCGAACACGCCTAGAAGAACAGGCAGCAAACTACGGCTCGGTTCCTACCGTTTTTTTTTATGATCCTTTTACAAATCTATAGGTACTAATATTATAAAGAGGAAAGATTTGTACTTATTTTTGTATGTTTGTAATGAATAGGCTCAAAAAGTACTGGGCCGATTTTAAAAAATCTTTCACCAATAGAATGCTATACATTCTTCCAATTTGACTTATGCTACATTTCATTTTGAAAAAAATTAGGGATTCTTTGTCAAATTTGAACAATGTAACCGAAGGAGTAGAAAAATTAGTCTTAAAATGTCTTTCGTCGAATGCGCTGCCGAAACTATTAGCGATAGAACAAAATAATGTACAACAATTATTGTCTACCCCGTGCGAAGCCGGGACGGGCTGCTAGTCAAAAATAATAGCAGTGAAGTTCCAGTGTGGTACTAAATACTAATTCTTTTTAGGATTTGGGCATTTCCTTTGTTATTACTTATTTGTAAATGTTTCCGTGTGCACTAAAGAATTAAAGATTACTTGCCAATTCAATTTATCTATAAACACATTACTTACATAACTATTTTGACAAGTTAAAAGTTAAAATATTTACTGGAATGTCAAATTTATAATTGGAATGAGTTGACATCGTAAAAAATAATCTTAATTGGTTTATTTTGATCTCAACCGGTCGCACACACACAGAATACTTAGTCTTAACAAATACATAGGATTGTTCAAACATTAGAGAATGTATGGATTGGGATGAATATCCCAAAAAATTAACACGGTTTCAGAATTTTCTGGAACTTGAAAATTAAAAGTGTAATTTTCTTAATGTCATTTTGACAGTGGCTATACTTAAATATTTGATGAGATGCGTCGTCTTCTTCTTACCGTGTTACTGTTTCTTTTGAACCAGTGTGACAAAAGGATTTATAGTGCGTCTCAAAGAAGCTCACAGAAGACTTTGTTCTCAAACTGTTTATGTTCTACGACATTCCGGATTTCTCACGATGTTTTCCTTCACCGTTTGAGAGTACTGGCATGGTGTAAATAAAATTTTGGTCAGAAAAACTCATTGGTACACGATTGGATTTAACTCAAGACCTTAGGATCGACGGTGGGGCCGCTTCCAAAAGGCCACCAGTGCTCTCCATTGAACATCTTTCTTTTTTAGATTGCTTTTCTCTACAACCTAGCTGCGGAGTTAATGCAATGTATTACTATGTATCAGTGAGTCACAAAGTGGCCGCTACCGGACGGGAGTACCGCAAGGCGCAACGCTTGCCCACGCACTGTTCCTACAAGTCCTACAACCTTGATTCACATTACAACGAGCTAATAGATCACTGTGAAGGAGGACATCTGTTCGCGGTGTGTGGCCCAAAGCCTTATAATTATTAAGTTGTAAAACTGTCCGTGATTTTACTACGCTGTAAATTGAACAAGATCATTTGACCGCAGATAATAGTAAATTCAGGTTCGCATTTCTGTCAAGTTTATTGTTAAGATAACATTCAATGTGAGGGTGTTATGTGTCATATCGTATAGCATATAGCTCATTGTAATGGATGCAAGAGATACTGCGTGGTCGTTACCTATCTGTATTCATGATTCTAAGCTTTAATTTGCGGATTAAATTGCTGTTTTGACTCTTATTAGGTTTGCAGTGATTGGAATCTAAATTCATACATTTTAAGCAACACTCATTTCGTAAGGTTGATTATATTCCTTGAAATTTCAAAATATGTTTACCTATATGTGAGCTTACACCATAGGTTGGTGTTTACCTTTGCGCAGTAACAATACCTTTACGTTTAAACATTTACTTTACTTAGAAATAATTTCTCCAAGCTTATCTTCGTCGCAAAATTATGCACTGCTATAAAATTAACATGATAATATTTAGGACTGGTCTGACAAAGGCACAGCTGCCGTCGCTTGACTTATGCAGCTTTACCTATCCTAGTGGTCCGATCGGGTCCACTGTCTACCGAAGCACTTCCTGAAAGACTTGATTTTGCTGTTTTGTCGCTTAATGCAGATTTTACGATATCAAATTCTAGATTTGGCTGATCGAGCATACTAACGTTACTAAACTGACTTCTTCATCCATGTAAACTTTCTTTCTTTCAAGAAAGTTTATGTAATATGGTTTTGAACTAAAACATTAAAATTTTGATCAGTGAACAGATTCAAAAATTCCACGGCACATACCTGCAATGCTTCAGCAAACATTGGACCTTATTCAGTCTGCCTATCCAAATGGTCCTTTAAATTTTACAGCCGTGCTAAGGCTCTCTGTATCTCCTGGCTCGAGACGGGCACTGAGTGACTCAAGTCTAGGCAGCTCGTAAATTCGACATGCAATTTTCATTTCGGTGTTATCCTTAATGGCGTTGCTGGACGTTAATCATATGCCTGTTTCCTAGAAAACTTCAAAATAAATCTAGGGTTGTGTTAGTTTTACCTGACTACAAGGCGGGTTATTATAGATCATGAACAAGCTCCCTTTAAACTGTTTTTAGAAAATCTGTGTTTTAGCTATTACCATCTCTTACCAATATCTAATGGATGATAACAGACAGTGACAGGCGTCACGCTCAGATGGTAGTAGCCCTGCCTTCTGCACCGTAGGCCGTGGGTTCGATCCCCACCGAGAACAAATATTGTGATCTAGTGGTAGCGGCCCCGCCTTTCGATCCTAATGTCGAGAGTTCAAATCCAGTAGAGTACCAATGAGATTTTCTGTCAAAAAATGTATGTGTACTATGCCAGTACTCTCAAACGGTGAAGAAAGTCATCTTAAGGAATCGGGATATCGGTGAACCTAAAAAGATCAAAAAACTGACTCAAGTGCACGAAAGAAGCCTATTTGAGGTGAATTTAAAATATTTTCACCACACGAGATCAGAAAAAGACTTGAGAGAAGACATGACATTGTTATAAGTATTCAGTTTATTATCCAAAGTCCACTGTGAGTCTGCGTTGGTGCCATTGCAACGCTTAAAGCTCCATCATATAATTTATCGTCAGATTACAGTGTAGTCGAGGAAACTAAATCATTTTCAGCCAAAGCTCTTGATGGAACAAAGAGGATTAGAGACTGACAATGAGAATGAAATGAAGTGAAACCTAGAGAGAAAGACCATAATCTTGGCTTAAGTTCTATCAACCAAAGGTAAGTGGGTAGTAAGTATTTTCTCACGTAGGTTTTAAATCATATTTATTGTAAGAATTATTTATTTCGTGTGGAAGTTATTTTATTGCTTCTGGTAGCGCAATTATAAGTTATTTCGTACTAGTAGAGCTCTTTGTGAAGTGCTCGCCCGGGGAAGTACTAGCACCATGCGTACTTCTGCCGTGAAGCAGCATTGCTGTGTTTCGGTTTGTGGATGCCGGTGAACTTACTGGTGTTTGAGGTTAAACATCTGCATGCCTCAAGTTGATGGACGCAGGACGGTGCATCGTAGGGCATTTTCTTGACGTGCGTGACCTACGAGACAATGTTTGTTATAGGCGATGGTTACCACTTCACATCAGTTGGGCCCGGCCATATGCTTGTTCCATCAGCTAGGTAGGTCAATGTTCTTCTTGTTCACTTATTTTGGCCTTTGAAAGATTTAAGTCACTGAATTTATTTATCGAAAATTGAGCACCTATCTAGTGTGCAATCATATGATCCTAACACGTTTTCTTACTTAAAAGTTTGCCTTATTAGTTTTCGTACTAAGTAAATAGGAGCTCGGAATTTGCGATACAGGTTCAGTGTTTTAATATCTTTGAAAACGCCAAGGTGTGGTGGGAGCGAGAAGTTTTTTCATGGAGTTAGCGTCTTAAAAGATTTTGTGATATTTTGTTCATGAAAATGTTTTTTTAGAAGAAGTCATCTTGTTTTATAGGAGACGGCCCTAAACACTTAGGTCATTACCATCATTCGCGCAGAACGTTCTATGATAGTGTGAAATATATGTATGCCTAACTTCAAACCGGTCTGTAGCCTGAACTTAGTTCAGACCTTCGCAATGTTTGTTTTTTATAATCCCATGAATCTGATCTAAGTGTGCACTTATCGTTTACTACTGGATTTACCTGTGTTATTTGAATTGTACATTGCTTTGAGTCATCTGGGGGTTCCAGCTTCCAATCGCTTTGTCCGTGTGGGTGTGTATTGTCCATTATCACCCACACATGTTTGGCTATTCGTCTGGCTCATGCACTTTATCTGTTTGCGTTTCTAAATTGAGACATTAAAGTGTTTTAGTGAAAGGAATTCCAAATTCATGGTGAAGTGATAAAAATTGTCGTGATATCGAGTTGTGGTTATCTTAGTTTGGATATTGTGTTTCATACAAATGGATGAGCAATTTAATTCTATGACAATTTAGCTATTTAGTCATTGGATTGCTTATTTATACAATTGGTTGTTTAGTTATGATCTTACCTTTAAAACACAGCAATGCTGCTTCACGGCAGAAATAGGCATGGTGGTAGAGAGGAACCAAAGGCAGTCAAAACGAGCCCTCAGGATGCCATTTTTGAAGTAACTTAGCCGATTTCAAAAAGTTGCTAAGCGGGATCTAATAACAAAAAAGTCAGGGACCTCGATATATTTCAAAATAATAGGTATTTTTAAGTAAGTTCCCTGTTATTTTTGTTTTCCTGTATACAGAAAGCACACTAGATTGTTTTTGGTGCTTTTACAGGCTGTTCAGGAAGCTACCTACCGCTAGCGCCATCTAGCGACCGACGACGTCATCAACGAATACAGTGACAGCACCATGCGATGTCTAATGACCAAGCTGCCACTGTCAAACGTCATGTCAAACGAAGATGAAGACCTTCACCTCACTCGTTCGCTTCAACTTCAATTCATTCGTTGTCTCCGTTATTTGCAACGCACACATTTTTTAAATATACCTTGTCATCGTTTTCAAGAAATAAATTTGTTAAATATCTTAAACAAATGAATAATAATAATTGAAGACGTCCCTGGCTACTTCCTCAGCAAATAGGAACAATAACCGTAGGCTCAAACACAGGCTACTCTATCTTATCTGACAATGTCTACTGAAGACAGAGATTGCCATCGTTTACGCTTTTTTTCCAATTTCATTTTACCTGATGTGAGCAAAACAAGAAGTAGAGCAAACATTATTTATACCTATGCTTATTTATTAAAATGAGTGGGTTTGTTGGAGCTTTTACAACTATATCCAATTTATTTTATAGCCAGTAAAAACTTTGTCGCAATGGTATTGTCTGCACAATTCAAGAATCAGCCATTTTACGACTTATTAAAAAGCCATAAAACTTTTTGCTGGACGTCCTTTAAAGTACGGCCACATCTAGGCGATATTATTTATAAGTTTTTATGCTTCTAGTTGGTCCACCTGATGTTAAGTGATAACCATCGCCTATAACAAAGCATTGCGTCGTAGGCCACGCATGTCAGGAACGTGGCCTACAATGTCCCTGCGTCAATCAATTGGAGTCATACAGATGTTCAGCCTCACGTGCTAGTAATTTCACCGGCACCCACACCCTTCAAACCGAAATACAGCAATGCTGCTTCACGGCAATAAACTACTAATTCATATATTATTATGATAATTGACACCAATACAGATAATGCTGTCAAATATCGCATATTATCGCCAGCATTTCGCCTAGATATGGCCGTACCTTTAAAGTTTTATACGAAACATGAGAATTATCCTATTTTGTGTTTTATGACCGGTGGTCTTAAGATTACTATTTAGTGTTTGTGAAATGTTATAAGGACTAGAAAATCGACGTTTTATCTAGGCTATAACCTAACCTCTAGTTTCTAGTACTGTGGCATGATTCTATTGGTACAATATGGTCTAAAGTTGCATTCAAACGAAGGCATACTATTCTCGGATTCATTTGTTTCATCCTTTTTTTGGTTCTTCTTCTTCCGGCCCTTATCTCACTTTATTTAATTTTTATTTAATTTTTATTTAATTATTTATTTAATTTAATTTAATTAGAACGGGTTTTTTTTTTAATTTATGTGGGGTCGGCACAACATGTGTCTTCCTCCTCCATTCCCCTCTGTCAGCCGTCATCTCTGCACTCCTCTCTTATCCATGTCATCTTTCACACAGTTCATCCATGTTTTCCTTGGTCTACCTCTGCTCTCGTATCCACCCACATCCATACTCATTACTCTCCTTGTCACATGACTTTCATCCCTCCTCATGACATGCCCGTACCACGCCAACCTATTGCTCCTCAATTTTTCTGTCACTACTTTCAAACTTCAAACTTCCCCTGATATACTCATTCCGTAGCCTATCCATTCTTGTCACTCCGCACCAAAGTATGTAGATTCATGCTCCGCACATCCATCTCAACATTCATCCTTTTATTGGTTGCGGATGTTAAATAGTTTAGACAAGGAGTGCGCTTTTAGCTATCTGCTATAGCATAAGTATTCTAATGATGAGCCTATACATATTTATAATACTTATATGTATATGCTGATCATTATAGACGTTTCAAAGTGATCCTAGATTCAATTCAAAAGTTTATTTATTCACTTGTGTCACTGAATAAATTCTTGAGTTGAATCATACATTTTTGTAAATACATACCTAGGGTGTTATAACACCCTTAGGGTCTTATTAATAATCCTGGCGTAGCGTTGGACTAGTTAATCCGTGTTTTGTCTCTTGCATTGACATGCAATTGTCAACTCGAGCAAATGTGACAAAACACGGATTAACTAGTCCAACGCTACGCCAGGATTATTAATAAGGCCCCTAGAGTACAATAATTAGGAGACGACTAGACAGTGAAAAAATATTAACACAAATATTTGGTCTCAATGGTGATCAAACCCTCGCCCTCCAGCGGAGAAGGCAGAGCCAAACCAACTGAACTATGAGGGCAGTAATACCTTTTCTTATAATGGTCACCTTAAAAATAGTGATAAGTATAGAGTAAAGATCTTATGGGTCAGCAACGCGCTTGTGATGACTCTGGTATTCCAGGCGTCTAAATGCTACGGTAACCGCTTCCCATCAGGTGGGCCGTATGCTTGTTTGTCAACTTAGTTGTATACAAAAAATAATATTATTAAGATCTGGACCAAAGTGTAAAATATAATAATAAATAAATAATATATAAATAATAATAAATAAATATTGTGGACAATTCACACAACACTATCCAGCCCCAAACTAAGCAGAGCTTGTAATATGGGAACCAGATAGCTGATATAATACTTGAATACATTTTTTTTTGTAAATACATACTTAGAATACACTTACTTACTTAGAATAATGCGGACAATCCACACAACACTATCTAGCCCCAAACTAAGCAGACCTTGTACTATGGGAACCAGATAGCTGATATAATACTTAAATACAGTGACAAAATACTTTATAATATAGTGACCAAATTATAATAATTATAGTGTCGTCTAAAGTTACCTTTATTTAAGCCCATTTCTTGCAGAAATACATTCTTACGTAATTTATAGCGGCGAGACTAATAAAAACTAGGATTGTTTTTATTGAAGGCTTTGACATGGTTTCTGCTATGGAGATTGCGCAGATTATCTCGCATTGATGTCTTTATTCACATATCTCATAATAAAGTTTATGGCTATTATTATAAACCGCGGACCGTAATCTCCTTGGAAATTCATAAAATTATAACTAAGAAGACAATCCCTAGACTGGTTTTATGGTGTTTACCTACGCTAAAGGTTCACTACCAGTTTATATTGATAATTTAACGGAATTAATTTCTTTATCGGTTTCTTTCATCATACTTACTGTTTATTTATTATACAGGGTTATTTATTATTAGCTGCAAATACTCAGGAATTAGGTTTAACAAATAAAATAAAAAATATTTATGAAATTATTTAAAAATTAGGCCCTGTCAGTTTGTGTAGCTAATAATGAATAACCCTATATAGTGTTTACTATACACTTAGGAAAATCACAAAGATTTAATATATTTTCCAAAATCCCGCTTCTGTCGAGATTTCTTCTACTACAGGAATCATATTCCTGTAAGCCTACCAAAAGCTCTGTCAGGCTCTGTCTCTGGCTCTGGTTTTTACTTTATGTGAGCTTACCAGTGTATTATATTGTGTGTGTGATGTTTTCACGTGGGATTTATTTAGTCAACTCAACACTCACACAGACACAAAACCAGAGCCAGAGACAGAGCCAGACAGAGCTTCTGGTAAGTCTACAGTCCTCATCCCACTTTATGTGGGGTCGGCACCACTGGTTCTTTCTCTTCACTCCTCTCTATCTGCATTTGTATCAGTAGTCACTTTTTAACCGACTTCCAATTAAAAAGGAGGAGGTTCTCAATTCGGTTGTATTTTTTTTATGCTTTTTTTTTTTTAATGTTTGTTACCGCATAACTTCGTCATTTGTAAGCCGATTTGAAAAAATATTTTTTTTATCTGAAAGGTACTGCTTTCAGATTAATCCCATTTTAATTTTATTAAAATCGGTGTTGCCATTTTTTTTAAAATATATTTTTAATGTTTGTAACTGCATGCCTCCGTCATTTATGAACCGATTTAGAAAATTATTTTTTTATTTAGAAGGTCATTCTTACGTCCACATTGTCCCAAACAAGTTTCATTAAAATCGGTTTAGCCGTTTGGCAATGAAGTCGGTTTTTCTAGTTTTTTAAACTTATAATTATTTATTACCCATATCATCTTCCACACAATCCATCTCTTCTTTGAGCTACCTCCACACCTATATCTGTTTCACATTCATAATTAACTCTCTTTTTGTACCTTCTACCCTTATTTAGAACACACCAATGGTTTTACATCTGTTTCATATTCATAATTAACTCTCTTCTTGTACCTTCTACCCTTATTTAGAACACACCAAAGGTTTTAGAGATGATGAATGGTAGTACCAACATTAAAACAAAACAAAAAGTGATTCAAATAGTCTATCACATAAAACTTTATGGTTCATCCCGTCTCATCATTCGAAAGTAGTTAAATATTTTTATTATGATATTATTATGCATCAAAAATTTCGTGGTTTTACGACCAGCGTAGATTCGAATGGATTTATGTACGTAAGTAGTCGGTGCTATAATTTTAATACCTACAAATTGCTCACTATATCTTTATTTGTTACCGAAATTTCTCTGTGAACAGTTTTTTCGCAATTGCTTTTTTAGATTCTTCCACAGCTTTGTCAAGTCAAGCTATACCATCCCTTGCATCCACTGGAAATACATTATTTGCGTTATTAGACATCTTAGAGCTTATATTACATAGCGCAGGTTTTCTTGCGATGTTTTTTTGCTGTTTAAAAGCATTGTATTTAAAATTATAAGTATCTAATAAGAAAAGCAACCAGTACCACAAGCTCCGCCTGACTCTGTCTCCGGCTCTGGTTTTGAGTCTATGTGAGTGTTGACAAAATAAATCCTACGTCGAAACGTCACACACACAGTATAAGAAACTGGTGACTCACACAGACTCAAAACCAGAGCCAGTGACAGAGCCAGACAGAGCTTGTGGTAGGCCTACAGATTGCTAGTACTTAGTTGGCATAAAAGGCGACTTCCACGTAATCTAGTTAGTAGCATCTAAACCGCGAATTTTATGATGGAGGTAATTTACTTGTTAATATTTATATAGCAAAGAACAACCGACTATGTAGCCAAAGCAGTAAAATTTGGCATAAATGTTACAATGAATTTTAAATATCCTGATAGGCTTTATAATAAACTACTTATTTATTTTATGCTTAAAACGTAAATGTCTAGGAGGGTTCATTTTAGCCGCAGGCGTACTGGTTTGATTATTATTAAAAGTAAATTTTACAAGCATAACAAATTTACTGACTATAGAGAAAACCAATTGATTTGCATAGTAAAGTCCGTTAGTAAAATGTTTGTCCTCGATGGGGATCAAACCCACGGCCTACAGCACAGAAAGCAGAGCTACTACCAATAGAGCTGTGATAATTGCACTCAATTTGATAGTCACCTCTATCGTCTCTAAACAAGATGTCTGTCTGTCTCTAATCCTACACAAAGCTTTGGTTTCCACCGCTTTATTATCTTCCCGCCATCATTGATCTGTGATTAATTAGCTTAATTAAGTCGTTTTCCGCTTCATCAGTGCTTTGTTCATCGCCTTTTATTGGTACCGAAATATCTTCATGGTATTTGTCTATAGCTCTCGGCTATAACTGTGGCAAATAACAATAATGTCTGATGACATTCTTGAGTCTTTAAAATGTCGTTGGTTCATCAAATGGACGGAAGTCTTAAGCCTTGCGACATCTGAGCGTTTAACGTTGGTGATCAGTGAAACGTTGTCAAATATGACAGGTATATTTGACAGCGTTTCACTGAAGGCTTAGATGTGCGCAGCGTCTTTTGTAGCGTGGTTGCTAACTTTTTCTCCAGCGTTTACTTTTAACTGTTTAGCCAAGACTGTCACTTCCACTTGTAAATTATGAATGTGACCTTAGTTTATCTGCGGTTTAGTTTACTATATACTATTAGTAAACATCATGAGAAATCGTCAGCTTAACCGATGAACCGAGTTTTTCAAACTTCGATCAGTTTTCTTATAGCAGGTTAACATCTAACAGTTTTTCTTTATGAGGTTGTCCGTTGTAACAATTCAAATTTGACGGTCTTGTTGCCATAGCACAATCCGATAGCTGTACATGCATCGTCCCTCACACCCACGTGGTTTGTTTGTTTATGCATTATGGAATGCGCAACCAATTTTTATGCAATTATCGTGGGTAAGTTGATTTTTTCCAACTCATTAATGACTTATGGACGAGTAGCAAACTAATTCGTCAAAGAGTAATGCTTGCCATTGGTCGCGTGGAACTGGAACCTTGACTCACCTAGCTCTAAGACGTTTCAAAGTGATCCTTGCGATTCTACTGCTACACTTTTGATTTTTGATAAAATTTTGAGCCCTTTTCCAAGATTTTTATTAACTAAACAATGAATTACAATATTTTGAATGTGATATACATAAATACCAACCAATATAATCTTTCATTCATCGTATGCTCAATAAAACCCCTATTTCATGTTTCGATCGTTTCGCAAGTAGGCTTTATAGAGTGACTAGGATCGGTGGGTCAAATGTGAAAGTGTTCAATTTATTTGTGTCTTGTTTTGTTATCTTGTCCTTTCAATAAATAAGTAAGCAGACCTTTGGACATGTTCAAGATGATTTGATAGTGACAGAGGTAACTTTTACGCAAACCCTTGTATAACGCTGAAATGGCTATAAACTGGTGCCACGGAAGACCAACGCGTTATAGTTGGTAGACTATAATAATAATACTACTCTTAATATGGCCTAAAATAAATAACTTTTAATTTTATTTGAAATGTCTGCGAGTATAGATGTTAACAGTATAATAATTTGCTTCCAATTTATCTTTAACGATTTTGAAAACCCAAAAATCAGATGATTGGAAGTACCAATTTTTAAGACAAAACGTAAAAAAACAGGTAAGCAAAAACATGCGCTTGGGTTATTAAATATTTGTAAGAACAGTAAGAATAAATACACTGGACTCAACAATGCAACGACTGAATGTATCGCCATATGAGCTGTGGGTGTCATACTAGTTTGAAATAAGAGACCACCAGAGGACAAACTAGCTAATTATAATAATTACAAGTAATTAATCACACAGTTATTTATGCTTAATTCCAAGGAGAATGTCATTAGTTAGGCGGGTGTTCTTCATGTTCAAGATTATCGTTGTAATGGTTCTTAAAAACCTGCTATTATGTACAGGCGCTTACAATATAAGATAGTTTCCCAAATTAAATGTCTATATACTGTTCAGCTATTTAGGTTTTAGGTCAAATTTGAGATTTGACAGCGATATTTGACAGCGTTTCACTGATCGCTACCGCCAGCGAACTAGGTGTGCGCAGGCCTTTATTGCGCATTCAAAGTAAATTTTTCAATATTTGAAGTAATTTGTAGCATGCTAAACGCTTGTTTAGAAACAGCATTTATAAATAAAAAATCTACTCAATGCTCAATACAAGGTGTATCTAAATATGTGTACTATGCGAAGGTGGGGGTTTCAGACCACAGTGGTGATCAGTTGTGGGGGGGAGATAATTAAAAATTCCTATTTTCAGTTTCCCATACAAAAGTATTTAATTTCATAATGCCTAAATAAATTGACAACCCTATCCTTGTAACCCCTTGACCCCTTGACCTACTACCTCTGTAGGTCTACTACTACTACCTACTACCTCTGTAGCTGAGTTTAGGGTTGTCACTTTGTATAAAGTCAGCTGTTCATGTTGAAACTTCGTTGCAGTTTTTTTCAGAGATACCAATCGAAGTTCGAAAAGTCGTTGAACAAAAGTTGTTCCCCGGGGGGTGGAAATTCACCCCCCTTCAGGATAGTACACATATTTTGATACACGTTGTATATGTATTGCATACGCATGGTTTAGTTTAGGTACATACATACATAGTTCTTAGGTGTAAGTCAGTATCACATGTACCCTGTATAGGCTAAGGCAACATGGAGGTAGGCTGAGGTTTTAAATTAAATAGTAGGTAGATAGCTTAATAACTTTAATAACTATGTATTACTCTTAGTTGACGTGATCTTATACTGTGTTGTTGATAGGCATTACCGCATTGACCGCTATTTAACGGTTACCGCTTCCTAAGATAACGAACGAAACGGATGGATTAAATTTAGTTTGCATAATCATTTTCAAAATGCAGTTGGCGCTAACATCACTGAGTTATGGGCCAAATACATTACGAGATTTATTATAAATCGTTTATATTAATTGAGGAGCGGTTTTAAGAGCCGCTTAAATTGTAGAGCTGTTGACAGCCGAGATACCTGCTTTTAAAACGCATACGCAATATCATAGAAAATGTATCTATCCGCTTACTAAAATATTAATTTCTCTATGCATTCTCTTCTTCCTCTACCCTTATCTTCCTCTTCAAATTCTTTATGTGGGGTTGGCACAACGTATCTTCCTCTTCTATTCCCTTCTGTCTGTTTCACTCCTCTCTGATATCTCTATCATCTTTTACACAGTTCATCCATGTTTCCTTTGGTCTAGCTTTAATCATATATCTATAATTGTTTTTTTTTACTTATAGCTGGATATTAAACTCTTGTAAATTGCGGTGCTTTGCCGTGGTTAACTATGCTTGCTAGGCGGATTAGTGACTTCAGAAGTGTTTTGCACTCAGGAGATGATGCTGTCTATCTACTGGTGCATTTTCATAGCCCTTGTTACGATATTAACGGGCGATAGAGGGGTCAAGTAGGTATATTCTATGGCAGGATCTTTAGACGTCCTTATCCTTATGTCAATCATTGTCCTTAAAGAGTCCTTAGACATTGCTACGCACTATCAAGTTCCTGATGGAAGTTGATTAACATGTGTTTAATACATTGTTTATTTAAACAATGGTTCAGTTATCGTTAAACGTCTAAGCTAATGAAGAAATGGATGGCGGCCTAATGAAATGGATTAGCACCAGTTTTAACTTTTTTATTTGTTGATTGTCAATACTCAATACATTTTATTGCATAAACATGGTTTAGTTTAGGTACATACATAGCTCTTAGGTGTAAGTCAGTATCACATCAACTCTTGCTATCTTCTATCTGTTCAACTTTTTCGTCAGCCATACAGTCATTAACATGGATATTGCAGCCAACCGAGTGTCTGTAAACTGTTTAGAAATCACAAACAAATATTGGCTAAGGCTTCACTTAAATCACTGGCTGAATTGCTCTCAATATACCAAAGGCAAATAGGCCTTTGACAAAGAAATCAAACCCAACATCTGACTGAATCAATCAATTCATGATATAGGAGTAAGGAAAGCCTATAATATGCCCTAGACGTTTCAGTGTCTCGCAAATGGGAGCATTGGTGGAAGGTTGCCTCTGACAATGTATAAAGATTATGTACATCTACAAGTCCAAAGAAATATCGTAAATTGTCTGTTTAGACATGTAACCGACTCGTTAGGGATTCGAAGACGTCTTAACTAGTGATCGGGGTTGTCGTATACATCATGTCTCAGGAACCGACACGACGTATCAGTCGTTTTGTGTCTAGTTTATTTTAAGACGGATCGCAACGGTTGTCCACGCCCGATTTAAGCAATTTGTTCTTATACTACTTTTAGCGTATACGTTTTTTTATATTCTTCATATATATTTATTCCGAAAAAGCTGTTTCAACATTCTATTTCTGATTTGTGATCCCCTAATAGATCTTTTCTATCGATTTAAGTAACATGAGATTCTATACGTTAATCCTTGGACCAATTAATTTTTATTTTCATTCATATGCATATAAATATACTGTATAGTTTGTAAAAAAAACCTGTTCTGAAAACATTTTTTCAGTTTACCAATAACATTCACTCCTTCTCTATTTGTCAGTTTATCGTGTCGTATCTTCTAAAGCTCCTTTATTATCTTCTTTGATACATTCACTGATACCTTTTGTTTCTGTCTTTCCTCTTTTTGTCTTATGTAATCTTGTGTAATGAACTTTAACGAATCTTGCTTTGCGATTTTAAGGTTTAAGAACTCATTTTAGTACAGTTTCTAAGAAAATGTGACCTGGGTTGGTTTCTTGCTGCTCAGGCTTGGTAGTTACCTAGATATTTTAATTAATTTAGCGTTTAGCATTTAGATTGTCTCTGAGAATTTGTCAATAAAGGTTTGATTTTCGCTATAGCTTCTTGTCTAATTATTATTAATGTATTTAGATCAATGAGATAATATTTCGTACGTTACTGATTATGTTATTGTTTCTGCTATCAAAATTTAATGATCCTATTGGTATTTTATATGGATATTGTGATGGTCTATATTATTACAAAGCATACTACCTAAAGCTTAGGTCTAAGATTTTATCAGATTTTATTAGTCATAATAGGACATCTATGAGAGATAGTCAACCGAACCTGGTTCTGAGTCAAACAGCAATTCAAAATATACCGTTTCTAAGATTAGTAATTCTGATAATAGCACTTGATTCCACATTTCAAGGTCCTTTCAAATATTTTTCTATACAGTTTTAGATCCTAGGTGTTCGGAGTAACCGCCTTTGTCTTCCACCAAACTGAGCTCAAGTGCGAAGTGAGCACGATGATAGATATTAATCGATACGATTTATCTCGATTATTCGCAGAAGCTCTCGAGTCGTCGCGCTCGTTATATAAATGTTATGACATTAGACTGGAGACCCTTTCAAATGGGGCGATATATGCTATCGTCCAAAGTTCAATCGCGATTTTAGCGAATACTCCTTATCCGATGGAAGGATGGTCACTGTGATCAGTTGAAGCATTTACATCTGAGCGCTTCCGTACTTTGGATGGCACGTTATCTGGGTTGTTAACTTACTAGCCATGATGGAGCTACTAGCTTTGAGTGGATGGTTTTAAAACCACCCCAAGACTGGGGTGGTTTTAAAACTATCTTACTAGCTCAAATAAACTTACTTATTATATCACGCTTACTTATATCTTTGGAGGATCATAGTTTTCTAGCTTTCATCATCCTCTGTGGCTAAGTACCTAGCCGCCACATCCTCATTCATTCATTATTTTCAGACCTTTTGCATCTAAATCAAAATTAAAAATATCTTTGTAAAGTTGTATCACAAGGATCACTTTGAAACTTTTTAAAACTCGGCGAGCTAGCGTCGGTTATAGGTAAGTAATAATTGCTTTACCTATACACAAGTTATGCTATTTTATTTTGATGGTATTTTAATCCTCATTTCTTGAGGTCTTGGCCTAAAGGGTTGCAGTTGGAATTAAAGCGGATAGCACATTAAGTTACACATAGCTATTTCTGCAATTTAGCAAGATCCTGTATAAAGTTTAGTTTTGTTTTCTCTTTTCTAAGATTTTAATGTATAACTTGTAACGCCCATGTAGTTATCATACGATTAAATAAATGCGAGATCCTTGCTGTGTTTACTACAAATACTCATAGTTGCATATATTACTATTTGTTATGAATATGCAGCGTTTATCACATCTCAATCTAATAATTCTACCGTCAATGCAATCTAGTATTATGAATTCTACTCGAGTCCTCAAATTAGCAAGTACAAGTAGCAATTGCAAATAACAATGTCGATAGCACGGCAGGTGGCATTTGCCGTAAGCGACCCCATACACTGACCTTATCTGACAAATGATAATCTGGTAACACACGGTCCCTATGTATAGCACAAGTAATTTAATAAAGAAAATTTTGCCACTCCGGGAATTCCCTAAGATCCCCTCAACTCCCTCAAAAAAAAGGGGGGGGGGTGACTTTAGGATAAGGATAAGGTGTTCCGTGACGCGTGACCTTTTCCACTCAAAGGCGTCCAGCGAGTTCCGCCTACGTGGCTTATTTTGACTTACAGAATACATAACAACCTATTTTTTTTACAAAAAGTATAATGTTGATAATAAGTTATCATCTACTTTAAAGAGCTCTGAGCGTTCCATGTTCGTATTTTCATCAAGCTCCGAATTCTTAGGAACCGTGTGTCTCATAATGGTTCCACATTTATCCGTCCTTTGGTGGTAGTAATGCCACTTAGCAAATTTAGGAGCCGACGATTCTAACACCTAGAATCGAGACTTGCTTACAGCCGCACCCAGAGCCTTCCAAATGATTAATTACTTGTTCCAAGCTAAGCTTGCTAATAGCTTATAAGTACAAAAACTTTGAGTAAATTTTCACTAAAGTTTTGATTTCCCATTTGGGCCTATCCTAAGGCTCTGGGTTCAAATCCAGTCGTGCATCATTGAGTTGTTCTGTGCTGGTTTCCGCAAGTAAGCCGCTGGCGGGTTCTTTTTGCGTGACCCTTGACGCGTGTTGCTTGAACTTTTTTAGGTTCTACGACACGCCGGTTTCCTCACGATGTTTTCCTTCACCGATTTGAGAGTACTGGCATAGTGCACATACATTTTTCGACAGAAAAACTCATTGGTACACGACTGGATTTGAACCTAAGACCTTCGGATCGGAAGGCGGGGCCACTACCACTAGACCACCAGTGCTCTTAGGCTTTAGGACAATGTAAGGTATAGGTGACGACTATGAGCACGGACGTCGTAGCTTTGTTATCGACTATCGCAACACTGGTTTATTGCGAAGCTGCGCCCGCGCCGGTCTTGTAAGATATCGTGTAGATAAGGCAGCTGATAGATCGGTGCTGTAATGTCGCAGCCGAATCTATTGACGTGCCGAGCTGTTAGGAATGCGTTTTGAAGCACAGTTTAAGGCTGCAGTCTTGGACCAGTGGCGCCTTGTCTGTAAAGTCGGTTTACTGACGATAGTTGAACGTGACAACGTCATACAGCTGTCCACGCGGGCGCATCGCTCACTCAAGTAGGAGAGAGACAGATGTCGACCGCTGCCGAACGCGGAGGCCGATTGTGCCTCTTTGTCGCTCGTTCCGCGCTCTCGCTTGCACATCAAGCCTTAAATGGAACGCCTCAGAGCGAGGTAACGCCGGATGAGTCATGTTTTCGTGCGTGCAGCCGGTTCCATCGAATTATAAGACGTTGTCACGTCAAAAAATATTGCCTCGTAGGTCACCCACGTCAGGAACGTGCCCTACGAGCTATGTAAACTATGTTTAAACTCAGTTTATTTTTATATAGACCATGAACTGAACACCGAAGATACAAAGTCAACATGGACACCATCCAAAACAGGACTTACTCATAAATTTATGACCAATAACTAGTATAGTATAGTTATTCTTAAACTACATCAACCAACTCAACACAGGCTTAGCCGACTTCAAGACTTTATTGCTAGTAAAATGTGTAATGCTCTCGACCTTTCGGATTAGGGAGATATGGCCACGAGCCAAAGACTTTGAGGTGTTTGGATTGCTAGGAAATTAAAACGAACTAAAGTATAGGATTCTAGAAATCAGCGAGTTTTATATGGCGATAGTATGAAAGCTATACTTAATATAATATATATAATATAATAAATATTGTGGACAATCCACACTACAATATCTAACCTTAAACTAAGCTTAGCTGCGCCATGGGAACCAGTAGGGAACCACAAGCTCTGTGAGTGCTGTCTAAATAAATCCTACGTCGAAACGTCACACACAGTATAATATACTGGTGAGCACTCATACAGACTCAAAACCAGATCCACAGACAGACCCAGGCAGAGCTTGTAGGCCTACACATAGCTGATAATGTACCTAATACTTATACACATTTTTATACATCTCCTATAACTACGTGAATGGGCAATTTTAGTTAGTAAATTTACCTTTTCGCTGGTTTGGTTATAGTATATTTCATTACAAGTGCGGGAAGGCTGTCATTGCAAAGAGTTCCGACAAATGTCTACCCGAGCCGAAGGCGAGGGTTGACAGTCGGAACAAGTTGCAATGACGGTTCCGCACGTGTACTGAACGACTATTTTTATACAGTTGCGAAAAAATTAAGCAATTTAATAAAATAATAAAAATACCATTTGCTTTTTAGGGTTCCGTAGCCAAATGGCAAAAACGGAACCCTTATAGATTCGTCATGTCTGTCTGTCTGTCTGTCTGTCTGTCTGTCTGTCTGTCCGTCCGTCCGTATGTCACAGCCATTTTTCTCTGAAACCGTAAGAGCTAGACTGATGAAACTTGGCGAGTAGATGTATTCTGTGAACCGCATTAAGATTTTTACATAAAAATAAAAAAAAAACAATAAATTTCGGGGGTCCCCATACTTGAAACTGAAACTCAAAAATTTTTTTTTCATCAAACCCATACGTGTGGGGTATCTATGGATAGGTCTTCAAAAATGATGTTGAGGTTTCTAATATTGTTTTTTTCTAAACTGAATAGTTTGCGCGAGAGACACTTCCAAAGTGGAAAAAAGTTGGTCCCCCCCCCTCTAACTTCTAAAGTAAGAGAATGATAATACTAAAAAAAATATATGTTGTACATTACTATGTAAACTTTCAACGATTTTTGGTTTGAACGAGATCTAGTCAGTAGTTTTTTTTTTATACGTCATAAACCGTAAACCACAATTTACCTTTCGACGAACTACAAGAACCTTATTATGTTACATCAAGTAACATAATATACAGGTTCTTGTAGTTCGTCGTGCTACGGAACCCTTCATGGGCGAGTCCGACTCGCACTTGGCTGCTTTTTTCTCTTCTCTCCACGCAATAAGTTCGTCGTATGTATGCATGTAGCGACTTTTTGACTTTTCCGGTAAAATGTTCTCCGAAGCATTTTGTGCAATTATACTGAGTTCCGGTGGTGTTAATTCAAAAAAACTAGGGTCGAAATTACTGATTTTGTGCAACTAACAAATAAACTCGCAAAGAAAATTTCTGAAAAATGGCGCCAAGTGCCAACCGTAAAATATAAGCAGAGATTTTTTTTTTTTCTTCACCCATTCTGGAAGGCAAAGGGAACTATACCCATACAGCCAAGTCTTCAGTAGATTTTTTTTATTGATATGAATTGAAAATGAAATTTAATGAGATGAAATGAAACCTAACATAACTCATTCAATCAAATCATTAAATCTGTTAATGAAACAAATTAGTTGCTTCTTTTTAGAAATAATACGTATTTGCATGAATCATAAAAACTTCGATGAATTTTTTTAGTAAAAACTTCATGGTTGGTTTTTCTTTTTAGACATTATTTTGACAGTTGGGAAACAAAAAGCACTAGTGCGGGAATGGTAAAAAAAAAGCACGCGTGTGTAATAGCCCACATCCCGAACGCTATACGTCCCTGCAATACGCCACTTTTTGAGCAACTGTATTAAAATAGTATATTTCATTACAAGTGCGGGAAGGCTGTCATTGCAAAGAGTTCCGACAAATGTCTACCCGAGCCGAAGGCGAGGGTTGACAGTCGGAACAAGTTGCAATGACGGTTCCGCACGTGTACTGAACGACTATTTTTAATACAGTTGCGAAAAATTAAGCAATTTAATAAAATAATAAAAATACCATTTGCTTTTTTCTCTTCTCTCCACGCAATAAGTTCGTCGTATGTATGCATGTAGCGACTTTTTGACTTTTCGGGTAAAATGTTCTCCGAAGCATTTTGTGCAATTATACTGAGTTCCGGTGGTGTTAATTCAAAAAAACTAGGGTCTAAATTACTCATTTTGTGCAACAAACAAATAAACTCGCAAAGAAAATTTCTGAAAAATGGCGCCAACCGTAAAATATAAGCAGAGATTTTTTTTTTTCTTCACCCATTCTGGAAGGCAAAGGGAACTATACCCATACAGCCAAGTCTTCAGTAGATTTTTTTTATTGATATGAATTGAAAATGAAATTTAATGAGATGAAATGAAATGAAATTTAATGAGATGAAATGAAATGAAACCTAACATAACTCATTCAATCAAATCATTAAATCTGTTAATGAAACAAATTAGTAGCTTCTTTTTAGAAATAATACGTATTTGCATGAATCATAAAAACTTCGATGAATTTTTTTAGTAAAAACTTCATGGTTGGTTTTTCTTTTTAGACATTATTTTGACAGTTGGGAAAGAAAAAGCACTAGTGCGGGAATGGTAAAAAAAAAGCACGCGTGTGTAATAGCCCACATCCCGAACGCTATACGTCCCTGCAATACACCACTTTTTGAGCAACTGTATTAAAAAAGATATAGCAGCATTGTTTTACAAAAAGTTATGGCTCAAAGCGGATCTACGAATTCAATCAAGTTCAAAAGTGAACTTTGCAAAAATGACAATCTACTTTTGACACTGACTGACCTTCTTTATTCTTTATTCTTTATTGTACACACATATAGATAATAAATAAAAAATATAAAGCGGGCATGTACAGAGGCGAGCTTAACCCTAAATAGAGTTATAAACCAGCAAACCTTGGAGGATAGAGACAGTTGACTATAGTGGTGGGTGGGTGTACAAACACACAGGCATTGGGAAAAGATAAAAAAAAACCTAAAACTAAAATACTAATATAGAAGTATATATTATAGAGAATATCTCATAGTTCTAAATAAATAATATATTAATTACTTTTAACCATTCTGCTTATACGAACTGCCGGTCTACTCTTGAACGCGATTCCGATCCCAATCTTAAGTTTAAACGGAATTTTGACCGAAATCCTATGGGTTTTCTGCCAAAATTCCGTCAAAACTTAAAATTGGGATCGGAATCGCGTTCAAGAGTAGACCGGCAGTTCCTATATCAAGACTGTTTTATGCGGACACCGTTATTTAGAAAACTAGGCTTATACATATTTAACTAAAATAAGCATAAAGGTAAACTCACCTACAAAGAAGCAGCGGCTTTTATTGGTGTGCTTAGAGGATTAGTAGTAGTCTCCTCTGATGCTTTTATTATTATAATACCGCGGTACTAAAACGGCAAACCCTATTTTTAACCGACTTCCAATCAAAAAGGAGGAGGTTCTCAATTCGGTTGTATTTTTTTATTTTTTTTTATTTTAATGTTTGTTACCGCATAACTTCATCATTTGTGAGCCGATTTGAAAAAATATTTTTTTATCTGAAAGGTACTGCTTCCAGATTGGTCCCATTTTAATTTTATTAAAATCGGTGTTGCCATTTTTTTTTTAATAATTTTTTTAATGTTTGTAACTGCATGCCTCCGTCATTTATGAACCGATTTAGAAAATTATTTTTTTATTTGGAAGGTTATGCTTACGTCCAGATCGTCCCAAACAAATTTGATTAAAATCGGTTTAGCCGTTTGACAATGAAGTCGGTTTCTCAAGTTTTTTAAACTTATAATTATTGTTATGACGTGGCAGACATCAATAGAAACATACAGCCATACTTATAAATTTAAATTTAACCATTGCTTAAAGTTATGCCTGTCACTGTTTGCCATTACCCAGTGGTAAGAGATGGCAATAGTTTAAGCACTGTTTATCTTTAGACATAGTTTTATAAGTAAGGCCAATAGAGTATGTAATTTAAGGCTTAGTTGCAGGGATTGCTAATCCACCATCTTTTATACTGTCACTGGTTTTTTTAAGTTATTGTGGTAAAAAGATTTTAAGCGTGCTTCGAATATTTTAATCGATCGTTAAAATATTTTCCCAACATTTGCTTGCAAAATTTGAGATAAACAACTGTCAAATACTTTAACGGACGATTAGCAATCCCAAACAACCCTTAATTGTTTCTTAGGGGTTCTTTACCATCTCCGACTATCCGCTAGTTTCAAATATTTAACAATTGTCCACAATATTAATATTTTATTTATTAAAAATAAATATTTTTATGCGAAAAGCCAACTGCTGAAACCAACTTTTAGCTGTATATTTTGGATGACCCATGATTTTTGAATCAATTTCATTTACCTACAAATTCAGGAAATATTTCCACCAAGCTCTGGCTAGTAACAGAGTTATCAAAACATAATAAATCACAGAATTTTATGTGATTTAACTGAAAAGTAACGATCAAATTATATTCAGTAATGCTTAATAAATGTCTGAAACAGCCCACAAAACAGTCAGAGGGTATCATAACAAGATAATACAAAATCTTATAATGCAGAAAGATTTGAAAAACTCGCATAAAAACTAGAGTGTGAATAAATACTGGGGTTTAACGCGTTTAGACGATACGTCCACTATTATGTCAATCATTACGAGTCGTCTGACTCTTGGGTTGGGCTAGTGTGCAAGCGAGTTTATAAATATTAAAGTTTGTATTAAAGTTTAATTTTTAAAATAGACTTCATATTCAAACTGATAGTTAGATAGTCAGTTATACATTTAGAGAGATAGGCATTTATTTATGCATTTGATGAACCGATGATGGAACTAGCTTTCAGATAAAAAAAATATGTCCAAATCGGCTCATAGATGACGAGGTTATGCGATAGAAAACATAAGAAAAAATTGAATCGATATCTTCCTCCTATTTGGTTTGAAGTCGGTTATCAATATTTCGCTAACACGTTGCAGCTATAGGGGTAACCCCCCTATAGCTATACAATTTGGGGATCAAACTAACTCAAACTTTTTAATTGATTGCAATCGCAACTAAATTATAGCTTTTTATATGTTATAGTCAGTTTGGAAACAGCAATCCACGTTTTTTGACCACTGAATTTGAACACTGATCGTTGCAGAATTTAAATACATTTGACAAGTTTCAAGACACAGGTTTCAAAAAAACCTTTATTGAGTTAACTAAATGCATTTCCACTTTAACTCTGAGCATTTCAAAGTAAATCATGCCAAATCTATAAGAAACACAGCCAGAAATTCAATAATCGCTCTCACTCGAGCCCTACCCCTAGTGGTGTGATCGCGAACATCGCGTGTTGTCCGTACGTATCAATTTTCGGCTAAATGATCCAAATTGGCATCATTTGCAAAATCGTTCCAACAGTTACACCTTTCGCTTTTTTGAATGTCATTGTACGATATTCAGGTCCTTTACTATAGCTTGAACCAGTCCATCTGCAAGTAAGTCTACCCCAAGTTTGGGACGTTGGTCATAATGTGCGAAAACCTGCAGAGTGGAGTGAAAGAATTTTTTTTCAAAGTTTGTGTTTTGTAATTGAGCTTGTTTTTAGTTTTTATGTTTGTATTTATTTCTATATTAAATTTCTATGTAACATACTTGCCTAGTACCTACTTATTGTCTGTTTAGTTTAGTTGAGTTGATAATTTTGTGCATGCTGTGGCATCCTATAACTGGAGGGACGCATAGTTTTAAGACGTTTTGTTTAATATTATTTGTTATTCAAGTGTTTCCTTTGTTGGATGTCCTAATAAATAAATAAATAAATAAAAGTTTTTTTTTTCAATCTTAAATAGGCTTGCGTTTGATTGCAATCTTACCTGCTGTTAAGTGATGATTTATTATTAGTTTAATAATAAAAATCCGACATTTGAAACCAAAAACGCACGGTGCGTGCATTAGCAGTCTCCCCTCCAAACGCAACGTTGATATTGCGAGCCGTTTCTGCTGCATTAGCTCCGCATCGGAAATCATATTAAAAATAACTCTGATTTTCGAAGTACCTATCCAATCCATCTTTCACTTTTAAGCTTGTGACGTATCTACGGGTTTATGAATGTAAACAAGTGTCAACACAGTAAAATTATTTATTTAAAAACTCAAGGTCGTGGATTCTATGGCCCGCTTAACTTTAGTTTGGGTAGTACGGCACTCCCCTGGTATTAGCGCGACGTGAGGAGACGAGAAGGTCGATCAGCGCAGATCCAGGGTGTCCTTGGCAGGTGTTCGGCCAGGCGGGCAGGGGATTGGCAGCGAAGCGGCCGCTGCTGGTAAGTAGTAGCACTCCGCTAGCAGCTCATCAGTGCAGCATGGAGTGGTGGTGGTGAGAAGTAGCGTAAGCGTAAAACGCGTAGCGCCGTGAAACCCCAAGATGGGGGTTTCACTGATTTGATAATAAGCTTCCTATCACTTACGAAGACTGAGCTAGTTATAGATTCCTATGGGTGAAATCACGTTCACTTTATATACGAACAATGCACGATAATACCTAGGTACTTTGATGTCCTATACGAGGATATAGTAGCTAGTAATCGCGACTTGGCGAGGCTCAACTGTGGTATCATGACGGTGCTTCGGCGACTGAGTATTTATGCAAGCCTACGAAAATAATGCAGTTTGAGACACTTTTGGTGGCAACCGGAAAAATATCGTGCAATCGTCGTAAGTTGGCAACGCTAGAAATTGTTCAGTTTTTTTGTAATGGGCGCTCCTTGTGGAGCGAGCAAGACAGACAACCTTTTGCTCCCTTCAACATAAACGTGATTGTTGGAATACGATCTAAGTACATGAAGTACCTTAGAGTACGTATGAGTACAACAAGTACATGAAATTTCTTAGTTTGCTAAGTTTATGTATGAAAAGTAGCTATTACGATGATTCTTTTTCGCCTATTATTATTTTTTCTGTTGTAGGTAACTTTGTAGGTGTTTGCTTTTGTAAATTTATTCTTTGTTACGAAAGTAGCAAAATAATTACATTTTTCTGTTTCTATAAATGATTTTTTATGAATGAAAAGTAGCTATTAAGTTAAATATTTTTAGCTTACTATTATTATGTTTTAAAAAGGAATCTTTACAGGTACTTGCATTTGTGTTTTTTACTTGATTTTCTGTACTTTATATATTAGATGCAAGGTTTTTTTTTTTTTTTTTTTTTTTTTTTAACATGTAACCATTACGTTACATTACCCCGACGCTTACTAAGAATTTTATTACTGTAGAATAAAATTCGCAATTATTTCTTAGCATATTAGTCACAAACTGCCATTCATTCCTTTCAATCATTCATACACAACCTTCCATACGATCGCTCACAAAATAGCATCAGTAAGTACCTACCTAAAGTAATGGTTTAAAGTACTGACGCGACCTATCATTACTAAGAGTTACTAGTTACGAACAGAACCAACTAACTCATGCAACTACTGCAGAAACAAGCGGTTAAGGGTGAATATAAGTGATGAAATTTAAAATTTGTACTTAGTTGTAATTGTTTACTTATTTGTACCTATGAGTTTTAAATCCTTTATGTGCCATGTTCCTAGATCCTTTCCTGACATGTCTTCTAAAATATAAACAAGAGGTGTTTTTTTTATATTTTACACGACATTTAATGTATTTTGGGGCTAGTTTTTTGCTAAATCTTTTATCCGCATTACTAAGAAAATATGTTTTTTTCATAACTGTGTCACCTACATTGAATTCTGCTGGTTTGCGACGAAGGTTATAATGAGATGTATTTTTAGCATGACCCTGCCACAATTTAAGCTGTACCTTATTAAAAATTGAGGAAAGACAACCAAAGTTTTCTGCATAGACATCGCGTGGTAAAAATACTATCTCGGTGCCTAGATCAGAATCAATATAGTGAGATCCGCAAACTACCGTTTCTCGCCCAAATACAAGAAAAGATGGAGTATAACCTGTGGCCTCATTGACAGAATTGTTTATGGCAAATTGAACCTTGGGAATAAATATGTCCCATGTTCTATGGTCATCTTCTACAAAGGTAGAAATGCATGTGATGATAGTTCTATTATAACGTTCGACAGTATTCACCTGAGGGGTATATTTTGGTGTAAAAAATATATTTGGAATTTGATATTTACTAAAAAATGAATTTATTTCTTTACTAATGAATTGACTGCCGTTATCCATTAAAATAGTTTGTGGAATTCCATGCATGAGAAAAACTGAGTCCTCCAATATTTTAATAATAATGTTAGATGTGGCTCGTTTTATTGGAAAGATAAGACAAAACTTTGAAAAACAGCAGGTTTAATATTAAAATTTGGAAAAGACTGAGGCGTTGTAAGGCAACCATTATAATGTGATTTATACCATGTATCATTAGTATTTTTGTAAGAATTTGAAGTACTAATGGTACTCACGGGAAGAGCTCGAGAGAGTGCATCTGGAATTACGTTATCAACACCACGGCGATGTTTAAATTCTACATTAAATGCCGACAAACGTACTCCCCAACGCGCTAACCTACCTGTTGGATTATTAATTGATAAAAACCATTTAAGAGCGCTGTGGTCTGTATATACAGTGATTATCATACCATTTTCCAAATAACACCTCCAATGTTCCAAAGCAACAACTACTGCCAAAGCTTCTCGCTCAGTGACGCTATAGTTCCTTTCTGCCACTGACAAGGATTTACTCATGTAAGCGACTGGATGCTCTTTACCATCGGTAATCTGTGTTAACATGGCACCAATTCCGTAGTTGCTAGCATCCGTATGGACTTCAAAGGGTTTACTGTAGTCAGGGCAGGAAAGAACAGGAGCGGAAACTAAACATTCCTTGAGCTTTAAGAAAGCACCGTCTGCTTCAGGAGACCATTTAAATGGTGGTGCTCCTTTCTTATTCGAGGTCAATTTATTAAGGGGGCCTGCAATTGTGCTGAAGTTGGGTACGAAACGACGATACCAAGTTGCTGTCCCTAGAAAACGTTTTATATCCTTGCGACAAGTAGGTGTCGGATAATTAACAATCGCTTCTACTTTATCAGGGTCAGTCCGTAAACCACAACTGTCAACAACATAACCTAAATATTTAAGTTGACTTCGAAAGAAATTACATTTTTTAAGATTAATAGTCAAGTTTGCATGTTTTAATTTTTCAAGAACTCTAAGCAAAAGTGAGACATGACTATTAAAATCATTACTGACTATAATGATGTCATCAAGATAAGCGAATACTCGAAGTTCAAATTCACCAAACAACAAGTCAACTAGTCGTTGTTGAGTAGCTGGTGCGTTGGTAAGCCCGAAAGCTGTCCTTTTAAAGCGTAGGGTTCCGCGACCAGGAATATAGAAGGCTGTCTTGTCCCTGTCTTCTGGCGCTATTTCTATTTGCCAAAAAGCCTTAGATAAGTCTATGCTACTAAGAAAACGAGCATCTCGAAGGTTATCTAATATTTCAGAGACGTATGGTAAGTTATATGCATCGCGAGATGTTACTGAATTTAATTTGCGGCTATCTAGACAAAATCTGGGCTCACCAGTTTTTTTAGTGACTAGAAGAACTGGTGAGGACCAGGCACTTTCGCATGGTTCGACGACATCGAGTGCTAACATTTCATCAACCTGTTCAGTCAAAATACGTTGCTTTTCTGGGGATATACGATAATAACGTTGTCGTATGGGTTGAGCGTTTCCTGTATCAATCCTATGAGTTATGAGACTAGTTTTACCTAAACCGTTACGTTCAGCTGAAATGGCTTTAAACTGATCAATGACGTTGTCAGCCAGACATTTCTCCGAATGGTTAAGAGTGTCATAACTTTGTACGATAGGTTTTTGTACAACGGACTTATGGTTTGTAGGACTATCAAGGGCTACAGCGTGTAAGTATTGTAAGGAAATCTTAAATGCACGCCAGAAGTCAATACCCAGGATAAGGTCATCATGAACCTCAGGCATTACAAAGCCTTGAATGATGTGAAATTGATTGTCAAAATGAATAGGTAGGTTAATATAACCAATACTACCTATTCTTTGACCCCCTGCAGCAAGAACGGTTAATCTACAGTCATCTACTAACGTTAATCCTTGAGTGATTAATGCTTTATGAGCGTTGTTACCTATAATGGTCACGGCTGAGCCAGAGTCAAGAAGACTACACATAGTAACCTCACCTATTGTAATATTGATGAAAGGACGGTTATCATTGCATTTATTCAGAATTGTGTTGGTTTTGTAATAGTTAAAGTATGTACTGACGAATTGAAGCCACTCTTTCCATTCTTCTTTATTGACTTCCATGTTTGACGTACCAACACAATTCTTTTGTATTAGTTTTTTGAACTGTTTGTTTTTCTTTGACAGACTGGACAATCAGGAGTCTTAACATCCTTACGACCACAAACAAAACAGACAATCTGACTTTTGTCAGCTTGGCATTGCCTTAAGTTGTGGGTATTGACGCGACATCTAGGGCAAAAACGCAACCTGTTTTGTGGTGCATCAATTGCATGCACGTAGTTTTGCCTACCATCACTAGCGTTCTGGTCAGCTTGAGGTTTATTCGAGGTTTTATTATTATAGCTACTATAATAGTTATTTTGTCTATTTTGTTTTTGATAAAAGTTATTATATTGCTTTGAATCAACATTATTTTTACTACCTGAATAAGCAAAGTCAGGTGCTAAAGTATCTGAAGAAATCTTTGGGGGTTCATGGAAATGAGCTAAACGAGCTTGAACATTTTCATAGTTTTTACATATACTTTTAAGATCTGAAATAGCTTTAATTACTGGAGAAGATGCTATAATGTTTGCGTAGAGTGGACGGATGTTGTGGAGTATTATTTCTAGTTTATCCTCTTCTGACAAAGTTTTTGACAAACGAGAAAATAGCCCCGACATAATAGATAAATATATCGTGATGTTCTCGGTTTCTCCTTGAGTTCGGGAACGAATCTCAGAAAGTAATTTATAATCATAATCCGATTTATCAAAATCCGCCTTTAAAAGTTCCACAAGATTCGTCCAATCCGTAACCTGATCCTTTATGCTCCTATACCAATGTAAGGCGTCCCCAACAAAAATCTCAGTCGCATATGACGTAATTTTAGCATCTGATATTTTTCTAGTTGTACAGAATTCTGACACGCGCTGTATAAAAGAGCGTACACAAGTTTTCCCATCAAACTTTAATTTAGAAGTCTCACTGGAAACCCCACGATCACAATGTACGGTGATATTTGAGGGATTACAAGGCTCTGGAGTTCCTGACGTTGAAGGGAAAGTCAAATTACTGTCGACTGCACGTTCCTTTAGTGAATCAAACTTTTTCAATAAATTCTCATATCGACTAACACAGTCATCGTAAATAGGTTGCGTAATCTCATCACAAGAAGAAATACGATTTAAACGATGGTATACGTGATTAAGTAAGTTCTGTGTACGCTGAACTGCGCTACCTAAAAGTGGCGATTCTAAGTTAGTATCTATTTTATTAAGTACCTCAAACACGCCTGATAGATCATCTGCTATTGGCAAAGAACTATCTAAAATAACATCCGATGGAAATAAAACTCCTAATTTAACTATTTGCTTACGCATTTCTTGAACGGTAAGCGCGGGTGTCGTACCACGAATAGCTACCTCATATTCTAGCTCAGTCTTTTGAAGCGACAAAAAATTTACTGGAAATGCCATTGTAAATAAGTGTGAACAATAACGAAACGCAAATGACCTAAATAAAGTTTAGCAAATACTCTGCTCCGTTACAATAAAAAAATTAAATAAAGAACGTTTTTTCAGAAAAAAAAAAAATTAAAAAATAATAAAAATGAACAAAGTGAGAAAAGAAATCCGGTAAAAAGCATGAAAGAGTGAAGTATGAAGCTGTAACTAGTGTGTGCGTAACGTAGTTTAAAAATTAAGTTGTAACAAAACAAAAAAAAAATCTAATAAAAAGTTGAGGGTAGAAATAAAAAAAATGTTATGCACACTCTAGCTACAAGACGCTGAAAAAAAACGTTTTACACAGTAATACAATGCACACCAACACAAAATATCTACGAAAACCAAAGTTAAGCCATAGAATTACCACGTAGAGGGCGCCAGTGTGACGTATCTACGGGTTTATGAATGTAAACAAGTGTCAACACAGTAAAATTATTTATTTAAAAACTCAAGGTCGTGGATTCTATGGCCCGCTTAACTTTAGTTTGGGTAGTACGGCACTCCCCTGGTATTAGCGCGACGTGAGGAGACGAGAAGGTCGATCAGCGCAGATCCAGGGTGTCCTTGGCAGGTGTTCGGCCAGGCGGGCAGGGGATTGGCAGCGAAGCGGCCGCTGCTGGTAAGTAGTAGCACTCCGCTAGCAGCTCATCAGTGCAGCATGGAGTGGTGGTGGTGAGAAGTAGCGTAAGCGTAAAACGCGTAGCGCCGTGAAACCCCAAGATGGGGGTTTCACTGATTTGATAATAAGCTTCCTATCACTTACGAAGACTGAGCTAGTTATACGATGTCGCTGCATCCTCTTGATTTTATATTTACCAGGTAGTCCATTGCTTAATGTACTGGGCACCAAACACTTTTTAGAGCTAAAAAACCCTTAAAACAAGTCGCTGTAGGTGGCGCCACCGCGCCTCGCTCCGCTCAGTCCGTCAGTCAAACCTTCATTCATTGTTTGTGTTTGGGCATCGAAACACGTCTTATTTAAATTTTATTTTTTACAATTCTCGAAGTAATTTTCGAAGTTTATTATGTAGTTTGTATTAGTATAGTGTATAGTGTATTTGATGGCGAAGATCCAGAAGAAATACGACGTTAAGAACGTCACTTTGAAATGGAACAAAAGCAAAAAATGCATGTAAGTACCTACACGCATACTTGCTTATGAATTTTGTTTTGTTAACTATGCCTATCGCTAAACGCTCATTACAGTTACGGGCTTGCGATAATAACTAAATGAAAGCGACATAACTATATCGCTTGCACTTTATCTATAAACTATTAAATTTTTACTTAGCTGCTTGATTGAGTTGTGCTTTATCGCCACAAAATAGCAGCTATTGAGTGCAAAACATTTTAAAGGCATACCTGCCTACCGGTTTATGAACGAAGATGCTTAATCAAATGATTTTTCTATATATAGTTATCTATACAGCTGTACCCTCGAGTCGTAATGCGATTACGGCCTATTGTCATTTTTGTTCGGTGTTATACCTACCTTCACTCATAGTATTTTCCTGTAAAACTGTGTTGCGATTGCAATCTACCCAATTATCAAAGTATTTTGGTTTATTTCTTTTCTACATGGGGCTATATAGATCTACCCTCAAATCGTAATGCAATTACGGTCTATTATCATTTTTATTACATCATATCAACTTACTTTCACTCGTCGTATTTTTAAATTTTTTGGAGGAACGGTGATGTGATTATAGTATGCACAACAATATTTATGCATTATGTATACATTTTCTCTATGTGTGGTTATGCAAGCATGGTCTACCCTCGAGTCGTAATGAGATTACGGCCTCTTGCAATTTCTATTCCATGATATGTACCTACCTTCATTTGTATTTAATACTACATTTTCATAAGAACTGTGATGCGATTGCAGTCTGCAGAATAATAATATCTTTCTATATGTGCTTATGCAGACATGATCTACCTTCGAGTCGTAATGCGATTACGGCCTCTTGCAATTTCTATTCCATGATATGTACCTACCTTCATTTGAATTTAATACTACATTTTTATAAGAACTGTGATGCGATTGCAGTCTGCAGAATAATAATATCTTTCTATATATGCTTATGCAGACATGATCTACCTTCGAGTCGTAATGCGATTACGGCCTCTTGCAATTTTTATTCCATGATATATAATTACCTTCATTTGTATTTAATACTACATTCTTGTAAGAACTGTGATGCGATTGCAGTCTGCACAATAATAATATCTTTCTATAATGTGCTTATGTAGACATAAATCTACCCTTGGATCATGATGTGATTACGACCTACTTTCACTTGTCGTATTTTAAAAAAAAATTTTGTAAGAATTATAAAAAAAAAAAAAAAAAAATTCGGATAATCCACACAACACTGACTGGCCCCAGACTAAGCAGAGCTTGTACCATGGGAACCAGATAGCTGATATGCTGATAGCTATTATGATGCGAATGCAGTCTGCACAATAATAATATTTTTTCTATATGTAGTTATGCATACATAATTATGTACCATCCGGTTGTAATGTGATTACGGCCTCTTGCCAATTTTTCCAAGATATCTACCTACCTTCACGGGTAGTATTTAACATTTTTTAAGAACTGTGATGCGATTACAGTCTGCACAATAGGCATAATACCTACCATATAATAAGCAAGTATCATTTTGAGTCGTTATGCAATTACGACCAGTAGACATACCTACAATATGACAAATGCATATTACTGCAAAATAAATCAAAAATTAAGATGAGTTGTGATGCGATCACTACCGAATACTGAATTAATTACCTACGTATCGAATCGTGACGGGATCACGATCTTAACCCCACTTCTTATTGCTGAGTTGAGTGGTAATGCGATTACCTACCTCCTAATAAACTCTGACGAGTGACCGTGGTATCATACCCTCACAGAATTATGTTTCTGATTACTCATTTTGGTCAACCAGTATAAAGTATACCACCAGATCCAGACCAGCAGTAAAACTTCAGAACCTGGTAGATGGTATAAACTCGACCACGCACAGCACAGCAGCATAAACTACCGTCCTGTACGGTCAATGCAACTGATTGGTACACCAGGAGTTCCGGTCCAACGATATTTTTGTTTACCAATAATAAACCTGAAACATTTGCGCCTAAGATTAGAGACGAGATCTCTGAACATTGGGGAGTAATCATTATGCTTGTCTATTGGATTAGCAAAAATCCATACTAATTCATGAAAAATTACCGCATTCAAAAAGTTTTAAGTTGCTTAATCAACTTGAAACTAAGAAATTGAACAAAAGTTGATAACGTTGGACACGTCGAATAGCTCCTTAGACTAGGGGTTTCAAAGTGATTCTTGCGATTCTGCGATTTTTGAGTTTGAAATTATTCAGCTAATAGCTCTAAACAAGAAAAATCCATGGTTTGTACATGTATTTCTTTAACAAAAAGAGAAAAGAACAAGTTTTTAATCCGTATTATTATAAGAAAGAAAATAATCAAAAGATAATTTTGAGTCACAGCCATCAGTGGCAATTGATCGGCTGGCCAGGTAAAATAGCTCAGCCCCTCCAAGGCACAGTCACCGACTCTGAGAGGTCGGAGAGGTGGGCATGGACGCGGGTTCCAACCGTCCAGACGTCTTCCAGCAACTACCAATCCGTACAATATAATTATCAATATCACTAAGACGGAAAAACATTCCAATTTACTGGAGGCCAAGAACTAACAGTGGCAACGGTTCGCTGATAGATTATAATATTACCTATTATATAATATATACATAGTATGTATATACATATTTTTTCATAAAATATGGTAACTAGTAACATCGGTATTTGGAACTGCGAATACCTATGGAATCATCTATCTTTTTTCCATAATCTTCCTCCGGTCGGGTCACTGGTTCTATTGAACCTAGAAACCGTGTGGTAAAAGGATTTTAAGTGCGCCTTAATGAGGTTTTACCCACTTAATGATCACATTTAATACATAAGTACAAGACAAATAAGTTACTCCCATTAGAATGGCGAGCTACTTTCTCATAAGCCAACGTAGGATGGGAAATACTATGGATTTATATATTAAATCTTAAAACTTATATTTTTTTTTTAAAACTATTCTATGTTTTGGTAAAGGATATGCGATGTCCTTCTAACCATGTTTCATAATTTGACTTTATGGGGAAAGGCTAATTCCATTATGAATAAAATGTTCAAAGAACCTGTTAGCTTGCTACACGATTTCAGATTTATTATAAAGCATAACCCCACCAGTGGGGCAGAAATAATGATGACCAATGTAAAATATTTCTACTTACCTTTTCTACCTACCGTTGGCAAAATACAACTTTTTGATATGATCAAGTATAGATTTAGCATACCTCGTATATTCGAAATTTTTATTTATATTCTTGAAAAGTTTTTTATTGCACAATAAATAACTTAATGCTAATTAGGATTCTTACGAATCTGTACCTATTTATGTAGGTATACCTCTGCAATAGCCAGCTGTAGAACTTGCCTATACTTACTGCATAAACGAAGTAATTTGAAGGAGCAAATTTAACCCAAATTTCAAAACACTCTCACTTCAAATCATGAAAAATTATTATTAAAATTAAGCTAAGTACCTGATGAATTTGAATCATAACTTAGAACCTAGTTTTATTCGGTACAATGATCACGACGAAATCAATAGCGTCGCTTCTTCATATTTTCAACAGACATCTAAAGATGGGTAGACGCAGACAGAGAGTCTAGAACAATTTATCTATAAATGCTTTCAATAAAATATCCAATAGACTTGGGTACCGTAAACTTACTCGTTTAAGTTTCTCAAAATACGTTTTATGTTTAAGAGACCAAACGGCCCCTAATATTGATGTTTACTCTATAAACGGGCTTTCGTTTTATTTTCTTATTATTCTTCCCATCTCACATGAATTGAAATATTTACGCAAAATCTTTGATGAAGAACTGTCAGGCATCGTTGTTGCCCTTAAATAGCTCAACCCTATGGTTTCAGAACTTTGATTTTCAGAGTTAGCAAACTTTTTGTCTGATTATGACTCGCTAATATCCTGTTTCAGGCATGACAGCCAATTGGAGCCTTACAAGGTTGTCGTGCTGGTAATAAATTATTGATATTATAATTGCAGCACTTTCCACAGAGCATTGAAACAATACGTCATATCATATGTGTAAGGTTGTGGATTTTTAGACCCAAAAATTAATTTGACGACTGATGGTCTATCATAGCTCTATTTGCATTGAACTTTATTATTGACCAATTCAGTTTGAGAGCATAATGTTCAACAATAAACATAATTCAATTGGTTATCACTCTAATATTAAGGATTAAGTTCAGTTAAGATGCAGCGTTTCTTGGCTGCTCAAGAGTGTACAAAACTCACCTTTTTTCCCTTTAATTGTTGACTGCACAAAATGCGCTGGAACTATCGTCTATCATGTTATCTAATATAAAAAATGATGATGACATTATTTGCATTGTTGAGATAATGACTTGCGATCTAATCACTACTTCATATCCTGAGGAACTCCCTATTTTCTCGATAAATAGAAAAATAATGTACAAATATTATATGCTTTATCAGCTTACTTAAATATAACAAGTTCCAGTAGAGATGCAGTTAGTTGCATGGAAAGTTAATTTTAACAGAAAAATGCCACATCATAAAGTAACCACGAACGTCGTAAACGAACGTCGTAAATACGAACGTCTTCTCAGCACATTCACACCCATCACACTGCAGTGACGTTAGCAGCTGATCGTAGGGGTGTTTGCTTCTATCTACTCGTAGAATGTTCAAAACGCGCCAGGGTGACCGGGTATTATTTACTCTTATTTCAAAACTTTTACAATAGGCCTGTTGCGCTATATATTGGATTGGCCTTTCAGTGATAAAGTATGTTCTCTATCTCTATTCATGTCTTCTTTTATTATGAAATTGTATGTTTAAGGAGAGAATTAATCAAAATATGGCTTTTTATGCTCAACTTTTCTGATTAATACCTAACACTGTTGGATCTTTAGTAAACACTCATTATGTAATGTATGTCACTGTCATTGTGACAAGCACTGCCGGTAGGCTGTCTCGCTCTCGGGCTGTGCCCCGTCTCTTTCTCTGCCCTAACCTCTACTGTACGGTGTGTGTCGATTCCAAATATAATTAATACGAGTTTATTCTATTACAAACAACTCTTTTATTGCCAAAACCCATCAGGTTATGGGCCATTGCATTTTTCATAAGGATTTTGGCGTATTTGGGAGTACTTTTATCCTATTCAAAGTACATAACCGCACCGGCCGGCGAAACTGCGCACGCGGCAATCATGGCTACCACGATGTCGATCGGAATTCCTGTCGAGAAACTCAAAGGTTTGGAAGATTATAACCATTGGAAGTTTATGCTGAAAATGATCCTCATGCACGAAGATCTTTACGATTGCATCAAGGACGATAAGGACGAGGGATGCTGCAAGGATGAGAAGAAAAGACAAAAGGCGTTGGCAAAAATTTGTTTGTCAGTTGGCCCATCTGCACTGCCACATGTACGCAATGCAACGACGCCATACGAAGCCTGGACTAATCTTCAAAGTGCCTATGAAGACAAAGGATTGTGCAGGAGATTAGGATTATTAAGATCACTATTCGGTGTGAAGCTATGTGAAACAGAAACCATGCAGAGCTACCTGACAAAAATAACAGAGCTCGGGCAACAGTTGTCTGACATTGGATCCGGTTTGGACGATGAATTTTTAGCTGTTATTATGCTTAGCGGCTTAACGGTGGATTTTGACCCTCTAATCATGGCGTTGGAGAACTCTAATGTAAAATTGTCAAGTGATGCGGTCAAGTCTAAGTTATTGCAAGAGCAGCAAAGGCGAGATGACAAAGAACAGAGCGGGATCAATGCGTTAGCTACAAGAAAATACACTAAGGGTGTATGCTTCAAATGTAAAAAGCCTGGACATCTGAAGAAGGATTGCACAAGTAATATGAGGACGGGACCAAAGAAGAACATGGTGCAAAAGCCCAACGAAAAGGCTACACCAGAGAACTCTTTGTTGACAGCATTAAGTGTTAACCTACAGGGAAATGCTTGGTACATCGACTCCGGGGCTACCCATCATATGTGTAATGACAAACGGTTGATGAACAATTTTTTTTATACTAAATCGCTTGAAGTGAATGTGGCTAATGGAGACAAGGTGACTACTGAGGGACATGGCAGTGTTGAGGTGCATTTGAGCAACGGGTTAAAGACTATAAGTGACGTTTACTATATTCCTAAACTTTCTGTGAATTTATTATCAGTCAGTGAATTAAGTAGGAAAGGTTATAGTGTAACTTTCAGTACTACAGGTTGTAAAATCATGAACAAAAGTGAGATTATAGCTACTGGAACATGTAATAATGGCGTCTATGAGTTAGATATTATTCAAAGTGTAAACAGTACGTGTAGTAGTCAATTACAGGAGTCAGGAATGGTCATGAACTCGGTGTGTGCGGAGAGTGAGGTCAGTGGGCTGTCGGGGGACAGGCCGGATGTTGCGCTGGTATCTGCGCAGGGACCTCATGCACAGGAGCTGTGGCACAAGCGGCTCGCCCACCTCAATGGGCGGAGTATGAATCTTATGAAAAATGGTCTAGTAACAGGTATGGATTTTAAAAATACAATATTCAATCCATGTACAGCTTGTGTTAAAGGTAAACAAACTAGGTTACCATTTCCAAAGAAAAGTCAAAGTAGGTCCACTGAGGTTTTAGGGTTGGTACACACAGATGTTTGTGGACCCATGCAGTCATCTTCCTTCAGTGGGGCGCGTTACTTTGTAACATTTATAGATGACTACACTAGGAAAACATTTGTCTATTTTCTGCAAAGAAAAAGTGAAGTTTTTGAAAAGTTTAAATTATTTAAAACATATGCAGAAAATGAAACAAACAAGAAAATAAAGATTTTGAGAAGTGATAATGGAGGTGAATATGTTTCTCTCACATTTCAGGAATATTTGAAGCACAGTGGGATAAAACATCAGACTACAATCCCACATTGTAGTGAGCAGAATGGTGTAGCAGAGAGAGCAAACCGAACCATCATGGACAAGGCTCGCTGCATGCTCCAGGAGGCTGGTTTGGAGAAGCGGTATTGGGCTGAAGCTGCTAACACAGCCATTTACCTGAAGAACCGATCCCCAACGAAGGCTGTCATGGGAGCAACACCTGAACAAAAATGGACATCTGAAAAGGTGAATGTTTCTCACTTACGTGTTTTTGGTTGTGTAGCTTATGCCATTGATGAGAATGCTAAGAAGTTGGATGCTAGGAGCAAAAAGTATATCTTTGTAGGATATTGTGATGATAGCAAAGGATACAGGCTGATAGATCCCTCTTGTCCTAAGAAGTGCATTAAGGCAAGGCATGTAGCGTTCATGGAAAACCAATTCTTGAATAAAAATGTGTCAAATGATGAAGCTCGTATAAATCAAGACACAGTAGTGTTCTTGGATCCATCTTGTTCAACAAGTTCTGTGGATAGTACTGTAAAGCCTAATTTAGTACAATTACCAACAGACACAGACTCATTATCTCCACAATCAGTTATATCAATAGATGATGATTCACTATCTGATGGCACATCACCAAATACTCGCAGACAAACAATATTAGGTCTGAATAGATCAGAGGATTCGGTTGTGACAGATGATTCTGCCGATGAAACTTACATTCCAGGTCGATCAAGCATGGACTCGCAGGACTCCTTCATGTCAATTGAAGGGGACACATTGGAGTATGCTGGGCTAACAGAGATTGGTGAGGAGGACCTGCCTGGAACAGTGGAGGAGGCACTGAGCAGCAGTGAATCACAGCAATGGAAAGAAGCTATACAAGATGAGTATGATTCTTTCATGACCAACAAATGTTGGACTCCAGTAGATTTGCCTGCAGGACAAAAGCCAGTTAAATGTAAATGGGTTTTTACCAAAAAGAGAGGCCTAAATGGGGAAATATTGAAATATAAGGCTCGTCTAGTGGCAAAAGGTTTTACCCAAAAATATGGCATAGATTATCATGAAACATTTTCTCCAGTTGTCCGATACTCAACTATAAGGATAATGTTAGCCCTAGCAGCTCAAAATGATATGGTGGTCGAGCATCTCGACGTCAAAACGGCATTTTTGAATGGCTATTTGGAAGAAAATGTATACATGGAACAACCAGAAGGATTCATCATAGACAAGAACAAAAAGAAAGTATATAAGCTAAATAAAGCAATTTACGGTTTGAAACAATCCGCTAAAGCATGGTATGAGAGAATAAATGATGTCTTATCCAATAAATTGCATTTTAGAAGGCTGTCTTCAGAACCATGTGTTTATATATACAATGATGATGATGAAATTATGTTCATTGCTTTATATGTAGATGACATAATGCTATTTTCTTCAAAAACATCCCAGAAAAGGAAATTTATTAAAGAAAAGTTAATGAAGCAATTTGAAATGAAAGATTTAGGACCAGCTCATCAAATTTTAGGAATGAAAATTACTAGATTAAATGATGGAAGCTACACTTTAGATCAATCTAGCTACATAAGAAAAATAGTAGATAAATTTAAGATGGCAGATTGTAAAGAAGCAAAGACTCCAATGGAAGTTGGATTAAAGTTACAAAGGGAAGAAAATATGAATTGTAACTTTGATTACAGAAGTCTTATCGGATGCCTAATGTATTTAGCAGTATGCTCACGGCCGGATATCGCTCATAGTGTAAGCTATCTAAGCCAGTTCAATAACTGCTACGGCGAGAGCCATTGGAAAGCTGCGAAAAGAGTACTGAGGTACATCAAGGGAACTTCTAAATATTTTCTAATTTTTCAAAAAGGTAATTTGGAAATTACAGGTTTTACTGATGCTGACTGGGGTGGAGACCAGATTGATCGCAGATCCTACACAGGGTATGTTTTCTGCCTTGGTAAATCAATTATATCCTGGGAAAGTCGCAAGCAGCGCACTGTTGCACTCTCCAGTACTGAGGCCGAGTACATGGCGATTTCTGACTCTTGTAAAGAAGCTATGTTTTTGCAAACATTTGTAAAAGAATGTAGTGGTAGTGTATGTACGATTAATTTGTTTAATGACAATCAATCTGCGCAAAAGTTGTGTACTAATTTTGTATCGCATTCACGAACAAAGCATATTGATATTAGGCACCATTATATAAGAGAATTGATAAATAGGAAACTCATTAATTTAAGTTATCTTTCAACTGAAGAAATGCTTGCTGATGTACTTACAAAGTCTCTATCATGTGAAAAACATTCAAAGTTTGTATCTAAATTAATGAAAAACATAGTATAGGTAAGCTATTAAGTAAAAATAGGAGTAGGTAGACAAGTAGTAAAATACCACCTTGTACTTAAGATTTGAATAATAAATCTGTATCTTTATTAGGTATGTAAGTTAGATATTTAATATCCTGTTTTCTAAGGCCTAGTAAGTTAGGTGTGTAATGTATTGTTTGGAAAGTACATAATGTATTTTTTTAAGGCCTAGTAAATTAGGTGTATAATGTATTGTTTGGAAAGTACATAATGTATTGTTTAAGGCCTAGTGTTGGATCTTTAGTAAACACTCATTATGTAATGTATGTCACTGTCATTGTGACAAGCACTGCCGGTAGGCTGTCTCGCTCTCGGGCTGTGCCCCGTCTCTTTCTCTGCCCTAACCTCTACTGTACGGTGTGTGTCGATTCCAAATATAATTAATACGAGTTTATTCTATTACAAACAACTCTTTTATTGCCAAAACCCATCAAACACGATTAACACGATTTCCCTAAAGCTCTAAACATCTACCTGGTAAATATAAAATCAAGAGGATGCAGCGACATCGTATAATTTGAGGTTAAACAAACTTACCTGAAGTGAAGTTTGACCGTAATTATACGAGTCGCTGCATCCGAACTGATTTTAGTCCCTCCCTCCCTTATACGTTTTCTTTTCATGAAAACGTATCCCGTTTTAAATTGAGTATCTTTATTGAAATCGTTTGTTCTCTGAAAAGAATGAAGGTTTGACTGACGGACTGAGCGGAGCGAGGCGCGGTGGCGCCACCTACAGCGACTTGTTTTAAGGGTTTTTTAGCTCTAAAAAGTGTTTGGTGCCCAGTACATTAAGCAATGGACTACCTGGTAAATATAAAATCAGTTCGGATGCAGCGACTCGTATAATTACGGTCAAACTTCACTTCAGGTAAGTTTGTTTAACCTCAAATTATAGATTCCTATGGGTGAAATCACGTTCACTTTATATACGAACAATGCACGATAATACCTAGGTACTTTGATGTCCTATACGAGGATATAGTAGCTAGTAATCGCGACTTGGCGAGGCTCAACTGTGGTATCATGACGGTGCTTCGGCGACTGAGTATTTATGCAAGCCTACGAAAATAATGCAGTTTGAGACACTTTTGGTGGCAACCGGAAAAATATCGTGCAATCGTCGTAAGTTGGCAACGCTAGAAATTGTTCAGTTTTTTTGTAATGGGCGCTCCTTGTGGAGCGAGCAAGACAGACAACCTTTTGCTCCCTTCAACATAAACGTGATTGTTGGAATACGATCTAAGTACATGAAGTACCTTAGAGTACGTATGAGTACAACAAGTACATGAAATTTCTTAGTTTGCTAAGTTTATGTATGAAAAGTAGCTATTACGATGATTCTTTTTCGCCTATTATTATTTTTTCTGTTGTAGGTAACTTTGTAGGTGTTTGCTTTTGTAAATTTATTCTTTGTTACGAAAGTAGCAAAATAATTACATTTTTCTGTTTCTATAAATGATTTTTTATGAATGAAAAGTAGCTATTAAGTTAAATATTTTTAGCTTACTATTATTATGTTTTAAAAAGGAATCTTTACAGGTACTTGCATTTGTGTTTTTTACTTGATTTTCTGTACTTTATATATTAGATGCAAGGTTTTTTTTTTTTTTTTTTTTTTTTTTTAACATGTAACCATTACGTTACAAGCTGAATAAAAACAATTGAAAGTTGAAAATCTAATGTTGCACATTTTTTAAAAGAAGAACTTCTTAAAAAGGTTCACATACCTATTTTTATTTTTTACCATACCTTTTTTTTATTTTTTTTTATTTTAGGGTCAATAAATATATCTTCTTTCTTTCACATGAAAATCTCACACCATGAAAGTTTTATGTAAATTTTAAGTGTCTATACAACGGCATTTTCTTATATATATTTCTATAATATTAAACCTTGTCACAAGATACTGCTGACTATCCCCCTGGTGCATTCCCTGTTACCTCTTACGACATCCACATGGACGTCGGTAAAAAAATAACTACACAAGAAGTTATTCTTAAAGCGATTTATACAACTAATCGTCTGGCGTCTCACAATCACGTACAAATTAAGCTGCATACACGCACGACGGCACGTAGTACGTACAAATCTATTTTTACTTACATTCGAAAAACCTTTTGATAATGTGTTCGGTTTCTTTGATCTGGCACGGTGGCCAGATAAATCAGGTATCAGTACAGACAGCTACGAAAATTGACATTCCTACAATGAAAAAAATAAAAAATAGCACACCACAACAGTTATTCCTAGGCACGATAGTCTTCTTATTCTTATGTCACTGGCCTTTCAGCTCAGTTGGTAGTAGCTCTGCCTTTTGCACCGTAGGTCGTGGGTTCGGGCCCCACCGAGAACAAATACTTGTGTGGTGAACACATCTCATGATGTTTTCCTTCGCCGTTTGAGAGCACTGGCATAGTGTACATACATTTTTGGCCAGAAAAAATCCTCGTTGGCCTCGTTGGTAGATACACGACTGGATTTGAACCCACGACCTTAGGATTGGAAGGCGGGGCCGCTACCACTAGCCCACCAGCGCGGCACGATAGTGATTCCTTCAAATTTTTGTTGGTATTTACCTAATAACGGTGGAATCTATGGAATATTAGTAATAGCTGTCTTCGCTAAAGGGATACAGCTCTAAATCGATAACCAACCTGAAGACGTCTGGCCTTAAGCCTCCCATACATATCCTGGTATAGAAATTCCAAGGCTTTTAACCACCGACTTCCCACGATCTTTAAAATGTATCCGACTGTACTCAGTAGCTATTGAGCAATATATGTGTTTTGTGACAAATCGTCGAATAGATCGAAGAGAGAATGTTTTTGTGTTTCCAGCCCTGATTTGAATGTCGGCGTCTTTGTAATTTCAATACTATTGGTTTGGGGAATTCGGAATGTACGATAATTATGAAACAAAGCTTTGCCTATTAAAGAGTTATATAATATTACTCCAAGGGCAATTTTTTCATCCATGCCTCTGTAATACCTGGGAATATTCAGATGGAATAGACTTTTTTATAATGTCCCAAAAGTTAAGAGCCGAGCGGGATTTGAACCCGCGACCTTCCCCTCGGTACGGGGCTGCGCTGACCACTGCGCCATCGGATCCTAATCACACTCGACGAATAACTCTTAGGGACTGTTCGGCACTAACGCGACCGTTAACGGGACATTATAAAAATCTTTGTGATTTCCTTAAGTGTAGTAAACACTATAAAATTAATAAAAAATTATGGAATAGACTTGTCCAGAATCTTATTAAAAAATACTGCCAAAGCGTAAGGAGATGATTAATCGGGTATCCTCACAAATTTGTTGGCGTTAAGCCTCCGCTATACGCTGGTCTAAAAACAAAACACGACCGGAAAGTTGGAAAAATTTAAAATAAAGATGGCGTTGCCTGACCTGAGCTGTGAATTCATGTATTTGATACCAACTATTACTTATTCTGTGCTTGGGTCTGACATTTGTCACGACATTACAATGTGTTGACTAGAATACGCTTCGTTAGACAAAAACACAGACAGATATTCAGTAAATAAATATAACCCAATTGTTATGTTAGCTGATTCCCGTCGCAGAGTTTCCATTGCATATTTTTCATCCAGGATTGGTGATAACAATGGCAAGCTGTGCGGTATTTTTTAAACTACCACGAACGCTACATTTTAAATCTAACTTATATAGTAGTGTAGTAGTAGTAGTCTAATTTATATAGTATAACAAGCAAATAGCCCCAGATTTAATAAAAGAAACCTTCCACCAAGAGAGATTTTCCTCATATTATGCAAAACCAGAGTGAGTTGCAAGTTCATAAATGTCGGTAGTCGGTGAATGAACACTTGTATTTTTTAAAGGTAAAAAACGGAACCCTTATAAATTCGTCATGTCTGTCTGTCTGTCCATCCGTATGTCACAGTCACTTTTTTTCAAAAAAATGAAATGAAATGAAAAGAAATAATTTATTTGCTTGAAGTATGGTACTTACAAAACTGTAAAAGCTATATGTACTGATGAAACTTGGTAAATAGATGTATTCTGTAAACCGCATTATGATTTTTATACTTAGAACTGACACTCAAAAAATATTTTTTCATAAAACTTATGAGTTTTCTTAACATTAAGTAAAAGATTATTAAACCAGTTAAGTATTTACGACAGAGATGCGTTAACGTCATCGTAATTAGCCTTCTATCTATCGACTTTAAAAATTAATGAGGTATCGTCAGCAAATAGTACTGTTTCACATAGTTTTTTAACCAAAAAAGGAAGGTCATTTACGTACACTAGAAACAAGAAAGGACCTAATATCGAACCTTGTGGCACCCCTATGTCAATAACTGACCCAAAAGATCTCTCACCGCCCACATCAACTTTAAGGATTCTATCAGTCAAGTACGATTGTAATAAGTCAATGGAGCGATTTAGAATACCGTAATGTTTAAGTTTAGATATTAAGAGGGTGACGGACGCAGCTCGCAACTTCAATTCGAGGCGCGGGCAAAAATTGCTCCGAATATAGCTATCTCTATTCATTTGATGCGGGCGCCGGGCGCCACGGAATATATAATAGTAGTATACACACACAGGCGCTCGTGTGACGCGCTACTTCTATACGTGAATCCAACCATAGTGCCGCGCTTGTGCGTGTGCGTCAGCCACTGATAACGATTTTTATGCATTGCCTAATTTCGTCAACGTTACTAACACCCGTTTTCACTAAACCTAGGCGACGCCTAAATCGGATGCCTAAATATTAACGGGCCGACGTACACAGCTCGCAACTTCAATTCGAGGCGTGAGCAAAAACTGCTCCGAATATAGCTATCTCTATTCATTTGATGCGGGCGCCACGGAATATATAATAGTAGTATACACACACAGGCGCTCGTGTGACGCGCTACTTCTATACGTGAATCCAACCATAGTGCCGCGCTTGTGCGTGTGCGTCAGCCACTGCTAACGATTTTTATGCATTGCCTAATTTCGTCAACGTTACTAAGCGTCAGATAGGCTAGTGGCTAGGGCGTGCGGATTCACACTGAGAGGACGAGGTGGGCGGGAGTTCAAATCTGGTCAAAGAGAGTTGACTTTTTGCACCCTACAATTTTATGTTTTTATTTTTTGTGGCTGCATTACCTGACTAACCCTCTAAGCTTATTGCTTGCTTGTTTCGCTTTTCTAGTATTCAATAAGCAAGGATTGGTCATGCTCTGAATGCAAGAATAAAGTGAAAAAAAAAACAACATTCCTGAACCGATAAAGAACCTTCAGAGTAGCTATTTACGCACTTAGAAAAGACACCAGGAAATTCTCTAACATGATACGAGTGAGTTTATTCATCAGGTAGGGTTTGTGCGGGTTCTGGACCAAATTGAAGAAGAGTAAAGAGAACCATTGACTCCGAGTTGAGTTGAGAGAGCCATTGACCCCGGCGCGGAGCGATGGAGTTATGGTTGATGACGTTCCAGTAGAGGATGATGGGTGGGAGTCCGCTCAACATCAGGTGTGGTGTGGTTTGCTTGACCTCATTGGCCTAGTGGTTGGAGGGTGCGGGTTCAAAATCAGTGATAACGTTACAGTAATAGATGATGGGTGGGGTCCGCTCTACGTCAGGTGGGGTGTGGTTCGCCAGACCTCATCGGCCTAGCGGTTGGGGGGCGTGGGTTCAAAACCAGTCATGACGTTACAGTTGAAGATCATGGGTGGAGGTCCGCTCAACATCAGGTGGGGTGTGGTTCGCCAGACCTCATCGATCACACACACACAGCAATAAAAAACACGCAAAGCGGCTCACTTACCAAAGTACAGAAAGTCTAATAATGTGACTGCATTTAAAAATATACTTTATTCGTTGAGCAATTAGGTTGCTTTTATTCTGCTTATTTACATTCGCAAAACCAACGATTGCGAACATCGACCTACAATTACATGGACCTCGGCTTTCGTACAAAACTCGCGAAAAAAGTGTACCAAGCTAACCTACTATAGGTGGATACTTATATAATGATTATAAACAAACTGAAAAAAAAATTATTTATGTCTTATCACAATTACTATATAGAACTCAATTTTGATTGCATGAAGCAACTTCTAGTGAACGTTACAGAAATTTTTCCAAGTCTTTTTATCAATATTTCCACCAGACGTTGAGCAGTACTCTGTTTATTGAGCTCCAGTTATATAAAGAAAAACTATTTTGTTAAAGTATTTCTCAGTCTTTTTATCAATATTTCCACCGGACGTTGAGTGGTAGCAGTTTTTTGAGCTCCAAATAAATAAAGTTTTTTTTTTAATTTCTTAGTCGTTTTATCAATACCTGACGTTGAGCTGTAGTTTATTTCTTGAGCTCCAGAAAAATAAAACAGAAATATGTTGTTCAAATTTTTAAAAGTCTTTTTATCAATATTTCTACCTGACGTTGAGTGGTATCAGTTTTTTTAAGCCCCAGATAAATAAAGAATAAAAATATTTTGTAGCCATTTTTCTTAGTCCTTTTTAGGGTTCCGTAGCCAAATGGCAAAAACGGAACCCTTATAGATTCGTCATGTCTGTCTGTCTGTCTGTCTGTCTGTCTGTCCGTCCGTATGTCACAGCCATTTTTCTCCGAAACCGTAAGAGCTAGACTGATGGAACTTGGCGAGTAGATGTATTCTGTGAACCGCATTAAGATTTTTACATAAAAATAAAAAAAAAACTATAAATTTCGGGGGTCCCCATACTTGAAACTGAAACTCAAAAATTTTTTTTTCATCCAACCCATACGTGTGGGGTATCTATGAATAGGTCTTCAAAAATGATGTTGAGGTTTCTAATATAGTTTTTTTCTAAACTGAGTAGTTTGCGCGAGAGACGCTTCCAAAGTGGAAAAAAGTTGGTCTCCCCCCTCTAACTTATAAAGTAAGGGAATGATAATACTAAAAAAAATATATGTTGTACATTACTATGCAAACTTCCAGCGATATTTAGTTTGAACGAGATCTAGTCAGTAGTTTTTTTTTTACACGTCATAAACCGTAAACCGCAATTTACCTTTCGACGAACTACAAGAACCTTATTATGATACAGCAAGTAACATAATATAAAGGTTCTTGTAGTTTGTCGTGCTACGGAACCCTTCATGGGCGAGTCCGACTCGCACTTGGCTGCTTTTTTCAATATTATAACCTGACGTTGAGCGGTAGTCGGTTGTTTGAGATTCAGATAAATAAAGAAAAAAAATATTTTGCTGAAATTTTTCCAAGTCTTTTTATCAATATTTCCACCAGACGTTGAGCGGTACTCTGTTTATTGAGCTCCAGTTATATAAAAAAAAAACTATTTTGTTCAAGTATTTCTCAGTCCTTTTATCAATATTTCCACCGGACGTTGAGTGGTAGCAGTTTTTTGAACTACAAATAACTAAAGAAAAAAAATAATTTGTTGTAATTTTTCTTAGACCTTTTATCAATACTTCATATACAGGGTGGAATTTTGTAATGCCACCTGGAGGGAAAGTACTCTTAATACTCCAGATAGAAAATTTTACTCACAGGAAACATTCCTTTATTTTTGAATAGAAAGCAAACTGCATTCAAAGTTTTTCGAAAATTCTCTCACACCCGGGAATTGAACCGGCTAAAATCAGAAAAATTATACCTTGTACTTTTATTGCATCGATCGTTAGTCAATTATAAGGATGAAATCTCTCTAACAAACATGATAAATTAAATGAAAGAAAAACCAGGAAATCTTAAATTAATTTAATTATTTACAAAAAATGGATAACTAACTAGTTACTTGAAATTAGTTGCTTGAAATGGGCTCCATTCTCTTGGATACACAAATTTATTCTTTTAACGAATTCATTTCTTTAAAAGAATAAATTTATTCCTTTCAAAAAAAAAAATTAATTTAAAAATTATTTTATTTTTAATTTTAGAAATTGCTTTCTATCCAAAAATAAAGGAATGTTTCCTTTGAGTAAAATTTTCTATCTGCAGTATTAAGAGTACTTTCCCTCCAGGTGGCATTACAAAATTCCACCCTGTATAGAAATTAATGGTTCAGAATTTGTTTTAGTCGAAATGTTGGCTTTTTTCGAAATTTCGGCAGACTTTTTGACCTAGTGCTGCACCTTGATTTCGTTTACCCAACCTACAACCTACCTAGGTACTTAGTATTTCCCATCTTCACTTAGTACCCTTCCTAAACTAACAATTATCAAATATCTAAGCATTATGTTTTATGCCAGTGTAGGTATTTAACTAGTCCGAAGTCCGAGCGATTCACACACACAACCGAAGTGTCCCGTGTGCTTCAAGCGTTTCCTCTCCCTGCACCCCGCCACCCGCACCGTGCGTGCGCGATAGCAATAGTAGCCGTTCGAAAATGCCATGAATTTGATCGTGTTCCGTAATACCAAAAATGATGACTGAAAACTTTTTGTATTCTTCACATAGTATTGTTATTCTGTAACTAGACAATATAAACTAGGTTCCTTAACAAAAAACACGTAAGATATTGTTGTTTTTAGTACGAAACCAATAGGTAGAAAACTTGATAAGTTTAGCATAAAAATGTGCAAAATGCGATTGGTGTTTATTTCATTTTAGGTAAGTAATTTGAAATAAAAACTGTTGAGGAACCTAGATAAATACTATGCAAATACAATTATTACAATAATATAGTGTAAATTTGTCTAAATTAGAAATCATTTTGGTATTCCGTTTGTATGAAAATTTTCCATACGTCAGCCCCTTAACTAGTTTTTTCGTGTGCGCGAGCTGCAAGCAGCTCGCGTGTCGGTGTGCTACTCCCAGTTTTACATTACACTTGCACTTGTAAAACCCCAAAAAGTAGTAAAGAAAGTCCTAAGTAACCCTACAAGTCGATCAGTGAATCAAGTTCCTCAGTGTAGTAAAACCCCAATCAAAGTCCTAAAGAACCCTAAAATTGTTTACATAATCAAGGTCCTAAGTGAAGTAAAATTCCAATTAAAGGCCTAAGGAACCCTAAAAGTTGTTTATTTTATCAAGTTCCTCAATGTAGTAAAACCCCAATCAAAGTCCTAAGGAACCCTAAAAATGTTAACATTATCAAGCTCCTAAGTGTAGTTGAAACTCCAATCAAAGTCCTAAGGAACCCTAAAAGTCGAACACTTAATCAAATTGCTCAATGTAGTAAAACCCCAATCAAAACCTTATACGGAACCCTAAATTGTACGTCAAGCCAAAACCCTTAACGGGTCGAAACCGCTGGAAGGAACCCAAACGTTGACTACCGGGTCGCGTGCATCGCGAGCTGCAAGCAGCTCGCGTCCTCAATGCGTTCCCACAGGGGCGGAACCCTAAACCAAGTGAAGATCCAATCAAACACCTTATAAAACCTAAAATTCAATCTCCAATCATAGTCCTCAGTCGAATGAACCGTTTGAACGACCTTAATCGGACGATGTTTGCAAAACCGGAAGTGGCACAGCCGCCATTTTGAATTTTGAACTGTCAGTCTAGTGAACATTTTTTCACACCCCTAAGACACCCTAAATTTCAGTAGGAGGGGGTTCTAAATTTCCCTAAATTTCAGTTGGGTGGGCGTGGTCGCGTGGCGGCTCGCTTCGCTCGCCGCAACGTTCCCCCCGGGTTCAGGAGGAGGGGGTTCTGGGGGCTTGAGGGGGGGGTCACAGCACGGCTCGCTTCGCTCGCCGTGACGCTCCCCCCGGGTTCAGGAGGAGGGGGTTCTGGGGGGCTTAGGGGGAGGGGGGGGTCACAGCACGGCTCGCTTTGCTCGCCGCACTGTTCCCCATGGTTGCATGGCGGCTCGCTTCGCTCGTCGCAATGCTCCACTCGAAAAAAAGGGTCAAAAATAATAAAGGGGTCTAGAGGGGGGAGGGGGGCAAAATTTATTTTGCTTTCAAAATAATCTCACCTTCCCTACATGACCCAAAAAAAAAAGTCTTGCAAGTCACTCCGCTTGGAAGATACGAAAGGGGGGGGTGAAAAAAGGGGCAAGAGGGGGGTGTTTTTTTTGTTTTTTCAATTCAGGAAGAAACCCTCTATACGAAACCCCAATCGAAAACCCCCTATCTCGACGGCATCCGGTAGCACTCACAAAAGGGGGGGTCCTGGGGGGCAAGGGGGGCAATTTTTTTTGTACAATAATATTCTTATCTTTTTTCTTCTCTTTCGTCTTCTCCCTTTTAATCTTTTTTTTCTGAAAAGTAATATTTCATCAAAATCGGCTAAGCCGTTTTGTTTTATTGTTTGTTACTGCATACCTTCGTCATTTAATTTTATGATCCAATTTAGTAAATTTTTCTTTTATCTAAAAGGTTATACTTCCAGATCTGTATGTAAATCTAGTAAGTATAACTTAGTGCATAGAATTCATGCCTATGGAAATAAATAATAATAATAATAATAATAATGCTGGACAATTCACACAACATTATCTAGCCCCAAGCTAAGCAAAGCTTGTGTTATGGGTGCTAGATAACTGATATACATAATACAATACATTACATGCATAGATAATTTTCATTTCAATTCATAAATGAATTGAAATGGAAATTATTTATGGGTGGCTTTAAGCTTTGCACTCATTTAGGCCTTCGGTGCTCATTGCGGTGGAGATCAGTGAAGCATTGTGAAATAACACTGTCTATTCGACTTATAATATTGTATTTAATCGGCATTTAAAAATATTAGGTATACCAAAGAGTTTCGACAACCCCAACTGACTCTTCAAAGTTCTGTCAAACGCAAAATCTTGGGAAACTCCTTGCTGCGTGTATAGAAATAGGCACATGTATTTTGGTATTTGGGTATTTGAGCGCACCGTGCATGAAGCCTTTGACAGAAAGTTCCAGAATTCGGGACATTACAGACACCTCCAGATTTAAAAGACGGCAATCAAAAATACTCAAAACCCATGATACTATTGTTATGACTGGGCTCTCAGCTCATTTATTAGTAGCTCTGCCTTCTGCGCCATAGGTCGTGGGTTCGATCCCCACCGAGAACAAATATTTGTGTGGTGATCATAGATATTTGTTTTCCATCTGGATGTTATATTGTTTTCCAAGTATGTATTTACAAACAAAATGTATTTAAGTATTACATCAGCTATCTGGTTCCCATAATACTAACTCTGCTTAGTTTAGGGCTAGATAGTGTAGTGTAGATTGTCCATAATATATATATATATACTTCCTTTTCATTGTAATGGGCTCCCAAACTCTTTGCAAAATCGACACTATTTTTATAAAGGCCTAAAATCGGCTACTAGTTTTTGAGTCTTCTTCTTGTCATGTCAATAGAAAATTAAAGCTGGTGTGGTGGATTATGAATGTGCCTCAAAAGTTTTGCTACTTCACGTTGGTTTCATTTATTGTTTTCCTTCACCGTTAGAGTGTACTGACATAGTGCACATAGGTTTTTTGGCAGATAAACTAATTTGTGCATGACGGGGTTTGAACACACGCCTTTAGAATCAAAAAGCGGGTCGCTACGACAATATAACCGGTGCTAAGCAACCAGAGCGCCCCTCCACCTAATGGACCGATGACATTCTACAGATCGTGGGAAATCGGCAAATTGTTTTTTCATGGAAATGTATAAAGGAGGTCTATATCTAGCAGTGGACTTCTACTTACTGATGATGATGACGGAAAGCACTGGGTAGATAGGAAGATAGCTACTTATGCAACTACAAAAATGGAGGTATTTAACAAAAGCATTGCGCTTCGCTGGTCACGCACGATAGGAACGTGCCCTAGAATGTACTAGATAAGTTATATGCTACATAAAATATATACTTCTACAGGCTGATGATGATGTGAATACAGGTTATCGATCATAATGTATGATGAAGATGGTATTATGTCATTTCGTTATACTGTGACAATTTGTTTTATGTTACACTGTGGCAAATTTATAGTACCAGTAGTAGCTATGATTTAATCTAGGGTATATTTTACGTAGTCAGAGATGAAATGTCATGTCGCGAAATTTGACATGGACCTCTCCTCGTTGGCCGCGCGGGCTGTACTGAGAAGTATCTAGGAAATCCTACCTATATATATTTTTGAAAATTTTATTTTTTTATAAAAACTACGGCAACTAAGAAAAGTGCAATAACATAGGGTTTTTACGTATTTATTTAGGTATACGGGAACAAAACTTTCATTGCAATGGCTCTAACAGCAACGGAAAAAAACCATTTCAAATCCAAAAAAAATTGAGAATTTTTGGCAAACTTTGCGTTCAATTTTATCGAACCCAGTGAGTTTAAGAGAATTTCTAGCCGGAACATAATTTTTTTACACCATTTAATTGTTATATTTTACAAAAAAATTAAATGGATTCGTCCATACAACGAAAAAAAATGCTACTTTACATTTTCGGTTTCACCTCATGTAGGCCCTTAAGAAAAAAGGGAAGAAATAATATTGTCAAACTTTTTAATCTGAAATCAATAAATTAAATAACTAAGTCAGTGGTATCACCAGAATCACTTTCAAACGTCTTAAAGCTAGGTGAGTCTAGGTGCCAGTTCCACAGGTGAGTCTAGGTACCAGTTCCACAAGAACTGGCACCTAGACTCACCCCTACTACAACAACTCATGCCCTCCTTGCGGGATGCTATAGTGTAACACTATGGCGTCCCGGAAGTATAGGGTTTGAGTAATCGGCAGTTGCCCCTGACGCCATATAAAACCTATTTACTTACCTATTCGGGCTAATTTCATAAAATTATAAAGATTTGTTCAATTGTAGAAATATAAGTCTAAAGCGAAGCTTGACACGTAGATTTGCGTCTTTCCAAATAATCTTGGCTCTAGTTTTGCACCACCCAAACCTACAATATTATTGTCTCTGTTAAATTCCAACTAAATCATGCATATTAATTTGCCCAATATTAATGACAAGTTGTTAGAATTCCATGCATTTTAGCACTTAAGTAACTTATGGCGTGGAATTACTGTAAATTGAGAAATAAACAAACATCGCAGTTGTGATTTAAGCAGCGTCAGGGGCCAGCTTTTGCCCCATGCCCTTAGAGGAATAAATATTACTTGAAACAGGATTTAAATGGATTAGCTCAGCACAACATCTTCATTTTCTATGGATTTGGGATGGTCCATAGCGGGTTTTTAATGTTTTCCTTCACTATGTTTAAAAGACGGTATACATACATGCATAAAAACATTTTGATGAGTAGGTAAGGCACATACACAGACACAGCCTTTACATGATCTTTACCATCTGCGCCGTAGATCGTGGGTTCGATCCCCACCGAAATATTTGTGTGGTAAACACAGATAATTGTTCTCTGTCTGTGTTGATATTGTATTATGTTGATACTTAGGGGAGAGTCGGGTAGCCACGGACACATAAATAAAAGTCATAATTTTTTAAATTGGACAATACAAGATGTCTATTTATAAATTAAACATTAAATTAAATATATTTATAGCAATTTTAGATAAGTAACAATCAAATATATTCTTTATCTTAGCTTTAATCAAGATTAGTAAACAAGTCTGTAATTTTCGGTATTTTTTTTTGGCGGGTAGCCCCGGTCACACATTTTAGCGATGGCCAAGTCGTTCTTTAGCTTTGCAGACGTCACAATAATAGTTAAGCTGTGAAGGATCAATATCTACGCATGCTTCATGCGCCCAGTCTTTACACTTGTGACATTTTATCCAGTCTTTTTCAAATGTTTCACTGCAAATGATGCTGATCTCTTGACAAATCTAGAATGTTTTGTTTTGTTTTCATTTTTGTCTTTGTGGCTGTTGCACCTTTCTTTTTATTCTTGATTACTTTAGCTTTGTTAGTTGCAACCGTGTTTTTCTCCACCAAAGCATTTTTAAATGGAGGAGATGTGAGTTATGAGTACCAACTTAACCTCTTGTTCACTACTAAAAGCTTTTATCCAATCCTGAAGAGTACTTTTAGGCACATTAAACCTATCAGCTGCTTCTCTAAGTGATAACGTCTTTTCTGTAACACTCTGTATAGCCTTTTTCATTCTATCTCCGTTCCAATTCCCTCGTTGAGTCTCTCTTCCCTTAAATTTTGTCATTTTTCAGATGATCTGCAAATAAATGAATAGACTTTATTAAGTACTCTCTTAGTATACAGAATCTATTAAAAAATGCAGTATAATTATTAGAGTAAATATTTTCTCTCGACTTAAAGAGTGTCCGAGGGTACCCGACAAAATTGTGTCCGGTCGTACCCGACTGTCCTGATGTAAAGTTATATATAAATAAAAAAAATACCAACAATCCTAGCGACATGAAATATCCTACCCTTTTAACTATAATAATAACTGATCAGTATAATTCATAAATGATGATGAAGTACTTACATTCAGTGTCCATAAACTTCAAATGAAAAGTAAACAGCGCGCGAAAAAATCTTGACGAAGAAAACAACCAACTGTCACTTAATGTCTGCTCGGTGATTCAGTCACTACTGCGGAGAATATTAAATTACGTGACACTGCAAACATTTTAAGGTGTGCAATATTTATCTATGTGTGCGTGATTGTCTAAAACTGAAAGTGGCCGAGGCTACCCACCGGCCGGGGCTACCCGACTCTCCCCTAGTATGTATTTACATAAAAGTATATAAATATTTTACTTGCTATCACGTTCCCATAGTACAAGCTTTGCTTAATTTAGGGCTAGATAGTGTTGTGTGGATTGTCCATAATATTTTGTATTTATTTAAACTTGATAAAATATTAACGTACAAAAATAGCACAACACTTTCGGTAAATTCTCTAATGTCAGCAACAAAGTATTGAAACCTTCAAAGTTGACTTTAGCCAAATCTAAACATCTACAAATATTGTAGAGTAGGAGCCAGTCAAGGATTTTTAAAAAATATCCTTGGAGCCAGTATATAGAAGAAGTTCTTGTGTAAAATAAATACAAAAATGAAAAAAACTTTTAAAAGCTGCCAAAAATTCAACTCAAGCAGCATACTTGTGATAAAAAGTATAAGCTCATATTTATTTTAACTATTATGTTTTAGACCTCTAAGAAATATACAAACAAAAATAAAATAGGAGGAAATGTTTTCTCCCAATACTTTTGAGCCACTTTCCATCAGATAATTATAAAAATACTGTTTTTTTCCGTTTTTTGGTTCCCCGTATAAAACTTACATCACCCAGTGAGGGAAGAAAGTTACCACCAGCTCTAAGAGTAGCCAACGCGGAATATTCTTAAGCTTTTGCATGTACCTATTTATTTCTGATTCTATAAGCTCAGTATGAAGGAGCCAGGGGCTCAACCTTTGGACTGTTCATTTTATTCGCCATTTGGCAACATTTTGAATTGAGTAGTTGAACAATTTGTGAATGAATTTGAGGATTTGAGGTTATCAAAACTAGGGTTTGGAGATTGGCCCAGTAAACATAAAGAAGCTGCTAATAAAACTTCAGTTGCTGTAGGTATATCGTTATTTGCTTACGTATTTACTTACAAAAACAGGAAGTGACAGAATTTTTTCATTCGGAATAACGCTATTCCGTAGATGGAATAAATCAGCCCTAAATGAAATGATAATCATTAATTATAAATCATAAAATAAAAGGTGCACAACCCCTGTCTTTATTTTATTTAAAACATGACCATGTCATTGACCTCAGTGCCAGTGTTATGAAAACAAATATTAATTGTTTAAATTGTTCTCGGCCAAATCACCCGGTTTCACTCTAAAACCATCCGCAAACAATAACATTCTGTATTAACTCATTATTTTACAATAGCTGGGTGGCAACACTACAATGCAACGAGCTATTTTTATTCACATCTAAATTATTTTAAATATTTGTATGAGAAAAAGGAACGGACCAAACCGATGGACCTAATGTTGAGTAAAACATATTTCTTTAATTGTCATCATCATCAGTCTGAAGAAGTCCACTGCTGGACATAGGCCTCCCCTACACATTTCCAGGAAGAACGATGTACTCCTTCCATCCACCGACTTCCCGCGATCTTAACAATGTCGTCGGTCCATCTGGTGGGTGGGCACCCTACGTTTCGTCTTTCGGTTCGTGGTCGCCATTTGAGAACCTTTTTTCCCCAGCGGTTGTCGGTTCTTCGAGCTATAACATTGCCATTTCAACTTACTAATTCTAAGTAGTAGTTTGTTGATGCTTCTGATTAATCAAGCAGATCAAGAGCTTGCATTCCATAAGTATAATTCGAAAAGTAAATAAGTTCGAATACTCGAATACCAAAATTTAAATATTCAAATATTCGATGTTCTGTGTGAAAGATGACATAGATAAGAGAGGAGTGAATGCAGAGATGACGGCTGACAGAGGGGAATGGACAGAGAGGAAGACATGTTGTGCCAACCCCACATAAAGTGGTTTATGGGCAGGAAGAATAAGAATATTCGATGTTATTTTTAAAAATAATAAGATTCTTAATTAATTCCCTCTTTTAATATATCTCTCTTCTCTTTTTCTCCTTTTAAAAATTTTTCATTCGTAAGTTTTTCGTCTAATTTCCTCAATTAATTTATCAATTATTTGAACTGTACTCTCAAACCGAATAATCTAATACCAAAATTTTTCAAATATTTAAGAATAAGAATAACGTTTATTTCCAAACAAACAAGACATACCTACAGTTATTTGTACCTATTTCTAGTACTAATGCCATTTTATTGCCTTTTACAGAATCAGCATATTTGCCAGCCATAAATCACCCAAAGCGCCTTTGACAAACATTGGCCCCGAATTGAACCCGCACCCTTTCCATTCCAATTGGTTAGTCGCAAATTGCACCACAAAAAGCCTTTGTACTTTTAAAAAAGAACATTCAAAGAAATCCATTTTTGCACTTTCCATAGCTATAACTTTAAACGTTTCTTTACAACTCGCCTCATAAAAATAACTTAACTGATTGACATGTTTAAGCGTTTTTGTAAATACAAATTGTATAGACGCAGACGTGCGGCGCCTACGCATGTCTGTCCGTCTGCTTGACGCTTACACAAAATAATGTCAGCACGGATACGTAAGCACACGGTTTCTACTATATTATGAAGTGGTCGATAGCTTAGCTTGTTTGGTTATAGCTAACCAATTTCATTAGACGCTGATAACCGTCCAAAAATTTCATGTTTGCCATTTTTAGGGTTCCGTAGCCAAATGGCAAAAACGGAACCCTTATAGATTCGTCATGTCTGTCTGTCTGTCTGTCTGTCTGTCCGGCCGTGTCACAGCCATTTTTCTCCAAAACCATAAAAGCTAGACTGATGAAAGTTGGTGAGTAGATGTATTCTGTGAACTGCATTAAGGTTTTTACACAAAAATAGAAAAAAAACTATAAATTTTGGGGGTCCCCATACTTGAAACTGAAACTCAAAAAATTTTTTTTCATCGAACTAATACGTGTGGGGTATCTATGAATAGGTCTTCAAAAATGATGTTGAAGTTTCTAATATAGTTTTTTTCTAAACTGAATAGTTTGCGCGAGAGACACTTCCAAAGTGGAAAAAAGTTGGTCCCCCCCCCTCTAACTTCTAAAGTAAGAGAATGATAATACTAAAAAAAATATATGTTGTACATTACTATGTAAACTTTCAACGATATTTGGTTTGAACGAGATCTAGTCAGTAGTTTTTTTTTTATACGTCATAAACGGAAACTCAAAAAAATTATTTTCATCGAACCCATACGTGTGGGGTATTTATGAATAGGTCTTCAAAAATGATGTTGAGGTTTCTAATATAGTTTTTTTCTAAACTGAATAGTTTGCGCGAGAGACACTTCCAAAGTGGAAAAAAGTTGGTCCCCCCCCTCTAACTTCTAAAGTAAGAGAATGATAATACTAAAAAAAATATATGTTGTACATTACTATGTAAACTTTCAACGAAATTTGGTTTGAACGAGATCTAGTCATTAGTTTTTTTTTTATACGTCATAAACCGTAAACCGCAATTTACCTTTCAACGAACTACAGGAACCTTATTATGTTACATCAATAACAGCGAGTCCGACTCGCACTTGGCTGCTTTTTTTATTAGTATAAGCAGGAATCAAATCTCTCCAATGACTGGCCTCTCAACTCAGTTGCCTTATGCGCCAATTTATACAATAAAAATAATAATATTTATTTATTTGGAACAAATATTTGTACGATCTGCAGGTATTTAAAAAAAATAAAAAATAATAAAAAAAAAAAAAATGTTCCGGGTGTTCTGGTCGTTTTCTATATAAAATAAAAAATATCTAGACATGTAATGTATTTTATTATGTATATCAGTTATCTAGCACCCATAACACAAGCTCTGCTTAGCTTGGGGCTAGATAATGTTGTGTGAATTGTCCAGCATTATTTATTTATGTGCCCAAGGAACTAGCTCTGCTTAATTTGGGGCTAGATAGTGTTGGGAGAGTTAGATATGAATGTGGATAGTGGTTATACGAGTACAAGCGGTAGACCAAAGAAAAGATGAATGAACTGTGTCAAAGATGAAATGAGCAAGAAAAGAGTGAGCACTGAGATGACGAATTATAGAGGTGAGGGAGGAAGAAAACCTGATGTGCCCACTTAGTGTGGGATAAGGACAGGAAAATCATGATGACTGTTGTGTGGATTTATCCTCAATATAAAAACAAAGTTTCTCAGAAGTAGTTCACATTAATTTTCGCAACTTTCCCATCAAATAAACTTCAGTATTTATTGTTATCGTAAAACCATGCAATATTTTACATATCAATCAATTTCTCGAAACTTCTTTATGTATCTAATAAGTTATGTGACCAGTGGTTTTACGCGAAATGAATCTTAAAACAATGTTTTAGTTAGTAGTAGAGCTCTTTGTGTGCCTCGTCCGGGGAAGTACTACCACCATGCCTATATATTTCTGCCGTGAAGCAGCATTGCTGTTTCGGTTTGAAGGGTGTGGGTGCTGGTGAAATAACTGGCACGTGAGGCAGAACATCTGTATGCCTGAAGTTGATGGAAGCCAAGCAGTGCATCGTGGCAGTTTCTTGACGTGCATCACCTACGAGGCAATGCTTTGTTATAGGCGATGGTGACCATTTAACATCAAGTGGGTCATATGCTTGATCTATCAGCTAGTTGTATAAAAAAAACTAGCTTTGGACTGCAGCGTCAATTGTGCAAATGATCAATTGTTTGGTTTTTTTTACTACGAGCTGATGGTTCAAGCAATTTGCCCACCTGATGTTAAGTGGTAACCATCGCCTATAACAAAGCATTCCCTCGTAGGTGATGCACGTCAACAACGTGCCCTATAATGCACTGCCCTGCGTCCATCAACTTGAGGCATACAGATGTTCAGCCTCACGTGCCAGTAATTTCACCAGCACCCCCACTCTTCAAACCGAAACACACCAATGTTGCTTCACGGCAGAAATAGACATGGTGGTAGTACTTCCCGGACGAGCCCTTCTCAAAGAGCTCTACTACTACTCAACTAACTTTATATAGTTACCTACTTCATAAAGTCATAATAATACTATTTTGATGATGATGTAACAAACTTGTCGATAAAGCATCTATTAGACATGTGTTAAAACCGAAAGCTACCAAGTTCCCTAGCGAATCGACACCAACCTGCGTCGATGTGAGCTTACTAAATGTAGCGGGTTCGTGGTCCAAGTTATACACTTATAAGATATCTATTTATCCGCAACGGAAGACCACGTAAGTCTATGATACACGTAATTCTAGTCTTGCGTCATAACCCGGTTACCAAATAAAAACTGTAAGACAGAACTTTTTAATTAGTTGATACATCGGCTAAGAACTTAAAAAAAATTCTTCTCCATAGCTTATTACGAAATCCGGATACGTTTAAGCACTAAAGGAAAAACGGACCCTAGATTTAGTCGTGGCCGCCCAAGAAATGACCTAGACTCCTTCAACACCGAGGGTTGAGTTTGGGTCGAGTTAGCCGAGGATCGAGACGAGGGAAAAATCTTCGGAGAGACAGACAATCAGTATTTATTTTTTTATTTATTTTATTTTTTATTTTATTTTATTTTATTATTATTATTTTTTTTTTTATAGTGTATATTTTTTTTTCTAGCTTCGAAGGCTAGAAAAAAAAATAAACACTATAATAAATAAAAAAATAAATACTGATTAAAAAGTTAACCCATCAAAACGCGCTACAGTTCCAATTGGACCCGGACCGCCCAAATGGCTCAGTTTTTATGTCAACACGATAAATTCGTCACGTTATTGACAGGCGCACATCTATTAGACGTTATTTATCACTGAATAGCAACACTTGTTTCAAAGTGACAGTGACTTTATAATGTTTTCACAATTCATATTGTGTGGGAAATAAAGTGCTTTGGTTGGTGGTAGGTGCGGCATCATCAGCCTGAAGAAGTCTAACAAAGTCAAAGTCAAGGTATATTCATTTACTGAATTATAACATTTTTTGTTTTTATCCAACCATTGCTCTCTCTGGCCTCTAGCTCAGTTGGTATTAGCTCTGCCTTCTGCGCCGTAGGTCGTGGGTTCGATCCCCACCGAGAACAAATATTTGTGTGGTGAACGTAAATGTTTGTTCTCTGTCTGGGTGTTATATTATATTCTAAGTATGTATTTACAAAAAAAATGTATTCAAGTATTATATCAGCTATCTGGTTCCCATATTACAAGCTCTGCTTAGTTATTTATTATCTGCAATATTAATTATTTATTTATTGCTGGACAAAGGCCTCATATGAATTATCTGTCTGAGTGTTATATCGTATTCTAAGTAGGTATGTACTTACAAAAAAAATACACAAGTAATATATCAGCTATCTGATTTCCATAGTACAAGCTTTGCTTAATTTGGGGCTAGATAGTGTTGTGTAGAATGCTCTCAATATTTATTCATTTATTTTTATATTATTTATAAAACATGACAGGAGGAATATAAGAGAAATACAACCGACCTCACATCAAGTGGGATAAGAGCAGGAAGAAGAAGAACAAGACTTAAAAATTGTGTACGAACAATAAGGAGTAAAAAAAGTGTTTTTTGTGTGGGGAATGAAATAGAAGTACTGTGTAAAGACTTCGTGCGTTTCAAAATATCCAGTTATTGCCAATTGAATAGCGTTAGTGTTTGAAATCACAGTTTAAGTAAATTATATAATTTATGCAACTCGTTCAGTACAACTCGTAACAATATAAATATTAGACCATTTTGAACGACTGCGGACTGTGACAGGGAAAGAAAAGCAAAACATGATCGTAGCTTATACAAAACAGCAGGATCATTTCATAGTGACCAACTTTAGGATCAAGCAACACGTGCGTATTTTTTAACTTTCGCGATCATAACACATGAATCTAATTATACGGGTATTTATTGCATAAATTACCTTATTTTATTTATTTTAGTGCTGTTTAATCTTTCGCGATCATAAAATATATTTAAACTACTACACGGGTATTTATCGCGTATACCTTATTTTATTTATTTTCCCGACGTTTCGGCTATGTTGCAATAGCCGTGGTCACGGGCAGACTCACCAATAAAATACCTAAAACTCATAAATAAAATAAAGTAATGTACGCGATAAACCTATGTAGTAATACCTATGTAACAGTTTATTTATTTTCCCAATGTTTCGGCTATCTTGCAATAGACAATACGTCGGGTAATTTAAGTACGCGATGAATACCCGTTTATAATATATTTAGAATAAGTGTGTACTTTTATATACGACCCATATGGACAATAGGAGCATAAAGATCAATCGTTGTTTCCCGCATTAGTGTTACCAAATTATGTTCTATTAGGTTGTTAGCACTTTTTAAATTAACGCGATCGTTAAGCATAATTATAATTATGGAAAAAAACGGGTATTTATCGCGATTCCCTTTATTATTTCCCGATGTTTCCATATAATTATGTTAGGTTTTTGTTTTTAGTTTTTAAGGATTTAGCTAGTTAACCATCATATTATCACCTCTTTATTTTGTTCTTATATTTTACTTCTATTTATTTCCTTTTTGTTTTAGTTTTTGTTTAGCTAAGCGCTCTTGTACGCACATTACATTAATTCCTATTTCACTTATAGATATAAAGCAGTTTCTGCGCCAGTAAAGAAAGTGTCCCGGCTTTTTATTATAAGCTGTGTATGACCAATATTAACTTGCAAACAATTTACCTGTAAACACTTCAAGGCATCACTCAAAAATCGTCTCTAAACTATTAAAATAAGGTGTATTTTGCTCCAAAACCTGTGAAGAAGCTCTCGAGATAACAATAATAAAGTCCTTTTACAGGTACTTTACCTACTGGCACTCGAAACAATGTGTCTCGACTGTTACTGAGATCAGTTTGTACTTAAAGTTCCACTGTACGGGCTTATATCCATTTTGCAAATAGGATCCTACTAAAGAATTAGTCAAGAAAAGTTCGAACGGTATAAATTTATAAATTAACTAGTGGCCGCCCGCGGCTTCGCTCGCCCGTTCCCGTTGCTTTTCGGGGTAAAAAGTATCCTATGTCCTTCTCCCGGTTCTAAGCTATACCTCCGCACAAATTTTCTGCCAAATCGGTTCAGCCGTTCTTGAGTTATAAATAGTGTAACTAACACGACTTTCTTTTATAAATATAGATTAAGGTATAATCCTCGAATACTCTAAATTCTACAGCATGTGATGACACAAAAGTCCTTCATCACTATATGAGATACTATTATAGTAGTCTCGGTACTAAAACATCAAAGAGAATAATAATTTTAAATATGTATCGTGCCTGGGGCTATATTTTATGTTGAAAAGTAAAGCATTAGAATTGGACTAGTTCAAAGAATTCTATTTTTTTTAAGAACTAGAAGTATTTAACCAGCTTAGTATTTTTTTTTTAACTGTTTGATAGGCTAATCGAAAAATCGATCAAAAGTTTATGCTTTTTGCTTAGACTATCGGAAAAGCCTTTAATTTCTTTGTTTCATACTCTACCTAAAGCTTGCGTATTGAAGGATTGCAAACAATAAAGTTTGAGTGACATTCACGATATTGCACCGAGTGCATCTCAGACCTTAAGCTATGACTCATAGTTAAGCGTTAGAAATACATCATACATTATTCGAACATGGATGAAGTGTTACTGATTTTCTTATGGCACGCATCACGCAACGACATATTTTGTTAATTTTAGCTTCTACCATCTCTATTATAAATTTATAATGCCTTGAAAAACTGTGAAACATCGCCTATAACAAAGCATTCCTTCGTAGGTCACGCACGTCAAGAACATGCCCTGTGATGCACTGCCCTGCGTCCATAAACTTGAGGCATACAGATGTTCAGCCTCACGACCCAATAATTTCTAAGGTAGATGAAAGTTTTTCAATCATAATATTTTCGACCATTATAAGCGAAATGAACTTATAGATTTTCCATTATCGCCCAAGTTCAGGCTGTGCGAAATGCGAAGCTTTGCCAAGTTCAAGCGAACTCACGCGCACCGGAACCGCGCCAGTGATCGACAAACGCGCGGCAAGCGAACACGCATAAACTAACTATTGATTTATCGACACTGTCCCCGCACTATGACAATTTGAAAATCGAACATAAAAATTAAACGTGATTGCCAGGTATTTTATTTCATTCAAAATTCGAATGTCTTTATTTTTTTTTATTTCAAACTTTTTGGCAGTGAATTAGATTTACATTGAGTGTTTTTTTTGGTGGAAGTTGGTGATTTTTGTGTGAAATTGGAATGGAGTGTTGCAGTGAAAATTATGGTTAGATGTAGTGACTTGGAATCATATTGAACTGTAAGTCCATAATTTAATATTTATTAGGTAGTCAGCATGGTGTACTATTAAAATTAAATAATGTTTGTATTTTTTTTCTAGGCATATTAATAAGAACTAGAACATGATCAAGAGATTTATAATCACTAAATAACATTCAATAAATTAACGTATACCTCATAAGACACAATTAATTCAACCTTCAAATACTATTAATATTATTTTAATATTATTTATTTTGGTGCACCGTTCATCGTTTTCGGTTTGACGAGGTTTATATTTATAACCTATCCCATCAGCAGTTAACTAAAAAAACACAGAATCCTGAAAAACTTAAGAATGAAAGTAAATAAATTATAAATATTGGAGGAAGTTTAAACACAGCTTCACCTAGCTCCAAGCTAAGCAAGTCTTGTACAATAAAGCCGGTGGTAGTTTTTTTGTAAATATAAAAAAAATTTAAAACTAAACCATTATTTAAGCACAGAATAAAACGACAATTTACAGTGCATTATGGAAAGCTATATACAAACTGAGCTTTGAGGCCTGTTAACAACCTATTTCAGAAAACCTTCAGTCAATAATATATCTTATTTTAATCTAATTTTCGAAATAACTTAACCAAAGCAATGTCCAATCAATTTTATGGTCGGTGTTATTAAGTTAAAATAGAGCTGCAGACGTTGATTGCATCCGTACTAATAAACGCGAAAGCTAATCTGTTTCATACATTTTCATAGCAAAACTGATAGATGAAAAATATAATTAGCTTGCATCTAGAAACAGAATGGTATTTTTACCAGTTGGATATTTTTAAATTTAGTACTGGCAATATTACCCTTTGACAGACCGCATGAGTGAAAAAGAAGAATAGACATCTAGAACTTTACTATGCGACGCCAAAAAAAAAACCTTTACTATGCGTAATTTTTTTAATGTTCCATAGTTGTTTTTTTAAATTACCAATTAGAATGTAGGTAATATTAAATGCTTTCATAAGAAATAAAAAAAAGTAATATTTATGAAAAATGTGACGACATCAATTCCTGGTCATTATGACGATCGAGTTAATTTAAAAAGTGCTATGAATACTTAGTACTAACGGCCTTTTTAATGCTGAGTGATGGCTACCTCTGCCTATAAAACTAATTCCCGTACGAATAGTAAAAATAATAATGGTAAGAAATTGTAATAGCCGTTAAATAACTCAACATTTGTTCAAAAAAAAAATGCATTTCGCTTCCATAACTTAGCAACTTAAAGCTTGCGATCTAGGCGATCTACGATAGCAATGGCGATGGCGATCAGATTCAATATTAAGTTTTGCATACATAAGATAAAGATAAGATAAAAAATGTTTATTCCGTAGTCTAAATATGTCTAACACTATAAAAACAGTGATAAATATATGAACAGTGTTAAAACTAGACTAGGAAAACTAGAAAAACGAGTTTTGCGTACATCCGCACACACTGCCGCGAACTTGGACAGTGCGATATTTGACAGAACAGATCGCTTCTATCTCGCTATATCTTGGTATGTGCATGGGTTTATGGGTGTAAAAGACTTTTCAAATAAGAACAGTTGCAAGCAATTGCTTAACGACAGAAATACGATCAGTTCGTTCACAAAGAGTTATTACTTCCACAGTACAAAAACAATGATGATTATAGTCTGTGCTACTAAAACTAGAGTATGGTTTGAAAGCTGTCTCGGACTTTTCAGGCATTTCAAAATAAGAACACAATTCTTTCACGTAGTTTGGATCCAATTGATTTGCTTGAGTTTCTTTGAGTGTCTTTCGATCCGGTATCAAAACATTGGATGTGGATGATTTGTTATTATGGATTACACATCTACAGTTATCATGTCATGACAGTTGTAAAATGTAAACGAAGTACCTACTTCAATACACATAAAAACATGCCTTCGAATGAATGGAACACTAATTCTGCAAAATGTAAGCACAAGATAAGCAATGTAATATTTGGGTTTAAAAATTCCGTCATTACTGCGTATCAGAGCGAAGAAAATATTTAGTTCTATAAAAAATAGCATTTCATCATTATTTTTGTGTAACATAAATAGCAATGAGCCGACAAAAACGAAAAAGTCTTTAGTCTTAAGTGAATAATCACCAGTAAAGACTCGACTTATTACTGTTTATAAAAAAAAGAACAACATTTAATTTTTGAAAATGGATCTAAAATCGGCGATCTCTTTGGTAGAATACAAACAATGCGTTACGGCTACAGAAGAAATATGTCTTCTGTAGCCGCAACGCATTGGCGCGAAATCTTTAGAAATTTTCTCTATTTTTTTTTTCACAATCGTATCGTAGTGAAAAGTAGAGTGTAAGAACTCTGTATATATTAACTTCCTTGTAATTATAATGGGACATTTAAGCTCCCTGTAAAACAATCTTCAATTTGTTCCGCCAATAATGCTCAAAGTATTGTTAAACCACTCCATCTCTACTGTAGTGAAATAAAGGATCTTCGTACGCTCACTATAGCGAGATACAAATCCGAAAAAGTAATGATTATATTTCTTTCACTACGAAGTATTTATATCTGGCGAACAATCTTAGCTGAGATAGACGAGATCAAGAGCAGGGGTGAGTAAATCAAGCAGAGGTGCACAACCACAGGCGTGATGACGTGTTGATGATCCAAGCTGGTGGCGCAAGTGACAAGATATTACAGTAACCAAAATGAAACTTGACGCTGGTTAAAGTTAGAAAAAAAAAAGTTTTTAGAAGATTTTAAGTGCGCCTCACAGAGGCTTATTTCGTACACTAGATACATGTTTTCAAAGTTTCTAGGTTTCCTCACGATGTTTTCCGTTTGAAAATACTGGCACAGTGCACAGTTGAAAAGAAAAACTCAATGGTACACCGAAGGATTTGGGCCCCCAACCTTAGGATCAGAAGCCAGGGTTGCTACCACTAGGCCACCAGTGCGAAAGGTCCGTAATTTTTGCAAAGAGTCTGAGAGAGACTGAGTTCTCTAAGTTTGTAGACAATTAACAAGGACCTTGTTAATTGTCTACAAACAAACAAACAATAAATGCAGTGAAAATTAGAGCGTTTGAACATGTGGTGTAAATTTTCGTACACAGTACGATAATAATATAAAATTAGCAAAATTAGGAATACATAAAATATCCATTACTTATAATTTAGGTCCAAGCTAGGCGATGAAACTGCAAAAGTCATTCGAAATAATATTCAGAGTAATGACAATATGTAGCGTGTATAACATAAAAACCGGTATCTTACAACTTGAACCAACAAATCATGGTAAAAGCTTTACTATCTTTGACAAAGTAAACTATTACAAAATACTCCCATACAAACAAATGCTTTACTGGCTGAAGGCTCAAAATAGTTTTTCATGAAGATGTATGTGATAGGTTTCATGTCTAGCAGTGGACTGCATCAGGCTGATGACGATAAACATTAACCACGTGACGAACACGAATATTGCAACTAAACATTTGAACAATGTTTTTGGACGAAATTCAGTGAAAGTTGTGTATTCTTGAACATGAACACAACACATCCTGTCCTGTATTTGCGCTGGAAAATGGAAAGTCTTTCCAAAAAGGCAAAAGATACAATAAAAACTTATTGACCAAGCCTTTCCTGTGGATAAGGCTGACTAGGAAAGTTGGCAAAGGTGCAGTGGGCAGCAGCAACGTGGAAATTAGAACATGTTCTAATTTGTGTGCAACATGTTTTGTGAAATATTTATGATCAGTTTATCCTTGGTGCTTTATAGATGCAAAAGCTGCTCTATCGACTGTGGTTACGATTTTGTATTTGTATTTATTGATTTGCTTTTATTAAAACTGATAACATCAATTACAATAGTTAAAGATAATAATATAAATAAAATAACTCAAAAAAAAAACAATCATTTTGGCCAAAAATTTGGTAAATTCAAAAGTAAAATAAAAAACCAAATGAAACACAATGGACAATAAACACAAAAACAAAGCACAAAATTGACTCACAGAATCGATGTTTTAATTAAATGTAATTACCTTACTGTTATAATACCCAGCATAACCGAGTATAAATAATAGAGAAGATGTGAACAGTACACTCCTCGATTTTCCAAATGTGCAATGAATTTCTAAGTTTCTAACTATGAAGAAACAGGGAAAATAATAGTAATGCCATCAAATTGTGCAGTTTATATTCAGTAATTGAGAAACACAACGTGGGACAATGAAATATCTAATTAGAAACGCGTAGATGGTTCTAAGGGCCACCAGAGGCTATACCACTACAACAATTGACCGGCCTCTCAGCTCAGTTGGTAGTAGCTCTGCCTTCTGCGCCGTAGGTCGTGGGTTCGATCCCCACCGAGAACAAATATTTGTGTGGTGAACGCAGATGTTTGTTCTTTGTCTGGGTGTTCTATTGTATGTAACAAAAAAGTGTATAAGTTTTTAGCAGCTATCTGGCTCTCTGGTTCCCATAGCACAAGTTTTGCGATAGTGTGGCGTGAATGGTCCACAATATTTATTTTATTTTATTTATTAACAATACATTACAATGCTTTTGATAGATAGATTAACTCTTTATTGTACACAAAGAAATACACAAATACACTTTTGCTTACACAGTCTCTATTATTAGAACTAAAGATAATGCGACAAAGAAAAAAGAAACGAAAAGTGGTAAGTAAGTAGAGTAACCCTCATAGAGGTTTGAACATGGCGCTAGAGTAGTCATAATAAAAAGCTTCGCGGCGGAACAGTTTTCTAGATGCAAACCTATCATCATGCTTTTTAACTGTGCTCACTTTACTTTACTTACCAATATTCATCATTTTCCTGTCCTGATTCTGTACTTATTCTTGTGATACAACAGAATATTTTTTTTTGTACTTTTTTACAATGTAACCACAATCTTGACCGCAATGTCTGATAGTAAGTATTTTCTGCTACAAATAATTTATATCATTCATGATTTTAGTGCTCACTCCTTTCTTACTTATGCCATCTTTTATTAACTGCTCTCTTGTAAAAAGATACAACAACAATAATATCCAGCGTCTAGGGGACGCTTCCGTCTGGCACTGATTTGGATCAGTTGAGCTATCTCTAGATCGTTTGTAACGATCTGCAGATAGCTCAACTGTTTCTTGTGTATTTTGAACATTTTGTAAATATTTGTTTAAAAACAATAATTATGTTTTTAAATTTTATATGCCAAATAAAAGTACATCCATCTCGTTTTTAGGCTTGTCAAAAACAAAAACCGAAATTTGTATGCGACTTTAAATGGAGGGTTTTATCAACTCGGTTGTACTTTTTTGATTGTTTGATATCGTATAACTTCATCGTTTATGAGCAGATTAGAAAACATATTTTTTATCTGAAAGGACTTCTAGATCAGTCCCATAGAAACTTCATCAAAATCTGGTCGGTAGGGTTATTTACCTATATTGAAGTCGAGTTTTAAACTTCACTTGTAATACAAGAGAATCTGACATCAAAGGTAGAGCAGACAGTGTCGTTTAGTATCTCTGAACATCCAAATACATAAAACTAACGAATCTGCTTTTCACACCGCGCTGCCTCTCGCTATGATAATGTCTGTAATAACGGAAGAAGTGGCAATTAATTTACCGGTGATGTCACATTTTACGGATGGTTTACCGTAAACTGATGTCACAAGTCTCTTTGATTGACTTTCGATGTGACTAGTTTTGAAGAATGCTGCACGAGTAGTATAGAATGTTTGGCTGATACATTGTAAAATTGAAAGTAAAACTATGAGGATCTCGTTTTCTGACAACTTTGGAAGTATTTTTTCATTATTTTAGTTTTGTAGTGCTGTGCTAACGAACTTTACTTTAAGTTTTAGCCCAAAGTGTGCTCACAGTTGGAATGAAGGTAAATTCTCCTATGTGATATTCTAGCAATGTTTTTCGTATGCAAACAAAATATCAGCTTGAAGAAGCAAGATAATTTATTTACCGTGGTAAGTATAAGACTGACTTGATTATTGAATTGCATTAAGCCTTGCAATTTTGCATCTAAGCGTTCAGCGGTTACGATCAGTGAAACGCTGCCACCTGATCGCCAACGCAGAACCGCGCAAAGCATTCCAATTATAACTTTCCTATAAAATAATCGAACATTAATTATTAATTTTTGTAGTTATTTGCCTTGACTTATGCCGTTTCAATACCTACGCTTGAGAGTATGCGACAAATAGTTATATCAATCACCGCAGTAGCTGCTCTAACAGTTACATTATTTAGTATTACGAGTTCTGAAAACTGAGTTAGTAACTATTTTGGTTTTGAGGAAGTAGGTACAAGTTCATTAACATCTTTATGATCCCAGTTGCGAGCAAGGAGGCAAGAAATCAAATCCTAAATGTCACATGGAAAGATTTACTTGGCAAAGAAACTATAAATGAAAGTGCACCGAAGACATAACTAAATTATTACTGTCTTATTGCTCTGCCGTAATTGTTTGATAGCATTGCATTAGTTTACAGGCGTTTGAAGCTAAACGACACTTTTAAGATAGTTAAAGGTGAACAGGTGTTATAAACTAATAACATCTGGAATTCATTAAGTGTACCTACTGAGCATTTTATTTAAATTCTATCAACTACGCCTCTGTTTTTTTCTCTAATTTGTAAAAAAGTAGGTATGTAATAAAATCTGATGACCGTAGTCGAATAATCAAACTGGTATAGAAAATAACATTATTATTATAATGTAAGTATTACATACCTATTTCAAGCAAAAGCTGTCAATTCTCTCTATTAAATCTTTTAGCTAAATTCGGAGCCCTGAGTAACTCCTACAGAAAAACCCTTCAATACAAAACAAGGCACACGTAAAACAATAAGTTCCTACAAAATTGATTTATGCAGCTTTTTTGGAACAGCGTGAAGCGTTTGACGCTGTTGACTGAGAAAAAAAACAGGAGTCTCCCATTCCCAAGACTGCAGTTGAAAAAATATAAGTTTACCTTCAACCTTTAGCCGGGACAATAAATAAGTTTTTTGTTTTTACTCGGTTTCTTGCATTGTTTACTTAGTAACAGAACTGGCATGCCCCAGGGTCCGGTGTAAGGTCCCATTCTTTTATATTTACATGCTTCTGATGTTTTCTTTTTAATTTGAATTTTTAATACACCTACATATAGTTTGCGGATGTTGCTACGGCATCGTGAATTAGATGCCATGTTAGTGTTAACTTCGATTTTAAACAACTAAAATACACTTATTACGCTTTCGATTTAACGACTGATAATTAACTGTATCTATCTATTAATACACCACAAGTGGTCACCCGTCCACATTAAGAACGTAACCTATCTTACCACATTGTATTACGAGGTGTTCCTTATTATTTTACTAAATGAAAAATAGTGTCATAGAATAAACACGTCTTAGCAGTGCTTCAGGTTATTCCACAAAGTACTTTTTGCTGTTTTGTATAATAATAACAAAACTAGATGTTTCGTTAAATATTTGTCACTTCTCACGTTCCTAATTAAAATAATTAAAAAGTTGTTAGGCTGTTTCTTTATTTTCGTGTCATTGGTCAACTAGTTAACACATTTATATTCAAATAAATGTTATCTTTCGAAACATCGGAAGTCTCTACCAAGAAATTATTCAGTACCTAGTCATATTTTATACCTATTAAATTATCTTACACATTTAGTGGTTTTCTAATTTCTAAGATATTATGTGGCTCACTACAGGCCTGTGCTCATCAAGGCAATGACGATTAGTGTAATGCTGTAAAATATCGCTGTCATATTTGATAGCGTTTCACTGATCGCCATTGCAGATCACTTATATGAGACTTTAATCAATCTTAACAGCAGTGTTCAGTAGGCTCATTCTGGGTTTTAACACCATTTTGTAAATAATTATCTTAACGCAAAATGGCTTATCGTTAGCGTTGTCGTTAGCCCCGATTTTGAATGGAGAAACGATGAGCCTCCATCACGAGACTGCGAGAACTATAATGTTATTACTTACAAACGCTACGTAACTATATTAGTTAACGCAATCCTGCTGTTATTATTTAGAAACGCTAAGTAAAAACGTTAGTTCACGTAATCTGCTAGGGTCGCTCATCTCCATACAAAATCGGGGCTAACGACTATACGCTATAGATAAGTCATTTTGCGGCTATCAAGAAAATGATGTTAAAACTCACAATAAGCCCTCAGTGCAGTTACTATTTGGTTTGGTGACGGCTGTGGGCATCTTTGTCTGTGATTCAAAGGGTACGTTGAAAACATCGATCGTGGCTACCAGCCACCACCACCTACCAGCTACCAGCTGTTTAGTTATTCCATAATTAGCTACCATTTCATGTAGATTTCATAATACCTGTTTCTTTGACCACAAATTCATGGGAATTTGTTTCTAGCATTCATCACTATCTACGGATTATTTCAGAACCTAATTTTAAGTTTTGATCGTGCTTCAAAACTGTAAGTTATTAGGGTTAAGCTCGCCTTTGTACGCGTCTTAATTTTAAGTTTTCTAAATGTATTTTCCTATGTGTAAAATAAAGAATAAGTTATAAGAACTCAGTGAACTGGGAAGCATGATCTACTTATCGTCTCGTTTGTTATATTCGCTTGCTTCGCTCTCTCCTCTTCAAGTACCCAGCAGTTATACCGAGCGGTTCCGGGCTAATTTGAAGGGCGCCTCACACTTTTTTCTCAACCACTATGGACAATAGCTTGCCATCGATTCACCAGCCATCGCTAATAGCAACAAAGAATGAAACCTTCCAAGAAAGAATGCATGTTATGACGGCGTTCATCTCTTCATAGAATCACGTGTGTGACCGACAATGGAGTCTTTTGAATAACCACTACAATTGTTTGAAAAGAAATGGTTGGGCAAGTTTAAGCGGGGGTTACCGGGATTTAAAATTACGGTCTTTATGACCGCTCTTTCATTTGTATTTTGCTATTTATGGTAAGTTTTGAAGTCAAATTCCAAAGTTAATTTATTCAGTAGAACGCGTGGATCCAATTTGTATGTTACTTCAGCCATTCAAATATTTATAATCATTTTTGCTTCAGCTTGCAAATGTTTTAGGATGGATTTTGAAATGTAGTTTTAAACTTTCATCAAAAGCAAGTTGGTTTGAGAAATATTTAAACTATAAATCAGAAACTTTTATCGTTAACTGTACTTCTGATAATCTTTCAGAACTGTTCAAATAGAGAAGAAAGATGGGTGTTAAAAGAACTCTACACAAATTAGAGAAAGTATAAAGTGATTCTAAATCAAAACAAACAAGCATATTACTTTTGAGATAAGGATAATTACAGCACTTTGGAGTACAAATTGAAATATAGGAAAACCTTTAAGAAACAAGAGATCAAAATTACCCAGTACTTTCTACCTAAAGTGACGGATAATGAGTTTAGATAAAAACTTTGAATATCTTGAATTATTCACTTTTGGGCTGTTAAGTTTTGTTGAAACGACTGTGCATCTATTGTAGACGATTTATATAGTAATAAAATCTTAAATTCTGACTCTGTGAAAGGCTGTGCTTTCGTATTAGGGTTCTCCTGTAAAGATGGTAAAGGTGGATGGATGGGCAATGTAAAAAAATAAAATAAAATAAATTTATACAGCGTTGGGGTAAAGTTTTCTGGCACAGGATTTTAAATAGAAAGCTTACCCAGCACCTATCCAACCTCACAGCGTAATCCAAAGAAAAAAAATTCTTCACGGTGGGTATCGAATCCAACTCCTCCGGCTCAAAAGGCAGAACTACTACCAAATAAGCTATGAAGGCTGTCTAGTATAGAGTAACGGTAGCAAAGTTGACAAACCCAATAATTGTACTTTTTGCCCCTCCCAAACTGTAGCGTCCATTCCAATGTCACCTGCATTTTGTTAACATTGATTTACTACACTTTATAAACCTGATCAGATCAGTTACTTTACTTCTGGGGAATACAATTCCAGTCACACAGGAAACAGGTAGCCGGTACTGGTGAGCAGGCATTTACAAGCTTCTCTCTAAGAGGAGGAAACTTTTAAGTCTACCTAGTTAATACAAAGATCTCATAATAACCCATAAATAAAAAAAACTCTTGCGTTACTGACTCACAATAAATGGACAGCCTTAGCCATCAATGGAGACTATAGACATAGCTGGGTACCTATTCTAGCACAATTATTGATTTTGTATAAAATTGGCCTCAACAACGTAATTAGAGCCAACTCTAAGGGTGTTATTAATAATCCTGGCGTAGCGTTGGACTAGTTAATCCGTGTTTTGTCACATTTGCTCGAGTTGACAATTGCATGTCAATGCAAGAGACAAAACACGGATTAACTAGTCCAACGCTACGCCAGGATTATTAATAACACCCTAAATGTATTGAAATTGATTAAAATTATTGATATTACCTATCAATAACGGGTTTGCGACTGTATTGGGTGTATCACACATTTATACTTGACTGGCCTCTCAGCTCAGTCGGTAGTAGTTCTGCCTTCTGAGCCGTAGGTCGTGGGTTCGATCCCCACCGAAGACAAATATTTGTGTGGTGAACGCAGTTTGTTCTCTGTCTGGGTGATAACGATATCGAGAAGGAAGACATACTTAAAATACGAATTACGGTTCAATATATATATCAGCTATATAGTCCAAGCTCTGCTTAGTTTGGGGCTAGATAGTGTCGTGTGGATTATCTATAATATTTATTTACACAAAGAAACTTACAATTAAACAAATATTTACAAAATGTACAAAATACACAAGAAACAGTTGAGCTATCTGCAGATTGTTACAAACGATCTAGAGATACCTCAACTGATCCAAATCCCCAAGACGCTTGCGGCATTGCCACGCTGAATAGCAATGCTAATAGTAATATTTATTGATTTGTTTATAATTTACGCACGTGCAGGTTTAAAATAAGCCGAGCAGGCTACCTGCTTTCAACACAAATTCATCATTTCTATAGGAACCTACATAAATAGCAAACCAAGTCTACGATTGTATCTACAGTATTTATTTGACGCCAATATTGGATAATGGTAATTGAACGCGATTTATAGGCGTTAATTTTACATTATTTGGGTTAGATTACAAGTAAGTTTATCTTCATCAAAGTGTCGATTTGAAATCAATACGATAGTAAAATTATTATACTTACTAGAATTACTTATTTCCTTCTTACTTCTTCCCTTAGAGCAGTGAATGACTTTGAAAGTAAAGGCTTTGAATATAACGTACCTTTGTTATTATTGGAAGAAAAAAAAACCGGTTTAGTTTTTGCATATAAAATTTTTCTTGATTGTTTTCTTTAGAGATGTAATGTTTTTTTTTTTATACAACAAGCTGATGGAACAAGCATAATGGCTCATCTGATGTTAGGTGGTAACCATAGCCTATAACAAAGCATTGTCTTGTAGATCACGCACGGTAAGAACGTGCCCTACGATGCACTACCCTGCGTCCATCAACTAGAGGCAGACAGATGTTAAGTCGTTATTTTTTATTAACTTATTTTGTTCCACTGCTGGGCAAAGGTCACACTTCCACTTATCTCTCTCTCGGGCCTCCTCCCACCATCTCCTCTCAAAGGTGTCGATATCGTGCCGCCAACGCCAATGTGTATTCTGCCCGTCCTAACCTACGCTGCACAGACATGGTCACTGACCGAGTTGCAGGAGTCCAAGCTCAAGATTTGCCAGAGAGCCATGGAACGCAGCATACTCGGGTTTAAGCGCGTTGACCGAGTAAGGAACACCATGCTGCGTTCACTGACGGGCATTGCCGATGTAGGTGCTAAGGCTGCCCGGCTGAAGTGGGATTGGGCAGGGCATGTCAGCCAGATGCCTCCCGATAGGTGGGCGACCATTACACCTTGGGTCCCTGACGGGCGGCGGTCACGGGGCCGCCCAACAAAACGTTATTTAAATATTCTTACAAAAATACTACCATCGTAGTTGCCTATTTCTCTACGCTACATCTCCTCTCAACATTGTAGGACCATTAGCGTTAAAAAAAATATTAATCAACAATTTCATTACAAACTAACTCTCGCTTATGAAAATCCAATTTAATTCAATGACAGATGGACAGACAAATCGTGCAATACTTATAATAACTAATTGTAATTCACGACCGCACACGCAGTCGTAGATTTACAGATCACATAAACTTCCTTTACACGAAATTCAGACTTATCTTATACAAGTTACGGTGGAAAATGGCTTAAATTTTCATAGAATCTAAAACAGTGAAAGATCATTTATATGTATTAGCTGTTTATACGCATGCGCTTTATTTTCATAATAATTTAGATGCGAAAGTTTGGAAACCTTAATTTCTTAGGAAACGGCTGACGCTTTTTAACGGTTACTGTCACTCATCAGTGTAAAAATTGCCTTTTGGTTACCCATTATGGGGTATTATCATCATCAACCAATGTTAGTTCACTCCTGCACGTCATCGGTTCACCCTAAATATTGTCCACTGAGCTCGGTCTTCGACTCTTCTCATTCAATGTTTGCTTAGATTTTCAGTTCGATTGTCAAGTGGTCACAGAAGGTGACACTACGCTTGCCTAAATATAGTCTCCGTTTAAGTTCCTATTCATTTGCTTTATGGTGACGAGCGGAAACTAGTATCTTAATCTAATTTCTAATCGCAGCAGTTGATAAAACTGTGAGAAAATCTAGTGTCGGCTTACAAAATTATTTTGCTGGTTATTTTGGATTCTATGAATATTTTTTTAACGTATCGATCTTTGCTTAAAAAATCTATTAGAATGACAGACAACGTCCGGGCTAATTTAAGCAAAGTAATTTAGATATGAGGAAGCTTTTACACTAACGGCTGTTCCCAATTTTAAATCTATTGATTATTGGGATCGGTCGTAAGTTGATCACAATCACGCTTTGTAAATCATTATGAAAAAATCCTCTACTTTTTAGGGTTCCGTAGCCAAATGGCAAAAACGGAACCCTTATAGATTCGTCATGTCTGTCTGTCCGTCCGTATGTCACAGCCATTTTTCTCCGAAACTATAAGAGCTAGACTGATGAAACTTGGCGAGTCGATGTATTCTGTGAACCGTATTAAGATTTTTACAGAAAAGTAGAAAGAAAAACAACAAATGGGGGGTGCCCATACTTGAATTTTTTAAATTTCATGTTTAGTGATTAAATTTTTTTTCATCAAACCCATACTTGCCATCTATGAATAGATCTTTAAAAATGATGTTGAGGTTTCTAATCTAGTTTTTTTCTAAACTGAATAGTTTGCACGAGAGACACTTCCAAAGTGGTAAAATGTGTGTGTAACCCTCTAACTTCTAAAATAAGAGAATGATAGAACTTTTATATTATGTTACTTGTTGCTACGGAACCCTTTATGGGCGAGTCCGACTCGAACTTGGCCGGTTTTTTTATTTGTTGTGTTTGCTAAAAGGGCTAGCCCAGGATCGCTGGCGCCACTTGAAGTGACACAATACCCTATTGCGTCTCTAGAGCTATCGAACACCCTGTCAACAAGCCCACATCTGGTGTTACTCAAGGGTGCTACACTTTGAAGATCTTGTAGAAAAACTCAATAGGGGTTTTATTTCCACTGTCTGACATTCAGACTTGATTTGAAGCAAGAGATTTTATGCTTCTATTGTTATAATCATAGCTGGTCTCAAATTATAGCTGTCTGTCACCATACCACCACCACAAACATATCACCTCTTTTAAATATTTGCGAGTGTGGACAAAGAACAAAGCAAATCGTTTTAAAGTTCAAGAGACAGTTCAACAATTCCGTTTTTTATTAAATGACAGTAACATGACACTGACAGATGTTGTGATCAAAGTGACACAATTTGGTGACAGCTGCAAAATTGGCGAGAAAACTCCTGAGTCATGAAATTAGGGAACCTAACCCGTATGACTTGTGGTTATGGAGATTTTTTGCATTGTTACCAGATTAGACCCTTCATGATAAATACCTACGCAGTGGTTTCTTTTTCATTCCATACTAATAAAATAGTGAGTTGCAAATTTATAAAGATGATGGATAGAGAAAGATCGTTCTTCCTTGTTTAAGACGCTTTGCAGTATGCTAAGGTTATCAGTAAACAAAAAAAAAATTGAATATAGGTATTTGGAACAAAAACAAGGGTTTTAGAATAAATGAAAACGTTGACACTGCAAAAGTTAAAAACTAAGTAGCAGTGCCAGCGCCCCTCCTCCGTAACGAAACAATAAATGTTCCACAATCTAAATGGTTAAATTAAATACAAAGAAACAAAATAACTTAGAAGTAAATAAAAATATACTTATTACATATGATAGGTAACAAATTAACAATACGTTTCTGAACGTTTATGATGATTTTTGAAAGGGAAAATGTCTGTGAAAGTGTGTGTGGATGTGAATCATCATCAATACCTATTGTATTACTGTAACTATTTATTTTTAGGCTGAAAACTATATCCTTATTATCCAGTGTGTCATAATAATCAATAAAGAGTTATCTATCTATAATTTTCGTTTTCACCATTGCTATCTTCAGCAATTAAAATGCTGCCCCGACTATAGCTGCCGGTTTGCAGAAGTCACTACACTTGGCAAGCAGCTTGGAGACAACAGTGTTGGTGTTATGGACTCAGAAAATGTTGTTGCCGATGTTCTGGTGTGTTAATTTAGTGACATCTTACGGCATCCGTGAAATGAAGAGATTTCTATTTTAAGGACCGCCATAGCTTGATTTTTGAGTTTGTTCTTTCGGTTTCTCGTCTGTTAGGCTTTTCGAGATTATGACAATCTCAAAATCTTCCAGTTTGTCAGGTAATTTACCGGCATTTCTGTCTGCCCCACTTACATTGATTTCCTAATATAGGTAGTATTCAACTGCAAACACACAGTTCAATTGGAATTTAAACACCATCTTCGGCTCTTCGCTAATTGTTTATTTACGTTGATCTCGACTCGAGTGTTCTTAGTACAATTCATACAAAGAACAACATTTTGCTTCTTTTGTGCTTTAAGAGCGTTCCCAATCTGTCACATACCTATGTAATTTGTCAATCTTACTGGCAGTAGTGGTACCCAACGGTTTTTGACGTGACAACGTCTTATAATTCGATGGAGCTGGCTGCACGCACGAAAAAACATGACTCATGCGGCGTTACCTCGCTCTGAGGCGTTCCATTTAAGGCTTGAAGTGCAAGCGAGAGTGCGGAACGAGCGACAAAGAGGCACAATCAGCGTCCGCGTTTGGCAGCGTTCGACATCTGTGTATTTTATTATGACGTTGTCACGTTCAACTATCGTCTGTAAACCGACTTTACAGAGAACCGATTTTTTTATTTTTGGTGTACCTAGGTATATCAATATTAACTCAATAAAATTTTAAAACCACAAAGATTAAATGTTGTCTCAAAAGTAATAAGCCGAGTTGGATATGAACCAACGATCTGCTTTTTGGTACGGGGATGCGCTTACCAACTACGCCATCGGATGCTAATCACACTCGACTCATAACTCATAAGAACTGATAGCAGACTGTCACGCATCAAGAGGAAGATCGTGGGTTCAAATCCCGCTCGGCCCATAATTTTTGGGACAACATAAAAGAGCGTAAAATTTTTTTAGCTTTCACTGGTCTCTTATCAAATCATCAGTTTTAATGATAGCATCTTCCTTCTTCTTTTTTCAGGCTCCTTGAATCTGAAGATAAAAATGATTGCGATATAATGAAAATAATCCATGGAACTTTGATTTTTTCTAAAGCCTTACAATATAATACTTAAGTAGGTATTTAGGTTATCAAAAGCAACCATGTGTGATATTACTGGCTATTCTTGAGAAGCCCAAGCTTAAAAGCATCCTTGTGGCTACCTTTTCACTTAAAAATTAAGTGCTTTTTCGTCGTTTGACGACAGTTTGACAGCAATTGAGTTCGTAATCTGTCTTCGCTGTAATTGAAGAGTCAAAGTAGACCGCCATTTAAATGGTTCAGTTTTTAGTGTAAGTAATTACTTTAAGTCAACGAGAACACACGCTTGTTCATTTGCGTTGACATGTGTAACGGTTTGTCACTTAGTGGAATCGTTACTCAACTGTCAAAGTTTTGAACATCAGTCTTGTATTTTCAATTACGTTAAAGCTTTGCGCATATCTAAGCGTTCTGTGGTGGCGATCGGTGAATCGCTGTCTAATAGCCCCTTCCCACCGGTGCGTGATATCGCGCTCCAGCCCGCACCAGCTCGCACGACACACCATGGGAACGGTCTCGTGCGCCGAGGTGCGCGGTAGCACAGGAGTATTTTCTGTGTGCGTTGCCGTTCGTCGTCGTGCGCGGTGCGTGATGATCTGCAGAACCACGCACCGTAGGAAGGCAGCATAATATGACAGTGTTTCATTGATCGCAATCGCAAAACGTTTAGATGTGTACAAGGCTTAACTTAAGAAAACCTTATACACAAGGCTCTCAGAGCTAGCAACATGAACTGGCAATAGGCAATCACAAAGATTTTTATAATGTCGTGGGATTTGAACCCGCGACCTTCCTACTTTGGTTTGGGGGGTACGTTGACCACTTTTGGGACATTATAAAAATCTTTGTGATTTTCTTAAGTGTAGTAAACACTATAAAAATCAATAAAAATGAGGCAATAGGCAGTTCATATCGTAGAACCAACGACCACCGGGGTTGAGCTCCTAGGGGTCGTTTTTGAGATGGACCAACGACTACCCAAACTAATCATGGTTACATAATAACACAAATTATTTTCTACATCCTTCAATGGTCATGACAATGGAACTTATATCTTGCATGTTGACAGTGAAAACACTTAAAACGATAACAGCCACATTCTAAAGACAATAAATACAAACACTTCAGAACGTCATCAAGCGCCAACCATTTGCAATAAAGTACTCACCAACAAAGCAGTTAATGCATAAATTAATCTTGCAAAACCTCCAGATGATTTTGAACCTTATGACCCTATCAACAACATTGAAAGAAATATTGAAATAGACCAAGCTAAGCTTTTAACTAAAATGATCATTCTGTACGCATCTGAGCAGTTATCATACGAAACTAAGCTTTATTACCTTGCATGAAGAGATGTTATATCAGTAGAGTAGCAGATGCATTGGCAATGATTCCTAAGGTTTGGTGGCGCCTCCAACAGTCCTTGAGACGGCTCTTGAAAGTTCTTGAAATAGCGAGAAATGTTGCCAAGTAGCTTGACAAGAAAAACACAGTTCTGACTGTGTATCAATTTCTGCTGACAAGTTATTTGAAGTAGCTGGTCCAGAAGAATTTGGATTTTTTATAACCGGACTAGTCAATAGGGAAACTCAAATGTTTCCAACTAGTGGAATCCTGAGAAATTTTGTTTGAAAGAAGCTATGTCAATTTGGAGTGCAATCGTTTCGTATCTTGAGCAACTACAACCTTCAGAGAGTATCTGTGCTAATTTCAGACATCTCATCCCTGAACCCGAAGTCGGAGTTTTGCTACCAAATTTCGTTACCAAATGTTGTTTTCGTTTCGCCTTTTTGTCTCTCTCTATTGCGTGGAGAAAATATGAGACGGCAAAAATACGTTACGTAGTTAGAGTTGTTGTCTCATCTTTTCTCCATACAATAGACAGAGACAAATAGGCGAAACGAAAACAACATTTGGTAACGAAATGTTGTAAATGCACTGGGACTTCGGGTACTGTTGTTACAAAGATCTTGTAGTGAGTGAGTGAAGTCTACTCATTCTCTCACTCATTCACTCTACTCACTACAAGAGCTCTGTTGTTTCAAAAATAGAACAATTTAAGCACTCTACGTCAACAATCTTTTCGCAAGAGAAACAAACAACTAAAGGAACGCATCATAGTATGGGAATAAGCAGAAGCATCTACCACCACTGCGGTGACTAAATTGTGAGTCCTCACTGAAAACCAGCGCTGCCTCGTCTCCTTGGTAGAGGCAAAGCAGCATCAAGGACCATTTTGGCTCAATAATACCTACATAATATGCATAATTGGTTACTGTCGGCACCCATTTTAACATTAGAACATTGCGTGTACTCGTTTCTGCGTTTCTATAAGTGTTCAATGTGTTCTCTATTTGTTGTGCTTCTTTTTGTGTTGTTTTTGAGCCAAATAAAAAGTAATATATATATCTATAAATTCGACTGCCAAGTAGGGTGACTAGACTATTGCTAACCCTCCAAACAGAAGGAAAGCGTATGCTCCAACATTGGATTCATTCAGGCTGATGGTGGTAAAGAAAGAAACACTGATTGCAAAAGCTGCTAAATACAGCGAAGAGACTCGTTAAAGACATTCTATTTAAGATAATTGTCCTTAAAAGGCTAACGTGCGATAGCCCAGCCGAGCAAAACTAGAATATTAATTGCACAATTAACGTTTGTAGTTACGATTATCCTGAGATTATAGTATTTTGCATCTACGAGATATTAAATGGAAACGTCGGCCAATCGTTTGACTATTTTGCAACATGATTAATAAATAGGTGGATATTTTACACACCGAGACGTCAAACGTCAAAAATCATAAGTCACTTGAATCACAAGGATCACTTTGAAAAGTGTACTTGTCGGCTTGAGGCTTGTTTACACTTACGAAATTTAGTATTATTTCTATATTCATACTACTACACTACTCCAACTACTATATTTTTGACTGGTCTTTCAGCTCAGTTGGTAGTAGTTCTACCTTCTGCGGTAGCTCGTGGGTTCGATCCATACTGAGAACAAATATTTGTGTGGCAGAAGACTTTATGAAGACAGATTTTTGTTCTCTGTCTGGGTGTTATATTGTATTAAAACACCCAGCTCTTCTTAGTTGGGGGCTACATAGCGTTGTGTGGATGGTGCAAGATATTTTTTTATTATATTCATAAATAGATCTATTAATATAGGTTATGGTATTACTCTATGTGTAGAGTATTATTGTAGACTATGCAAATTTAAAGCAACCGGCCCATACTCGGTTAATGACTGACGCCACTGAATAAGTCAAGTAGTAGTCTACTATTGATTACTAATTTAGTATGTAGTAAATCAGTAAGGACAACATTTATTCTAATTGTAAAATAACGACTTTGATAAAGTTGGTACATTTGCCTTAGAAAATATTCTGTAGGAAATAAATATATTTCACTCAGTCTTATAGGAACGGAAGAAAAAGGAATGATAAATATCCACCAATATAATATTTATTTATGAATCCAATAAAATTTACAAATTTGACTCCGTGTAAACGTTTATTTAGAAATTGCCACTTCTTTCTTCTATTGATTTTTTTTAATATATTAAGTATGCCTCTTCAAGTATTACTTACTATATATTAAAAAAAAATCGGAGAATTTTTTTATAAATCTTTATCTGTTGTAAAAATACCACCATTATCTCTTTTTTAGGCTCGTCAAAAATCGCTTTTATTCGTATAAATCAGATATAAATCAGCCCTGAAGGCCTGCGCACATCCCGTCAACGTTGTCAAACATCGCTGTCATATTTGACAGCGTTTCACTGATCGCCACCGTAGAACGTTTAGGCTATAAGCTAACGCAAGGATTAAAGCGGTGTCCGTTATTATTAAAACGACTTTAATAATGAATTGCGGAGCAGCATATCAAAATGAGGGTTATGGACTTAGACATAAACTTAGAAATCAGAATGTATCTGCTATAATAACTATATTATGATGGTCGTTTCTTCGAAGACCGAGACCTTACTGCCCATGGGAAAGTTTTTGTGTACTGAACTATACAGTTGTTCCCTTTGTGTTCGCGCTATAAAGGTGCTATACTGGGCCGCTAAACAGCTTTTATCGTTCCAAATTGGACACTTATAGTGTTTATTGGTTTGGTTGTCAGATTATGCATTATTTTGGCTGCTGTTTGGTAGCGACACGAGTTTATAGAACGTTTTATGGTATTGAAATGGCTTTCGATCTGACTGTGGTGGTCTTGGCATCAAATAACCTCTCCAGCATCGTAGATGTCGTAATAGTAGATAATTTGTTTGGTTATATGGCAAATTGAACCCACCGCCGAAAGGTAGCAGCATCTCCTGAATAACATATCACCAACACTGCGGTATTAAAGTGATCCTTATGACTCCATTGTGTTTTTGATTTTGATTTTGATCAATCCATTTGCCAAGAGTGGTGACTACGGAAATCATCCTAATGTTCCATCATTTGTTATTATAAAACACATTAAAAAGTGTAAGAATTGAATTTAACTGGTTTTGATAGATGTTCTACATTTTAATGATTCTTTTGATGTATAGTTAGTTTTACCTCTAATTCTGTTAGGAACCTAATATAATAACTAATTGGAACAGCCTCATTACCAAATTGATTGGCGATAGATCGGGGTGGCAGAATGGAATGGCCCAACCTAGTACCTACCACAGAAAATCTAATAATACCATGACAGACCAGCTCACTATACCGGCAGAAAAACCAATGACCGGAAGAAGAAGGTGAACTTGAAGTATTCATCATCATCATCAGTCTAAAGAAGTCCACTGCTGGACATAGGCCTTCCCTACACATTTCCAGGAAGAACGATTCTGTGCCCTTTCCATCCACCGACTTCCTGCGATCTTAACAATGTCGCCGGTCCATCTGGTGGGTGGGCGCCCTACTTTTCGTCTTCCGGTTCGTGGTCGTCATTCGAGAACCTTTATTCCCCAACGGTTATCAGTTCTTCGAGCTATATGACCTGCGCATTGCCATTTCAACTTACTAATTCTAAGAGCTATGCTTGAAGTATTAAACTAACTAGATCATCGTCATCAGACTTCAGGATATTGAACGAGGCTTAGGCTCATACGTTTCTTGATTAAACGATTCCCAGCCCTCTTCATCAATCGACCTCCCGCAATATTTACCAGTCATCGGTGATCATGATCACCTATGGCAGATAATACCAGTGAGAGAAAATAGAAGACCAACGATAGTCTGTATTAGAATAAAGCATAGGACATTGAAGCACTGCCTCTCAAGTGAAACAAATAGCATAATCTATAACCTATTCCATGTCCGTCTCATGAATCATTACCATTAAGGCTATAATTGTTTGTCAACGGCAGCCTTAAGCGAAGGTGCTATCGATCTATTAGTTAAATTAATGTACCTATAGTCCAGAGTCAGGCATTTATAGATTTGCCTAGGGAATCCATAGGTTTGCTGTTAACAGGCATGCGTCTCAAATTACTAACAGACGTTGCTATTGCAAAAACCTTATCAGGCTTATCCTTCAGATTTTTGAACCTAGAACCCATTTTACACTCTAAGAAAAACAGTGGTATTGGCAGATAATTTTGCAACAACAAGAAAGGAACCCGTAATGTAGAAAGTAACGTTGAAGATTTGTTTACGCTTACCCAAGCTATAGACCAAGGAGGAAGGTTGGGTCGCAAAAACCAGAGACACGACAAGAGTGAGACCAATACGAAGTCAAGGCAGTGTTCTCGTCGGCCTGTGGGCATTATAAGAAGAAGTTTTATGAAATAACACACCCACAAATGCATACCCTTGCTGGCTGGTATTTGTTGATCCAGTGGCTGTAGTTTAGCATACCAAGCCACCTCGACTTCGTCGCAGTGCTCAGCGACACGCCTTACAAGTGAACTGGTGTAAGATAACGTTCGTCTAAAATACTGCAATCGATTAGACCTTTTGTCACACCGCAAGGGCGGTCATTTGTCTAGATCTGATAAAACTTTGTTTATATCACACTGGGACATATTTATTTAGTATACTGGAACATGGTGTGTATAGGAAACAGAGTCCTTCAAGCAAGATTCTCTGTAGAGCCTCAATCGAGCAGCCTGCACCTTTAGGTCAGCAAACTTTGTTAGTGGTTCCTCTATAAAAACAAATGGAGTTCAGCATTTTGATTATACCAAATGGACAGATCGCGGGAATTCTGTGGACGGAAAGAGCTCAGAATCGTTCTTCCTGGAAATGTGTGTCTTCAGGCTAATGATGATGATGATGTTGATGATCTTGATTATACAGTTCTCGGCTACTTTTACTAGACCTTCTCTGTCGACCATCGTTATCAATGGAGCTATGATTTTCCAAAAACGTAGTAACTAAAACTCCACGAGCTACCACGAAAAGTTATCCTTGGAGGCGGCTTGTATCTCGGCGCCGAAAACCAGCTTTCCACCTTTAGAGTCCTGCATATAATTTTCAATGAAACTGAGAACCGAGTCATGATTTCATTGTACAAGATAAATGATTGGGTTCAATTCAATGATGTTTATCAAAGCGTGGATGTAGAGATTATTTTGCAGCTTAGCGCGGTGACACTTCAAAATGATGGTCATTACCATTTGCATTGTGCTAGAAGTAAACAAAAGGAACTTGACCTAGATTGAACTTGACAAAGATTTCTAGTTTTCATGTTCGTGTTTTTTATAAGATTCTTTATCAGCATCAGCCGTATGTAGTTATTTTCTAGTCATAGCCTTTACAAGGATATATCGATTCCTTTGAAAGCTTTGGCTTTGGCTAGTAAAATACCCGATTTTCTTTGATATATTCACCATCTTCTGCACACCACTACACTCATAAGCACTGGTCCAAGGCAAAGATTATCTTTATGTTTCTATTGCCAAGTATAGCCAAGGTCTCCCTTATCATCATCACCAGTAGCCAAAACAAATATTCACCACACTTGGCTGGTACTGATGCCTGTTGTCTCTCGCTCGTTTTCCTTCCAGTCCTCTATCATCCGTCATCATCAGAAGGGTTTCCTCTGTCATTGAGTAACTTCAACTCACTACAAACACTGGTTTTACAGCTTTCATTCATTGTTTTCATATCCTCAGTCCTCAGTAAGCCTACCACAAGCTTTGTCTCTGGCTCTGGGGTTAACACTCACATAGACTCAAAAGTCTTGACTAAATAAATCCTACGTCGAAAAGTCACACACACAGTATAACACACTGGTGAGCACTCACACAGACTCAAAACCAAAGCCAGAGACAGAGCCAGACAGAGATTATGGTAGGCCTACAGATCGTTGTCGGTTTACTATTTTTGGCGATCTCAAATATAAGTACTAGATGACATAAAACGAATTGGCTGTCAACCATTCAACGGGGTCGGGCATTCTGACGGAAGCTGTCAAGCGAGCGCACGTTTGTACGAAATAATTGTAATTGTCATGGAAGTAACCTAATAACGTAATCATTGTAAAGTTATTAAACAAGTTTATAATGACTATTCTACGTATCATTTGGAATCCCTGGAAAGGATCGAGTTAACACTAGTCTGTTTACCCCAATAAGGTCATTTTCGCTAGTCTTATTGCGGAAATCCCGAAAGGTTATCGATAGTCGATAGCAGTAACGCGTTCTCTTGAGAAATATCGACATTATCAATAGTGCAATCTCTATTACATGTCCTAGCACTATCTATGGAGGAAGTGAGTCTGAAATTAAATTATAGCAAGGCAATTAAGAGCAATAATGGAAATGTGCGGCTACGAATGGTATTGTGATTGTAAGTAGAATTCACTGGGGTAATTTCGTCACACTGGCTCTATTAACCTGTTCAAACCCTACTGGCTTCATTTTAGAACCAGGAACAGAAGAAATACAGAAGGAATAATACACATTTTATTGTGCTGTTGACCGTCGAAGAGTTCCATTATCCGAAGCCAATCCTGGACGTTCATTCAGGTCATGCAACAAACAAAAAACAGCAGCATAGACAAACATTTAAATCGTGTTTCATTATGAAAAAAAAACGGTTGTCTGTAAAGTCGGTTTACTGACGATAGTTGACCGTGACAACGTCATACAGTTGTCCACGCGGACGCATCGCTCACTCAAGTAGGAGAGAGACAGATGTCGAACGCTGCCGAACGCGGAGGCTGATTGTGCCTCTTTGTCGCTCGTTCCTCGCTCTCGCTTGCACTTCAAGCCTTAAATAGAACGCCTCAAAGTGTGGTAACGCAGCATGTGTCATGTTTTTTCATGCGTGCAGCCGGCTCCAACGAATTATAAGACTTTGTCACTCCAAAAAATGGTTATGTTTTTCGGAAAGGCGTTGAGTATGTTTTATCTTTTGGATCCCCTTCTTTTTGCTAGCTCTTTCAAACCAGTGTAGTGAAAGAATTTTGAGCCTTAGCAAGAACAGTCGGTGCCTACCATGAACCTGGTTCCACTCTTGCCGAACAAACAATTCAAGACCATAAGTCTAAACAAATCTAGAATCGAAACGACTTCCTTGAATTCCTGGAACTATTTCGGTCCTCTTGGTCCGCCATAACAAACATAACACCTTATAGTTAGACTGAATGGTCACGAAATAGTAACCTCAGTGTGTAGGGTTACAAGACTAATTTAGAAGCATTTGGTAGGCATTTTGGCTGTCTGGCTAGACTTTTGATACTGGAACTCACAGAATATAGAAAAGAGCTCAAACTGCTTTAACAGTTCTCTTAGTAGAGCCCAAAGAGCCATCAGTAAATCTCACACTGTAGGCCTACCACAAGCTCTGTCTGGCTCTGGTTTTGAATCTGTGTGAGTGTTGATTATATAAATCCTACGTCGGAACGTCCACACACAGTGTAATACACTGGTAAGCACTCACGCAGACTCAAAACCAGAGCCAGAGACAGAGCCAGACAGAGCTTGTAGTAGGCCTACATGAAGTCACACAATACAAAAAAGAGCAGAAGCTAGTTTAACAGTCTCCATAGTAGATCCCAAGAGCCACCATCACAGTAAACCTCACACTGGACAAATAGTCATAGAATGGGGGCTTTCTAGAAGCAGTAAGTAAAAAGTAAACAGGCCTTTGCATCTATTGTAGATGATTTTTATAGCGTCAGAGGCAACTGGTGATTACACAAGCCCTAATCACGGGACGCTATAGTGGCTGGGACAGGATTTTAGATGGAATAAGCTTGCCTAGCACCTATACCATCCTGACAGCTTAGTCGGCCTAATCCATAGAAAAGACATGGTCAATACGTGCGGAGCTGACTAAGCCACGGGTTTTCTCACGATGTTTACCTTCACCATTGAAATTTGAGAGCACTAGCATTGTGTACATAATTTTTTCGACAGAAATCGACCTTAGGGATCGGAAGGCGAGGTTCCTACTACTAGACCACCGGTGTCTAGAGCACTGGTGGTCTCTTCCTGGGAGCACGGACCAGCAAAAGATGCCAGTGCAACTCCCTTAACAGTTAAAATGATCTGATACCACCCACACACAAACTTAATGATTCAATCATAACCTTCGCTCTACATCTGCTCTTATAGCACTGAGAACCGAACCGTGCTACTTTGCATACCCTTGCTAATAGGCCGCGGGAGGTTCGAGGAATTTCGTGCAATAAAATGTGGCAACCTACCTGTTCTACTTAGAACGGAGTCAAATTTGTTTAACTAGCACCCGCCCGTGTCTTTCCTCATATCGAGATAAAAACCATTTTGATCGTGTTACCTTAAAAACGAGATGCCACTGAAAGCAATAAAGATATTGAAGGCAATTAGTGAAACACTGTCAAATATAGATGTCATATTTGATAGGGTTTCACTGACCGCAGAACGCTTGCAAGGTTTTAAGGCCTGCGCACACCTAGTTCGCTGGCGGTAGCGATCAGTGAAACGCTGTCAAATATCGCTGTCAAATCTCAAATCTGACAGCGATATTTGACAGCGTTTCACTGATCGCGTTCGCCAGCGGCCTAGGTGTGCGCAGGCCTTTATTCCGAAACAAATTGTTAGCTAGGAAAATGTTGTATCTTGACATGCAGTGAAATAATTAAGATTTTTCTGTTTTTTTATCTTTATAGGTATTAAAGTAAAAAGGAGATTTAACACACACGTCGATCAACTTGAGGCATACAGATGTTCAGCCTCGCGTGCCAGTAAATTCACGGGCACCACACCCTTCAAACCGAAGCACAGCAATGCTTCTCTCTTGCAGTGCAATAGCTATTTCGACTAGCAACAACGAACCTTGCGTAAGACGGTACACCACCCGGTAGACCATTGATTCCCAACGTTGTCCAGGTGGACCCCCAGGGGTCCACGGTAGACTCGACGGGGGTCTACGATGGCGTGAAAAAAAATGGGGGTTCACGATTCGTAAGCGGGGGGGTCTACGAAAGTTTATCTCGTTTCGATAATGAAGAACTAAAAATTTAATGTTGGCTTGACTTCACCTATCGATGGAGGCAGAGTGGCTGAGACTAGTAAACATTTTTTCCAAAACTGTTAATAGGAGTAGGAACTCAGCCGCAACGCAAATACTCATAGTTAAATCTAATCTCCATATTTTTGTCAACTGGGAATATAATAAAAATATAGCTGCAGGGCAGGAAAATGTAAAATTATAGGCGTGGGTCTATGAGAAATAAATTATAGTTTAAAAAACTAAAAAAAAACGCTTTTAGAACTAATTGAACTAAAAAGTGAATAATAAAATTGTACTTAATAATCAATTGAAAAATTTATATTATTGTACAAAAAAGCGTGGGGGCTTGATTTTGATTGTTGTAAATATATACATACATACAGGTGAAGCTAATAAAAGCGTTATAAAAAAAAAGCAGCCAAGTGCGAGTCGGAAACGCCCATGAAGGGTTCCGTAGCATCAATTAACATAATATAAAGGTTTTTGTAGTTCGTCGAAAGGTAAATTGCGGTTTACGATTTATGACGTATAAAAAAAAAACCACAGACTAGATCTCGTTCAAACCAAATATCGTTGGAAGTTTACATAGTAATGTACAACATATATTTTTTTTGGATTTATCATTCTCTTATTTTAGAAGTTAGAGGGGGGGGGGACCAACTTTTTTCTACTTTGGAAGTGTCTCTCGCGCAAACTATTCAGTTTAGAAAAAAACGATATTAGAAACTTCAACATCATTTTTGAAGACCTATCCATAGATACCCCACACGTATGGGTTTGATGAAAAAAAAAATTTTGAGTTTCAGTTTCAAGTATGGGGACCCCCAAATTTATAGTTTTAGAAAAAAACGATATTAGAAACCTCAACATAATTTTTGAAGACCTATCCATAGATACCCCACACGTATGGGTTCGATGAAAAAAAATTTTTTGAGTTTCAGTTTCAAGTATGGGGACCCCCAAAATTTATAGATTTTTTTCTATTTTTGTGTAAAAACCTTAATGCGGTTCACAGAATACATCTACTCACCAAGTTTCATCAGTCTAGCTTTTATGGTTTCGGAGAAAAATGGCTGTGACACGGCCGGACAGACAGACAGACAGACAGACAGACAGACAGACAGACAGACAGACAGACAGACATGACGAATCTATAAGGGTTCCGTTTTTGCCATTTGGCTACGGAACCCTAAAAAGATTGGGAACCTCTGATAGACCAATAACATCGTGCTTACAATCATTGTGCGTATCTGGTTCAGTCAGACTACTAACTTCTAAATGTTAAAATTATCACTTTTAGGTTGTATATTATAATAAAACTTACCAGTTATGCGTAACTATAAAATGTGCAATTTATAAGGTCTTAATCATTATTATGAGATAAGTGTTTAGCTTGCCTAGAATCAAGAACATATTTGAACCTATTTATAAGTACCGACTGGGTTAGTTAATATTACCGAAAACAGTTTAATGGTATTTTAATGGACTGTTACTAATTAAGTAGCACTAAATTCTTGACTGTGAGTACCTAGGTCTTGGCCATTGGCATGCCAAGGCCACTTCGAAAAAAACAAACTGTTTGAAATTCAAATGCTTGCTTTTTAAATTGAAACATCAGGAATTTTACTTTCTTTAATCATACGTTCTTATTTAAAAATCAATTTATTTTTTTCCCGTTTTTGGCTAAAAACAACTAAAGTCGATATCTTCGTCGTAGATGGGAATTGATAATGAAACATTTTTGACGTGACAACGTCTTATAATTCGATGGAGCCGGCTGCACGCACGAAAATTTACTTCGCTCTGAGGCGTTCCATCTAAGGCTTGAAGTGCAAGCGAGAGCGCGGAACGAGCGACAAAGAGGCACAATCGGCCTCCGCCTTCGGCAGCGTTCGACATCTGTCTCTCTCCTACTTGAGTGAGCGATGCGTCCGCGTGGCCAGCTGTATGACGTTGTCACGTTCAACTATCGTCAGTAAACCGACTTTACAGACAACCGATTTTTTTTTGGTAGTTACAAAGTATGGGTGTGTTTTACAAAGCCTTTTTTACACGCGGAATACCAACGTCTTAATAAGAGCAAAAAACAGTAAGTTCCCACGTTAGCGCCTAAGCCAATGTTGACATAGCCATCCCGGTGTGGTCACGACTCTGAGCAAAGTCAACTTAGCAGCCCTCATAGCTCAGTTGGTAGTAGCTCTGTCTTCAGCGCTGGAGGGCGTGGGTTCGATCCCCACCGAGAACAAATTATATTTGTTTGCCGAACACAGATGTTTGTTCTCTGTCTGGTTGTATATTGCATTCTAAGTACCCAATGTATTTACAACAAAAAGTAAGTTGACAAAAGGTAAGCACTCACACAGACTCATAACTAGAGCCAAAGACAGAGCCAGACACAGCTTGTGGTAGGCCTACAGCTATACACATTTTTTTTTAAATACACACAATATTGTATACAATAGTATAAGCTCCGCTTAGTTTGGGGCTAGATATTATTGTGTGAATCGTCTATTTTTTTTTTCAATACAATATAACACCCAGGCTGAAAACAAAATCTATGTTAACCACGCAATTGTTCTCGGAGGGGATCGAACCCACGATCTACGACGCAGAAAACAGAGCTACCACTGAGCTGAGAGGCTATGAAAGACGACATGGATATGAAAGGAATGAATACATAGTAAGTGGGTCAAATTGTGCTAGTTATTCTCAACAACTTTACCTAATATTGAAACTCACAAAAACAGACAGGAACCAAAAAGTGTTTAAATAACTAAATACGCAATAACCCGTTAAGACTTGTTCCATTATTATTTCAACCGTACACTCGGTGGCACTAGACGCAGTTCACCACATGCAGTTAGTGCTTATTAAACCATCTCTGTGTAACGTTATCCTTTGGATAAAAATATGTCGGTGTCTACTTTACACTCCTCACTCGTTGACAGTTTTTTTATGTCAAAACTGACAGATGAGCAGACCGGCAACCCGGTGGAAAGTGGTCACCGGCACAGGCACTTGCAAGCAATTAACTTTTAGCTAGGTATTATAATAAGTCGAGGCTCTTTTGTTGTCAAAATCAACATGATCAGCCTCAGTAATCCCCCTACTTAAATAGATTTCCCCTGTATTTAGGGGTTTACCTTAGTTTGTTCCTGTAGCACACAATTAAATAAAATTCAAAATTTAAATTAGTTTTATTCAGATGTGCAGATTTTAAAACTAACACATAAAAACAATGACATTGCATATCTCTTCTAGTACCTATCCTTCTTCTTTGACATCTGTATTATTTTATTTGTATCTACTTATGTGTAAGACAACCATTTTGGTCTGTGTCTGTAAGTAAGGTTACAAAGTTCGTTTTGATGTGTGACCACATTCAATAATTAGTTATAGTGGCTATTGGTAGGCATCCCAGTAGTTATAAGCAAGGGTGTTATTTTTAGTCACAGAATTAGTGGGGAAAAAACCCAATAGTTCTGTGGTAGGATGTGCTTTTTCGTAACAGAACTAGTAAGAAAAAAAAACCAGTAGTTCGGTCAACAGAACTTTTTGACGTGATAACGTCTTATAAATCGATGGAGCCGGCTGCACGCACGAAAAAACATGACTCATGCGTCGTTACGTCGTTTCGTCGTTCCATTTACCTGAGCCCGAGCCCGGGTCGGGTAATGGGTAAGGGTAAATGAGGGTAAGGGTTCAGTCTGGGTCCGGGTCCGGGTCCGGATTTTCATTCAGTTCCATTCAGTTTCATTCAGTTTCATTCAGTATCATTCAGTTTCATTCACATTCAATACAATTCAGTAAAACTAAAATTTTCTTTTGAAAAATGCAACCATTCCATCAGTATTTTCTTATGACGTTATCACGTTCAACTATCGTCAGTAAACCGACTTTACAGACAACCGATTTTTTTTAACCGAACTTCTGGAAACAAACGAGCTTAACGACGGGTTAATGTGTTGGTGAACTACGGTCTAAAGACTGACATCTTATGTAATGTTAATCAGTTGCAGTCTGTAACTCTTGTTCTCATCGGATATTTGCATTTAAATGCGCTATATTACAGTGCGTTTGCGCACTATTATAAGCTTGGGGCTGTCACAGCTTTAGAAATGGCTGGTGCATTCTACTATAGTTCGGCCGTTCAGAGAATGCGTTTGACAGTTTGATCAGTTAGTCACAGTTAGTCACATAGTTAGTACAGCACTACAAATATAAAGCGCTGACATAACCTTGTAATAGCGCAGTATAGATTTAGAAAAATATTGTATAACAAGTTATTTGACACTCAGTTTGGCACAAAATTCTAAAATTCATTGATTATTGATGTAATAATGTTGTTTTAATGCTCATCAATTGTTAAAACGGTAAACAACCAGTAAAAATATTTTTTCATCCCACCAGCTCTGAAAGTATGTTTTTGCTGTTTAATTTCTGACTGGAAAAGCCGTTTTTATCCGCTAGAGGATAAAGTAAATTTGAATTCGAGGATAAAGTAAATTTAGAATATCGTGTTCAATAAGTTTGTGAATACACAACCTATTTACTTCTACCTCCATGGTGCCGAACTTATCATACAACCTTTTTTATTTTGTTAAAAAATCGCACTCGTAACCTTCTTGGTGTATTTGTGAATTTAAAACACAATTAAACCTATTTACTTCTACCTGCATGGTGCCGAATTTATCATTGGCGTTGGGTCTTTTTAGGTCGTACCTTTGTAACAGAAAACAATTTGTTGAATTAAAGAACATTGTAGATGGAAAAGAGGTAGCTACTAAGTCTAAGGCCATCAGCATTAAACGTGGAGTCCCACAAGGATCAATTCTGGGGCCATTATTTTTTGTGATATTTCTCAATGACCTCATTAATTTTGTGTGCAACTCAATTCCAGATATCAAAATCGTTATTTATGCTGATGATACATATGCTATTTTGCCAGCCAACAACTTACAGGAACTCAAAACAAAAATAGATAATGCGTTGCAAGTTTTTAATGTATGGTTTCATGTTAATAATTTAAAAATGAATATTAATAAGACTCAAGCTATCTTATTCAGATCAACTATACGTGCGCATGATACTGTTGAGATATCTCACCAGGGAGTCAATATTGAGTTATCCGAAAATATCAAGTTTCTGGGCGTTCACATTGATCAGCTGTTGAATTGGAAGAGTGAGTTAGAGCACATTGAAAATTCAATCAGCTCAGCTTGCTATGCACTTAGAAGCCTTAGAGATGAGGTGGCTATATCACAGCTTAAAACAGTGTATTATGCTCTTGTTGAATCCAAAATTAGATATAGCGTGAAATTTTGGGGAAATAGCTATGCATACAACATGAAAAGAGCGTTCATTATGCAAAAAAGAGCTATTAGAACCATAGTGCGCATACCCCCCTGGATATCTTGTAAAGAATACTTTCGATGTTTAAATATATTGACTGTCCCTAGTTTATATATTTTAGTGCTACTTCTGGACATCATAAAAAATCCTTACAAATATGAAAATGAGGAACAGAGAGCAGTTAGAGTAAATACTAGACGTAAAGACCTTGGGTCATCTCTACAGCCTAGGTTAAATGTAGCAAAACATTGTTCTCGCTATCAGGCTGTGAGATTTTTCAACTCGCTGCCCACTGACATGAAAGTCATGGACAGTCCCCGTAAATTTAAATCGGAACTTGTTTCACTTTTGTTGAAAGGGTGCTTCTACTCGATAGATGAGTTTTTGAACCATAACTCACATTAGTTTCTAAGATTTGACATGCCATTATTTAATATTGTTACTCTTTTTTATTTTTCTTGTGACATTCTATTTAATATTTCTTTTCTGTGTTAGTTTAAGTTTGTAAATTTCAAATACGATTAATTAATTGTGACTGAATAAAATAAATGAAATGAAAATTTGTTAATAACTCATACTCGGAACCTTCTTGGTGTGTTACTTTTAGTCGCACCATGTTCTTTTTTGCATTAGTCATTTCCTCGCTGAGGTGGGATGAAAAGTTACGTGTTGCACTCGAGTGCAAAGATTTGGTTAAACTTTAGAATCCTGCGCTTGCTCAGTCATCAAAATTGAGCACGCGGTTAAAAAGCAGCTTTGCACTCTTGTATAACAAATAACTATTATCGTAACTGCAACACCATTACAAAGTTACGTCGTCAGTTCAATGGCGACGTGTCAGGAACGCATTCTCTGAACGGCCGAACTATAGAAGTTAAATAAATAATAAGTATTGTAGACAATCCACACAACACTATCTAGCCCCAAACTAAGCAGAGCTTGTACTATGGGAACTAGATAGCTGATATAACACATACATACCTACACACCCCATACACCCCCTACACACCCCACACACACTCTCAAAACTGGTGTTTATCATGTCGTGTTTTTTAGTTTGCTTACCTACATTTTATTAATTAGTTTCTTAGTTGTATTAGTTTTCTTTCTCTCGTGTCTTGCCTTGTTTCTGTGTTGTCTGCTTTTGTTTCACATTTTAGAAATCTTATTCTAGTACTTTGGCCTCCCGCGATACAGGTTTGTCCTAGTGCGGGGACCACCAGTAAATAAGACTGTAATATTATGTTCTTTGGTAAATAAATGATTTTGTATTTTTTTTTTTTTTGTATTTTTAGAGACAACGCTATGTTTATTTTATTCATACTTACATATTTTCAAAATTTCGCTATTTACGCATTTCCTTTATTTTATTCGTCTACTTTCAGGGACAAAGTCCTGGGTTTATATGTCTAGGTTTTCCTCTGTATAATTTTATTTATTTGACTAGTTTTTGGAGTTTGACAAGGTTTACGGGTTATCTAAGTTTTTCCATAATGTCTTTATCCTTTGCCTCATTATGGAGCTATTCAGAATCGTCAAGAACGTCGCAAAATATTTAAATTGTATACGCATTGCTATTCAGCGTGGCAATGCCGCCAGCGTCTTGGGGACGCTTCCGTCAGTTGAGCTATCTCTTGATTGTTTGTGACGATCTGCAGATAGCTCAACTGGTTCTTGTGTATTTTGTACATTTCATAAATATTTGTTTTATTGTGTAAATAAATTCAGTACTTTAAATCGTTAAGATATAAATCAAGCAAGCAATGACAACAATGCATTCCACCATACCTACAGATTATAATGTCACGTAAACCAACTTAATTTGCAATAAATAATACGAACAAAAGAAAATTACAGCCTTTGAATAATAGTCTGTCAGAAATGGTGCCTCCAGTATTTCTTACGACGAGAAAGGCGCCAACATCATACACTGTCAGTGAAGCGAACAGAATGACGTCATTAGATCTCTTGGCTTAGAATTGTAAAGGTCTGCGCACGCAAGGCGATTGCGATGGCGATCAGCTGAAACGCTACAAATATTGCTGTCATATTTGACAGTGTTTCCGCTGATATCACCATAGCCATCGCCTATATGCGCAGGCCTGAAACCATAACTTTTTTATTAGCTTGTAACCCGGTTATGAACTAAGAAAAAATCTTTCTACGTAGCTGGTTACGAAACCCTGGCTCGGCTCTTAACTTTTGGGACATTATAAAAATCTTTGTGATTTCCATAAGTGTAGTAAACAACATAAAATCAATAAAAAGTTACGAAACCTGGTTATGTAGAAAGAAGCACTAAACGAACTAAACAGATGAGTTGGTATCACTATAAAATCTGCTAAAATCTTGGAACAAAATTAGGCAGACATCAAAAACAGTGAAATCTGTCCAACTCAAACACAACATCTCTCCTATGCCAAAATAAAAAAACTCTTCCCAGTGATAAAATAAGAACGTTTCTGATCTTTCCGAAGTAAAGTTAGATCATGAGTATTATTTGCAAAATATTTTATTAATTTTATTTTCCGGTCAATTGCGTTTTGTTGAACTATAACTTAAACAACAAAAAAAAACATAATATTTTAAAAAAAATTGTACTGGGATCCCATGGACCAAAAGTTTCGAAGCCAAGAAAATAGATACAAACTTTATCGCCTCATGTGTATGAATCAATCGGAAATGAGCTATAGTTGAATAGTCTAAAAAAGTTAAAACAGTGAACTCTGTCCGACAAAAGCGAAAAAATTCAGGCGCCATTTTCTCAAAAACTAGTTTCATCTGATTTCATGCACTAACGGCTATTCTTGGCACGGTAGCCAAGTTGTAATCTTCACTTTTTTCTGTTCTTTCTTCGAGAACAAATGGTTGTGATTTTCTTTTATCACCTGCTAAATGAATAAACAGCTCCAGTATTAACAAGAATGTATTATTTATTTTATAACATAGAATAATTGGCATCGGTCTAGACACCTCGAATGATTCAACCATTTTGTCATAACAATGTTATTTATTACAGAAATCTACCCACATAGGTATTAACGTTATAACTATTTTGTTGTTGTTTTCCGTCTGGAATACCTTTTGTATATTGACCTGGAATAAGTCTAGTTTACCTATTATTGACCTACCTATAGGTACTATAGTACCTACTATAGGTACTATAGTAAGTTTGTATGAGTTAAGTGGTCTTTAATGGCGGAGTTTTCAAGCTCCGTTTTAGAATAATTAGAGCATTTTCTTATTGGACCTCATAAAATCACTCATATGTAAGAAACAGCTCAGACCAATACTTGTTGAAAAGGACTCGAGAAGTGCCAACTACTGTCTTATTTCTATCGCCAAGCGAGAAATCATACTACGTTTTGGTTTTTGTAGATGCGTTCACAGAGTGAATTAAAAATAAAGATGCGTATTTACAGAATATTAAAATAAAATTTAAAGATTTCAAATAATGAGCAAAAGAGTGAGTGCTACGGCAACTGGAGTGTTTTTTGCTCATTTTTCATGCCTCCAAAGGAAGCCAGTGCGTTTTAAAGGGTATTATTATGTAATAAAACCTAGAAACACTGCCACCCACTGCTTAATAAAATCCATGCAGGTTTAAGCACCTCTTAAAATAAACCACATTTGAATTGATGATCTCTACAGCTAGGATTAAAGATTTGATATCCTAGAAGAATATAGAGCCCTGGGAGCCTAATTGCAGAAACAATGCCTGAGTCCAGACTCAAGCATAGATTTTGGAAACTGAGAAGAACTTTCAATGGAGAACTGTCAAAAAATGTATACTTGAGTTTGACTTAGACTCAAGCATTGTTTCTGCATTCCGGCATAAATGATGATTTTATTCTTTGATTACTAGATGTAAATAAAATAATGCTTAAAATACTGACTAGTTAAGGCTGTCACTGTCATTTATAACTCAGCAAAAAGAGATGGCAACATGCTGCTTAACTGGTGGAGCCCTCAGAGACCAGACCAATACACTCTACCCGCCCGTTTTTTATCACCGCGATACTTTTGTGGTTATAGACTCTTGTCTATTCGCATATTATTCTATGTCTCTGATACAAATACATTCTTGCTCTGATACTCTAGTACTAGGATATTACTACCAAGAACAGCTTAGGCTATTAGACACAGAATACTGTTGAGTCGTAAGTAAGTATTATTTTCAATCGTTTGTCAAATCATTCATCATCATCAACACTAGCAGAGGCAATTATATATTGTGATGCAGGGTGGGTCCGTCACATTAAAGCTTTGAGTGGCTTTCAAATTCATACTGTTATAATTACAAAGATTCTCAAATATGTTTTATGCTTGAGGAATGAAGACGTGATCCTTTCTTTTCGATTCAAAACTTACGATATAAAATTTTACCTCTACCTTAGAAGACTACTCCCACTTGGCGGTTTTGCCACCATTCAATCTAAGTGTATTTATTGCCTACATAATTCTCAACATGACAGATTGTCCCGACAGCTGAATAAATTAAAATAATCTTGTTAAATCACCATCTTTGTAATCGTTTGATAAAGTTGTGTTAGCTTATCGAGGTTTTATTGACTTCTAGCTCTATTGTTCTGAGAATTTACTTATTATGTAAAATGGATTTTAATTCAAAGTTTAATCATTATAATTTGTAAAGAGAGACTGAGATTGCCCGCAAACACAATTTTTGAAAAATAAATAAATTTAATAAACATTGTGTTCAATCCATACAACACAATCTAGTTCCAAATTAAGAAGAGCTTGTACTATGGGAACCAGATCGCTGATATAATAGTCATATACATTTTTATTATGTAAAGACAAACGCAGAATTCAATATAACACCCAGACACAGAACAAATATCTATGTTCACACCACAAGTATTTGTTTTCTGTGTGGATGGAACCCATGACCTACAGCGTAACCAGAGCTACTACCAACTGAGCTGAGAGGCAGTCAAATACAATTATTACTAGGTTATTAGCCTCTCTTTTCAGGCACTTCACTCTTGTCAGAGTGGTCGTGGTCGTCATGAGTATCTTATGATTTTTCTTTATCAGGGGCTGTGGCACGCATCACTATGCTCTCTTCTCTCTACTTGCAGTCATCTGGGTCTAGAAATCTAGTATTTCAAAGGCTTAAACGGTTGGTCACAGTATTGGTGAACGTTTACCATGATCATTTAATAGTTCTGCTTAAAATTAATGCAGGATTGGACACGAGCATGTTAGTAATTCAAATCCTTAGAGTGCGATCAAATTGCACTAAAATTTAATCTGATTACCATTTATGATAGAGATCTGTGCCGTACCAATTCAAATAATACGTGTATTTATATTTCGTTATATGCAGAGCGGAGCTAATACGTATTATTACTATTAATATATACGACTGTTAACAGTTCTTTATTTCAAATTATGAGCAATATTCTATGAAATGCTTGTAAGTAGAGGGATAAGTAAAAGTCCCGCTATATTCCCCAGAACCCTGACCTACATAAATTATATTAAAGGATCACAGGCGCCGGCGCATAATTACAACGATAAAACAAATTGCTCACACATCTTAATCACTCATCAGGATCCTGTGATTTGTGATCGTAAAAACGTCTATAAATAGTGTAAATGGTTGTAAAAAGGATTCCTTGGAATAATAGCTGAGTCCCGTTGCCTGGTTGAAATCATTTTAAACCCGTGCCAAGATTTCAAGAACAGAACATGAGGCATTGGAGTACAAAATAACAATTTCAAACAGCTTAAACACAATTATCTTCTAGTTCCAATTACATTCTAATTGCATTATATACAAAGTCTCTTAAACCAGCCATGTAACGAAAAAACCGAAGATCGAATAACATAGCTCATGGATCTGAGCAGACACATTGCGAGGAATGGCGATGATAGATGGAGTAAGACCACAGCCGAATCCACCGGATGGTGGTCTTTGCCAAGCTGTTTTAAAAACATAAATGAGACTAGTACGAGATCAAACTGAAGACACACGTTGCGAAGACTAGTAAGACAAAGTAGACAAATGGAGTAAGACCACTGAATGGTGGCCAGGAAACTAGAAGCTGCTTTAAAAACATAGATTTCTTGTGGCGAGTCAAAGTCACGGCCGCTAAATGGGTGAGACTAGTACAAGATCAAACAAAGAACTTATACCCAAAAGTAAGTGAAATCAGACCCGATCTTCAATACATTGACTGAATCGAAACTACACAAGGAAACTTACAAAATGGATTTTCATTTAGGCTTACGCAACTAACGGGAGCGACTGTCTTTCATCATCCAGAGTGGTTGTTGGTTTGATGATTGCTTACATTAATCGCTTTATTGCCTCAGATCCTTTGAAGATTGTTTGTTTGTAGTAAAATTGTATCTTTACAATGCGTGTAATCAGAGGAATTTAATGTGGTCTTGTGGGGAAAGTGTGAGAATAATATCAAGGGTTTGACTCCCTGCTGAGTTGGTTTAGTTTTTTAGGTAAGTAGGTTAGTAAGGTATAAATCAACAGAGTACACAAATTTAGAAAAGATGTAGTGATTCGTTTAGTAACTAAACGAATCACTACATTACTTCGAATATCTCGTGTTGTAAAGACTTGATGAAATTGAATCACTTGGAACTGAATATGTAGGTCTTCAGGTTTAGCTGACTTAGAACAAACCAGTACTTATTATATTTGAATCACAACGACTGCTTGCATTTGTCTTTATATAAAGTAAAAAGACGCTAGTAACGAGTATAAACACATCGGTATTATTTTTAAGTCAGTGATAAAAATAAACAACATCTAACTCATTCAAGTCATTGCTAAGTATTTTTTCTGATTTATGGATTGTCCTCACCCCAATAACCTATTTAACACTCACGGTTCTATGAGAACTTGAGTAATTATCTCCCATCCTCTGGAAGAGTGTGAAATGACGTAATGAGCCGAAAAATGACGCGTTTTATTGATACAAATCTGAGAGACACAATTTGAGACCCGGATAACCTTGTTGGTTTAACCTTCAGTTCTTTGATTTTTGACTGTTGATCAACTCATTACTCAAAATCTTGCGCACATCTAGACGATTTACGATGGCAATGGCGATCAGTTTCAGCATAGGGCTTTGCATTAACCCTCACACACTGCCGTGAACTTTGACAATGCGATATTTGACAACAATACACTGATCGCTATTGCAGATGATCTAGATATGCGCAAGGCTATTGAAGACTTGAAATACGCCTGCAGTTTTGAGAAAATTGTGAAACCTAATAAGGTTTGTTTCGTTATGGACATTAATTCTACTGTTGCAATCTTTAAGCTTAAAGTAGACACCTTGTTCGGCACACTGCAAATTATAATAAGGACTGCATGCATAATTATTTGGTAAATTTACATAAAAATAACAATGCACAATGCTAACCTTGTTCATATGCATAACCACAGTTAAAATTATAACTCTAATGCTTAACCAGTTTGTGATGAGCGTGGTTGGCTGAGGTGCGTGTGATCTATGCTTTTTGGGAAACTCCGAGTTTTGTGGGATGTGTTTGATCTAACCGGCAGCTACTTATGTAAAGACTACTCCCGAAAGCTATTGTTTTTTATTTGCTGCAGTAACACACATATATTAATCTCTTTTTGTTGTTTATAATATAGGTTTTAATGTATCTTTCTAGTATTTTTTTTTATTTGATTTTTGTATTATTTTGTTTATGTGATGTCTATCTTTATTTTTTCCTAATGCAATAATTTCCTAATGTGCTTGTATGTTGTGTGCTCAATACAAGTAGTAAATAAATGCCTGTCTATGTCTAACTTACTTCTTACTGTTAAGCTAGCGGCCATCTATTTGTACATTGCTTAATTTGCTTAAACCTTAAGCTCTACTAAGTTAAACTAGAATGGCCTTACTTCCAAGCATAACTAGGTGCCTGGCACTTAGTGGTAAGAGTTGCTTATGCACAGATTATCTTTTAAAAAAACTTTTGTGTAAGGCGGGAAATGACCAAGCAAGCTAGACACAGCATCATCTATATAAAATATATCTATTGTGAAAATAAGTTATGTTCATCCCACTTCTGTTTGTGTACAAACTATAAAGTAATATCTTCAGGAACTTCAACCGTCGGTCGTCACATAAAGTGCCTCTTAAGAGGGACTTAACTAAAGTAACAACTAAGTCTGTGCTTCCCACGTCTTCGTTTGCATTAACGTAAACATTACGAACATATTCTCAGTCAAAAGGTTCACAACGATTGACTAGACTGTTTAGCCTAGACAGATAGACGTGTGAAATCACACTTATTGATCAGCAATCTATCTTTCGATTAGTTTTCAAACAAACGCTCTGTCATCTACACTTAAACTATTATAATTAAAAATTAGGTATATTGTTTGTTTGTTGGCATTGAATAGGCTCCAAAATTACTGGACCGAATTGAAAAATGATTTCATCGTTGGGAAGTTATCCCAGGGTGACATAAGGCTATTATTCTATTTTTAAAACAATTCACTAGATAATTGAGATACTTTGGTTCATAGATTCACAACATCACAGTCATAGTCATTTATTGGTATTTTTCTGTTTGTTTCTTTTTGTATTATTTCTTATTTTCTGTTGCCTAATGCAATATCTACTTCATCAGTTTGTAGACATGGTAGGCTGTGTAGAATCCAATTTACTTTCTTCTTCTAAATTTAAGAGCATAGCTCTCGTCTGGGTTTTGATGCAGTTTTCTCCAATTAAGTCTTTCGAATGCGGCCTCCTTGATTTTCTTATACGACATGACAGCGACTTTTTCTTTTATCTGGCTCATGTAACTTATTATTGTCCTTCCTCTTCCCCGTTTTCTTTCAACCTTTCCTTCAATGGTGTTCTATAGGTAGCTGTCATGTCGTAGAAGATGTCCAAACATTTATCCAATTTACTTTACGATGGATATATTCGTTTAAAAGTGTGTAAAATGTATTATTACACTTACCACATTTGAGAAGTTTTTGATAACTTTCCCGTGGTGAAGATTAGCAGCCAGTCGTATTGCATTTCCTCACCAATGATAAATCGTCTAGCATCATTTTCCGACATCCCAAAACTAATGGATTCCTTCTAATTAAAAGCACTTCGCAATCATAATATCGATTAATATCGCAAATGGCGTGTAACCAGTAGACAGGTAAATTGAAAATCCTGACGGCTACTTTACAGTGGCCATTAAATCAGCAATAAATTATGAAGTTTGCTAAATCTTTTCTTTTGAACCTTTGGCTAATCTTAATCTTTCGCAGTGACCCACTAACTGAACCTGATAGTTGAGGTTAGGTACTTAACCTTTGTCAAATTGTACATTTCATATTTAGGTAAACAACCAACATACTATAATTTAGTTTGTGTTCAATAATACAATTGTAGGTATGTTTCTTCTTTGTAATAAGAAATATATTTGTTGAAATATTAAACACTTAAAAAATCTTGATATTCTATGACATATAATATTATATTGGTATTAGCGAATGCGTTGATAAAATTACGATAATATTGGAAATGAAAAATAAGATGGTCCTACGATTATTATTTAAGATACGAGTAGAATCTAGGCACTAGGCACCAAATAGCAATAATCCAATGAACGTACCAAATAGTGAGCAAATTATGAATATTAAGAGAAGCAACAATGTATTAAAGACGCCGGTTTAGTAGCCTATGAAACTAATAGACACCAGTAGGTTCTTTAGACCTTTTACTCCTGGTCCTATAGATTCGCGTATCGTACAATGCTAAGTTTATTAATTAGCTAATCAATTTGTCCATTACCTCAGCTATTTGCTGGAATAAGCTTCAAGATTCGAGCTTATTTCTTCTTCTTTAACTAAAGATTTGTCTGACAGCATTTCACAGGCTATCAAAGGTTAAATTAAGTAATTCGTCATTATTATACTAACATTCGTTTTTTAAGATTTTATTTCTGTGTGCTACCAACAAACCATATCACCAAAGTATGAATTGTACCTGTAAACTCTTAAATAATTATATTTTTTATATAAATCTTAGAAATTTTAAATTATTTAATTCTATAATTATGTTTTTCTGAACATTTTTAATAATGTACTTAAATATATTGTTTTTTTTTGGTGATCAATAAAGAGTCAATCAATATCAATCTCTATGAAAGTAAAGAAAATCTGGAACTAATTCGGAGTAGTGCAATAGTCGATCAATAAAGCAATATATAAAAAATCTCTCATAGCTAAAGCGTAAAACAAAGATTTGTCTGCCATAAGCCACCCATGACGAATTCCAAACTCCCAGTCATAAAAATAAGCCACAACAATGTATTATTTACCATTAGGTATCGCCAGTGACAAACCAACTAATTACAAACTTAAACATTAACCTGACGTAGGTGTAAAAGCGAGGGGCGGTCAGTGTATCTGTTTGATGATAGCTCCGAAAAACTAGCTCCTAAGTTGTAGCAACAATACGAGAGCCAATATTGACCCCTGCGGTAGCCCGGGAGGTTCTCACGGTGTCCTTACGGATTTCTCAAGATATCTCAGGTTTTGAACCAGTGAATGTTACACTGCTGGGCGCCTGCTTCTCAATGGGTAGCGTAAACAAATTGCGGCTCAAATATTGGGGCTGATCATTCGGTTACTCGGCGATGGACACTCTCTCAAAGGCGGTTTTAAGATTACAATGACGTGGTAATTGAATTGGATGTTTGTGTGATATTTGAGCACTTTTATCCTTGTTTGTGGTATGTACGGTGTATGGCAGCGATGTTAGCTATTGAGTAAAGCCTTTTACACATCTAAACGTTCTGCAATGGTGATGACGATCAGTTTCAGCATATATAGGGTCTGGCCTACATTCGCACTCACTGCTGCCGCGAACTTTGACAGTGCGATATTTGACAATAACCCACAGATCGCCATCGTAGGGGATCTAAATGTGCGCAAGGGTTAAAACGGAACGTCACAGTTCATTTTGTGGTAGCAAAGAACTGAATTAAGCTCTTTTAGCTGAATAACAGTATTTATTCTATAAGTTTGTGTATTTCTGTGTTTACCTATGTCAAATGTTTTTAAGAGAATTAACAGGTTTAGTCCTTGTACTTATAAGATAAATCTAATATACCGATTGTAAGCTACATGTAGCTCCATGACTTTATTGAATTAAGCGAAACCGTATACACTTGTCTGTGTCTTAAATTATCATTAATTTGAAGCATTTGCAGACATTTAAACACATTTCATGATGGCGTATTGATGTTATCAATTGTATAGGTCACGTTTTGGATTCTAATAGAGTGAACAACCATATTTGGCGTCCTTTCTGTCTATAATGCCCTAATGATATGACTGTTGGCTAGATTTTAATGGACCTGTTATGAAAATCGTGGATTTTGTAATAGTCTTCATGATAGGGTGTTATTCTTTTGTTAAGGTTTGTCACGATTGTTGCGAGTATATGAATACCCAATAATCTGTGGGCTGTCCACAACATCTATTTCTTCTTCTTCTTATTTATGAGCCATGCTCTTGTCGATGTAATGTATACATTTTTCTCCAGGTATTTATTTTGAGGGCAACTTTCTTGACCTCCTTATACAACATGACGGCGATCTTCGCTTTCAATTATTAAGATCTATTTATTAAGGAGCGCTAATATTACTATTTCTTGTTCCAGATACTACACCATCACATGACCCCCTAAAGCCTACAAAATTACCAAGGTAACTGAACTTATTGTTTTGTCATTGCCGCGACTTCTTAGTAATGTCATACTAATGACTATAAATCGTCATTAAACATCATTGAAAAGCAATAACTCATATAAAAAAGTGTAAAAAGTTCTGACTTTTAAGACTGTCTAGAATTTTATGGCGTCTTGCATAAAGTATCGGCAAATTGATACAGTTCTCGGCGTACTCTGGCACATTTTAAATGTGATACAAAAAGTTACATTACCAGCGACGTCTACCGTATAAGGGTAGGTACTCGCTTCAGCCATCATGGAAACTACTTCCATGCAAAGGCTTTTTATTACATTAGAAGTGCCTCCTTTTGTCAAAAAAATCGGTTGTCTGTAAAGTCGGTTTACTGACGATAGTTAAACGTGACAACGTCATAAGAAAATACACAGATGTCGAACGCTGCCGAACGTGGAGGCCGATTGTGCCTCTTTGTCGCTCGTTCCGCGCTGTCGCTTGCACTTCTAGCCTTAAATAAAACGCCTCAGAGCGAGGTAACGCCGCATGAGGCATGTTTTTTCGTGCGTGCAGCCGGTCAAAAATATCACTATCGTAAACACAATTCACAATATACCGTTTTACAAGAGTTCTAACATATTGGCTATACCAATAGCCGTAAGAAGTAGCAGGTAGGTATATAAATTCACAAACTAATCGATCAATCATGCGTACTGACTAGTGTCTACGAGACATGGTGTGTTATTAGGAATATCTAATTCAACATCGCTTAGCGGCACCTTAAATGGAGAATTCTAGTTGTATGTTTTAAAGTTTATAGGCATACTGGCAAATCAGATAAGCACTGGTACTTTTAGGCCCGCATTCAGAAACTGCGCTTGAGTCTGAGTCCCTCAAGCACTCTCATGCATAGATTTTTTGACTAACAATATCATTGTTTCATCGGGCGAAAGTTCATTATCCAACGCTACCATAGCACTTCAGTAGGCCTACCATGAGCTCTGTCTGGCTTTGTCTCTGGTCCTGGTTTTGAGTCTGTGTGAGTGCTCACCAGTGCATTATACTGTGTGTGTGACGTTTTGACGTAAATAGGATTTATTTAGTCAACACTCACACCGACTAAAGACTTAGAACCAGAGACAGAGCCAGACAGAGCTCACGGTAACTGATAGTAGATTCAATAAGTCAATTTGAATTTTTTTATTTTAGGGTGATTTTTTAGTTTCAAGTTGGACTTTTCCTAGATGCTTATGATTTTCGCGTAAGCAAATCTCATATCGAAATAGAATAATGCAGACGACGAATCCATTAGGGCTAAAATAGTCTATTAATGACCATTTAACCGCTCGTCTGATTGCTTATGACACCACGGTTGACTAAGGTTTAAGTTACACCATCTGACACAAAGCTATTGGAAAATGAGCTTTAATGCACCAGCATAGCGAATGATTTTGATTGTGATGACGTTGGTCTGGACTGTACTTAGACTGACTGGTAGTGTCACAGCGAAAATACGGACCAGAAGGGAAAGTTCAACTAGGTTCTTTGCAAGCCCTTGGGTCCCACTTTAGTCATAAATTTTGGTTAACATTTAACACAGCGGCTTCAAACTAAGCAAAGCTTATCTAGGTACTATAAAAACTACCATAATTACTTTAGCTGATGAAAAATGTATGTATAATTGAGTTTTGTAAACATTGTACATTATTATCAACCTCATTACAGCACCCGAACATAAAACAAAAATAAATTATGAATCACGCAAAACGTGTTTATTTTGAATAGGGAACCAGCGTAAGCTTCTTCAGTTAAAAAAAAGCAATCGACCAACATCTCATCGACCAAAGTAAAAAAAAGCAGCCAAGTGCGAGTCGGACTCGCCCATGAAGGGTTCCGTACAAGAACCTTTATATTATGTTACTTGATGTAACATAATAAGGTTCTTGTAGTTCGTCGAAAGGTAAATTGCGGTTTACGGTTTATGACGTATAAAAAAAAAACTGCTGACTAGATCTCGTTCAAACCAAAAATCGTTGGAAGTTTACATAGTAATGTACAACATATATTTTTTTTAGTATTATCATTCTCTTACTTTAGAAGTTAGAGGGAGGGGGACCAACTTTTTTCCACCTTGGAAGTGTCTCTCGCGCAAACTATTCAGTTTAGAAAAAAACTATATTAGAAACCTCAACATCATTTATGAAGACCTATTCATAGATACCCCACACGTATGGGTTCGATGAAAAAAAAAATTTTGAGTTTCAGTTTCAAGTATGGGGACCCCCGAAATTTATAGTTTTATTTTTATTTTTATGTTAAAATCTTAATGCGGTTCACAGAATACATCTACTCGCCAAGTTTCATCAGTCTAGCTCTTACGGTTTCGGAGAAAAATGGCTGTGACATACGGACGGACAGACAGACAGACAGACAGACAGACAGACAGACAGACATGACGAATCTATAAGGGTTCCGTTTTTGCCATTTGGCTACGGAACCCTAAAAAGCAACAGTTAAATTTACGATATAACGAAAAATTGTAAAAGAACTTGTAGCTTTTGGCAGTTAGCTTTCTGTATAAGTCCCACTGTGGTGGACGGTTCTAAATTGAGATACGAAGAAAGCGGCGACTGTCTTTCATAATGAAACGGGACAAAAACAAAACCGTGACAAATTAACACTTGTCATTGTTGTCACGTCATTTGTCACGTCCATGGCGTCTGTTTTGAAGTGGCTTGTCGGCTAATGGGATGGAATGTTATAGATTATGTTATACTGTGACATGAAAGGGTTAAGTAACGAAAATGGTTATGGAAGTAACTAGAAAGCTTAGCTATCATCTTATAGCTCCGAGGTGGTTTTGGTTTGGTAAAAATGAATTTGGTAGAATGAAGACGGCTAAATAGCAGCCGTTCCATGTTTTGGGGATCCTCCTGAAGATATTTATCTCCTCGTTCCCATCATTTTTGAGGTCCACTTAAAATCCCAACACCACACTGGTTCAAAAGAATCTGTAACATGAAGCACTGGATATAAAAGGCTGCAGGCGATGGCGATGCTGAAATACTGTCAGATATCGCTGTCATTATTTGACAGTGTTTAAAGACCATCCTGCTCCATCGTCGGCGACATCGTCACATACCATCAGGTGAGATTGTAGCCAAAAGATGGTCTTATCGTGTAAAAAAAAAGAAAAGTTTGAAAAAAGAATCAAGTTTAATGGTTCCACCAATGACGTTGACACTATCAGTCGGGATCGAACAAATTGTGACAAACGCTTCGCTGTCATTGCTAAGGTCAGGAGCGCAATGCGCTTGATTGGTGCAAATTAATGGCGTTCGCGCAGCTTTTGAAGAACGAAGCTGTCATAATAAAATAGTTAACTTTTGAAGTGAGGGGGGGGTTCGTTTTCTGTCATTTTGTGAAGACACATAGCTTTTTCATTTTAATTGTTTTTCTGGTGTTATTTTTGGTTCTGCTTTGTAATTTTGGTGGTATTTTAACCAACATTACTTGAGGTCTTAGCTTAAAGTGTGAGCAGTTGGAATGAAAGTGTATTATGTAATATCCTGATTTGATCGAAAACGATTCTGATGGTTTTGAAAAAACCGGCCTCCATGTTTTTTCAGAACCAATTAGGGCCGACTTGTCTATGACTGACTTGACTTGACTAAAAAGTATTTTATCTATGTAATATATCCTCACTACTTGAAATTAATCCAAAATGGACAGATGCCATTCATTAAGAAGAAGAAAATGTGAGAAGGGAAAGTATACTTAAGTAAGGCTTTTTCAAGTTTGCTTATTATCTTTTATTGCACGATTCTAATGTTTGGTATATATACCCTCATTATTTTGAGTGGAAGCTTGCGGTAGTGATGTAGGGGATTCCATTGTGTATTTTTATCGAATTTCGGACAAACATCTATCATCGTTATCAGCCTGTATAAGGCAACTGCTAGGCAGCACATCTGTTGTTGGGCATTTCCAGAAAGTTGATTTTGGGCATGAAAGTGTGGACCCTCTACCTGAGGATGGAGGGCCCAGGCACTTTCTTGCCACTCCAAAATCTACTCCTCAGCACAAATAGTAGCAGCAGAGGCAAACTATCAAGTTAGATGATGGACGCAGGGCGGTGCATCGTAGGGCACGTTTCTGACGTGCGTGACCTACGAGGCAATGCCTTATTACAGGCGATGGTACCACTTAACATCAACCGGTCCATATGCCTGTTCTACCAGCTGTTGTATAAAAAAAAACCTTGGATTCCTTATAGCAAAAAAAGACCCACATTAACATTGCCTCATACCCTATTTCGTTGATGCAATTATAAGTTCTTATATTTGTTTTATAAAATTGGTTTAATCAAGTAAATTAATAGCTCAACACTAGTAGCCCGCAATCGAACCCCGTAAACTAATTGTTTATGTAAAGCGGCGTGATTAGCAGTGATTGGTGTAGCCCCGCCTGCAATTTGCTTGACGGAAAGGCGTCATGGAAATCATTTGCGCTGGTTTAACAGTGGATTTATTGCTGTAATTGCTGCTATCGGGCGCCGCTGGAGGCGTAGGAAGTTCACAGAATTCTTTCATCCATCCAAGAGGACCTAGTATTGGAAGAGCTTTGAGTCACACTAGAACTACACTGCTATTTCTATTTTTTGTAAAAGGATCTAAAATGGAACTGGGCAGGACACCTGGCAAGGCGAGGTGATGACAGGTCGAGTAAGGCGATGACTGAAAGGCGTCCAAGAACTAGAAGAACAAGAGGGCAGATGATGTGGTTAACATCGCAGGCAAGACCTGGATGAGATTGGCACAAGACCGGCAACAGTGGTACATACAGAGAGAGGCCTATACCCAGCAGTGGGTGAAGTCGGGCTGTGGATATTAATGATGATGAAAAGGATCACACAAAAAAATATGGGAACCAAGCCGTAGTTTGTTGCCTGTTCTTCTAGGTTTGGTCGCGTCGCGTGGAACTGGCACCTAGACTCACTATAAAACGTTTAAAAGTGATCCCTGTGATACACCAGATTTTTTAAATACTTTATTGTTGGAACAAGCATATGGTTCACCTGATGCTAAGTGGTAACTATAGCCTATAACAAATTGCCTCGTAGTTCACGTGCCCTATGATGCATTGCCCTGCTGTCCATAAATCCGCGTCTTGAATGACCATATTCAAAACTTGAATTAGAATTCTCGTTCGCTCATCGGAATTGCTGAAAAATACTTCTCATAAATCAAAATACAAAAAATGCGAAAGTCAAAAAAAAGGGGTCAACTAGAACAAAGTTACTTTAATTTACAAAACGAGCAATGTTTTATAAGTAATCACACCGAATGTCCCTCCCGGGAAAGATTTAAATCAATACTCTGAACGGAAGACCAAGCTACCAACTGAGCTGAGAAGGAAAAAAGAACACAAAAGTATTTTACGATTCATAAAATATCATACCAGATGACATGTCAACACCTACGTTCAATACATTTTGTTTATTTCACTACCATGACTGACCATGAAAACGATGTCAAGTTTGTATTTATATTTCGAAGTACACTGCGCGCTGCAAGGCAACAACTCAATTATGGAACCGCGGATATTTTTCAAAAAGCTAATATATAAAAAAAATATCTACCAATCCGTTCAAATCTATGGGGAATCGTTTTACTGAAATCAAAGATTCTTACAGTAAACTGCAGAATCATGTCACTGGAAACAGACCGCGACAGCAACAGCATTCAGATTTATTTATTCAACAAACAACAACTCATTTTACTTCTACGTAACTGTTGCTACTATCTCTATTGTTTTATCTTAGATTATTGACCTGTTACTATTATTGCTCTTTGTTAAGTAATTTGTTCACTCAGTTGTATCAACTTTGAAACGTCATAAAGCTCTTATTCTCTCTTTTTAAATTTAAGAGCTTAGCTCTTGACGGAGTTTTGATGCAGTTTTCTCCAATTATGTCTTTCGACTTCCTTATACGACATGACAGCGACTTTTTCTTTTATCTGGCTCACGTAACTTAGTTTTCGCCTCCCTCTTCCCCGTTTTCCTTTAATCTTTTCTTCAATGATGTTCTTTATGTAGCTGTCATGATGTCCAAACATTTTTCCTCTTCGATTTTGTATCGTCTAAAGTATAACTCTCTCCTTTACTCGCTCTAAGACCTCTTCGTTCGTAACGCTAGGTGAGTCTAATTGTTTGTTTCACGTGACCAAGCCTAAAAGCACAGGCTACTTTTATTAGGAGACCCCGTATTGTAACTCAAAAAAGTCGATAAGAGCATTCATTGATTGTTTCTCATAGTAGACCTACTATTGTTTGTGCCAATAAAGCTTTAGTGAAAACCACTGTTCACAATGACAATACACTTTATCGAACTTTTTGCTGGTTTGAAAATAAAGCTTCTTTTTATTCGACCACCCGTACCGAAGTGGCTACTTCGAAAAAAGAGCGTACACACTTGGTTCAGACGATTAATTTAATTTTTGAATAGGATTAACGCGTGTTTTAACCGACTTCAAACTAAAAAGGAGAGGGGTCTTATTTCGCCAAGGTTTTTAGAATTTTTGTAACAGCAAAACTTCGTCCTAATGGATACAAGCGTGATTTAACCGACTTCAAATAAAAATAGAGGAAGTTCTTATTTTATTGTTTTTGTTATAGCATAAATTCGTCATTTATGAGCAAATTTGGGAAAAAAAAAAATACGGGTTGCACTCCGGGAGTGCCGGCAGAAGTGAAAACTTGATTATTAACGTTGAGCATGTTTGATATTTTGGAATGGTTAGGGGGGGCTTGTTTGTTATTTGGCACGCTGTAACATACACGAACATTCGCGCAAGCGCCCTGCGCTGCCTAAACGAAACAGTAGGCCCAGGCATACATTTTCGCCGCGCCGTAGAGAGGGGATAGCTGTCTACTCTCCATCCGTCTTACGCTTTTTCGATCAGGTCACGTGTCCTGACGCGCTGACGCGAGTTTAAGATTTTATACCCATTACAGAAAAAGTGCTCAACGCCGCTAAAGAAGTTTTCACTTCAAAAATATCTAAAAGGTAGTCATAGAAATTCCATAAAAATAGGTTCAGCCGTTTAGCCATGATGAAGTCGTTTTCTCAAGTTTTTTAAACTTATTTTATATTTTTCAGTAGTTATGTGCTTGAAGCAAATAATTGATTGTCTATATCTATGTTCCTGTGTATAGACGTCTTAACAAAAATTTCATGTTCGTATTGCTTCTGGGTGTTCTTTCAAGATTTATTGGCAATAAACTTATTTTTTCCTTCCATATCTTATTGTTGGTGAAATATATTTATGAAGAGATCTATCAACACCCGATTAGTTATTTGGCACGGTTTTTGCGTCTGTAAAAGCTTTTTGAGTTATGTGGTGTGTTCTATCAATTGTATTAATACAATCAGACTGAAAGAATCATGATTATTTATAAAAAAAAACAGAGCTAAATATAATTACACTCACTGGCCTCTCAGCTCAGTTGGTAGTAGCTCTGCGTTCTGCGCCGTAGACCGCGGGTTTGATATCCAGTGAGAACAAATATTTTTGAACAAATAGTATTTTTGAGTGAACACAGTTTGTTCTCAGTGTGGTGTTATTTTGTATTCTTGGTATTTACAAAAAAATGCACATAAGTATTTTAACAATCAGCTATCTAATTCTCAATGACCAGTAGCGCGAATCGTAAGACAATCACCAGTATTTAGTCCGTTCGAAAAAAAAAACTGTCTTCTAATACATTAATTAAATTAATATATCATAATATCAAAACTATTTCAACTGTAAAATTAATTATACAGATATCAATATATTTAAATATATTTACTTTTTTCAATAGACTGGTGTCTTACCTATTGCCAGTCGCCAGAATAGGGTATTCGAACACATCCTAGATGAATGCAAATCCAAATCAGCCATTCCGGTCAATAAAAACCGACCGTTTCATCACGGCGAGATTGCGGTCAAACGCAAGCCTATAAATTGTAAAAAAAAAGTGTAGATTAATATAAAACAAGAATTCTACATGCCTAGTAAGAACTCAGTCATTTAAAAGGATATAATTTATGCTTGCCTTTCTTTTTGTTTTGCCATCAGAAAGCAAATTGGTCAATAACTGCTTTAATTGAGACATCGAACAAGATTCCAATCTCACATTGGAGTAATCATGAGAGACTACGCCCTCTAACAATCAAGTAGGTACCGTTGTCTGCAAGAAGGTTACAACTCATGTTTTTTTATTCGCTTATCGTAGAATTTGCAAATTCAAGTGGCACTGGCACTGGTGGCCTAGTGGTGCCCCGCCTTTCTATTCCCAAACGATGAAGGAAAACATCGTGATGAAACTGGCATGTCACATAACCTAGAAAGTTCGAAAACATGTGTCAATTACATGAAAGAAATCTCTTTGAGGCGCACCTAAAATCCTTTTACACACTGGTTGAAAAGAATCAGTGACTCGATAAGAAGCAGACTGGCACTGACGGGCATAGTTTGAAGAATCATCATCACAAAATTTGGGGAATAAAAGTAGAACGTTCCTCCTCCTCTGAAAGGCTGGCGACGTTGTAAAAATCGCGAGAAGTTAGTGGATGGAGAAGAGGGTTTGATATCGTTCTTCCCGAAAATATAAAGGGAAGGTACATGTCCAGCAGATGGCTTCTTCAGGCTGAAGATGATAATGCGTACGAACTTCGATCATTGTTTGTTGGTGGCAGAAGTATTTCTGCCAAAAGGTTCGAAGGTAATGCCTTGCGCACATCAAACCCTGTCAAATATAGCTGTCATAATATTTGACAGCGGTTTACCGGTCGCCACCGCAAAACGCTTATGCTGCCTTCCTACGGTGCGTGGTTCTGCAGATCATCACGCACAGCCGACGACGCACGGCAACGCACACAGAAAGGGCTCCTGTGCTACCGCGCACCTAGGCGCGAGACCGTTCCCATGGTGTTTCGTGCGAGCTGATCCCATCCTTGCGCGATATCACACACCGGTGGGAAGGGGCTATTAGATGTGCCCAAGGCCTTACCCCTTCAATATAACTCCAAGAAATGTACAGTCAGACAGATAAATGTTATCGAATTAAATGATTACGCCCATAATTCTCGGATCGATTAGGGCGAATAAATCTTAATGCTGGTGATTGCTGGCCTCGTAATTCTTCATTGGTCTTTCAGAAAACGACGAAACACACGGTTGGTCCTTCTAATTGCTTGTACAGAGAAATATTATAAAAATGTCTTGTGGATTGAGATTTACAAGGCAACTTGTCGTTAATAAAGATTTGCGAATTAAAATCATTTTACAATGAAGAAGTTTATATCCATCCAACATCTTGTTATCCAATCATATCCATTTCAGTACTTAATTAATTAAATTGTACTTATAATGATTGTGTGTATGTGGCAAGAAAACTAAAAACGCAAAATTTAAATCATCTACAATAGATGCAAAGGCCTGTTTACTTTACTTTTTAAGTGTCAAATATATCAAGTAAACTAAAAAGTTGTTTATTCAGTTGTATCACAAGGATCACTTTGAAACGTCTTAAAGTTGGGTGAGTCTAACCCCCGAATACTGAAACGCAACTCAGATTTAAGCACGTCTCAAACGACGAATATTTGACAGATTTTCATTGAAAACTGTCAAATATTCGTCGCTTGAGACGTGCTTAAATCTGAGTTGCGTTTCAGTATTCGGGGGTAAGTGCCAGTTCTAAGTGACCAAGCTTAGAACTGATACTTAGACTCACTTAGACTCACAAAAGACAATAAGCTACGGCTTTTTTCCTACCATTGTTTTGTGAAGACATCTCTAATATATGAATCTCATGAAGTACAGGCACGTGAGGCGAAACATCTGTAAGCCTTAAGTTGATGGACGCAGAGCAGTGCATCGTAGGGCACGTTCCTGACGTGCGTGACCTACGGGGCAATGCTTTGTTATAGGCGATGGTTACCGCTTAACACCAGGTGGGCAATATGCTTGTTCCATCAGCTAGTGGTATAAAAAAAAAGAGCCCTCTAGCATAGCTTTTGCCAGGATTTTTTTCTGAGCTCTTTCCACTCACAGGTATTTCAGAATTGTCAGTGTATATTAGGGTCCTGGTCACTTCATGTTTCAGAATGTAAAATAATAATAAAATAAGGTTATGTATAGCATATTTTATAAACAGTAAACTCTTCTCAGATAACCGTTGCATGCGATATGAATGCGTATGCGCTGATTGAAGTTACGAGAGGCTACTACAGGTGAACTACGGTACAACTAATGACACAAGACACTAAACATGGACAATCAAGAAAAGAGATTCAATTTGAAATGTTTTTAACAAAGGGAAAGTAAATATTAAGGACAGGTTTTTACCATGTCAAAGTAACGTCAAAATAAAATAATTCCTTCTTTATTTTTGAACAGTATAAAATAAAGGAATACTATAAAATAAGGAAATACTATAAAATAGTAAGTTCCTCCTTAAATCAAAACACAAGAACGGTAATTCGTTTTCCTTTGCTTTTATTTTTCAAAAACACCGAACCTACTTTACAATACATTGACTTCTGTCGCCGATAGTACGAACCAGTGATTTATAGCCCCGACTGTACAACGACATTCAAATGAAGTGCGAATGTTGTTGGTCTAGTTTTCTCGAAGATTGCTGCAAGGGACATGGGTAGGTATACGAGTACATTAGGTACGGTACCTAAATCTTGGTTACGCTACTTAAATATGGATTGATAACCAGATACCGCTGGGGAATAAAGGTTCTCGATTGGCGACCACGAACCGGAAGACGCGCACACCCACCAGATGGACCGACGAAATTGTTAAGAAGTCGATGGAAAGAATGGGCTCAGAATTTCTTCCTGGAAATGTGTAGGGGAGGCCTATGTCCAGCAGTGGACTTCTTCAGGCTGATAATGATGATGATGACTCGAGATGTGAGTTAAACTCCATGTTGTTTCAAAGCAGAACGCCTCGGTAGTTATCAACCCGGATAACTTGACTTTTATCTCCATACTAGCCCATCAAAAACTGCTAAAATGCTGAGAAATTCCAAATATGTTATGTTAACACCTCGTGTAACGGTTAGTGAAATTGTTGTCTTTCATCCGTTATTATGTACAATTTATCGCCTTTCAATCTTCAAAAACAGAAGCATAATGTGATGTTGACAGGTGCACTCGCGTGCAGAAGTGATTTTATTATAATCTCTATTTTTTATTTGCACGTCAGGAACGTACCCTACGTTGCACTTTAGCCATCATTTCTTTTTCAAAGCCAATTAGGGCCGAATAACTGTATTTTATCAACATTATTTTATTTGGGCTATTAAGAAACTTACAAATAATACAAGTATTAACATAATGTACAAACTACACAAGAAACAGTTGAGCTGCCTGCAGACCATTACAAACGATCTAGAGATAGCTCAACTGATCCGCCGTTTCATCATTACTATGCTGAATAGCAATGCTTATGCCCTGCGCCAGATACCCACCAGCCGTTGGGTCACGCGCCGCTTCAATCAGTCGCCTGTGTCGCCATAATTTTTAAGAATCGCAAGACCTAACCTACGTAAAGTCAAAGAACAGAAGTGACTTTGACTTTGATATATTGTTATATGACATCTACGGTATAAAAGGGTAAACTATGCCCGAAACACTTTGCTGATTTTATTTATTTCGTGCAACACAGTACATTAATCACATACCCACTATGGCGTTGTGAATAATACGCACGCTTTCACACCCGCGCCCATATTTTGACAGTGACCTAAAGTGTTGTAACGTACCAGCTTATGACCGTAATTTGCAGTGGAAACACAAACAATTACTTTTGATTCTGACTGTACCGCTTTCAAGCAAAAAAAATCGGTTGTCTGTAAAGTCGGTTTACTGACGATAGTTGAACGTGATAACTCCATAAGAAAATACTGATGGAATGGTTGCATTTTTCAAAAGAAAATTTTAGTTTTACTGAATTGAATTGAATGTGAATTAAACTGAATGATACTGAATGAAACTGAATGAAACTGAATGAAACTGAATGAAACTGAATGAAACTGAATGAAACTGAATGAAACTGAATGAAACTGAATGAAACTGAATGAAACTGAATGAAACTGAATGAAACTGAATGAAACTGAATGAAACTGAATGAAACTGAATGAAACTGAATGAAACTGAATGAAACTGAATGAAACTGAATGAAACTGAATGGAACTGAATGAAACTGAATGAAAATCCGGACCCGGACCCAGACTGAACCCTTACCCTTACCCTCATTTACCCTTACCCTCATTTACCCTTACCCTCATTTACCCTTACCCTCATTTACCCTTACCCATTACCCGACCCGGGCTCGGGCTCAGGTAAATGGAACGACGAAACGACGTAACGACGCATGAGTCATGTTTTTTCGTGCGTGCAGCCGGCTCCATCGATTTATAAGACGTTATCACGTCAAAATATTGATTTTTGACGTGAAAACGTCTTATAACTCGTTCGATTCGATTTATAAGACGTTATCACGTCAAAATATTGATTTTTGACGTGAAAACGTCTTATAACTCGATGGAGCCGGCTGCACGCACGAAAAAACATGACTCATGCGGCGTTACCTCGCTCGGAGGCGGTCCATTTAAGGCTTGAAGTGCAAGCGAGAGCGCGGAACGAGCAACAAAGTGGCACAATCGGCCTCCGCGTTCGGCAGCGTTCGACATCTGTCTCTCTCCTACTTGAGTGAGCGATGCGTCCGCGTGGACAGCTGTATGACGTTGTCACGTTCAACTATCGTCAGTAAACCGACTTTACAGACAACCGGTTGTTTTTGCTAGCTTTTAGGGATTGACATTCACGAATTTCTTTATTAGTGCACCCTTACTCTAAACAGAATTCTGAATGTTGACGTACTAAACATGGTATAGCGAATAGGTCTATGATGTTTATTACGTCAACATTCAACTCTGTAAAACTAGGATGGCAATAGATAGATAGTATCATTTATATGTTAGTATCATACTTTTGAATGCAACAGAATTACATAATTGCCACCAGTAGGCCTACCATGAGCTCTATCTGACTCCATATCTGGTTCTGGTTTTGAGTCTGTGTGAGTGTTGACTAATAAATCCTACGTCAAAACGTCACACACACAGTTTATTGCACTGGTGAGCACTCACACATACTCAAAACCAGAACCAGAAACAGAGCCAGACAAAGCTCATGGTAGGCCTACAGGTTATGTGTTGGTCTTCAGTCAAGGTGCATGTCTCATTATGGCTCGTATGTTTAAAACACACCAGAATTCGCAAAAACGGGTGGCAAAAACCTATAACCAGTACTGCACCAATTAATTTATTATCAAAATTGATTTTACTTAGTGATCGAAGTAGGTTCGGCATGATAAATAAGCAATTTCAATTTAAATACTAAATTGGTTACTACATGCGCCGAACTAGTTTGACTTATACAAATTAAATACGAGAAATCATTAATTTTCATAGCATTTATAATAAAATTATAAGGATTATATTTTCAATTGATGTTGCAATTAATCCAAATGCAATGTAGCCGTTAAGAAAACGATGGCTGCTTTTTCATACAAACTTACAGCCATTTAAGTATAAAAACGCAATTTAAATTTGATAATTGCTTAAAGTTAGCTCTGTCTCTGTTTGTCATATACCCAGTGGTAAGAGATGAAAATAATTGTAACGTTAATATTTTTAGTAAACTATAAATTCTATAAATCCTATAGAAATGTCGTCTGTCATCTGTCATGCCATGGAATGTCAAAGTATTTGGCGCGCTGTCAGACGATTCAAAAGGAAGCAGACGAGAAGCAGTATTGTGAGGGATAAGGTTGCCTGAATAATATTTTCTAGGATTTTCAAAACTCAACACTTTTTTATTTTGTATAGGTATTTGGAACACTGAGTTCATAGAAAAAAAAACACCTAGAAATAATAATACGAGGCGTTTCAAAATGATTTTAGTATCAAAATAAATATCTTTCGACGAATTAGAGCACGCTTCCTGGTTTCACTCTTTTTTCATGCAGCTCCCTAATGGACCAATCACATAGCCCACCTGATGTTAGGTCGTAACCATCGCCAGTTGTAGTAAATCGCTTGATTTTTTAAGCAGGTCAATTTGTTTTAATTATTTTTATTAATTCAAAATTTCTTTATTTTGTTGCATCACAAGGATGACTTAGAAACGCCGCTTCAAGTGACTAAGTTTAAAATTTTATTAAAAATAAATAAGTTCTAAATTACTAATTTGATCCGTTCAAAACCGACATGGCCCAGAATAGAATTTCTTTATTTGCTTGAAATAGGGTGAATGAAATAGATTGAAATAGGGCGTTGGAATTTTTTTTTAATGTTCCATATTTTACTACATAAAACTGATTCCCTAACCGTGTAACCATGATTTAGCAACCAGCAAGTCAGATGCTTATTTAATAATTGAGATAAATCACAAAAAGGTGTCTAAGCCCGGCGAGGTGTGCCTCCAGACACGATATAATCTATTAAACAAACTCATAATTGCAATGATACTCAATTTATACTTTATCGACGGATCACGGCGCCACACTACTGAGCCTGACTACTTAAGGCTGGTGTCGACTATAGCTCAACGGACGCATGTGTTGAACACGAGCAATTTCACACTAAGTTTATCGCTAATGCACCACATCTAAGTGCTACCGCACATGGGTCGGCCACAACCACAAAGCATCGCCACTAGCATATTTAGCGGTATATTTCTTGTAGTTTTGATACATTATATATACCGAAGTAGCGTGTGGCGGCTACCGGCGTCAACTTTGTTCGGCGAGTCCTTATAAAAATGTATGAAAACTACAGGAAATATAGGGGGGGCGTCGTTTTTTAGTTGTGGCTGGAGGCCCGTGTGCAGACACTTTAATTGCAAAAAACATGCGTTTACAAAACGATATAAAATAAATTAGTTCTTTTGACAGCTTCTAGCGCCCTTAAATTTTGTTATAGATATTAAAGCAATATTGTACAAGAATGCTCTAGTCGACAGTGGACCTCAACCTGCAGAACGAATAATGATAGAACGGTTTTCAATTTCATGATAAAATTAATTGATATTTTAATAAATGACTGTGCCATTTTTCCGTTACTGTTTGAAACAGAAAACTGGACTTACTTGAGTAAATATTGGTAAATTTTACGGACTACGTGAAAGTTCAAATTCAAAATATTTTTTACATAATTTTCATAATAATAATGTATGTGCATATTGGCAATAAATAAACAAATCGAAATCTATTCAGTGTATCACAAGGATCACTTTGAAACATCTTAAAATATTTATTTTTCTTCCCGGAAGAAACGGACATTTTGCAACAAGGGTTGTGGGGGAAAAAAGAAGTTTGTTTTGCTGATTCAACGTTCTTTTAGTAAGTCTGAAGTAAGAAACCTCTGAATTAAGCAAAAGCAAAGACCTTGGGATATCTCTCAGGTAGGTATGTATTATGTACTTCAGTTTCCGTTACTCTAAATAAGCTCTAAATACAAGAATGCTAATGTAATTAATATATAAATGTTATAAACTAAATTTTCTAGTCAAATATTTCGCAGTCGAATGTGTTTTATCTAGGACAATTTCTTGGGTTCATACATACTTACTTGATTAAATTTATTTTATTTTATAATAAATAGTAAATATGAATATTTAACTAGGTCACAGGACACTAAGTTCTGGCATCACACTGGAATTAAACTATTATTTTGTAAAACGATGATATACAACTAATATTTGCAAGTAGGTACCTACGGAAATTTTCAGTGACCCACTGGCCCGTAATGACTTATACAACTAAGAAAAAGGAGAATATACAAAAACGCTAAGAACCAAGCCGTAACATTCTGGCCTATTCTTGTAATCAAAGAAAATCGGTTGTCTGTAAAGTCGGTTTACTGGCGATAGTTGAACGTGCAACGTCATAAAGCTGTCCACGCGGACGCATCGCTCACTCAAGAAAGAGAGAGACAGATGTCGAACGCTGCCGAACGCGGAGTGTCGATTGTGCCTCTTTGTCGCTCGTTCAGTGCTCTCGCTTGCACTTCAAGCCCTAAATGGAAAGCCTCAGAGCGAGGTAACGCCGCATGAGTCATTCTATGAGTTTTTTCGTGCGTGCAGCCGGCTCCATCGAATTATAAGACGTTGTCACGTCAAAAAAAAATATTATATACACTTCACACAACACTATCTAGGTGTTGAGTGAATTGTCCACAATATTTAGTTATTTATTTATTTATTATTGAGTTTTTCTTTGAGAACCAGATACCTTTATACTATACCTACCAATACCAATTTAGTAGATGTTCAACCGGAGTTACATAAAGCGACTTAGCGACAAAACGTTTAGAATCACGTGAGGTCAATGTCAATCGGCCCAGTGGTAACCCGATCAAACTAGAGCGGGCTGGTGGTAACACCTAGAAGGTGGCCTTCAAGTGCAAACCCGTGATATCCGTGATAGCTTTGAAATGTAAACGTGAGCTATGCGTCGATTGAAAGAAAGAAAAGCATTTACGATTGCTTTTAAACGTCTTAAAAATGTGACCAACCATTGTTGGGGGCCCATTCAGTTGTTATTTTGGCCCAAAGATCGTTTGGCATGCGGCAGACATGACCAGCCCAATTCCACTTTAGGCTAGTCGCTTTCTGGGTGACGTCGGCAATTTGCGTTTTGGAGCTCAGTTTATGGTGTTGCGTATTCGGTCCATGAGCTTAACTCCAAGAATACTGCGCTCCATCTTAGCTCGCTGGCAAACCTTTTAGCCAACCTGCCTGTAGAAGATTACTACAGGATAGGTACAAGATGATTCGAAAAAGTGAAAAAGTAAAGATGCTGCCTAAGGTGCATTATCCTTAGTTCTGATCCAGCACCAGTTCACTCTAGACCTCTTTTCGAAGTTGGTACGATCCGGAACGATTGGCAATATTCATTACAATATTCTCTTCGGCAGTTCGCAGTAGAAAAGTGGAAACAGTATTTATTGCGAAAATGAGGCACATCTACAAAAGTGGTATACAAATGAGATAGGTACACACATTTTCATACATTGACAACTGCCATGACGCATTTGAACCTTCTTATTTTATTTTATTTATTAACAAAATCCACAGCTCATTAAGGTTTAAATAACATATTTTACAATATAACTTACAGCCAATAATGGATTTACATTTTTCTTCATTTTTTAAATGCTTTTTTAGTTCCAACAACGCCACGAATGTGACATAAGGACAGTAAACATCAAAGGTGAAGGAATTTTAATGTGCATGCCTCTAGCTTCGTCATAATCATAATACAGTGGTCGGAAATACAGTTCTTAAACGTTGTATACTGGATCCCCTTATCAATTAGGGCAATAAGATCATTTTGGAAGTCAATATTTGAAAAACTGTACATTATTATCATTACGAGCTATCATTGAATAACTAAATAAATATTATCGCTTATTGTGCTCCAAACACCTGCTTCAAATTTGCATTTAACGGAATTTAGTTGAAGCTGCTAGTTTGTTTAGAGTCCAGTATTTAAATTATTTGATAATGTGCCGTGATTTGTCGATACGGCAAGGCCGTTCGAGCGACTATTCGAATTGTTTTTGCTCCAATAAGTAGTGGCTTATAGTAGAAATTCAGTTGTCAGTGCCCTATAGGCTGAACGTCTATTAGGCCGGAATATTACGTGTACAATTAAGCTGATAGTATAGTTCACCTGAATTTAATTGCCAGTGTACCTCAAGGGTCTATTTTTTGTCCATTCATGTTTTTTGCATTTGCGTTGCATAGCAGTTTATAAAAATAGTTTTAAAAGACCTGAGAAACCGACTTCATGGCCAAACTTCAGAACCGATTTTAAAGACACTCTATGGGACCAATCTAGAAGCATTAACTTTCAGATTTGAAAAAATCAAATCGGGTCATAAATTATGAAGTTTTAAGTAAAAATAAAAAAATACAACCAAATTAAAACCTCTCTTCTCCTCATTGGAACTCAATTAAAAAAATAAAGGTTTGACTTTATAAAAGCTGACAAAAAATAAGTCGGGGACACAGTTGATTCAAAGTGGTTATTTTGTATAATCCGGCTACGTTTTCCTACCAGACAGCTCTAATTCTACATCCGCGGAATGTGTCACGATGGTTGTACGAGATAGGTTGGTTACGCTCCACTGATAGCCGTGTCGATACAAGCTCCTGTTTATATTTGCAATGCTAATTATTTATACTGAGATTTTGACTGTGATTTTAAGTAATGCACCGCACAATGGGAAAACAAATAGCCCACCAATTTAAATCTACATTTTTTATGTGAAATAGTTACCAAACAAGCAGAGGGTCACCTGAAGCAGTAACTTAATTATGTCTATGGTCAACTTTACTCAAATATGCTCAGTGAATATTATTTTGACAACTTTTTTTGAGATAAATCGAAAATGCTATACTGGCCAAATCCATGCGAGCAATTGCCGTCAAAAGTTGTATGAATATCCATTACTGTCATTTTTAGCGGCCATATGAATCTCATATGACACTCATATCCTGTCGTGTAATTTAAAAATGGAAGGATCTTTTTCTCCGTAACATGGCAACCAAGGAGGTGACCTATCAAAGGTTTTATTTAAATTTCGTACTGGCTAGCAAAATTTAATGCCGTTAATTGGAAAAAAAAAACAAATGAACACTCCAACGCGAGAAAAAAAAGTATCGCTCGTTGTTTGTCGTAATTGTCTTTGACAAAATGAGTTCAAGTAGTACTACTTATTTTTAATTTCCTTGCATTATTTGAGAAAAGTACTATACAAGCTTTGGCCTCAACTGGCATTGATGGGACTTACGTTTTTCGTTTGTCTATAAGCTTTCTGTGGTGGCAATCAGAGAAACGCTGGAAAACATCAAATATGACAGCGTTTCGTGTTATATTTATATGCGAACTGCTGACCAAATCGCAAACACTTTAGTGTCTTGTGTTGGGTAACCACTACTGAATGTTTTGTTTTTTATATGCCTCTTTCGCTGGCCACTGCAGTAAATGTACTATTGACTGTAACGTCTGACTGTATGACTGTAACGTCAAACCTGTAGATGGAGCCGCGATCATGTTAGTGCCGAATAGTATAAGAGTTATTCGTCGAGTTTGATTAGGATCCAATGGCGCAGCGGTCAGCGACGCCCCGTACCAAGGGGAAGTTCGTGGGTTCAGATCCCGCTCAGCTCTTTCGTTTCGACGTAGGATTTATTTAGTCAACACTCACACAGAATCAAAACCAGAGCCAGAAACAGAGCCAGACAGAGCTTGTGGATAAAATCTTTCACAAAGACTCAGCCTGTCAACTTTCTCTTTCAATACTAAGGATACCGACAACCACAATATTTTTCCCTTATCATTTTGACAGTGCTTGTTGCAAGAGTGATGTGGCAGCCCTAGTACATAAGGGCAGTAGAGCATATAGAATTCATGGTAGTACGCATTTCAGGCGTCGACAGATATATGAGATTGAAACACGCAACGACATGATAAGGGAGTGGTCGTATCCTAATGCTCAGAGATACGCACTGGGTGTTTGGACGCAGCGGTTTATTTTATTGGCTCATGAACGTCTGTCTCTTTAAAGACGCGCCACTGAGCCTGGTCTTCCACTCTTTTTATCTGCCTATCGTGCGTGACCTATACGAGGCAATGCTTTGATATAGGCGATGGATATCAGGTGGGCCATATACTTGTTCCATCAGCTAGATGTATAAAAAAGCAGCCAAGTGCGAGTCGGACTCGCCCATGAAGGGTTCCGTAGCATCAATTAACATAATAAAAAGGTTTTTGTAGTTCGACGAAAGGTAAATTGCGGTTTACGATTTATGACGTATAAAAAAAAAACTACTGACTAGATCTCATTCAAACCAAATATCGTTGGAAGATTGCATAGTAATGTACAACATATATTTTTTTTAGATTTATCATTCTCTTATTTTAGAAGTTAGAGGGGGGGGGACCAACTTTTTTTCACTTTGGAAGCGTCTCTCGCGCAAACTATTCAGTTTAGAAAAAAACAATATTAGAAACCTCAACATAGTTTTTGAAGACCTATTCATAGATACCACACACATATGGGTTCGATGAAAAAAATTTTTTTGAGTTTCAGTTTCAAGTATGGGGACTCCCAAAAATTATAGTTTTAGAAAAAAACGATATTAGAAACCTCAACATCATTTTTGAAGACCTATCCATAAATGCCCCACAAGTATGGGTTCGATGAAAAAAAAATTTTTGAGTTTCAGTTTCAAGTATGGGGACCCCCAAAATTTATTGTTTTTTTTCTATTTTTGTGTAAAAACCTTAATGCGGTTTACAGAATACATCTACTCACCAAGTTTCATCAGTCTAGCTCTTATGGTTTCGGAGAAAAATGGCTGTGACACGGCCGGACAGACAGACAGACAGACAGACAGACAGACAGACAGACATGACGAATCTATAAGGGTTCCGTTTTTGCCATTTGGCTACGGAACCCTAAAAAGCTAGGGTATGTTAGTTTAATTTCGCAGGTTTTCAGTTTTTTTTAGGGTTCCGTAGCCAAATGGCAAAAACGGAACCCTTATAGATTCGTCATGTCTGTCTGTCTGTCTGTCTGTCTGTCTGTCTGTCTGTCTGTCCGTCCGTATGTCACAGCCATTTTTCTCCGAAACCGTAAAAGCTAGACTGATGAAACTTGGCGAGTAGATGTATTCTGTGAACCGCATTAAGATTTAAACATAAAAATAAAAATAAAACTATAAATTTCGGGGGTCCCCATACTTGAAACTGAAACTCAAAAACTTTTTTTTCATCGAACCCATACGTGTGGGGTATCTATGAATAGGTCTTTAAAAATGATGTTGAGGTTTCTAATATAGTTTTTTTCTAAACTGAATAGTTTGCGCGAGAGACACTTCCAAAGTGGAAAAAAGTTGGTCCCCCCCCTCTAACTTCTAAAGTAAGAGAATGATAATACTAAAAAAAATATATGTTGTACATTACTATGTAAACTTCCAACGATTTTTGGTTTGAACGAGATCTAGTCAGTAGTTTTTTTTTTATACGTCATAAACCGTAAACCGCAATTTACCTTTCGACGAACTACAAGAACCTTAATAAGTTACATCAAGTAACATAATATAAAGGTTCTTGTACGGAACCCTTCATGGGCGAGTCCAACTCGCACTTGGCTGCTTTTTTTTTTATATGGATGGGAAACAAATAGAGACGCTGTGTCTACTCGTAAGAAGTTTGATTTAATTGATTGCATATAAAGAACAAAACATTCAGTAGTGGTTACCCAACACAAGACTAAAGTGTTTGCGATTTGGTCAGCAGTCAGCACCTTTCGCATATAACGCGAAACGCTGTCAAATATGACAGCGATGTTTTCCAGCGTTTCTCTGATTGCCACCACAGAAAGCTTATCGCCCCTTCCCACTGGTGCGTGATATCGCGCACGGAGGCGGATCAGCTCGCACGACACACCATGGGAACGGTCTCGTGCGCCGAGGTGCGCGGTAGCACAGGAGCCCTTTCTGTGTGCGTTGCCGTACGCCGTCGTCGGCTGTGCGTGATGATCTGCAGAACCACGCACCGTAGGAAGGCAGCATTAGATGTACGCAAGGTTTAAATCTAAAATCCAAACGCATCGTTATCCGTCCCAGTACAGAAAGCTAACCTATGACTACACGACGGTAGCTTGTATTTTAGCTAGTTTGATTCAACTCGCAATAAACCATCTGTCACTCTGTTCTACATAGCCTGATATTATGTTGCACTGCCACCGCCAGCGACCCAGATACCTACTGATTTGTTTAAGGTATTGTGGCGTATCACTAAATCAGTTCCACCAATCTAAAGGCCTGCGCTCATCTAGGCGATGGCGATGGCGATCAGCTGAAATGCTGTCATATCTGTCATATTTGACAGCGTTTCAGCTGATCGCCATCGCAATTGAGTCTGCGCAGGCCTTTAGTTGGTTGAATAAAAACGCTACTAAACAAATTTTTGACAGGCGTGACGGCGCAGTTGATAGAAGTCCTGCCTACTACGCCATAGGCCGTGGGTTCTATCCCACTGAGGACATCTATTTGTTTGGTAAACAATAACTATTTGGGTGTATATTGTATTCTTAGTATGTATTTCCAAAAAATATTACATAAACCAGTACCTATACAGCGTGTAACGAAAACTATGTCCGATCAACTAAAGGCGTATTCCAGCATCGAAATAAAAACCAGGCAAATGTTTATAAAAACCCTGAACGTTATAAATCATGAGCTATGATCATTTTTATAACTGAGCTAACAAAGCTTTTTCGATTATTTTCATCGTAAAAGCTTTGTTTTGTTTGGGGCTAGATAGTGTTGTGTGGAATGATTATAATATGTATTTATTTATATTTAATTCGTCGGGGTAAAGGCCTGCGCACATCTAGCCCGATGGCGATGGTGATCAATGAAACGCTGTCAAAAATCGTTGTCATATTTGACAGCGATCGCCGCCGCTAGACGTGCGCAAGGCTTAATAGAAAAATATTCTCAAAACATAAATTGTCTCGTACTAGGAAGCATTCCCTTTAAAAACCAACTGTAAAGTTCTACTTTCTCTACGTCTATATTTGATACTTACTTAAATACAGATTATAAAGTGCTTATTTCTATATTCACAGCGCCAATTAAGCCGGTAGATTAGCAAGTCGCATTGCAAGTTACTAGATTTAGTGCAAGCGCCTACCTCACTCTATTCACTCTGACAGAGTCTCTGAGAGAGTATAGAAAATATTCAAACTTATCCCAATTATTTAGCATAATACTGGGGTACTCTTGTTTAAAACTGCCAGCATTATTTACATACACTAAATCAACAAATTTTAAAACATGTTGCTCATGCCAAATAAAATATAGTTTTTTTGGCACGTAGTTTGTTTGGCAGCAACTAGAATACTAGAAACCCTTTTAAAGGATGAATTTTATAAAATTGTTTTTACTGTGCCTACACTTTTCATAAAGAACTTCCAAATTTCAAGTCGTTACAAACGAATGGTTTAGGCTGTACGTTGTTACTATGCATCAGTTAATCACGCACCTCTTTTAAAGTATTTATGAGTCACACTTTTTTCTGAAGATTTATTGACGAAATCCAAAAATATAAGTGAATTGAGTAGGCGTTAAGATGGCGGTGGTCTTCTTCAGCCTTATTATGAGGCTCACGATTCCGCTGACATTTCCTTTTTTTGGTCTATTTACAACAATGCTTCTTCTGTAAGGGTAAGTTTGCGATACCGGAGCTTGTTGCATCCTCTTGGCGCCTAGGATTAAAATGAGCTTAATGTTTATAGACCGGCCTGTGTTTTATACCAAGTTCGAGTCCTGACTGTAGGAAGGTAATCAGCTTAGGCAAAGCCGGGACACTTTCAATTAGTTATCGCATGATTGATTTGTTATCAAGTTGAAATACAGTTGCTGGGAGCAAGAAGTAATTTCTGTAGTGAATCAGTGATGCTCGCATTTCTGTGATCTTATTTGAAAGGTTAGACCGACAATATTGTAAGATCGCAGGAAGTCGGTATGGAGAGAAGAATCGTTCTTCCTGAAAATGTAAGGGAAGCCTATGTCCTATGTCATTAAGTTAAAGACTTAAGTAACATTGCACTAAGACCATAATTTAACCCTCCTTCGCCAGCATCCTTTAAAGACTTAAGTAACATTGCACTAAGACCATAATTTAACCCTCGTTCGCCAGCATCCTTTAAAGACTTAAGTAACATTGCACTAAGACCATAATTTAACCCTCATTCGCCAGCATCCTTTAAAGACTTAAGTAACATTGCACTAAGACCATAATTTAACCCTCCTTCGCCAGCATCCTTTAAAGACTTAAGTAACATTGCACTAAGACCATAATTTAACCCTCCTTCGCCAGCATCCTTTAAAGACTTAAGTAACATTGCACTAAGACCATAATTTAAGCCCTCCTTCGCCAGCATCCTTTAAAGACTTAAGTAACATTGCACTAAGACCATAATTTAAGCCCTCCTTCGCCAGCATCCTTTAAAGACTTAAGTAACATTGCACTAAGACCATAATTTAAGCCCTCCTTCGCCAGCACCCTTTAAAGACTTAAGTAACATTGCACTAAGACCATAATTTAAGCCCTCCTTCGCCAGCATCCTTTAAATCATCATCAGCAGCAGCCTGCAGAAGTCCACTGTTAGACATAGGCTTCCGTATACTGAGTTCTTTCCTCAGTAAAATATGAATTAATTATTTTAAAGCAACTTAAACAACAGTTTTAGCCTTCTTAGTGCAGCTATGAAATGGAGCCAACTTACCTAACCTAAATGAAGGCAACCTGAAAAAATATTCCTAGAACCAAACCCTAAATCATTTTTATGGTGATCAATTGGTGCAGTTCACTGTTCGTACCAAAGATATACTAACTAAGAATAAGACATCATTATAATAATACTAGTTTATGACTAAAATGTGTAGGTTTTGAAGCAATTGTATTTGTAGTTGATCGCTCAATCTATGTCGGATAATGACCATTGTGTACTTGTACCCTGTAAGTAATACTTACCTAACTAATAGGTACTCTTACCTTAGTTACTTATTTATTTGCTTTAGAGTTCGCGAATTTCAATCCAAAAGCTGCAAAGCATATAAAGAGCTTTTTATTTTCCAAATTATATTCTCTTCTTTCTTCTTCCTGCCCTTATCCCACTTTATGTGGGGTTGGCACAACATGTCTTCTTCCTCCATTCCCCTCTGTCAGCCGTCATCTCTGCATTGACTCCTCTCCTATCCATGTCATCTTTCACACAGTTCATCTATGTTTTCCTTGGTCTACCTCTGCTCACATCCATCCACATCCATACTCATTACTCTCCTAGTCACATGACTTTCGTCCCTCCTCATGACATGCCCGTACCAAATGCCAAAATCCAAATTATATTCTCATTCTAAAAAAAACCCCACCTTTGACCTATAAATAGCCAAATTATTAACGTTTTTAAAATAGTCAACGATTTTAAACTAGCCAATTTTATATAAATAGAATGTCACTTATAATAATAAACGACTCGTATTTATTTTGCATAAGTACTGTGTGAGATATTTCGGCTAGTAATGGCGGATGCTTAGCAGAACTTACGACAAAAAATGTAAATATCTTAAAAATTACTCTGATTTACCACGGTTTTTAAAACAGATTTTTTCAATCGGCTCTGTCAGTGATTTTCCACAAAAATCTTTAGGGATTGATCTAAATTAATCTAAAATATGCGCTGATTGTTTTTTCTTACCATCTCACTTTTCCTTTAGTATTTTTTTTACTTTAATAGTTAGACTCTGATGAGGCTGCCACTGGGCTACAGCAAAACATGGTCTCTTATATATTATGTCGACGAGTAATATTATTTTACGAAACTATTCTAAGTAATTTCTCTGTTGATTTATAATTAATGAATCTATGTCCAAACATTGATGAAGATGAAATCACTGAGTAAACTCAGTATTTGGGTCAGAAAGATTTGAAATGTAATTGCAGTTTTTTAACTAGTTCGGGAGACTATGGGTTCAAAAAAGATTTGTGAAACCTATTTATTAAGTCAATAAACATTACTTACTTACTTTTATAGGTGCCGGGATATGTAGTGACTACCACAAGCTCTGTCTGGCTCTGTCTCTGGTGCTGTCTCTGGCTCTAGTTTTGAGTCTGTGTGAGTGTTCATTAAATAAATCCTACGTCAAGACATAGTATAATACACTGGTGAGCACTCACACAGACTTAAAACCAGAGCCACTGGGGGGGACACACATTTTACTACTTTGGAAGTATCTCTCGCGCAAACTATTCAGCTTAGATAGAAGGGTTCCGTTTTTGCCATTTGGCTACGGAACCCTAATAAGAGTAATTTTTATTTATATTTTATTTACCTCACGACTTAAATTCCCAAGCATCGTCTCAAATCTCTAAATACAAAATACCCTTCAAACATTTTTGGAATGTGAGGTTTATAGATTACCTAATGTCCAAGATTTATTTCTATTTTAAAGAATCCACAACCAAAATTAAATCGTTCTATAGGACGTTAAACGGTAGAGCAATTAGTTACCAATGTTTGTATTTATAATGTGAGAAGAAGAAAAAAATACAGAACGGAAGCAATAAAAATGAATAACCATCGTATCTGTTCACGAACTACACAATTTATCAATTCTACTAATTAATTTGCATCAAAATAGATACATCTTTCAATATTATCAGCGTATCTTGATGACATCAAGATAAGCTTGTATTATTATATTATAAAACATATTAACATGAATACATTATGATGATTGTGTGATGTGTTTCATTTTTCATTGTGTGATGATTTTGTTTTTTATTTTATGTGGTCCGAAATAATCGATTTTATTATTTTTTATGCTTATTTTTTTTACAAAATGTACAAAATACACAGTTGAGCCTTACCGTTATTATTATCCTGATCAAAAGGTCTAATGAGCAGTAAGACTTATTAGCAAAATGAACCTAGTAACAAAACGTTCAAATATCAGATGGTCTGTATAGCAGAACGTCTATTTAGCAAAACGTCTGGGGCCTAATTCTCGGGCCGATCTCGATCATTTTGCAATTTTATTTTATTGCTTCTTTTCACAACCCCGCACTTTTTCACCGTTTTCCGTAAATCGTAGCTGTCGAGGATTTTACGATGAGGTCGTTGATGAATTACTCAAAGAAATCTGCCATTCTCTCTTCAAAAAGAAGCAATAAAATAAAATTGAAAAATGATCGAGATCGGCCCGAGAATTAGCCCCCTGGTTCTCAAAATGTCTGCATACTCAGGCGCAAAATTCAACACACATTGCATCGGAAGGGATACGGACTCTGCATCATTATACATACTTGCACATACATTATTATGAGCTTGCTATGTCCCACAGCTGGGCAAGGCCTCCCCCAATCCCTTCCACTCTGTGCGGTCCCAGTGCTGAGATGTTCCACTGTGGTCTGTCTGCATACCGTTGCAAACATTTTTTTTTAACAATTCGCTGATGGAACAAGCATATGCACCTGATGATAAGTGGTAACCATCACCTATAACAGAGCATAGCCTCGTTACACTCTATTTTATGTGTACCAATGAATTCATAAAAGGAAGTGCAAAGTCCATCCAGACTCTCTTAAACCCAAAGTTGTGAGAAAAAAAAACTTGACTAACTATTTCCGAATTCGACTCATCGTAGAAATATTAAAAAAAATGATAAGGTGGCGCCAATATGATAAAGTTTCGCGAAATTATGATGTCAGCACTTTTGGAGGTGTGGAGACGCCTGTGTCGTCATCGGTAGGTTTATTATATCAACTGCTATTGATAAAACAGTCCTAGAGAGTCATTTATCTATGGAATTTGATTTTATCTACTGTGTCAGTATTGTGACATCACTATTTTATTGCGTTTTGGTACTTTTCAACAATCTTTAAACCCTGCTGCATCTGCATACGTTTCATTTTGATTGGCTTCTTAGCTCAGTTGGTATTCTGCCATCTGCACCGTATAGGTCGTGGGTTCGATCCCCACCGAGAACGAATATTTGTGTGGTGAACCCAGAAGTTTGTTCTCTGTCTGGGTGTTATATTGTATTCAAAGAATGTATTAACAAAAAAAAATAAGTATTATATCAGCAATCTGCTTGGCATAGTACAAGTTCTGCTTAATTTGGAGCTTGTTATAGTAGTGTTTGAAATGTCCACAATATTTATTTATTTAATTTTATTTGGTAATTCCTTTTTCATCAGACTATACACTAGATACAACAAATCTGGATCTCAACTTAAATAAATTTTAGTTAACTTTGGTATTTGCTGTACGATTTTGCTTTTTGGTAGAACCTGGCATCTGTGGTGCAGCTGCTACCAACTGAGCTGTGATGCCACTCAACGAATAGGAAGCCATTGAGAAACTCAGAACTGCTGTGGAATATTTAAGGCTAATTACTTTGTGGTAAATTTATTTAGTCATCGAATAACTCCATAACTCTGAGACCGCTTGCGGCGTCTCAGAATCATGAAGTTAACACACTTCTGTGTAGAAGCACACAGGGTGGTCATTGCTATTCTGTAGGACTAGCACAAGCTCTGTCTGGCTCTGGTTTTGAGTCTGTGTGAATGCTCACTAAATAAATCCTACGTCGAAACGTAGCACACACAGAGAGCACTTACACAGACTCAAAACCAGAGCTAGACAGAGCTTGTGGGAGGCCTACTGGTATGAGGATTAAACAAAATGAGGAGCCTATGGGAAACTTTATGAGATGTTTGGGGCAGGTCTTTGTATGCACTGCAGCATGTAGTGGAAGTTTACGGGTATAGGTCACATATGTTGGGCTTTTGCTACACTCAAACACGAGGCGGAAGATGAAGCGTAGATCACCCAATGGACAGAGGACAATGTAAATTGCGGAAAATCAGGGAAGAGAGGGCTCAAAATCGTTTCTTTCTGGAAATGTAGAGGGGAGAGAATGCATGTCTCGCTCTGGATTTCTCCAGGCTAATGAACATCGGCCATTTCCTTGTTCCATCACTTGTTTCAACAAAAAAGAGAAGGCGGTCCACCCTTACTTATTTGAGGAGTAAAATGTTGTTTTTCCATATTCCAGGAGGAAGATGTTGTCGCGACGGTGGTAGAGGGCAGCAGGGCGGCCGGATGCGGCCAGCGAGTGCCCGTCCGTCCGCCGGCGTCACATAGTCCAGCGCTGCTACTATGCGCATGGCACGCGCACTGCCCACTCTGCTCGCGGTAAGACATACACTACTCCACGGTGGTAGAGCAGCAGGGCGGCCGGATGCGGCCAGCGAGTTCCCGTCCATCTTCCATCGTCAGAATGTCGGTGGTAGAGGGCAGTAGAGCGGCCGTACTGAAACATAATGTCAAGTGCACAAACAAAGCCTTTTTAAGATGAAATTAATTTTTTTTTGCTTAAAAACTGGGTCAAAGGATCTAGTGACACTACAAAATGAAAATGCGTATGCTATAACAATTTAAAATGAACAAAACTAAGAAAATTGCAACGTCAAAAGCATGAGTTGTTACTTATCTTTGAAACTACATTTTTAAAGAATTTCGAAAAATACTAAAAGGCAAATAAATGAGCTCGAGATGACAATTTCTCACCCTTTTTTTATATAACTTGTTGATGGAACAAGTATATTCTTCATGACAAGTATACACACTTCATGATAAAGTGGTAACCATCGCTTATAACAAAGCATTACCTATAACGTGCCCTACGATACACTGCCCTGCGTCCATCAACTTGGGGCACACAAATGTTCAGCCAAAGGTGCCAGTATTTTCACCGGCACACACCCTTCAAACCGAAACACAGCGATGCTTCTTCACGGCAGAAATAGGCATGGTGGTACTTCCCCGGATAAGCCCGTCACAAAGAGCTCTTCTACTACTAACACATACTTTAAAGCACTAGCATACATAAGGACTCTATAGTAACTTCCAGCGGCCTATTTTATAAAACGTCGGTAACCTTTACAGTGCATACCCTATCAGCCAGTTAAAAGCTACTTAGCGAGAAGCGTACAACAGTATCACTGTTGGTCAACTTATCACTTGCTTGTTTCGGTCTTCGTGGAAGACGTGATTGAGCTCATTAAGATAAGGCTCGGTGTAATGCAAGGAAGGTTAGTGCAGGTACGAGGAAGCAATAAAGCCGTTGAAGAATCGTTTTTGGTCAATATGGACCTTGTTTCAAGCAACAAGCGTCATAACTCATTTGTTAGTAGCTATGTCTTCGCTTAGGTTGTGGACGCAATTCCTACAAAATGTATTCCAGATTAATATTGATCAAACCTTTGTTTGATAAATTATTTGGAATATCCTAAAGAAATTAACGATGTTATTCGTTTCTCATAGAATTTTACTTGTGATTTTTGTTCTCATAGTACAATCTTCACTTAGTTTGGACTCAGATGGTGCTGTATGAAATATCCACCAATATTTGTTTAGCATACTGACGGTAATTAATATATAATGATTAAACCCATTAAGTAGTCCCTAACCAGTTTGTGGAAGGTATTTAAGGGCGCCAGCTCACTCTCCTAATGTAATATTTGATGTAATGATGCAACTATTTATATATCGTGTAAATAAAAGGTAGAGCTCCTACTTTTTATAAAAAAAGTGGCATAATAAGCATAATATATTAATCCACCTGGTGTTAAGTGGTTGCTTTTGCATAACCTCACCGATCCCTTCCAAGCTGAGCACAGTAATGCGAGGATACTGGAGCATAAAATTTTCGGGCCGACCGAGATTTTCAATGTCCCTTAAATACACATTGGCATTGCACAACCCCGCACTTTTTCTACGATTTCCGTATATCGTAGCTGTTGAGGCTTCTACGATGAGGTCGTCGATGAATTACTCAAGGAAATCATCCATTCTCTCTTCGAAAAGAAGCAATAAAATAAAATTGCAAAATGATCTCGGTCGGCCCGAGAATTAGGCTCCAGCTGTGATTTCTTCTGGATGAGATTCCAGAAAATACAATTTTAGTGGGACAGTGAAGTTGGTCTAGTGGGACCTGGATAAGTGAGAAATTTCCATAGTTGGGACTCATGCTGAAGTCCGAACACTTTGGCACTGAATTACTTCTGTTAGTAGGACGAAGCAATATTATATTATTATCTGGGGCTCGTTCTTTCGATTTATCATGTATTACATAATATCATAGTGTATTAGTAAGTAGGTAGTAGGTATTAATTAGCTCGTTTCTAGAAAATATTGAAAATGGGACTTCATTTTCCAAAGCTTGACGATAATTTATTGCGCTATATAAAAAAAATAGCAGAACTTTTCGTAGGAACAAATTCAGACTTAGATTATTTTGATAGGGTATCAGATATCTAATAAGTTTTATATTTACTAGTGGCCAAATGAGCATTTAAATAAAATCATAATATCATATTCAAAATCAAAAAAAGAACGAATTTAAATAAATTAGAACCATTATAATCCGCAGGACGACAGAATTATAAAAATATTATCATGCAAAACTAGCAAAATCAGGCGAGATGCGATTTGTGATAATTTAGTAGACAAGTTTTTTTTATCTAGCTGTCAGTACGAGCTAAAACCCGATAGCGTTCCATTAGTTGTAAAGCAGTATGTTACATCTTACATAGCACCGTGGCAGTATGGCATAGCCCGCTCGTAGCGCAAGACGTCGTTTTAAAAAGAAAAAAAAAACACGCGCGTTCTCGATTCAAAATGAACCATCACAGATTGCAAAAGTAAAGTTTTTCCCGTATTTTTTTTAAATCTTAGTGATAAGAACATGAAGTGGACCAGAACTTATGAAGTGTCATAACATTTTCAAATGGACTCTGTGTTAGCCTTAAATTTTATGTATGATTTATTCAAGTCCTTGGACAAAAAAATTTTTGCTGATAGCAATTAATATGGTAAGTAATTATTTTAATTAATTTATATTGATAACCACAAATTATACAAGAGGTTTGGGACATAATAATATGATTCTTGGTGGTCGGTATTGTTATTCCTCATAATAAGTATACATTTTCAAAAATCACTAAAAAATTGGGTCACAAAAATATGGTATGTTTTTCAAGCGTGTGCTTTTCAACAATGTCTTGGGATTTTACTGTCAATTCTTATTTTGCGGAAAGAAAAGTGTTATTAAATTAAATTAAAATTTGTTTTATTCAGACGTCAAAAGATCTAGGTAAAGTACCTATACTTAAAGCTAACACAAACATACAAAGTTATGCAGTGCTAGTAGTTTGCAGTTCATAAAACTAAGTAGATATACCAATTATTGGATACTAAAATGTCCTGAGTAAGTACACTGTAAACTAATAAAGATTCTGTAATTTAAATAAACAGGTTAAGTTTTATCTGTATTAAATTATTATAATTAATAATATTATAATTAAATCTGTAGTTTGACTGGGTATACAAGCGTTGTGAAAATACATAATATTTCACTCGTTAAAAAGTTCGTGTAAGGTGTGACTGAGTTTTTAGGCCGTCCCTAAGCTGTCAGGAGAGACTTACTGACAGCGTAGTGTGCCTTCAAACACCGAAGCATGGAAATGCCACTAGCGGTTACCCATCCAAATAGTGGCCACGCAATACGTTGCTTAACTTAGTTGATCGGTAAGAATTGAACGATAAAGCTTACGGTTTAACCTACTGGGTGTTTGCAATTTTGTGAAAATATAAAGTTATCGATTGTAGAGTTCAATGCTTCCTGTGTTTTTCTTAGTTTAGCTGTGTTTTTGTTGATGGTATGTGTTTTAATGCAGTGGTTTATTTGGACCAATCATGATACGAAATTAATTTTGACACACTGTGTGACAGTAGTAGTAGAGCTCTTTGTGATGGGCTCGTCCGGGGAAGTACTACCACCATGCCTATTTCTGCCGTGAAGCAGCATCGCTGTGTTTCGGTTTGAAGGGTGTGGGTGCCGGTGTAATTACTGGCACGTGAGGCTGAATATCTGTATGCCTCCAGTTGATGGACGCAGAGCAGTGCATCATAGGGCACGTTCCTGACGTGCGTGACCTACGAGGCATGGCTTTGTTATAGGCGATGGTTACCACTTAACACCAGGTGGGCCATATGCTTGTTCCATCAGCAAGTTACATAAAAAAAAAAAAAACTGTGGTAGGTCTGTCACTCTACCATAAAAGTAATGAATGAAGTTTTGTTTGACAGCTTTTGAGATTTCGAGTTACACTGCGTGGCATGAAACGGCAACTCGACTGTAGAACTGTCAAATATAATATTTGACATGACAGCATTTCACTGATCGCCGCCGCAATAAGTTTTAAGGCCTGCGCACACCTAGGTCGCTGGCGATGGCGATCAATGAAACGTTGTCAAATATCGCTGTTAAATTTGACAGCGTTTCATTCCATCACCAGCGATCTAGGTGTGCGCAGACCCTTCGAATCAGATATGCGATATCTTATACCTTTAAACGAGAAAATCTTGTATATATATATATATATATATATTTAGGATCTCGGAAACTGAGCCAACGATTTTCATGAAATTAAGTATACTTACAGGGGTTTTCGGGGACGATAAAACGATCTAGCTAGGATTCATTTTTAGAAAATGTTTAGAAATGTCGAAAAGTAAATAATCAACTTTATCATAAAATCGTAACTCCTAGCGCCATCTGTTGATTAAGTCATGAGTTAGTGGGACAGAGAACGCCATCTATTGACGAGTAGTGGAGTTTATTATTATAAACTAACAACTTTAACTTTTATGAGTTTATTTTTATAATTTATTATTATTATAACACAACAACAGTTTACCAAAAAAAAAATACCGAGCGAAGCTCGGGCACCAACTGCTAGTGCTTTACTGAGTTGCCGCGCAATATAAACTCAAAATGCAATAAAGAACTTTGCTTAACTTTATCATAATATGATTAAATTTTTATCCATCCTTAGATTAGATTAGAAAATTCTTTATTGCACAAAATGAAGTACATAGGCGAACTTAATGCTAATTAGCATTTTCTACCAGTTAACCATTGTGTTATGTGGAGTGGGTGGTAGTGCTTTATGACAATAGAAGAGAGAGACATTTACTTAAAACTAGAAACCTACTAATAGAATACCTACATATTACTACATATCTACAGTACCTACAATACATAAATAATAAATAAAAATAATACATATATGTATAAATACAAATATTATCTATAAAAATGCTCAATTTTGTTGAGATGCCTGATGGGATAAAAAGTGAAGGAATAACTTATTTTTAAATGTTGCTAAAGATGTAGCTTCGCGTATTACCACTGGAAGGGAGTTCCATAGGCGTATCGCACTGACGGTAAAGGAGTATTTATAGAAAGAGGTTTTATGGACGGGGGTCATTAGAAGCAGGTGTTTAGAAGGGCGAGAGGAACGATCAGAGAGGGAGAGGGGAGAAAAACGTTCTTTGAGATAGCTGGGTGACATAGGATTATTAAGAGTGTTATAAATAAGACAGAGAACGTGCGTGTCACGGCGGTAACGTATCTTGAGCCACTTCAGTTGAGAACGGTAATGAGAGATGTGGTCATACTTACGTAGCCCAAAAACATACCTAATGCAGACATTCAGAAGCCGCTCCAATTTATCAAGCTGCTCTTCGGTAGCGTCATAGTAACAAACATCAGCATAGTCTATAATTGGAAGAAGGATGGAGTTTACTAGAGTAATTTTGGCTGCGAAAGGAAGGAAGTTTTGCATCCTTTTCATGGCATGCATTGAGCCAAAGATTTTTCTGCTGACCTCTGCGATGTGCTTATCCCAGTTAAGACTTTCAGAGATCACGAGGCCCAGGTTCTTAACCTCTGAGCAATAAACCAAGGGTACGTCATTATATTTCACAGAGGGGAGAGAATTTCGGTCTAACCTCGAAAGAAAGAACCTGCTTCCCATGATCATCACCTGCGTCTTACTGGTGTTGATTTGGAGACCAAATTTCTGCGACCAGGAGTAAACAGCACGGAGGTCATCAGTGAGGAGTTCTACGGCGTTATGAAGTTTATTAGGAGTGAACGACAGATAAAGCTGCACATCATCGGCGTAAAGATGAAATGAAGAATAACGGAGTCCCGAGACAAGAGTGTTAATAAAAGTGGAGAAGAGGAGTGGAGAAAGAACACCACCTTGTGGAACACCAGCGACCACATCACACCAGTCGGAGTGAGTATCATCCACTTGAACTCGCTGCTCCCGTCCGCAAAGGTAGGATCGAAACCAGTCGCATACAGACAGTGAAATATTTAAGGAGCGAAGAACAGCTAGTAGAATGGAATGATCAACACAGTTGAAAGCGTTGCTGAAGTCAAGAAGAGTTAGGAGAGTGAGCTGTTTACCGTCCATCGCGAACCTGATGTCGTCGGTGATTTTAATAAGTGCTGTGTTTGTGCTGTGAGCAGAGCGGAAACCGGATTGAAATGAGTTAAGGAGAGAATGTGACTGAAGAAATTGAGTTAGTTGGTGGTATACCGCCCGTTCTAAAACTTTAGAAAGGAAGGGCAAGATAGAAATAGGACGAAAATCTTTGAGTTCAGCTGTGACAGATTTTTTGGGTATTGGAATTATGTTGGCTTTCTTCCATACCGTGGGAAAGGATCCGGACGACAGAGAAAAATTAATAATATGTGTGATATGAGGGAGCAGGTGATTAAGGATGGGAATAATTAAGTCACGACCGAGGCCGTCTAGACCCACAGCTTTACTAGTTATACTTGTAATTATTTTAAGAATTTCGTCCTCGCTAGCAGGACAGAAAGAGAAGGAAGTGAAAGTGTGCTGTGATAGGTTACCCAATTCTGCAACTGTGTTCGCCTTAACAACGTCATTCACGGAGTGCGAAACCATAGCAAAGTGCTTATTCAATGCATTTACATCCACTGAAGAACCAGCAGAGGCTCTACTGCGGCCGAAGCCGAGGCTGTGCAAAAGCTTCCACATGTTGTTTGGTGTGCCAGTAGAGATTTTGCCAAAGATATACCGTTTTTTAGCATTGCGAATGATTTGGTTGCATTTATTGCGAGCTTTTTTATAAAGTGAAAAGTTCTCCACACTCGGATCCTTCCTATTTCTTCTGTATAAGTAGTCCCTCCGCGCCATGCACTTTCGGATCTCGTCCGACAGCCAAGGCGCAGGGGCACGCTTCAGACGAACTGGATGTAGTGGCGCATGGATGTTATACACCTCTGTAATTGATTTATTGAAAAAATCTACTTTATCATCAATGTTGTTGAGGTTATACAGGCAAGACCAATCTATGCTAGAGACATCAGCGCAAAGACTTTCCCTGCAGACGCCTGCCAGATTACGCTGGATAACTACCTTTGGTTTAGATCTAGGAACTTTAGTTCTGTAAGAGGCATATATGAGATCATGGTTAGAGAAACCGGGAGCAGGAAGCTGACCATGGCACGAGATCCTATCAGCATCACCAGTTATTATGTGGTCAAGCCAAGAGTGTGTGTTGTTTACATGGTAAGTTGGGTTTAGGTCAAGGAGGGAGAGGTTAAGTGAGGTTGTGATATTTAGCAGCTTCTTTGCTCTTGCATCCCTCAAGGGACAAGTGTTAAAGTCACCCATGATCAAAATATTGTCATACTGTGGAACATAAGTTTCAAGAAGTAGCTCAAGCGAATTAAAGTAATCTACTGTTGGAGGGGCGTATACTACTCCAAGAAAGAACTTGACAGTACGATTAATAGAGACCTCAATGAAGATATACTCCATGGATGCAGTATACAGCTGGGGAGAAGCATCAAGAACCTTGTACTTGAACTCAGATCGGAGATAGATTGCAACCCCACCAGCTCCTTTACCAATGCGGTCATTCCGAATAAGTGAGAAGCCAGGAAGTGAAAAGGATGTTGAGGGGAGAGTGGGCTTTAGAAAGGATTCGGACACTAGGCATACATGGAGAGAATTAATATTAAATGCGCTGAGAAAATCAGTATAGTGACCAGGTATACTTTGGGCATTAATATGACACACATTCAGGTTCTTCATAGGACTTCGAAAGGACTGGTGTAGTAAATCACTCAGTGGTGCAGCTAGGCTATCATCTAAAGCATCAGAGAAATCATCAGAATCTAATGAAATAAAGAGGTCAGAGCAAATTGAGCTATTCATACTAAATAAATAATAATATATCTAAATAAATACCTACGAAATATGTAATATACTAAGAATATATTTATATACTTACTAATAATAAATTGTGATAAAACTACCAACAAGTATACACTTAATTAACTACCACAATACACTGCCGGTTAAATGTGAGTTATGCCATTTACCTTACTTAATATGCCTACTTATGTGCCAAACCACCAGGCTTTACAGGGGCTTGAGGTCTGACCGGAATAACATAGAAACAGTAAGTTGTAACATTGCACATTGGTAGACTTAGTTATTTAGTTATCCAGCTGAAACACATCTCATAAAAGGTACATGAACTGAACAGGAAATAGTTTATAGAGTAAGTTATTATGTACTACGCATATCTCAATGGGAATCAATTGATTTCACAGTAGAAAACATAGTAAAAGTTCTCGAGTCGCTAAAGATTGATGTAAACAAAAAACTTAGAATTGATTGAAAGAAAGACAAACAAAACAATGCAGATAGATTGACAAGTACGAAAAATGAATAGTCCATTGACATGACGTTGACAGATCCTCGCCACCAATTCCATAAATTTTTCGGTAAAATAAATTCAGATTGACGAACGAATCTACTCTGATACTACCTCGTAAGAGTTAGTCTTTCGACTCGTTCGGCAACGGTTAAGAGAGAAAAATATACAACAAAAAGAAACATTATAACCATAGACAAGTTGCCCCGTTCCGCCGTCGGAACGACTAATCTGTCAAAGTCAAATCTGAAAAAATGTCAATGATTTGTGTTGTTGAAAGTTTTACATAGAAAGAAATCGCAACTCAAGCTAGGTTATGTACAAGTAGCACATAGAAAGTTATCTAAATACCGGCATTTAACGTTGAAGTGCGGTTCAAAGTCCAAGTTCAACACTACTTTGCACGGGGATACCGAGTTCTGGTCGAGGGAGGCGCTACCGCAGCCGGCGCCGACACCGGCTTGGAGGATGCCACAGCCCCCGTCGCACGCGCCGATGTTCCTGGCGTTGGGCTTGGGTTGATAGGAGGGAATTTCTGGAAGATTTCCTTCAGCTGGGCTTGCGATACGAGGCGATGCTTCGTGCCATCCGTAGCCAGAAGATACACGCTGCCATCCTGTGACCAGCATTTGTGCACACCATAGACTTTGCGAGCTTCGTTGAAAATAGACCTCCTTGGGGCCGTGAGGTACTCTGCTATTGAGATGTCGGCGCCCTTGAGCGCCTTCTTGCTTTGCCATATGAGACTGCGAATCTCAAGGCTTGCAAAGCGGACAAGTATTGGCCTCTTACCGGCCTTAGAGATGTCCTTTCCTAGGCGGTAGCAGAAGCGAATGCTGCTCGGATTATACTCCTTTACCTTCAGCTTATTGACAATTACATCCGACAATATGGCCTTCAGGTCTTCCCCTTGGCTCTCTGTAACCCCTCGGAAGAGGAGGAACTTGCGACGGCCTCTGTTTTCCATCTCATCAATTGCTGAAGTCATATGAGCAACTTGATTGCGAATCAACTCAATAGAAACTGACATGCAGACCTTAAATTGAGCAAACTCAGCTGCTAGCTGCTCCAAGGTAGGACCAGAAGTGTTTGGTCCAGCGGCATTGATGAGTCGTCCCTCAAATGAAGCTGCACATTTCTCCAGCTTAGAATCAAGCTCCATAATAGCTGCTAGGGGGTCAGCAGAGAAAATTGTAGGCCTCTTCCTCTCAGATGCCATGATGAGCAGTGAAAAATAGCACAATAGTGGATAAAGTGAAGTGAATGTAAGGCAGTTATTGTGGTGAAAAACAATCTGTGTTTATATCATACCCAGTGGTCTGTTGAAGATGCAAATAAGTGTGGCTATGTATTAACCAATAGTATATCGATTTTCACTGGATTTCACACAGTTTTATACTTGTAAGTATTTTATATTATTAAATTTATAAAGACGAAAATTTAGAGTTGTTTAATTTGCAACTACCCGCTATCTAGCCTTGAAACGAACCAAGAGAATCCCAAATTTAAATAAAGCCGAATACTTTCAACATATTGAACGATTCTGCGATGAGTAAAATGAAAAAGTCTCTTATTAGTGTTTTTTTATTGACTTAGGAATATTATAATCTTGAATGATAAAGTCATTAAAATTAGATCAAAATGACGTATACACAATCATGTTGCAATAATAGAGCGGTTACAGCATTATGTCGCTTCGGGGGTATTCCCCTCAATCTCGTTATAGAGGGCGCTGTACGCGATGATTATATAAAATACAATATAACACCCAGACAGAGAACAAACATCTGCGTTCACCACACAAATATTTTTTCTCGGCGGGGATCGAACCCATGACCTTTGCAGCGCAGAATGCAGAACTACTGCCAACTGCGCTGAGAGGCCAGTCAAATAAAAAAATAGTTTATTTTGTCGGTTTGTTCATTAATTTATTTATTTATTCGTGAATATTTATAACCCATAGTGCCAAGAACCCATACTTCTAATGGATACCAAATTTGGTTACTTGTTTAGACGAACTTACGTACCTACTACCTATTCTTACTTAATTTTGTTTAATAATATTGCTCCCAGCTTCTAGGAAGTGGTAGAAAGAGCACGTACAAAACTAAAGCACTTTCTCAAAATAACTCTCCAGCGCTGAATTTCCGTATCGAGTGACCTAAAGGTCATTGTATCGATTTTCATTGCTTAATCGATTAATCGGTGCTGAGTCGTTAAAACGATTATTGATTGATTGTGGTGAAAAAAAGGCCTAAGGCCTAAGCCATATTTGTATTTTTACTTTTTTATTATTTTACGAATTTACTCGCCTCACGAAGTTAAGTAGCTCTGCCTCCGGCGTAGTAGATTGATGATTTGATTTTCATCCTAGACAAACCTAGGTTTAAATGTTTACCAATAAGTATCCATATCTATATTAGTATTAGTTATATTAGTTTTCTTTCTCTCGTGTCTTGCCTTGTTTCTGTGTTATCTGCTTTTGTTTCACATATTAATAGAAATCTTAATTCTAGCTTTGGCCTCCCGCGATACAGGCTTGTCCTAGTGTGGGGACCACCAGTTATTTAAATACGAATTTGTATGTTTTTTGGTGAATAAATAATTTTGTATATTGTATTTTTTTTTGTATTTGTATCTTTAGTTAGTTTAGTTAGCCCCACTATTTATAACTCAATTTGGCTGTAAATTTGTGGGTAGTTAGCTTAGAACCAGAAAACGGACATAGGATACTTTTTATCCCCGAAAAATAACGGGAAAGGGGCGCGTGTGCTGCGGGCGGCCGCTAGTTTAAACACCAGTCTAGTATTATAGTATTATTCTTAAATAATAAAGTGCCTAGCAAGTCTTAATACTTTGTTTTTTAAGAAATGTCAACTATTGAAAAATTTACGACTGCCTGTTAGATAGTGTGACCGGATTTAATAAATAAAATTAAGGCTTTTAAGCTGTTGTAGCACATAATCTTAATTCCTAATACCATTATTTTTAAAAGGCTGGAAATTAAAAATCTATAAAATTTACGAGAACACCTGCACCAATTTGCAGGAAATAAAATAATTTTATTTGAAATTCTTACGTGACTCATTTTAAACCCTATTATTATAATGCTTAGGTTGTAAATCAGAGCGTTCTGTATTTTTCAAAAAAAACTGAATCATTTTGGGCCTTATGTTCTGGTGCTAAGCGTCATGGATTGTTTGATAAGTTTGATTTTAAAGCGTGTTTATTGACTATTAACACGGATCCAGCTATTTGATTTGTTTAAAATCCATCGAAGTTATCAGTTAATGGTACAAATGAGGCATTTAATATTTATATGTGAAAGTAAATGGTTTTGGAATTTAGACGTAATATACGTATTGACTGTATTGAGTACGTGTTGACTCTCATTTTTGAGACATAAACTTTTAATAAAATGGAGAATATTGGCCAAAATAATCATCGAAATGACGTAACCTGAATTCATATTATTAGCACAGTTACAACGAAATCCAGTGTTGCTTCAAAAATGTAAAAAAAAGCCCACATAATGCTCAAAAAAGTAGATCTAAGCACACTTTAAGTAAGCTAGTTTTGTGTACCAATACGTAACTAAAGCCCGCGTAAGATACCTCTGCATGTGATAAAACCTGACTTGGAATAATCCCCTTATCATAAAAATGAACTTGCACTAAACACAATGCATGTTCGTTTCCCTCATTCATGTTTGTGATCGGATGATACATTTCCGGTGCACTTTTAGCATGTTTTGCGCCATCTGTCACGTGCAGAGTTATCTTGCGCGTACTCTAATATTAGATTTGCCTATCTTCAAACCTTTACGTATCTCTAACTGCAGGTAGGTATAGTTTGTCTTCTGTCAATGACGTCTGACATTGACATTGGCAGTAACTATTTTGTGCTATCGGAGTTCGCCGGATAATTGGTTTCAGTTCACACCAGTTTTCACTAGAATTTGCGTCTTTGTGTTCAGTAGATCAACCTTTCTGTAGCTGTGTAATGGCACGAGAAATCCTAGACTTCCCCCTAAGATTTCTTGTGGAGAGGGGGGGGTCAGACAGAATTTTCATTTTGGATTTTCTGTTTGAAAATGGGATTTCATTGTCATTCATAATGATCCTATAGCAGGCCACTAAGTCTATTGCCATCTCTTTTTGTTGACAGGGACGTGACAGTGACAAGAGACTTTTGCGAGTCGTTAAAAAATGACAAGCATTATGAATGAGGGGTTACAAATTAAACCCGAAGGCTTGTCTAAATATGGACTAACTGACTAGGTAGGTAGCTACGAGAGAGGTACGGGTACTACTAAAACACCGTCTGTACAATGAGCCTTCTCTAATCAAAATGATTAATTTCACATAATGTTCAACCTCAAAACGCAACGATAGCGCGATCCAGAAACCGTACACTTTTAGTCGCGCCATTTAGTTGTGAAATAATACATTATTCAACAAACTAGCGTTAAGATACAGTAAAAATCATTAGAACTGAAGAAAATAATTGAATCACTTTACACAATTTACTTCCATCTTATACAAACTAAATTAACAAACAATAACAATAATTTGCGTGCGCACTGTCAAACACTATAATTAACAACCACACAACAATGGGTTAACACAAATCGATGTTTGAAATAACACGTGTAGCTCAAAAGCCAATAATAAGTGTATCCTATTAACATTAGCATAAAGGTGCTATTTCAATTACAAAATTCGTAAATCATGAATCAGGGATAATCCAGTGGAGTGGTACTCGATTTGATTCTTGATTCGATAATCGGTATGCAAACACTAATCGATTACCAAAGATTGATTGTAGTATTGTTCGAGCTGAGTTTATTAGTATCTAGGAAATAAGATGAGTTAACTGCCTAGGAATTTACTTGCTAAGAAATAAGCAAATAGGAATTACCCTTTGAAAATTGTACGCAATCGAAGTCACAATACGTAATTAGTAAAAGTATAAAATTAAATTTGTATAAGGCAGCTCTAAATATATACACCACTATTTTGTAATTACCAAAAAAAAACTGCCAATATTGGCTACTGATACTGAACACATCCACGAAAACAATTTTTTTTTGAGGCATAAAAAAATATTATAAATAACCAAAATTTTTTGTCAAATATTGAGAAGGTAGTGGTGTATATATATTTTTTTATTGCTGGTTGGAAAGGATTTTGCGCTTCAAAGAGGCTCCTTTTGTGCAAATTAATACATGATTAACCTAACTTTTATTCTCTGCCGTGGTTGAGGCAATATTTATAATGACCTGTCTGTCCACTCATTACTATTCAATTTGCTAACTTCGTATATTAACTCTGATTAAATTAAATTAGCAAAATGCATTTATTCTACAAAAAAAATAAAAACAAATTAATTTTACGCTGACCTCATTCTTGTCCTTTTAAGTCTAAAAAAATAAAATTGCACTAAACGTGTAAATTAATTCAAATTGCGTGTTTCTTTCCTTATTCTTATTTATTGATCAAAATTGCTTATTTTACAAGATGCATTAAATAATAATAAATCGCGTATTTCAATATATATCATAGGCGCATTTTAGATACGCTAAAAGCCGTGGAATGGAACAAGATAAAATGTTGTTTTACAAAGATTTATTATAGCTTGAAGTGTTGATTTTTTGGTTTATTTCTTTTAGTATCTGGTATGCTACGAGTATAAAACGAAATCAAAACACGCACGTGAACTAGATCTTTTAAAAATCGGATATAGAAACAAAAATTTTACTTATAGAAGTTTATTAGATTGAATAATATTTTAACAACAAAGGCGTACAGAATCCAGAGCAACATCAATGTTTGATAATAGAATATCGAGCTCCAATAACATCAATGAAAAACTTTTATTGGGCTTTAGTTACTTTCATTGCATTACATTTGTCATTTGGCAGATCGTAGACGGGCCATATTTTCACTGCAATATATGGCCGATAACTATTGGTGTCCCTGTCTCACATGTGAGTAAAAGAGGGACACCAGTAGTTGCCACAAATTGCAGTGAAAATATGGTCCGTCTACGAGCCGAGTGAAAAAAATTACAAAGATTCCGTAAACACAGACGCATGCGAGCACTAGTATTGATAAGTCGGAGGCTCTGGGTACCAAGTATGAAGTTTTAATAAGGATTAAGTCTCTGAGGTAGTCCTGATGTCCATATAAAATCGGTGGTATGTTTGACGTTAATTTGCCACGGTGGGATTTATATCAGGCTCCCGTCTTGTGGGTTTATTTTTGCGATGGGCTTAAGAAATAAGTTGATGTTTGTTTTTATTTGGAAGTCAATCAAAATCTACTGTTCACAGGATGCAGAATAATTTCTTATTTCATAAATAAGATCTCATATAACTTTCAAAATATTTTATTTTTACTATTCGTGTACATTATTAATTACAGTTTCTGCTATTATTAAATTGCTATTGTATGTGCGATAAGAAGCACTACATAATCTTTTGACATAATTTCATAAGTAATTAACGTCATTAAATTATTGAGGTTCATTATTGGTAGAATTACCTAATTGATTATTATGTGATACCTCGTCTATGTATTCTGCACGACAAGGGCACTTAACCGACCTATATTTTAGTGGTATAGATGGCTTTAAGCTCCGCTGTTGCTAATGTCCTCTTTCACAATTCACCAAAGACGAAACAAACCCCCATAAACTTGCCAGCTGTAAGCCTACAAAGGCACCGCTTTACCGACGCGGCCGACCTGTCATATAAATCAATTTTAATAAACATAGAGATTGGAGGTATAAATCAAAATCAATGTTGATATAGAATGAGGATGGGTGACTGTTTCAATCAGGTCTTATGTTCGAGACTTGATTATTACTTTCATCATCATCAACTCAGCCTTAGGTCCACTACTGGACATAGGCCTCGCCTATACATTTCCAGGAAGAACGATCCAACGTCTTCCCGCGATCTTAACTACATAATATGTCGTCGGTCCATCGAGTGGGCTTGCGTCCTACGTTTCGTCGTCCGGTTTGGTGGCTATTTGCAAGTTCGTCCTCAACGGTTTTTGGTTCTTCGAGCTATATGACTTGCCCATTGCCACTTCAACTTTGTAATTCTACAAGCTATGTCAGTGACCTACCTTGGGGTTCAAAGTTTAAGTCAAATATTTCTTTATTCAGTAGTAAGTCAAGGATAACTTTGAAACTTCTTAAAGCTTGTAGGTGAAAACTGTAGGTACGCTTCTATAATAAACTTCCGGAAAATGCAACCTAAGCTTCTTATTCGGAAGTTTAAAGCCTATATTAAGAATACTATAATAAAGAAAGCGTAATACTTTAGATAGCTATATTAATAATATTAATGATAAAACTGCATGGCAAATCTATATTTTACTTACTTTACTTAACTTTACTTTATAGAATAGATCTTTTTTAATCTAGAGGTTTGTTTAGCGTATAACAAAGATGCAGCGGGTGGTATTAAAAATTATATCAGCATATTTATTGCCAACGATTTTAATAACATTGAATCATGATTATTATGTATTTATTGACATTGCTTGTTTAAATTAGATTTCTCAGTTTAATTGGTGCAGTCGTCTACATTAAAACTCAAAATTGTTATAAATTTTATTGTAAAAGCTGTATAATTTTCAAAATTTAATGTCTATTTTAACCTTTGAATTTGTAAACTAGTTTAATTTTGCATAGGTGAACAATAAAAAAAAATATTTTTATGCAAAAATTTCAAGGGTATAGGTGCATTCAAATTTCTAGTCTAGATCTTATATAATTATGAAAATATCATCTACTGATTATTAGCATACAAATTATATAACATAATGTGTTAATTTAATACTATTAGCACAAAATTTTCATACCTACCATAGGTAATATTATAATAATGATATTTAAAAAAAATATGTATGGCCTCTAGTAAGAATTAGGCATTTTTGGTGCAAAATGTTAATTAAATAAACTTGAAATTCAGACTAGATATTCTTCCTCGTTCAAGTTTTATAGTTCATTCATTTGCGTTTTTATCTCGAAAATGCAAACTATCTATCAGCCCAATTTAATAGCATTTGGCTTGTTGCAAATTCTTCGCATGCTTTGATATTATTTTGCTAAAATAATACATAACCATTATCATCATCAGCCTGAAGAAGTCCACTGCTGGACATAGGCCTCGCCTACACATGTCCAGGAAGAACAATTCGGAGCCCTTTCCATCCATCGACTTCCCGCGATCTTAACAATGTCGTCGGTCCTTTTGGTGGGTGCCCTACGTTTCGTCTTTCGGTTCGTGGAATAATACATAATACGCGGATTTTATTGATATTAATAGCAATGCGGCTGTTTCTATTTCTTGGGCTGCAAGAGCTCTGATGCGCATATGTCTAACATGCCTGAGATTGCTAATAATAAATTTTAATAAATTTTGTGGACAATCCACACAACTATCTAGCCCCAATTTAAGCAGAGCTTGTACTATGGAAACCAGACACCTGATACATTTTTTTTTTTATCAATACTTACTTAGAATACCTAAACAGAAAACAAACACACACAGCAAACACACAATTATTAGTTCTCGGTGGGGATCGAACCCACGAACTACGGCGCAGAAGGCAGACCAACTCAGCTGAGAGGCCAGTCAAGCTAGTGATTTTAACTTTGCTCTTAAACATGTTCCCGCACACCGTTTTATCTTACATGCATGATCTCTATTTGTTTTCAATATTTGAAGGGACAGGTCTCATTCAAAGGGGTCGCTGTCGGCCGATGCTAGGGCAATATTTGAGGTGCTATGCCCAAATAGATTGTTTAATTCTATGTTTATGTAGACACCTTGGAGATCGATTTCCTGTTTGGCTTCGATAAGGGCTTGAGTCAACATGTTGGACATTCCGGCATGGCGTGTTGCACTTACCGTCTACAGATCTTTACCCTGCCTTTTTTCTGTCACGGCCAATTTGAAAGTATCCAACAATTACTTGAGTAAATCTTATACCTTTAAACGAGAAAATCTTGTATATATATATATATATTTAGGATCTCGGAAACTGAGCCAACGATTTTCATGAAATTAAGTATACAGGGGTTTTCGGGGACGATAAAACGATCTAGCTAAGATTCATTTTAAGAAAATGGTTATTTCTTTACTAGTTCAATAATTAAACATAAACTGAATATGTGACTGCTCCTGCCATCTATTGACGATTGTGAGCAACTAACTGCAAGCATCTCTAGCAGATGGCGTTGTTCAGTAAGAATAAACCACTCTACCAAGAATATGACTCTTATGATTTCTTAAAATATACCAATTAACGAAAAAAATTCCGAGCGAAGCTCGGTTACCAACTGCTAGTTACACATTAAAGAAATCGGTTGTCTGTAAAGTCGGTTTACTGACGATAGTTGAACGTGACAACGTCATACAGCTGTTCACGCGGACGCATCGCTCACTCAAGTAGGAGAGAGACAGATTTCGAACGCTGCCGAACGCGGAGGCTGATTGTGCCTCTTTGTCGCTCGTTCCGCGCTCTCGCTTGCACTTCAAGCTTTACATGGAACGCCTCAGAGCGAGGTAACGCCGCATGAGAAATGTTTTTTCGTGCGTTCAGCCGGCTTCATCGAATTGTAAGACGTTGTCACGTCAAAAATATGTATTATTATGCGAGTGAATGAAGCGAAAGAGAGGACCGTAGCAAGTAGAAATCCGTGATTTCTGCCTACTCCCATGGGAATGAGGCATGATATTACGTATGTACCTATGTATTAATTAATACTCTGGTTTGGCGAAGGGCATTTTTATGCCATATCTCAGGGTAATCCTCATTTAGGTAGGTACCAATGCTATCCCCCGCTGGAAGTTCCAGCTGTAACATATCAGTAGGTATAATAATGTGAGCGTAATACAAACTATTCAATATATTTCATTTTATTTCATTGTCAATGGTTTACAAGGAAACAAAAACACAAAAATGAGTATACACACGATTTTGATTCCCAAACATGCTCCTGCAAAATACACATAAATTGTGTTACGAGTAACTATTACTCTAATCATATAAAAATGTATTCGAAATTCAAATTCAAAAATGAATACTTACAAGGATCACTTATATCAAACACTTATGTCTGATAACTAGATACATAATACTGGAAAGTCATCTTCTAAATATATAAAACTCTTACGTTACTGACTGACTGACTGACTGACAATCAACGCACAGCCTAAACGAATGGTCCTAGGAGTATAAAATTTGGAGAGTAGATTCCTGGTGTAGGGTAGGGGTGCACTAAGAAAGGAATTCCCGAAACTCAACCCCTAAAGGTGTGCAGCGGGGGTTAAAGTTTGTATGGAAAACGCATAACGCGAACGAAGTCGCGGGGGATTCCACTAGTTCATAATAAACTGCGTAAAAAGTATTTACTACTCATTTTATTGCCAAAAATGTGTTTTCCAATCATTTTCATTGATAATTAAAGTCTGCGATTAGGTGGTTTTCCTTATGATTTTAAAACGGAAATCTACAGTAATAATTACCAATACAATGCCATATAGATAGCCAATATGGATAACAGCATTAAAACTGTTTTGGAAAGACCAAAAACTGCAACATGCAAAAACTCTTAGCTCAGTTGATAGTATAGTTCTGCCTTCTGCGCTATAGGTCGTGGATTCGATCCACACCGAGAACAAATATTTGTGTTCTATATAAGTCTTCTTCTTTCTGCCCTTATCCCACTAGGTGGGGTCGGTCGGACACAATACGACAAGTCTTATGATTGACTTATAGATTTTCTCCTTAAAGTTCCAAGTAAATTTAAAGATGCATCCGTGGATCACAAATTGTTCCCGTGACTTGCCGCTATTTCATCCATCCTGCTTCATTTTGTTTTTGATGTATCGGTCTATCTCGCCGTCGTTATGGAAAAAACTGAGGTACCGAAATTCGGAGCAAACTGGTAGGGAAACACCATTTACGGCAGATCTAAGGAGACAAATCAGTAATCATACTGATTTTTAGCCAACATTCTCCAATCTCTTTCGCCATTTACCCAGTCTGCTATGGACCTCAAGTACATTTTTACATACACATAAAATCACGCCTCTTTCCCATGGGGGTATTTCCACTTGCTACGATCCTGACACACCTCTTTCACTACATTCACTCGCATAACATTCTTCATACATTATTCTTGTGTATTAAAATTAAATATCAACCTAGATTAGTTTTATCAGTGAGTATTTAAAATCAAATTGTCCCCTAATGAGTCAATTTATGTGTGCTAGATAACTTATTATCTATATGGCGCCTTTTACATTCTTTTTATATCATTATTGATAAATTTATATAAATCGAACGATTCGCACGGAAATATTTGCGCAATAAACTTGTCTGTCAAGGGCATTGTGCAGATAGTAATATTTGGAAACAGTTGACAGCTCTCACAGTTCAGTTGGTGGTAGCTCTGCGGTAGGGCGTGGGTTCGATCCCCACCCTTACAACGTTTCCTTCAAAAGTAGGTAAAAGATTTTCACGTCTTTTCCACTCTCGTGGTTGAGGACTCGGCCATCACCGCCTTTATCAGAAAACCACCCTGTATAGTCGAAAGTACTACTGTATGAAAATATGATTTAAACAATATGACGTATATATTACTTGTATTATTTAAAATAATAAAGTTCTAATATCCAAACTCAATAAAAATTCTACACACCAATTTTAGTTAGTGTCAAAATAATTATATTCAATTCGGTAGTGTGAAGTATTTTTATAGAAATTCCTTAGAAGATTAAGTTATTGAGATTAATATCTATAATCTAATTTGAACATAACTTCAAGATTCCTTCTTATCTCATTTCATATCTTTAACCACTTAAAAACAGAAAAAAATTAACACTTGCCAATAGGAGCGCGTTGACATTTTTTGTATGGGTAAAATAGTTTTTGACGTGACAACGTCTTATAATTCGATGGAGCCGGCTGCACGCACGAAAAAGGTGACTCATGCGGCGTTACCTCGCTTTGAGGCGTTCCATTTAAGGCTTAAAGTGCAAGCGAGAGCGCGGAACGAGCGACAAGGAGGCGCGTTCGGCAGCGTTCGACAACTGTCTGTCTCCTACTTGAGTGAGCGATGCGTCCGCGTATGGCGTTGTCACGTTCAACTATCGTCAGTAAACCGACTTTACAGACGATTTTTTTTAAGAAAGTTTATTTCGTTGAACGGTGTAGGTAAAACAGATAGATACCTACTTCGTTAGGTAATATACCAATACCACCAATTATTCAACCAATTATTATACCTTCCAATCTAAATATATAAAACTCTTTCGTTACTGACTGACTGACTGACTGACTGACTCACTGACTGACTGACAATCAACGCACAGCCTAAACCGTTAGTCCTAGAAGCATGAAACTTGGAGGGTATGTTCCTCTTATAGCGTAGAGGTGTACTAAGAAAGGAAATTGGAAAATTCTTTCCCGAAGAGGAGAAAAAGGGGAAAAAAGGTTTAAAGAAAAATCAACACACAGCCTAAACCATTAGTCCTAGAAGCATGAAACTTGGAAGATGTGTTCCTCTTATAGAGCAAAGGTGCACTAAGAAAGAAAATAGGAAAATTATTTCCCTAAAAGAAGAAAAAAGGGAAAAATAGTTTAAAGAAAAATCACAAAAAATTGCTTTACAAAATACGCAAAAAAACAGTAAAAAAAAATCTACTACCGCAGCTTCTGTCACCAAATTTGAATACATACAAAAGTTTACATAAACCCCACCGTAACCACTAAGACAAAATCGCGGAAAACACCTATCATACCGAAACTAAACACCGCACCGCTTCAAAAAATGGCTAAAGAACATGCTCAAAACTATGGTAACCAGCTGGTCATGTCAAATTAAAAAAATCTGATTCGATTATACACCAACACGCATACGAAACCCTAAATTAGCCACTAATACAACATAAAATCACAAAAAATTGCTTTACAAAATACGCAAAAAAAACCATTAAAAAAAATTCAGCTACCGCAGCATCTGTCACCAGGTTTGAATACACACAAAGGTTTACAAAAAAACAATGATAATCACTTAGACAAAATTGCGGAAATCATCTATCATACTTAAGCTAAACACCGCTGAAAAAAATCGGCTACAACAGCACTCGCCTTCAAATTCAAATAAACTCTAAAGTACATGCTCTAAACTATGGTAACCAGCAGTTGGTCACGTCAAATTAAAAAAATTGATTCAATTATACACCAACACGCATACGAAACCCAAAATTAGCCGATAATATAACATCAAATCACAAAAAATAGCTTTACAAAATACGCAAAAAACATTAAAAAAAATTCTGCTACCGCAGCATTTGTCACCAGGTTTTAATACACACAAAATGTTTACAAAAAAACCGATGATAACCACCAAGACAAAATTGCGGGAATCATCTATCATACTTAAACTAAACACCGCTGAAAAAAAACAGCTACAACAGAACTCGCCTTCAAATTCAAATACACTCTAAAGTACAAGCTCAAAACTATGGTAACTTGCATTTGATCATGTCAAACTAAAAAAACTAGATTCGATCATACACCAACGAATACGATAGCCCAAATTAGCCACTAAAACAAATCACGAAAACGAGCTTTACAAAATACGCAAAAAAAAACATTAAAAAAACTTCTGCTACCGCAGCATCTGTCACCAGGTTTGAATACACACAAAGGTTTACAAAAAAACCGATGATAACCACCAAGACAAAATTGCGGGAATCATCTATCATACTTAAACTAAACACCGCTGAAAAAAAACAGCTACAACAGAACTCGCCTTCAAATTCAAATACACTCTAAAGTACAAGCTCAAAACTATGGTAACTTGCATTTGATCATGTCAAACTAAAATAACCAGATTCGATCATACACCAACGAATACGATAGCCCAAATTAGCCACTAAAACAAATCACGAAAAAGAGCTTTACAAAATACGCAAAAAAAAAAAAAAAAAAAAAATTCAGCTACCGCAGCATCTGTCACCAGGTTTGAATAAACACAAAGGTTTACTATAAAACCAAAGATAACCACTTAGACAAAATTGCGGGAATTATCTATCATACTTAAACTAAACACCTCTGAAAGAAATCGGCTACAACAGCACTCGCCTTCAAATTCAAAGACACTCTAAAGTACATGCTCAAAACTATGGTAACCAGCAGTTGGTCATGTCAAATTAAAAATTCAAATTCGATTATACACCAACATGCATACGAAATCCCAAATTAGCCACTAATATAACATAAAATCACAAAAAATTGCTTTACAAAATACGCAAAAAAAAACATAAAAAAAAATTCTGCTACCGCAGCATTTGTCACCAGGTTTTAATACACACAAATGTTTACAAAAAAACCGATGATAACCACCAAGACAAAATCGCGGGAATCATCTATCATACTTAAACTAAACACCGCTGAAAAAAAACGGCTACAACAGCACTCACCTTCAAATTCAAATACACTCTAAAGTACAAGCTCAAAACGATGGTAACTTGCATTTGATCATGTCAAACTAAAAAAACAAGATTCAATTATACACCAACGAATACGATAGCCCAAATTAGCCACTAAAACAAAATCACGAAAAAGAGCTTTACAAAATACGCAAAAAAACATTTAAAAATTTTCTGCTACCGCAGCATTTGTCACCAGGTTTTAATACACACAAATGTTTACAAAAAAACCGATGATAACCACCAAGACAAAATTGCGGGAATCATCTATCATACTTAAACTAAACACCGCTGAAAAAAATCGGCTACAACAGCACCTGTCTTCAAATTCAAATACACTCTAAAGTACATGCTCAAAACTATGGTAACCAGCAGTTGGTCATGTCAAATTAAATATCTGATTCGATTATACACCAACATGCATACGAAACCCCAAATTAGCCACTAATCTAAATATATAAAACTCTTTCGTTACTGACTGACTGACTGACTGACTGACTCACTGACTGACTGACAATCAACGCACAGCCTAAACCGTTAGTCCTAGAAGCATGAAACTTGGAGGGTATGTTCCTCTTATAGCGTAGAGGTGTACTAAGAAAGGAAATTGGAAAATTCTTTCCCGAAGAGGAGAAAAAGGGGAAAAAAGGTTTAAAGAAAAATCAACACACAGCCTAAACCATTAGTCCTAGAAGCATGAAACTTGGAAGATGTGTTCCTCTTATAGAGCAAAGGTGCACTAAGAAAGAAAATAGGAAAATTATTTCCCTAAAAGAAGAAAAAAGGGAAAAATAGTTTAAAGAAAAATCACAAAAAATTGCTTTACAAAATACGCAAAAAAACAGTAAAAAAAAATCTACTACCGCAGCTTCTGTCACCAAATTTGAATACATACAAAAGTTTACATAAACCCCACCGTAACCACTAAGACAAAATCGCGGAAAACACCTATCATACCGAAACTAAACACCGCACCGCTTCAAAAAATGGCTAAAGAACATGCTCAAAACTATGGTAACCAGCTGGTCATGTCAAATTAAAAAAATCTGATTCGATTATACACCAACACGCATACGAAACCCTAAATTAGCCACTAATACAACATAAAATCACAAAAAATTGCTTTACAAAATACGCAAAAAAAACCATTAAAAAAAATTCAGCTACCGCAGCATCTGTCACCAGGTTTGAATACACACAAAGGTTTACAAAAAAACAATGATAATCACTTAGACAAAATTGCGGAAATCATCTATCATACTTAAGCTAAACACCGCTGAAAAAAATCGGCTACAACAGCACTCGCCTTCAAATTCAAATAAACTCTAAAGTACATGCTCTAAACTATGGTAACCAGCAGTTGGTCACGTCAAATTAAAAAAATTGATTCAATTATACACCAACACGCATACGAAACCCAAAATTAGCCGATAATATAACATCAAATCACAAAAAATAGCTTTACAAAATACGCAAAAAACATTAAAAAAAATTCTGCTACCGCAGCATTTGTCACCAGGTTTTAATACACACAAAATGTTTACAAAAAAACCGATGATAACCACCAAGACAAAATTGCGGGAATCATCTATAATACTTAAACTAAACACCGCTGAAAACAAACAGCTACAACAGAACTCGCCTTCAAATTCAAATACACTCTAAAGTACAAGCTCAAAACTATGGTAACTTGCATTTGATCATGTCAAACTAAAAAAACTAGATTCGATCATACACCAACGAATACGATAGCCCAAATTAGCCACTAAAACAAATCACGAAAACGAGCTTTACAAAATACGCAAAAAAAAACATTAAAAAAACTTCTGCTACCGCAGCATCTGTCACCAGGTTTGAATACACACAAAGGTTTACAAAAAAACCGATGATAACCACCAAGACAAAATTGCGGGAATCATCTATCATACTTAAACTAAACACCGCTGAAAAAAAACAGCTACAACAGAACTCGCCTTCAAATTCAAATACACTCTAAAGTACAAGCTCAAAACTATGGTAACTTGCATTTGATCATGTCAAACTAAAATAACCAGATTCGATCATACACCAACGAATACGATAGCCCAAATTAGCCACTAAAACAAATCACGAAAAAGAGCTTTACAAAATACGCAAAAAAAAAAAAAAAAAAAAAAATTCAGCTACCGCAGCATCTGTCACCAGGTTTGAATAAACACAAAGGTTTACTATAAAACCAAAGATAACCACTTAGACAAAATTGCGGGAATTATCTATCATACTTAAACTAAACACCTCTGAAAGAAATCGGCTACAACAGCACTCGCCTTCAAATTCAAAGACACTCTAAAGTACATGCTCAAAACTATGGTAACCAGCAGTTGGTCATGTCAAATTAAAAATTCAAATTCGATTATACACCAACATGCATACGAAATCCCAAATTAGCCACTAATATAACATAAAATCACAAAAAATTGCTTTACAAAATACGCAAAAAAAAACATAAAAAAAATTTCTGCTACCGCAGCATTTGTCACCAGGTTTTAATACACACAAATGTTTACAAAAAAACCGATGATAACCACCAAGACAAAATCGCGGGAATCATCTATCATACTTAAACTAAACACCGCTGAAAAAAAACGGCTACAACAGCACTCACCTTCAAATTCAAATACACTCTAAAGTACAAGCTCAAAACGATGGTAACTTGCATTTGATCATGTCAAACTAAAAAAACAAGATTCAATTATACACCAACGAATACGATAGCCCAAATTAGCCACTAAAACAAAATCACGAAAAAGAGCTTTACAAAATACGCAAAAAAACATTTAAAAATTTTCTGCTACCGCAGCATTTGTCACCAGGTTTTAATACACACAAATGTTTACAAAAAAACCGATGATAACCACCAAGACAAAATCGCGGGAATCATCTATCATACTTAAACTAAACACCGCTGAAAAAAAACGGCTACAACAGCACTCACCTTCAAATTCAAATACACTCTAAAGTACAAGCTCAAAACGATGGTAACTTGCATTTGATCATGTCAAACTAAAAAAAAGCAGCCAAGTGCGAGTCGGACTCGCCCATGAAGGGTTCCGTAGCACGACGAACTACAAGAACCTTTATATATGTTACTTGATGTAACATAATAAGGTTCCTGTAGTTCGTTGAAAGGTAAATTGCGGTTTACGGTTTATGACGTATAAAAAAAAAACTACTGACTAGATCTCGTTCAAACCAAATATCGTTGAAAGTTTACATAGTAATGTACAACATATATTTTTTTTAGTATTATCATTCTCTTACTTTAGAAGTTAGAGGGGGGGGGGACCAACTTTTTTCCACTTTGGAAGTGTCTCTCGCGCAAACTATTCAGTTTAGAAAAAAACTATATTAAAAACCTCAACATTATTTTTGAAGACCTATTCATAGATACCCCACACGTATGGGTTCGATGAAAAAACATTTTTTGAGTTTCCGTTTATGACGTATAAAAAAAAAACTACTGACTAGATCTCGTTCAAACCAAATATCGTTGGAAGTTTACATAGTAATGTACAACATATATTTTTTTTTGTATTATCATTCTCTTACTTTAGAAGTTAGAGGGGGGGGGACCAACTTTTTTCCACTTTGGAAGTGTCTCTCGCGCAAACTATTCAGTTTAGAAAAAAACTATATTAGAAACCTCAACATCATTTTTAAAGACCTATTCATAGATACCCCACACGTATGGGTTCGATGAAAAAAAATTTTTTGAGTTTCAGTTTCAAGTATGGGGACCCCCAAAATTTATAGTTTATTTTCTATTTTTGTGTAAAAACCTTAATGCGGTTCACAGAATACATCTACTCACCAACTTTCATCAGTCTAGCTTTTATGGTTTCGGAGAAAAATGGCTGTGACACGGTCGGACAGACAGACAGACAGACAGACAGACAGACATGACGAATCTATAAGGGTTCCGTTTTTGCCATTTGGCTACGGAACCCTAAAAACCAGATTCGATCATACACCAACGAATACGATAGCCCAAATTAGCCACTTAAACAAATCACGAAAACGAGCTTTACAAAATACGCAAAAAAAACCATTAAAAATTTTTCAGCTACCGCAGCATCTGTCACCAGGTTTGAATACACACAAAGGTTTACAAAAAAACCAATGATAACCACTTAGACAAAATTGCGGGAATCATCTATCATACTTAAACTAAACACCGCTGAAAAAAATCGGCTACAACAGCACCTGTCTTCAAATTCAAATACACTCTAAAGTACATGCTCAAAACTATGGTAACCAGCAGTTGGTCATGTCAAATTAAATATCTGATTCGATTATACACCAACATGCATACGAAACCCCAAATTAGCCACTAATCTAAATATATAAAACTCTTTCGTTACTGACTGACTGACTGACTGACTGACTCACTGACTGACTGACAATCAACGCACAGCCTAAACCGTTAGTCCTAGAAGCATGAAACTTGGAGGGTATGTTCCTCTTATAGCGTAGAGGTGTACTAAGAAAGGAAATTGGAAAATTCTTTCCCGAAGAGGAGAAAAAGGGGAAAAAAGGTTTAAAGAAAAATCAACACACAGCCTAAACCATTAGTCCTAGAAGCATGAAACTTGGAAGATGTGTTCCTCTTATAGAGCAAAGGTGCACTAAGAAAGAAAATAGGAAAATTATTTCCCTAAAAGAAGAAAAAAGGGAAAAATAGTTTAAAGAAAAATCACAAAAAATTGCTTTACAAAATACGCAAAAAAACAGTAAAAAAAAATCTACTACCGCAGCTTCTGTCACCAAATTTGAATACATACAAAAGTTTACATAAACCCCACCGTAACCACTAAGACAAAATCGCGGAAAACACCTATCATACCGAAACTAAACACCGCACCGCTTCAAAAAATGGCTAAAGAACATGCTCAAAACTATGGTAACCAGCTGGTCATGTCAAATTAAAAAAATCTGATTCGATTATACACCAACACGCATACGAAACCCTAAATTAGCCACTAATACAACATAAAATCACAAAAAATTGCTTTACAAAATACGCAAAAAAAACCATTAAAAAAAATTCAGCTACCGCAGCATCTGTCACCAGGTTTGAATACACACAAAGGTTTACAAAAAAACAATGATAATCACTTAGACAAAATTGCGGAAATCATCTATCATACTTAAGCTAAACACCGCTGAAAAAAATCGGCTACAACAGCACTCGCCTTCAAATTCAAATAAACTCTAAAGTACATGCTCTAAACTATGGTAACCAGCAGTTGGTCACGTCAAATTAAAAAAATTGATTCAATTATACACCAACACGCATACGAAGCCCAAAATTAGCCGATAATATAACATCAAATCACAAAAAATAGCTTTACAAAATACGCAAAAAACATTAAAAAAAATTCTGCTACCGCAGCATTTGTCACCAGGTTTTAATACACACAAAATGTTTACAAAAAAACCGATGATAACCACCAAGACAAAATTGCGGGAATCATCTATCATACTTAAACTAAACACCGCTGAAAAAAAACAGCTACAACAGAACTCGCCTTCAAATTCAAATACACTCTAAAGTACAAGCTCAAAACTATGGTAACTTGCATTTGATCATGTCAAACTAAAAAAACTAGATTCGATCATACACCAACGAATACGATAGCCCAAATTAGCCACTAAAACAAATCACGAAAACGAGCTTTACAAAATACGCAAAAAAAAACATTAAAAAAACTTCTGCTACCGCAGCATCTGTCACCAGGTTTGAATACACACAAAGGTTTACAAAAAAACCGATGATAACCACCAAGACAAAATTGCGGGAATCATCTATCATACTTAAACTAAACACCGCTGAAAAAAAACAGCTACAACAGAACTCGCCTTCAAATTCAAATACACTCTAAAGTACAAGCTCAAAACTATGGTAACTTGCATTTGATCATGTCAAACTAAAATAACCAGATTCGATCATACACCAACGAATACGATAGCCCAAATTAGCCACTAAAACAAATCACGAAAAAGAGCTTTACAAAATACGCAAAAAAAAAAAAAAAAAAAAAAATTCAGCTACCGCAGCATCTGTCACCAGGTTTGAATAAACACAAAGGTTTACTATAAAACCAAAGATAACCACTTAGACAAAATTGCGGGAATTATCTATCATACTTAAACTAAACACCTCTGAAAGAAATCGGCTACAACAGCACTCGCCTTCAAATTCAAAGACACTCTAAAGTACATGCTCAAAACTATGGTAACCAGCAGTTGGTCATGTCAAATTAAAAATTCAAATTCGATTATACACCAACATGCATACGAAATCCCAAATTAGCCACTAATATAACATAAAATCACAAAAAATTGCTTTACAAAATACGCAAAAAAAAACATAAAAAAAATTTCTGCTACCGCAGCATTTGTCACCAGGATTTAATACACACAAATGTTTACAAAAAAACCGATGATAACCACCAAGACAAAATCGCGGGAATCATCTATCATACTTAAACTAAACACCGCTGAAAAAAAACGGCTACAACAGCACTCACCTTCAAATTCAAATACACTCTAAAGTACAAGCTCAAAACGATGGTAACTTGCATTTGATCATGTCAAACTAAAAAAACAAGATTCAATTATACACCAACGAATACGATAGCCCAAATTAGCCACTAAAACAAAATCACGAAAAAGAGCTTTACAAAATACGCAAAAAAACATTTAAAAATTTTCTGCTACCGCAGCATTTGTCACCAGGTTTTAATACACACAAATGTTTACAAAAAAACCGATGATAACCACCAAGACAAAATCGCGGGAATCATCTATCATACTTAAACTAAACACCGCTGAAAAAAAACGGCTACAACAGCACTCACCTTCAAATTCAAATACACTCTAAAGTACAAGCTCAAAACGATGGTAACTTGCATTTGATCATGTCAAACTAAAAAAACAAGATTCAATTATACACCAACGAATACGATAGCCCAAATTAGCCACTAAAACAAAATCACGAAAAAGAGCTTTACAGAATACGCAAAAAAACATTTAAAAAATTTCTGCTACCGCAGCATTTGTCACCAGGTTTTAATACACACAAATGTTTACAAAAAAACCGATGATAACCACCAAGACAAAATCGCGGGAATCATCTATCATACTTAAACTAAACACCGCTGAAAAAAAACGGCTACAACAGCACTCACCTTCAAATTCAAATACACTATAAAGTACAAGCTCAAAACGATGGTAACTTGCATTTGATCATGTCAAACTAAAAAAACAAGATTCAATTATACACCAACGAATACGATAGCCCAAATTAGCCACTAAAACAAAATCACGAAAAAGAGCTTTACAAAATACGCAAAAAAACATTTAAAAATTTTCTGCTACCGCAGCATTTGTCACCAGGTTTTAATACACACAAATGTTTACAAAAAAACCGATGATAACCACCAAGACAAAATCGCGGGAATCATCTATCATACTTAAACTAAACACCGCTGAAAAAAAACGGCTACAACAGCACTCACCTTCAAATTCAAATACACTCTAAAGTACAAGCTCAAAACGATGGTAACTTGCATTTGATCATGTCAAACTAAAAAAACAAGATTCAATTATACACCAACGAATACGATAGCCCAAATTAGCCACTAAAACAAAATCACGAAAAAGAGCTTTACAAAATACGCAAAAAACATTTAAAAAAAATCAGCTACCGCAGCATTTGTCACCAGGTTTTTTAATACACACAAATGTTTACAAAAAAACCGATGATAACCACCAAGACAAAATCGCGGGAAGCACCTATCATACCAAAACTAAACACAGCTGAAGAAAATCGGCTACAACAGCATTTACCATCTTTCGAACACACTTTACATAGTTTTGAATGCAAACTCAAAACTAAGGTAACCAGCACTTGGTCATGTAAAACCAACGCATACATAACCCAACTTAGCCACTAAGGCAAATTCACGAAAAATAACTCTCAAAAAATACGCAAAAAACAGTGAAAACATATCAATAGTTGTCCGCTTTCCACCATAAAATAGTTTCTTTTAAACGAACTCAAACTATGACTTTAATACTAACCACGCGGACGAAGTCGCGGGTGACAGCTAGTTATTTTATAAGACTTAATTTTAATAGTGATTTTATAGTGCAAAGACTAGAAACTATGTGTAACGACTAAAACTAAATTAAGTTATTTTAAACTGGGTTAACCACGAAACATAATTAAGAACCGGTAGGCTTACCATGAGCTCTGTCTGGCTCTGTCTCTGGCTCTGGTTTTGAGTCTGTGTGAGTGCTCACCGCTGTATTATATATTTATACAGGGTGGAATTTTGTAATGCCACCTGGAGCGAAAAGATGGATAGTTAAAGAGCTTTAACTTGACTCATTGAATTTGTAACTTTAGATTTCATGGTTTACCTTTAATTTAATTTATCATCTTTGTTAGAGAGATTTCATCCTTATAGTTGACCCTAACGATCGATGCAATAAAAGTACAGGGTATAATTTTTTCAGATATTAGCCGGTTCGATTCACGGGTGTGGGAGAAGAGAATTTTCGAAAATCTTTGAATGCAGTTTGATTTCTATTCAAAAATAAAGGAATGTTTCCTTTGAGTAAAATTTTCTATCTGCAGTATTAAGAGTACTTTCCCTCCAGGCGGCATTACAAAATTCCACCCTGTATACTGTCTGTGTGACGTTTTGACGTAGGATTTATTTAGACAGCACTCACACAGACTCAAAACCAGAACCAGAGACAGAGCCAGACAGAGCTCATGGTAGGCCTACTAATGGTTTGGTTGTGCATATTGGTTATAAAATAATTATAAGTATAGCTGTTTGTTATCAATCGTTTACTTTGTAGAACCTTTCCATAAACGGTCTTCTTCTTGTCATGTTCTTAGTTCTTTCGAAGAAGCGTGGTGAAAGGAAGGATTTTAAGAGCGCATCTAAGAGGCTCCTTAGCACCTCGGCTTTATCATTGGCTATTCACGTACTTGACACATTTTTTCGAACTTTTAAGGCTCAACATGTTGGTTTCTTTTCGATGTTTCCCTTCATTGTTTGTGAGTGCTAAATAATTTTTTTTTGTAAATGCATACTTAGAATACAATATAACACCCAGACAGAGAACAAATATCTATGTTCACCACACAAATATTTGATCTCGGTGGGGATCGAACCCACGACCTACGGCGCAGAAGGCAGAGCTATTACCAACTGAGCTGAGAGGCCAGTCACAGAAAAAAACCCTTAGATGCACGACTGAATGTGAACCCTTTATTGGATCGGAAAGCGGGACCGCTACCACTAGACCACCAGTGCTCTCACTATTCTATAAACAGTTAGTAATTTCATTATAACATCGACTTATTGAACCACTATTGTATTATGCCCCGGAATTAGTGTTTTTGTAGTAACTAACAAATAGGATTGATAGTTGTAGGTCAACTAGTAACGAGGAGTGATACATGCCAAAACATTTTCGGTTTGACTGTGGCTCAACTCTCTATCAACTCGAACTGGTTCCCTTTTTCGTGATAATCACGAAAAATATGGTTGTTAGACAGTATGAAATTCTGTTGCTTGGATTAATTACTCTTCTTTTTTTCGTTTCAATCATATTTCAATTTATAATATAATTACAATTTATAATAATTATGAACATAATTTATATTTCAATTTACAAACCATATTTCATTATACCAGTGCAGTGTGATCTAAAGTTTTTTAGTGCGCCTCTCGTTAAAACTTCCGTGCACTTGACACTTACTTGAACTTTTTGGTTCTACGACATGCCTATTTCCTCACGAACATCGATTAAATAAGCACATTTATCTAAAGAGGACTTGCAGAAGACAGAATTAGTTGTAACGGAACGTCACGTCACGACTAATATTTCATTTTTTTTATGATCAAAAAGAAATGATATGATGTAAATACCAATGGATGTGGAAGGCGATTGAATTTTATGATGAGCGATTTAATGTCCAAATATTATGCTCAATGAAACTAAATATTTTACTGTAGGTTTGATTAAAATTTGTTATTCATTATCATAATAAATACATCTCAAATAGGATACAGCAAGTACTTGATTGACGTTCACAAGCAAATTTTATCTTCCACGTTCTAGTTACGATCGAGTTCTTGTAGTAGGAATACATTCGTAACTCGGGCGATTGTTTTGTCTGTTTATCACGTTACACGATCTCACCTCTTTTGTTATCATTTAGAACGATACTATAGTAGAAACTCTTTCAACTTCGAACTTTTTCCACTTTTATGTTTTTGTTTTTTTTTTCGAATTTAAGACTATCGTACTGATATGATATCTAAATGAATGCAAAAGTTCGTGAATAGGCATGAAGACAGTAATCAAGTATCGCCAAAATATTTATCTGATCTAATGAAAAAGGATTCAAAGATTTTGATAAATGTATTTATTCTCTTATTAATGTCGAGATTAAAAATTTATTTGTTAAAATAAATCTACAAAATACAACAATCCGCCATGATGGCTCAAACACCGGTCAGAGCGAATTACGTCACGTTTTCGTAAACGTCGTTCTGATTTAGTACAAAAGCACCAATGTTTACTGTTGATATACTTAACCGTGACGTAATAACAGACGCCATGACACCAGCGAGCGTTTTGGCGTGAATTTGAAAATTTAAATTTAAATGTACTTTTATTGCACAAAAACCTTAATTTTCTACAGAAATATGATATATTTTAGACATTCTAGATACTTCTGAATATGATATTTGAAAATTATTCGTCAGGCCTATTAGTGTGTGTGTATGTATATTTCTACTCATCTCTGTACCAGCTTTGCCTCAATTTTTACGGAATTCCTTGCCGGCGTCTGTTTTTCCGAACCCCTATAACTTTAATGTTTTTAATAGTAGAGTGAACAGGTACCTTCTAGGTAAGCGTGCTATACTGTCGAACGCATCATCACTTAACATCAGGTGAGATTGCGGTCAAACGCAATTCTATAAATTGTAACAAACGGGGTTTTGATGAAACTTTATATTTATATACATAGATCGTAGCTTAAATAAATATTCTAGACCATCCACTCAACACTATCTAGCCCCAAACTAAACTGTGTGTGTATAGCTTGCACATACACACACAGCTTGTAACAACAAAAGCCAGGGTGGCTTTTTTAGGGTTCCGTAGCCAAATTGCACCTTTCTGCTCTTTTTATCTAGGTACACGCGGGGAGTGGATGCTAGTGATATTAAATATATTTTTAATAAGATTTATTCTAACTTTTAAGTTCAAATGTTTTTTTCACTTCTAAGTCATCACTTTAAATACAACTTTATGATATTTTTATTCCGTTGCATATTCAGATATTTTTTTATTGGATATTTAGTTCAAATTCAATAAATTATGTTCATTATTATCTGTTTAAGATGTGCATTTAAATATAAATGAATAAAAAAATAACTAAGGTACATAAAATACCAAATTAAAATTTCTGATCTAGCTCTAAAATCAAGTTCAGTGTTTGGACATGACATTAATTGATTATCCACGTATAAGTATTTTCTTACAAATTAGCTTAAACAAGGCTATTAATTTCAAAATTCGAACGCCAGTTTTAACAAGGATGTTTTAAAACAACCTTCACTTCTATGTGCTAAGCCTATTTTATCATTAGCAATCAAAGAGTTCCACTGTCGGGTTGCCTCCTAAACATCCAGAAAGATCGATTTTGGGCCTTCTCCATCGACCAATTTACTGTAGCACCATAAGCCAGGCAACCTGATAGGTGGTCATGGCATAGGTGTCATGACCACCAGGAAGGATGATTGCCTGATTTGCCAATTTGTATTTGACTTCTCTTTCTTTTGGCCTACCTCTTCTTCTTACCGTGTTGTGTGGTGAAAGGATTTTAAATTAGACATAGACATAGACATTGATTTATTTACTGCTTCAGCACATATACACACTATTAAAATAAGAAATGAAAACAAAGAAAGATACACGATATTACAAACTAAGTACTAAAGAGAAATTACATTTTTGACATTGAAAATTACAACTTAGGTACTACAGAAAAATTACATTGAAAAAAAAAAAACATACTAAAACATAATAGAACCCCGGAGAGGCTCCTTTTGTGCACTCGACACATGTTTTCGAATTTTGAAATTCTACATTTTTTCCTTCAATGTTTAACCCGCACACCTAGTTCGCTGGCGGTAGCGATCAGTGAAACGCTGTCAAATATTTGCTCTCAAAACTCAAATCTGACAGCGATATTTGACAGCGTTTCACTGATCGCTACCGCCAGCGAACTAGGTGTGTTCGGGCCATTAGAGTTACACATTTTTTGACAGAAAAACTAATTGGTATATTCACACATTCACACACATCGCTCTTTTGGCCACATGGCTATAATCCCTTCTCATGAAATTCCTGTTCCAAGTAGTTGTATGAGATCCAGTTTATTTATAATAGGCATGAAGACAGTAATCAAGTATCGCCAAAATATTTATCTGATCTAATGAAAAAGGATTCAAAGATTTTGAAAAATGTATTTATTCTCTTATTAATTTTAAGATTAATAATTTATTTGTTAAAATAAATCTACAAAATGCAACAATCCGCCATGATGGCTTAAACACCGGTCAGAGTGAATTACGTCACGGCTATTTAAACGTCATTCTGATTTAGTACAAAAGCACCAATGTTTACTGTTGATATACAGTGCCGTGACGTAATAACAGACGCCATGACACCAGCGAGCGTTTTGGCGTGAATTTGAAAATTTAAATTTGAATGTACTTTTATTGCACAAAAACTTTAATTTTCTACAGAAATCTAAATATATAAAACTCTTTCGTTACTGACTGACTGACTGACTGACTGACTCACTGACTGACTGACAATCAACGCACAGCCTAAACCGTTAGTCCTAGAAGCATGAAACTTGGAGGGTATGTTCCTCTTATAGCGTAGAGGTGTACTAAGAAAGGAAATTGGAAAATTCTTTCCCGAAGAGGAGAAAAAGGGGAAAAAAGGTTTAAAGAAAAATCAACACACAGCCTAAACCATTAGTCCTAGAAGCATGAAACTTGGAAGATGTGTTCCTCTTATAGAGCAAAGGTGCACTAAGAAAGAAAATAGGAAAATTATTTCCCTAAAAGAAGAAAAAAGGGAAAAATAGTTTAAAGAAAAATCACAAAAAATTGCTTTACAAAATACGCAAAAAAACAGTAAAAAAAAATCTACTACCGCAGCTTCTGTCACCAAATTTGAATACATACAAAAGTTTACATAAACCCCACCGTAACCACTAAGACAAAATCGCGGAAAACACCTATCATACCGAAACTAAACACCGCACCGCTTCAAAAAATGGCTAAAGAACATGCTCAAAACTATGGTAACCAGCTGGTCATGTCAAATTAAAAAATCTGATTCGATTATACACCAACACGCATACGAAACCCTAAATTAGCCACTAATACAACATAAAATCACAAAAAATTGCTTTACAAAATACGCAAAAAAAACCATTAAAAAAAATTCAGCTACCGCAGCATCTGTCACCAGGTTTGAATACACACAAAGGTTTACAAAAAAACAATGATAATCACTTAGACAAAATTGCGGAAATCATCTATCATACTTAAGCTAAACACCGCTGAAAAAAATCGGCTACAACAGCACTCGCCTTCAAATTCAAATAAACTCTAAAGTACATGCTCTAAACTATGGTAACCAGCAGTTGGTCACGTCAAATTAAAAAAATTGATTCAATTATACACCAACACGCATACGAAACCCAAAATTAGCCGATAATATAACATCAAATCACAAAAAATAGCTTTACAAAATACGCAAAAAACATTAAAAAAAATTCTGCTACCGCAGCATTTGTCACCAGGTTTTAATACACACAAAATGTTTACAAAAAAACCGATGATAACCACCAAGACAAAATTGCGGGAATCATCTATAATACTTAAACTAAACACCGCTGAAAACAAACAGCTACAACAGAACTCGCCTTCAAATTCAAATACACTCTAAAGTACAAGCTCAAAACTATGGTAACTTGCATTTGATCATGTCAAACTAAAAAAACTAGATTCGATCATACACCAACGAATACGATAGCCCAAATTAGCCACTAAAACAAATCACGAAAACGAGCTTTACAAAATACGCAAAAAAAAACATTAAAAAAACTTCTGCTACCGCAGCATCTGTCACCAGGTTTGAATACACACAAAGGTTTACAAAAAAACCGATGATAACCACCAAGACAAAATTGCGGGAATCATCTATCATACTTAAACTAAACACCGCTGAAAAAAAACAGCTACAACAGAACTCGCCTTCAAATTCAAATACACTCTAAAGTACAAGCTCAAAACTATGGTAACTTGCATTTGATCATGTCAAACTAAAATAACCAGATTCGATCATACACCAACGAATACGATAGCCCAAATTAGCCACTAAAACAAATCACGAAAAAGAGCTTTACAAAATACGCAAAAAAAAAAAAAAAAAAAAAAATTCAGCTACCGCAGCATCTGTCACCAGGTTTGAATAAACACAAAGGTTTACTATAAAACCAAAGATAACCACTTAGACAAAATTGCGGGAATTATCTATCATACTTAAACTAAACACCTCTGAAAGAAATCGGCTACAACAGCACTCGCCTTCAAATTCAAAGACACTCTAAAGTACATGCTCAAAACTATGGTAACCAGCAGTTGGTCATGTCAAATTAAAAATTCAAATTCGATTATACACCAACATGCATACGAAATCCCAAATTAGCCACTAATATAACATAAAATCACAAAAAATTGCTTTACAAAATACGCAAAAAAAAACATAAAAAAAATTTCTGCTACCGCAGCATTTGTCACCAGGTTTTAATACACACAAATGTTTACAAAAAAACCGATGATAACCACCAAGACAAAATCGCGGGAATCATCTATCATACTTAAACTAAACACCGCTGAAAAAAAACGGCTACAACAGCACTCACCTTCAAATTCAAATACACTCTAAAGTACAAGCTCAAAACGATGGTAACTTGCATTTGATCATGTCAAACTAAAAAAACAAGATTCAATTATACACCAACGAATACGATAGCCCAAATTAGCCACTAAAACAAAATCACGAAAAAGAGCTTTACAAAATACGCAAAAAAACATTTAAAAATTTTCTGCTACCGCAGCATTTGTCACCAGGTTTTAATACACACAAATGTTTACAAAAAAACCGATGATAACCACCAAGACAAAATCGCGGGAATCATCTATCATACTTAAACTAAACACCGCTGAAAAAAAACGGCTACAACAGCACTCACCTTCAAATTCAAATACACTCTAAAGTACAAGCTCAAAACGATGGTAACTTGCATTTGATCATGTCAAACTAAAAAAAAGCAGCCAAGTGCGAGTCGGACTCGCCCATGAAGGGTTCCGTAGCACGACGAACTACAAGAACCTTTATATATGTTACTTGATGTAACATAATAAGGTTCCTGTAGTTCGTTGAAAGGTAAATTGCGGTTTACGGTTTATGACGTATAAAAAAAAAACTACTGACTAGATCTCGTTCAAACCAAATATCGTTGAAAGTTTACATAGTAATGTACAACATATATTTTTTTTAGTATTATCATTCTCTTACTTTAGAAGTTAGAGGGGGGGGGGACCAACTTTTTTCCACTTTGGAAGTGTCTCTCGCGCAAACTATTCAGTTTAGAAAAAAACTATATTAAAAACCTCAACATTATTTTTGAAGACCTATTCATAGATACCCCACACGTATGGGTTCGATGAAAAAACATTTTTTGAGTTTCCGTTTATGACGTATAAAAAAAAAACTACTGACTAGATCTCGTTCAAACCAAATATCGTTGGAAGTTTACATAGTAATGTACAACATATATTTTTTTTTGTATTATCATTCTCTTACTTTAGAAGTTAGAGGGGGGGGGACCAACTTTTTTCCACTTTGGAAGTGTCTCTCGCGCAAACTATTCAGTTTAGAAAAAAACTATATTAGAAACCTCAACATCATTTTTAAAGACCTATTCATAGATACCCCACACGTATGGGTTCGATGAAAAAAATTTTTTTGAGTTTCAGTTTCAAGTATGGGGACCCCCAAAATTTATAGTTTATTTTCTATTTTTGTGTAAAAACCTTAATGCGGTTCACAGAATACATCTACTCACCAACTTTCATCAGTCTAGCTTTTATGGTTTCGGAGAAAAATGGCTGTGACACGGTCGGACAGACAGACAGACAGACAGACAGACAGACATGACGAATCTATAAGGGTTCCGTTTTTGCCATTTGGCTACGGAACCCTAAAAACCAGATTCGATCATACACCAACGAATACGATAGCCCAAATTAGCCACTTAAACAAATCACGAAAACGAGCTTTACAAAATACGCAAAAAAAACCATTAAAAATTTTTCAGCTACCGCAGCATCTGTCACCAGGTTTGAATACACACAAAGGTTTACAAAAAAACCAATGATAACCACTTAGACAAAATTGCGGGAATCATCTATCATACTTAAACTAAACACCGCTGAAAAAAATCGGCTACAACAGCACCTGTCTTCAAATTCAAATACACTCTAAAGTACATGCTCAAAACTATGGTAACCAGCAGTTGGTCATGTCAAATTAAATATCTGATTCGATTATACACCAACATGCATACGAAACCCCAAATTAGCCACTAATCTAAATATATAAAACTCTTTCGTTACTGACTGACTGACTGACTGACTGACTCACTGACTGACTGACAATCAACGCACAGCCTAAACCGTTAGTCCTAGAAGCATGAAACTTGGAGGGTATGTTCCTCTTATAGCGTAGAGGTGTACTAAGAAAGGAAATTGGAAAATTCTTTCCCGAAGAGGAGAAAAAGGGGAAAAAAGGTTTAAAGAAAAATCAACACACAGCCTAAACCATTAGTCCTAGAAGCATGAAACTTGGAAGATGTGTTCCTCTTATAGAGCAAAGGTGCACTAAGAAAGAAAATAGGAAAATTATTTCCCTAAAAGAAGAAAAAAGGGAAAAATAGTTTAAAGAAAAATCACAAAAAATTGCTTTACAAAATACGCAAAAAAACAGTAAAAAAAAATCTACTACCGCAGCTTCTGTCACCAAATTTGAATACATACAAAAGTTTACATAAACCCCACCGTAACCACTAAGACAAAATCGCGGAAAACACCTATCATACCGAAACTAAACACCGCACCGCTTCAAAAAATGGCTAAAGAACATGCTCAAAACTATGGTAACCAGCTGGTCATGTCAAATTAAAAAAATCTGATTCGATTATACACCAACACGCATACGAAACCCTAAATTAGCCACTAATACAACATAAAATCACAAAAAATTGCTTTACAAAATACGCAAAAAAAACCATTAAAAAAAATTCAGCTACCGCAGCATCTGTCACCAGGTTTGAATACACACAAAGGTTTACAAAAAAACAATGATAATCACTTAGACAAAATTGCGGAAATCATCTATCATACTTAAGCTAAACACCGCTGAAAAAAATCGGCTACAACAGCACTCGCCTTCAAATTCAAATAAACTCTAAAGTACATGCTCTAAACTATGGTAACCAGCAGTTGGTCACGTCAAATTAAAAAAATTGATTCAATTATACACCAACACGCATACGAAGCCCAAAATTAGCCGATAATATAACATCAAATCACAAAAAATAGCTTTACAAAATACGCAAAAAACATTAAAAAAAATTCTGCTACCGCAGCATTTGTCACCAGGTTTTAATACACACAAAATGTTTACAAAAAAACCGATGATAACCACCAAGACAAAATTGCGGGAATCATCTATCATACTTAAACTAAACACCGCTGAAAAAAAACAGCTACAACAGAACTCGCCTTCAAATTCAAATACACTCTAAAGTACAAGCTCAAAACTATGGTAACTTGCATTTGATCATGTCAAACTAAAAAAACTAGATTCGATCATACACCAACGAATACGATAGCCCAAATTAGCCACTAAAACAAATCACGAAAACGAGCTTTACAAAATACGCAAAAAAAAACATTAAAAAAACTTCTGCTACCGCAGCATCTGTCACCAGGTTTGAATACACACAAAGGTTTACAAAAAAACCGATGATAACCACCAAGACAAAATTGCGGGAATCATCTATCATACTTAAACTAAACACCGCTGAAAAAAAACAGCTACAACAGAACTCGCCTTCAAATTCAAATACACTCTAAAGTACAAGCTCAAAACTATGGTAACTTGCATTTGATCATGTCAAACTAAAATAACCAGATTCGATCATACACCAACGAATACGATAGCCCAAATTAGCCACTAAAACAAATCACGAAAAAGAGCTTTACAAAATACGCAAAAAAAAAAAAAAAAAAAAAAATTCAGCTACCGCAGCATCTGTCACCAGGTTTGAATAAACACAAAGGTTTACTATAAAACCAAAGATAACCACTTAGACAAAATTGCGGGAATTATCTATCATACTTAAACTAAACACCTCTGAAAGAAATCGGCTACAACAGCACTCGCCTTCAAATTCAAAGACACTCTAAAGTACATGCTCAAAACTATGGTAACCAGCAGTTGGTCATGTCAAATTAAAAATTCAAATTCGATTATACACCAACATGCATACGAAATCCCAAATTAGCCACTAATATAACATAAAATCACAAAAAATTGCTTTACAAAATACGCAAAAAAAAACATAAAAAAAATTTCTGCTACCGCAGCATTTGTCACCAGGATTTAATACACACAAATGTTTACAAAAAAACCGATGATAACCACCAAGACAAAATCGCGGGAATCATCTATCATACTTAAACTAAACACCGCTGAAAAAAAACGGCTACAACAGCACTCACCTTCAAATTCAAATACACTCTAAAGTACAAGCTCAAAACGATGGTAACTTGCATTTGATCATGTCAAACTAAAAAAACAAGATTCAATTATACACCAACGAATACGATAGCCCAAATTAGCCACTAAAACAAAATCACGAAAAAGAGCTTTACAAAATACGCAAAAAAACATTTAAAAATTTTCTGCTACCGCAGCATTTGTCACCAGGTTTTAATACACACAAATGTTTACAAAAAAACCGATGATAACCACCAAGACAAAATCGCGGGAATCATCTATCATACTTAAACTAAACACCGCTGAAAAAAAACGGCTACAACAGCACTCACCTTCAAATTCAAATACACTCTAAAGTACAAGCTCAAAACGATGGTAACTTGCATTTGATCATGTCAAACTAAAAAAACAAGATTCAATTATACACCAACGAATACGATAGCCCAAATTAGCCACTAAAACAAAATCACGAAAAAGAGCTTTACAGAATACGCAAAAAAACATTTAAAAAATTTCTGCTACCGCAGCATTTGTCACCAGGTTTTAATACACACAAATGTTTACAAAAAAACCGATGATAACCACCAAGACAAAATCGCGGGAATCATCTATCATACTTAAACTAAACACCGCTGAAAAAAAACGGCTACAACAGCACTCACCTTCAAATTCAAATACACTATAAAGTACAAGCTCAAAACGATGGTAACTTGCATTTGATCATGTCAAACTAAAAAAACAAGATTCAATTATACACCAACGAATACGATAGCCCAAATTAGCCACTAAAACAAAATCACGAAAAAGAGCTTTACAAAATACGCAAAAAAACATTTAAAAATTTTCTGCTACCGCAGCATTTGTCACCAGGTTTTAATACACACAAATGTTTACAAAAAAACCGATGATAACCACCAAGACAAAATCGCGGGAATCATCTATCATACTTAAACTAAACACCGCTGAAAAAAAACGGCTACAACAGCACTCACCTTCAAATTCAAATACACTCTAAAGTACAAGCTCAAAACGATGGTAACTTGCATTTGATCATGTCAAACTAAAAAAACAAGATTCAATTATACACCAACGAATACGATAGCCCAAATTAGCCACTAAAACAAAATCACGAAAAAGAGCTTTACAAAATACGCAAAAAACATTTAAAAAAAATCAGCTACCGCAGCATTTGTCACCAGGTTTTTTAATACACACAAATGTTTACAAAAAAACCGATGATAACCACCAAGACAAAATCGCGGGAAGCACCTATCATACCAAAACTAAACACAGCTGAAGAAAATCGGCTACAACAGCATTTACCATCTTTCGAACACACTTTACATAGTTTTGAATGCAAACTCAAAACTAAGGTAACCAGCACTTGGTCATGTAAAACCAACGCATACATAACCCAACTTAGCCACTAAGGCAAATTCACGAAAAATAACTCTCAAAAAATACGCAAAAAACAGTGAAAACATATCAATAGTTGTCCGCTTTCCACCATAAAATAGTTTCTTTTAAACGAACTCAAACTATGACTTTAATACTAACCACGCGGACGAAGTCGCGGGTGACAGCTAGTATGATATATTTTAGACATAAAAGATACTTCTGAATAGGTATAATAGAAGAGATTGAAAATTAGTCATCATGCCTATTCCAGGTGCTGTGTGGCGCAGTGGGTGACGCGGGCGACGTGATCGGGAACGTGAGCCGTGTGCGCCGCACGCCACAACCCCACTACTCGCACAGAGTCTTGTAAGTACTTTTACCTACCTACAGTATACCCTAGTAGACTAACTAACTAACTTAAGACTAAACTTCCCAGTTAGTGTAATATGTATTTTGAATCAGTTTTTGTATAGAATAACTTTTGATTTGACATGCCTACAATTATATTTTTGCAAATTTTACTATTATAATAATGTAGGTAAATAAGTAACTTCTCTAAATTTGAATTTTGCACAACGAAATGGTAAAAATATGTGATACACTTTAAACACTTTTGACATCTATGTACTTTCCCATACCATGTTTTTAAGCAAATAAACGTATGAAAAAAATGAAAAGAAGTTCTTGCCGAATGAAATCTCAAGATGTCCAGTGTAGTAAATCATCATCAATAGGAGATCTGAATTCCTAAAATGTATGATCCATGTCTGGACAAACATAAGAAATTCTTTGACTGGCCTCTCAGCTCAGTTGGTAGCTCTGCCTTCTGCGTTGTGGGTTCGATCTCCACGGAGAACAAATAGTTGTGCGGTGAACACAGAAGTTTGTTCTCTGTCTGGGTGTTATATCATATTCTAAGTATGTATTAACAAAAAACTGAGTATTATATCAGCTATCTGGTTCCCAAAGTACAAGATATGCTTAGTTTGGGGCTAAATAGTGTATGGATTGTCTACAACATTTATAATTATTATACTTTTAACAGACTTTGAGAAAGGAGAAGATTTTTCGAGAACATTCTCCTCGTAAACAACCTAGAAGACCAGCAAAAGTGGATCATCAAACGTTTAAAACTAACATTGACATTTCCGATTCCAGAACTGACGAAGAGCTGGACATGCCTGCATCGTGGAAGCGGTCGCACTGGCGCGAGATGCAGACCATCATGCGGCGGGAGGGGGGCAGTGGCGAGGGGGTCCAGTGCTGTCCCTCCGTGCTCGAGATGGTCACCATGAAGGGCGGCCGGACCCCCACCGGCCTCTACGTGGAGCTGTACGAGGATGGAGAGAACCAGCAGAGTCTGTACGAGGTGTCGTGCGCTCCAGGCGTCGACGGCAGCCCGTGTCGCTTCGTCGACGCACGCCTCTACAACGAATCTCGGTGCATCCAGAAGTATTCGTATTCCTACGCGCTGGTTCGCCATGTGCCCTCCGCCGCGACCGAATCCCCCCCTCTCAGGGCTGAGGGCCACTTCTCGGTGCCCGGGTCCAATGGATGGTCAATGGACTATGTCAGAGTGCGCGCTGGCTGCGAATGCCAGATCAAACCACCAAAAAACGTGCGCCGGCGACACAAAAAAAAGCGAAACAGGCGTATAATCGAAGACGATGAGACCTGATGTGAAGTGATTAGCCAACCAGTGAACAATGGAATAGTTGTAGAACAGCCGCGGAATGCCGCAGTGTCAGTTACCGACGCGATCGGTGCATCAGTGTATTTATTTTACGCTTCGTAGTTCAGTCAGTGTCGATCGGTGCCTTATTAGTGCCTTATATTTATATATTGCTAATTTTAGAGAGTAAAGTATGCTTTGAAGTGGAAGGTATGGCAAAAGGACGCCGGGTATCACTCAGCGGGTCGTTCCTTTGCGCTGGAAATCCATTTGGAAACAATTGTCGATAGCAATAGGTGATACACCTAGCAATGTTTTTTTTGCTTTCTTATAGTTGAAATAAGACATCAATCTTCGTTGATTTAAATTACAGAACTTGCTACCGATGTCAGTCATCGTCCAATAAATATAACATTTAAAAACTACAAAAAATATATTCAATCCACTGATTGAAGGAAATGCTCTCTTTTGAAAAAAACAAATATTTATTCAAAGATAACATTGTAATCCTTATTTTTGTTAATGTACTTACTTACTCCTAGGTTTAAGTTTTTCGAGTCAAAGATCTGTATTATTTCTATTTTGTAATACTTTTACTGTATTTTATTTTAGTTGTAAGTAATCATTTCAATTTATTTATACTTACTGTTTAATACGAGGTATTCCGGTTACAGTATGAATTTTAGGGGCTTCGCGCATTCCTAAATGCATCAGGCTGCCAAGTTTTCGGCCAAAATATTTTTTGACGAATATTTATCACTTTAATTCAGATTGAGCAAACTATCTGTAGATACCCGAACCCATTTAACCTAGTACTAATCATTTTCTAGACGTGGGTATATTACTACGCTGAGTGGTAATTAATTTGTTCTTGGACAAATCTCTGACTAAACCCTTGCGCACATCTCGCTTAGATGCGGTAGTGATCAGTTAAACGCTGTTAAATATGATATTTGACCGTGTTTCACTGATCGCCACAGCAGAACGCAGCAATATGTGCGCAAGGCAAATTTTTCATTCTACAGATAAATAGAGATCATTATAAATTATGCTTGTCAAAAACAAGGACTGTAATTTTTTTATTCGACAAATAGACAAACAAAACTACAAAATAGCCAACAAAATAAAAAAATGTAATTATGAGTGATCGAAGCCCCTTAGTTCGTTGGTAAATCGCTTCCATTCTGTTGATGTATATAAAAGTAACGCAAAAGTATTTTGGACTGAGATTATAATTAATTTTTTGCATTTAGATATGTAATTTTTCACTATTATTTTTTAAAACTTCATAGCGACATCTAACCTTATTTTTTTTCTAAAAAGTCAATTTAAGACACAAAATGATCATTGAAGTTGAAAGAAATAAAGAATTTAGTGATCCATGTGGTTTTTAACGGACTTTAAACAAAAAAGGATGATTCTCAATTCGGTATTATTTTTTTATGTTTGTTATCGTTAACTTCGTTATTTATGAACCTTTTAGAAAAATATTTTCTTTATCTGAAAGGTAATACTTCCACAGTAATTTCATCAAAATAGCAGTTTGGTCATGAAGTCGGTTTCTCAAGTTTGTTAACTTCACTTGTATTAAATAAAAAAAATATTTGGAAACGTTTGTGCCTTTGTTTTTTGGCAATATTTGACCTTTAGTTATTATTATTTATTTTATAAAATATTTTATATATCATATTTAAGCTTTTTTATTGAAAATTGACACAAACTATTATTTTGTACGAAGATGAAACAACTAGATGTCGCTAAGTAGTCTAAATCTGTGAAACGAAGTGCCATCTTAAAAAATAATCATCCAAATACCGATATAATTTTAACAGAACAATCTACCATAATATCCTACTAGATATTCAACAAATTAATAACAATAATTAGATAAGAGTATAATTTAATTGTTGAAACACCTACACTTTTCTGATTCGATTTGCATTGCCACAAGAAAAAGCACATTTAAATATTGATTCAATTTTCTACAACTTTTAAAACAAAGTAAGATTGCTATTATAGCGTCACTCCATCAGAAAATCTTCAAAATTGACTAGAACACGCCTAAGAAAACTTTGCACTTGACAAATGACGGAAAATTAAAAAAACAGACCTGTAATACCTTCCAATTACAAATATTATGAACTTACATTTAAGGGGGTACGATTTCCATACAAACTTAATTTACACAACTATGGGCGAATAAAGTATAAATGTACACTGAAATAGCTGTAAAAGGCTTTTACAGTGGTCCTTATTACCGGCCAGTTATATAAAGTTGGAGTGGTAGCCGTTGGTCGTGGCAGTCGGGGCTTCAGAAAAAGAACTAACAGACTTTTACGTCTATTTTGAAACAGTGATGTATAAAATTGACTCTATGCTAAAAGCTAGTATCCGTTAGAAAGAATGACGAAAAAATTACTTTTTTGGTTTTTTATTAATATTTCTGTTATCCTACAGTTTTTTCCAACTTTATATAACTGGCTGGCAATAAAGACCACTGTAAAATTCTATTACAGCTATTTCAGTGAACATTTATACTTTGTTTGCCCATGGTTGTGTAAATTCAGTTTGTATCGGAATCGAACAACCTTAACTCAATGCATGTTCGATTACCCCTTTCATGTTTGAAATCGAAAGATACACCATTAATTCCAGTCCGTTTTATTCTTGTTTTCAACCATCTGTCACGCCTAAATTTATCTTGTGCGGACTGTATCAAGTTTCACAATGTATTGAGTCGTAGAAAATGGTTTACAGATGTAAAAAATGATGTAAAATATGAATTTCGCGCCAATGTGAAAAAAATCACCATAAAATCACAAAAACACAATTATTTATTTTTAAACCGTTCAAATACATCACAGTTATAGGTAATGATGTAAGTAGGTATGTATGTACTCCGTTACTTTATTGTTGAAATTAAAACAAAATGAAATAAAATAAAAAAACTGATATAGCAAAACAATTGTTTTATTGTCATTTATTCTACGTACCTAACTACAAAAGAATATGTACTTATCTGTAGAATAGAATAAAATAAGTAAAAATTACATTAGAGGAGCTACTAAATAGCTTGAAGTCAAAAAGGAACTTTTGATCAGTAGGTATCAATAATGTTTTTACGGTCATCATAGACTAAAAAACTTATTAGCTAAGCTAATCTAATGCATAAAGTAGTAAGTGCGTAACTTAAAATTATTATTAGTTAGTTTATAAACCTACTGGAATTTCTTTCGTACTTGCTCAGCATTTTTAAGCCGCGTCGTGGTCTGAAAAAAAAATTGCGCTCTTCTTAATGCTTCTTAAGCCTTAAAAAACATTGTTATCCTTAGGGGAGTATGAGATTTAGCAAAATGTTTAGACAAAAAAAGGTGTGACCATATTTTGTTACTTGTGGAATATTTCAAACACAGTGACTTCGTATTTTACACCTTTTTCGTAATTTGTTAGGTAGGCGCCCTACTTTTCATCTTCCGGTTCGTGGTCGCCATTCGAGAACCTTTATTCCCCAACAAAAAAAAGAATAGATAGATAATTAAGTATATTTTAAGCTTACCAAGATACTTAGTGGTGAGGTACATAAGGGTAAAGCCAACAGCCACAGCAAGGAACTGCGCCATGCCAGCTGTTCGCTTTCTCTCGTGCCAGCGCGCTCTTTCGCGGGGAAGCACCTCGCTTACTGTCACGTAGAGAAGCGTCCCGGCTGCTAACGCCTGTAAAACCATGATGACCGTTGACAAACAAACACCAATACCATTTTGTATGACTTAAAAAAATAAGTGTTATAATATTAGTTATAAAATAAATAAATTATAGTATTAGTTTCTGACACAATTATTTTGGTCTTGGCACTACTGTGATATAAAAAAATTAAGAAGGCAATGCCAAAAACAATTTGCTATTGTGATACGAGTAGGGGCAAGGCAACTACTAAGTACTCGAGTACCTACTGAGAATCAGCTACCCACGCAATAGTGAGCTCGCATTTTAATATAAAAATATAGTAAGAACTCCTCCAAGTCTGAGCTCTTAGGAATCATCTGCGCTTTTGGAGCCACTTAGGCTGGCTTCAAATCTAGCCAAAACATCTCACACGCGCAATACATAATCTAGCTTAGTCTGGTAGGTAAGTTGTTCGTCTAAAATACTAACCTGCATGATAGGCACTGCATCCGACTCCTGGAAGGCACGGACTGAATCGAGTCCAGCGCCTATAGCTATACCAGCTACTGATCTGAAATTTAGTTTATTGGTTATTATAATAAATGCGACATTGGGATTAGAGCCTCGCAATCGCATTGGCACGTTTTCTAGACCAAAGTTTGACTTGAAGCACAGAATCTATATGCATACCTACTAATATTATAAAGCTGAAGTGTTTGCTTGATTGAACGCGCTAATCTCGGAAACTACTGGTTCGAATTGAAAAAATATTTTTGTGTTGGATAGTCCATTTATCGAGGATGGCATTTTAACAAAATCTAGTTTGCAGATGTTGCAAGAGTCTATATGTCTATCCTTTTCTATAAAAACTAGATTTTGACAAAATGTTCTAGAATTTAATGCTCCTAAACATTCTAGAATGTTCTATAACGTTCTGGAATGCCCTGGCAACGCGAGGCTTCGCTGCTAGTAAAAAAATAATGAGACGATGCTTTCTCAACTTACCCTGCACTGAAAAAGATGACACATACGATGTGCGTGCAGATCCGTCCAGGGAAGGAGTCACATAGCTCGGCGCCGACGCAGAAGCCCACCACGAACTTATGCGAGCTCACAGCGGCCAGGAGAAGGAGGACCTGGAATATAGACGTAGGCAATTAATTTTTGCCCCCAAGAACACACAAACATTAGCCATTAGGCCAACGTCCGCGCCAAAAAATGTGTGATAGTGATTCGCCTTTTAAGTTGAAGATAATGATTATTATAAAAAATATTTTCAGTGTACTCTTTTTTATAGTAAGTACGAAAACTTTAATAGCATAACTATATTCACATTCAAAGTGGATCTCATTACTCTTTTCCTTGTTTATTGATATAGCTCATTATGTTAATGTTATTATAATTGTAATTGAAGTTTAATAGTGCCGATGTTCTCATTTATTTTTGTTCTTAATTCCTGATATAGACAGGTACTAAACATTGCTATTGTTAAATTTTCTACTACAAACTTACCTATAGTTAATCATTATCAAAGTTTTTTATAATGGGCTAAAAAGAGGCTAAAGGCTACTTCTTTCCTAAAATCAATCATAAGTATTGATAATTTCAAAGGCATTTGTTTTCTCAAAATTCATCAATATTATACATAAAACTATCATAAATCTTTCCAGTATCCCAAAAGTTTGGAACTAAGTATGCCAGGGTTCCTTAAGGGAGAGTCGTGGGCTAAAATTCCAATCGATTCATTATTTTTGGGACGTTTAGAAATCTCTGTTACACTACCAATAAATGTGGTGTCACCCCTGGCTACCAGATCCAGTACCCCCGAGCTAGCGAGGCTACCTCGGCAAGTTCGGCAAGTTTATCATGCGCACTTGATGTGCGGGCAGGTTTTTCCGCAAGTAGGCCGCTGGTGGGCCCTTTTTGCGTGACCCTTGACACGTGTTGCTCGAACTTTTTTAGGTTCTTCAACACGCCCGTTTCCTCACGATGTTTTCCTTCACCGTTTTGAGAGTACCGGCATAGTGCACATAAATTTTTCGACAGAAAAACTCATTGGTACACAAGTGGATTTGAACCCATGACCTTCGGATCGGAAGGCGGGGCCATTACCACTAGATCACCAGTGCTCTCCGAGGGTCCGAGGCGAGGCTACCTCGCTAGGGATCATTAAATCCCCCTATGCGTTCCCTGACACCCCTTTTACCCCACCCCCAACAGGGTTTCTACACCATCGCTTCTACAAGCGCGCTTCTTCTTTATTATCACTTTAGTGACCTTCATTTCGTAACGCTCGCGATAACACCTTCTAGGTCAAAGTAGATTCGAAGAATTGAATGTAATTTTGACACGTTTCTATTTGTATGAATATTACACATTACCCATCTTTAGCAACAGTTGTATTGTACCTACTTATTATATTAAAATTTATGGGATTTTTAAAGCAGGAACGACCATTTCAATTCAGTTCAATTGTATAATTGCGAAACTCATGTTATAAAGATGCTAAGAAAAAAATGTTGAAGTAGGTACGACTGTGATCTGCTCGAGGCGGACAAATATTTTAAGCTATTGCTATTTATGCAAACAAAATAATAATTAGATATGCTTAGGTATAAAGATACAATAATTGACAAACAGGACGAAATAAATAAAATAATTTGTTTTATAAAGTAACTATTTATTTATTATTTGACGGAGGAAGACACATTGTGCCAACCCCACATAAATTAGGATAAAGGTAGGAAGTAGAAATTATGGTTTAAGAATGAACTCGCTTTAAATATACACACACTGAAATTACGCTGGTGATTGTAGCTTGGACAAGTAATGTCCTCTGGTTGACACGACAACCAATTTGTAATCGGGCAATGTGTATAGATTTCGGCGTAGTTACTAGTGAATTTGAAATATCACGTCGTGGTGATAATCTAGCTAGATTAGAGACGTAGCCTAGGCCAAAGACGTCGGTAGCCGAAGTAACGAACTCTTTTATCTATTCTATCTACACGAGCTCAAAATGATAACTATTGTCTGATTACAATTATCTTAATAACAAAAGGATACAGTCAGCAACCAATCCATCATCATCATCTGCCTGAAGAAGTCCACTACTGGACAAAGGCCTTGCCTTACATTTCCTTCAGAAAGAACGATTCTGAGATCATTCCATCCACCGACTTCCCGTGATTCTAACAATATCGTCGGTCCATCTGGCCTATACCAATTACGATGTATAATAAAGAGACTGGTGTATTGTACAAGTTTTAAAGTTCGGAAGTCTTTGTCAAGTGCACGAAAGAAGCCTTTTTGAGGTACAAGGACCATATAAAAAAACGGTATGGACAAGCCGTAGTTTGTCTGTTCGTCTAGGCTTGGTCGCGTGGAACTGGCACCTAGTCTCACCCAGCTTTAAGACGTTTCAAAGTCCTTGCGATTATACTGCATAAATAAATACACATTTGACTTTGACTTTGACATTTAAAATCTTTCATTGCACTCGAAAAAACTAGTCACGTGACAAGAAAAAGTCAAACAATTTTTGCAGCTGTCTGTATCTTTTTTCTTATCAACCCAACTTAATCAGACAATACCGTAACTAGGTCAAAATAAAACGTAGACAGACGTAATCATTACCTAGCTATACTATATATATACCTAAGGCTCTAAAAGATTTTGACATAGACATAGACATTTATTTATTTACTACATAAGCACACAAAAACCAAAAACTAAAAGAAGAAATATACAAACAATACATCGATACAGGAAAAGTGCGTCGTGTTTCTGTGTGCTACAGCAGCAAAAGGGCCTTGACTCAGCATAATGCCTAGCTTCTGTGAGGAAGCTATGCGCTGGTATTCTGTCAAGACCGTGAGCCAATAGATGAAAGGTCTGAGTAATAAAATCTAACAAAACTCATCTAAGTTCCAATTTTAGGCACGAAAGTTAACAACATTACGTATTTTAGCTTATATAATAAGATAGTGAACACACTTACAATCCTCCCAAGCAGAATTGTCAAGAATTGAACAAATTTTTTATTTTACAATTTAAATTGGCCAACGCTTGACCGTAATCAAAGTCAAAGTCAAAAGTGTATTTATTCAGTAGAACCGCAAGGATCACTTTGAAACGTCTTAAATCTAGGTGAGTCTAGCCAGTTCCACGTGACCAAGCCTACAAGAACAATCTCTTCTGATGATAAGTGATGATACTGTCGACATGTAGCGTGTTCACCTAGAAGATACCCATTCACCTGTTTCTTGAAATCATTCAAATTATAGGTATTCGGAAAAACAGACGCCAACGAATTCCACTCTTTGGCTATAAAGAGAGTAGAAGAACCAAGGTCACCGACATAGCTCGTAGAGTTAGTAAGTTGAAGTGGCAATGGGCAGGCCATAAGCTCGAAGAACCGACAACCGTTGGGGAATAAAGGTTCTCAAATGGCGACCACGAACCGGAAGACGAAGCGCAGGGGGCCCACCTACCAGATGGATCGACGACATTGTTAAGATCGCGGGAAGTCGATGGATGGAAAGAGCTCAGAATCGTTCTTCCTGGAAATGTGTAGGGGAGGCCTATGTCCAGCAGTGGACTTCTTCAGGCTGATAATGATGATGATGATAATGATTATAAAGAGTTCTAACGATACAAGAGTTTCCTGCCCCTGGCATATTCAGATTTTTTAAAGTAATCCACGTGGTTCTACTGTTGACTGTGTTGTGATTGGGTTGTGACCAGTGGACCGTCATAAAAAACCTGAGATAACGCTTTCCGCTGGCGGCGATCATCATCCGTCATGTTCTATGCATATATTTTATTGATATTAGGTATTCTGTTGTCAACAACAATTTGAATTCCTTTTGACCGCTGCGCTGTTGCCATGCAAATATTATAAAAAATATGATTCCTGTTCGGTCTCATTCGGCTACTTAGTGGGCCCAAATAATAATAATAATAATGCGGACAATCCACACAACACTATCTAGCCCCAAACTAAGTAGATAAATAGGAATGATGATGGATATTTTACCTCAACATAATAACTTGACAGCACTAAAAATTTAGCAGTATTATCAGCCTGAATAAGTCCATTATTGGACAAATACCTCCCCATATTTTGAGGAGCTTGCAGTCACTTCGTACTAGCAAGTCTTAAAGGCTACTGCTACCCAGGTTCGAAACTCTATAAATTCACTAAGAATAGATGTTAGGACCTGTACTTGCCCACAGCTAGACAAAGACATTCCCATATATTGAGGGGTTTGTTATCACTACGACCTGGAAACTTGGGGGCTGCTGCTACTCAGGTACGAAACTCTATAAAATTATCTGGAATAGATGTTAGGACCTGTACTTTCTTATAAGAATACTTAAAGAACCTACCTCTGATGTCGACACCTGCAGTCCAATCGCTAATCCCTCCAGCACGCTATGCACGAACAGGGCAAACAGAAGCCCGACGATTCCAGAAGCACTCTTGTTGCACGGAGCTGTATGGCTGACATGGCACATCCGAGGGTTACCAGCGTCTCCGCAGCATCGCTCACGGAGCTCGCCATCCTGGCTCCGCAGCAAACGACTCTGCTCGGTCTGGTTACTTCCATACGTGACCTCAGAGGTTTCACTTTGATTCCGGTAGAAGAGATGCACAATCTCATCTACAAGGTACACAATAAAAAAACCAATGCAGAACAGCAGCTCAGTGTTTTCGGGGAGTTTTTCTCTTGCTTCAGGCAGCATATGGACGAGAGAAGTGGACAGCAGGACGCCTCCTCCGAAGCAGAGTAGGCAGGATACCAGTAAGGGGTAACGTTGCCTTGTCTCCAGGGAGAATGAAGCGGGTAGCATGCCGGCGAGGAAGCTTCCGAGGCCTAAGGCCAGCATTGATATTAGTTTAGCTGTTGTGAGCTCCATTTTAAATTATTGTCTCCGGTTCGCACTCAAAGCTCGTCTGAAACTGCTACTGGATGAACAACCAATTAAAATACTTTTAGGTCATTAATATCAACAGTAAAATTGTGTCCTTTAATCTCCGTTTCGCTGCCGTATTTCTTGGCTGCCCACTCATAAATATATTATGTGTATTCTCTTTGGTATTATTCACTGTAAATGCACTAAGAACACTTTATTTTTACCTAGGGTAGGTAGATCTTTTCTCAAACGTGTACGCTATTTTAGGTGTAACAGACTTCTCAGAAACTGTTGAGTTCACGTCTCAATCTCAATATCTATATCACGTGTGTTTTATTTACATTTTGTTATCACTATGAACACAATTTTAACAAGCACAACCACACTCACTGACATTTGCCTATAAATGAATTTAAATTTGTGTCTACCGAGAGGGTTTCTTTATGACACACCCGTTATCAATCGCCTTATTACAATGACGCAAGGTTCAATATTTCATGATTTCTTAGGACTTAAATGCCGTCAATGCTTGATATTATTGGACCATTTTAAAATGAGCCGAAATATGAATGATTCATGTTTGCAAATGTAAGTAAATCATAGACCTTGAGTTATTGGAAAGATTAAAATATATCACAAAAAACCAGTTCAATCCTTAGTGTCCAAACTGGTTCATGATTCAAACCAAATTTTGGCCTATTAAACTAAATTTGGGTATTACTTGATGTCTCACTGGGTTGTGCCAAGATTCCGTGCAAGGAATATAATACTATCTACGAGAGGTTCCGTGTACCTACTTGAACTACTTCTATAGTATTCATTACGTCTAGTAGTTTCATAATTCTGTATTGTTGAATAAAAAATAAAAGCTTTTGTCACAAACCATTTGCATAACCATGGTTATACACATGTACTTATTCGAGTATATCTCTTAGGTACCTACCTACTTATATCTATGTAGGTATATTTTTGTTTGTCACTGAATTAATGCAAATTGCAGACTAAGCTATTCTACAGTTCGGTATCAACCAAAAACCAAATTTTACAAGACACCAGAAAAACTATCTTATTGATATTTTTTACTGGCCTTTCAGCTTTGTTGGCGCTAACTCTGCCTTCTGCACCGTAGTGCGTGGGTTCGATACCCACCGATAAAAAAATATTTCTGTGGTGAACGCAGTTGTTTGTTCTCTGTCTGGGTGTTATATTGTATTCTATAGTATGTATGGTAAAAAAAAGCATGAGTCTCATATATCGAAGAGCAAAAACGCTTTCCAAATTGAAAAGAGGTGAAAAATTTTTATAAAATTCTTACAAACTCCTTAGCCCATTTTTATAATCTCCTTCGTATTAAACTTCTTGGTGTTCTTGAAAATAAAGCAATGCAATGACAATAATTATGACAAAAATATAACAAACATTGGAAATTCTGAATACATGGACAAAACCTTGGTGAAATCCTCAAAAAGCTAATAGAATAATGAACGAATTATTGCAAAAGCATGGCTGTTCGGCTGTTTTCACCATCCCTGAAGGTCTAAAGGAGCTTATGGGTGATATTTCTAGAGAGGTTAGTTTTCTGCCCTCCAGCAGTCCATGGTCCAGGCCATCTAGCCAGCTCATCCAGCTTACCACTCTAGTGGACGGCACGGCAGAAGACTTTGGCCTATCAATGTTTCTTATACCCTATCTTAACCTAAGCTTTTAGTAAAGGATTCTTGGTTGATCCCACATTGGTTAGAGGTTAGGCTACCTGTACAGCTCAGTAGGTAGCCTCTGCCTTCTGCGCTGTAGACTGTGGGCTCTATTCTCACCGAGAAAAAACATTTTGTGCTATCTGGACTTTTAATTACGGAATCGGGACGATAGATATTCTCTCAGATTTTTTAGTAATTACCTAATAAGCCCTTAGAAAACTTCAGAATTGTATGGTATAGCTACCTTTTTTGGCAAAAATGCTGCAATTACTATGACTTGGAATCAGGAGTTGGCTATGGTCAGTGAACTTCCCCAAACTGGTACATAGTAGGCTGCTGATTATAATAATAATATTATAAAATATTGTGGATAATCCACAAAACATATCTGGCCCTAAACTAAGCAGAGCTTAGACTATGGGAATCAGATAACTGATATAATACTTACGTTTATGTTTTTCATCATGCATGCCACTGCGTTGTTTGGTCTGCATTAGGCTACAGAATTCAATTTCAAAATTGGTCTATTTAAATTTGGATCGTCGTTTAACCCAGGTGCTCAGAGACCAGCCTCCTAAGATATTCGACTACATAGCAAACTACCTTTCCGTGCTTCTGATCACGCGCGAGCACGGGATCCTCGCCGTGAAGATAATGGATGACCTCTGTGACTGCCGAGCCTCGGTGTCTGAACACCTTCTGCAGTTGGGTTTGGAGAGGTCCCAGGCAGAAGTGCTATCGCAAATCATTAAGGAAGAGATTGAAGACTTCGAACCTGTTGAAGGAAAAGGTGAGCTAGTCAGGCTACATTAAGCTTAGCTCGTATTCTTGCTTCCAGCATTTTAGGCTTACTTATTGGCTGGTAACCTTAATGTTCCTTGTGTTATTATAGAAAAAGTAAAAGAGGCGCAAATCCTGAAGAAGATTCTTACCAGACTGTCATTGGATGAGGATATGTCTGCTAAAGTGTGCCAGGTCGCCAGAAATGCTTACCGCGACTACTGGTACAGGAAGAAGATGATGGAGAAGGCAAGTTGTGGTGTAGTTTAGTAGCAAGTAGTACTAACGTTATCGTCACCACCATAATCCAGAATTTGATCTCAAAGTGAATTAGTTCCAATAGTTCAAGTTCTGCTTAGTTTGGGACTAGATAGTTGTGTGGGTTGTCCGCCTATTTTTTTTTTCTTACAATAAACTTTTTTGACTCCTGACTGGAAACCAAACTTTATACAAGACGGTAATATCACACCGAGAGATTACTATCACAACCTTCTTCTGCAGAATCTGAAAGTACACCCTGATGAGCCATGGGAGATCGCAGCTCAGCATACCTTGGAGCTGTACAAGCGGACCAAGCCATCGTTTACTGAACTGACCAGAGCCACGCAGAAAATACAGGTTACCTATACCTATCCTTTACTATTATTGCTATTACTAATAGCCCGTAGCTTCTTATTGTTGGGCAAAGGCCTCCCCCGTCGTAAGTGCAGGTCGGTAATTTGACTTAAAGACCTATGTCCCCGGACGGCTATTTTTGCATTTCTCTACGATCTTCTGCCTTTAGTCACCTGTTGCCGATGCGTACGAACGCATCCAACTCCTCCCGCCATCTCACACGAGGTCTTGTTTCATAGCTGTAATTTATTCACTGTGTGTAGGTGTGTGTAATGAAACCTTTCAAATATAAAATAGGAAAGAATATGATGATGATAACGAAGGAAACTAAGCTCCTCGCTACTGCTTTTCTAGGCTGCTTATCGAGGTTACCATGTCCGTCGAAACCTGCTACGTCATTTGAAGCCGAAGGCAAAGAAGAAAGGACCTAAAGTAGAACTGCTAGGCCCACCTCTGGACGTGGCTGGATCGCGGGAGATTGACCTGGGACCTCTTATAGTTAGTTTGCATATATTGCTTTAAGCATTTATAACTCCATAGATACGAATTTAGATTTAGATAGATACTATTAAGTTTCTTTCCCAATCATTTTGGTCTGCTTAGATAACTCGAAAACCTAGAATAAAACTAATAAATCCAACTGTTTGGTGCCACTCAAACTAGTTAAACTTTAGCTACGCTATGCCTGGAGTATGGAAATAATAAAATCAACCCCAATTTCCATGCATGAATGTATGTTCAGACGCTACAGCAGCCGACACGCTGGCCAAGAAGACTTCAAAATAACAAGCGGAAGAGTAAAAAGCCCTTTTTGAAGAAAAATAATAGGCTCTCTTATGTTCCAGGACATAAAGGTCCGGGACGATGACGTTACAGGCATGTTCACTGAGGACGTCAGCCAGAAGCTAGGCGTCCAGTACGCCCCAACGAGGACCATCACTCACATCGACGGCCAGGACAAAGAGATGGAGGACAGTACCAGCAGGTTAGACTTTACTTCTTCTACATAGGCTTAAAATTGTTGGCTGGGAACCATTCTAGGCTATATGAATACTAGTGGTTATCCCAGAATACAGGCGTGTTCACACATCGTAACTCCTTAGTCCTGAAAGTGTTTTTTTATCGCCATACGCGGGGCGTCAGTGCAAACCTAATTCCCCCTACTCAATACTGATAGTCTTTATTTCACACTACCTACTGAGCTAAGCATACAAGAGGCTACGTTCGCATGTCTATTTTCATACTATTTTTGAGGCACTCAAAATGGTCACACAATCCAAGGGTAGGACTTGGATTGTGTGACCATTTTGAGTGCCTTTCCTACCCATCAAGTGTCTTTGTCTTGGTAATGAGTAGACTTTTAACTCCTAAATTAAAACGGTCTGCTCATCAACAGAGTACAAAGTCGCGTGTTGTCGGCAGCCAAGAGTCAGTCTCAATCAAAGTCTGCGCAGTTATCATTGAGTAGACATTCTCAGGCCGACCAGCTCAAAGGTAAAACTCAAACAAATATTTATATTGCGAGCATAAATTGTGTGTTCTCGGTCAAGATCGAATCCACAGCGCAGAAGGAAGATCTGTCTATCGAGGCCTGGTATTGCGGTTCGCTTGAGTGGTGGGGAAGATTGTTAGAGTAAATATTGAAGGCGTTTTCCTGTTTTGCGCATTTATTAAATCTTCTATTTTCCAACTAAGCTGACTGAACAAGCATTATAATTAAGTGGTAACCATCACTAATAACAAAGGATTGCCTCGTAGTTCACGCACTTCAGTGCCCTACGTACATTAACATGAGGCATACAGATGTCCAGCCTCACGCACCAGTAATTTCACCCAAACCCTTCAAACCGAAACACAGCAATGCTGCTTCCCGGCAGAAATAGGCATGGTGGCACTTCCCTCGACGAGCCCTAAACGTAAACATTTTCTTACAGGTTGCTAATAGTTAACAAGCTGTATTAATTACTTTCAAATGTAGTTCCTTTGTTCTGGTGCAGAGAATGCTGCACGTCAAAGCGTTGTGCCGAGCCAGCTGCCTTCGGTAAACGCGTCTCTGCACAGGATTTCTTTTGCAGAGGTAACACTGACCACTACTTATCGTGTCAGTCGTGTATTTCTTTCAAACTAATGTGGTGAAAGGATTTTGAGTGCGCCTCAGAGAGGCTCATCTCGTGCACTTGACACATGTTTTTTAACTTTTTAGGTTCTACGACATGCCGGTTTCCTCACCATGTTTTCCTTCATCGTTTGAGACACTTCACTGTGCACATAAATATTTCGACAGAAAATCTCATTTGTACAAGACTGGCCTGATCACTTACTCTTGTTTTTGCAGCCTTTGCCAGGTTTGTCCAGACTTCCAGTGTGTTTTCGATTCCAATCCCAATAATAAATTAGATACCTTTCTCTGCTTATCTTTTAAGGTAGGTACTCCAAATAGTGTGTTCTGAGGATATTCATTACCTCTGTCGTGGGTTTTATTTGTATTTTGTATTACTTTTATTTTATTTTAGAACAATAATCACTTGATAGAATGTTGAATTCTGCTTTCAGGTGCCTCCGGAGGTGATAGCTGACGAAGTGCCTGAGGAGCTGCCGACCACTGTGGTACCAGAGGATGCTGAAGCAGCCCAAGAAGTGCCTGAAGATATACCAGGTACCTATTTGAAATGAAAAGTGTATGCTCTGAACAATAATGTTGCACGTTTACGGCACATCGCTACATCCCCTTATAGCCCCTTCGTCTAATTGAAAAATATACTCATAAATAAATATATAGATAGGTAGGTGTATTGTACGGATCTCTCATACCCTCCTAAGTACTTCCTATTAGAGCCATTGGAATAGAAAATTTATATTTAGAAGTTGGAATTGAAAAGGGCCACATTTTCAAGCCAACAGAGGTGGTTTTTATGGTTCCGTAGCCAACGTCATATCTGTCTGTCTATCCGTCCGTATGTCACAGCCACTTTTCTCCGAAACTGTAAGAGCTATTGATGAAACTTGTTAGGTAGATGTATTCTGTGAACCGCACTAAGATTTTCACACAAAAATAGAAAAAAAAAAACAATAAATTTTAAGGGTCCCCACCCCATACTTAGAAGTGAAGTTAAAATTTTTTTTTTTCATCTAACCCATACTTGTGGGGTATCTATGGATAGGTCTTCAAGACGAACTACAAGAACTTTTATATTATGTTACTTGCTGCTACGGAGCCCTTCATGGGCGAGTCCGACTCGCACTTGGCCGCTTTTTTCTTCTTTCAGTTTTGTTCCAGGGCCTATTGTGTTCCTCTAGCTATTAGTGCTTGTCTTGCAAATAAATATTTAAATTCATTTCAGACGACCGTACCGAGGGAGATGGACAGAGCGAGCCGACGGCGTCCGTTCCTTCTTCAGAGCCCACCACTGATGTAGAGGATGCTGGAGAATATGTCACGGATGAAGGTGAGGAGTAAGGGTACCTGCACTCCTTACACTCCTTGTCGTCCTCTCTGGTGCAGTGGTTGGTAACCGGCTGACCTGGGCGTCAATTCCAGCAACACGGTTCGATTGGCGTTCCATTTTCAAATTTTTCAAACAAAAATTGACAACTCACATCGATTTACGCGATCGCTTGAGCGATTTGTGTTTTTAGAATCGACACCCTGGCCCCTATTTAATAAAGCTGACAACTCGACATATATGTCAAAAAGCGACAAAATTGTGGAATTGTCGCGCTTAAGGCCTGTACACACCTAGTTCGCCGGCGGTAGCGATCAGAGAAACGCTGTCAAATATCGCTGTCAAATCTCAAATCTGACAGCGATATTTGACAGCGTTTCACTATTCGCTACCGCCAGCGAACTAGGTGTGCGCAGGCCATTGGGCTATTAATAAAAGTGACAAATATGTCACAAAAGCACGACAATTCCACAATTTTGTCGCTTTTTGACATAATTATATGTCGAATTGTCAGCTTTAATAAATAGGGCCCTGGAGGTACTTACCGGTTCAATCCCCGTAGAAATGGAGTCTACAGTAGTATATCATTATAAAAGGGTTGCATAATAAATGATTATGTATTTTTTCTTTACGTGTAAGTATGAACAGTCACGGTATGAAAATGTTCGTCACTTTAGAGTCGGTTTTCGCTTGCACCAGTGCCTTGATCATGAACACATTTTGACATAAATTGTGACGTTAACTTATCGGTGTATTCTGTCTATTCAGTGCCAAAAGGTAGTATGTGATCGTGATACGTTGAACAAATCAAGTTGAAAATCGACGAACATTTTTATTCCGCCAATATACATAGTAGCCTACCTATTAGCTATCTATCCTGTGGTACCTACTTATACATTTTATGTACCTATTTTGTAAATTTTACCTACTTGCCTACAAATACCTACTCTGGTTAGTTCGTGCTGTTTATTGTGTGTGTCCAAAATAAATGTTTTTTCTTTCTTTCTTTTCTTTTAATATTAAAAATTTAACTGTCAAATTAAAAAACATGAAATATTTTTGATTAATGCTTTATTTTCTTTTACTTAATTATCATGATAAAATGTTCGAGTCCAAGTCTAAACTGCGCCTATACAGAAACGAATCCAATAAAAACGCTGCAAATCATTACGTCTCATTCTAACACTATTGATAACAATATAATTATGTATTGTGAGCGAGTGAGAAATTGAAATTGAAATGTTTTTATTCAGAACAATGTTACATAGTGTGCAAATTAAAAGCTAAACGATGAAACTGCGAAAGTTACATAACTGTGTAGCAATCTCAACGCCGACCTATTAAAGGTTGCTTGTGTGAGGGTGGGTGTGTGTGTGAATGTGTGGATGTATGGCTGTGAGAGTGAGAGAGTGAGATATCATTAGCAGCGCCATTTTCGAAATGTTTCTTTATTGGCGATATGTCCAAAGGTCAGTCGTGCGATATGTCCAAAGGTCAGTCGTGCGGTCAGTGAAGGTTGCTAGTGGTAGGTAGCTCCTAACTCTTGTTGTTCGGGTCGTAGTATGTTTTACATTTCTGAAAACAAAACATACGTCATAAAAATTCAAAAAAACCTGCTGAACCGATTTTAATGAAATTCCTATGGGCCCAATCTAAGAGACATTTCAGATTAATCAAAAATTTAATCGGTAATGATGTACTTACTTCCTCATTGCCAATTAGAAAAAAAATAGTATTGCCGATTAGTAAAAATATAGTAATACATATAATTTATTAGAAGATACACGAGGCTAGTTTTTCAAGCCAGGATAGCAAGATAGTAATAGAAAGCTAGCAGTTCAAGCTTCGTGTAAACAGAACTAGCTTCATTTTTAACCGACTTCCAATCAAAAAGGAGGAGGTTCTCAATTCGGTCGTATTTTTTTTTATTTTTTTTATGTTTGTTACCGCATAACTTCGTCATTTGTGAGCCGATTTGAAAAAAAAATTTTTTATCTGAAAGGTTCTGCTTCCAAATTGGTCCCATTTTAATTTTATTAAAATCGGAATTGCCATTTTTTTTTAAATATTTTTTTTAATGTTTGTAACTTCATGCCTCCGTCATTTATGAACCGATTAAGATTATTTTTTTATTTGGAAGGTTATTCTTACGTCCAGATTGTCCCAAACAAATTTGATTAAAATCGGTTTAGCCGTTTGACAATGAAGTCGGTTTCTCATGTTTTTTAAACTTATAATTATTTATTTGTATAGCAGTTCTGCTTACATGAAGCTAGAACTTTTTTTTATATACAACTAAGTTAGCAAACAAGCATATGGCCCGACCGATGGAAAGCGGTTACCGTAGCCTATGGACGCTTGCAACACCATAGGCATCACTCGCGCGTTGCTGAACCTTTTAATGTTTTAAAACGCCCTTCTTGAAGAGTCCCATGCTGTAATATATAGGGAAAACCTCGGCAGGAAGAGTGTTCCACAACCTTAGAGTGCGCAAGAGGAAGTTCCTCTGGAACCGAACGGTGCGCGACCATGCCGGCTTCAAGGTATATGGATGAGCCTTTTGCCTATGGCGAGCTGTCCGATGATAAAATTATGAACTGCTAGCTTGCTAGCTTACTATCTTGCTATCCTGGCTTGAAAAACTAGCCTCGTGTATCCCGGGCATTAGAGTGATTTGTATGACGGTGAAGGAAAACATCGTGAGGACCATGGCTGAGTCAGCTCTACACGTATTGACCATGTCTGTGTGGATCAGGCCGACTAAGCTGTCAGGATGGTATAAGTGCTGGGCAAGCTTAGTCCATCTAAAATCCTGTCCCAGGCATATCGTCCCGCAAGTAGAGTTTATGGTAATGACACCATGACGGCTAAGATTGCAGATTACCGTTTGAAGATCCGAGACGTAGATATCCTCTCCAGCGTAATTTGGGTCCACTCGCTTGCCATAGAACGTCTTCAAAGCATCGCTCAGTGCATTTAAGTGATACCCTTTCGCAGTTTCCCAGCTTCTAAAGACGTAGAAGATGTCAACCTGAGCGTCAAAGGCCTGTGTGTATACATCGTAAGCTGTATTTACAGCTATTTGGTTTGCTGTAGAGTTGATGTCATCCAGGGCTTCGAAGCGGCTTTTGAATACCTGGAATACATTTATCAGAGGATCAAACGTGTGAAACGGATTCACTGTAGATGTAGGTAAATGTAAATTTACGAGGGCACTAGTGGTCTAATGGTGGGACTCAGTCACACAGAAACTGAATTGGATGGAGGCAATGGGAGGGCAAATCATCATCCGATATGTGGGCTGGTTTTTCCGCAAGTAGGCCGCTGGCGGGCCCTTTTTGCGTGACCCTTGACACGTGTTGCTCGAACTTTTTTAGGTTCTACAACACGCCGGCTTCGTCAAGATGTTTTGCTTTACCTTTTTAAGTATACTGGCCTAGTGCACTTAAATTTTTCGACAGAAAAACTCATTGGAACACGACTGGGTGAACCCACGTCCTTCGGATTGGAAGGCGGGACCGCTACCACAAGACCACCAGTGCTCCAGGGCAATGGGATGGTATATAGTATCTCCTTCTTCTTATCATGTCACTACTGTCGAACCAAGTGTGATGTTTCTCATCGCTCAGTCCCAAGGATGTCCTATTCCCAAAACCGGCTAACAGTTTATATTAGAAATACAGTAAACAGTACTTACATTTAAGAGTATGGCCTCATCTTCGTTGCTTTTGTTGAACCCCGCGGCGCAGGATCTATTGCTTTTGGGTCTGAACGCCAGAAGTGCATTGCACATGGCATTCTCATGAGAGCTCTTCAGGTGGGCGGGATGCAAGCATTGCCTCCTAAGCTCTGACACCTAAAGATATAGATTGTTATACAAGTAGCTAAAATGACCGCATTAAGATTTTTAAACAAAAATAAAAAAAAAACTATAAATTTTTTTTTCATCGAACCCCTAAGTGTCTATGAATAGGTCTTCAAAAATGATGTTGAGGTTTCTGATATCGTTTTTTTCTAAACTGAATAGTTTGTGCGAGAGACACTTCCAAAGTGGAAAAAAGTTGGTCCCCCCCCCTCTAACTTCTAAAATAAGAGAATGATAAAACTAAAAAAAATATATGTTGTACATTACTATGCAAACTTCCAACGATATTTGGTTTGAACGAGATCTAGTGAGTAGTTTTTTTTTTATACGTCATAAATCGTAAACAGCAATTTACCTTTCGACGAACTACAAGAACCTTTATATTATGTTATTTGATGCTACGGAACCCTTCATGGGCGAGTCCGACTCGCACTTGGCTCCTTTTTTTTATTTCTTCTGTAGCCGCAACGCATTGCATATCAAAGAGTTCGCCGATTTTAGTTCCATTTTCAAAAATAAAATGTTGTCCTTTTTTTATGACCATAGTAATAAGTCCAGTACAGTAGTAATCAAATCTAATGAACACAACATAATAAAAACTTGTTTCGAAGGGTAACGAACGCGACGTGGACTTATTTCTTGAATTTCTGCAATTGAGAATGTGAGTGTCTAATGTAATAAGTTTCATTTTGTGAGTTTTCTCCAGATTAGCGACTTACACTAAGGGTGCTTTCATTGTACACAACCATTGCCAGTTGGAACGCCTTGGTATTACCGCTGGCGTTGATCTGCTTCAGCTGTTCAAATTGCATTTTCATGGCCTGAAGAGAAAAAGAACACCACTATGTAAAAAACGCAATTGTAAACGGTACTGAGACGTGGGTGCTACTTTATGGCATAAGTACATAAAGCTCAAACTCACACAACAGACTATGAGAGCTATACAGTATCACCCTACGTGGTAGCTTCTTTAAATCCAGTCGAAAATCCGAAGCAGACACCAATAATAATCGGCAAATTAGCACGTTCAAATGGTAAGAGCGAAGGAAAAGATGGATGGAATGCGTCAAGGACGACATGAGCAAGAAAGGAGTGAGCACTGAGATGACGAATGATAGAGGTGAGTGGAGGAAGAAAACCTGATGTGCCGACTTAGCGTGGGTTAAGGGCAGGAAGATGATGAAGTGTCAAGGGCCAGGTCATGCCTGTTGCCATCGCTGTGTTTTGGTTTGAAGAGTGTGGGTGCCAGTGAAAATACTACCAAGTGATGCCGAACTTCTGTATGCTTTTAGTTTATGGACGCAGGGCAGTGTATCGTAGGGCACGTTCCTACAGTGCGTGACCTACGAGGCAATGCTCTGTTATACAGGTGACCACCACGAGTCTACAAGTCACTCTACGCACTTCTTTCAAATGAAACCTGAAAAGATCTTCAGTGTATGCGTTGCTAATGTTTCTTCTTGAATCAAACTCTGCAAGAGCATTCGCCATAGCCTCTTCGTGTGCCTTCGTGAAGTCTTCATCAGAGAGTTTCGGGTCGCTGTTGCACTTCACCACCATCTGTTGGAAGTACTCCGTCTTCACTTCGCTGGCATTCGACTTGTTGTTCTGTTCGTTGTGCAGGCGTAGCATCTCGTATTTAGATCTGAAACTCTGAATAAAAATGAAAGAATTATTAATTTCATGAATTAACTTTTAACTATTATCAATATGCGAATAAGTGGTGCTTCAAGGGAAGCCTGACTACTTGGGGACCACGTAGATATTTTGGTTGGCAATATTCTAATGTATGAGGTCTGTTGTATTGTGCAGTAATTTTACTTACACGAATGTACTTTTCTCTTTCGGCGTCCGTCCTGCCCACAGCCGGCTTCTTCCTGTGTTCATCAAAAGCTACTATAGCTTCATTTAAGGCAGCATCGTGCACAGTCACTAGATCTTTCCCGTGTACACAAATAATCTTTCCCTGAGTCAGATCATGTATCTTAGCGTCGTAAGCGGCAACACCAGCGTTTTGAGCTTTCATTGTTTTCGATTCGTTTATCTCCATATAATCTTTTTGGCGTTGATTTAATTCCTGAAATTGAAAAGTAAAAAAAAGTATTTTAAGACGCCGGCCGAACAGTCTTCTGCAATAAGATCGGCAATTGCTAATTTACCAATTAAATATTTGACATCTCTTTATTACTTTATACCAAATTAGGAAAACAAAATTGAGTTTATAACTTTAATATTGTCTAAACCTTTCATTACCAAAGAAGTTCCATTTTTAGGGTTCCGTAGCCAAATGGCAAAAACGGAACCCTTATAGATTCGTCATGTCTGTCTGTCTGTCTGTCTGTCTGTCCGTCCGTATGTCACAGCCATTTTTCTCCGAAACCTTAAGAGCTAGACTGATGAAACTTGGCAAGTAGATGTATTCTGTGAACCGCATTAAGATTTTTAAACAAAAATAAAAAAAAAACTATAAGTTTTTTTTTCATCGAACCCCTAAGTGTCTATGAATAGGTCTTCAAAAATGATGTTGAGGTTTCTGATATCGTTTTTTTCTAAACTGAATAGTTTGTGCGAGAGACACTTCCAAAGTGGAAAAAAGTTGGTCCCCCCCCCTCTAACTTCTAAAATAAGAGAATGATAAAACTAAAAAAAATATATGTTGTACATTACTATGCAAACTTCCAACGATATTTAGTTTGAACGAGATCTAGTCAGTAGTTTTTTTTTTATACGTCATAAATCGTAAACCGTAATTTACCTTTCCACGAACTACAAGAACCTTTATATTATGTTACTTGATGCTACGGAACCCTTCATGGGCGAGTCCGACTCGCACTTGGCTGCTTTTTTTAGTTCTCGCTGCTATGACTGTCTTGCCTAAGCTTCATTATTTTATAACACTTAATAAAATATTATAAAACAGTACATATAAATGAAGCATGCCTAGCTACTTGTTTTTATAGTCCGTTGCATCCAAACTAGCGACTAGATTAGCTTTGTTTAATATTTCAAAGTGATCTTATAATCCCTACATTAATACTGTTTTTGTCTCTGGTTTTATCCGCAACATCTGTAAGTACCTGAACAAGCTCCTCCAGTTTGCTATCAATCGCGGCTTTTTCTCCGAACAGTTTCCTGGACCTGAAGGTGACGCGGGCTGCAGCCACCTGCCTAGTGTGGATGTCTATGACGTCAGCTAGCGGCATGCTCGGTGCGTCCGGTCCACACTCCTGCTTCATGATCTTCTCATACTGCTCTCTAGCTTCAGTCTGAGCCGTTAGGATACCGGCTTCTGAAGTTGCCTGGATATTTGGACATTCATTACAAAATAGTTTCAAAAACGTGAGGGACCAGGGATAAACGCTCGCTTTCTTTTTTAGGTAAATGCGGAACTGGGCCTTTAGACCTCGAAAGTATACACAGAATAATAAGATAGGATCGCTTTTTTCCGTCTTTTCAAAATTTTTTTTTTCAAAATCTAATTTTCTTAGAAACTGATAAAGAGACCGGGACCAACTTGAAAATACAAAACCAGTTGGGTTACTTCTTTCACACAATTTTTATGCACCCTGAATTCCTTTATAAGTGCGCCCTAACAATACGCTGAAATATCCCTTCAGAAGGGGATAGTTTGACCCTGGTTTATTTATTTTTGTAAATTAAAGAAACCAAAATCACATTGTTTCGGGAAACCAATGGCCATAAAAAATCTTCCTAGTTATGATCCCTTTCGACTCTACTATTCTCATTGGCTGATTGCTCATACCCTCAGTTAGTCAGTAACTTAAAAAAAAATAGTTACCGCTAAGATTGTTTTCGGCGTGGGATTCTTGTCACTGTTGAAGATTAACATGTACTGCTTGAAGTAGTTGAAGAGTTCGTAGCTCTTCAGGGGCTGGCCGCCGAGCATCTTCACGCTGAGGTCCTCGCTACTGAAGACAGATGACGCAAGCTCTTTAACCCCCACCTTGAACTCGTCCGAAATCTCTGGAATAAACAAGTTTGGATTCAACATTTTGGCAGACATATTACTGTTTATATTATCACCATCATCATCAACCTATAATATCAGTCCACTGCTGGACGTAGGTCTCTCCTAAGACGCGCCACTGAGCACGGTCTTCAGCTAGCCCTAGTGCTTGCCAGCTACATTTCGCAGATCGTCGCCTTCAACCTTGCCGGGCGCTGGTGGAACGACGATCGACTGTTTTTGCAACTTTATATTTTTTAGATTCGCACTTGCCAACATCAACACAGCACTACCAACAAGCCTCTAACATGGCTAACCATTATAACCAAAATGACAGCAGTTGGAATTAGTGTCAGGACACAGGCAAAATGATTTACTGAAATAACAGACCTGCGGGACTTACCTCCGGGTCGCCCTTTGAATGCAGGGTTGATTATTGCCAACCCTGGATGTGGCATAAGGAAACAAGTGACTTTATCGAAACTGGCTTTAATTTGCCGGCGTAGTTCTCGCAACTCCACTGGTTGATTCGGAAGTTCCTGTAACAAGTAGAGGCAAGCTTTGACCATCAATGTTATAAAAGGTGGAAAGGCACCTACGCCAATTCTGTTGTACCGAATCCTTTTAGATATGGTCAATAAATTTATTATCTTTCTTATTTGCATTACCTTGTATGTCAGGAACTTCAGGTTCCCCATCAGGTGCCCTATGCACTGGCATGCGTCCTTCAACTTGAGGTATACACATATTTTTCACGTGCCAGTAATTTCACCGGCACCCACACCCTTCAAACCGAAACAGAGCGTTGCTGCTTCACGGCGGAAATAGGCATGATGGTAGTACTTCCCCGGATGAGCCCTTTACAATGAACTCTGCTACTGCTCTACTACTTGTACGCGTCTTTCTAACAAAAACAGAAAATAATATTATAAAATACTGACCTTAAACTTGTTCTCGAGGTAGAGGTCCCCGCCCTCATGCCCATATGGGTACTCCCAAGGGTTCGCCCAGTCTCGGATGAGGAACTCGAGCACTTGGAAAGGTTTCCCATCGTAATTCTTCATCAGTTTTCCGTAGTCCGTGAAGAGCTAATAAAATTTACAAGGATGAGTATATTTTCTGAAGTTTTATGAAATGGTGATTACAGGCGTATCTTTTGTTGCAGTCAAGTAGCCACACCACTTTTTTTGCATCAAAAATATATACTATTTTATTTATTTATTTGTTTTAATTCTTATTGAAACAAATAAACCAACAGTTCCAACAGTTTTATAAAATTTAACAACGAATGAATCTAGTCTGGTCTCATTAGGCAGAATTACTACCAACTGAGCTGAGAGAACAGAATCAAACAATCACTCGGCGGATGGCACCTACTTGTTTCGGTATTATGATCGTCAGCTAATGAGATTCTTGGTACCTGAAGGTTCTGCAGGTCGTCTTCCTTTATATTATCCTTGAGGTTGTATATCTGCCTGGAAGAAAGCAGAGTAGACAGGGCGAAGATGGTGGAACAGTCTCGCATGGTGCTGGAGCTGTCAAACGTACCCTGGGTGTCCATCAGCAGAACCGCCGTCTACAAGGAAAACATGGATGACAGACATATGTACCTACGGTTGAAATGTATTTAATTCTCATAAAAATTAAAAAATCACATAGAAAACTAAGTTGGAGGATAGTTGTGAGTTTTTCGGCGTAAGTTTAAATAAGTCTTCAATAAAAAAAAAAACTTAATAGTAGAGGTCAAAGCGGGTCGTTACCCACAGGTATTTGACAAATCACGTATTGTTTTGAACTTTATTTTGATAACTTTTATTTCGCGTGCAGTTTGATATGTAAAATTCTAATCTAGTTGCAGTAACCGTAAATGTTCTGCATTTACTATGCGAGTGGAGCCGCGGGCGAATATTAGGTATCAGACGCAATATTTCTGTTGGTCTAGGCTGCCAATGAATTACAGGCAATTAATATCTGCACTCTTTCCCGCTAAAATAAATGAATACTTATGTAGTAATTCTGGTGCACACTTCACACAAAACTTGTATTATAGAACCAGAAAAGTAACACAATAGGTATCAACTTTTTTGTAAATACACACTTACATGTTACCTAGTATACAGTACCCATAGACAAAGAACAAATATCAATGTTCACCATCGTGCCCTCGGTAGGGATCGAACCCACAACTGAGGTACACGCAGAAGCGATAACTACGCACAAAACTGTGAGGCCAGTCAAATCTACCAACCTCTACTCCCGCCGATGTCGTGATGATGAAAGGAGTAGGCCACATGAGAATACCAGTGGTGTTCTTCTCGGAGCCTCCTCTCCAGCTGAAGCCGGTCAGTTCCTCGCCAACGGCACCCATCCAGGAGCCGTCTTTGCGAGCTGATTCCTAAAAAAGACATTCGTTGAGATTGGCTCGCTGTTAAGGAAGTTTTTGTGCTAGCCTGCTATTTAAGAAGTTTCTTGTGACTGGGAAAGCTCAGAATCGCTCTGCTTTGGTGAACCTTGGATCTTGAAGGGGAGGTATATTCAGTAGTAGACTTCTTCAGGCTGATTGGCAACATACTAAAACTCATGTTATTTTTAAAAGGATCATACAAAAAAAAGCATAATTTTGCTGCCTGTTCTTCCAGCCCCTGGTCGCATGGAAGCAAGAGCTCTTGCTATATTATAATTATTTATTTGTATATGTAAGAGTGGCATAAAATACAATATAGAGCAAACATCTGGTTTCACCACACAAATATTTTTCGGTGGGGATTGAACCCACGCCCTCCAGCGCAGAAGGCAGAGTTACCACCAACTGAGAGGTGAAGACAGTCCAGTCAACTGGCACATATACTCACGTAGCTTTAAGATTTTTCTAAGCGATTCCCAATTTTGTTATTAATTATCGATCCATAATTTTGTTAGTAACAATGTAACTTAGAGACTAGTGTAATTTATGAAGACTATTTATTGCAGAGTGTGCAGCTGCATCAAAAAATGGTTCAGAGGACAGTCCCACCTTTCGGACAATACATTCACGATGCTGTTCGGGCTGCCACGCGGATTCGGTTTCTTAACGACGCGCAACGCTTGCGCAATATGTCGTGAAAACCGTCGACTCTATTTAATCATCTCATCATCTAATGAACTTGGTTTTTGACTCTGACTTGATGTGACAAAGACAAACAACTCACCGACGCCTCGAGGTACCGTAAGAAGAAGTTGAGGAGGAAGGACTTGCCGCCGCGGAAGGCTCCAGCCACGCTCACCACCGCCACGGGCATGTTCCGGATCCTCTCGTCCAGCAGGATGGCTCGCAGCCCATTCTCGTTCAGCTGGTATTGGCCGTTCGCCACCGTAACTACGTGTACTCCATCAATTTGATTTGACATCTATCAAGTTTATAAATTATATTATGAATTATAGTAGGTATACATTAAAGGCCTGCGCACACCTATAGGCCGCTGGCGACCGTGATCAATGAAACGCTGTCAAATATCGCTGTCAGATTTGACAGCGTTTCACTGATCGAGTTCGCCAGCGGCCTAATTGTGCGCAAACCTTTAGGTAGGTTGGGGAATAAAGGTTCTCAAATGGCGACCACGAACCGGAAGACGAAAAGTTAGGCGCCCACCCACCAGATGGACTGACGACATTGTTAAGATCGCAGGAAGTCGGTGGATTGAAAGGGCTCGGAATCGTTCTGCTTAGTTCCTATGTCCAGCAGAGGACTTCTTTAGGCTGATGATGATGATGATACATTTAGGTGACCATTTATGAAGAACTCAGAGAGATGCCTACCTTTTTTTCATACAACTAGCTGATGGAACAAGCACATGGCCCACCTGATGCTAAGTGGTAACCATCGCCTAAAAAAATGGCAAATTCATCATCCGCACTTGGTTTGCGGACTGGTAGGCCGCTGGCGGGGCCTTTTTTGCGTTTTTAGGTTCTACAACACGCCTCACGATGTTTTCCTTCACCGTTTGAGAGTACCGGCATAGGGAACATTATTTTTCCGATGGAATAAACTATAACTACTAACTATAACAACAACTAATAACAAAAACTATACTATAACAAACATGATAAAAAAAGCAACCGAATTGAAAACCTCCTCCATTTTGATTTGAAGTCGGTTAAAAACAATAATAATAGAATAAAAAAGTTTTAGAAACTTACCGTTAAGTTTTATGTTATGTAGTCGACACAAACTTAAAACACTGTATACGTAGGCCTAGAAATTCCGGCGTATTTATAGCACAGGAATTTAGGTACCTACTACCTACCCCTAGGCACCCACTATTCTTCAAAAGGGAAGTGGTTCTGATTGTGTTATCAGGGTTTTGATGTGGTCGTCGACCACAAGATAAATGTGTTCTCACATGAATCAATGCGTAAACAATGTTTTTTTTTCATCACACTGGTTCTGTTATTTTTGGCCAACTCAAGCTGGTCTTTCTACTAATTCTTGAAGCATGAGAAAAAGTTACAAATAAGTAGTTTACTTTATTTTAAGCAAATGCGTGCCTGATTTAACATTTAGGCCTGAATTCCGTAACAAGCTTGAATCTGAGTCGAGCCTCAGGCATAGATGTTTGACATTTTTCAATGGGGAATTGTCAAAAAATCTATGCTTGAGAATGCTTGACTCAGACTCAAGCACTGTTTCTGAAAACGGGCCTTACACTTAACTCTCGTTTTTAAAGGAATCGGTACCTACAAACTTGGTATTAAGAGATCTAAGGGGGATAGCTACCGTGCCTGAGAATCGTAGTAAGTCGCAATTTCATAAAATCAATTTGCATTTGAATTATCAAAACAAAATTACTTCATCATCTCTAGATCTTTGAACCAGTGAGACGAAAGGATGTATGGTGCACCTGAAATATGCTCCTTTCGTGCTTAAAATGAAAATATGCTAGTTTTTAGGGTTCCGTAGCCAAATGGCAAAAACGGAACCCTTATAGATTCGTCATGTCTGTCTGTCTGTCTGTCTGTCTGTCTGTCTGTCTGTCCGTCCGTCCGTATGTCACAGCCATTTTTCTCCGAAACCGTAAGAGCTAGACTGATGAAACTTGGCGAGTAGATGTATTCTGTGAACCGCATTAAGTTTTTTACATAAAAATAAAAAAAAAACTATAAATTTCGGGGGTCCCCATACTTGAAACTGAAACTCAAAAATTTTTTTTTCATCGAACCCATACGTGTGGGGTATCTATGAATAGGTCTTCAAAAATGATGTAGAGGTTTCTAACATCGTTTTTTTCTAAACTGAATAGTTTGCGCGAGAGACACTTCCAAAGTGGAAAAAAGTTGGTCCCCCCCCCTCTAACTTCTAAAGTAAGAGAATGATAAAACTAAAAAAAATATATGTTGTACATTACTATGCAAACTTCCAACGATTTTTGGTTTGAACGAAATCTAGTCAGTAGTTTTTTTTTTATACGTCATAAACCGTAAACCGCAATTTACCTTTCGACGAACTACAAGAACCTTATTATGTTACATCAAGTAACATAATTAAAGGTTTTTGTAGTTCGTCGTGCTACGGAACCCTTCATGGGCGAGTCCGACTCGCACTTGGCTGCTTTCATAGAAACTTTCATTCCTTTTTGTACTAATAGATTAATACAAGCATCGTAGACACAATCCACACAAACACTATCTATAGGCCCAAATTAAGCAGAGCTTTACTATGGGAACGAGATATCTGATAATATAATACTTGTCTTATAAATATTTTTTTGGTAGTAAATACATAATCTAGAAAAAATTGATTTGGATTAGTTGAGCTATCTCTAGATCGTTTGTAACGATCTGCAGATAGCTAAACTGTTTCTTGTGTATTTTGTACATTTTGTAAATATTTTGTTTAATTGTAAGTTTCTTTGAGTAAATAAAACCTTAGGCTTTCTTGAAAAAAAAATTAATCTATAATATAAAATAACACCCAGACAGAGAACAAACATCTGCGTTCACCACACAAATATTTTTCTCTCAGTGGGGATTGAACCCACGATCCTATAGCGCAAAAGGCAGAGCTACCAACTGAGCTGAGAGGCCAGTATTGGCTAGACCATCTCGATTTTGATACTCAACTTTGATATTCGTAAGTCAATAATTGGAAAATAAATACATATCCTCAAATAAAAATGGAAGATCTTCTGCAACCTCAGATTCAGGAGAGCTGTCGCCTGGCATTACCTAATGGACTCAAAGAGTTGATGCACGATATATCACGAGAGGTATGTTTGTTTCCCACTTCTGGGATTTGCCATTGGCCGACAACATTAATTGCACTAAATAAATAAATATTGTGGTATTTAATGTACATTTGTTAATAATAAATATTATAGACAATCCACACAACACTTTCCAGCCCCAAACTAAGCAGATCTTGTACTATGGGAACCAGATAGCTGATATAATACTTAGAATACAATATGACACCCAGACAGAGAACAAACATTTGTGTTCACCACACAAATATTTGTTCTCGGTGGGAATCGAACCCACGACATTCGGCTCAGAAGGCAGAGCTACTACCAACTGAGCTGAGAGGCCAGTCAAATTTGTTGTGTGTTGTCTATTTAATCTGTATTTGTATACATACATACTTACGATAGTGAAGTGTGAAGTGTGACGATAGTGAAGTGATAGTGAAGATGGAAGAAATCACTTTAAGCGATAAGGCTGCCCATTGTTATTTATTTAGTTACGCTTAGTTACTGTGTGTATCCTTGTGTACAATAAAGTGTTATCTATCTATCTATCTACGGGATATAAGTACAAAAAAATTGTTATCAGATGATAATCAAATCAAATCAAAATAGTCTTTATTCTGTTCAGATAGAAGAATCACTTTGAAAGCTAGGTGATAAAGTCCGATTTTTGTCTATTTTCCCTGTACTTATCTTAATGTCCAATGCACTCATTAAATAGAAAAATGTTGTCTGCAAGGTGCTACGCTCTCAGCCCCCAGATATACTCAAATTCATCACGGAGTACCTATCAGCGTTGTTGATAACGCGAGAAAACATGTACATTGCTGCTAAAGTATGCGGCGCTGTCTACGACTGCAAATGCCGCCCGGAATTGGAAGACGAACTGAGATATATCGGCTTAGATGACCAGAATGCAAGCGATGCTGCAGAAGTTATCGAGAAGTTTCTTGGAATGGGTGAAGGTATAACAAAGGTCGGCAACAGGGTGGTAAATCTGGCAGAGAATGTAGGAGGCCTATACCCAGCAGTGGGATACCAGGCTGAGATGATGATGATAGGTGAAGGAAAGAAGGTGCAAGGAAGAAGTATACAATACATTATGTAATAACATACATACATTGTATACTTCTTCCTTGCATCAGAATCCTCACTGTTGAGGGTCGTGACCTTTGTGCAGGACCCTAGTCTGCACTATGTTCCTCCATCGGGTTTGATCCTCTGCGGCATGGATGGTTTTGCTCACGGAGGAGTCTGTTACTGAGCGCACTTGGTCGTTCCAACGCATTGCATACATAGTAAATGTAGGTGTGTACTTCTATATAAATACACCATTATCTTTCTGCCCCATCTCTCTAAATCCTAAACTATTTCTGCACCAAAGAACTGATACTTAAACTCGCATCGCTGTGTTCTGGTGAAGGACATGGGTGCCGGTGTAATTACAATCACTTGACGGAGAGTTGATGATAATGCATAAAATCAAAAATGGCACGACATCTCCCTATTTCATTCTCATACAATCATCGTTCGCCTATGTTATCCAACTTTTTTTGCTACTTTTAGCTTTTTTTACGGAGCTTCCCCTTTTTGTTCCAGTAAATGAAGGAAACATCATCTTACAACTGGTTAAGAAGACCAGCATAGATGAGAGCCACCTTCCTGCAGTCTTGTCAGCGGTTCGACAAGCGTTCCTTAGACACCAGACCAATCACACGAAATTTTATGAGGTATTCAAAGTGTAGGACAAACTTGCGGCTATATAGTAAGAACACAATTGAGTAGACATTTTTGCAGAATTATATTTGCAGAACTAATACATGCTTGCCTTGGCGCTGCAGTGGCAGATAGGTTAAATGCTTTGTTTTTGCTCTCGCTTGACTGTCCACTTCCTTGATTTCAGTCATCTTCGGATAGCGATGAAGATGACGTTGCAAGGGCAGCCAGACATACTTTGAAGCTGTATCGAAAGACGGATCCAACTTTTGAAACTTACAACTGCATGGCAACGAGAATACAGGTAAGAACTCATATAATTAGTTAAGATATTCTCTTATTTCTTACTTATTGGCTTGTATGATGTTGTTGAAACACGCTGATGACCGAAATATGACGCGAATAGTGTCAAAGGTTTAGAAAGGAGAGGTGACTTCCAACTTGGAAGAACCAAAAGAAGTTTAATTAATATATGGATTTAGGATATCCTATTTATACGTGACTAAGCTAAGAAGAACCTATACACTTGCGAAAACGATTATCTTGTGTCATGTTTTATACATTACAGCTTATTCCAGGTAGTAATAAATAATAAAAAACTATGTACAGGCATCATATCGCGCTTATAAAATCAGACGTGAATCTGGAGCCAAAAGAAGCATGAAATCAGATCAACTGAGTAAATCTGAAAGCCTCAGAAGTACTGACGAAGCGACAGATATAGGCCACCTCGTGACTCCAATAAAAACCGAAAATGAGAAGACCAAGGTTACTTTCGGAGCTCTTGACCATGTGAAGGAAAGTATTGCGAGCGATCAGACTGGAACTGGTGATGATGAAGATGTGGTAAGTGAATATGTATTTATTCTAAATGATTAACACAACGTCAGACGCAGTTTTTTCAATGATATTATTTTAGCTATATTTCCCTATCAAAAAATTAATTTAAGCTCAGATGGTCATTCTGAGGTTATACCATCAGCCTGAAAACAAAGCTAGGCATTCTAGGTCTCTCATATTATATTTCCTGGAATAAATGTCTCCATCAAAGTCTTTGATATAGTGATCTCTATTGCAGCCCCGTTGTGAAGATGGTGAAAGCATAACAAGGTAATGGTTATCTTTCAGTTTGAAGCTGGTCCTTCAAAGGCAGGTTCCGGTATTACAACCCGTTTGTCATCAACGTCTCTTGCTGGCTCCTACCTCAGCCTTCCACAATACAAGCCTTACTCCGCTCACGACTTAGAAGACTTCGTCTGCCATGAAAAGACTCCAGTTAAGGAACGGTCCCATTATAACTTTGCTATAGAAAACTCACCTGTTGAAGAAATATTCAACACTGATATGGCGAAGGAAAATGAACAGAAAGATAAAAAAAATATATTCTATGAATCACACGATGAGGATTCGGTTGAAGAGATAGTACAGTTGTATGAGGAAATAGAAGAAAATATCTTAGAATGTATTGAAGAAGATATAGTGGGAGTAGATATAGTTAAGTTAGCAGAAGGCATGGTGAACGAGACTACAAGGGGAAAAGACTTAAATGTAAAGTTTAATGCAGAAAATCTATCAAACGAAAGTTTTACGAAGCAAAATATATCGGATGAGAACACAGAAGAAATATACACATTGGATGAGAATTCCGACAATTTTACAGCTGAAAATGATGATACGGTACCAGAAAATATTGTAGAAGACATAGTTGAAGACCTACCTAATTTATCCATAATGGAAGACATACCAGAAGAAATTGACCTGGATGTCAACATATTGGATGAAGACGAAGAAACCTATGGTAACTTGGCAGATGTACTGATTAATGCTTCTTACAAACCTCACTGAAAACATTACAACGTCGATTTTCTGCTTTACCTACATATTCATAATGGTTTTATAACATTGAGCTTAGCAGACCGATATGTATGTTGCCATCTCTTTTTTTAACATTAGTGTGACAGTGACAAAAGACTTAGCGAGCCGTTCAAAATGGCATTATGAATTAGGGGAATATCTCATACTATTTCACTTAAGAGCGCATCGTGCGAAAATTTGAGATTTTTTAAAAGAATTGAGTTTTTTTTTTTTTTAAATCTCAAATTTTCGCACGATGCGCTCTTAATGTTATCCTCATTCTAGTATCTAAAGGTTTGGTTTAAAGAATTTATTTCTCTGAATAAAGCCGTGTATAATATAAACAAATGTTTTTCTTTAGGTAGGAGTTTATTTGCTTAAATATTCATTATAAATCTTATCTACTATTATTTTTATAATTCTACAATCATGATAACACAAATCTATGTATTTATTTTTGGTACTTACGAATACATAATAAACAGTATAAATTTAAACATTATTCTATTGTGTTGGGCAAAACAGTGCATATTAAAAATAAGTTAAATGCTTATTCATCCATTTTATAAAATATTCATTAAAATTTTACTCAGGTTTCTGCATCCTCAGAAACCTTTACCAAGTAACGGGCATGATAACGGCAAAAATAGAATGGTAGGTAACAAAAAGAAAAGAGTACTTATGTACTAAAAGTTTTAAGATATAAAATCACAGTGTAAAATAAACTCTTACTAAGTAAACCGTAGGTATAACATGTACTTATAAAAATTATGCTTTATCTAAAAATAATACAAAAATAACAATGTCGACTTATATAATGTGATAAAAACATTTTTATATTTAACTACCTACAAAAAAATATATCCTAGGTAATGATTATAAATTAGAAGCAAACCTAAGAAGTATATTTAAATAAATAAGTAGGTAGGTAATAAAGGTAACAGTGCTGTATTAATAATAATAGGTAGGTATTATGAAAAATACAGACAAGTTAAATTTAGTATCGTACCCTTTATTATTTTATTGACCGCAAAAACGTCCAAAATCAAAAATTTAGATCATCAACGGTCAAGAGGTTAAGGCACTTTAGTTTAACTTATAACCTGTATTAAATGAACAGAATAGACTTGTGAAAGATCCATAGTATTTGTTTGCTTATAGCTGCTACCCACCTTAGTATGTAGGCATATATTTTGTTCGGTACTTTTTGGTGCAATCCGACGGTAGGTTAAAATAAGTTCACTGGTTAAAATAATTTCTCCATCAGAAGAAAATTTAAACATACATTTTCTAGGTAGGAGCAGATTTTCCAACTATAAACTTCTGTCCTAGGTTTTGGAAGAGGAGAAAGTTGGAAGAAAAGATAAGTGGAAAAATCTTCCCTAATTCAATAAAAGTTTTGAAACTATTGAGCCACTTTCTAGATCTCTAAAGCCTAATTTACACTTTGGTATATTCCAAATAGTTTCAACAATAAACTTAAATAACTTAATAATAATAAAATTATTTTATACTAAATAAAATATTTATTTTTTGCATTGATAGTTAAAATGTCATGGTACGTATTGCTATATGTTTAGATACTACCCGTTCCATGAAAGAAATATAAATAAAATGTATATCATCTCTAATAATTCTGCATCTCACGAGTCCAAGTTACTAGTGTGCGAGTTAAGTGAAGCATGAACTCACTATTTTTGGTTAGTCTTAAATGAAACGGGTACTACAATACACATATATTTTCAGCCTTTACGAACAGCAAGAACCGAAATTTTGAGAAATGTTTCAATTTCTAAACTATGTAAAATTAAATATTATCTCCACCGCCCATTATTTTGTTTCCGTATTCACTTAGTACCTGAAATATAAAATGAAAACATAAAGTTCAAAAACATTTTTAATTATTACTAAGAACGCCAATAACATTTTGTATCGTCAATAAACTTAATTATTATTGTATGGAATGAGCATAATAATGGTCCACTTGTTGTCATTCAATTCATTTATTTTAGATCATATAGTATTCATAATTTGTTGGTAAATACAAAGTTAAAGTGTTAGTAACAAGAAATACAATTTTAAAAAAGTAAGACCAACGACTATTGACCAACACCGCACACCGTGCAAATGCAAACCTACGAGCCAACATAATATTGCTGACAGCCGACTCTCAATATCCTTTAGGACTTCGGTGACCTAGTGGCTCATCTACTTGTACGTTATGTGGTAACCATGAAAATATACCTCGCTGGTCACGGACGTTCCTACTGTGCCCATAGCACACGTTACCTTGTATAGCCAGATGTAGTGGTGTCGGTTGGAGAGCGCGTGGGCCCGCATGGTCCGCAGCCGGCGCACGACGCGCGGCACGTCCACGACGCCGCCGCTGAGCGCGCGCGCCGCCGCGTCCAGCGCCGCCAGCGCCGCGCTGCGCCCAGCGCCCGACGCGCACGTCACCACGCACGGACGGATACCTGCATCAATGCAAACTTGTACATTCAGTACCCATAGTCCGAATTTTTCTACCACATTTCGTTACCAAATGTTGTTCTCGTTTCGTCTACGTGTCTCTGTCTCTTGTATGGAGAAAAGATGAGACAGCAAAAATACGTCACGTATAGAGTTGTTGTCTCATTATTTTTCCATGCAAAAGAGAGAGAGACACGTAGGCGAAACGAAAACAACATTTGGTAACGAAATGTAGTACCTACCTATATGCACTGGGACTTTGGGTACAGAAGGGCAAATCCCACTTCATTTACAACATTTCGTCTAAGTAATATTGTTTTCGTTTCGACTATTTGTCTCTCTCTAATAAATGAAAAACGTAGAAACGATCGAAACGAGTTTTTGTCTTATCAATTTTCCATACAAAAGAGAGAGACACGTGCTCACACGAAACCAACATTTGGTAGACGAAATGTTGTAAATGCACTGGGACTTGCCCTTCTGGAAGCTTCTTCTTAACGTGTTCCTTGTGTGTAGTATAATGAGGTCACAAATATCGACGTACTTAGAAGGATGGAGTTCAAAAAGCCCGGTTTAGTGCGACATAATTGTGCTGACCATGGGGTCATAAAGTGAGATAAGAGCAAGAAGAAGAAGAAGTCATGTCGGTTTCCTCTCGAGGCTCTCCTTTCGTGCACGACCGAAAATCTTCTCTCTCTAGAAGTCTAGATCAACAAAGACAATACCTTCGATCTCGGCAGCAGCTTTCATTCGGCTCAGCGTCCCGTTGTTGGCTCTCCTCATGTGCTCCTCAGCTCGCGCTGGTGAGTACACATTCACTCCGTTGGAGCCGTTGTCTTCGCGGAGCTTTGATAAGTTGTTGAATGAAGAGCGGTTCTGATCGCCGTAGATTACTTCTACACCTGGAATTAAGGAATACAGGTGTCAAGCAACACTCCGCAAAGCAAGCTGTTTGAAATCAGAAATAGATGGGGCATCTTTATCCTGGCAAGTTAGGAGAAGTTCCTTACCTTCTTCATCGTATTCTTTAGCAGTCTGCGCTACCTTCATGTAGCTGCGCATCTCGAAGAGGAAGTCAATCATAGAGTCGTAATCTTCCGGCACACCCTTGGCCGGCCAGAAGTACCACAGGTGGGTTACCTAAAAGAGATTGGATCATAAGACAGCTGATCAGCATAGATGGGCTACAACCACGTCAAGGCTGCATTTTTCCAATCTTATCGTTGAATTAAGTTACCTTCCTAAGTGGTAAAGCTAAATGTTTTATGGGATACAGTATTTTATCAGTTGCGTTGACGTTAGTGCAGAGGGATTGGGCATGGGCATAGGCATCTCCTATAAATTTGCTTATCATTGTGGGGTTCGCCATAGTCACCACACGTGGCAGGCAGATCGGTGATCACAGAGTAGGTGTTAATACTTGGGGAAACTGCTGCTCACCCTTTGGTGTTTTATTACTTCCACGAACATGGAAGTATTAAGAGACGGTTATGAGATAAGACGCATAGAAAGGTCCAGAGGCCGGGATCCTATGGTAAAATATAGACTTAGTGAGTAATAGTTTAGTTTACTTCTCTCCAAGTCCTAGTAGCCATGTTGATGAGCTGGATGCTGGAGATGGCGTACTTGTCCCGCTGCTCGCGTTTCTTCAGAATTATTTGAAAGTCCCCGAAGCTGCGCTTGTTGTCCGATATCTCTGAAGGCGGTAGGTACTCGTAGCATTTCTCCTGGAAATGAAATTCATAGATTTAGTAAACTAATGGCTGGCTCTGTTGAATGCCCTGCTTTCAAAGTGATCCTTATGCATAAAAAAACTTTGATTAATAAAAATGTCTTCTGCCTTTTATTTCATTTTTCAGTCTGATAATAATCCACTTTTATCTAAATCCATGATCTTGAATTCACGACAGAATCTGGAATACCTACAATGACCACTCTACTCTCCATACCAATGATGTCCCAAACTGTCTACTATGAACAAGTTTTATCACTGCTAACATAGGGTATCTTAATCTGGGGGCGGAAGTGAAAGCAGTTATCTACTCTCCATACCAATGATGTCACAAACTGTCTACTATGAACAAGTCTGATCACTACTAACATAGGGTATCTTAATCTGGGGGTGGAACTACAAGCAGTTAACGTACCACTCCATTCTCCATGTACTCTGTGAGCATGACCACAAGTCTGGAGTTCTGTTCCCACACCATACGCCAGAAATCGACTACAGTGTTCGACAAAGGTGCTTGTGCTAGGATGTAGTAGTTACGGATGTTGCCGGGACCCTGGAACATGGAAACCAACGATGAAAAGGATAAAATAAAATAGAAAAGCCTTTTTATTCCTAAATAACTAAATACAAATTTATGTTTAAAAACTTAAATTAAAATTAAAAAATATTTATTGAGGACCCCTCTTGGGTATAGGCCTCCTCCAGATTCTTCTATTTGTCCCGGTCCAGTGCTAGGTCAAGCCAATTTAGTGTTTTTGTTCTTTTTTGAATTTCGTCTGCCCAAAATGGTGATGAAAAGGATACATAAATAAAAATGATTTAGTCTATTATTGCCCAACCTAATTTCGCCACCAAACATTAATGTGCTCATTGCTGTGTTCTTTTATGAAGGGTCACAGTTTGGGCACAAGCCCGCCGTGCAATAGGTGTCACATAGGCCACTATCCTGAGGTAATGCATAGGTGATAGGCATATAGCTCGAAGAACCGACAACCGTTGGGGAATAAAGGTTCTCGAATGGCGACCACGAACCGGAAGACAAAGCGTAGGGCGCATACTCACCAGATGGACCGACGACATTGTTAAGATCGCTGGAAGCTGATGGATGGAAAAGGCTCAGAATCGTTCTTCCTTAAAATGTGTAGGGGAGGCCTATGTCCAGCAGAGGACTTCTTCAGGATGATAATGATGATGATGATGAATGCATAGGTAACAGGTGGACTAGGAAAAACATTTAGAGCCCTACTCACCGTGACATAGCTAGCATTGATATACTCCGAGGTAGGATCATTGTTGATTCTCTGCAGTGGAACCCTGGTCTCTGGCAGCGGGAGTACGTTGGAGTAGCGGTTCTTGTCCTCGCAGCCAGGGGGCACTTCCTCACCCTTCACGCTGACGGAGGGGATCTCAGTGAACTCCGCTGTTATGGACTCCATGTCTAGCGCAAAGCTTGCCAGAGCTGGGTACTGCATGGGGTGGGATGTTACCTGGTGGCAGGTTATAAAGAAAATGGATAATTCAAGTGAGCAACTATAAAAACGATTTAATAAAGAAGTGGTTTGTTTTTCTTTCCAAGTAATACTGCATGACATGTATAATTACTACGAACTATTGGTGCTAACGAAATAATACGACGAGCATGCGCGCTACACAGTGTAACGTCCATGTTAAAATCATAGATTTCACTTTGCACAATCATGCCAAAGAAACGGTCACAACTAAAAGCTTGCTAAAAAGATCATTCAGAGTTTGTTTTCAATGAATACCTCGTCGTCATATGCGGGGTTGCCGTAGCTCCGTTTGCTGGCACGCAGGCGTTGGTTCCCTTTCCTGTGGCCCACGCTGACGCTGTCCAGGCTATACGCGTCCAGAGACACGGGGGTGCAGCGCTGGGCGTACACACCACGACGTCCACGACGACGGACCACTAGCTGGAAAGACACGGCATTTCTTTATAATCATTGTTACATCATTGTGCCATGCTCGGCATCAAGCTTATAGACCGTGTTCCCAAAATCGAGATTCGAATTCGAACAAAGGTCAAAGATGTTGGGAATCGCATAACGGAACTAAAATGGAGAGAGAACACCTGGCAAGGCGAGGTGATGACAGGTGGAGTAAGGCGATGACTGAATGGCGTCCAAGAACTGGCTATAGAAGCGTTGGTCGCCCTGCGGCAAGATGGGCAGACGATGTGGCGATGTGGTCAACATCGCAGGCAAGAGCTAGGGAAAAGTCGTGACAGGATGCCCTCAATTTATAAGATAACAATATCTGCATATTGATTATTTCAAAAATCTTTTACTTTTGACGGAAAAGGACCCGAATGATTTTTCCAAAAAAATACATCCTGTATTCTTGAACCAATGGATTATGTTACTGTTAAGGATCAATTTTTGCAAATAAATATTTTACCAAAAAAGGATGGAAATTTATAGCAAATTTTTGAACCAAACGTATAATTTGTCAAAATCAATCGAATATTCTGCTCTTTGCCTTATTTTCACTGTTATACGCATTTTTCTATGTTAACTGTGCTTTAATTTATTTTAATTTTGAATTTATTTATTTAGAATAGCCACCAACAGAGTATAACAATGATACCCCAGATGAACTCTTTCATAAAAAGCTACTAATAACAAAAAGCTCCTTTTTGGTTTATTCAGTTGCTAACATAGAAATACTATTGTGACTTTAATAAAACAAACTGAATTCCAAAGTGCTCAAAACTAAACCGCTTACACGGAGTTCCGACTAGCTTATCGTGGCAGGATACGGCTTGCAGCATCATCAAATTTCAGACAAGGCGCCCATTCAATGCTCCCAGACCTAGAGGTTCCCAACCTTTTTTTCTCACAGACCACTTTCAAAATTCTGCTGGTTCCGGTGGACCCCCTGCCCTGCAGCTACACTATATTCCTAGTCGACAAAAAAATATTATTGGCTCTAACTATGGACATTTGCGTAGCAGCTGAGTTCCTACCACGAGTGAACAGTTTTGGAAAAAAGTGAGAATTGATTGGTTAATTAATTCATAGGTGAAGCCAACATTTTAATTCTTCACTATCGAAACTAGACAAATTTTCGTGAATGCCCCGCTATCCCGTACCTCCCCGATTACGAATTGTAAGCCCCCATTTCTTTTTCAAGCCATCGTAGACCCCCGTCGAGTCTCCCGTGGACCCTTGGGGGTCCACTTGGACCACGTTGGGAATCAATGCTCTAACCGTACCTAAAATTTGAATCTTACAATTTTTACTCTATAGACCTGTACTAGAGTATATTAATATATTTTTTGTTAAAAATGTGCCATTATACTTTACTGTAAGCAAAAAGGCCTTTGCATCTAATAAAGATGATTTATATAGCGTTAGGGGCAACTGGTGATTACTCAAGCCCTACTTACGGGACGCTATAGTGCCTGGGACAGGATTTTAGATGGAATAGGCTTGCCCAGCACCTATCCTGACTGTATTGGCCTAATCCACAGAAAAGACATAGTCAATACGTGTAGCTGACTAAACCATTAATTTTCTCATGCTGTATTCCTTCACCATTTCACTGTATTGTAATAAATAACTGTTTTTGTTGTGGGACTTTGAAAAATCATAAATAAGTCAAGCTGAAAGTTTAAATCTTAATCGTCGTCACAGATCGCAAATCATTAGAATAGTCCATTGCGCTAGACCACTTCTGGGAACCCACTTGAACTCAGACAAAGCTTAGAGTGATGATAACCAAGCTATAGAGCAAACATAAAGAACCTCTAGTGAACTGTGGTCGTACTGTTCATACTGCATTAATTACGGAAAGCATTAATATCGGTTAAAAAGGCTTTTCCGAATACTAACTAATGGGCTGTGACAAGTGCGTGTAATATTTGTATGTAGGGTCTGTTGTTCCCCGCTCAACATCAGGTGAGCCATTTACGTAGTGGACTAACAGTCGGGTGATTGTGTATTTCTGTTGCTAACAAAACTTAGATATTAATGTATAAATGATACTAACACGGAATAGAAACAAGATACTTTGATCTTGTTGCCATCATTTTTCGACCTGTTAACTCTTTGTTGTTATGCTACCTATACGTGAAGATGCTATTCGCTATTTCATGTATTTTTATTGTAATCGAAATTCAAAATCAAGTCAAAACTGACAGATGCGACTAGATTTTGATTGCAAAGTAGTAAAGGAAGTGTTCTATACATTTTTCAAAATTATAAAAAACCAAACGTAAAAATCTAAGCCTTGGGTGGTTTGAGCGTTTTTTTCTTCAAATTCAAAGCTAGGTGAGCCTAGGTGCCAGTTCCACGCGACCAAGCCAAGAAGAAGAGGCAACAAACTACAGCTTAGTTCATACCGTTCTACTACGGTCTATCTTAATATGGTTCTTAGGTATCGACTAACGGCACAGAATACACAATAGTAACTATACTAGCGACTAACGGCTACGTAGGTACTTAGCTCAAGGGGCCAGTATTAGAGCACTTGACTACGCAGATTATAAAATATGATCAACTTGAAACCTTGATTTATTGGGTGCCCTATGTTCGGTTCGTGGCCATTGTCGAACGACTTTTTGCTTAAAATTAAACAAATATTTGCAAAATGTATAAAATACACAGGAAACAGTTGAGCTATCAATAGACCGCTACAAATGATCTAGAGATAGCTTTTAACTTTTAACTTATTTCTTGGTTCAACTCAAAATGGCTACTCAAAATTCTTGGTTCATCTCCTCTTGATCCAGTGAAATCCAGTAGATCATAATAATAAAAAAAATTGTAAAGCAAAATTTTTTTTTTCGTAAATGTGTGTGTTATTATTGTACGAGTGAGGGCAGTATGGCGAGTACAACAACCAGAGGAAGTTTGATCTTTGGCTATTTTGACAGAACGTGGTGTAGTGTACATGCAATATTTTTTGCGATAAGGAACCTGCAAAATATACATACTCGTAGTTTCAAAATTAAACTTAAACTTTATCTGTTTGAAAGCCGGAAAGAGCAGGAGGGTCATAAGCACGATACAAGTATAATTTAATATACCTAGTTTAGTGTCATAGGCATTTCTAGCAAGCTGTCTCATTCATTGCATTAGTTACCTAAGTAGGTAATTATATAACTTACGTTGTATCCGCTTTTGGCTCCTCACTTTTGCACAACACATTGCTGTCTGATATGCACAAAATCCTTTAAATTTGTTTTTGTTAATCCATGTTTATAGTAAGTACCAGTTGTTCACGATGTTGTTTTTAAGTTTATTTATTTCTGTTTAATCTTGTTTTTTATTTTGGGGAAAAATTGTCCGTGGCAACGCCGACCGGCTCTGACGGAAGACCAGCGTTTGTTGTAAGCCAACATTATGCTGAGTCAGAGACCGTTTTGCGACGCACAAGCTTCACACAAATGTAGTATTAAGATTTATTTTTAGGTTATTATAAATTAGTGTAAGTGCTTGTTTCGCAAATAAATTATTATTCTAATTGTATAAATACTATAATGATATTCCATCTAAAATACTATCTCAGGCGTCCCGTTAGTAGAGGCATAAGTAAATACCAATTGCTCCTGACGTCATATAAATCATATATAATAGATGCAAAAGCCTGTCTACTGCCACTAGCCACAGAGAACTTCAGGTATCCGTACAAAAATGTATGTCACACCGGTGACAGCCACAGCGTGTTGTAGCATGCGGCTTTTAGTACTGTCTCACGATATTTTTTCCCGCATCTGTGATGAACTCACGATATTTTTCAAGTCGTGTGGGTGTTTCCGGAGGTGGTATGGAAACGCGCCAGAGGTCCGTCATCAGCAAATCTTTGTTTACAATACCTCTGTAAAAACATCCTCACCACTGCGTGCGATATAGGCGACACTTACTGCGGTACAGGGGACGAAAGTATCCGTTCAGAGTATAAAAATTAAAAAGATCTCGCAAAAAAAATTAAACGCGTTTGTAAATGGGAACCAAGGTTGCAAGAGTTCGGAAAAGTACTGCCACTGTACAGAGCTTTAAGAGGTAATGCAGATTTTATAGTCATAAGTGGCCGCTCAACATCAGGTGTTACCCACTTGATGTTGAGGCTGGTTCCATCACTTTTTATTCTGAAAAACTCGTGTTTGAGTTTTCTTTCCCTACAGAAATTTAAACATACACAAATCAAGTCTCAGCAAGTTGTATTGTTATGAAATAAAAAGAGTTGATTTGTTTTGTTAATACAGTTAATACTGTGGTATTTGGATGGGAACAAATTTAAATTAATAAAATACTCCAATCGAAACAACGAAAAAGTTGTACCGTTGACGTACTGGAATATTTTTTCTCCCACTTCGAGGCAGGGGTACAGAGAAGCAGCCAATACTTTCTTCCCCCTTTCCTACAAGCTGTCGCGCCCTTGCAGCGCAACAGCCCAAGTCAGCCCAACGCCCAACGGGTCTAACAGAGCACAGTGACGTATAGCCCCGAGTAGCGCGCGCGCACCTAACCTGACAACTCTATTTAGACCAATTTACTCTAATTTGGTGTTTAGTTATTTATTTTTATGGGCATAAGTTGAAATTATTGGATTTGTTTTTAATGTTTTAAATGTGATAAATGAACGAGAAGAGATATGGGTAAGCCTTTTGCATACATTTTATTTAAAACTTATAGAAAATATTTCATAAAATTCATAACGGTAAAAATCATAACCCTCTTTTTTGTTTTTCAAAGTCGGATAAAATATTATTTAAAACTTATTACTTATCTCAGTAAATAAACTTTTTTAATAAATAAAATATATTTTTTAAGATTATTTTTTATTTTATATTATTTTTCATTTACAATTTTTCGATAAATTCAAAAACAATTTGGGCTAGAACCTAATCCTAAACTAAATAATTATATTCACTCTTGAATTATCTATAAAAAATAATAAAATTTAGAGATTATTCAATAGTGCCTGAACTTGCCTACCTACAGCAGCCCCTATTATTACAACAATCTCATCATCATAAGCCCGGGAAGTCCCCTGCTGAACAAAGGTTCATAATACATTTCTAGGAAGAAAGAACCCTCTTTGTCAACCAACATCTTTAAAATGCCGTCAGTCGTCGTCCTACATCCTCTTTCATTTGAAAACATTCGGAAACCTTCGAACCCACGTCATAAGAATCGGAAGACCAACACTGGACTTACAGTGGAAAAAGATGAATAAATAATAGTTAAAAAAAAATAAAAAAAACACGATTTATATAGAAACCCAATCTAAATAAAAATAGTAAGTGTAAAAAAATCTAACAAATATAAAAGAATAATAGTGTAAAAAAAAAATACAACTGAATTGAGAACCTCCTCCTTTTTGATTTGAAGTCGGTTAAAAAAAAATATTATTGACCTTAGGAACGCACCTCAGACATAATAAGGAAGAAAAATAGTGTATTGTCATCGGTCCTCGATAAATCTACAAAGTTTGAATGAAATCTGGCCGTTTAAAGTGGGTCAAAGTCGCAAGTTAAGGAGTCTGTTACAAACAAACAAACAAACATACGAATACAGCTAATAATTAAAGCGTGTAAAAAATATTCTTTCAATTGTATCACAAGGACCACTTGGAAACTTCATAAAGCTGGGTGAATGTAGATGCCAGTTCCACGCGACCAATCCTTGAAGAACAGGCAACAGACTACGGCTTGGTTCCTAACGTTTTTTGGTACGATCCAGTCACAAAATAAATGAAGCAGTTAAATTCCAGTGTGGAGCCTCTCCAACGTAGAGAAATATAGAAGCTACTTGCTTACTGGTTTGTGTGTGCTAATGTAGTAAATAAATAAATGTCTATGTCTAGAAGCAAAAGCTTCTAGACATAGACATAATAATGGCTTTAAAAGTAGGTATGAGCATAACCTAGTGCTACCTACATCTAATTTAAAGATACACAGCTCGGGACCAAATGTTATGGCGGTTAAAATATATAACAAGATTCCGGAAAACATCAAACATCTAAAAAATACAACATTTTTGAAAAAAAATTAAAGAGATGCTTTTACAAAAAAAATACTACACACTAGACGAGTTCTTTAACGACGAACAAAAAGAATAACTATAATAATAAATAACCCTTATAACATTTTATACTAAACCTGCTTACAAATCTGCGTGATTATAATCATATCGGCCCGCTTCTCCAGTATTGCAACACCCTTACAGGGTAAATTATGTATTGATTCAAAAACTAGTTCTAAGATCTGACACTGTTATATTTACATACATAATAAGGCAATAAATATACTGAATACTGAATACTGAATACTGCATCAAAGCCAACACACGCTACGTTTCTACGCGAACAAGCCTTGAAGAAAAGGCAACAAACTTGCCTCTGTATTTGAATTAGATTTTTTTTGGTATGTTTCTTTTAAAAAATAAAATAAGGCAATTAAAATTCCAGTGTGACTTATGTTTTTCCGAATAATATAATTTGAACGTTTTCAAAACAAGAGTGAATCTTCTAGGTGAGTGCACTACAACGTCGACCGCATCATCATTTAACATCAGGTGAGATTGCGGTCAAGGGTTAGCCTTTAGATTATAAAAAAACTAAGTGAGACAAAGGCAAAAACAAAAGTTTCAAAGCTAGCACACGCTACGCTTCTACAAAACAAGCCCAGAAGAACAGGCTACTACTACGTCTTTTTTGTACTATTCCTGCATACCTCCCATGGTCACTAGACCACCTGACAACTAGACATCCTACGACCCACTCAGCGTTTAGTTACCGATAACCGGTTCACGGTGTCCGGTGACACGCCATTATTCTCCAATGGCGGACCGAGGAATTTTTATGAGGAGTCTGTTACGCGATAAGCAAGTACTGTATTAGTTTTAGGAATAACTGTGCATTATCATCAACCTTTTAAAATACATACATACGAAATGTTTATTGTCACATAAAAAGAAGACAAACAATATATGCAGGGTGTTACAAAACTACCCGTAATGCCGAAAGGAGGTTGAATGAGGCCCTAAAACGAGTTCATTCACGTTATTATCATTATTTTATAACGAGTCCATTCACAATATTGTTATTAGTATTTTTTTTTAATTCACCTTTTGAAATGAAAAATAAAAAACTTTTGGCTTAGATAATTAATCATATTTTTACGGGGTGTTCTATCCAGTTTTTCCCGTCGACAGTATATGTATGAAGTACTAGCGGCCGCCCGCGGCTTTGCTAGCTAGTTTTTTTGCCGTTCCTATTAATTTGTCGGAGCCAAAAGTAGCTAATCTAGGTAACCAAATTAGGTAGAATTTTTTTTCCAAAATTTCATTTAAATCGGTGCTGGTGGTGGGTGAGAGCTTGATTTAACCACAAACATCCTAAACAGCATATCTTTAGGCGTACCACAAGCTCTGTCTGACTCTGTCTCTGGCTCTGGTTTGGAGTCTGTGTGAGTGCTGTCCAAACATATCCTACGTCGAAACGTCACACACACACAGTATAATACCCTGAGCAGTACTCACACAGACTCAAAACCAGAGCCAGAGACAGGGCCAGACAGAGCTTGTGGGCGATTTCTCGTCAACATCATCTTTCCAACTAATAATTATGTATATAATTTGATCGAAAGACGTAAAAGTAAATAATCCTTTTTAAAAGTTTCGTTTTCTCGCTTTTTCAGGGTAAGCCGACGAAGAAGGTGGTCAAGTGCAGTCTCAGTTAGAAGGTGGTCAGAGCAGTGCAGTGCAGTCTCAGGACTCAGTGAGGTAAGGAAGTCCTTTAAAAATAAGTAGGTAGTATTTCAGTTTGAAGAAATATGCTCCAGAAATAACGATCTTAATATTAGAGCTGCCGATAGGCCCGTTTCAAGCAATTTAGGTTTGCTACGGTGCAGGCTACAGTGCTATTACGTAGTCGCTACGGCGCCGCGCCGGTGGCGCTATGGAGTTGATACGGCACAGCTACGGAGTTAATAAGAATAACTTAATTGTATGTACGAGTAAGTAAGTATTATCACTCGTAAACAGAGTTGCTAGGGCACAGCTACTAGTTGCTACGGTGCACCTGCGTAGACGATACGGTACACCTGCGTAGACGTTACGGCACAGCTACGGAGTTGCTACGTGCACCTGTGTAGACGATACGGTGCACCTGCGTAGACACTACGGCACAGCTACGTAGTCGCTACGGTGCCGCTATAGAGTTGCTACGGCACAGCTGCCTAGACGCTACGGTACAGCTACGGAGTTGCTACGTAGCAGCTCCGGAGTTTCTACAGGACAGCTACCTCACGATGATTTTCTTCGCCATTTGCGACCACTGACAGACTAGGATCGCTCACATAGTTTGTTTAAATAGCAAAATCCATACGTCCATGACCGGATTGAAGGATCAAAAACACTGGTAGTCTAGTGGTAGCGGCCCCACCTTCCAATCCTAAGATCGTGGGATCAAAACCACCAATGCACCATGCAATGGTGGGATGCACCAATGAGTTTCGGTTTTCTGTCGAAAAATGTATTTGCACTATGCCAGTACTCTCAAACGGTTTGTCGCCTGTTCGTGGCCACGTAGATATGGCACCTAGACTCACCTAGCTTTAAGACACTTTAAAGCGACTCTTAGATCATCATCATCATCATCATTATCAGCCTGAAGAAGTCCACTGCTGGACATATGCCTCCCCTACACATTTCCAGGAAGAACGATTCTGAGCCCTTTCCATCCATCGACTTCCCGCGATCTTAACAATGTCGTCGGTTCATCTGGTGGGTGGGCGCCCAACGCTCCGGGCCCCGCCTCCGGGCACCGGGGTGTGTGGGTGGTGGACCGGAAGACTCTTAGATACTACTGAGAAATTCATACACTTTTCGTATTTGGGGAAGGAAAACATCGTGAGGAAACCGGCATGTCGTAGAACCTTAAAAATTCGAAAATATTATATCGAGTACACGAAAGAAACCTCTTTGTGGCCATTTAAAAATCATTCAACACACTGGTTTGGCAGCACCAGCAGTGATACAATGAAAATAATATGGCCAAAAGCACGAGAACACCGGTACTTTTAACTTTGCCTTCTAATTTTAATTTTATCTTTTTAACATTTTAGGATAATGAAGAATGCAGCACAAACTCTGCAATGTACACCAAAGTAGTGACCGTAATTTATCGTGAGTGACCTATAGATATTATGCTCATTACTTTGGATATATTGTTAGAACTATCATCGGTAGTAGCAGTACCAGCAAAACAGAGAAAATCGGAGAAGAAAACTGAAGAAGTTGCTGAACCAAATTGGGTATGTGTCAAGTATAGTAAGCTTTATTTTGCTCCTCTTGGGATTGTGACTCTGGGTCCGTAAGGAACTGAGGCCTTGTGGGTCTTCAAAATTTTGTCCAGGTGACTGATCGAAGCGACGCGTGACCCAAGAGCTGGTGGGTATCTGGCGCAGCGCATTAACATTGCTATTCAGCGTGGCAATGCCGCCAGCGTCTGGGACGCTTCCGTCTGTTACTGATTTGGATCAGTTGAGCCATCTCTAGATCGTTTGTAACGGTCTGCAGATAGCTCAACTGTTTCTTGTGTATTTTGAACATTTTGTAAATATTTGTTTAATTGTAAGGTTCTTCGTTCTTGTGTAAATAAAAGTAGTCAAATGTTATAAAAATAGCTCTTTAAATCTTTGTTACTTACCAGTAATCCGATTAGTAAGACGAGTGCGATCACGCCAATCGTGCTGACCGCTATGGCTATCGCAGCGCCCGATCCTGCCTCCTCAGGTCCTCTCGGCGCAGACTCCGTCGTCACTTCACCAGCATAAGTCGTCATGTCTTCCAACTCATTCCCTGGTTTCATCACATCTGTCGTTGTCTCTTCTGTCTCTGTTGTAGTTGTAGTCTCTTTCATCGGTTCTGTAGTGTCCTTTTCTACAGTTACTGATACTGTTGTCGGTGATGACGTAGTTTCAGGTCTTACATTAGGCTCATAAGTTTTTATTTCATAGTTTATCTCGTTGCTGTGACTATTCTCTTCAGAAGTGCTAAAGTCCGTTTCGCTAGAAGTCACCGTTTCAGTTGTTGGAGCGCTTATCAAAGTAGATTTATCAGTGTTTATTTCGGTAACAATATCTATAACTGTTCTAGTCGTGTCGTCTATAATTTCTGGGGTAATTTCTGTTGTTGATGCTGTTTGTAGTTCTGTTGGTGGTTCTGTTGGTGATTCTGTTGGTGATTCTGTTGGTGATTCTGTTGGTGGTTCTGTTGATGATTTTGTTGGTAGTTCTGTTGGTCGTTCGGTGGGTGTTTCTGTAGTTGATTTTTCTGTTGTTGAAATAGGTGTCGTCAATAGTTCAATTACCATTTCAGTAGTTTCTTTAACAGTTGTCTGTACAGTACTTTCTGTTGAGTCTGGTGTTAATTCGGTAACATTAACTATGATCTGTGACGAAAGTTCTAGAACTGGTGTAGGAATGGTAGGCGTATTTTCCTCAACTTCCGTGCTAGTCATATATATAGGCCTGTATGTAGTTATAGGACTATCCATTATAGTGGTTGCCTTTGTTCTGGTTGGCACAATAGAATGCCATAATCTTTCGGTAGTAGTTTCAACAGGGTCTGTACCCGTAGAGTCTTCGGTAGCCTCTGTTGGTAAGTAGGGAAATCGTATTGTGGTAATGTCATAATCATTTGTTACTTTAGATTTTTTATCTGCGACGGTCTGGTTGACTTCGGAACTAGCGACAATTTCATCTTGTGGTGTCGTAATGTCAGCTGGTAGTTTTGTTATCGATTCAAAACCAGTTGACCTGTTAGCGTCAACTGGTGGAATAGTTTCATTGCTTATCTCATTTTTATCAGTCGTTGTTGCCGTTTCTACTAAATCTTGAATCCAGAGCGGTTTTACTTCCTTAGATTTTATTTCCACGTCAAGCGTATTAGCTTTTGTAGCTTCAGTCGTGACTGGCTTAGAGCTGCTTTGGAGTGATATCTTGCTCTCAGCTGGTAACGCCTCTTTGTTCTCAGCAGTAGTTTTTATTTCATCACTGGGTAATGTGGGAGTGTACACCGGCTGCCACAGCAATTTATTTTGGTCCACCTCTGTAACCTTCTTTGTTATGATGTCATTGCTAATAAGACCGCCTGTGGATGTCATTGTTGGTCCCATTGTTGTTTTTTTCTTGTCTGAAATAAAAAACAAGCTAGTATAGATAAATACAAACATATGAGTCTTTGATGATGTCTATTGCAACTAGGTACTCAATACCTTTAGTTAACTATGGCTTAATTACAAACTAACCTATTACTTCTACGACCTTCTGCAGTTCGTTCTCCGTCACATTAACTATTGTGCTCGGCAGTGATGGTGGACTGATCAACGATGCCAAAGCCCAGGCTGTTGAAGGCATCTCCAGATCACCTATATCTACTTCAGTTGAAGAAGCCGTTGATGCCTTGAATCTCATCGACCCTCGTTTCCTTAGCGACGGGATAGTATTATCAGTCACGAACTGGGAGTGGACCACCTTACTCGTTCCACCAACATCAGTTTGTAATACAGGATCTATTTCAGATGATGACACTGTTGTTAAAGTAGTCTTGTTCAACTGCATAGGTATAGAAGTCGTTAACTTATTTTGGATGCTGAAGTGTTCAGAATATACCGTTCGAGGACTCGTAGATTTAATGAATACTCTAGTTACATTTCGTCTTGGAGACATCCACACGGGCTTTGTTTTCGGAGTTGTGTAATGGAACTTGCGAGTATAAGGACGAACAGTAAATGTGCCCTCTGTTTTAGGTGTCACACTATTAGGAGAGTCTTTGCTTCCAGTGAGGTTTAATCGCTTTGAGTAACTTCTATTTCTGTGGTTCGGAACTGGTTTGTTTATTCTTTCCGTTGTAGAAATTTTAATAGAGTTTTGTGTTGAAAATGGATAGGGAGTCACTGGGCCAAAATATGGAATAATGCTAGAAACGGGCAAGTAATTCGATTGTAGCGTAGATAGTGCTTCTGGTTTGGTTTCAACAATGGTTGGCTTTGTTGTTTCTATATTGATCGGAGGTTTCGTCAATTTCAAGTCTTCCTTTTCATCACCTAGAGGAGTACTGACTGTAGTTTCTGCAGGAGAAGACTCATCACAGTCGTCATCATTAGAGTTATTCATTACGTATGTCTCAGTAGATAGTACGGACATCTCATAGTATATACTCGTGCCTTGGACGTCTGATAACACTTTGTTAGTGCTGTCAGCTCCTTCATTGTCCGATAGTCGGATTTCTTTGGTATTTTTAATAAATACTGATGACCTATTACTGGGTGTATTATTATTCAGTCTATCCTGACCAAAATTTTCCTGAGTTATTTTGTGAACATTAGTTACATTAGACGGTGGAGACTTAGCTTTAATAGAGTCTAGTTTTTTTATAATACTAGAAGAGATCTCATGATATTTCTCGTCGAAGAAATCATTCTTAGGAGTTGTCAGTTCAGAATCGAAGTCAAAAAAGCTAGATTTAAATGGTTCTGTGTCATCTTTGAAGTTGTATGCGTCTTCTTTTGAGTATTCTTGGTAGTTGTAAGATGGATTTCTATCTTTCTTTACTTTTTTATTTGAGTTATCACTATCAGAATCTTGACTAAAATCGTGGTCATCGTCAAAACTAGGTATGGTATAGAAATTGTCACGAAATTTATCCGAGCTGAACTTTTCAAAAGAGTCATCTTCATCATCATCATCATCATTTTCCCTATCGTCCTTATTTTCATTACTCGGAGTTGATTTCACTGATACTGGAGTAGTACTTGATGTAGGCATTTTAGTTTTTTTATAATGTCTCATGCTGTCTATTATTTGAGCTGGTTTCTTTACTTCAGCCGTCGGTGTTACGATGACTAGTGTTGCTGTTTCAGTAGAGCTAGGAGTACCTCTATTTTTTTTCGGGCTACTGGTAGCTGCTTTGGTTCGTGACCCAAATTTGACCCTTCCTCTGTCTTTATACTTTGCGTTCTTTTCTGTGTGTTCTTCTGAAGTTGATTCTTTAGGAGTTAGTTCGTTGAGCGCTATGTCAGGTATTTTCGGTTTGTTCCTGGTCTGCCACGTGGAGTTGCTCTTGTATCGAGTGTTTCGATCATCTTTGACAGTGGCCGGTGTGGTTTCGTTGGAGAGTGCTACTGCCTCTACTGGTGCGTTGTATAGAAGTAGTAAGTTTACTACTATTGCTGCACCTGGAATTGTAAAAACATTTATTTTAAATTTAAACTTTGATGAAGTGAGGGCGTCAAAAGTCATGTTTAGAAATGCCTCTGATTACACTTTTAGACATTCTCAATGGTCTTTTAGTATGAAGCTACCGAAATGACAGGCCTTTACATATATTGTAGATGATTTGTATAGCGTCAGGGGCAACTGGAGTTTACTCATGCCCCTAATGGGACGCTATAGTGCCTGCTACCGAAAACTACCCTTACATAGAATGATATAATGGAATGGTAAGCGTAATTTAAGACAGCCTAAAGCCAGTGTTACACACAGCTTTCATAATTTATTTATTGTATTAAAACGATAATTATTTTAACTCGTTTAATGCACAGAATCGTTCTTCCTGGAAATGTGTAGGGGAGGCCTAAGTCCAGCAGTACTTCTTCAGGCTATTGATGATGATGAATGCAAAGGTTAAAAAAGAGAAGAACTTACATAAACATATTCTCACAGGGGACTCCATGGTTATTTCATCATGTCGCTTGAGACTTCAGAAATTTCTAATTTCACCCCGACCCTCGCATGATTTCAGTCCTGAAAAGGAAAAAAAAACTATGTTATAACCTAAATTCTTGCGTCTATATTTTTAAATCACAATTTTTCGACTTGACAATGTCGTCCATTATATGGGGGCACTGCGCCTTTCGGAATTCGAAATTTGAATTATTTTTGATACCCAGCGTGTCTATACATATAAATGTATATTATACGATATGTATATGTATATGTCTCATCTATGAGTATAGTTCATGCATTTTACGAAGACGCGTCAATTAGAGCATTTTGGCTCTTATGACAACCAGATAAATATCACTGGATGCGTCTTCGTGAAATGCATGAACTATAACTGGGTTAATTTATTTGTAAAGAAGTAGCTACAGAGGTAAATTGTCAAGGAATGAGCCTAGCGGCTCGCGCGTGACCCACATACATAATTATCATGAGTTTGTAATCACCAAACTTGGAGGCGAATTAGCGCCACGAAACACAAAGAGGCATTGGGACTGTGGCCGTGTTCAGTGGGTCACTCCAGAGGGCTTATTCTGACTTTAAACATCACTTTGTCACTTAACGCAAATGATTTACCGTTAGCGTAGACTTTAGCCCTGGGTGTAAATTCTAAAGACACAAATCACTCAAGCGATCGCGTAAATCGATGTGAGTTGTAAATTTTTGTTTGAAAAATTTGAAAACGGAACGCGGATTCAGCGATCACTCGACGATTACTCAATCGAAGCGTGTTCCTGGAATCGACGCCCTGATTATGTATGTAGAAACGGTGAGCGCCCCTGGCGGGATGGCGAGAACTAGTGAAATAAATACGAAACGAGAATAAATACTATACGATACGTAGAGACATTCGTTCTCGCAAACCCAAAAGGGGCGCTCTTCGTTTCTCCACACACAATTGGGGCTAACAACTACGATAACGATAAGTTATTTTGCGTAAAGCTAACGATAAATGATTTTGAAAACTCAGAATAAACTCTAAACACCAAAACGAGAAAATTACATTTTGTTTAGAAAGTTTCGCAATTGTTTTAAATTAGCAATGATTTTTGTATGAAAGCGGCTTTCATAAATGGAAGAAGAATAATCACGAATGCATGAAATAAAAAAGGAAATGGCCACCACCAGCCACCAACATTTAAGAACTGCAGAAGAGAGCTGCAGCAGTCTGACTTTTGAATTTTCCGTTTCGTCTTTTGTAGAAGATAAGAACAGCATCAAAGTTAGGGTATTTTTATTCAATTAAATTGCTACATTACACATTGAGAAGCTAAATAAAATTGTTGTAACTACCATAATCATTTATACAACGTGTATCAAAATATGTGTACTATCCCGAAGGGGGGTGAATTTCCACCCCCCGGGGAACAACTTTTGTTCAACAACTTTTCGAACTTCGATTGGTATCTCTGAAAAAAACTGCAACGAAGTTTCAACATGAACAGCTGACTTTATACAAAGTGACAACCCTAAACTCAGCTACAGAGGTAGTAGGTAGTAGTAGTAGACCTACAGAGGTAGTAGGTCAAGGGGTCAAGGGGTTACAAGGATAGGGTTGTCAATTTATTTAGGCATTATGAAATTAAATATTTTTGTATGGGAAACTGAAAATAGGAATTTTTAATTTTCTCCCCCCCACAACTGATCACCATTGTGGTCTGAAACCCCCCACCTTCGCATAGTACACATATTTAGATACACCTTGTATACTTAGCAATATGATGAGAATATAATAAAATTTTGAGTATTGATTGAGTATCTTGGTGCTAGCCCACTAAGTTTTAGTAGTGGATTTTGTAACTAATAAAATCAAGTTTTCATTGCTCATACTCTGAAAGTTGGTCTGAAGTTGCCTGAGGGGCCTAATTGAAAGTAATACTTTCAGCCCTAGGGAGAATCGCTTTCTACTGACAGCTGTCAAATTATAAAAAAAAACAAGTTCTATTTTATTCAACCATGTTCCAACTTTCTAAAGTCTTTCTAACTACAAGGAGGTTGTTAAACCAAATTCCAACTTTTTATTCAGCAAGTAGGTTGGAAACCCATTACAACGGTAAGAAGTTTAAAAAGTCTAATTAGAGCGCAATGTAAAAATTAATTTTAAATAACATAAAGATAGTATTAAATAAATAATATATCTTCTAAATTACTTGATTAATATATAGCTTCAACTATTTATTTAAAATAACATAGATTTGAGCAAACAATTTACCATTTTTTAAATTATGAAAATGAAAATAATGGCTGAATAATGCTGGCGAGCCGAAGCCGAAGGCCCACCAGAGAAAAAGAAAAAAAAACCGGGAAGGCGGCAATTCAATCTTCATTTTCACAAATTTTTCTTTCATGTTTTTATTTTTACTTTCCTTGTATTCGTAATGAAAAGCACAGTGTTTACCTCGGGTGAAAGTCTTTTAAGTCCCTCAAGCTCCATTGGCGCCCTCGCTACGCTCTGGCGCCAAACCCGTCTCGGGACTCAAAAAACGTGACTTTCAACACTCAGGTAACAATGTACAATTTTTTTTTACATTATAATTATAGATAGACCATCCTCTGGCTACAATTTCACCTATAAAATGACGATAATTTTTTTCAAAACAAAGATATTATTTCATAGGAAAGCTATAAGACGGAAGAAAATGATAAAAAGGAGGCTGTGGGTGCCGATAAAATTACTGGCACGTGAGGCCAAATAACTGTTTATGGACGCAGGGTAGTGCATCGTAGGGCACATTCTACTTCTTGCGTGACCTAGAAGGCTTATTATAGGTGATGGTTACTACTTAACATAAGGTGGGTCATATTCTTGTTCCATCGACTAGTTTTATAAAAAGATTAGTTTTCGTAGCATAATCCAAATCTGTTATTATTTTATAGCGGTTTTAACTCCAAATGACTGTGTTCACGCTAACTGTTATTACAAAACAAATGGAAAGCTATTAAACAATTAGTAACACGAATTATTGGACAAGGGAACGCTGCGTTTACGCCAGAGACTATTAAAAGTTAGAGCCGTTAGTTTATGATTTTACAAGTTTTCTTCTAGAAAACTTTAGTATAAAAAATACATACTCGTATAAATCAATATTGGTGGACAGGGGGCTAATTCTCGGGCGGATCTCGATCATTTTGATATTTTATTTTATTGCTTCTTTTCTCAACCCCGCACTTTTTGTACGTTTTCCGTATATCGTAGCTGTCGAGACTTTTACGAAGAGGTCGTTTATGAATTACTCAAGGAAATTATCCATTCCCCCTTCGAAAAGAAGCAATAAAATAATATTTTAAAATGATCGAGATCGGCTCGAGAATTAGCCCCCAGTTCACTGTTCAATGTCATCAAAACTTTGCCTTGTTTGGATGACATTGAAGGGTGACTTGTAAACTATGGGAACCAGACGTTTGTAGCAAATACCAATTAGAGCCGACGTGTCTATTGACTGACTTGACAAGACTAAAAACTAATATAATAGCCTCACTCGACACTGGCAAAATTGATCCAAAATGTACAGATGTCATTAATTAAGAAGAAGATGATATAGTTATTCTATTCTAAGGCCCGTATTCTGAAACAATGCTCAAGTCTGAGTCGAGCCTCAAGCACAGATTTTTGACACTTTTTAATGGAGAACTGTCATAAAATCTATGCTTGAGGCCCGACTCAGACTCAAGCGCTGTTTCGGAATACGGGCCTTAAAGTTATCTTGCCGGCTTAATTTGTATACTAGTTGGTAACCGAGCTTCGCTCGGAATTTTTTTCGTTAATTTGTATTTTTAAGAAATCATAAGAAGCATATTATTATCTTTACTGGTTTATTCTTACTGAACAACGCCATCTACTGGACATGCTTGCACTTAGTTGCTCACAATCGTCAATAGATGGCAGGAGCAGTCACATATTCAGTTTATGTTTTTAGTTTTTTTTTAACGAACATACTCATTTTCTGAAAATGAATCCTAGCTAGATCGTTTTATCGTCCCTGAAAACCCCTGTATACTTAATTTCATGAAAATTGTTGGCTCAGTTTCCGAGATCCTAAATATATATATATATACATATATATATACAAGATTTTCTCGTTTAAAGGTATAAGATTTGGCCAGTAATAAATGTAATACGCTGAACAGCCTCTCCTCTGAAAACGGTTTGATACAAGTGTTACTTAGATGTGAGCCATTACTTAAAGTTAGCTCTGTCACTGTTTTTCATTACCTATTAGTAAGAGATGGATATTTTTTAAGAAACGCTCGTAAGGGGGTAAATTTCTAGGTCACTGGTGTAATTCTACACAGTGTCACGACCAATTAACTGTCATACTGTCACAACAGTTACTTGTGTGTTCATGACTGTAAAATTGAGACGAGCGGGACTTGGAGAGATCATTTCATTCATTTAAATAAGTTCTACAGTAATCTTAACCATCTCGCAGTTTTTCCGTAGTTTTCCGCACGCTGCTCCTTTTAAACCAACTTCAAATAAAAAAGGAAGAGGTTCTCAATTCGGTTATATTTTTTAAAGTTATTGCATAACTTCATCATCTATGAACCGATTATTTTTTTTACTTTGAAAGATACTTCCAGATTCGTTCCATAGAAGTTTTATCAAAATCGGTTCAGCAGTCTGGCCATGAAGTCGATTAGAGAAGTTTTGGTGGTCACAAAAGTTCCCAACACGGCCGCCAGGGGCGCTTATCGTGACTTCATACTTTTGCAATGCAGCACGATTTTCAAGTTTGAATTTGGAAGAATCTTCTTACACGAATTAAAAAACAAAAGTCCTCCCTCATCGTCAACAATAGTATTATCATTGATTTTTGTATATTTTAACTGTGTGTGTTTCTTTCTGTTTTAGTATTATTAATTGTTAGATTTTAATTATAATTTGTGAATCTGAATTTTGCATGCACTTGCATAGGGCGGAATCACAATGGATGTCAAAATTATTACTCATAACAACCCTTGTACATGTGATTCGGCAAATAAATACACTTTGACTTTTGACTTTGACATTGATCGTGTCACTAGTTCTTTTAAACAAGTTTGGTGTGTAAGTGGTTTAAACGCGCTTCGAAGAAGCGCCCTAACTGTGTTTGCACAGTTTAGTAAGGTTCCTCTCGTGGTGTGGATAATTAAGAAGGCTTGGATTCTCGATAGATTATGCGTGTAATATTTGAATTAGAAGTAGGTAGAACTGGTGTTTGTATTTTTAATTCAAATATTATACGCAGTTGAGATGATGCTTAGCCAATGCTAAGCGTATAATATTAGCGGTAAAAAGTTTGTAGGCGAAGTGACAGACAAGAAACTGTCAAAAAATTCTGTCGTTTTGTTTCCGTTCGGAAACGAGACACTCGTATGGCGCCATAACAACCTAACAATGACTAATATAAAGAGATTGCCTGTGATTCCCTAAGCCTTGAGCCGGTTCAGAAGCATTCAGAAGGCTTTAATAACTTGCGCCGTGACTACGTCAACGTGCACGTTAGATTAAATAATGGGATGTACGGTCAGCGAAAAAAGTAGATGAACATTATAAAGATAGTTCTGTACTATATAGTTGAAAGATGAAATAAATAAATACCTACAAAAAATTCTTAACATTTCCGATTTTAAGTTTAAATACTTTTTCATCCTCCATCTCAAAAAGTGTTTTTATGCTATTCGATATCTGAGTGCAATAGCCGTTTTTAACCGCTAGATGATAAATTAAAATTGAATTTAGAACATCGTGTGCTTGGAGGAATTAGAAATGGAGGCGTCAACGTTTAAATCCACGAACAATATTTTCTGCCAAAATTGACGGGGGACGAGGTAAACACGCATGGCACACGCGCATAGCAAAATCCTATTCATGTAAACACACACATTGACAATCCCGCACACGATCTTAAAATTTGCACACAGATAAAAAATATAACGTAGTTACGCAGTGTCAAGACTCACATTAGGATAATCTCTAGTGATGGGCATTCAGTAAGACCGGTAAATTGAACGATGAATAAAATAATGAATGAAATGGGTTTTTAGGTACAGGTAATAGTGAGTGTTATGAATAAGTTATGCACAACAGGTTTCACATTTTGTAACAGTCAAAAAATAAAAGAACTGAATTTAGTTGTTATGTTTTATTAATGGTTATAAGTTTGAATCAATAGTTCTTAACATGTTATAGCATAGTAAACATAAGTTTAGTCTTTTACTGAATAATTGAAAAATATATATAAAGTGAAATCACATTACATCGTCAGCCTTCACACCACAGCGAAGTTTGTAGTTCTGCCTTCTGCGCCGGAGGCGTTGGTTCGATTCCCACCGAGAACAAATATTTGTGTGGTGAACGCAGATGTTTGTTTGCCCGAGTTTGAGATTTTTCTGTAAAATGTTCCGAGCAAATCACACTCGTTCTTGTTGCATGCCAAGTTGTTTTTTGGCCAAAAAGTTTTGTCCACTCTTCAAGCAACAGGGTTTTTTGGAAACCTGCACAGGACGTAAAAGAAATATAAAATAGGTAAAAATGTTTTCACTACGCCCACGACTTTATTTTTGAGTATGATGTCAAGTCCTATTTTATACATTGATGAGTAGAGGGTTTGATGACTGGTACCTAGGATAACCATATTGTGGGATTTGTGAATAAATGTAATCCGATATTTCGTGGCGGCAGCCATCTCGGACCGATTTTCATCAAAAATAGCTAAGAACACTCCCGACTATTCACCTTTCAAACAAACAAAAAACTAAATTAAAATCGGTTGATTCGTTCGGGAACTACGATGGGACAGACAGACACACACACAGACACCGCAAACTCATAACATCCCGTCGTTTTTACGTCGGGATTTAAAAAGCACCAAATACGTAATTAGACAACACATTATGTGATAATAATTTAACGTTTATTTTATCATTCATTCATTCATCAATTTCATTCAACTTTTCCCAACACTATGCCTTCTACCAAGGTATAATCTTTGACAATACTGTCGTAATACTGTCGCTAATCTGTCGCAACCGGTATTTCTTTTTAACTAAAATTCTACAAAATTACAAACACAATTGACAAAATAATACTCCCTCAAAATAATACTCCCTTGTGGTAGGAAATACCATGTTCCCGGAAGTTTGATGTCTCTGATCGTCTTTTACAAGAAACTACCATGCAATTCACCATTTTCGCGGAGCTCCACTTCGCGACATGAAACGACACACAATGGCTGCAGTTGCGAGTAAAACAGTTTTATTTAAAGGATATGATCGAGGTCGGTATATGACCAGCAGAGGGGAAAGCCCTGTATTGTCATCTCCATTTCTAATTCCTCCAAGCATCGTGTGCTAAGTTTGTGAAATTAAAACATCATTCGATCTATTTTCTTCTACCTCCATGGTGCCGACTATCTTTTTTAATTTGTTAAAAAATCCGACTCGGAACCTTCATGCTGTATTCCTGACTCTTGTTTAACCAATACTATTTGTGATTCTAAATACTTAAAAATACTATTTGTGATTCTAAATACTTAACCTATACTTATAATTGCATGCTGAGTTCAAGCAAAATGTGCTGAATCAATAATTTAATTACTGACATCTAATCCCTTACCACATTTTAAGCAATAAATTTTCATTTCATTTCATTTCAATAACTATTTTAATTCCGCTCTCTTTTGTGTATTATAAGTGAAGATAATTGTGTAAGTGTCAGTGATTTGTTAATACTATGGCTTGATACTGGTCGTGCATTCGTAATGCCATCCTTGTGATGTAACTGTTCTAGATTCATCGATAATGACCTCAATCACCCTTGGAGATGAGTTATACAACTCGTAATACAATTTTGTATAAACCAATTTGTATTTATTTGTACAAGGTGTATCTAAATATGTGTACTATGCGAAGGTGGGGGGTTTCAGACCACAATGGTGATCAGTTGTGGGGGGGAGATAATTAAAAATTCCTATTTTCAGTTTCCCATACAAAAATATTTAATTTCATAATGCCTAAATAAATTGACAACCCTATCCTTGTAAACCCTTGACCCCTTGACCTACTACCTCTGTAGGTCTACTACTACTACCTACTACCTCTGTAGCTGAGTTTAGGGTTGTCACTTTGTATAAAGTCAGCTGTTCATGTTGAAACTTCGTTGCAGTTTTTTTCAGAGATACCAATCGAAGTTCGAAAAGTCGTTGAACAAAAGTTGTTCCCCGGGGGGTGGAAATTCACCCCCCTTCAGGATAGTACACATATTTTGGTACACGTTGTATAAATGTATGAAATTGGTGCTCATTATTTTTAAATGGAGTTCCAAAAGCTGCAGATTAGATATTATACCGTAGAAATACAATTCTCATTTTTCTGTCACTTTAAAAATTCGGAATTTCAGAATATCGAATTATACATATATTATTTAGTCTAATAACTTTTTGTTAAATAGACACCCAACCCCTATAATAGCATTATTATATTTAATGCTATTTATTTAATTTATCGAATCGAGTTGTTCGTCGAATAAATGTTTTTTCTTGTTTGGAATCCAATTAACCCACAACCAAATCCGCAGAAAACGCTACTAAGCCATTGAACTGTGAGAACGTGAATTAAAAAGAAATTTGTTATTATTCAATCACAACACGATTGTAATTTAAAGTTGAATGAAAAATGAACATGAATTGAGAGCAAATACTCAAACTCTATGAACCCCCACTGATTGTAATTATCTTAATATATAAAAATCTTACGTTACTGACTGTCTGACTGACAATCAACGCATAGCCTAAACCGTAAGTCCTAGAAACACGAAACTTGGAGGGTCCTTTTATAGCATAGGGGAGCACTAAGGAAATAGGAAAATTATTTCCCTAAGCGGAGAAAAAGAGGAAAAACTTTTAATAGAAAGATCAACACAAAAAACACTAAGCTCACAAATAATTATCTTAGAAGAATGAAAATTGGGGGAGCTTAGTACCAGGAGACGGACATGTTAGTTACCTACCTAGTTTTTAATTGTCTCTAGAAATAAGGTTACCTTTTTTCGAGAGAAAATAAATATATTTTATTATTATTATTATTATGTATTTTTATCCCGAAAAAGTTACGGAAACGGGGCGTAACGACAACGGGGCGAGCGAAGCCGAGGGCGCCCTCTTGTATAACACAAGTATTGCACTAGGCATCAAATCATCGGTCACAGTCGGCCGAACCTTTAATTGCCCCAAAATTATCATTTCCAAGTTTAACTTGAGCATAAGCCGTAAAAACAGAATTGCTTAACTTAACAAAAAATGGCCTATGTTTTGATTGGCTCGGTATTTTCTCTCATGAAGTAACTTATTAAAAAAAAACAGTAGATCTCTTCAAACAAAATGCAATTGTATTAAAAGAAAAAGAAAGAAAACATATTTATTTGCACACGCTTAGCAATTTAAGGTAGGTACACGCTAAAGGTACAGGGTGTTTTTTTGAGAAGGTCAGTGTTGGCCAAGTCCTAAGCCACGAGAGTTAGGGAAAAGTTGTGAAAGAAGTATAAAGAATTATAAGAAAATAGTAACTACATGTTTTTTTTTTCATTAGGCTTTTATTTTTGATGGAAATAGACCCGAAGGATTTAAAAAGATGAACATGCAGCTATTTTCATATAAATCTAGGACTCGACTCCTTTCACTTTTCCCGAAATCTCGTGGTTCCAGACTTGGCCATCACCGCCCTTCTCAAACAACCACCCCTTTATACGAGAGAGATAGAGAGCCAAGAGCTGCTAAGCGGTCCATGACTCAGCGTGAAGTTAGTTGGCTAGCAACTAATGCTGGTCTTCAGGTCTGGTTTATCAAGAAGAAGAACATTCGTTGTCTGTGGTTTTATGACGCGGGATGGTTTGAAAATTTTCCTGTTATTTTAATTGTTTTTTGCTATTTAAAGTGTGAATTTAGGCTCAGTTTTATGATGCACGATTGTAATTAATTACGGACTATACGGGAATTACATTTTCGGTGCATTTGGGCGCGGTCCCAAATATGGACGCGGCCGAGGTCGACCTCAGGCCTCGGTCCAGCAACAGTACCATGAGTGAAGAAGACATGGATCTGCAGGCAATCATTGATGTAAATCAACAATGTGAGGAATTATTTTCTGTGAATGAGGCGCGGCCGGCGAAACGATTGAGGATTAACGTTATCAACGACGAAAGAGAATGTGTTGAGGAGGATGAATTTACGCTTGTGCAAAGGAAGGCACATCGTGTTGCGGCTAGAAAACTCCAAGGATCGACGTCTGAGAGAAGTACCAATGTAATGACTGATAGTGATAACTGCTTGGAAGTATGTGTCTCGTCATACCAACTGTTACCAAAACAAATTGGATTGGCTATGTTACTGAAAGCTGAAGGAATAACAAATGTAACAAAGATAAAATACAAAAGTCCATATAGAGTAGTCATTACATTTGAAAATAAGGACGATGCAGACCAATTAATTTTGAATAAAACCTTTATGGAGTCTGGGTACAGATGCTTTATGACTAATGAGGTTGGCATTAGCTATGGTGTGGTGAAGTATTTGGAACTTGATGTAAAGGAAGAAGATTTGATGGAGTCATTGCAGTGCGATCAAAAAATAATGTCTGTAAAAAGGTTGAATAGAATGTCGGAAGAAGGTGAATGGGTCACAAGCGAGACTGTACGTTTTGGATTCAAAGGCGCTACTTTGCCTCCCTATGTGTTTGGATATGGTTGCAGATTCAAAGTAGATCCTTACACTTTTCCGGTGACGCAGTGTTCTGTGTGCTGGAAGTTTGGACATATGACACGAACTTGTCCAACGAAAAAGTCGTGTTGTCCGAAATGTGGCCGAGGACACACAAACTGTGAGACGACGGAGTACCGATGTATTAACTGCAAAGGCAAGCACATGGCCCTGAGTAAGTCGTGTCCTGTATATTTGAAGGAACGTAAAATTAGGTCCATTATGTGTGAAGAAAATTGTACCTATAAAAATGCGTTGTCGAAGTACCTAGAGAATAAAACTTGCAATTTTGATGAGCACTTTATGAATCCATCCTTTAAGTTTGGTAATCAAAATTACTCGACGAGATATGAACCACCTAGGCTAACTAAATCTTACAGTCAAAGTGTTGGCGCAAAGGTGATCCAAACGCAAGCTTCAATACACTTGGAGCCTGAAGTTTTGTGCAACAATGTAGGAGAGCTCAGTGATGATGGATCCAAGGAGAGCAGTGAAGAAAATGTTACTGAAAATGGACCAGTTAATGCACGGAAAAAGAAAATTAGGAAGAGTAAAAGACGTGGAAAGGTACAGTTGAATAATAATAGCGCTGCTGCTCTAGAATCATCGTTTATGATGAAGGCAACGGCTGAGACGAAAAATGAAAGAAAATCCAACAAGAACAAGAAGGAAAAAAGCAGTTTTAGCAGAATATTTAGAAAAGTGAAGGATATTGTATTTTCTGCCTCAAGTTTTGAAGAGAAAGTTAGTCAGGTGTTGAAACTACTTTTTGATGAATTAATATCGTTCTTAGTGCAGATGGTGAGCAGTGGAGATGTGTTTACTAAAATATTAGGCCTCTTTTATGATGGATAATAACATCTCTATTGTAACTGCAGTCAGGGCATCAGGCCCTGTGGGTTTTGCTGCGCAATTTTTAAATATTGCGCAGTGGCACTCGCAGAGCTTGATGCCCAAAAAACGAGAGCTTCAACAATTACTTTGACACGAACTTTTTACATTAGTTTATCATATTATTAAGTCGTAGCAGTTTCTTGTAAGCAATAACAGGGCTGACATAGTCGCTGTGCGACTCCAAGTCCTTTAAAATTGAGAATAAAAAAAAAAAAAAAAAAAAAAAAAAAAAAGGTCTGGTTTATAGTAAAACAAACTATGAATGCCTGGAAATTCTCAATCTATAATATATACGTACCTACTACTGTCTATAGAACTCGGCCTACCTCCATGTTGCTTTACCCTATACACAGGGTCCATGTGATACTGACTTACACCTAAGAACTATGTACCTATGTATCTAAACTAAACCATGTGTATACAATAAATATATTGAGTATTAGCGGGCGCCCGCGGCTTCACTCGCCCCGTTACCGTTCCCGTTAAAAAAAAAACATTTTTATTCACCTTTTAATCTTCTCTGGACCTCCACAAATCATTCAAGACCAAAATCAGCCAAATCGGTCCAGCCGTTCTCGAGTTTTAGCGAGACTAACGAACAGCAATTAATTATTTTTTTTTTATAAATGGGTAGCTTTCGCCGTATAAGGAAGTTGGTTTACAAATTACATGTCACCTATTAATAAGTGAATAACCTCTACCGCGCTCTGTTTCACCCAAATAGCTGTTCTCACTTTCGTTAGCGCCCAAATAACTGATTTAGCGAAAGTGGACGGTAAGAGTTGATAATACGTTAGCCGTAATAAGTATAACATTCTGTGGTGTGATGGTAATCTTTTGGTATCGTAATTACAGAGATTTCGTCATCATAGGCCTGTAGACCTCCACTGCTATACATAGTGATCTCCATTCATTTCAAAGAGCGATTTAACCTTTAAGTACTGACGTGTGGTCTGACAGACACTTTGACCGTTCACGATTCCGAGCGAACTAGTTTAGCGTAGTTGTATTACCCTGCGCTTTTATCTACCGCTCTAGGAGTCACCCAGGAGTGTTCATGGAGAGTGGTAATGTTGGTGCATGCGATATGAGTAAGTTATGGCTTTTATAAGATCGCGAGTGGTCTGTGAGACCACTCATTTATGGGAAAATGCAAGAAAATCACTGTGATATTTAACATTAAGCTAGGGTGGACTGTCAGACCTCACGTCGGTACTTATGTAACTCAAATAGCACGTCGGTACTTTAAGGTTAGCCTTGCGCATATCAAGGCGATCTCCGATGGCGATGGCGATCAGTTTCAGCATAAGGTTTATCATGCATCCGCACTCAACGTATCATCTGTTGCAATGAAATCCTTGTTTCAATCGTCAGTTTTACATGTTTTCGAGCTTCGATTGCATTATAAAACGAATATGAGTTGCAATCCTTGCTTGTCAGACGCAAGGCTTTGTTTGTATTCGTTTTTATTGCAATCGAAGCTCACAATCATGTAAAAACTGAGGATCGCAACAAGCATTTGATTGCAACAAAGATACGTGATCATCCCACAGACCCAGTACCCAGACAGAGGACAAACATCTGTGATCACCGCTCAAATATTTGAGCGGTGATCACAGATGCGGTCTGCCTGTATCGCCGTTAACGATAAGACCGCTCAAATATTTGAGCGGTGATGATGATTGACTTTATCATCGATGATAAAGTATCCTGTGTAGGTGATGTTTCGTTACAAAGTTGTTATCGAAAAACAAAATTCCAAATGTAATTATGTAGAGCTATCTACTAGTGACAACAAAGTCACTCGGTCAAAAGTGGGCGTATCAAACGTGGTCATGGACGTTATAACATGTAACCTGAGAAAGGTTAAGTTTTATAAAAAAACAATAACAAAATGTTGAATGCTAATAATAAAAAAAAAAAAAAACTCAATTTTATCTTGGACAAAATATTGGATTCCCATGAACATACTCAATAGGAACAAACGTTAACTAGACGAAAATGCTAATTAACATCGAATTTGTCTTATTTACAGTCAGCTGCTATGTATACGCTCCCAATATTTTATTGATAAAGGAAAACATGGATGAACTGTGTAAAAGATGACATGGATAAGAGAGGAGTGAATGCAGAGATAACGGCTGACAGAGAGGAATGGAGGAGGAAGACATGTTGTGCCGACCCCACATGAAGTGGGATAAGGGCAGGAAGAAAAAAGTTAGCTCTATTTTGTGCAATAAAGCATTTTCTTCTCAGCTAAGCACTTTCTCATCACTCTGTGAAAAGTGTCCGATTTGCCCCAAGTCTTCTGAAGCCGACAATTCCATTGGCACCAGCCCTTATGCTAGTAACAAAGAATCTCGTAGGTATTCGGATTGCGTAAGACACTTCACTCAATTCAACATTTCCTTATTAGGTTTGTAACTCGTACAAAGGCATGCTTCATTGTCAACACTTTCCCCTCTATTATGTCGTACAAGTAACTTAAAGCAATGAAATGTGTATATTTTAAGAGTTATTTAAATTTATGAACCAAGTGCTGTAATTTTTACTCATTACTCGTTCATTTGAGTATTAAATTATAATTTAATGTAGACAATAACATATCGTTTTAGATTCTAACACCTCACTTCGATTTCTTTTTCATAGAATGAAATAAATTCACTGATATAGAAAAGCATCCCCCACAGTTTTCCCATATTTTGGGGGATTTACCGTATATTATAATAATTTTATATAAACTTTACATAATTACACATACGAGTATTATTAAGATTAAATAATAAATTAAAATCGGTGACAGAATAATTGAGGAGTAAAAGGCTGGCGTGGTACAGGTATGTCATGAAGGATGAAAGTCATGTGACTACAAGAGTGAGGAGTAAGAATGTAGATGAATATTTGGGTAGAGGTTGGCCAAAAAAAATATGGATAAACAGTGAGAAAGATGACATGAAAAAGAAAGAAGTGAATACAAAGATGACGGCTCATAGAGGAGAACATGCTGTGCCGACCCCAAGATAAGGGCAGGAAGAAGAGGTAAATTAGAAAGAATGTCTACAAGAATGCTAGGAATTCGAATTATTCGTCGGAAGTTAATACAACTGAAAAAACGTAGCTAACAGAGTAATTGGACCGATTCAATTCTAAGCTTCGCAATTGATAGGGTCAGATCAATTCCGATGCGTATCGAGTCGGCCACGGGTATTGACCGAAACGCTTTACATTTTCGTGTTGCGTTGTGTACGTTTTATTGAGAATTATAAATACGTGAGAATCTTATTTTTAGTATCAACCAATTACATAAAAAAGTTGAAATGGAAAACTAATTGGACGTCAACATAGAAAGAAAAGTAGAAGAAAGAGGGACAGAGAAAGACAGTAAAGTAAGAATCAATTATAGTTTAAAAAACTAAAAAAAAAACGTTTTTATAACTAATTGAACTAAAAAGTTAAAAATAAAACTGTAATAATCAATAGAAAAATTTATATTATTGTACAAAAAAGCGCTTTTTATAATAACTTCAGATATAATAAACTATTGATAAAATATTTACAACAATCAAAATCAAGCCCCCCACGCTTTTTGTACAATAATATAAATTTTTCAATTGATTATTACAGTTTTATTTTCAACTTTTTAGTTCAATTAGTTATAAAAGCGTTTTTTTTTGTTTTTTAAACTATAATTTATTTTTTACTCTTTAGTTTTTTTTTCATTTTTTTTCATATGATTGCATTGTCATCGACCTTTGACAGGTGTGCAAAGTTTGAATCAAATCTGGTCGTTCAAAGTAGGACAAAATCGAGCTCCAAGGGGTCGGTTACATATAAGCTTACATACAAGCTTACATAGTATAAACGTACATACAAACTTACATACAGGTGAAGCTAATAAAAGCGTTATAAAAATAAGAAAAGTAAAATTGTGATTCTCGGCTATCAATAACTTAGTTGAAGCAAAACTAAAGCTACACACAACACGACACTATTTAGCTCCAAACTAAGCAGAGCTTGTACTATGGGAACCGGATATCTGATATAATACTTAAGATTTTTTTGTAAATATAATCCTTAGAATACAATATAACACCCAGACAGAGAACAAACATCTGTGTTCACCACACAAATTTTTGTTATCGGTGGGGATCTTAATCGTTAAAAATCTTAAATCTTTGAGGTGCACTTTAAATCCTTTCACCACACTGGTTCAAAATAGTTAGTGACTAATGAATAAGTAGTCCTTGATAGTCACTTAAACAGTTCATAATCATGATATCTATAGATTCTGACATCTGAGAAATTACAAATACTATCAAGATCGTTGAGTCAAAAAAGTAAATATTGGCCAACTCGGGTGACTTTAACGAGGTGAGATTAACGACGACAATTGCTACTATTGTCGTGAACGCGTGACCTTAATGTAGCCTATGTGCCTTGACAAAGGACCTACGCACGTAGACAGTTAATAGTGCAAAGTCCATGCCATTGAAAAGGACTTTGTAATAAAAGCAATATTTACAATAAGCTAATCTCCCATAGATTACGCGTAGATGGTTCATCGTGCAATCAGTCGGCCTACCACAAGATCTGTCTGGCTCTGGTTTTGAGTTTGTGTGAGTGCTCACCAGTGTATTATACTGTGTGTGTGACGTTTCAACGTAGGATTAATTTAGTCAACACTCACACAGATTCAAAACCAGAGCTAGACACTTCAGCTTATGACAGGTTAGCACATCAATCGCCACCGAAATCCATGTTTTTCGGTATGATTATGAGAGTCATCATTGGCTACGCATGCACGGGCACGGTACGGTAACAAATCCTGCAAGCGCACTAGAAAAGGCGAGATTCGAACTCGAATGGAAGTAGGTAAAGTACGAGATCGTTAAAGATCATACATAGAACAATTATCATCATTACCACTCAACAGCAGCTGAGATTGCGATCAAACGCAAGCCTTTTTTTCTTCTTTTTTAATTCAACTTTTTTTAAGTAAAAAAAAAGTAAAGTTAAAAACCTTGAGAAACCGACTTCATGGCCAAACAACTGACCCGATTTACATAACATTTCTATGGGATCAATCTGGACCTTTCAGATAAAAAACATTTTTTTCCTGATCCGCTCATAAATGACAAAGTTATGCGATAACAAACAAAACATACAATGAATTGACAATACTCCTGTTTTATTTGAAGTCGGTTGTAAATAGAATTTAATAGAGGTGTTTTTCATGAGATGCATCAATTATCAGTTGCCCCTGACGCTATAATATCTACAATAGATGCAAAGCCCTTTTTTTCTTTTTTTTTATGCCATAGCAGGCAGACGAGCAGACGGGCCACCTGATGGAAAGCAGTCACCGTCGCCCATAGACACCTGCAACACCAGAGGTGGTGCTAATGCGCTGCCGGCCTTTTAAGTAACGATATACCCGCCTTTTGAAGGACCCCATTGCATGTCGAAGCTCCGCTCCCTGTTTACTTTTTTACTTAATGGATTTTTCGAATGTTTTAGAGCATAGACATTTTCGTAATATCATCTCGGTCGGTGTCATAATAAGCCTCCAAAATGGTGTCACAACCCAACGACACCATAATTTAATTTTAAATGCATTGCAAAATCAAAAACTTCGTGCATAAAATTACCCTTTTACAAAGGAACAATCCTAATGTTTGGCAATAGGTATAACTAACATGTAAAGTGTAGTTACAACGAAAAAGGCTAAGATTATGTAGACAAAAGATTTCAATTGAAGGTATATTTAGACTTTGAATGATAATGAGAAACTTGTGCATAGTTAAATTTTGATTTTGAGAATAAATTAATAAATACGTCCTTAATAATCAACTGAAAGTGTCAATAACTCTCCAGTTATTATTGGGAAAAGAAAATATCTACCACGACACGATAACGAAGTGGGATTAGGGTTCTCACGTAAACCATGAGAAAACCACTTTCAGCGGTGATGTACCGAATGTTTGGACAACCACTTATTTTTTTACTTTGGCCACCACTTATGCACAATGGCTCGATTTTATATCAACACCTATCGCAATAAGAACACTGTCCACCTCATGACAAGCCTTACCTGTGTGTGTGACGTTTTGACGTAGGAATTATTTAGTCAACACTCACACAGACTCAAAACCAGAAACAGAGCCAGTCAGAGCTCATGATAGGCCTACTGTTCTTCTAGGTTTGATTGCGAGAAACGTTTACGTTTAAAGTGGTGATTTTACTAGATAAAAACAATTTTCATATTATGCCAGTTTGTCCACCCATACCCTCAAATCGTTACTCAGCGATTTGAACATCAGCTTTGCGTCTTATTAGATACTTTCCCGGACCAGTCCTTTCACAAAAAGTTCTTACTACTTTTGAAAACCGTTTTAGCTTATCCCTGGTAGAGATAAACCAGTCTAAAAATGCACGCCCCTCCACTACGTTTTCTTGAAGTTGACTCACAGCATAGTTTTTCAAAATGATCCGTTTGACGTAAGTGTTATAGAACAATTTACTTTGTCTAAATGAAGTAGTGGGGTGTGCAGTTTAAGATTGGCCGAATTCTACAGAGTAGTTGAAACATGAGTAATCGCAGCCCTAGCGAGACGTCTGCGCGTGAGTCGCGGTCCAGCGCACTCCTCGCTTTCTCCTGGACCATTCCTCTGCTGCACGACATGCTTGCATGTACCTGCCTTGCACTCAACTGCTTCACATTCAGACCACACAGCTTAGTTGGTAGTAGCTCTGCCCTCTGCTTTAAGTATGCTATCACAAAATTGAATGTATATTTCATACGGCTGTCTGGTTTCCATAATACAAGCTCTACTTAGTTTGGAGCTTGATAGTGTTGTGTGGACTAATAGTCTAAGATCCCGCTATAGAAAGACCTTCACCGAGCTGGTTATTTAATGATACGTATTTTATATATAATTAAACATGCCAATAAATTTATTCTATATGGGTTGCCTATCAAATTTCAGTCCAGGATAATTATGATTAATTAATAATTTAAAAAAAAAAATTAAACTTTCCACTGGTTTGTTTATTAAACAAATTCTATACCAATCGAAAGTATAGACCCCAGTATTTTTATTCAATAAACATACCGGTGCAAAATGCTAGTATCGATTTACCTGTTTGTACCTGGCTACCCGAGAGTTGTGACCGGAAAAAAATAGGCAACCTAACGTTTGCATATTCTATGGGGTCTATACTTTCGATTGGTATAGAATTTGTCTAATAAACAAAACGGTGGAAAGTTAAAAAAACTATTTAGTTTTTTAATTATTAATTAATCATATCCTGGACTGAAATTTGATAGGCAACCCATAAAGAATATATTTATTGGCATGTTTAATTAAATATAAAATACGTTTCATTAAATAACCAGCTCGGTGAAGGTCCTTCTATAGCGGGATCCTATACTATAATGTTTTAACGTGATCGGATCTATGTGACAAGATATAGAGCGGGCTAGCGTATTATACCCTGTTGATGTCTGATACTCGAATGTTTTAAGAGATTTGGAAAAAAGCAGTGACGTATCGTTGAGAATATTGCCATTCAAACCTAATCTACTAAGACGGACCCTATTAAACTAGTACTTTATAAACTTTCGCGATCATAAAACATACCTACTGAAACTATTACAAAGGTATCTTTCACGCGTTTCCCGGCATTGACATGAGTGCCACCGTGCGTCGTTAAAAAGTGCATCAGTAACTTGTTCTTCTTTACACTGCATACATGTTCGATACTCACAGAAACAAATACAGAAAAAAATATTTTTTTCGTTACCTTTTCATTTATTTTCCGTTATCCGTTAAAATATCTGAAACAAAAAAACTTCATGATTACTTTGTTGAACTTTCTTACGCTCTTATATTTTCCGTGTAGAAAAAAGTTGCCATAGTTCATAACACAAAAGCGTGTCAGGTGACCTTTAATAAATGTATAGTTGAATTATATTTCTTATACACAAACAAATAATGTACCATGATTCACTCGCACATTACACGATTAAACGACTTCAAATAAATAAAAAGTTTCTCAAGTCTGTTGTATTTTTTTTATAATTGTTATCGCTGATTTCAAAAATTCTTTTTTTTTGAAAGTTTAGTCTTCCAGATAGTCTCACAGAAATTTCATCAAAATCGGTTCAGCAGTTTGGCCATGAAATCGGGTTTTTGTATAGAAATACGACACAGAACTCCAAACTTCTGAACCGATTTTGATGATATTTCTATGGGATCAATCTGGAACCTTTTTTTTTTTTTTTTTTTTTTTTTTTCGATGGGAAAATGCATTACGCATGTCCCCCGGCCTGAGGAGAGCCGGAGGGGTCTGTCGGGCTCACCACCTAACTAGTGGCATACCGGCTAAAAACCCATCGATATTCCGTCAATTCACCTTAGTGCCAACGCGTCATCAAACCATTCGTCATGAGACGATTCGTTCGACGACGCATCTGCACTTGACAGGGTTACGGGTTCCCGGTCAGATTCGACCGCGACCCTGTCGGTGACTGCTCGCCTTAAGCGAACTCTTCGGTCCACCCTTTGTGGGGCAGGGGGCTGTCCTGGAATATTTAGGACATCCCCCGGCAGCGGAGGCCTGTGCAATGCAGGGCTAGGACTCCTTGCACCTATGCCCTGCTGGTCTCCGTCAAGCGGTAAAAGACGGTGAAATTGCCGCCGCCTTCTGCCAGATCTCTTCTTACGCTGCGGGTCAGCAAGGGGATCTTGCTCCCTTATCCTCTCCGCCATCTCTTTTTGCGACACTACATCTTTATGGGATCAATCTGGAACCTAACCTAACCTTTCAGATAAAGCAAATATTCAAATCGCATAACTTCATCATTTTTGCTCATAAACGATAGATAACAAACGTAAAAAAATACAACCGAATTGAGAACCTCCTTTTTTATTTAAAGTCGGTTAAGAAGTATCTCTACCTTTTAAGAGTTATGAATATTTATTTTTATACAAAGCAATAAATTGATAACCCCATGAGCAAGCCGACCGGTTGAAAGGTGCATTTACCTCAATCGCGTGTCAAATTGTGTACATTCGGGACATTTACCCCTTCATTAAACCATACATCACCACTCAATAATGACCTACCCTACATCCATCGTGACGTTTTGACAGGGGTCTCATTAAAGTTGACGTGTGATTTATGGGATTTTCAGCTCTATGTCGCGGAGGAAAAGGTTTATTTCAGTTAACGATATATGTAGAAAGATAAATAAGCATTCTTAGGTAAAACTATGGTCATCAGAGGTGGTTGTCCCACATTTCTAAAAAACATAGATACATATAAATCAAATAAAAACTAAAGTATATAGGTTTACTCTACCTTTTTCAATTGCTAAATAGACTGCTAACGGCGCGCGTAGCTCATAATATGAAAACATAAGTATGACCCATTTAAAGGCGTAAATAATGATGTAAAAACATTTTACTCGATAAAATGTCTGGAATAAATGGAGATTTATAATCTCCAGAGCATTTTTTCACTGATAACTTTTTATTGTAAAATAAATAATACGAGCTACTACGGCACTTTTTGTGTGAAACTTGTGCCATCAAGTTTTGAAAACGTTAATCTATTATAAGAATTGAACCCTTTTACCTGAGATAATATTTTTTTATTCTTTCTAAACAACTAGCTTATGGAAGAAACATAATGATTATAATAGTTAATGATCTTTTTGACACACCACCATTGAAGCAACTTAATAATTTATGATTAGAATTTCTTTATTTGCTGAAATAGGTGTAACATGGTGTTGCAATTTTCTAAAAATGTACCATATTTCGCTATGCAAAAATATAATTAAAAATTACCTAAATTACAATATTTTCATACTTAAGACCCACCTGATATTAAGTGGTAAGCATCGCCTATAACAAAGCATTCCCTCGTAAGTCAAGCACGTCAGGAACGTGCTATACGATGCACTACAGATATTCAGCCTCACGTGCCTTCAAATTGAATTGAATTTCCTAGCTGTTTTTTCCAAAAGCTCCGCACTTAATAGATACGACTACTTTACACAGAGTTAAACATAACTTCTGCCGTGTACTATTGATTCGGTCATTGACTGTGAACTACCAGTAGTAATAGCAGCACTTAGCATCAAAGATAATCACGATGTAGGTATCATAAATTGAGCTATAACATGCCGCCCCGTGTCAACAAAGTCACATCGCGTGTCCTTTATATGACATGGAAGTCTTTAGTTGGAAAATGAATTATTTTCAAAGGCTTAAAGCTTTGCTCACATCTATATTTTTAAGGTGTTAGGGGTGCAATTCTAACATAAACCACTCGAGCGATCGCTGAATTCAATGTGAGTTGTCTATTTTTATTTGAGAAATTTGAAAATGGAACGCGGATTCAGCGATCACTCAATCGAGCCGTGTTACCGAAATGGGAGGTAACTGTCAAACTGTGTGTTCGCGGCAGTATGTGTGGGTGTATGCTTAACCCTATGCGGAAACTGATCGTCATCGCAGATTGCCTAGTTGTGCGAAAGGCTGGTAAAGTTATTTACACGATCGTTAAATTCCCACATTTTCAATCGCGTGTTTAGAATTTTGGAACAACTTGAAACAACCCATTACTATTTAGTTCAATTTCTGAAATCCCTTTCATGGTGGCATCCAAACTTGTGGCTTGCTGTAAGTGTTCCTTGTCTCCCAAAAGGCATAACTACGCTGGTCTTCGACTCATCTCATCCAAGATTGGCCTCCGACTGGCTTCGACTGACCTCCAGCTCAGTTGGTAGTAGCTCTGCATAATATATGCTGTGTAGATACTTTATTATAACTTTGAAGCGTAGCGTGTGCTGTCTTTGAAACGTTTGCTTTTGTATTATTGAATTGCATACGTCTGACTAAGTGAAGTGGCACCACACTGGAACTTCACTGCTATTATTTTAGACTCTTTTTAATTTGTAAAAGGATCATATAAAAAAACGGTAGGAATAGGAACCGAGCCGTAGTTTGTTGCCTGTTCTTCTAGGCTTGGTCGCGTGGAACTGGCACCTAGACTCACCTAGCTTTAAGACGTTTCAAAGTGATTCTTGTATCGTATTGAATAAAAGTTTATTGAGTTTGAGTTTGAGTTTAATATTTATAACCTTTTTTTGCCACCACAATCATTGCACCACCTTGCCGAAGGGTATAGAATTGGGAGTTTAAAATTTGAACCAAAACGAAAACAGGCATAGCTACTATATACGACTAGATATTTATCAAGTAAACACAAACAGTTTAGAATTGCATAATAGCCGTGTGAGACCGGCCAGGCGAGTTGGCTAACGAACACAATAATTATTGCATGTGGCGCTTAGACCTATTTTAGTAAACCTATCTTCTAATAGCCTTCATTGTAACTTCCATGATTTTCATTGCTGAACATGGACTTAACATGGTATTATTGCCTACGTCTGACTAAGTGAAGTGGCACCACACTGGAACTTCACTGCTATTATTATTATTTTTGTTTTGTAAAAAAAGGGTAGGAGTAAGAACCAAGCCGTAGGTTTTTGCCTGCTGGTGGACCTGGCACCTAGACTCACGTAGCTTTAAGACGTTTCAAAGTGATCCTTGTGTTACTACTGAAAATTATAAATATACTGAATACTGAATAAAGACATCTTTGGCTTTGACTGACTTCTGTTAATGGTAAGGTTTTCAAGTTTAAAATGGTAAATACATAATAAGAATAGGCCCTTATGTTTATAGGGCAAAGCATTATTTGGAGTGAACGCGGACCGAATTTTGAAAAAAATAAAATTAAAAACCTAGCTGTTAGAATTGATTATTGTGAATTAAATTAAATTATAACGCAGTCAGTGTATCATTGAAGAAGTCGTTTAAATTTTAGTAACATTTTTTATAAATATTAGTAAGTCCCATAATTAGTATTAGTTAGTATTAGTAGTTTATAGCGAGTAGGTATGTTACGTAGGTTTATCAAAACTGTTTTCCACTACATTTTATGCACGCCAACCTCTTGGTTTTTCACCTGTCAAGGTTGGCTGGTAGAAAATGCTGTCTAGCAATAAGCTCTCCTATTGTCAAGTATTTTTGGTGCAATAAAGAATTAAATATAAATGTAATTTGCATTAAAATCATTTTCCCGGGAAAGGATTTTCGGTCATAAACCGACCTTCCGCGATCTTAACGATGTCGTTGGCCTATTGCCTTTTGTCTTCCACGGTCTGTTAGAGACGACCGAGGTTTCGAAGCATCTTTCTTATATAACAATCAGTACGCTGCTTAAACTATGCCTGTTCTGTGTCTACAATATATAATTATTATATATTGTAGACACAGAACAGGCATAGTTCTGTGTCAACAGGTACTTCCCATGGTTGCGAAACGTACGCGGCACGCCCGATGTGCCAACCCGGTTCAAAGTGCTCCAACATTCACTTCTAAAGGTTTACTGACGCTCAACTATAAATTGGCTCTTTGTGTAAGGAATAGAAACTACCTAAACTAAAGTGTATATTCTTGAGTATGAAACTTACCCACGACCTAAGTTTTAGGAACGGTTATTTGAATTTAAAAGGCAATTTTCAAGGTTTCTTACGTCACTCTATATTGGTGTCGTAAATGTACATGCTGTTAATTTCTGTTGTACATTCTATTCTAACTGGAAAAAACATGTAAAAAACAAACGTATAACAAACAATGTTTAACAAACTCGTCCACTCTCTGCAGAACGCGTCCAGAGCATCCAGCCAACGCTTCCTGGGTCGGCGTCAGCGGCGACTTCTGTCAGCAGGGACCCACTCTGTGCTGGCTTATAATTTATGGATAGAAAAACTCATAGATACCTACACAATTGGCTTTGAACCCACAACCTTAAGATCAGAAGGTGAAGCCGATACTACTAGACAGCCTGTGCCCTTCATACCACCAGTGCCCTTCAAAATAAGAACACAGCACCAATGAGAATATCACTGTTTTGAGGCATTACGATGGTAATAAGCACACAGACAAACTCTTTCTCAAAGAGCTCTACTTTACTAGTCACTACAAAAAGCTCTAGTGCCTACTCATTCTTCGGTGGAAACTGCATTTCTTTTGAAATTATTTTTGCTGCAAAGCACCATCTGTACGAAAACCTTCAAGGACTTATAACAATAGTCAAAGTGAGCGTTCAAGATGCACACGACCCTGGGTTCGGTTCCGTGTCTGGTTTCCGTTCTACCACCTATTTACCTTAGTTCCGTTCATTATTTACTGAGTTAGCATTACAAATGGGTAGATGATAGAAGAGATGTATTTTTTTAGCTAAAGGACTAGAATTTACGAACTAATCTTATGGGTAAACTGTAAAATCAATCCTTAGGTATTCTCAAAACTCAGTTCTTCGTTATAAAGCCCTACTTGCGGGACGCTATAGTGCCTGAGACAGGATTTAAGATGTAATAGGTTTGCCCAGCATTTACATCCTGACAGCTTAGTCGGCCTCATCATCATCAGCATCAGCCTGAAGAAGTCAACTGCTGGACATAGGCCTCCCCTACACATTTCCAGGAAGAACGATTCTGAGCCCTTTCCATCCACCGACTTCCTGCGATCTTAACAATGTCGTCTGTCCATCTGGTGGGTGGGCGCCATACTTTTCGTCTTCCGGTTCGTGGTCGCCATTCGAGAACCTTTATTCCCCAACGGCCCCAACGGTTGTCAGTTGTTAGTCAACCTAATCCACAGGAAAGACATAGTCAATATGAGCAGAGCAGAAATTAAAGACTGATTACCCATGACGTACTACATACATACATACATACATATACATATTTTGGACAATCGACACAACACTATCTAGCCACAAATTAAGCAGAGCTTGTGTTAAGGGAGCCAGATTGCTGATATACTACTTAGATACATTTTTTTTTGTAAATACATACTTAGAATACAATATAACACCCAGACAGAGAACAAACATCCGTGTTCACCACACAAATATTTGTTCTCGGTGGGGATCGAACCCACGACCTACGGCGCAGAAGGCAGAGCTACTACCAACTGAGCTGAGAGGCCAGTCAACTGAGCTGAGAGGCCAGTCACACAGAAATCACTCCAATCTGTCAGAGCTAGTTAGGTGGTGAGTGGGCGCTCCATCTAGTTTAATCGACCGCGAATCGTACTCGCTTCACTGCACTCTGCACATTTGCAAACTGAAACACCATTTTATTTGGTTACGTTATTTATCGTCTTTACTAAGATGGGGTAAAAAACGTTCAAGCACTTTTTAGGGTTCCGTAGCCAAAAGGCAAAAACGGAACCCTTATAGATTCGTCATGTCTGTCTGTCTGTCCGTCCGTATGTCACAGACATTTTTCTCCGAAACCGTAAGAGCTAGACTGATGAAACTTGGCGAGTAGATGTATTCTGTGAATCGCATTAAGATTTTTACACAAAAATAGAAAAAAAACTATAAATTTTGGGGGTCCCCATACTTAAAACTGAAACTCAAAAAAAATTTTTTCATCGAACCCATACGTATGGGGTATCTATGAATAGGTCTTCAAAAATGATGTTGAGGTTTCTAATATTGATGAATATTGTTTTTTTCTAAACTGAATAGTTTACGCGAGAGACACTTCCAAAGTGGAAAAAAGTTCGTCCCACCGCTCTTACTTCTAAAATAAAAGAATTATAAAACTAAAAACAATATATGTTGTACATTACTATGCAAACTTCCAACGATATTTGGTTTGAACGAGATCTAGTCAGTAGTTTTTTTTTATACGTCATAAATCGTAAACAGCAATTTACCTTTCAACGAACTACAAGAACCTTTATATTATGTTACTTGATGCTACGGAACCCTTCATGGGCGAGTCCGACTCACACTTGGCTGCTTTTTTTTTTACTTAGGTCGTTGAAGCACGGAATTTTATTTTTAGTGATTGATGTGACGGAGCATTCAGGTGTGGCAACTGATGTTTTTTAAATACTTTTAGCTGATGGAACAATCATATGGCCTACTTGATGTTAAGTGGTAACCATCGCATATAACATACCATTGCCAGGTCATACATGTCAGGATCGTGCCCTACGATGCACTGCCCTGCGTTCATCAACTTGAGGCCTCACGTGCCAGTAATTTAAAGTTAGGTATTTTTTTGTGAAATTATGTATGGTCTCGCATGTCTACTCGCCTCTAGGCCCGGCAGAATACCAGTGTTGCACTGAGTGGGGTGACCTACGCAGTGCAAATACTGAGCCGGGGCCTAATTGACCTCTAATATTGTTACCCATTTCTAAGTAATACTGTAGGTATGACAGCTGCCTACCTGCCTAAAATGATTATTTTCTTTTTTATAATTTTTTATGTGATTTTTTTTTTATTTTATTAGTAGGTAGGTATTCCTGTGTCCTGTATGCTAATAGGTCAATAAAATGCTTTTCTTTCTTTCTTTCTTCTATGGGGTTCTTGGTTGCGGCGCCGGGTGTGGTAACCCAATCTTATTTTTATAACGCTTTTATTAGTTTCACCTGTATGTATGTATGTATGTATGTATGTATGTATGTATGTATGTATGTATGTATGTATGTAACCGACCCCTTTGAGCTCGATTCTGTCCTACTTTGAACGATCAGATTTGATTCAAACTTTGCACACCTGTCAAAGGTCGATGACAATGCAATAATATGAAAAAAAAAATAAAAAAAAATGAAAAGAAATAAAAAAAATAAAAAAAGAACCTACTTTGAACGATCAGATTTGATTCAAACTTTGCACACCTGTCAAAGGTCAATGACAATGCAATAATATGAAAAAAAAATAAAAAAAATTAAAAGAAATAAAAAAATAAAAAAAAAAACCTACTTTGAACGATCAGATTTGATTCAAACTTTGCACACCTGTCAAAGGTCGATGACAATGCAATAATATGAAAAAAAAATAAAAAAAATGAAAAGAAATAAAAAAAATAAAAAAAAAACCTACTTTGAACAATCAGATTTGATTCAAACTTTGCACACCTGTCAAAGGTCGATGACAATGCAATAATATGAAAAAAAAAATATGAAAAAAAAAATACTAAAAAGTAAAAAATAAGTTATAGTTTAAAAAACTAAAAAAAAACGCTTTTATAACTAATTGAACTAAAAAGTTAAAAATAAAACTGTAATAATCAATTGAAAATTTATATTATTGTACAAAAAGCGTGGGGGGCTTGATTTTGATTGTTGTAAATATTTTATCAATAGTTTATTTTATTATATCTGAAGTTATTATAAAAAGCACCCCACGCTTTTTGTACAATAATATAAATTTTCAATTGATTATTACAGTTTTATTTTTAACTTTTTAGTTCAATTAGTTATAAAAGCGTTTTTTTTTAGTTTTTTAAACTATAACTTATTCTATTCAGTCTCTCTTTTTATTTTATGATCATGCAAATTGTTATGTTATGGATTGTATGAAGGTAGTTACAACCAAACTTTCATTACTAGGTACACCTATTACTTACCTACCTACTGCAATGATGGTAACATTATTTAGATTTGAGGCTATTCACTTTCTTCTTTCACCAATAACTTTGGTCATAGCCATTAAATAAAGCTTATAAACATTTTTTCTGTGTAACAGTACACCATTCTACAATTTTCATAGTAATTGAACGTCGTCGTTGCGGTCATCACAGTTTTCATAGAAGAAAATAACAGTGCGTGCCGAGAGAGAAATCGGCAATGCATATTTATATGTATCGCTTTCTCCCTCTCGCATGAGACGCTACAAATATGTACAAATACACATAAAGATTAATAAGAATTTATGTCATTTCGCTCGGCACTTGTAAATCTATTTTTATTACATGGAAGCATATTGGACCTCACCTCAAGCATACAAACAAATCAAATCAAAATCAAAACATATTTATTTTATGTCACAAACTCACAATAGTCCAGACACTTAGTATTTTTAATTGGAAAGTTTTCCGGGAGTTTTGAAAATTTGTAATTTTAGTGATTAGTAACATGAAATTGGTGGCAAAGTTGAAATTTGGAAAGAGCATATAATAGTTATTTGTTATACAAGAGTGCAAAGCTGCTTTTTAACCGCGTGCTCAATTTTGATGACTGAGCAAGCGCAGGATTCTAAAGTTTAACCACGAGCGTAGCGAGTGGTTTAAAAGTTAGAAAGAGCACAAGGTGAAAAATCTTTGCACTCGAGTGCAACACGTAACTTTTCATCCCACCTCAGCGAGGAAATGACTAAATGCAAAAAACAACATGGCGCGACTAAAAGTAACACACCAAGAAGGTTCCGAGTATGAGTTATTAACAAATTTAAAAAGGTTGTAGGTATGAAAAATTCGGCACCATGCAGGTAGAAGTAAATAGGTTTAATGGTGTTTTGAATTCACAAATACACCAAGAAGGTTACGAGTGCGAGTTTTTAACAAAATAAAAAAGGTTGTATGATAAGTTCGGCACCATGGAGGTAGAAGTATATAGGTTTTGTATTCACAAACTTATTGAACACGATATTCTAAATTCAAATTTACTTTATCCTCTAGCGGATAAAACCGGCTTTTCCAGTCAGAAATTAAACAGGAAAAACACACTTTCAGAGTTGGTGGGATGAAAAAATCTATAAAATTGCCAATTTTCAAAACTCCCGGAAAACTTTATAGGTAACCTCTATTTTTTCGACCAAATGTCTGTACACAAGTAATATACAAGAATCTTTAACAAGTAACGATGACATAAAATTGATCGCCACTCAGCACAGGCGAGCGAGTGTCACTATAACGCTGGTCTTTCGTGACACCAACCCGAAGTCGGAGTTTTGCTACAAAATTTCGTTACCAAATGTTGTTTTCGTTTCGCCTATTTGTCTCTCTCTATTGTATGGAGAAAATATGAGACAGCAAAAATACGTTACGTAGTTAGAGTTGTTGTCTCATCTTTTCTCCATACAATAGACCGAGACTAATAGGCTAATTTACAACATTTCGTTACCAAATGTTGTTTTCGTTTTGCCACAATGAGACAACAACTCTAACTACGTAACGTATTTTTGCTGTCTCATATTTTCTCCATACAATAGAGAGAGACAAATAGGCGAAACGAAAACAACATTTGGTAACGAAATTTTGTAGCAAAACTCCGTCTTCGGGTACAGTAGAGTGCGACACATCGCAGCAACTGCGACTCACATACACCGGCCACCATACAAATAACTTTGCAATCACCAATATCAAAGCTATGCCGAAGCCAATAATACAAATGTAATTTCAGCAGTAGCAATTTCACGGTCAGGCTTTATCCGAGAGTGGTCGTTCAAGGCTGCATAGACACCAATCACTGGGTACAGTACAAATGATTCGGCATTCTGGCAAACTCGTCTTGGTGAAATAGCTTGCAAAACTAATATTACGATATCTATAACTCTAGAGATGGTTTGATTATAAATTTTAGATGTAGTTAAACATGTGGCATGATTATGCTTACATTCCTTTTCTTTGAGATTCATTTAGCTTGAAAAACTCAAGTGTATTAAGTTGTCCTCGTTGCAAAGTAATTTTTACAACGAGGACAAGCCTAGATGTTTGATTTACGTGTATGTGAACACACATCAAACAAGCATTGGTATTGTGGTAAAGTTAATCGCCATGGGAAGTAATTAATCTTTAGGTCATACGTGCTTATGATGAGTGAATGTAAGGGGGCGTCCACAAATTACGTGAGATGTTTAAGGGGGGATTTAGATGAGATTTGCCTCGACCCCCTCGGTCGAGGCAAATCTTATCTAATCTTACGTTGGAGCGGGGGGGTCTCGGCAAATATCACGCAATTTGTTTCTAATTGAAACAAAAAAAATATTGTATACTATTTTGGTCCCGTTTTATGTTTTATTTTTTATTTTTATTACACTTATAAATCTCAGCAATATTGATTACTAGTCTTAACTAGTCGTAAATAGAAGCACAAAGCATGTTTTTTTTCGTTTTACAATAACAATCCAACGCGTTTACGTAAGAAACCCACATTTTGAAAATCTCACGTGAGATTGGGGGATGGATAGACAGATAGATAGATAACTTTTTTATTTAGCTCAAAAAACACAGCTTACCTATAAATAAAATTAAACAACAGAAAGAGAAGAACAGAACATTGAGTAAAGGTACGGCTACACAATAAAAAACATAATAAGAGAAAAAGAAAACATAGAACACATACAGAAACACATAGAAAGAAATAAGTACCTACACACATAATCCTAGTTCTATTTCTGAAAAAAGGGTGCCGACAGTATCCAATTAGGTAAGCATTTGCTTATGAGCCAAAATGGTCCTCACTCAGCTTAAATGCTGATGGGGGAGGGGGTTGAATAAAATCCCACGATATCTCACCTACAGAAAATTAAAAAAAAGCAGCCAAGTGCGAGTCGGACTCGCCCATGAAGGGTTCCGTAGCATCAATTAACATAATATAAAGGTTTTTGTAGTTCGTCGAAAGGTAAATTGCGGTTTACGATTTATGACGTATAAAAAAAATACTACTGACTAGATCTCGTTCAAACCAAATATCGTTGGAAGTTTGTATAGTAATGTACAACATATATTTTTTTTGGATTTATCATTCTCTTATTTTAGAAGTTAGAGGGGGGGGGACCAACTTTTTTTCACTTTGGAAGTGTCTCTCGCACAAACTATTCAGTTTAGAAAAAAACGATATTAGAAACCTTAACATCATTTTTGAAGACCTATCCATACATACCCCACACGTATGGGTTCGATGAAAAAAAAATTTTGAGTTTCAGTTTCAAGTATGGGGACCCCCAAAATTTATAGTTTTAGAAAAAACGATATTAGAAACCTCAACATAATTTTTGAAGACCTATCCATAGATACCCCACAAGTATGGGATCGATGAAAAAAAAAATTTTGAGTTTCAGTTTCAAGTATGGGGACCCCCAAAATTTATAGTTTTTTTTCTATTTTTAAGTAAAAACCTTAATGCGGTTTACAGAATACATCTACTCACCAAGTTTCATCAGTCTAGCTCTTATGGTTTCGGAGAAAAATGGCTGTGACACGGCCGGACAGACAGACAGACAGACAGACAGACAGACAGACAGACAGACAGACAGACATGACGAATCTATAAGGGTTCCGTTTTTGCCATTTGGCTACGGAACCCTAAAAACACCCCAGGTAATGTATGGACTCCCCCTAAGTGTTATCTGCGTATCTAGGAGCTGTATTCAGTGCTGCTAAGTTGCTAAGTAAAATTATGATTCGTGTCACGATACGCCATTGTATCTTTATCGTGAACAAAATTAAATCTTTCTTGGAATAAATTGCTTCACCTTATACTATCAGTTCTTAAAAGGCCGGCAGCGCATCAGCACCACCCCTGGTGTCTATGGGCAACGGTGACTACTTTCCATCAGGTGGCCCGTGTGCTTGTCTGCCTGCTATGGCATAAAAAACTTTTTATGATGGCGTTTATAGGTTTTAATAGATGCCTTATTTTTGAGTCTTGCTAGTTAGGTAGTTTAGTATTTGTCAAAAGCCTAGCGCTCTAACGACCTGCCTGTTAATATCCAGAAAGCCAGGCCAAACGGTGCGTTTCAGCAGCGGTAGTGACGCGGTTATATCACTGCTATGGTGACGTCCTAATAAAAAAATATTCATAAAATAGAATGACATCCAGTGCCAGACCCTGTCGACTGTGGCGAGGAGTGGGGGGGTAATATGTCTTATGCTGCCTTCCTACGGTGCGTGGTTCTGCAGATCATCACGCACAGCCGACGACGACGCACGGCAACGCACACAGAAAGGGCTCCTGTGCTACCGCGCACCTCGGCACACGAGACCGTTCCCATGGTGTGTCGTGCTAGCTGATCCGCCTCCGTGCGCGATATCACACACCGGTGGGAAGGGGCTATTAGGTTTTTGTGTGGACTCGGAGTTCTCTTGAGGGTTCTGTGTACAATGCGCTCTGGCAGCTGCTGCCGCACGTGCAAGTAGATCCAACGCATAGAAATAATTGCGATGCGGCGTCGACACCGCACCGCATGGTGAGGCTTGGCTTTAGGTTTATGCCAGATATGCTTAGAGCATTTATGCAATCTACGTCTCCCGCTATCCGTCCTAGTTTAACGAGTTTAGTGCCTATAGATAATTTCAAGCTCTAAAGTAGGTAAAGCTTGAAAAGTACTAGAGTATGAATTCAAAACTCATGTATGAATTCAGTTTAAAACTAATTATTATGATCGTTATAACTTCTTAATTATTTCTTTTATCAATTTTATTTATGTCTTTTATCATGCTGTCATGTTCATAATGTAAGTATCTATGCTGTGCATATCGTATGTCATCAGTGGACATGTGGGGAGCCTGGCAGCTGATACTAATAGCATTTTCTCCACTTTTCATTTTTACGAAAGCTGGTTAGCTCGTTAGACTAAATTGATTTGATCAGTGGCCATTTTCTAATGGCTGTAATAACATGGCCTTGTATCTACCTAAAGATATTATGTAGTGGCTTATAATCCATCTGGCCAGCAGGGCTACCACGAGCTCAATATGGTTATGGCTATGGCTGTCAAATTGTGTATAGATAGGCTGACCCACAAATTCATTTTCTTCTTGGGTTTGAATGTGTTGACACTGTTGACACAATTTGCACAGCCATAACCATAACCATATGAAGCTCATGGTAGGCCAGCTGATGATGATTATGATTTGAAACACAAAGGATCTATTGCAGATTTAGAGTAGATTATGGTTCTTTGTTCTGTGGTACTACCACAGATTAACTTTACCTCACAATACCCAACACTTTTGACCTGTGTTCAAATACACATAAATCAAACTGGGCTTGTCCTCGTTGGGGATTGAACCCACTATCTACAGCGCAGAAGGAAGAGACAAGAGTGACTGCTGACTACTAACAGAGCTGTGAGGCAATTAGTTGTACCATCACCGCTAAATTCCTTGATTCATTAGCGAATCGCCTTGACACTCCGGGATCAATTGTATTAAGGGATCTAAGCCCTGCCATATAAGTTTGTCTGCCAAATCTCTCTCATGAGATTTACGGCTTCATAAATCTAAGTTTAATAATGTTTATTTGCAAAAGAAAAAGGAACAAAAATGTCGTAACATCTACAAAGTACAAACTGAACGACAACTATGGTTTGGTACTCTGAGGATCAGACTAGAAAATCTGTTTCCCGTTTAGTTACAAGTTTAGGAAGTCACTGAAGATTCTAGAACTTCTCCTGTTGGCATGGCTTCCTCGCATATGGCTGAGGTCATCCTTGCACCTTCGAGCTATCGCTAATCACGCAACGTTTGGCTACAGATTTTTTTATGCGATCATAAGGTTCAAAATCAGAATCAAAAGTGTATTTATTCATTAAAATCACAAGGATCACCTTGAAACGTCTTAAAGCTATAGGTGAGTCTAGGTGCCAGCTCCACGCGATCAAGCCTAGAAGAACAGGCAGCAAACTACGGCTTGGTCCTACAATTTTTTTGAATGATCCTTTTACAAAACGCTTCCGTCTGGCACTGATTTGGATCAGTTGAGCTATCTATCTCTAGATCGTTTGTAACAATCTGCAGATAGCTCAACTGTTTCTTGTGTATTTTGTACATTTTGTAAATATTTGTTTAATTGTAAGTTTGTGTAAATAAAGTTTTTACAAAACAAAAATAATATTTTGAAATTCGAACATACATCTGATTGCAGGGGCGTATAACTAAAAGCTATAACTATAACTAAAAGGTTTATTATCAGGTAGGCTGGTACGCGTATAGACCAATAAACATATTGAATCATTATGCCAATGCAGGATGCAAGATTTGAACACGACTCAAAGATCCAGTGTCCTCGGTCCTTGTCGACTGGCACTGGACTATAAATAACCATCCATTACTGGCTTTATCGTTTCACGCTTGACCTTTTTGTGTCATATTCGTTGAATGTCGCTTTTGACACAGAAGTTTACCTATTCATTTTACCTCTGTAGCTTTTTGTTTTACAGTATAAACACTGCTAGGAGATTCGTTTTATGTCATTTATTATGTCAGTTATTTTGAGTTCTGTTGTGTAATATCGGTGGTATTTTAACCAACATTACTTTAGGTCTTAGCTCAAAGTGTTAGCAGTTGGAATTAATGTGATATTCTGATTTGATCGAAAATGTTTCAGATTGGTTTGGAAAAAACGGCCATCTTTTGTTTTCAATTAGGGTAGGGCCGACTTGTCTATTGACTGACTTGACGAAAAAGTATTTTATTTATGTAATATATATCCTCACTCGACCGACACTGGCGGAATTGATCCGAAATGGACAGATGCCATTAAATAGAGAAGAAAAGAAAGAAAACACTGCTACTGTATAATAACAACTGAAATCCACTAAAGCTTTGCTATTTCATTCAGCGCTCAAAGCCTCTGTAACTCCAGGTCACGAGCTATAGGTGTATTTCAAGTTTTATTCTTTGATCAGCCGTGTGTGAGCGTGGTTTGTTAAGTAGAACAAATCCCTTCTCTCACCCACAATAGGAAAATCAAGGCCATACATCAGAATATTCGATTATTCTAAGAAGGATTCTATTCATCTATAAGTAAGTAATAATAGGTAGAATAGGTACGTAGGAGTACTTATTAAAAACTACAGCAAAACACGCCCAGTATCCCCACGTGGGTCTCAAACCGGTTCATTCCTGGACGGTGCCGGTGACCCACTGAGCAGCGTGATTCATGCACTAATCGGACTAAGATCTCTACCTAAGTAGAGTATAGTATGCCGGTATGGAAGTTCCGTGAAATTAACCGCAAGTATATGGTTTGCGCAACATCAACTGCGCTAGTAGGTACTCGTAGTAGAGCTAGTTGTGAAAGAGTTTCTCCAGAGAAACACTTAGCAGCTTGTTAAATAAAATAAAAAAGCCTTTATTGTTCCCTTAACTAACATAACTCAACAAATAACTTAGATTTATATATATAAATCTAAGTGGTATATTAATAAAAACTAACTAAGGACCCCTCGGCGGGTATAGGCCTCCTCCAAGTCTCCATTCATTCCACTCCTTCGCATTTTTTTTCCTGTAGTCTCCCTCGTCTCCTCTTGTGATAGCTGGGGCTCAATTCTAGACCAGTGACTTTTTTGTCACGGTAGATATAATATCACAAGAACTGTCAGTTTCTTTAGTGAATTTGACAGTTCTTGTGATATATATCTACCGTTACAAAAAGTCACTGGTCTAGACTTGAGCCTCTGGGCCTTTCCAGCACTACCACCTTACCTTACATAAAATGATGACCATACTATTAGACTGTAATAAGGGTTATAAGCGCCAGTACAATTGTACATGATACACCTTCACCACAAAACCTATATAAATTTACTTTTTCAAGCCTTTACGTCTCCATGACTGACGCAATGGATAACCACACCACGTCCGCCAAGTGCGTGCTGTAGTAATCCATTTTCTTCAAAATCATCTTTTTGATCCAACACTTCTTCCCAAAAGCTTCATAAAGTTGACTTCAATGATCATGAATTCGATAATGTTATCCTTCCACTTTTTAGCAACCAGAAATCCTACGCTGTAGAGTCCCTGGGTTTCTTCAAAGTGGAAGAATACAAATTCATCTCATTCCACCGTTACTTCATCTAATCTCCTGACCTCTGAGAGACCTATAATATCCCAGTTTATTTCTTTAAGAGCGTTTTCTAGCTCCAAAAGACATTCATCTTTCATGAGCGTGCGTACAGTATTTGTTAAAACATTTAGCGTATCGGTGTCCCTTAAGACGTGAGCTAGGGTCGCGTCCGCCCTTTTTGTTACGTGACCACCTTTTTGTTCCAACACTTCTTCCCAAAAGCTTCTTTAAGTTCACGCATCAACTATGGGGTTTGGTGGGCCCACGTGGGCTTCCAAACCAGTTCGCCGAGCTAGTGACCCACTGAACCTGATTAACCGAGGATGCTGTAAAAACAACTGTTATGCTAATATTATACATTACGGGTCTTGACAACTTCAGAGTGACAGTATAATGTTATTACAGTGAGGGTCCTATTTACTAGCCAGTTTTTGCCCACAACTGTTATACATAGATTCTAAGAAGAGTATGTAATCACAATCAGAAATAGCAATTATCGAGCTCATGCACATCAAATGCAAACATCAATAAGCACACTAAAACTTTGCGCACATATTATGAGCGTTCTGCGAAGGCGATGATAGAAACACTGTCAAATATGGCAGCGATATTTCACAGCATTTCACTGATCGCTAGCGCAGAACTCTTAGATGTGCGCAAGTCTTAAGAGATTTCTAAACTGTCTTAAAAAGAGTTGCATCGTGTATTTTCTTATAAGAGATGTCTCAACTCTTCAGTTTATCCACCGATGTGAAAACAGAAATATCTATAATGACAATCGAGAAAAACTTTATTCAATTTAGGAGCTCCATAAAAACGACGGCACTAGAGAAACAAAACGATCTGTCGTAAGGTCATCAGCAACATTATCAGATGGTGAAATGATAAAAAACTATAGGCGTGATGATCGCCGGAGCGTTGACTCCTTGAACGGAATCACTGATCAGTAGGCCTACCATGAGCTCTGTCTGGCTCTGGTTTTGAATCTGTGTGAGTGCTTACCAGTGTAAATGGTTTTGACGTAGGATTTATTTAGTCAACACTTACAGACTCAAAACCAAAACCAGAGACAGAGCCAGGCAGAGCTCGTGGTAGGCCTACTGATGAGCAATCGAACGGTGACCAGCAGCCGTGAAGGTGACGAAGATTTTTCTGTTCGACCCTTACTACAATACATTTTACGTCATTCTTTTTGGGAGTTTAGTTGCTTGGCTACCAATTTAAAAATGCGAAATAGCGTTTCTCTATTTTTAGGAGAAATTTATTCTCTAAAAGACACAGAGACAATAGTTGATTAACCATTCCCATGTTGCGCTGATTTGGACCTGTTGAGCTATCTCTAGATCGATTGTAACGGTCTGCAGATAGCTCAACTGTTTCTTGTGTATTTTGTAAATTTTCTACTTGCATTCATTAAAGTTTATTTTTATGAATATAGTTTTTATTGTAATATGAATAAATTATACTAGTAATAATATAATTTATTCATATTACAATAATAGTTAATATATGTTTAACCACTATATAATAGTGGTTAAACATAATTATGATAAAACAGTAGTTAGTAGTTTGGTAGTTACGTAGGTAGTCGTTTGATTACGTAGAGGGATAAGTATAATATCGTAAACTTTACGAAGCTAGGTAGTGTTAGCCAGTTTTGGGAATAGAACATCCCTAGTCGGACCGAACGCGGGATACAGCGCTAAGAAAAAAAAGCGGCCAAGTGCGAGTCGGACTCGCCCATGAAGGGTTCCGTAGCAACCAGTAACATAATATAAATGTTCTTGTAGTTCGTCGCAAGGTAAATTGCGGTTTACGATAATCACGTATAAAAAAAATCCCCCAAAATTAATTGTTTTTTTTTCTATTTTTGTAAAAAAATCTTAATGTGGTTTACAGAATACATCTACTCCCCAAGCTTCATCAGTCTAGCTTTTACAGTTACGGAGAAAAATGGCTGTGACATACGGACGGACAGACAGACAGACAGACAAACAGACAGACATGACGAATCTAAAAGGGTTCCGTTATTGCCATTTGGCTACGGAACCCTTAAAAAGAAGATGGCGTCTTGCGTAGTTGTAATGGTTTGGCGGTGTAATAAAGTAAAACAGAGTTCTAGCATATTTAATGGAGAGTTTCGCCGTAACAGTAGGTATTTACATACTCGTAGGTTACGTGCCATAGGTAGGTAAGTATAGACCACTGACTCGTCTCACGCATTCATTAATCCCAATTAGTGTACCAATTGCTCTTAATAATACATTTTACGATTTCCGATTTCACTACTAAGCCACTCAACGGATCACGATTAAATTTAGCAGATGAAATAGCTTGCAATCAGTAGGCCTAAAACAAGCTCTGTCTAGCTTTGTCTCTGGCTCTCGTTTTGAGTCTGTGTGAGTGTTGACTAAATGACATTGCAGTGCCCAACAGGGTGCATGAACTGACTTAGGCTACCATAAGAACAAAATGCTATTTATTTTATGTACATGTGAGCAATCAATAAATGAAATGAAATGAAATAAATAAATCATACGTCAAACACAGTGTAATATATCGGTGAGCACTCATCATTCATCATCATCATTATCAACCTGGAGAAGTCCACTGCTGGACATAGGCCCCACACATTTCCAGGAAGAACGATTCTGAGCCCTTTCCATCCATCGACTTCCCGCGATCTTAACGATGTCGTCGATCCATCTGGTGGGTGGGCGCCCTATGCTTCCGCCGCTTGGTGGTGAGCACTCACATAGCCTCAAAATCAGAACCAGAGACAGAGCCAGACAGAGCTTGTCGTAGGCATACTGGAGAATGGACGTAGTTCACATCTTATTCCGCAGTGGTTTGTTCTCTTTATATTCGGCAAGTTTATAATCCGCACTTGATGTGCGGGCAGGTTTTTCCGCAAGTAGGCCCTTTGTGCCCTTGTTGTTGTTGTTGTTGTGGGCCCTTTCTGCGTGGCCCTTGACACGTGTTGCTCAAACTTTTTTAGGTTCTACAACACGCCGGTTTCCTCACGATGTTTTCCTTCACCGTTTTGAGAGTACTGGTATAGTGCACATACATTTTTCGACAGAAAAACTCATTGGTAGGTACACGAGTGGATTTGAATTCACGACCTTCGGATCGGAAGGCGGGGCCATTACCACTAGACCACCAGTGCTCTCGTTCTCTTTCTATTACAATGTGCCGAAATATTTTCGGGATGATTTTAGTTTGATGACAGAGTTAACTCGTGCGTAGCTGGGCGGGTCAACTAGAAGTACCTATTGTACAATATTGTGCAAATTGCTTTAGTCCAACTCACAATGATGAACAGAATACGTTTTGGGTCAGTTTTGATAACTGTTTCTCATCAATTTTAGTGCAGCCAATAAAGTTATTAACATGCTTATTATTTTCAACCAATTATTATTGTTTTTACTATTTTTTATGTAGATAGGTAAGCATTTGACTGCCATCACACCTGATGGAAAGTGGATGGAGCATGCTTAACCATAATCCACCTGTTCACTCTTGGGCCTAATTCTCAAGCCAATCTCGATCATTTTGCAATTTTATCTTATTGCTTCTTTTCGAAGGGAGAATGGATGATTTTCTTGAGTAATTCATCGACCTCATCGTAGAAGCCTCGACAGCTACGATATACGGAAGACGTAGTAAAAAGTGCGGGGTTGTGCAATGCCAATGTGTATTTAAAATTGAAAAATGATCCTCGAGCCCGAGCCCGAGAATTAAGCCCCTTGTCTTGAAAATTTCTAAATTGAAACGTTCCGGAAACTTTGACACAGGTAGAGAGTTTAATAAATAGGTAACTGGCACCTAGACTCACCTAGCTATAAGACGTTTCAAAGTGATTCTTGCATCGTAATGAATAAAAAATTATTGAGTTTGAGTTTGAGTTTGAGGTAGGCATTTATTTTCGATTTTTGTATGACGTTCGTATAGATATGTGATTTCAAAATAATATGTGTATTACAAAAATAAAGCAGTATAATATTTACGCCCGACCTAGGCAACATTTGAGACTGATAAATGCTACGATAATAGTACATGTGGTTTAACTAACCAGATGCTCGCTCGTGCCAGTCTGTGTAATGCGTTACTAATTATTTTAGCAATGTTGTAGTTGAAATCCTTGTCCACAAATCTACTTTTTGCGATCTCTATAACTGTTGGTCCATCAAATCATATTAAATCTAATATGTATTTATTCAATAGTAGCACAAGGATCACTTTGAAACGCCTAAAGACCTGCGCAAATCTAGACGATGGCGATGAGCTGAGACGCTGTCTAATATCGCTTTAGTAGCTGACAGCGTTTCAGCTGATTGCCATCGCCCAGAGGTGCGTAGGCTTATAAAGCTAGGTGAATCTAGGTGCCAGTTCCACGCGACCAAGCCTAGAAGATTGGATTTATCAGGTGGGGAGACCTACGTCTTCCAGTTGTCACAGAAAGTCTTCAGATGGAGAAGGCTCAAAAATATTTCTTTCTCACCGCTGTCTACTGACTTCTCCTGACTAACAGGCATGGTGAAACCAGAAAAAAACTATCCTTATAGAAGAAAAAAATTAATGCCGTCATGAACCGCTGTATTTCAGGTCATGCCTCAATTATACCTGAGTGAAATAGTTTTTCCTTCATCGATTATACCAAACTAAATTAATTTTATTTATTTTTATATTGGATCGTAGGTATCAAAATAAATTCATATTCCCATCTCGCAAAACTACGCTCGTTCACATTAAGCGGTCATCACTTGAACGCAGAAACGTGTTATTCAAGTCTCGTATCATTTTAAAACCACTCGCTCGGATCTGTTGACATTTAAAAATAATATCTAGCAATTTTATTGTGAAAAGAAAATAAAAATTGATGCGCAATTCGTTATAAAACTAGCTGATGGAACAAGTGTATGGCGCCGCTGTGGTAACCATCGCATATAACAAAGCAGTGCCTAGGTCACGCATGTCCGGAACGTGCCCTCCGATGCACTGCCCTGTGGGCAATCCCCTCAATTGACAACCCTAACAGCAGGGCTACCACGAGCTCCATTATGGTTATGGCTATGGCTGTCAAACTGTGTATAGATAGGCTGACCCACACATTCATTTTCTTCTTGGGTTTGAATGTGTTGTAACTGTTGACACAGCCACCCCCAAAAATAATTAAGAACAAAAATTTGTGTGATGGCTGTGATGGCTGGGTTTTTGTCTGGGTGTTAAATAGTATCTATTAGAAAACGCCTTATGTGTCTACAAATAATTATAAGTTTAAAAAACTAGAGAAACCGACTTCATTGCCGAATGGCTAAACCGATTTTAATGAAATTTGTTTGGGACAATCTGGAAGTAAGAAAACCTTCCAAATAAAAAAAATATATTCTAAATCGGTTCATAAAAGACGGAGGCATGCAGTAACAAACATTAAAAAAAATATTTAAAAAAAAAGCAACAACGATTTTAATAAAATTAAAATGGGATCAATCTGGAAGGAGTACCTTTCAGATTAATTTTTTTTTTTTTCAAATAGGTTCACAAATGACGAAGTTATCCGGTAACAAACATTAAAAAAAAAACAACTACATTGAGAACCTCCTTCTTTTTGATTGGAATTCAGTTAAAAAAGGAATTTTGAAGTCGGATTCATAAAGATTCCTTCAATTGAAAATACTAAAACAGTAGGCAACGCAACGACAGCACCCTTGGCGTGTCGGTGTCTATGGACGACGGTGAACGCTTACCATCTGGTGGGCCGTAAGCCCGTTTGTCTATCATTTGCATTAAAAAAACAAAAGGAACAGCTGAAGATACATTTTAAGAAATAATAAAATTCAGGTACCTGTTAAACACGTGGTAAGTAGATTAGATTACAAAAGATAATAAAAACATCGAATAAGTTACATTAGGTATTTAGATTACGGATTCACCTTAGTAATTAATATTTCCAATATGAACATTAATTCATAAAATAGTATCAGATGGTAATCTTTATTTTATGAATATAACGAGTTTACAGTCGATCAAAATATCAATTCATACTTCTATATTGATTTGACTGGCCTCTCAGCTCAGTTGGTAGTATCTCTGCCTTCTGAGCCGTAGGGCGTGGGTTCGATCCCCACCGTGAAAAAATATTTGTGTGGTGAACGCAGATGTTTGTTCTCTGCCTGGGTGTTATATTGTATTCAAAGTATATATTTACAAAAAACATGTAAATAAGTATTATATCAGCTATCTGGTTCCCATAGTACAAGCTCTGCTTAGTTTAGGGCTAGATAGTGTTGTGTGGATTGTCTATAATATATATGTCTATAATATAAGTGTAGCAGGAAGGGCATTTGAGGTCGTCCATAAGCTTTTGTCCGTGGTGATCCCAGCCGGTTTCGGCGTAGAACAGGACCCATCTCTCACCAGTAGGCCAACCATAAGCTCTGTCTGCCTCTGTCTCTGGCTCTAGTTTTTAGTCTGCGTGAGTGCTCACCAGTGCATGATACTGTGTGTGTGACGTTTCGAGATAGGATTTATTTGTCAACACTCACACAGACTCAAAACCAGAGCTAGGGAGAAAGCCAGACAGAGCTTTTGGTAGACCTAAAAAAGAAAAGCTGGTATTGGTTGTGGAGTTTGTGAAAATCACGAAGTAGGTAGACCAATTATTTTTTACAATGAACAATTTTCAAAGGAAGACTTGACAAAAGGAGTCTTTATTTCGACTGTGACTAGTTGTTTGTGACTTTCTACTATGACTAATTTGAAAATAACTAGCGTCCGTAGCTGTGCTCTACTGCCTACCCGAATAAAATGTAGTCTATTGTTGTTATTCCAGGTCACAAAGTTAGTAGGTTTGTCTAAGTTTCATACAAATGCCGATGTGGAGTTGAGTAGAACAATCTTAAACTTGTGCATTTATTGTTATCCTTGCCTTGTCCATGTCTAATCAAAGCAGGAAAGTGAGGAAGCTAATCAAGGCGACCTCCATCATCTTTATATTATGTCGTGTCGTGATGAGCAAGTCAAGGAGACCATAGGAAAGAGCCGTTTTTAGTCTTTCCGTTGCAGTAATGTACTATTTGTAGAGTTGGATATATTCCCAACACTACTGTACTTCCTTCTTTGTGAACAAAATATCAAATCAAATCCAAATGTGTGAATGTATGAGTGATTGATGACTGATGAATGAAATAGTACATTACTGTAGCGGTCAGCAAAAGAGGAACTTGTAAATGTCGTAAGTCCATCAATGTCTAGTTCTGGCCAAGGCTTGTATAATACTTTTTCATCCCACCATCTCGGAAAGTGTATTTTTACTGTTCAATATCTGAGTGGAAAACCCGTTTTTATCCGCTAGAGGATAAAGTAAATTTGAATTTAGAATATCGTGTTCAGTAAGTTTGTGAATACACAACCTACGTACTTCTACCTCCATGGTGCTGAATATATCATACAACCCTTTTTTAATTTGGTAAAAACTCGCACTCTTAACCTTCTTGGTGTATTTGTGAATTCAAAACATCATTTAACCTATTTACTTCTACCTGCATGGTGCCGAATTTATCATGCAACATTTTTAAATTTGTTAAAAACTCATACTCGGAACCTTCTTGGTGTGTTTTAGTCGCGCCATGTTCTTTTTTGCATTTGGTCATTTCCTCGCTGAGGTGGGATGAAAAGTTACGTGTTGCACTTGAGTGCAAAGATTTTTCACCTTGTGCTCTTTTGATTCCTTCGCCACCGCTTAGGATTCTAACTTTTAAACCACTCGCTCCGCTCGTGGTTAAATATTAGAATCCTGCGCTTGCTCGGTCATCAAAATTGAGCACGCGGTTAAAAAGCAGCTTTGCACTCTTGTATAACAAATAACTATTCTCAAATAATGCGAGGAAATTAAAAACATGAACACATTTTTTCAAATACAATTACTTACTTACGACAAACAAGGAACAACACAATCTTTTTTCGCGTTTTTCATTTGTTTTTTTTTTTTCAATAAACAGATTAAATAAATTTCAGATTGTGTTTTTTTTTCAATAAACTCAATTCTGAGAGCCAGCTCGAAATCCTGCGCACATCTAGCCATCGCCTAGATGTGCGCAGGTCTTTAAAATGTCCATTCGTTTTTATAACGCTTTTATTAGCTTCACCTGTAGGTATGTATGTATGTATGTATGTAACCGTCCCCTTTGAGCTCGATTCTGTCCTACTTTGAACGATCAGATTTGATTCAAACTTTGCACACCTGTCACAGGTCGATGACAATGCAATAATATGAAAAAAAAAATGAAAAAAATGAAAAAAATATAAAAAAAACCTACTTTGAACGATCAGATTTGATTCAAACTTTGCACACCTGTCAAAGGTCGATGACAATGAAATAATATGAAAAAAAAAAAAAATGAAAAGAAATTAAAAAAAAAAAAAAAACCTACTTTGAACGATCAGATTTGATTCAAACTTTGCACACCTGTCAAAGGTCGATGACAATGCAAAATATGAAAAAAAAAAACTAAAAAGTAAAAAATAAATTATAGTTTAAAAAACTAAAAAAAAAACGCTTTTATAACTAATTGAACTAAAAAGTTAAAAATAAAACTGTAATAATCAATTGAAAATTTATATTATTGTACAAAAAGCGTGGGGGGCTTGATTTTGATTGTTGTAAATATTTTATCAATAGTTTATTATATCTGAAGTTATTATAAAAAGCACCCCACGCTTTTTGTCCAATAATATAAATTTTCAATTGATTATTACAGTTTTATTTTTAACTTTTTAGTTCAATTAGTTATAAAAGCGTTTTTTTTTTTAGTTTTTTAAACTATAATTTATTTTACACTAAACAGCATTTAAATTTGCGAGCCAGTTCGAAATTTAAACAAAATCTTTCACATTATGTTACCTCCTTGGTTGCAATACTTGCAATGATTCGGAGCAAACTAAGACTATTTATATCGGAGCAAAAGACCATCAGTTATTTCAGATATGAGTTTACTATGCATTATCATACTTTTTCCAATATGATCCTGTACGTAGTAGATCCTCTATGACATAAAGTGTAGTATGTAAACGTAAACATAGTGTAGGTAGAGTTAATATGCGCAGCAATGTTAATGAGTCTGTTTAGTAATGTTCACACGTGGACTCAATTATAAATCTTGAATAGACAATAGCATTGTACTTGTTAGCCATTAAACTAAAGATGAGAACGATTTACTCACCTACCTGTGAGAGTATAAGCTGGTGATTGGATTTGGAGTCAGAACTACTCTTGTTAGGCATCCTCAAATAATGTTTATCCATCCTGCTTTATCGTCATTCATCGTTCCTCTCGTATCTTTGTTTTACTTTAATAAAAACCAAACATCTACCCATTACGACGCTTAATCTTCCCTAATGAAGCTAGGGATGCCCTATTCCCAAAAACCGGCTAACAGTACCAAAGACTTTGGTACCAAGGTAGGTGTAACTTAAGAAACCTCTTTGGCAGAGAGAGAGTCAAGAGATTTACGGGTACATAATATGAACCATCAAAAAGCCTTATTTTGTTTCAGTTCAAATTGATCGGGTTAAAATATTCTAGAAAAGTTTCCGTAATCATTTTGATAAACGTGATTCAATTAATTTTCTTAAAATTAATTTGCGCAATGATACTCTCAAACGGTGAAGGAAATCTGCGGCTATATCAGCTCCGCACGTATCTCTGTATTGACCAAGCTTGTCGGGTGGAGGCCGAGTCAGTGAGGTGAGGACCATCGGAACCCGTCAATAAGTAATGTTCAGTTCAGTTCAGTTCATTTATTTACCACATTATCACAATTGACTGTAATACTAGGCATGTCAGTTTTATACAATATTATTAGTTACTAAAATCGATGTCTTAAAATATAAATTGGTAAAATAAATAAGAAACAAAAATTACAAAATTAAAATAAATATTCTAGGAGAAATAGCGTCAAATTTTATATAATATTAGATTAGATGTATCAGGAGCAGTCCTTGTCAAAAGAGGATTCCAACAATGTCTTATTCATAAATTCATTTAAAAAATAAAAAGCATTCAGTTCAAAAAAAGGTTTGATTTTCTTTTTGAACTCTGTAACACTTTCTAGATTAGTTACTATATTAGGCAATTTGTTAAACATTAGAATCTTAAATGTTTATTGATATGATGACCTGATGTGACGATATATTCGTAGTACATAAGCTTCAGTATACATGCAAGGGAAAAATACATGCGCATATGCAGCATGAGTGCGAAAACCCTCGTGTGATATGTCTAGAAACATCTTCGATTGATGCATTCTAAATTCAAAACTCAAAAGTTATATTTTCAATTCGAAATTCAAGTCTGGGCTCATGACGTCAATTTTTAATTACTTATTTACCTTTTGCAACATCGAACAATGATTGCAATTATTGCAGTTTTGGCAAAAAACATGATGCATTTGAGACAGGCTCGATAACGTCAAGGACTACTCGATTGGACCGATAAATCTCACGATGGCTGACACGAAAATCTAGTGACAACCTGAGCTTTTAGCCGAAAATGACGTCATCTCCACCGTGAGATTTTCTCGGTCAAACCAAGCATTAGGCGATGCTACCACCGTGTCTTGTTGCGCAAGCGCATCGATAGCCAGCCAATCGATTAGCCGGCCGAGATGGCGGGGTCGGAAGTCGTGATCTCGCGACGTGTTGGCACGCGCTACTTCCGGTGTTTGCTAACGCACGCTAGCAGTGAAGGAAAACATCATGAGGAATCCTGTATGTCAACGGAATTCAAACATAAGTGATACAAAAGGAGCTCTCTGGTATGCTTATTGCACACAGAGACATTTACTTATTTGTAAATGTCTCTGTGTGCAATAAAGAATTATGAATTATGCAATAAAGGTTTCAATATTTCAGACTAAGTAGATTTGTTATTTTTATTTTTGAGTGCAAAAGTTTTACTGAACTGTTTTTCTAAAGTAAACATTGCTCTTGAAAAAGTAGTACAGAGAGTGCTAGAGTGTCAAAGTAAATAATTTAAGTTTAAAAAACTTGAGAAACCGACTTCATTGTCAAACGGCTAAACCGATTTTAATCAAATTTGTTTGGGACAATCTGGACGTAAGAATAACCTTCCAAATAAAAAAATAATTTTCTAAATCAGTTCATAAATGACGGACAAACATTAAAAAAATTATTTAAAAAAAATGGCAACACCGATTTTAATAAAATTAAAATGGGACCAATCTGGAAGCAGTACCTTTCAGATAAAAAAATAATTTTTCAAATCGGCTCACAAATGACGAAGTTATGCGGCAACAAACATTAAAAAAAAAAAAAAAAAACATACAACCGAATTGAGAACCTCCTCCTTTTTGATTGGAAGTCGGTTAAAAAATACAGTGATACTCGAAATATATTTTTTCACTTTTTGAAAGACATTTGTTTAAAAAACTATTTCATGCATTAATTAGAATTCATTCGTAAAGGTTCTAGAATGGCAACCACGAACCAGAAGACGAAACTTAGGACGCCCACCCCCCGATGGATCGACGACATTGGTAACATCGCGGGAAGTCGGAGAATGGAAAGACGTCAGAGTCGTTCTTCCTTTATGGGGACTGTATGGGAGAAGTCCACTGCTGGAAATAGACATCAGGCTGATGATGATAATGAAGATGAGGGTTCATTCACTCTAGAAAAACAGTGATTATTCACCTTGTATCAAAGGTTTACAAATGTAGTCCTACGGTTAGAACAATGTACCAAACATCACGTCGAACCATTGTTAGTCATTTCCAAGTTACGCATTTCGGTATTCTGAACACGTATAGCGTGCATTCTTGTCCGGAGGTTGACCAGTGCTGGGTGAAGGCTCTAACATTAACTAATTGATGTAGAAAATATACCCAATGTTGTGTGGATTGTCTATAATATTTATTTATTATTTATTTAATTCACTAAACCGACGATGTATAAGGAATGTTAAGAGAGTGAATGAAGCGAAAGAGGTGTGTCAGGATCGTAGCAAGTGGAAATCCGTGATCTCTGCCTACCCCCATGGGAATGAGGCGTGACTTTATGCATGTATGTATGTTATTTAATTCATCAAATGTACTAATCCTTTGACATGTTGTACTTTTTAAACTTTCACGATCATAAAACATAATTATTTAAACTATTACACGGGTATTTATCGCGTATATTACCTTATTTTATATATTTTCCCGACGTATGTAAATTGACATGTATGTAAATTTAATTTCTACTAACAAATATGGATATCTGACATCCAATAAAATGAATTTAATTGAATAAAAAAAAACATTACTCAGACTCCAATGCACTCTGCAGTCTGTTGCACGCCGTGACCACGGCGTGTTTTTTTTTTTTAATCGGTCCAGTAGTTTTTGAGTTTATTCATTACAAACATACACACAAAAATACAAATCTTTCCTCGTTATAATAGAAGTATAGATATAGATTTAGCATGCGAAACTACTTTACCTATTAATTAGTGAAATTGTTCCCAATACCGTTCAAATTAATTCAAATAAAACCTCTTCGTTGTATCAACAAGCAAAACTAGAGCTTACATAATGTTTAGCACCTACTTACTCGGACCTTACATAGTCTGCGCGTACGTCTAAATTACAGCAGCATAACAATAACAGAATAGAATATCAATTGCAAATCCAATCTCACAATGGACCCCTTCGGCAGGTGTTCGCAACATTTCAACATTATTTTTTATTTATTTTATGGTGTTTAGGAAATCACATCCATTCGGTTCCTATCGTTCAAGCTCTGCTTAGTTTGGGGCTGATGTGTGGATTACCCATAATATTGGATTAATTTATTGGAGGGTGGTATGTAATGTACCAGACTTCATAATGTTTGTCCATTACCATCTAGCTCCGGTACTATTTCGTCATTCATATAAAATGTCAAAAGTTTTATGGAGCCTAGTGGTCTAAAGTGGACCACAGGGTCGAAGGTCTTAATTACCAAGAGATCTAAGCAGATAACATGTTTATGGTCATTTTGAAGTGAGCCAATGTTGACCACACCTGCGTACAAGCATCGCACACGTGCAACTGACTTGATTGCCCCACGATTACCGATTAACTCATGAGTACAAACTGTTGGTTATTCTATGACACGGTCAATAGTAACTATTGGTTATACTACAGCGCGCGTTTACAATAACTCTACTGTGATACGAGAGAAGTGGTTATTTGGATGTTTGGTAAATTGAAGAACTAAGACAACACCGATATCTTTTTGTCGTAGACTTCTCGGTAGGAACGGTAAGTACCTATTTATTCATTATTTTAAGTCTTACCTACAATCAATTAAAATATACATAGGTATTCTGTAGCGTCAAAAAAAAAGCAGCCAAGTGCGAGTCGGACTCGCCCATGAAGGGTTCCGTAGCATCAATTAACATAATAATTATACAGGTTATTGTAGTTCGTCGAAAGGTAAATTGCGGTTTACGATTTATGACGTATAAAAAAAAACTACTGACTAGATCTCGTTCAAACTAAATATCGTTGAAAGTTTGCATAATAATGTACAACATATATTTTTTTTGGATTTATCATTCTCTTATTTTAGAAGTTAGAGGGGGGGGGACCAACTTTTTTCCACTTTGGAAGTGTCTCTCGCGCAAACTATTCAGTTTAGAAAAAAACGATATTAGAAACCTCAACATCATTTTTAAAGACCTATCCATAGATACCCCACACGTATGGGTTAGATGAAAAAAAAATTTGCGGTTTACGATTTATGACGTATAAAAAAAAAACTACTGATTAGATCTCGTTCAAACCAAATATCGTTGAAAGTTTGCATAGTAATGTACAGCATATATTTTTTTTGGATTTATCATTCTCTTATTTTAGAAGTTAGAGGGGGGGGGACCAACTTTTTTCCACTTTGGAAGTGTCTCTCGCGCAAACTATTCAGTTTAGAAAAAAACGATATTAGAAACCTCAACATCATTTTTAAAGACCTATCCATAGATACCCCACACGTATGGGTTCGATGAAAAAAAAATTTTTGAGTTTCAGTTTCAAGTACGGGGACCCCCAAAATTTATAGTTTTTTTTCTATTTTTATGTAAAAACCTTAATGCGGTTTACAGAATACATCTACTCACCAAGTTTCATCAGTCTAGCTTTTATGGTTTCGGAGAAAAATGGCTGTGACACGGTCGGACAGACAGACAGACAGACAGACAGACAGACATGACGAATCTATAAGGGTTCCGTTTTTGCCATTTGGCTACGGAACCCTAAAAAGGGCTCAGCTTTGGGCTTAGCCTGTTACTCTTTGGGCCCACCAAGTCTACTATGAAAAACGAATTTTCGTAGGGTAGTAACCCTACGAAATTCTACTATGAAAAACAAATTTTCGTAGGGTTACTACCCTACGAAAATTCGTTTTTCATAGTAGAATTGCTGGTACCTATACGTACTTAGGTACTTGTGGTACACATGCATGCATCATGCATATCTTTATAGTAAGTATATTTAGTCAGATAGATACCTACCTATAATAAATATAATTTCATTGAAGTGTAAGGTAGAGCATTATTTTGCGAATCAGACAGTTTCCGACTTCATTCAACTTCACCTACCTAGAAAAATAATACCTGCATAGCAAAATTAAATTTGGCTATGTTATTGTTTTCCCTTCATAAATAAACAGAATGTTTACACACTTATAGCCGGTTTTAGGAATAGGAAATCACTACTGAGACAGGTCAACCAAAAACATCACTAAGGTCCAATTTCACCGTTAAACGCGTTTAACTAAACTCGTTTATATGTACGTACACAAAAGAAATGCAACGACATTGACAGGTCTTTAAGCGCGTTTAGAGAAAAGTGTACCAACTGAATGCATAAGCGAGTTTAAACGTCAGTAGAACGCGTTCAATTTCAACGGTGAAATTGGACCTAAGTCGGGAAAAAAAGGAACTTATATAACCGGCAACTATTTTGCATCCCAGAAATGTAGGGAATGAGTGCGACTTATTTTTAATACATAATATATATAAGGTCTTTTGTATCACCATTGAAGCAAATACATTATTTATGATGATTTATGATTTAAAAGATGGCGTCGAAAACCAGATAACCAGAGTTTTAACTGTATTCAATGTTGACTATATCGATGATTCAATGTGTAGATTTCATTTCATCTATCAATACCTAGATTGTGGTTTTTTGAGAAGGGCGATGATGGCCAACCGAAACCACGAGAGTTAGGGAAAAGTCGTGAAAGGAGACATGCCCTCGATTTTTAAGAAAACAATTAGGTATTGCAGATTTTTTTTTTTTTCAAAAATCTTTTACTATTCACTACTTTTCACTATTCACACCCAATCTACGAAAGCGTTATATGAGATACGTATGTATTTCATTCACAAAACTACTAATTCTATGTGGGTAAGTAACCTACTACTATCTACCTATAAGTTAGCAAGTAGCCTAATTAGAATCAAAATCAACTTAAGCAACATGCAACGTCGTCGATAGCAAGCCGACATGCTCTCACTAAATTTGGTTGACAAGAAACGAGGTTGCCTGTTGAGCGTTGCACAGAGCAGTCGCATAGATAAACCTTTTATAAATATTTAAATCCTACTGCAAGCAAATTTAACTCTAAAGTTGTACGAGTGAAGTGTTAAAATTATCATTGCTGCCGTGTGTTCGTTGTTACCCTATTCCTCCAAACATCTCCGCGAGGAAGAAAGACGCACTCTTATTTTTCCTCCCTCTCATACAGTGGCAGTCTGCACTACACGGATATAAAATGAGTCTACCACGATCACCTACTAGATTCGGCCTTGTTGCCGGCCGTAGTGATTCCCAACCGAATTTGACAAGTAGTAGCGTATATACGGAAACAACTGGGGCTAGTAAAATGACACTACGCAGTAAACGCAAACAAACGGATGACAACGAAACAATGCTAGAAGAATTTTCAGAGATGCGGAAACAGATGACACAAATGATGGCAATGTTGACGTCACTATACGCGAACCAAACAGCCTCAATGGAAAACTTATCAAAAGATATAGCCTCATTAAATAACAATATATCGGACATAAAAGCTTTAACCGACAATCTCAGTAGAGAACAAACCTCGATGAAGCAAGACATTAAAATGTTGACAAACCAAAATGAAGTCACCGTGAAAAAATTTGAAGCGCTGGACTTTGAGCTCAACCAACTGAAAACAGCTCCATCATCATCATCATCGTCCCCAGATGCTTATGAGGACATTATGGCAGAAATAAACGATCGCGAACAACGCAGCAAAAATATTATTGTGGTTGGAATACCTGAACCTGCATTAAAAAAACCAGACGAAATGATTATATCTGACAAGAACGAAATTATAAAAATTACAAAAATATTTGATGCTGATTGTCCTGAGCCCGTGAAGATTTTTCGCCTTGGAATACTTGGCCCCAACAAGACCCGTCCCATCAAGGTTTTCTTTAAGACTCATGAGACTGTCAAGAATATACTACGCAATAAAACCAAACTAGTTAGTGATACCATAAAAATATATTCAGACCAAACACCGAAGCAGCAGGAACATCTAAGGATTCTAAAACAAAACTTAAGCCTCCGCACAGAGAACGGTGAAAAGAATCTTACCATAAAATATATAAAAGGTGTGCCCAAAATAACAGAGAACCATGCAAAATCTATTAGTATTAACAACCATGTGCTACCATAACGGTATACTATAAAATTGAAAAAATTCATAGGTAATATATTATTTTTTATAACTTACTTCTAATTATATACTTATATATTATTTTATATTAATACGATAAAATAAACTTACAAAAAATCATTAAAATAGAAACTCACATACTTATATCATTTAAATTTATGCATATTTACATAATACTTACATCCATTCTACATACATACTTAAATTAACAAAAACCATGCCTCAACCAACATCTGCACAACTACCTACACAAGATATGCCACTTCCAGTTACGTTTGGTCTGTGTATGCATTCACTGATTTGTATTATTGAAAGAATGTGTTCTATTAGTGCAAGAATCTTCTCAAACTACCCACATTTTTGATATTGTAACAGAATATTTTAGTTCTTATTAACGTCGCATGTTTAGTTACCTACCTAGCTACCTACTTATTTTATACCTATCTAAATTTGTTTACATAGTTATTACCTACGTACCTACCTAATATTATATACTATTCTGTGCCTACGCGCTCAACAATATAGATTTACTTTTAGTTTTAAATTTCTCATATAAGTGAAAATGTATTTTCTTCTGAGAAATAAATGTCTTTAACCTGAAATTTAAAACGATTCGACCTTCAAAATCAGTAGACATCGAACGGGTTCTAACTTCCTCATAAAAAAGGTTACCCACAAGTATTGTCCAAACAAAAAAGCTCGACGAAGAATCCCCAGCGTGTTGAATACAAAAAACTGTTGAAAAAGTAAACAAAACATGCAGTATAATTTATAAGGCCCGCACACATCTAGGCGATGGCAATGGCGATAAGCTGAAACGCTGCCAAATATGACAGCGATATTTGACAGCGTTTCAGCTGACGTGCGCAGGCCTTAAAGCCTTGCACACAACTGGAGCGCCTGCGATGGCGATCACTTTATCGCTGTCAAAGTTTGGGGCAGTGTGATGTATGCAAAAACCAGTGCTGAAACTGATCGCAATAGTCATCGCAGATCGCAGCTGATCGCCTAGAATAGATGTTCATTCACAAGGCTTAACTTATGATTTTGTATTTAGTTTTTCTTGGGTTGGTTAGCGTGGTAATATTTTAGAGGCTGAACTGTAGAGCTCTGCAAATTAATTTAAAAAAAAAGTTTTGTATCTTACGTCTCCAATGACGTGTGAAAAAAAGTTTCCATTATTTTCTTTAAATACGCATGCCCCGGCGGAATCATCATCATTATCAACCTGAAGAATTCTACTGCTGGACTAGGCCTTAACTAAACATTTCCAGGAGTAACGATTGTGAGCCCTCTCCATCCACCGACTTCCTGCGATCTCAAGAATGTCGTCGGTCCATCAGGCACCAAGATCATCATCTTAGCCCGGTATTTTCTGCCAGCTTCTTCTGTCCTGTAATTAGGTACCCAGATACCTAATTTAAATTACATGGGCATTTAATAGGGATGTTCCACTCCTAATCTTGGCGGGTAATTGGCGAGAGATGCATCTTGCACATAACGGTCCGGAATCGAACTCCGGAACTGCCCGCGGACCGTGACGCGCAGTTTTAGCGGGAAAACTCACGACGCACTTTTTGATCTGCTTTGATTGACAACGTAGCATTTAGCCACCACCATGGTTCTTGTTATCCGGAAAGATGACAGGATTGGGGAAAAGATTGGAGGAAGAAAGCGAAGGAGAGAAAAGAATGGAGACTTGGAGGAAGCCTTTAAGGAAAAATAAAGGTTTTTTTATTTTATTTGATTATGGTTCTTGTTTCTTGCATGGTTCTTGCATTTAAAAGAGTAAAACTTCAGAGGCTGCTTACTCTATCATCGCATCCTGTATGGTAGAGCACCCGCAATATACTCGTAGGTAGACGATCCGTGTAGTGAGAGGATTTTGAAATTTTATTGAAAAAAAATTGCCTTTCGGAGTAGGTATTGATCTTTGTTTTTTTACATTTGAATGGGAAACAATCAAACTTCAAGATTCATAGAAGATAATAATGAGTTAATACAATAACATACGAATTGAATAAGTTATAAAGGTGGTTTAGGTTAGGTACCTAAGTATTACCATGGACTAATGTATTACCAATACTCTGTTTAGAGAAACATTACTTACATACCTAGGTCGGTATTTATCCACTGTTAGACCGGTTTAATTTGTTGATACCTTGAGAATTTCAATACATCGGAAACAAAAGGTTTGTTTTATGAATAACAATTTCCATGCTGCTTTAAAACCCAACAACTTGCTCGACATTTTTAATAGGGTACGTAGGTACCTAGAGCCTTTTATAACCTAAATAAATAAAATGATAGAAGTCGAGTATGGAATGTTAATACCGGTCTAATAGGTACACGTACCTTGTACCTAAGTGTTTCGATTAAGTATTTATTTATTGAATTAATTAGAACGGATATGTTATCCAATTACACTAACAATAAAAAATTAGACACAAGCGTAAAATAATTTCGGACTAAAATAAAACTAATATATTTATTATGTACTTTTGTTCATCTAGAAAGTTCCTGAAAGTCTAAAATCAAGGCTGTTTCACTAGTTTAAAACTCGTCAATCAAATAAAACCTACCAGCTAAGTAAGACATTGTGAATGTGCACTTAAAAAAATATACATAAATAATCACGTGTTTACCTCGAATGTCTATCCCTTAGATCCGGCTCTTTCTCACAATTCGCTCCGAAAAAAAATCACGTTCACTGACAACACTAAAGTTAGCACAAATTAAAAGTTTTTAAAAAACACTGGGCGAAAACGGGGCGTTTCGCGTTCGAATTTCGAATTCGGCTTGACAGTTCGTTGGCGGGAACGTGCGTCGAGCCAGCGGCCTAGCGTCCGACTGGCGCGCGCTTGACCACTCGCCGAGATAATCGTTGCATTCAAGCATCGCGTTTAGAAAACGTATACATTGCATAGATACCGTGCCTATTTGCTAATAAACCTCGACGGTACAGCTTGCATTGATCATTCCTTGAATGTGGTCCAGCAGCGGCTAGAAATGAATAAAAGATTGCACGCCTATTTGGTTAGTATCTACTTGCTTATATCTTTGAAGTATCGGCAACATTTCAAGTTTCTTGAGTTGACTTTACCTTTATGTTATGCATTTAGATCACCTAGATTCAATATTCCTCTTAAGTTTAGCCATAATTTATACTGAAGACGCTTTTAAGTGATCTGATCTGTTAGGTTGGTACTTTCTTGTCTAGTTTTTTGAAGGGAAATTAAATGCTACTAGTGAAGGGAGAGTTAGCTCGCATAGCTCGTAAAGTTAGTAAGTTGAAGTGGCAATGGGCAGGCCATATAGCTCGAAGAACCGACAACCGTTGGGGAATAAAGGTTCTCGAATGGCGACCACGAACCGGAAGACGAAGCGATGGGCGCCCACCCATACCAGATGGACCGACGACATTGTTAAGATCGCGGGAAGTCGATGGATGGAAAGAGCTCAGAATCATTCTTCCTGGAAACGAGTAGGGGAGGCCTATGTCCAGCAGTGGACTTCTTCAGGCTGATAATGATGAATGATGATGATGATGAGTGAAGGGAGAAGTTTGCGAAAACGCAAAAAAAAACTCATCATAAAAGATTTGTCCAAAAAATTTTTATAAAATTAATTAAACAGTTGCTTAGGTTTAAGGCATAATAGGACAGTTTAATAAAAAAGTTTAAATTTCATTCAACTCATTTTAATCACAAACATTTCGGCTGCACAATAGTACAATTAAAAACTAAAATAAATTAATCCTGTCAGATCTTACATTAAGTTAATAAATTAGATAGATTCCGTGATAAACCACAAGTGCAGCTTAATTATTATAAGTATTCAAAATTGATTTTGTACTTTGCACCAAGTTTTAGGTACTTTGGTAACTGGTTTCCAAGGTATCAATAAACAATAAGCCAATCTACTATCAACACATAACAGGTGTTTGAGTATAGAATTGCCGTTATCTAAAGCAAAAAATGGCAATCTGACAAAACAATTATAAAACAGTGCTAAGCTATTGCCATATCATACCAATAGTGATAAACCGTGATAATTTTAATTATACAAACTGACGAGTATTGGAATAACGTATAAAATTAAAACATACGTGTTTTTACAAAATGATTTAAAGTATTAGATAGATAGATAATACAACACTTTATTGTACACAGAGATGCATCATAGTACTAGGTATTTATACTATTACACGGGTATTTATCGGGTATATTACCTTATTTTATTTATTTTCCCGACGTTTCGGCTATGTTGCAATAACCGTGGTCGCGGGCAGACTCAAAAACTACTATAGTACTAGGTGTCAAGAAATAAAGTACACTGGGCGGCCTTATCGCTGACAGCGATTGCTTCCAGGAAACCTAAAAATAACATAATTTAATAAAGATATTGGTAGTTAAACGATTGATTCCCAAGTAAACATCATATTATTTTTTTACATCTTGTCGTAGACATCGTCAAAATAATTTAAACATGATTAAAATCAATTAATTGTCAACGGTTTTTTTTTCACAAAAATACAATACGAGAACTACAACTAGAACATTTTTACAGCAAAAATTTAAGATTCTAATATTAGTTTTACATCAAAAATATTTTGTCACTCACTCTCACATAAATTTACATTATATACCCACACATGTATGGATTACTTCAAAAGTATGTATACGTTAGGTAAACACTACATCAAAAATATGTTGTCACATTATTTACGTATATCGAAAATTTTGAAATAGTACAAGTTACAGATTTCAAAATTATATATTTTAAATTCTCAGCATTCATGGTCACTATACAAATAATTTACTATTTATATGTTATTATTATACTTATAAAAAAAATACAAAATATTCAAATGTCCTTATGTTATTAATGTAAAGTAACATTAATAAATGTATATTCTTACAAAGTTTCACAGGCACTTGATATTTTAGTCTTATTTTACTAGGTAAGGTCTGGATATACAAATATTTATCTAGCTAATGGTTACTAAAATCTACAAGTGGGCATGTGCCAAATTGAATATTAGGAATGCCAGTGCTACCCTCTATAGACATCAAAAGCTTTTGAGTAGTTACTTAAGAGGCTAGTACTGAGAAATGATATAAGGGAATGTCTACCATGCCGGGGGATCACATTAAGCTTTTCTTTAGTAAGATCTTTGTCCATAATGTACAAGAGAGTAATATAGAGATTTCACGAATTAGTTTGACTATGATTTTGTAAAATAAATCAAGTCTGAGATTGTAAAATGTCGTGGAATGACGAGAGTTCTAAAATACCTTGCGAATTTAAATTCATAACAAACATTTTCCTTTTTCATTTTCACCAAGGTTAGGGATACACATAAAATTAAATGAGTTGTCAAACTAGATAACTAAAATAATTGTATAGAAACATTTTACTGGCTTAAACTGGATGTAACTAAGCAAAGGCGGGACTATCAAACACTTGGAAGAGTAAACATAGTACTTGTTTTTCATCGCCAAATTCTTCTAAAACCGCGCGAAGTGGTCGTGGTGGCTAGGAGTAGGAGGTAAGAGGTCGCTGCTAGGAGTAGAAGGTGAAGAGTCGTGGCTAGGAGTAGAAGGTTAGGGGTCGCGGTTAGGAGTAGGAGGTAAGAGGTCACGGCTAGGAGTAGGTTAGGGGTCGCGGCTAGGAGTAGGAGGTGAGAGGTCGTGGCTAGGAGTAGAAGGTGAGAAACCTGGCTAGGAGTAGGAGGTTTAAAGTGATCCTTGCAATCCTACTGAATAAATACACCTGGTGTTTTTTTTAGATGAGGGGGCGTGGCTAGGAGTAGGAGGTGAGCGGTCGCATTGGCTAGGAGTAGAAGGTGAGGGGTCACGTTGTCTTGGAGTAGGAGGTGAGGGGTCACATTGGCTAGGAGTAGGTGAGGGGGCGTAGTTAGAAGTAGGAGGTATGAGGGCGCAGTAGCTAGGAGAAGGGGGTGAGGGGTCGCGGCTAGAAGTAGAAGGTGAGAGGTCGCGGTGGCTAGAGTAGGAGTCGGAGGGTCGTAGCTAGGATTAAGAGGTGAGGTGGCTAGGAGTAGGAGGTGAGGGGTTGCGGTGGTTAGGAGTAGAAGGTGAGCACGGCGGCGTGGTTGCCGCGCACGAGCAGCACGCGCTCGGCGGCGGCGGCTATGCAGTGCAGCCAGGCGAGGTAGAGCGCGGGCGGCACCACGCCGCGCCGCCGCGGCATCGGCAGCGTCACGCACACCAGCCGCGCGCCCGCCGACTGCACCGCGATCAGCTCGCGCAGCCGCAGGTGGCGGTTCGTGCGGTCCTGCGCCGCTAGCAGGTCCGCATCCGTTATACCAGCTGAAGGACAAGACATAATGTACTCTGTTACTGACAAAGTCAACAGGCGATATTTAAATCCGCTTGCAGGGTAAGATAACCAAGGCCTGTCACTGCTGTCACAAGCCCCCCCCCAATATCTGAGAAGGTCTAATCAAAAGTGAGAAGTAAACTCTATAAAAGAACTCTAAAGCGATGTAGCCTACATAAATCGGAAGATATTAATTTTAGCATTTCTGGATTTTGAGAAGGCTTTTGACTCTATTGAAACCTGGGCTGTCCTGCAATTCATACAATGTGAGGTCGCCTGACGCTATACAGGGTGTCCCATAAGTCAACGTCCAGCCGAAAACGGGTGATGCGCCAAGTCATGACAGTTATCAGAAAAATATAAAAAAAAATATTTGTTATGTAACTTTCGAGTTATGAGTATTTAAAAAAAACAGAAAAAACTGACACCCTGTGATGATCTTTTAAGTCCTGTGACTACAAATATTAACTTTTCATGAAACTTTTTTCTGCAACGTAAGCATGAATAACCTTTCTGTAAATTACAATTCAAAATTAAGCCATAACTGCCTCAGTTTTTAATGAAATCATGGAGTTTTGGCCAACGTTTCATTTCAGATAATTACATCACCCAACTTTAACCGTCTGTACTGCAAAAAAAATGTACTACACTATCATGGCATGTAACTTTAAAAATTGGCGCATTTATCCAGGATTCCAAAATGGTATAATACTTGCTAGAGTACTCTTTAGTTTTGGAAATAAAAAATGTTTTTTCAACTAAACCGGATTTCCAATCAATTTTATTTCAATAGATAAAATGTTTGTACCCTTTAAATGATGGACTTAAAATGCCTACTCTGTGTTTTTAAGTGACTCACAATTCACAGGTACAAGTAAATACCATTTTGACAATGCAAGTAAACAGATAGATCCACCATCTTGTCCAAAGAGTAATAACCATGGGTTTTCAAGTAATTCGTTAGTTTTAGGTAAAAGTTTGAAATAAAATTCAATCATAAGATTACTTCAATCATGATTTTAATCTAAAGTTTGCCTTCGCCCGTCGCCGGTCTTATTACATGGTTATTGACGTGACAACGTCTTATAATTCGATGGAGCCGGCTGCTTGTACGAAAAAACATGACTCATGCGCGTTACCTTGCTCTGAGGCGTTCCATTTAATACTTGAAGTGCAAGTGAGAGCGCGGAACGACCGACAAAGAGGCACAATCGGCCTCCGCGTTCGGCAGCGTTCGACATCGGTCTCTCTCCTACTTGAGTGAGCGATGCGTCCGCGTGGACAGCTGTATGACGTTGTCACGTTCAAATGTCGTCAGTTAATTGACTTTACAGAGAGCTGATTTTTTTTAAGGAAATGTAGAGCTTGCATTACTGCTGAAGGCTAACAGTTTGAACATTTGCAGTAAATCCTTGATGTAGTTAAATTAAAATCACGATTGAAGAAATCCTATGATTGAATTTTATTTCAAACTTTCACCTAAAACTAACAAATTACTTGAACACCCATGGTTATTACTCTTTCGACAAGATGGTGGCTCTATCTGTTTACTTGCATTATCGAAATGGTACTATTTACTTGTACCTGTAAAGTGTGAGCGATTTAAAAACGCAGCGTAGGCAAATTTTAAGTCCATCATTTAAAGGGTACAAACATTTTATCTCATGAAATAAAATTGATTAGAAATCCGGTTTAGTTGAAAAAACATTTTTTATTTCCAAAACTAAGGAGTACTCTAGCAAGTATTATACCATTTTGGAATCCTGGATAAATGCGCCAATTTTTAAAGTTACATGCCATGATAGTGTAGTACATTTTTTTTGGGGTACAGACGGTTAAAGTTGGGTGATGTAATTATCTGAAATGAAACGTTGGCTAAAACTCCACGATTTCATTGAAAACTGAGGCAGTTATGGTTTAATTTTGAATTGTAATTTACAGAAAGGTTATTCATGCTTACGTTGTAGAAAAAAGTTTCATGAAAAGTTAATATTTGTAGTCACAGGACTTAAAAGATCATCACAGGGTGTCAGTTTTTTCTTTTTTTTTTAAATACTCATAACTCGAAAGTTACATAACAAATATTTTTTTTATATTTTTCTGTTATCTGTCATGACTTGGCGCATCACCCGTTTTCGGCTGGACGTTGACTTATGGGACACCCTGTATAAAAGAGTTCGATGAACAATGCCACGATCATGCTCGTTCAGATCCAGAACCAACAGTCGAAACCTATCCTGGAGCTGTGCGGAGTGATACAAGGGAACGTTGCATCCCCAAAATTGTTTACAAGCGCATTGGAAGGCATTTTTATAATTTGACAGTTGTGGACAGTAGATAAATAGTACTTACTTATATCATCGGAATCGTCCGGCGTCCGGAAGGGCGCGATTAACTTGTCGAAGTAAGCCAATGTGGAGTCCTTCGGCCGACGAGTGATGTCGGGAACTATCTTCAATGCGGAGTAGTCTATTCTGAACTTGGAGAGTAGAGACGCCATGCTGCGAATGTTACACCATTGTTTCATATAGAAGGAAAACTTATTTATTTAACACAATATTAAAATTAAGAAAAAGGACGGCTCAATGCTTTGATAAACTATATTAGACAAAAATATTTGATGGACTTTAAAGGTCTGCATACAAAATTCGTTATTATCATTTAGCAAAACGCAACATTAGAAATTCTTAACATATTAATTTGATTTTCCGAGCAGTGCGATAGAAAAGTCTAGAAAATTCATTGCGTCCTATTCGTGTTCTGGATTCAAAAACGAGTAGAACCTATGATTCTTTAGAATCTAATGTGTTTACTGCTTACTTGCGTTCTTCAATCTCCATTTCCGTGTTCTTATTGGCGAGTGTGAACACCCTGAGTGGACAGGACGACCACGCGCGTCGGGTTGACAAGATGTACGGAAGCAAGAGTGTTAGACCTGTCGATACATAGAAACAACTTTATTTACAAAGAAAATTACAATGAATAAGTAGCGGCACATAACTTTAGCGCTGGCCGTTATTGCGCAGAAGTCAAAAATAAGGTACCTGAGGGGGCTAGCGGGATGAAGGGCGGGCGTGCGTAGCGCTGATTGGCTCTCCAGTCGCACTCCGCTCTCTGTACCAATAGGACACTCTGCACACATCCACACATCCAGTGTGCGCGACATGCGCACACTACGACGCATGCGCAGCTATCCCCTCCGCGTATCGCTAAGCGCTAAAGTTATGTGCCGCTAGTTATACAACTACTTGCAAAATGTATAAAATATATTTGACTGGCCTCCCAGCTCAGTTGATAGTAGCTCTGCCCTCTGCGCCGTAGGTCATGGGTTCGATCCCCACCGAGAACAAATATTTGTGTGGTGAACGCAGATGTTTTTCTCTGTCTGGGTGCTATATTGTACTCTATGTATTTACAAAAGAAATGTATATAAGTTCAGCTAGTTACCATAGTACCAGCTCTGTTAAACTAGGGCTAGATAGCGTTATGTGGATTGTCCACAATATTTATTTATTTATATTCACAAAATAGTTAAATCTCCAGACTGTTGCAAACGAATTAGATAGCTAATTCGATCCAAATAAAATACTCACGAATAACATAGGCCTCATGGGAATGAGGCGTGATTTTATGTATGTATGTAATATAGGTCAACGTCCCGATACGACTTGTGAAACAAGTGTCTAAACTCGTCTTAAATTTTGCTAACGTCAATATTTGGCTGCACCTGCGTCCATCAACTTGAAAAATACAGATGTTCAGCCTCACGTGCCAGTGTTTTCAATTTCACGGGCACCCACACCCTTCAAACCGAAACACAGCGATGCTGCTTCACGGCAGAAATAGGCAGGAGAGTACTTCCCCGGACGAGCCCTACACAAGGAGCTCTACTACTACTCGTCTTTACACGACGATTCATATTATTATCTCTCTTTCTCTCTCTTTCTAAGTTACCTCCGTCATCGTATAGCCACCACACATCGACGGTGCCTGCTTGCCGCTTGGTGAACTGTTCCACGGACGTGAAGGAAGAAGTGCGCCGCGCGGTCGATGACCCCAGCGCCCGTCTTACTGCACTGCCGATTCCTCTACTGTAACAAATAATAATTAATATTTGTTTTTTATATACCTAATTAAAAATTTATTGTAGATTTAAAATATTTTTTCGAAACCCACACTTGATAACGATCGATCGAAACCGAGAGTAATAGACTATATTTCATACTAGCGACACACCCCGGCTTCGCACGGGTGTAATTTAGAAAAAAAAGGGGTGAAAAAATTGAATTCATTGTCTTTTAATTTTTACATCCTTGGAAGCAAGTAATTTAGATTTTGCTTAGTGTTATTTTTTTACAATGTTGTTCAACATTTAGCTTTTTTGAAGTCGAAGTAACAAAGCCATTTAGTACCTGTGTTTAACCTGTGTTGTATCCTTGGCGACCTCCTTGTTATCCGCATTGGGGTCATCCGATACCCCGGCTCGCCTCAACTGTGGTGACCCCACTGACACGTCTGACATACTGCTACCTGACAGATTGAAATTTAATTAATGTGGCGTATAAAAGCATTATGTACTTGAACAAATAAGAACAGAAAAGAGTATAGAAACAATCACAAAATGGCGCCGAAACAAGATGGCTGAAACAAAATGTCGAATACCCCCTGTATTCGAATACATTTCGCCATCTTGTTTCGGCGCCATTTTATGACGGAAACTATAAACATAATCTTTCTTACAAGCGATTCTTAAAAGATAAATCAGTGCATAAGCAACTGCTATCTACCTCTAGGTAATGACAAACAATGACAGGGCTAACTTTAAGCAATGTCTGACACCTAAACCTAGTAACATTCCTTCTTATCGTGTCACTGGTCCTTGCGAGCCAGTGTGGTGAAAGGATCTTAAATGCGCCTCTAAAAGGTTCCTTTCGTGAGCATAATAAAACACTGTAAACAGCATACATGTACATACAATGGATTTCATGTTTTTTACATTTGTTTTAGCTTAATAGTTATTAACACAAGCAACAAAAAAATATATGATAAATAGTAAACTTCTTTTTTTTTCAGACTAATAGATTAAAGGCTTGCGCACATCTAGCGATATCTGAGGATGGCGATCAGATGAAACGCTGTCATAAATGACAGCGATATTTGACAGCGTTTCAACTAATCGCCATTGATATCGCCTAGATGTGCGCAGGCCTTCTTTGTTTTTACTCAGACAAATATTGCAATAACATAAAAGCACATAAAACAAGGCAACTTACCAATAGAATGCGTGTTCAGACTCTCAGTAGACTTGCTCTCCTTATGGTTGTCACCCATGGACCCTGCGGATGATGGTACAACGATGATGGCAGCCCTAACCTTCACTCACACCAACGGATCACATCTTGAATTAGATTTTTCCCCCTTCATTATACAACTACGATTTGCATTTATACTTCTTTTAGATATAATTAATCAAATAAAAGTATACAGATAGCTAGGTTACTTCTCTAAAAAAATTTTTTTCAAATTTTATAAGTTACTAGCTGATACCCGCGACTTCGTCCGCGTGGATATTTGAGTTCGTTTTTTTTAGTTTGATATGACCAACTGCTAGTTACCATAGATTTGAGCTTGTACTTTAGAGTGTATTTGAATTTTAAGGTGAGTGCTGTTGGAGCCGATTTTTTTCAACAGTGTTTTGTTTAAGTATGATGGATGTTTCCCGCTATTTTGTCGTAGTGGTTATCATCGGTTTGTTTGTGAACCTTTGTGTGTAATCGAACCTGGTGCCAGTTGCTGCGGTAGCAGATTTTTTTTAAATGTTTTTTTTGCGTATTTTGTAAAGCTATTTTTTGTGATTTTATGTTATATTTGTGGCTAATTTGGGTTTTCGTATGCGTGTTGGTGTATAATCGAATCAGATTTTTTTTATTTGACATGACCAACTGCTGGTTACTATAGTTTTGAGCTTGTACTTTAGAGTGTATTTGAATTTGAAGGCGAGTGCTGTTGTTGTAAACGATTTTTTTCAGCACAGTGTTTAGTTTAAGAATGATAGATGTTTCCCGCGATTTTTTCTTAGTGGTTATCATTGGTTTTTTGTAAACTTTTTGTGTGTATTAAAACCTGGTGACAAATGCTGCGGTAGCTGAAATTTTTTTAATGTTTTTTTTTCGTATTTTGTAAAGCTATTTTTTGTGATTTTATGTTATATTAGTGGCTAATTTGGGGTTTCTTATGCGTGTTGGTGTATAATGGTATCGGATTTTTTTAATTTGACATGACCAACTGCTGGTTACTATAGTTTTGAGCTTGTACTTTAGAGGTGTATTTGAATTTGAAGGCGAGTGCTGTTGTAGCAGATTTTTTTCAGCAGTGTTTAGTTTAAGTATGATAGATGATTCCCGCGATTTTGTCTTGGTGTTATCATCGGTTTTTTTGTAAACATTTGTGTGTATTAAAACCTGGTGACAGATGCTGCGGTAGCTGAAAATTTTTTAATGATTTTTTTTGCGTATTTTGTAAAGCTCTTTTTCGTGATTTTGTTTTAGTGGCTAATTCGGGCTATCGTATTCGTTGGTGTATAATTGAATCTGGTTTTTTTTAGTTTGACATGATATAATGCAAGTTATCATTGTTTTGAGCTTGTACTTTAGAGTGTATTTGAATTTGAAGGCGAGTGCTGTTGTAGCCGATTTTTTTCAGCGGTGTTTAGTTTAAGTATGATAGATGATTCCCGCAATTTTGTCTTGGTGGTTATCATCGGTTTTTTTGTAAACATTTGTGTGTATTAAAACCTGGTGACAAATGCTGCGGCAGCTGAAATTTTTTTTATGTTTTTTTTTGCGTATTTTGTAAAGCTATTTTTAGTGATTTTATGTTATATTAGTGGCTGATTTGGGGTTTCTTATGCGTGTTGGTATATAATGGTCTCGGATTTTTTTAATTTGACATGACCAACTGCTGGTTACTATAGTTTTGAGCTTGTACTTTAGAGTGTATTTGAATTTAAAGGCGAGTGCTGTTGTAGCCGATTTTTTTCAGCAGCGTTTAGTTTAAGTATGATAGATGATTCCCGCGATTTTGTCTTGGTGTTATCATCGGTTTTTTTGTAAACATTTGTGTGTATTAAAACCTGGTGACAAATGCTGCGGTAGCAGAAATTTTTTTAAAGTTTTTTTTTGCGTATTTTGTAAAGCTCTTTTTCGTGATTTTGTTTTAGTGGCCAATTTGGGCTATCGTATTCGTTGGTGTATAATCGAATCTGTTTTTTTTTAGTTTGACATGATATAATGCAAGTTACCATTGTTTTGAGCTTGTACTTTAGAGTGTATTTGATTTTGAAGGCGAGTGCTGTTGTAGCCGATTTTTTTCAGCGGTGTTTAGTTTAAGTATGATAGATGATTCCCGCAATTTTGTCTTGGTGGTTATCATCGGTTTTTTTGTTGACATTTGTGTGTATTAAAACCTGGTGACAAATGCTGCGGTAGCTGAAATTTTTTTAATGTTTTTTTTTGCGTATTTTGTAAAGCTCTTTTTCGTGATTTTGTTTTAGTGGCTAATTTGGGCTATCGTATTTGTTGGTGTATAATCGAATCTGTTTTTTTTTAGTTTGACATGATATAATGCAAGTTACCATTGTTTTGAGCTTGTATTTTAGAGTGTATTTGAATTTGAAGGCGAGTGCTGTTGTAGCCGATTTTTTTCAGCGGTGTTTAGTTTAAGTATGATAGATGATTCCCGCAAACTTGTCTTGTTGGTTATCATCGGTTTTTTTGTTAACATTTCGCACGTCCTCTAAAAAACTGTCACAACATAAAAAAAACAGTTTTGAGAAAAACGCATTTTTGTTTTTTTTTTACATTACGTTAACTACTGTCTTGCAATAATAATGAATAATAAGCGTTTATTGATACAATTGTATGTAAAATTTATTAATCTTTTCGTGGATTATCAAATATTATATTTGATAATAGGAATATTTTACTTAAAAAAATAAAAACCGAAAAAAGTCCGATATTATGACCCTTTTTCACATTCAATCTGAATTTAATTTCCATGTAGTAAAACAAAATTGAAGGAATAATCAACTCGTTTTTTTTTTTTTTACAAAACCCTTCAATGTCTTCAATCACTATTTTGTATAGGAACTATCAAAATCACTTATATTTGCGAGATCACTTATAGAATTAAACATAATACTACTTTCTGCAGATAAGCTTTCTTAATTAACAAAAGTTATTGACATTATTTTAATTTGCCTGTCTTTTACAAGTTTTTGTAGAATGTGCCATAAAAGTTTGGAATGTGGTTGCTCTCAACCAAAATCAGAAGATCTCTTTTTTTATTTTCTTTTATTTTAGGTCTGCACTTGTAAGCTTTTTTGATAGAATGTTTTGCAAGGAGTTTCTTTTACGCGTTATTTCAACTTCGCGAAAATCGTCTTCTTTATAGGAAAGCTTATAAAAAACTTTCGTAGGTTCTCCTTGTACTACTCTGAAGACCTTAATTTCAGAAGTCTTTAAATTTTCATTCAATTGAAATTGTCTTGCAAAATTGTCATTGAAACCAATCTCTTTGGCCAAATTTTTCATTGAGTAAATCTCTTTGTAACTGATTTCATTTACTTTGTACGGTTTACCCTTCTTTTTGGCATTTTTATTTTATTATTATTTTCTATTATTTGTGCATATTGGCTGGGGACACAGATTGGCCCGGATCTGAGGTTTCTTTTTATAGCTTTTTCGACAGTTGAATGGCAAGCATCCCCTTCGTGTGATAAGGTATTTGTGAGTAATTGATCTGATTTTTGAGTACTTCATCAAATCAAACGTGTACATAGAAAACACAAATATATTCTTCTGCTGACCGCAGCAGTTGTCAGAAAAAAACACGATCTCTGGGCTATACCTGGGCCATCGTAATTTTTCATTACTTTATCTATAAAATCAAGTACGCAGGAGCCAAATTGTTATAGCTTTCATTCAGGATTAACCCTGGTTTATGAAAACATAATGTATAAAAATTAGTCATAAGTCATGGATTGCATTGTATACCTTGAACTCGGAACAAAGATAAAGGTTATAAGTGCAGAAAAGTGACACAACATAGCTTACAACCATTTACGGTCTAATAAAATCAAAAAAATAACCGTGTTGATTCGTAACATAGTGTCATAATCTGTGTTAATACTGTTTTGTAGATAATGAAATGAAATAATTTAATGTAATGATCATAGAAAATAGTAGTATAAATTCTTACAACAGTTTATCAGTACCTCAATCACAGATATTGCAAACTTTCTTACGTAAATTAGGGTCATAACACAATTTACGACGTTTTTTAGCAGCACCAACACTCGAGCACATTACTCAAGCACTGATACGACACTGTTTTGGATTGCAGTCAACGCATTGTCGCTCCGTGAAAAACTGACATCCGCGGCACCTTGTAACTGTTTTTCACACTACAGATATGGCGGTTTTTTTGAGCAGTAGGAAATTAAAATTGGAATCTTATGGCATACTTAACGCAAATGACACATTTTCTGTGTTACGACAGTTTTTTAGAGGACGTGCGATTTGTGTGTATTAAAACCTGGTGACAAATGCTGCGGTAGCTGAAAATTTTTTAAGTTTTTTTTGCGTATTTTGTAAAGCTATTTTTAGTGATTTTATGTTATATTAGTGGCTGATTTCGGGTTTCGTAGGCATGTTGGTGTATAATCGAATCAGATTTTTTTAATTTGACATGACCAGCTGGTTACCATAGTTTTGAGCATGTACCTTAGCCGTTTTTTGAAGCGGTGTTTCGGTATGATAGGTGTTTTCCGCGATTTTGTCTTAGTGGTTACGGTGGGTTTTATGTAAACTTTTGTGTGTATTCAAATTTGGTGACAGATGCTGCGGCAGCAGAATTTTTTTCACTGTTTTTTTGCGTATTTTGTAAAACAATTTTTTGTGATTTTTTTAAATTTTCTTCCCTCTTTTTTTTCTTTTGGGGAAAGAATTTTCCTATTTTCTTTCATAGTGCACCTTTGCTTTATAAGACCAACACATCTTCCAAGTTTCATGCTTCTAGGACTAATGGTTTAGGCTGTGCGTTGATTTTTCTTTAAACCATTTTTCCCCTTTTTCTCCTTTTTGGGAAAGAATTTTCCAATTTCCTTTCTTAGTGCACCTCTACGTTATAAGAGGAACCTACCCTCCAAGTTTCATGCTTCTAGGACTAACGGTTTAGGCTGTGCGTTGATTGTCAGTCAGTCAGTCAGTCAGTCAGTAACGAAAGAGTTTTATATATTTAGATTAGTGGCTGATTTCGGGTTTCGTAGGCATGTTGGTGTATAATCGAATCAGATTTTTTTAATTTGACATGACCAGCTGGTTACCATAGTTTTGAGCATGTACCTTAGCCGTTTTTTGAAGCGGTGTTTCGGTATGATAGGTGTTTTCCGCGATTTTGTCTTAGTGGTTACGGTGGGTTTTATGTAAACTTTTGTGTGTATTCAAATTTGGTGACAGATGCTGCGGCAGCAGAATTTTTTTCACTGTTTTTTTGCGTATTTTGTAAAACAATTTTTTGTGATTTTTTTTAAATTTTCTTCCCTCTTTTTTTTCTTTTGGGGAAAGAATTTTCCTATTTTCTTTCATAGTGCACCTTTGCTTTATAAGACCAACACATCTTCCAAGTTTCATGCTTCTAGGACTAATGGTTTAGGCTGTGCGTTGATTTTTCTTTAAACCATTTTTCCCCTTTTTCTCCTTTTTGGGAAAGAATTTTCCAATTTCCTTTCTTAGTGCACCTCTACGTTATAAGAGGAACCTACCCTCCAAGTTTCATGCTTCTAGGACTAACGGTTTAGGCTGTGCGTTGATTGTCAGTCAGTCAGTCAGTCAGTCAGTAACGAAAGAGTTTTATATATTTAGATGACTAGAGTTAAGAGAGTTATTTTGATTGAAATTTTACCCCTTTTTTCTTGCAGTAAACAAATGCTTATAAAGTAAAGTAAAAGTTGTTTAATTTTCTTTCACAATATCAGTAAGTATTTTATGACTAAGGTCTACAAAACCAGTTCTTAAGTGCTAATATTGTGAAGGACGGGTGCCTGATGTAGGTTCTTACAGGTCAAAACCTAATACAAAACCATATCATTACAAAACATCTGAACTAAGTTATTACAGAATAACATAATACTCTTCTATGTAAGCGTGCTACACCGTCGACCGCATCACCATTTAACAGCGGGTGAGATTGTGGCCAAAAAAAAAAGGTTCAAAGTGAATCCGTGATGTGAGTGACTCTTAGTCACAGTCAAGCATTTTTAAAAGGTGATAAGGTGAGTGTGTTAGTCATAAGAAATCAACACACAATTTAAAATTAGGCTCTGTCTAAATAATTGAATAAAATATTTGATTAGTGTATAAAATATACTTAAATAATAGATATTTCCACAGTAGCAGGATAGCTTAGGTAAATAGTTATAAAAATAAATAAATAAAAGCTGCGTCACAAGTATTATATTCCATTTAAAAAACGTAGTATGGGGATAAGTAGGGGATTTCCCGAAGAGCGGGCGGCAGATGTGTTTGTTTTTGAATTTAAACGAGCAGCGAATCCCGTCGCTGCCCGGTAGAGTCTTTCAATCAAATTTGATAATTCTAGATCATTCTGGAATATTTAGGAACATTCTGTTCTAGATTATTTTGGCAAAATCTAAAAATTCAAGTAAAGTCCATTATTCTAGAATCTAGATCATTCTAGAATATTTAAGAACATTCTGTCCTAGAATATTTTGGCAAAATCTAAAAATTCAAGTAAAGTCAAAGTCATTTTACTTTCAAATGTTTGCCTAAATGGTTTTTGTAAATAAGTTATTTTTATAGCAGAAATACGTGTTAGGATCAAACCTACCACACCAAAGATTGCTAAAATTTTTCAATAATAAGTTTTTTATTCATAAAAAAGAGAGAGAGAGATAAGTGGAAGTCTTTGGAAGAGACCTTTGCCCAGCAGTGGGACAAACTATTTTTTTTACTAAGTCGAATTTTAGTTTTTTAAATGTCAACATTTTAGAAGTTGTTTCACGGAGTCACGAAGTTCAGTCTTAACTGTCAAATGTCCATCCAGCATCTGTCAAAGGTGACTTACGTGAGAAAGTAGACAGATCCTTATGCTCCATGTCCTTGAGGTAGGCGCGCAGATCATCGTCTAAGGCTTCGCTGGTGTACTGACCGCCTTCTACCTTCAGGATGGCGATGGCCATGTGGACGTCAAGTGCTTTGCTGTAAAAATAAAATAAGAATATAAACACGCGGATGATTGTGTAATTCTGTTGCTATCGAAAGTTTGATTCTAACAAATAAATTATACTAACAAGGAACAGCGATCACGTATCTTGATACCATCATTTTCCGATTACTGTCTATTACTATAAAATATCTATAGCCTATTCCATCTAAAATCCTGTCCCAGGCACTATAGCGTCCCACAAATTGGGCTTGTGTTATCACCAGTTAACCCTGACGCTATATAAATCATCTACAATAGACGCACAGGCCTGTTTACTTTTTTTTTACTTTTCATACTCACTGCATAACTTCCACGTAGTCAGTGATCTCGCTTCGCTCGCAAGTCAGCCAGTCCTGCTTGAATCCCATCATGAGTATGTTAGGCTTCAGCTTGCCCAAGCCAGCAGCTTGCACGAGTGCACTGGCGCCGCGACTAAACGAGGCTTCATCTACGACGCTGTAGAACGCCTTTATCTTGCGCTTCGTAAACCATTCGTACGCACGTTCTGATAGCGCTTCTCTGCCGCGGTGACTTACTTGGCCCTGAGGGTAGAGAATATATTATTTTATTTAACTTTTGAAACTATCATGGTTTTTAACACTATTTTTATTCAATTCTACTTCTTTTTATTTTTTGTATTATTAATCATATTATTTTTGAAGTCCATAATGTTAAAATGGTAAATATTCCGTTGTTTCATAAAAATAGTGTAAATATTTATTAAATTACTAGCAGCCGCCACGGCTTCCGATTCTAAGGTCGTGGGTTTAAATCCAGTCGTGTACCAATGAGTTTTTCTGTTGAAAAATGTATTTTCACTATGTCAGTCAGTACTCTCAAACGGTGAAGGAAAACATCGTCAGGAGACCGGCATGTTGTAGAATCTAAAAAGTTCGAAAAACATGTCTAGTGCACGAAAGGAGCCACTCTGAGGCGCACTTAAAATCCTCTCACCACACTGGGTTGAAAAAACCATAAGAAGACGAAGAATTAAAAAATAACAAAATACTTGCCTGTACAATCTGTCCGCACACCATAAGCGATAGACCTTTAGTCAACAAATAGGAGAAGTCTGTCAGAATAGGCCTCTCGCCCGGGAACCCGGTTAGTACCAATATTTGAGGCCTGAAAACATTTTAAAACTATTAATAATAATAAAAATAAAACAACGTTAACTAGTCTCAAACTAAGCAATGCTTATACTATTGGAACAAGACAGCATTTGCTTTGTTATAGGCAATGGTTACCACTCAACATCAGATGGACTATAAGCTTAGCCAACTAGCTAGAAGTATAAAAAATAAATATATTAACTTTTTTGTGCCAAAGTTGGAAGACGAGCAAACGGGCCATCTGATGGAAAGCAGTGACCATCGTCCATTGACACAAGCAACACTAGAGGTGACTGTGAGGGAAGTATAAAATAAATATCTTAGACAATCACTACACTACTCTACCTAGCTCACTCAACACTATCTAGCCCCAAACTAAGCAGAACTTGTAGGTACTATGGTAACCAGATAGCTGATATACTACTTGCATACATTTTTTTTGTAAATATATATTAGAATACAATATAACACCCAGTCAGAGAAAATACATCTATGTTCACCACACAAATATTTGTTCTCGGTAGGGATCGAACCCACGACCTACGGCGCAGAAGGCAGAGCTACTACCAACTGAGTTGAGAGGCCAGTCAAGTCACTAACCTATAGTTTTTGACGTGTTCCGTAACTCGGTTCAAGGTATGAACCCCGGACAAAGCAGTCTTGTACGTTTGCGCCTGAGTAGTCGAACCCCAGTTCACATCTGGAAAAAACAACAAAGAAAAAACTGAGCCTAAATACTTTCTAGTTCATTTAATTAACTAGAAAGATTTGGATCAGTTGAGCTATCTCTAGGTCGTTTGTAACGATCTGCAGATAGCTCAACTGTTTCTTGTGTATTTTGTACATTTTGTAAATATTTTGTTTAATTTTAAGTTTCTTTGTGTAAATAAATACTTCTAGTATTAACTCAAATATTAAGTTATATTATGTTACTTGCTGCTACGGAACCCTTTCTGGGCGAGTCCGACTCGCACTTGACCGTTTTTTTTTCAATTAACATGAGCTTAATTTAAAAAAAATCTAAATGTGATTGTGTTTTTGTGTAGTGAGTAAATAGGTTTGCGTATGTGTGAAAGGTTTAAACATTTTGTGGTGGTTCTCCTGGTACGCCAGTCTCATGAGAGTCTGGTTATAGAGAAGAACCTGTAGTGTACAGTGGGATACAGCTCAAGTTACCTAAAAACAAAGAAAAATGACGCTTACTGCAAGGATATAAGAGCTAGCAGTGTGTAGTCTGATGCGTATCCTTGTGTAGAGGTACATAAATTGTTTATCTATATGTATAACTTACCAGGTTTCCTATAAGAGACGAGTAGATACAAGGCGAGTAGTGATGAGATGGTGACGAGGGCGGTGGCCCACGAGATGACAAACATTATCGCGACGCATAGCATCGAACCCACTAGGGACAGCCACATGTTGTAAAGCTATAAACAAACAAAATATTACATAATTTTTGCGGTCAAACATTATCAACATAAACTAAAAAAACGAAAGAAACTTCTCTGAGGCGCACAAAAATGTATCATCCGCACTTGATGTGCGGGCCGGTTTTTCCGCAAGTAGGCCGCTGGCGGGCTCTTTTTGCGTTACCCTTGACGCGTGTTGCTCGAACTTTTTTAGATTCTACGACACGCCAGCGCTGGTTTCCTCACGATGTTTTTCCTTCACCGTTTTGAGAGTACTGGCATAGTGCACATACATTTTTCGACAGAAAAACTCATTGGTACACACCAGGATTTTAACCCACGACCTTTGGATCGGAAGGCGGGGCCGCTACCACTAGACCACCAGTGCTCTTTTCGAGGCGCACATAAAATCCTTTCACCACACTGATTTGAAAGAACCAGCACCAAAGATTGTCCCGTTGTGGGTATCGAACCCATGCTCTTTTGCGTCTCAGCCATTCAATTCACTAACAACCGCGCGGAAAGATATTAAAAAACAATATTCGACGATTAAAATTTTTTGCTACAAAAACTTTTTTGGTAAATTATGTTTTTAGGCTTTTTTTGTTATGTTATTCTCCGAAACTTTGTTGATTGCTATTTTCCATGTATTCTATTAACTTATAATTGTTTTTTTTTATGTGCAACCGTGATGTACTCAGACGGTTGTCAACGTCTTTAACATCAATTTACACTAATATTGTTAAGAAAATTGTTTGCATGTATCAAATAATGTACACTCAAAAACTTCTGGACCGATTTAAAAAAATATTTCACCATTATAAAGCTACATTATCCCTGCTTCTTCATCTTCTTATCGTGTCACTGATTCTTTCGAACCAAGCGTGGTGAAAGGATTTCAAGTGCGCCCCAAAGAGGCTCCTTTCGTGCACTAACCCTGCATAACATAGGCTATTTATAGTAGGCAACAAATATTGCACATCGGCTAATTTCGGCTTCATAGAGCGTAGTGTGCGTCAGAAAGAGATAGCGCTCTCCAAAAGATGAAAAGCAGATGTGCAATATTTATTGCCTATAACCGTACTACGGCTTAACACGGGTGTAATTTTTCAAACCGTGCAAAGCTGGGGCGGATCGCTAGTATTTACTAGGTAGGTTTACTGTATTTCATTCAAAAACATACTCTAAAAGTAGGTCTCCAACCGACGGGTTTCGCCAGACTGGCGTGGAAAGTAGAGAAGTTAATCAACGCGTACGCAGCTAGGAAGAAGTTGGAGATAAGTGGCGCTATCTGGTTGAGACCACCTGTAAACAGACGAAAAGGATCATACAAAAAAAGAGTAGGAACAAAGCAATAGTTTGTTGACTGTTCTAGGTTAGGTTATAGGCTTGATCGCGTAGAACTAGACACCTAGACTCGCCTAGCTTTAAGACGTTTCAAAGTGATAAAGGCACGATACGAGTAGTATTAAATACCCGCAGTATTTTATGAAAACTATCTTCATAAAAAAAATCGGGAACCTCCTTGGTTCTCAAATCGGTAGATTTTTTTGTTACCTGCATGGCGCTCGCATATTGCTTTATTTTCTTATTCAACTAGTAAATTACTTCCAAACTAAAAATAAATATTTAATATACACGGGAGGCGATAATGTACATTACGTTATTGTACACCACGTTATTATGATGCCAGTTAAGCCACATGTATACATTGTACACTGTACTCGTAGCAATACAAACATGGATTTTTGCTTTTTTGCTTTGGCACTAGATATAGATACTTTATAGGGCGGATCCGACTAGGATTGGTTAGGTTATGTTAGAACATAAAAATTACGCACAATGCGAGCGAGCAGAGCCAGTGTGCCGCGGCATCTCGGCCGCCGCAGTAGCAGAAAATGTTTTTTTACAATAAAATTGAAGGCGTTATTATCTTTTCAGCAATTATTCATCACTAAATAGACAAAATTATTTCTATTTCTATTTCTATTTCTATTTCTAAAATAAATAATCGAAATATTTATCTGCTACAGTGTACACGGGCTTTAACAATTTCCCAGTGGAAAAAAGTGGGTTCTAACTGGGTGTACATTAACTGGCCGTACATTAACCGGACACTTATTCACGATCGTACAGAAGTCACTCACCCATAAGTATAAAAGCGGTTGCAATTATAAAGGTGAGTACATAACCACGCACTGGTTCGTTGTTGGCTCCATAGCCTTTCGCGAAGTACTCCAAATATGGATATAGCTTGTCTTGACATAATGCCTGTAAGTAAAACAATAAGTATGTAATTCCTAGGGATAAGTAAATAAATAAATATACAGGGTGATTTTTAAAAGGGTGGCCATCAGCCAAGTCCAAAACCAGGAGAGTTAGGGAAAAGTCGTGAAAGGAGTCATGCCCTCGATTTATAAGAAAGCCCCGCCTTCCGATCCTAGGGTCGTGGGTTCAAATCTTGTCGTGTACCAATGAGTTTTTTTGCTCAAAATGTTGGTACATTATGCCAGCGCTCTCAAACGGTGAAGGAAACATCGTGAGGAAACCGGCATGTCGTAGAACCTAAAAAGTTCGAAAACATGTGTCAAGTGCACAAAAGGAGCCTCGTTGAGACGCACTTAAAATCCTTTCACCACACTTGGTTCGAAAGAATCAGTGACACGATAAGAAGAAGAGTTGTATTGTTTGCCGTGTAATAAAGGAACACAGAGTTGTAGCTATAATCAATGAAGAGTTTTCGCCGTATCAGTTGTTAACATTTTATACGTGTGGGTTATAATTTGTATGCGCATAGCAGCAAGAAACAAAAGTGTGCAATAAAACAACGTTGTAATAAAAATGGACGCAAAAAGATTTATTGGTTTTATGATGCCATCATGCATGTTGTTAAAAAATAGGTATGTACTTTGTTTTTTTAATACAACTAACTGATGGAACAAGCATATGGCCCACCTGATGTTAAGTGGTAACCATCGCCTATAACAAAGCATCGCCTCGTGGGTCACGCACGACAGGAACGTGCCCTACCTGTCCATCAACTTGTTTTTGAGCTAAAACATAATTTATTTGTGACTATATCGTAAAATCTACAAAGATCAAATAACTGTGTCAATTGCGAAAAAATGAGGCTCTTTGAGGCGCACTTTAAATCCTTTCACCACATTGGTTTTAATGAACTAGTGACACGATAAGAATTAGAAGCATGACTATTTCAATTAAATGGACACTTATTTTGAAAACCGTCTCCGTATCGGGTTCGATTTCCGCCAATAGCAAATATGTGTGTGATGAACCTTGAACATAGAAGTATGTTTTGAGTCTGGCTGGGATTTTAGCTTAGGGCTAGATAGTAATATCTTTTTTTTATACTAAATTAGTGTACTACATCTATGCGGTACCCTAATTAATATTACAATCTAGCTTAGTGGGCTAATGAGTAATTTTGCTTTAGCTTAGTTTTATAAAATAAGTATTAGGTACTAAGAATGTGTCCATTGGCACTTTTCTTACTGTCTCTAATTAATTAAGGTGACACTTTGTTTATGTGTTCATTAAAGTAGCACTATCACCACACAATATTAAATTTATCACTACACTAACTCAAAAGGTTTGGTCCTTTTGAGATAGTAATATCTAACAATATTGATAGATTACCTGAAAGACCTTAGGCGCGGAGACCAGAGACGCCAGCGCTGAGGACAGAGTGGCAGCGAAGCAACCGCCGTATATCAGCGGACCGAAGCCAGATACCAGACGAATAACCTGCAATAACGCTGTGTTAGTATCAATTTAAACAATTATTATTAATAGTTGCTTATTAATCCATCGTAGGGCACGTTTCTGACGTGCGTGACCATTGCTTTGTTATAGGCGATGGTTACCACTTAACATCAGGTGGGCTATATGCTTGTTCCATCGGCTAGAAAAATAAAAAAAACCAGAGAGCTACTTGAAAAAAACAGTAGAAATCAAGTAGGAGTCTTGTGTTTTTCTTGTGTTGCCAAAATCACTTAAATATGTTGAGAGATCACGATCAATCATTAACCCAAAAAAAAATGGTTTTGTTACTTTTCTGTGGTTAGGCATCTGGCCTAACCACAGAAAAGTAACAAAACCAGAAGGGCAAGTCTCACTTCATTTACAACATTTCGTGTACGAAATGTTGTTTTCGTTTCGCCTATTTGTCTCTCTCTATTGAATTGAGAAAAGATGAGAGACAGCAAAAATACGATACGTAGAAACGAGTTGTTGTCTCATAAATTTTCCATACAAAAGAGAAAGACACGTGCTCACACGAAAACAAATTTCGAAATTGTTGTCGAATTGTTGTTGGTTGTCGAAATGTGGTAGCAAAACTCCGATTTCGGGTACAGTACCCGAAGTCTCAGTGCATTTACAATAATTCGTTACCAAATGTTGTTTTCGTTTCGCCTATTTGTCTATTGTATTGTATGGAGAAAAGATGAGACAACAACTCAACTACGTAACGTATTTTTGCCGTCTCATATTTTCTCCATACAATAGAGAGAGACAAATAGGCGAAACGAAAACAACATTTGGTAGACGAAATGTGGTAACAAAACTGGGACTTCGGGTACAGTCCGCCAAAACTCACGTCATTGCTATTCTGTAGTCCATATCCACATGTTCTGTTGGCGCAGTCAGCCATGGCCCAGCCGGCGATCTCGGTGACGTCACCGGACGCGTCACGCACCACCGTCCATCCGGCCAGCACCGCGATCACCAGATAAGAGATCGTTGTTAACAGGATCGCTAGGAGCGTGCCTTTTGGGATCGATTTTTGAGGATCCTGGTAAAATAATAAATAATAATTCATGCGGACGAGTATGTATGAAGAATGTTATGCGAGTGAATGAAGCGAAAGAGGTGTGTCAGGATTATAAAGTGGAAATCCGTGATTTCTGCCTACCCCCATGGGAATAAGGCGTGATTGTTAGGTATGTATGTATTAATACGGACAATCCACACAACACTATCTAGCCCCAAACTAAGCAGAGCTTGTACTATGGGAACCAGATAGCTGATATAATACTTAGATATTATTTTTTTGTAAATACGTAGGTACATAGAAAACAATTTAACACTCAAACAGAGAACCAACATCTATGTTCACCAGACAAATATTTGTTCTCGGCGGGGATCGAACCCACGACCTACGGCGCAGAAGGCCGTTATTTCATAAAAATAGTGTTAAAAACCATGATAGTTTCATGAGTTATATTCAGTGATCCTTGATTTGAAGTATAACTTATGTAAATCTTATTTATTGTGAGATCATTAGAAAACTAGTTTACAATAAAATAAATAACTGTATAAAAAAACTAGTTTTTAATTTTGAATGGCCTCGCGGCTACATTAAATTGTGTTACTAAGATTTTTTATCTTTCTACACATTTTGTAATGTAACTATTGTTAACCAGTTTTGGGAATAGGACATCCCTAATCGGATCAAGCAACAGATCACATCTCTAGTATTGAAGAAGAAGAAGGAGAAGGAAGATGGCGGTCATGCGTAGTTGTATTGTTTGCCACTCACTATAGAAAAACAGAGTTCTAGCTATAATCAGTGAAGAGGTTTCCTTTTATCACTATGTATAGTGGCGAAATGAAAATGTTCGTCTATTTTCAACTGGATTTGTTCAACGTATCACGATCACATACTGACTGCCTGCACAGCTCAGTTGGTAGTAGCTCTGCCTTCTGCGCTGGAGGGCGTGGGTTCGATCCCCACCGAGAACAAATATTTGTGAGGTGAACACCGATTATTGTTCTCTGTCTGGGTGTTATATTGTAATTCTATGTATGTATTTACAAAAAAAAAGTATTTAAGAATTATATCAGCTACCTGGTTCCCATAGTACAAGCTCTGCTTAGTTTGGGGCTAGATAGTGTTGTGTGGATTGTCCGCATTATTTATTTTATTTTTATTATTAAATTTACATACTACCTTTTGAAACCGAATAGACAGAATACTCCGATAAGTTAACGTCACAAATTATGTCAAAATGTGTTCATGATCTAAGCACTGGTGCAAGCGAAAACCGACTCTAAGGTGACGAACATTTTCATACCGCGACTGTACCTTCAAATCTCCAGAAATGTTAGCTCCAGCTAATATCCCGGTGGCCGCGGGGAAGAATATGGAGAACACAGAGAAGAAGTTATGTTCCACGCCTTCGAACAATCTGTAGTCTGGACCCATATTGTTTTGCAGCACCGTTACTGAAATATAGCATTTATTATCATGTCGCCAGAGTGTATTTTAAAAATAGGTTAACTTACAGTTGATTTGCACAATACTGTTATTTTTATTTTTAAAAGGTTCATCGAAAAAAGGCGGCCAAGTGCGAGTCGGACTCGCCCATGAAGGGTTCCGTAGCAACAAGTAACAACAGTAACGGAACCCTTCATGGGCGAGTCCAACTCGCACTTGGCCGCTTTTTTTTCTATTTTTATGTGATAATCTTAATGCGGTTCACTAATACATCTACCTACCAAGTTTCATCAGTATAGCTCTTATAGTTTCGGAAAAAAGTGGCTGTTACATACGGACAGACAGACATGACGAATCTATAAGGGTTCCGTTTTTGCCATTTGGCTATGGAACCCTAAAAAGCAGCTAGGATACAAGCCGTAACTTTCTAGCCTATGGCAAATGCATAAACCCATGCGACTCCAAAAAAAAAAAAAAAAAAACTTTCTAGCCAGTTTTTCTAGGTTTGGTCGCGTGGAACTGGCACCTAGACTCACCTAATAGCTTAAGATGTTACAAAGTGATCCTTGCGATTAAACTTTGCTAGTGCCTTGATTGGCGGAATGAAGTGTTACATTGAATAAAGTATACTCACGGTTATATCCAACAAAGCCTTGCGCGAATTCCAAATCGCTCTTCGGTCCAACCACAGAGCCGATCAGAAAGTCTACTATAGCAGCGAGTAGTATGATTAGTAGCACGATCTGTGCTTTAGCCTCCCACTCCATACCGACTATAACGATACCAGTCAGGAGTACTATTGTTAAACAGCCGTAGATAGCTTGGTCCTGGGGAAAGCAGTTCAATTTCAATTTAAATTAGCCTTTATTTACAACCTTATAACTACTTGTTTCAATTAAGTATAGTCTAAAATGTCATAGTTTATAAGGGGAAAGCAATTAAATTTAATATTATTTATTTAATTTTTAGGCTGGGTCGTCCCACTGCAGGGCAAAGGCTTTCCTCCCCTTTTATGATAAATTTAATAAATAAATATAAATATTATAGACAATCCGTACAACACTATCTTGCCCCAATCTAAGCACAGCCTATACTATGGGAACCAGATAGCTGATATAATACTTGTTTTTTTATTATACATTTTTATCTATTGACTGACTTGACTTGACTAAAAACTATTTTATTTATGTAATATATCTTCACTCGATACTGGCAAAATTGATCCAAAATGGACAGATGCCCTTAATTAAGAAGAAGAAGCTAAATGACCGCTGTAAGACCATTATGCTTAAGAGCTGAAGTGTTAAATTGTCCTCCAAAATCCCTCATTTAGTCAAAATTTATCATGTTGTTAATGCTCATCCCACTCTGACACGTGACATTGACGTGTCTTGCTAAAATATTGGATGACGTTGCCGTTTAGCACCTAGCCCTAATTTCTGTAGAATTTGAGGTTTCCTTTGTTCAGAGGTGTTCGGCTGACCGTGTGTCATACAGTGTGGTAAAGTCAAAGTCAAAGTGGATTTATTTACAGAATTACATGTACAGGGTTGTTAATGGTTCGTGGTACGGTATAATTTATTATCCTACTAATATTATAAACAAGAAAGTTTGTAAGTATAAATTATATGAATGGGTTTTTTGCCTACTCTTTCACGAAAAACTACTGAATGGATTTTAATGAATTTTACAATAATATAGCTTATACATAGGCTACAATTTGTAAGGATATTGTAACGGAGAACGGATGTAAGTAACGGGAACGGGACGTAATGGAAACGGGACGAGCGAAGCCGCGGGCGGCCACTAGTAATAAAATATAAAATAAATATTGTGGACAATCAACACAAGTAGTATTGAGAACCTCCTCCTTTTTAACCGACTTCCAATCAAAAAGGAGTTGTACTTATTTTTATTTTTTTTATGCTTGTTACCGCATAACTTCGTCATTTGTGAGTCGATTTGAAAAAATATTTTTTTATCTGAAAGATACTGCTTCCAGATTAGTCCCATTTTAATTTTATTAAAATCGGTGTTGCCATTGTTTTTAAATGTTTTTTTTAATGTTTGTAACTGCATGCCTCCGTCATTTATGAACCGATTTAGAAAATTATTTTTTTATTTGGAAGGTTATTCTTACGTCCAGATTGTCCTAAACAAATTTCATTAAAATCGGTTTAGCCGTTTGGCAATGAAGTCGGTTTCTCTAGTTTTTTAAACTTATCTTATACCTTTAAACGAGAAAATCTTGTATACAACGTGAGTTTGAATTCGTATGTTATCCCGAAAGGTGGTGATAGGGACCATGGTTTTGCACAAGCTATGAAAACATTTCTGTGAAATACGAAATCTAAATCTTCCATACAAAAAAAATAATCAATTGACAAAATATTTTGTGTGAAAACCCTACATCTTGGGCGGGGCCGGCGCTAATTTGGTAAATAGGTAAGTAGTAATAAAACTTACAAACTAGGTACATATCAATTTACTGGCTTTCCATGGTATAAGCACTCTGTTCTGAAGACGGGTAGCTACATAGGTAGGTACTACTACGAGTACTAGGTACAGGTAGGTTTTGCACACATTATTCACAAGCACTTAGGTAGGCCATACCTACGACAATTAAATGATTTTTGTACACTGAGTTTAACTTTTCAACATGCGCTCGCAACGAAATAGTCCACGAAATACTGAAAATAACTGAAATGCCTAAGTTTATTTTTAGATTTTCGAGTTCGGTTTCCTTTGACAGCTTAGACAATTTAACCAAATTGTCTAAGTTTGACAGTGCCGAATAATTTTAGGGTCCCGTCCCGTTTTCATTGAAATAAAAAACGGCGAAACAAACATTATGAAATACTTACTTAACCCAATATTGGGTTAAGTAAGTCGTGTGTATGATGACTTCGTAAGCTCTCGATTCGAATTAAATTAAAGTAAATAGGTACCTACTCTGTACGTACTTTATTTAAGTTTCTCGTATCATATCTTAAAGCAATGCCAAAGTCGGAGATTTTCATAAAGTAGGTAGTCGCAAAATGCACTTGTTGTTTATCACTCAATCACACAAATAAAACTTGTCTTACATATGTTTTGGTACGAAAGTACCTACCACTAGTTTTTTTACAATGTGTAAATAAAATAATTTTTAATGAGTGTAGGCATTGCATCACATCCTCTTCGTTCTGAATCATACAACAAATAAACAAAATAAATACTTGAACATAAATTCCATGAAAAATATTATACGGAACCCAACAGACCCCATTTTTATAAAATTAGGATGACGATTCAAAGGAGGCGGTAATACATTTTTATTGCTTTTTGACTTGCCAATGGCAGATTTTGGGTGTCAAATAAGACATAGTTCAACAGAGGTCAAGTACCTAATCAGCTGGTTATAGGGTTGCCTAACATGCTTTTAAGCAAAATCATGGCGTAAACTTTACACACCATTTGTTGAATGAAAAAGTCCTGATTCAGAAAAGTCATAGAACTAATGCTGTTGGCATTCAGGAGTAGCTTATCCCCCTTTCGGGATAACATATGAATTCAAACTCACGTTGTATATATATATATATATATATTAAGGATCTCGGAAACTGAGCCAACAATTTTCATGAAATTAAGTATACAGGGGTTTTCGGGGACGATAAAACGATCTAGCTAGGAATTATTTTTAGAAAATATCGGCGTTCGGAGTTAAGAACAAACTACTTTATCGTAATATCATTACTCCTAGCGCCATCTATTGCTCAGAAGCAAAAACTAAGCTCTATGAGAACCCACAGAGAACGCCATCTTTTGACGAGTTTTGGAACTAAATGACGGAAATAAATACGTAAACACTCTTTAGACAAGTTCCGGAAGTTTCCATCTCATTGCACTCGTGATTTTTTTATTAAATAACCATTTCTTATTTTTTAATTATTATGTAGTATGTTTTTAAGATCGAAAAATATGATTTCATCATTCATACGTTATTCAAAAATACCGAGCGAAGCTCGGTCACAAACTGCTAGTAATTATTTATTTGAAGTCTGTTAAAAACTTACCCAGCTCTTGCTGACCATATAAGCGGACTCCGGAATGAGCGTTATGAGCGATTCTCCAAAGCCGACGACATACATAGCGCAGGCGACGGCATTCGCCATTGAGAATATAAGGCCGATGGAGCCGCCGAACTCAGGGCCGAGCGATCGCGATATCATGTAGTATGTCCCTCCTGGTAACAACAACAAAATATTATGACACGTAATAGTAGATTGTTAACACAAGGGCTGTAAGTCAGCTTTTGCGAACAAGATCCTGTTTGGCGCCCGTGTTTGGCGCTAATGGATCGAGTCCACCCGAGATATTTAGACGTTTGCATTTATAGTTCGAGGGTGCAATAGCTACTTACAACCGAGGTAAGCATTCTACTTTACATCATTCATGCGAGGTAAATAAAACATTTATGTTAGTAGTATGACAACATGTAATTTTTACTAATTGTAATTTTATTCATTGTAATTTTTACTAAAGAAAAATAGTTATTTATTAAAATTAATAGTCAAATATTTGCACGGATATCTGCTAAAATAGTAGCAGACGCACATTAATGCACACATCTGTCTGTTTAGACTACTTTTTCAGTAAAAAGTTTTCATATCGTTTTGTAAGAAAAGAGAATGTCTCACCAAGGAGGTTTGCATAGTTTGAACTGTAATGAACTATAACATATCAAGCATAGCGTGACGGTAAAGTGATTTAAAAATGGAACGCATTTACAATGCACTGAGCGGCACACGCCTACTTACACAGCCTCTTTGCGCTAAAGTAAATCCTACTTACTGAGCATGTATGATGTAAAGTTTAAAAAACTTAGGACCTACTTTGGGGTCCAACTGCTGAACCAGTTTTTATGACAAATTTATATGCGTCAAATGACGAATTTATGCGATAACAAACATTTAATAAATACCTACATCAGAATTGAAAACCTCATCCTTTTTTATTTGAAGTCTGTTAGCAATTCCAGGCTCTGTACTTATTACCCTCTTTGAGTATCGCACAATATACTTATTTCAATGTTGTATTCTTTAGCAATAGTTAAAATTCGTCTGCAGTCTCGACGTGTAATATTGCGTATTTTTTTACACTTTGAATATTGAGTATGCGGGTATTTATCACATATAACCTTATAGCAATAGCCTTAGTCTGCCTGCGACCACGGCTTGCATCATTCAAAACCCAGACTCACGTACAGAAAACAAAATACTTGCCAAAAAACTCATATGAGCAAATTGTAAAATTCATCATTCGCATTCTATCATCATCTTGGACTTTTTAGGTTCTACGACACGCCGGTTTCCTCCTGATGTTTTCCTTCACTGTTTCAGAGTACAGGAGCCTAATACGCTGCTCATCTCGGATCATTTTGCAATTTTATTTTATTGCTTCTTTTCGAAGAGAGAATGGCAGATTTCCTTGAGTAATTCATCGACGACCTCATCGTAGAAGCCTCGACAGCTACGATATACGGAAAGCGAAGAAAGCGAAAGAAAAAGTGCGGGGTTGTGCAATGCCAATGTGTATTTAAGGGACATTGAAAATCTCGGTCGGCCCGAGAATTAGGCTCCTGGCATAGGGCACATACATTTTTCGACAGAAAACCTCATTGGTACACGACTGGATTGGAACCCACGCCCTTAGGATCGGAAGGCGGGGCGGCTACCACTAGAGCACCAGTGCTCCTGAAGTCATATGAGCTTACCTCCTTTGATGACCCCGTTGGTGCTGATAGCCGACATGGAGAGAGCCGTGATGGTTGTCACCACTGACGTCGTCGTTATAAGCAGGAGGGACTGCGCTGCCGACACATACACACTTCATTGGGGAATATAAAACAAGCTAAAAGAATTTAGCGCGGCCGCGGCGGCGGAGCTGACCGCACGTATTGATTATGTCTTTGGACTAAGCTCAGGATGGTATAGCTGGGGCTGGACAAGCCTATTCCATCTAAAATCCTGTCCCAGGCACTGTAGCGTCCCTTAAGTAGGGGCATAAGTGATTACTCATGCCCCTTCTTAAACTGCAACTGCTAAAGTAAAGGCAAACGGCAACAGCTGTTTACCAGTTGCCCATTACTAAATTGGCAAAGGCCTATTTACTTTCTTAGAAGAGTTATGAGCGTAGCGAGGGATAGGAAATGAAATAAATTGCCTAAAATCAAATTGCAAAAGATAGCAATAGCCGACTTCGGACAAATCTGGAAGACCTTTCACATAAAAAAAACAAATCGGTTTACGAAATTATGCAATAACAAACATATAAAAAAATACAATCGAATTGAGAACCTCCTCTTTTTTATTTGAAGTCGGTTGATAATAAAAAAAATACTAATTAAATGTTTAAACAGTTAAAATATTGCAAATCATATAAAATCTATACAATAATATTATGAAGCTGTGTTTGATTGTTTGTTTGGTTGAACGCGTCATCTCATACTAACCAACTCCCGCCTGGCCGACCACCCAGGAGAGTCTCAGGAAGAGCATCACCCCCCATATGTTGAGGAGGCATCTCATCAGCACCCCCTTGATCCAACCGAACTTCACGTTTGGAGACGGCATGCTTTCCTCCACGTCCTTCTCAATCATTTGACCTGGCTGGAGAAAATTAATAGTACATTATGATATAAGTGCGGTAAGTTGAAAATTACAGCCGAGGCGTTATTGCAAGCCCGAGCCGTAGGCGAGGGCTACAAGAAAGCAGAGGCTGTAATTATCAAAGCGCACGTATGTCATACGACGTTTTATAACACATTTGCGAGGAAACAAATAATACTCGGACTTTCGGACGAACTTACTTACTTGTAGTAATTACTTACTTGTTAAAACAGTTGAAAAAATTTGAACAATTTGTAAAGTTGATTATTACGTTGCCACCACAATGAGCTTGACTTATATTTTTAAGAAAGTTCCATGAAATAGGATAAAAACACACTTTCTGTGAAAATGAATTGGCATCTTTGCTTGTTTTCCATAAGATGAAGTTTTGATACGCTTGTAAGTATCTATCGTTCGATTTTTCAGGCAAGAGGCTTAAAGTAGCCTTTTTCACTGCCTCTGAGAATTTTGGCGGTTCGAATTAATAAATTCATCATTACTTGACGACATTTTCAAACAAAACTAATACAGCGAAAAGAAAAAGCGCGCGGAATAACTTTTTACTTTTTCACAAATTAGCTAATTTTTTTTTTTAAGGCAAAGGCACAAAAACAGCCAGTATTACTAATAGAGTAAATTAATATTTTTTTGTTTTTTTTACAAATAAATGGTATTAATTTATTGTTAAAATTAATTAAATTAAAGAATAAATCGTCGTTGTGGTGCGAGAAGTCACTAAGTGACATTTTTTGCCAAAATGAGTTATTGACGCCAAAGTGTTTTGAAACCCATTATGTACCTTCTCAGAATGTAAAAGAGTAGATTTTACTAAAATTATAGATAATACAAGAATGTCAGAAGTGCATAACTACCCGTAGAGGCAAAAATATGTCTACAAAAATCATCTACGGGATCTTAAGTAGTTTAATTCAATCACTTTACTTACAATATTCTTCAAGTCTTGGGGTTGTACTGCTCACTAAAGTCACTTAGTGATTTCTTGCAGATAAAAAGCTATTGAATGAAATGAAATTCTGTTGTCGGTAAGAGTCATCAACAGATCATAATTAAGTAATATTTAATCAAGGTATTACGTTCATGTGTATGCCAGAATTAATTAACTTACTTTTTGTTATGTATCTCAGTAACCATATAATTACTTACATTAATATCAACTGAGTTGGCAGACAAAGTTTCTATTAGCCATTCTCCATTAAAATCCCTATTTTTGACACCTACTGACGCTACTGAAATAAATAAAATAATATCAGGGTTAAAAAGTGGATCCGCCCCAGGCCATGACAACATCAATAACGAAATCCTTAAACACGGTCGTCATATATTATCGGCTCCCCTCGCACACCTCTGTAATCTCAGCATGGCTACCGGGACAGTACCAGTTTCACTGAAAATTGCAGAGGTGTGCCCAATTCACAAGTCGGGAAATAAAACAAGCGTATCCAACTACCGACCAATTTCACTTCTACCATCTGTTTCTAAAATACTTGAAAAGGTGGTGAACAAGCGCTTGCTCTGCTTCCTGGAAGACAACAACGTTCTAAGCCCAAACCAATATGGGTTCCGAGCCAACAAATCTACGGAAGACGCGGTTGTGGCTTTGATTGACGGTGTAGTTGAGAGCCTGGACTCAGGCAAAAAATGTATAGGTGTCTTCCTAGACTTGGCCAAGGCATTCGATACAGTGTCTTGGCCGATCTTATTCAGAAAGCTAGAACTAGTTGGTGTCCGAGGAGTTCCTTTGGCCTGGTTCCGCACCTATTTGAGCGAAAGGAAGCAAAGAGTCCGCATATCGAACCAAACTAGTGACTATCTTTCTGTTGACTTTGGAGTTCCTCAGGGAAGTGTCCTTGGACCCACCCTCTTCCTGATTTACATCAATGACCTCTGCCAACTTAAGCTAAGCCAGTCAAAACTGTATGCATTCGCTGATGATACTGCTCTCATATTTCAAGGCAATACATGGGAGGAGGTTATTGATGTATCTCAGGATGGCTTATCAGAAGTTTCCGCGTGGCTTCAAAACAACTTGCTAACCCTTAATACGAGCAAAACTAAATATCTGGCGTTTCGTATAACCAATCGCACTAAAATGACTCCAGGAAAATTGGTACTACATTGCTGCGGCAATTCCGTTCCTAACTGTAACTGTCCCGAGATTGAGCACGTAACCAAAATAAAATACCTAGGCACGACTATAGATGACCAACTATCTTGGTCCTACCAAGTGGATGCTATTTGTGGAAGAGTTCGTAAGCTAATGTTCATCTTTAAAAAGTTGAAAGATGTGGCTGACTTTGCCACGATTAGAACTGTTTACTTAGGCCTATGCCAGTCAATACTCAACTACTGCATAATCTCATGGGGTTCCGCGGCCAAGACCTTACTGATAAAAGTGGAGAGAGCACAACGCGCTGTCCTAAAAGTAGCCTATAAGAAACCATTTAGATACCCAACTTCTCTTCTCTACGACGAGACTAAATACCTAACTGTCAGACAATTGTACATTTTAGCCACTACCTTGCGTTTCCATAGAACTGCCAAACAAACTTTATGTGAACCACTTCGATCCACCCGGAGGAACGTCTGGAATATCCCATCCCGGAAAACTAAATTTGCCCGAAGGTCGTTTTACAATAACGGCGCTTACCTTTATCGGTTATTAGATAAAAAACTTGATATCATACTACTTTCCCGTCACCAATGCAAGAAAACTGTTGTGCGTTTTTTACAAAAGCAGGGATACGATGAAACCGAGAGGATAATGATACGCCAAGTGTGACGTAGGGGGCCTGCTCCTCAGCCATTCTATGCCTTGAATTATTAACATGCCTATCAGAGGATCAGGCCCCGACTTAAACAAAAACCTAGAACACAGAATAGGAAAAACCTACACAAACACATACACACACCCACACACACCCATGCACACCCCGGGGTAGGCTTCCCTCTGTGCTAACCAGACTCTCAAGAGACTGGGAGAATCATGGAGGCCTACCCCCAACGCGCTCACACACACACACACACTCAACACACATAATAAGGGTTCTCCTGTTCAACCTTTGCCCTTGGGAGACTCGTGTTGTCAGGAGAACCTTTATCTCATACATGCACAACATAACTCTCTCTCTCTCTCTCATCCACACTCACACACACCCACACACACACCCCTGGGAGTTCTCCTGTGAAACCCTGACTCCTAAGAGACTTGTGTAATCAGGAGAACTCCCAAAAACATAACACTTGCACAGCACCCATACAAATTATACTATAAAATTCAAAAACACAAATCAATTATTTATGCAACAGATACACCCAATTATTATTATTATAACTTTTTCCTTTTTTTATTATTTTTCGCTATTGCTTAAAGACCAAATTTGTTATTCCTATCATGGTATTTATTCTGTTTTTTTTTTCATTTTTTTACCGTATGTACATAACACACATCTTCATTAACTTTTATGCTCACCCAAAGGAGGGGACTAGACCTCACGACACAGGGAATCCTAGTGTGAGGCCTAGGGCTCATATTATATGAAAGTCAACTCATTACAGTAGCCTATTGTTCTTGTAGGCGTTAACTTATTTTAGTTAAAATGTATTTAGGCTTAACCTACCTGCTTGGGTACCTCATGTGAGGACCTATTATTATATTATAACAAATACTGTAATCCATTAGAATAGTGGGCTTACTGAATAAATAAATTTCATTTCATTTCATTTCATTTCAATTTGTTGAAAGTTAGTGTGTAACGTAAAATTATCTATATTTTATATGAAGAAACCTCTTTTGTAACTATAAGTGTTGATAAGTTACACTCATTTTAAGAACAAAAAAACTTTAAAACGCGATTATCTCGAGACTAGCTTTTTGCACTTAGTTACTTCTCGCACCACAACGACGAAATGTGTATTTTCTATATTTTATCTCCCAGAGTTAATTTTATTCATAAAATGTTTACCACAAAAAAATCTTAGCAAAGAGTTTTTATGTCAGTTTTCTGACATAAAAACTCTTTGCTAAGATTTAAAAAGGTACCGTTCGTGGATTGATAACCGTGCGTTTTACATTACGATAACGCACAAGTACGTAAAAACATACATAACGATATTGAAATCGGTGAAGTAGGAGACCCTTTATGAGCAAATGTGTTATAAAGAAAATTAAGTTATTTTTATTTTTTAGGGTTTATTTTTTATGCAACAAAGTAGACAAACAATCATACGGTCCATCTGCGGGGTGATCATGTATCTTCTGTTGCAATGAAATCCTTGTTTCAATCGTCAGTTTTTACATGTTTTTGAGCTTCGATTGCATTATAAAACGAATATGAATTGCAATCCTTGCTTGTCAGACACAAGGCTTTGTTTGTATTCGTTTTTATTGCAATCGAAGCTCACAATCATGTAAAAACTGAGGATTGCAACAAGCATTTGATTGCAACAAAGATACGTGATCACCCCACTGATGACAAGCGGTTACCGTAGCCTGTGGACGCCTGCAGTAACAGAGGCATCACAAGCGCGTTGCAGGCTCCCTAAAACTTTTAAATCGCCCTTTTTGAAGGAGCCCGTATCTGGTTTTATGGCAAGGGCCACCATGTACTTCCGTCTCGCATATTTTTATCGAACTTATGTATCTAAAATCGCGAGCAGCTATATGCCTAACTGGTTTTCGCACACAAGTAAACATTAAAGCAGGAAAACGTGCTAGGATCCGTTTTTTTTGCTAAACTTGTGTGCAATCGAATCGCACATGCTTGCTCGCAATTATCGATAAATAAGTTCAGTGTTTTAATATCTTTCAAAGTGTGCGAGCGTGAAGTTCTTTCACAGAGTTCAGGGTCTAATGAAATTAAATAATCTAAAAAGCGTTGCTAAGTTTGGAGAAAGCTGGCGATGCGTGATTAGCTTGCCCATATAATTACTAATGACTTATATCTTAGTAAGTCTTGTGCTTAAAGATTACGTACATTATGTTGTGCGTACGGTCTACATAAAGAATTCTGAATTTTCAAAAATTCTTTACCATATTTGTGGTTATCGATTGCGAAGCATGGTCCGAGTCGTGTTTAAGTTTTCAGACAGTATAGCCTATAATAAATACACTCTGTTATGTCTATCAATATGTCCGCTTTATCAGACTTTTTTGCGTCTATATTCACGTAAGCTGATAAGGGGTGCACTATCAACGGGTTTTTATATCAAGACCTCACAGTTATGTCTTTAAAGTGAGTAGTACACTTATCATAGACTTGTGGGCGTAAATAAAACAACGCTTGAGTCTGAGTTGAGCCCCAAGCATAGATTTTTTGACAGTTCTCCATTGAAAAGTGTCAAAAATCTATGCTTGAGGCTCGTGTCTAGACTCAAGCATTGTTTCTGCATGCGGCCCCTAAACTAGTTGCTCTCGCACAAGGCCTCCGAGCACAACCACAAAACGCCACCACCCCACATAATTTACTATAGTTTTAATACATTTTATATAGCGATTTGTAGCGTGTGGTGTCAACCGTGGGATGAAACTACAGGAAAAAATATGCCGGTGGCGGCATTTTGTGGTTGTGGCCGGAGGCCCGTGTGCGGTGACACTTAGGGTTTCTATACTCATTGATATACAGTCCAGTCACTGTCCCGTCTAATCAAAAGGGTCAGCAGATCAGATGTGTCACGGATCTAGTAGTGACACCTACGCGGGGTCACATCCCCTTGAACTTGCGCTATTTGTCCTACTTAGACTGGTAGAGATAGATATAGATACCGGTAGTGGGAAGATAGTGCGTCGTTAGATATAGACAGGTTCAGGCGGCTGCACTAGAACGTAAATTATAAATTCGCAGAAAAGTACTGCAGCAATGGATAAAGTAAAGTAAAAGTTTAATTAAAACTAGGGGAATCCCGCGAGACTTCGTTCGCGTTAAGATATTTCCATACAAACTTCAATCCCCGCTGCAGACCTTTAGGGGTTGAGTTTCGGGAATTCCTTTCTTAGTGCACCCCTACCCTACACCGGGTATCTACTCTAAAATTTCATACTCCTAAGACCATTAGTTTAGGCTGCGCGTTGATTGTCAGTCAGTCAGTAACGTAAGAGTTTTATATATTTAAGTTAATAACAAACACAGTTGCCCCTGACGCTATATAAATTATCTACAATAGATGCAAAGGCCTGTTTACTTTTTTTTAATAACAAAGTATGTAATAGGTAGTAGCAAAATCAATTTACGCAATATAGGACACAGTTATAAGCTATGCCCAAATTACAAATAATGAACTTCATCATTATCATTTACCTGCCCTTATCCCACGGTAAGTGGGGTCCCACAACAGGTTTTCTACTTTCACTCACCTCTATCATTCGTCATCTCAGTGCTCACTCCTTTCTTGCTCATGTCATCTTCGACACATTCCATCCATCTTTTCTTTGGTCTACCTCTTCTTCTATAACCACCATCCACATCAACCACTATCCATTACAAAAATGAACTTATCAACTAATTTTATGATCGAGATCACCAATTTGGTTGATTTTTCTATCAAACGTTGAACGTAAACATCGTGAGGAAAATCCCACACAAGGAAACATGTTATAAAATCATTAGAAGTTATAAGAACCACAGCTGCATGAATGTTGAGGCCAAATACCAAAATAAATTTTTTTGTATTATCGTAGTAGTTATTTCTATTATATCGTATTAACATTAGGTCACCGACATAGCTCTTCGAATTAGTAAGTTGAAGTGGCAATGGGCAGGTCATATAGCTCGAAGAACCGACAACCGCTGGGGAATAAAGGTTCTCGAACAACGACCACGAACCGGAAGACAAAAAGTAGGGCGCCCGCACCCACCCGAAGGACCGACGACATTGTTAAGATCGCGGGAAGTTAGTGGAAAGAGCTCAGAATCGTTCTTCCTGGAAATGTGTAGGGGAGGCTATCCAGCAGCCGACTTCTTCAGGCTGATGATGTATCGGATTAAAAGTTCATAACGGATTATCGAAACCTTAAATCGCTTTCCGAGTCTATATACTTATATGACTTCATATCAATTTTCCAGACCACGTACACGTACTTATAGCCTATTCTAATAACAGGCAAGGCTGGCGAAAACGTGATCCAAGTCAAGTGGTCCAATCAGCTAATGAGTGCCTTGCAATTACCGCAATTGAGTACCTGAGTAGTTGAGTACCTGTGGGATACGTCATTAAGCATACTGGGTCTGAAGTGCGTATGTAGTTGCCACTAGTTTTTCCTGCGGTTTTGGTTGAAATTACTCGGAATTTTGCAAACAATCATACCAGAGGTCTATCAGAGGGCTTCGTCCGAGTTTTTATTTGTACTTACACTCGGGTGTATTATATAGAATTCATATAAAGTAACCCAAAACATGCGGCTATGGATCTAGGATGGCTATAGGATGAAATGAAGTGTAATGAAATTTTATTTTGCCAAACTTCAGTAATATGTTGCAGGGAAAATTCTATGCAAAAGTATCTCTATGTCAAAAAAAAGTCAGGGACAAATTGATCCATGGAGGGGGACGACCTTTGCGTAAGCAAAAGCGTGTTGGCTGCTCTGTGGGGACGACCCTCACGACCCCCAGCAGTGAGGAGCACGACGCGAGGAGAAGGAGGATAAGTAGGTATCTCAAGATATTTATAAGCATAGACTTATAAGTCACTTATAACATCACGATGTTACGAATATCGTGGACAAGACGATGACGCTAGAACAGGAACGCCAATAGTCGCATATACAAAAAAGGATATACCCAGATACCCAGCAGGGGTTGAAGTCTGGCTGTGGATAATGATGATGAAATCGTGTCCATCACATGCCGTACGTGCAATAAGGCTGGTACGCAGTTGAGATCAACTAATTTGCATCAGAACTTGTACTCTCAATCATGCAAAGTGTTTTCTAGGGAAAGCCAAGTAATTTTCCTAATGTCACGAAAGTAATTAATATGCCTAATAATTACAGCCCATATAACTGTAATGATGAGTAATGTATACAGCCTTGCGCACATTAAGCGTTCTGTGGTGGCGATCAGTGAAACGGTGTCAAATATGACAGCGATATTTGACAGCGTTTCACTGATCGCTACCGGTGAACGCTTAGATGTGTGCAAGGCTGGGTATAAGGATATAAGGTGAATTAGTTATTGGTGTTAATTGCACGTACATATTTTTTGTTTGTACGTAGGATAGGTAAAAAGTGGGCGAGTCAACAATTATGCCCGGAATTTCTTATGACTACACTCATTAATAGATTGACGTCTGTATGATTCACGGGTTTTAAAGTGGTCCATTTGCCCAGTACTTTTCGTAAGAAGTAGTAACGTAAGTACATGAGCCGCATTACCATCTCTTTTGTATTCTATGACGTGAGCATTAGAATCAAAAAAAATCTAAAAAGTATTTATTTAGTTGTATCACAAGAATCACAAGGATCATCATTTATCTTTTTACATTGTGTATTATTTGAATTCCTTTTTTTGTTTTCTTTTATATATTATTGTTTTCTTTTTATTTTCTATATTTTCATGACATTGAAAATTTCAATATTGATGATTATGTCTTGACATAAAACTTTGAACTTTGTATCTATTTCATCTATTTCAAGCAATAAATATACTTTAACTTTGATCACTTTGAACGGCTAAGTCAAACACTCAATAATGTAGAATATTGGCATTTGCCAGTACCTAGTTACCTAGGCACATATTAAATAAGCCCTAAGATACTAACAATCGTCAGGGTCATTTTGGATTACATAAAATCACTGACTTTTTTGTAGAAAAACCTGTTTGGATCAAATTGATATTCATGAGAATTTACATAACCACAACATGATTTAGTTTTTTTTTTTCAAAATACGTTAGTGAAATGTGTAAGCGAAGAGTAGCCTACCAGTACTTATATAAAATAGCAAAAATAAAATACAAAGCTTGTTCTTTAAAAATGCCAGGAAAAAAAATATTACAAAGATATCAATAAAAAATAAAAATTCTTAATCTCTTGACGGTTTCTTCGTAACTATCCTCTTAGATGAATTTTGCTACTCCATCTAGATATCCTGTCCCAGGCACTATAAATAAATAAATATTGTGGACAATCCACACAACACTATCTGGCCCAAACTAAGCAGAGCTTGTACTAACCAGAATTTGTGGGAACCAGATAGCTGATATAATACTTAATTTTTTTTTTCTGTGAATACATACTTAGAATACAATATAACACCCAGACAGACAAACACATATCTATATTCACCACATAAATATTGGTTCTCGGTGGGGATCGAACCCACGACCTACGGTGCAGAAGGCAGAGCTACTACCAACTGAGCTGAGAGGCCAGTCATTGTAGCATCCCGTATGAGAACGAGCTAAAAAGTTACCTCTTGACGCTGTATAAATTATCTAGAATAGATGCAAAGGTCTGTTTACTTTATTGATTATAACCAGTTGGTAATTAAATAGTGAATTAATTTACACGTCTCCTTGAAACTAAGGATAATAAATGCAATTGATAGTGAACTTGGCGGTTTTATGCGTAATTTAATCCTACACGTGAAGAGGACACAGAAGTTATCAGAGTAGTAGTAGAGCTCTTTGTGATGGGCTCGTCCGGGGAAGTACTACCACCATGCCTATTTCTGCCGTGAAGCAGCATTGCTGTGTTTTGGTTTGGAGGGTGTGGGTGCCGGTGTAATTACTGGCACGTGAGACCAAACATTATTAATACAAGCTGTGCTTAGTTGGTTCGGCGGAGGGCATTGGTATATCACAGGGTAATCCTTGTTTGGGTACCAATGTTACCCCACCAGGAAATTGACATTGTAAGCTGTAACCTAACTGTTTAATAATGTTTGAGATATAAAAATAAGTGGGGTTTTCCTTCCTGACGCACGAACCGCCCCCGAACCGAACTCCAGAACGCACGAACCGATTTCCACGGTATTGCATTCGTTGGAAAGGCCTCGGGCTCCGTGAGGTTTATAGCAAAGATAATTCAGGAAAAAAACAGTTTAAACGAAGCCATCTGGTGGCGAAACGGAGTTCGCCGGGTTTGCTAGTATCCAATAAATTTCATTTTATTTTATTTCAAACATGCCTCAAGTTGATAGACAAAGGGCAGTCCACGTCCTGACATGCGTGACCTAGAAATCAATGCTTTGTTATAGGCGATGGTTACCAATAAACATCAGGTGGGCCATAAGCTCCATCAGCTGGTTGTATAAAAAAACTTAGCGGTTTCTACGTAATTTAATCCTTGCACGTGGAGTGGACACGTTTGTGTAAAATAAAAACAACCAGCTTGCGTTTGTTTAAAATACAACATCTGTGTAAACTGTATTCTTAAGGGGCAGACTACCGTCGATGACCTTCTAGCTGCACATCAACAAACAAAAGAAAAAACCATTTTTAAGCATATCACATTACATAAGCTAGTATTTACATCTTGGTAGGAAAACTAGTTGGAACCAAATTGGTGTTTTTACTGTTTGTAATTTGTTTGCCCACAATTATGTTCCTTGCCGTTTTCCATAAATAAGTTTTAACAGTGATTTTATCTTTCGGGAAGGTTATTGACGGTAATCAGGCCCTTAACACTATTCGACTGGCCCCGCAGCATTGACTATTACAAAAAGTGTATGGTTCCCATAATTATACGAGTGATGCCATATAATAAAACCCTAGGGCTTATTATTAGATTCACCTTTGATGTAGGCTATAGTCTAGAGATATGAACTCAGCACCACCCACAATGAAATCCCAGACATAGAGTCATGTTTTACGAGGTTAAACAAAATCTTCTAAATATATAAAACTCTTACGTTACTGACTGACTGACAATCAACGCACAGCCTAAACCATAAGTCCCAAAAGCACGACAATTGGAGGGTATGATCCTTTTATAGCATAGGGGTTTACTAAGAAAGGAAATTGGAAAATTATTTCCCTAAGCGGAGAAAACTTTTAAAAGAAAATCAACGGGGCGTAACGGCAACGGGGCGGAGAAAAAGAGGAAAAACTTTTAAAAGAAAATCAACGGGGCGTAACAGCAACGGGGCGAGCGTAGCCGCGGGCGGCTGCTAGTAGATGATAAAACATCTTCCACTATATGTATATTTTTCCTAGCTTGTATCGTCCTACTGTTGGGCTAAGGCCTCCCAAAATACTTTCAGTTACATCTATAACAACCTCGTTTTTTATCCAAAAAAAGAAAGTATTTCCAAGATAGTTAGTAGAGCTCTTTGTGAAGGGCTCGTCCGGGGAAGTACTACCACCATGCCTATTTCTGCCGTGAAGCAACATTATTGTGTCTTGGTTTGAAGGGTGTGGGTAACGGTGAAATTACTGGCACTTGAGGCTGAACGTGTATGCCTCAAGTTGATGGACGCAGGACGGTACACGTTCCTGACGTGCGTGACCTATAAGGCAATGCCTTGTTATAGGCCAGGGATTCCCAAAGTGGTCGATATCGACCCCTTGGGGTCGATATTGGTTTCCTAGGGGTCGACATAAACGAAAACTAATTTTGGGGGTCGACGAGGCCTAACAATCGACCCCTATTAAATTAACACAAGTTTTTATTTCAAATTTTCAAGTTAGGTATGTAGGTACCTACTGTATTGCTTATGTTGTGTTACGTGTACTAAGAATAATTAATATTTTTGTAGGAAATAGCATTGTTGTGGTAAAGTCTCAAGTTCGTACAACGTACGTTTATTTTGTTAAATTTTGATGAGAAAATGGAGTCACTCTGTAGCAGCTGTTTTAAGTTAGCGGACCATTGCGAATAAGGGGGTTGATCTTAAAACTGAAACTGTTCATTTTGGAAAAGGGGTCACTTGTCCAAAATAGTTAGGGAATCCCTGTTATAGGCGATGGTTACCGCTTAACATCAGGAGAGCCATATGCTTGTTCCATGAGCTAGTTTTATAAAAAAATCGGTTGTCTGTAAAGTCGGTTTACTGACGATAGTTGAACGTGCCAACGTCATACAGCTGTCCACGCGGACGCATCGCTCACTCAAGTAGAAGAGAGACAGATGTCGAACGCTGCCGAACGCGGAGACCGATTGTGCCTCTTTGTCGCACGTTCCACGCTCTCGCTTGCACTTCAAGCCTTAAATGGAACACCTCAGAGAGAGGTAACGCCGCATGAGGCATGTTTTTTCGTGCGTGCAGCCGGCTCCATCGCATTATAAGACGTTTTCACGTCAAAAAAAGATGATTTATACAATCTTTGTAGTCTAGTCACGATCCCATTTTTTCCTTTCTATAAAATGATGGAGACTCACCTTCCTAGATAACGAAGCGTTGTGGAGTTCATCTAATGTTGGTCGCGGGGCGGCATGGAGAGACAACACGTTTCTATAGTTATCCAACCTCGGTAGGGCTTCTCTTGTGAAATGTCTGGAAGAAATCAATACACACATATTATGTGGTACACAAACGGTAATTTGGACCACTCGGTGTTCCATACGTAATATAGTTGCCCCTTTTAACAGACTTCAAACAAAAAAGTTTAGAAAATACCGATTTAGTGAATTATTTTTCTATCTGGAAAGTTACTTCATGATTGGTCTCATAGAAATTTCATTAAAATCGGCTTAGCAGCTTTTTTTTTCATCGGAGACAGACAAAACTAAGCACAGATTGTATTATGGGAACCAGAAAGCTGATATAATACGTATATACTTATTTTTTTGTAAATATATACTTAGAATACAATATAAAACCCAGACAGAGAACAAATATCAATGTTCACCACACAAATATTTGTTCTCAGTGGGGATCGAACTTAGGGCTATGCTACACGGGCGGTTCTCCCGCCGAGGGAATCCGCTTCTGAACCGCACCAGACTCAATTCTTATGGACATTGTATGCTACAAACTACACGGCGCGGTTTCCCGCCGCGGTTTGCAGGCGGGAGAAATTCGACCGCCGCATGCAGCGTCAAACCGCCGCTGTTTACCGCCAATAACGCCAATATCCGCTATTGCGTCATTGTGCGCGGGACCTTCTCGCTCGCTCGTCGTTCGTGCACTTGCGTTCCATGTTACGGGTCCATGTTGAAATGAACAAAAGACAGCGATAAACCGCGTCCCGTATAGTTTAATGGTCTGCGAAAGCTTTGTCGAGCGGATTCCCGCGGCGGGAGAACCGCCCGTGTAGCATGACCTAATGTCTACCTCTTCAAGTTTTACCTAAAACTCTTTGCATATTTGGTGTCGTTGGCCGTGAGGGGGTCGTCGCTGTCCATCCCGGATCCATCAGTATCTTCTGCGTCCTCTTCTTGCTTCTCTTCCTCCATCTGTGAAACGGGATTATTGATCAATATAAAACAAGAGACTTCATCATAAAACTGGAGCTGCGCAAACAGAGACACTTCTTGTACCAACACGGCTTAAAATTTCTTAAAACTTTATTATGCTTACGTTTATTTTTATAAACGACTTTTGTAATTTGCTTATTCATTTATCTGTTTTTTTTAACTTGCCGAGCTTTTAACCATTCTCACTTTTCAAAAGCAAAAAGCTTATAATTTTACCTCGGATGTGTTCGGGTTATTTTACTATAACCCGAACACATCCGAGGTTATAAAATTTTTACATGATATATCTAAATTGACATCTTTTAATTTAGTTGGGTCATTATTCATCAACTTTTTTATTATTTTATTGTTGCTTACGGTGAATAAAATAAGATTCAATTTCATCAGATAATTTAAAAGCACTAAACGAAAAGTATAGCCATTGTAAGTTGGTTTAGTTTAGATAATTAACTAAAAAAATCTGCTTATTTAAATGCTTGTCGTTTCAACGCCCATCTTTATTTATGACTAGCAGCCCGTCCCGGCTTCGCACGGGGTAGACAATATTGTTGTACATTATTTTGTTCTATCGCTAATAGTTTCGGTAGCGCATTCGACGAAAGACATTTTAAGACTCATTTTTCTACACCTTCGGTTACATTGTTCAAATTTTACCAAGGCTCTCTATTTTTTTCAAAATGAAATGTAGCCTATGTCGAATTGGAAGAATGTAGCATTCTATTGGTGAAATAATTTTTAAATCGGCCCAGTACTTTTTGAGCCTATTCATTACAAACATACAAAAATAGGTACATCTTTCCTCTTTATAATATTAGTATAGACTACATACGTGGCCTGTATCCGACACAGGCCAGTGGGTTCTATTTGTTGAATTTGGATCAGTTGAATCTAGGACAAAGATTTTTGAAATTCCCAAAAGTTAAAGAGGCTAGTGGGATTTGAACCCACGACCTTTCCCTCAGTTGATTACGGCTTGCATGGTTGGTTGGGATTTTCTTTAAGTGAAGTAAGTATAGCCGCGGAATGAAAAGATTCGTCGATTTTCAATTTTATTTGTTCAACGTATCACGATCACATACTACCTTTTGAAACTGAATAGACAGAATACACCGATAAGTTAACGTCACAAATTATGTCAAAATGTGTTCATGACCAAGGCACTGATGCAAGCGAAAACTGACACTAAGGTGACGAACATTTTCATACCGCAACTGTACATAAACACTGTAAAATCAATAAAAAATGTCTCAAGATCGTTTGCAACAGTCTGCACATAGTTCAACTGTTTCATTGTATATTGTAAATACCTTGTAATGTAGTAATATGTGAAGAATAAACTGTATTGCAAAACAATACAAGTGGCGGCTTATCATGTAACTTTACAGGGGGCCAATTCTAGACTTTTAGAGATTTACGCTCGAAATAGAGATTTGAAATGTCGCGAAAGCAGTGTCATATCACCAAATTTGTCGAAGATAATATCGAACCGCGCTAAAATGCGTATTCTAGCCACCGTTAGACTTTTACGTTAGACTTTTACTTTAGAGATGTCAGAAAGAAGGTTCATTCTTAGAACTTCCACAGACTAAAAAGAAAGAAAAAGAAAAGAAAAAATATTTATTTGCAAAGCAAAGAAAACTCACGCTAACAATATAAACTTAAAAACTTATCGACTACAGAGGTGAGCTTTGTGCCTCGCAAAACGGACTCTGGCTCAGCATATGTTGGTTGGCTAGCAACCAACGCTGGTCTTCCGACAGAGCCGGTTCGGCGATGTCACGGACTCTGCCACTAGGTACAACAATTAGACAAAAAAGCATACGAATTAAGATGTACATACTTACTAAAATAATGAAAAATTTCGACAAAAGAGTATGACATATAATATTATAATCAGTATAAAATCCCGTTGTTGTTCATGTTTATCTACGTTCCGTTTCTATTGATAGAATAGTTCGATAGCAATAACTTTATTATTGTCTTCAAATGAACACATTTCCTATTAAACGGCGTTTATAATGCGTTCTTGTTGTTGTTTATAATAGATTCATTTTCAATGGACTTTTCTCACAAAATGTTAGTTACAATAATTAATTCTGGAAACACACGGAACGTTATGTACCATAAAACTGTAAACTTTGTTGTTTGTAATCTATGGTCAGTTGTATATGAAGCGTTGTAGATATGTCATTGTCAGGATCATTACACTCAAGAGAAGGACTCCGATAACTTGAATTTTTAATTCAAAGGTTAAAAACTAGATGGCCATTCAATGCAAAAAGAATATTTCTCTCGAAGCTTGAACCCCGGATACAAGTATAGACGTTGACTGTCTGATTGACTGCTCTTCTAACTGCGCCATTGATAATTACTAAGTACGAGCTAAATTCAATCACTCCTCACTTATTGTAAGTTTATGAGAAAGCATTATTCGCGTTCTCGCTCCCAACTTGTATCCCCTACAAACAAGTAAACATCATTGACTTTTTATCAAAAAGTAAGACTAGGTGGTATGGTCTTGGTACTCTAGCCTGCTCCAAGGACCGAAAGAAAAAAAAAGCCCAAAGTCACCCAAAGTATATTAGAGATGTCAATGTCGACTACTACTCACCACTCGACACATATCTAACGGCCTTCGCTCGATAAATGTCTATAGTGATATTGCTGGAATACGATATCTATTGAAAATGTCATGTCTATTTAAATTTGACAGTTCTTGTGATATATATCTACCGTGACAAAAAAGTCACTGGTCTAGAATTGCCCCCCAGTGTAGAGAACCGATGAATGGAAGAATCTCATAAATATATAAATAAAAATAAATAATGCGGACAAAGATGTATTACCTACTAGTGTATTCCATAAATCTATACTAATATTATAAAGCTGTAGAGTTTGTTTGGTTGAACTCGCTAATCTCGGGAACTAACTGGTCCGTAGAGAAAAAATATTTTTGTATTGGATAGTCCATTTATTGAAGAAGGCTATTATGGGCTTTATAACATCACGCTACGACTAAAAGAAACAGCATCAATGCAAAATGTTGCAAGAATCTATGTTTATCCTTTTCTAACACGAAGGGACTTTCTATGTCTATCCTTTTCTATCACGTAAGGACTTTTCTATAAAAACTAGATTTTGTAGATTTTGTGTGTTGTTGGTACCTAAGAGAGTTCCTAAGAGTTATTTCTCGAGTGTGATTAGGATCCGATGGCGCAGCGGTCAGCGCAGCCCCGTACCAAGGGGAAGGCCGCGGGCTCAAATCCCGTTTGGCTCTTAACTTTTGGGACATTATAAAAAATACCAAGGTAGTGTATTAAAAGTACCTATATGCCTGCTTTAAACTTAGCATTCTTTACATACCTTACAATACCAAATTTAAAGCGTTAAATTGATTATTTACGATGTGTGTAGCGAACTGAAGTACAAAATAACACCTATACTCGTATATCACGATTGAATATTTTCGTGCAACCATATTTCGAAGCTAAGTAATAATACACGAATTTGATACCTTGACAAAAATACTTGCTAATTTTATTATTAGGCCTACGTCGATCGTCTCAGTAGGTAGTCCGTCCGTTTTAACAGGGCCGTATCGTTTTAACCGTACTAATGTAAAATTTTCGCAAAATACATTTACAATTAAAGTTCACTTCATAGGTTGTAAAAAATAGCCAAAATAGCCACACAATACAGTTTTTTTTAAACGAACTAAAACTCTCTTACCACGCTGACGAAGTCACGTAGTTTAAAATAATAGCATCACCCAACTTTAACCGACTGAACCGTACAATAAATGTGCTACACTATTTTTATTATAACGCTTTTATTAGCTTCACCTGTATGTATGTATGTATGTATGTATGTATGTATGTATGTATGTATGTATGTATGTAACCGACCCCTTTGAGCTCGATTTTGTCCTACTTTGAACGATCAGATTTGATTCAAACTTTGCACACCTGTCAAAGGTCGATGACAATGCAATAATATGAAAAAAAAATAAAAAAAAACGAAAAGAAATAAAAAAAATAAAATAATAAACCTACTTTGAACGATCAGATTTGATTCAAACTTTGCACACCTGTCAAAGGTCGATGACAATGCAATAATATGAAAAAAAAAAAAAAAAAATGAAAACAAATAAAAAAAATAAAAAAAAAACCTACTTTAAACGATCAGATTTGATTCAAACTTTGCACACCTGTCAAAGGTCGATGACAATGCAATAATATGAAAAAAAAAAATGAAAAAAAAAAAAAAAAAAAAAGTAAAAAATAAATTATAGTTTAAAAAACTAAAAAAAAACGCTTTTATAACTAATTGAACTAAAAAGTTAAAAATAAAACTGTAATAATCTATTGAAAAATTTATATTATTGTACAAAAAGCGTGGGGGGCTTGATTTTTGTTGTAAATATTTTATAAATAGTTTATTATATCTGATGTTATTATAAAAAGCACCCCACGTGTTTTTGTACAATAATATAAATTTTTCAATTGATTATTACAGTTTTATTTTTAACTTTTTAGTTCAATTAGTTATAAAAGCGTTTTTTTTTAGTTTTTTAAACTATAATTTATAACGCTTTTATTAGTTTCACCTGTATGTATGTATGTATGTATGTATGTATGTATGTATGTAACCGACCCCTTTGAGCTCGATTTTGTCCTACTTCGAACGATCAGATTTGATTCAAACTTTGCACACCTGTCAAAGGTCGATGACAATGCAATAATATGAAAAAAAAAAATAAAAAAAATGAAAAGAAATAAAAAAAATAAAATAAAAACCTACTTTGAACTATCAGATTTGATTCAAACTTTGCACACCTGTCAAAGGTCGATGACAATGCAATAATATGAAAAAAAAAATTAAAAAAAATGAAAAGAAATAAAAAAAAACAAAAAAAAAACCTACTTTGAACGATCAGATTTTATTCAAACTTTGCACACCTGTCGATGACAATGCAATAATATGAAAAAAAAAATATGAAAAAAAAAAACAACTAAAAAGTAAAAAATAAATTATAGTTTAAAAAACTAAAAAAAAACGCTTTTATAACTAATTGAACTAAAAAGTTAAAAATAAAACTGTAATAATCAATTGAAAATTTATATTATTGTACAAAAAGCGTGGGGGGCTTGATTTTGATTGTTGTAAATATTTTATCAATAGTTTATTATATCTGAAGTTATTATAAAAAGCACCCCACGTTTTTTGCACAATAATATAAGTTTTCAATTGATTATTACAGTTTTATTTTTAACTTTTTAGTTCAATTAGTTATAAAAGCGTTTTTTTTTAGTTTTTTAAACTATAATTTATTGCAAGTAACTTTAAAAGATGGCGCATTTAGTCCGGATTCCAAAATAGTATAATACTTGCTAGAGTACCCTAACCTATGTTCACCACTCAAAAATATGGTACTGCGTGGAAATGTCCACGAAAAAAGTCCTTGAACCTCTGCGAACTGATTCATACTTGGCCGGGTATTTACGAGCTATTGTCTATGCTACAGTCTGAAACGAATGATTAATTTGAAATTTACGACAGAAGGAACATTCAAACTGCATAACAAAAAAACTTCATAGGTACTCATCACAGCTGTGTACACTATACTTGGTAAAATTGTATTCACAAGAGCACTAATTACCCATGAAACCAAACAAATTTATAAAATTGAAAGAGCCTGTATATCTCTATTTTTTACGTGTATAACAGATCGAGACGACTGCCAGAACATAACAGTTACAGCCATACTTATAAACGTAATTTAAATTTAAACATTACTTAAAGCTAGCCCTGTCACTGTTTGTCATTACCCAGTGGTAAGAGATAGCAATAGTTTAAGCACTGTTTATCTTTTGACATATTTTTATAAGTAAGGCCATTACATTCTGGAGACCGCCAATAGATTAGAATTAGGTAATAGCTTTTCATAAACCTTAATGTTATCTGGTATAAATCGCTTTATAGCGATAAGACCGCCTATTGTCTATTTATTGAATAAGATATCAGGATAGTGTGTTAAATTCTCATTTTATTAGGTTGTAAGGTATTTATCGCGATACCTTTATTATTCGAACGGTCGAAACGTCGGGAAATAATAGAAGTAAATAAATAGAAAGTATAGAAGAATAATAGCGATAAACACCAGTTTTTTGAATGCCATATAATTATGCATCATGATCGCATTAATTTAAAAAGTGCACAATAAATAATTTTCTATCAATCTATCTTAAAAAAGCAGCCAAGTGCGAATCGGACTCGCCCATGAAGGGTTCCGTAGCACGACGAACTACAAGAACCTTTATATATGTTACTTGATGTAACATAATAAGGTTCCTGTAGTTCGTTGAAAGGTAAATTGCGGTTTACGGTTTATGACGTATAAAAAAAAAAACTACTGTTTAGATCTCGTTCAAACCAAATATCGTTGAAAGTTTACATAGTAATGTACAACATATATTTTTTTTAGTATTATCATTCTCTTACTTTAGAAGTTAGAGGGGGGGGGACCAACTTTTTTCCACTTTGGAAGTGTCTCTCGCGCAAACTATTCAGTTTAGAAAAAAACTATATTAGAAACCTCAACATCATTTTTGAAGACCTATTCATAGATACCCCAAACGTATGGGTTCGATGAAAAAAAAAAATTTTGAGTTTCCGTTTATGACGTATAAAAAAAAAACTACTAACTAGATCTCGTTCAAACCAAATATCGTTGAAAGTTTACATAGTAATGTACAACATATATTTTTTTTAGTATTATCATTCTCTTACTTTAGAAGTTAGAGGGGGGGGGACCAACTTTTTTCCACTTTGGAAGTGTCTCTCGCGCAAACTATTCAGTTTAGAAAAAAACGATATTAGAAACCTCAACATCATTTTTGAAGACCTATTCATAGATACCCCAAACGTATGGGTTCGATGAAAAAAAAATTTTTGAGTTTCAGTTTCAAGTATGGGGACCCCCAAAATTTATAGTTTTTTTTCTATTTTTGTGTAAAAACCTTAATGCGGTTCACAGATTACATCTACTCACCAACTTTCATCAGTCTAGCTTTTATGGTTTCGGAGAAAAATGGCTGTGGCACGGCCGGACAGACAGACAGACAGACAGACAGACAGACATGACGAATCTATAAGGGTTCCGTTTTTGCCATTTGGCTACGGAACCCTAAAAACGATACCGTTCCTTGCCATCACGTCTAAAGGCAAATTGATTTAAAACTTGATGAAAGGTACGTTAAATTTCATTTCGTTTAGAGTCGAACTTCAAAGAGTAACATCGCGATTTCAACAAGGACCAAATGGTTTGTCTTTGATTGTTTGATTTTTTGTACAAATGCCACACACACGGTGTTTTGGCAATCAGCCAGGATCTGAAAGGTCTGGTAGGTACAGTGTAGCACAACAATGAACTGCAGTTTAGTCTATCAAGAACTGACTTAAAATAGTAGTTAATAGGTTCTCTCCCCAAATAAGCCGTTAAAACAAGATAAAAAGTATGAATATTTAGGTAAAATACAACCGATTGAGGACCTCGTACTTTTTTATTTGTAGTCAGTTAAAAATCAAAGCGCAAGACACGACAGAAACGATGTGTTAGAGTATTTAATTAGTCCGGTAGTAGAATTACAGATTCTAAATTTTTTTCTCAGAAGAACATCGTGATATTCGTGACTGAGGTTACATTTTTTTTACAGTTAATTTCAAATGCAAAAAAATTAAGCTACTTGCTAAAATACTGTCTTTACTTTCACTCAAACTTAAACTAAAATATGTATTTAGCCGTATGATACACTGGTCTGTATACATAATAATATGACGGCCCAGTTTATTCCTCAGAACTAAACTGGGCCCGTGACTCCAACTCTAGTGACTGAGTTTTAAGCAGTTCTTCGCCATGGCTTAGCGACCGTGAAACACGTTTACAAAAATAAAATATATGCTCAACCAGTTGGTTTGGTTCGATTGGAAAAACCCCTTCGAGTTCCATTCTGTACAACTAATTGGTCTGAGTGGAAGTACAGGTCGTAGAGACCTTCCCATGCCCTGTGCATCCGTTCAACTTTATTGATCGATTATTGGTTACCTTTATTGTCAATTCGAGAACTTGCTAAACAATACACATGCCGTTAAAAAACTTTCTAGCTTTCTAAAACCAAATGGAAATCGAATCAGCGATCGTAACGTAGGCTGACTGAAGGGCCCACTTTAGCAAAACTTTAAAATGCCAGCCTTATCTATATAACGTTTCTAATTACAATGTAACCGGTCGTAAAAGGTTTGCCTCTCACTAATAGCATGGACAAATTTTATATAATTTGTCCATGCTATTAGTCATCATCATCATCACTACCCTGAAGACGTCCACGATCATAGACTCCTCAAGAAGAACGATTCCTAACTCTTTCTATACACCGACTTTCCGCGACCATCTGAATGTAATCGTAGGCATGCACAATATTCCATAAATGGTGTTAGAATTTTAATGTCAATGGGGTCAATTTAGATATGGCAATTTAACTGCTGGGTTTTTTTTTAACTAGCTGATAGAACAAGCATATGGCCCACCAGGTGTGAATAAATGGTATGCATCTCCTATTAACAAAGCATTGTCTTGTAAGTCACGTACAATGCACTGCCTTGCGTCCATCAACTTGAGGCATACAAATACAGACACCATGTGTAATTTACGATTTTTATTTCATAACTTAATGTATGTGTTGATTAGATTTTTTTTTAAATTTTATGTTATTGATTTTGTATGACGAATCTAAGCACATGTAACATGTCTAAAGAGAAATAAAGATTATGATTATGATCAGTTCGAAATATTATTTTTAGGTAGGTAAGCTTTTGTTTTTGCCTGTTCTTCCAGGCTTGATCGCATCCAACTGGCACCTTTAATGCTGTAGCTTTAATGTATCAAAATGATCCTTGTGATTCAACTTAATAAATGCTTCTTAACTTTCACTGCTTTAAACTGAAGGTTTTAGCACCTACCGCAGCTCAGTTTTGCCATTTATGAGATGGAAACTTTAAAAGCCAATTAATTTTCAAGTCACGTGAATCGTAACCATTCAACCATCAAGTATACATACCTCCCATTCATCGTGATACAATGAATCATTAAGTTAAACTAACAGCATTCAAGCGAACTAACGGGTTTTCGAGCACGTGGTTATACAAGTTACCTACTACGGCCATTATATCTGAGTAACAACTATAGAACATTTGAGATAATACATAATTAATTGTGTGATTTAAGCTTTTTTTTTTAAACTAGCTGATCGAACAAGCATATGGCCCACCTGATGTTAAGAGGTAACAAAGCATTGCCTCGTAAGTCACGCACTTCAAGAACTAGCCCTACAATGCACTTCCCTGCGTCCAACAACTTGAGGCATACAGATGTTATCCATATTCATATTCATTTATTCATTGATTCATGTGTATTATAGGTCTTAGGGGGTAATAACGTCCAGAACATGAGCCCCGCTGGGGCATTACAATGTTCAGCCTCACGTGCCAGTAATTTCAATAATACAGCCCGTAATTCAGCTTCTACATTGAACAGTGAATTGTGAATGAAGTGAGTAAGTGATGAACAGTGTGAAAGATAAATAAATAAAATAAATAAATATTTTGGACAATCCACACAACACTATCTAGCCCCAAATTAAGCTGCGCTTGTGTTATGGGAACCATAATATAATAATTACTAGAAACTTAAAACTTATTTTTTAGTCTGTTGATTTGATATAAAAAAATATGACATTCAAAGTTTGTGCTGTGGTAGGTAGAGGGAGGGGAGTACAGGGGGGAGTGTGGAGGGGAGGTGCGGGGGGTGTGTGGAGGGGAGTACAGGGGGAGTGTGGAGGGGATTACAGGGGGAGTGTGGAGGGGAGTACAGGGGGGAGTGTGGAGGGGAGGTGCGGGGGGAGTGTGGAGGGGAGGTGCGGGGGGAGTACAGGGGGATTGTGGAGGGGAGTCTGGGGGGAGTGCGAGGGGAATGTGGGGGGGTGTTGAGGAGAGTGGGGGGAGTGTGGGGGGAGTTCGGAGAGGAATGCGGGGGGGATGAAAGTGTGGCGTAGTACGACGCCATATGTCTAAGTTTAGTAAGAGGGCAGACGACTGTGTCACGTGCACGCGAATATGACGTTGTTTTTTAATGACTGTTTTCTAAATTAAGTTTGTGAAATCCTTTCACCACACTGATTTGAAAGAACCAGTGATACGATAAGTAGAAGAATTATCTTAGTGCATTTTTGTTCTCTAAGGCCCGTATTCTGAAACAGTGCTTAGGTCTGAGTCGAGCCTCAAGCACAGATTTTTGACACTTTTCAATGGAGAACCCGTATTCTGAAACAGTGCTTAGGTCTGAGTCGAGCCTCAAGCACAGATTTTTGACACTTTTCAATGGAGAACTGTCATAAAATCTATGCTTGAGGCTCGACTCAGACTCAAGCGCTGTTTCGGAATACGGGCCTAAGACAAAAATGATCGCGGAAGTCAATGTAGGGCTCAGCATCGTATAGAGCAACTAGCTGATACCCGCGACTTCGTCCGCGTGGATATTTGAGTTCGTTTGTTTTAGTTTGATATGACCAACTGCTAGTTACCATTGTTTTGAGCTTGTACCTACTTTAGAATGTATTTGAATTTAAAGGTGAGTGCTGTTGGAGCTGATTTTTTTCAGAAGTGTTTAGTTTAAGTATGATAGATGTTTCCCGCGATTTTGTCTAAGTGGTTATCATCGGTTTTTTTGTAAACATTTGTGTGTATTCAAACCTGGTGACAGATGCTGCGGTAGCTGAAATTTTTTTAATGTTTTTTTTTTCGTATTTTGTAAAGCTATTTTTTGTGATTTTATGGTATATTAGTGGCTAATTTGGGGTTTCGTATGCGTGTTGGTGTATAATCGAATCAGATTTTTTTAATTTGATATGACGAACTGCTAGTTACCATTGTTTTGAGCTTGTACTTTAGAATGTATTTGAATTTGAAGGTGAGTGCTGTTGGAGCTGATTTTTTTCAGCAGTGTTTAGTTTAAGTCTGATAGATGTTTCCTGCGATTTTGTCTAAGTGGTTATCATCGGTTTTTTTGTAAACATTTGTGTGTATAAAAACCTGGTGTCAAATGCTGCGGTAGCTGAAAATTTTTTAATGTTTTTTTTTTCGTATTTTGTAAAGCTATTTTTTGTGATTTTATGTTATATGTTTCCCGCGATTTTGTCTAAGTGGTTATCATCGGTTTTTTTGTAAACATTTGTGTGTATAAAAACCTGGTGACAAATGCTGTGGTAGCTGGAAATTTTTTTATGTTTTTTTTATTATTTTGTAAAGCTATTTTTTGTGATTTTATGTTATATTAGTGGCTAATTTGGGGTTTCGTATGCGTGTTTGTGTATAATCGAATCATATTTTTTTAATTTGACATGACCAACTGCTGGTTACTATAGATTTGAGCTTGTACTTTATAGTGTATTTGAATTTGAAGGCGAGTGCTGTTGGAGCCGATTTTTTTCAGCAGTGTTTAGTTTAAGTATGATAGATGTTTCCCGCGATTTTGTCTTAGTGGTTATCATCGGTTTTTTTGTAAACATTTGTTTGTATTAAAACTACCGTTTTATGTTATATTAGTGGTTAATTTGGGGTTTCATATGCGTGTTGGTGTTGGTTTGTTTGTGAACCTTTGTGTGTAATCGAACCTGGTGCCAGATGCTGCGGTAGCTGTTTTTTTCAATGTTTTTTTTGCGTATTTTGTAAAGCTATTTTTTGTGATTTTTCTTAAAATCATTTTCCGTTTTTTCTTCTTTTAGGGAAATAATTTTCCTATTTTCTTTTTTAGTACACCTTTGCTCTATTAGAGGAATACACCTTCTAAGTTTCATGCTTCTAGGGCTAACGGTTTAGGCTGTGCGTTGATTTTTCTTTAAACCATTTTTCCCCTTTTTCTCCTCTTCGGAAAATAATTTTCCATTTTCCTTTCTTAGCGGATGCCTACGTCATAACATCTACCTGCATGCCAAATTTTAGCCCGATCTGTCCAGTGGTTTGGGCTGTGCGTTGATAGATCACTATGTCAGTCAGTCAGTCAGTCAGTCACCTTTGAGTTATATATATATAGAAGAAAGATAGATTAGTGGCTAATTTGGGGTTTCGTATGCGTGTTGGTGTTGGTTTGTTTGTGAACCTTTGTGTGTAATCGAACCTGGTGCCAGATGCTGCGGTAGCTGTTTTTTTTAATGTTTTTTTTGCGTATTTTGTAAAGCTATTTTTTGTGATTTTTCTTAAAATCATTTTCCGTTTTTTCTTCTTTTAGGGAAATAATTTTCCTATTTTCTTTTTTAGTACACCTTTGCTCTATTAGAGGAATACACCTTCTAAGTTTCATGCTTCTAGGGCTAACGGTTTAGGCTGTGCGTTGATTTTTCTTTAAACCATTTTTCCCCTTTTTCTCCTCTTCGGAAAATAATTTTCCATTTTCCTTTCTTAGCGGATGCCTACGTCATAACATCTACCTGCATGCCAAATTTTAGCCCGATCTGTCCAGTGGTTTGGGCTGTGCGTTGATAGATCACTATGTCAGTCAGTCAGTCAGTCAGTCAGTCACCTTTGAGTTATATATATATAGATGTATAGAGGAGGCCTATGTCATACAGTGGACTTCTTCAGGATTCTTCTTTGTCACTGATTCTTTCGAACCAAGTGTGGTGAAAGGATTTTAAGTGCGCCTCAAGGAGGCTCCTTTCTTACACTTGATACCATATTTTCGAACTTTTTAGGGTCTACGACATGCCGGTTTCCTCACGATGTTTTCAGGCTGATGATCATGATGAAGAAAGATAATACCCCGTCTATATTTAGCAATCGCCCACCATCATGCAATAAGTGGTCAGGAGCTATTTTTACCTCGTCTCAAGAGGATGTGTCTTTTAAATTCTGATTCACGTTGGACTCTAATGTAACAAGAGATTCTGGATATTTTATATTGTGTTTTGTAGCCTAAGGTTTTCAAATTTCGAAAACGAGATCTAGTGAGTAGTTTTTTTTTATACGTCATAAATCGTAAGCCGCAATTTACCTTTCGACGAACTACAAGAATTTTTAGATTAGGTATGTTACTTGTTGCTACGGAACCCGTCATGGGCGAGTCCGCCTCGCACTTGGCCGCTTTTTTTGATTATTCATTATCAATTATTTTAATGTCAGTCTGGGATTGTTTTGTCTTTTTTTAGAACCTTCTCCTTTTAGAGGACGTTCTCAATTCTGTTTGTATTTTTTTTTATGTTTGTTATCGCATAACTTTGTCATTTATGAATCGTTTTGAAATTTTATTTTTTGATCTGAAAGGTATACTTCCAGAATATAAATTTTATCAAAATCAGTTCAGCTTGGTCATGAACTCGGTTTCTTTAGTTTTTTAAACTTCACTTGTTTGAATTACGATCCTTTGCTAGGTAACTCCAAAAGATACCTGGAAAATTATAGTTTGTGATTTATGTATTATCCAAATATTGGCAATAAACATGGTTTTGTTGGCCAATAATCCGTCGACTTCCTAGAACGGTGCTAGAATCATGATTACAATATTCAAGTGGTTAGTCAACTAATCCTAAACAAATTCCTCAGCATGAATAACATTTGTGTTAGAAGAGGTAAAGGTATACCGTTTATAATCCCAAATTTCGTCTACAGAAGGTAAATTATAGGTCATTTATGGGGAATACTGTACGCTTCATTAATAAACCTCCGGGAAATGCAGCTAAGCTTGCATTGCTTGCTATTTAGAAATTTAAAGCCTACATTATGAATAATCTAATTCTATAAAGACTCAACTAGCTATAGGACGTTTCAAAGTGATTCTTCTGATACCATTGAATAAACACACATATATTTGACTTTGACTTTGTATACGTATGGAAATGGTAGGTTAATTAATATTTGAAGTGAGATTATGCCGGTGAGATCAGCGGAGAAAACGATAGTAGCGAAATTAATGAGGATGGATGAATCTTGGAATAAACAGTTTGCCCATATGAGATCTGATTATGATTGAAGGATATTTTTTATCCACTGGATAGTTTCACTTCAAGTAGCACGATACAGACCTCTCACGAACAGTCTAAGTCTAAACTATACGTTTGCTGTGAGGTCGTAGTTCGTTGTGTGTTCGCACCACTGTCGTATACGCAGAGATTCGAAGGGTAGGTTTACTTGGCTTGATGCAAGGGTTTACTCAACAGGGAGTTCCTAAAATGTTAAAGGAACAAGGTTGAAGTAAGTAGAGTTCTATTTAGTTAGAAGTAATTCCCCAAACTCGAAGGGTAATTTCCCAATCAAGGCCACGCTAATCCAAAAGACCGGGCGCTATAATTTGCCCATTGGTCTGCGGTCCGCGGCACCCTAAGACGCTGTCTTGTCGAGGCTATAGGAAGCATGGACGGCGGTGCACTTATCCACTTGAGGCTATTATGATTTACGGGTGCGGCCAAGTAGGCGCCTATGACCTAGACCGATAATCGTATGGTAAGAACCCTATGCTAAGATAGTGAAGAAATACATCGTGATCTTAGAACCAAGAAGAAAAGACGTCTTGACGTCTTGTGACCAATACGCATTGGACAATATTGATTAGGATTGGATTAAGTCCTATTTTTGAAAATACTCGTAATATTTATTTAATCTCATCAAATCAAACTCCCCCCCTCTCTTGTTTATGTTCGATTCTGTCCATCCCAAGGTTGCCTGGTAGAGATCGCTGTTAGCGATAAGGCCGCCCATAGTTTTACTGTGAATTTTTATTTTTAAGCAAAATACTGTATTCCTATAATTGAGTCATAGTAATCAATAAAGAGTTATCTATCTATCTATCTATCTAGGTCCGTAGGTATCTATAATGAGACGGTACATGGTTTGCATGTACCGTCTCATTATAGATACCTAGCCAAGCCGTAAGTATCCTTTCTTTTTCTTCAAGCCTTGATCGCGTAGGACTGCCGTCTCGACATGCCATATCAAATAAAAATGTCTGATTAGGATAAAGTCTATCGAAACAGAACCTATTTGGTTGTATGAGGTGCAAGTTTTGCATAAAAACACCTCGATCTTCTACCAGTGAGCGTTCTTTTTACGCAACGATCCCTATAAAGACAACTTTTAACGTCTTTGGAGACGTTGTCAAGTTTGTCCGCTATGCTCCCCGCTCTCGCTACCACTGGCGCTTCACCCTAGACCTCTTTTAGAAAATACTGGAATTTATCGATTTCGTTCCAGTGAAGATATTTTTACGCACGCTCAAATACGTACCTACATAGCAAGTAGGTAGTCGCAATAGTACGTTATTTGCATTTTGAAAAAGCTCACATTAGCATGGAGAGGATCGAGCAAAACCCCACGTAATCTGCACGTTCCTGACGTGCGTGACCTGCGAGGCAATGCTTTGTTACAGGCGATGGTTACCACTTTACATCAGGTAGGGGGCCAAATCTCACCTAGGGGGCGTGTCGCCAACGCGCACATAATTAATGGATGCCCCCCGCATTATAATCTAAATACAAAGAAAAACGGCATTGAATAACTATATTTAAAAAATTTCCATTCTGATTGTACAGTAAGGACACAAATCTTTGCTATTATAAAAAGAAAAGATTTGTATTTTTGTGTGAATGTTTGTAATGAATAAACTCAAAAGCTACTGTGCCGATTTCAAAAATTCTTTCACCATTGGTAAGCTACATTAGCCCTGAGTAACATCACACTAATATTATAAATTTGAAAGTTTTTATGGATGGATGTTTGTTACTCAATAACTCTAAAACGACTGAACGGATTTGGATGAAATTTGGCACAGATATAGATTATGGTCTGAAATAGCACATAGGTTACATTTAATCACGAAAAAATAACGGGAACGGGGCGAACGAAGCCGCGGGCGGTCACTAGTAGGCTATATTTATGTGTTTAAAAAATAAATGTCCACCCATGCGAAGCAGGGACAGCCTACCTATAATATATTTTTTATTTGTACTTCCAGTAGTGTTATAAATACTGTGGTCACAGGATGTTACCCGAGCATTTTATAAAACATTGAATAGCTCGAACAATGCAACACACATTGTTAAAGCACACAACTTCCCATCTTATCTTTTATCTATTTGTGGTTGCATAATCCAGAGTGGATTCCATTGTTTTATTGAATCAGGTTGAGTGCACAAATATGTATTACCTACTTGAAAATGATAAATGTGAAATGGATAAAAAAGGCCTGTATTGAAGATAGGCACAGAAGCTTTGTCTGATAGCAACAGGAAATGTTACTTAACCATAGAGCTCTGGTCTGCTGAGAGTCACAATGGCAGAAATTAAAGAGAAATTAATATTTTGCCATCCCGATAAACCTATTGTATCCTGCTGCTGGGCAAAGGTCTCCCCCAAAACCTTCCACTCATCCTGGTCTCCGGTAATTTATTACCAATATGTGCTTTAGGATGTCTTAAACTATTTGGTCTTCTTGTTGTAAGAAGGTGCAAATTTTAATAATAAATTGATGTTGGTTTTTTAGGGGCCCTCTTTACCAGTCATAATAGCCAATACAAAGCACTATACTCACCTATTAGTTGGGCATATGATGAAAAACCATCATTCATACCTAAAACTACATCCAATTATTTTATAATGTTCCAAAAGATAAGTTTATTATTTTCCTTAAGTGTAAACACCACCATAAAAATAATTTAAATAAGATACACTTCTAGAAACATATTTTCAATAATTATCTCACCTGGAACCTGGTAGCTGATGGCTGGTCTTTGAACCTCGAGGGTTTCTCCACATCTCTGAAGCTGCTCTTGGTGACTGGAGACCGAGGTTGTATGACAGCAGTTCCGTTTGTTACCAACTCCGACAGCAACTTATCTTTTTCACCAGGCTCTTTATTCTTGAACTGCAATCCCGCTTCGGCATCCTCATGTCTCAATGGCAAATCTGGGTATTGGATATTCCCATTAGTAGCAGCCATAGACTTCGCCGAACTGATCTTTCTAAATCTTCCAATAATAACATCTTCTTCGTCGGCGGGAACACTTAGTTTGTCCGCTGCAGCACTAGTGTTCGCTACAGGCTTCACAGGACTCAGCTCAATATCTTTTTGTGGTGAACTCATTTTATTTGAAACTTTAATGCATTATTTTTATGCAGTCGTTTCAAGTTTTGATAGGTACTTTGTCGCGAAGCTAAACAAATTACATGTGCTTGTGTGTTAGCTATTGCAAAACTACCGGTTTGCTTATATAGTGACAAATGTAGAAACAAGTAAGTAAGTTTAAGTTAAATTCATCTCAATAATGGAAGCGAAAATAAATAGCTATGAGAAAAACACGCGTGGCGTCCAACCGCACTTAGTTATTTTGACAACTGAATTTTTGAATTACATTTTGTACTTCGTGTAGCCGACTGACTGACATGACTCACACATGCGTGACATTGACAATGACATCTTGACAAGTATGACAGCTTGACAAGCGTCACCGTCGTCAATACCAGTGCCAGCGTTGCCAGAATGTTACTTTTGTAACATTTTATGTTATCTTTGACCCTCTCATGTTACCTCCATGATACACGACTTCTTCTTCATCTTATCGTGTCACTGGTTCTTTTGAACAAAGTGTGGTAAAAATAACTAGGTTTGTTATCATAATGGTTAATCTAGGCCAATGGTTTTGTGCAATACCGACTATTTAATAATATGTACTATAGCGTGTATTTAACAGTACCTACACTAGGCAATAGGTTGTTACTACTAATAATAAAGTCTGTTTAGGTAATCAATTACTAAGATTATTTGTTTTTTTAAACAGGCTTAGGTAGGCAGGTAAATTGTTTCCTTTTATTGTTTGTACAAATGCTTCCAAAGTCATTTTAATTTTAGTTCTCTTTGATCAGATATAGTACGTTGTAGGTATAGCGCATTGGGTATTATTCTGTAATGTTATGCTAATGATTCTAATAAGTAAACTGAATTTGTGGTGAAAGGATTTTGTGTGCATGAACGGAGCCTCTTTGAGACGTACTGCCTCAAATATGCTTTCTTCGTGCACTTGATAGGTACCTACATATTTTCAAACTTTGCTCTACGATAATATGCCTGTTTTCTCACGATGTTTCCATGTTGCACGACTCCAGCGAAATAAACTTAAAAAAAATTAGCAAACAAACAATATCATGAAACGGAACACATTTAAGAATGTTTTTAGGTAAATAGTGCCTTACTATAGTATTGTGTCGTTTTCCACATAATTTATGGTAAAGTTACTTTTCTCGTGAAAAAGTTACTTTTTGAGCTGTCTTATGTTATATTTAACTATCTGCAATATCTAGTTGTATATTTTGCGCGCGCTGTGGCGTCCTGTATTATGAGAGACACAACGCACTGATTACTATACATTTGTACGATTGTTTATCTATAGTCGGATTTTTAATTAGACGAAGCCAGCTGACGTATAGTGTGTTGTCAGTTTTTGATGAAATAAAAATAGTGTTGTGACAAAGTGAATGATTGAAAAAACTCCTGAATGAATAAAATTGCCTCGTTTTTCTAGTGAATAGTTAGTGTGCCGAGCTTGACTTGACAATCCATATCGTTCGAGCGAAACAATATAGCAACAAACTACACAACAATTACCACAAACACAACGTAACGAAAAACTTTACAAAAACAATAACTAAACAGCGTGAGCGCAGAAAAAAATTCGTGTTATCAGACCAGAGGTTACAAGCCGAATTACAAACAAAATGATGACCGACGCGCGTGGCGTTCATTGGTGTTGGCACTAGTCGCCACGCCGCGCTTTGTAATAAACCGTCAAAAAACTGATTGTAGTTACATACTACAAGTAACTTATATTAGAGCACTTTTATACATTTTTTTATACAAATTTCAATATTATTTTGTATTTTGAAATGATTAACTATTCACTCATTGTTCATTCATCTGATTGAACGAGAACTGAACGCAGCACTATTACTTTAAATATGGCAACATTATTTTACAAAGTGACATTAGCTACTGTCAGCCGGTATCGTCTAATTAAAAATCCGAGTTTAGATGTGATTTCTCTGTTGGATGCCATAAATACATAAAATAAAATCTGCCACTGGCAGCACTACACCAGTCCAGTCCACTTCTTGGCGGAAGGGCTTTGAAACCAAGCCAGCATAAAATTAAAAAAACAAAAACTTAGGTGTTGCCATTTATACAGATTTATCTGTATTTATACAGAATTTTGGCTAGTATTACAGATTACAGATTTTACCTTACTTTTAAACAGTTTTTTGGAATTTGATTTAGTCTTTGAAAAAGTAATTCAAAATAAAAGAAAATTCAATATTTGTATTTAATTAGGGTAAAAACGGGAACCCTATTAATAAGGCTTCGCTGTCTGTCTGTCACCAGGCTGTATATGAACCACGATAATTAGACATTTGAAATTTTCACAGATGATGTATTTCTGTTTCCGTTAAAACAGCAAATACAAAATATAACAAATGTTTTTAGAACGGGACCCGTCGTGCGCGAGTCTGACTCGCACTTGGCCTGTTTTTTTTTTGTATATTTTCTGTTCTATTCTGTGTTGTTTAAGTTTCGTTTTATGCTCTGTGTGTTTTTTCGATCAAATACAGATTTATACAGATTTTTAGACTTTGAAATCCAGATATTTTGGTTTGGCACGTGGCAACACTGCCAGTCGCTTTCCTTGGATTCTCGTTGTGTATGTTTTCTAGAATTTATTTATTTAATTTTCGTTCGATAAAATGGGATTTGATGATGGAGGAATCGTCTTAGATAGAGAAGATGAAACATACTACGTCGGTCAATTTGTAAGAGGGAGATTGGAATTTGAGCTTTCCAACGTGAAACAATTCCGCGGTGAGTACCTACCTACCGCCCAAATTTATGGTGACCTTGATATCTTCATGAGCCGCCGCCCGGCCGCCGCCTATTGCTCGTATTGTGCACAGGTATACCTAACTAGAGTCCTAGATTGACTAGTAATAATTATTTACTAATTCATCAATCGAATCTTCTGTTACTAAAATAAAGATAGTAGAAGGCATAGAAGTAGTAGGAGCTTACTACCTACCTACTAATGATTAATACCATTAACGATATTATCGGGAAGACAGGCAAACAATCATAGACTTGTCTAAGAACGTAAGAACCTCATTACTATTTTTTTATGTAACTATAGCCGATGGATCAGGCTTAGGGCCCACCTGATGTTATGTGGTAACTTATCGCCTTTATCAAAGTATTACCTTGTACATGAATATTTGTTCTCTGTCTGGGCGTTATATTGTATTATTAGTAGGTATATTCTTTCAAATGTTACATTTATTATAATTGCTTACCCATATTTTTCAGCAATTGCAAGTAGCACCTATAGTAAAGCACTGGTGGTCTAGTGGTAGTGGCCTCGCCTTCCGATCCGAAGGTCGTGGGTTCAAATCCACTCGTGTACCAATGAGTTTTTCTGTCGAAAAATTTGTGTGCACTATGCCAGTACTCTCAAAACGGTGAAGGAAAACATCGTGAGGAAACCGGCGTGTTGTAGAACCTAAAAAAGTTCGAGCAACACGTGTCAAGGGTCACGCAATAAGGGCCCACCAGCGGCCTACTTGCGGAAAAACCTGCCCGCACATCAAGTGCGCATGATAAACTTAGGCCTAACTTAGTAGTACCTATAGTTTAGTTGTACATGTATTTTAGGTTAAATAATTTCTTGTTTCAGGCATTTACATAGACTTCAAAGGCTATTGCAAAGTTCACTGGACAACGAGCCACTCCAGACGAGAGAATGACAAGACTGTCCACTACACCGTCAGCCATGATTCCTACGAGGAGTATATTAACGTCACCACTTATTTGGTCGGTAGCAAATCTGGTGAGTCCCTTTGATGAGAAAAGTTAGCACATGTTTCAACACATCCTTCTCTTGGGACTTAACAGAACAGTAAAGATGTTTTTCCTTCTCTGTTTGATAGTACTTAACTACTGGCATAGTGCACATTTTTTGTGTGGAACACCTCATTTGTGCATGGCTGGGTTTGAACCCACTGCCTTAAGATCGGAAGGTAGGGCCGTTGTTACTTGATCACCACTGCTATTGTAAGTCAAGCAATAGCACTGTCGCACCAAGAATTTTATATGCTATGAGCCATCAGCTCAACAAAAAACTTAACCCAACCTCGCTATACCAATTTTAATTTATATGGGACTAATCTGAGAGCATAACCTTGCAGATAAAAAATAAACCTTGAAATTGTTTCACAACTGATGTAAAATACAACTGAATGAAGAGCTTCCTTTTTTGCAAGTCGGATAAAAACTACATACTAAATAAATTTCGGCAAATTTTTACCAGCCGCACTTGATGTGCGTGCGGGCTTGTTTTTCCGCAAGTAGGCTGCTGGCGGGCCCTTTTTGCGTAACCCTCGACACGTGTTCCTCGAACTTTTTTAGGTTCTACAACACGCCGGTTTCCTCACGATGTTTTCCTTCACCGTTTTTTTGAGAGTACTGGCATAGTGCACATAATTTTTTTTCGACAGAAAAACTCATTGGTACACGAGTGGATTTGAACCCACGACCTTCGGATTGGAAGACAGGGTCGCTACCACTAGACCACCAGTGCTCTCTTTCATTGTGTTCGAAAACAACTCAAAATTTGAAGGAAGTCGGATAAAAACTACTACTAAAACAAAACCTACAATCCTCTAGGAGAGCACCAGTTGTTTGCTGGCAAGCACGTATTCCCGTTCGAGTTCCAAATCCCGCTCCACTGTCCGTCGTCGTTCGAGGGTCCGGACGGCCACGTGCGCTACGAACTGAAGGTCACCGTCGATAGAGCCTTCAAGCTCGACCAGCACAAGACTGCGTTTTTCAGAGTGCTGGCGCCGATCGATCTCAACCAGAACCCTTACTGTAAGGTACGTTTTTTATGCCATAGCTGGCAGACGAGCAAACAAGCCTTTACCCGAATTCGGAGTTTTGCTACCACGTTTCGTCTACTAAATGTTGTTTTCGTGTGAGCACGTGTCTCTCTCTTTTGTATAGAAAATTGATGAGACAACAACTCGTTTCTATGTAACGTATTTTTGCTGTCTCATCTTTTCTCCATACAATAGAGAGATACCATAAGGTGAAATGAAAACAACATTTCGTAGACGAAATGTTGTAAGTGAAGTGGGACTTGCCCTTCTGATGGTAAGTCACCGTCGCCCTGACAATACCAGAAGCGATGCTGATGCGCTGCCGGCCTTTTAAGAGGAACTAGACCCGCCTTTTGAAGGATCCCTTGTCGAAGGTCCCAGGGAAAGCCGCAGTAGATTCGTTCCACAACATACTCGTGCATGGCAAATGGGACCGTAAAAAAACTGTTTTACTTTAATAAAACGGCAAACCAAACATCTACGCATTACGACGCCATTTTCTCTCCCCACTAGTTATGTGACTGCTCGCCCGGTCTCAGTAGGGATGTCCTATGCCCAAAACCGGCTAACACTACCTATACTTGACTAACAATATTGCAGCCCACTGCGTTATCCTCAAGTTAAATTGATCGAATTATTAATTTGACATCATGCTACTTCCCAGGAGGCAATCGGCATGGAGTTCTACCAGTCGTACTGTTGTTGGTGCATGTCCATCGGCAAGTCAGAGGTAACCGTCAAAGTGCCCGCCGGCGGCGCCTGTCCGGGACAAATAGTGCCCATAGAGCTTTGCTGTAAGAACAATAGCACTGTGGAACTCCTTGTAACGTTTCAGCTCAAAGAGGTTAGTATTGTTAATTTAAATTTTACATGCCCATAAGGGCAGAATTACAATGGATCTATAAAAATTAACCATTAATAACCCTGTACCTGTAATTCTGTAAATAAATCCACTTTGACTTTATACTACTATATGGTCGCGTGGAACTGGCACCTAGACTCACCTAGCTTTAAGACGTTTCAAAGTGATTCTTGCATCGTAATGAATAAAAAATTATTGACTTTGACTATACTCTAGCAAAATTCAATATGTTATTATATTATATGGTGAGGTCTTGAAGTTGAAAATGGCGAATACATAATAGGCCCTTAAATTTAGTTTTCTGCATATTTTTATAGAAAAATTATGGCTGTAGTAAAGGTTCACATCACGCTATAGTTAAATTTAAAAACATGAAAAACCAAATGCGAACCGGTTTTGATGATTTTTCTATGGGACCAATGTGAAAGTATAACCTTTCAGATAAAAATAGAAATATCCAAATCTGTTTTATTACCCAAAGTATCTGAGTATTATTATCAGCAATCTGGTTCCCATAGTTGAGAGCACTGGTGGTCTAGTGGTAGCGGCCCCGCCTTCCGATCCGACGGTCGTGGGTTCAAATCCAGTCGTGAACCAATGAGTTTTTCTGTCGAAAAATGTATGTGATGATGTAATGCACTACTCCAGTACTCTCAAAACGGTGAAGGAAATCATCGTGAGGAAGCCAGCGTGTCGTAGAACCTAAAAAAGTTCGAGCAACACGCGTCAAGGGTCACGCAAAAAGGGCCCGCCAGCGGCCTACTTGCGGAAAAACCAGCCCGCACATCAAGTGCGGTTGTTAAAATTTGCTGATTTTTTATGTCCAATTTAGTTCTTTTTCAAAATTTTTATTTTTCACAAACGTTCTCGTAGAAAAAACAGTTCCACGCAACTGTAGGCGCGGGTTCGGCTGACACACGCAAATACGAAGAAGCTATACTAGAATTGAAGAAGGGCCCCATCCCAGGCCACACTGAACGGAACTGGGTCGTCGAGTTCCAAATACCAGAGATGGAGGTGGCCAACCTTATGGGCTGCCGGTTTATAGAAGTGGATTACAAGCTTAAAGTAAGTTGACTGTTGAAGCTCAGTTGGTTAAACCTCTGCCTACTGCGCTGAAGGTCGTGAGTTCGATCCCCACCGACATTTTTATAGGGTCCCCATTGCGCATCCGAAACATTAGTTTGACTATTAACTTTTTTATGAATAAATTATAGTTTAAAAAACTAAAAAAAAACGCTTTTATAACTAATTGAACTAAAAAGTTAAAAATAAAACTGTAATAATCAATTGAAAATTTATATTATTGAACAAAAAGCGTGGGGTGCTTTTTATAATAACTTCAGATATAATAAACTATTGATAAAATATTTACAACAATCAAAATCAAGCCCCCCACGCTTTTTGTACAATAATATAAATTATCAATTGATTATTACAGTTTTATTTTTAACTTTTTAGTTCAATTAGTTATAAAAGCGTTTTTTTTTAGTTTTTTAAACTATAATTTATTTTTTACTTTTTAGTTATTTTTTTTTTTTTTCATATATTTTTTTTTATATTATTGCATTGTCATCGACCTTTGACAGGTGTGCAAAGTTTGAATCAAATCTGATCGTTCAAAGTAGGTTTTTTTTTAATTTTTTTTTTTTTTTTTTTTTTTTCATATTATTGCATTGTCATCGACCTTTGACAGGTGTGCAAAGTTTGAATCAAATCTGATCGTTTAAAGTAGGTTTTTTTTTATTTTTTTTATTTCATTTCATTTTTTTTCATTTTTTTTTATTTTTTTTTTCATATTATTGCATTGTCATCGACCTTTGACAGGTGTGCAAAGTTTGAATCAAATCTGATCGTTCAAAGTAGGACAAAATCGAGCTCAAAAGGGTCGGTTACATACATACATACATACATACATACATACATACATACAGGTGAAGCTAATAAAAGCGTTATAAAAATGCATCGATTGCTTGCTGCTTCGAATGAATTGAATCGATCGCAAATTATTCAGGATATATTAATTAAATTATATTAAATCATGATTATCATCATTGATTAATGCATTCTTTTCTAGGTGAAAATAGAAACGCCAACTTGTCACGAAGACGACAGTGACGAACGGCCTTTCATTATAGGCAGCATTCCACTTCAAGAGTTCATTGCCCCTATAACAGCCACGGAAGGCGTACCAGTATCCCATGCCATTTCGCAGTATCCTCCTGTGATGAACCAACCCATCGCTGGGAACTCGCCTTACCCCTACCCAGCACCGGGTGTAGGGATCAACCCGCCCCAGAATCCCCCTTACCCTGCCTCGCCTTTCCCTAATGCTAATCCTCCTTACCCCAATGCTAATCCCCCTTACCCAAATGTGAATCCTCCTTACCCGAATGCGAATCCTCCTTACCCCAATGCGAATCCCCCTTACCCCAATGCGAATCCACCTTACCCCAACTCTAATTCTCCGTACCCTCCACAAGGAACAAGTCCTTACCCTAAAGAGTCAAATGCCCCTTACCCTCCCGCTACCTCGCCATACCCCCCCGTTACTTCCCCTTACCCCCCTTCCACCGTGCCCTATGGAAGCAGCCCTAAGCCCGAGTTCACTGGAACGACATTACTGAAGACTGGAAATCTGGGATTCGTTGGGCAGGGAACGTACGACGATAAAGAAGGTGCCAAAATGCCTTTACTGCCACCGTTAGCGGGGATTCCACCTTACGTAAGTTACTAGTTGCGAGTTAAGGCCTATGCAGACCGAGACGGCATGGCCAAGGATTTTGCCGTCAGTCAGCGCACATTAGCCCTTAGATACCGCGGCAGCATTCCAGCGCCTTGCCACGGCATACCACGACGCTTCACTCCGCTGTATGTCAATACGGCAGCCCGGCATCCCGCCGCGGGAGCCTGTGACGCGTCTTTCAATGCCGTGGGATGAAATTCCTTTCGATGCCACGGCATCAATTTAAAGCATAGCAATTTGTGTCGTATTCTAATTCGTAAGTTCTATACTTATAGATATGTTTGAATGTTAAGGTAACATTAGGTATATTTTCAACTTTTGAGATGTAAATATCCATTGCAATACCGCGACACTTCTCAGAAAGTTCCGAACTGTATACATTCTGATGCAACTGACTGTACGTAACTTAATTTCATTTATTTCCAGCCTTCAAGTCCGTACGCAACGGCTAGCGCGCCAGAGCCTTCTACGCCGGACGATGAAGGAAGTAAGTAGTACAATTAATATCATTTTTGTAGATCCCCAGCCCAGTAGTGTGGTAGCACAGCAGACATGTCTTCAAATTTATTAGCACTTTATCCTTTGAAGATATTTAACTGTAAATTCTCATAATACATAATGCTACGCAGTCTTTGATACCCGGCGATTTTGGTTCGTACACACTAGGACGCGTGTTTGTGATGATTTGTATTGCTGTAGTCGCTTAGAGACTAAAATCGTCAGGTATCCGAAGACTTGCGAATGAAGGAGCTTAGTCTTATTATTTTGGCACATGTCTGCTTTTTACAGTGGCCTTATAGATAGAAGAACACAAAAACTTATAAATAGACAAATACTAAAAACTATTTGTATGAACAATGGGCGGTCTTATCGCTAAGCCGCGATCTCTACCAGACAACGGTGGGATGGATAGGACTGATGTTACTTACGAGGGGTGATTGGATAAATTAAAAATAATAACAAGATATTGATAAGCTTACACTACCTACATACATAATACAAAAGAAAAATAACAAAGGAATATCATTTTAAAATTATAATTAGATATCCAAATAATTTATAACCAATAACCAGTTAGTACATATATTAGTACATACCTAGACAACACTCATATTATAAACCCTTTACTTTCAGAAAAACTATCCGAAGACATACGTACCAATAGCTCACCGTTCAACCCCGACTATAAAGGATAAACTTAAAACTGGAACTATAGTATTTAGTTTTTTTTGTTAGTTAAAAAACTGAATTCATTCAGAAGGATTCTTTTAATATAAGGGCTGGTTTAACCATCTCAGAGTTACGCTACCCTACAGTTATTATAGTTAAAGACAAGTTAGCTTTTGGAAAATAGAGATACGAGTCTAATAGAGGCGAAAACATTTTAGATGGCGAGCGTTGCTCTATTGTAAAACCATTATGTTGAGTATATTCTTTGTTTTTAGACATGACATGTAACAGCATTTAATTAAGAATTTATAAAAAAGAAACTTCTAATGTGCCTCTTATGTACCACCTACCTCATTTCAAGATTTAGCAGTTGGCAGAAACTACGAATTTGGTGTTGTTTAATATACATAGTATAAGAATACATAGATTGATAAATAAATGTTATACAAGAAAATATATTTGTACAAGATTTATGTTTTAAAAGCCAGTCTACAGCTCTTAATTTTTGAGAGGGCTTATTTTAAACAAAGTGCTTTATGTATAAGGATAGAGGTTATAAAAAATATGCTTTTTAAACGTTATAGGGTGCTTGAGATTGTATTAATAAGTAAGGCGACATTATATTTGTCCCCTGACTGAACTGCCCCACGCATTGTCAGGAGACAATTTGTGCATCGTTCATTTTATTGAACCAAGTTATAAATGTCTAGATTTTAAAACAAATGCAAGTAAATCGTTATGGATGCCTTTAAGGAAATGCCTTAAAATACTTTGATTTATATTAAAACGTTAATGTGATAATGATGTTAAAAAATGTTGATAGTGTTACAGATTGATATTTTTATAAGTGTAAAAGTGAACACTTTTTTTATTACAGAATTTAATTTACACTTTAATTACTAGTCAGTTTTGATAATACATTTACAATATATTAGTTTTCCATAGAATATACTATTTGTGCCTACAATCAAATAATCGCGTGCTTCTGGTGCAGCGTTAAAGTTGTAAAGACGTGGCCTTCTCATAGCGTTGTTAGAATAGGAATCGTGTATGTGTGTAGTTTAATAATAAGTATATATTTTGACCCAATTTGGTGTTGACTGCCGGACAGGACAGACACACAAATAGACATGGCACTCGATATAAGTTTTGTAGGACTTGAAAGCACAGAAACTGGGCTATGATTCAGAAACACAACTAAGTGTGAAGTAACGCTTGTTAGTCCAGTCATTATAGTAAGTTCACCTCTGAATTCGAGATACCCAGCTGTAAGTCTGTAAATATTTGTATATTGACAGTTGACACCCTAAAATTTGTCTCAAAACCTACATATAGTAGGGTGTACGCAACTATTAAATTTCAGCCCGGTCGCCGGTTGACCTGAAGTGATGCTGTGACCGCGCGCTCTCTGCCCTCTATCTCGAAAACGGTTCACCGTATGAAAAATGTTTTTAAACAAAAATTGTGGAGAATTTTGTATTATACAATATTGATATTGAATACATATTATAGCAAAAAACCCATAGAAAATATTTACAATAAAAGCTTTTTACCTTGAAATTTAATAGTTGCGTACAACCCTACCATAAGTAGATTTTGAGACAACTTTTCGGGTGTCAATATACAAGTATTTACAGACTTACAGCTGTACAGTCTTGCAGATTCTTACCTAATTTAAGCTTAAATGACTGGCCTATGTGTATGTCAAAACAGGAAACGTTTTGACATACGCCGGCGTAAGCTTATGCTTAGTTTAGATTCTGAATCTCAGCCTGTCTCGGAATAATCTCCCATGCACAATCAAAAGACTATAGATAGCCATTTTCGTTAATAAAATATATTCCTAAAAACTATGTACTTATTATAAGGATACAATTTTATGATAATAAAGACCATGATTTACTCATTTAAATTTCGTTTTATTTGTAAACAGTAAATATCAATACAACATCTTCGTAACAAACAACATTTAGAAAAATATATATAAAATTTGCAGCAAATCAGAAAGTTCGATTACATCATATAGAATTCTTAAATCTTAGTCACTTTTTAAGCGTAAATAACACAGAAACAGTTTCGCCATGTCATAATCATCAAAGAAAAACAAATATTACTTGAGTAATAATTACTAATAAAAATAGTAGACAAAACTGACTCATAGCACCCAGTATATTTAGAAATGTACATTTATAACTATCAAATGCATTATTCTTATTACTTCAATAAAATATCTTGTAAATATTATACGTGTTATAAGTATAAAGGCTAAGGCAGAAACTGCTTTATTGTTTTCCTAAAGGCCTGCGCACACTTAGGTCGCTGGCGACAGCGATCAGTGAAACGCTGTCACATATCGCTGTCAAATTTGACAGCGTTTCACTGATCGCCGACGCCAGCGACCTAGGTTTGCGCAGGCTTTAAAAGATAGCAGCCTATAGAATACAATAGGCTAAATACGTAAATATAATTGTAAATGCATTTAGGTTACATAATGGCACTTACGAGAATAGAACAGTAAAAAAAGATTATCAATAGAAGCAAAGAGATGCTCATATTCGTAGAGGTCCTCTTTAAAGCAGTCATTTAGTTTCTACATACGGCCCTTAGCAGGCCAGAAACTGTGCTTGAGCAGTTGTTGAGCCTTAGGGCATAGATTTTTGACACTTTTCAATGGAGAACTGTCAACAATTCTATGCTTAGGGTATGGCTCGGCTCATACTCGAGTATTGTTTCTGCATATGGGCCTAAGTCTTTGCCATTTCTTGTTAATATTTGACAATGAATATAAGCACATAGTATCACGCTATTTTGTAAATGCTGACCCGCCAAAGCAAACATACAACATCAAAATATGATTTCAAAATCGAGTGCATTGCAAAATAAGTGCAAGTGCAAATATTAGTAGTAATTACATGTACAGTACGATTTTCTTAATTAGCTACATATTCAAAATTACAATATTTTCTTAAACCTATTTTCAAAAAACAATCCAAATGCGTTCCAGAAAAAGTAAGTAAAAAGCACCATATTATTCTTATAATCTAGATACAACATTAATAAAGTATAATATTACAAAATGTAACAATATCTGTTTGTACGTCAAAATTATGTATTTGTAGAAAATATACATTTGTTTGTACTTAACGGGTATATCGCTTATTGATAAACCAAACACGTTCTAAATATTATGATCGCTAACATTCAGTTTAGAAACAGATCACATTTTTACATTCGTGGACCAAGGTCAGAGACGATTAGGTACATGTATACATACATATAACTAGCATAGCTGCCATAACAAGCTTGTCTGCCGACTATTCGAGTCAACGACTCGACAGCACACAAGCTCAAACTGTGTGGAACTAACTAGACCCCGCGCAAGATAGCTTTGCGCGTGACAGATGGCGGAAAAAGGAAAAAAAGCTGATTTGAAATAATCTCCCAACGATAACGAACTTACATTAAACGCAATGCAAGTTTGATTTCCTTACTCATGTTTGTGATCGGAAGATATGTTTTGCGTCTAAGATATCTGCCACGCGCAGTCTTAACTTGCGCAGACTCTAGTAGGATAGCCATCACAGTAGTGAATAGAGAAACATTGTATTTTTGTGTGGTGAACAATAAAGAGTTATCTTTCTATTTATTGTCGTTGATTCTTGGTTATCGGTTTACTGAGTTCATAAAGAAATACGTAACCGTCCTTTGACGACCACCTTGCCTACCCCTAGTCTGAGTTTTACTCGATCAGTTTGAACTATTCGTTTCGCCTACGTGTCTCTCTTTTTTGTATGGAGAAATGATGAGACAACCACTCGTTTCTACGTAACGTATCGTTGTCATTTCTTCATACAATAGAAAGAGACAAATAGGCGAAGCGAATTGTTGAAACTGATCGAGTCAAACTGCGATTTGCCTATATGCTAAATGACGATTTAGTGATGTAGTGTGTTGTGATGACTTATTGTCAAGAAATGTGTACATGTTTGGGTGGTGTACATATTTGTACATAGGCCGGTAGCTCACATAGGGGGCGCCGACGGCATCGGTGACTTACTACGAGGCACCGAACTGTTATTTTGCATATAACTGTTGGTCGGCGTCCCAAAGCTTTGTTTCATGAGATTATCCATCTGTATCCTCAAATTGTCGTCGATGGTGGGTTCCCAGTTGCTGTTGAACTGGCCGAACTGTTGGTTGAAAGGCGGCGGGAGCTCGCTACCGGGGGGATAGGTAGCTTTGAAACCCACCTGGTAGTTCTGAGATGGATCCGTGGATATAACCTGCAAGAGATGTAAACTTAACTCGTCTGCACTGCACTGTGATGTTCTAAAGGTGGGAATGAAATTAAATGAATCCAATTCATATTTCATATAAATCATATGAGGGTAATATTTTCTTTATCAATAAGTTTCTGAAAAAAAGGAAAACATACGAGCACGTATATAGCAGATCCGGATTTTATGAGACAAAATGGTCACTCTAGAGGCATTATCCAGGGAGGAAATAGGGGACTACGTTTGTATGGAGAGTCGCCTGTGTGATTCCCTCTTAACGCGAGCCGAGCCTGGCTCGGAACCCACAAACTACCCATACATATAATCTTCAGCCTGAAGAAGTCCACTGCTGGACATAGGACGGGGAGGCCTTACACATTTCCAGGAAGAACGATTCTGAGCTCTTTCCATCCACCGACTTCCCGCGATCTTAAAAATGTCGTCGGTCTATCTGGCCTACTTTTCGTCTTCCGCTTCGTGGTCGCCATTCGAGAACCTTTATTCCCAAACCTTATTCTTCGAGCTATATGACCTGCCCATTGCCACTTCAAATTACTAATTCTAAGAGCTATGTCGGTCACCTTGGTTCTTCTACGGATATCCTCATTTCTGATTTTATCACGTAGTGGAACTCCCAGCATAGCTCTCTCCATAGCTCGTGGCACGACTTTAAGCTTGTGTACGAGGCCAATAGTTAGCGACCACGTCTCAGTTCCGTATATTATCACTGGCAACACGCACTGATTATTTTTTTACACATACACACTAACAGTAAAATAGTTGCATTCATACCCGCTCATTAACTTGAACAAAGTACGACGTTCCTTCCGGCACGGTTGGAAAGCTCTGCGGCGGTCTCTGCGCATTATCCGACACATTCTGCCGCTGGTCTGGCGCATTCTGCCACTGGTCCGGCGCATTCTGCCGCTGGCCTGGCTCCTCCGGCGCTGGGATCGGCTCCACGGGCAGGCTGTGTGCCATGGGATGCACGTACGTGCCCTTCACTGTCTCTTGGAGAGGAATCAGCCCGAGGCAGATCTCTGCCTCGTCTTGTAAGTCGTCGTTGCATCCAGACAGTTTTATAGTTATCTGAAAATATGTTATTCAGATGAGAAAGTCTTTCGCATTGTTGTTATCTGATTTGAAGGGAAAGGAAGTTACGAAAACATATTTCAAATGTACGATAGAGCGTCTTTGAGGCGAACAAGACTGAGTCAAACTAGTGAGAAGAAGTAGAATAAAAATAAAGTTCGAGTTTCTTTTTTTCGAGTTTAAGAGCCGAAAAAGCAAGGTCTCTCGTCAATTCAACTGAATGCAACTTCGGTTATCGAGCAGGTAAGTAGTTGACTGTAACGTCAAACCTGTAGATGGAGCCACGGACGCGTTAGTGCCGAACAGTCCCTGAGTTATTCGAGTATGATTAGGATCTGATGGCGCAGCGGTCAGCGCAGCCCCGTACCAAGGGTAAGGTCGCGGGTTCAAATCCCGCTCGGCTCTTAACTTTTGGTACATTATAAAAATCTTTGTGATTTTCTTAAGTGTAGTAAACACTATAAAATCAATAAATAAAGTTCTTGTCAACCATTCAGTCATCCTACTCCACCTGTTATCGTGGAAGATAGCAGAGGCCTACCAGCAGTGGTATGAAGTCGGGCTTCGGATGAATGATTTCTTCTTATTACTAGATCTTTTAAACCAATGTGGTGAAAGGATTTTAGGTGCCCATCAAAAACTCACCCTAAAGAAATAGCCGACATCAATAATGCTGCAGTCTTCAAGGTTAGGCACTATGAGGTCTGGCACTGTGAGGTCCACTGTGAAGTTTCTTTTGTTCCCGCTCATGATGGACCCCTTCTTGACCACAGCCAACACTTTCTCGGGCGGTACGTACTCCGCGACTGGATTCTGTGTGCGGTATCTCTCGCGCTAAAGGTAAACACATCATGAATTAAAATTTGGGCATAGCTCATGTAAAAGAGGCGTGGTCAGAGTGAACAAAAACTGTTTAGTCCGACCTCCACCGCCGGTATTCAAACGCTAATGTTCTGTATTCAAATGAGAGGAATTTTGAACTTTTTATCTTTTGAAAGTTGGTTAAACATAAGTAAAAAAAGTTATTATTGTCTTATTTTAGAAGTTAGAGGGGGGGGGGGGGCAACATGTTACCACTTTGGAAGTGTCTCTCGCGTAAACTATTCAGTTTAGAAAAAAACGATATTAGAAACCTCAACATCATTTTTGGAGACCTATTCATAGATACCCCACACGAAAAAAAATTTTTCGAGTTTAAGTTTCAAGTATTATGTATACCCCCCCAAATTTTTTGTTGTTTTTCTACTTTTGTATTAAAATCTTAATGCGGTTCACAGAATACATCTACTCGCCAAGTCTAATCAGTCTAGCTTTTATAGTTTCGGAGAAAAATGGCTGTGACATACGGACGGACAGACAGACAGACATGACGAATCTATAAGGGTTTCGTTTTTGCCATTTGGCTACGGAACCCTAAAAATAACTGCTTTCTAGATAACTAATTCACGAATCATTCAAGTTGTCCTCTGACTTATCACGTGACTAAGCTGCGCAGAACGCATTTTTTGTACACATTTCCGTTCTACGCTAATACCACGGCTAGTCACTCAATTAATAGCTTCGCTATTTAGGCCTCGCCAATTCGGGGACCGTTACAATAGAATCTATGTATATCTATATAACGTACTAAGTATTCCGTTTGAATATCATTCGTGAGCGTTCCATTTTAACTAAATGTTCAACAAATGGAATAATAACGAGGAAGGCCAAAGATTACAGTGATAAAAACCTCATTTGGTTTGTTGATAGAGGCTTACAGATACACAGTTTCTCTCATTAGCTATAGACACAAGGCCATCTTTTAGTTAAATCTTCTAGTTTAATTATAATTATTTTGTACTAGTGGCCGCCCGCGGCTTCGCTCGCCCGTTCCCGTAACACCCCGTTCCCGTTGCTTTTTCGGGATAAAAAGTATCCTATGTCCTTCTCCCGGTTCTAAGCTACCTCCCCACTAATTTTCTGCCAAATCGGTTCCGCCGTTCTTGAGTAACTAACACGACTTTCTTTTATAAATATAGATTTGTATTTGAAAATTACAGAATTACAGAATGATAAATTAAACTAGAAGATTTAACTAAAAGATGACCTTATCAATCGTATACGATTGATATGCGAATAGCACACTTGGTTTAAATGTCATAAAGGAGGAGTCGGTGGAAGAAAAGGGCGCATAATAGTTGTTCCTGGAAATGTATAGGAGAGGCTTTTACAGGTTTGATGATGAGGATAGACTGGCCCGTGAAGATATAAGCGTAGTTACAGATATAAGCATTTTTTAAAATTTTTATTGCATTGTTAAAGGGCATTGTTTTGAAGCTAGCAATTTGAAAAATCCATAATTGAAATTATAGATTTTAAACATTCATAGCACCTTTGATAAAAAGGTGATCTTGTTGTGTCCAAGAAACATTTTTCTTGGACACAACAAGATAATTCAACATAATAAATATACACAAGTTCAATAGCTATAGTCAAGTACAATTGGAGATCTTATCACTGGGAGTACCAATAAGTTTTTCTGTCGAAAAATTTATGTGCACTATGCCAGTACACTCAAAACGGTGAAAGAAAACATCGTGAGGAAACCGGCGTGTTGTAGAACCTAAAAAAGTTCGGGCAAAACGTGTCAACGGTCACGCAAAAAGGGCCCACCAGCGGGCTACTTGCGGAAAAACCTGCCCGCACATCAAGTGCGCATGATAAACTTGCCGAACTTGCCGATCCCCTTCACTGTACGGTCCTGTGCTGAGATTGTTCCACTGCGGTCTGTGCTTATCCAGCGTGTCTCGCCATCACGAAAAAATAAATACAGACATGGCGTATTTCACTTACAGTAAGCAACTCAAAGATCAGGTTGGATATCTCCACGCTGCTGTTGTTCTCGACGTCGACGGCCACTGGGATGTCCTGCCCGGGGCAGTAGGCAGACACAGGCAGCCTGACGCGTACAGTCACCGGCTCGCTGCTGCAGAGGCATCCGCAGCCGTACACCTCCTCGAACTCCATCTCTATCGGTTCCTGCAGACAAACCCTTCTTCCTGATAGCACTGATGAGATCATACAACAAAACGATAGGAACCAAACTGTAGTTTGTTGCCTGTTCTGCTAGGCTTGGTCAAATGGAGCTTTGTGATGTTTCAAAGTGATCCTTGTGATTGAATAAATACATATTTGACTTTGACTATGATTTATGTCTATCACAAATTTCATGGTTTTCAAGTTATTGCCCTAAAAATGCACTGTGCTGTATAGATAGTGCAATCCACCAAGGCGCGCCCCACTATTCCTCCTTAACCGTTTATAGTATATGCGTGCAAGCTTCCGTCAATGTTTGAGTGTTATCGGTACACACTAATTACCTATGAGTGCACACGCACACTACAATGAATAGACTACGGTTTGCGACTGCCGCTCGAAGCAAACTCCCCGCACCCCGCGATCCCCTCAACCGAAAATTGGTGGGGCGCTTCTTCGTGAATTGCACTATCTGTAAGTACTGTTTATAAAATTCACTTACCCTCACACAAGGTTTTCCATTATTCAGATCAAATGGGGCCACCACTTCAAACAATTTGATTATCCCATCTTTGCACAAGCTTTGAGTTTGGAACTCAACAAAGCCGTTAACAGAGTACTCAACTGACCCTCGCTCCCCCGTGAAGCTCGATGGCATTCCATGTGGTAACTTGTATTGGAACGGATACACATATTTTCCTGGGCTTAAGTTTACAATGCTACCTGAAAAGAATATTATATTTAGATGCATATTGACAACATCAAAAAAACTTGGGTGGTAATTAGTACCCCGGTGGCCACTGAGAGAGCCCTGGTGGCCTAGTTGTAGTGGCCCCGCCTTCCGATCCTAAGGTTGTTGGTTCAAATCCAGTTGAGTACCAATGAGTTGTTCTGTTCTGTCAAAATTTAGGTCCACTATGCCACTCTCAAACGATGAAGAAAAACATTGTGAGAAAACCGGCATGTTGTAGCCTCTTTGAGGCGCAAATCCTATATTATGTGAAATAAATAATACCATATGAGCCAGCCAGTAGTTGTGACCCTTTGCAGTATTCTTCTTTGCCAACATAATTAATAGTTTTGTATCTTTTCCGGCCATTGATTTCCTCAGACTCTTCTTCTGCCCATTGCACTGTGGCTTCTCCCAGAAATTTGACATAAATCACTGCAAAAATTGTGTTTTATTTTTTAGACAAAAAAAATTACAAACTTATCTATAAGCATTTCTTAGTACCTAGCACAAAATAGCTATAAAATGGCTGGATAATAGAATTAGCATATTTTTATAGCTTTAGAAGAAGTCAAAATAGGGCATTTATATACTGCTGTACTTCTATATGTGTACTTCTGTAGCTCTTGTAATTCTAATGAAGCGAAATAAGCCATTGAGTTCATAATAGGTTCGGATTCGGATCGGTCGGGCGCTTATTCTGAGCTGTACAGGTTGGAGTGTGGGGTGAGGCAGGGGGGGTTGACCTCTCCCAAGCTCTTTAACCTGTACGTTAACGCACTGATAGATGAGCTCAGCAGCACTTATGTTGGCTGCCACATTGACGATACCTGTGTCAATAACATTAGCTACGCAGATGACATGGTGTTGCTGAGTGCATCAGCCTGTGGACTGAGGAGGCTTTTAGGCATCTGTGAGGGCTACGCCCATAGCCATGGCCTTAAATATAATGTGAAGAAGAGTGAGTGCATGGTCTTTCAGGCCTGAGGAAAATGTCCGTCGTACATACCACCAATAAAATTGTATGGAACGCCGCTAAATAGAGTGGAACAATTTAGATATCTCGGACATTTAGTAACCTCCGACCTGAAAGACGATGTGGATATAGAGATAGAACGGAGGGCGCTGTCTGTTAGAGCGAACATGATCGCCCGCAGGTTTGCTCGTTGCTCCACTGATGTAAAAATTACACTTTTCCGAGCCTACTGTACTAGTTTCTACACGAGCAGCCTGTGGGCGAACTATGCTCAAAAGCAGTACAGTGCTCTTCGCGTACAATATAATAACGCGTTCAGGGTGATGGTGGGGCTGCCTCGCTTCTGTAGCGCATCCGGGATGTTTGCAGAAGCGCGAGTAGACTGTTTCTACGCGAGCATGCGCAAGCGCTGCACGTCCCTGGTGCGCAGAGTGCGGGCCAGCTCCAACACCATCCTGAGCGTGTTTGCCAGTAGGTTTGACTGTCATTACATGAACCATTGCGATATGGTTAATTTAATGACAAGCAAAACTACAATTAGATAGGTTACACGCTGCGGGGTTCTCCATTTAAATGTTTGTAAGGTTAATTAAGTACCACTAACAATATATTTAAGTTTTACTAACAAAATGATCCATGTTGACCGAAATAAATAATTATGATGATGATAATGGGTAAGAAAATTAAATATTATTAGAGCCGCTTGAATTTAATTATCTTATCACTTACCTGAGAACGTAAGCGGCGAGTCAATCTCAATTTCTAAGCTACCTGTTATTACTTGACCTGGGTAAAATACGCTTCGTGGAGAGTTCAATTTTATAGAACCATTACGCACCGCCATGGCTCGAGAGTTTCAGCGTTTCGTAGGATGTCTAAGATGCTAGAATATAATAATAGTCCGGAATTATGACTACACTCCTTTTTTTTTTTTTTTTTTTTTTAAATTTATTTACGACTACACTCCTTGACCTTGATTAACTTCCTAAAATTTTTTTTTTTTGTGCTGGCTTGGATACAAAGTCCTTCCGCCAAGTATTTTTTCTTCTTTCTGTCAGTGCTGCCAGATACGTAGTATCTCTTATGGCCTGCGCACACCTAGTTCGCTGGCGGTAGCGAACAGTGAAACGCTGTCAAATATCGCTGTCAAATCTTAAATCTGACAGCGATATTTGACAGCGTTTCACTCCTGTCTACGGTTTCACTGATCGCTACCGCCAGCGAACTAGGTGTGTTCGAGCCTTTAATAGTCTGTGGCTGTGGCAGTTAGTCAAATAGAGTCAAATATAACATGAGACAGCTCAAAATGTAACATTATCACGAAAACAAGTAAATAATGTGGAAACGATACACTACTTTATTATTCGGTTTAGAGAATTTTATTGTCTTAAGAAATAATTACATTTCACTTATAAGACAACTTAAGATAACTTATAAAATAATGTTATACAGTGAGCAGGCTAAATATAGGTTACAGAATAAAAGTACATTTAACATTTATATTATTGCATACATCTCAGGTCTTGAATAAATTCCGTTTCTCATTACATGTTTAAATTTTATTTATATTGTTTCTTGCACAATGGATGTAACATGGAGGTAGCATGCGAGGGTCAAAAGTAACGTAAAATGTTACAAAAGTAACATTCTGGCAACGCTGTTTTCGTCCTTCTCCGCTCCTTTGTAAGTCAGTCCATGTCAGTCAGCCGTCATTTCAACAGACAATCTTGCCTGCCAGTGACAAGTTGCTCTGCTCATGTAATGTGTCATGTAAGCATGAGCAATTAGTAGAAATAAACGCAGCAGGGGAGCAGCTGTTCTTTGTGGATTGACAGCTCATTAATCAAACATTGGGTAATTGAGCATTGGCAGTTCATGTGGTAAATCTAAAAATGAATGCCCTGCTGACAAATCCTGTTGCCAAATAGAACGGGCAGCACTTGGCAAATAAACTGTACCTCCAGCGCCATAAAAAAGAGAGTTGGCGGAAGATTTGTATCCAACCAAGCCAGCTAGATAAAAAAAATAATAAATAACGCGGCATTGCACAAAGTTTATTTGAGTTGCTCTTCTGTGATTGTCGAATTTGCTGATTGCACAAGGCCAGACGCATTGTTTATTTGTTTCGGTCGGTGTGATAGAATGAATAATTATATTATAACTAAGAAAGAACCAAAAAGCCTATAAAGAGGATGGATTCTGAGAGTAAAGCCACTGTAAAAAAGGTAAGTTCTTGATTAGTTTTCTGCAAATGAGAGATCAGTAAAGTTAACCACACAATTTTAATTTCAGAAATTATACGATACCATTGCTGAATCGCTCGATAATACCGCTCCTGTCGAAAAGATACTGTCGTACCTAGAGTGTAGAAGACATAGTTTAAAAGTGTTCGGCTATGTCAGTAACGTGACCCGGCAACGTCGTCTTGGCTTGGCTCATGAAATATTTGACCATTTCAGTCTGGTGGGACAACCATTAAATGTTTTTGGTAATGACTGGGATGGAGGATTACCATCAGGCTATTTTGAGAGCTTGTCACATAAAACTTTGCTGCCTCAATTTATATCTGAACCCCGACACATAGGGAATGATGATGCAGTTACCGAACTCCTGCAAGCCAAGCATGCATGGAATCAAAAGACTAAAAGCTTTAGGATAAAAAGTAAGAATTTTATTAGCTGTGTTGTGTGACCCTTTATTAAAGTGAACACATATTTATTAATTTGTTTGTTGAATCAACAGTGAGGCTACTCAAAAAGAAGTATCCTCATCGATGGATGGATGAAAATGTGTTATACTGCCCTAAGTACTATGTCGACTTCGCAGTTCACCTAGAAAACAACCCAGACAAATTTTTCGAAGCAAAATACAACTGGTACTATTCTGGTCAGGGAAATATGCATACCACAAGCATAAACGGATGTGATTACATGATCCACAGTGATTTGCAGACTTTGTGTAAGTTCCTAGGATTGATCCATAATTAATTTCATGATAGTTACTTAATATTTTAACTAAGTTTTCTTACAGATATATCACAGCTCTTCAAGGACACAATGAAATTAGACCATAAAAATGCAATAACTTTTGAATGCGAGGGAAATATTTTTGAAACTATACAGCAAGGAAACTGTATTGCATTACGAATGAAGCACAAAATAGTAATATTGAGGATAATAGAATCTGACAGAATAACATTGGAGAAGGTGAAGGAAATAGAATCAGAACTTCCATACACTAGCATAAGTTTTGATGGATACCACACAAACATTCTTTATGTTACCACACTGGACTGCATGTTGAAGATAGTTAATTTAGACAGAATGACTTGTCGTACAATCAAATTAAAAGGCAAGTTTGCCACCCTCACGGATAACTGGAATAGTGTGGTCGGCTCAGAGCGAGAATACTACTTGCATGTCACTGGTAAGGCGCTAACCTTTTATGATAAGAGAACCAACGAGCCTGTCCAGAGATGGAAATCTCTCAAATATCAAACAGACCTAGTGGACTGTAATCAGATCCTAGCTACCAAGTACAGCCCAGGAAAACCCCTTATGTACCTGGGCTCAACTCACAATCTATTCCTATTGGACATGCGCTACAACTCCACAACCAAACCAAAAGCAATAATGCGATGGACTCATGGAATGAGAAGTAGGATAACCAATATCGATATTGGAGATTTAGGCCATAACAAGGATATCATATGTTTGACCAGCCACTGGGCTCCAGATATGTGTTATATAAGTAACTACAAGGACATCCTGACAAGGCACCAACATTTGAACAGTGTCAGCATGCCTTACAGGCCGCCTGACTTTTTGGATGTGTATAACCAAGCCCAGCGGAAAGGCCTTTGCTGCAACATGTATGAACCTGTTATAGACAGACTGATGATGGCAGTGACCGGGCTATCTATAGTACAGGGAGAGGACAGCCCTAGGATTCTGCTTCAAAACTCACTAGGAGATATATCATGCTATTCCTTGTACCCCCAGCACATGGAATCTTACATAGAGGATGATGGAATAGAACAGCTGCATGAGTGGACTCAAAAACTAAAGTGGGAGGTCAAACCCTATGAGGTCACTAATATTTATGACCTCAGCAAACTTTGGAACAGCCTCAAAAGGATCCCTGACTCGTATGAGTTGGGCTATGCAACACATATTAAAAGGAGACAAAATTTTAATGAGCAGGAAATAATTGAATTTTTCGATAATGGAGAAGTGGACTCAGCCTTTCTGGAAGCATGGAATGAAGATGATGAAAACCAAGAAATTACCTTAAACGAAACTGAACCTGTCTACAGAGACCTAGAGGCCACAAATATAGAACACTCTGATGATTCATTCTAGCTGAATAAAACATCTGGTATAATTAACAACTGTATTTTTTTACTATCTATTTGACTAAGGTTTTATAACTGCTCACAACACATATCATACAAACATTTATACATAACAAATACTCGAGAAATAAAACTACAATTTAAATCTTTACGGCGTAACAATAAGTACAGTTTATAAAGTGTACCATATTAGAGGTATCTTTGTAACAAATATTTTACTACGGTGTACATAACGCTAGACTAGGTGATGCCATAAAAATGCCTTTACCAGTCTGAGAAAGGTGTAATGTCCTTGATATTTACAATGAAATTCATAGTCATCGAATCTTGTAATTTCATTGAATAATCTGCTGTAATGCATCAAAAATTATCAAGTTGAAATATCCCTACTGTCCAAGGAAAACTGATCCAAATGGGGTGGAACACGAGGCTTTTTGTAGATAGCAGCACAAGTGACTGTCCCATTTTATACCAAACTGAAATAGTTTGGAGAAAGACACGCTACTGTCAACACGTATCAGTAGGTTAAAAGCATACACGCTTGCTCTATGTAACAGTTGATGGTGCTGCTATCTAAAGTGAGCAAATGGCAGTTTTCCTCCCCATTTTGACTTAGGACTGTGCAGAAGATTAAATCATATAGCCTTAAAATCAGGAAATACGCTTGCTTTAGGTATTCTACCTAAAAACCGTCACTTCGCGCAATTTTATTTGAACTTGAACCCAGCATTCGAAGTTCTAATTTTCGAACGTTCTATCAACGCCATCTGTTACAAGCAAGTGTCAACTCTGCGTGTTTAGGTGCGCCGTGTAAAGCTTCGGATCCAGTTCCTGGCTATCGGCTGGTCGGAGGTCTTCGTCTCTCGCTCCTTCTCCTCCATCTGCTCCATGAGGCGGCGCTGGTTCTCTCGAAACGCGGCGATGGGGTCATCGAACTGACCGTAGTAGGTTAGCACTTCGCGTACGTCCGCCACGTCCGACATGGCTATCGCTGTTGAGATAGAGATGAGATAGGTCAATACATCAATCAGATTCGAACCAACATGTCCTTGGGGTTCTGATAGCTGTTTTTAAATACTAATTCTACCTTTCAAGACTTGGCTGATTTAGATGATTACTTACTTTGTAATAAATTGGCGAGGTCCAAAAGCGCTGTGTCGTCATCAGCCCCCTTCCATTTCTTCAGCACCAATGAGTTCTGCGGATGGAATTTTGTAGCTCCCTTATTCCAGTCCACTACTATGACCTGAAAGATAAAGACTGATTTAGGTTTTACAACAATATCGGATAATAAATCGTTCGAAGGTCCAACATCGTTAGTCTTGGATCTATGGCGACTTTTTCGACTGGCCCCTCAGCTCAGTTGGTAGTAAGCTCTGCTTTCTGCGCCGTAGGTCGTGGGTTCGATCCCCACCAAGAACAAATATTTGTGTGGTGAACACAGATTTTTGTTCTCAGTCTGGGTGTTATTGTATTCTAAGCATATGATATGCTAGGATAGGATTTACAAAAAAATAATAATTTAATTATCTGGTTCCCACAGTACAAGCTCTGCTTCATTTGGGGCTAGATTGTGGTGTGTGGATTGTCCACTAATATTTATTTATGGCGGACGTCCAGCAATGGTTGTCTGCAAGCTGATGATGATGATAATATTATTTTTTATTTGAAAAATTCATTTGAGCAATGCAGTGGAAAAAAATGCTCTGGTAGCATAGATTTCTATTTTGCATTAAGTTTCATTAGAATTGGTTCAATAATAAGACCGGCCAATTGTGTACCTCTAGTTTTTAAGTATTATTTTAGTCCATGTTTTACCTTTTTATTTTGGTGTACAATCTTCTAAATATATAAAACTCTTACGTTACTGACTGACTGACTGACTGACTAACAATCAACGCTTAGCCTAAACCGTAAGTCCTAGAAGCATGAAACTTGTAGGGTATGTTTCTTTTATAGCACTGAGAAAGGAAATTGGAAAATAGGTGTCCATAGGCTACGGTAACCGCTTCCCATCAGGTGGGCCGTATGCTTGTTTGTCAACTTAGTTGTATAAAATAAAATAAAATAAATGATTTCTCTAAGCGGAGAAAAAGAGGAAAAACTTTTAAAAGAAAAATCAACGGGGCGTAACGGCAAAGGGGCGAGCGAAGCCGCGGGCGTCCGCTAGTAAAGTTATATTCTATTCTATTATAATTTCCTGTCTGTCCAGAGCTGTGAGAAACAACCCTCGTTTTTATTAGCGTTGCTCTAAAATATTAGTTACCTTGGAAAGGTCTCTATTAAGTCCATCCAGATTCTTAACGTGCGCTCCGTCTACGAAATGCGTCGAGTCTCTGAACAGTCGATAGGATATGAACTTGTTCTCCGGATCCAGCTTATCGATAACCGGCCAGATCATGAAAGCGTTCTCCGTTGTAAAGATGACCACTTCGTAGTTGGAGTTAGACACTGATTGCAGGAACTGGTCGACTCCGGGACGCTTTTTGAACCTGGAAACCGTAAAGTTAACCTTGGGATATGTTATTCCTGGCTTTAGGATCAAGCAAAACAATGTAAGATTGATATACACGAGTACAATATCGTCGGCGAATATAAGCGTCTGTTTGGCGAATCTTTTGTAAGTTATTGGCCGTTTTCACAGAAACGGCTTCTCACAAAAACTTCAGAGCCGCCCGCAGGCCATTCATTACTCAGGCGAAAATAACTCGGGACTGTGATTTTGTCATAACATGAGCAACGCGAGGTTTTCTACAGTTATTGTCAAAAATACCATCATTATCAGTCCGAAGAAGTCCACTGCTGGACATAGGCCTCCCCTACACATTTCCAGGAGGAACGATTCTAAACCCATCATCGGCTTCCCGCGATCTTAATAATGTCGTCGGTCCATCTGGTGGGCGCCCTACGCTTCGTATTCCGGTTTGTGGACGCCATTCGAGAACCTTTATTCCCCCACGGTTGTAGGTTTTTCGGGCTATATGGCCTGCTCATTGCCACTTCAACTTACTAATTCTACGAGCTATGTCGGTGACCTTATCAAAAACAGTTTCATGCATTCAGTCAGGTCAGTGTGTAAAGTACCTCCATCCAGTCTGATAGGACCAATCAGGATGCACCAGGACATCTGTGAACTCGAGGACCAGTGTGTAGGTAGGCTGGTAGGGCGCGGGCAGCGGGTCGGGCAGTAACTTCTCGCGAGACGGCTCTTTTATCATCTGAAATGGAGGTATCAGGTTTTGTTTGAAAAAAAACCTGAGATCCTAAACAAAATCCAGTTTTTGTAATTTTTTTATGAATTAATCAGGGGAGTTCAGTATGACGAAATCAGTCATGATGATAATATTCGATAAGCCACAATATTTTTGAAAGTAATGGGTGAAGTAGCGCGCTGCGGATGATGATGAATCTTTGTTGGGTAAGGTAACATCTTCGTGTCGTGTAAACTAGTGTGGTGAAAAGCAGCTTCTTTCGTGCACTTAACACTTTATAGTATCTTCGAACTTTTAGGTTCAACAACATGTCGGTTTTCTCACGATATTTCCTTCACTGTTTACCACAAGTCAAACAATGTGTAGAGAGATATTATATGTCTATCATCATAGGTGGGGTGGGACCAGCATACACATATTATGCCAAAATGCTAGTACTAAGTTCGGCAAGTTTATCATGCGCACTTGATGTGCGGGCAGGTTTTTCCGCAAGTAAGCCGCTGGTGGGCCCTTTCTGCGTGACCCTTGAGAGGTGTTGCTCGAACTTTTTTAGGTTCTACAACACGCACGGTTTCCTCACGATATTTTCCTTCACCGTTTTGAGAGTGCTGGCATTGTGCACATATATTTTTCGACCGAAAACTCATTAGTACACAACTGGATTTGAACCCACGACCCTAGAATCGGTAGGCGGGGCCACTACCACTAGACCACCAGTGCTCTTCCTTCATAGAGTAACAAGTTGTGTTACTAGTTTTTTCAAAACAGTGTGGTGAAAGGCGGCTTCTTTCGTGCACTTTACATTTATAGTATCTTCGAACTTTTAGGTTCAATGACATGCCGGTTTTCTCACAATATTTCCTTCACTGTTTACTGAGACTGAGTGAGAGTTATTATCTCTCTCTCTCTATCATTGTAGGTGGGACCAGCATACACATTATTATGTGCATATTACTCTAATATTATGCCAAAATGCTAGTACTATTCCATAGTACTAGATTTTTTAGTGTAAGGTACCTTCTCATAGAATGTCAGTTCTTTCCAGGTCCGACGTAGGTACTGCATGGCGGTGGGTAGATGTGAGAACTCGTCTTCGATGAACTGGCCTTCTTCATCTCGCCTCGGTGCACCCATCTCTATCACCAGGCAGCCACCCATTATGGTAATGGAACAGCCAAATAGTGCGAACCTAAGAGATATATTAATGCAGGTTTTTTGATTGATCTCATAGTATTGTTGGTAGTAACTTCTGTGCTGTAGATTGTGGATTCAAACCTGAACAAATATAATTAGTTGAAAAATAAAGCAGAATTACTATATAACCTGGCAGTATGGTAGTTGACCTCTAGTGGCCAATAATAGAAGTAGTTAATGCATTTGTTACATCTAACAGGGAGGTCTAAAGCACCTTCCAGTGCTCAACTTCCATTGGGACCTAGACCACACCTATACCTATACAACCTGTTTTTTTTGATATCCCATAACTCTAGGGTTATATTCTGTAGGTAAAAATAATACTAAAACTCCTTGAATAGGTGGTCCAAAAATGCATTGCTTCGGAGATATCATCAATCATAATTAAATTAGGTCAAAAATTGTCACCAGTATGACGAATCTTTACGTTTGCGAGGTTGCCAAAAATAGACCCTCGATGTGTCTAGGTATCTAAGTTTCATTTATAAATACAAGTAATTCATTTTTATTCAAATCAATCATTCATATTTAAAGCTAAGAAAATGCGACGTTGTCATATTTCATGTAAGGGTGTTTTACATTAATAATCGTGACTTTGCCGAATTATTTTGTATGAAAAATTAAAAAAAAAAATAACGAAGGATTGGAACATAACTCATATGCCAGTTGATTCTTTGATATGGCCTTAATCATACCCTAGAGTTATGGGATATCAAAAAAAACACGTTGTATATGTGGACCTATACCACAAGGCCACCAGTGGGTGGCCTTGTGGTAGTCACCTCGCATTCCAATTCGAGAATTGTGGGTTCAAATGCATCAATTAGGTTTTCCGTTCAAAAATGCTGTATGTTTACTATGCCATAACTTTCAAAAGTGGAACACATTATGAGGATATCAACAAGTGTGTGAAAGAAACCCCTTTAAGGTGCACTAAAACCCATATAACAAGATCAGGGACCATACCCCAATTTCATTCTCTTCCAACTTTTCTCATTTTCCTCTGCCTTTTCCTTATTTTCTTTTTCAAAGCGTTCCTGCTCCTTCTTGATGCTTGCTTGAGTGTCATCTGTGTTCAGCGGAGCTTGAGGGAAGAACCGACCCAGGATGTCCACCTTTTCTTCTTTGCCTTCTTTGGCATTACTATTGCTACCTGGAAATAAATTAAGTTTGTCCTTTATAGCTTAATATTAATTAAAGGCAAACCCAAGGTGTAGGTACATACTCTTTGTTCTTATATCTAGAAATTTTTTACCGAATGTTGTTGAAAACTTATCTTGCACACAGATTGCTTTTTCTAATTCTTTAAGTTGCATTTATTTAGAAAGAAAATTAAGAAGTAAATAGGGATGTACCTAACAGTTGAGCTAATTATAGTGTAGCAACTGATTTAGAGAGCTCAGCTGATCCAAATCAGTGCCATCTGGAAGCATCCCTAGGATACTGGCTGGCCTGCCACCGTGAATGGCAAATCTGATGAATTTTTTTTTTGGTGAATGAAGTCAAGAGCTGTGCATTATGAAGTTTAAGTAACATTAACCATTGGGTATGTAAGGCATGACAATAGTCCAAGCATTGCTTATCTTTTCACAGACTTTTATAAGTGGGCAGGCGATACAAGCAGCTGATTATTGCACAGCCTTGGGGACGCTTCCGTCTACCACTTGATTTGACTGCAAGCATGCATATTGCTGGCACCTTAAAATTAAATTCTGATGGATGGCTGGATGGACCTTGTTTCGTCTTGCTGTATGAACATGAAGTAATTGCATTAGCTATGTGAAGTACATTGCAGGAGCAAGCTAGATAGTCCGTACAGTACGTAAGGCACGAAATGTATGATTGTGTAATGAAATGATGAGAATGAAACCTCCTAAACTTCTGAATTTTGAGATACTAACCTAATTTTCCGGTGGAGTAAAAATTTGCAGCCAATTGCCAGTTGTTTTGAACAGTGAAATTTGTCGTTTGGATGCTGGACACTTTACTACAAATGGGTTTAGCTAAACATAGTATTTTTCTCAGAGACATTTTAGAAATTCAAAAATCACATTCGCAAACAAATTGAACAAAATTCCGGCAGTGAATGACTGACAATGACAGCATTGACAGCTGACAGTGAAGGGAGGGAATGACAGACAGATGATTTATCACTAATCTAAGTGGGACTGGGAGACAGTTGTATACAGGGTATTTTGTATTGTCTTGTCTAAAGAATCATTTGAAATAAAAGAATTAGATAGGTGCGAAGAAAACTAACAACCTACTGTTACTTTTGTGACTTAAGTCGGGGTGCCCCGAGTTTGAATAATATCCGTATGAATATACTCATTATAAAATTGAATAAATGTACGAATAAATATAATTTATTCATCCAGCACCCGTACAAATAGTCACTTCCAAAATATAAATACTACGCGAGTTATGCGCTAAAACTTGGAATAGCCCTGGCTAAAACTATCAGCTGTTAGATAAACAGAACGCTTTTGCTGTATTCATTATTCTGTGGTTAATTAGAAATCTGCTTCTTCTTTTTTCGTGAAAATAAGATCGGCCAAATAATACCGCGAATTTGTCTTGTCCACTACAATTTCTCGACAAACATAAACTAAAAATCCAGTATTACGCCTGTACTGTATTACTGTACATATTTCCGGTTATGTATATAAAACAATGGCTTCACAGAAAAGTGCACTCAATAAAAATAAACAATATTCCATGATGAATTTTATCAAAAGAAATTCCAAGGATGATCTAAAAAACGACAAGTAAGTTAGACACCTGCATAATTATTGGATTGCTGAATTCTCCAGTCTCCAGCTCAGGCATAATAGTGGCTTCTTTGCCTGAGCAATGACTGGCCTCTAGCTCAGTTGGTAGTAGCTCTGCCTTCTGCGCCATAGGTCGTGGGTTCGATCCCCACCGAGAACAAATATTTGTGTGGTTAACATAAATGTTTGTTCTCTGTCTGGGTGTATATTGTATTCTAAGTATGTATTCACAAAAAAAAAAATATGTATTCAAGTATTATATCAGCTATCTGGTTCCCATATTACAAGCTCTGCTTAGTTTGGGGCTGGGTAGTGTTGTGTGAATGGTCCACAAAAAAAAAAAAAAAAAAATATTTAAAAAATAAATGGATCCCAATTATTAAATCTGGAATAATTTTGTAAAATTTTAAATATTGCAGTGAAGGCAAGAATGAGCTGGTCTCTGAGAGAAAGTCTAAATTCGTCTTCAAGTCTAAATCATCAACTTCAGCATCATGTAAGTTCACGGTATGAAATGAGAATTTAGCTCTAGGTAGCTAATAAGTTGGTGTTTTTCCAAATCTTTCATACAATATAATGCAGAGTTCAAGTAAATTCTGCTGAATCAATTTAATTACTGTAAACAATAACCTTACCACATTTTATGCAATAAATGTTATTTCAGGGACACCTCCATTTAAAAATGGGCCAGAAAATCGGCTGACTGAACATGTAAGTTCTTGTATAAAAACTTCAACTTCAATACGTATTTCATGTTGCTTTTTACTTGAAAGGAGGAAACTAGCATTTTTCTGACATCTTCAGGATTTGAAATGTACCTATGTTCTATCTTATCATTATTATATTAGTATAGCACTCTTAAATCATCCTCATCTATCCATCAATCTTTGAGGATATACATAAACTCAAACTCAATAAACTTTTATTCAATACGATACAAGAATCACTTTGAAACGTCTTAAAGCTACACCTAGCTTTAAGACGAGTCTAGGTGCCAGTTCCACGCGACCAAGCCTAGAAGAACAGGCAACAAACTACAACATTTAAGTATGCATATGCTATTTATTATAATTCCAGGTATCAAAAACACCAGAAGATCTTCAAACATCACCTAGCATAATTCCTAGTCTTGCTATGGCAAACAGTCATCCACACTCGAGTATCAAGCCTACCCACAGTCATATAGAAATGATTAAACAGACAGAATGCTTCGCAAAAACCACCCTTGAAAACCAAAGTGATGATCTGTTTGATGCTATGGAAGTGGTAAGATTTTATTAGTAGAAATAAAAAAAATTAAGTATTAAATTAATTTATTAGTAGATGAGTTTCTCTTGTTCCATATATAACTTCAAGTTGGTACACATTACTACCATTTTACTTTAAGCTCTCTCTTAGCCCCAAAGGTTTGCTGGAAGAAAACTCTTATTAGGGTTAAGCTCGCCTATGTACATTACATGTCCTGTGTTATCACTTATCTGTCTCTGTGTGCAATAAAGAATTATGAATTAAGATAAAAAAATTAACATCAAACCATCACATTAAAAATTGGTCTTTTTGTAGGATGACTTCCAATCCCAAGAGTTTCCACCAGCATTTGACAACAAAAACCGTTCACCATCACCAGTTACTTCAAATAAGTCCATCAGAATCAGTGCTACTCCATCTCCACCAAAAGAAAAGGTTAAAAACAGCCCAAACAAAAGGAAGAGTGTGAGAACTCCTGAAGCTAGCCCGAGGAAAGATAAGGACCCATTGAGGAAACTGAAGATTGATGATACAATATCAGAATTTCTGTCTGATGTGGCTAAGCAACCGGCTGTAAAGAAAATAGTCCAAGCAAGTAGAGTTCTGCGCAACTTATGTTAATTTATTACTTATTTTCTTTTGAGTTAATATTCGTTTACAGCTGAAACAATTTATATTATTATCAATTTAATTTTTTTAATTTAAATGGTGTTACCTTAGGATGATTACAGCATAGATCCTGAAGACAGAGAGCAATGCAAAACAATGTATATAGAACTTCTTGAGAAGGTTTTTGTAGCCTTTGACAGAATACCCAATTGTATTAAAGATAAATTTCCTGGTTACGACAAGAAAACATATGCTAAAGTGAAATACTACAAAAGTAAATTGAAATCAGTTATTAATGCAAAAGAGAGTAGTATTAAGAAAAAAGAGAATTCGCTTGAAGATAGCATTGAATCTAATGACACAAATGCAAGTCAGTCATTGGTGGCTAACTATGATGATGATTTAGATGATTTTAATCTAGAAACGAGCCAAGTATATGGCAAAAAGCCGATAGACCTACACGAAAATGTTCAAACATCTACACCAGATTTCAGTAGCTACAATAAGCCGGGACCTAGTAAAACTATCTACTCAGATATAATGGCCAAGAAATCATTATCATTCGATGCATTCTCCCCTTGCAATGGTTCTATAAACGATGTTAGCAATCAATCAGACAATGATAGTGTGAATAAAAGCAAAGGAAAATTCGTTTTCAAAAAACCATCGCGTCTAACTGAGGAAACCAAAACACCAGTAAGAGATATACAGTCAAACATCGCTGAAAAAATCAGAAGCGCTACTGAAAGACTCAAACCTATAACGCTGGAAGATTCTCCAAAATGCGCCCCTGTAGCAAACAGTTCTGTAGACTTTCAACCACCACAATTAGGCAAGAATTCCCTCATGAACTACAACAAACCATGCACTATAGTCTCTCCTATTGTCCAAGAAACCACCCCAGATGAAGAAGACTATGATGATATAATACCTATAGATATTGATGATACAGATGTACTACCAGCTACAAATGTGGTGAACCTTATTGACTCCGTTTCAAACAACTCCAGTGTTGAAATAATAAACAATAAAGAAATACTAGTTAACGATGATGGATGGCCGGAATATAGGATAGAAGATTTCGAAGATGATATTGGAACATCGACTTGTATGGATACAGATACGATACGGATCGATCCGGATACGGAAGAGATTAATTTGATGGATCAATCAGCGGTTGAGAATGATGGCAAGGCTAAATATGAAGGGATGGGTGATTTTGCGGCTGGCACGCAGAACGATGGAATTACAGGTACTTTTATAATGTTCTTTGGTAAAAAAATATTAAAAAATGCAGACCTTTCGATCAAAGACAGTTCTCTCGTCTGGAGCACAATCATTAAACTAAAATCGGCCCGAACATAATTGACAGAGAAAAGTAAAAAAATCTGCGCACGAAACTTAAATAATTTTTCGAATATTAGATCTCTGTGACTTCCTTTAGTATCTTCAAAGTTATTTATGATATTAAAATGTTCATAGGCTTCACATGACACGAAAATATATTATGTTTTCAGGAGAATTCGATGGCAAAGACTACCCTCACTCATCTCTCATGATGGAGATGTTCGGAGAGAAATTCGGTCTCAAATCTTTTCGCCCGAATCAGTTGCAAGTCATCAACGCCACGCTACTGGGGAATGACTGCTTCGTACTGATGCCTACTGGAGGAGGTATGTTACAAACTGTAATATGAGGAATTTTTAACAAACCAATAGTTCTATGTACACTGGGTTATATTATGTTCGGTTATAAATTCGGTTTTGTTTTAGGAAAGTCTTTGTGTTATCAACTGCCAGCAATATTGACTCCTGGAGTGACCATTGTGATATCCCCACTGAAGTCCCTCATCTTGGACCAAGTCAATAAGCTACTTTCACTTGACGTAAGTAACAGACCAAACGGCGTACACATGAAACTGAAGTGTCCCTACCGGGGTACAAGTGCTGTTGTTTGGGCGCTGCGCAAACGTAAACACTTTTTGTTGCCGACACGGCACACCATCACAGGGAACCGTAGTGACTATCCTAAAGCGGTGATCGAACACAGTTTCGCATACGCAGGGAGTGGATGTTTTCTTACTGGTTCTATCATCATCATCATCATCAGCCTGAATAAGTCCACTGCTGGACATAGGCCTCCCCTACACATTTCAAGGAAGAACGATTCTGAGCTCTTTCTATCCACTGGTTCTATAGAAATCAAATATTTATCGGTAGGTTCGGTCTGACACAAGAATTAAAAGTGTCCACGTTTGCGCCCTGCCTTAGTTTATTTTTTTTACTATCATAACAAAAATTTAGGGCTGTTTCAGCAAAGGCTACTGAATTACTATATTATAGTGTTATAAGTAGGGGGATATTTCTTTGTTACTCGTAGTTTTTAAACCCAGATTTAACTGGTTGTTTACCATTCATCACATACGATTACCAATTCGTTTTTTAGATCCCAGCAGCGCACCTATCGGGTGATATATCTGTGGCGGCCACAGACGAAATCTACCACAAGTTGTCGATGCGCGAACCTCAGTTGAAACTGCTGTATGTGACGCCAGAGAAAGTGAGCAATTCCCCCAAGTTCCAATCAATGCTTGATATGCTGTATTCGCGGGGAAAGATTTCCAGGTAAACATAACACCCAAAAAGTTCTATTTTTTCCTACAACCTTAATATTTTTGCGCATTCAAGACTTGAATAGGTTTTTCATAATAAAAAATCTATTTAACTGACTTGAGGATGGTGGCTTGATGGAGCGCCTGATGCATCGGCATTTCCAGCTGCTCAGATATCTGGTCCGACCATCGCTTCTCGCTTCGTCTTCTAGGTATTTTGCCTTTTTCTATGTTCTTTTGTGGCATAGACATAATTAGGTATGATTTTTACATTATGAAAAATATGAGCTTGTATATTTAATTAAATAACGACGTAAATTATTTCTTTTATGCATCTCACTGATGGCCAACCAAGCAAGATTCAAGTGAGATCGATTTGGGTGATACTTGGTTTTTTTGTTTGTCATCTCCCTAACGTTGGTATGGTAGGTTCGTGATAGACGAGGCTCACTGCGTGTCTCAATGGGGCCACGACTTCCGTCCGGACTACAAGCGTCTGTTCATGCTGCGCTCGCGCTTCCCCGACGCCAACGTGATGGCGCTCACTGCCACCGCCACGCCGCGCGTGCGCATGGACATCTTGCACCAACTCAAGGTACCCGTCACTCACTACACACTTATTACCACTCATTACACACTTATTACCACTTATTACCAGTCAATACACATTTATTACCAGTCATTACACACTTATTACCACTCAATACACACTTATTACCACTCATAACACACTTATTACCACTTAATGTTAGTACAAGTATAATAAATTATAATTGCAATTGGTGTTTCAAGGTGACGAAGTGTAAGTGGTTCCTGTGCAGCTTCAACAGGCCAAACCTGGTGTATTCCATCTTGGAAAAGAAACCTAAAAGCGTCAACCAGGATATCACCAACATTATCAAAGAAAAATTTATCAGGTAAATAATTTCAAACTTGTCTAAAAAGACAAGGCATACTTTTGCTGTGTTATCTTTTCTGGTGTCTCAATATCTTTGTTTTCAATCGTTGAGACTTTAAGTTACCTCTCATTTTTATTGACATCAGCTTGAAGAGGTCCAGAGGTCAAGAGATAGGATATGATTTTTTTGTCTGAAAGTTCCTTCCAAATACAATAGAAACTTTAACAAAATCGTTTTTTTTAAATTATTTTGCTATTATTCTATAATAATAGCAACAGGTAATTTTAAATTAGTGCCATTTGCAACAAAATTTGAAGTATTGTATTCAAATAATAGGTAAATCTATAATAAATAATTACAATAGGCACATTATATCAATATCATTATTTAATTTCGCCCCATCACCGTTATTTCTTAGGTGGGTAGGTATTACTTATTTTATAGTACAAAAAATATAATAATGTAGGTACTTTATTACCGAAATGAATGCATCAAAATCGGTTCTTTAGTTTGGCCATGAAGTCGGTGTCTCAAGTTATTTCAATTTCACTTGTAATTATTCTATGACTTATTTTTATGAAACGACGGGATTTACCATGATTAAATTTTTCTGAGTTGACTTCCGATATTTCGGCACAGTTGCATGCACCATGATCACGGATGAACTGAAGTCCACGAGTAAAAGAAATGTTATTGGCAGATAAATCGATCTACCCTCTTTCGCACTCTTTTATTGGTTTCGATACTACTATTGGTTCCATTCTCACTCTTTTGTCGATTACGACACACAACACTGACGGTATCAGGACGCGTAGTGGGTGCCCCACTTTTTGGTGGTTTGCACATTCGTACCACCGGGTTCCAGACTCCAGATAATTGGAAACCATCTTCACGGTTGAAGTTCTTGTGTTTGGTGATTTCAATTGCCTCTTGAACCAATCTAGGTATGTAGTGGCGCTCGGTTGAAATCACCTGCGGGTTGTGTAGCTCGGTCCAATGGTTTGATCCGGAGTCCTTTTCTTTTACTCGTGGACTTCAGTTCATCCGTGATCATGGTGCATGCAACTGTGCCGAAATATCGGAAGACAACTCAGAAAAATTTAATCATGGTAAATTTAATCCCGTCGTTTCATAAAAATAGTGTTAAAAACCATGATAGTTTCAAAAGTTATATTCCATGACTTGTCCAGAGACTCCGGCATAGTGTACTGCCTGTCCCGCAAAGAGTGTGAGAATCTGGCGGAAGACTTGCGTCGCGCCGGCATCAACGCAGCGCCGTACCACGCCGGCCTGCCTGACAAGAAACGGGAGACGGTGCAGTCAGGCTGGGTCGCCGACAAGTATAAAGTGGTGAGAATTTTGTCTATGACGATACTATGGCCCGTATGAAACAATGCTTGAGTCTGAGTCGAGCATCAAGCTTTTTCACATTTTTCAAATCAAATCATATAGTTCTTCATTCATGGTATCACAGAGATCAATATAAAACGTCTTAAAGCTAGATGAGCCTAGGCGCTAGTTCCACACGACCAAGCTATTCAATGGAGAACTGTCAAAATATCAACGCAACGGCATGCCAAGGACCCGGCTCTCGTTTTAACATAGGTACTGCGGCGTGGCATGCCGTGGCAAGGCGCTGACTGACGGCAAAATCCCTTGACTTGCCGTCCTGCTTATGCCTTTAAGGGGCAGAGACCGCCGTTGGTGACCTGTGTGAGCGAGAAGTTGTTTTTTTATACAACTAGTTGGTCCTGTGCCTGTGTGAATCTTTCTAAGTACTAGATTTGCAAAGTTGAAGGATACACCTTATGCGAAACAGAAATATTTAGTCATTTATTGGATATAATTTTCCAGATTTGTGCCACCATAGCGTTCGGGATGGGCGTGGACAAGGCGGATGTCCGTTACGTTATCCACCACAGCATGCCCAAGTCTGTCGAAGGGTATTACCAGGTATTTTACATTTTCTATAGCTTATAAAAAAATGTCTTGCTAATTTCTAAATAATGTTGTGTATTTTTTATACATATATTTTTGAACACGTGACTGAATTTTCCCATTTTATTCAGATATTTTCTTTAAAATTATCCCAAACCTGATTCGTTCTGCAGATCGCATATAAAAACAGCAAATAAAATATTTAGCAATTTTGATGGTTCAACCATTATGGCCCACCTGATGTTCAGTTGTTTTAGGAAGCAGGCAGAGCCGGGCGCGACGGCGAGCGAGCACATTGTGTATTGTACTACTCGTATGCTGACGTTAGCAGATACCGGAAGCTACTGGACAGTAAGCATTCTACTAGCTTTTTTTTATTATGAGGGTAGTTTAAGATTGTGGTGAATGGCAAAAACAAAGAGGGGTCTATGCCCAGCAGTGGGTTGAGTCGGGCTGCGGATGATGCTGATGATGTCGGTAAATCCGCCTAAATATTATACTAACTAGGAAAGTGAAATTTTGAGGGTAGATTTTTGGTGTAGTGTAATGGTGGGTGCAGACTGGTGAAAATGAAAAGTGTAGGGCAAATTATTGAATTGAATTATGCATTTCATGGTACGTTTCACCAGTCTGTATCTGTACCCAGCTTAGAATCCACACTAAGAAAAGGCAGAAAACTCGAATCTTTAATAGGATTAAGTGCGACATGGTTGTAGTTTTTTTTCTTTAATATTGCGAACAAAGTCGGGATTCCATTAATTAATTAATTATTTTTCCTTCCAGTGGAACGAAACGCATCTCCCGAAGCAAAACGCGTCCACATAGAGAACCTACTGCGAATGGTGGAAGTATGCGAGAGTGTCAGCGAGTGTCGCCGGGCGCAAGTACTAGCTTACCTCGGAGAGAGGTTCGACAGGGAGATATGCAGGAGAGACAAGAAGACTGCATGCGATAACTGCCGTAATGCACAGGAGTATAAGGTCGGTACTCGCTTGAAACAGAACTGTAGAAGATTTAATGTATAGGTCGGGTCACGGTGTAATAGCGATGAATGTTTGAATGCGCAAATATCATTTTTAGTGGCGGAGGGGTTTTTTTGTGCATATCCCGGCTTGTTTGCCTCATTTTGTATGATTCTTACAACTGAGAGGATAGCCTATAAGTGCTGCGCTAGCCCAATTCCATCTAAAATCTTGTCGCAGGCACTACAGCGTTCCGTCAATAGGGGCGTGAGAGAACAATGACGCAGTACTACTACCATGCTTAATTCTGCCGTCAAGCTGCGTAAAACTTGAGTATTATATCAGTTGAGTAGTTACTCAACTTTGATTTTGATAAATATTCTATGGGACCAATCTGAAAGTAAAAGGAACCACCGACCTTTCAGATAAAAATATTTTTTTCATGAAAAAAATACTATTGAATTGGTAACCTCCTCCTTATTTATTTGAAGTCGGTAAAAAAATGGCCCCTGTTGCTTGCAAATCTTTTATATTAGGTCCAAAGGTCTGTTTAATAAGCAAACTATTGATAGAATGTATGATTGCAGCCAGTAGACGTGACAGACGACTGCAAGGTGATAGTGCGCAGCATTCGAGGGATGAACTCCAACTCGCGCGCGGCATTCACGTTGCTGCACATCGCAGACGCGCTCAAAGGGTCGCAGCAGCAACGGATTGCAGCACTGCACAATACGCCTATACACGGACGGTGAGCAAATATTCAAAGCCAAATGTTTCCTAAATCAAAATCAAAAGTGTTGATCAAATTCGTCGTTGCAAATTCAAAATCTCTCATGTGACACTTTTGGTGAAAATCACTTTTTTTGGTTGGCTACTTAAATGGGCCACCGTCTGCAAATACTCTTATGTGAATATCTTATTGTTTGAGTGAGATATAAAGTTAATTCAAGATTTAATTGTAAAAAAAAGGTAGGTAGTTTTCATCGTTTTTTTCGGTTAGTTACATTTTACACATAAGAGATATTAAATTTGCAACGACGTCTTTTCAGTAGGATCGCAAGGATCACGTTGAAACGTCTCAAAGCGAGGTGAGTCTGGGTGCCAGTTCCACGCGACCAAGCCTAGAAGAACAGGCAACAAACTACGGCTTGATTCCTACCGATTTTTATAGGAACCTTTTACAAATCAGAAATAATAGCAGTAGAGTTCCAGTGTGGTGCCACTTTACTTAGTGAGACGTTTTCCTTCACCGTTTGAGAGCACTAACACTGTGACTATATCCAATACTGTTGTTACGATATCACTTGTTATATCGTCGGCTAGCAAACAACACCGTGCAAGTCGAAATTGGCAGTTGCGACATTTCAGTGATATTGGAATTATTGGATGCAATTCATACGCTTCGTTCTATCTATCAGTTTCAAGCATATCGACATATTGATTTTATAATGTTTACTACACTTAAGGAAATCACAAAGATTTTTATAATGTCGTTAGTGCCGAACAGTCCTTACAGCCACACTCAGAGTTGGTTAATGGCTACTTAAGTCGTTCCTTAGTGTAGATTTGAAAAAAGTCACTCTCAGAGTCAGTTAACGGTTCATTAGCGCCCTCTAATGGCAATTAAAGTTAAGTATAGCAAAACCATCACTTAACTATTTAATGACTGATTTTGTCATTTCGTTTGAGGTTATAATTATCTTTATTTTTGTGATTCGCTTTGTATTGTGTGTTATGTTTATTATTCAATGTGTAAAAAAAACTACAGAAAAAAATCAAATTTAAACCAGAAATAGTGTGGGAAGGTGTTTTATATAATACCTATCTTAAATTATGTACTACCTATTTTACCATACATATTAACGAAAAAATATTTTGAGGATTAGATTTCTTGACTTCCTCTAATTGTATTTTAGCCTTTTCTAGTTATTTTTTATTATTAATTTATTTATTTCAGATTATACAAATCCATAATGTAGGTACACAATAAAATAACACACAAATAAAATCAAATTAAAATGTCAAAGATGATACATAAATAAAACTAAAAAATTAAATTAAATTATATCCAATCCCATTGTGATCTGCATCCACCTATCTTGGATGGGACAATCCAGCCCGGAAACAATTAACTATTTTTTCCCGGCGAACCACTTAAAACTTTATTATTTTCCCAGCGAACATAGACTCCAACCAAAATAAACAAAACAACAACCTCAATGAACTTTTGAATTACATACAATATTCCTTCTGAATGTTATTTGACATTGACATTATGAAAATATTTGACTTGACATTGACAGTTAGAAGTAAGTTTGCTGTACAATTTGCAATCGATCGAGTGAATCGACCGAGAATCGATGATGCTCCGCCATAAGGATACCTTAAAGTGTCATTAACTAATGAACCATTAAATTATGTCTCTGGGATGTACCTCTAATTAACAGATTTAATGCTAATTAGTTAATCGCTCATTAGGACTAAGTTAATGAAGCTTTCTGAGTGTGGCTGTTAGAGTTATTCGTCGAGTGTGATTAGGATCCGATGGCGCAGTGGTCAGCGCAGCACCGTACCGAGTGGAAGGTCGCGGGCTCAAATCCCGCTCGGCTCTTAAGTTTTGGAACATTATAAAAATCAGGAGCCGTTATTAAAAAAAATATATCTTATTTGCTTGTAAAATATTAAAATAAAACAGTTTTTTGGCACTCCTGTAAAGTAGTGGAATATTACTTGGGCGGTGTTGTTTGCTAGCCGACGATATTGATTTCCAAAGCTCATGTTACAATGGTTTATCCATACCACCAGATGCAAGGCGTGGAACCGAGCTGACCCGTCGCGGCTGCTGCGCCAGCTGGTAGTCCGCGGCTTGCTTTCGGAGAAGTTGGTCGTGCATAACGATATAGCGAACGCATATCTCGTGCTAGGACCTAATGTTGACAAGTGCGTATTTATTACTTATTTTGTACTAGCGATGCTCCCAGCCTCGGCAAGTTTCGTCAAGTTTATCATGCGCAATTGATGTGCGGGCAGGTTTTTCCGCAAGTAGCCCGCTGGTGGGCCCTTTTTGCGTGACCCTTGACACGTGTTGCTCGAACTTTTTTAGGTTCTACAACACGTTGGCGCCGGTTTCCCCAAAATGTTTTTCTTCACCGTTTTGAGAGTACTGGCATAGTGCACATAAATTTTTCGACAGAAAAACTCATTCGTACACGAAAGGATTTGAACCCACGACCTTCGGACCGGAAAGCGGGGCCACTACCACTAGACCACCAGTGCTCTCATCTCCCAGCCTCGCACAGGCAAGTGTGAGTCGGACTCGCGCTTGAATTGATCCGTACTATTGCTTAGAAAAACGGCAAAAATAACGTTTGTTGTATGGAAGCCCCTTGAATATTTATTTTATTCAATTTTTTTAGTGTCTGTGGTAACCGGGCCCTTCCGATCCTAGGGTTCAAGTCCGGCTGTTGAGATTTTCTTCCCAAAAATATAGGTGCGCTATATCAGTGCTCTAAAACGGTGAATGAAAACATCGTGAAGAAACTGATGACCTAAACAGTTTCTGTAGCACGTGTCTAGTACACGAGAGTTCTTTGAGGCGCACTTCCTTTCAACACACTGGTTCGAAAGAATTAGTGAACGATTTTTTTAAAGGGAAAACTTTAACCGGGATTGGGTGTTTTTAAAACTGAAATGGAGATGGACAGGGCACTTGGCAAGAAGAGACGACGGGAGATGGACGAAGGCAGCTACGGAATGGTGGCCAAGGGGTGCTCAAAGGCCTAGAGGCAGACCACCCGCCCGTTGGTTGAACGACATTGCTGCAAGTGCTGGGAATGAGTGGATGAGACTCGCGAGGGAGCGGAATGAATGGCGCAATAAAGAGGAGGCCTTACTCAGCAGTGGGTGCAAACGGGCTGATGATGATGATGATGATGATGATGAGTGTTTTTTGAGGAACAATCCCTTTGTCAAAGATTGGAAAGGGGGGGTTTTTTTAATCTTTTGGTTTTAATATACCTATCTTTTTTTTAGATTAATGAACGGAAACCTACGCATCGTATTCCCAATGAAACAGGATAAGAAGGCGAGCTTACAGACCGCGCCCGTGGCGCCGGCACAGCCCGCTGACACGCCCATCAACGCACTTATCAAGCGGATCGAGGAACGGTGCTACGCTGATCTCGTGGAAGCTTGCAGGTGGAATATTACTACATTTAGCTGATGAAACAAGCATAAACACCTGATGTTAGGTTTTTTTTTTTTTTTTACATATTATAGGCTTGCGTTTGACCGCAATCTCACCTGCTGTTAAGTGATGATGCGGTCGACGGTGTAGCACGCTTACCTAGAAGATACCTGTTCACTCTACGTATGTTAGGTGTTTATGCTTCGCCTGTAACAACGCATTGCCTGTGTCACGTCAGGAACGTGCCCTTCAACTTGAGTCATGCAGATGTTCAGCCTCACTGACATCCAAACCCTTCAAACTAGAATACAGCAATGCTGCTTCACGGTAGAAATAAGCATGGTGGTAGTACTTCCCCGGACGAGCCACACACAAAGAGCTCTACTTACTACTACTACTGATAGACTGATAGAACTGATAGAAAAGAGATTTTCAAATACTAATAAATAGACCTTGTAAAAGTTGGGTATTGAAACTCTATAGTGACGCAGTTTTTAGGAAACGCTTAGTTAACGCCACTAGCGCCCATCAAAATAAAGCTGCATGTTCACGCTATTACAACCCGTATCTCAACCAGAGAGATAACTATAGCTAGCGACGTCGCCTCCCGCCACTGGAGACCATAAGCTCCACATTCAAGCTATTTTAACCTCTATTTCCTACACTAGAGAAATGGATTCAAAGTCAAAGATGTCTTTATTCAGTAGTAACACAAGGATCACTTTGCAAGGTCTTAAAACCTAGGTGAGTCCAGGTGCCAGTTCCACGCGACCAAGCCTAGCAGAACAGGCAACAAACTACGACTTGGTTCCTATCGTTTAATAGCAGTGAAGTTCCAGTGTGGTGTCACTTCACTTAGTAAGACGTTGAGCTCTAAGGTTCAGCTTGCAGGCTTCTGTTCATTTGTCACCAAAAGAAGTTTGCTTATTCATGCTATTATAACCCCTATTCCCTGGCACAAAGAGGTAGGTTCAGCGCGACTCGTTTCGGTGTATTCCCTTCCACAATAAGCCAGCAAGTTTCATACTGTTCATGCTATTATAACCCCTATACCCTCGTACAGAGAGATGGGTTCAGCATGCTAATCGTTTCTGTTCATTTCTCTCTACAAGAAGGCTGCTTATACATGCTATTATAACCCCTATTCTCTTGTACAGAGAGATTGGTTCAGCGCGACTCGTTTCTGTTCATTTCTCTCCACAAGCAAGCTGCTTATACATGCTATTATAACCTCTATTCCCTGGTACAGAGAGATGGGTTCAGCTCGCGGCGCGTCGTTGGCCGCAGTTCTCCCGGTGGCGGCGCTAAAGGCGATGTCGGCGCGACTGCCGGAGAGTAGTGGTGACATGCTGTCCCTCCCGCACGTGACGCGCGCTAACTACGACAAGTTCGGCGCAGCACTACTCACCATCACCTCGGCATATGCGCTGGAGAAGTGCGGTAATACAACACATCTACAACACAAAAACACAACACAAATAATAATTACTTTTTTACCGACTTCCAATCAAAAAGGAGGAGGTTCTCAATTCGGTTGTATTTTTTTTTTTTAATGTTTGTTACTGCATAACTTCATCATTTGTGAGCCGAATCTGAAAGGTACTGCTTCCAGATTGGTCCCATTTTAATTTTATTAAAATCGGTGTTGCCATTTTTTTTTAAATAATTTTTTTAATGTTTGTAACTGCATGCCTCCGTCATTTATGAACCGATTTAGAAAATTATTTTTTTATTTGAAGGTTATTCTTACGTCCAGATTGTCCCAAACAAATTTGATTAAAATCGGTTTAGCCGTTTGACAATGAAGTCGGTTTCTCAAGTTTTTTAAACTTATAATTATGTAAAACGTCATTCATGGAGTTTCGAAATAATAAATAAATATTTTTGTATTTCCACTCAACACTTAGCCCCAAACTAAGCAGAGATTGTACTATAAGAACCAGATAGTTGATATAATACTTTCATACTTTTTGTTTTGTAAATTCATACTTAGAATACGATATAACACCCAGACAGAGAACAAACGTCTGTGTTCAACACACAAATATTTTTTCTCGGTGGATCGAACCCACGACTTACGGCGCAGAATGCAGAGCTAACTACCAACTGCGCTGAGAGGGCAGTCAAAAGTAGTCATCATAAATCTATACGTAATTTATTAAAATAGGCACAACATGCGGCTTTATCGCTAAAATTATTTCTCTAAGTCTCTTCCAGGCTCGCTAAAATATTAACCTCATAATTCCAGGTCTCCTAATGCAATACCAGGATGAGTTAGAACAGGAGACAGTACAGGAGAGCAAGGACTTCCAACAAGACTCGGGATCCGACACTGACTGGGGCAATGTCGCGCGGCAATCCGAGCGTCAAAACAACACTAGAGGCAGGAAGACTTATAGAGGAGGCGTGAGGAAGAAGTAAGTAACAATTGCCACTATTTGGCAAATTCATCATCTGGTTTTGCAAGGACTGGTTTCCGCAAGTAGGCCGCTGGTGGGCCCTTTTTGCGTGACGCTTGTCACGTGTTGCTCGAACTTTTTAGGTTCTACGACACGCTGGTTTCCTCACGATGTTTGCTTTCACCGTTTTGAGAGTACTGGCATAGTGCATATACATTTTTCGACAGAAAAACATTAAATTGCCACAGTATGAGAGTACTGGCATAGTGACAAATGTTTTAAAAACGTCGTGAGGAAACCGGCATGTTGTAGACTCTAAAACGTTCTAAAGAAGATGTCAAGTGCACGAAAGCCTCTTTGAGACATTTAAAGTCCTTCCACTACACTTGGTTCAAAAGAACCAATGACACGATAAGAAAAACAAATAAAAAAAATATAATTTCATTTTTATACAAGTCCGCGCAAAAATCGAAGTCCCATTGCAGAATAATAAATGTTCTTAGAATATAAATAATCCATCTTTATCTTTGTTACTTGGTTACATATACTATATTATTATGTATAACGTCTGCGTGTGAATTATTAGGTCTGGCAGGAGAGGCGGGGTCAGGAAGAAGTAAGTTAAAAACTAAGTAAACTTAAATAAGGGTTATAGTTTGAGCTCTTACACTGCAATGAATCCCATACACTAATACACCATAACCCAAAAATGCAATCTTATTTAAATAAAAATATAATTCATAAAGTTGATAAAACCTAACTTCCGCTTCTATAAATTCATCATCCGCAGCCTGAATTAACCCACTGCTGGGCATAGGCCTCTCTTTGCACTTGCCATTCACCACGATCTTGGGCTACCCTCATCCATCTGCACCCACGACGATGACAAATGTCGTCAACCCATCTTGCTAATGGACGTCCAACGCCTCTCTTCCTAGTCCTCAGCCCACTCCGTCAATCTTTTAAACCATCTGTCGTCACCACGTCTTCTCAGGTGTCCTGCCCAACTCCATCTGAGTTTCTTTATTTGTATTCCGTATAGCATAAAGAATAAAAAAAAAAACTTTGTGTATTATTTTCTTTCTTATTTTTAGATTTAATTTGTTATTTTAACTTTTTAATGGTTTCGTGATTTTATTGTTTATTATTTAGAATTACTTTTATTTTATTGTCATTACGTAGTCTTTTGTTTAATTTTCCTTCTGTCTGTTCACACGCTTCTTAAGTATTATTTAATGGTGGAAACTTTACTGCTTTGTGTATTACTCTAAATTTACTAGCTTTAATAACAGTAATGTTCGTTTCCCAAATAAAACAAAACAAAAAAAAAACCGACGTCCTGGACCGTGGTACGCCCTCGGATCTCGATTTTAGTAAATCTGACTAAATCTTCATTTATTGTAGGTTCAAACGCAAGAGCACTTCAGCCGCTAAGAAGAAGGCAGTTCGGGGAGTGTTCGCTCGAGGACGCGGCGGAATCACGAGAGGCGGCGGCGGCACTACGCGAGGGAACAAATCGGCTTCCACTTCCTTTGCGGCAGGTAACGAGGGTTTGTAGCATTTCATTTATTTTGGCAGAATAGTTTTTCGTATCAGTCGAAAGCTAATGGAGAGCTATTTAAATTTACGCGCCAAGACGCAAGTTGGTGAGTGAGTTGTTGAAACGTTGCAAGGGCGACCTCTGGCAACGAATAGGAACACTATAAATGGCTAGGCAGATGGCTGGCGAAGAGCGCCATCTGTTAAGTAGTAGCCGCAAGATGCAGGATTTGACAGATGTCAACACTTTTGTGGGTAGCGATGTTCATATCGAACGGTGTCTACTAGTGACATCTGTTACGAAGTAGTCGCATGTCGATAGGGTCGGAGAAGGAGAGAAATAGGGTTTAGCTTGTGTTGGAAAAGGACAACGTTTTCACCATCAGCAAGACGCGAGTGCCTCCATTGGCGAGTAGTGTAACTAACTAAGAAATAAACGATATTGGAGGGTGAATAGAAATAATGTGGTTGGGTCGATGTGTGAAGCGAGCTCGCAATTACAGACATTAAAAATGCTGGCCGGAGAGACGTAAATGCCGTGGATTATTGGAGCAAGTGTTCTGGAATATTCTGGGCGGAAGTTTGTGGCTCGAGGTGCGGGGATGTGGTAGCAAAGGTGATAAAAGGCGCGTGCGGAGCCGCCGGGGGCATTCCACGGAAAAGACGCCGAGCCTAGAAGAATCGCCGGTACGTACGAAAGCTGCACCCTGGCACCGTTGGGTTTGTGGAGGAGTCCTCGCTAACCAGATTTGGGTATTACAGACGAAGCTGCGCCAACGAATACCATCACCGCGTGCCCAGAGACGAGCCCCAGCACACGAAGCCAGCATTCTCGCTGCCGATACGAGCCGACTGCAAGCTGGGCGAGCGCCCATTTCTGGTACGTAGGGGATCTGAGAAGCATCACACAGCATGGGGCATACAGGGGAGGATCAGTTGTATTTTTAGGGACGCAGCATCCTGCGGGCTGTGTCCGCACGTTGCCAAGATTAACCTGTTGTCTTGTATTTTTCAGTTTGCTGACACCGTCTGCGTGGCGCCTCCCTTTTCTTTCGCCTGTGCGGGGGCGCGAGACACGCGGCGGGGGCAGTCGGCGACTGCACGGCAGGGCACGTGGCGGCAGGGCACGTGGGTGACATCGCACGTGAACGATAAGCGCCCGTCGGCGATTCTGAGGTGGGCCAGTGCCAATTTATTTTTATGCGGAAGGAGTAGGCGCGTCAGGACAGTTCTCCGTGGAGTCCTGGTCTGTTGTTTGTTGCCAAAAGATTGTTTGCTGCCGTAGAGAGTGCTATTTTTGTTGTCAATAATTGTTTGTTGCCGTAGAGAGTGATATTTTGGTTGCTAGGGGGTGACTCACAAGGTAGTTTTCTGTGGGTTTTATTTAATTGGGTCATCCGGGGACTAATGATTGGTAAATTCAAATATTCACACCTCCGATACACTAAGCAGTAACCTCTCCCTGAATAAATTTGTGCTCGCTTGAGAGCGATGGTTTGGATAAAGTTTGAACATATGGTCACTAAACATCCCGTGTAAATAATATAAGCATTATTGAATTTTATGTAAGAATAGGAACGTTTCCACAAGGTCATTGAACCTCTCATGTATTTATGATAGCCATTGCTTACATTTTATGTAAGGGAATATATTGTTATTCCCTGAGGTCATTAAACCTCTCATCTATATAAAGATGTCCCTTTAAATTTCTTTGTTCAATCCCATGTCAGAGAACGTAGCGTTCAATGTATTTGCAACTTGTTGATTAGTAGTAGGTTCATTTGTAAGAAAGATAGTCTGGCATGTGGATAACCTCTATTATGGTTAATAGCTGAGCATATAAATTTGTAGTTAAGTAGCTATTTGAGCTCACTTTAAGGTTATGTAAATGAAGGATCACTTTAGGATTATATAGTATATAAGATAGCATAGCTGTGCAGTTTCAATTTTTCATTCCTAAGCTAATGAACATGTCATGTAAGAGGTATGTGTTGTTTAAATAAAACTCTGTAACTGATTTCTAACATTTATTTTATTTTAGTATAAAAATCTTTTGTGCGGTAGGAACATCGAACCCCAACTGAGCTAGTCAGGGCCAAAGCAGCCGAAATAGTCGGTCTGCCTGTCTGCACCCAGTTTTCCACCGTTACAGGTTACTGGAACTTTACTGCTAGTTCCAACTTTCTTTTGTAAAAGGATCATACAAAACGGTAGGAACCAAGCAGTATTGTTGCCTGTTCTTCTAGCTTTAAGACGTTTTAAAGTAATCCTTGTGATGCAAGTGACTAACGAAATGGCGCTTCAACCCCGAAGTGGGCCTTAGTCTCCGACACAATAGAACGTTACCGGTATCTCTCCTGCGCCACCTCTTGCCAGTTGGAAGCTCGAAGAGAGCGGAGATCCTAGACAATGAATCATAGACAATAAATATCTTTTATCTTTATCCTCTACTTCTCTATCTCTTCTTCGTCCTTCCACTGGTCCTTCCTTCGTCCGTTCGCAGACCGTCTGGTCGCCGTCCGACTGGCACTCCCAGGAAAGCCCGCTTTACTGCCCGATCCTCTTTAGCACGTGGCCGAACCACCGCAGCCGATGTGATTTAGTTTCGCCGATGATATTCGGCTCAGCTACGAGCTCCGCAATCTCCCGATTATTCCTCACCCTTCAGGATGTGCTAAACGTATTTTAATGTAGGTGTGTGTCAAAATATGTGGGTCTGTGTCTGTGGGTACTTACACAGAATACAGTAGAAAAGCGATCATGCGCCGTTTGTATGGGAGCCGATGTCGCCAGTTTTACATTTCCACTATTATATTTAAAATATCACTAAATATGAGGATTCTAAGAAAAAGGAAGAAAGGAAGATGTTAGGAAGTATTTCTATGTTTTATCTTGTCGCTTAACTTGTTCGGAAAGTAAATCTTGCGCTGCTGCAAGGCATTTTTCACTTTACGACTCTCGCAAAAACTGTTGAATTTGTGTGGAGAAAGAAGCATAATTATACTCATGTATTTTGGCGACACTTTTCTGACCACATGGCCGTTCTACTATGTTTACCAAAAAATTATTCAGTAAGGTTAACCTAAGGAAGTAAATAATGATTATTCACAGGTACGTCCGGCCACAAACTAGGCAGCATGCCAGTACCCCGCACCAACAATGTCCTGAACACCCGGCCCGGGGTCTTTAACCCCTCCAAGCTGAACCTACTGTGATAATAGCAACAGAGGAATGCTCACGGTTCTACTCACTCTATAGCTTATTCAAATGCTATCAACTGCCGAATCTCTACTCTATAATACGATAAGCAAAGGTTTGTACCCGAAGTCCGAGTTTTGCTACCACATTTCGTTAACAAATGTTGTTTTCGTTTCGCCCACGTGTCTCTGTCTTTTGTAGGGAGAAAAGATGAAACAGCAAAAGTATGTTACGTAGCTAGAGTTGTTGTCTCATCATTTTTCCATGCAAAAGAGAGACACGTAGGCGAAACGAAACCAACATTTGGTAATGAAATGTTGTAAATGCACTGGGACTTTGGTTACTGATATTTTGATTTACACTTGGCCTTGTGTCCCTTGGCCACTATGGCGTCGAAGATTAAAAAATGAATTTCCTTAAATTGTTATTTTATAGAAATAATAAATTACAATAGTCTCCAAAATCCCAAAAAATAAGCAGCTCGATAATCAATTGAAAAAAATAGTGTTTCCTAGTAATCTCAATTGTATTTAATTTGATATTAAAACTTTAAACTTATGTCAATAGATTTGTATTTTAATTTTTAAGTTACTTGTTGCCATTATAAAAAATCTTTTTATTTACGATAGTCTTTTACTTGATATAAACTTCACAATGTGAGGTATATTACTTACCCTACTATTTTAAAAAATAAAAATGCTTAGATATTTTAGCTCAATCAAACCAAACCAACTCAAATCAATATCAATTTCAATTGGTCAAGGCTGGACCAATTGAAATGTGGATTATACGATGTTAGTTGTTACCGCAACGCAAACGAATCTGCAGGCAGCAGCTAGTTTGAAACAATTAATAAATAAATATTGTGGACTATCCACACAACACTATCTAGCCCCAAATTAAGCAGAGCTTGTACTATGGGAACCAGATAGCTGATACAATACTCATATATTTATTTTAATAAATACATACTAAGAATACAATGTAACACCCAGACAGAGAACAAAATATCTGTGTTCACCACACAAATATTTGTCTTCGGTGGGGATCGAACCCACAACCTACGGCGCAGGAAAAAGAGCTACTAACAACTGAGCTGACAGGCCAGGCTAAATAAAATTACCACCGTGTTGCAGCTTTACAGCGATTATTTAAAGTTTTATTAGCCTTTTATAGAAGGAGATCTCACAGCATAAAATAAGCTTAGGTTACAAAGATTTTATAATGTCCCAAAAGTTAAGATTTGAAGCGGCATTTGAACCCGCGACCTTCCCCTTGGTACGGGGCTGCGCTGATTGCTGCGCCATCGGATCCTAATCACACTCGACGAATGGCTCTTAGGGACTGTCCCTAAGAGTTGCCTCGTACCAAGGGGAAGGTCGCGGCTTCAAATCCCGCTCGGCTCTTAACTTCTGGAACATTATAAAATCTTTGTGATTTTCCTTAAGTGTAGTATATACAATAATAAAAAGTACTCAATACATTGATTGCTTTACACATGGTTTAGTTTATACATACATAGTTTTTAAGTGTAAGTAGGTATCACATGGACCCTGCATAGGGTATAGCAAACATGGAGGCAGGCCGAGGTTTTTTAAGGTAAGTAGGTACATAGTTGTAAGCTTAAGCTGTGAGCAAGTAAGGTTAGGTTAGTTCTGCAAGTGTATTATAATCTTCATAGCGGCCCCACTCTTCGCCAAGTCGAGAGCTTCCTGAGCCTTCTCCAGCGGGAAGTGGTGAGAGATGAACTTCTTCAGTGGTATCGTGCCGCTTGACACTGCGGCTAACGCAGCTGGGTACCTGGAGCAAAACGGCATCAAAAGATGAAGGTAGAAGTTAGATTTAAGATTTAAAGATTTATTTGATAACAAACATCAATGATACTAAAGTGTTACAACATTAAACTAGCAGGTACATACTAAACATGATGGGTAGTACAATATTTAATGCGAAAGTACGCTAACTCCCACCCTAGGAGAACCTGTGTTGTGGGTAGTTAGCCTCTTTCGTCCAACTAATTTATAATTAGTTACAAAAGTACCACCACAAGAAATTAAACGATGCACAAAGAAAGTAGCAAAATTATAGATTAAGTTTACTTTATCTGCATAAAGTTGTGTGGTGTTAATAAGAGTCCTTAGCTAGCCGTTGTAAAAATGTACATTTGGCGCCCAACATGGTACTTATACTGCCCCGGGCTGGGCGCCAAAATATAAACACTGAAATGCATGTTATATGCTACAGATTGTTTTTATGATTTTTAGTTTTTACTATACTTAAAGAAAATCACAAAGATTTTATTTAGTGTTAAAAAGACTTTATATTTGTCAGACCTGTAGATGGAGCCACGGTCGCATTGGTGCTGTTTAACAGTCCCTTGGAGTGATTTGTATGATTTTGATTCGATGGCACCGTTGGTAAGCCCGTCAAGAGACCGGTCGTGGGTTCTAATCCCAATAGGCTCATAACTTTTGAGACAATCATCTCTGCAATAGATTTGCATACAAAATGGCTACATTATGAATGTGTAGTAAAAATACATGACAAAATACGTATACTTCGTACCTTCTTTTAAGTTCAATGAGCATAAGAAATAAGAGACTTACGTATTGACGATCCTAAAGGATCCCTTGACGTCCACTTCCCTCAGCAGTGCGGGGGACAATGGCACCTCCACTTTGTCTTCGCCAATGCCGACCACTAGTACTGTCCCGCCGGTTTTCGTCACCTACAAAACATACTAATAAGAGCAGTGGTCTAGCAGTCGTGACCCCGCCTTTCCATAGGTCGTGGGTTCAATGCCGGTCGTGTCGGTTGAGTTTTTGTCTGCATTAAGTCCACTATGCCAGTAGGTACTCTCCAATGGTGTAAGAAAACACCGTGAGGAAACTGGCATGTCGTATAACGTAAAACTTTGAGAACCGGTGTCAAGTGCACGAAAGATGCCTCTTTGAGTCGCACTCAAAATCCTTTCGCCACACCAAAAAGAGAAGACAAAAAGAAGATTAAATGAATCTCTCATTTGCCCGACGTGTCTTTGCTATTTGGTAACCCATTACATACAGCCTGCGTCATCTCTCGAGGATATACAGGGTGTTTTTTTGAGAAGGGCTGTGATGGCCAGATTAGGACTTTGCAAAAGATAAATATGCAGTTATTGTTTTCATAAAGTCTAGTCTGTATCGCGACACAGTTTTTAACTAATGCGATTTACAGTAATTCGGTTCACTTGTTGTTTGCTCTCTGCTCTGTTTTTATAATCGTTAAGTTTTATCCTACACTGCTTAACTGGTTTCCGTAAATAAGTAAACTTCTTAGTAAGATATTGACTTATAACTAAAAACTATGTATGTAGCTAAACTAAACCATGTATATGCAAATTGTAAGGTTCTTTGTTTAAATTAAATTAACTCATTAAATTAAATTATGTAAATCGAGGGCATGACTCCTATCACGACTTTTCCTTTACTCTCGTGGTTTTAGATTTGGCCATCACCGCCCTTCTTTAAAAACCATCCTGTATATTCTTTTTTAATCCATTCAACATATTATAGTATTTTGATTCAATATCTTGACTTTTGATGAATAAAGACCACCAACAACCCAAACTTAGCAAATAATCCTTACCGTCATAGCAACGCGCTGAGCTTGGCCATACCCACACGCGTCGATGGTGACATCGGGCTGGTCTCCCAAGAGCTCTTGGATCATGTCCACGATAGTGCTATCATTGTCTTCTCTGCGTGTGAGCAGAGTGTAGTCGGCGCCTAACTCTCGACCTGTTTCTAGTCTTGATTCTACTACGTCTGTGAAGTAGACGAAGAAATCACTAGCAGTCTCCTATGTTACCGTGTAGCGAGGTCTTATATCCTCGTACACGCAAAAATAACCTCTGCAAGCCCGAAATACTTTGGTTTGCGTTTCACTAAGTGAAGTGGCACCCCACACTGGAACTATGTATTATTGGATTTTTTTTATTTGTAAAAGGATCATAATATTATAAAAAACGGTAGGAACCAAGCCAAGTTTGTTGCCTGTTCTTCTAGGCTTGGTCGCGTGGAACTGGCACCTAGACTCACCTAGCTTTAAGACGTTACAAAGTGATCCTTGCGATTCTACTGAATAAATACACTTTTGATTTTGATTTTGCCATCTTACAGGGTAAATCCTATATAGTTTGGGTACACCGTTATCCTAAAGACATTTTATTAATAAGTAACATAACTGTTAAATAGTGTTACTGTTATGTTTGTTACTATTCAATAAACATTTGATTTCGATGCTGACATACTTGGCAGTTTCAAAACTAAATACAATCAAAAATAGAATATCTACATACATACATAAAATCACGCCTCGTTCCTATAGGGGTAGGCAGAGATCACGGATTTCCACTTGCTACGATCTCTTTCGCTTCATTCACTCACATAACATTCTTCATACATGCACGTCGGTTTAGGGTACTCCTAACCTGGCCTTTCTCTAAAACGTCTGCTATCTGATCGAGATACATGCGCCGAGGTCTTCCCCGTCCAGCAGTTTCATTCACACTCGCCTGATGCACCTGTTTTGTTAATATTCTTTCATCCTTCCACATATAATATCTAATAGAATTAAATCCCAATGTTGTGCAAGTGAAAACCCCGTCGCCATACCAGTGAGCAGTATCTTCCCCGCGCCCATAGCTCGGGCGGACATAGCGCACAGGATTCCAATAGGGCCCGCGCCAAGAATGGCGACCTTCGCGCCAATCTTGATGGCCGCTCGATTGCACGCGTGGATCGCGATGGCTAGAGGTTGCACTGCCGCCCCTTCTTCCATTGTTAGGTTTTCTGGAATTCTGGAAACAAAAGGGAAACAAACGTATTTGTGCACTGAGGGCTCATTCTTAGTTTTAACATCATTTTGACATTAGTTTTAAACCCAATGACTAGTCGTTTAGTGTAGTCGTTAGCCCCAATTTTGTATGGAGAAACGATGAGCGTCCCTGCATGGCGGGATTACAAAAAATAATGTTATGACCACAGAGCAGCCAACACGCTTTTGCTTACGCAAAGTAGAGAGAGTATGATGACGTATTACTAAGAGAACCAGTGTCGCCAAACTCATACACGTAAAAACAAATACACATAGAAATAAAAGTTATGATTGGTCGAAAAGAAACGTTAAAAAGGACCTAAAACAAAAAAAATAATTTAATTGATAATAAACCTTAACGCTATCGTAACATGGTTCTAAACTTAATAAAATAAACAGTGTTAAAATGAAATTCTACTTACCACGAGATGGCAGATTTCATTCAGTATTTTTTTCTTTTAGTCTCTATTTAGTTGTAATATGATTGATAATACAATGGCTGTTACTTGATTGACAACAAAACAAAGCTACTTGACGCTAGATGGCGTTATAGAAAACAATTCTGTTAGTCTTTATCCACAAGTTATAAGATTCATAATACAATGGCTATTACTTGACATAGCCACTCACTTAGTGATGTGCCAAGGTGGATACAAGACAAATGTATCGACATCGATGATTACCTACCTACTTCTTATCGTGTCACTGGTTTTTTCGAACCAAGTGAGGTGAAAGGATTTTAAGTGCGCCCCAAAGAGGCTCCTTTCGTGCACTTATTTAACACATATTTTCGAACTTTTTAAGTTCTATGGCATGCCCGGTTTCCTCACGATGTTTTTCTTCACCGTTTAAGAGCACTGGCATAGTGTAAATTAATTTTTGGGCAGTAAACCTCATTGGTATTTTTTTTTTTTTTTTTTTTTTTTTATGCCATAGCAGGCAGACGAGCAGACGGGCCACCTGATGGAAAGTAGTCACCGTCGCCCATAGACACCTGCAACACCAGAGGTGGTGCTAATGCGCTGCCGGCCTTTTAAGTAGCGATATACCCGCCTTTTGAAGGACCCCATGTCGAAGCTCCGAGGGAAAACCGCAGAAGGCAGCTCATTCCACAACTTACTCGTGCGCGGCAAAAAGGATCGCGAAAAACGAGCAGTTGTGGAAAACCAGCCATCCAGGTGGTGAGGATGGAATCTGGTTCTGCGGCGCGTGGTGCGATGATAAAAATCAGCCGCGGGCACCAGAGCAAACAGTTCCTCGGAGCACTCCCCATTGTATTGGTTGGACTGGATTTAAGCCCACGACCTAAGGATCAGAAGGCGAAGCCGCTACCACTAGCCCACCAGCGCTCTCACCTACCTACTGATGTATAACGATCGGTAGCACGTCAGGTTATATTTATGGTGGTCGAAATAAAAAGCTTTTCTTATCTATCTTTCTTTATTTACCCAATCAAATGTTTACAACTCGTAAAATTGTATACTTAACTGTTTCAAATATTGTTTCTTTTTCTTCTTGTGTTTTCTTTTTCCTGTTGCATCGATACATTTATTTTGAATATCGGAAAACTGAAACCAGAATTATTATGTTATTTCTTCAAAATATTTCTGTAATTTTCATCTTACCCAGCCACTGTGGGCTATAAGAATAAGAAAAGAATCAGAATAATACATAAGGAATAAAATCATCACTAAAGCAAAAAAAAAGTCAGCTCCCACTATTTATATGATCAGAACTAATAAAGTAGGTATTCGATAGCACATTCATCACTTTATTGGGGTACAGCCCTAATTGAGTAGCGAAAGTTGAGATTTATAGAAACGCGACCTTAACGAATATCATTCACAGTCTATTTTTGTTTGATGGTTTTGCATTCTAAATAAAACCAATTTAAGCAATAAAATAATACTAACCTGTGATACGATGTGCCCCCTTTTGTTAAATTATTGGTTCGGCTATCGTTTTAGCACTGCAAAACAGCACAATACGGCATTTTTATATTTTTTCGTGTTTTTCTCAGTTACGTTTCTTCTGACAGACTTCAAACACGACTAAACAAAGGAGGGCTTGAAGTCTGCTGTACTGCGCGTACTTGGAGCGTGAGAAGGTCGTCTACATGCTATTTCCATTACTTCTTTATTTCGTGGTTATGACATACGAACGCTACGTAAAAATACTTTAAGCTAACGACAATGAGCCCTCAGAAGTTCGATAACGGAGGATTCTGTAAAACCCATTTAACTTGAACTTCTACACGGGTATTATTGAACTTCTACAAATGAAAGCTCATCAAAAAAGCTAATACTATGCAATTTTTTGACACTTAACTCTAGAACGAGTGATAAAAGTCTTCTCTGTTTGTTTGTTTGTACCTATGTAGCTTCGTATTCGAAACGAATGCTCCGATTTGAATGCGGTTTTCTCAGAAAGCTGATACTTTTCTGATGGTTCTTTATTTCTTATCGTGTTTGGTAGAAATCTATCATAGATATTCATCGCCTCAGTCAGTATAAAACTCATTTTAACCTCACTCTTCTTCTTTTCATATCACTGGTTCGAAAGCCAGTTTCAAGATAAGAAGAAAGGATTGAGTGCGTCTCGAAGAGGCTCCTTTCGTGCACTTAAAAGCTTTTAAGCTAAACTCACTTATGGCAGAAGTCGGCTACATGCTTGTAATACCGACAGAGGTTCCCCGGCGCGCCCATAGACGAGCAATAATGCGGCTTGTAACACAGGTTGTAGCGGCCTTGCTTGCAGAACTGACACGATCTGCACGGCTGGGTGGGCTCGATCGCCACGCGGTCACCCGTCGACAGTGACGTCACTTTTGATCCCACCTGTAGATACAATTTAGGAAAGGAAAAGTATCGATTATTTCAAATTCAGAATTTACTAAAGCCCTGAGGAATAGTGCAAAGCTTGCTGACCCAATCATATATCCCTTCTAGATAAAAAATATCCCAAAAAGAGAGTTCACATTTCAAACGTTGGTTGTAGATCTCTTAGTCCCAACTCCCATTCTTCGAGGACGTCTTAACGGGGTAGTTAGACTGGAACCGCTCTTTCATGTCCGCAGTGCACGACCACCTGCACCATGGAAGATCTAAACATGGCATCGAGTGGAGCTATTGAGGTGGCGACATATTGGTCGAGGAGGGTTTAGTTAGAGTCTTGACTCGATAAGAAGAAGAAGACTGGAACCCGCTGGGATCACCAGTCAAAGTCAAAAATATATTTATTCAGTTTATTTTATTTATTCTGGGACAATAAACAGCTACACTTCAACATACAAATTATCTAAATTAGTTTTAGAGTAGGTATAATTCTACCTACCTACTTGACTAATAATATTGCAGCCCACTGCGTTATCCTCAAGTTAAATTGATTGAATTATTTATAATTGCGTCACTTGATGAGGCATTAAAAATATGCAAACATATTCTTTATTAGTACTACTTCTTTAGTGATACTAACGTCGTGTTTTTTATTCGTATTCTATTAATAATACTGTACTGTTTTAATAATACTGTATAGGTTAGAAGTACATGCATAATAGATTGTGTCATAGTGTAATACAAGTATGTTGTGTAATTCATTTTTCATAAGTAGCAAACATGTTGGTCCTCATGTCAAGAGAGAGAGCTTATTTATTACATACTTATATATTTTTTTTTTATATCATGCGTGCGTAACATAGTTTAGTTTTTTGTTTTGTTGTATTAGCTTACTTTACTTTTATTTTCTAAATCTTCTTGGATAGGTACCTACATAATTGTTTGGGTTATATCATTTTTTTTTCATTGTTGTTGAATTTTGATGTAGGTACTTCTAAGTACATTCATTCTTTTTTTTTTTGTTGATTGCATGTGTTGTATCCTTTTGTGCACGCATAATGACTTGTGAACCTATTACATAGGAGAAGCCACTGGCTCCTGAAACACAGTTTTTTAACTAGTTCGGGAGACTATGGGTTCAAAAAAGATTTGTGAATCCTATTTATTAAGTCAATAAACATTACTTACATTGAAATAAAGAATTTAACTTTAATTATTATTGAGTTGGATCACAAGGATCACTTATCTAGGTGAGTGTAGGTGCCAGTTCCACGCGGCCAAGTCCAGAAGAACTGGTAACAAACTACGGCTTGGTTCCTACCGTTTTTTTAATCATAGTAGTCTATAGGCTTGGGCTTGGTCGCGTGGAACAGGCACCTCGGCCCAGATTCATAGACTGAACTTTGACTTTACTTTGATGGAAAGTTCTACTTTCAACCAAAAAATATATTTCATAGTTCTGTCAAGCTCTACTTTATTCAAAATGTTGAACGTAAACTTCGATAAACAAAGCTTACCTACTTTGCGAAGACTCCTTTGCTATAAAGCAAAGTCACGACTATGAATCTTGGCCCTAGACTCACCTATAGCTTTCAAAGTGATCCTTGCGATCCTACTGAATAAATACACTTTTGATTTGATTTGAGTATTGCATACCTTAACCACAGTCCCGGCCCCCTCATGGCCGATGACAATGGGTTCCGTCAGCAGATCCGCGCCACATTTGCCAGTGCTGTACAGCTTAACGTCGGAGCCACAGATGCCCACGCAGGATACCTCGATCAACACCTCTGAACAGAAACAGTTTGGCGTAACTTGACGTCTGAAGTGAGCCGTTTGTGCGAAAACGGCCTAACTGACGAATGATTCGCCAAACGGCTAATTTTAGACCTGACAAGTTTTGTCGGCCATAATGAACATTTTAGTCAGAGGATTGGGCATTCTGGAGACTTTCTATCTATATTACATTGCAAAAACTTTTCAAAAACTACATCGTTATTTCTGGGCGATTTTAAAACAGCATGACCATGGAAGTGAAGGTTTAGGTATACAACCAGAGTGGGTCCACTCGTAGTTAGGACCGATCCACGGATTGTGCAAATCGACCAATCAAATATTTGACAACTGTTTAAATCAAATCGTCCAATAAGTGCAAAGTTATATTTTAACAGACTGAACTACTTACTCACTCTTACTCACCATAATCGTTTATCTCTGGCACCGGCCATTTTTCCTGGAAAACATGCAATTATTGTTGTACACATCATCTTCTTATGGTGTCTCGTGTTCTTTCAAACCAGTGCCAGTGCGGTGAAAGGATTTTAGAGGCTCCTTTCGAGCTCATGATACTTGTTTTCGAACTTTAGGTTTTTTGTAGACTATATCAACTGAAGTAGGTACTTATTACCTACCTAACGGACAAGTTATTTCATAAAAATACAAAAACATATAAATTCGTAAAAAATAATTTAAAACTTACAATTTTTAAGTCCAGAGGTCCGTAGAGTACAGCTGCGTAATTGACAGACATTTTATTCAACGCTCTTTCACAAACTGAAGGTCTTACAAAATCATCTCAATTTGTTACGCAAGAGATAAGGAAATAAAATAAAACAAAGACTGAAGTAATTACAGTGCAAACAAGTTGATAGTGTTCCATGATCATCGTCAGCATCAGCCTGAAGAAGTCCACTGCTGAAATAGGCCTCCCGTATACATTTCCAGGAAAAACGCATCTGAGCCCTCTTCTTCCACTAACTTCTCGCACATTATCGTCGGTCCATTACTGCCATGAAGAAGCATTGCTGTGTTTCGGTTTGAAGGGTGTGGGTGCCGGTGAAATGACTGGCACGTGAGGCTGAACATCATGGACGCAGGGAAGTGCGTCGTAGGGCACGTTACTGACGTGCGTGACCTACGAGGCAATGCTTTGTTATAGACGATGGTTACCACTTAACATGAGGTGGGCCATATACTTGTTATTGTTCCATCAGCTAGTTGTATAAAAGTTCGAGAACGTTCGAAAACCTTTATACACCAACGGTTGTCGGTTTTTGAGCTCGATTGGGTAGTTGCTTTATTGGCTTGGAAATTGAAATACATATTTCTAGCCGCCAATCTGCGTTTTTCATTTTTATGTATTTCTCTGTCTTTTTGTACTGTTTAAGTACCTACTATCTATGATACGTATAGAGAAAGTAGATATAGGTAGGTACATACCGCCCCTAATTTGCTTTATTGGCTTGGAAATTGAAATACATATTTCTAGCCGCCAATCTGCGTTTTTCATTTTTATGTATTTCTCTGTCTTTTTGTACTGTTTAAGTACCTACTATCTATGATACGTATAGAGAAAGTAGATATAGGTAGGTACATACCGCCCCTAATTTGCTTTATTGGCTTGGAAATTGAAATACATATTTCTAGCCGCCAATCTGCCTTTTTCATTTCTATGTAAGTGTATTCATGTATTTCTCTGTCTTTTTGTACTGTTTATGTACCAACTATCTACCTCTATGATACGTATAGAGAAAGTAGATATAGGTAAGTACGTACTCGTACCGCCCCGTTTAAAGATCGCTGCAATTAGGAGTATACCTATATACAATTTAATATATTTTGTTTTATAAATAATTAAATACTACTCATAAATGAACTCTAAAGCTACGGAAATAAAAAAACACATTTCATAAAAATATTTTAAATAAATAAATTTATTAATTTCGTAATTCTACGTATTTTTTCCTTTTACCTAAAAATATAATAACTGAAAACATTGTTTTGATCTCGAATGTTCCTCTTACAGAAAATATAAAAATATTTTCGTTAAGACAACTAGGTATAAATATAAATATCTACAAACCAATTTATAAATATTTACGAGGTTTTTTTATCATAATAATTCGTATTATCTATTAAACAACGTATCTATTTTAAATATCCTATGCTATAAGATATCTACAACATTTAACTTCTCTTCAAAGACTGTATTGATTATGAATGTTTTGTGTAGGTAGTTAAAAAAATAACCCTGAGAAGAAAACTAGTGGTCGAAAAATGATGGCAACAAGACATTATTATATGTGATCGCTGTTCCTTGCTAGAATCAAGCTTTTGATTGCAACAGAATTACACAATTGCATAGCAGATTTAGAAGAAAACTTTTTAGTGTTACGCAAAATATTTTTTTTTATTAATTATGTTTTGGCGCTGGAGTCAACGTCCTTTTGCAAAGTCCTTTTTGTTTATCAGAATAATAGCTTCATTTTTTTTTTATTTAATCTGTTTTGTCCTCTAAACCCACTTTACTATCGAAATAGGTAAAACTAATTTTGCATGTACCTACTTTTACCTTGTACAATTTCAATAATTTTTCTCTTTGTATCATTGGTGACGTTCAAAAGGATTAGTTTTATCTATAATGTTTAATTTAGAAAAAGTAAAAAACAGTCTATGCCAAATCTATACTCTGATTACGTATTAGGTTTAACCGCCTATGCCAAATCGGCTCGTATACTCTGATTAGGTCTACTTAGGTATAATCTAGGTTACTGATTGTAAGGTAACCAGCATGGAAGTAGAATAGTACTCTAGGAAACCAGCCGAGAGTTTCATCTGTAATGTTAATTGTTTTAAATTTCGCACAGAGATAATGTCAGCTCAACTTCCATGCCGGCTACTATGAGAACTTAGGCGTTGACAACCGTCAAACAATTTATCGCCCAATATTATGAAAGTTACAAAATCGCGAGCAATAAGTGGTTTTATATCTTTCAACAAGTCAAAATGTTCGAGCTAGGTCATCGACGGTAGTCTTCCCCTTAAACGCCCTCTAATCAGTACGGTGGTCCTGACCATCACAATCGTCATAATCTGATTGGTTATAATGATATTGACCTCCTAACCCTGTGGCCAGGAAAAATTGGAGCCATCCATATTATGCATTAGATACAAAGTTATTCAACAAAACATCTGGTCACACAGTCCTGATTCCTGAAGGGGAAGTCCCACTTTATTAACAACATTTCGTCTACAAAATTTTGTTTTCGTTTCGCCTATTTGTCTCTCTCTATTGTATGGAGAAATGAGATAGCAAAAATACGTGACGTAGAAACGATCGAAACGATTTTTTGTCTCATCAATTTTCCATACAAAAGAGAGACACGTTCTAACTTGAAAACAACATTGGTAGACGCAATGTGGTATCAAAACTATCTGGACAATATTTTGATAAGAGAATGACGTTCCATTCCATCAACCAATAGAACCAATACTTGTGTTGGTCCGCGACCACCGTTCTATTCGATAGTTTAGAACTTGCTAGGGTTGTTAGCATCTCTTGGCTGCACGTGAATAATGACTTTGATGCCTTGTCCCGCGCGCGCCACCTCGTAAGCCTGCAGAGTGTCTTCGATGGGGAAGTGGTGTGTTACCAGCGGCTTAACGTTGATCTTGCCGCTAGCTACCATGGCCAGGGCTATGGGGTACCTGGAACCAATTTGCATGATTTTATTACATCAATTAATGAATGTCTGGACGTACCTCTGTCTACTTTGGTTAAAGATACCTACTCAAAGATTTTTGAGTGGGTAATTATTAGTGCTAAAAAATCTGTTGGAAATGTCCACTGTGCCGTCCAAGTTCAACCGCGAGGCAACTTTTTCTATTATAGTTTTTTTTTTGTTCAAAATACGATCGCAAGTATACTTACAATACCTAATTTAAAAAAAAACGTTTGTTTATTTGAATTGTAAGGATCACTTTGAAACTTCGAGTAGTAAATACGCCAGTTCAGTTATACCGGTCCAAGCCTCGAAAAACAGTCGGTCTCGCATTTTCTCCGCACAAACGGACGACGGACGAAAAATGCGCATTTTTAGTCCGTCACCAGTCAGCGGACCGTGAGCGCAAAGTTTGGATAGACCTTCAGGCAAGAAGTTTCGAAGTGTTTGGTACTCACTCGTTGACGTATCGGAAGATCCCCCGGATGTCGACCTCCCTTGCGAGCGCGCCGGCAAGCGGCACGGTCTGCTCGGGCGCGCCCATGCCTACCAGCACGGCCACGCCGCCGCTCTTCGTGGCCTGCAACAACAACACACTATCACACCTCTCCAAGTCTCCATACACTACTACTATGGGCAATTCAAACCACGTAAGCCAGTCCAAGGGTGCTAAGCGAGATCCGCTAAAAGCGGACGGCAAATCTATTTTTGTTTTGAAACGGTGTGAGCCTGATATAAGTATGCCTGTAATTTCTTCGGCAATTGGCAGGAAATATTATAAGCGTGGTAGTAGGATGAACTCTTCACAAAGAGCTACGACTGCTATTAGATAAAGGTGGGTTAAGTTTTAGCGTCAATAATTAACTCACCAGCATGGACAGTCTGTCCAGTAGTGAGTCGCCACTCACGATGGTGGTCGCGGCAGCGCTCGGCTAATTTCGGCTTCATAGGGCGTAGTGTACGTCAGGAAGAGATAGCGCTCTACAAAGCCGAAAAGCCGATGTGCAATATTTATTGCCTACAACCGTACGAGGGTGGTCGTGTCAGCGCCTAGCTCACTCGCGAAGTCGAGCCGTGACTGAAGGATATCTGTCAATAACTGACCAGAATGGACAGTCAGACAGTACACACAGACAGACAGTCAGAGTCGCCACTCACGAGGATGGTCGCGTCAGCGCCTAGCTCACTCGCGAAGTCGGGATTAAAGGATATCTCTAGAATGTAACTGACCAGCATAGACAGCCTGACAGTAGACTGCGCGCCGCTGGCGTCGAACGAGACGTCGGGTTGCGTCCCGAGGAGCGTATGGATCTGCTGCACCAGGTCTGCCTCGTTGGAGTCGCGGCTCACGAGGATGGTCGCGTCAGCGCCCAGCTCACGAGCGAAGTCGAGCCGGGATTGAAGAATATCTGGGGATTTTGGGAAATTCTAAGTTTAGTATTTCCATCCTTTATCTATTGTGGGTAGCTTGGTAAGGCGATGTGCAAGTACCCACGTAGAACAATAAACTAGGTACCTACTTTATTCTGTGTCTCGACTTATGAAGTTTAATTAAATAGCCCTTAAACCTCGTATAAACTACTTAGCTTCTACTTAAAATTTCACGCAGTTTTCGTGAAGTGGTTCTGAAATGTTTAAAGCATCAAGGTCTGGATTACTTCATAGTTAGAGAGGTTAGCTACATCGCGGATTCTCAGTTCAGCAAAAAAAGCTTATTTTTACAAAGTCCACTGCTGGACATAGATATCCCCTATTACATTTACAACTCGCGAATTAATACCTAACTTCGAAAAAAATACATTGGACATTCCGCACAAAACTAGCTAGCCCCAAACCAAACAGGGCTTGTACTATGGGAGCTGAAATAATTCTTAGATATATATTTTTTTGTAAATACAATGCAACAACTGAACACAAATATTTGTTCTCGGCGGTGATCGAACCCCGCCCTCAGGCCCAGAAGGCAGTCAAAATTTTTGCGAGATATTTTCTCACAACCAATCTACCGATTAGAATCTGCGAACCTGTGATGATGACCTTGCTGGCCCCATACGCCTTGGCGGTCAGCATGATGAGCAGGCCGATGGGCCCGGCGCCCAGCACCAGCACGCTGTCTCCGGCCGTCACGCCGCCGCGCCGGCACGCGTGGATGCCGACTGACAGAGGCTCCAGCAGGGCCCCTTCTTCCATCGACACGTGGTCTGGCAGCCTGGGGCAAAGGACTGCTCGGTCAAATCATAAGGGTCCATTGGTGGACGTAGTACCCATTCGATGGACCGACGATATTGAATATCGAGATATCGGTGGATGGAAGGAGCTCTTCGTTCTTACTGGAAATAATAGAGGTCCATGCCCAGCAGTGGACTTCTTCAGGTTGTGTGGTGATGATGAAGTCATGGTATAGGCGGGCAGATAAGTTATAAGTCTTTTATAATGCAAGGCATTGGGTGTCAAACCCTTTGGCATTACATTATCTGGGAATAAGCCTTCTCATCTGCACTTTTATTATTTTTATTCAAACCCTACCTTACACTATTGTGTGCAGAACAAGATATTTTGGTATAGGTATCGTCGGCATATGAAACAATACCGCTAAGTCAAAAAATCAATTATTTTCGTTGGCGCGTTTAACTGCTTGTCAGATTCTAGCTAGGCGTTCAACCAATCACGAGCCAGTATTTTTCAACTTAGTTATGACAGCCACGCAAATTGATTCCAGTTTTTTTTTAATTGATCCCCATTCCATGCCTAGTTAAGTTGTTAGTGAAGTTGAATGAATTAATCGAGGAATTGTTTGCTAAAAGTTGGTAGCAGTTGTTACAGTCTCCTTTATAATGAGTCAGCTGCAAAGTGAAGCGGTATAAAAATTAATAATACACACTTGTAACAAAAGTCTGCAGCGTGCTTGTAATACCGCACCAGGTTTCCGTGCACGGGTGGCGTCGCACAAAACATCATGTCGGGGCACAGGTGGTAGCGACCTGTCTTGCAAAACTCGCAGTAGCGGCATGGCACGCCGGGCTCGATGGCCACACGGTCGCCCTCCTTCAAGTTCTTTACTTTGGCACCAGTCTAGAAGAAGTCATTCATAAAATCAAAGGTTGAAAACACCCTCAAATCTCTTAGTGGGCAAGGCATTATAAAAGTATGAGCATTTTACAGATGAATAGAGGCAACATCATAGTCACACATAGATAATTATATGAATTAGCTTACCTACTTGTACCTACGTCAGTTCTTCGATAAACAAATCGTAATCAACAGCATAAATAATTCCATGTGATTACTGCTGTTGAGTTAACTGCTGATAAAATATATCCTAATAATAAAATATTAATAATGCCTAAGCCCTAAGTGGCGCGTATGTCAAGCACAGTACGACATTTGTCAACAAGAAGACGTTTATTTTTTAAGCCTTGCGCACATTGAGGCGCATCACGCTGATCGCCATTGCAGATTGTAGCTGTTCGCTTTAGTCATTATCTTATGTCCATTTGTTGGGGGCAGTTATATAGTAACAAATTGGTATAGGACTTAAAATAAACATTAGTTACCTACCTACCTAAAGATTTATAGATAGGTATACTTACCTAAGGTGTCAGTGGGTGGGAACTTTTATTAACATAAACCTAAGTGTTTTAAGAATGTTATCTTATCTTAATAACCAGTTTAGCAAGACATTCTATTTAACTATTATACTTAATTGTTTACATAAGTACGCATTATATCTTTTCGTCATTTTTGGTCCCTCTCTTGGCGCCAAAGACGTAAGCAAGTAATAAAATGTTATCAACTCGTTTAGCTACGGTCAATAAAGATTTTAAAGTCACTTTGCGGATACATTAAGGCGAAGACCATCGTCGATGTACTTCTCGCGCATATTATGACTGTTTGAAAGATATAAAATCACTGAATCTATTTGCCCAACCGCAACCACCTTTCGTTAAGAGAATATTAATTCCTTGACCTTTCTTGGGTGCAATCGGATTGCACACAGATTAGCAAAAAAAAAATCCTAACACGTTTTCTACTAAACATTTTGACTCACTGGTTTCGTACATAATTTAGGCAATGCCAAGTGTATTAGATAAATAGATTTTAGTCAAGTTAGTCTTTGTATTAAACTGAAGAATTTGACTGTGACATAACTTGATTTTACGGTTATTGTTGTTATAAGACGGCGATTCTGAATGGTGCATTAAGAAGCGTCCGTCCATTGAATTTAGTAAAATCTTGTTCATAAGGAAAAATACTGATTAAGAATCAATAATACCAAAGTCATGTTGAGTACGAGTATGATGTTATTGACCGTACATAATAGTGATAAGGATTTTAAGGTCAAATATTGAGATAAGCAGGGCACGACCGGCATGATATTGCTATGCTAGCGATATAGGTAAATAAGTTCAGCCCACGTTTTCTAGGCAACGTGACAATTTTAATGAGATGCTATAAGTCCCATTATCATGAATAACATCAGTATAAAGAAAGCTATAAAGACCTTATTAGCAGTTATATCAAGGACTGAGTTATATGTTATCATCTTATCAGGTTTATCCAACCCCACTTCTTTGCAATTTGATTCCCTATCCGAAACATAATAACTTTATTATTTTTTAAATTTATTATTTGTTTACTTACAATTTGTATACAATTTATTTTTTTATTGGTAGATCTAAGTTACTTACTATATTATTATCAGGTGCATTATATCAGAATAACGTGAACCTAGAACCTAGTGACCTCGATACAAGTAAAAATACTTATTTTAGTTAATTTCAAAAAACGTATTAGTTGAAAGAGATAACACCAGGTTGTGAGCTGGATATAATAGCATCATAAGCTTATTTTTATCCAGGTTACACGAAGAGAAGCCGCGACATAATTTCAACAATTGAAAAAACCAAGTGATTGTAACGAATTAGCATAGGTTACATTACGAGACATTTTTTCGATGTTAACATTTACATTATCGTAGCGTGGCGTCTAGGTAGTTTTAATGAAGTTCAAGGCTGGTATTTGGCAAATAACTACGTCGTTTGCGTCGGTGGGTGTGTCTAGTAGCCATGCAGCCACACGGCGACACTGTGTGGGTATTTCAGCTATTTTTGTTTCAGTGTTTTATTACCACGTGAACTGGGTAGCCGGCAAAGTGATGAAAGCTACTAAAAGTAAACAAGAAAGTACCTAAGCTGTTCATACAAATTGCATTATTTGATCGGCGGCAATTGGGACCTTGGAATGTCAAAAGAGACTGTGGCGCAATTCATGACTATAATTACTTGTTTATTTTTGTATATTATTTTATTAGATCGCTATGATGTGAGCGTCATTTTGCCTACATCTATTTTTTTTACAATGGCATAAATGTATGGTTTACCTTAGCAACAACTCCGGACGCCTCATGGCCCATGATCATGGGCTCCTTGAGTACGAAGTGACCGCAAGCTCCTGACTGCCAGTAGTGCACGTCAGACCCGCAGATACCAACGCAGTCCATACGAAGGAGCACCTCTATGAAATATCAACCATTTTTTATCGAAATAACACCTTTGTTTATTCTTAAGATATATATAATAAAAATGCCAGTTTTCGCCCGTGCTATTCATTCAGCGTACAAGTTCAACCTATCGTGATTGAAATTCCAACTAAAGCAGCTTTGTTATGTAAATTTTTGTTTAATTTAACAATTATACGCGATAAACGCTACAATCAGAATTAATTATTCAAACTGGTTCTTTTACCACCTACGAAAGTTTTTACTCGTACTTGCTATCTTGGTTCTACTGAACACTCACCATCTTCAGCTATTTCAGGTATCGGTGTTTGGACCTGTAAAAACAAAATGTATTTACCAGCATTCTACAGCTCTAGAAATCAAGATATTATAATATATTATCAAAAGTTGATAGGCCGATAATTATCTTAAAATCTGTACGTAATCTAGTACGTACTCAAAGTATGATAACAATAAATACGATCATCATTATTTAGTTCTTATTTATTTGAGAACTTAACATTAACGTTTTTGGTTGTTAACTAGGTAATAATTTAGGACAGAAATTGCATACCTAAATCCGAGAAACAACTTCTCGCCCGCACACTTTGAGTTTTTGAAAGATATAAAATTACGGAACTTATTTATCTAAATTCACGAGCAACTTCTGAGCAATCTTGTATGCAAACCGATGGCACACAGTTCAACAAAAAACAATTTGTAATACTGTCACGTTTGCCTAATTAAAAGTTTTCTCATGTATGAGGACCACTTAGGCAATCGGATGGCATACAAGATAGTTGCTCGTGTTTTTCGATAAATAAGTTCAATGGTTACATATTTTTCAAAAGGTCAAAATGTTCGAGTGTGAAATACATCAACGGTTGTCTTCGCCTTAATACGCGATCTTCTACTAAATATAAAGCATAGGTATATATTGAATTAAAATTAAATGATTTGGCACTGAACACCACGTCGACGTCGCGGGCAAATAATATAAGTAGATCATTTTCATTAATTTTAAATGACTATGAATATCCAAGAATATTTAACTACTTTTATGATGGGAAATGTTTTAGGACAGAACTAAGAAATCTAGGTTTTAGTAAAATACACTTACCAGACGTAAATCCTTAGTCTGGTAAAGAAGCGCGGTCAAATTGTCTGTGGCCATTGCAACAACACGTGTTTTCTGTCTGACGGTTTGAATGCTACTGATTAAATACCTACTAGGTACGACACAAATACACTACATTGATTCAACTCGCTCGACTAGAGTTCTACGACGTGTTCGTCTACCGTAGTACGATTACATAACAGGCGGGAGGTGTGTCTACTAACGTCCTGACAAGTTAGTTGCTAGCATTTAGAATCTAACTGCTGTAGATTATTATTAATCTTCTAAAAATAAATTGGTTGGAATTTATGATGTCGTCAAACGCTCTTTGAATTCACTGCCAAGGTCACGCCACTAATCAGTTAATGATTTGGGCACAGAAATCAGCAAAGTGAATGGCTATCATTCGATGTAGCGAGAAATAGTTTGTGGGTTGCTCATAATTGTTGCAATTTTGGCTTACTCCGTTGTGTCAACTCGCGGTCGATTTTATTCGTTATGGGTTTCCAAACTCCTTGTGTTGCATTCTGATATCCGCCAGTGTTCATAATCTCCATGTTTTGACTGATCGCCACTGTAGAACGCTTAGATGTATGTGTGATGGCTTACCGATACAATACGAAAAAACCCAACGACCTATTGTAAACTTTTAAAGCTAGGTTTGAGGTTGGCTTACAAATTATACCTACAGCGAATTTGCCTGGAGTTTAGTTCTACTAAAGCAATCATCTGATCACCATTCATCAGATAATATTACGATGATAACATCGAAACATTATAAAAACATTTAGCAATGCATAGGACTTTGTAAGTACCTAATCGTACCAAACCAAACTAGTTTTCAAAGAGGTACAGTTAATGTCTAATAATAGCCTGACTAAAGGCGAATACTATAGGTATATTAGGTATGTACCTACCTACCATAAATACATGAGTTTTTCATAGGTAAGATGAAGCATAGGACTCCCAGAGTCCTAGCTCCCACTCGATGGACCGACGACATTGTAAAAATCGCGGGAATTCTTTGGTTTGAGAGGGCTCAGAATCGTCCTTCCTTGAAACCTAGCAGTGGACTTCTTCAGGCTGATGATGATGAACTAAATTATTTATGATAACCATGAGCACAGCAGTGTAACTACATAAACAAGTAATTTTAAAACATTTAACATCCATCATGTACCAATCTACAAATCATTAACATAAACACATAATAATCTGAACGTCCAGACAATGATTTGATAAATACATCCTAAGCTAGACCTACTTACCACAGTCACTGCGCACGATGTTCCAATTGACGCTAGTTTTGCATGTGGTCTTATGTTTGGGGTTGTTCGTTGTGAGATCGCGAGGGTCGCTAGCTACCACTCACCTGCTGGTGACTCACGTGGGTCCGTGCGACGACTCAGAGGGGTTGCTGGTCAAGTTCGAAGAGCTGACCATCACCACACAGTCTGTCGACTGCTTGATCACTGGGGTCTTCAATTTGACGCAAGATGTTGCTCGTGGATGGAAGGTGAAAGTAAGCAATTTTTATACAAACTTACAATAATAATTTAAACAAATATTTACAGGATCAACAAAATACACAAGAAACAGTTGAGCTATCTGCAGACCGTTACAAACGATCTAGGATAGCTCAACTGATCCAAATCAGTGCCTTATTAGTTAGATCTATTTTTATGAAGATGTCGGGTAGTAGCGGCCTTAACATTTGGCGCAGACCAATTATTTTGTTGTTGCAACCTTTTCACTTGCACACACGATGTAACTTTGTTATTTCCTTTCATGAATACGGGTTTTCCATGATGTTTTATTTTCCCTTAGCCTCGTGGGTATATAGGTACCTACTACTACTACTTAGGTAGGTAACTACTACATACCTATTGACAGAAGTCACATGATAAAATATACAGGGCGTCCCACGGAGATACCACGTGGAGGGAAAGTACCTACCTTAAATACTGTAGATGGAACATTTAAATAAAAGAAGACATGAATTTAAAAAATAATTTAATTCATTCATTTATTTCTGTCAACACGGATCATTTTGTTAGTAAAACTTATAAATCTAAGCTAACTTATGAATTTAAACTGCATTCATAGTTTTTTTTTTCATAAAAAAGTAATTGATTAATTTTGTATTAAAAATGTAATAAATCGTGGTCTTCCTTTTATTTCTGACACTAGTTATTTAGCAAAAAATAATCCTTATGATAAAGCCGATTTCGATTGCCACGATAAAACTACAGGGTGATTATTTTTCTCGTGAAACGGGTTAAATTCTTGGTTCAACCATGCATGTACATACCTAGTTATTTAAATATTTATGAATTTAGTTATTTAAGTATTTATCAGCTTGGGCACCACGGATTATCGTGTTCTAGGGCCGCCGGTCGGATATCTCGTCACGCCAGCCTTAACGACGTCATCCGGCGGGCCTTTACAACCGTCAACGTACCAGCCGTTCTCGAACCGAATGGTCTGTTGCGTGACGATGGTAAGCGGCCTGACGGTATGACGCTTGTTCCTTGGGAGTTGGGGAGGCCACTTGTGTGGGATGCTACGTGTGTCGACACACTTGCGCCTTCTCATCTGCCAAGGACATCCGTTGTGGCGGGCGCGGCGGCAGATCTGGCCGAGGATCTCAAGAGGCGCAAATATGCAGGTCTCGACAGAGCCTACTTATTTGCTCCTCTTGGGGTTGAGACTCTGGGTCCGTGGGGAACCGAGGCCCCGCGGGTCTTCAAAATTTTGTCTAGGCGACTGATCGAAGCGACGCGTGACCCAAGAGCTGGTGGGCATCTGGCGCAGCGCATAAGCATTGCTATTCAGCGTGGCAATGCCGCCAGCGTCTTGGGGACGCTTCCGTCTGGCACTGATTTGGATCAGTTGAGCTATCTCTAGATCGTTTGTAACGATCTGCAGATAGCTCAACTGTTTCTTGTGTATTTTGTACATTTTGTAAATATTTGTTTAATTGTAAGTTTCTTTGTGTAAATAAAAACTTACTTTATGAATGCAGTTTAAATTGTTTTGAAATTTAAATAATGTCTTCTTTCAATAAAACGTTCCATCTACAATATTCAAGGTACTTTCCCTCCATGTGACATATCCGTGGGACGCCCTGTATACAACTGAATTAACGATTTTAAACTTGGAAACCTAGCTTTGTCTCACAGTCATTATCGGAAGCATCTTTGCCAATCGCAGGCCACAATGCAAAAGTGCCAGGACATCCGCAACGTGGAGACTTGCGACTTCCTCAGCGAGTACGCCGTGGTGTCAGACGGCTGCGGCTCCGACGACGATGAAGAGGAGACTTACACCATGCTCTTCCACTATGCCAGGCCTGAGTTAATTATTTTTAATATCTTCTTCTTCTTATCGTGTCTTTGATTCTTTCGTGTGTAGTGTGGTGAAAGGATTTAAAGTGCGCCTCAAAGAGGTTCCTTTCATTTTTAAATAACTCGTTATTACAAATATCTGATGAGAACTGTGTGAGTGAATGAAGCGAAAGAGGTAAGTCTGGATCGTAGCAAGTAGAAAGCCGTGATCTCTGCTTACCCCTATGGGAAAGAGGTGTGATTTTATGTATGTATTTACTAGCTGTGGAATAAGCATGGTTCACCTAATACAAAATATAGACAATCAAGTCACGCACGATAAGAACGTAGGTACCCTACGATACACTGCGTCCATCAACTTGAGGCATAATAGCCCCTTCCCACCGGTGTGTGATAACGCGCACGGAGGCGGATCAGCTCGCAGTCTCGTGCGCCGAAGTGCGCGGTAGCACAGGAGCCCTTTCTGTGTGCGTTGCCGTGCGTCGTCGTCGGCTGTGCGTGATGATCTGCAGAACCACGCACCGTAGGAAGGCATAAGATGTTGAACCTCCTATGCCAATAATATCAACCGCTCTTTAAACCTATTTGTGTATACTACACAACACAAATATCTGCGCTACATTCTTGACTTGCCATACCTAGTAGGTTAGAGAATCATCATATTCATGTTGGTCACATACAGCACAGGCAAACATTTAATTTGCGTCACTACTCGCCAGCTCCATCAAAGAGGTTAATAATATACACAAAATGTTGGCATATAATATACCTACCTATAGTACCTCCTGGTGCATGAGGTAAAATGTGACTCTTTCACGCAACCAAACCGATCAATTGACTGTTCCAGAATGGAATGCCCAGTCCGATCCGGCGTCTACAAGTTGATCAACTATCCGTTCTTCACGGAAGACAACTTCCTGACCGTCTACGAGACCAAGATATCAACCAGTGTGTTCGGGTACACATTCAACCTGGAGGGATTCGATGTTGATGGGAAAAAGGTAGTTTCGGCCCGAAATTTGGAGTAAATTCAGGGAAAAAATCTGGGAAATTCAGGGACACCCATAGATCAAAAATATACCATAGGAAAATACCTAATACTACATATTTATATTTCTGTTTTTCAAAACCTACTTTTGAACAGGGCAAACCTTTTTTGAAATGGATGTAAAAAGCCACAGACTTTCTGAAACACCTCTGAACACCAGCCTGAAGTGTTGGCCCCCCATTATCCCACTCTTCGTAAGAACGCCTTCTCCGTCTACTGACGTCACGATGACGAATTTGGGCGTCCCCACTTCGTCTTCCGACCTAAGTCGTAAATGTCATCTATATATGTAGGCATGTTTCAGATATTATGCGTAGAAGCATACCTACAACTTCTATACATGCGCGACCACAATTGGCTGAGTGCTCAGACTACTCCAGCGAGCCAAGATAAGCAAAATGAAGAGGAACACTCGCAAGAGACTCGCAAAGATCAATCAACTGAGAACTAGTTTGGTAATATGTACAGTCACCGTCAAAAGTAGATTGGTATTGTCCCACAACTATTACAAACTGAAATTCCCATAACATATTTGACAAATCCAGAGAATTTTCTAAAATAAATTGTTAATCTATTTTTGATGCTGACTGTACAGGCAGGCTACTATTAGAACCGATAAACGAAGTTTTCTATCTATATTTTTAGATACATGCACTGCGGGACTAGACTTCCATCAATGAATGAAGCGAAAGAGGTGTGTCAGGATCGTAGCAAGTGGAAATCCGTGATCTCTGCCTACCCCGATGGGAATAAGGCGTGATTTTATGTATGTATCTATGTATGTACTACCATAGACTAAGGAAAACAAGTAGACTGCTAATAGAGAACAAAATTTTGTGACTCAAAAAATGGTAAAATTCCGGGCTATTTCTAGATGGCGCTGGCAAATAGCCTGGAAAGAGCAATATTTTCAATGTTCATATACCTATTGATAGATGGCGTGGCGTAGTGGTATTTTGTAAGGTACATACTAAGTGGTGCTTTTTTAAAATAGATGGCGCTAATGAAAAAATATTTTTTTATTGCAAGTAGACTAACTGCCGCCCTCGACTTTGGTTAGTTTCTTTATTCTAGTAGGATTAAACCTTAAAGCACTTTAGAAGACCTCTATAACTATATTTTTCTTAAACATGCGCGGAAATATTGTCATTACTTTTGAATATAGAATACGCGAAGGATCATATTTACGTAGACTGAAAAACCAAAATCACTTCAAAAAAGATACAACCAAAAATACTTGCAATTTGAAAAGTTTTTACTCGGGCAAAAGTTAGCCGCGGACATACCTAGCAGCCTTAGAAAAAAGCGCACGCAAAAGACATAGACCAACGCAGTTATTTATACCAGCCTACAATAACGAGATCAATCGTAAAAATGTAACGAAGAATCGACAAAAATCTGTAGCTGATAAAAAGTGAAAAGTTACAAACATAAACAATAATTCTGCGAGAACTAAGTGCGAGAAAAAGTGATGAACTAAATTTACATAATGAACTGTCTCATTTCGTGTAGTGATAATGTAAAAACAAAGTTATTAATTGGTGAGGACAATTACCATTGCATCGCGCCAATAAAGACAATAATGCTCTGCAAAAATGAACCTTGTGCCACCGTAACACCGCTAGGTTCGTGTGTTCACGGATTCTGTCTTTCGAAGCATCAATGTTCTGAGTGTGCACTGGAACAGCTGAGCTGCTCCCCCGCCCCCGCCTCCAGCTACCTGCCCCGCCACGCCTGCTCCCGCGCCGTCACTACCACCTCCCCACTGGTGGCCGCGCGCACAGGTGCCTGTGAGACCACAGCTGATGCGTCGCCCTCACGCACACTCATAAACATTCATAAGAAGATATCAGCATACGAACAAATACCTACGAAATATGGCAAGATTTTTACTGATTGGATTCTACAACTTCAACAGATGAAATATCGGACTAGCATACCGAGATGGTTCCCTTGTTTACAAAAGCAAGTTTTAGGATGCAAAAGTTATAAAATACAAATCACTTCAAGTTCAAGCGAGAAAAATGAGCTGCATTATTTGTTGTTATGTAACACATCGCCCGCCGCTTACGCGCCGGCGCCGCCTGTGTCGTCTACTGGCGCGTATACATACCTACAAATCCTGATTCGATTCCTGAGCTACGAGTACATCTACAGGGTGCAGTACGCGCATACTGCCTCAGCGATGGTGTCATACAAAAGAAACACAGATTACAAATAAATATAATTTATTTTTCGATGAATCATAAGAGTGGTATGTACTGGACTACAAATTATTTAGACAAGTTGTGTTACACACATTCAGAAAGAAAATATATGAATTTGAAATTACACAAAGATTGTCAATGGTCCCGAGATTGCTGGTTTCCTGTGCGAAAAAGATGATCCCGGATGGCCCTGGATGACAGCCGCACCTGAAAAAGAAAAAATAAAAATAAATAAAGAAACGTTAGAAATGGTACACGCAACTGAGAGCGTCGACTTAGCTGTTCTGCATTTAGAGAAGTTGTCGTCGCTGCTGCACTGCTGTACTTCTGCTGTTCAAATAGGCGAGTGGGGCATTCTTCGCATTGGCCGAGTAGAACCTACCAAAACCACTTGGCCGAGAGGTACCGCGGATTTACTATTGTCCGGACCCGACAAGGTGTATGACGCACTGTGGAAATAAACGCCGAGACTGGAGTTCCGACCTGTTACTCGCTTGGTGCTGCTTCCTGTTGCTAATCAGTGTCCCTAACGTGACACTGGGCAGAGAATGTAGACAGACGCACCTCACGTACCTGTAATAATATTAAAAAACAATTATTAAATTATAAAGTGTAGGTAGATTTAAAAAAATATAAAATGTACTTACTTTGTTCGTTAAATAAAACTGGAGACTACCCCCGCTTGCGCGCGGACAGCTACAAAAATAGTTGGATTTGAACCTCGGTACTGAGCACTAGCTTGTCCGCGCGTACCCGGCCGGTTTTCTTTTAACTTCCTCAAAAAAGTGTTTTAAATTCCCACGGCATCTCGCCACTCCACGCACCTATCCGTAACAGTAATGTTAATGCAGTCTTTTTCAAAACTTTGGTTTTAGGACTATCATGAACTTTTCCTTCAAAGATACATTTTCGTGACAGTCAGACAGTGTTCTTTGGGCAATCGAAGTCCGTTTAATAAGCACAGGTTACAGGTAGGCGTAGTCAATCAAGTCCGGTAGGCAAGCAAAGGTAAGTTATTTAAGAGGGTATCGAGCAAACAAGGCGGACGGAAAATAGGTATTTACTGCGGCTCGCTAGTTGTGTGCGTACTCACGCACACAATGATAGGTTCGCTCGACTCCGTTTACACCTAGAATGGTAAAAGTAGGTAACCCATGATTTGAAAAAAAAAATGTTTGGTTGAGTGACTAAGAGAGACGAATATATTTTTAGGTCACTATTTAAACAAGAAAATAATATTCATTACTCGGATATGAAAAATCTGACGTCACGATCATGACCATGGTCATGATCGTGATGTGTTTCATAATTATGTTTTTAATGGACTTTTTGGTGTTTTTCGTTTCATTTTAAACTATATTCCGCCTCGCATTTGCTATTCATTTTTGAATCCAAGATTGAGGATATTTTTTAATATACAGGGTGTCCCTTAAGTCAACGTCCAGCCGAAAACGGGTGATGCGCCAAGTCATGACAGTTATCAGAAATATATAAAAAAAAATATTTGTAATGTAACTTTGGAGTTATGAGTATTTAAAAAAAAACAGGAAAAACTGACACCCTGTGATGATCTCTTAAGTCCTGTGACAACAAATATTAACTTTTTTCTGCAACGTAAGCACGAATAACCCTTCTGTAAATTACAATTCAAAATTAAGCCATAACTGCCTCAGTTTTCAATGAAATCGTGGAGTTTTGGCCAACATTTTATTTCAGATAATTACATCACCCAACTTTAACCGTCTGTACTACTAAAAAAATGTACTACATTATTATGGCAAGTAACTTTAAAAAATGGCGCATTTATTCAGGATTCCAAAATGGTATAATACTTGCTAGAGTACTCCTTAGTTTTAAAATGTTTAAAATGTTTTTTCAAATAAACCGGATTTCCAATCAATTTTATTTCATGAGATAAAATGTTTGTACCCTTTAAGTTTAAATTATGAACTTAAAATGCCTACGCTGTGTTTTTAAGTCGCTCACAATTTACAGGTAAAAGTAAATACCATTTCGACATTGCAAGTAAACAGATAGAGCCACCATCTTGTCGAAAGAGTAATAAACATGGGTGTTCAAGTAATTTGTTAGTTTTAAGTGAAAGTTTGAAATAAAATAAAATCATAGGATTTCTTGAATCGTGATTTTAATTTGATTTAAAAATAATGTCAAATTCACAATCAGAGCCCCCAAAAACCTATTAAACGACACCCATATCCATTTTTTAAGAAAAAAAATGAAGCCATCATTTTGGATTAAAAAAATAATGTCAAATTCACAATCAGAGCCCCTGAAAACCTATTAAACGATACCCATATCCATTTTTTAAGAAAAAAAATGAAGTCACCGTATTGATTTAAAAATAATGTCGAATTCATAATCAGAGTCCCCAAAAACCTATTAAACGATACCCATATCTATTTTTCAAGAAAAAAAATAAAGCTGCCATCTTGGATTAAAAAAAATTGTGTCGAATTCACAATCAGAGCCCCCCAAAAACCTATAAACAATATCTACGTTAACAACTATTTAAGAAAAAAAAATTAAACCTTATCCGGAATAGAGCCCCACTTTTCTTCATATTATAATCATCCCACATCTCATATCCCATTTTTCTCTGAAAACCGAATTTTTCTCATTCATCAAAAAAAAAACTTTGTTTTGACGGTAAAAAGCACAAATAATAATAAAATTGAGTTATCATATTTCACCTGTTCGCAGCTCAATGCGCATACACAAAAGATCGCGTTTGCTGCTCGGCTTGTGTCACTAGTCACTCCGCAACGAGACGTGCTCTCTCTCTCTCTGAGCTTCCGTGGTCGACTGAATTTCCACTGAGTGTGCGTTGCGTATACAGGGTGGAATTTTGTAATGCCACCTTGAGGGAAAGTACTCTTAATACTGCTGATAGAAAATTTTACTCAATGGATACATTCCTTTATTTTTGAATAGAAAGCAAACTGCATTCAAAAATTTTCGAAAATTCTCTTCTTCCACACCCGGGAATCGAACCAGATAAAATCTGAAAAAAATATACCCTGTACTTTTATTGCATCGATCGTTAGGGTCAATTATAAGGATGAAATCTCTCTAACAAACATGATAAATTAAATGAAAGGAAAATCAGGATTTTAGTCATTTTTTGTAAATAATTAAATTAATTTAAGATTTCCTGGTTTTTCTTTCATTTAATTTATCATGTTTGTTAGAGAGATTTCATCCTTATAATTGACCCTAACGATCGATGCAATAAAAGTACAGGGTATAATTTTTTCATATTTTATCCGGTTCGATTCCCGGGTGTGGGAGAAGAGAATTTTCGAAAATCTTTGAATACAGTTTGCCTTCTATTCAAAAATAAATCTATCTGCAGTATTATGAGTACTTTCCCTCCAGGTGGCATTACAAAATTCCACCCTGTATATTCAACTTCGCACGTCCATAGTAAAAATGTATAGCGGATTTGAGATGCTTTTAAAAAAAACTCATAACTAAATAACCAAGTGACATTTTAAAAATAGAAAACGGACTAATTGTAGACTAAATAAACATTTAAGATTAATTCGAATTAAAGTGTGTTAAAAAAAATGACTATTTAATATGACATTTCTATTTAACGCTGACATACTATTTTGGCCAATTTTACTTAACTTCGTTTATTTAACTAGACATCAATTAATATTTATGACGATAATTTTATGACGGAATAATTGTAAATACGTTCAGTCTGGTACTTTATACATAGTTTTAGATTCATTATCGCAAGTTTATTCATATTATCGATTTAACCGTGACTATCGTTTTGAACTATTTTGCTCGGTACCCTCTTAAGAAAAACGGAAAAAACTAAAAACAATAAACACGAGGAAAACACGCTAACAACGAAACTCAATTTTCGGGCAATTTAAAAAGCAGCCAAGTGCGAGTCGGACTCGCCCATGAAGGGTTCCGTAGCATCAAGTAACATAATATAAAGGTTTTTGTAGTTCGTCGAAAGGTAAATTGCGGTTTACGATTTATGACGTATAAAAAAAAAACTACTGACTAGATCTCGTTCAAACCAAATATCGTTGAAAGTTTGCATAGTAATGTACAACATATATTTTTTTAGTTTTATCATTCTCTTATTTTAGAAGTTAGAGGGGGGGGGACCAACTTTTTTCCACTTTGGAAGTGTCTCTCGCGCAAACTATTCAGTTTAGAAAAAAACTATATTAGAAACCTCCACATCATTTTTAAAGACCTATTCATAAATACCCCACACGTATGGGACCGATGAAAAACATTTTTTTGAGTTTCAGTTTCAAGTATGGGGGACCCCCAAAATTTATAGTTTTTTTTTTGTGTCAAAATCTTAATGCGGTTCACAGAATACATCTACTCGCCAAGTTTCATCACCCTAGTTCTTACGGTTTTGGAGATAAATGGCTGTGACATACGGACGGACTGACAGACAGACAAACATGACGAATTTATAAGGGTTCCGTTTTTGCCATTTGGCTACGGAACCCTAAAAATGGGTGTGTAAATCATTCAGTTTGTATTGTGTACCTACAATCTACAATGTAGGTATGTAGACGGTAGGTTGTTACTAAATGTCATAGTCATCACTCAACTAAAACTCCATGCTAAATCTTTAAACTAATTTGCATACACAACAAAATAAATAACACGTTATTGTGGTGTGTCTTTTTACTTTGCCTAACAACTTACGCATAAGATTTTACAAATAAGTAACAAGTTATTACATAACCCAATGTTTTTAAAAATCCAGGTTGGTCCTGCCTGTCCTGCCTGAGTGTCACTTTGACGCTTCAGCGCAACTTGTTAGCAATTAAGCAATGACCTTAATCCTTGGAACAAACTAAAAACATCAAAATAAAATCTCCGTACACTAGCTGACAACGTCGCGTCACACTCTACCCTGTTTTTGCTCCATTGAAAGCTGGCAACGCCGCAAGTTTAAGTAACGCCACTCAGATTAACGCCATCTCTCTATTTGTTGTCGTACTACAATATCAATTAGTTAGCTAACCTATTGTTGCGAATACTGTAAAAACCATTTCACTCGTTTTTATCAGATTCAAAACGCTCAGCGACATCTAGCGTCATTGTAGGCAATCATTTATCGATGCACGTTTTCTTGGATGAGATTGGCAGTCTACTTGTTTTCCTTAGTCTATGGTACTACCTACCATCAAACAACTTTTCGCTCAAAAATTCATCGTTTTATAAAATCACTGGAGGTATTTTATGAAATATCGCAACAACATACTTACAACAAATAACGTAGTCTCATTGAACATCATTACAAAGGCTCAGTAAAAATATTGTTATCCAAACAAGTTTTCCTACTTATGTTGGTTTAACAAACTTTTTGCCTTTTAACACGGACAGTATAATTTAAAATGTCAATACAAAAACTTTGTTTATCGTTTATCTTCAAGTCCGCGCAAGATAACTCTGCTAGTGATAGATGGCGGAAAGTAAAAATATCTTGAAATACACAAATAAACATGCATTTTTATTTTAATTATATTTAACGCAATGCAAGTTCGATATCCTTAGTCATGTTTGTGATCGGTAGATATTTCCAGTCCATTTTATTCACGTTTTTCACTGCTTGTCACTCGCAAAGTGATCGTGCGCAGACTCTAGGTGGATCAAAGCTCACTCATCTTTGTTTGTATGCGCTTGTTTTTCTGACTCTTCCTGAAGGTTATCCGATTGATAATGCTAGATAACATTTATATCTGGTGGTTTTTTGACGCGGGATGATTTGAAAATTTTCCTGTTATTTTAATTGTTTTTTGCTATTTAAAGTGTGAATTTAGGCTCAGTTTTGTGATGCACGATTGTAATTAATTACGGACTATACGGGAATTACATTTTAGGTGCATTTGGGCGCGGTCCCAAATATGGACGCGGCCGAGGTCGATCTCGGACTGCGGTCCAGCAACAGTACCATGAGTGAAGAAGACATGGACCTGCAGGCAATTATTGATGTAAATCAACAATGTGAGGAATTATTTTCTGTGAATGAGGCGCGGCCGGCGAAACGATTGAGGATTAACGTTATGAACGACGAAAGAGAATGTGTTGATGAGGATGAATTTACGCTTGTGCAAAGGAAGGCACATCGTGTTGCGGCTAGAAAACTCCATCAAGGATCGACATCTGAGAGAAGAACCAATGTAATGACTGATAGTGATAACTGCTTGGAGGTATGTGTCTCGTCATACCAACTGTTACCAAAACAAATTGGATTGGCTATGTTACTGAAAGCTGAAGGAATAACAAATGTAACAAAGATAAAATACAAAAGTCCATATAGAGTAGTCATTACATTTGAAAATAAGGACGATGCAGACCAATTAATTTTGAATAAAACCTTTATGGAGTCTGGGTACAGATGCTTTATGACTAATGAGGTTGGCATTAGCTATGGTGTGGTGAAGTATTTGGAACTTGATGTAAAGGAAGAAGATTTGATGGAGTCATTGCAGTGCGATCAAAAAATAATGTCTGTAAAAAGGTTGAATAGAATGTCGGAAGAAGGTGAATGGGTCACGAGCGAGACTGTACGTTTTGGATTCAAAGGCGCTACTTTGCCTCCCTATGTGTTTGGATATGGTTGCAGATTCAAAGTAGATCCTTACACTTTTCCGGTGACGCAGTGTTCTGTGTGCTGGAAGTTTGGACATATGACACGAACTTGTCCAACGAAAAAGACGTGTTGTCCGAAATGTGGCCGAGGACACACTAACTGTGAGACGACGGAGTACCGATGTATAAACTGCAAAGGCAAGCACATGGCCCTGAGTAAGTCGTGTCCTGTATATTTGAAGGAACGTAAAATTAGGTCCATTATGTGTGAAGAAAATTGTACCTATAAAAATGCGTTGTCGAAGTACCTAGAGAATACAACTTGCAATTTTGATGAGCACTTTATGAATCCATCCTTTAAGTTTGGTAATCAAAATTACTCGATGAGCTATGAACCACCTAGGCTAACTAAATCTTACAGTCAAAGTGTTGGCGCAAAGGTGATCCAAACGCAAGCTTCAATACACTTGGAGCCTGAAGTTTTGTGCAACAATGTAGGAGAGCTCAGTGATGATGGATCCAAGGAGAGCAGTGAAGAAAATGTTACTGAAAATGGACCAGTTAATGCACGGAAAAAGAAAATTAGGAAGAGTAAGAGACGTGGAAAGGTACAGTTGAATAATAATAGCGCTGCTGCTCTAGAATCATCGTTTATGATGGAGGCAACGGCTGAGACGAAAAATGAAAGAAAATCCAACAAGAACAAGAAGGAAAAAAGCAGTTTTAGCAGAATATTTAGAAAAGTGAAGGATATTGTATTTTCTGCCTCAAGTTTTGAAGAGAAAGTTAGTCAGGTGTTGAAACTACTTTTTGATGAATTAATATCGTTCTTAGTACAGATGGTGAGCAGTGGAGATGTGTTTACTAAAATATTAGGCCTCTTTTATGATGGATAACAACATCTCTAGTGTAACTGCAGTCAGGGCATCAGGCCCTGTGGGTTTTGCTGCGCAATTTTTAAATATTGCGCAGTAGCACTCGCAGAGCTTGATGCCCAAAACACGAGAGCTTGAACTATTACTTTGACAAGAACTTTTTACATTAGTTTATCATATTATTAAGTCGTAGCAGTTTCTTGTAAGCTATAACAGGGCTGACATAGTCGCTGTGCGACTCCAAGTCCTTTAAAATTGAGAATAAAAAAAAAAAAAAAAAAAAAAACATTTATATCTGCCTAGATAGGCAGATGTCTAGTATTTCCAAGTTATGCAATCAAATATATTTTTTTGTAAGTATTTTTTAAATTATTTAGTCACGACTGTAATCCCTCTGCTATAAAAACTGATGTTACCTACCACAAGGAATCCATATAAAATCCTTATGTAGGAACGTTTTTGAAGCGCATTTCAATTATTTTCTTACTAGTTCTAAAGATCCAGCAATACTTAGGCCTGTATTCTGAAACAGTAGTCTGAGTCAAGCCTCAAGTATAGATTTTTGTCATTTTTCAATCCTATGCTTGAAGCTCGACTCAGCCTCAAGCAGTGTTTCAGAATACGGGCCCTAGACATCCATCCTTATATACCACATAACTGGCGTCTGCCGCGGACAGATAAAATGCATGGAAATAAAGTACAATTTAGCATGTTTGGTACAATTTTTGACATAAATTGCGTTTTATTTCCATGCATTTGGTCCGTCCGCGCCAAACGCCATATAAACATTGTGTGGTCGGCGCCCTAAGCCGCTGCGTTTCGTAGACTCTAAATTTGAGCTGTTAAATTATCAGTGAATGTCAGGGCGTAGGTGTGTACTAAGAACAGATTTTTTAGAAACTCAACAGTTGATATGCAAGACTATTCTTACCTAACTTAGTAATGTAATAAGAATAAAGGCAGAAAAAAAACAGTTTCAAATATATACTATTTATTCATTCATCCCATCCCCACAACCCGTGGCTCTCCCGAATAGTCTCCCGGTTGTCTCTCCTATCGCGAGTGAGGGCGCTAGCTTCCCCCTTAGCCACTGCCCTCTTCCGCTCCATTTTCTTCTGCACACTCACTAAATTCTTCTTCACTTGTTGTTTGACGACGTCCGGGGCTATGGTGCTGGCGGAGGTGTATGACCGCATTGAACGGACGTCGGATAACGCTTTCTCTATCATGGCGAGGCGATACTTTTGAGAGTTTTTATCTAGATCGGGCTGGTCGCCTTTCTCGTTTGTTTGGTCGCATTTTTCTTCAGATAGGTCTGCTTTATCAGTGGTCTGGGGTGGAATTAGTGTGGGTATTTGGTCGTCAATTTGTTCTGGTACGTCGATTGTGAGTTTAGCCGTTTTGGTCGTGATGTCCGCGGTACGCTCGTCGTCTTGTATTGACGCTTCCACCTGCAAGTACGTTTCTGTTGATTTTACTGTCCAAAGTAATTTTTTTATCAAAATTTATTGTCTTGTCTAAAATATATAGGATTCGTGTAATTTCAAGGACAGTTACTTAGCATTTCATTTTTATTTCAACATGTGGCCGCTTGTTTGTTCTGGAAATTATACTGAATCTAATTTGGGAGCTAAAACCAATATGATTCAATAGATATTTCCAGCTCGGCACCATGCCGAACGCCTGTCACTTACATACCTATCTAATCAATTAATACTCTCCTATATTCCCAGATCGTTCGCATTTTACGATTAGCATGTTGAAAAAGTCGCGAAGAGTGGAAACAGAGATAATACCTATGCCCTATAATAGATAGATAGACATTACACATACACACTAACACACTACACTATACACATTTAACGAAAAAACTAAAACTATGGCGAAGTACAGTGGGCTAAGCTTGTACGAATCACGTGGGATTTATTTACTTATGTTTCAACCAGTTTTTTTATCATGTTATGATAGTCAAATAAATTCCTTTAACTCAGATAATATTATCTTGGCAATTTAGATTATTGAGGATACCATTAGGTGTCAAGAAGTACTTCTAAAGCTGGTATTCAAGTCTCAATTTTTTCGAGGTTTTGTAAAATATCAGCAGAGTAAAACATCAGTTTCTTCCAAATCTATTCAAAAACTTTAGAAAAAGATAGAATAGGACTAGAAACATGTTTACCTGTTTTCTGAGTGTGTCCAGGTCTTCGTCAGTGAACTTGGATCCTTCTTCGTTCTCTTCTTCGGAGTCCTCATCGTCGCTGACGGCTAGCCCGATTCCCATTTGCTAAAAGAATCATTATGATTTTTCTAAATATGACGGGCCATCGAGTGGGAGTGAAGTGGCACCACACTGGAACTTCACTGCTATTATTATTATTATTTTTGTTTTGTAAAAAGATCATACAAAAAACCGTTAGGAACCAAGCCGTAGCTTGTTGCCTGTTCTTTTAGGCTTGGTCGCGTGGAACTGGCACCTAGACTCACCTCCAAAGTGATCTTTGCGATACTACTGATTTGGAGTGCGTCTTACGTTTCGTCATCCGGTTCGTGGTCTCTATTCGAGAGCCTTTTTTCACCAACGGTTGTCGGTTCTTTTATCTTTCCTTTTATTACCAATTCAACTTACTAATTCTTTGAGCTATGTCGGTGACCTATGCTCGTCCTTGTCATCATCATCATCAACCTATATCAGTCCACTGCTGGACGTAGGTCTCTCCCAAGACGTGCCACTGAGCCCGGTCTTCGGCTCTTCTCCTCTAGTGCTTGCTACATTTCGCAGATCGTCGCCCCACCTTCCCGGAGGGCGTCCTACATTACGCTTACCTAAACACGGTCTCCACTCTAGTATTTGTTTGCTCCAACGATTGTCTGTTCTACGGCAAATATGACCGGCCCACTGCCACTTCAGCTTACTAATCCTTTGAGCCCTTGGTTCTTTACCGGATAACCTCGTTCCGGATTTTATCCTTCAGAGAGACTTCGTCTTTGTGAATTCAATAAATACTTCTTGAATTTGATACAAGTTTTTTTAGTTCGACTTTTGTCTAGTTTGAATAGCTAGTTCGATTCTAAATCTTACGGTATTGATAATAAGATCTAACCTCTAGCAGTTCATTGTCGACGTCCTTAGCGGGCTTGTAGCCGGAGCAAGCGACTTCCGTGTCTAATACGTCATCTCGCTCTACGTCGGAAAACTTCGGAAACAGCTCGCTCTCATACCCGAAGCGGCGCTTGAAGAAGTCGCGCACGCATTTAACGTCGCGGTCAAAGTATCTGAAGAAAAATTATATAAATAATTCGCGTGGAAAGACGCTTCTTCTTGTGGTGCCATTAGGACTTTCAAACCAGTGGTAGAAGGTTTTTTCATTGCTCATACTCGGAAAGTAGGTCTGAAGTTGCCTGAGGGGCCTAATTGAAAGTAATACATTCAGCCCTAGGAAGAATCGCTTTCTACTGACAGCTGTCAAATTATAAAAAAAAAACAAGTTCTATTTTCACATTTTTATTCAACCATGTTCCAACTTTCTAAACAGCAAGAGGTTATTGAACCAAATTCCAACTTTTTATTCAGCAAGGAGGTTGGAAACCCATACAACGGTAAGAAGTTTAAAAAGTCTAATTAGAGCGCGATGTAAAATAAAATTCACTCATTTTTAGGGTTCCGTAGCCAAATGGCAAAAACGGAACCCTTATAGATTCGTCATGTCTGTCTGTCTGTCTGTCTGTCTGTCTGTCTGTCTGTCTGTCTGTCCGTCCGTATGTCACAGCCATTTTTCTCTGAAACCGTAAGAGCTAGACTGATGAAACTTGGCGAGTACATGTATTCTGTAAACCGCATTAAGATTTTTACATAAAAATAAAAAAAAAACTATAAATTTCGGGGGTCCCCATACTTGAAACTGAAACTCGAAAATTTTTTTTTCATCGAACCCATACGTGTGGGGTATCTATGAATAGGTCTTCAAAAATGATGTTGAGGTTTCTAATATCGTTTTTTTCTAAACTGAATAGTTTGCGCGAGAGACACTTCCAAAGTGGAAAAAAGTTGGTCCCCCCCCCTCTAACTTCTAAAGTAAGAGAATGATAATACTAAAAAAAATATATGTTGTACATTACTATGTAAACTTCCAACGATTTTTGGTTTGAACGAGATCTAGTCAGTAGTTTTTTTTTTATACGTCATAAACCGTAAACCGCAATTTACCTTTCGACGAACTACAAGAACCTTTATAATATGTTACTTGATGTAACATAATATAAAGGTGGGTAAAGGTAAAGGTTCTTGTAGTTCGTCGTGCTACGGAACCCTTCATGGGCGAGTCCGACTCGCACTTGGCAGCTTTTTTCTATCATGTTTTTATTTTTACTTTCCTTGTATTCGTAATGAAAAGCACAGTGTTTACCTCGAGTGAAAGACTTATTTAAGTCCCTCGGGCGCCATACCCGTCTTGGGACTTAAATTCGTGACTTTCAATCCTCGGGTAACAATGTACTATTTTCAAGCATGCTTGGTCATCAATGTTTTGACAACTTTTTTCGAGATAAATCGAAATTGCTATACATGCGAGCAACGGCCGAGAATAGTTGTATGAAAATCTTCTTACAATCATCTTCCTTCCATTTTTTTTTCGTGTTGTTTAAAAATGGAACGAGCTTTTACTCCAAAGAGGTAACTTATCTAAGGTTTCATTTTCAAATAAGAAGTTCTACCTAGGTGCTACGGCTAAGTAACGTTCTGCTAAGTCGTAACTTACTTTTAATTTTGTTGCATTATTTAAGTACTATACAAGTCTTGGCCACAACTAGGTGTAACCATGTTGTAAAAATAGACTCACAGTTCAGCGTTAGGATGTCTGGTGGACACCATCTGCGGGAAGTCGATAATGACAGGCTTGTTGTTTGCATCGATCATGATGTTGAACTCGTTGAAGTCTCCGTGGATGACGCCGCAGTTGCCGAGCCGCACTATCAGCCCCATCAGCTCCTCGTACAGAGCTTCAGGGTCCTCCAATGATGTCACGTGGGTCCTGCATTCAGACATTATTATTATGTTGACAGCCCTAGCAAAAATTTCGGCAATTTTTCATCATCCGCATTTGATGTGCGGGCTGGTTTTTCCGCCAGTAGGCCCTTTTTGCGTGACCCTTGACACGTGTTGCTCGAATTTTTTTAGGTTCTACGACACGTCGGTTTCCTCACGATTTTTTCCTTCACCGTTTGAGAGTACTGGCATAGGGCACATACATTTTTCGACAGAAAAACTCATTGGTACATGACTGGATTTGAACCCACGACCTTCGGATCGAAAGGCCGCTACCACTAGACCACCAGTGCTCAGCTTGGTAGGCTCTACCTTCTGCGGTGGAGGGCGTGTGGTCGATCCCCACCGAGAACAAAATATTTGCGTGGCGAATACATGTGAGGAAACCGGCATGATGAAGTGATGATTTGTGTTTTTATTATCACTTTTTAAATTAAAATAAAATAATCGCGTAAAAATAAATCACGGAATAAACTCACAATGGCCCTCCTTGAACCAGTTCCATCACAACACAATGCCTGTTGAAGTCGACAGGGCGCGGCACGGGGAAGTCCCGCTCATGCAGAGCCTTCATGTACGCAAACTCCTTGGTGGCGGAGATTCGCGATAAGTACAGCCAGGAGGCCTTGTTACGATGCGCATGGTAATCCCGCTTGTCTTTTACATTGCGGAAGCAAGTGCGGCCTAGTCTGGAATGAGAAAAATAATCTAAAACTAACTTAACAAATTTTCACAACCTCCACCAATGGGTCGACAAAGGCAGCAATCTACAATGGAAGAAACAAGTGACATTCAGAGGAAATTCTGTATCAATATGTGGGCTGGAGTAACTGGACCAGTTTTAACAATAATAATTGATTAATTGATAATTGGGGGAGACCTTTGCCCAGCAGTGGGACGTTAAAGGTTAGAAAAAAAAAATATTGATTAATTAATTCATATTATGATAAACTGACCTGTGAAGTTTCAAGCAAAGAGGGTGCCTGTCTTCATCCCCAACTGTATAAATATTGGACTCCTTGCCAACTCCAATTTGGTTGCCGAATGAAGCGATGACTTTCCTATTAGTGAGTGCTTTTAGAGCTAAGTAGTCGTAGCCACCATTAGTGAGACGGTAACCGTCATCTGGAAATGAATGGTGGTATGTCACAAAAAAAAATTTGGGGGTGCTTTGCTTTCAAGGATGATAAACTAACTTAATAATATTTGAAGCAACTATCTCTATTTACATGTAGAGCTATGTTACTTAGAAGTTTCGGATTTTATCCCTTAAATAGTAGCTCTAACGTAAAGAAAGTAGCATTTGGTTGTTTAATGGAAAGCAATTCAACTTACAGTGTTTGCCTCTCTCGTAGGTTAGTAGTCTGTGTTTACAGAGTTCCTTCATCAATTTGTGCACACCACCATGTCGTAGGTTCGCTATCGATGCTACAAGAGACCCAGGGACCAATTCGTGGTTTTTCATTCCCATTTCCACCTGCAAAAAGGCATGCAAACGTGAGTATAGGTTACAATCATTGCTTACATAGTTATCGTTGAGAATTGCTTACAGCTGTGAGTACACGGAAGTCTTCAGCTGTTAGATACCGCATTATAGCCACATCTAGCTTTCCCATGGTAAATATTAATTTGTTTTCAAGTTTCTAAGTTGGACTGAGAATACTGCTGAGATGTTTATTTTTTAATTTAGGTATCTTTCTTCTTCTTTTTCCTAAAATGGATATGTCGCTTCGCTGTCATGTCAGGTCGGGTCCGGTTAATGTACGGCCAGTTATTGTACAGTTAAAACGAACAGTGCAGTTTTGTTGTCGTTGTTCTAGGGTTGATCAACCAGTGGGTAGGTACTGCAAAAAGAAAACCGCTATGATTTTTTTAAACGATTTCTTTCCTTGGGAATTCCAAACAAAACACTGAAATTCTGTGTTTTGATTACCTACTGACATGACATCATATTATTTTTCTTAAACATGCGCGGAAATATTGTCATTACTTTTGAATATAGAACACGCGAAGTATCATATTTACGTAGACTGAAAAACCAAAATCACTTCCCGGCGCGTTCTCGCTCCGGCAATGTTGTATGAAACGGTGTGCTGTTTGAATTTAGAACTCTTTCATCTATCGTACACATTGCGTTCTCGTGGCTGTATAGCCACAGATGCGTTTACCTTTCGGCACAAACTGAAAAATAAAAAAAAATTTGGCGGTAAAGCGGAGTTCGTTGTTATTTGGTTAATAAAAAATAAATTTATTATGTAAAAGACCCTTTTTTATTTCCTTGCATTTTTTTAAGAAAAGCACTATATATGCCTCGGCCGAAATGGCAATTGCCTGTCTCGTATCATTGAAGTCCTCGCCTGCGGCTCGGCCTTCAAACTCATACTCGACCTGCAATTGCCTATTTCGCTGCCTTTGCAATAATGTACTATTATTAGGTATATGAACACAGAGCAGCAAACACGCTTTTGCTTACGCAAAGTATATGAACCTAAGAAACAAAACCTTCAAGAAGTGTATTTTATTTATTATTTACGTATTCTTCACCATATTGTTTTCATTTAGGTACCTACTAATTTGTAAAAGAAGCATTGTTGTGTTTCGGTTTGAAGAGTGTGGGTACCATTGAAATTACTGGCAAGTGAGGCTAAATATATGTATGCCTCAAGTTGATGAACGTAGGCGGTAGTGCATCGTAGGGCACATTCCTGACGTACGTGACCTACGTGGCAATGGGTTTTAGCATAATAGGCGATAGTTACCACTTAACATCAGGTGGGCCACATGCTTGTTCGATCAACATTTTTGTGGTAATCTTCATTATTTATCGCAATTTTCATACAAGTGTACAAAGACCTAGCGCATTATGAATTAACTCTTTTCTTGCCCTAATAGGTATCATGCTTTCTTCGGTCCACAAAACAAACCAAATGATAATTTTAGATACTTACTAACCTTTATTAAATACAAACATACCTGAACAACACAATAATAAAAAATAAGTATGCAGTATGGTAATCATTTGCTCCTTACAACCAAAAATTTTACAATACTTGACTTATGTAGGTAGGTAGTAAATAGGTACCTGACATAAAATCTCTTTCAATAAAAATAAAATTACTTTAAGCGTCGAATAGGGCCATGTCGGGAAGTGATAACGCGGCGAACACTGTGAAAACTAGGATAGAATACACTGTCACTAATATATCTCTCTTAATTTTTAGCCCAGGCTCAATGTCCAACTCCTTCACAGAGGTTTTTTTAATTCTATTGACAACAACGGCACATTTGTGTTCCGGGAGTCGCTTTGTGTCGAAGGTAGGTGTTACTAACTTGCAACGTTTTTCATTCAAGTCAGTCTTTTTAATCTCTGGCTTTTCATAGGATTCGACGTGCGGCAGTTCCACGATTTTCCTAATAGATTGGCTGCTAAAGAATGTGTTGGAATATAACGTGTGGTAGTCGGTGAAAGAAATCATGGACTGAGTGGACGGTTCACTGATCACGCCGACAAGAGAGTTTGTGACATTTGTGCTGTGGTTCACTGCGATCGGCAATAGAGAGGGCACGTCGGTGAAAGTATTTACAACTTCTTTCTCGCTTATGTTTACGCTAACTTCCTTGTCAACGAAAATCGGCCTGTTGACAGCAGATTCCGCCATAATGCATCCGCTGCTGGCCGTGGGACTGCCTTCACTCGATATGTAGTAAGAGTAAATGCTAGGGTTCGATTCCAGCTGCCTCAGTTTGTCCAAAGACGCCATAGATACCAATTCGCGAGGTTCATCGTTTTCGAGAGCGGCAGCATTGCACAAGATGGTTTCTAGTTCATTGCAGGCCGACTGATCTCTGGCAGGGTTTTGGCACGTTATTTTCTGTATTTCATTTAAAAGTCCCACTAACATGTCAAGTGATGTAGTGTAGCCAACATCGTCAGGAGTAGGTGATGGCACCTCTTTATCGATCCTGCTCTCGATTATAGGCAGGTTTTCTTCATCAGGAATATTTGGCAGAGATTCATCAATAACTTCAGTAGATTCTTTAGCCGTTAGTACGTTCATAAGTTCTGACGTTTTTGCGGCTGTGTGTTCAGTGCCATCTATAATTTTAGATACACCTGTTATCTCTTTAACATTAACTTGAGCAGCTTGCTCAGATTTCAGCTCCTGATGGATCCCTTTAAAGCACTGACTAATCTTATCAGACTTGCTCTTCATAGAGCTGTGCTCAGAAATAACAGTTCTGGATACGCTCAACGATTTCAGGTCAAGTTTTGTTGTACAGTCGGGTTGGCAGATTGGGAGTGCGTATCCAACTGTTGCGATCTGCATTGGGAGGTGTGCGAAATCCCAGTTTAGGTGCGAGTTGGAGAGCACGGGAACAGCTTTTAGATCGTGCAGACTTTCATCGCAATGCATCTTCAAGCTGGACGCTGCTGTTGATTTGATGCGCACGGAACCCGCGTCTCCAGATTGCAGAAGAAAAATCTGTTGCACCGACTGCTGGGGGGTTAGTGTCAAGTTTTTCCGCCTCAGTCGCTTCTGAAATGCTCCTGAAATCTGGGTGTACAGCGCATTCTCTAATATCTCCAGCTCCGTGATCGAGTTGAACGGTTCAAGCTCATGGTTTAGAGGTTCCGGGATCCCGAACATGTCTTCAATTGATTGTACCGGTTTGTCGGAACTGTGGCTTTCGACGGCTGTTTCTAAGTTTTGGTCTTCAAGTATATCGATGTTGTATTCAGAGTCGGTGCGTTGTTCTCTGGACAAGTCGTCGACGGATAGATCTGTGTTTCCGCAGCTTACTTTGGAGATGGTCTGATGGCACTCTGAGAGGGACGTGAGCGGAGGCACGTGGACTACTATGGAGTCAATGATGCGATGGAGTTTCTTGCCGAGCTCATTGGCTTCCTCGGCGGCGGCAGGAGATGATGTTATTGACGCTGGAATTTAAACCAGGCTATTGAAAGAAGTTTCATGTAAAATTGCTTCTAAGATGAACGGAGCTCGGTTCATTGAGTTATTAATAGAGTTGGCTTTTATTCTGCGCTATATCTGGCTGTGGGCTCGATGGGGAACTCCCTAGTAAGGGTAGTTCTTAGACTAGAAATATGGTGAGTGTCAAGTCTAAATATCACGAGGTCTCAGTTTGATAAGTACAGTGGTAGAGGTGTTTGTTACCTAGTTCAAAGTCACTGGGCAGCAGCGGTAGGCGCGACCTGTGCCCGCCTAGCAGCAGCTCGCTGGGCGGCGGGGAGCCGAGCCCATAGTGGCTCTTCACGTATGATTCCACCGCTAATATCTTTTTCCTGCACCCAAATAATCTATACATTAATTGCTAATCATAGTGCAAGGGATTGTACATTCATCAAATCACGCCTGTTTCCGCAAGGGTTCACACACCACAGGCTTCAGTAGTGCTGCGAGCTGCCGATATCGGAATCAAACCTTAAACGCTTTATAAATGTGATGATAGGTACTAACACGGTATCCGGCGCTTCAGAACTGTTCTGTTTGCGAGTCGAGGGCACGGGGGATTTCCTATTCGGACTGCTACTGACCGACCGACGACGCACTCTTCCAAGCTTATCTGAATAGCGTGCAATAAACTAAAAGGTTACGTACGAGCGTCTGATAAAGTTTAAGTAAATTACTTACAGAAGACTGATAAAGATTATAGAAATAACTTATTCATCAAAAAATAAGAAACCCAGCTACATCTTGAAAAACAAAGCTAAAATTCACCTTTACACACCTATAGGCTGCACAGAAGGCGGCGATTGTTTCACCGACACGCTGGACGAGACTTCACGTCTCGCTCTGTTCCTGGCAGTGGGCGAGCTCACGTTCCTCACGATCGGCTCAGTGATTGGCGCGGCCGGTACTGATGTAGCCAGCCTTTGCAATCGATCCGCCATCAGGTTCTTGCCATACTTGTGCTGATATTCCTCGCTATGAGCTTGTACGTACGTTCGCTTCGGCTGTGCTAAACTATGCAACCTTGAATTCAGTTTGGAAGGCCCCCGAACTGCTTCTCCTCTCGCTTCTTTAGCTTCGTCGATTATATCGGCCATCTTTTTCTTTGATACTTTGTCTACGTGTTTGTCATCGCTAGCTGCTAGTTGATGGGGAATTTTAGCAAACTCCATCGGAGTTAAAGGTTTAGATCGTTTTTCTTTGGGAGTTGTGATTGTTACCTTTTTATCTTGATCGGTTTCCTTTAGATGCTGGTCGAGCCGAGAGCGTCTTTTGAAAGAGTTTTGGCGAGACATTACAGGTTTTCCTTCTCCGGACACCATTTCTGGTTTTTTTAAGAGTTTACTTTCTGGATTCGTTTTTTGTCTAGTTTTTTGGACGTTGTCAAACTCATGCAGTAGCTGCGATATTGCTTTGAGAGGGTTTTCTGGAATAGTTTTCGCTGGTGGACAGATGACAACTCTTTTGCGATCTTTCTTCAGCCTATCTGTTTCTAATTTCGTAGTCTGTAATTTGGAACTGATTATAACTTTCGGCACCACAGCTGCGGGTTCTTCCTTCTTCGTAGTGGCTCTTGATCGTGGATTTTCAGCGTTTGTTTTTCCGAAGCTAAAGCAGCTAGGATTTGATGAAGTCAGATGATGTTTTAAGCTAGTTCCACTATCGCTGCCTTGGATAGTAGAGGCACCTGTTGTAGCATCAAACTTCTCAACGGTTCTCACGTTTAGTTTGCTTTTAGACGGCTTGATATCAGTAACGCTTCCTTTTCCAAGTTTTTTCATCAAACTGTACAATTTATCAATGCTTTTTCTACATTCGATTGTCACTGGTAGTTTTTTAGGTTCACTGTCGTTTTCAAGTTCACACACAATAACATTAGGAGAGTTAACTGGCATTACGTTTCTGACTAATGGGCTATCATTCGAGCACGCAGCATCATTGCTGTTGTTGTAAATATCACCATCCGAACTGCAATAAAATATTTCAGTTAATAAGTACCTACTAGTAACTGTTATGTTATCCGCGATTTCAGCTTATTGTGCGTTTGCCGCGTGGTCATTGTAGGTTTCAGTACATTTTGTGTCGCGCAAGAATGAAACCTAGAATAATTCTTGACAAATTAAGTACCTACAGAATGATTGCTTCATGGATTGATACGCACACAATGCTTAAAATATAAAACACAGATATGATGGAGGGACGAGCTGTATGCTTATGAGCGGGACTGGCGAAAATGGGGGGAGGCCTTTGCCCAACAGTGGGACACTACGGGCTAGTAGTAATAGTAATTATAATCTGCAAAATGTCAAAACCCGATTCAGAATAGTGCTATGAACAGATTGAACAGGTCTTTATAATTGCCTTTTGATGTTATTACCTTTGATTTGGTTCGTCTTCCACAGTTTCTTCTTCATTGATGTTTATTTGTGAAGGTCCTATGAGCTGCGATAGGAGATTCATATTAGCACTGAACTCGTTGGATACGGCTGAGGTAGACGCCGAACACGTGGTCTTGACATCATTCGCCATGTCCATGAACATCACTTCAGTTTCCGTATCGTCCAGGTAGTAACTTCTGTTGATATACTTTTTGCTGTTTTTGTCAGGCGTCAAATTAGGCGATTCGCAATATTCTTCGTGTATTTGATCGATGGGTACATCGAAGATAAGCGAATCTTTCTTCAAACCCGTACGTATTTTTGTTTTTGATTTATCATCATTCAGACTATGCCCGTAGATCGAATTGTAGAAAGATTTGTTGGTGATGGACAATTTGGTCACCGAGTTTGAAGCTTGCGGTGTGATGGTCCCTTTTGCATATTTATGTTTCGAAATTTTTGCGTTTTCACTCAACGCCATTTTCTTCTTCTCTCGCTTTTCTCTTATTTCAAGAAGTCTCTTACGTTTCTTTTCCTCCAGGATGTATGACTTGTTTTCGTAGGGAGACTTTATTCTGATTCTTACAGGTGATTTTTTCTTAGAACTTTGGCTGACAGACAAGTCCTCACCGCTTTCTTCTGGCAAAGACGACTGCATGTTTAGTCTTTGCATCGTAGCGCGGAGCTCGTCAGGAGACGCGAGGAAAGAAGGTTCGTTCCGATTGGGAAACGTGCCAAACTGGTCTACTAAAATGTCTCTAAGTGCAACGCTAGATTCGCTGGAGTATTGATTGCTAGTGGTATCATATGGGACGATGCATTCAGTGTCACTGAAAGGATAATCATTCGTTTCAATATTTGATCCGTCGTTCTGTGATCCGCCAACTTCAAAAACCTCTGTTACCACTTCTTCAATGACAGCAGTGGTGTCTATTTCGGCATCAACAAGGTCAATGTCATCGACAGCACAATCGATTATTGTAATTGTATTTTCTTTTGAATCATCCTGAGCAACCATTATTATACTTTCTTTTGAATCTTCTTGGGCAACCACAGTTTCATCGTTAGAGTTTTTGTATGTTATTGGAAGAATTTCAGGTATGCGTAGATCTCGTGCTGCAGGCGTGGTCTGCAAGACCAGAATGGAACTGATGTTACTGATGACTTGCCCAGTTTTAGATCGCTGTAGTTTGAGGACCACATCAACGCGAGATTCTTCGTCTTCCTTTTCCCTCTTACAACTGATGATCAAGTTGTCATCGCAACGCTTGCTGAAAAGTCTATACGACCCGCAAATCAATTTAGGTATTTCAACAACGATTTTCTTCTCTAAGATTTTAGACAGAGATCTGACATCGACTTCCGAGTGAACTATGTCATCCCAGGTCGCGTTTCCTCTTTTCTTACACTCGACGTATAAGGGGATACTAGTGGAGGTTGCCAGAACTTTGGTGTTGCTATTTTCAGGACCCTTGTATTTTTTGATTTCTTCCCATTTTTCCTTCGCGCGATCTGTGAGATAGTCTCCGTTACTGATACGCTTCAGCTGTTCGATAGTGTGTTGGACGTATCTTATGATATTTTCCATGTAGAAGTTGTAGTTATCCTCCAATCTTTTGCAGCAGATGTAGTCTAGCAGCGACGTCGGAAGTAAGTTTTCAAATTCACTGCAACTCGCCATCACGTTCAGGCTTTTCAGCTGTTCTTTGATGTACGGGTCTTTGAATATAAATTGTCGGTTGTAGTCGGTAGTGAGGTCCGATGACTTTATTTCGAGGCCTCCTAGTTTGTGGCAGAGGATGTTATCGAAGGATCCGTTGTCGAGGAGGTTCAGCCTCTCCTGGTTGATTTGGAAGACGTGGTGCAAGTCATCTGCGCTGAAGTTATCGCTCAAATCGGAGTCGGACTCTGGTTCGTCCTTATAGATGACGGTCTCTACGCGCTGGTTGGGTTTGTGGCGTCTGACGGGTGTTTCGCCCACCTCCATGTTCTTGTAGAGAAGTACCACATCTTGAGTTGACAGGGAATCATTATCTGAAATGTACTTACACTTTCAAATTAGATTTTTTCAACTTTACTACAATAGGTAACTACATTTTCAGCCTGTCGGTGTTTTTTATGCACACCAGTAGAAACCTACACCTCAGGGATGCATAACTGAACTTTCAATAAAACTTGTAGAATTTTCATGGAGCCAATCTTAATGTAACTATTTAATGATTGGCGACTCACCATTGTCTTCAAAGTGTAAATTCCTGGTCATCAGTTCGAACAGTTCGCTCGCCGTCTGGTACTCCTGCGAACTGACACGCTCCGCTGCGATCCCGTTGCCCTCACCCGCCCCCTCGTTCTCATCTGATATTCTGCTAATCAACATACTTTCAACTGCCACATGAATTTAACTTCTAAAAACAACGTATAATGACGAAATAGAACAATAATCCTACAAAAACAATGTACAAACAGTTTTAATTGCAAATTTTCAATAATACATTACAAAATGATATTGGGAAATTTGGCATTTGTCAGATAATTTGAAATTCGAATGTTTAGAAGTCTAACGCAAAAAGTAGTATCATTATTCCATAGACCTGCGCAGTAATAAGTTTCCAAGGAGGTTGGAACTGCGTCTATGGTTTCTTGGAGGAAGAATACCTACCTACTGTCCTTATTTGTATTTTTATACTCTATTTTCGGTGATGGACCTCTGTGTTCAACAAAAATTAGACAAAATGTTCGAAAGTTGACGAAACTCTTATACAAAATTAAAACAAGGGCTTTAATAAATAAGTACATTTTATTAAAACAATAAACATTATTGCACTTGCATCCAATTTGCGTATAAGCATAAATTAAAATACTGCAGTTAACGGAATGTTAGGTATTTTTAAAGCTATTCGAATTAAATCAGTCTTAAAGTCTAACATTTACCATCTTTGAAATAAATTAAATGTGCAACATAAAACTATAGTACAGATCTGTAGATTAATATCTGTTAGAACCAAGTAAACCGTTAATAAAAATATTTCATTATTTCGATATCTATTCCCCGTCGCGTTTTAAGGAATACCTGACCAAAAGTAACTCGTCAAAGTTAATATTTGCTCATCTAACTGTTGCAAATCAAAAGGCATTTTTCCTTTAGTCCTTATACTTCCTTAAACTTCAAAAAAATACTTTTAAAAGTTTACATTCTCCTTTTCTTTTCCGGTTGCTAACTTGTGCAATCCGATTCTAAAGATGGTTTCCGATGAAGATATTTAGATGTCACAATTTATAATTTTATTATAATGCTTACGGCCACAACTAATAGGTACTATTCCTAGTTTTAACCAACCACACTAATCAAGTCGTTACAACGAAACCTTTAATATTTTTACTTAGCGTCCGCAAGCCTGGGGGTCTATCTCCCGTTTCTGTGATTTGTCCAAAATGTCATCTAAAGTCCAGTGCTCAGGGCGTGATTAATCCACAAACATCTATCGAAACTTTCGCATTAATAATATCAGTAGGAGGATAACATAAGGATAGACTATGAAGGAGTCTTAAACAGTGATTCTAAAAGTTCAGGCTCCGTCAAATCCTTCTTGTATTGCTGCGCAAGTTCTTGAATCAAGTGCCGTCGGCGCACGTGAGGCGGCTGGTACCTGCAATTATTATACGTTACATAAATTTGTTGTTTATTAGCTCGAGTAAGTAGTAACTTAAGTTTAATAGTTATTTGGTATACAAGAGTGCAAAGTTGCTTTTCATTACTCATACTCTGAAAGTAGGTATGAAGTTGCCTGAGGGGCCTAATTGAAAGTAAAACTTTCAGCCCTAGGGAGAATCGCTTTCTACTGACAACTGTCAAATTATAAAAAAAAACAAGTTCTATTTTATTCAACCATGTTCCAACTTTCTAAAGTCTTTCTAACTGCAAGGAGGTTGTTCAACCAAATTCCAACTTTTTATTCAGCAAGTAGGTTGGAAACCCATTACAACGGTAAGAAGTTTAAAAAGTCTAATTAGAGCGCAATGTAATATTTAAATTTAAATAACATAAAGATAGTATTAAATAAATAATATATCTTCTAAATTACTTGATTAGTGTATAGCTTCAACTATTTATTTAAAATAACATAGATTTAAATTATGAAAATGAAAATAATGGCTGAATAATGCTGGCGAACCGAAGCCGAAGGCCCGCCAGAGAAAAAGAAAAAAAAAACCGGGAAGGCGGCAATTCAATCTTCATTTTCACTAATTTTTCTTTCATGTTTTTATTATTACTTTCCTTGTATTCGTAATGAAAAGCACAGTGTTTACCTCGGGTGAAAGTCTTTTGAGTCCCTCAAGCTCCATTGGCGCCCTCGCTAACGCTCTGGCGCCAAACCCGTCTCGGGACTCAAAAAACGTGACTTTCAACACTCAGGTAACAATGTACTATTTTAACCACGTGCTTAATTTTGACGACCGAGCAAGCGAAAGATTCTAAAATTGAATCACAGGCTCAGCGAGTGGTTTAAAAATGAGAATCCTGAGCGTTAGCGAAGGAATCAAAAGAGCACGAACTTAAAAAATCATTGCACTCGAGTGCAACACGTAACTTTTCATCCCACCTCAGCGAGGAAATTTTGGATGCAATAGTAGATTGTAGCTAGTAAGATAAGGGAGCAAAATACCATTTTTACGGAGGGCGATCTTTTGAATCCAGAGCGAAGTGAGGGATTATAGAGTAGAATCCTCAACGTAGCGAGGGATTCACAGTACGTCGCCCGAGCCAAGTTACTCACAGGTCAGTGTGCAGCCTGCCGCGCCTCGCCGCGTCGCAGGCCGCGCGCCGCAGACAGGCGGGCAGCAGGCGCGGCGCCAGTAGCGCTCCGTCCGCGATGACGTCAGCGGCGCCGTGCAGCTGCACCAGCCCGCTGAGGCGCGCGTGCACGCACACCGTGCTCACGTCGTGCCGCCGCCACGGGAGACCCGTCTCGCAGTACCGGAGGAGATCATCTGTACCGACACACACACACACACACACACATAATCATATTGTAGTAGTAGAGGCTTTTATGGAGGGCTTATCCGGGGATGTACTACCACCATGCCTATTTCTGCCGTGAAGCAACAATGCTATGTTATTGTTTCATTTCCACAAAAGTTTAAATACTTACCGATAGGTAAGTTGAGATGGTCTTCGAAATCCTCCAGCCAGACTATTAGTATTTTCGTCGTGAAATCTCTGTTACGTCGACCGCTACCTGTAACCGATCGCAATAATAAAAATCTAATCATTCAAAGTGAACTGTGAACCTGTTATAATAAGGGGTAAAACAATGCTCAATGTATTTATTATCGATTAGTAAGTAATAGCAATAACTAATTATATAATTTTGGCAGATTTTTATAAGATGTCAACGATTTACCACAGTATTTTTCAAAAACAAAAATTCCAAAATTAAAAATATATATTTGTTTTATGTCGTATAAGAATAGTATAAACAAATTTCATAGTTTTTAATCCTTTTTCGCTTAAAGCTTTCTTTTTCTCGAAGTCATGGTATAAAGTATAGTCTGTAACTCTTGAATAAAACGGATTTATATCGAGGGCCATGAATCACTCGCGTCGTTTAGGATTCTAACACTTGAATCACTGGCTACGCTTGTGATTCAATCATGATGAATCACTCCCTACGGTCGTGATTCATTCTTTCATTCAATTGTTTAGGCCCATCATCATGGGCCTAAACAATTTATCTGTGGAAAAAAGTGGCATCGTTTGAACTGTGTGTACATTAACTGAGTGCACATGAATCTGACCCCACACAGAGAACAAACATCTTATCTATATTTATAAAAGAAAGTCGTGTTAGTTACACTATTTATAACTCAAAAACGGCTGAACCGATTTGGCAGAAAATTAGTGGGGAGGTAGCTTAGAACCGGGAGAAGGACATAGGATACTTTTTATCCCGAAAAAGTAACGGGACCGGGAAAGGGGCGAGCAAAGCCGCGGGCGGTCGCTAGTATATTTATAAAAGAAAGTCTTGTTAGTTACACTATTTATAACTCAAAAACGGCTGAACCGATTTGGCAGAAAATTAGTGGGGAGGTAGCTTAGAACCAGGAGAAGGACATAGGATACTTTTTATCCCGAAAAAGTAACGGGAACGGGCGAGCGAAGCGGGCGGCCACAAGTTAGGTATAAGTTGTATGCCAGACCCGTGAGTGGCGCGGGCGCGGGCTGCTTGTCCAGGTCGAGAGACAGCGCGCGTGCCTTGTCCGCGAGCTGGAGCCGCGCGCGCTCCTTCTTGTCGGACTCGCTGATGCTGCGCTCGTAGGCCGGCACCGGCGCCGGCGCGCCAGACCCGGTGCTCGACACGTCCCAACACGACCCTTTCTCCGAACTTCTAAACATTCACAATTCAAATATTTATTGATCTACTCTGATACTATAATACAAAGATAAGTTGTATTATCTTATGACAAAAACAAAATTCTTATGACAAACATTACGTACAGGCCAAAAATAATAAAAAAAAAAATTATTAGGTACGTTACGATACAGGTCTTGTATGGACACCTGTAACATAATATAACTTTTCTTAAACATGCGCGGAAATATTTTCATTACTTTTGAATATAGAACACGCGAAGTATCATATTTACGTAGACTGAAAAACCAAAATCACTTCCCGGCGCGTTCTCGCTCCGGCAATGTTGTATGAAACGGCGTGCTGTTTGAATTTAGAACTCTTTCATCTATCGTACACGTTGCGTTCTCGTGGCTGTATAGCCACAGAAACGTTTACCTTTCGGCACAAACTGTAAAAAAAAAAAAAAAAATGGCGGTAAAGCGGAGTTCGTTGTTATTTGGTTAATAAAAAATAAATTTGTTATGTAAAAGACCCTTTATATTTCCTTGCATTTTTTTAAGAAAAGCACTATATATGCCTCGGCCGAAATGGCAATTGCCTGTCTCGTATCATTGAAGTCCTCGCCTGCTGCTCGGCCTTCAAACTCATACTCGACCTGCAATTGCCTATTTTGCGGCCTTTGCAATAATGTACTATTATAACACATTTGCTCGTAAAGGCTCTCTTATTTCACCAATTTCAATATCGTAATTTATGTCATTACGTACTTGTGCGGTAATGTAATAAAACGCACGAGTTTCTTTTTAATAAGGTAAAACATACGCTTTATCAAGATGCTAAATTTATCGAATGAAACTGAATGAATCTGAATGAAACTAAATGGAACTGAATGAAACGGAATAAATTGGAATGATGCCTCTGCTTTCTTGTAGCCCTCGCCCGCCTCGGCCGTAATTTTCAACTTACCGCACTAAATCATAATGTACTATTATTTAATGTATCTCTCAGCTTCCTCACAGTAGCTAGTGTAGTTGAATTGTTTTTTTTTTGGTACTGTACATAGGCGAGCTTGATGCTGGATAGCATTATCTATCAGCTGGCCTTTGGAGATAAGTTGGGTAGTGCATCAGATGAGCGGCAAGTTAATTCTAATTGTCTTCCACGGCACTATTGTCCATGCCATCAGCAAACGGTTTCGGAAACCAACCGCTTGATCTTCTCAAAGATTCAATAGATAATTATAAGTATAAAAAACTTGAGAAACCGACTTCATTGTCAAACGGCTAAACCGATTTTAATCAAATTTGTTTGGGACAATCTGGACGTAAGAATAACCTTCCAAATAAAAAAATAATTTTCTAAATCGGTTCATAAATGACGGAGGCATGCAGTTACAAACATTAAAAAAAATATTTAAAAAAAAATGGCAACACCGATTTTAATAAAATTAAAATAGGACCAATCTGGAAGCACTACCTTTCAGATAAAAAAATAATTTTTCAAATCGGCTCACAAATGACGAAGTTATGCGGAAACAAACATAAAAAAAAAAAAATACAACCGAATTGGGAACCTCCTCTTTTTTGATTGGAAGTCGGTTAAAAATGAGTAGCAGGGAGAGGTACTGTATAAATAAATAGTTACTTGGAAGTAGCGCAGCCGTCGATATCGGTCTTGATATCTGTCGGTTCTTGTGGCTCCAGCAGCTCGTATCCGGATGGCACCACAAACGCGATCTCACTCGTGGAATCCGACCAGTACAGAACCTGACGAATTAATTATGAAAACATTAGTGTAGGCGAAAAAGAGAGAGATACATTTATAAGCGGAAGGTTTTGGGGAAGACCTTTGCCCAGCAGTGAGACGTAATAGGATAAATTAGTGTTGGGAATACCCGGCGAGTGGGCGGGGCTAAGCGCCGTGACGTCACTGGCGTCATGGCGGAGCCAAAAACACCGGTTTGGTTCATTCTTTAGCTTGCCGTCGCAGTGGAAAGTCAAAATAGTAGTATGTAAATAGTAGTAATAAATAGTAGTGTTGTAGTTGCTCATTTTAGATTGGAACTAGATAGTAGTGGTTTTTATTTTTTATTTATTATCTCAAAACTAAGGGGAGTAAGGGGACCCAAATACCATCTCTCGGGACCCAAGCCAACCTCACCGGCCCGTGGTACACCCTGCTGATCAACAAACGAGGCTCTGGCGAACCACCCAACAACCCGCACTGGACCAGCGTGGTGGGTTAAGGTCCAAACCCCCCCAAATATGAATAGACACAATCAACAAAGGCCCCAAGTGCCCGGGGACACCAGCGGCTGTGCTGGCGTTGACGGGTGCCATGCCAGCCCTGGGGTCAGGGGTGCGAAGAATCTCCGGGTGAGATCCGACCGTCAAACGACCCTGGCTCACGTTATAAAGGACACCGACTCGCTGAACATTTTAACCTATAACGTCAGAACGCTCATGAGTGATGAGCGATTGCTAGAATTAGAAAATGCACTAAAATCCATTAAATGGGACATCGTTGGCCTTGGAGAAGTAAGAAGGTTAGGCGAAAACATAGAGGAACGTCACGGTAATATATTTTATCACTTTGGAGAAACTAGCGGGCACCACGGCGTGGGATTCCTAGTGGCTAAGAAATGGAAAAACAACATCATCGAATTTAAGGGCTACTCAGAACGTATTGCTGTACTAAGACTTCGCGTCACATCTAAAACCACATTAACAATCATACAAATTTATGCACCAACGTCTACATATTGTGCTGAAGAAGTAGAACTCTTTTACGATCTACTCAATAGGGCTTGCGAAGAAAACCGTGGTACCTGGAATATAGTCCTCGGAGACTTTAATTCGAAACTTGGAACCAGGCAAGTGACTGATAGTAGCGCCGTAATTGGTCAATTCGGTTTGGGTAACCGTAATGAGAGAGGAACCAGGTTGATCCAATTCGCTTTAGGACAAAACATGCGTGTTACCAATAGCTTCTTTAACAAAAAACCACAGCGAAGATGGACTTGGATCATGCCTAATGGCGTCACGCGTAATGAAATTGACTTTGTGCTATCTTCCGACCGACAAATAGTAAAAGACATTAGCATCCTCAACAAAATTAAATTTAGCTCAGACCATAGGCCAGTTCGTGCAAAAATTCGGTTTAACTTTAATATTCACAGATCTAAGCACTATGGAAACAAAATGATTCGTCATTCAAAACTAAGCCTACTGAAAAATTCGGATGTTTTTAACTTAGAGCTCTCAAACCAATTCTCATGTTTAAAAATCAATGATATAGAAGATGTTGAAGGCCAATATAATGCAATAGTAAATTCGATTCAGTACAGTAGTAATAAAATCAAACGTGTAAAGGGAGATAAAGCAAAACTTTCGGAAGAAACACAAAAACTCTTATCAAATAGGGAAAAGATAAATATTTGCACACCAGAATATTCAGTAGTAGATAGACAGGTCAAGCGTAGCATCAGGAAAGACATTAGAAAGTTAAATTTAGAATTAATTCAAATAGCTATTGAAAAACAAACATCGCTAAGGTCAGCCAAACAAGGATTCACTAAGAAAAAACACTGGATCAACAGCCTCCAGGATGAAAACGGCACTAAGCAAAGTAGTCGTGATAAAATCATGAGTATTTGTACAAATTTTTATTCCAAACTATACACAGATACTTCTAAATGTGACGAAGAAGTGGAGTACAATCGTCCAGCCACTATACCATACTTCACTGGAAAAGAAGTTCAGAATGTTTTGACAACCATGAAGTACGACAGGAGTCCAGGTGAAGATGGTATCACAACTGAGGCACTGAAAATTGGTTCAAATACATTACTGCCTCACCTTACTAACTTGTTTAACTCCATTCTAGATTCAGGGGTGATCCCACAGCAAATGTGTCATTCAAACATCGTCCTCCTTCACAAAAAAGGGGACAAAGCCGACATCGGCAACTATAGACCCATAAGCCTGGTATCACATCTGTATAAGGCACTCATCAAAGTTGTACAAAATCGTATATCGGGGACTCTAAATCAACATCAACCTCCTGAACAAGCCGGCTTTCGCCCATGCTTCTCCACAACAGATCACCTACACACTCTAAACCAGATCATTGAAAAATATTCCGAATTCCATAAACCTCTTTATATTGCGTTTGTAGATTACACAAAGGCTTTTGACAGCGTAAAACATGCTGCAATATTTAAGGCTCTAGAAAATCATCAAATAGATCAAACTTATATAAAACTTCTCAAGTTAATTTATAAAAACAGCACAGCAGACATCAAACTAAATACCACAGGACCTAAATTTCAGATTCAGAAAGGAGTTAAGCAAGGCGATCCATTGTCTCCGATACTTTTCACAGCGACTCTCCAAGAGATCTTCAAAACGCTAGCGGTTTCATGGGCAACAAAAGGCATTGATATCGCGGGCAAGCGCTTAACCAACTTGCGTTTTGCAGACGATATTGTTTTGTTTGCCTCAACAGCACATGAACTGCAGGGTATGCTTCAGGAACTGAGTACGGCAAGTCTTGAGGGGGGACTTCACATGAACTGGTCGAAAACACAAGTAATGACGAACAGCACGAAACGTAGGGTCGAGGTAGATGGGCAGGTAATACTATATGTCGATGAATATATTTACTTGGGCCAGATAGCTAGTTTCGAAAACAGGCAAGATAAGGAGATCGGTCGCCGTATCGATAATGCCTGGAAGAGCTTCTGGTCCATGAAGGCGTACATGAAGGGAGACCTTCCTCTGTCACTAAAACGCAAACTCATCGACATGTGTATCCTGCCCGTCCTAACCTACGGTGCTCAGACGTGGTCATTGACTGAACAACAGAAGTCCAGACTCAAGATTTGCCAGAGGGCAATGGAACGTAGCATCCTCGGGTTTAGACGCACTGACCGAGTACGTAACAGCATGCTACGTTCAACTACTGGAATTGCCGACGTCGGAAGAAAAACGGCCCAGCTCAAGTGGGACTGGGCGGGTCATGTCAGCAGAATGCATCCCGATAAATGGACGAACCACATAACACCGTGGCAACCAGAGGGAAGGCGAGGTCGGGGTCGGCCAAGAAAGCGTTGGAGGGACGATCTCGACGCTTTCGAGCGAGGATGGTGGGATAAAGCGACGGATAGAGACAGTTGGAAGGATTTGGGGGAGACCTTTGCCCAGCAGTGGGACGATATAGGTTAGAAAAAAAAAAAAAAAAAAAAAAAAAATCTCAAAACTGGATGTTACACTATATGTGAAAATGAAATGAAATGTTTTTTTAGAGTCTACGCCACCACTGAAGTCCGATAGATGTGGCGCTGCTGTCACAAAATCATATTCTAACTACTATTTTTGTACGTAAAGAGGCTTAGTTCCCACTTTTGCCGTAATACTTCAGTATTCAGTATATTTATTGCCTTATTATGCATGTAAATTTAACATCTTATAACTAGTTTTTGAACCAATACATAATTTACCTTGTAAGGGTGTTGCAATACAGTTGAAGCTTTAGTCAAGGCTTCAAGACGTTTAAGACTTTAGTTGTGGTGCGCATTCCACAGGGATATTTTGAAGTATTTAGCTGTAAGTCAACGTTAAGGGGGTACGATTTCCATACAAACTTAATTTACACAACTATGGGCGAATAAAGTATTAATGTACACTGAAATAGCTGTAATAGGTTTTTACAGTGGTCCTTATTACCGGCCAGTTATATAAAGTTGGAGTGTCAGCCGTTGGTCGTGGCAGTCGGGGCTTCAGAAAAAGAACTAACAGACTTTTACGTCTATTTTGAAACAGTGATCTGTTAGAAAGATTGACGAAAAAATTACTTTTTTGGATTTTTATTAATATTTCTGTTATCCTACAGTTTTCTCCAACTTTATATAACTGGCCGGCAATAAAGACCACTGTAAAATTCTATTACAGCTATTTCAGTGTACATTTATACTTTGTTTGCCCATAGTTGTGTAAATTCAGTTTGTATCGGAATCGAACAACCTTAAGAAAGCGTGGAGAGTGCATTGTTAGACTGGTGTTACCTGTTCCCTGGCGTCGTATACGGCGGGCGTGTCTTCAGGCGAGCGCGGCGCGTGGTGCTCGCTCGGCGGCGCGTCGTAGCTGGCGTGCACGCGCCCCGCCCAGCCGCCGTGCCCAAGCACAAGCACCGCCGACCCCAGCCTAAGGGCATGTCGTGCACGTTACTACACGCACCACTTCAAGGCAAGAGTGAATAGGTATCTTCTAGACCAGGGATTCCCAAACTATTTTGGACAAGTGACCCCTTTTCGAAAATTAACAGTTACCTCAGACCCCCATGGCCAAATTGCCTACTTTTAAGATCGACCCCCTTATTCGCAATGGTCCGCTTACTTAAAACAGCGGCTACAGAGTGTTTTTTTCATAGGTCTTTCTCGATTTAGGTCAATAGAAGAAGATAGAGTGAGAATTAGCAATGCTTTAAGTTAGCAGACTATTATGAAGACTTATCTTTAGTTTTTTCCTATTGATACAAAATACCTAGGAAAACTTTGCACTTGGTTAGGTGATTAAAGTTGACTTCATTTTCTCATCAAAATTTAACAAAATAAACGTACGTTGTACGAACTTCAGACTTTACATTACTACAACAATGCTATTTCCTACAAAAATATTAATTATTCTTAGTAGGTACACGTATCACAACATAAACAATAAAGTACATAGCTACTTAGCTTGAAAGTTTGAAATAAGCACTTATGTTCCTTTAATAGGGGTCGATTTTTGGACCTCGTCGACCCCCAAAATCAGTTTTCGTTTATGTCGACCCCTAGGAAATCAATATCGACCACTTTGGGAATCCCTGTTCTAGACCATCCTGCTTCATCGTCGGCTACATCGTCGCTTACCATCAGGTGAGATTGTAGCCAAAGGATGGTCTATATAATGTAAAAAAAAATACGCACGTATACAGAAATAATGCACGTGGCTGAGGAGAGCCTGAACCACTCTTAAGCATTATAGTTTGAACAGTACTCTATTGAAAAATAACTCTTCTTCTTAAATTTAGGAGCTCAGCTCTTGTCGGGGTTTTGATGCAGTTGTCGTGTTGACATGACAGCGACTTTTCTTTTATCTGGCTCATGTAACTTATTCTTGGCCTTCACTTTGGCGTTTCCCTTTAACCTTTCCTTCAAAAATAACAAATTGACAGCGATATTTGACAGCGTTTCAGTGATCGCCATCGCCAGCGACCTAGGTGTGCGCAGGCCATACGGCTCGACTCAGATTGAACGTATTATAAAGAAAATAAATAGATTCGCGACTTTAACTCCCACCACTACTCCACCACTACACAACAAGGCACTTTATAAACAAAGCATTATAAGATATGTACCCTCTGAGCATGTGTATGAACCCTGCGGGTAGGTCGCGCCTCCTGCTGTTAGCCAGGATCTCCTCCGCCGTGCGTTGCTTGGAGCGCACGCAGAACACATGCGCCGTCACCACGCTCCGCGCGCCACACGCGTCGATGCGTCGCAGCGCCGCCGCGAACCCGGGCTGGGAGTCGTCCAACGCTACCAGCCGGGATGGACCGCCCTGTATATAGGAGACAACACATTTTTATCTATCTTATATCTTGTATACACTCGTATAATTATCTAAATCTCGGAAACGGCTCTAACGATTTTCATGACATTTAGTATAGAGGGGGTTCCGGGAGCGATAAATCGATTTAAATAATATTCATTTTTAGAAAATGTCGTTTTATTCGTGTTTTTAACAATCAACTTTATTGATAATCAACTTAGTTGCGTAGTCGCCTAACTCCTAGCGCCATCTGTTGCTGGGAAGTGGAACTCACGAGTTAGTGTGACGTGTGACGAGTTGTGGAACTACTACGTAAACACTCGAGACACAAGTTCCGGATGTTTTTATCTCATTGCACTCGTGATTTTTTAGGGTTCCGTAGCCAAATGGCAAAAACGGAACCCTTATAGATTCGTCATGTCTGTCTGTCTGTCTGTCTGTCTGTCCGTCCGTATGTCACAGCAATTTTTCTCCGAAACCGTAAGAGCTAGACTGATGAAACTTGGCAGGTAGATGTATTCTGTGAACCGCATTAAGATTTTTACACAAAAATAGAAAAAAAACCATAAATTTTGGGGGTTCCCATACTTAAAACTAAAACTCAAAATTTTTTTTTTCATCGAACACATACGTGTGGGGTATCTATGAATAGGTCTTCAAAAATGATGTTTAGGTTTCTTATATCGTTTTTTTCTAAACTTAATAGTTTGCGCGAGAGACACTTCCAAAGTGGAAAAAAGTTGGTCCCCCCCCCTCTAACTTCTAAAATAAGAGAAAGAAAAATCTAAAAAAAATATATGTTGTACATTACTATGCAAACTTTCAACGATATTTGTTTTGAACGAGATCTAGCCAGTAGTTTTTTTTTTATACGTCATAAATCGTAAACAGCAATTTACCTTTCGACGAACTACAAGAACCTTTATAATTATGTTACCCGTGCTACGGAACCCTTCATGAGCGAGTCCGACTCGCACTTGGCAGCTTTTTATTTAAATAACTCGTTATATTATTATGCCGGTAAGATCGAATAATATTATTCTTATTTTATCATTTCATCAGTATGTAATTATTCGTATTTAAATATAATTTCTAAATTGTACACAGTATGCAGAAAACAATGCTTGAATCTGAGTCGACCCTCGAGCTTTTTTGAGCTCGAGTTTTAGCGAGATTTTTTAACAATTACCCATTGTCAAGTGTCAAAAATCTATGCTTGAGGTTCGACTCAGATTCAAGCATCTTTTCTGCATACGGTTCTAAGTAGCACTTACCTTTTTGTCCCCTCCAATGTTGAGATATCCGAAGTTGGATAGAAACAGTCTTGCAGTCTGGAACTCCGTGACTGGCTCCGGAGGGACATACTCTTCCGGCGTCTAAAAGTTTTGTTTTATTAATTTTTATTTAGATTCTTAAAACAGGACTTTACAGGTAAAGTAACATTATGTTACGTGGCTAGAAAAGACAGGCGAGTGTACGGCCTTCTAGATGAGAACACAGTATGCAAAATATACCAGCTATACTAGAACAATTTACAGAAAAATATGTAAAAGTAAAAGGAGTAGAGCAAATAAAAAACTATGGATTTTTTTAAATAAAAACATAAAAAACAAAATTAAAATAAAATATGATACTTATGTAATTAATGTTTAGACTTATAAATACAATACAATACAAATAATTTATTTCTGTAAACTTAATCTATGGTATATTTCATGGGTTTGAGACTCTCTTTTAAGTATGGAAGTACCTGTGTTAGAGAGTCTCGCTCTTCCGGAGTACATTCTATTATGACTAAGTAGGTATACTAAGCTTGAACGGATCTTAAAAAATAAAGCTATATAAAAGTTAAGGTTATATAAAAGTTAAAGTTAAACTTATGTAGGTATAGTTTGATTATATTAGACCACTGTTAAACGGATGGAAATCTAGACGCGCCACTGAGCCCGGCCTTCAGCTTTTCCCATTTGGAATGGGCGGGATACATGAAATGATAATGAAGTCTTTCTCACCACATTATCTTCATTTTCCTTGACCTTCTTCTCGATGGCGGCTTGTTGTTCCAGCAGCTTGAACAGCGTCGGCGCTTCGGCGTCGTTCAGCTGACGCAACACCGCGTCCAGACTCGGGAATGCTGAGTCTCTGTGGGTTATATCATTGTTGTTATTGCGCTAGCGATGACACCACGTACATACACGGACTAGGAGCACAGATCACAATAAAGATAGATAGATAGAAGATTCATTATTGCACTAAAACAAAAATTGCATCGTACATAGGCGAACTTAATGCTAGAGAGCATTCTCTTCCAGTTTACCTTTGTGTAATTCGGACATTCTTAACGGGTGGTGCACATAAAATTTAAAAAACGATACCAAACAATATACTCAAGAGAAGAATACAAAATAGATGGCGTTGATAATTTTTTTCAATGTAAAACGACTATAACGTTTTGTGGGGTTAGAACCAGAGTTCCTTGTCTTGATACAATTGAGAATCGAGACGTTGATTGACTGCGCCACGGTAGAGATAGTTTATGAAACAAAATTATCGACTACTCCTAAAAGCATGATTCGCCTTCTAGCTCACCACTTGTAGCCCTTTGTAAGTAACCCCACTTCCCAGCCACAGTCGACGGGGCCTGACTAGAAGTCAGTGGTGCAGTACAGTACTTCTAGCGCGAGCGCACTGCCGCTCTCCCCCTTCACCTGCCTCCCCGCCCGCTTGCCTGCAGTCACAGTCAGTCAGCCGCACGATCCCATGGCGGATGCACGTTCGCTCGCCTCGTCCACCCTGTGCAGGGAGGGTCGGATGGCGGTCCGCCTGGTCCTCGTCGAGGCTGCCGGCCGGCCGGCAACAGGCCCCGGACCAGTGAGGCACCACCACCGGCTCGAAAGAGCCGCCCCCATGACCTCTCGGTTGTCACCGTGAGCGGAAAGAGCACCGCAGTAAAAGGCGCAAGCCTGGGACTGCGTCCCCCCCACTCCGGCTTCACCGGAGCGAGAGAGAGAAGACCCCGCAGCTCGCCTCGTCACGCAAACGCGAGCGCACAGCCCCCCCCCTCCTTCCACCTTCCTTCCCGCCCGCTCGCCTGCAGTCAGTCAGCCGCACGATCCCATGGCGGATGCACGTTCGCTCGCCTCATCACGCAAACGCGAGCGCACAGCCCCCCCCTCCTTCCACCTTCCTTCCCGCCCGCTCGCGCGGCGGCAGTGCGGCGCGTGGGGCGCGCGCGCGGGCCGCATGTCGACGGGGCGCTACAGTACAGTACAGTACAGTACTCACACTAGACAGGGCGGCGCGGGCGGCAGGGGCCGGCAGTGCGGCGCGTGGTGCGCGCGCGCGGGCCGCATGTCGACGGGGCGCTACAGTACAGTACAGTACAGTACTCACACTAGACAGGGCGGCGCGGGCGGCAGGGGCCGGCAGTGCGGCGCGTGGTGCGCGCGCGCGGGCCGCATGTCGACGGGGCGCTACAGTACAGTACAGTACAGTACTCACACTAGACAGGGCGGCGCGGGCGGCAGGGGCCGGCAGTGCGGCGCGTGGGGCGCGCGCGCGGGCCGCATGTCGACGGGGCGCTACAGTACAGTACAGTACAGTACTCACACTAGACAGGGCGGCGCGGGCGGCAGGGGCCGGCAGTGCGGCGCGTGGGGCGCGCGCGCGGGCCGCATGTCGACGGGGCGCTACAGTACAGTACAGTACAGTACTCACACTAGACAGGGCGGCGCGGGCGGCAGGGGCCGGCAGTGCGGCGCGTGGTGCGCGCGCGCGGGCCGCATGTCGACGGGGCGCTACAGTACAGTACAGTACAGTACTCACACTAGACAGGGCGGCGCGGGCGGCAGGGGCCGGCAGTGCGGCGCGTGGGGCGCGCGCGCGGGCCGCATGTCGACGGGGCGCTACAGTACAGTACAGTACAGTACTCACACTAGACAGGGCGGCGCGGGCGGCAGGGGCCGGCAGTGCGGCGCGTGGGGCGCGCGCGCGGGCCGCATGTCGACGGGGCGCTACAGTACAGTACAGTACAGTACTCACACTAGACAGGGCGGCGCGGGCGGCAGGGGCCGGCAGTGCGGCGCGTAATGCGCGCGCGCGGGCCGCATGTCGACGGGGCGCGCGCAGGCGGCGGGGGCGCGCGTGGCGCAGCGCGCGGACCCTCGCACGCTGAGGGACCACGCGTACCGTCCCCATCCGCAACGAATTATTGCTGTAACCATCACACTCGCCTTCAATCCTTTCACTCTTACGGCACCACGTGTGGACTCAATTGTTGTTTTCCAACTCAATTCACGCATAATTTTAGCTTAAAAAAATTGAGAAACCGGTTTCATGGCCTTTCATCAGCGATTTTGATGAAATTTATATGGCACCAATCTGGAAAGATGACATTATTTTTAATAATTCTGGTCCATTTCTGTCAAAAGTAAGCGATTTTTTTAAAATATAAATATGCAGTTATTGTTTTCTTATAAATCGAGGGCATGACTCCTTTCACGACTTTTCCCTAACTCTCGAGATTTCGGACTTGGCCAACCCCTTCTCAAAAAACCAGCCTGTAACAATGTCAAGTTACCGATGAGCGTGGGCTGCGGTTCCTGGCTGTTGGCGAGCGGCTCCTCCAGCAGGGACAGCACGATGTTGCCGTCGGCGATGTAATGCCGCAGCCGGCCGTGCCCTAATGCCGCCAGCCAGCGCTCGTCCAGGCGACACCACGCCGTGCTGTGAGGCCCAGTGCCAACCTGACAAATATTTGATATTACACCACGTGACTGAACTGCGCAGAACATAATGCGTATAGTCGGATTTTTAATTAGACGATACCCACTGACAGGAGCTAATGTCACTTTGTAAAATAATGTTGCCATATTTAAAGTAATAGTGCTGCGTTCAGTTCTCGTTCAATCAGATGAATGAACAATGAGTGAATAGTTAATCATTTCAAAATATATAATAATATTGAAATTTGTATAAAAAAATGTATAAAAGTGCTCTGATATAAGTTACTTGTAGTATGTAGGTAATTACAATCAGTTTTTTGACGAAAGCGCGGCGTGGCGACTAGTGCCAACACCGATGAACGCCATGCGCATTGCGCGTCGGTCACCATTTTGTTTGTAATTCGGCTTCTAACCTCTTGGTCTGATAGCACGAATGTTTTTCTGCGCTCACGTTGTTTAGTTATTGTTTTTGTAAAGTTTTTCGTTACGTTGTGTTTGTGGTAATTGTTGTGTATTTTGTTGCTATATTGTTTCACGCGAACGATATGGATCCTCAACCGGGCACGTCAAGTCAAAATCGGCACACTAACTATTCACTTGAAAAACGAGGCAATTTCATTCATTCAGGAGTTTTTTCAATCATTCACTTTGTCACAACACTATTTTCATTTCATCAAAAACTGACAACACAGTAAACGTCAGCTAGCTTCGTCTAATTAGAAATCCGAGTATAGCTGATGTGATTGACCATCCATCGGACAACTTGTTGGTTGTCCACTATTAGGCAGGGCGTGCACTAGGCAGCCAGGCTGCGGCAGCCAGTTATAGCAACCAATCAACAGCCATTTAAGATCCTCCTTTCGTTGAACGATATGGACGTAGAAGAACTTATAAACTTTTACCTATTTCGTAAAAAACGCAAAGCTAAAAATAGACATTAGATTCATCCTCTTTTTGTATAACGGCAATCAAAAGGCATATTTCATTGCTATTCTCAGGATGTTAGTACATACTCAGACTGGCTTTTAGTCTGGCTGCTGCAACAAATGCGCGGAGTCTGCCGGCAGCCACATACATTCGCCTTCACTCGCTCTGGCTGCGCGTAGCCAATAGGCTGCTGTGCAATCACGTGTTGTTATGGCTGCCGCAGCCGGGAGTTCAGGCACATGGCAGCAAGGTATACCCCCGAGAGTTGGCCGTGGACAGCGACCAGGAGTTGGAAGAAGAAGAGGACGGAACCAGCAGCCTCGACGAAGACTCGGCGGACCGCCTTCCGACCCGCCCTGCACAGGGTGGACTCGGTCGGCAACAGGCCCTAGATCAGTGAGGCGCCACCACCGGCTCAGAAGGAGCCGCCCCCATGGTCCCTCTGTTGCCACCGAGGGCGAACAGAGCACTGCAGCAAGAGGCGCAAGCCTGAAACTGCGTCCCCCACTCTGAGCGTGAGAAGACCCCGAGCAACGTCATAATATACTCGATCGTAGCCTGGTTGCGCATCCAGACTGCCTAGTGCGCGGGAGGTTTTACATACCTGTTCCAAAATAAGCATCAGAAGTGATTCGGCCGCGTCACGCACTCTCATAGACACGGGTTTCAGTTCCTTTTCATCTTTCATCTTAGGTGGCTCTCCGGGCTTTCCTATAAACAATAATACTATCATCATCTACAGCCTATTTTACTAGATGGAATATACTAAAGCTGTATGGTCCACATACCGTACAGTTTTGCACACACTGCATTTTGTTCTTCTTATCGTGTCACCGGTTTTTTCAAACCAAGGGTGGTGAAAAGATTTTAAGTGCGTCGCAATGAGACTCTTTTCGTGCGCTTGACACACATCTTTTTGAATTTATTAGGTTCTACGACATGCCGGTTTCCTCACAATGTTTTCCGTTTGAGAGCACTGGCATTGTGTACATACATTTTTGGGCAGAAAAACTCTTAGGCACACGTCTGGATTTGAGCCCACAACCTTAGGTTGCATTTCTGTGCAAATGTGTGCACACAGCAGCCGCCAGTCCACATTCAAATCGCCTGCCAATAGGCTACGGTAACCGCTTTCCATCAGATGGGCCGTATGCTTGTTTGTGTTTGTCTGTTTGATTGTGCTTTGCTATATAAAAAAAAAAGTCGCGACCTGTGCCGAATAAACCAATATCTTAATTCTTGATGTCCCGTACAGGAGCTGTTCTTCGATGATCTTTTGGTAGCACTGCACGCTTGCGTTAGTTTACCTTGGCTCTTGGTACCGGAGATGCCCAGTTCGACGACCTCCATCAGGGTAGCGAGACAGTCGGCGTCGCCCAGCAGCGCGGGACACAGCCACGCCGCCAGGCAGCTGTAGGCGGCCACCACGCACGAGTGCAGGTCACGCGAGTGCGCCGGTGGGGGGCGACCGCATTGCACGCTAATGTAGTCGCAGATCCAGCGTACTGCACGCTTACGCTCTATCGCCTCTGCAAGTTTCAACTAATCAAACCTTGACCGAACAAATCTATAGCGTCCGAAAACGCAACGCGTGCCGAAACACTTGGACAAGAGACGATGCTGGCAGGCATTAACGACGCCTATAACTTTTTATTTTAGCTTGGTCGTCGCACTACTTACTGTTGTTATAATAATGGTAAAAGTTTAAGGTTGGCGGAATGGAATCTTCTAGATAACTGTCACGGATTTCCGCACAGTCACGTGAATCAATAGAAGAATAACAATTTCTAAATAAATCACTTACCAATAATATACTCTGGAAAGCATGAAAACAAATCAAACATCAATAGACTAGCATACTGAAGAGCCACTAAATGAGCAAACCAAACCAAATCATACCAAATCTTTATATCGCCTGATTGGCCCATAAAAACGCTGCATAGATTTCTACCAAACATTGCTAAGAAACTATTTAAGAGCTATAGTTATAGGCAACCAATATTGCTCATCGGCTTCATAGAGCGTAGAATGCGTCAGAAAGAGAGCGCTCTACGAAAATAGTAAAGCCGACGTGCAATATTTATTGTCTACAACCGTATTAGCTTTAAAAAAACAAACTGCATTAAATCGGAGCATTCGTTACGACATTACGAGACCAGATACACACACTAAGGCCTCAATACCCTAACAGATAACTGACCTGGTTTCGAAGAGTGTAGCTTCGCAAGGCCCGACAACAGTTCGAGTGCTGCCAGCGACACTTGCAAGTCTCCCTTCCACGAGGAGATGAGTCGGTGGCACACCAGGTAAGTGGCGCGGACTACGAGGGCTGCGCCTGTTGTGTCACCGGTTTAGGCCAAGCACATACCATCAGAAAACGTCTATCAGGAAATTTCAAATCCGCACCGTCTTTGTCTTAACGTATCACTGGTTCGCGAACCAGTGTGGTGGAAGGATTATTAAGTGAGCCTAAGAGGTTATTTTCGTGCATCGACACAAAATATCATGATATACAAGGTGTATCTAAATATGTGTACTATGCGAAGGTGGGGGGTTTCAGACCACAATGGTGATCAGTTGTGGGGGGGAGATAATTAAAAATTCCTATTTTCAGTTTCCCATACAAAAATATTTAATTTCATAATGCCTAAATAAATTGACAACCCTATCCTTGTAACCCCTTGACCCCTTGACCTACTACCTCTGTAGGTCTACTAATACTACCTACTACCTCTGTAGCTGAGTTTAGGGTTGTCACTTTGTATAAAGTCAGCTGTTCATGTTGAAACTTCGTTGCAGTTTTTTTCAGAGATACCAATCGAAGTTCGAAAAGTCGTTGAACAAAAGTTGTTCCCCGGGGGGTGGAAATTCACCCCCCTTCAGGATAGTACACATATTTTGATACACGTTGTATAATAGCGGCCATATTGTATCAAAGGTAGGCCCATATTATCCGCACCGTAAGAAAATTATTCGTTCCGTCAATTTTTTCACCATTTGCGGGGTTTAAACATGATTGTATGCGGCGAAAAGCCGTGCGGACTGGACATTTTGGTAAGACGTTTTCCGATTATATGCGCCCGGCCACAAACTATCTAGTTTCAAAAGTATTATAATTTACATCAAAAGACAACAGAATTATTCTTTGTTTAGACAAAACTATCCGTTGGTATTTTTACATGCACAATTATTTTTTTATTTCTTAGACTATTAGGATTGAATAAGAAGGGGCTTATATGGAAATGTCATTAAAAATTCTGGCTATGGTATAAACTCTTCTAATTAATATCTTGTCATGAGAGCGACTGTACACACATTATGAAAAATAAATAATTAAAAAAAAAGTGCTGCAACAGTGAAATAACACAAACATTAAAGCAAGCAAAAACTATAGTCACAAAAAAGCGTTGCTCTCTGTGTACCAAAATCAAAAACTTGATATCAGCACACAGATATTATTAGGGCGATATTTGACTTAAAGAAATATGAAAATAGAAAAAAGCCTTTACTTTGGATTGGATGTCATTTTAACGCCTTCCCATTGGTCGATTATAATCCCTTTTTATTTGAGTTTTGGTACTATAACACTTATGTATACTCAAATATCGCCCTAATGTCTTGCAACTTAAGGTGCATAATTACCGAAAACAGGCGAGGATGGATCTAGCTCCCTAACATCAGCGGCGAAGTCTTCTAACGAGTGCCCCTCACTGCCCGAAGTGCTGCTACTGTCCGAACGCGCTACAAATACACCTTGCTGCTCAGGACTTAGGGCTCAATTTGGATTGGCATCACCAATTGACAATGAAAATCTTATAATACGTCTGTCTGTTTAGTAATTATGTTTTTTTATACAACTAACTCATGGAACAGGCCTTTAACAAGGCGTTGTGACGGAGGTCACAAACGTTAGGAACGTGCCCTACGATGCGTTGTCTCCATCTACTTGAGGCATAGAGATGTTAAGCCTCACGTGCCAGCAATTTCCTACACCGTTCAAAGCGATTCAACCGATAAGGATGTTGGTAGAAATTCCTCCCTCCTTGTTTTATATAACTTTTTTAAAAAACCCCGTGTGTGGTTAAAAATATTCAATCAATGCTTTTGGTGATTCCTTATTTACGAACAGTGGGTAAAAAGAGGGGATTTGTCCATTTAGTAGGTGTACGAGCATCGTACACCGTGACCTCCTTAAAGTGCGCTTACAACGCACTTTCCGCCAATCATTGAATTCATCAAGTCAGTTCGTGTTTGGTCATCAATCATACCTCGCGACTCACCACTATCATTTTAAATATTAATAATATATCAGTTAAAATTGACTTTGAGTTTTTACTGATTTACTATTAGTTATTAGCCAAGGTGTGCGGACCGTACAGTAGGTAATAATAGTAGGTATACTTTACCAATGTTAGAACTAGATGGCGCTCATAAAAGTGTCACGATTCTAGAACGCGCTACCGTTGCGTTTAGTACATTCAGGGTAAGTAAGTTAGGAAAATCGTTTGAGTGACGGACTTTCGTAAAGAGGGTAGGTATTGCTTTGCAAGGCAAAATAAAAATGTATGTTGCGTGGAATGGGCTGTTATTGTGAGCCTTTCAATAGCATGTCGTGTCGCTGTGATCTGAAGTAGTGTCGAAATGTTGATAATTTAAAAAGCTGATTTAAGTGCTTATTTCTCTATATTAATAACATGACCCGCCGATTTTTAATATTTCAATTAGAGTTTTTTTTTATAAAAAACAGATTTAATAACATCCGAAAAGTGTTTTATAAAAACCACACAGTTCAAACTTTTAGAGTGTCATAAAATCTTTGCAGAATCTCTGTATTGAACTAATAATTCAAAAGATAAACAGTACTTAAGCTATTGCCATCACTTAAAATTACGTAATGACAAACAGTGATAAATTTAAATTGCGTTTATATGTATAGCTATAAATTGAAATTTGTCACTATAAAACGATTAAACAAAGCATTAAACATAAGGCCGTATGCAGAAACATTGCTTGAGTGAGTCGAGCCTCAAGGACAGATAATATTTTGATAGTTTTTCATTGGACCAGCTGACCTCGACAAACAATTTTCCATTGGTCGGGCCGGCGCGGCGGCGGTCTATGCATGTGTTGTCATGCAAGCTTGCATGTGAGCGTGCGAGTGGTGTGAGTGACCGCACATGTGTGTGTTAGGGCCAGCCGATAAAAAAAGGGTTCGGTTAATGTACGGCCAGTTAATGTACACCCAGTTAAACGAATCCACTTTTATAAAGGAAAGTCCTGTTTGGTTCACACGGCGGCGGTCTGCCAACTCACACGCCTTTTCTTTATAGGACGTTTCTATGAAACCGAATGTAGAATGACGCTCGTTTGGCCTTAGCTTCAAGCATTGTTTCCGCACAGGGGCGTGTAACATACTCTTATAGTTGGTGTTTGTCTGCGCCTGGAGATGCGGCTCGGCGTGTGAGTGTGCATGTGAGTGCGCGTTGTGTGCGTTGTGCCGCACACACAGATAGAGCGCGCTGAGCAATGGCACGGCCAGCGCCTCCGAGCACTCCGCCTGCACCGCCGCCACGCACACCAGCGGCAGCCGCGCGCGTGTGTACTCGCCCAGCGTCACACCCGCACTGACACAATCACAGAACAATGTTAAGCCGGGGGATTCGTTTTCTGTCAGTTTGGGAAGTCACATAGATTTTTGATTTTAATTGTTTTTCTGGTGTTATTTTGAGTTCTGTTGTGTAATTTCGGTGGTATTTTAATACAAGTCTTCAATTTTCTTATTTATTTAAAAACTTTATCATAAACTAGCAAGCCCAGCGATGCTCGGGCATTCCAAAATGTTAAAGAACATTCTGGAATGCCCGAGGAGCGTTGTATTCTAAAAAAATTTGTAAAATCTATAGAAATTTATAGAAAAGTCCTTACGAGATGGAAAACGATGGACATAGAAAAGTCCCTACAACAAAACAAATTTTAATTTTATTTGATAATCATAATTTGTTAGATTTTTAAATGACTTGCTCGAATAAATAATTATTTCAGTAGGTACTGATGGCCGGTTTTCGTTCAGAGTGAGGGCGCGTTGTCTCGCTCGCACAGCCTCCGGAAACTGCGTCGCCGGCAGTCTGGTTTCACGTTAAGGCCAGGATATTCGAGCGCAGTAGGCATTTAGCGCTACCTCAGCCCCCGTCATGATAAGCGCGCGACGTAATTATTTACGCGCCCGGCAGGCCGTGCGCCACTGACCGCGTACGATAACTTAGTGCCACAGTATAGAAAACCAAGCAGTAGTTAGGTATGATATTTACTTACTAACTTCAGTTAGGTAGTATTGTAGATAGTATTGATAACATATTACCAGTATTTTTGTTACATATTGTGTGTAGATATAGGTACAGTCACAAAGCTAAGTAATAAAAAAAATTAGAATTAGTCCAACTAAAAAGTACTTTGGTTTCGTGTGGCACATACAACTATTCGATCCAGCAACGAGAACATAGAGGTAAAAAATACAACTAGTACAAGTAACAATTATATTTATTTTGTAAAACGACACATACTTCTGCCTATAATACGTAAATTTTGAAAATGTTATTTTTATACTATATTATATAAAAAATATTTTTATTTCGTATGGCACATATCACTTTTTCATTGCACATACTCGGAAAGTAGGTCTGAAGTTGCCTGAAGGGCCTAATTGAAAGTAATACTTTCAGCCCTAGAGAGAATCGCTTTCTACTGACAGCTGTCAAATTATAAAAAAACAAGTTCTATTTTATTCAACCATGTTCCAACTTTCTAAAGCTATTTCTAACTGCAAGGAGGTTATTGAACTAAATTCTAACGTTTTATTCAGCAAGGAGGTTGGAAACCCATTACAACGATTAGAAGTTTAAAAAGTCTAATTAGTCCGCGATGTAAAATTTAAATTTAAATAACATAAAGATAGTGGGTATTAAATAAAGAATATATTTTCTAAATGACTTTATTATTATTTAGCTTCAACTATTTCTTTATTTAAATAACATAGATTTGCGAAAAAAAATAACCATTTTTTTAATTATGAAAATTAAAATAATGGTTGAATAATGCTGGCCAGCGAAGGCCCGCCAGAAGTCTCGGGACTCAAAAATGTGACTTTCTATCCTCAGGTAACAATGTACTATTTTATTCAGCAACGTGAATAATATACAATTTCGTAATCTTTGTGCATCGTTTTGATGAGTTTACGAAATTGTACATTTCTACAATTTGATGAATTTTAGTAGGTAGGTAGGTATACCTACCTACTAAAATTCATCAAATTGCAGCTGCCTAGGTTTGCATGGACCAAACTGACCACGAGGTTGGATTGGACTTTGAATTATATCCAATTGCTTACTTTGGACCTGGCTGCATAGGTACGTCATTATTTTCGTCATTTTCTTTTAAAATTATATCACGTATTGGCATACCGCGAATTTGTCGCGGGTCTACAATCTCTGGCATTTCATGTAAAAATCAATAACTTTTTTTTCTATTTCCACCTTCCAAAATTCGTCATCTCTAGGAATGTATTCGATTATGAGTGGATGATTTTCGCCGGACCAAATTCCAAAAATGCATTGGTTTCTCTCGGTAACATGGAGTTGACCCTGCACTTGGTAATACCAATTGCTTCTTTTATTAATGATTCGCGTACTGTTTTTTTTGTCATATTTATATATTTGTATTTTGTTTTCTTTTATAGCAGTTTCTATTCCGGTCTTAAATGCCGTTATTGGACACTTTACTTCTATAATTTTATCGTGGTCAACTAAACCGTCGGGTGTAGCCCCAATAAATGGGTATTGTTTATCTATGAAAAGTCCACATGGTTCGATGACAATGTTTTCTTGTCTCTCCATTTGTTGTAGCGCTTGCTTTTCATTTTCTACACCATGAGCTACTGACATTACGTGGCCTACATTTTTTTTATACAGTAAATTTTTTACTGTATTCGCTGTGCTTTTGGACAATTTCCTTTTACAGATTGCGCCAAAATTTGAGGCCGTTATAAGGCTTTTTCTAATTTCCATCCACTCACTGCAATCCCTTTGTAACACTAATTATCAGTTTTTTCCCTTTGTAACACTAATTCTGGGGGGCGTGGTCGCGTGGCAGCTCGCTTCGCTCGCTGCGACTCTTCCCCCGGGTTCAGGAGGAGGGGGTTCTGGGGGGCTTGGGGGGGGTCACAGCACGGCTCGCTTCGCTCGCCGCGCTGTTCCTCGAAAAAATAGGGTCAAAAAAGGGCATTTTTAGGTTTTTTTAATAATAAAGGGGTCTAAAGGGGGGAGGGGGGCAAAATTTATTTTGCTTTCAAAATAATCTCAACTTCCCTACATGACCCAAAAAAAAAAAGTCTTAAAAGTCACTCCGCTTGGAAGATACGAAAGGGGGGGAAAAAAAGGGGTAGGAGGGGGGAAGTTATTTTGTTCTTTCAATTCAGGAAGAAACCCTCTATACGAAACCCCAATCGAAACCCTCCTATCTCGACGGTATCCGGTAGCACTCTCAAAAGGGGGGGTCCTGGGGGGCAAGGGGGGCAAAATTTTTTGTACAATCAAAATCACTCTAGACCCTCTTTACGTTGCCCATTAAAAAATTATGCAGGCCCTCTCCGTTGCAGAGCTCCCCTGAGGGGGGGAGTTCCGGGGGGGCAAATTCCGGAGGGGTTACAGCACGGCTCGCTTCGCTCGCCACGCTGTTCCCCATGGTCGCATGGCGGCTCGCTTCGCTCGCCGCAATGCTCCACACGAAAATAAAAGGTCAAAAATAGGCCATTTTTAGGTTTTTTAAATAATAAAGGGGTCTAAAGGGGGGAGGGGGGCAAAATTTATTTTGCTTTCAAAACAATCTCAACTTCCCTACATGACACAAAAAAAAAAAGTCTCGCAAGTCACTCCGCTTGGAAGATACGAAAGGGGGGGAAAAAAAAGGGGTAGGAGGGGGGAAGTTTTTTTTGTTCTTTCAATTCAGGAAGAAACCCTCTATACGAAACCCCAATCGAAACCCTCCTATCTCGACGGTATCCGGTAGCACTCTCAAAAGGGGGGGTCCTGGGGGGCAAGGGGGGCAAAATTTTTTGTACAATCAAAATCACTCTAGACCCTCTTTACGTTGCCCATTAAAAAATTATGTAGGCCCTGTCCGTTGCAGAGCTCCCCTGAGGGGGGGAGTTCCGGGGGGGCAAATTCCGGAGGGGTTACAGCACAGCTCGCTTCGCTCGCCACGCTGTTCCCCATGGTCGCATGGCGGCTCGCTTCGCTCGCCGCAATGCTCCACACGAAAATAAAAGGTCAAAAATAGGCCATTTTTAGGTTTTTTAAATAATAAAGGGGTCTAAAGGGGGGAGGGGGGCAAAATTTATTTTGCTTTCAAAACAATCTCAACTTCCCTACATGACCCAAAAAAAAAAGTCTCGCAAGTCACTCCGCTTGGAAGATACGAAAGGGGGGGAAAAAAAAGGGGTAGGAGGGGGAAGTTTTTTTTGTTCTTTCAATTCAGGAAGAAACCCTCTATACCAGCGGTTCTCAAACTTTTTTGGTCACGGAACCCTTTTGACAAGCAAAATACTTGACGGAACTCTACAATAAAACAATAGTTTTTAAAAGTGTATTCTTTATTATAGAAGCATAATAAAAGAGCACTGTAACAGTTACTAATTATTTTGTTTTTTTTTCTAAATTCTTGCGGAACCCCTACAGGGGTAGCGCGGAACCCTAGGGTTCCGCGGAACACACTTTGAGTACCGCTGCTCTATACGAAACCCCAATCGAAACCTTCCTATCTCGACGGCATCCGGTAGCACTCTCAAAAGGGGGGGTCCTGGGGGGCAAGAGGGGCAAATTTTTTTGTACAATCAAAATCACTCTAGACCCTCTTTACGTTGCCCATTAAAAAATTATGCAGGACCTCTCCGTTGCAGAGCCACCCTGAGGGGGGGAGTTCCGGGGGGGCAAATTTCGGAGGGTTCACAGCACGGCTCGCTTCGCTCGCCGCGTTGTTCCCCGTGGTCGCATGGCGGCTCGCTTCGCTCGCCGCAATGCTCCACACGAAAATAAAAGGTCAAAAATAGGCCATTTTTAGGTTTTTTAAATAATAAAGGGGTCTAAAGGGGGGAGGGGGGAAAAAATTATTTTGCTTTCAAAATAATCACACCTTCCCTACATGACCCAAAAAAAAAAAATCTTGCAAGTCACTCCGCTTGGAAGATACGAAAGGGGGGGAAAAATAATAAAATAAATTGTGTTGCTTACTTATATTTCCGTAAAACAAAGTTAATTGTACTTACTGTTACAATTTTATACTGTGACGGCAAACAACAATAATAATTTATCGTATATTTTGCGGGGAACGTAGCGAGCTAGCAACAGCGACACAGGTCCTACCTCAAAGACGCCTGGCCGGCTACTGAAACGAAGCGCGCGGGCCGCATTATTATATAATATCTTGATAAAACAATAAAAAACTGTTTTGAGAAAAATGAACCGTAGAATATTCTTCGTAATTTCATTGCCTATTTTTTGACATGTTTTTCGGGAGTAAACGTCTACTTCAAGTACGACTTAAAAAAACGATCAAAAATTCCCGAAATTGGGAGTTTTCGCGATTTTTTTTGATCGAGCAAAGTTGACAATATCGTGTTTTGAACCATAGAATAATCAAGATTATTTATTAAACTACAACATATATTTTTATCAGATCAAAACAAATAATATTTGATTGTTTAATGTTGAATCTAAAATAGGTCGATTCTGAGAGTCTTGGTCTTAATAGTAGGCACTTCAAAGAGAGACAGAGACATGCGTCCGCACTGCGTTTTCAACGTAAGAGAGAGAGAGCGAGCAGTATGTAAACGCATTATGCCGCTCGCGATCTGCAACCTAAAACAAACCTTACCATTAAAAAAATAAAACTTACTATTCATTGCATCCGGGAAACTCGGGCACAGGAAGGCCTCTGTAATGATATGGGAAGGCAACCATAGACAGCAGAATGCTAATGGCCGCCTTGCGTAGAGACCGCTTGTCTATGTTCCCGCAGTCCATTTTGGGTTCCTTGTCCGTTAGAATATGGTCCAATGCGTTGATAAAGTCTGGGACTAGGACTAAGACGCCGTCTAGGTCCAGTCTGTAAAGGAAATATTGTAAAAATTTAGTATCATAGTGAGCAAGTTTGCTACAAATCTACTTTTTATTGAGGTCACTAAATACATTTCCTTTCTTTTTTAGGGTTCCGTAGCCAAATGGCAAAAACGGAACCCTTATAGATTCGTCATGTCTGTCTGTCTGTCTGTCTGTCTGTCTGTCCGTCCGTATGTCACAGCCATTTTTCTCCGAAACTGTAAGAGCTAGACTGATGAAACTTGGCGAGTAGATGTATTCTGTGAACCGCATTAAGATTTTAACATAAAAATAAAAATAAAACTATAAATTTCGGGGGTCCCCATACTTGAAACTGAAACTCAAAATTTTTTTTTCATCGAACCCATACGTGTGGGGTATCTATGAATAGGTCTTCAAAAATGATATTGAGGTTTCTAATATCGTTTTTTTCTAAACTGAATAGTTTGCGCGAGAGACACTTCCAAAGTGGAAAAAAGTTGGTCCCCCCCCCTCTAACTTCTAAAGTAAGAGAATGATAATACTAAAAAAAATATATGTTGTTCATTACTATGTAAACTTCCAACGATTTTTGGTTTGAACGAGATCTAGTCAGAAGTTTTTTTTTTATACGTCATAAACCGTAAACCGTAATTTACCTTTCGACGAACTACAAGAAGCTTATTATGTTACATCAAGTAACATAATTATTATAAAGGTTCTTGTAGTTCGTCGTGCTACGGAACCCTTCATGGGCGAGTCCGACTCGCACTTGGCTGCTTTTTAGGGTTCCGTAGCCAAATGGCAAAAACGGAACCCTTATAGATTCGTCATGTCTGTCTGTCTGTCTGTCTGTCTGTCTGTCCGTCCGTATGTCACAGCCATTTTTCTCTAAAACCGTAAGAGCTAGACTGATGAAATTTGGCGAGTAGATGTATTCTGTGAACCGCATTAAGATTTTAACATAAAAATAAAAATAAAACTATAAATTTCGGGGGTCCCCATACTTGAAACTGAAACTCAAAATTTTTTTTTCATCGAACCCATACGTGTGGGGTATCTATGAATAGGTCTTCAAAAATGATATTGAGGTTTCTAATATCGTTTTTTTCTAAACTGAATAGTTTGCGCGAGAGACACTTCCAAAGTGGAAAAAAGTTGGTCCCCCCCCCTCTAACTTCTAAAGTAAGAGAATGATAATACTAAAAAAAATATATGTTGTTCATTACTATGTAAACTTCCAACGATTTTTGGTTTGAACGAGATCTAGTCAGAAGTTTTTTTTTTATACGTCATAAACCGTAAACCGTAATTTACCTTTCGACGAACTACAAGAAGCTTATTATGTTACATCAAGTAACATATTATAAAGGTTCTTGTAGTTCGTCGTGCTACGGAACCCTTCATGGGCGAGTCCGACTCGCACTTGGCTGCTTTTTTTATTTTATTCTACACAGCATATTGTTGATTTCATGAGATACATCAATGGCGTTTACGAAAGGGTAACCACAACATCATTTTTAAAGACCTATTCATAAATACGCCCCACGTATGGGTTTGATGAAATAAAAAAAAAATTGAGTTTCAGTTTCAAGTAGGGGACCCTCCAATTTTTTTTTGTTTTTTTTTTATAGTTTTGTGTATAAATCTTAATGCGGGTTACAGAATACATCTACTCGCCAAGTTTCATCAGTCTGGCTCTTAAAATTTCAGAGAAAAATTGCTGCAACATGACGAATCTATAAGGGTTCCGTTTTTGCCATTTGGCTATGGAACCCTAAAAACAGTGCTGGTACAGTATGTCTGACTGAGGTTATGCCTGAAATAAAAAATATTTGATTTTATTTGAAAGTGTCTATGCTGTTCTGTTATAATGTCAGGACGTACCTACGTGCTGGATACAGCTCAAGTTACTTAGACAAAGAAAAACGCTTACTACAAGGACACAAGAGCTAGCGGTGTATAGTCTGATGCGTATCCTTGTGTACAGTGTCCTGGGATTTCTTTATTCAGTAGTAACTCAAGGATCACTTAGAAACGTCTTAAAGCTAGGTGAGTCTAGGTGTCAGTTCTACGCGACCAAACCTAGAAGAACAGACAACAAACTACGGCTTGTTTCATAAAGTTTTTTGTATGATACTTTTAAAAATTAAAAAAAAAACCGGTTGTCTATAAAGTCGGTTAAGGGGGTACGATTTCAGTAGGTAGAAATTGGGGATTCTGGATATTTAGATATCCAGAAGTCCCCAATTTCTACTATTCATCTATTCAATTTGATCTATTCGATCTATTAATTTTTATCTATCCATCTATTCAATTTGATCTATTAATCTATTACTTTTATCTGTCTTTCTATTCAATTCGATCTAATCATGTAGTATTTTTTATCTATCCTTCTATTCAATTTGATCTATTAATCTATTAATTTTTATCTATCCTTATATTCAATTTGAATTTAAGGATAGATTTGAATTGTATCTGTTCTTCTACTCAATTTTGCTCCATTCATCTATTAATTTCCATCTACCTTCTATTCAATTTTGATCTGTTCTTCTATTTCGATCAACTCTTTTTTTTTATCTATTAGTTTCAATTTGTTCTTCTTTTCATTTTGATCAAATCATCTATTCCAACAAACAAAGCATTGCGTCGTCACTAATTTTCATTATTCAATAAAATTATATCTTAGGTATAAGTAAAAAAACTAATAAAATATGGTTTGCACTTTGATTTATTTTATATTATAAAAAAGGTAAAAATAACATAGTTTTACATACGAGTACTTAATGAATAATGTCAAATTAAATTATTAATTAGTCTAATTCTATAACATATCAATATCATTATCATCACACCATTTTTTTATGCATAGCACATTTTTCAAAGCACACGTTTTCTTATGATGTACACAGTTTAAACTATTAAGCACGCTGTCATAGAGACGGTGTAATCGAGGGAAATTAGGACAACCATTTTCACCAATATCTTTTATATCACAGTTATTGCACAGCTCTTGAATCCACTTTACTTTTTCAGTACCTTTAGTTATCATTTTCTTATTATATAAATAAGGCTGTATAGTACGCTTGAATTCTCGATAGTCGATGAATCCTTCACTCCAAAAAATTCCTCGATTGTTTTCTAGCCAACGCACTTGTTTTTTTTCTTCTGGCGATAAGCTCGTGTATGGATAGGGTGGCTTGATAATAAATGTTTGAGTTACCCCGTCAAACAAAATAGCAATCTCTTTAATGATAAAATTATTATTGGCGTCTTTGAATCCCTGCAAATCTACTATTCTCATATTACTCATGATATTTTCTTTACAAAATTGCTCAGTGGTCTATACTCTACAATGCAATCATTTAAAATGAGGCAATATGCCGCTGTCTGATCGGGTATATCTGAATTACACTCAAGTTCTACGCGCACACTTACTACGGGGCCTGATTTAAGGCTTTCGCTTTGTCTTGAACAATCGATTACAAATAGTGGCGCCTTTTCTATAAAGTCAGAAGCACTTAATAACGGTTCACTTCTGCTCCCATAATACGACTGCTGAAATTTAACATATTGCTCATATATTATAGCATATTTTAAATCATTAAAACTTGCGTTAAGACTTTCATAAGGAAAATATGTAGAATTAAGATATACTTTAACGTCTCTTAAATTACAGTGATCGAAACGAGACATATCTTTTTCTGCCAAATTTTTTCTGTTTGTCCTATGACAACATATCTTGGTTTTTCAACCTGCGAGGAGGTTTTAATTGACCACGTGTGCTTTGTAGTTTGCGGTAATAACGGATACTCATACAAATCCCAATTTCTGAAAGCAAGACGTAATGGACGATCTTTTTCTAGAATCTTTAATAAATTAACTCTTTCCTTATCAGAAACCTTAACGTGTGGAACGCGCCACACTAATTTGTTTATTACTATTTCTTCAAGCATCTCTCCTGTTGGAATTTTTAGCGAATTCAGATCGGTATTACTGCGTAGTAGTATCAATTCATGCTTACAGTTGATTATAATTTTCTTAAAATCTTCGGCAAACCCTAGAAAATTGCTTAGTGGGATGGAAGCTGAGAAATGTCCTTTTGTTTTTGTACCATTCACATCCCATCCCCAAGATTTTGCTATTTTGGCATCGTTTTCATTAAAAGATAATAAAGCTTTCATAGTTGTGGTTATTCCAACATTTTTTAATCTATCTATTTCAACTCCATTAAGTTCATAACGAATATCTTGAAATAGAAACAGCAGTGGATTGTTAGTGAATTCCACATTTGTAACTTTTTGTTTCGAATCCTTTTTTACTATGTTCACTGTTCCTTCTAAATAAAGGGTGCTGGCCGATGGAAGTATATATAAATCCTGCTGATTGATAGGTATACGAATTTCATCGTTCTTATTGAAACTTGTTACATAGGGTTTATATGAATGGTATTCAATACTATCAATGGTATTATCATATACTGGTAAATGTGATATATCCAAAATACTCATTTTCGAAGTCCAATTAATTTCAGATATCTCTTATTTTCTTCGGTTATTTTAATTTTCCGTTTAGTAGTTCCCTTTCGGATTGTCCGATTAATACTGAGGTGTTTTTGTATTGTATCGCTGTTTTTACTCCTCACGCACAGTAGTGTGGGTACTCCTCACGCACAGTAGTGAGCTCGTAATATTTTAATTTTTAAAATTATAATAATGACGCAAAAAGCAATGGAAAGTGTCGTACGTGACCTCCATAAGCTTGTCCATGAACTCGCGCAAAAAGTTACGTCTTTGGAAACTAAAATCACCAACCAAAACACTATAATCACTGGTCAAAACGCCATACTTAAAGAACAAGTGGAAGCTTTCAATCAGCTGAGACTCCAAGTGGAGGGTAAGCAACCGAATACATCAGCTGTGAGTGCACCGGCCCATCCAACGAGCCAGCGCCCGATACGCCAAGCGCGTCTAATCGCTGCCGCCAACATCGCGACAAGCTCAAGCGTTGCTAACAAAAAACTAAGCGCCAAGGAAAAGGTGAGACAATCCACGAACGGTGACGACATTGAGTTGCCTCCTAAGTGCGAAGAGGACAAAGTACGCCCAGCAAAGTGCGTCCCTACCAACGCCATTGTTGACTTCAAAAGTAGGGCAACCATCATTCCGGAAACTTCAGCGACCACCACTGTGTCCCACCCGCCCACCCCGCACGTTGATGATTCATGGCACACAGTGAGCCGAAAACGACCTGTAAATAAACAGCGACGGATCCTAACAGGGTCAGGAAAATCAGATGACGGGCTCCAAACTGTGGAGCAACTGAAATTTATTCAGGTATGGTCTATCACCCCTCAAACAACGGAGGAAAACGTACGCAAACATCTCATGAATATTGCTAAATGCGACAAATACATTGTTGAAAAACGAGAGATAAAGTCAGATACACATGCTGTATTCGTCATAGGTTTCCCAGAAAGTTTGTACAGTGTCCTGTGCACGCCGAACTCATGGCCACAAGGAGTAAAAATCTCTGACTGGTTTCGGAGGTCCCCCCGCCACTCTGTGGAGCGGGGGTCATTCGTCACTGCAACCGACTGCGCGAACACGTCCACTGCCGACCGCCGCTAGCCGCGGCCGCCGCCAATTAGATATTTATGCACAGGATCACATCATTCTATGCCACCAGAATGTTGCGTCGATCGACATGAAAACGGGAAGACTGGAAACCTTATTACAGGGGGATCTTAAGTGTGACGTTCTAGCTATTACGGAGCATTGGCTCAGGGACAGTAATTTAAAATGTGTATCTATTAATGAGTTCAAACTAGCCTCTTACTATTGTAGAAAAATAGTTACCCGCGGCGGCTCGTGTATTTTTATAAGCGACCATTTGAGGTGCGTAGAAAACACTACTTTAGTTAATTTATCTACCGAGCGGTATTGTGAAATATCAGCGGTAGATTTAATTGATTATGGCCTGACGATCGTCTGTGTATACAGATCGAATGTATTAGTGAGCGCTAATGAATTCTTTGTTTACCTAGAGTGCCTGCTCGACAAGATAAATGAACTAGATTTGGACTGCGTTGTGACTGGCGATTTTAATGTGAATTTGTTAGGAGAAATTACAAACGATCGTAAAAAATTGAACGACATCCTATCGGCCCATAACTTGAGGAATGAGGTGGACTTTCCCACAAGGATTTGTAAAACGACGGCTACATGCCTCGATCACATGTACACAAACTTACCGGTAGGTACAGTTAGAACTGAACCTGTTGTGACCAACTTGAGTGACCACCTAGCCATCCGCAGTGAGCTCGTATGTACTAAAAAAGTCCCTCAACCATTGACTCGTATGGTAATGAGGAGGTCTCAATCTAATATCTACAATTTCATTGCAGCAGTAGAAAGCGTGGACTGGCCGTCCATCTGCAAAAAATATAGCACTGCGAATACACTTGCAACTGCAATAATTAATATAATTAGGAACAAACACGACATTTGCTTCCCCATGAAACTAGTCAACAATAAAAGACATGACTCATCGTGGATCACCCCCGATGTCAAGAACATGACCTCTTTAATTATTGATATGATACATCTTAGACAATTATTACCTAATGACGATTCGATTCCATTATTTATTTCTAAACTTAATAAGCAGATTGACATGTTAATTTATTCGACAAAGACAAATTATTATTCTAATATTATTAGTTCTAGTAAAAATGCCAGCAAAGTTATGTGGAAAATAGTAAATAAAGAGCGCGGAAAGGATAACTCTCCAAACCCTAACTATACAGACATAGTAGTAAGTAGCAATGGCTCTAAGTTTGCAACGACTAAGGATGCCGTAAATGCGATGAATGAGCGGTTCCTAAATGCAGCAGTGGCTTGCGGCGCGCCCAGAGCTGATGTTGCCGGCGTACGCCGAGCACTAGCGGCGTCTCGCCCGCCCGCCCTCCACCAATTCCAACTATGCCCATTTACAGCTGATGAGGTATTTTTAATAGTCACGGCCCGCATTCCTCCAAAGCAATCGAAGGATATTTACGGCCTCTCCATGGAGTTGCTGAAAACAGCCATAGGTACCCTCGCCCCCCCACTAGCTCACTTGTTCAATACCTGCCTTACCGAAGGAGCTTACCCAAGTTCACTGAAATTAAGCAAGGTATCACCAATATTTAAAGGCAAAGGTAAGCGATCCGATATCGACGGATACAGGCCGGTGTCCATCATACCCGCGATCGCAAAAGTCTTTGAGAACGGTCTCAGCTCCCGCCTGATCGAGTTTCTGTCGGAAACGGATGCACTATCGCCGCGGCAATATGCGTACCGCGCGGGGCGATCGACGACGTCGCTGGCCCGCGAGGTGGTGAGGAGCGTGCTGGCCGCTCGGGATTCTAAGACCAAGCTGCAAGTGGCCGTACTTTGCTGTGACCTCTCTAAGGCCTTCGACGTCGCCGATCACGCCGTGCTCGCCGCTAAGCTTGGCCACTACGGAATTGATGGTGCGTCTTACGCCGTCCTGACAGATATGATGCGCGACCGGTTGCAAGTCGTGGTAGGCGGAGACGAACGATCGGACCCGCAATCTCCATCAATGGGTGTAGCACAGGGATCATCTGTCTCAAACATAATGTTTTCTCTTCTCTTGAACGACTTGCCCCAGGCAATAACGACCGCGGATATACTAATGTATGCAGACGACGTAGCAGCAATCGTTACCGCAAGGTCTCAAGATGAATTGGAGGTACGGCTTAATGAGACAGCCGCTCTTCTAGCGCAGTGGTTCCGAATGAATGGACTAGGACTGAACTTGAAGAAGACCCATTTCATGCATTTCTGTCTCTCGGGGCATAAAACTAAACCTATGACAGTAGGAGTTGATGGAACTCAGATCGTTCAAGCTACCAGCACCACATTCTTAGGTTTTGAGTTGGACAGGGGGTTGACGTGGGAAAGCCACATCGATAAGCTCTGCGGCAGAATAGGTAGCGCGTGTTTCGCGCTATGGCGCGTAGCACGCGTAGTACCAGCCAAGGTGGCTCGAACATGTTACTTTGCTACCGTCCACTCCCTGCTACAATACGGTGCTGAGCTGTGGGGGCGCGCTGCTGACTGGGAGCGCGCATTCCGGATGCAGAAGCGCGCAGTCCGGGCTCTCGTACGTATCCGGCGCGATGAAACTGCTAGGCCACACTTTAAGGAACTAGGTATTCTGACACTTCCGTGCATAGTAATAATGCAAGTTGCGGTGTACGTTCACAGTAATCTAGATAAATTCACGAAGCTAGGTGACATGCATGCATACAATACGCGAAATAAAAACCATCTCGCAGCCATATCCCGATCCTTGACTAAATCCTCAAAACTAACGCATGTTATGGGTCCTATGGTGTACAATAAATTGCCTGAATCCGTAAGATCTGCCAGCAGCGCAAAATGTTTTAAGACTAGGATCAAGTGCTGGTTAGTCGAGCAGGCTTTCTACAGCTACGACGAATTTATTAGCAGTAGTAGTAGTAGTAGGTTATAGGTAGGTATATACCTATCTACGATAGTGTCCCTAATTTAAATGATTTTAATAATGTATTTTTTATGTGATGTGAATGTTATTTATTATTTTATGCAATATTATTTTTTAAAATGAATGTTATAATTTCTTTGAATATCAAAGAATTCGATGACCTGTAAAATTATTACCAAATAAATGACTATTGACTATTGACTATTTTATTGTAATCGATCATCTTTTTCTGATATGAAGATATAGCTGAACTTCTTCTCCGCGTAAATTAATCAAATTATTATTATTATCTAATAATCTGATATTAATACAGCTAACGCTAGTTTGATTGACGGGGAAGTATATAATATTTTTAGGTATTTCAATTATTCTGTACCCTGGTGCAACATTAGGTGCAAATTCATGAATTATATGTCCTGATTTTCCATTAATATATGATCCGCTCACTATATCACATTCGAGCCTCACCACTGTCGTTGATAAAATGTTAACAGGGAGCTGCGACTCATGTATTATATTAGGTTTTAAAGTTAGTTTATCAAAACCGAGTAACGTTCCCAGAGAATTATTTTTTTCAAAATGAATTTCCTGTGAACAGAAAATATAAGTTTTCAAGGTGTTGTTGTTGGAAAACAAATTAAAAGTTGTTCCGTTTTTAATAGATGATTTTAAATAATCGGAGATATCTTGTAGTTCATAAGCGCCCTCAGGAATTTCCACCTCGTTATCTCCATAATGAAATTTATTATTTTTACTATCGATGTTAGGAATCGAATTAAACGTAGTTAAATGCAGTAAAGCGCATTCATATTTATCGTCAAATTGTAAAGCAGGATAATAGTAACTTGATAAAGTAGATGTATTACCCGTTATAGACAGGGTGAAGGACATTTTGTAAATGAAAGAAATGCAACCAGCTCAGTTAATTTATACAATTTATTCAATTAAGTCGCTAGGTACCTACTAACCTGTATTAACATAAAAATTATTCCAAAATGCATCTAAGAACTTTAAGCAAAGGTGTCCGCAGTTAAACGTATCAAAACTTTGATAACTACAATAGTTATAAGTTATATCGTTCGTTTTTAAATATTTAATTAATTCTAATGGAGGTTTTAAATTTCCAAAGCTATCAAAATACTCGCAATAATCGAAATATTTTACATAGGCTACCCAATGTGTTCCCTCATTATATGATGTGTCTAAATTGATAATAGCACATTCAACGTCTTTAGGTTTTTTCGGTATTTTATCTCTCATAAAAACACCTCTAAAATGTGGTATGTTTTCGAAAGCATATTCAATTAAATCTATATTAGTAAGAGCACGATTGGGTAACCGACTTATTAGTTTTTTGAACTTTTTATAAAAATACCATTTCCTTTCTTAAAAGGTTTCAAATATAAGCCTTTTCCTAATGCAATAGATTCCATCGTTTTATTATGTCTTTGAGCCTCTTCCAAGTTTTTTGTAGCTGATTTATGATCATTAACAGCTTTAGCAATACCTGCTGCTCCACCTGCTAATGCACCTAGTGCAGAAAGTCCGGCAAATATTGGTATCAGTGGAAGTAAACCTCCTGTTTTCGGTAGCGGAATAACACGAGGTAAATGGACTCCTTTCTTTATTCCAACTATCTTTTTCGCAGCTGAATATGCTATTTTTATAGCTTTAGAATTATTTTTGAGTTTTGATTTCTTCAGATGCGAGCGTATTTTAGAGACAATTGTTTTAAATGATTTTGTTCCTGCTCCATGTTTCACTTTGGTTTTCATTACTTTACTCACTAGCCATGATGCGAGTTTTTCACCTCTCCCAGCATTCTTTGATTTAAGCCTCTGTTTGGCCATACTTAACAACTTTAAATCAGCTCTATGTCGATCTTCCAAATTATTAGAATTATATGCTATATCGTGTTGCATACAAGCGTCATCCAGCTGATTAATTCCTTTGTCACCTCGTAGTAATCGTTTATTTAATCGCGTTCCAGGTCCACAATAATTATAGCCAGGTAAATGTAGTTCGAAAGGCAAGTGATTTATTAAGCTGTTAACAAGACCACCACCCCGCATTGCTTAATCATGAATGACTTAATTTCATTAGTATCATATAATTTGAATACTTTAAGAGCTTAAAATTTCGCTTTTTTTAATCCAGCTATTTTCATTACTAGAGAGTCCTAACCATTTGACAAAAAGTTTGCTACCTTTTTTTCTTAAAACTTTTTCGATTAGATAAACATTAGGACAGTCTGTTTTCTGTAGTTCTTGCTCATAAAAAGTTCCTAATATTGGTTGCTTGTGCAAATCTTCAATCACATAGGTAGCGGGTATAGAAGAATTAACTTTATTTATGGTAAACAATTCAGTAGACCAGTTTGGTGTGTAACCTTTTTCAAAACTACCTTTATATTTGCTAATACGTACAAAATCTCCTATAGAAAATTTGTTTTTTTTAAATTTGTAATTATTCGCGGCCTGAGCCTTTTTTATGTTCATCATGACTATGTTTTCATTTGAATGGCTTACTCCCGTTGGCTTATATTTCGTTGTCCGATGTTTTGTATTATTGTATGCGCTCAGAACACCTCGCAAGGTTTCCCCAACCCACTTGTAACTACCATTTAAACTAAAACATTTATGTAGTTTGTTTTTAAGAGTTTTGATAAGTCGCTCGACTAAAGATGCTTTTTTTATGGAGTACGTGGAGTAATGATTAATTTTAAATGAAGACATAGCTTTTTTAAATTCATCGTTATAAAATTCTGTACCCATGTCTGTTTGCAAGTTAATAGGTTTACGTCGAGTCTCAGCCAAAATTTTTGTAAACGCATTTGCCACTTCAGACTTACTTTTCGTTTTTAGTGGAATAGCCCATGAAAACTTTGAAAAGCAGTCTAATACTACTAATATATATTTAAAGCCATTGTTGTAACTTTGTAAGTTTTGGTAATCAATAAGATCTGCTTGCCATAAATCATTGATTCCTTTTAATGTCACAGATCGTCGAATAAATCTGTCTAAATTTTTCGAATATGTCACATAAAAGTAGTACATCGGTTTTTAAATATAAATCAGTATATTGCCCCAGATCTTTTAAGTTAAAACATTCCCATACTGTACATGCATGCTCATAATCACTTTCGCTTATGCGTTCATCATTCAATAAATTATAAAAACAACTTTTAGACGGGAGCTCTGTTTCATCAAATTTCGACCAGTTGTCCATATAGTTATACGGGTAAATGCCTTTTTTTCGCAGTAAATTAAACTGTTTTTCATTTTTATACTCATGAGATAAATGAACGAAATCTGTATCCAACAAACTTTTAGATAACTTATCAAGGCTTGAGCTCAAAAACTGAAACGAGTCAATAAATTTAATTTCGAGTGGTCGTAAACCTCCCGCTATGTTAATAACTTTCGTGATTGAAAGGTATTTTTCTTTTGTTTTCGGAATAATTCTAACTGCACCTTCAGGTCTCATCAACTCTTGAATAAACAAATGTGAATCATAGCCGGATAGATTATGGAAGACAACTGGAATGAATGGACATACTTTGTATATCAAATTACATTGAGAATGTGGAGCACCTCGAAACTCGGATGTAACATGATCATGATCTCGCACCTTATCATCAAATAAAACTTGGTTACATATGTGACAAACAGTAGCTTTCCGATAATTTAATTCTTGATCATGAGTTAAAGGCGACATCGGCTGTTTATAACATAAAATGTTATGAAGTCGAGTAGCATCTTTAATCAAACTTTTAATAAATACTTGAACACAATCAACACCTCTGTAAGTCACGTATTTGTTTAGTTTCGAATCATATGAACAGGAAATGTAGTAACCAAAACAAGAAGGCTGATGTAACTCTAGCGTCTCAGTATTTCTCGACTGTTGCTCTTTACAATTTGTCAACAAACATTCAAAATCGGCATAAATTACAAAGTTAATTTTTTGCTGTCTTTCAAAGTGTTTAAATTTCAAGTAAGAGTTTTTTGGAGGCAATACGCTTGAGATACCATGACACTTATGCAGCATGAGTTTAGCATTATTCGAAAAGAACTGTATGCAAGATTCACATAAGAATAGTTTGGCTTTGTGTCGTGTAATCTGTCGCCTTACCAATTTTGCGAGATCTTTAATCAAACAATAATGACCTTTATTATTACGCTCTATAAACAGAAGATTGATATGATTAATTTTACGTTTCTTCGTTAGGTATAGCGGCCCCGTAACACGGTTTTTATTATCTAAACCATAAATATTAGTGCTTATTTCTGGATTATTTAATTCAAACAGTCTGATATCTGAGTATGTGGGTGGGAATGACATCCCTTTAACATTGAGAACGGAGGAATAGTGTGGATATGAATTCACGTTGCATACATTATTTTTTGAGGGGTAAAGTGCAGCTACTATGCTCCAAACAAAACAGTGATTATCAGTATTATAAATATTAACACAACTTTTTCTGTTTTTTATAGATTTAGGTAGATCTATGTATGTACCTCCTCTCATAGGGCTGTATTTATTAACATTAATTTCCAAATGACTCATTGATGAATATGTCCAGCCAGACTCGCGCAGTTCACATTCTTCAAGTCTTGTCTTGAAAACATTTATTAAACTAATACATACTTCATTCAAATCAGTGCATTGATAAACGATTTCAAATTTTGTGTTAAACGACTTCAATTGCCGCTCATTTGACTTAGGTAAAGTAAAGTAAGCATATAACTCAAAATTTAATTTGATACATGTATGTGCTTTTAGCGAAAACTGTATTAATTTAATCAGATATCTCTTATTTTCAATCAGGAACGCCTCTGGTGTTAGGTACTCGACTTCTTGATCAGGGTTTAAGCGATAAGTTACTATTCGATTTTTAAATGCAGTAGCTATAACATCTATATTATGAAAACGAGTCTTTAGCAAACAGTTTGATTTATGCAAATTGGTTCTCAAATGATATCTGTATTCATAACGGGTTAACTCTATGCGACATTTAACGCATTCGATTTTTTCAAGTTCAGGGTCGGGTAGGTCTGTGAAAGAAAATTAGAAAAATACAATGCATTGTTTATTCACAACAAATTAATTTCAATTCTATGATTAAACCTATAATTCACATGATTACATTCTCAAATTATTCTTATTGATTAAATACGTTGTTTGTAATAATAGATACCTAAAGATGACAATCTAAATTATACCTACCTATCATTATAATAAGTGCCTAACTAGCGCTTCACCTACTACGCTACTAGTAACCTACTTCAAAAGTATGCACCACCCCCGCTGAGGATGTCTGGACGACAGTTTTTAAATTCCTTGCGAGTGGCTTTAATGAACTGGGTAAGGTGTTCCCAAGCCTTTGTATCGTCATTTGTCTGATTTTTAACAGTAATTATGGCATGCCGCCAGCGATTCATAGGCTGTATATTGCGAATCTCATCGCAACTGTATACCTTTAACTCGATGTAATGCGACCCTACTTTATTTGGATCGGACTGACGCGATACTCCATTGGCCAAACGCTTATTGAAATATGAGCTTATTGGTGGAGGTGTTTTACCAGACTTAGCCGCCACTAGTTCTTCATCACTATCACTACCGAATATTTCGGAAGCCGATGCTCTCTTGCTGGTCTGCTTCTTTACAGCGTATTCAGCTTTTCGGGCTCCATCTTGAAAAGAAAACTCACTGTTCAATGATCCATTATTTTGAAATGCACTAAACATGAAACACTTATTAAGCTGTCTGCGAGCGGCATTAATAAATTTTATAAGATGATGCCACACTACTGTTCCATATTCCGTTCTATTCTTGATCAACAAATCTAAGCATTCAAATTTACTCAGCTGAGGGGTATTCTCTATGTCAGGTACTTTGTATGTTTTTAAAACAATATAATATTTTCCTTGTTTTGTTGGATGTATTAGTCGGCTGAATGCTTTAGGATATTTCTGTGTAAAATATGAATGCATTGAATAATTACCTCGTTTATCAACTCGCTTTTCAGCTTCTTCGTCTTCACTTTCCGAGCCAAACAGTTCATACATTGAGTGCTTGGTAGGCATGACTGGATTGATGCTGTGCTTGCGCTTCTTGCTCGATGATGGCGGTGAAGTGTCGCGCTGTCTGTTGGTGGATAGTTTCTTAGAAAACTTCAATTGCTCCTCCCGAGCACGATGACTTGTAGAGGGTTGTGCTATCTCTTCATCAGAAGATAATCCGATTGCAGCATTTTTAGACCTGAAACAAAAAATATTAAAAATTACTTTTAAATATAATAATGAAATTATGCAGGTGAATCATCTATAATAATAATAATGATAATAATAATAATAATACGATTATTGAATAAGCCAGAACAATAACTGAAAGTGTTGAATATATAAATAACTTATGAACTGTTGGATAGATGGAGTAGACTGAATTTACTGATTACTGATAATAATGTACTTACATCGTGATTTTCTAATGATTTTTCCTGATACAGATACAGATACAGGTTGACAAAGCTTGCTGCTCCAGATAAGAATGCATTTTGTTGGGGTATCACCCCTACCTTTTATACTCGCAGCCCACGTGCTCATTTTCCGTATTTGGGAAAGATTCTAGGTACTATAAATTAATTAAGCATATTCGTTTATGATGACGTATTGCGGCTAGCTCAGAGTTGTTTAAAAGTGTCTGACGCGTCCAATGGCTTTGTAGTCACACAAACGTATAACCCTGCTAGCGTCCCTGGTACTAGAGAGCCACATAATATTTTATTCGCCTTATTAAGTGACATAATGTCGTTAGTTATGTCGATAATAGATAGGTTCACTGCACTAATGATCTGAGGACCTGCTAGGGCAATGCTGTGGATGTCTACTACTTATCAAAGCGGCTTTGAAACTTTGTTTGATTGAACGAAGACATTTTAAAAGATGGGTATTATTACATACATAAATACAAACTATCATAATTATAATAGTCGTAAGATTAGTCTTCTTTAGATGCTATTTAATTTTATTTAAGAATCAAACCCCCGCATTTGTGTTATCCCAACCAGCCGCTAGTCTGTTGCAGTCAGCAACGCGTCATGTGACGCAACTATAAGGGTGATTGTGCATAATCGTCCTAGCGCTATGGAGTAATATATTTATATTCTGTTTTGCATTGCTAAGCGTTATTAAGCAATATAAAGTGAATAGTTATGTTGATAATAATAATAGGTAGGTAGATAGGTTTACTTTAAAACTTTACTTGTAAAAGATAAATATTAGATACCTACATAAATCATGCTAGAATATTAGTAAGATTAGTATGTCTTACATGCTACTTTTATTTGGGGAATCAAACCCCCACATTTGCATTATTCTAACCAACCACTCATCCGAGGCAGCTAGCAACGCGTCATTTGACACGACCATAGCACTGGGTGGTATTATTTCATATTCTGTGATGCATTACTAAGCATTTTGCTATAGACATTTTAAACTGCTATAAACTATGGATACCTATAAGAATTAAAAGGTATAAAATGATCGAAATTTAGTACAAATATTTATTAGATAATAATAGGTAGGTAGATAGATAGGTTTACTTTAAAACTTTACTTGTAAAAGATAAATATTAGATACCTACATAAATCATGCTAGAATATTAGTAAGATTAGTATGTCTTACATGCTACTTTTATTTGGGGAATCAAACCCTCACATTTGCATTATTCTATCCAACCACTCATCCGGAGCGGCTAGCAACACGTCATTCGACACAGCCGTAGCACTGGGTGGTATTATATTCATATTCTGTGGTGCGTTACTAAGCATTTTTGCTATAGACATTTTAAACTGCTATAAACTATAGATACCTATAGAATTAAAAAGTATAAAATGAACGAAATTTAGTACAAATATTTATTATTATCAGATACTCGCATTCTATACGCACGTTTGAAGAAAAAATGTCGGTAAGAATTAATTAGTTTCAATTAATTTCAATTAATAGATAAATCCGCTGTATTCCTTATAATATAAACTATGTTTTTATTATTTTCAGTATTCACCATGGATCTTGTCACCACCTGTGACCGTGAGTCCTATTGACTTTCAGCAAATTGACGCATCTTTGGAAACAAATGTTATACCTCCTCGCGTGAACTACAAGCCGATGACAACTTGTTTAAAAACCACTGCTAAGGGATCGATGGTCATACGTATCGAAATATACGATGCAGAACAATTTTCTAGCATAGAAGATTCTACATGCAAATGTCATGCTAAGATTTGTGCTCAGCATGTAGTTAGTAACTTTTATTCGGATCATATTTATGTGAAAATAAGAGATGTTCTCAAATCAATGGATAATTCAATGTATGTTAATTTATAATTACAGAAATACTTTGAATTAAATCATCTTTATGCACCTAACTGGACCATTTTTTTCCCATACTTCCACATAGTTACTACTAAGGTAAAAAAACTTATACTACAGAGTGAGTAGGTATATGAATAGGAAGCTAAATGAAAAATAGAGTAAGAAAATAAATAAACAAGTGAATAGTTAAGATCGATTACAAGCTAAATCTTAATAGAAGTTCGAATAAAAATCCCCCGCATTATTGAACATTTGGAGCATAAGTTGGAGTATTTTAAAAGTATATACTCAATTATAATTTAATTCCCTACGCTGAGAATCGAACTCGCGTTGATGAAGAATTTGCTACTACCATGTTCTGATAGGTTTAATTTTAAAAGTTGGTATTGAGTTTCGCTTATAAGATGCAAGAATGCGATCGACTTCCTTATAAGGAAAAGTGATTTGAGATGCATTTATCGAGAGGTCGATCCAACCATACATTATGCACATTGTTCTTAAGTCTCCCACTAAGCGAGTCTCATTGCGAGCTTAAGAGCAATTTTAATAAGACTTTCTCAGAAAATATGAGTGAAATCAGATCGCTGGTGAAGATGGCGTTGGAGGTTTATCGTCAAGCCCACGGACGCGCTATAAATGTAAGTATTTTATTTTACTCCAGCAGTATTCTACTCAAGCACACAGGCATAGTTTTTTTTTTTTTTTACAGTTCTCCATTTAAAAAATGTTTGAGGTTTGACTCAGACTTACTCACTGTTTTTGAATACAGGTCTATGTTTAGCAATTCTAATAAGATTTTTCCTTGTTACAGGCTGAAATTCATCGCGCGAGGCGTGAAATTCAGGAGGAACGGGCATACAGGCGCACCCGTCGCACCAGCATCTGGGATTACGAAGGCTTCGATGTCTTCGAAATCCGGTGGATGTTGGAAGGTCGGACGGGAGAGATACATCCTGAAAGCGATTGGGATCATCCCGTCTGGTCCACTCCCGAGGGTGCGATGGGTGCATACGACGCTAACTACTAGCGTAATTTATTTATTTAATTAAATGAATAAATTACGCTAGTAGTTGGCGTTAAACCCCCACAGCTAACGCTAGTGAAATAGTAATGTGGATTCAAGAGTTGTACAAAAACTGTAATATTTATGATATTGTTGAAAATGGTTGATCTAATTGCTTTCGATTACATATAATCTTCGGCAGTTTCTACAACGATATGCATAATAGTTCAAACTTTCATCATAAGAAAGAGTGTGTTCTAAAAATTGGTTGCGTCTAAAAAATGGTGTGATGATAATGATAAAAAATGGTATGATGATCTGAGGATGTAGCGGACCAAGTAAAACAAGTAAGTTTTAAGCTATTTATGCTATGGGTTCTGTATTTTTAAGATCTATGTACTTTGCTGTCTGAAATAAATGAATAATAATAATAAGAATAATAATGATGATGGCATGCTTCGAATTATATTAATAAATAATTTAATTCAGCATTATTCATTAGGTGCTCATGTTATCTAGTTTGGCCTATGCCAAGGGTCTCGCAGAAAATAATTAAACTTACTAGTACTTAACCAGTTAATGTATAACCAGTTAATCAAAAATCAAAATATATTTATTTGGAATCAAGGTACAAGGTTATACAAAAACAAGTGTAAACGATACTGACTGTAGAAGTATAAACTTCAGTGTGTAGTAGTAGTAGTATAGTAGTTCTTACTTTAATGTGTAGTAATTGTAAATGTTTTTTTTATAAACGGCTTTATTATTATTAATATTATCTAGTTTTGTTTTTATTTTTATATAATATAAACAAAATTAAAACGCTGGCTTATCGAGCACACCTTTTATAGCTATGATGAATTCATAGCTAATAAATCATGACTATCGCCAGGCTGATTACTGTATTATTTATTTTTATTTTATGATGACATGTTATTTTTGAATTTTCACAATGTGAATCTGATTTTTATTTTTTATTTTTTACACTTTTATTTTCTTCTTTTGTTATGTATTTGTACAATAATCTTATGTACCTACCAAATTGACTTATAATGAACATTATCAATAAATGACTATTATTATGACTATTAAAATAAATCAAAGTGTAAACCGTATTTTATTAGTTTTCTTTCACTTAAACTTTAGATAACATTTTTTCGAATAATAAAAATTAATGACACCGCATAATGTGAAGTTTTCGTAATAGGCGAGCTTGCCATAGCACTAAGGCTAGCTTTTAAATAGAAAAGGTAATAGGTAAATTAAATATAAGCATAGATAAAAATTACTAGATCAATAGATCGAATTGAATAGAAGGATAGATAAAAAATTTTGATGATTAGATTGAATTGAATAGAAAGATAGATACAAATTAATAGATTAATAGATCAAATTGAATAGAAGGATAGATAAAAAATACTAGATGATTAGATCGAATTGAATAGAAAGACAGATAAAAATTATAGATTAATAGATCAAATTGAATAGATGGATAGATAAAAATTAATAGATCGAATAGATCAAATTGAATTGATGAGTAGTAGAAATTGGGGACTTCTGGATATCTAAATATCCAGAATCCCCAATTTCTACCTACTGATTTCCATACAAACTTAATTTACACAACTATGGGCGAATAAAGTATTAATGTATACTGAAATAGCTGTAATAGGCTTTTACAGTGGTCCTTATTACCGGCAAGTTATATAAAGTTGGAGTGTCAGCCGTTGGTCGTGGCAGTCGGGGCTTCAGAAAAAGAACTAACAGACTTTTACGACTATTTTGAGACATATGTTTTAAGCTCATTCACGTATTCAATGCCGAGTACCCGTTAGAAAGAATGGCGAAAAAATTACTTTTTTGGTTTTTTAATAATATTTCTGTTATCCTACAGTTTTTTCCAACTTTATATAACTGGCCGGCAATAAAGACCACTGTAAAACTCTATTATAGCTATTTCAGTGTACATTTATACTTTGTTTGCCCTTAGTTGTGTAAATTCAGTTTGTATCGGAATCGAACCACCTTAACTGACAATAGTTGAACGTGACAACGTCATACAGCTGTCCACGCGGACGCATCGCTCACTCAAGTAGGAGAGAGACAGATGTCGAACGTTGCCGAACGCGGAGGCCGACTGTGTCTCTTTGTCGCTCGTTCCGCGCTTTCGCTGGCACTTTAAGCCTTAAATAGAACGCCTCAAAGCGAGGTAACGCGTTTTTTCGTGCGTGCAGCCGGTTCCATCGACTTACAAGACGTTGTCACTTCAAAAATAACAATAATAGCAGTGGAGTTCCAGTGTGGTGGCGCTTTTCTAGTGGTACAGTACCTGAAGATGTTATGTGCATTAAGTACGGCATATGCGGCGGCGCGCTCATGCGGCGGCGCGAGCCCGCGGCGCAGGCAGGCGTAGCAGCGCGCCAGGTAGGGCGCCAGCACGGCCGAGCGGCACTGCTTGGAGCACAGCACGCGGCACAGCGTGCCCAGGGCTTCCGCGCGCCCTGAACACAACACAACAATAACAACCGTACCGCTCAACAACAATGGGAACAGTACCCGAAGTCCCAGTGCATTTACAACATTTCGTTACCAAATGTTGTTTTCGTTTCGCCTATTAGTCTCCGTCTATTGTGTGGAGAAAAGATGAGACAACAACTCTAACTACGTAACGTATTTTTGCCGTCTCATATTTTGTCCATGCAATAGAGAGAGACAAAAAGGCGAAACGAAAACAACATTTGGAAACGAAATGTGGTAGCAAAACTTCGACTTTGGGTTCAGTACCCGAAGTCTGAGTTGTGCTACCACATTTCGTTACCAAATGTTGTTTTCGTTTCGCCTACGTGTCTCTGTCTTTTGTAGGGAGAAAAGATGAGACAGCAAAAATACGTTACGAAGTTCAGAGTTGTTGTCTCATCATTTTTCCATGCAAAGGAGAGAGACACGTAGGCGAAACGAAAACAACATTTGGTAACGAAATGTTGTAAATGCACTGGGACTTTGGGTACAGAAGGGCAAATCCCGGACAGCGACCTGTGTCAGGGCTGCCTACAGGTCAAGGAACTGTGGAGCATGTGGTCATAGAGGCGAGGTCCAAGACAGGGCTCAGGGAACTTATTGAGTCTTGTCCCTCCACATCCACATCCGTGTCACCGGTTCACTAGAACACTGCTGCCACCAACCCAAAGTCCTTCTCCGTTATTTTAAGGAGTTGGGCTGGCTGGGGTGAGGTTTGGCAGGAGGACAATGCACAATACATCCCATCGCGGGACGTCAGTGCAGATCGTATTCCCCCAAATCAATTAAAATTAGAATTAGAAGGGCAAGTCCCACTTCATTTACAACATTTCCTCTACGAAATGTTGTTTTCGTTTCACCTATTAACCTATTTGTATGGAGAAAAGATGAGACAGCAAAAATACGTTACGTAGCTAGAATATAGGTACAATGGGCGGCCTTATCGCTAAGAGCGATTTCTTCCAGACAACCTTTGGATGAAGAGATTTTACGAAAACAAAAAAACGAGAGATTAATTTATTCATGCTAATTCGAAAGAAAAACCAAGTTGAGAGAAATTAATGATGTGCCGTCGTGCGCTAATTAGTTTTGTGTCCAAAAATGTATGTGCCCGGTGCACATACATTTTTTACATGCGTGGAACCTCAAAAGTTCAAAAGTAATTACACACACTGCATAGTGTGCATAATGTTTAGTACTTGCGCACTTAATAACGTTTAAAGGCCTGCGCATACCTAGATCGCTGGCGATGGCGGTCAGTGAAACGCTGTCAAATTTGACAGTGACATTTGACAGCGTTTCATTGATCGCCATCGCCAGCAACCTAGGTGTGCGCAGGCCTTCAGTTGCGTAATAGCTTACCGGGCATATAGCTCTGCATGTTGAGTCTGTAAGTGGCATCAGAGAGAGAAAGCGGCGGTGGAGTTCCATCAGGGCGCTCTGAAATAACATTTATTAGAAGTGTCATCAAGCCCCAAACTAAGCAAAACTTTTGGTTACAATTGTTTTCTTGCACTCTCAACTCAATCAGATAACTGCTAAAATAGTGTGCGCTGTCAATATTATTTAAGGGTCTTATTAATAATCCTGGCGTAGCGTTGGACTAGTTGATCCGTGTTTTGTCTCTTGCATTGACATGCAATTGTCAACTCGAGCAAATGTGACAAAACACGATTTAACTACTCCAGCGTTGCGCTAGGATTATTAATAACACCCTAATTGTTCAAAAATTGTAAAAATCTTATTTTTGGGGTACATAAATATTAAATTTTATTTTGACTGTGAATTGTCCTATGATTATCCGGCGTGGTTCCACTGATGAGAAATATTTTTGATTTTTAACATTTTGGGAAAACTAACAGCTAATACTACAAAATTAAATATGTAGCTTTGTTTACGTTTTAACTGATGGCAAATTAATATACTGATAAAAAGCATAATTATTACGTTGGTTGTTATTGTTGGAAGTTGTGGTTCCGATGAGAGCTGCTTCGAACAGCCACTCGCCGAACAGATGGAAGATTGAGTTCACAGTCGGACGTAACGGCGTCAGAGGTGGCTTCTCGGTATCACCAACTAAACAAAAATATATAGTTTATTGTAAACAAAGAAAATAATCAATAAAATTTATATTATGTCAATCCACACAACACTATCTAGCCCCAAAATAAGCAAAGCTTGTACTATGGGAACCAAAGAGCTGGTTTAATACATATAATTGACTTGCCTCTCAGTAGTAGGTATTTGACATTGGTAGTATTTGACTGGCCTCTCAGCTCAGTTGGTAGTAGCTCTGCCTTCTGCGCCGTAGGTCGTGGGTTCGATTCCCGCTAAGAACAAACATTTGTGTGGTGAACACAGATGTTTGTTCTCTGTCTGGGTGTTATATTGTAATCTAAGCATGTATTTACATGTACCCGAAGTCCGAGTTTTGCTACCACATTTCGTTACAAAATGTTGTTTTCGTTTCGCCTACGTGGCTCTGTCTTTTGTATGGAGAAAAGATAAGACAGCAAAAAATACGTTATGTAAGTTGTTGTCTCGTCATTTTTCCATGCAAAAGAGAGAGACACGTAGGCGAAACGAAAACAACATTTGGTAACGAAATGTTGTAAATGCACTGGGACTTCGGGTACAGATGTCTTTAAAACTTACCCTGTGAAGTAATAGAGTTGGGCGGCGTAGTTGGCGCCACGCTGGCTGGCCGACTGCTTGATAAGCCAATCAGCGACGACCGTGGAGTACCTGAGTTAAATAAACCAGGCCAATCAAGGTGTTTTATACTCTAAGGCCCGTATTCCGAAACAAGGCTTGAATCTGAATCGAGCCTATAGTACTCTCAAGCATAGATTTTTTGACTGTTCTCGATTGAAAAGCGTCAAAAATCTGTGCTTGTCTCAGACTCAAGCACTGTTTCTGAATACAGGCCTAAGAAACTTTTGCTTATAGATTTTATAGTGTATTGCCCAACAGTGGGACAGAACAGGCTGAATAAAAAAACTACCTCAAGAAAATTACAAATGTAATTAGTCCCTATAAGTTATTTGTCGAGTGTGATTAGGATCTGATGGCGCAGTCAGCCCCGTACCATTGTGTAAATCATGGAATCAAATCTCAATCTACTCTAAACTGTTGAGACATTATATTTTTTTAAGAAACCAATTGCAGGATCTAAGATATATCTATACAAATAGTTTTTTTTAATAAAATGGAATCCATTGAGTCAATTTAAATGTCTCCACCAATCGACAAATTATGTATAGGCTAAAATACAATAAATTAATGTTATGGGTCAAGCGTGATTACTAAAAATTGGCAAGAATAAAACAACATCTGAAAGTTATTATAAAATGTGCCCAAATATTGTGTTGAATGTGTGAACGTGATCGTATCTACATGTGCCATTATTGTCATGAAGTTGTAATGTGTGCAATAAAATACAGTGGAAGTGCAAAAAACTACAAACACACCCAAACTAATTAAAAACCCAAAATAACACACACAAGCCCAAAAAATGATAAGTAAACCAAAATTACACTAAAACTACTTATTGATTGACTACTGAATGTAAACTTAAGCAAGCAGAAAAAATACTTGAGTCTGTTTAAAAATTTGCAGTGAATGTTCTTAGATTCTATAGTGGTATATTGCTTAAAAGGTTTAGTTTTGTCAGCCTTCAAATCTACTGACTTTATTCATAGTTCATACAGGGTGAAAATAATACTTTTTAAAATCATCCAAGACAAAAAATGTTTAACTGGGACCATCCATAACCATCATTTCATTTTAATAGACTTCTAATAAAAAGAAGCAGGTTCTCAATTCGGTTGTATTTTTTATTGTTACCGCATAACTTCGTCATTGATGGGCCGATTTAAAAAAAAATACATATCTGAAAGGTTATATACGGTTATATAAGGTTATAACTGCAAGGATACTTCCAGATTGGCTATAGAAATTCCATTAAAATCGGTTCAAGTCTAGATTCCATCAGTCTGGGTAAATCCTTTTTTCATCGTAAAGAGTCTCGGGAGTAGTTTTTGCGAGTTGTCTTTTCACCCTGTATGCACTAAAATTAAAAGTCATAAATCTGGCTGACTAAACCAAACCTTTAAAATACATATAAAACTCATCTTACTTTTTTCCGGCATTCTATTCTTGGGCGCGGCGACACTGAAGGACTTGGCGAGACGGCGATGTGACGGCGGCGTGACGTCACCCTCCTCGCGCTCTGACGTCACTCCGGTGGCCCACCAGCGGTCGCAACCCAAACCTACCCACACCTTTAGCCTTGTACCCAGCACACCACACACCACTCCGCTTTGACAACTCCGTTTATGCCTAACTTGATGCTACACTAATGGCTATTTCACAAATGCATCAGATTTAAAGACGATTGTTACACAAGGGCAGTAAGTGAGCTATTGCGAACAAGATCTTATTTGGCGCCCGTGCGAACGCAGCTCGCAAAGAGCGCTAATGGATCGAGCGTACCCGAGATATTTAGACCCCCGAGCGAGCAAAGCGAGCGAGGGCGAATAAAGTTCGAGGGTGATGAATTTGCAATAGCTGTTAAGCATGAACTTAGGGTTGTCAAAGTTATAAAGATGATATCATGTTTCAGACGTTAAAAAGTCCGACGTCGCACCCCAATGAATAAAGAGACAGTTTTACTAATATAGTCGCATGTTGGGAGTGCATATTCAAATTCATAGGACTATAGATAAATTTCGATTACGATGGACTAGGTAGAGATTCGATAACGTCTGAAACGAATGCTAATGGCACCGTTTCTTGGAAAGACATTGAAACAAGTTTTAGATTCCGAAGAAAAAAAGTTTTGGCTGCCTAAATCGTTTCAACTTAAGAAATAAAAGAACTGGAAACTTTTTAAATCCACACAGAAAATTATAATGTGCATATACCTAATCTTACAGTGCAATTTATTGACTATATCATGCATATACTTCTGTATATACTCGGTTTCCCAATCGAGACATACATACAGCTTTCTGTACATCTTATCATTATAGTATATTCCAGCCAAATTTGATGTGGACTGTTTGAAAACAAACCGAGAAATCTAAGATTCTCTCATTTTTATGACAGGTTTAAGAAATAAACTATTAACAATAAACATTGAGAGTCTTATTAATAATCCTAGCGTAGCGTTGGACTAGTTGATCCGTGTTTTGTCTTTTGCATTGACATGCAATTGTCAACTCGAACAAATGTGACAAAACACGGATTAACTAGTCCAACGCTACGCCAGGATTATTAATAACACCCTGAGAGTCTTATTAATAATCCTAGCGTAGCGTTGGACTAGTTGATCCGTGTTTTGTCTCTTGCATTGACATGCAATTGTCAAATGTTACAAAACACGATTTAACTACTCCAGCGTTGCGCCAGGATTATTAATAACACCTTGAATGATGAGAAATAAACATTGCAGGCAAGATCTAAAATCGACATGTAATGCCAAATCGCTTAAAACATCAACGACAAGAGAGTGATTTATAGGTTAAGTTCTACAGGTTTGTTTACAAACATACCACATCGAATTTGGCTGGAGTATAGAGTATAATCTCAGCAAAGTTAAATTACACCGTTTTTTCATAAAAAAAAAACATTTGAGAATGTCTGTTGCAGCCTTTTCTTCAGATATTGAAAGAGAATGTATATTTGAAGGTTTTAATGATTAATGATCTGTGGATAGGCTGCAAGCCCCAAAAAGGTTTAGAAAAGACCCACTTTTCGTTTGCGGAAACCACGCCCCAAAAAAATACAAAAAAGGTAGGAACCATAAGTTTGTTGCCTGTTCTTCTAGGCTTGGTCACGTTGAACTGGCAACTAGACTCACACAGCTAGAAGACGTTTCAAAGTTGTTGTTGTTGTTGTTTCAAACCTGTGTGGTGAAATGATTCAAGTGATCTTTGCTTTAATACTGAATACAATATTTTTAACTTTCTGCAAGCGTGTTTCGCAAATATAAAGTGGATCTTGATAGACTCCCTGGATACCCACGCACCAAACAACCATCTACTAAATACACTACAAAATGAATACCTAAAGACGGAGAAAGATTTGATGATCTTAAACGGCGCGGTAGCGGACGCAATTAGTAAAACCAATGACATAGATGATTCAAAGTGATCCTGTCGATTAAATAGATATGGAATATAATGAATTTCGTTTGTTAGGAGGAGAGAACTAAATTTTTACAGGCCTGCGCACACCAAGGCGATGGTGATGGCGATCAGCTGAAACGCTGTCAAATGTAACAGCGATATTTGACAACGTTTCAGCTGATCGCCATCGCCTAGATGTGCGCAAGCATTTAGGGGTAATTTTGCCATCTATAGATTTTATCCGTCAGATAAAATACATCAATTTCTTTTTTAGGCTTGACAATAACATAGACTGTAATTTTGGATTTGACACAGCGTTACTCTGTAGATGGAAATATCAGCCTAAGCTCCTATAGTTATTTAGTATACCTATCGATGGAGCTAAGAAATTTCGTCCACTACCGCTCAATCTCTCCCTATGTGCTATATTAACACTATAAGTAATATAAATACCTAGAAAAGCGTCGACGTGCGCGGCGATGCCCATCATAGCTTTGTGGAAGATACCGGGCAGCGCTTGCAGACATGGATGCTGGCTGGGGTCTCTCTGGCCCTCCTCTTGAGTTATAGAGTACTGGGGAGTAAAGGTTATTCTAAACGTTTTGTCTTGCTCCATCATAGTACAAGCTTTGCTTAGTTTGGGGCTAGATAGTGTTGAGTGGATTGTCTAGAAAATTTATTAATTTATCACTTTGAAAGGCCTCTCAGCTTTTTATTTATACAACTAAGTGGACAAGCAGCTTAGTTGGTAGTAGCTCTAATACCTTCTGCGGTTTTTCGGAATGATGAGCAGAATAGCTCCTCAAAATACAGTAAATTGCTCACTTTTAGTGTGCTCGCGAGAGGTCTACTGGTGGTAGAGCAGAAGAACACTGATGAAATGAAATGAAAATGAAATGGAATGTGTTTATTCGCTTGAAGTATGGTCATTTTTGAAAAACTTCTTATTAATAATAATGTAATACCACATACTTCGTCTAGTAGCGGACCCGCCTTCCGATCCAAAGGTCGTGGATTCAAATCCAGTCGTGTACCAATGAGTTATTCTGTCGAAAATGTATGTGCACTATGCCAGTACTCTCAAAAAGGTGAAAGAAAACATCGTGAGGAAACCGGCGTTCGTAGAACCTAAGAAAGTTCGAGCATCGTGTCAAGCGTCACGCAAAAACGCCAGCTGCCTACTAGCGGAAAACCAGTCCGCACATCAAGTGCGGATGATGAATTTGCCGAGGTCTACTAGTATGTCTATCAGTCTGGTCTTCAACTGAAGGAATGTCCAGTTGTGGTTACCTGCAGGAAGTCCGGAGTCTGGCTGATGACGTGAGGCCGGCACAGGTCGACCGGGTTGCCGATAGTATGTAGCATGCGATACCAGGTCTGCATCACGGCTTCCGGACTCATGTCCGCGGGGATCAACGCCTGGTCTTCTTCACCTGGAGACCACGAAGGATTTACATCGGTACCCAAAGTCCCAGTGCATTTACAACATTTCGTTACCAAATGTTGTTTTCGTTTCGCCTACGTGTATAAATAAATAATAAATAAATATAAATATTGTGGACAATTCACACAACACTACCCAGCCCCAAACTAAGCAGAGCTTGTAATATGGGAACCGGATAGCTGATATAATACTTGAATACATTTTTTTTTGTAAATACATACTTAGAATACAATATAACACCCAGACAGAGAACAAAAATTTATGTTCACCACACAAATATTTGTTCTCGGTGGGGATCGAACCCACGACCTGCGGCGCAGAAGGCAGAGCTACTACCAACTGAGCTAGAGGCCAGAGGTATCTCTCTTTTGCATGGAAAAATGATGAGACAACAACACTAACTACGTTACGTATTTTTGCTGTCTTTTTTTTCTCCGTACAAAAGACAGAGACACGAAGCCGAAACGAAACCAACATTTGGTAACGATATAATAATAATAATAATAATAATAATAATATATTTTATTTCAGACAACTATAAAATGTACATTACAAAAATGAAACACCTTAGGTCCATAGTTAATAAATACCTTAGAGACTAACATACATAAAATAAAATAAAATAAAATTACTTATTAAATCTTAAATCTTAGGGGCTTTTTTCGTTAGCGCACCCCTAAAGCGACGATAGACGACTCCTGGCGGCCAGAGATCCGAAGAGGGATATGTGGTAGCAAAACTCGGACTTCGGGTACGGTTCTAGATGATCACAAAAATGATGTATTTTCTACGAGTTATTCGTCTCATGTGGAATTAGGATCCGAAGACAAAGCGGTTAGCGCAACCCCGTACCAAGGGGAAGTTCAGGGGTTCAAAACCTACTCGGCTCTTTTGTGACATAATAAAATTCTTGTGATTTTCTAAGTTTAGCTAACACAATAAAATCAATAAAAAAAATTAAAATTATATGAACAGTCTCCAAGGGACTTATATCCCTCTCACTGTGCACAAAACACCGTTTTGTGAATCATGATGGGCCGAAATAAATAGACCGGGCAAGACCTTTTAAACTCGAAAAAAAAAATACTTTTCCTGCAACCTGTAGTGATTAAAGTGATATGTATTGAGTATTACAGAATATATTGATGACTGCTTTTTCCTTTTGTAGTTCAAGCAGCAATGGCTCGAACAATTTCTAATGTAAAAATTACTCAGTCAACTTGGTAACTGAGTTTTTTAGGCCGCCTCCATTATGGCTTAAACTTATGTCCTGGAATACCATAAGCCACTATTTATTATATTAATGACAGTTAAACTTACTGATAGGCAACGCCGGGAAGAGCGGGCCGTACATATGCGATAACAGCCGCGCCGTGAGACAGAGCGATGCGCGTGTCCATTGCGCGGTGAGCGGCGCGCGATGCCGCCACGACATGCACTGCTCGCGCAATGTACGCCACAGCGGCGGCGGGGGGAAACATCTGTGCAACGTCACGTAGTCAGTGGGCAATAAATATGGCACATCGGCTTTTCTGCTTTCGTAGAGCGCTGTCTTTCTGACGCACACTACGCTCGATGAAGACGAAATTAGCCGATGTGCAATATTTGTTGTGCTACTACTGTACATGTAGAATAGAATATATCTTACTTTACGCCAATATAAAAAGGTAAAACAAGGACTAAAATAATACTAAAATTTTAGAGGTACAATGGGCGGTCTTATCGCTAAAAGCAATTTCTTCCAGACAACCTTTGGATGGATAGAAACATTATAGTACGAGTATGGACTAACTATGACTGTGATACATAATAAAAAAAAAGTCATAAGCTAATGAAAGTACGTGAATGGACGCGGTTAGATCTATTTCTTAAAAAAAGTAGTAAAATGATATATTTGATGTAATCCTTGTAGGGAAGCTGGCAGACAACACACCATTGACATTACAGACATTACTGGCACCTACATTGATACCACACAAGTGTCACGCCAGTGCCCCTGCCTCACTCATGACACTCCAGTGCCCGTGCTACACCTGTGATATTCATGCAGCCCTGATACCCTGCCTTATCTGTGATACGCCTGTAGATAGATTGTCCCACTTGTGACATGAATAACTGGTAACACGCCACCTGTACCTTTGCCTCACCAGAGACACACCGGTACTCTTCTCTAACCACTTGCGTGTCACTTTTGTGACTCTTTTCACTCTTGTGACACGCAAGTTCTATTGCCTCACTTGTAACACGCCAGTAAATTTTGCCTACCTTGTGACACGCCAGTACCCTTGCCTCACCTATGACACGCCATAATCCACACTTGAAACAGCACACAGAGCACTCTCTCGCACAGCTGTTCTGCCGCGGGGTGGTGCGGCGCGGGGGGAGACAGCAGCGCACTGGCCGCAGCCAGAAGCAACAGCAGTAGAGACTTCCATTCACTGGCACCTAGGGCTGCTCCATCTGCCAAGGCCTGAGCTAGGCGAAGCACTCTGTGGCAGAGTACCGCTTGCTTGCTTATTAGATCGCCACCTTGGGGAATAGTACATACATACATAAAATCACGCCTCATTCCCATGGGGGTAGGCAGAGATCACGGATTTCCACTTGCTACGATCCTGACCTCTTTTGCTTCATTCACTCTCATAACATTCTTCATACATACTCGTTGGTTTAGGGTACTCCTAACCTGGCCTTTCTCTAAAACGTCTGCAATCTGATTGAACAAAATTACTATTCAATTTTGTTTTAACTGAAAGAGGCAGCATAGGATTTTTTAATGGGAAAGAGTGGTAAGCAGATGGCAGATTACTTCACAGAGTTTGTGGTTGCAAAGTATTAATTGCATGATTCACTTTATGATCTTTTGTAATGTAACTTACATCAGTACCCCAAGTCCCAGTGCATTTACAACATTTCGTTACCAAATGTTGTTTTCGTTTCGCCTTTTTGTCTCTCTCTATTGTATGGAGAAAAGATGAGACAACAACTCTAACTACGTAACGTATTTTTACTGTCTCATATTTTCTCCATGCAATAGACAGAGACAAATAGGCGAAACGAAAACAACATTTGGTAACGAAATGTTGTAATTGCAGTGGGACTTGGGATACAGGTGAGTGTTTTAATAAAGCGCCAAAGCATTTAAAAAATTGGCATTTTTGGTGTGTTATAAAATAGTTCAAGCACACACTGATAAAGCTTTCTAAGTTGCTATGGTTGTTATGGTTAGTAAAAGGCCACAACTTACCCAGTTCCAACTGATATATGAATGCGAGACCTTGTAAAAGAGAAGCACAAATCATTCAGTGACAGTCATGCATGTCTTTATACAGAAATTAGTGTACAAATGTGATTAAATCACTGCAATTGCAAGTTGAATTATTATGAATATTCAATAAGTTATAGAACAGTCATATAATACAACAAGAGTTTTAAGGCTGGTGTCCATATCCAGTGGCCAAAAGCATTGAAATATGTACCAACTGTTAGAAACTGACACCAAGTGTTAGAAAATCAGTGCAATAATTAAGGATTTTAATAAAATACCAAAAGCATCCATTAATATGTACAAAAAACCGCTATTGAAACTACAAACCCATTATAAACTAAGTCACAAGAAAATCACTTACTTTCATTTGGTCTAGGTACGAATAAGTTCTGCAAATGTCTCAGTATCTTCCTTGCATAGACTCTTGGGGCTGCGGCCACGGGCTGTGGTAGCGAAGGTGGCGGGGGCATCGCTGGAGGCGCCGGCGGTAGCAGGGGCGCCAACCACGCGCAACAAACTCGCACGCAGTCTCGTAAGGCCTCATGCTCTTGTAAAGGTAGGGAGAGTCCATATCGGATTACTTCAAGCACCCATTCTACCTGCAATGTCATTGATAAAGATACATAAGAGGAGTACAATGTGCAGCACTACACTGTCCTTTAAAATAGGGGCATAAGAGAACAGTTATCCCCAACTCTGTATAATTTTTTTTACATTAATAAATAATATTCATATTGTGGACATTCCACACAATACTAACTAGCCCCAAACTAAGCAGAGCTTGTACGATGGGAACCAGATAGCAGATAGAATACATTCTATTTTTTTTTGTAAACACACATATCTCTTCAAGTAACTCTAATAAGAGATTCAACTTGATATCTATGACACCTGGAAATCTTAGTTCAGGGTCCTTTTCACAAAATTTTTGTTATATCATGGCTCCTCTAGAGAAGAAATAGATTTACCTCGTATTCAAATAACCTGTTATCAATATAGTTATTAATCTTCATCATCATCATCATTCACAGCCCGACTTCACCCACTGCTGGTAGGCCTCCCTTAGTTTGTGCTATCTACCTCGATCCTGTGCCAGTCTAAACTATTGCCGCCCCACGACCCTGTCTATGTCATCCATCCATCTTACTGCAGGGCGCCCTACGGTTCTTGGCCACCACTCGGTTGTTGTTCTACTCCACCTGTCATCACCACGCCTAGTAATGTGTCCAGCCTAACTGCTGTTATTAATCTTACTGATGATCTAATACTTTTTAAACCAATAACAATGAACACTGAATGACTAGTTTAGTAATTCGTCATGAATACCTCAGCATCAGTAGTGAGTGGGCTAGGCTCGTGCGAGGCGAGCTGCTTTACCACAGCGAGCACCACATCTCTCCCCCCCACTGCCCCCAGCACTCCCTGACCTCCCCCCTCCAGGGGTAATGAACTCCATTCCGAATACATGCCTCCACTCTCCTTATTCTATAAAACAGAAAAAGCTGCTGTTGACTTGAAAACAGCTATCTAGACAAAACTCTAATCCACATTGTACAAGTAACATGATATGATTTGAGATAATGAATGATGGGTGGCTGTTTATTGGCTGATTCATGTTTTGCAGGAAAAATATGAGTTTATGGAATAATAGTATAACTTACCTTGTGGTTGACTCTATTGAAGATTCCCACATTCATTAATCTTTTGTAACGGTACTTAGCAACGGGATTCACACACAACAAAACAGAAGATATGTTCAAAACATTATTTTGTGATCACCGACACTTCCAAGAATTCCTTTACGTGGCTTGTGGCCACTCGCGATTTGAAATTGATTATTCAGATTAACTACTGCACTGTAGTAAACTAAATATGTGAAAACCGACAGAAGGCAGTAAAACTTCCACGGGATCCACCACGGCACGGATTACCAAAATTTTAAAACATTCGTGTTGTTGTTGTGACAGTAGGTGACATTTTCATTTCAGAAAGTGACATCTACGCCGCATTGCCTGTGTGGTGTGGTGTGTAAGGGAAAAAAAAGCAGCCAAGTGCGAGTCGGACTCGCCCATGAAGGGTTCCGTAGCATCAAGTAACGTAATATAGTACAGAAAATAAACAGGAAACAGGTTCTTGTAGTTCGTCGAAAGGTAAATTGCGGTTTACGATTTATGACGTATAAAAAAAAAACTACTGGCTAGATCTCGTTCAAACCAAATATCGTTGAAAGTTTGCATAGTAATGTGTAACATATATTTTTTTTAGTTTTATCATTCCCTTATTTTAGAAGTTAGAGGGGGGGGGACCAACTTTTTTCAACTTTGGAAGTGTCTCTCGCGCAAACTATTCAGTTTAGAAAAAAACGATATTAGAAACCTCAACATCATTTTTGAAGACCTATTCATAGATACCCCACACGTATGGGTTCGACGAAAAAAATTTTTTTGAGTTGCAGTTTGAAGTATGGGGACCCCCAAAATTTATAGTTTTTTTTCTATTTTTGTGTAAAAATCTTAATGCGGTTTACAGAATACATCTACTCACCAAGTTTCATCAGTGTAGCTCTTACGGTTTCGGAGAAAAATGGCTGTGACACGGTCGGACAGACAGACAGACAGACAGACAGACAGACAGACAGACAGACAGACAGACATGACGAATCTATAAGGGTTCCGTTTTTGCCATTTGGCTACGGAACCCTAAAAAACATGATTAGATTACTGGATCTTCCCAAGAGCAAACGAGTAAGCAGTATATTATATTTCACGCTAAATATCATACAACCCTACCTCAATAATTATAATTGTATGCGTTGCGACTTGCGAGTTATCAATGTCAAATTGTTTTGAATGTCAATACCGCAGCAAGTTTGATAGGTCACAGATTTTGACAATCTAATTTGTTATGTCAACAGCTGTCATTTGTTCAATGTTTAATTTTAATTACGAATTTTGTTCAAATAAATAAATAAAATAATAGAAATGACCAATATAGAATTAGATATTTGGAGAGGGGAATGGGGCCTAGCTTCAATCGATTTAGAATGTTTGAAAGTTTTGGTAAATATCAATGCAACATAACCTTAAAGTTACACTATGTGCTGCCGGTAGGTAAACATCGGTTTATTAAAAAGCTTACTTTACAGACGTATATGAAATTCATCGGTGTTCCCGTCCGAGTAAAGGAAGCCAACAATCCATTCTTCACCCCAAAAGGAACACTGCCTGTCATGAGAGACGGCCGCAAAGTCCTCACAAATTTCGAAGAAGTAGTTGATCATTTAAAATCCCTTGTAAGTAGCTTCTCTTTCTTTCCACCTGGCTAAAACTTTCACCTAGACGCACCTAGATTTAATATAATATTTCGAAAGTGATTCTTCTGATACAACTGAACAAACAATTGATTACTTTGATGAAAATATGACTATTTCAGCATTACAGCACCGACGTCCATCTAAATACAATACAGGCTGCAGAAGCTAGCGCATTCACTCAGTACCTTCGCGATAAACTTTACCCCGCCTTCCAGTATGCCTGGTGGGTAGACGAGAAAAACTATGGGGATGTTACCAGGCCAACCTATGCCAAAGCTTTACGCATACCATTCAATTTCTACTATCCTTCGCGGTATCAAAATGCAGCTAAGGAAATGATTGATGCATTATATGGTGAAAATACTGATCTTAGAGAAATAGAAAAGACAGTGAGTATGTTTTGAAGCTGCTAGTTTTTATGTTATGTTGATAGGTAGTTATATAAACTTTATAGAAACCTATGGTGCACTTTAGGTGAGGGACCTAAGTGTACAGTCACTTTCGTGGTTTATATATTGATCACTTCTATAACCTGTTATGTTGATAGAAAATTTAACCTTGCCTGCCTCACATTAGTGGTAAATATTATAATAATCAGTTCAAAAAGATATAGGGCTAACTTGAGCAATTAACCAAATTTCAAAAGATGTCTAACACCACCTCAGGTGTTGCAGCTGTATAGTGGTCTCATTATAAATATAATAAAAAAAAAAAAAAAAATTGTGATACAACTGAATTTTTTAATTTGAATACCTACTTAAAGTTTTCAGCATTCAAGTAACATTTATTACTTAGTGAAAGCTTTTGATTTCATTAATTACGGGATGTTGATATATTGAGTATAATATTATGTAATAATTAACGTTTTTTAATCCTTTCAGATTTACAATGAAGCAGAAAAGTGTCTCAAAACCCTATCCGACAGGCTCGGGGAGAGTGAATACTTCTTCGGCAACCGTCCATCCTCCTTTGACGCCACAGTATTTGCGTACCTCGCGCCGCTAGTTAAAGCTCCTTTTCCCAACGGAACACTGTCCAACCATGTTAAAGGAATAACCAATTTAACTAGATTCGTTGCCAGGATAAACCAGAAAAACTTTAGGCATGTTACTGATGGTAAGTTTATGTTATTGAATTTAGTATAATATGTTTAGAAAAAGAGAACAAATAAAGTCGCGCGTGACTCCACAGTGCTCTCAATCGGTAGAGGAATACATCGTGAGGAAACCGGCGTATCGTAGAATCTAAAAAGTTCTAAAATATATGTCTAGTGCACGAAAGCTCTTTGAGGCGCACTTAAAATCCTTTCACCACACTTGGTTCAAAAGAATCAGTGACACGATAAGAAGAAGAATATAATTTGATGTGTTCCTTTAGAGTACAACAGACAGAACGCCACGAAGCATTCGACAGGCAGCCAGTCGGAGCGCGAGGCTGCCAACTTCCCGCATCAGACGCGGAACACGATCCTCGCGGCGCTGTTCGCAGCCATCGCCATGACGGGCTATGCGGTCGCCAACGGAATGTTCCAGGTACACAGCACTTATTCCTCTTTATTTTAGTAGTAGTTGAGCTCTTTGTGAAGGGCTCGTCCGGGGAAGTACTACCACCATGCACATTTCTGCCGTGAAGCAGCATCGCTGTGTTTCGGTTTGAAGGGTGTGGGTGCCGGTGTAATCACAAGCACGTGAGGCGAAACATCTGTATGCCTCAAGTTGATGGACGCAGGACAATGCATCGTAGGACACCGTCCTGACGTGCGTGACCTACGAGACAATGCTTTGTTATAAGCGATGGTTACCACTTAACATCAGGTGGGCCATATGCTTGTTCCATCAGCTGGTTGTATAAAAAAAAAACTTTTAAGCTGAAGGGCAAGTAAAGGTACAAGCCCGGGATCGACCGCAGGCGACACTGCAGCTATGGTTTGTAGGAAACTCTATGAAACTTTTTTACGGGCCACCTGATTTCCATCAAATGGCCCGTAGTCACCGTCGCCCATAGACACCTGCCACACCAGAGGTGGTGCTGATGCGCTGCCGGCCTTTAAGGAACTATGGTCGTGTGGGTACTGCCTCGGGAGTATATGTATAAATAAAATCCACTCACTGTTTATGAGGTTATAATATCGTCCACAAGGTTCAGAAGGCACAGAGGATTATAAAAGACGCAAGCACAAGCACCAGTATACGTTCTAAAGCGATAGTACGGAAAGTATATAAGGAGAAAGCAGAAGCTTAAGTAAATAAGCAAGCACACGGTTCGCGACAACTGATTAGCGCAGCAAAGGGACGTGCGTCCCGCGTCGTGGTTAAGCTGTGACTGATTTGACCGCAGCGCGGCACTGACGCTGCGTATGCGCACCGAGCGCAGTACATAATAGCTATGTGCTCGCGCGGCACTAGGGATGGGGTAGTGTCGATAAATATACGTAAAAATAATATTTTGAATTTATGTTGTGAACCTGTGTAACTAATATATGAGATAAAGTGGATGTGTGGCAAAGTCACCTACACCACCCCCCACCAGAGCCCGTCAAGGGCGATAATAATCAGGAAACCTGACTTGACGGCCAGAACGAGTTACATAATTTTGTGGAACTGCGGGTGGAGGTTCGTCATTCTGCACAGAGAGTATGAATGCTGGTTTCAGTCTATCTATAGAAACAGTAGTCTCTCTGTTGTTGACAAGAATTTTAAAAACTTTATGTCCTCTAGTGAGGACTTTGTGAGGACCAGAGTAAGCCGGGGTAAGAGAACCTCTTGAAGTGTCATCTCGAAGGAAGACGTGTTCACAGGTTTCAAGTTCCTTATAAACAAATACTCTGGCTTTACCATGACGTGAAGCAGGAATGGGTCGTATCTTCTCGGCAAAATTTCGAAGTCTAGCTGAAAATTCAGATAAGTCCGTTGTACCACTAACCACTGGCTCAAAGAACTCACCGGGAAGCCTTAGGGGCTCGCCGTAAACAAGTTCTGCTGAAGAAGCTTGTAAATCTTCTTTGAAGGCAGAGCGTACACCTAACAAAACCCATGGTAGCGATTCTGTCCACCTATCATTCGCATGGCAAACTATAGCCGCTTTAAGTTGTCGGTGGAATCGTTCAACTAAGCCGTTGCAAGCTGGGTGGTAGGCTGTTGTCCTTTTATGCACAAATCCGGCTATCTTCGACAGGCTTTCAAATAGGGACGACTCAAACTGTCGACCACGGTCTGTCGTTATGTCTGTTGGACAACCGAATCTGGCAATCCAAGTTGACAGCAAGGCTTTGGCAACGGTCTCGGCTGTGATATCTGCTATCGGTACTACTTCCGGCCAACGAGTAAATCGATCAACTGCCGTTAAGCAATACCGATAGCCTTGCGAAAGAGGAAGGGGACCTATCAGATCAATATGGATCTGCTTAAACCTAGCACGTGGAAGATTATAGGTACCAAGCGGGGAAGTCACGTGACGGTTGACTTTTGCCCGTTGGCACGGTAAACATGAACGCGCCCAATCCCTACAGTCTTTTCTCACACCTGGCCAGACAAATCGCTCGGATACCAATTTGGCCGACGCATTAGAACCAGGGTGACTCAAAGAATGAAGGCTGTCAAAAACTTGCTTCCGGAGGAACTTTGGAACATAAGGCCTGGAAGTCGAGGTACTGACGTCACAGTACAGTGGAACTTGACTTCCGGGGACATTTAGTTTTTGAAGCTTCAGAGAGGAACCTTTAGTCAAAAGTTCTTGAAGTTCTGGGTCAGAGGCTTGGTTTTGGGCTATTGTCTCGAGGCTAACAGGTACTCCCAGCTCTTCAATCCGCGACAAGGTATCGGCAACCACATTATCCTTGCCGGATATGTGCCGGATGTCGGTTGTGAACTGGGAAATAAAGTCAAGGTGTCTATATTGCCTAGGCGTGCAGTTGTTTTTCCTTTCATGGAATGCAAAACTGATAGGCTTATGGTCAGTATAGACAATAAAATGACGAGCTTCGAGCATGTGCCTAAAATACTTAATGGCCTCATAAATACTAAGCAATTCCCTGTCATAAGTGGAATACTTAATTTGCGCGGGACTTAGCTTACGGGAGAAAAACGCAAGCGGTTCCCATGCATTATCCCTGCACTGCTGCAGAACTGCTCCGATGGCTTTGTCGGATGCATCTGTAACCACAGCAAGTTCTGCAGAACAGTCAGGGTGAGCTAGCAATGCCGCGTTATACAAGCTCTCTTTACAGGCTTGAAACGCTGCAAGGGTGTCTCCAGCAAGGGTGATTGGCTGCGATCCTTTCACCGAACCTGTTAACAACGCGTGCAGCGGGGCTTGTATCAGGGCTGCTCGAGGAAGAAATCTCCTATAAAAATTGAGCATACCTAAGAAGCCTCGTAGTTGCCGCACGTTTGTAGGAGGAGGGAACTCTTTCACAGCCTGCACTTTCAAGTCTAAGGGTCTGCATCCACTTCCTGAGATGAGATACCCTAGAAAGGTTACTTCTGCTACCCCTAGGACACATTTAGATGTATTAACCAACATACCGTACTGCTGCAATCTTTTGAAAACCTCGCGCAAATGCTCCTCATGCTCCGATTCGCTCCTAGAGTAGATGAGAAAATCGTCAAGATACGAATAGACGAAATCGAGCCCTCTGGTTAACTCGTCCACGAACCGCTGGAACGTCTGGCCAGCATTCCTAAGACCAAACGTCATGTATGGGAATTCGAATAACCCGAATGGTGTGGTGATGGCGGTCTTCGGAATGTCCTCGGGACTGACAGGTATCTGATTATAAGCCTTCTCTAAATCTAGCGTACTAAAAACTTTACAGCCTGCAATGCTGTGCGTAAAGTCGTGAATATGCTTAATCGGATATCTGTCAGGCACCGTACGGGCATTCAAGCTACGGTAATCACCGCAGGGACGCCATCCGTTATTCTTCTTCGGGGCTAAATGGAGGGGTGACGACCAAGGACTTTCTGAAGGTCTAGCTGTACCATTGGCCAGCATAGACTGAAACTCTTTTTGTGCGATCTTTAGTTTATCGGGAGCTAAGCGACGAGGTGGGAGAGAAACTGGGGGGCCTGGTGTCGTGCGGATGTGATGAACTGTGTTGTGTGGTGCAGTGTTATGTCTACCAGCTGGTCGTGTTATATCGGGAAACTCATCAAGAATTTTATGATAGCGGGTCTCACCAGTCACAACTTTTACAGATGACACGTTTTCACAAATGGCTACGGTGGCAATAGATGAAATAGAAGTTAAATTATCTATTAAGCGCTTATTGCGGCAGTCTACAATTAGGTTATAAAAATTTAGAAAATTTACACCTATTATGGGTTTAGTTACATCGGCTACTACGAAACGCCATATAAAAGACCTACGTAAGCCAAAATCTAAATCTAAATTAAGGTAACCGTAAGTAGCAATATCAGAGCCATTAGCTGCACTTAAACTATAGTTCGTTCGCGCACGACGAAAAGGTAACGCCGACCGGGGGTAGACACAGAGGTCGCTTCCAGTATCGACCAGGAACTGCGTCTTCGTAGATCGGTCGGTGACAAACAGACCAGTGGATGGCGAAGGGCAATCGTCAGCCGCCATTAGCGACTGCCCTTTGAGTTTACCGACTCGAAGTCACATGGGCGGACGCAGTTACTGGCCTGTTCTCCGTACTTGCCGTGGTACCAACACAGCGGAAACTTGCGGTAGTTGGATTGCGATCGCTGGCGCTGCCTTGATGGAGTGGTTCTTCTGCCTCGGGATGAACGGGACTGGGATCGGCTGTTCCTGTTCGCCGCCAAGTTCTGGAACTGCTTGCGAAGCTCAGCTACTTCCTTAGTCAGGTCGCTCAGTAGGGAGGCCGGGACGTTACTCACGGAGGCTACTTTCGGCGATGGAGAAGCAAGATCGTTCACTCTGTCGGCCAGGTCAGCTAGGTCATCCAGTGAAGTTGTGATTGGCTGACCGGCGAGAACGGCTTGAACACCGTGCGGGAGTCGGCTGGTCCAAATGGTTTTAAGAAAATCTTCGGGTACTCCCGTGCCTGCGAGTCCTTTGAGGTGGCGGAGAAACTGAGAAGGTTTGCGATCTCCGAGCTCCTCGTGCATCAACAGCTGCTTGATCTTCTTCTCATTCGACGCGCTGAGTCTCTTGATAAGCTCGGTCTTGAGCTTTTCATACTTTTGTGTAGCGGGAGGGTTGACTATGATGTCTTTGACTTCCCGGGAGTACTGGTTGTCGAGGTGGGCAATTACGTAATTAAATTTCGTGGAATCGCTCGAAATTCCAGACATCGCAAATTGACCCTCGACCTGGGCAAACCATATTTCCGGTTCTTCAGCCCAGAACGGTGGCACTCTAACGCCAACTTTAAAAACATGTCCTTCATTCATCGACGTTGTCCCCTCACTATTTTCGGACAATGTACATGGGTCGACGACTGCATCTCTAAATTCCTTTTCCATGCTCGTTTATGGGGTCACCAGTATGGTCGTGTGGGTACTGCCTCGGGAGTATATGTATAAATAAAATCCACTCACTGTTTATGAGGTTATAATATCGTCCACAAGGTTCAGAAGGCACAGAGGATTATAAAAGACGCAAGCACAAGCACCAGTATACGTTCTAAAGCGATAGTACGGAAAGTATATAAGGAGAAAGCAGAAGCTTAAGTAAATAAGCAAGCACACGGTTCGCGACAACTGATTAGCGCAGCAAAGGGACGTGCGTCCCGCGTCGTGGTTAAGCTGTGACTGATTTGACCGCAGCGCGGCACTGACGCTGCGTATGCGCACCGAGCGCAGTACATAATAGCTATGTGCTCGCGCGGCACTAGGGATGGGGTAGTGTCGATAAATATACGTAAAAATAATATTTTGAATTTATGTTGTGAACCTGTGTAACTAATATATGAGATAAAGTGGATGTGTGGCAAAGTCACCTACAGAACTGTTATACCCGCCTTTTGAAGGACCCCATGTCGAAGCTCCGAGGGAAAACTGCAGAAGGCAGTTCTTTCCACAACTTACTCGTGCGCGGCAAAAAGGACCGCGAAAAACGAGCAGTTGTGGAAAACTAGGTGGTGGGGATGGAATCTGGTGCTGTGACTTATTCTGAGTCTACCTGTATATCGTCTCAATTGCGCGACACTGCTGCCTGTGGTCGTGTCGCGCAATAGAGACGCATAGATGCAAATAGAGGCGCTTGGAATAGAGGCTACTGCGGTTCGTCTCGCACTTGCACCTTCAAACAGGTTGGGCAGGACACCTGGCAAGGCGTGGTGACAGTTAGCATGATGGGTTGACGAAATTGTCAGCGTCGTGGGCCACAGATGGATGAGGGTAGCCCAAGATCGTGGTAAATGGCTACAAAAGAGAGGCCTATGCCCAGCAGTGGGCTAAGTCGGGTTGCGGTTGATGATGATGAAGGGCAAGTCGCAGTTTTACTTAATCAGTTTGTACAATTCGTTTCGCCTACGTGTCTCTCTCTTTTGTATGGAGAAAAGGTGGGACAGCAACAATACGATCGAAACGAGATCGTTGCACGTAGGCGAAACGAATTGTACAAACTTTTTTGTAAAACTCGGACTACGGGTACTGAAGTCATATTAAAGCGTCTTCGCCTAGGAACTCTGTAGCAAGTATGTTCTAGGATACTATCAATAATGCAAGCAATACCTACAAACGATGGCTTTTAAATCATAACAAGGAATAATTTATATTTAGAACTTGATATATTTACGGTTTCCTTTGTTTGCTTTTTGTAATGCTAAGTAGTTATTGCATGAGTACACTCGGCATTGAAGTAGTTTCTTTTTGGTAGTCGACCAAATTCAAATCAAAAAAGGCCGTCAATTTATGATGTAGGTACTTATCAAAAATTTATGCATCCAAAATTATTTTGTGTCATAAATTATTTTGTGTTGTATTCCAATCAGCCCTGCACTATATTTATTTATTTATATTGTGCGCTCGGCAGCACTGCTGTGCGACACAAAAAATTACTAACCCCGTACCTAGCTAGTCGCGCCAGTTAATGTCGATAATAATTTTGATTTCTACTGTTATATCAAGAAATAGTAATATTCTACCAACGGGCCAATACTTCACCGCAAATTATAATATAAAATGTCTACGTACCAGTACCCCTCTAGTCTTGGTTTTACTCGATCAGTTTGAAGAATTCGTTTTGCCGTTGTTGTCTCATCATTTCTCCATACAAAAGAGAGAGAGACAGTTCAAACTGATCGAGTAAACCTGCGACTTGCCCTTCTGGTAACATACATGAATCTACATTATTTTTTATTTTACTCTACTTTATTTTTTATTTTTGAATTAATTGTCCCAGGAGCTGAGAGATTACGAACAATCGCGGGAGTACAGCGATCTTTTTGAGAATGAAGACGACGAGTAAGGTGACGTCACGTCAAGAGATGCGATATTGCTAAGATGGCATAAAATTGCAGCATTTATTATCGTCGAAGCATCCGATACATTAGTTTGACGATTGACGCCCTTTTGAAAATACGCTGTTCGCTTTTTTTGCTTTCCATTCATAATCCATTCGAATCAGCCAGTATCGCCCATTTGTTCTATAGGACTGTGACGTCATATAAACTTTAGTTCCATGATATACTAATGAAACGAAATCTGGCCCATTTGTTCCATATAACTAGCGGCACATAACTCTAGCGCTGAGCGATACGTGGAGGGGATAGCTGCGCATACGACGACGTAGTGTGCGCATGTCGCGCTCACTGGATGTGTGGATGTGTTCAGAGTGTGTTATTGGTACAGAGAGCGGAGTGCGACTGGAGAGCCAATCAGCGCTACGCCTTATTTTTGACTTCTGCGCAATAACGGTCAGCGCTAGAGTTATGTGCCGCTACCTATACCTGGTAATATTTATTAGTTCTAAAGAATTGCAATCGATACATTTTTCGTAAGGGCGTAAATCTTTAATTTGTATTTCGGTTGCGCGATAGGAACGCGTGTATAACTGCCCAAAGTTTGTGTCACAAGTAAATGGATGTGAATGTTAAATATTGGTTAATGAGCTTTTGTAAAACATTAAATTATAACTGCCTGTGTACAGTATAGTTTTGAGTAATAGAGGCCTTCAAACACCAAGCTTGAATGTTTAAATTCAAGTAAAATGAACTATATTCAATGTTAAATAGAATAAGGTATTGTTATAATTAGGAGGTATGTATGTATACTAGACTCTGCCTACGGCTTCACTCACCTTGCTCAGATTTATTGAACCACACAAACATGCAAACATCCATAGTTGTGATTAGTAGATAATTTGATTAATATTTTGTTGTAAATGCCATTCTAAATAATATCGATTTGTACTTAGAATATCTAGCATTTATTCAGTGAGTTTTCGGGACGCATTTAAGTGGGACTATAAAGTTTGCTTTGTACATTATTTTACAGAATTAATTAATTTCAATTTTATTAACGTAATTATCAACATCTGATTCATTCAAATAAAATTATATTTTTATAAAAATTCCTAACACCAATAAATTCATAATACCTAACACTAATGTAAAAAAACAATGTTTTAAAAACAAAATATTGAGAATTGGAATCGTAAAAATTATGTATTTTGTCTAAAGAATGATGAAATGTAAATATTTTAGATATTTAAATATTTGATTGGGTTGAACAATTGAACATTATGTTTTTTAGATAAGTACATAAGAGAGGCAGATATTTAGTTTATTATTGGGAACAAAAATGCTGCTCTTTCTACGTTTTAAAACGGTGTAAGAGGTGCGTTCACAGACGCGTGCACGAATATACCAATCAAATTACATTTTAGAAACACTATTATGCACTTAAAATCATCTGATTTGTCTATTCTTGCATTCGCGTCAAGCCTTGCGTATATTTAAGCGATCTGCGATAGCGATCAGTAAAACCCTGTCAAATATGACGGTGATATTTGACAGCGTTTTACTGATCGCCATCGCCTAGTTGTGCGCAGGCCTTCAATGTAAACCACTCTAAAGCTAGCTTTGCGTATAGTTGGCGTCAAATAAGTTGTCCTCTGACAAAGCTGCGCAGAGCACATTTCTTATGTGTTATCGTTCTGCGCGGCTCATGTGGTCCAGTGGTCATCTGGCAGTACATAGAGTAGGTAGTACCTACATATTGTGTTCTAATGAATGTAATTACCTCAAGAAGTGACTTAAATGAATTATAATTATTACCTATTAGATACAAATTAATAAGTGTGCACGTGTGGCGGGCAAAAAGCTGCCAGAGGCAAAATACATACTTTTCTTAAACTGCGATCCATCGCTTTTCAAAACGATGATGCACACCGAAATATTTTAAAATGATCCTTTATACATTCAAGTATTATATCATATCACTGCCGCGAAGTAGTAGCGTGCAATTTGAGATGTGGCTTTCCACACCTTTTGGCGTGACAACGTCTTATAATTCGATGGAGCCGGCTGCACGCACAAAAAAACATGACTCATGCGGGCGGCGTTATCTCGCTCTGCGGCGTTCCATTTAAGGCTTGAAGTGCAAGCGAGAGCGCGGAACGAGCGACAAAGAGGCACAAACGGCCTCCGCGTTCGGCAGCGTTCGACATCTGTCTCTCTTCTACTTGAGTGAGCGATGCGTCCGCGTAGACAGCTTCTTCTTCTTCTTATTTAAGGGCAACGCTCTTGTCGGCGTAAACAGCTGCTATACAATAATAAATTTACATGTTTTCGTCACGCATGAAGTGCAGTGAAAATGTAACTTGATCAATTCATTTGTGATTTCCATTTACCTCCTCTATATCCATACAACATAATTATGTATCTATCAAACAAATAAAATTAAAATTTTCTTTTGAAAAATGCAAACATTCCATCAGTATTTTCTTATGACGTTGTCACGTTCAACTATCGTCAGTAAACCAACTTTACAGCTAACCGATTTTTTTTGTTCCCAATGAGTTTTTCTGTCCCATAATGTATGTGCACTGTGCACTATGCCAGTTCCTACTCTCAAACGGCGCGGCGAGGGAAAACCGGCATGTCATAGAACCTAAGAAGTTATAAAACGTGTGTCAAGCGTCACGCAAAAAGGGCCGGCCAGCAGCCTACTTGCGGAAACCACAGTCCGAACACCAAGTGATCAAAGAATTTGCCTGGATTTTTAAGCTGGTCTGCTACATGTGCATATAGTAGTTGAAAATGTTGAAATTATAAGTAGTATTTAGTATTGCGGTATGATTTCTACGGCTAGTAATGCATGTTTTATTTGAATGAGAATATTCTATTTGTTCGTTAACTTATTGAACATGTTAATAAACTGTGGTTCGTTGATACCTTGTTTTATTTGAGTTGCCTCACTTGTTAGAGTAAGTGGTATTACTTGCATTATTGGGAAACCTATTATGCTGCCTTCCTACGGTGCGTGGTTCTGCAGATCATCACGCACCGCGCACGACGACGCACGGCAACGCACACAGAAAAGACTCCTGTGCTACCTGTGTCCTGTGACTCCTGTGAACACTGTTGTCGGTATCAAGCCGTTAAACTGTTTAACGCATTACCGGTTGAGTTGAAATGATTGGAAAGCCCTTTCAAATTTAACACACACTTAAAAAAGCTCTTGTTGGATGGGTGTTTTTATTCAATTGAAGAATTCATTGACTGTCAGACGTGAAATTTTGATGACTTATGGCCCGAACACATCTAGTTCGCTGGCGGTAGCGATCAGTGAAACGCTGTCAAATATCGCTGTCAGATTTGAGATTAGACAGCGAATATTTGACAGCGTTTCACTGTTCGCTACCGCCAGCGAACTAGGTGTGTTCGAGCCTTTATATATTGTAATTTATTCTGACATTTGTTTTTGTTTGTTTGTGTACTTATATTATTTGATAACTGTGTGTTTAAATGTTTTATTGTTTTTTTTTTATTGTTTTGTAGCATGTTATTTTATAGTAGACATTCAGACACGATTTATAAAAGGATTGTTATTGAATAAATGAAATGAAATACCGCGCACCTCGGCGCACGAGACCGTTCCCATGGTTTGTCGTGCGAGCTGGTGCGCGATATCACGCTCCGGTGGGAAGGGGCTATTAGGTCCTGACCTTAGGACACCCATTCAATACCTATTATCCAAGCTTCTTCCACTGTACTCGAAGTCGGAGTATTGCTACCACATTTCGTCTACCGAATGTTGTTGAAAAATTGTTGAGACAACAACTCGTTTCGGTCCTTTCTACGTAGGTAACGTATTTTTGCTGTCTCATCTTTTATCCATTCAATAGAGAGAGACAAATAGGCAAAACAAAAACGACATTTTGCAGACGAAATGTTGTAAATTAAGTAGGACTTGCCCTTCTGATTTTGATGTATAAAATGAACGTACATGTATTTAAATAATTTTTCAAGATTAATTTGGCTGAATTGAGTTTGAATAAGATATTTTGTCATAAGTCAAATATACACAAGTTTTAGGCCTCGTTGACTGCCTTTTTCAGTCAACTTGCCGAAGCGCGAAGGTGGCATTTGAAGCAGTAAGTTTTAAATAAATATTGTGGAAAATTCACATAACATCTAGCCCCAAACTAAACAAAGCTTGTGCGATGGGAACCAGATTAAAGCTGATATAATACATTCTTATTTAAGTATATCAGATTTATCTAGTTCACCATTTTTTTTTTCAAATACTTAGCATAATCTATAAATAACACGCAAACAAAGAACAAATATTTATGTTACCACACAAATATCTGTTCTCGGTGGGGATCGAACCCACGCCCCTGCGTACTGAGCTGTGCAGGCTGTCAATGTGATCTTTACTGATACTTTTGATTCTCCTCTAGCAATGGTCATACTGGAGCTGGTCTCGCACCATGACCATGAACAGGTTCAGGATCTTCTACAAACGCTATCAAAAGAACAAGAAGCTAAAAGAAGATGTGGACAACTCGAAATCTGAAGACTGAAGACGCATCAAGGCAGCTACGTCAAACTTCTTGAGTACCTAAAGTAGTACTTATAATACAGGCTGTCAAAGAGAAGACTAGGTTTTACAAAGTTAACTAGCATTATTTTAGGGTTGATACCTTAAAGGGGTACGATTTCCATACAAACTGAATTTACACAACTATGGGCAAACAAAGTATAAATGTACACTGAAATAGCTGTAATAGAATTTTACAATGGTCTTTATTGCCGGCCAGTTATATAAAGTTGGAGAAAACTGTAGGATAACAGAAATATTAATAAAAAACCAAAAAAGTAATTTTGCCAAAGGTTTACTGCCTGGCATTTTCATTTAGCAGCCTTCAACAATTTTTTGTCAATTTTTGCGATCAGCTGAAACGCTGTCAAATATCGCTGTCATATTTGAAAGCTTTTCAGCTGATCGCAATCGCCATGGCCTGGATGTGCGCAGGCCTTTAAGCAATTATAAATAAAATAAAAGATCAAAGTATTTCAATAATCATTTTTATTCTCTTCATTTGAACATTGCATTTGACATTGTCAGGTACACTCGACAACAGAATTTGGTATGTTCAACATTATAACAGCACTGGGTTATACCAAACTTTACTTTAGACCGAATCACAAGCGGTAATTAAGCTTAGTATCTAACATAGAGAAAATATAAGAACAATATCTAAAAAAACAACCAAATAATCGTAGTTCAAAGTGTTGTGACCACATTACGATCCGAATTGTGGACAGTGCCGTTATTCTGAGCTTTAGTCTACTCTACCAGTTTGAACAATTTGTTTCGCCTACGTGTCCCTCTTATGTATGGAAAAACGATGAGACTACAACAGAAACGATCGAAACGTATTGTTAAAACTGATAGAGTAAAACTCAGAATAAGTGCACAGTGTGTCGACCGGGAACCAATCGTACACCACAGCTGACGTGGACACGTCACCGTCTCGCATCGCTATTCATGCTTCTTGAAGAATCCGCTAGGGGCGCTTTTGGTTTCTCCATACAAAATGGTGGCAGAAGTAGGCGATACGATCGGCGATAGGCATCAGGCACCGCACACCGATTCATGCAATTTCAGTTTGCTGTCAGTTGAGTCGAGGTAGATCTTTACGAATCATTGATCAAAATTGGTCTGATGGTAATAATCTAGAAATATTCACCTCTATTTTGTCACCGACTGTACTTACACAAGAAATTTCAATGGATCATACGTTTAATGCTGTTATTATGGTAAATACATTCATTATTACAGCTTATGTTAATCAAGTAAAGCTCATTTTCCTGCACGGTCCAATGTAAATCAGCCTTTACGTGGAAGAACGCATTGTAGGCATTAGGATGGCACTACAATAACATGGCTGGGAAAATTTAAATTGGATATTTATTTAATTCTTTTTGTGGTTCGTGGCCCCATATTCTACAGACAATATTAAGACGCTGAACTCCGTGAAACGACTTCTAGCTCGCACAAACTCAATAAAATTTTATTCATTTCAATTCCAAAAACCACTTTGAAACGTCCTAAAGCTAGGTGAGTCTAGGTGCCAGTTCCACGCGACAAGCCTAGAAGAACAGGTAAAAAACTAACACACTTTGAAATATTAAAATGAAGAGCTATCTAATGTTGTTTTTATTGCCAATACTTTGTGCGATTGGATTGCAAGAAAGTTGCTCGCCATTGTAGATCAATAAGTTCAGTGATTTTATATCTTTCAAAAAGTGCGAGCGAGAAAATATTTCAAGGCGTTCTTAGTCTTAAATGTTATATTTCTCCTTCTTTCATAATCCCTGACACTTTTTACCGGTTTGCAGTAATATTCTTGTTACTTTTAAGTCAACAAATAGAGATGGTAGCAGACTTACAGACTTAGGCCCGTAGGAAGAAACAATGCTCGAGTCTTTGCCAAGCCTCAAGAATTTTTGGACACATCTCTATTGACAAGTGTCAAAAACCTATGCCTGAGGCTCGTTTAAGACTCAAGTATTGTTTTTACATACGAGCTCTAGCGACCTGTTAAGCTGATTCAAATTCATATAATTTATTGCACTCGTTGTTTTAGAGATGTTTTTAGATACAGGTACCTAATGTTAGGCTAGTTTCAAACATAAGCCCTCTTAGGGCGGTTGCCTAAATGCGGTATTGGGGCTGAAGTGAACATGCTTACCAGTTCCTTTGTGGTCTTACTCAAGCTCATAAAAGTCTATATTTGATTACGGAAAAAATGGTACTATGGCTTGAAAGAAAATGGTCAATGACAGTGGCGCCACCTCAAAATAGCTAAAGTAAATAGTAACAGTTGATAAAATTGTTAATTATACATCAATATTCCTACAGCTAAATTATTATACTATACAGACCAATCGTTCAAACAAGTCAACAATGTTTAATCTAGGTATACCGACTTGGTAGTTCTAAAGTGGTATTCGGCTATTGAATGTGATATTTTTTTCATTGATGTAACAGTAATGATTTGACATGAAGCTATACACACCCCCTCGTTCTTAATGTTGGACATATTTAAGCGGCTCGCTTAAAGTAACTGTCGCTTTCAAACTTTAAAAGTAACATAGAAATGGAAACACTAAAGGCCTGCCCACATATTTAGGTGATGGCGATCAGCTGAAACGCTGTCAAATATGACAGCGATATTAAGGGGGTACGATTTCCATACAAACTTAATTTACACAACTATGGGCGAATAAAGTATTAATGTACACTGAAATAGCTGTAATAGGCTTTTACAGTGGTCCTTATTACCGGCCAGTTATATAAAGTTGGAGTGACAGCCGAGTGTCAGTGTCAGTCGAGGCTTCAGAAAAAGAACTAACAGACTTTTACGACTATTTTGAGACATATGTTTTAAGCTCATCACGTATTCAATGCCGAGTACCCGTTAGAAAGAATGACGAAAAAATTACTTTTTTGGTTTTTTATTAATATTTCTACAGTTCCTACAGTTTTCTCCAACTTTATATAACTGGCCGGCAATAAAGACCACTGTAAAATTCTATTACAGCTATTTCAGTGTATATTTATACTTTGTTTGCCCATAGTTGTGTAAATTCAGTTTGTATCGGAATTGAACAACCTTAAACAGCGTTTCAGCTATCGCCTTCGCCTAGATGTGTTCAGGCCTTTAGCGGTCTGCTAAGCGAAATGACTGATGTAGGACTATTATGAAAGAGCCTATTTTTTCAAATAACGGCCAAGAAATATATCTTAATGACATAAATACATTTCAGCCTAACTCAGTACAAATGTAAGTAAATAAAACATAAATACTTACTTAGTTGATTAAATAACAACAATGGAGGAAAACGTAATAGCTGCCTTATGTACAAACAATGTACCTTCGTTATTTACACGTTTCATAGTTTTATGTAACAATATAGTATTTTAAACATTGATGATTTACGCCTACGTTTATGACAAAAATTAAATATAGATATAGGTAGCGGCACGTAACTTTAGCGCTGACCATTATTGCGCAGAAGTCAAAAATAAGGTACCTGAAGGGGGCTAGCGGTATGAAGGGCGGGCGTGCGTAGCGCCGATTGGCTCTCCCCTCGCACATCCAGTGTACAGCTCGCGTTCTCAATAGTATTGTTATTGACATAATTATGTTTTTCTTTTTCTACTCTCCATAAAATTGTTAAAAATTATGTCTTAGGTACATACTACAAATTTTTGGACATCTTTCTATTTGACATTACATTAAAATAATGTCATTATCGTTATTTGGCTAATATTTACTTAAAGTTATAATTTGAATTGCGCGCGGCGATAGTACACATGCGCAGCTATCCCCTCTGCGTATCTCTCAGCGCTAGACTTACGTGCCGAGTCTACACAAGTATTAAAATAATTTTGTTATTTTTAAATTAAAATGAATGTAAATGACGGATGATTTGTCAAACGGCTAACTAGGCCTCGTGCAAGATAACTCTGAACGTGACAGATTGCGAAAAACATGAAAAATATGAACTGGAATATCCTCCGATCAGAAACATGTATCGGGAAATCGAACTTATACTCGGATTTTTAATTAGACGAAGCTAGCTGACGTTTACTGTGTTGTCAGTTTTTGATGAAATGAAAATAGTGTTGTGACAAAGTGAATGATTGAAAAAACTCCTGAATGAATGAAATTGCCTCGTTTTTCAAGTGAATAGTAAGTGTGCCGATTTTGACTTGACGTGCCCGGTTGAGGATCCATATCGTTCGCGTGAAACAATATAGCAACAAAATACACAACAATTACCACAAGCACAACGTAACGAAAAACTTTACAAAAACAATAACTAAACAGCGTGAGCGCAGAAAAACATTCGTGCTATCAGACCAGAGGTTAGAAGCCGAATTACAAACAAAATGGTGACCGACGCGCAATGCGCATGGCGTTCATCGGTGTTGGCACTAGTCGCCACGCCGCGCTTTCGTCAAAAAACTGATTGTAATTACCTACATACTACAAGTAACTTATATCAGAGCACTTTTATACATTTTTTTATACAAATTTCAATATTATTTTATATTTTGAAATGATTAACTATTCACTCATTGTTCATTCATCTGATTGAACGAGAACTGAACGCAGCACTATTACTTTAAATATGGCAACATTATTTTACAAAGTGACATTAGCTCCTGTCAGTGGGTATCGTCTAATTAAAAATCCGACTATAGATGCGTTTAATGCAAGTCTATATTTGTTATTGGGAGATTATTTAAAGTCAGTTTTGGCACTATTTCCGCCATCTGTCACGCGCAGAATTATCTTGCGCGGACTCTACAGACCTAACGTCCGTATTGTACCTATAGGTATCTGTTTCTCTAATATATAGGTGTCACCATCGTACTAAAATAGATCTATACAATCCTAAACTACATATTAAAAAATCAATTCCTTTCAATGCGGAATTAAATAAAAATAATCATTAAAACTATTCATTATTTACATATTACGTCAGTATTTAAAACGTAACACAATATATTAATTTATATATTCTAATACTTTTAAATAGAATGGCTTTAGTAATACACAGTACTTGTTCGTTAAAACATTGATCTTGTTATAACTAGTTTTAAATAAATTGCTTATAATTTTAAATAATCAGTACCTTAAAAGCTTCTTTAAGCACTATCTACGAAAATTAAGAAAAGATGGGTTATCTTGGGACTTTGAGAGAGAAAATTACATGCATTTCAAAATACAGCAGCAGTGCATCGTAGGGCACGTTATTGACTTGCGTGACCCAAAATGATAAGGGCTTAAGGCAATGCTTTGTTATAGACGATGGTTACCACTTAACATCAGGTGGGTCATAGACTTGGTCCATCAGCTAGTTGTATAACAAAACAATAGATTCAATATGTGACACATTGTAAATGTCATGACTCGTTTTAACTATTTTCGAATGGCGACCATATAGAACAAACGTATCACTCTCTCGATAGACCGAATTAAGAATCGCGGGTAATCGGACGGTGATTGTTCTATTGATCAACGCTCATGTCCAGAATAAGACTTGTTTTTTCTTTATGTGCTAATATTTACTTCTATTTAACTTTGTATATTTTATTTACGCATAGACAATTAAGTGTTCTTTCTTACTAATTAATCTGGTGCATTTAATAAAGATTGCGAGTCTAGTAGCAGACTGGCGTCTATAAGGCTGACGTGCATAGTCTCTAGATGCGGCGCGGCCTCCCCGCGGTAGAGGCTGAAGGGATGGAATCGAGACACGGCCACTCGGGGTGGTTCACTCGCTTCCAGTTCAGCGCCGTTAGCTTGTAGGATCGAGAGGGATGCTAGCTTCTCTTGACATCGCTGAATCTGGGGATCATTAAAATAACTCATTTAAAAAAAACTTTAGAGATGACAAAATCATGGCTTTCTTCAATTATCTACTCTGGTCAATCCATACAAACTGTATCTAACCTCAAATTAAGCATAGCTTTTACACAAAGAAACTTACAATTAAACAAATATTTACAAAATGTACAAAATACACAAGAAACAGTTGAGCTATCTGCAGATCGTTACAAACGATCTAGAGATAGCTCAACTGATCCAAATCAGTGCCAGACGGAAGCGTCCCCAAGACGCTGGCGGCATTGCCACGCTGAATAGCAATGCTTATACGCTGCGCCAGATACCCACCAGCTCTTGGGTCACGCGTCGCCTCAATCAGTTGCCTAGACAAAATTTTGAAGACCCGCGAGGCCTCGGTTCCCCACGGACCCAGAGTCTCAACCCCAAGAGGAGCAAATAAGTAGGCTCTGTCGAGACCTGCATATTTGCGCCTCTTGAGATCCTCGGCCAGATCTGCCGCCGCGCCCGCCACAACGGACGTCCTTGGCAGATGAGAAGGCGCAAGTGTGTCGACACACGTAGCATCCCACACAAGTGGCCTCCCCAACTCCATACATACCGTCAGGCCGCTTACCATCGTCACGCAACAGACCATTCGGTTCGAGAACGGCTGGTACGTTGACGGTTGTAAAGGCCTGCCGGATGACGTCGTTAAGGCTGGCGTGACGAGATATCCGACCAGCGGCCCTAGAACACGATAATCCGTGGTGCCCAAGCTGATCGACTGCAGTACCGCACTGGCACCGATGAGGTGCGCAGCACGGCGCACCTTAGCATAGCTTGTACTATGAGAACCATATAGCTGATTTTATCCCACAAAGTCAATAACGCCAGAATGGCTGAACGGATCTGGATGAAATTTGGCAAAAAGGTCTGGAATAGCACATAGGATACTTTTTATTCCAAAAAAGTAACGGGAACAGGGCGTAACGGAAGACGCGGGCGGCCGCTAGTACTTGTATAGATTATTTTAAAATACATGAATAGAGTACAATATAACAGCCAGAAAGAGAACAAACATCATGCATACACCCATGCATACACCATACAAATATTTGTTCTCCGTGAAGATCGAACCCACGACCAACGGCGCAGACAGCAGAGCTACTACCAACTGAGCTGAGAAGACAAGATAGCTGCTTGCGATTTTCGGAAGTTATGTTCAGCTATTTTTTACCTCTAAAAGAAAAGAAGCGTGCAAGCGAGATTTTTTTCAGGGTTTTCAACGTCATAAAGAACAAGGTCGATGTTAGGGAAAAAATCTGTCCAGCCGCCCCCCTTCCCCTCGCCGCGTACCCGCCCCTCTCACGACTTGAACGAAATCACCCAAGCGACAAAACACACGTTCGTTGCTTTTTTTTCCTTTATTATTCCTATACACAAACAAGCATTTCACAAGATTCCACAAGTTTTATTTCCCGTTTTATTTTATCCCGTTGCTTTTTCGGGATAAAAAGTATCCTATGTCCTTCTCCCGGTTCTAAGCTACCTCCCCACTAATTTTCTGCCAAATCGGTTCCGCCGTTCTTGAGTTATAAATAGTGTAACTAACACGACTTTCTTTTATAAATATAGATTACAAACAAGTTTGGGCGACCATTGAACACAACCACGAAACTGCAATCACAACGGTGTCGGTGGACATATAGTAGGGACCATCAAGGCGAATTTTGGACCAAGTTTTGGCAAGTTTGTACACTTACAGAGTCCCTCAGCTCGATATGGAAGACGTGTTGCTGCGCCGCGCCCGCATGCGGCGCGTCCAGGGGCAGCAGCCAGCGCTCGTAGCACTGAGACCACACTTCCATGCCGGCCACTGACGTGCACGGTTCCAGTCTGTCTAGCGATGCTACTTGCTTCGATGTTATTTGTGCTGTGTACAATAATAACACTGATCAACAAAATAATAACTTTATTCTCCCACCTAAAGAAAATATATATATTTATAATCTTCATAGCCAAGGTATAAATGCACGGTAAATAAAAAGTCGAAGTTAGCTTTTGTTTTTTTTTAATAGCTACATTCATGATTTACCATAAAAATAATAAATTATCATATTTAGGATGGTCTAAAAGGTTAATTTTGCTCAAATCTTTTGGCTTTTCTGATGTGGGACGACTCTGGTGTTTCTCTAACGATGGACCAACACTAATTGGCAAGGACAGAGGGTTTCTATTTGCCTTGGTAGCGTTTTACAAATGACGCGATGCCTTGATGGAATTGCTTTCCGCGCTCGTCACTTACGGCTCTCATATTTTAGTGGAAAAAATCAAGTAGTGATTGCAAAAAGTGTATTTTTAAGGACATTCTGCATGTAATTTTTTTTAAAGGCTTTTAGTATTGTTTTGATGATATATACCTAATGCGGAGATTTGTAATTGCCAAGAAAACGAATGGTCGCTTCTTTAAAGGATAACCAAGTTTTTTTGGCGTTGTTTAATGCTACCAGAAAATCTGGATCTTTCATGAGTTTCCTTAGGTCAGGTCCAACAAATATGCCTTCTTTTATCTTGGCATTTTTAAGAGCGGGCTGGTTTTTTCATGTATTGAAACCTAGGGTCATTCTTATCCATGGCTTTAACGAATTTTTTTATCAAATCCAACTATATATCTAAAGGTGGCAATATTATTTTCTTTGGATCGACTAATGGAACATTTTTGTGCATTTTTCTGGCCAGGAATTTAAGCTGTTCTTTCAGGCCAGTGCTCTTGAGTGTAATGTTCTGACCGATCCCTACTATTCCATTCACATAAGAAATAGCAGAATTTCGTATATCCAGTATTTTTTTATGCGACCAATCGGGTAGATATAGGCAGTAAGTTGTACAGCAAATATGTGGAACCCACGATTTATCTAGATTGGCAACTCTAGTTTTAAATTAGTTAAAATAACACTCTTCATTATACGCCGTATATGACATTTTAAGCCGTCTGTTGTGAACTTTCTACACGTGTAAAAAAACTGATCGGGAGAATTCGTGCAACTGCGTGGCATTTATGTACCTTAATGTATTGCGCTTTGATCACAATTGAGCTTGTTTTAATAGTTTGCTTATTTTATAAATTATCGCAATTTACCAAACATAAACATGAAGAATTCACGAAATTCATTTTTTTTGAGAACGGTAGCTAAATAACTGTTGGTATTTATATTTTTGTGGTAAGGGGAAGGATACCTAACAAAAGCAATATAAATCATTTAGGTGGGAAAACGGTTGTTGACTAGTGTAATTATTATTATTTTATACAACAAAGTTAGCAAACAAGCATACGGCCCACCTGATGGAAAGCGGTTACCGTAGCCTATGGACGCTTGCAACACCAGAGGCATCACTCGCGCGTTGCTGACCCTTTAAATATTTTAAAAACGCCCTTCTTGAAAAGCCCCATGCTGTAATTTATAGGTATGGTTTATTTATTTATTTTTTAATAATAAAAGCTATTAGTAGTGTTTAGGCGAAATCTATCAGAACTCTGTACCACTAGTCTGAGTTTTACTCGATCAGTTTAAACAATTCGTTTCGCATTGTTTCTTCGAAACGTATTGTTGTTGTCTCATTTTTTCTCCATACAAAAGAGAGAGACACGTAGACGAAACGGATTGTTCAAGCTGATCGTTTAAAACTGCGATTTGGCCTTCTGTTTATTTATATTACAGAAAACAAGAATCGATGCGTTACGACGCCATTTTTGGGGCTATCCCTCATTAAGCAGAGCTTGTACTATGGGAACCAAATAGTTGATGATAGAACTATACCTTTTTCTGTAAATACATGATAAGAATACAATTTAACACCCAATCAGAGAAAAAACATGTGTTCACCACACAAATATGTTTTTTCGGTGGGGAACGAACCCACGCCCTCCAGCGCAAAAGGCAGAGCTACTACCAACTGAGATATGACGGCAATCGACATAAAAGTTAGTCCTCAGTTTAATTATAACCCGACTTAAGTTTGGTATAATAAGCTAGATAAATCTATACTAATAATATTATAAAGCTGAAGAGTTTGTTTGGTTGAACGCGCTAATAGAGAACTACTGGTCTGAATGGAAAAAATCTTTATGTTGGATAGTCCAAAAATCTTTATGTTTATCGAGGTCTACAGTCTATACAAAATCATGCTATTTTCTACTAGCGACCCGTGCGAAGCTGGGGCGGATTGCTAGTCATATATACGAATGATTGTACTCACATAACCTCTGGTTCGGTGTAGTGGGCTCCTTAGTGCCGGTAAACAGAGGGTTGTAGAATAACGCCTTGTCATCATCTGAGAACTGCTCGCCCCAATCCCATACCGGCCTTTGGACGAATTTCTGCATTCAAATAGAGAAAAAATTACTAACTTACGTTGACAAAAGTTTTGTCTCATTTTATGTTAAGACGCTGTACTTCGCGAAACAAACTTCTCGCTCGCACACTTTGACCAGATAGTAAGTAGCTCGCGATTTTCGATAAATTAGTTCGGTGTTTTTTTTATCTTTCTAAGGGTCAAAATGTTGTCATTAGTTTTACTTTCATTGTTAAGTGACCTACACGGTGCACAAATACTGAGCCTTTTGTCACAATAAATACAACCAAAACTAAAAATAAATTCAAAGTACAGTTTTTTTGTTGGAAGTGAGGACGCAACATACGAGTGCTGTCTCGCTCTCTTCCCGAACGGCCCCTTATCTCTTCTGCTAAGGTCATTGTGCCATTACCTTGTCTTTATATATTTTTCGTCTGAATAAAATCTTTCACGTAAGTACTGTTACGGCGAAAACTCTTTATTGAATATAGCTAGAACTCTTGATTTACTTTATAAGACGGCAAACAATACATCTACGCTTAAAGTAAGGTTTGCAAGAGTCTGTCCTATTTCCAAAACCGGCTAACAGTAAAGTCTCTCATATTATTTCATTATAATCGGGCGCAGATCAGTACCTTTTGCACAGCGAGTTCTCGATCCCTAGCGCAGTTGAACAGGAAGGTATCAAAGAGATGGTTATGCGCGGTGTCCCACAGCGTGGTGAGGTATGTCTCTGCCATCTGCAGCTGCGTGGGGAACTGCCGGCCTAGTTGCCACACGCAGTCTAAGAACAGAAGGAACACAGGCGCGCTCTGAGCCGCTAGCGTGTCTTTGGATTCTTTGGGGTTGCCGGGACGGGGAAGGCCGAACCTGTTGGATAAGTAAAGAATTACCTTCTTATTTATATTCCCTGAAACTTTGTAGCGATTCGGTTAACACACATCCATCGCAACACATATTTTGTACGTGCAAACACCTCGCTTAGCTCGTCACACACGTCAAGAAATAAAATAAATAAATAATTTGGATAATCCACACAACACTATCTAGCCCCAAACTAAGCAGGGCTTGTACTATGGGAACCAAATAGCTGATATAATACTTTTTTTTTGTAAATTAATACCTACATAGAATAGTACATTGTTACCCGAGTGTTGAAAGTCACGTTTTTTGAGTCCCGAGACGGGTTTGGCGCCAGAGCGTAGCGAGGGCGCCAATGGAGCTTGAGGGACTTAAAAGACTTTCATCCGAGGTAAACACTGTGCTTTTCATTACGAATACAAGGAAAGTAAAAATAAAAACATGAAAGAAAAATTTGTGAAAATGAAGATTGAATTGCCGCCTTCCCGGTTTTTTTTTTATTTTTCTCTGGCGGGCCTTCGGCTTCGGTTCGCCAGCATTATTCAGCCAAAATTTTCATTTTCATAATTTAAAAAATGGTAAATTGTTTGCTCAAATCTATGATTATTTTAAAGAAATAGTTGGACGTACGAGTACCAATATAATAATTAAGCCGTATAAGGGATCAACACACGAGGATAGTAGGCAGTGCTAATTTTTATCATATTTTTTATAAATATTGTTGACATGGATGATTTATTAATAAAGTAATTTAGAAGATATATTATTTATTTAATACTATCTTTATGTTATTTAAACTTTACATTGCGCTCTAATTAGACTTTTTAAACTTCATACCGTTGTAATGGGTTTCCAACCTACTTGCTGAATAAAAAGTTGGAATTTGGTTGAACAACCTCCTTGCAGATAGAAAGACTTTAGAAAGTTGGAACATGGTTGAATAGAATAGAACTTGTTTTTTTTTATAATTTGACAGCTTTCAGTAGAAAGCGATTCTCCCTAGGGCTGAAAGTTTTACTTTCAATTAGGCCCCTCAGGCAACTTCAGACCTACTTTCAGAGTATGAGCAATGAAAAACAATATAACACCCAGACAGTGATCAAACATCTACGTTCACCCCACAAATATTTGATCTCGGTGGGGATCGAACCCACGATCTGCGGCGCAGAAGGCAGAGCTACCAAACCAACTGAGCTGAGAGGTCAGCCGTGAAGAGAAAAAAGAAGAAGTGAAGAACGTGCCCTACGATGCACTGCCATGCCTTGATAACTTAAGGTTAAGTCTCACGTGCCAGTAATGTCACCTGCACCTTCACCCTTCGCACCGAAACACAGCGACGCTGCTTCACGACAGAAATAGGAATGCTGGTAGTACTTCCCCGGACGAGCCCTTCACAAAGAGCTCTACTACTGCTAATACAGTGAAACTTGGTTAATTGGGACCTGGATAAGTGAGAAACTTCCTTAACATCATGCTAAGGTCCCAACACTTTGGCACTGAGTTACCTCTGTTAGTGGGACGAAGCAAACCTCTATAATTGGGATTAGTTTTTTCGATTTATCATCATGTAGTTAGGTACATAATATGACGTCTTACCTATCACAGAAGGGGTGTCCCAAGGCGAGCCATTCTTTCTGCACGAGCGATTGAAAGCCCGATATAGTGCGGAAGTAGGGGTCCACCAACAACTGTGTTAGTGACGACACCACTGCCGAATAGTCCACGCCGTCACCTGGAATATCACACATCATCATAAACACACCAGCGGTAAGAAAACTGGCGTTATATAGTACGGAACATATAATAATACTATACAAAGAACTAAGAACGGACACTGTGAGCCACCAATCGGGGCTTCCGCATCTCACCACCGTTTTTGCAAATGAATAAACGTTATTCTTATTCAAGATTCAATTCAATAAGCGTTTATTCAATACGATACAAGAATCACTTTGAAACGTCTTATAGCTAGGTGAGTCTAGGTGCCAGTTCCACGCGACCAAACCTAGAAGAACAGGCAACAAACTACGGCTCGGTTCCTACCGTTTTTTTACATGATCCTTTTACTAATCAAAAATAGTCTAAAATAATAGCAGTGAAGTTCCAGTGTGGTGCCACTTCACTTAGTCAGACATATGCAATGCAATAATACAAAAGCAAAAGTTTCAAAGGCAGCACACGCTACGCTGCAAAGTTATAATAATATAAATATTTAAAATAAAATGTCTACTTTGTGACGTCTCTAGCCCTTTTCGCGGTATTGTCTTCGGGATTTCTGCCGGAAAACGTATTTTTATCTCGAAATATAGTAATAGTGACACTGAAGTAGGTAAAATAAAATAAATAAAATAAAATTACTAGCAGCTATATTATTCTGGCAGCACATCATACTTAACTTTGTTTTAGGGCACGCGAAAATCGGAAGATTTATACCTAGTAATGAGGAAAGATAAGAGGACTTCCGTAATTACCTTCTTGCAGCACCACAGTGACGTTGTCTGAGAGATGCTTGGCAGCCTCGTCCGCGAACGCGATACAGTTAGCCACGTGCCGCAGCCATCGACTCGAGTCCAGGATGGAGTAGTATTGGGAGTCTTGGATCTGGAACAACGTTCAAAGAAATCCTGGATGCATTATAGATTTTACTGAAAACACATTCAAACTCTTTGAAATACCGACCGTAGGAACCAAGTAGAATTTGTTGCCTGTTCTTCTAGAACAGGCCACAAATTCTGCTTGGTTCCTAACTAAAACTAAACAGGCAACAAACAAAAACAGGCTTGGTCGCGTGGAACTGGCACCAAGACTCACCTAGCTTTAAGATGTTTCAAAGTGATCCTTGCGATACTACTGAATACATACACTTCTGACTAAGACATTAACTTTGAAATTAAAGATGCTCTCACGCCAAGCTAAAAGCTGTGGTCTACCTAGACAATCAGGTCATATAGTTCGTGGAACCGAACAAAGGGTTCTCGAATTTTTTCGGTTCGTGGAACTCGCCCGATGAGATTGTTATGATGTCGGGAAGTCTGCCGATAAAGAAAGATCAAAGCGGTTCTTCCTGGAAATGTAGGTTGGAGTTGGATATGTCCAGCAATGGACTTCTTCAAGCTGATATGAATTCGGCAAATTTTTATCATCCGCACTTGATAATGCGGTCTGGTTTTTCCGCAAGTAGGCCGCTGGCGGGCCCTTTTTGCGTGACCCTTGACACGTGTTGCTCGAACTTTTTTAGGTTCTACGACACGCCGGTTTCCTCACGATGTTTTACTTCACCGTTTTGAGAGACATAAAGTTTTCGACAGAAAAACTCATTGGTACACGTTTGGATCAAACCCACGACCTTCGGATCGGAAGGCGGGGCCGCTACCACTAGACCACCAGTGCTCTCCTAGCTCTTCCTTCAAGCTGATGTAATAATAATTAAGTTTGCATAAACTCACCCAAAACCCTCCCAAAGTGGTAGGCGTGCAGAGTTCGACTAGTTTCTTGTAAGAGGTCTGCAAGGCGGGCAGCGGCGGCAGAACATTAGCGCCGTTACTGTTCACGAAGCTGTTCCCGCATAGATACAACACGTGGGGCGGCGTCAACTTCGGGTGGGATCGACGGACCTGGAACACACATTCTAAAATTGATGATTTTAGTTCGAAAACATGTGTCAAGTGTTTGAAAGGAACATATATGAGCGAGACAAGATTAAACAAGCGTCTTCTTTTTGTCGAACTAGTATCTTGGAAGGATTTAAAGTGCGCCCGCATGATAAAAATTTGCTGAATTTTTAGGGGGATTACTTGTTCTAGAAGCACACTCTCCGCAGTGGCGGAGTGTTCAGTGTGCAGCAGCTCCCCGCTGCGCAGCAAGGCGGCCCCCTCGGCGCGGCCCCACACCCACAGCGGCACGCGCCCGCCGCGGAAGTGCCGCGCAGACTCCATCAGGTTGTAGAGGGGCTATTAGAGTAGTTACTTGTTCTAGAAGCACACTCTCCGCAGTGGCGGAGTGTTCAGTGTGCAGCAGCTCCCCGCTGCGCAGCAAGGCGGCCCCCTCGGCGCGGCCCCACACCCACAGCGGCACGCGCCCGCCGCGGAAGTGCCGCGCAGACTCCATCAGGTTGTAGAGGGGCTATTAGAGTAGTTACTTGTTCTAGAAGCACACTCTCCGCAGTGGCGGAGTGTTCAGTGTGCAGCAGCTCCCCGCTGCGCAGCAAGGCGGCCCCCTCGGCGCGGCCCCACACCCACAGCGGCACGCGCCCGCCGCGGAAGTGCCGCGCAGACTCCATCAGGTTGTAGAGGGGCTATTAGAGTAGTTACTTGTTCTAGAAGCACACTCTCCGCAGTGGCGGAGTGTTCAGTGTGCAGCAGCTCCCCGCTGCGCAGCAAGGCGGCCCCCTCGGCGCGGCCCCACACCCACAGCGGCACGCGCCCGCCGCGGAAGTGCCGCGCAGACTCCATCAGGTTGTAGAGGGGCTATTAGAGTAGTTACTTGTTCTAGAAGCACACTCTCCGCAGTGGCGGAGTGTTCAGTGTGCAGCAGCTCCCCGCTGCGCAGCAAGGCGGCCCCCTCGGCGCGGCCCCACACCCACAGCGGCACGCGCCCGCCGCGGAAGTGCCGCGCAGACTCCATCAGGTTGTAGAGGGGCTATTAGAGTAGTTACTTGTTCTAGAAGCACACTCTCCGCAGTGGCGGAGTGTTCAGTGTGCAGCAGCTCCCCGCTGCGCAGCAAGGCGGCCCCCTCGGCGCGGCCCCACACCCACAGCGGCACGCGCCCGCCGCGGAAGTGCCGCGCAGACTCCATCAGGTTGTAGAGGGGCTATTAGAGTAGTTACTTGTTCTAGAAGCACACTCTCCGCAGTGGCGGAGTGTTCAGTGTGCAGCAGCTCCCCGCTGCGCAGCAAGGCGGCCCCCTCGGCGCGGCCCCACACCCACAGCGGCACGCGCCCGCCGCGGAAGTGCCGCGCAGACTCCATCAGGTTGTAGAGGGGCTATTAGAGTAGTTACTTGTTCTAGAAGCACACTCTCCGCAGTGGCGGAGTGTTCAGTGTGCAGCAGCTCCCCGCTGCGCAGCAAGGCGGCCCCCTCGGCGCGGCCCCACACCCACAGCGGCACGCGCCCGCCGCGGAAGTGCCGCGCAGACTCCATCAGGTTGTAGAGGGGCTATTAGAGTAGTTACTTGTTCTAGAAGCACACTCTCCGCAGTGGCGGAGTGTTCAGTGTGCAGCAGCTCCCCGCTGCGCAGCAAGGCGGCCCCCTCGGCGCGGCCCCACACCCACAGCGGCACGCGCCCGCCGCGGAAGTGCCGCGCAGACTCCATCAGGTTGTAGAGGGGCTATTAGAGTAGTTACTTGTTCTAGAAGCACACTCTCCGCAGTGGCGGAGTGTTCAGTGTGCAGCAGCTCCCCGCTGCGCAGCAAGGCGGCCCCCTCGGCGCGGCCCCACACCCACAGCGGCACGCGCCCGCCGCGGAAGTGCCGCGCAGACTCCATCAGGTTGTAGAGGGGCTATTAGAGTAGTTACTTGTTCTAGAAGCACACTCTCCGCAGTGGCGGAGTGTTCAGTGTGCAGCAGCTCCCCGCTGCGCAGCAAGGCGGCCCCCTCGGCGCGGCCCCACACCCACAGCGGCACGCGCCCGCCGCGGAAGTGCCGCGCAGACTCCATCAGGTTGTAGAGGGGCTATTAGAGTAGTTACTTGTTCTAGAAGCACACTCTCCGCAGTGGCGGAGTGTTCAGTGTGCAGCAGCTCCCCGCTGCGCAGCAAGGCGGCCCCCTCGGCGCGGCCCCACACCCACAGCGGCACGCGCCCGCCGCGGAAGTGCCGCGCAGACTCCATCAGGTTGTAGAGGGGCTATTAGAGTAGTTACTTGTTCTAGAAGCACACTCTCCGCAGTGGCGGAGTGTTCAGTGTGCAGCAGCTCCCCGCTGCGCAGCAAGGCGGCCCCCTCGGCGCGGCCCCACACCCACAGCGGCACGCGCCCGCCGCGGAAGTGCCGCGCAGACTCCATCAGGTTGTAGAGGGGCTATTAGAGTAGTTACTTGTTCTAGAAGCACACTCTCCGCAGTGGCGGAGTGTTCAGTGTGCAGCAGCTCCCCGCTGCGCAGCAAGGCGGCCCCCTCGGCGCGGCCCCACACCCACAGCGGCACGCGCCCGCCGCGGAAGTGCCGCGCAGACTCCATCAGGTTGTAGAGGGGCTATTAGAGTAGTTACTTGTTCTAGAAGCACACTCTCCGCAGTGGCGGAGTGTTCAGTGTGCAGCAGCTCCCCGCTGCGCAGCAAGGCGGCCCCCTCGGCGCGGCCCCACACCCACAGCGGCACGCGCCCGCCGCGGAAGTGCCGCGCAGACTCCATCAGGTTGTAGAGGGGCTATTAGAGTAGTTACTTGTTCTAGAAGCACACTCTCCGCAGTGGCGGAGTGTTCAGTGTGCAGCAGCTCCCCGCTGCGCAGCAAGGCGGCCCCCTCGGCGCGGCCCCACACCCACAGCGGCACGCGCCCGCCGCGGAAGTGCCGCGCAGACTCCATCAGGTTGTAGAGGGGCTATTAGAGTAGTTACTTGTTCTAGAAGCACACTCTCCGCAGTGGCGGAGTGTTCAGTGTGCAGCAGCTCCCCGCTGCGCAGCAAGGCGGCCCCCTCGGCGCGGCCCCACACCCACAGCGGCACGCGCCCGCCGCGGAAGTGCCGCGCAGACTCCATCAGGTTGTAGAGGGGCTATTAGAGTAGTTACTTGTTCTAGAAGCACACTCTCCGCAGTGGCGGAGTGTTCAGTGTGCAGCAGCTCCCCGCTGCGCAGCAAGGCGGCCCCCTCGGCGCGGCCCCACACCCACAGCGGCACGCGCCCGCCGCGGAAGTGCCGCGCAGACTCCATCAGGTTGTAGAGGGGCTATTAGAGTAGTTACTTGTTCTAGAAGCACACTCTCCGCAGTGGCGGAGTGTTCAGTGTGCAGCAGCTCCCCGCTGCGCAGCAAGGCGGCCCCCTCGGCGCGGCCCCACACCCACAGCGGCACGCGCCCGCCGCGGAAGTGCCGCGCAGACTCCATCAGGTTGTAGAGGGGCTATTAGAGTAGTTACTTGTTCTAGAAGCACACTCTCCGCAGTGGCGGAGTGTTCAGTGTGCAGCAGCTCCCCGCTGCGCAGCAAGGCGGCCCCCTCGGCGCGGCCCCACACCCACAGCGGCACGCGCCCGCCGCGGAAGTGCCGCGCAGACTCCATCAGGTTGTAGAGGGGCTATTAGAGTAGTTACTTGTTCTAGAAGCACACTCTCCGCAGTGGCGGAGTGTTCAGTGTGCAGCAGCTCCCCGCTGCGCAGCAAGGCGGCCCCCTCGGCGCGGCCCCACACCCACAGCGGCACGCGCCCGCCGCGGAAGTGCCGCGCAGACTCCATCAGGTTGTAGAGGGGCTATTAGAGTAGTTACTTGTTCTAGAAGCACACTCTCCGCAGTGGCGGAGTGTTCAGTGTGCAGCAGCTCCCCGCTGCGCAGCAAGGCGGCCCCCTCGGCGCGGCCCCACACCCACAGCGGCACGCGCCCGCCGCGGAAGTGCCGCGCAGACTCCATCAGGTTGTAGAGGGGCTATTAGAGTAGTTACTTGTTCTAGAAGCACACTCTCCGCAGTGGCGGAGTGTTCAGTGTGCAGCAGCTCCCCGCTGCGCAGCAAGGCGGCCCCCTCGGCGCGGCCCCACACCCACAGCGGCACGCGCCCGCCGCGGAAGTGCCGCGCAGACTCCATCAGGTTGTAGAGGGGCTATTAGAGTAGTTACTTGTTCTAGAAGCACACTCTCCGCAGTGGCGGAGTGTTCAGTGTGCAGCAGCTCCCCGCTGCGCAGCAAGGCGGCCCCCTCGGCGCGGCCCCACACCCACAGCGGCACGCGCCCGCCGCGGAAGTGCCGCGCAGACTCCATCAGGTTGTAGAGGGGCTATTAGAGTAGTTACTTGTTCTAGAAGCACACTCTCCGCAGTGGCGGAGTGTTCAGTGTGCAGCAGCTCCCCGCTGCGCAGCAAGGCGGCCCCCTCGGCGCGGCCCCACACCCACAGCGGCACGCGCCCGCCGCGGAAGTGCCGCGCAGACTCCATCAGGTTGTAGAGGGGCTATTAGAGTAGTTACTTGTTCTAGAAGCACACTCTCCGCAGTGGCGGAGTGTTCAGTGTGCAGCAGCTCCCCGCTGCGCAGCAAGGCGGCCCCCTCGGCGCGGCCCCACACCCACAGCGGCACGCGCCCGCCGCGGAAGTGCCGCGCAGACTCCATCAGGTTGTAGAGGGGCTATTAGAGTAGTTACTTGTTCTAGAAGCACACTCTCCGCAGTGGCGGAGTGTTCAGTGTGCAGCAGCTCCCCGCTGCGCAGCAAGGCGGCCCCCTCGGCGCGGCCCCACACCCACAGCGGCACGCGCCCGCCGCGGAAGTGCCGCGCCGACTCCATCAGGTTGTAGAGGGGCTATTAGAGTAGTTACTTGTTCTAGAAGCACACTCTCCGCAGTGGCGGAGTGTTCAGTGTGCAGCAGCTCCCCGCTGCGCAGCAAGGCGGCCCCCTCGGCGCGGCCCCACACCCACAGCGGCACGCGCCCGCCGCGGAAGTGCCGCGCCGACTCCATCAGGTTGTAGTCCAGCACCGAGCTCGGGACTATCAGCGTCTCGCCCGCGGTTAGCATGAACGCATCTGGAATTCAAATAGGATATTGTAGGATTGTTTCTTTATTTTTCTCAAAAAAGTTTCGAACAAAGAGGTCTTAGAGCGAGTAAAGGAGAGGAGAGTTATACTTGAAACGATTTAAAGTTCTTATTACATGTACTATAATGAAGGTACTTATTACAAAGAAATACCGTAGTTTTTTGCCTGTTCTTCTAGACTAAGTCGCGTGGAACTGGCACCTAGACTCATCTAGCTCTGAGACCTTTCAGAGTGAATTTACATACCTGAAGTTCCATTAATACAGGTGATCCTCCAATGCGGACATTGGCACCGTTCTAGCTCCCTTTTCCAATCCCCAGGTCGTGTGAACATGTTCATATCAGGCGGTAAGTGCATATGGTAATCTTCTTTGCACTCAAAAGCGAAGAGAAGGTCGTGGCGTTTGGGGAAGGCGTGGTGCATTAGCGCTAGGGCTATCTTACGGCCGTGGTCCATTGGGGAGTTGACGAAACTGAACGTTAGGACTTTCATGTTCTGGAATGGTGAAGAGTTGGTTAGTTATTTTTATATACAACGGGATATTTTTCTTTTTTATACAGCCCTGTCTGATTAAAAATACATAAATAAATTCTACAAAAATTGTCTCAGGACTAAAGTTTTCTAAGTGAAGTTTAAAAAACTTGAGAAACCAAATTCAAGGCTAAACTGCTTAACCGATTTTGATGGAATTTCTATGGGATCAATCTAGATACACACACATGCCTCGAACTTTTTAATTGCTACAATATTGTTTTTACAAAAACTATAGCAAAGGCATTCACAGTTAGGTTTACAATCAAAAATTTCATTCTTGTATTTTTGGAATGATAAGATAGTTTGTTTTTATGTCCATATCTGGTACGAGGCGATTTTTTCGAGAGTCACAACAATAACTCGTAGATTAGATAAGTGGCTTAAACTGATTTGGACATTTTAGACTGACCTCGGCCTTATATGTACACTATGATGGCCATTCAATGTGAATCCTATGATTTAGTTTTTACGAATTTCAAGAATATCGATGCACATGAGACTATGCGTCATCTGGAGTTCATTGCAACGCGATATAGGCGATATAGGCTACGCACGTGCGTATTGAGTTTCATTTTGTAAGAAAATGTATGTGGTGGTGTCCACGGCAACCCACGGTGAGTACCGCGTGTACAACTTGTATGGCGTTGAGCTACGTAAGCAACGAACTACTACGTATACAACCAAAACCGTGGCACGTGCGTATAAATTAATACAAGCAGCGAAAAACGGACGCCCGTGCACAGCATTTGCCGCGGTGGGCCCGCGCCTTTAAAGAAAAGTACTAGGCAAGCAGAACGTAAAGAAGGTGGATCGAATCTGTCACCTTATCAAGTTTGCTGCAACAGTTGTCTTACCTTACAAACAATCTGAAGGCCCTTGACTTTCCCGGGCATGTCACCGTACGGCATCAGCCGCCTCCGCCGGTGCGGGCCGCCGTCGGTGAGCCACGCGGCTCCCACGCACGTCAGAGGGACGTCATACGTACCGAGGACGTAGTTACGTTGGCAGTACTCCTGGGAAGGAAGCGTCTTTAGATTATAGACTGAACTAACAACTCTTGGGGAAAAGGTTCTCGAATGGCGACCAATCTCGAATGGAGGCCGGTAAGATCGCGACTAGTTGATGAATGGAGAAGAATCAGAATCGTTCTTCTTGGAACTGTATAGAGGTCTATGTTCAGCAGTAGATTGTTTCAGGCTGATAATGATGTGAGGAAGATTCGCCAAAGTTGCCAAAGTGGCGGGAGTGTGAGGAATACAATCCCGATCAGTATCAAACTAGACTATCAAAACTTATTGCTCCAAGAATGAAGCATGCTCATATTCATTCTGGCAAGACGATAGGTGGTGCAAAAGATTGACAGATTACAATTCAATTCATTTAATAAAGCTATAGGAACTTTCAGAACACTTAGTTAGGATAAAGGTATAACAAAAACAATCAAATTTTATATCATAACTAGCGGCTGCTCGCGGTTTCACTCGCCCCGTTCCCGTTCCAGTTCTTTTTCGGGATAAAAAGTATCCTATGTACTTTTCCCGGTTCTAAGCTACCTCACCATTAATTTTCAGCCAATTCGGTTCAGCCGTTCTTGAGTTATAAATAGTGTAACTAACACAACTTTATAGATATATAGATTTGTATTGCAACTGTTTATGGGCTTTGTCAAGGAGTGGGTACTGAGGACTGGAAAAAGAAGAGTTGGAAGTCCAGCGCTATTGGTCGTATATGGCATCTTGGGCAAAGAGATTTTGCTCTTGAACAAAATGAGGCCCATGAGTGCCCAGTAGTAGGTTAAGTCGGATAAAGATGATGGTGATAAACATCATTCCGTCGGTATACTCACATCGACATGCGAGCTCTCCAAAGGCACGAACGACAGCTTGTAGTTGGTGACGAACAGGGAACCGAACCTGCCCTGGTCCCGCTCGCTGAGCGGCGTCAGCATCACTACGCTGTGCGCCACCCCCGTCACTAGTTCACCTGAACAAACAAAACTATATTAATAGTACAGATTTACACATGCACAGATTTTACGTACTAGCGTCTTGGGTAGGTAATCTGGAGTTGCGTATGCGAGATACTTTTGGTGCATTTTTTGCCTAAAGGGAGGCCCCCTATAAGGTGTCTAATATCTAAGTAAGTAATAAACGTTGCCATTAAGGCCAGTTACGTCATCCGTTTTGTCATCTGTATTGTATTTTCCTTCCTAAAATAAAGGTTAAAGTTTGTTTGGATTTCAGTCGAGAAGAGCTGACCCCTTTTCACTAGTTGGTGACCAGTGATCAGGCTAGTTACGTCATCGCGTCATCCGTTTTATCATCCGTATTGTATTTTCCTTCCCAAAATAAATGGTATAGGTTAAAGTTTGTTTGGATTTCCGTGGAGAAGAGCTGACCCCTAGATTCACCAGTTGGTGACCAGTGACGCTTCAAGATTACTTGATTTCTTCAAAGCGACTTGCGTTTTTACCAAGGTTTTTACTAAGCAAAGAAATATCGAAGGATTCTATCGCACTTTTTATCATTACTACGAGGGCATTTATGAGGTCGTGTAGACGGAATGTCGGCTTCATTTTCAACATTCAAAGATTAGATCTGCAGATGTGCATGACAGATCATCCTGAATCCTCCCATCACATCACGCGACTAGGCGCCGCGGCCGTTGACTCATGCCTGATAAATATATAAAACACGATCTCTGTGAAAAGTCTAAAATTGTTGCCAATCAACCATTAAATTGGTCGACCTTGGAACAGAACACCAATTTACGCGTACGGTTAGTTAGTCTATCTGAATCATTTTACATCGCCAATTTTATTGCCATTTCCTAAAATACTATTCTTAGTGAAGACATGGTCAAATGTGCGGAGTTTACTAAGCTGTGGCTTTCCTTAGCCCACAAGTGTGTTCAGATGATCATAATCATCATTATCATCCTGAAGAAGTCCACTGCTGGACATAGGCATCCCCTACACATTTCCAGAAAGAACGATTCTGAGCCCTTTAACAATTTCGTCGGTCCATCTGGTGGGCGGGCGCCCTACGTTTCGTCTTCCCTATATTCGACAACCTTTATTCCCCAACGGTTGAAACAGATAGGTGCTGGCAAATCTCATAAAAATATCGTGTCTTAAATGATGTCTTAGGTTCTGAAACGTTAAAATAGGGGTAGCCGGTAGCCCGGAAAGTATCAGTAACTAATCATAAGTAATAAGTATACCAAATTCTTAGTAGGCCAGTCATTTAAGCTTAAATTAGGTAAGAATCTCGGAATTCGAGATACCCAGCTGTAAGTCTGTAAATACTTGTATATTGACACCCTAAAAGTTGTCTCAAAACCTGCATATGGTATGGACGACTTTTAGGGTGTCAATATACAAATATTTACAGACTTACAGCTGGGTATCTCGAATTCCGAGGTGAACTTACTATAATGACTGGACTATAGAGTACAAAGAGTCCAGGAAAGTCCAATAAGCTCAGACAAGTCTATGCAAGACTATTATATGTCATCTGCCGCGTCAAGGTGACGAACGGTCCTCAATAACACAGGTTATTGTGCTCGTAATGTGATGTCATACCCACTATCGTAATAAGTACCGCAAACAATTTAGTGAAGTGTTTTATTGTAAGGTTATTTTTAACGGACTTCAAATAGAAAAGGAGAAGTTCAACGGTTTTTTTTTATGTTTGTTCTCGCATACGTTCGTCATTTATGAACCGATTTGAATTGTTCTTTATCTGAAAGGATACTTCAAATTGGTCCCATAGAAATTTTATAAAAATCGGTCCAGCAGTTTGGCCATGAAGTCGGGTTCTCCTTGTTTTAAATCCGGGAAACGCAACACTTTGAACTAGCTTTTCGATTCCCCTCTTCTTTAATTCTTATAAAGGGTTATGGTTGTGCGTTGATTTTCTGCAATCTTACCGTTGGTCTTATAAAGGTAAAAACCGAATTTAGGTAAGGATAAATGGTATTAGGTTGAAAAAAGTCTACTATTACCTACTATATGATTTTTGGTAAAGATTTTTCCTGTGGGACTCCTTAGTAATAAAATAAGAGGTAATAATTATAGAATTCGCTTCGCTCAGGATTCAATATCTCGCCGTCGGGGAAAAACATCACTTTACTGTTTTTGAACAATATACAACTTCGCACTTAAAAAGTCATCATCAGTCTGAATTCTACCTAAGCCTTCCCAATAATTCCTCGAAGTACAATGCTAAACCTTTTCAATTCAACGACTTCGAAGATTACGATCTTTACAATATAATTGGGCCACTAGGGTTCCCCGCTTCGTCTTCCGCCATTGAAGCTTTACTCCAGCGACGTTCGATTCTGCAACCATGGTACCTAAACAACTAAATAAGCCTAGTTTTAGCGGCCTTGGTGGTTAATGGAGCATTTTTTACCGCGAATCGTATTGAGTATCGTGAAGGAAACAAAATCATACTTGAGCAATATGCATTGACCGTGAGCGAGGTGACTCACTCGGCGAAAACGAATGCAAGTAAACAGCGGAACCAACTAAAAAACCTAAGAAATCATTTATTTGGGATGATGATTTAATAGTGCTCTTCTCGCTAGCTGATAGCGTAAACGTTTATACCCACTCTCTTAGTACGCAGCTCGCGACCGGTTCGCGACAAACATAAATGATGCTTGTAAAACTTCGGCAGGTGCCTACCTAATTATTTTTACTCACTTTTGCAATTCTAAGTTATTCATACTCATTTCATTCATTGCTTCATGCGTTTTATAGGTCTTAGGGGGTAATAACGTCCACAACATGAGCCCCGCTGGGGCATAACGCAATGGCCTTACGGCTAATTACAATAAGGTATACCTAGGTAACAAAATTCTTAATTAATAAAACCTAACTTATTTAGATTAATCAATAGCTATGTTGTAGTTTAAATTGTCCGTGGCATTACTGCGCGACCCTGACGGAAGACCAGCGTTAGCTGCTAGCAAACTAACTTCACGCTAGGGACCATTTTGCAGCTCTTGGCTCTTTATATCTCTTGTAGGCATGAATAGCTGGTACCTTAATTGCTAAGCGTCTGCAAATAAATATGTTTTCTTTCTTTCTTTCTTTCTCTGTCGAAGTTGGCAGTATGGTCGCCTTTATAATATGCTTGTCGCAAACTTGTCGTGAATTAAATGATAAGAGGGCGGATGGCGAGCGCTGTCCCATTCAAAGGTAGCGTTGACGGATTAAATAAGGGCTACGTAGGCAAATGTACGACAAGTGGATAGTAGGTACGTTACGCCCCGACCTAACAGGTGGAAACTAACTGTCTTGACTCAATAAAATCTTGTCCATCCAAAGGTTGTCTAGAAGAGAGAAAACTGGCGCGGCGTCAGAATTTCCAGAACGTTCAATTTCGGATTTTTTAAGACAAGAGTGATTACTCTCTTTTTCCATCAGGTGTGATGGCAGTCAAATGCTATCTAAATTTTAAAAACAATGTACAATGGTCGGATTCCCATTGTACTTAGCTATAGTTTTAGTATTTACGTTAAAATGTGTAATGTCCTATTCTTGTGATGTACCTACAATAAAAGGTGTATTTGGTTATGGGCTAGAAACCTGTCATAGAATAGGTACCAACTAGCACAAGATTGTGCCGAAAGTCGTATAGTGCACATTATATTCTTTTGAAAACACCCTTTAGCCATCCGGAAAGTATTTGCTATGTCGTGGGGTGAATGTCATGAGGTGAATATCTTTTTAATACATAATTTCGTGAACTGAAACACCTAAGAGGGCATCACACAGGCGACTCTCCATACAAACGTAGTCCCCTATTTCCTCCCTGGAAAATGCCTCTAGAGTAACCATTTTTTCTTATAAAATCCAGATCTGCTATATACATGCTCATATGTTTTCCTTTTTTTCAGAAACTTATTGATAAAGAAAATATCACCTCCAATTCATACTTCATACAAATCATATGAGGGTCATTATTTTCTTTATCAATATGTTTCTGAAAAAAAGGAAAACATACGAGCATGTATATAGCAGATCTGGATTTTATGAGACAAAATGGTTACTCTAGAGGCATTATCCAGGGAGGAAATAGGGGACTACATTTGTATGGCGAGTCGCCTGTGTGATTCCCTCTTAATCCAGCAACAAGGCACATCAAATAAATATAGATTGTACAATATAAAAGCCAGTGGATAATGCTACGTTTCATGTGTAAAGACAGAACATACCTCTCTTTAGCACACCCATCACAGTTCACAGCACTTGATGCACTGAGTACGGGGTCATCACTTCCTAATGCCATACCTATCAGTCATCGAATATGGAGTTACAGCTATGTATGTGGATAGCATGCATAATCGCTATTATTGTAATCTACATTAAATCTGTGGTAATAGGCATGACGACTAATTTAAAAAATCTCTTCTAATGATAGAATATGAATTCAGAATACGAATACGAATATGAATACTTCTGAATATGAATTCAGAAGTATCTATTATGTCTAAAATATATCATATTTCTGTAGAAAATTAAGGTTTTTGTGCAATAAAAGTACATTTAAATTTAAATTTTCAAATTCACGCCAAAACGCTTGCTGGTGTCATGGCGTCTATTATTACGTCACGGGTATGTAGGTATATCAACAGTAAACATTGGTGCTTTTGTATTAAATCGGAATGACGTTTACGTAGACGTGACGTAATTCGCTCTGACCGGTGTAGCCATCATGGCACAAATAAATTATTAATTTCGACATTAATAAGAGAATAAATACATTTTTCAAAATCTTTGAATCCTTTTTCATTAGATCAGATAAATATTGGCGATACTTGATTACTGTCTTCTATGTGCTACGCCTTTTGTTATGTAAGTATGGTTTAACATATGAAGATGTAAGGGGGCGTCCATAAATTACGTGAGATGTTTAAGAGGGGGAGGGGTCGAGTCAAATCTCATCTAATCTTACGAAGGAGAGAGGGGGGGGGGTATCGGCAAATATCACGCAATTTTTTTTCTGATTTAATAAAAAAATCGAAATAAAAAGACCGCGCATGATTCTCCATGGACTGAATTAGAGTAGATATTTTTTTTTTTAATCACAGTATAGTCACGATTTAAGTATTCTATTCTATAATTTTTTATTATACTTTTAGCTTTCAGTAATATTGATTACTAGTCTTAACTAGTCGTAAATAAAAGCATGAAGCAAATATTTTTTCTTTTTACTAGAGATTTGAGATTCGTCAAGTTTGCCAATTTTATTGTCACATGGAATACTGTACAACTACAGTTTGTATGAAAATTCGTCCTCCGCGGGCCCGTTAAGGAAGCTCTGAGAGTACATCTTCTTTGGGAATTGTAGGAGCTTTATCAGTATTTGATACTATTTTATTTTTTACTATCAACCTTTCTCGTATGGTAGTAATGATTGATAATAAAACTAGTGAGTTTTTGTTTTTTTTGAGCCTGTTAAGATTTTGTTGATTTTTCATGGGTTAAGAAGATTGTGTTTCTGCATCACGGAAATTAATCTAGTGGAGAGGTTGAGCCACAAACATTTCATCTTTTGGATTTATAAAATCAGTACTAAGTAGGATATGATTTTTAAAAATAGTCCATGTTTGTAGTTTGTAGTTTCCCTGATTATAACTTAGAGGTGTGCGTTTCAAATCATATAACTTACCATTTAGTAGTTTTGGTTTTACTTCAGTTACGGTGCCATTTTGACTTGGCTGCTGAAAAATAAAATTTCATGATAATTTTGTTAGTGATAATTAGTAAGTTTTCACGATCATAACACATACCTACTGAATCTCACACTGAATGCGGGTATTAAAATAAGGGTACAGGTATTGATACCCGTGTAATAGATTCAGTATTTGTAATTCTTTTTATAATTGTGTTTGCCAAAATGAATGAATGTGTGTGTAAATGTGAATAAATGAAAGCTCTCAGTTATTCCACTTGGTTTAAAATGTGAAGAAACTTCTGCGTTATAGTCTCTGCTTACTAAAGAGAGCTTTCTTTAGTAACCAAATAAGCATGTTGGTTCTAGTAGAATGTTGACGTTGTCTGTTGATTGTGAACTATTAATTAACAAGTAATGAAGGTCTTACCGGACAATTTACATTGATGTAACTCGTAAAGTTCTGAGTAAGTCTTTTTTCACTCATTGTGGATAAATATGTCTCACACAGAGATGACCCACTTTTAAGCCTCTGCAGGCCTAGCTGCCGGTAAAATCACACGATGGTTTGGGATCAATTTTCATCTACATTAAACATGGTAGGTTAAACACTATAATCTTCATGATCTATCAATGTTTTTACATTTTATTTGATAACAATCATTGGGTAACACTGCATTGGCAACTATAACACTGCAACTTTCACATTTGAAACTTTTATGTTCAGTGTCGTAAAGTATGTAGATTTAGACATAATTCAATATAAAATTATCACAATTCATTGGAGAGTTTAGATCTGAATCATAGAAAAGATAAAAAATACATTTTCTACCGAAACACGCAACGAAACCAATGCAACCAGCCAGAGACAATACAAAAACGAAGAAGTGACAAGACACCAACAACAATGATGACAGCTGACAGTTAAAGCCACAGAACATATTCTATTCAACCAAGGAGTTTGGAATAGAAACCCATGTCTCTGGACTGGAGTAACCTCTTTCTTCTTCGACCATGTCGGGAAAGAAGCCCATTCACTGACCTGCCGTCACCTGCCTAGCAGTTCGCTAGGCCCATGAAGTCAGAAGTCACAGAGAATGTTCTCTGTGACTGCGACCAACGAACGAACCATAGATAACACACAACAATGACATGATGTCTGACAGACTGACTGATCTGAATTTCATAAAAATGGCGATTGATAAATTTTTGTCGGAGTTTGATTGTACAATTTCCAAGATTGACTAGAAAATATTTGATAAACTGCTGTGATTGCGACAACAAGTGCTGCAAAATGGCTGATGCTGCTGTGGAACCTGGAAGAAATCCTATTAGATTCTTCTGTCACAGTTGTAACGCTGAATTCGAAGATGTTATTCAGGTAAAAATCAATACCAAGTTTTACTTTTTTCTCTCACGTGGATAGCTGTGTCAATTCGGTCGCTAGGTCGATATAATATTTTATTGTCGAATGATTTTTATACATTCTTAGGTATTTAATGCGAAGAATAAACTTACACACATACCTCAATTTTCAATTACGATCAATTTTCTATGTGACGAACTAACGAATGCTGCTGCCGGTGTTCATAATACGAAAGAACGCAGTGACGTCTCAGGGAAAATCTGGTCTGAGGACATATTCATCGGAAATTGTCAATTTTGCACAGTTACATCACCCCATGCTAAGAAAAATAACTAAATGTAGCTCCCTGGCTCAATAACATGAACATAAACAGTACAAAATAGCCCATAACGATCATGATGGAGCAACAATAACATTAATGTACATTATTTTTAAATAATAATGTCTGCTACAGCAATAAACAAGAGATAAAGTCCTATAAAAAGTACACTTTTGTCCTGTCCCTGTATAGTCTTTAGTCACTGAAGCAAATATTTGTCTTTTACTATTCCCTAACAAGTTAATAGTTGTAGTGAGCTAGGGCCATATAGTAACCAAATTTATGCATAGAATAAACAAATTAACACAATTATCATCACCTTTCAGAGTGACACATGTCCATACTGTGCAACTGGTTTTATTGAGCAATTGGACAATGACGATGACTCACTCCTCAGGAGTCAAGATGAAGGAGAGTATAGTGATGCAGAAATGAGCACCTTAGATGATGCCGGAGGAACGGATGACAGCATAATGGATGAGAGCACAGAGGGATCCAATGTATGTAGTGTATCAACATAACTGACCTAAGAAAAACCAGCGAAAGTGACTTTTCGGTTTCTGCATGTTTTTTGGCAAACATACTATACATTGAATAGCGTTGGAGTATACATCTAAGGGCACAAGGCAATGCTTTGTTATAAGCCATGGTTACCACTTAACATCAGGTGGGCCATATGCTTGTTCCATTAGGTAGTTGAATAAAAAAAATAATAATCTGTAGGTGCACAAAACTGATTGTAATGTCTGGACGTAGATTTGACTATTCCTAAAACAGCCAAGGGGCTTGGCACCTACAGTCATCTCACTAGAAGTGCCTCTGACTAGCCCCTTAGTATTTCACATAATCATACATGTTAATACTGTTTATAGCTGTATTTTTTTTGTACATACTTAGAATACAAAATAACACCTAGACAAAGAACAAACACCACACCACACAAATATTTATTCTCAGTAGGGATCGAACCCACGACCTATGGTGCAGAAGGCAGAGCTATTACCAACTGAGCTGAGAGGCCAGAAAAATAAATAAACAAGGATAACTAAATCATGTTTCAAACAAAAATCCAGTTTTACTCTAACCTGCTGCCAAGAGTAGTGACTACCTGTAGTATTGGTAAACATGCCAGAAACTTCTTGTGATAGCGCTATCACAAGAAGTTTCTGGCATGTTTACCGATGTCGTCTCGCCATCTTTTTTGGTCTGCCGCGATGCCTTGGCTCATCAATTTATTATCATCAATTTAATTTAAAAGCGCAAAAGTAATGCTGTTTCATTCTCAGCCACTTAAACAAGATTTGAAATTTAATGGACATCTATAATTGTAATGTTGAACTAAGTTGGCTTATTATAATACCTACTGATAGGAAAATCAGCATCTCTGTAACCAACATCCTTCTATACCTTCTAGAGTGAGCAGAATCTAATTTTAGAAATTTTCAGTGTATGAACACCTACTGCCTAGTATGTACCTGAGAGAGTACTGGGGGTTTCGGCAAGTTTTTATCATCCGCACTTGATGTGCGGGCAGGTTTTTCCGCAAGTAGGCCGCTGGTGGGTCCTTTTTGCGTGACCCTTGACACGTGTTGCTCGAACTTTTTTTAGGTTCTACGACACGTCGATTTCCTCACGAAGTTTTCCTTCACCATTTGAGAGTACTGGCATAGTGCACATAAATTTTTCGACTGAAAAACTCATTGGTACACGACTGGATTTGAACCCACGACCTTCGGATCGGAAGGCGGGACCGCTACCACTAGACCACCAGTGCTCTCTAGACAACCTTGCTTTTCATACTAAATCTAACGAGAAAATTTATGTTCAATCATTGCATTATTATTATTGTGTATAAATTTTTATCTGCTCAACTTCTATGAGTCTATAATATAAACGACAAGCTTGGGCTTAGGCCCAAGTGCACATCATTACGTCCAGTTGTCTGTTGTCGGGTTATTAGCCTTTTATGTCCCACTGCTGGGCAGAGGCCTCCCCCAATCCCATACACTCAGTGGGGTCCACCGTAGTTGCCTATTTTAGGCTTGTTCGTGTGGAACTGGCACCTAGACTCATCTAGCTTTATGATGTTTCAAAGTTATCCTTTTGATACGACTTCTTCTAATCGTGGCACTGTTTCTTTCGAACCAAGTGTGGTGAAAGGATTTTAAGTGCGCCTCAAAGAGGCTCCTTTCGTGACACTATGAATAAAGATTATATCATCACCACGGCAATAGATGCAAAGCACTGTTTACTGTATGTACCTTGTAAGGCAGTAATGATTGGAAATCTAACCCATAATAATCGGAATGACAAACAAATTGAATAGAATCGATGCGGCATTTGAAAGTCACGTGTGACGCGTTTTGTTATCGTCGGAAGTGGATACGTCACGCATGTATACCACAATACTGGGTATAGTACCAGCACTTATCAATGCTGGCTTTTATTGTGAAAGATAACATTGGTATTGCGTCTTAAAACTATGCAGTGTCCCGTACCTACGCTACTTTAAGGAGTAAAAATATCAGGTTTCAATTATTTGTAGACCTCTTCTTCTTCCTGCCCTTATCCCACTTTAAGTTGGGTCGGCACAACATGTCTTCCTCCTACATTATTTGTAGACCACCAAGTGATATAATTGGTAGAAATATCACAGCGCCCTATGCTTTTTACCAAGCCTGTGCTTTGAGAACCATGTAAACTGAAGAATACTTATACATAAATGACTGGCCTCTCAGCTCAGTTGGTAGTACCTCTGCCTTCTGCGCCGTAGGTCGTGGGTTCGATCCCCACCGAGAACAAACATTTGTGTGGTGAACATCGATATTTGTTCTCTGTCTGGGTGTTATATTGTATTCTATGTATTATGTATTTACAAAAAAAAGTATTCAAGTATAATATCTGCTATCTGGTTCCCATAGTACAAGCTCTGATTAGTTTGGGACTAGATAGTGTTGTGTGGATTGTCCAAAATATTTATATTTATAAATTCACCCAGACCAGTCATGTACATCACAGCATTTATTTTGCTTGGTGGGAATCAAACTCACTTCTAACAGCGCGAAAGGCAGAGCTTACTGGGCTGTGAGGGCCAGGCACAAAAATAAATCATCATCATCCACAGACCGACCGCCTGCTGGGCATATTAGATAGGCCGCTCTCTGTGTGCCACTCTTGGCAGTCCCGTGCTAGTCTCATCCAGGGCTTGCCCACGATGTTCGTCACATCTTCTGCCCATCTTACCGCAGGATGACCAAAGCTTCTATGTCCAGAGTTCTTGGATGCCGTTGGTTTTTTTATACAACTTCCTGTAGTAGCCGGCGCCTGTAACAACAATCATTGCAGGTCGCGGGTTCGAATCCCGCGACCTCCCCCTTGGTACGGGGCTGCGCTGACCGCTGCGCCATCGGATCCTAATCACACTCGACGAATAACTCTTAGAGACTGTTCGGCACTAACGCAACCGTGGCTTCATCTACAGGTTTGACGTTATAGTCAACTACTAAAAACATTGGGACATTATAAAAATCTTTGTGATTTCCTTAAGTGTAGTAAACACTATAAAATCAATAAATAGCTATTATATTTTTTTCTGATTGCAGACTAATTTCATACCGCCCATGTTGAACGACCTAGCCTTTCTAATGTCCGGTAACAGACCGCGGTCTACAGGATCAAGGTGAGTTTATCCTACGCTTTGCTTGAGGTTTCAATAATACCGTACTAAATCCATACCAAATTTCACTTGCGAGCTTTAAAGTGGAATCGCTTAAGAATAGCCGATGTGCAATATTTAATGCCTACAACCGTATAAAAGAAATAAACTGTAAATTCAAGAACTAGAGAAGCAAGCGGCAATTTAGCAGTTAATTGACTTGATTCTTGTTCTTTCCTGTTTCTTCTCGTTAGCCAAATCGGTCCAGCCTTTCTCGAGTTTTAGCGAGACTAACGAACAGCAATTCAATTTTATACACCACTATTTTGTAACTACAAAAAAAAAATAGGGTAATGTACATTATGAATGTGCAATCAGAATTTTTAGTTTCGATAAAATGACAAAGTTATTAAATGTTAAAATTTTCAGAAATCCTGCAAAAAATTATGGACATATTAGTTACGTAGTACTTGAGAGAAAAAAAATACGCTGTTCGGTTCCGCTTGGTATTTAGCGTTTATGAATGAAATATTTTTTCCTTGTTGAATTATTTCTCAATATTTGACTAAAAATTGTGGTTATTTAAAAATATTTTTTTATGACTTGATTCTTTTTGCGTGGATGTGTTCAGTATCAGCAGCCAATATCGTAATTTTTTTTTCTGGTAATTACAAAAGAGTGGTGTATATAAGAAGATTGAGTATTAAGTAATAATGAGTAATGTTCGTAGTAGGGCACCGCAGCCGCAAGGCCGGCAGGACACGCTGATGGAACAGCTTGTGTGGATGATCGGCGGCGGACGGGTGGCCGGCGGCGCCGTCACCGCCGGAGCGCCCTTCGTGCTGGTCGGCGCGCCGGGGGACTATGTCTTCGGAGGCGACGGTACGTTCATATATTTTATTTATTTGGATCATCTTACAAATAGAATAGAAAACTGATTGAAATTCGCAGGAGTTAAAAACTGTCGCGAAAATAAGAATCATAAGAAATGCTGGTGGAATTACTGGCACGAGAGGCTGAACCTCACGCCTCAAGTTGATGGAGGCAGGGCAGTGCATCGTAGGGCGCGTTCTTAACGTGCGTGATCTACGAGGCAATGTTATAGGGTCGTTAGTTTTATTTTTCAATTTGTCTGCTTGTGACGACTAACCTTACGTCATCAGATTAAATCAGTCCAGTTTTTAGCTTAAAAATTATGTCACAGTCATATAATGGTGGTCGACCGAGAAAGCGTTGGCGTGACGATTTGGATGCCTTCGAAAGAAGATGGTGGGAGGAGGCTCGGGATAGGGAAAATTGGAAGTCTGGGGGAGGCCTTGGCCCAGCAGTGAACCACATAGGCTAGGAAAAATACCACCACACATTATTTGGTGACTTTCTTGCTAACAGCGATCTCTACCAGACCACCTTGAGATAGTGTGTAGTATTTTGTAGAACGTAAAATCTATCATGTGTCATGAGATCAGACCACAAACATGTGGTTTTGCACTGATTCGCTTATCGTTGATGTAAAATACCAACTGTAGTAATAATATTCGATAACGATTCGAGTATTTATATGGGTTGATATATTGGTTGATTGATGAGTTGTATGAAAGACAACAGGGATAAGAAAGAACTGAATACAGAAAAGACGACTGATAGAAGGAAATGGAAGAATATAACATGTTACGCGGCCCTACATAAAATTGGATAAGGGCAGGAAGAAGAAAAAGTGTATAACAGTTTATTTCTATTAATAATAAAACAAAATCAAATAATTCTTATTCATCATTATTTTTTTATCCTTCACGGCAAGGCAGGATAGGTTTTCGTTCTCAACTCTCCTCTATTGGCCGTCATTTCAGCAGTCACTCCTTTCTTACCCATGTCATCCTTCAAACAACCCATCCACTATCAATTATCCATTGAAATATGATTAAATAAGGCAGGTCGGCAAAATCGGCAAATTTATGATCCGCACTTGATGTGCGGGCAGGTTTATCCGCAAGTAGGCCGCTGGCGGGCCCTTTTATATACATTTTTCGACAGAAAAACTCATTGGTACACGACTGGATCAACGAACGAGTAAACATATTATATTACAATAATAAAGTATTGCTAATAAGTTGCATACCTTTTGTAGGCTCGAGCCGTCCGGTGTGGGCGGTGCGATTTGACTTACAAATTGTATTATAATCCACAAACTAGTTTATTCCAATGGCTATTTAATTTCCAGGTTTAGACGCGGTTGTAACACAGCTACTAGGCCAGCTGGAGAATACGGGACCACCTCCATTGTCAACGGAACAGATAACAGCAATACCTAGCGAAAATATCACAGCTACACAAGTTGAGGCCAATATGTCCTGTTCTGTATGCTGGGATTCCTTCACGCTAGGTAACTATTCCTGGATCAAACAGTTTTTTTTACATGATATAGAGCAGACTTTGGCCACAATCTCACCTGGTGGTAAGTGACGATGTAGCCGACGATGGAGCAGGATGTTCTAGAAGACACCTATTCACTCTTGCCTTGAAGAGGCCCAGATTGTAGTGGTCAGGAAAAACAGCCGTCGGCAATGAGTTCCATTCCCTGGAGGTTCGCATAATGAAGGTGGAGCCAAAACGCTTAGTGCTAATGAGTGGTATGCTAACCAGATGGTCCCATGCAGCCACTAACGGGAGTCCACGGGACCAAAAAATAAAAAAAAGGACGTTCTCCCAAAAGGTGGAGTGACGACATGGTGCAAGTAGCTAGGAAACTCTGGGTGAGGGAGGCATGAGAAAGATTAGAATGAAAGCTCTTGGGTTTCCACTGCCACTGGCAGAAATCATATAATAATGTATGTAGTTTTAAATTATAATTAATAGTTAGTAAGTCGATCCTTGTGTGTGAGGTAAATAGGTTTTTTTATTTTATTTAGGTAACTATTCTAGCCAGTGTGTAGATACTTTATTATAACTTTGAAGCGTAGCGTGTGCTGTCTTTGAAAATTTTGCTTTTGTATTATTGCATTGCATACGTCTGACTAAGTGAAGTGGCACCACACTGGAACTTCACTGCTATTATTTTAGATTATTTTTGAGTTGTAAAAGGATCATATAAAAAAACGGTATGAACCGAGCCGTAGTTTGTTGCCTGTTCTTCTAGGCTTGGTCGCGTGGAACTGGCACCCAGACTCACCTAGCTATAAGACGTTTCAAAGTGATTCTTGTAATCCAACTGAATAAAGACTATTTTGATTGATTGATTGTCAAACACCACTAGTTAACCTAAGTGAAAGAAGAAGACTAGTAGTTGTTTTTTTATGATTGCACTCGTCTTTTGGTGCTTGTAATGAATACAATTTTATTGAGTTTGACTGATTTGCAGGTGAGGAGGTGTCCCGGCTAGAATGCTCGCATATCTTCCACTCCGCATGCATCACTCCGTGGCTCCAGCTGCACGCCACGTGTCCTATCTGTCGGCGGTCGCTGCTGCCCCCGGCGCCGGCCGCCCCCGCTGCCCCTGCTGCCCCCGCAACCCCCGCCCCCGCTGCCCCCGGCGCCGTGCCCCTGGTCTCAGCCCCCTCAGACACAACTACAACCACTTCGCGTGAGTAGACTGCACTAGTGGAGGTACTTTCAAACAGAAGTTGCGCTTTTGTTACTAATTGTTTGGCTTTTCAAACTAATGGGGTTACTGGCAGATTTTTATACAACTAGTAGGGATCATCCAATCTTAAACTGCACGCCCCACTACTTCAGTCAGTCAAAGTAAATTGTTCTTTATAACTTACATCTCAAGGATAAATTTTAAGTACTTTGCTATGAGTCAACGTCAAGTAAACGTGGTGGAGGGGCGTGCATTTTTAGACTGGTTTATCTATACTATGCTACGTGGTAACCATCGCCTATAACAGAGCATTGCCTCGTAGGTCACGCACGTTAGGAACGTGCCCTACGATGTACCCTGCGTCCATCAACTTGATGCATATAGATGTTCAGACTCACATGCCAAACCGAAACACAGCGATGCTGCTTCACGGCAGAAATAGTGGTGGTAGTACTTCCCCGGACGAGCCCATCACAAAGAGCTATAATACTACTATTTTATTCAAGGCTTCCAGTAATAAACACTTCTTACAGCTTACTTAACTAATTTGCAATTTAACTAACACCTAATTAATATTTGTTTTGAATAGCTTTTGCTGTGTCTGTATGTCCAAATGGCAGGATCCTTAATTAACTTTAAAAACAAAATGATCTACTAAATTTAATTTATAATTTTAATTGATTGAAGTTAAAGTTTCCATTGTTTGTCTTTGATTTGTTGATTTTGCTAAATGAAAAGAGTATCAGAGTACTTACATAAGTTGCAATTTTAGACTAACATGTTTGCAATACCAGGCTAACAAACTATAAATATCCAACATATCTAGTGTAGATATGCACGTTATCTAATCTCTTAAAATAGCTGCTAGTAAAAATAATTATAAGACAACGCCTAGTACACCGCTGGCCGAAGACATCTAGCTTCATGTAAACAAAATCGGACTGACTGTACTTGTTAGCTGTTATTTCTTTGCTTAGTGCAGTACAAACATTTCAAAATTAGTAAGGTAATAAGGGATTTGAGACATCAAAGCTGCGGGCTAAAAGCTAGTCCACTGGTGATGATTCAAAACAATGTCTTTATTAGATAACTACATTATCCCCGAGTAACATATATTTTATTTTATTTTAGCAAAATGTGGGTCAAAAATGTGAAGTTACTGCCCCTGAATTTTTCGCCTCCTGATCAGAAGGTATATAGCTAAACATCCAACAAAGCAAAAGGTCTAATGGGCAGTAAGTCTTATTAGCAAAATGTCCATGTGGCAAAACATCCAACTATCAGATGGTCTGTATAGCAGATAGCAAAAATTCAGGTTCTCAAAATTTCTGGATACTCAGGTACAAACTTCATCACTCATTAATCCTTTTGCTCTGTTGGATATTTAGCTGCCTAAACCTTCTGATCAGGAGGCAATTTTTCGAGTCCGGTTAATGTACGGCCAGTTAATGTACGCACTGTTAAAACGATGCCACTTTTTTCCACTGGAAAATTGAAAAGGCCCATTTACACTGTCGCAGATTAATATTTCGATTATTATTATTTTTATCTAGCGATGAATAATTGCACTAAACAGGCAGCCCCTATGAGGTTATTGGGAAAAAAACATTCTCTGGCACTGCGGCGGCCGCTACCGTGGCACGCTCGCTCTGCTCGCTCGCCTTGTGCTTAATTTTTATGTTCTAACATAACCTAACCTACCCAAGTCGGATCCGCCCTATAAAGTATCAAGGACAAGGTATAAGTGTCCAGTGCCAGAGCAAAAAAGTAAATGATCATGTTTGAATTGCTCCAGTGTGCATGTGGCTTAACTGGCATCGTAATAACAGTGTGTACATTAACATGATGTACATTATCGCCTCCCAATTTTTCCACCCATGTGAAGCCAGTATGTAATAAAAGTTGTGCATTGCGTGTTTTTGACCATGTTTTGTGTTATAATCGTTAAAGGTATAGGTGTGCGTGTTCCAGCGTCGATATCCCGCGTGGTGGTCCGCCGCGTGGGCGCCCGGCGGAGGCCTGCCGCGGGCTCCGGCGCTGACTCATCCTCCTCCAGCGCCTCCGTCGGCGGCCTGTGGGCGCAGCTCTCCTCATCCATCAGCTCGCTCGCCAACGCCACCAGCTCACTCGCCAACGCAACCAGCTCATCCAGCTCGCTCAACTCCAGCGATCGATACATGGACATCGACTACGACTAGTGCTCAACTTCACTGTGCGTGTAAGGCCGGGGTGATGTGATAAGTGGACGGATATTGACCGCGATGGAACCTAGTGACTAATTTTAATTGTGTTGGGGGAATAAGATCTGCACTGACGATGAGGGGTATTGTGCATTGTCCCCCTGCTAAACCTTACCCCAGCCAGCCCAACTCCTTAAAATAGCGGAGAAGGACTTTGGGTTGATGGCAGCAATGTTCTAGTTGACCCAATGGTGACTCAGATGTGGATGTGGAAGGACAAGACTCAATTAGTTCCCTGAGCCCTGTCTTGCACCTCGCTTACCTAGTGACTGTGCTTATAGTGAAATGGCCGGGTAAATTCAGCGTTATACGCTTCCGCGGTCCACGAACGTTAACGCGGTCTGCTAGTGCGAGGAAGTTGACTTAGTGAATTGACATGGAGCAGAAAATTCAGCGTGATAGCTTGTGTACGCAGCACGTTCATCAACTCATTGGTCCATGAGCTGTTTAGCTCATTCGACTCAAGCGACCGTTATGGACATTGATTACGACTTAATTCTCGATCGACGATCACTAGGACGTTAGACGATTGTGTGAACTGAAGTAGCGGCGTGTGATGGTAAACTCAGCGTGGAAATAAAAATGTCTCTTGTTTTGCCAAGCAATCAGCGGTAATATTAAATGATTATTAATGCTACAAAATGCGCTACTATGGTAAATTTTCTGTGGCAACTTCACAGCGTAGTGTTTTCAACATAGCCACCTTAAAAATTTAACAAATTGAAAAATGGATATTATTCAGATGTATCACAAGAATCAGTTGTGTGATTATTTTTGATTTTAAAAATGTAGGCACGGTGTATTAGTTCAATCTCACGCCGCTCGAAGCTCAGTGTCGCTAGTGCAGTAATGAATGTGGAATGGAATCGATATTATGTGAATTGTCATTTCTGCTATTTAAAAACGACCATTTGAAATCTAATATTTAAATATATAACAGAATTGTACTGCAATACCGGCATTTTAACATGTTTTTTGGCAGGTCCTATGGATACTTCGTAAAAAGTATTAAAATTGATTAACAAATTGAACAACGAACTTATGTTCTGTTTTAGGATACTATAATTCCAGTTCATGCTAAAATGGAACCTTTCAAAAGTACTTGATATGATGTTGGTACTGTATGGAAAAATAGTGCTATCACTTATTTGAATATGGACACTTTTGGCCTAATTAATTATTTAATTAATCTAGTGAGATTTTAACCCACAATTCTCCCTTGATACGCGCTAAGCACCCGTGCCATCGGATCTTAATTTCACCTGACAAATGAATCGGAATCTTATGAATCATTTCTTTTTTAAAAGCAGTTCCACTTATTTTTTCTGGTCGACTACCACCAATAACATCGAACTAGAGTAGGCACAAAACCAGCCCTGTGCATCATCTATGTATGTTGTACAGAATTAGCGCTGAGCCTACTCCTTTTTTCAAACTGTATAATGTGTTCCTACTTTTTCCTCTAACAATAAACTTTTTTGTATTTGATATGGTGATTGTCGTTTGTGATTTCTGTGTAGATAAAACTAAAACCAACAAAAAGTTTATTTATATGTATGATTTGATGGATAGAGAGTAGAGACAGTTAGAAGGATTTGGGGGAGACCTTTGCCCAACAGTGGGACGATACAGGTTAGAAAAAAAATGATTTGAAAGTGTTCAATTAAATATCCTACTAATAATAAATACAAATGTTAGAATTTTTGTGTGAAGGCGGGTCCGATTTAAATGCAGCATAAGTCGTTGTGACCTAGGTACAGGCTACTTTTTATAGCCAAACCGCGGGCGGACGTTAGTTAGCTATGCACCCCTATTTTGTAATTACCAGAAAAAAATAGAAAGAAAGAAAGACAATAATATATGTAATGACCACAAAAACAAATAAAATAAAAATAGGTATGGTAACAAAATTGCACAAAGTCAATTAGGTCCTTGGCTCAGTATTTGTCGCACCGTGTAGGTCACATGACGTAAGAACAGTTTCAGCAGCAGTCTTATGATAATAGCACCATCGGAACTTTTTAATATCTTCCCACAAAGTTATCAAGGTTTGATTTTAGCCAAAAACGGGACACATTTTACAAAAATTCCCAAAATACAAATAAATCCCGTTGAAACCCTTCACGGTTGAGTTGTGAAGTATTTTCTAGTACTGTTTCCACAAAATTATACGTGTATAACAAAATTGGACGCGGATTTGGCTAAAAACTTGGAAAAAAACTGTGCAAGTATCGCCTCCGCTGAAACAGACCTTAGTTTTCTAGTAGTTACAAAATAGCGGTGTCTTATCAAATTTAATTAGAAAAATTACAGGCGGAAATAATTCAATAATATATTTCGTCGCTAGATCTAGATTATTGCCTGTTATAACAGTAGTCATAATAAATTGATCGTACAAATACTGCCTTATAGTCATAATCCTATCTTAGGATATAATATACGCTTTACATGTCAATTTTGTAAGAGTGTAATATTTTTATACTGAAATATGTATAACCTAAAAAGTGCGTGTGTTTGATTTCAATCGCTAAATCCGTCTTAATCATAATCTTTTGGGGGTTCCGTTAGCGAAAATAATGCCTCTGTACCCCAATTACCAGTGTGGTTAACACAATATGTTGTTTTCCGGTTTTGCCCAAACCAAAAACGAAAAAAAAACTCGGAATAATCCCTCTATTGCCATAACTAAAGACCTACATTTAAATTTATGTTTTGGTTATAGATAATATCACTGTCTCTGTCACTTCAATATCAACGAAAAGAGATGAGGCTATCGTGCGTAGTACGGTCAAAACTGTCCATAATACAAACAGTGAGCAGGAAATCAACGATTTCCGGGACCCTATAGATTCTAGTGAAGTTGTTGAGTATAAAATCATTTGTGCCTTTATTTCCCTCTATACTAACACGCGACAACATAATCCTATAAGTCATTTAATGTTAATTATATTTAACTTAATGGTGTCATTTCGAGCTACGCTACGTCACAGGACTTGTTGTGTTTGATATTATATTAGTTGACCAAGTATTTATTTATTACATTATGTAGTACACACATACATACGTCTTCGAGTCTAATCCTTCTTTGAACCAAGTGTGGTGAAAGGATTTTAAGTGCGCCTCAAAGAGGCTCCTTTCGTGCACTTGACACATTTACGTGTCTAATAAAAAAATACTTGGTTTGAACTATCGTTACTCATATTACCTCACCATGGGACAATGATGACGTTTTACTCTGCGTTGCGTCCTCGGTAGCGTACAAAGTGGCGTTCAATTTGTTGGTAGGTAGGTATTTGAAGGACGCGCCCGCTGTTAAAGGGCAGACCACCGCCAAACAACTTTAAAGCTTGAAAAATAGCAAAAATATAATTTGCATCCATAGATGTAAAATTATACTTTTGCTGAACCTGTTTTGTTCGCGATTTTTTATTACGTTAACTGATTATATCTTCAAACATGTTGAAATCGTTGAGCGAGAAGTTGTTTGACGGTCGTCAGGCTCTTAACTACTTGTTTATATGTGTATTGTGTGGCGTAGCGTATTTGGAAATGAACCTAAGCACCTTTAACTAAGATCATTCTAACTATAAAATACTCTAAAAAACAATGGTACACAAAATGGTGCCTACATAAAAAGTTATTTAAAAAAAATGTGTTGTATAACTTGCTTTTAATTGTATATGGTATAGGATACCCCACCTGAATTAGTATTGATTACTAATAGGCTAAAACTTCGTGGGTGTTATTAATAATTCTGGCGTAGCGTTGGACTAGTTAATCCGTGTTTTGTCTCTTGCATTGACATGCAAATGTCAACTCGAGCAAATGTGACAAAACACGGATTAACTAGTCCAACGCTACGCCAGGATTATTAATAACACCCCGTGAGTATAGTAGTATGTAGGCAACAAATATTGCTCATCGGCTACATAGAGTGTAGTGTACGTCAAAAAGAGATAGCCCTCTACAAAGCCGAAAAGCCGATGTGCAATATTTATTGCCTACAACCGTAGCTCGTTTCGACCGCCTACCCACCTTCTTTGAAAAATTCTCGTTAGTGGAAGCCAAACATGTTAGTTTTGGTGAAGTGTTGAAATTTTCTGACGAACCGTTCGATTTTTGATCTTTTAGTAATCAATAAACAAATCTGGAATCCTATACTATTAGTATAACTATTTATTTCGAAACATATGAGTCTTTATTAATAAGTTGTCCTTACTCTCAAGACAGTGAGACAACGCTATACCGTCCTGTGAGTTTATAGCGGTTTTTATTGATAACGGCACATACTGAGTTTCATTTTTTTTTGTGACAATATAAAATCATTTGATTTTTATTTATTTTAAACCCATTTTGTAAATATTTTATTAGTTTACTATCTATAGACACAGTCAGTCCCACATAAGTGGGATAAGAGCAGGCCCCTGTTTAATAAATCTGACAATTCGACTAAAATAAAATAAAATATCTGTCAAAACAAAAAGCGACAAAATTGTGGAATTGTCGCGCTTTTGTGACATATTTGTCACTTTTACTAATGGCCTAAGCACGACAATTCCACCATTTTGTCGCTTTGTGACATATATGTTGAATTGTCAGCTTTATTAAACAGGGCCCAGGAATAAGAGAGCCATAGACACAGTAAGTCTTTGTAACGCATCCATTTTCAATTTATTTCTTGTGCGTCTTATATTAACACTCAAATACTATTTGACTCGGTTGAACAGTCTTGAAGCCTATTTTTGCCTAGTAAATGTCTATAAAACGATAAAGAAGTTTCTTATTGGATAAATAGACCAAAGCAGTGAAGTTTAATTTTGCTTTGGAATCATACCCAAGACCTATACATACCTAGAGTGGTTACAAATTATACGAGCGATGTAGCGATATGTATAAATGAGCAAGGTTATGTTTGCATGAAAAAAGAATCAAATATGTATAATAATAAAAAATCTGATAAAAATGTTATTTTATAACAGAAGCCATCTGCACTGCTTATTGTCGTGGTCGCAACCTCTGTTTCGCGTACAATGTATTAAATATTTTGAAACACGTATTTTTATTCTATAAAAATATCTGTTGAACTTGTAAATTTCAAGACATAGTCAAATATGTATTTTTTCAATGGTATCACAAAGATCACTTTAATAATTCATAATAATTCATAATTCATTTATTGCGAAAATGGGTATGTACATGTCAAATAAAAATAAATATAGTTCAGCCATAATCAGCTATTTAAAGCATGCAATAGATTACAAAAATAACACAGAAAATTAAAAATGTCAAAGAATATAAAACGAAACGTCTTAAAGCTAGGTGAGTCTAGATGCCAGTTCCACGCGACCAAGCCTAGAAGAACAGGCAACAAACTACGGCTTGATTCCTTGCGTTTTATTGCATGATCCTTTTTCAAAACAAAAATAATAACATAACATGATTGGGTCTGTATAGCCTTTTTCATCATTTCTGAGTAACGCCGGCAGTTAAAAATACTTCAATCTCTCATTTCAACCTAGACTTCAAAAAATTATATCATTATGTAAATATTGTTAAAGAAGTTTCAGCCTTAAACTGCACGCCCCACTTATTCAGTCAGTCAAAGTAAATTGTTTGATATGGATAATTTTGATTTACTGTGAGTCAACGTCAAGAAAACATGGTGGAGGGGCGTGTATTTGGACTGAAAAATATCTCTTACCTTAAAAAATGTTTTACTCGGAGACTTTGAAGCAGACCTTTAGTTAGACCAACTGGTACTCAAATTCTGTATAAAATTGTGCCCTCAAACATTCGTCTAGCTGACTTATTTATTCCGATGTGTATACTAGACTTCTCTGAAAGTAACCTCAAATCAATATTTTTGTAAATTATGTAAATACGCGTTAATTAAGATGTTTCTAATGTATGCGTGCTCGTGTGGTTGGTATACATAGTTCTTACGGTGATAATAATATTATACATGTACACATTAAAATAGTCCATCTTGGGTTTTATTTTTATGTCTTTTCAAAGTAACGTAGGGTTAAAAAATGTTTTGTTGAATAAATGAAAAATTATCAAATTTACATGTTATTATTTTAAAATATTGAAATCGATAGCAAACGCAACTTATATAAGTATTTTTAAGAGAATTGAAAATATATATTTTCTAGATAAGCGTGCTACGCAGATCTATAAACTTTAAAAACATAACCTAACCTAAAAAATGCAGGCGAATCATTGCATTTTGTGTCTTATATCAACTTATAGGGCACCACTTTGTGAGATTAATTAAATATACCGAAGAAACACTTGTAAGAACCTATGTACATAATGCTAGACACGGTGACATCTGTGGTTCCTTTATAAATGCAGAAATTAATTTCTAGGCGTCACAATATCAAATAAAGACCCTAGGCGTTCTCAAGCTCGCACTTGGCAGGTATATAGAGGCTAGCCTCCAATACACGAGCTTATTTCTAGGACGGGTTATTTGTAGGGGGGCTGAGCTGAAAATCAAGCAGCGTAAGATATTGCGTAATATATTAAACGAAGTCCTAGGTACTCGGGTAGGTAGTTTATAGGATTTTTCCCTTACTTATAAACGTGAATTTTAAAAATTAACCCTGTTGCTTTATGCCGTGTCGTGTGGGAAATCAATGGCAGTGGCGAATAGGGAAACGCTGTCTAATATGACAGCATTTCACTGATTACCACCGCAGAAAGATAAGATGTGCGCAAGGCTTTAGGTGTGAGACATTGCTTAAAGTTAGCCCTGTCACTGTTTAATGGCCCGAACACACCTAGTTCGCTGGCGGTAGCGATCAGTGAAACGGACTGAAACGCTGTCAAATCTCAAATCTGACAGCGATATTTGACAGCGTTTCACTGATCGCTACCGCCAGCGAACTAGGTGTGCGCAGGCCTTTAGGCCGGCTTGACAGCGTTTCAGATTATAGCCATCGCCCAGCCGGACTACTCTTGAACGGGATTCCGATCGCAATTTTAAGTTTTGACGGAATTCTGACAGAAAACCCATAGGATTTCTGTCAAAATTCCATCAAAACTTAAGATTGGGATCGGAATCGCGTTCAAGAGTAGACCGGCAGATGTGCGCAGGCTATTAGTCTTTGGTAAAGCCTTGCACACATCTGAGCGATCTGCGATGGCGGTCAGTGAAACGCTGTCAAATATGACATTGATATTTGACAGCTTAGATATGCGTATGGAACGCTTGTTAGAATTTTGGACATACGTCGTGCAAAGGAGATTATTCCCAATTGGTAAGAGATGGCAATAGTTTAATCTGTGAATTTTTAAGCTATGTTTATAAGTAAGGTCATTTGTCTGTGATACTGTTTCTAGTGACTACTACCTGACTCTGTCTGTCATCTTGTGACTACTATACTACTTGACTAGTCTAACGTCTAAACTCGTGTTGTATACAGGGTTATTCATTATTAACTGCAAATATTCAGGAATTAGGTTCAACAAATAGAATAAAAAATATTTATGACATTATTTTTTTTAAATTTGATCAAAAAATTTTTCAAGTTTTTGTATCAAAATTTTATTTTTATTAATTTCTTTACGGCTATTGCATAATGATTGCCATGGAGAACAGGACGATGACCCACCCAGGCGGTGACTGAACGCAGAGTGTCACTCACGGCTAGAGAATACAATCCCGAGCATGTTTTTCAATCCCGGGCTTACGGGATTTTTGAAGCCTTTTCCCGGGATCGCGGGCCTATCCCGGGATTAGACTATGTGGTTTCCAATTGGTCTAAAATAAAAAAAAACGAGTAATTAAAAAAAAATGTCTTTGTCTTTGCACAACACAAATCAGAATAATAATAAGAAAAGAAAAAACACAAACCAAAAAATACTATACTTTTGCAAGAAATTAAAAACCAGCACAAAATAACAATTTAGAATTTCGGGTGATTCCCCTGTTGGTTCGTTGGGGAATTACCTTATGAGTATTGTATTAAAGTACTAGCGGACGCCCGCGGCTTCGCTCGCCCCTTTGCCGTTACGCCCCGTTGATTTTTCTTTTAAAAGTTTTTCCTCTTTTTCTCCGCTTAGGGAAATCATTTTCCAATTTCCTTTCTTAGTGCACCCCTATGCTATAAAAGAAACATACCCTCCAAGTTTCATGCTTCTAGGACTTACGGTTTAGGCTGAGCGTTGATTGTCAGTCAGTCAGTCAGTAACGTAAGAGTTTTATAATATTTAGAAGATTAGAAGATTCCGAGTGGGTAAGTCCCTTCTAAGTTCTACGACAAACATATTATTGGGACTGTACCTGTGTAGTAAATAGTGGGTACCTACGTATTGTACGAGTAGCTTTTTGTCGTAATGTATTAAAATAATCTAGGCAAGGTTATTTTCAAGGCGCAACGGACTACGGAATACAAACGACTTGTTTGTGGCAATCCCGAAAATCCCGAGATTAGCCAAGTACAGTCCCGGGATTTTCGGGGCCAGAAAACGGTCGGGATCCCGGGATCCCGAATCTCGGGATCCCGGGATCCCGACCGTTTTCTGTATTCTCTACTCACGGCGCGCGGGCGCGGATCAAAGGTCAAAATAGGTCAGGCGCCAATGATTCCTTCATCGATTTTCTCGGGATTTTCATAACAAAACTTAAAAAAAATCATTTCATAAATATTTTTTATTTTATTTGTTGAACCTAATTCCTGAGTATTTGCAGCTAATAATGAATAACCCTGTATACGAATACGATGCACTTAGCAGGATTATTTTTATAATTATGAAGTTTGACTGATATTATATTTACAGTAAGTAGAAATCAAATGTATAAAGCAGTTTATACATAGATTTTAGGAAACTAACACCAATTATACATTTATTTATAGGTAGGTTATTATTTTTATAATAGCAATATTATACTAATAAATAGTACATACATACACATTACATAATCCAAATGTATACAGGGTTATTGGTTATTATATAAGAAACCACTAAAGGGCTCCTTCTTTACATCTTAACAAACAATATTTTGTTCTACGACTTTTGCCAAAAATCAATACACTTCCCAAAAAATATATTTTATGTTTTTGTAACACTTTTTAGCTCTGTACAGCGTAGACGTTTCATGGTAATGACCGGTGACCGGAGTCGCATCGCGACCCCGCATCGCACGCCCCTTTCATTGAGATTGCCGCGCGCCGCGCCACGGGGCATAGAGTTATGATTATTTAGAGTGACAAGTTTGTTATTTTTAGTTTTGTACGGAAAAAAAAATAACGAATTATTGAAAGTCGTAGAACAAAAGTTGTTTGTTATGATGTACAGAAGGAGCTCTTAACTGGTTTCTTATATAATTACCAATAACCCTGTATGACAGAATAGGCATACATTAGATGTAGGTAGGTTCTTAGTAGGTGTAGTAGATAAAGTAAAACTATGGGTCAATTGTTGACTAATCAAATATTTGTCGAATATGTCAAATTTTAAAGCAAAATGTGAGATAAACAACTCAAACATTTGATCGGTTTATTAGTGAAATATGTCCTAAAACGAATTTGCCAGTGATAAAAATATTGTTGTCTCTGTCTTATAAGTTGAAATAACAAGGACGGCTATATTTAAGCGCTTTCAAATTAAATCCGACACCACAGTAAAGGCCTACGTACATCTAGGCGATGGCGATAGCGATATTTGACAGCTTATCAGCTTATCGCCATCGCCATCGCCTAGATGTGCGCAGGCCTTAAGTGTATATTTGTAAAAACGTTGAAACAAAAAAAGCAAGATGTTAATAAAATGAATGATGGAATACCGGGTTTCATTTTATTATTGGACCCATCTTGACCGTAATAGAGTAGATATTGATATACTTAGTGAAATCTACCCATTGAATACATTACTATTTTACATTACTGGGGTGCTCAAACGGTCGATCGCGGTCGATCGCGAAAGCTTTTCGAGTCGATCGCCAGCAATATGCTTAATACAGGCACCCAGTAGAATACGGGGATAATATGTAGTGCCACGCATGATCATCTAGAGATAGCTCAACTGATCCAAATCAGTGCCAGACGGAAGTGTCCTCAGGACGCTGGCGGCATTGCCACGCTGAATAGCATTGCTGATGACCTATTTACTTATTAGTTTAGTCGATCCCTTGCTTTCAAAATATTATCTGGTCGATCGCCGACACTATAAGTGTGAGCACCCCTGTACTAGAGGAAAACAATCAACAACCTACGCATTACACCCAAGGCCGTCTTAAACTAGGCTGGGGCCCTTGGGCAAAGAATTTTGGGCCCTTTTGGAAAGTAATAAAAGCTAATTACAATAACATTTTTTTACTAAGTATAACAATTTATTATAGGTAATCAAATACAGTAGGATATAATGGCGTAGTAATGTGAAAAAAATGTAAACTGCCCGACAAAAATGGTTTGAGAATGAATGTGTTAAGAGAAATTGTCGGTACTTCGGGGCCCCCTGAGAATGGGGGCCCTGGGCACGGGCCCCGTGTGCCCTTATGCTAAAGACGGTATGGATTACACCATCTTTTCTCCCATTTTCGACTAGTGATGTGTTTCGCTGCCCGGTCTCAGTAGTGCTGTCCTATTCCTAAAACCGGCTATCAATATACAGGGTGGATACGACAGATGGGACTGCCATTTTCAAGCTCTGTACCATAAATCAATTAAATAGGACCAGTAGTTTTGTCGTAAATGTTTTTTTAAGTTTTTCCCTTTTGAACTCGATGTAACTTTCCTAACAGCTGATATGTCTATACGCATAGGTCATGCACCTCACGATAAATCTTAGTATAACCACAGATAAGATAATTCTATACTAGTAGCATAACCTAGGTACATCAGGTAGGTATCATTTGCGACTAAACTACTGCTACAGAGCTTGAAAATGGTGTTTAGTATAGGTTATCCCATCTGTCGTTTCCACCATGTATAGAAAATACTCCTTATTAACCTAATGAGATTGAGCAACATGTTAAATAAAAACACTTTTATAATGCGAACAGCCAAAGAGTGGAACTCGTTGCCGGCGGCTATTTTTCCGAATTCCTATAATTTGGACGTTTTCAAAAAAAGAGTGAATCTTCTAGGTGAGCGCGCTACACCGTCGATCCCATCATCACTTAACATCAGGTGAGATTGCGGTCAAGCGTTAGCCTATAAATTGTAAAAAAAAGCAAGGGTAATGACCAAAATAACACGCACACACCCAGAAAGTGGATATTCCTCGAAGAGCGCCCCGGCCAGTCGGCATTCGGCGCGGCCGCAGGTAGGTTAATTAGGCGGCAGATGCGATGAAGGCACGTGTCGAGCCCGCGTGATTGCAGCTTTCGGCTTTTTTATTTTTAAGCTTTCTTTTAATTCAGCTTTTTTGTACAAGCGCTGCTGAGATTTTAGTATCGCAGACTTCAAAAGATCCTTTTTTCGACATACCTAGTTGTCTAGAGCCCTTAGTTTACTTTTTTATACAAATTGGTGATAGAAAAAGCAGGTGGTCTTGATGTTAACTGGCAGTCAGCAGGAAGGTACCTACCTTACTATGCCCTGCCTTGCGTCCATCAACTTGAGGCATTAGGTACTAATATGTTTAGCCTCACGTGCCAGTAATTTCACGCGGCAACTACCGACAGCTTTTTTATGTAGGTGTTCTTTGTTTAAATGAGTCTAACCGCCTAGGTCTAGGTGAGAGACTACTCTAAGTGCTTGTTTCGCTAAACTATGGTGTCCATATTGACCTCTAAACCCTGTGGCCAGAACAATTGGAGCCTGGCTGGTATGCCAATATTTAGTAAAGAATTATTGACGCAGATTGGTATAGGTTTCTGAATTTGTGCGATCTGGTTCTTGAGTTTTTGACCAAAACATCTGGACCGTTCGGTAATCAAGACTGTGTGGCTAGGTGTTTTGTTGAATAACTTTGTATCTAATACATCATATGTCATCCAACAGTTGCTCATTTGTAGAACGTAGAGCAAACAAGATATCACCAGCAAAAGTGTAACGTGCGTGTTATTGATAGATATATATAATTCTACAGCAGTTGCCGACAAAACGATATAAAATAAAAATGTCGGAGCGAGGAGGTAAACAGACGGGCTCCGCAATGCAATTATTACAAAAGGTGCGTGCGCGCAGCTGACACACACCTGCCGCCTTCTTTAACATTTCTTTAACTCCTTTTTTTCGCCATCGGAGTTATTGGCCTATTTTTTTATGGCGCAAGCTGGTCCGGACAGCTGACACCCGACCGTCTTTGTTGCACGTCTCAAGGCGATACCTAGGATAATGCAGACAGATGCTCAGATTGAAAGCATCAAAAGATGGGCCAGGTGTAGGTGCTCCCGCATGGATAATCTAATATTTTTTTGAAGTCTAACTATCAAGCTTTTGTAAGTTTTCGGTGGCGAATGACGAGCTTTGTGTGTTCTTGTCATGTGACGTTCTCACGGGAGAATCGGAGTCTTTTGTGAAGCTTGCTACATTGTGCGAAGTAGATCATACGATGTATTCAACATTCGGGGTTTGCTTCTCAGGATTTTTTTAGTTAGAGCGTCTCTTTTTTATGTCGGTTAAAATAACAAGCTTCTAAGTCCTGGATTCATAAAAAATATGTTTTTTTTATGTTTGCTTGTGGTCCTTTTTTCGTTCTTTATCTACGAGTAGGTTTTTTTTTATACGACTAGCTAATGGAACAAGCACATGGCCCACCTGATGTTAACGTAGGTCACGCACGTTAGGAACGTGCCCTGCGATGCACTGCCCTGCGTCCATCAACTTGAGGCATACAGATCTTTAGCCTCACGTGCCAGTAATTTCACCGGCACCCACACCACAATGCTGCTTCACTGCAGAAATAGGCATGGTGGTAGTACTTCTCCGGACGAGCCCTTCTCAAAGAGCTCTACTACTACTAGGTATGCACTAAGGAAGGTAGCTTGGTAGATTAGTAAGTATAGTAGGCAATAAATATTGCACATCGGCTTATTTCGACTTCATAGAGCGTAGTGTGCGTCAGAAAGAGATAGCACTCTACGAAAGCAAAAAAACCCGATGTGCAATATTTATTGCCTTACAACCGTACCTACTTCCATGGTATATTTATAAGTTTGTGTTGTAGTTCCTAACTAAACATACCTTTCAAAAGACATTATAGAATGTAACAACCTCAATTCTCAAGACAATGGGTGGCGAATAAAAAGTGAAAGGCTACCGTGACCTCCCTAGGTCCTCAACCCTGCCGAGAATACCCTCGTGTTATTGGACTCCATCGGTTATTAGCTCTGTGACCACCTGCCACTTACTTCTACCTGTATTTATACCTACATTATGTGCCAGTATGTTGTTCTACCTATGTTCTTTTACCTACTTGTTGTCGCGTGCATTGCAATTAAACTATAAGTAGTAAACTATAAGACCGGTGTTAGATAGCATGTAAAGGTTCTTCGATTTTTATAAGGCGTTGAGTGCTTTTTTTACAGTAAAAGATTATTAGTAACTGTGCCCCACGGTTTCACTCGCGATATATTATATATTTTATCTCCTTGCGTGTTATTTTTCGAGATTAAAAGTAACCTAGGTACAAATTTGTTAATCCATTGGTTTCAGAAATGAGTGGGAATAAACTTTATTCTTTATGGGTCTTATTAATAATCCTGGCGTAGCGTTGGACTAGTTGATCCGTGTTTTGTCTCTTGCATTGACATGCAATTGTCAACTCGAACAAATGTGACAAAACACGATTTAGCTACTTCAGCGTTGCGCCACGATTATTAATAACATACTATAAGTATAAAATAATAAATTACTTATAAATAACTTTTATTGGATGAAAAAACTTATAAGTAGATAAACTAGTAGTTTTGTTAACAGAAGGGCAACAACTCGTTTCGGTCGTTTCTACGTAATGTATTTAACATTACGTAGAAACGACCGAAACGAGTTGTTGTCTCATCTTTTCTCCTTACAAAAGAGAGACACAAATAGGCGAAACGAAAGGTTCAAACTTATCGAGTAAAACTCAGACTAGGGGAACAGCAGACGAGCACAAAGGTTTTGTACCTATAGGTACCTAACTCGGTTTTTCTTGGCACTTAGGTACCTAACCTACAGCTTAAAATGTACCTACATTTCGTAAATAAAAGGTTCTAAGAATGAGGGATTATTTTTTTCAACTAAGCGCCTACGCCCCCTGAGCTTTAAATATCTTAGTTATCTTAGTTCTTTTTTCTTATCTTAGTTTCTTGATAATGACCGATTCGATGACGTTTAAGGGCTCTCAACCCCCACTTGTTTGTCAGCGGAATACTTCTCGGAAATTCGCAAACAATAATGTTATATTTGAAATGTTGTTTTGCTTGTTGCTACTTTAACTTTTCTACGAAGCAATACGAGTATAGGTACACGTGTAAGATTATATAGATTTTTTACCCCTAGATGTATTTTATACATTAACCAATTCGAATCTACATTATGTAAGCAATAAAGTAAGTAGGTAGGTACAAAAACAGCAATAATATTATCATTCTAAATAATATTGTCATTTATGAAACGATTTGAATATCTGGAAGGATTTTTATCTGGAAGGTTATACTTCCAGAGTGGTTCCAAATTTTCATCAAATCGGTTCAGCAGTTGGAACAAGAAGTTGGTTTCTCATTTTTTTTTAAGCTTCACTTTTTATCTTCGCTAGCACACGTTCATACGAGCGAGTACATACGTGTCTTGCCTTGGCTGTCTTTTGTGGTAGTAAAAATATTATGGAATTCCAAAGCGTGCGTTGATGTTTTCCTCGCATGTTCTCTACCATCGCGAACCAGGCTGCGACATGGAGTCAGGGATCGATGGTTAGACCAGCACCCTCGCTGGTAACTAGGTCATGCGGCCCCATGCCACAGATACGCCATAGTACGGTACCCATGGAGGTACTGCTGTGGAAGCTGTGGCCAACGCACCCTTGCGGTTGTAGGGTGGTACTGCAACCGGCTTTTTGTAGCGTTTCCGGCCATAGCAGTTGAAATACTCTCAAAGATACACTTAAACACTTCACGTTACAAACCATACGTTGGATTATAGGGAACAATAAGTAAATGAAATCTGTATTATTTTGTAAAAATTTCGTTTTGTATTTTAGGGGTAGATAGCTTAAAATTAAACTGACAGAGATTGAAATGGGCGGCCTTATCGCTGACAGCGATATCTACCAGGCGACCTTGGGATGGACAGAAGTTCAAAGTTCACAAATATCTATTATATAAATACATAAGTATACATATAGCAAAGTATAAATTTTACATTTTGGCGTCTAACTAAATACTTTTTGAGAAGTTTAACGTTACTCACAAATTAAAAAAAAACATTCCACTACATTCTGTTCTGCTCTTCTTCTTGGCGTGTCAGTAGTTCATCTGATTCAAACCTGTGTGTGTGGCTTTTTTGTGTATATTTAAATGTTATTTATGCATAATATAATGTTAAAAACAATAACAATAAAAATTAAACAAATATCTTGTTTAATTGTTTTGAGTCATAGCGAATTCATTTTTGCAGACCGACGTTTTTTTGTAATCGACGTGACGTGCAAACTTAGCTTGATCGAGCTGTAGGTACCTAGTACCATATACAAAGGAAAACAAGCTAGTACGTTAGGTTAGATAGCAAAAAAGACGGGCCTTTTCCGGCTAAAATGTCTGGCTAAAATCCCTCCTCTTTGCAGGATTTGCAGGAGGATACACTTGAGCGGCAGATTTCATTATTTGTGTCGATGGCAAAAGCACTTTATTGCAACTTCTGGGAAGTGAGAAGTTACGTGGAATATCATATCATGAAGTTGTTGTTGCCATGATTTATTGTTGAAATGAAATGAAATGATTTATTGTTTGCTTGAAGAATGGTTGTGTACAGGTCTTAAACTAAATTGTGTTCACACTCCTCACCGCTTAACTCGGCATGCAAAAATAGAAATAACATAATTTGGTAAGTACATAACAAAATTAAAAAAGAAATAATTGGATGGCAATGTCAAAAAATAATTAAGTTAAGTGTTGATATGTCAAAGTAAAGCTAAGTTAAAAAAATTGTGAGTAAAAATTAAACATAATACATATCATAAAGAATACAAAATTACTTATAGTCTAAAAACTCTTTCTTTCTGTTGTCATATTCTACTACTCTACTACTCTTTCTTCTACTACTCTTTCTTTTTGTTGTCATATTCAGTACTGGTAGGGAGGTTTTTTTTGCGAGTATATCGATAGATAGAAGATTACAAATACTTTATTGCACACAGCAAAACTTGTTTATTCCTAAATTCATCAGCTCTACTGAGCACCAACACTCTACTAGTTATGGATAATAACATGTGTTTCTGAATGATCCCCGGTATTTTTATAATGCCAATTAGTGTTCTTAATCAGCAATAAACTTCTGTTACATTGTAAGAAGTCAGAAATACTTACATTTCCAGTTGTAGGAAGTCTTTAAAATAAAACACTTTTTTATTCTGAGAATTGTTTTTCACATTATATCAAAAAATAGAACCAATAAAATGTTCTGTAGAGTTCATTAGAAACTCGGATTTTCCTAGAGCTCCATAGCTAATCGATAACTTTCCGGAATCGAGAATTGGATACACTTACTTGGGATTCAAGGTCTCATCTATATTAATTAATTAATATATTTCTATGGAATCCAGTCAAGTAAGAATATGCTAGGCATGGTCGCGTGGAACTGGCACCTAGACCCAACTCGCTTGTCGACGTTTCAAAGTGATCCTTGTGATAGAGCTAAATAAACTATTTTGACTCTGACTATGCCACGCTTACGACAGTGAATCCAATGAGAGTAAAGTTATTAGGTTTGATACTTTAAAAAAAACTTATAAATACTTGCCATAATAATTTATAGATCGGCCACACCTTAAATTGTCTTTTCATTACTCATACTCTGAAAGTAGGTCTGAAGTTGCCTGAGGGGCCTAATTGAAAGTAAAACTTTCAGCCCTAGGGAGAATCGCTTTCTACTGATAGCTGTCAAATTATAAAAAAAAACAAGTTCTATTTTATTCAACCATGTTCCAACTTTCTAAAGTCTTTCTAACTGCAAGGAGGTCGTTGAACCAAATTCCAACTTTTTATTCAGCAAGTAGGTTGGAAACCCATTACAACAGTAAGAAGTTTAAAAAGTCTAATAAGATAGCGCAATGTAAAATTTAAATTTAAATAACATAAAGATATTCTAAATTACTTGAGAAGAAACTATTTATTTAAAATAACATAGATTTGACATTTACCATTTTTTAAATTATGAGAATGAAAATAATGGCTGAATAATGCTGGCGAGCCGAAGCCGAAGGCCCGCCAGAGAAAAAGAAAAAAAAAACCGGGAAGGCGGCAATTCAATCTTCATTTTCACAAATTTTTCTTTCATGTTTTTATTTTTACTTTCCTTGTATTCGTAATGAAAAGCACAGTGTTTACCTCGGGTGAAAGTCTTTTAAGTCCCTCAAGCTCCATTGGCCGTCTCGGGACTCAAAAAACGTGACTTTCAACACTCAGGTAACAATGTACTATTATTCAGTTAAATTGCAAGAATCACTTTGAGCTATAGGCGAATAGCTGCGAACAGTACATACCGTTGCAATCAGTTGCGTCCTCATTCACCATTGCCGACACATTCAAAATCAAAAATCAAAATATATTTATTTGGAATCAAGGTACAAGGTTATACAAAAACAAGTGTAAACGATACTGACTGCAGAACACACATTGGTCATCATTACCACAGTTATGGCGCTGATGGAATTAGATCTAGCGCAGTCTCAAGGCCAGAAATTTCACCGGCACCCACACCCTTCAAACCGAAACACAGAAAAGCTGCTGCTCTGCAGAAATAGGCATAGTGGTAGTACTACGACGGACGAACCCAACACAAACAGCTGTACCTACTACTGCTAAATGGCGGAATAGAAAAATAAATAATTTGTTTTGCGTTAGCTTAAAATGAATATGTACAGTTCAACTTATGAAATGACTGCAAAAAAGGTAAATCACTCAGCATTTGCTACAAGGGTAAGGTAGCCCTTGCAGCGCTGCTTTTCACCACCATAATAAAATAATAATAAAACTAACGCTAAATAGCGGTACACAGTTCCGGTAGCGTCCTAGGGCTTACCCTAGGTGTTTAATTGCATTACTCCCGTTTCATGGTTATGGACGCCATAGGGTCACCGAGACAGAAGCTACCTTAATGAGGTCGAGGGTGCTCCCGCTGTGACACAGTTAGTGCCGTGCTTTATTGGCCATGTCTTCATGGCTCGGTTAACATGTGGCAAAATAATTCCAATAATATTATTAATATGAAAGTTTGGACGGATGGATGTTTGTTACTTAATTGTTACTTAATCACGCCCAAGGATTTTCTTTAAGCCAGAACGGCTGACCTAACTCTCTTGACATTCGTTAGTTATTTTATAGATCGTGACCATAGAGACAGAGCTCTGTCTAGCTCTGTCTCTTGTTCTGGTTTTGAGTCTGTGTGAGTGCTCACCAGTGCATTATAATGTGTGTGTGACGTTTTGACCTAGGATGTATTTAGTCAACACTCACACAGACGCAAAACCAGAACCAGAGACAGAGCCAGACGGAGCTCATGGTAGGCCTACTGAAATACCATGAATGCTACTATTTACACTCGTACCTACAATGCGAGAGAAGCCACGAGCGCTAGCTATCAAAACGTTACCCTTTTTCTAGACAGAGGGACATTTGATGACAGTGAGTGAGTATTCGTCATTTCAATTACGTCCTTATTATATTGTATTTACGCTTACGTAAACGCTGTCTCCACTCTAGGATTCGTAATTTCAAACGTAGAGTAGGACGCCCTCCGGCAAGGTGGGGCGACGATCTGCGAGGTGTAGCAAGCACTGGAGGAGAAGAGCCGAAGACCGGGCTCAGTGGCGCGTCTTGGGAGAGACCTACGTCCAGCAGTGGACTGATATAGGTTGATGATGATGATGATGAATTTCAATTAAAACCAGTCAGTCTCACTAGATATTTAGACACCACTATTTTGTAATTACCAAAAAAAACATGTCAATATTGGCTGCTGATACTGAACACATCCACGCAAAAAAAAAAGTCATAAAAAAATATTTTAAATAACCACCATTTTTAGTCAAATATTGAGAAATGATACAACAAGCAAAAATCATTTCATTCATAAACGCTAAATACCAAGCGGAACCGAACAGCGTAGTTTTTTTCTCTCTAGTAGGTACTACGTAACTAATATGTCCATAATTTTTTGTAGGATTTCTGAAAATTTTAACATTTAATAACTTTGTCATTTTATCGAAACTAAAAATTCTGATTGCACATTCATAATGTTCTACCCCTACTACATTACCCTATTTTTTTTGGTAGTTACAAAATAGTGGTGTATAAAGCTTACAGTCGGCAGAGTGGGAACTTGCTCAGTGCACAGTATCGAGGTATCAACGCAAATTAAATATTGGCACCGACGTCTGCGGTGACTCAACTATTGTAGGATCGGAAAACAGATTAGGCATGCAACTTGCATTCACCTGCTATGTGGTATAGGTACTGAGAACTATTTTTTGATGCTTATGTCCACAATGACTATTGCCCTAAAACAGCAAAAAAGTAAAGACTGAAACCTACTTAGATAAAAGTTTTGAAGCCAAATCCCAGGCAAGAAAACTGTCTCTAAGTAGATTCTTGCGTAAAGCCCGCACATCTAAGCGATCTGCGATGGCAATCAGTGAAACGCTGTCAAATATGACAGATATTTGACAGCGTTTTACTGATCGCCATCGCCTAGATGTGCGCAGGTTAAGGCTTGCGCACATTTCGCAAAATTAATAATTCATCCAATCCTTCATCTCGATACGTTCTCTTGTCAAAAAGTCCAGTAAAACAAACAAGGGCGGGGTAAAAAGTCCGGCAAAACAACGGAGGGTAAAAAAGCTCGTCCGGCCACCCCCTTATTTAATATTTGATCCGAAGTCCACGATGCAGATTCGCAAATTGATCAGTGAAACAGCCTGCCATGGTAGAACAATATAATGAGTAGTATGTCAGTACTCAAAGTGTTTGTTTTATGAAGGGGTAAGGGGCATGAGCTGACGTCAGAGAGTACGGTGGGCTAGGGGTAGCTGTCTTGCCTTCTTAAATTCTTTAATGCACACAGAAATATTGACAAATAAGTAATAACAAAGGACATGTACATAGGCAAGCTTAAGCCTAAAAGAGTTTTCTTCCAGCAAACCTTAGATGCTAAGAGAAAGCTAATAGTAAAAAGGTAACAATGTGTACATATTTAAAGATTATGTTTGACAGAAATATGAAAAACTCATCTACTAATAAACAAACTACTTACACATACATACTACTAAATAGTAAGTAAGTAGTGCCTTCCGATCCGATCGTGGGTTTAAATCCAGTCGTGCACCAATGATAACGACCAACGAGTTTTTCTGACCAAAAAATTTAGGGGCACCGTGCCAGTACTCTCAAACGGTGAAGGAAAACACCGTGATGAAGGATCTCCTAGAACCTAAATAAAAGTTCGGAAACTTCGCAAAGAAAAAACATGCGTCAAGAGCACGAAACGAAGCCACTTTGCGGCGCCTTTCTCCACACTTGGTTTGAAAGAACTAAGCTCAATAGATAAGAAGAAGAATACGGGCAAGGGGTTATTGATGTGGTGAATTTGTTTTGGACTTGCCTTTAGGTCTACATTAGATATGGGCTATGAATTAAGTAACTCAAAACCATAACCGTCATTTCTGGTTCGTTGTAGTTGGGTTAAAAGAAAAATAATTTTAACAAAATAATGGCATTGGTATCTCGAGATTTTTCAGTCTGTTGGTAAGATTACTTATTTTTTCAGCATTTAGCCCTATTCATGTAAATTGAATGATGTGACTTGAAGTTTACGAACTGAGTACATTCTAGTGCAGCTGACTGTACCTACTATTGAAACTCACATTGTAAATAGGTACTTTTGTTTCGTAAGAATAAACACAGTGGTCCGTATCTCAGCTGCCGAGCATCATTATGAGTCTCGTGTCAACTACTCCACGTGTTTATTGGCTTCTAGGGAAGCTTAGCGTAAAAACCGGGAAAAGTCACACTAAGGTCGGCCGCATACACACGTTTTCCGTATTCGATTTCCGAATTTGTATTTCCGTATTTGGACATTGGAATGCATGGGGTCAATTTAATGTGTCCTTTCACACTTGGTTCGAAAGAATCAGTGACACGATAAGAAGAAGAATGTAATATATATGCTATGTAAAATATATATGTATGTAATAATAAAATATACACGCCAAGGACTCCGGCACTCGTTTTGACATACCGTGGAGTGTGGAGGCGTGGCATGCCGTGACAAGGCGCTGGAATGCCGCGGTATCTGAGCGGCTAATGTGCGCTAACTGATGGCAAAAACTCTTGCCGTGCCGTCCAGCCGGTCTACTATTGAACGCGATTCCGATCCCGAATCTTAAGTTTTGATGGAATTTTGACAGAAATCCTACGGGTTTTCTGTCAGAATTCCGTAAAAACTTAAAATTGCGATCGGAATCCCGTTCAAGAGTAGACCGGCTGGTCTGCGTAGGCCTTAACTGTCGAACACGTTCGTTTTTTTCGAACGGAACGAATACATTGATTTCATACATTTGGGTGTCCGAATACGGAAAATGAATTCGGAAATCGTGTGTATGTGGCCGGCCTGAATCGAGTCTTGCGGTAGGGTTGGCAAACGGAAACCGGCCCACGACTTGAATCAGGCACGGTAGATACCTCTTAATTTTTTTTTAACCAATTCAAGATTTTTATATGAATGTCTATGAAATATCATATTTGCTTAATACCACGTCAATAAAGATAGTAAGTACCAGTTTTACTCAAAAAAACAGTGATTCATCTAGCCCCAAATTAAGCATAGCTTGTACTATGGGAGCCAGATAGCTGACATAAAACTTCTCTAAGTTTTTTTTTGTAAATACAATCTTAAAATACAGTATAACAACCATACAGAGACAATAATATATACTGAATACTAAATACTGAACAAACATTCACCATACAGCATTTGTTCTCTGTGGGGAATCGAACCCACGACCTAAAGCTTAAACGCCAGTCATAAAATAGATTGAAAGAGCAATAGATTGAAAAAATAGTACATTGAATACTCTATATGTATACTTTCCTTATTATCCGCAATATGTAATAGGTAGCAGTCCCTTCCGATCCTAAGGTCGTGGGTTTAAATCCGTTAAGGCTCCAATGAGTTTTACTGTCCATAAATGTATGTACACTATGCCAGCAATCTCCAGGTGAATTTTATTTTTATTCAATAAAATAAATAAAGTTGAAAGTGCACTCGCAACAATACAGCGAAAGGAATTGGAGCACCTCTTGCTAGGGCACAAAGAAATTGCTTCAGAAAAATCTTTCAGAAAAATGCTAATAAAACTCTGCAATAAAAAACCTTTCATTCCTTGAACTCCTTGAACTTATATTTCACAAAAGGGTAAATGTTTAACATCTGTATGTGTCGTATTTATCCTACTAAGTACCAATAATATTTTTCACAATGTGAATCTGAATATTTTTATATTTACGAGTATTTTTCAATTTTTATTGATTTTATAGTGTTGTTTTCTACACATAAAGAAATCACAAAGATTTTTATAATGTCGAAGCGGTCAGCGCAACCCCGTACCAAGGGGAAGGTTGCAGGTTTAAATTCCGCTCTGCTCTTAACTTTTGGGACATAATCGATTTTTTATTTTATACAGTAAAACAATATGTACTCACACACAATAGGCGTGGTATGTATTTTATCAATAAATAAATATTATTACTATTAATATAAAAAAACGATGTTTGGATGTTTGTTGCTCACGCTCCAATTCTGGATCCATTTGGAGGAATTTTCAGCAGATATCTCTATAGTTCGTAACCTATACTAGCAGGTTACTTTTTATCTCGAAAAACAGAAACTGAGAAAACAACCCCTAAGCGGGTGAAGCCGTATTCAGTTAGCTAGTATTTCAATAAATATCTTATGAAAATTTTGACTGGTCTCACAGCACAGTTAGTAGTAGCTCTGCCTTCTGCGCTGTAGGTTGTGGGTTCGATCACCACCAATGACAAATGTTTGAGTAAGTAGTAGCTGCTATTAAGATTGTATTGACACAATCTTTAGCTATAACAATACCACACAAACACAAAATTTTTTTTTTAATTAACCTATTTTGTCCTACTGCTGGGCAAAGGTCCCAAAGACTTCCTTTGAGAGGAGATGGTGGGAGGAGGCTCGAGAGAGAGGTAAGTGGAAACATAGGTAAGTGGAAACATAACATTATGTTAAATAAATTAAAGGTATAGGGAAACAAGGAAATACTGAGAGAGTTATGTTACCCCTAAAGCCTCTATGCCTTAGGGGTAAAATTCCAAATTCTGAAATCTGTATTGAGTTTCACGCGAGCGGAGTCGCGTGGTGTTCCATTAGTTATAATAAAACAGCGTATTGATCAATCATCATAATAAAAGTAGGTACCAGTGGTAACGTCACCAAACCACGCAAGTATAAATCAGCGCTGAGGCCGTTTACCTTGCGGAACAGGAAGAGAAGTCGATGCACCCCACGCACACCACCCCACGCCTGTCCGCACGAGGCGACTTCACGCCTGTGTGCGTGACACAAATACACGAAAACGCGGAAGTAAGACATTAACATACATTTTCCACGCACACACTCAAACGTCCAGGGTTGTCGCGATGCACACTAGCTTAAACTTTTCTGTTAACGCGTCAGCTATTTTTCAACACATGCGCGGTTTTCCTTCTCTTCTGCGCGTGTGTGTGTGCCGCCCTGTAGGCATGCGCTCGAGGGTGTGGCGCCGTACAACGACACGTAGCTGTGTGCGTGTTGTCTGTGTGTGAGTGTTGCTGGTATGGGGTGTCGTTATTTTTTAGATGATTTTGAATTTATGAGAGTAAAGGGTAGCGTTGCATCGTTACATAATATTTGCTCTATAAACTCGATAACCAGAATCTGGACTGTACAACAATTAGTTTTTTTATTTCAGATATGCGAATAATACATAGTCTACATTTTAGAGACAAGGTAGGTACTTACAAAACCAAAGATTAAAAATTGCAATTGATGAACTAAAACTAACAAACACTTCTCAACTGCACAACTTTAAAATTTTTGGTAAATTGACTCTCATGTATATGATTATTTAACTTAAATTTTTGCCACGAAAGTAGAATGAGAATTTCAATACCATAATTTAAACATAATCTATTGAAAAACACAATCTGCAAAAGAAACAAAGAAGCAAACTCAAAGAATAATAAGATTTTTATAAAACAAAAGTCAAAGTTGTGTTCTTTGGAAAATTTTAAGAAATAAATTTAAAAATCTATTATGTATTTCAAAAAATTATGGAGACTTTTTAAATTGAACCAACTTTAAAACATCAACCTGTACATGCAGGGGATCGGCGCGCACGTGTCTACTAGTACTACCAGCAGTTTCCCTGTGTGCGGGGCACGGGGTGTGAAGTGCGGGGCGCGGGGCGCGGCGGGCGCGAGGCAGCCGGCCCGGCGCGCCCCCGTTCACGGCCAGGGGTCGCCGACCGCACCCCGGCTACGTCGTAACCCCGCTACGGAGCTACGGAGCTACGCCGTAGCCCGTAGCGCGCTTTGTGATCTTCAACGTTACATTATTTAGGTCAGAATAATTATAATCCTGGTAATAATTGGATATTGTTTCGGATTCAGGTCTTATTTTGTATATTGCATTGAAATTTAGCTGTGTTCTAATTTTTATATGTTTATAGAAAACATTTATTTAACACAAGTACTTATTTACAAAAAAAAATACAAAGCAGTTGAGAGTTGGCAAACGATTACTCTCTAGTCTTATAAGTTAATGCTTTTTTTTCCTAGTTGTTACATTTATTATTACGAAAAACTACATGCAAAACTAATAACAGAACCTATTGAAGATGACTGCCTACGTAGTGAAAACGAGTTTTCCTTAGTCCGTTGTCGTATACATAAAATAAACATATCAAGTCACAAACACATTAGGTACATGATGTTTTTTATTTCTCTCTTCTCTACTATTACCATGGTCATATCCACATTAGGTTCCGTTTCGTCACGTGACTTCTCTGAAAGTACCAGGTTGTCATAACTTATGAGGATATCGACATGAGCTGACCGCACGCGCCACATAGCCGCGTAAACTATAGCACGTGAGGTACTCTGTGCACTGAAAACTTATTACTTTACCTTTCTGTGAAACTTGAACTACTTTCTTTTTGAATTTGAAACCAGATATAATATTTACAATAAAAAAATATATTTTATCTGTAAAAGAGGTATGACAAGATCGTAGCAAGTGAAACAAATGAAAATTCGTGATCTCTGCCTACCCCTATGGGAAAGAGGCGTGATTTTGTGTATGTATTTATAATATATGCTGTGGATGAAAAGTTAAGTTCCATGTAGTGCCTAGTTTTATAAAAGTTTTAAATAGAACCGTCTGTCTTAAGTAAAATGTTTCAAGTACCCTTCGTTAGCATTAGGAACGCTATTCATGATAGTTTTTTTATGTTACAAAATACTTTACAAAGATGGAATTGCAAATCACATCTCTTGCATTTCCTTATTCTGTATTCGGTTTCGCGTAAAATATACATAAAACGCTCAGGAATGATCACAGCTATCAAAGTGCATAAGTACGACAGTTTCCCCATTTTTACTGCGAAACTTTGCCTACTTCTAAGTAAACAAGAAGTTGCCATATTTACGCAAACCGTCCTATTCTAGTCAAGTTCTAAACTCAATACAGAAAAACAACTTTTTTACGAGTGTATGAGGAAATTCACCGCGTCAGTTACATAAGCGCGGGAGGGGGGTTACGCAAGTTGCGACGCGGGGGGGTTGGCGCGTGGTGAGTGCGGGGCGGGGGGCGGGTGTCGGCTGGATCGATGCGCGGCCGTTCACCCGCCTGCAATGCGCCTGGCGCGCGGCTCTGCGCCCGCCTCCTGGATGCTATGCGGCCCTGGTACTCCGCCGGGCTGCGACCACCTCGCCGACAGGCGTGCGCCCACCCTTTACTACGAGTATTTAATTCTATTTAATTCTTTATTGCACCAAAAATACGTGATAGGAGAGCTTAATGCTAGACGGCATTTTCTACCAGCCAACCTTGACAGGTAAAAAAAAAGAGGTTGGCGTGCATAAAATGTAGTGGAAAACAGTTTTGATAAACCTACGTAACATACCTACTCGCTATAAACTACGTAAAAAATACCTATAAAAAATAATTATAAATACCTACCTATAAAAACAATACAAATATAATAAGATAATAGAAATAAATAAATATACGAATATACCTACCCTATAATATATAATACACGAATATATATAAATATAGTACATATCACCTTTTGTCACCACCCTTTGTCACTTTCTAATCAATTTACACTATGAAATAGGCTTTAGTTACCTGTATTAGTTAGTACCTGTCACGTATGGAATACAGGGGTAGCAAGTAAGAAATGTGGACATGCGCCAAAATGTAGAAAATGATAAAAAAAAAGAATAAAGACCAATCTGAGGGAATATTTAACATGCCTAGGGATAACAATCAGAGGCATTGTTTTTTTTAATTTCCTGCATTCAATATGTATAAGTTATATTTTACTGCGTAAAATAAAAACTCAGCACTATTTTGACTTTGAGCCAAATTGCGAGCTGTTTATACCAACTTTTAGGTTCAATATTGTTTGCGTGCATGACAAGAGATATTAATGTATATTCCTTGCTGGAAGACTGTACGGATCAGTTTGCAGTTTAAAAAGAAAAAACAGCGTATAAAAACTTGCTGCTATTATTCCACTTTTTCTGTTTTATTTCCAGTTATTTTCTTCAGTAGGAACGGTTTTGCTACGAAGTTTCTTTTAGATTGCGAAGTCCATTTAAATTATATTTATTTTTTATTCATGCTCATATTATTAACTAGCAGCCCGTCTCGGCTTCGCACGGGGTAGACAATATTGTTGTACATTATTTTGTTCTATCGCTAATAGTTTCGGCAGCGCATTCGACGAAAGACATTTTAAGACTCATTTTTCTACACCTTCGGTTACATTGTTCAAATTTTACCACGGATCCCTAATTTTCTTCAAAATGAAATGTAGTCTATGTCAAATTGGAAGAATGTAGCATTCTATTGGTGAATGAATTTTTTAAATCGGCCCAGTACTTTTTGAGCCTATTCATTACAAACATACAAAAATAGGTACAAATCTTTCCTCTTTATAATATTAGTATAGAAGTATAGATTGCAATTATCATGTTAATAGTCTAAAGCTCAATTTCTAAGGGACATAGATCCGGTGCGCGCACTGTATTCTTGGATTGTTTTTTGCGCAGTTAACTTGACGTGGATATAATTTTGATTGGCACGTGCCTACTTTTGTTTAACTTACTTTTTTGTTACAACCGCTTCTAATTTACTTATTCACTGACTGGTTTTTCAGTTCAATTGGTAGTAGCTCTGCCTTCTGCGCTGTAGGTCGTGGGTTCGATCCCCACCAAGGACTAATATTTTTGTGGTGAACACAGATTTTTGTTCTCTGGGTGTTATATTCTATTCTAAGTATGTAATTACAAAAAAATATTACTTAATGAAGTTTAACGAAATGATTCCACGGTTAAATAATATATATACCTAAATTTTTAGACAACCCACACAATACTATCTAGCCCCAAATTAAGCAGAGCTTGTACTTTAGAAACCAGGTAGCTGATATAATACTTTAACATACTTTTGTTTTGTAAATACATACTTAGAATAGAATACAATATAACACCGAGATAGAGAACAAACATCCATTTTCACCACAAATATCTGTTCTCTGTGGGCATCGAACCCACGACCTACGACGCAGAAGGCAGAGCTACTGCCAACTGAGATGAGAAGCCAGTAGGTCTATCTGGCTCTGTATCTGGCTCTGGTTCTGAGTTTGTGTGAGTGCTCACCAGTGTATTATGACGCTTTGACTTAAGATTTATTTTGACAGCACTCACACAGACTCGAAACCAGAGCCATAGACAGAGCCAGACAGAGCTTGTGGTAGGTTTACAGTATAGAACAATGTAAAAAGTAATTATAGAGCACATTTGCAGCTCAATCGCGCTGCAGATGCAATAACTCGCGGCCCACTGCAGTGTCGCGGCACTACTAGCTTGCATTTGCACTGAGATTTCATTTCAAAAGAATGCCTTACTTAAAAAGGAAAGGAAATTTGTAGTTTCTCCTCCTGAAAGTGAAGTATGTATGTGAAGTAGGCAAAGAATGCGCTCCCTATTGACATCAAAAAGGCTCCCAATAAGTCAGCTTTTAAGCGTCTGGTTTATGAGCATTTCCTGAAGCAGATCTCATCGGATCTTAACTAATAAGTATTGTACCATGTTGTTAACTTTAATATCTAAGCTTTCCTTTTTTTTATGTAAGCACGCCAACGCCATTCCTACCTCTAAGGTTGGCAGGTAGAAAATGCTTAAAGCATTAAGCCCACCTTTTGTACATAGCATTAAGTTTTTGTGCAATAAAGAGTTAAATAATAAGTATTTGGGTTTTCATAGCGAAGTGTGAGAATCTATATTTAACCGACTTCAAATAAAAATAACTTCCATTTGTTTAATAGGACTGACCATACTTTGAGCAAATATTTATTAGTTAGTAAGTCTCGCAGATGTATTTTTTAATGAAAACACGTGATGAAAAAACGAAACATCCACCTAATGTAGAGCTGTTACCCCTTTGCAACAATTACAGTGCCTATTAGAACACTTTCAGTTTACTGAGGAGAGAGAACCAATGCCACAAAGGGCAGTTCCTAATACCATACGAAATATAATGAAGCAGCGGGATGACTGCTAATTATTAGATAGCTATCGGAAACGTCCATAGCACGAATAAAATGAATACTCAGAAATAATATAATAAATTTGAATAAATATAAACTTCTCAGAATTATGACAAAAGCGTTCATCTGTTGAAGAAGAGAACTCGGAATGTCAAACAAAGCTGGGACGTTGGGCCGTAGACGCCTACGTGACGTCCCTACGCTACGCTACGCCGCGCGCCGTAGAGCCGCGCCCACAAATATTTTAACCAGAAGATTTATTGTTCGGACATGGTATACTAATCGCATGTGACCGTTTTCACAAGTCCTCATCCCTCTATTCTGAAATTTATATATAGAAAATATTCCCTATTTCCAAAAAAATCGGGGTCTGGGCTCTATGTACTTTGGCCCCATCTCCTTTATAAATCTGTGACTGTGGTGGCTACGCGACACCACTACGCGCTACGCCGTAGCATAGAGCTACACCCATGCACATAGATATAGATACGTATAGACAGCGAAGCGCAGACATAAACGCATAGATATAAATACAGATAGATACGGCACTTCTCTGGATTGATTTTCCGGGAGTTCGTATTCGCGTCGTGTTTCCCGGATATTTCGAATAATAGCATTCTCTATGGATACCGGAAGTTTGTTTTGTAGGAAATTGAAATAAGTAATGTTTACTGTGCGTGTACTGGCAGTGTTACGATTACATTTTGTTGTTTGTTTGTTTTTCAAGTAGGTTAGCTAGAGCCTGTTTTTTGTTACACGTTTCTTATTATCCTTTGATATAAAAAGATTAAGTGGTGGACAATGAAAGCGAATCTAGTAGTGGGTGTAAATGGTTACCGCGTTGCTGTGAGGGCTAAAGTTTTGATGTATAGAATAACACAATTCGGCGAAAATAATGATCAGCGTTTGTTTTTGAGAAGCGTTGAAACGAGACGAATATATTTTTATAAGAATAGAATAGAATAGAATAGTATTTATTATAGACATTAATACATCCATAATTTTGTTAGTAACAATGTAACTTATAGACTAGTGTTAGTGACTATGAAGACTATAAGACGGATAAAATAATCTGTAGATTTTAAAAAAATAGCCTCAACAATACGACACTACTATGTATACTATGTATGCTGGAATAAATATGCCGCACCGTTTGTATGGAAACAAGTGAAATTTAAAAAACTTGAGAAACCAACTTCATGGCATTTGCTGAACTGATTCTGATGAATTATCTATGGGACAATTTGAAAGGCCTTTCAGATGAAAAAACCGGTCACAAATGATGAAGATACGCGATAACAAACACTAAAAATAAAAACCGAATTGAGAACGTCCTCTTTTTTTTAAGTCGGTTAAAAAACTGCGAGGTTGACGACCCTTGAGTCAGCAATTCTCATGATTACTTTGCTCAGCCTCCCGCCGTACAGTAGGCCTACCACAAGCTCTGTCTAGCTCTGTCTCTGGTTTTGAGTCTGTGTGAGTGCTCACCAGTGTATATACTGTGTGTGTGACGTTTCGACGTAGGATTTATTTAGTCGACACTCACACAGACTCAAAAGCAGAGTCAGAGAGTCAGACAGAGCTTGTGGTAGATCTACAGGCTTATCCTTGTGGAGGGATTACTGGTAACAATTCTAATAATCTTTTGGTAAGCTGTTGGTAAATTATTTTTTATTGATTTTATAGTGTTCTACGCCACGATTTTTAAGATGTCCCTAAAGTTAAGAGCCGAGCGAGATTTGAAATCTTTGTGATTTAAATAAATAAATAAATAATGTGGACAATCCACACAACACTGTCTAGCCCTAAACTAAGCAGAGCTTGTACCTACTATGGGAACCAGATAGTTGATATAATACTTAAATATTTTTTGTAAATACATACATAGAATACAATATAACACCCAGACAGAGAACAAACATCTGTGTTCGCCACACAAATATTTATTCTCGGTGGGGATCGAACCCACGCCCTCAAGCTCAGAAGGCAGAGCTACTACCAACTCAGCTGTGAAGGCAGATTTCCTTATATTATGTGTAAAAAAACACTGTAAAATAAAAGTGAAGTAGATTTCTTCATCATCATTATCTCAGTAGGTCTACCACAAGTTCTGTCTGGCTCTGTCTCTGGCTCTGGTTTTGAGTCTATGTGAGTGTTGAGTTAATTAATCTTACGTCAAAACGTCCCACACACAGTATAATACAATGGTGAGCACTCACACAGACTCAAAACCATAGCCAGAGACAGAGCTTTTGGTGGGCCTACAGTTCAGTATCATGGTGCTGGACTTTTTAATTTTCTACCAGCTTTCTCGGTCTGTGCGTTTTTGGTGGGAAGTGTTTTACAATTATGTACTTAATTAATGAAAAACACCAAGCTGTTATAAAGCGCAGGGCAGTGCATCGTAGGCCACGTTCCTGACATGAGTGACCAGGCAATGCTTTGTTACAGGCGATCACAACCTCAGATAGCTTAACATCAGGTGGGCCACATGCTTGTTCCATCAGATAGTGGGATAAAAAAAAGCTGGAAGTACATACACCTACATACATACCTATTTAAAAAGCTACATACCTACATGTATACAAAAAAAAACAACTTATGTAACCTTTGATTATGAGTTTCCCTACGTGGTTTAAACTTTTTTTGGAGTTAAATTAGAAAAAATGTGAGGCACATTGCCTTTGTTCAGTTCGATCAAGTGTTTGTGTGGATGCCTCGTGGAGTCTTGAGGCACGTTGTGAAGGCACGTGCTTCAGTGAAACACTTTTTAAGTATTCTTTTGTAAATTTTATAAGTACACAGCTATTGAAAAGCACGCAAAATATTTAGACATTAGAAATTTCGATATTTAAATGTTTAGAGGTACATAGATTGATTGGGAGTTTGGGGTTTTGACGGCCTCTCAGCATAGTTGGTAGTAGCTCTGCCATCTGCGCCGCAGGTCGTGGGTTCGATCCCCACTTAGAACAAATACTTGGGTGGTAAACGCAGATGTTTGATCTGTGTCTGGGTGTGTTATATTGTATTCTAAGTATGCATTTACGAAGAACATGAATATAAATATAATTTCAGCCATCGGATTCCCATAATAGAAATTATAAATAAAAAAAAACAAAACTGTGCTTTGCAAATGGTCACTAGCCAAAAAGCAGTTTGACTAGTAGCAATTTGTTTTTCTAGAAATTTTATCATAAATCTATGGATTTCGCATCTATTCAAGATTGGAAATCACTAGCTATTACAAAAATCAATGGCAATCAACTCATTATACGTAGGTACTCTTACAGCAGCTACAAATGGTACGAGGAACTGACGTGGACATCGGAAAGCACTAACCCTCTGCACCACAATAAATAAAATAGAAATTCAAAAACGATGACCAAAAGCCAATTTATACTTAGAACGAAAGCAATCGAATGCTTACAAGCGAGTGAGACAGCAATATACATGAAGCAAGTGTAAGCGAGATGGAAAATCATCAAACATAAATACAAAAGATTTATTTTACTGGACATTTTGGTCATCGTTTGGTTTTGTTCTTTTGCTTGGTCTTTCAAATTAGGAACGCATATTTTTTTCTTACACATTTTAAAATTAACCTGTATGAAAAGTCTAAATAAGGTGTTTTTAGGTTAGCGTGGATACCAGCTAGCTCTGTCATAAGCCGATAGATCGCTGCACCATTAAAATGCAAACACAAAAACCGTTAAAACCCAATCAAAAATCTCCCCGAGTTTGAAAATGCAATGTTCCTGACCTACCCCCACACTGGACGCAATGCGACGCGCCGCGCTTGTACAAACACATACACACATCAATGGTAAGTTGGTACAGCCACCCAGACTGGTAGCCACTAAATTATACACATAGGTTTGCTGGGGACGGAGACTGGTGATTGCGAAGCTGGTAAATTTAGCCAAGCTATTGAAAAGTGCATTGTAATGTCCCACGAATTAGGGACAATTAGCAGTTAGATTCGCCTCTTTTACGCGCACTTAAAATCCTTTCACCATGCAATGCACTCACGGTTAGAAAGAATTAGTGACACGATAGTAAGAAGTGAGGCTCAGTTTATTCTGAAAGGGATAAAAATGTTTTTTAATAACTTTAGAGGAAGGTGAGGTCTTGAAAATGTACTCGTACCTTAAGCTGAACGAAGAATGGTATGAAAAAAATTACTTTTTTATTACTTCATAATGTCACGATCACAGCCAGTGGAAGTCCACAGTCGCGGTCTAATAGTCTTAAATCATTTGAATCAACCGAGAGAATACAAGAATTCTTGAATGTTTACTTCGGCTCTATAAGTACGTCTTCCTAGTTCATACCCCTATAACCTGATTGCCCTTGGAGAAATGTCCCAGCTCCCCAGCAGCGGTGGACCCGCAGACAGGCGACAGTCTAGACGAGGGGTTCCGACTCAGAGTGCATTTTTCTGTCTGGACCCTCCGACGTACGAACCCTAATACGCGTTATTTAATTTCAACCAGACAGCCCCCATGCACCCTATCACTTACTCCTTAAGGACTATTATCGGTGATTATTTTGACTCGTATTAGGCTTTTGATTGAGGTGGTGTAGTTATAGGTGTGTCGGCAAGTTTTGTTTACGTTTGGAGCGAGGGGAGCGTTTCAAGATATGTTTGGTACGATTACAAATTTTAATTTTGATTTGAGTTTTTACTCTGTTATAAGTAGTTGGTAAATTAAGCTGATAACAACGCTTGAATGATTTTAACAGTGCAAAAAAATAAATTGTCATCAGACGTTGAATGGCTATAGAGCGATAAACATGGGTCGGCCATGCAGCAAGAAGTCTTCCCGGTCGCAATGCACCATGCTACACAGTCGCTACGCAGTGCTAGCTTCGTCGCTACACTGTGCCTATAATAGAGTACTATATATATGTACGTACTTATACTGAGAGATTTATGCCGCGCGTATTATATTTCTCGCTACCACGCGATTCTCTGTATTGCTAATTTCTCTGCCTCAGCGATAATGTCCTTACTTATTTACCTTAGACGACATGAATTAATTTCGTTTTCTAAATATAGAGTTTATATCACTGTAGTAGAGTACTACTCCAACCTTCCTTTTGGTTTTCTTATTTTCTTCTTATATTCCTTACGATACCTAGTAAGGTATCGTAAGGAAACCGGCATGTCGCAGAATCTAAATAGTTTGAAAACATGTGGCACTTGACACATGTTTTCACCATTCACCACACTGGTACAAACCAGTGACACGATGACATGAAGAAAGAGAAGTAGACCTTACAATGCATTTGTAGGTATTTAGCATTTTTTTCTAGACTTCATGCAAATAATGAATTTCGACCACTTGGCTTTCAGAATTTTTTTAGGAAGAGTTTGGGCACATCCAGTTTCACAGGAAAAAATAGAAATAAAAAACTTAATAATTAAATACCTACTAATGCGTAAACAATCAATCAATAACTTTTCTTCAGGATTTACAAAAAAAAAGTCCTCCTATCTTACTCCGGCTTACAACTGTGAGTCTGTGTGAGTGTTGACTAAATAAATCCTACATCGAAACGTCACACAAACAGTATAATACATTGGTGAGCACTCACACAGACCCAAAACCAGAGCCAGACAGAGCTTGCGGTAGGCCTACAAATGGAGTAAGCAGATCTTCAAATTTTGTTCATACCCTTGTCGCTAACAAAGATTATGCTGCTGGCTGAACGTCCAAGGCCGTCTTAAACTAGGCTGGGGCCCTTGGGCACACAAGAATTTTGGGCCCTTTTGGAAAGTAATAAAAGCTAATTATAATAACATTTTTTACTAATTAAGTATAACCATTTATTATAGGTAATCAAATACAGTAGGATATAATGGCGTAGTATATGACTTGTATTGTGAAAAAAATTTAATGTGCCCGACAAAAATGTTTTGAGAATAAATGTGTTAGAGAAATTGTCGGTCCTTCGGGGCCCCCTGAGAATGGGAGCCCTGGGCACGGGCCCCGTGTGCCCTTATGGTAAAGACGGTATTGAGCTTCACACAAGTAAGAAGTCGCAAATGGTAATAGAACCTTTAATCCTGCAGTGCTGATGGCACGATATTCAGAGATTTAGGAGGTTCAGAACCTCCATTTGACTAACTAATACCTTGTGCTATGGCCACACGTCGATTCGCATGTAGTAAAGCTCGTCAGTTGGATGTAGCTGAATTGGCAGTATCAATAATCGTTTGGACAGGCGTGAGGTTATTGGGTAGATGGTACATGGTAGCCGGATACATAGGAAGTGGGCGCAGGTCGTTGCACAGTACGCAACGGGGTGGCTACCCCCCGGGCGATTGCCCTCGGTTCATTATCAAAGTTCACTAGTACGTTGCACACCCACTATTACCAACTTTTGCAGTTTTGGACAGATTTCGCTATTTATTCTAGTGGTTTCATGTGAAGGAAAACATCGGAAACCCGCGGCTTCGTCAGCTCCGCACGTATTGACCATGTCTTTTCTGTGGATTAAGCCGACTATGCTGTCCGGATGGTCCAGGTGCTGGACAAACCTATACAATTTTAAAAAGCCTGTCCCACGCACTATTATGTCCCGTAAGTATGGGCATGAGTAAACACCAATTACCTCTGACGCTATAAAAATACTCTTCAATAGATACAAAAGCCTGTTTAGTATATTTGTTGAGTATATTTGTAGGATTTATTTAGACAACACTCACACAGACTCAAAACCAGAACCAGAGACGGAGCCAGACAGAGCTCATGGTAGGCCTACTGATGTGCTTTTGGGTCCTTAGCTGAACCAAACTTGATATGAAGGTTGGTTAAAAAAGAGCCAATTATGTCTTTGCTTTTACCATTGTTTCTCTATCTATACCCATCATCTTCATTTCTTTTGAAAAACTCATCTTAATACTGTTTTTATATGCGTAATTTAAAAATAATCATATTTATATAAGTATAATCATATCATAGCATAACGAATTATTATATAAGGAAGAGTTTTCAGGTGAATTCAGCCACCAGTATTTCAGCAGCTGGCAGCACAATGCACAGAGTACAGACAGGCTAGTCGCGTTGCATACATCCGCATCCCGCCCACTGTCGCCTGATCCTCCGGGCCGCGAGGACGCTCTCAGAGCCAGTACTGCTATGCTGGAGAGCGCAGGTCTTGGTAGCCTGGTCTGCGGCGAGGTGTTGAACTGACGTACCGCGGAAGCTTGGAAGTTTTGACAGCTCTCCGGGAAAGTCTGCAGCGCGAACTTCCAAGTTTTCAATGCAGTTCTGTTTCTCAATAATAGACTCTCTCACTAATCAAATAAGAGTCAAATGGACTTGCTAGATAAAAAGGTATAGGAAAGAGTTGAGACGTGATTTACAGACATCTTTGTGGAGGTCTATGACCATTGTAGACTGTTTAATTTTAAAAGGTTTGAATAAATTATTGAAGACCTAGAGTTTTTTTTTAATTTGTATAGTTTAGAGATTTAGCTAGCTCAAATGAAGTCTGCATAAAATCAAGTAGATTCTGTTGAACTCATGCCCTTGCTACGAACAGACATTTCAGCATAGGAATAGCCTAATATTTGTCTGGGCTGGGTGTAATAGGCGCGAATAGATTACAATCCCGTTGTCATGGCAACCGCCGAGCGCACACAGTCACATAGACTGGATAGATGTACTAGGCGAGCATAGGTTAGGAGGAGTGCACTTTAATTTATTAGCAAGCGAGCGATGCGCCATTCTGCCTGGCGCGGCGGCACTGGGAAATTTTCATTTTGAATTGTATTTTTCACACATTTGATCTGGGAGTGACAACCTAGCTGCAATACCATTTTATCATCAAATATTTCAAAGCTTTTCCGAATTAATCCAATATAAAAATAAACACGATGGTATTTTCCATTTGTTACGAGTAGATTTGAGTCCTTTTCCTTTAAGAGCGGGTCGTGCGAAAATTTGAGATGCGTTTTTAAAAATTCATAACGCTGACATATCATTAGCGTTAAATAGAATGTCATGTTAAATAGTATATTTTTTTAACACACTTAAATTCGAATTAATCTCAAATATATAGTCTACAATTAGTCCTTTTGCGATTTTTAAAATGTCACTTAGTTATTTAGTTATGAATTTTTTTAAAACGCATCTCAAATTTTCGCACGACCCGCTCTTAAGATCCTTGACATGCCTATAAGAAAGCTAGTTCAAACAATTCTAACTGAACTCTTAACTTTCATTTGAAACAGTCCAAACTCCGCTTTAGAAAATGGCTCCTTTCAGTAATTGTGTAGAAGGTGCTACGCCGTAGTGGTTTCCGTACAAATACGTGTTGCGACTTCAAAATGAATGTTTGTAGCTTATAAATTATGTGTTATTTTAATTCTGTAATGCATTTTACTGCCAGGAACTAAGTAATTTAAACTTTTTTAATGTTTTCATGTAATGAACTTGGAAATGGTACCGCAAGACTAATTCTGTCTTTCTGAATTACAGCCACAATTACAGACTAACTAAATAAAAAAACTAAACTAGAAAAAAAACTATGAACATGCGTCAAGAATACCAACCCACACATTTACAAAAAGTGTGTTCGATTCTTCCCACTCATTATCGTAACAGCTGAACAGATTTCTTTATTTTAGACAAATAGGTGAAACAAGCATATGACTCACCTGATGTTAAGTGGCATCGCCTATAACAAAGCAATGTCTCGTAGGTCTACGATGCCTTACCCCTCGTAGGTCACGCACGTCGAGTACCAGCCCTACGATGCACTGCCCTGTGTCCATCGACTTAAGGCCTGCATGCCTTTTTAAATGTTCAGCCTCACGTGCCAGTAATTTCACCGGCACCCACACCCTTCAAACCGAAACACAGCAATACTGCTTCATGAATAGAATATTCTATTAGATATACATATAACTATTATAATTTGCTTGAAATAGATGTAACAGGGTGCAGCATTTATTTTTTGAAAGGATGTGTTTTTTGGTAATTCGGGCTCTTATTAAAAAAAAATATTGCTTTAGAAAATTTCAAAAAAATAATAATTTTGAAGCTCTCGATAAATAGTAGTTTGCAGAATAAACAGCAGAAATAGGCATGAATCAATCCATTTAGATGAAAATTGGTATTTTTACAGTATTATAATTCGTATTTTCAAATTATAGTTATTCCAAATGTAAGTTTCATGCAAAATAAATTGCATTTAGTATAAACATAGTCTACCGCATCATGACGCATCTTGGCATCAAATGGAGCAGGGTATTGTCTCTGGCTTTTATTTGGTCACTCTGCGTTGGGTCATTGAACTAGGTGCGCGTAAACTGGTGATGATAGACCAGTGTGGTGGAAGGATTTGACTAACTGAGCTAAGAGGCCAGTCTTCTTCTTCTTATCGTGTCACTAATTCTTTCGAACAGTGCAGTGTGGTGAAAGGATTTTAAGTGCGCCTCAGAGAGGCTCCTTCCGTTCGCTTGACACATGTTTTCGAACTTTTTAGGTTATACGACATGCCGGTTTCCTCACGATGTTTTCTTTCACCGTTTGAGAGTACTGGCATAGTGCACATACATTTTTCGATAGAAAAACTCATTGGTACACGACTGGATTTCAACCCACGACCTAGGATCGGAAGGCGAGGCTGCTACAACTAGAACCACCAGTGCTGAAGAGGCCAGTCAGAAATACATATTACTCGTACCATAAAAAATATGATAATATGTTGATGTAATCGTGTCTCTTTCCGGTGTAGACGCAATAACGTCTGTATTATGATGAGTAGGTATGATTTCTTGAATCTACCGTAAGTAACATGTTGCCGAACCTTAGGAAATTTTGCGGACGTCATTTGATCCCCGTAAAATAGCGGTGATAGATGAATCAAAGAATAAAGTTGGTGGTGCTGTCCACCAATTTACCACCATTAAGCTCCAAACTAAGCCAAAATGTTGACCCCGATTACTGATTTTACTGTTTATTTTGTATTCAACCACGCGGCCATAATACAGAAAAGCAGCAAAAAAAACTAAACTTGCCTTAACCATCGTTAAGGCTGATGATTATAGCGAAACCTGGCCATTGACCCAAGGCAGAGAGACTAATAAAGAACTAGTTGCAAACGAATAGCCGTCATAACATGTCCGCCTTTTGTGAAACCCAGACTTATGAGACCCCTAAACATGCAATAAAGCACAAATAAACATAGGCAAGCTCTACATCTAGTGTAGGTATATGATAAGTGGCATTCCGCGACAGCCTCCGTCTGGTTTCACCCTCTGCAAGAGGGTTCTAAAGTTGGTTACACACGGGCAACTTATAAAGCGATTTTTTGTTGGGTGAGACACTACCTCGACATTACCACGAGACTGTCGTTGTGAATTATGGTTTTTAAGTTAAGCATAGTTTTAGGATTTTAATAATTAGAAACACAATTTGAGCCTGCAAAAATATATTGGTTGAGATAGCCAAACCAAGTGAACATGCAGCCAAGCCAAAATATTATTTCCATGAGTGTTAAAAATTCGTTTATGCACTACAACTTACAACTTTGTTTGTACAAGCAAATGCATTGTGCTTTCGTGCAAACATTTTGTCAATAAATCGCTTGAATTAGTAATGTATCTTAAGCAATTTTAGTTGCCCGTATGAGTGTGTCAAAGCAATTCGATATTAAAATGGGGTGCATTTGCAATAATTGTTGGTGAATCAGTCAGACAACGACTCTGGCGTAGTGGCTACCTAGCCGGCAAAACTCGAGCGGTGTATGGTGTTCTATTGAAATGGCACCACACTGAAGCTCATTTATTGATATTTCATCATTTTATGGACCTAATTGAACTAATTAGAATGGGTACCTACTGCCAGCCTAAAACATAAAACATATCATCATCATCATTTCAGCCCGGTATCACCCACTGCTGGGTATAGGCCTCCTTCATATTTTGCCAGCCTCCCCTGTCCTGCGCGTCTCTTGTCCAGGTGCATAGTGTACATAAATTTTTGGGAAGAAAAACTCATTGGTTCACGACTGGATTTGAACCCACGACCTTAGAATCGGAAGGCGGGGCCGCTACCACTAGACCACCAGTGCAACACTGGTATTCTGTCATAAATAAGTACTCTTTGACTATTCTAATTGAATATCAAATAACCGCTCAGGGGTTCAACAGAAAGTAACTATAGATGTATAGGTATCTAGAATAGCTGTGTGATGGCGTAGCTGAAAGTATGGTCACCATGAGTTATGTGGGTTCACTTTCCGCTGAAATATGACCATGGTATTTCCTGCAGGGTGAAGGAATACCCTTATTTTTCCACTCCACAGCGTCTTGACAAGAAATATGGGTTGGTTGTCGTTTTGTAACTTATTACGGTTGTAGGCAATAAATATTGCACATCGGCTTTTCGGATTTGTAGAGCGCTATCTCTTTCTGACGCAAACTACGCCCGATGAAGCCGAAGTTAGCCGATGTGCAATAATAATTGCCTATACAAACGGCTACATTCCATGAAAGCTTAATTATGATTTTATTTTCTATGCTGCAAATTTTCTCAACGCTATTTTTCCTACGTTTTTTTTTCAGAAACAAGGTTTTTTGTGCAGCAGGAATCATCTAAAATGCTCCATAAAAGTAATTTAAATGTTTCCTACAATTAAACCTCTTTTCTTACAAGGCTTTCTTAAAAGATAATCAGTGTGTAAGCAGCTGCCATCTCTTACCACTTGGTAATGACAAAAAGTGACAGAGCTAACTTTAAGCATTGTCTGACACCTATATAAGTAACGCTTGTGTTTTTTTTATACAAATATAGTTGATAAAATTAAAATAAATAAATAAATAAATAGTTGATAAAATAAACATAATGATGGCCCACCTGATGTTAAGTGGCAACCATCGCCTATAACAAAGCATTGCTTCGTAGGTCACACGCGTCAGGAATGTGCCCTAAGATGCGCTGCTCTGCGTCCATCAACTTGAGGCAAAATGATGGCCCACCTGATGTTAAGTGGCAACCATCGCCTATAACAAAGCATTGCTTCGTAGGTCACACGCGTCAGGAATGTGCCCTAAGATGCGCTGCTCTGCGTCCATCAACTTGAGGCATACAGATGTTCAGCCTCACGTGCCAGTAATTTCACCGGCACCCACACCCTACAACCCGAAACACAGCAATGCTGCTTCACGGCAGAAATAGGCATGATGTTAGTACTTCTCCGGACGAGCCCTTTACAAAGAGCTCTAACAAACCTTTGGTCATAGCAGTCCTGTGGTTTCAACAATTACAAGTCCATAGATTTGAAAAGGCGGCAGAGCATGGTCACCGTAACGCCCAGGGTTGCAGGCGAGAGCAATGGCGGCGCATCCGGCGGTCGCCATGACAACCATTAGGTAGGAAGTTCTACCTTTGAAGATGACTATTTTTATATACAGTTTTCAGTTTACGACTCACGACCGTTTTAAGTAAACTACGAGCGAATAATCGCTCATCAATAGGTGCACTCTACTGATAAAACTGAAAGAACGGTGGGAACCGAGCTGTAGTTTGTTGCCTGTTCTTCTAGGCTTGGTCGCATGGAACTGGCACCTAGACTCACCTAGCTTTAAGACATTTCAAAGTGATTCTTGTAATTGAAATGCATAAAATTGTATTGAGTTTGAGATTGATAGATTATTGGGAGATGCTTTTGGTAATCTTTTGACTTGTGTCGCCTTCTTTGTTTCTCTGTCGGATAGCCTCGTTTCTGATTTTATCCTTCAGAAAAACTCTAAGCATAGCTCTCTCCATAGCTCGCTCAGCAGCTTTCAGTTTGTGGATCGACCCTACTGAGTGCCCACGTTTTGTCATCATAGGTCATTTCTGTGAAATGTAGCTGGCAAGCACTGGAGGAGAAAAGCCGAAGGCCGGGCTCAATGGCTCGCCTTGGGAGAGACCTACGTCCAGCAGTGAACTAATATGGGTTGATGATGAGGAGATGCTTTAATTGTCCGAAGAATGACTGCTCGTGGTCCTAACAGTCTTTCATAGATTAAGAGTAGTAGTAGTTAGTAAGTAGAGTTCGTCACTGGTTCTTTGGAACAAGTGTGGTGAAAGGATTTTAGGTGCACCTCAAAGAGGCTCCTTTCGTGCACTTGACATATGTTTTAGAACTTTTTAAGTTTTACGACATGCCGGTTTCCTCACGATGTTTTCCGTCACAGTTTGAGAGTACTGGCATAGTGCAACATTTTTGGATAGAAAAATTAATTGATTCACTACTGGATTTGAACCCACTGAGGACGCCATCATAAAGGAACATAACATAAAATAATAATAGATGTAGCGATTTCACATTTTGTACGTTTTAGATTTATACTTTTTAACATTGATAAGTGAATATCTAAAACGAGAAGCTACGTCACAGATAGGCCTCATGGAAAGAGGCTTATTAGCTTACAAGTTATAAATATAGGAATAATATATATATATATATATATATATATATATATATATATAGAATAATATAGGAAAACTGTGCTAGTTCTTTAGTTTATCCTGTTAGCTTACTATTTAACAGATCTATGACCGAGGGAGTTATGCCTACAGTTTGGAAAACAGCCACGATTACACCTATACATAAAAAGGGTTCAAAGCGCGATATTTGTAACTACAGACCCATTTCTAAATTGTGTGTGTTAGCTAAGCTCTTCGAGAAGGCTATCCATGAACAACTCTACCCAGTCTTTAAGCACTCCTTCATCCCCCAGCAACACGGCTTTTTGAGGGGTCGATCTACTACAACTAACCTCGTAACTTTTGTTGATGCTGTTACGGCTGGGATGGAGTCGGGGAGTCAGATGGATGCAATATATACGGACTATAGTAAGGCATTTGATCGTATCGACCATTCCATTCTTTTGGCCAAACTTTATGCAGCTGGCATACGAGGAGATCTGCTCCGGTGGTTTACTTCGTACGTAAATGGTCGCTGCCAAACTGTGGTACTGAATGGATTCTGAAGTCCTACTCTTCTTTAATTTCTTCAGGGGTTCCCCAGGGTTCCATACTGGGCCCATTCCTTTTCATCCTCTTTATTAATGATATTGTATCTTGCTTCAATCATTCCCAATTCCTCTTATTCGCTGACGATATGAAGATATACAGAAGGATTACTTCTCAGATCGACCAACAGCTTCTGCAAATGGACTTAAACAATCTTCATTCATACTATTTGCTCAATAAACTTGACCTTAATGTCCAGAAATGCTTTTGCATAACTTTTAGCAGGTCGCCTAATTCTATCACATTCAACTACAATTTAAATGGTCAGTCTCTTACTAGAACTAACTCCGTGCTCGATTTGGGAGTTACTCTCGACTCTAAACTTTTGTTCGACCAGCATATAGAAAATATCACTTCTAAAGCATTGAGGATTCTTGGGTTTCTTTTCAGGGTCACTAAAGATTTTAAAACACTTAAAACCCTTAAAATATTATTTTGTTCACTAGTAAGAAGTCACCTGGAGTATGCTTCCCAAGTTTGGAACCCTCGTTACGATAAATATGTTTTAATGTTGGAAAAGCCCCAAAAGAAATTTCTTAAATTTATTAACTTCAAGCACAAAAACTTTATTCCTGACTACATCGACAGTTGTAGACACCATCACCTGTTACCTCTAGAGAAGAGAAGAGAAGCTGCTGATCTCACACTCTTACATAGCATTACACTCAATATAATTGACTCTCCGCAACTCCTATTTGAAATCAAACTTGCAATTCCATCACGACGCACTTCCCGCAGAAACCACCTAAAACTTCATGTTCCTTCGTGTTCTACTAATTACCGGAAGAATTCCTACCTATTGCGCACTGCTCATATCTTTAATACCGACTATTCGACAAAAGTAGACCTCTTCAACAGCTCACAAAATATATTTAAAATCATGATCAGTAGGGACTTCTTCTCGTTATTAACGTAAAATAGTGTAGGTATGTATATGTATATTATTTTTACAATTTTCTATTAGTTCGTATAATTATGTGTGGTCATATTATTTAGGTACATACTTGAACTTTTAATTAATAATTGTATTTATTTATAGAATTGATTTGCCTACCGGACACCATAGCACTACTTTCGTTAGTTTATAGATTTATATGGCTTACCTACTTATTTTTTTCCATTGGTATAAACTCCTTAGATAAGTGAATTTTACTTTTACTTTTACCGCAGATAAGATAATACTATACCTACCTACTTTTTACATTGTATTATCTAAAGTGTTCTATTAGCGAAAACTGTTTGGCTTTTATTGTACTATGTTGCCTACCATTATGTTTCTTTGTAAAGCTGTTTGTTTTCCTTGAAAATAAAATAAAATAAATAAATAAAATAATCTATTGGGGTAGTTAGAGGCACGCCCAAACATTGTATTTAGCCATGTTCAGGGTTTGCGTAAATAGCTGTAGCTCTTGCGTAGATACATTATAACAGAACAAACACTGATCAATGACTCAAACAAGTTCTTAATACCAAAACACTATAAAGGTAGGTAATGTCGTGACAATGCACCATGCAGTGGTGAGGGCAACGCGCTTTACATTAGGGTAGGTCTAGGCAGCGGAGGCGAGACAGGTTCCTGCATCACGCACTCTTCAATTACCCATCATTCGCCGACTACAACTCCATCCACGCTGTACACTGCGGCATTTACTCTGCAGCGTACATCGCGCGGCGTGGTGTAACAGCAATGGTTGCGTAGTGAAGAATAGGGTAGCCGCGTGTGGATGCGTGTGGTGAAGGAATGCACCGAAATATCGGACTTCCCAAAGAAAGCCCAAGAACGCTCGATATTTTAGCCGCATGCGAGCTGCGTTTCTGTTTACTTAGTGACGTGAATTGAATACTAACACCTAGTTATTTGTGGTTCTCCTTCTTCTTCTCCTCATCGTGTCACTGCTTCTTTCTTTATTTCTTTCTTTCTGTACTTATTACCTACCAGCGGCCGCCCGCGTCTTCGCTCGCCACGTTTCCGTTACTTTCATCCGTTCTCAGTAACAATATCTTTATAAATTGTAGCCTATGTGTTATTCTGATGTGTAAGCTATATGAAGTTTAATTAAAAAATTGACAAAAAACCGAAAAATTGCATGCAAACGGTCACTTCTTAGGCACTATAGCATCTCTTACTTGATATCAAGCTGAAATTTCAAAACTTTGACGATTGAAAGTTAAATTAAAGCGTTGCTCAGTAGACTGTAATACCCAGATACGATATACCACCCTCCGGTATATAGGTGGGTACCTAATAATAGAATATCTTAATGGATACCTAAACGGAAAAAAACACGTCCTAATATTTTGGGTCATTTAAATATATTTTTTTTAATATCAGTCAGTACAAGTAATATAAGTAAAACATAAATTAAAAATAATTAAATGCTTATTTATTTTGTTTTAGGCATTTGTCCTAATACTTATTTAAAATGTATTTAATTTTTTATTTAATTAGAAGCACTTTTATCTAAAACAATAGCATGACGTCATCTGCCAAGGCAGTTAAGAATGCAGATGAACTAGATTAGGCTAAGTAGTTTCAGTTCTTGTCATGAAAAATTCAGAGGAGAGCTCTTTCCTGCTGAATTTTAAATAAACATGTAACTAGATGTTCTCGTAATATGGACTTAGCATGCCATAATACCAAATAATTGTGAGTTTGTAATACATTGCTGTTTTGTTAACAGAAAGAATTAAAAAAGAAAGAAACAAGAAAGAAAGAACAAAGAAAGAGATAATAAAGAAAGAAAGAAACAGGTGTGTGTGTCAAATACATTTTAAGTCTTTCAAAGTGTGTTTGATACTAACTAACAAAGTGTGCTTATACGCACGCATCAGAGCGAGGCACCAAAAAGGTTTACAAACCAATTCGCAGATTAAAAAAAAGTTGAAACGATTTAAATTAACGAGTCTAAAGTTATCCCAAACCAATTTAATCAGAGCCATTTTGCGTCAAAACAAACAACCTACCTACCAGGAGAGTAGATTTAAAGAGTGTCCCTAATTGAAAACTCATAACCCTACGATCTGTAATCTCCCCTTTCGACAAATCTATAGATGCCGAGTTAAAACACATTAAAACTCCAAAGGACTCTTTCACAGTAAGATTTTCAGACATTTTCATATTACTCAATCAAATTGAAAGTGCTTTTACAATGACAAGGTTCTACACCCTCCAAACAACTATACGTAAAGTTGTGTTTAGTGTCTGGCGTGCAGTTTCGATCTGTCTCAGTCTGCTGAAGTACCTGTACACATCGTCGCGGAAGTCCTGATTTATTGAGCCTTATGCCAACGCATTAAGGGTTAAATTGTGCGTTTGGGGGCTTTGGTGGCTTCCTGTATTTTGGCAGGGGCTCGGGTGACGTCACTCTGCATCGCGGGATCTCGAAAATGGTAAATCAGTTTATGATCGCAATAAATGGTCTCTTGGCAGTGATTCAGTTCAATCCGATTTGTAAAAATCATTTTCAAAAAGAAAGCAATATTGGAAGGATTTCTGTGATAAATAGATTGAAAATACTAGAAATTATTAAAGTGCATGCATAAAAAAACTTAAAACTATTTAGGTACATCTTCATAAAAAGAACTTAAAATAATGGGCGGTCTTATCGCTATATAGCCCTAGTACTATACCCATTCTTCTTCTTCTTCTTATCGTGTAACTGGTTCTTTCAAACCAAGTGCGGTGAAAATATTTTAAATGCGCCTCAAAGAGGGTTCTTTCGTGCACTTGACACATATTTTTGTTTTTATTTAGATTCTAGGATATGTCGGTTTCCTCACGATGTTTTCCTTCACCGTTTGAGAGCACTGGCATTGTGTACATAAATTTTTGGGCAGGAAAACTTATCGGTACACGCTGGATTCGAACCCACGACCTTAGGATCGGAAGGAGGTGCTGCTACCACTAGACCACCAGCCCTTTTAAACACAGCTATTTTAAATGAAATTGTTTGCGAGTTCCGTATAAATCATTACGAAGCTGGCTATTTACTAAGTACATTATAAAAACAACATAAATTAAAAAAGCATTGCTTTTCGCTTCGAAGAAGGAAGCTTTTAGAGAGGTCTTGTTCTAGAGAAATTTTATAGGAGTTTCTAATCTCTCTTCAGAGAATTTTGCTGCACGAACTTAATTTGAATAGCTAGTATTTCCTATTTTCCCGGTAATAACGCACACAGCTACCAGGGGCCCAGGAGTAGGCAGGTAGGTAGTGAATATTGCATTGCGGAGGGTGGATTTTATGCGTGTGTGCGCTCGCCCGGGCAACGAGCTGTTTCGATCGCGTCTGCGTCCGTCCGGAGTACAGCATGCAGGTACCAGGAGCACATGAAGCGTGAGGAAATTAAATATTAGAAAAATACTACGCGCCGCCCCCGATCAAGCGCAATTTTGGAGCCAAATAATTCCCAATTTTGAGCTAGCAAATAAAAAAAAGCAGCCAAGTGCGAGTCGGACTCGCCCATGAAGGGTTCCGTAGCATCAATTAACATAATATAAAGGTTTTTGTAGTTCGTCGAAAGGTAAATTGCGGTTTACGATTTATGACGTATAAAAAAAAACTACTGACTAGATCTCGTTCAAACCAAATATCGTTGGAAGTTTACATAGTAATGTACAACATATATTTTTTTTGGATTTATCATTCTCTTATTTTAGAAGTTAGAGGGGGGGGGACCAACTTTTTTCTACTTTGGAAGTGTCTCTCGCGCAAACTATTCAGTTTAGAAAAAAACGATATTAGAAACCTCAACATCATTTTTGAAGACCTATCCATAGATACCCCACACGTATGGGTTTGATGAAAAAAAAATTTTTGAGTTTCAGTTTCAAGTATGGGGACCCCCAAATTTATAGTTTTAGAAAAAAACGACATTAGAAACCTCAACATAATTTTTGAAGACCTATCCATAGATACCCCACACGTATGGGTTCGATGAAAAAAAATTTTTTGAGTTTCAGTTTCAAGTATGGGACCCCCAAAATTTATAGATTTTTTTCTATTTTTGTGTAAAAACCTTTATGCGGTTCACAGAATACATCTACTCAAAGTCAAAGTCAAAGTCAAAGTAGATTTATTTACAGAATTACAGGTACATGGTTGTTATTGGTTAATTTTTATAGATCCATTGTAATTCTGCCCATAAGGGCATGTAAAATTTTAACTAACAATGTTACTTAAAGCTAACAAAAAGGTTTGTCTCTAACATTGTCTTAAATGTCAATGATAAAATAATAATAATAATAATATAAGTGAATTAACTAATTGTAATGTTTGTTAGTAGGTCGTCCGTCATAAATTGATCTACAGTGTAATAACATTTGTCAGCTAGTATTGCTCTCAACTTCCTCTGAAACAACGAAGTAGGAAATTTTCTAAGTGATAATGGTAGTTTATTAAACACAGATGGAGCCATGCAGAAGATGCTCTTGCGCATTAGTGCTGTTTTAGAGTTACGGACGCAGACTTTATTTTGGTCTCGTCTGTTACGAGGAACGACATCAGACAGCCGACAAAATAGGTCCGGATTGTTTCTAACGAACATAGCCATTTCAAAAATATACAGCGATGGTAAAGTAAGGATGTTATACTTACTAAAGTAAGGTTGACAGGAATCTGTCACTTCAAGGCGAAACATCGATCTAATACATCTTTTTTGGTGTTTGAAGACTTTATCAATGTCAGTGGAGTTGCCCCAAAAGATTACACCGTACCTAATATTTGAGGCAATAAGGCCGTGGTAGGCAGTTAGGAGGGCTTCCTCATTTACTATTGGGGATAATTTATATAAAACATATGCAAGACTGTTTATTTTCTTGCAAAGATTTTCTACGTGAGCCTTCCAGTTTAATTTTTTATCAATATGAATTCCTAAAAATTTTGTAGTATTTACTTCTTCAATTATATTGTTATTGTATTCTATGTCAAGTTTTATGGAATCAGCAGTGTCGCGTTGTCTAAAATGAATTATCTTAGTTTTATTGATATTAATTTTTAAATTATTATTATCTAACCATTTTATAATTGATGTCAGTGCTAAATTTATGTCATGTTTATATGTAGTAATATTATTACATGTGATAGTAACGGTACTGTCATCTGCAAATAACGACATGGGCTGTACTGTGGCTTTCGGTAGATCATTGATGTAGGCTATAAATAGTAGTGGGCCTAACACACTCCCTTGTGGAACACCATACTTCATAATACGTTCTTCAGATATATAAACCTGTTCAAGCTTAGTTTTATGATCTATTTTAGTTATTTGTGTAAACTGTTTTCGGTTTTCCAGATAAGATTTTATCAATTGTAGAGCATTGCCTCTAATGCCGTAACACTCAAGTTTTCTCTGCAAGATACTGTGATCAACATAGTCGAACGCTTGGGTCATGTCGCAGAAGATTGAGCAGACTGGTGTTGTTTTATCAACATTGGTTGTTACACGTAGGAGAAAATCATATAGGGCCATGTTTATAGTTTTTTCTTCTCTAAATCCTTTTTGTTCATTGCACAGTATTTTATTTGATTCAAGATAATGACTGATGCGTTTATAGATACATTTTTCAAATATTTTAGAGAATACCGGAATAAGAGAAATTGGCCTGTAATTCTCCATACACTCTTTTTTTAGTTTTTTATGAAGAGGTTTAATTATAGATATCTTGAGTGCATCTGGAAATATTCCTGTGTCTAGGCTTAGATTAATAATATGGCTGATTGGTGCACATATATAATGAGCTACGACTTTCAGTATCTTTGTTGAGATACCGTCATATCCAACACTACTCGTGTTATTAAGGGAGTAAATTATTTTGAGGATGTCAGTTGGTACACAGGGTCTTAAAAATATAGAATCTTTGGAGCTTTCAATCAGTTTTGTCACATTTTTCCCTGAGTTATGGACCGGAATAACCTTATCAATAAAATAATTGTTAAAGGCATTTGCTATATCTTTTGGGCTTGTAATTAACTTACCGTCAATTTTAATTTTATCAATTGTTTCTTTGGGAAGGTTTCGCTTTGTTTTGTTTATTATACCCCAAATAGTTTTACATTTATTTTTTGACATTTTAATTTTATAATTATTTTGGGTTTGTTGTGTAAGTTTGATTATTTTTTTAAGTATTTTTGTATAGTTTTTATATTTAATTAATTTTGTCTCTGTAGGTTTATTTCTTAGTTCCCATAAAAGTTTTCTTTTCTTTTTACAACACATTTTTATACCGCGTGATACCCAGCGTATGGGTTTTGTTGTCTTAACACTAATTAATTTGGTCGGAAAGCAAAGGTCATAAAATAATTTAAATATTTCAATGAATTTATTATATGCGTCATTAGGATCCTTTTCGCTATATACTTCAGAAAGGGTCACATTTCCAAGGATATTTGTAAATTTCTCTATGTTGTCGGCTGAATAATCTCGTCTCTTGACACGCCAGTACTTTAAGCTAACTAAATTATTGATAGGACATTTTATAAGCTGAGCTGTGTGGTCCGACAGTGCGAACTCTATAACCTCTGTTGTACATGGTTTTTTTATGTTATGCGCAAAGTTATCTAAGCAAGTCTTGCTTTTAAGTCGCGTGGGTTGTTTCAGAGCAAGTTTGAGACCAAAATTTAAAAGTATACATTCAAAATCCAAAGTCAAGTTATTTCTTTTTAAGATGTCAACGTTAAAATCACCAGCAACTAAAATATTTTCATAGGGTTTTTTTGATAACTCTTGTAGCGTTTTTTGCAAGCAATTAATAAACATATCAAAATTTTTAATGTTGGGTACACGATATACACACAAAATAGCAATGTTATAGTCTACTAATTCTACTGCACAACACTCAAATATACTAGTCACTGAGAAGGTCGATATTTTTGTCAACTCTATCCACTTATGTTCGCTACGTATCAGGATGCAGGCTCCGCCTCGTTTGATAAGCTTTCGACTGAAGCACGAGGCTAACGTGTAGTTAGGTATAACCAAATATTGTTCATAGCCATCCATAATAAAGTGTTCCGTTATGCATACAACGTCAACTTTCTTATTATTATCACACAATTCTTCTAAGCACACAGTTAGCATGTCTGACTTATTTAGAAGTCCTGCTATGTTTTGGTGCAAAATATACAGGTTATTCACGAAAAAACTGAGTTTTTATCTGGTCATGCTCAATATTTGATAGTTCTGTTTTATAAGAGTTTCTATAGGATATAAAATCTTGAATTTTTCTAACGTAGTGAGACATCTCTTGGAATACTGTACGAAGTCCAGTATTATTTATTTTTCCAGATGGCCTATGAAACATGCTGTAGTCATAGATCAGATGCTTGTTTGTGTCAATTAAATAAGCGTAGTCATATGTATGTATGTCGTGTTGAAGTAAGTTATTGAAATTATGAATTCTTTGATTAAATGATTCATGAATGTCACCGTATTGATAAGTTGGTGTGCATAATATTATGATATTAGTATGTGTAATTTTCTGTAGGATTTCCCTTATAGAGTAAATCAATGCTGTATTCTTATTAATGCCTAGGAAGTCTTGCTCTCCGATGAATACTATACAATAATCATCCATGTTTCATCAGTCTAGCTTTTATGGTTTCGGAGAAAAATGGCTGTGACACGGCCGGACAGACAGACAGACAGACAGACAGACAGACAGACATGACGAATCTATAAGGGTTCCGTTTTTGCCATTTGGCTACGGAACCCTAAAAATGGTTTCCAATAAAATATGAGTGCTCTTGTTTAACTTTTATTTAGGTAAACTTATTCTTGGGTTTGGTGCAAAAATTTATCGGTGAGCATGCAGCACAGTGTTTAGTAGGTATCTACTACAAACTATAAAAAAAAATCACTTTTTAAGTATAAAATATCAAAGTTAACACACGGTGGTATGGTCAAAGGTTCTCCATCATTCACCCCTTCCATTAGTCAGATTAATTCTTCGCATATTTTTGCATAGAGGGGAGACTTGGAAAAACTAATTACAAAGGTCCAGACAGGCAGATTCAACTGGCCAGATCCTGGTTGATTCCTATTGGCTCCCAGTTTTAATATGGAGTAAAGTTGCATGAAGATACGCCCAGGACTACATAATATTCAAAACACAGTACGTCTTTACCTTTTAAAGTTTTTTAGATTTGGTTAATTATACCGACTGAAAGCTCACATCATGAATTAACAACATGACCGCGTGGAACTGGCACCTAGATAGACGGCGGCGACGTTTTCAAAGTTATCCTTGTGACACAACTACAGATGGGTTTTGCCTGGGCATTTAGGACTTATTGATTTAATGCCGAATAAACGTCCATATACGCCCAGTTAACGTCGTAAAATAAACAGGTCGGATGCATATTTTTTGTAAAATATCGCAAAATTCACAAATTATTACACCAGGTTATGTTCAAATTACTAAAAAAATTGAAAAACTAAATCAGTGGGTGTCACACAACTGAATAAACATTTTGACCAACACTTTAACTTTGGATATATTGATTTTTTTCTTAAAAGAACTACAGATAATTAAAACATACACCAATTACATAATTAGAAACGTAGAAAGGAAATCCTACAAAAAGTTAAAATATAATTGGGTTCAGGTACAAAAAAAAATGGTGAAAACAAGCAACAAGTTAATTACACAATGTCCAACAACAAAAATATAGTATGTTGGAAACACAGGGTCCTATCAGGAACACAACGGATTCAGTCGCAGTGTTTTCTCTGTTCTTTTATGTCTGCGCGTCTGCCGGCTAATAGGGGCGGACTCGCGTAGCCTTTTTCATTATCCTGGAAGCCCGGGGCGCTATTTATTTACAATTTTCATATTTGCTATTGAGTGTACAAAGAGATGTCAGTTAAAGTGGTTCGATTTTCATACAAACTGATTTTTACCATTTAAGAGCGGTTAGAGAATATTTGAACTTTGAAATAATTTTTTTTTTAAACAACTATCTGCTGGAACAAGCATATGTCCCACCTGAATTTAAGTGGTAACCAACGCCTATAACAAAGCATTGCTTCGTAGGTCACGCTCGTCAGGAACGTGCCCTACGATGCACTACCCTGCGTCCATCAACTTGAGGCATACAGATGTTCAGCCTCACGTGCCAGTAATTTCACTGTTCACTGTAGTTGGTCCCCGTCCATACTCATGCTCAATACTCTGTCCATCCAAAGGTTGTCTGGAAAAGATAGGTCTTAGCGATCAGACCGTCCATTGTACTTCTTGTTTTTTACCTTTTGTTTTGTTTTTTTTTGTGTACAATAGAGTTATGTTCTATTTTAGCTGACTTTCTTATTGGTCCTTATTTCCAGTTCATTTTCAGGGCAATACTAACCGAAAAAGCCGAACAAAATATTTTTTACTTTATGGCCGCCCGCGGTTTCGCTCGCCCCGTTCCCGTTACGCCCCGTTCCCGTAAATTTTTCGGGATTAAAAGTAACCTAAGTGCTATTCCAGACCATAATCTATATCTGTGCCAAATTTCATTGAAATCCGTTCAGTCGTTTTAGAGTTATTGAGTAACAAATATCCATCCTTACAAACGTTTTTTTTTTAATCTTATGTTTTTTGTTATAGTTAAATAAATATTATGACTGACATTAAAGACTATTACATTTATAATATTAGTGTGATTTGCTATGCGTGTTCGATAAAGCAATAAATAAACATACTGTTTTTGCAACAGTAAATCATTATGTTCGTCCACACTCATCCCCAATTACCAGGAGCGCAGGCAAAGCCTTCCAATTGAAACCCGCTTTAGCTCCTGCTGGGCGGATTCGTGTCTGCTTAGGGAACGAATTCAAAGGGCTCGCTTTGAAAAATTACTTTTTGATTTCAATATTTTGTAAACAGTTTGATTCGGTTACCAATAAAACTTCTTCTTCTTCTTATTTAAGAGTAATGCTCTTGTCGGCGTAATGTACTTGCATCTTTCCTTTGAGGGAACCTCTTAAACATAGGGATCGTACTTTATAACAATCTGTCCTTAGTCCTAAGTGTCATATGGATTTTTCTATTCGTAAAATGTATGAACGCAAGCTTACAATGCAAACGGTGAAGGAAAACATCCCTAACTCCGCACTTATTGTCCAATGAGCATGTTTAAGAGGTTCTATAGCTATAATTATAAACCTGTAGACCTACCACAAGCTCTATCTAGCTCTATCTCTGGCTCTGGTTTTGAGTCTGTGTGAGCTCACCAGTGTATTACACTGTTGAGTGTTGACGAAATAAATCCTATATTTCGACATTTATTTAGTCAACACTCACACAGACTAAAAACCAGAGCCAGAGACAGAGCCAGACAAAGCTTGTGGCCTACTGATACTACCTGATAAATCAATAAGGTTGTTGATGATAATGTGCCTATTACCTATCTAAATGAAAGAGGAAGTATCCCTCAGTGAGCACTCGAACAAAGCCTTCACACTGCAGTGGAGCGCCCGCGGACCCCCCTGTGCGGAACCTCTGATTTAGAAGCGTTTTGGGATGGTGAACTAAATACATACTTCCTAAATATTACTCTTAACTTTTGGGACATTATAAAAATCTTTGGTAAACACTAAACACTATAAAATCAATAAAAAAAAATACTTCTTTCTGAACTACAACATGAAAAGCTTCAAGAAAAACGTTAAAGAACTCCTCCAGGGTGGCAACGCAACGACAACGCATTGGTGTCTTTGGACGACGGTGACCGCTTACAATCAGGTTGGCCGTAAGCTCGTCTGTCTATCTTTTACATAAAAAACATAATAAATATACGAAAGTTAGGATGTTTGTAGCACAGTCACACCCTACTATGAGTTATTCGTCACGTGTGATTTAGGATCCGGTGCCATAGCGGTAAACGCATCCCCGTTCCAAGGAGAAGGTTGTACGTGGGTTCAAATGTCACGCGGCTCTTAATTTTTGGACATCAAACTTTTGATTGCAACAGAATTACACAATCAAGCCGGTGTGATTGTGCAAAAAAAAAACAAATATCCTATGCAAAAGTAGGATACTTTCTGATAGAATGTACACTTATATTCTATTGATTGTAAAGCAGTAGTGTACAGCTTGTTGTGATCAGTTGAGGTGCCAAGCTATATCTGATTTTCAGTAATCCTTATACCGCATCGCGACGCATCGCAGGTTCTAGAAACAATTCATTACACACCCTGAAAGTATATTTCTAAATTTTCCAGCGTGGTGCAGAGGTTGGCGGTCGCTATAGAAACGGTGGTTGCAGGAAACTGCACAATCGATGTTGCCAGACGTTGTGGATCAATGTGTCTCTAGTACTACGCCCGGCTACCGGAAAACCTACCTTCCACGCCAGTGTGCACATCTCCCACCACCCCCACTTTACCAAGACCCGCAACGTGAGCCGAGCTCCTTTAAAACACTAAAGTCTCCCAGTAGGGTGGAAGCTCAACTAAAACTGGACGTTAAGCTAGTGTGGGTGAATTTTCCCCGGGCGCTTGCATGTGTGCGGCGGTCGTGTCAGTGTTACGTAGACTGGCGTTCCATTTTCGTATTCGAGTTCGACTTGTGAATGTGTTGTATGTGTGAGTGCTGCGTTCGAAACCTCGCCCGTTCGCGGTATTGTTTGTTTTGTTATTATTCGTTCAGGAACCGAGAGACTGAAGTACCTATGCATTTATTCAACCGCACTCTATTATAATACTTTATCTGAATCTGTAAGGCCTTGGGCACACTAATGCATCTGCGTTCGGGGAGGCGTGCACGTTAGCGATCAGTTCTTTACTAGTGTTTCCCAGGTGCTTCTCAAATTGGAAAAATAAAAACAGCGGCTTTGATCCACTGGCAGTCAGAGTTACAGTGTACGGTTTGATTCAATTATTTTTTTATTGCGATCGAGGCTCAAAATGATTTCAAAACTGACAGATGACTAGGTTTTGATTACAACAACAAAGAAACGCAATCACCCCAGAGATGTGCATAAGGCTTAACGTTTTTTTTACCGATTGAAAACTTATAGAAACACTGATCGCCAACGCGCACGATAATGCGGACGCAGGCGGAACGCGTTGGTGTGGCTTATGCTTTAGAAATGTAATATTATGCGTGAATATAACACGGGGAATTATTTCGCGAATTAATTACATCGCGAGTACGTGACGACGAGGAGACCCTTTGAAAATTACTTTCAGTAAACAGAAGGTTTTTCATAGCTCAAGTGAAATTGTGCTCTATAAAGTATGCAATAGAAATTATTTTTGAACACTTTATTGAGGTTAGAAGGACGTGTTATGATAACATGACGTAGAGTTGTGAAGATATCCTGATGCAAGTCCATATTTGTTATTGGAAGATTATTACCAGTATTTTTTTAAATTTTTGGTGATCTGTCACGCGCAAAGTTACCTACTTTTTGAATTTGACAACTGTTTGACATTCTACTACACAATCGTATGTAGTGGCTGACTTCAGTGCGACAAATCATACGGTGCGCGTGTATTACATTTTCATCCCTCATGAGTCATGACAGGTACCCTACTGCACCAGTGCAGTGGAGGGAAATATATTAAAATCCCAGTGAAGCTGGCTGTGGTTAGTTACAAAGCGCTACTAATTAGTACAGTAACCGTTTTTCATTCGAATGCTCACTGCACGGAGCACGGCTATAAAGACGTGGAAGAGACACGATACAGTATGGCTAGTAAGGATTTAAAAAAAAAAATTGCATCTAATTGTAGATGATTTATATAGCGTCAGGGGCAAGGTTTTTACTCATGCCCCTACTTGTGGCACGCTATAGTACCTGGGACAGGATTTAAGATATAATAGGCTTGCCCATGACCTATACCATCCTGACAGCTTAGTCTAATCCACAGGAAAGACATGGTCAATACGTGCGGAGCCGACAAAGCCACGGGTTAATGAAACGTAACTTTGATTTGAATCTGTTTGAAAATTAATTATTTATTTCTATTATTATGTTACATAACCAAAGGATGCTCTATATCAAGTAAAAAAACCGCATTTCAAAAATAAGGGTCATTCCATATTCTATAGCTCCATAGTACTGTAGGGCGTGGCACTGGGCGCGACCATGCGTCATAATACTACTACGTTGTATAGAACTAATGATTTACTTTCACTATGTTTGGGCTTTTGGAGTAGGTAATCGGTCCAAGCGGTAAGGCCTATGCCCAGCAGAGAACTTTTCAGGCTAATGATGATAAAGCCAATCGCGTCAAGAAAACTAACCAGCCAGAGGATAGAACTCAAAAACCACCGCAAATATCGGCATCTAGTTAGTTTGGTATAAACCCCTCCAAACTAACCACTTTTATACGGCGAGCTACGCAAAAAAAAAATTTTTTATTTGGTCTTCAAGTGTGTATGTAACCAGCAACCTAAAAGATGTTGAGGCCAGTCATATCATTACTTGTGTGGGTGTTCTTTGGGTAAAACAAGTGAAACCTTTGCATCTATTGTAGATGATGTATAAGACGTCAGAGGTTACTGTTTATAACTCATGCCCCTACTTACGGGACGCTACAGTGCCTGGGACACGATTTTATACCATCCTGACAGCTTAGTCGGCCTAATAATACACAGGAAAGACATTGTTAATACGTGCGGAGCTGATGGAGTCTCCTCACGTGGTTTTCCTTCATCGTTTGAGAGCACTATATATCATTGTGCAGTACATACATTTCGAGAAAAACTCATTAGTACACGACTGGCCTTTGTTCTTTGGGTACCTTAGCATATAACCTATTTGTTGGACCTTTGATATGTCTTATTATGCACCCGGTCTACCTGAACACGCTATTTGGAAATCATCCATTGAACGCGGTAGTCCAATTTAGACCCAAACGTTACTTACCCGATAAGGAGGTTACTTACCCGGGGTAGAAACGTTAGGGGTGGTTTGGGTCCGTGAGTCAATGTACTGATTACGTAAGTCCTTATTTGTAATTGGGACAAATTCTGTTGTTACAACTGTTACAATTTTACAACAGCAATTAAAATTTTGCCGTCATTACATTTAATTTTCTGCTTCTTATCGTGTCACTGTTTCTTTCGAACCAAGTGTGGAGAAAGGATTTTAAGTGCGCCTTAAAGAGGCTCCTTTTGTGAACTTGACACTTATTTTCGAACTGTTTAGGTTCTACGATATGCCGGTTTCCTCACGATGTTATCCTTCACCGTTTCAGAGCACTGGTATAGTGTACATACATTTTAGGGCAGAAAAACTCATGGTACATGACTGGATTTGAACCCACGCCCTTAGGATCGGATGCCGGGGCCGCTACCACTACACCACCGGTGCTCTCACACACTAACACGTTTAAGTTGAACTATGCCTATTAATTTTAAGTTGAAGCAAAATAAACTATTTCTTTTTAACCGACTTCCAATCAAAAAGGAGGAGGTTCTCAATTCGGTTGTATTTTTTTTTTTTGTTTTTTTTTATTTTTATTTGATTTGAAAAATTATTTTTTTATCTGAAAGGTACTGCTTTCAGATTGGTCCCATTTTAATTTTATTAAAATCGGTGTTGCCATTTTTTTTTAAATATTTTTTTTAATGTTTGTAACTGCATGCCTCCGTCATTTATGAACCGATTTAGAAAATTATTTTTCATTGCTCATACTCTGAAAGTAGGTCTGAAGTTGCCTGAGGGGCCTAATTGAAAGTAAAACTTTCAGCCCTAGGGAGAATCGCTTTCTACTGACAGCTGTCAAATTATAAAAAAAAACAAGTTCTATTTTATTCAACCATGTTCCAACTTTCTAAAGTCTTTCTAACTACAAGGAGGTTGTTCAACCAAATTCCAACTTTTTATTCAGCAAGTAGGTTGGAAACCCATTACAACGGTATGAAGTTTAAAAAGTCTAATTAGAGCGCAATGTAAAATTTAAATTTAAATAACATAAAGATAGTATTAAATAAATAATATCTTCTAAATTACTTTATTAATATATCATCCATGTCAACAATATTTATAAAAAATATGATAAAAATTAGAACTGCCTACTATCCTCGTGTGTTGATCTTAATTATTATATTCGTACTCGTACGTTCAACTATTTCTTTAAAATAACATAGATTTGAGCAAACAATTTACCATTTTTTAAATTATGAAAATGAAAATTTTGGCTGAATAATGCTGGCGAACCGAAGCCGAAGGCCCGCCAGAGAAAAATAAAAAAAAAACCGGGAAGGCGGCAATTCAATCTTCATTTTCACAAATTTTTCTTTCATGTTTTTATTTTTACTTTCCTTGTATTCGTAATGAAAAGCACAGTGCTTACCTCGGATGAAAGTCTTTTAAGTCCCTCAAGCTCCATTGGCGCCCTCGCTACGCTCTGGCGCCAAACCCGTCTCGGGACTCAAAAAACGTGACTTTCAACACTCGGGTAACAATGTACTATTTTTATTTGGAAGGTTATTCTTACTTCCAGATTGTCCCAAACAAATTAGATTAAAATCGGTTTAGCCGTTTGACAATGAAGTCGGTTTCTCAAGTTTTTTAAACTTATAATTATTGTATCTAAATAGGACGGGAAAGTTTAGAAATACTAGGGGTGTGACACCCATATTTTATCAAGGGGGAAAACCTATGAATCAGAAGGGTTGGCGGTTCTAATGATAGCCGATGCCTCACTGTAGCGAAGAGGTTATTAACTGTTGTTTGGTTAGGATTCCTAATTAATACCGTTGTTTACAGGGTGTCAAAAAGAAACAGATCGGCTGTTGTGGTCCAAATGAAATTGGACACGACCATCTCTTCCCATGGATGCTGTAAAAGGCTTTTTTTTATGTAACTAGCTGATGAAACAAGCATATGTTCCACCTGATGTTAAGTGGTAACCATCGCCTATAACAAATGATTATCTCGTAGGTCACGCACGTCAGAAACGTGCCCTACGATGCACTGCTCTGCATCCATTAACTTTAAGGCTTATCCTCAATCCGCAACACAGCAATGCTGCTTCACGGCAGAAATAGGCATGGTGGTAATAATTCCCTGGACGAGCCACATACATAGAAAGCTACTACTACTGAGCTAAAGAAACGCAAAAGGAGAACGCAAGTAGGAACTAAGCCTATTATGATTATTGCTTCTAATTCTAATTCAAATTGTGTTCGGGGAATAAGATCTGCACTGACGTCCCGTGATGGGGTGTATTGTGCATTGTCCCCCTGCTAAACCTTACCCCAGCCAGCCCAACTCCTTAAAATAGCGGAGAAGGACTTTGCGTTGGTGGCAGCAATGATCTAGATGACCCAATGGTGACTCAGATGTGGATGTGGAAGGACAAGACTCAATCAGTTCCCTGAGCCCTGTCTTGCACCTCGCTTCTTCCGTTGCGGGGCAGTGCAGTACTACATGCTCCACAGTTTCTTTTTCCTGCAGGCAGCCGCGACATAAGTCGCTATCTGTTGCTCCAGTCTTCAGTAAGTGGTAGCTTAGGTCACAATGGCCCGTAATGATTCCTACCATCATACCGATTATTTCTCGCTTTCACCTAGCTTTGCCGTTTTAAGAGCCTTACGATTCAAGTAAATAAAAAAATATTGTGGACAATCCACACAACACTATCTAGGCCTAAATTATGCAGAGCTTGTACTATGGGAACCAGTAGGCCTACCATGAGCTCTGTCTGGCTCTGTCTCTGGCTCTGGTTTTGAGTCTGTGTGAGTGCTCACCAGTGCATTATACTGTGTGTGTGACGTTTTGACGTATTATATATTTAGTCAACACTCACACAGACTCAAAACCAGAACCAGAGACAGAGCCAGACAGGGCTCATGGTAGGCCTACAGATAGCTAATATACTCGTAATACTTATACACGTTTTTTAACGCCCAGACAGAGAACAAACCTCAGGGTGTTATTAATAATCCTGGCGTAGCGTTGGAATAGTTAATCCGTGTTTTGTCTCTTGCATTGACATGCAATTGTCAACTCGAGCAAATGTGACAAAACACGGATTAACTAGTCCAACGCTACGCCAGGATTATTAATAAGACCCTCAGTGTTTACCACACAAATATTTGATCTCGGTGAGATCGAAACCACGATTTACAGCCCAGAAGGCAGAACTACCAACTGAGCTAGTAAAATTATTTTTACTTTGTCTTTAAGATGAGCAACATTATCTCGAGTAGTCTTCCTCAAGAGAAAACATCTGATGAAGCACTATAAAGTTAAATTGCCTCGTACAAATATTCCCACCGAAAAAACCAACCAAAAAACCTAGAAAAAAAGTAATCAAACATTTCATATCGATCAATACACTCAGTGTAGGGCATGAGAGCGGATGGAGACCACAGAATAGCAAGCAGTGCTACGTCGAGTAACATAAGCACCGGAAACGGATGTGACCGCAGCCTCTTGCACAGCCTCCGATGGCGATCGCCTTTTCTTTATTGCCTTATGGTGCGTTTCGAAAGATTTTGATGGAAGTACCAAGACGAACAAAAATTAACATGTGTAAAGCGGAAGGATCTTCTTTGAGCGACTAAACCTATGACTTGACCTCTTTGACTTGAATTCCTTTCACCGCACTGTTTTGAAAGAACATGAGACACGACAGGAAAAAAGTATGGTATTTTTGTAAAAGCTCTTCCAGGGAAGTTAGCTTTTACTGTATTCATTGTTATTAGTTATTAGGCATGGTTTGCATCCAAAAATGAATTTCCAATATTTTTATTTTTCAAAATTTTAATTAAATTACTCTAGCAACAGGAAAGTTTTAATTTACATTTAATTACATTGAAAAACTAACATTTACACTAAACTTTACGAAAAATACTCTATTAGTCGTCATCATGTTCCCTAGTTTGGGCCTATATGGCGCCTTGTGACCTGTCTAAAAGCCATCATCATCACCTGTCGATAACTACAATCTCGTACAATCCTATCCACTGCCAAAACAGGATGTCCTTTGCAACCCAACACCGTACCGACAAACTTCACCCTACCATCCCAAAAACCTCCCACCCAGCTCGTTAACTCCCTATTCCTGATAAGATAAGGTTCAATTTTGATTGCAACTAATTGATAAGTAGGTAAAAACGTGTTTTTCATAGTCTGTTGTAATTGACGGTCCTGTTTGCCACTTGGTCACGATCACACGTTTTTCATTGAGGATGTGATCTATTTTTGAGTGCGCAGGTGGTATGCGGGATGCTGGTACTTGAACATTGTTGGAATCTCACGTTTTGGAAACAATAGCAGTTGGAGACTTTATTTTTGTAGACTGTATGAGTCTACAGACCTTATGGACGTAGGTCACGTTGCTATCGTGCGTGACCTGCGTAAAAGTAAACTTTGCATCTATTGTAGATTATTTATATAGCGCGAGGGGCCACTAGTGTTTACTCATGCCCCTACTTGCGGAACGCTATAGTGCCTGGGCAGGATTTTAGATGGAATAGGCTTGCCCAGCACCTATACCATCCTGACGGCTTTTTCGGCCTAATCCACAGGAAAGAGTTGGTCAATACGTGCGGAGCTGACTAAGCCGCGGGTTTCCTCACGATGTTTTCTTTCACCGTTTGAGAACACTAGCATTGTGTACATAAAATTTTCGACAGAAAATTTCATTGGTACACGACTGGGTTTGAACCCAGTCGTGACCTACGAATGCTTTGTAAAAGGGGATGGTTACCACTGTATATCGGGTGGGCCATATGCTTGTTCCATCAGCTAATTGTATAAAAAAAAGTATCTTCTAGGTGAGTGCGCTACACCGTCGAAAGCATCGTCACTTAACATCTTGTGAGATTGCGGTCAAGCATAAGCTAAATAATTAACATACATAATTGTAAATAAACTTTGTATTTTTTTTTTATTGTACTTTTATTCGTAAAATTAATGTGCACAACGCTGCGGTGCTCTCTAAGCGAAAAACAAACATTTCGTTTGGATAAGGCCATTCATGTTGTATTATCCTATGCGGGGTCTTTGTGGTACTTACTTACTTATCAACTATGCATGTATCTAAACTAAACCATGTGTGTGAATGTAATAAATGTATTGAGTATTAAGCCTGGCCGTGGATGGCGGTGGAATAAAGCCTTCACCGAATGGTGGCTGAAGTCGGGCCGAAGAAATTTGGGTCGTCCGAAAGCGCAATGGGTCGACGACATCGTAAGGAAACACGGACAGGATACGCACAGGACAGAGGAAGCTGGCAGAAATAAACTACGTGATAGAATCAGAAATGAGGATATCCGTAGAAGAACCAAGGTAACCGACATGGCTCTTAGAATTAGTAAGTTGAAGTGGCAATGGGCAGGTCATATAGCTCGAAGAACTGACAACCGTTGGGTTATAAAGGTTCTCGAATGGCGACCACGAACCGGAAGATGAAAAGTAGGGCGCCCACCCACCAGATGGACTGACGACATTGTTAAGATCGCAGGAAGTCGGTGGATGAAATGGGCTCAGAATCGTTCTTCCTGGAAATGTGTAGGGTAGGCCTATGTCCAGCAGTGGACTTCTTCAGGCTGATGATGACGATGATGATGATGAATAACGGTCGTCGGTTCTTGAAACCCCTTGCCTTTCCGTTCATAAAATTGGTGATCATACGCATGGCGCTTATAAGGTGATCAGATCAACGAACTCGGCCGGTGGTCAGGAGTCATTGAACCCTATTAGCGCCTGTCGGATTAATCAAGGTGTGATATGACGTGGGTTTTTAGCCTTTGGTATAATTTTACCTTAAGAAATAACTAACCACGAAAGCACTTAGTGGTCTAGTGAGAGTATAACTGATCTAGTGAGAGCAGTTAGTCGTCCAGTGGTAGCCTGTAGATACTAAGGTTGTGGGTTCAAATCTAAGTAAGCCTACCAGACTTTGTGTCTCTGGTTTTGAGTCTGTGTGAGTGCTCACCAGTGTCTGTGACGTTTCGACATAGGATTTATTTATTATAACACTCAGACAGACTCAAAACCAGAGCCAGAGACAGAGCCAGACAAAGCTTGTGGTACTGGTCGTGCTCCCATGTGTTTTTCTGACCCAAAATGCATTGCCATTTTTATACCCTTTGTTTTTTTTAAAAGCCTTCTATTATGCCTGACGCCTTTTGTCACTGTCACTGTCTGTGATTCTGGTTTTGAGTCTGTGTCAGTGCTCACCAGTATACTGTTTGTGACGTTTCCACGTAGGATTTATTTAGTCAACACTCACACAGACTCATAACCAGAGCCAGATAGAGCTTCTGGTAGGCCTACATATATTGTAATGCCATGGACTCTGCATATATTATAACAAACTAACATTCTACTCAGGGTTAAGCTCGCCTTTGTACATGTCCTCTATTTCTGTTCTTTTCCTATGTTTTGTATTGTGTGCAATAAAGAATTAAGAATTAAGGATTGTAAACACACATCCACAGCAGGTATATACTTGATGCAGAACCCCATTTTCGTTTGGTCGGGTTATTACAGCAGCATTCCGTAGAGGGCTACGCGTAGAGTTATCTATTCGTAGCGGTATTCGTGTTGCGTAGCGCTACGTGCCAAGAATCGTAGCGCGTAGAGCTCTCGTAGCGTTATACCTTATCTATTGCTAACTTGTTGGAGCTTTTAGCAACTTACTTAATGGTGTATGTTTGTTCCTACTTATCTTAGAGGTTGAACGGATAACTTATAAGTAAGTTAAAGAAATTTAGAACAGGTAACTTAGTGGACCCCCTTGAGCGTGAGATCGCGGGTTCGAATCCCTTCGTTCACCAATGGTTGTGCACAATACCAGTGCTTTGTTTTCGGTTAGTGTGTGTGGGAGTGTTTATTCCCCAGGCTGTCGGCTCTACGAGCTTATATTGTCTCTCTTGATCTCATGTTCTTAGAGCTATAAAATACTTACTACAGTTCAAAGAAGTGTTCCAGACGTTCGTAGTTCAGGCAGACAACAGGAAATCAACTATGTGTGTCGAAAAAAACAGGACAAGCCTTTGGGAGGCTTTTTAAACCGTTACTCCATACATAGTCCTCTCTACCTTCGGCATTTGGACATCAGAAGAGAATGCCTTTAATAATATATATACAACCGTATCATAGTAATCTTCTTTTTCTTATCGTGTCACTGATTCTTTCGAACCAAGTGTGGTGAAAGGATTTTTAAGTGCGCCTCAAAGAAGCTCCTAGTAATGCAATTCATTAAGAAAAATACTCAGGAAACTCAGTGAACAAGAATTGGTTAATTAATTCCAAAAATATTATATTTGTAAGAAGATTGTATGGGAAGTAAGCGATAACAATTGCCTACCTAATACGAATAAGCACTACCTACTTATGTATATTTTTTCTACAACTACCTGATAGAAAAAGCATAACTCTCGTAGGTCACGCACGTCAGGAACGTGCCCTACGATGCACTGCCCTGCATATCTAACGGGGTTTTGGTTTAAGGATAAATTATAAATAAAAAATGTCATGTCGAAAGTTATAGTTTATATTAGATTTATAATAAGATATGTAGTCTACAAAATTTCACAAATTTTCACAACTTTATTTGAACCTAAAGCGTCTACCCATTTTATTAAGAAAATAAAATTATCGAAACTTCGGAACTACGTACGTACGTCGGGAGCTAGTTTCACGCAACCATTTTTTAAAATATAATCTAATAGGCATTCCTCGTTCGCTCTCTTCTTTACATATGAGTACGTCAAAACTAATAACGGTAAAAAAATAAAAAAATATCAATCCGCAAAACTGGCTCCCCGTCAAATAAACAACAACTGACATCCTTCCCAATACATATACATTACATTTAATAATATCGTTACATTTAACTAGAGTTATACTGAATAATGATCCTATGAAATATAATTATGCATTTTTTAAATTTATTTAATAATATAATAATAATAATACTTAATAAGTATCAATATAGGTAATGGTTACTCAATGTTCTACAGACTACTATAGTTTATAATAATATAATGAATGAGTCATATTATTTCTTTATTATTTATTACTTTAAGTTTATTAGTCGAATATCTAGAAACTAGACGCACAAAGAGCAGCCTCTGGAGGCGCACGTAATCACAAATAAACATCGTCAACACATAAAATAATAATCATAATCAATAATAATAATAATCATACCGATAAAAATCATTCATAAAAACATTACAATAAAAATCTAAACATTAAAACACACTTAAAACAAACATTATATTAATATTATCATAATCATAGTGTGTAAGTAGTAATTGTATAGTATCATTTAAGCGAATAATCGTATAGTCAAAAATAATGTGAGCATGGGTCGCGGGGGAGCGAGACATGGCGGCCTTAGCGCTGTAGCATTCACCTAGCTTTACCTAGCATTACCTAGCCATTACCTAGCCTTTTCCTATCCATTACCTAGCCTTTTCCTAGCCTTTACCTAGCCATTACCTAGCCTTTGCCTAGCCTTTCCGTAGGCCGGCGCGGGCGCACACAACCAACCATTACCTATCCAAACATTAGCTACCTCCCCTACCCCCCTACCCCGGGGGACAGCACGCGGCACCGAGCTGCGGCCGCGTGTCCCGCTCCCCGGCCGCCCGTCCTTCGCTTATAGTTATATCTTAATACTTTACGCTATTACGTTAAGTAAGCTTTATAAATTTCGATCTCATTTATGCTATTCAATAATAATAATTATACAACTTTTTTTAAATTTTTGCTTTTTTTTTCGAAATTCTATCGTAATTTAACGTATCTCGACTCTCTCTGCGGCGGCGAGCGCAGCGCGCGCGCACCGCCTAATAAAAAACGTCCATAATAAGAAAATATATCGTGAACAACTCTGCCGACCTACGATAGTGCGGCGCGGCGGGCGGGCCGTGCCGGCGGGCGCCGACTTTTGGCACCAGGATTTCGATTACGCAATTTTTTACTTCTTTTTTAATATTTTTATAACGATTCGAGTAAAAAAGGTCCGCTCGTCGAGCGGGCGGGCGTCGGCGTCGCGACGTCTCCTTACGAGATGATGCGGATGGCGGAGCAGCAGGGCGCCGCGCACGCCGGGCACGGCGCGCCGCCGGCCGCCAGTCGCTGCGCGCACTCCAGGCAGAACAAGTTGTGTCCGCACGGCACCAGCGCGGCCGCCACTCCGCGCTCCCCGCACACGGCGCACGCGCGCGCCGGCGACGCGGCGGGCGACGGCCGCGCGGGGCCCCACGCCCACACGCTGCCGGCGCCGCCCGCCGTCGGCGACTCGAAGGACGGCGACTCGCCGAGCCCCTCGTCGCGCTCCGTCGACGACCAGATGCCGAGCAGGTCCCCGAGGCGCGCCGACGACCCGCCCGACGAGCACGAGCCGGCGGAGGAGAGCGGCTCGCGCTCCGAGCGCAGCAGCGACGCCAGCCCCGCGCGGTACAGCGCCGCCAGCGGCTCCCCATCGTCGGGGGCGGCGGGCGGCGCGCCTCCGCCGGCGCCGGTGCGCAGCGCGATGTGCGCCTCGATCTCCTTGCGCGCCGCGTCCACGCTCTCCGGCAGGCCGGTCACCTCGAAGACGGGCTCGCGCTCGCGCGACGGCGTCACGATGTACGTGTGCGTGGTGTGCTGGATGCGCTTGATGGTGGCGCCCTTGGGGCCCACCACGAGCCCCACCACGCGGTAGGGCACGCGCACCTGCGCGGTCACGTGGCCGGGCGCGCCGGCCGGCGGCGGGGGCGCGGCGCCGCACTTGCGCGACGCGCGGATCTGCGAGAAGTGCTCGGCGGCGGAGAGGATCTCTCGCTTGGCTCGCGTCACGTCCTCCTTGCGGCCCGTCACCACGAACACGGGCTCCTCGCCGCGCACCGGCGTCTTGATGTACGTGTTCGTCTTCGCGCGCAGAGCCTTTATTTTGCAACCTGAAACAATACGAGAACGAACTGTAAGCGGATGTACGATGCTCGGGTCCCGCTAGAACTACGTTATTCATGAACTCGCTGATGGGTTTTGGCAATAAAAGAGTTGTTTGTAATAGAATAAACTCGTATTAATTATATTTGGAATCGACACACACCGTACACTAGAGGTTAGGGCAGAGAAAGAGACGGGGCACAGCCCGAGAGCGAGACAGCCTACCGGCAGTGCTTGTCACAATGACAGTGACATACATTACATAATGAGTGTTTACTAAAGATCCAACACTAGGCCTTAAACAATACATTATGTACTTTCCAAACAATACATTATACACCTAATTTACTAGGCCTTAAAAAAATACATTATGTACTTTCCAAACAATACATTACACACCTAACTTACTAGGCCTTAGAAAACAGGATATTAAATATCTAACTTACATACCTAATAAAGATACAGATTTATTATTCAAATCTTAAGTACAAGGTGGTATTTTACTACTTGTCTACCTACTCCTATTTTTACTTAATAGCTTACCTATACTATGTTTTTCATTAATTTAGATACAAACTTTGAATGTTTTTCACATGATAGAGACTTTGTAAGTACATCAGCAAGCATTTCTTCAGTTGAAAGATAACTTAAATTAATGAGTTTCCTATTTATCAATTCTCTTATATAATGGTGCCTAATATCAATATGCTTTGTTCGTGAATGCGATACAAAATTAGTACACAACTTTTGCGCAGATTGATTGTCATTAAACAAATTAATCGTACATACACTACCACTACATTCTTTTACAAATGTTTGCAAAAACATAGCTTCTTTACAAGAGTCAGAAATCGCCATGTACTCGGCCTCAGTACTGGAGAGTGCAACAGTGCGCTGCTTGCGACTTTCCCAGGATATAATTGATTTACCAAGGCAGAAAAACATACCCTGTGTAGGATCTGCGATCAATCTGGTCTCCACCCCAGTCAGCATCAGTAAAACCTGTAATTTCCAAATTACCTTTTTGAAAAATTAGAAAATATTTAGAAGTTCCCTTGATGTACCTCAGTACTCTTTTCGCAGCTTTCCAATGGCTCTCGCCGTAGCAGTTATTGAACTGGCTTAGATAGCTTACACTATGAGCGATATCCGGCCGTGAGCATACTGCTAAATACATTAGGCATCCGATAAGACTTCTGTAATCAAAGTTACAATTCATATTTTCTTCCCTTTGTAACTTTAATCCAACTTCCATTGGAGTCTTTGCTTCTTTACAATCTGCCATCTTAAATTTATCTACTATTTTTCTTATGTAGCTAGATTGATCTAAAGTGTAGCTTCCATCAGTTAATCTAGTAATTTTCATTCCTAAAATTTGATGAGCTGGTCCTAAATCTTTCATTTCAAATTGCTTCATTAACTTTTCTTTAATAAATTTCCTTTTCTGGGATGTTTTTGAAGAAAATAGCATTATGTCATCTACATATAAAGCAATGAACATAATTTCATCATCATCATTGTATATATAAACACATGGTTCTGAAGACAGCCTTCTAAAATGCAATTTATTGGATAAGACATCATTTATTCTCTCATACCATGCTTTAGCGGATTGTTTCAAACCGTAAATTGCTTTATTTAGCTTATATACTTTCTTTTTGTTCTTGTCTATGATGAATCCTTCTGGTTGTTCCATGTATACATTTTCTTCCAAATAGCCATTCAAAAATGCCGTTTTGACGTCGAGATGCTCGACCACCATATCATTTTGAGCTGCTAGGGCTAACATTATCCTTATAGTTGAGTATCGGACAACTGGAGAAAATGTTTCATGATAATCTATGCCATATTTTTGGGTAAAACCTTTTGCCACTAGACGAGCCTTATATTTCAATATTTCCCCATTTAGGTCTCTCTTTTTGGTAAAAACCCATTTACATTTAACTGGCTTTTGTCCTGCAGGCAAATCTACTGGAGTCCAACATTTGTTGGTCATGAAAGAATCATACTCATCTTGTATAGCTTCTTTCCATTGCTGTGATTCACTGCTGCTCAGTGCCTCCTCCACTGTTCCAGGCAGGTCCTCCTCACCAATCTCTGTTAGCCCAGCATACTCCAATGTGTCCCCTTCAATTGACATGAAGGAGTCCTGCGAGTCCATGCTTGATCGACCTGGAATGTAAGTTTCATCGGCAGAATCATCTGTCACAACCGAATCCTCTGATCTATTCAGACCTAATATTGTTTGTCTGCGAGTATTTGGTGATGTGCCATCAGATAGTGAATCATCATCTATTGATATAACTGATTGTGGAGATAATGAGTCTGTGTCTGTTGGTAATTGTACTAAATTAGGCTTTACAGTACTATCCACAGAACTTGTTGAACAAGATGGATCCAAGAACACTACTGTGTCTTGATTTATACGAGCTTCATCATTTGACACATTTTTATTCAAGAATTGGTTTTCCATGAACGCTACATGCCTTGCCTTAATGCACTTCTTAGGACAAGAGGGATCTATCAGCCTGTATCCTTTGCTATCATCACAATATCCTACAAAGATATACTTTTTGCTCCTAGCATCCAACTTCTTAGCATTCTCATCAATGGCATAAGCTACACAACCAAAAACACGTAAGTGAGAAACATTCACCTTTTCAGATGTCCATTTTTGTTCAGGTGTTGCTCCCATGACAGCCTTCGTTGGGGATCGGTTCTTCAGGTAAATGGCTGTGTTAGCAGCTTCAGCCCAATACCGCTTCTCCAAACCAGCCTCCTGGAGCATGCAGCGAGCCTTGTCCATGATGGTTCGGTTTGCTCTCTCTGCTACACCATTCTGCTCACTACAATGTGGGATTGTAGTCTGATGTTTTATCCCACTGTGCTTCAAATATTCCTGAAATGTGAGAGAAACATATTCACCTCCATTATCACTTCTCAAAATCTTTATTTTCTTGTTTGTTTCATTTTCTGCATATGTTTTAAATAATTTAAACTTTTCAAAAACTTCACTTTTTCTTTGCAGAAAATAGACAAATGTTTTCCTAGTGTAGTCATCTATAAATGTTACAAAGTAACGCGCCCCACTGAAGGAAGATGACTGCATGGGTCCACAAACATCTGTGTGTACCAACCCTAAAACCTCAGTGGACCTACTTTGACTTTTCTTTGGAAATGGTAACCTAGTTTGTTTACCTTTAACACAAGCTGTACATGGATTGAATATTGTATTTTTAAAATCCATACCTGTTACTAGACCATTTTTCATAAGATTCATACTCCGCCCATTGAGGTGGGCGAGCCGCTTGTGCCACAGCTCCTGTGCATGAGGTCCCTGCGCAGATACCAGCGCAACATCCGGCCTGTCCCCCGACAGCCCACTGACCTCACTCTCCGCACACACCGAGTTCATGACCATTCCTGACTCCTGTAATTGACTACTACACGTACTGTTTACACTTTGAATAATATCTAACTCATAGACGCCATTATTACATGTTCCAGTAGCTATAATCTCACTTTTGTTCATGATTTTACAACCTGTAGTACTGAAAGTTACACTATAACCTTTCCTACTTAATTCACTGACTGATAATAAATTCACAGAAAGTTTAGGAATATAGTAAACGTCACTTATAGTCTTTAACCCGTTGCTCAAATGCACCTCAACACTGCCATGTCCCTCAGTAGTCACCTTGTCTCCATTAGCCACATTCACTTCAAGCGATTTAGTATAAAAAAAATTGTTCATCAACCGTTTGTCATTACACATATGATGGGTAGCCCCGGAGTCGATGTACCAAGCATTTCCCTGTAGGTTAACACTTAATGCTGTCAACAAAGAGTTCTCTGGTGTAGCCTTTTCGTTGGGCTTTTGCACCATGTTCTTCTTTGGTCCCGTCCTCATATTACTTGTGCAATCCTTCTTCAGATGTCCAGGCTTTTTACATTTGAAGCATACACCCTTAGTGTATTTTCTTGTAGCTAACGCATTGATCCCGCTCTGTTCTTTGTCATCTCGCCTTTGCTGCTCTTGCAATAACTTAGACTTGACCGCATCACTTGACAATTTTACATTAGAGTTCTCCAACGCCATGATTAGAGGGTCAAAATCCACCGTTAAGCCGCTAAGCATAATAACAGCTAAAAATTCATCGTCCAAACCGGATCCAATGTCAGACAACTGTTGCCCGAGCTCTGTTATTTTTGTCAGGTAGCTCTGCATGGTTTCTGTTTCACATAGCTTCACACCGAATAGTGATCTTAATAATCCTAATCTCCTGCACAATCCTTTGTCTTCATAGGCACTTTGAAGATTAGTCCAGGCTTCGTATGGCGTCGTTGCATTGCGTACATGTGGCAGTGCAGATGGGCCAACTGACAAACAAATTTTTGCCAACGCCTTTTGTCTTTTCTTCTCATCCTTGCAGCATCCCTCGTCCTTATCGTCCTTGATGCAATCGTAAAGATCTTCGTGCATGAGGATCATTTTCAGCATAAACTTCCAATGGTTATAATCTTCCAAACCTTTGAGTTTCTCGACAGGAATTCCGATCGACATCGTGGTAGCCATGATTGCCGCGTGCGCAGTTTCGCCGGCCGGTGCGGTTATGTACTTTGAATAGGATAAAAGTACTCCCAAATACGCCAAAATCCTTATGAAAAATGCAATGGCCCATAACCTGATGGGTTTTGGCAATAAAAGAGTTGTTTGTAATAGAATAAACTCGTATTAATTATATTTGGAATCGACACACACCGTACACTAGAGGTTAGGGCAGAGAAAGAGACGGGGCACAGCCCGAGAGCGAGACAGCCTACCGGCAGTGCTTGTCACAATGACAGTGACATACATTACATAATGAGTGTTTACTAAAGATCCAACACTCGCTCGGCATGAAATGCGTTATTTACGTCAAATTCATAACGGCCACCACATTAACCGAGATGGAATCTGTCGGTGGGCACGAATGCGTCCGCAGAGTGCCGCCGCTGCTGAGCTGGGTAATATCATTTCATCAGTAGGCTCGCAGCCCCTACGCAAGCCGCACGCTCACCGTATATTCTCATGCAAAGGAATTAAACACTTAGGCTCACGAGATCTAGTCTAGACTGTAACAACGCCACCGACCGTCCCGACGAACAAAAACATTATGCATAAAATTACTCTAGAAATTACTTATTCAGAACATTACACGAGTACACGTGTATCCGCAACAAAACACGAAAAGTTACGTCTTGCATTAACACGTGGTTTCTCTAATTTTCCATCCCTTTCGCTCGACTCACCCCAATGCGGCAAACCGAGGCGTTTCGTACGAAAATCTTAGCTTTGCGGGACGTTATTGTGACGACCTACATCTTACAAAGTTTAAGAACTCTTGAATTTACTTATACTCATACTCATATTATTTATTGCAATTATTATGTAACATTGTGAGGTATTTAAGTTAAAAATTGTGAATACATAATAGGCCCTTAAGTTTAGTTTAATAGATATCTTGAAACTGTTTTCAATTGTTTGAGAGGACAATGTATCCGATCTAAGCTGAAAGGCTTGAAATTTCAGTGGTAGTTAAACATAAACCAGGGCAAGGTAGTTACCTACTTCAATCCGTATCTACAACAAACGGAAAAGCCAATATCGAGGGTAGTTTATGAATCACGAGGCATCGACCCCGACTATTAACCTCTGGCCGCGTGTCATTTTACACCTATTCTTACAAACTACGGCTACGAAATCAATAAGTGTTTGACGAGTTATATTTATTGCTAAGCTAAAACTGGTCGTAAAACTTGAAATGCATTATATGTATATTTAGTTTGTAGAGTGATTAAAAAAGGTGCAGACGCTTCTCAAATATAGGTATAATCCTGATTTAAGTGTTTATTATAATATAATAGTTATACGAGATTTATTTAAATTTAATTTAATAGACAGTAATTGGCAAACGATTTGAATTAGACATATTTTATTCGATAGGAGTTCGATAATTATATTTAAACGTTTTACGATCGACCAATTAGTGTTAGTTTTTGTGCCAATAAGGCCATAAAGGCCAGCGCACACGGTAACTTAACTTTACCCTTTTCCCCGAGCTGAGTATATTTGAATAATTCGTATTATTATAATATTTAATTTCTAACAACTTAAGTTTGGCTATAGGAGATAATTAATTTGTTTTAAACAGACCCACTTACACGGTAATGTAGGGGAATCATAATTTGTTCGATTTCATATCTTATTTTGTTCAAATAAAGTAATATTTTATGCTAAATATAAAGACAAGATTAGGTACAAGACCGTCAACAGTGGCACATACAGAGAGGTCTTTGACCAGCAGTGGGTGAAGACGGGCTGTGGATGATGACGATGATGTAAATAATATTTGACAAAACACACAGAAAGAATTGGTAAAATTACATTGACAGCACACAAACTCTTTACAAACTAAGTATTTTAGTTTCAAAAGGACAATAAATAAACCAATTTTTTGTTTATTTATTCAACACTCAGAATGATTGTTTTTTTTTTTTTTTTTTTTTTCATATATATTTTTTTTATTTATTGACAACCAAATTATTTTTATAATATTTACAACAGAATATACATTATTTACAAAAACATTGTATTTGTGGGTACATCGATATGTCATTACTTGGAAAGTGGGTCACACGCACGAGCACATTACTTTTCATAAGTACATGGTCTCAGGGCGTTAGTATTGATGATATTTAGAGTTGGCGCGCATCCAAGTAGTAACGCCTTTAGGATAAGGCAAGGTTTCACTGGAGATCTTAACAAAACAAAACTCATTGATTAGAAAAACATTGTCTTAAGAGAACAAAGATTAGAAAATAAGTCTAACTCCTAACCATATTTCAAGCAAATAAACATGTAATTTCATTTTAGTGAAAGTTTAATATAAAAAACTTGCTAAAATTTATTTAAAAACGTACTTTTCTGTTATATCCGTGATTCTGAGTGTCCGGATTCAGACCCCACTGATCATGACTCGGATTCGACTTGTTGTACACCTATTATTATGTATATTAAATAGTCCATTTCTTTAAACAGTATTTGTTTTATATTGTAAGATTGGTTGTACTCGTATTGTTAAGTAATGCAAATTATCATGTGAATACAACCTGTACAATTTAAATTTGGCACAAGATACAACTAATACTAAATTAAATAGATCTCATTTTCTTTCTTGTTTTTTTTCTATTTTATTATGTTTGTTAACCAATTAACAATAGTCTTTTGGTATTAAATACCCAATCAAAATTGTTTTGAGGATGTCTCCAGGGGGGTGTTTAAAAGTACTTGCTTGCAGTTTTATTTGCAGCAATGGAACTTAAAACCTTGATTGTAAGGCACGCGAATACTCAGTAAAACCCTAGAAAAATACCAACCTTTTGCGTTTGTATGGTAGAACTGAACATAGCCGAGATCGCTACGAGCCTACGCCGTAGCGGGCACTGCACTCTGCGGCGTAGCTATCCGGGTCACTGATCCCCCCGCCCTACCCCCAGTGACGTCACAGTACAGATTAAAAGTACTTTTATGTACTTTTCTTTTAGTACGTCACTCAGAGTTATTGCAATTCAAGTTTAATATTCGGAGTAGGTTGGTATTATACAGGGTGTTTAGAGTATACTCTTTAAACATGTAATCGAGACTCGGAAACAGAAAAATAAAGTTTTTTTACCATCGAAAAGGTCGCCCCAAAGCTGCCTCAATGCACTTTGACTAATTGTTGAAAATTTCCGAAATTATCATTCTAAATGTTTTCTTCTAGATTTTTTACTTTTGTTTCCTTGGGAGTCAATAAACTCAAAGTTATGACTATAATATCATGATTCCATCACTCCTGTAAATAAGATATTCCTGACTATCTTATAAGACATGCTGAAAAAGTCAAACTGAATATACAGGGTTATTCATTATTAGCTGCAAATACTCAGGAATTAGGTTCAACAAATAAAATAAAAAATATTTATGAAATGATTTTTTTTAAGTTTTGTTATGAAAATCCCGAGAAAATCGATAAAGAAATCACTGGCGCCTGACCTATTTTGACCTTTGATCCGCGCCCGCGCGCCGTGTGTGACACTCTGCGTCCAGTCACCGCCTGGGTGGGTCATCGTCCTGTTCTCCATGGCAATCATTATGCAATAGCCGTAAAGAAATTAATAAAAATAAAATTTTGATACAAAAACTTGAAAAATTTTTTGATCAAATTTAAAAAAAATAATTTCATAAATATTTTTTATTCTATTTGTTGAACCTAATTCCTGAGTATTTGCAGTTAATAATGAATAACCCTGTATTATGGATCAAACCAATTTCTCTTGATACAGAGCTTATATCGGGTAGCTGTACCTTCATTTTCGTTACCTGTCTTTTTCCACCCTGTAGAAGCAGTTTATGGTTTTCATAATGTACGCTAACCTTTTTATGACAAACGCAGTGTAATATAAAATACTGACATAACATAAAGCTTTTTTGAATTTAGAACGTAATTTTTCTCAGTACCGACGCGTGTTCATTTTTTAGTTTGTCTAAAACGAACTAGATGGCGTTGTTTCAGATCTTAACGTACGAAGTAGTCACAACAGAGTTGTGTTCTTAATAAAAGTTAGCCTATTGCTCATTACAAAATATGTTTTTTTATACATTTTGCACACGAAACAAATAAGCTATCCGCAGCTCGTTGCTAACGACGTTTGTTTGACTGGCCTCTAGCTCAGTTGGTAGTAGCTTTCCCTTCTGCGCGGTAGGTCGTGGGTTCGATCCCCACCGGGAACAAATATTTGTGTGGTTAACATAAATGTTTGTTCTCTGTCTGGGTGATATATTGTATTCTAAGTATGTATTTACGAAAAAAAATGTATTCAAGTATTATATCAGCTATCCGGTTCCCATTTTACAAGCTCTGCTTAGTTTGGGGCTGGGTAGTCTTGTGTGAATTGTCCACAATATTTATTTATTTATTATTTATAACGATCGACATGTAGCTGTTCTCCTTCATCGTTTGAGAGTACTGGCATAGTGCACAAACATTTTTGGTCAGAAAAACTCATTGGTGTACGACTAGATTTGAACCCACGACCTTAGGATCATGAGGCGGGGCTGCTACCACTAGGCCAGATAAGAGTCATAGATAGCGTTCCTTTTAGTATGGCTAAGAAAGTTCAATCTGTCCTAAATTGAGGTCAAAGTTTTGGTGCTTACACCGTTTCCATTAAATTCGGTAGAAATAAATAAGAATGAAGGAAACCCTCTTCAAAGCTACCGAAGCACAATGAAGGGGAGAAGACGAACGATGTTATTATCAGAGATTCGAAGTTTGTTTCCTCTTTAATAAAAACTAGAGGTCGTTGACCTGGCGATAAATAGCCTGTGAAAGTTTGATGACATGAGGAATGATATGCTATATGTTGGCGAAAAATAATATAATTTGTACACTAGAAAAAATTTAAAGAATGTTTTATCTCTTTGAATTTCAATAATAATAAAACGCGTTAAAACGCTTATTTCTGTGAAATTTGCCACATATTTCATACATCCTCAGTGGACACGCTCTGTGATGTGACACATAATATGGTACAGGCTGGGGTGACCGTTCAACATCTGGTAGGCCATCAGATTCGTCTTTTTATCTGATAAGGATCTATTAATTTGTGCAACAGAAATGAAAAACGTAGGAATGTTCATTCAAACATCTGATCTAGTGCTACGCCGCTACGAGCTATCTACGATGCGGCTACGGCGCTTCTACGAGGTAAAACTAGCAAGTTGTTGATTTTGTTCATTTCTATACAGTACTAGCAAACCTGGCGAACTCCGTTTCGCCACCAGATGTTGGTTTGTCCTGAATTTTCTTTGCTATAAACCTCACGGAACCCGAGACCTTTCCAATGAATGCAAAACCGTGCTAAACCCGACTTTTTATATAGTAGATTATTTCTTTTATAGGTAAATAATTATTAAATATTGTGTGCGACATGCCACAGCTCTCAAATCGAAGAGAGATCGATATGGATAAAGATAGTTTTAGAAGGAGAGGTAGATAAAAGAAGATGGACGGACTGTGTAAGAGATGGCATGAGTAAGAAAAGAATGAGCTCTGGGAGGAAACCAGTTAGAAATATACTGTAATAGACTGGACAAAGGAAAAAATCGCTATATGAAGAAAAACACTGGCCGTATAAAAACAAAAGACTGCGAAAGGTCCGAAAGAGTTTTCATGTCTTTTTTGTTTTAATACGGTTTTCGAGCGCTCAAAATGCGGTTACTTATTTTTCTTTTTACAGCTCGTTAGAGAAACCGCTTTGGAAGCGGTAAAAACCTGTCACGTATGTGATGCTTTTTACAAAAAGTAACGGCTAAATATTAAGGACTTGCTTTTGTAATGAAAATCTCTAAATGGTAAAGCTATTTGAGGATATAATCTAACAAGATTTACTTTTTAAGCTTTGAGAAAACGATTACAAAAGATTAATTTATAAGGACCAAAGTAAATTATGGGGTCTGAAGGAAAACAACGCGAATCGCATCGCACTGAATAATTAATGATAATGCCGTCTCGCTCGCGCAGAGATCACAATGCCTTAGTAAGGATGAACGGTTTTGATACTTTCGATGTAGGACCGCATTTTGGGGGTTTGTAAATTAAACCAAGCGAAAATGTGTGAATTTATAAAATAATGCAGTGTATGATAGACCAGACAACCTTTACGTTGTTGTTTTTGACGTTAGTATTAGTTACAGCGTTTTTTAATAAGAGTGACGCAATAAAGAGGAGGCCTATACTCAGACTAAGATGATGATGATTAGTTTGAAGGGTATAAGCCCTTTCAGGGATATACAAAACCGAGGAGGAACTGTACGAGAAACAACGCTTAGTATTATGTATTATACCAGTAGCCCCGAGGGGCTTAAATACACACAATTTCCTTCAGCATATCCTGCCGATTACATCGGTTTTATAGAAACAAAACAGAACTACATCACCAATCCTAGGCACGGTGTACACCCCCTTAGTATGAAGTTGTCTTAGAGGAGTAGTCAGAGGTACGTCTAAATATTTAAATTGGCACAAAACCATGTGTAGAAATTGGTATTTAATTTCCCTTGTGTTGAAAGTTAACAATTTAATATCAGATGGACTATTTGCTTGTTCCATATTTTTTTGTAATACAGAAAGTAGGTTAACAATTTTTCAGATAAACTCAAGGGCCAATTGATTTTCAAAACTTTGATCAAAAGTGTTCAAGGAAAATTAGAACTTTAATTCCCAGAAATGTTTTTTACTTTTGTTGCCGACTGTTCTTAGTGATGGAGAAATAAAATGAGGGTAGCGTGATCGATATCAGCCTTCGGAACTGAAGGATGCTAAACGTAAACAAGCTTCTATAGCTATGCAAATTGTGTTATTGAGCGTCCTATCTTACTATTGTGCTTCTATATTACAATGTTGATGTTTGTATGTTCAAAGTGATCCTTGTAATTAAACCGAGTAAAGGCCTTTTGACTTTGATGTTAGTAACTTAATCGCGCCTTTGCGGCTAAATCGATTTGATGGAAACTTGAAATGTAGTTGGCGGTTGTAATAGGAATATCATTACGATTTATGACACTTCTAGTCCCATTAACACTAGTGAAAAGCCACGTGCAGAAGACAATAAACAATTATCGTTATAGTGACTAATTCAAAAATATTAATGGAATAATCTTATGTCGGTATGTCTGAGACATTGTGAGAAAGAATGATGAAAGGAAGGGTGAGCATGCATTTGACGTTAATTTATTATAGAACTTTATTGTATTATTAATTTGTGTTATGACATTTAATTTGTATAGAATTCAAATATTTGTTAGCTGTAGGTAATTTTGATCTTTATTGTGTGTTATGTTTAATTATTTTGATTTTATTTTGACATTTTTTATATTCTATTTTAATCGTAGTTTTATATAGTATTAATTAGTGTAAGTGGTCGACATGTAGACCGTATTAATTAATTAATTCAATAAATAAATAAATAAATTAATAAATAAATTAAAGCATCTAACACTTTTAGATTATCTTCATGCACCCAAATATCCGGCCAAATAATATAGTTAGGATGTTTACACAACTCGTAAAGGCATAAAGAAATCTTCCTCGAGAAGTAATAGTCACTAGGCGCACATAAATCATAGGCGTTGTCATAACAACGGCGGTGGGGGGCCTCCGTTCTCCCCAAGACGGTTTCCCGCGCCTAGCTACAGCTGTTTTTGTATACATCGCTATAGACTTTCCGGCGGGAATACCGTATTTTCATCGATACTGCTTTGCGACCGCGCCGCTGCGCACGTCCTTTGTATTTGACACTGTTGCGATAATTTATTTACCGCATTGTAAAGTCAATAATGAGAGCTATAATTCCTCAAATCACAAGGTACAAGAATGAGTCACAGCCACAGAGATCAATAGAGACAGAACAGTAGGGTATGTTAGCCAATGCGGTCCAGCAAAAACGTTTCGTCATTAGTTGGCGAGTGGCCAGCGCGGGCCATCCCGCAGCATCTTACAGGAACTATGAACCGCGGTGAACTCAGCCTCAAACGTCAAAAAACTGTCAACACTTTGCGTAAAATGAACAAACAGGCGGAGTGCTCAACAAACAATAGCGGTCGGACAACTGCCATAATCCTATCAAGGTTTATGTATTTAAATGATACATACTTTGCTTTATAGCTTTTAAGTAAAGCGTTTTGCGTTATTTATTTGTGGCCAGCTTTGGCACTCTGCTTGCGGAAAATGAGACTTCATAATTTCCAACAGTCCTTATCTGGTCTCCTAATTTATAAACTCCGCAAAATTGCACTTCCGTCGAAACGGCCTCATCCCAAAACTGATTACGATATCAGAGTCGAGACACCTCCGTGTCGGTCGGAATGAACGAAAATGTCGGAACCGTGCCAAATGTAGGTCAATGTTCTTTTTCTCAAACTTCGACTTTACAATTCGAGCGTCTTGACCAAAATGACGCATGCGGTAGCGGATGGAGTTCCCCAGTTCCCAGCCAGGGGTGGGTGGCTTGCGTCGCGCCCCCGATCGATACCGGTCAACGACCCCGGCGCGCTCTGCGACCGGTGCAGCCTGATATAACCCACATTCACCCCCGCTAATTACTACACGCAGATTATACGCTCAAATTATGTATTGTAAGTATTTAGGTCACGTGGTTCGACGACGTGCCTGAGCCTCTTTCGATGTTCGGCGGATTGATTTTACAATGGGCCTACGTGTGTGATCCTGATTGCTAATCAGAGAGCTCTGCGATATTTCGTATTATTCCGGCAGAAATATTAAAAACAAAATATTCTGTGCCCTCCAACATTTTGTGTCGTTTACCTTCGTAAATATTGTTTTAAATTATGGTTACTTTATGCCTTCCATATTTTATTACCCAGAGGCTTTATTGAAAAAATATGTTAAGAAGCAGTGAAACGCGAATCTTAATAATATTATTTAGAAACGCGTAAAATTAAGGTTACTTAGGAAATTTAGCGCAAGGGAGAAAAAAGCTTTCCCGGTACTCAGAGAGGCCATTGCACTCGGCTTACATAACACCAGGGGTACAGACGCGACCAAGAGGTGCGCCAACACAATATACAAGCGAAAAAGTCGTAATTCGTCGTAACGGTGCGAGGTAAAAATCACCTTCGTGCTATTACAATAGAAGTCATATCTGTAGAGCTTCCGGCAGGATATGCGTGGAAAGGAATGATTTATGAATGTGTCTTAGAGTGCGTGGGTGACATGGGGGGAGGCGCGGGTATGGGGCAGATCGAACCGAAATTGGCAACGTTCAACGCTCGCCGACGTTGGATTTGCCCTGTAATTTGTCATCGAACAACGGTTTGTACGATTAATCATTTAAATCTGCGCGGATATGTTTTTAGTCATTCCAATATAATATGTACCCGTATGAAAATTAAAAATATCATCACGGATTTTTATACAAACAGTTCTAGTTTAAGGATATTTTTGGAAAGACCAAGATTGCTCAAGCCTTGTATTCGTAGTCAAATTGACGTTTGAAAATGGAGCAGTAAAAATTCTTATCTAAACGAACTAATCTGGTACTTGCACTACTAACAATTAGGTTTAAAATTAAATAAGTGGTCTGGCGTTTAAGATGTTTTTCCTTGGAAAACTGAATGTATTCTACAGAGTCTATTATGCAATCATCGTCCTTATCCCTGAGTAGTAAATGTTAATTTCGTTTACGTTTCTGGCTGACTTGATACTTTTTGTGAGCAGAATTTGCCACGTGGCGTTTGATATTACGTCAAGTAGTAGAGTAAGGAAGAGGGGCGTAGGCTGTTTCATTTCAATTGAGATGAGTGATCTTTTCTTTCAACGAAAGGGAAAACTCGGTGGTTTGATCGTGCTCATAGCTTTTTTATGGAATGAGAATCAAATTACTTAGAAGACTGGCCACTTGAGCGTCTGAAGAGTATTTTTGTTAATTTGGTTATATAAATGCGAGGCTTGTTGGGTCCTTGTCGGCAATGAATCAACGATTTCTAAGCAGAGATTGTGATTGCGTCATACTGTATGTAGACTGTTTTCGCACTAGGTAGGTATGTAATGTAGGCACTGACCTCTGTAAAAAGATACCTAACAAGTTTGTTGATACACATTTTTGAGTCATTTTTGTCACCGAGGTGATTGTGTTCTGTCTAAGTTAGGTAGGTAGGTAGGTAGGTATGATATTTTTTTTTTAATATACGCCAGCAAAAATTTTGATAAATACTTTTTGATGTCACGTTTTCTTACACAATAATGAACACCCGATTACATTATGTAGATGATAATATTGAGAGTCTTTCATGTAAATTCATTTGTAAAAATAAATACTTCTCGAGGTTTAACCGACTTCTTATAAAAAAGGGGGTTTTATTTTTTTAATGTTTGTTATTGCATAACTTCGTCATTTAAGAAACGAATTGAAAAAACTTTTTTTTCATCTGAAAGCTCTAATACTTCCAGATTGGTCTCATAGAAATTTCATCAAAATCGGTTCATTAGTTTGGCCATGAAATCGGTGTCTCAAGTTTTTAAAACTTATTAGTCATAATAAGTCATAAGCATTTATTAATTAAATTATTTACAGGTCTTGCAATTAATATCTTTATATTTTGTAAAGTAGGATATATTGCTCTGATATTAATTCCTACAAATATTTCAAGTATTTCAGGATTACTTACTCAAATTGTTATTATTTACCTGCCGTTGTTGCATTTGGGTCGGGTAGTAGGTGCTAGGAAAATTAAGGTAACCTACACACTATTTAGTACTGCTTAGTGTCATTAGTCGCCCGGTTATGAAAATTATGTACCGTCAACAAAAGTATTTAAAATTGCTTTTTGATGACAGTATTTGATCTTAAAAACTATATACTTATGAATACGCCTACATCGTTTAGTTGGCTGTTGTGATAGTTACCTGAAAAAGAAAAAATATCAATTAGTCAACTGAAAATTAGATGCACTAAAAACAATAAATCAGCCTTTCAGCCCGTTTGCACTCATCGTTGACTGTCTTAAAAGAAAAAAACTGAACACAGGTTCGGTTTTCTATCTGTATTGCATATTTTCAGCCAGAAAATATTCAACGTCCATTCATTCATACTGAAAAACATTATATTTATAAATAGAGATACCTAGTGACCTAATCCTATCCATATTATTTGGGTTCTAGGTCACGGCTGGCCTCATATGCCACCACACATCATTAGTTCGTAAAAAAATGCAAATTGAGGTACAAATGATTGGCAGTATAACTAATAATTTTAATTCAGCGCTAGACACCAAAACATGTAATCTTTATTGAACATAGACTTTATGATCTAGCCAACATTATTATTATGTCTAAATTAATTGAGATTAATAACCAGAGAAGCAAATATCGACATACTTATTTAATTTAATCGCTGATGTAGGTAAAAGTCGAGGCAAGGTCAGGACTGAGACAAAAAATGACCCAGACATAGTGTACTAATAAACAGTAGATCAACTCTGGATCAAATGATAAGATACAGTTTTAAGTTTTTAACCCATTTTAAAATGTCGATAAAAACTTACTTTTATGTCTACTCGCTCGTTAAATCTAGTCTATTCTTGATTTTAAAACGTATGTTAATTTTTACATTTTTATCACGCTATTACCGTAAAATTACCGAAAGCATTATTAAGCTACATTTATGGTGGTATTATTCGTATTTATTATAATGGAAATATAACCTGAGCTACAAGCATGTAATCTTCAAAGCTAGAAACAACTGCTTAGCAACTTAAAGTTACTTAAATTGCTATGCAAACCACGATAAACGCGTGTACCGAATATGAAACTGCGTATAAGTTATTTGAATCTAATACTGTCGTTGTACTAGACCTTTCTCTTTGAAACAATAGCTTGCCTAGACGAATATCATTTATATTCAGTCAGGGATACTAAGCTTTTTAAAAGTGAAAATACTGTCCATACTCCAACATCAGAATAGGTCAGTCTAACAAGATTCACTAAGTCTAAAAAAAAATAAGCATTAACCAAAAATCCTTGTAAGTAAGATTGGGGGGGGGGGGGTATGATAAGATAAACACGGCTAATTTTAAGCAATGTGTGACACCTAAGTATCGCTTGTAAGAAGCAAATCTTAGCGTGCGCTAATATGATATCGATTATCGACAGCGTTTCACTGATCGCCACCGCAGTTAAATTATTTTACAACTAGTGGCCGCCCGCGGCTTCGCTCCCACGTTTCCGTTAAGCCCCGTTCCCGTTATTTTCGGGATAAAAAGTAGCCTATGTGCTATTCCAGACCATAATCTATACCTATCTGTGCCAAATTTCATCAAAATCCGTTCAGTCGTTTTAGAGTTAATGAGTAACAAACATCCATCCTTACAAACTTTCACACTTATAATATTAGTGTGATAGCAGGAGTAGTATTTGTGTGGAGTTGACCTACTGTGAATGTATTTGGACTGTGTCCGCCTTTCAGTTTGCACAGTCGACCAATCTGCCACATCGCGTTACACTACTGTGATAATTACTTCTTTATTTTACAATGATCCGTATTTTGTTACAAAAATAAAGAAAATCAAAGTGCCAATTTGTTTAAACGTTCCGACGATCTACATTTAATACCTACGTAATTTATTTTTAATTAGGTACCTACGTATAAGTACGCTTTTTATGATGATAAATAGTACACTTAAAGGTCATATGGGTGGTTTATTTCAAATTATTTAAAACACGTTCGTTTTTATTATTTTAGATTTGTCTAAGACTATGTAGATAAATGAATCAAAGGATTGTACTCTGAGGAAATATACCAAGGATGCGCATTAGCACTGATAATGTCTACTTTCAATTTAAATAACGCATTGTATTTAAACAATAGTGTACCTAATAAACATAAGATCAGGGCTATAACGCTCTAACTGATTTTGTTATACCTATTTCTGATAAATATTCTGAGCTAAAACTGGAGGTCGACTTTATGTTTTATCTCTAGGTTATACAGTTCAGATTCGCATGTATTTAATATCATTGCCATAGGAATGACTAGTCTGTGAACGAATTTGTGGGTTTTACCTGTTTCTAACATTTTTATAATCCGAATCAATGAATTTGATGTAAAATAAATCACAAATCCATCATCAAAGATGTTTACAAATTCTAGATTCTTTAATTCGACATGTTTTTTAACCGGAAATATAATAGTCAGCCTTGGCACATTATACATATTAAATAGCTCACCATTTTAAGACTAATGATATTCAACAAATTCTGTTACTAGGAAATTAGGCAGAGTTCGTGTTAAAGTGCATCGAACCGGCAAGGTGTGATCTCATTTTATGATAAAAACATTTTGTCATATAATAAAAGACTGGTTAGATATAATTCACATCACATGATCTTATGCAGATTGTTTTGGTAGAATATGCGAACGTAACCATTGGAAGAACGATGCTGTTCCAAACAATTTATGCGCAACGGGTATCAATGAAACCTACGGACATTGTTGGATACAATTTGGGATATCCCATCATAGCTCAAATAAAAACGTAGTAGTCGTAGGCGAGATAGTCTTCCCGCCGCTGGCTAGGTGAATGCACTGGCCCGGTTGGCTCCTCGCCAGCTCTCACGGTAAACGCTCTAATCACCGAACACTAGCTGACGACTCCTGATGACTTATAAACGCCTGGTACTTGTGATGCTATTGTACCTAGCGGACACTGACTAATCACGTGCATTCCTGGTACCCTGGTCAAAATAATGTAATATTTCATTTGTTTCTACACTACTACACTTGACAGCGTTTCAGCTGTTCACCATCACCTAAATGTGCGCAGGCCTTTAGTCATTCATGTTTGGAATAGTTTTATTTTGAGCACGCATGATTCTTATAAGTATTCTGTTAACTGTATGAAGTTTGTCCTAGTTGTGCCATTATACCTAAGCCAGGCACGTGATGTTCAAATTCAATCCATTGATTCTAAATAGATGTTGTTACATCATGACATTATCATCATAGAAGAAAACTGACTGAACTGCGCAAAGAATGGTAAATTATATTCTATGTTCCTAGAAGATACTGTAGAACTGTAGGACAACTCGACTTCTGCCATTTGCTTCTGTGTTCAAAAGCTAACAGAAGGAAGTTATTGGAAAGATGATGTAATGGTCTGCTCAGATTATAGAAATGTGGGTAGACTAAGCATGTAACATTGTGCAACTTTGGAGATTTACGTTCGGCGATAAGCGTTATCGGTTAATCAACCGGGTAGAGAATAGGTGCATTGACATTGGACCACATGTTAGTAACTTACACTTATTGGACCTTTGGGCATCCAATTACATAAAAATATCAGCAGCATTGAAAACAATTTAAGACCGGGAGGAAATATTCATTCAAATCTGTTCGTTACAGAGAAAAGTGTGAACAAATATAACATACACTGACTCACAAACTTTAGCTTATTATAAAAATATTAAACTAGTACGTTCATTTGTTGTAAGTGCATACGAAAATAATTCAACTATTTTTGGACAAAAACGAGTGAAAAAACCATTTCCTTATAGTATTTTTTGCCTCCAAAAATCATCTCTAAAATCACGTATTCATTGGTCCGGGCGGCAGAATATCAAAAGTAGTTTTAGGTATTACATACCAGGGCCCCATGACCGGCGAGCATGCTTAGATGCTGATAACTGGTGCCTACGACCTCCTTCATTGCCATACAACACGTTTCCGGCTAGATACTAACACTAGGTAAGTAAGGCCTGCTAGAATTGCGTAACGTTTTAAAACCTTTGTTCAATAAAGCTTATAAATAACGCATATTATCCTTCGCGTTATGAGTTCCTGGTACGCTCCCCCGAGGATAGCACACAAAGCTCATGCTTTAGTATCGCACAATGTAATTTTTTAAACATAATTGACGTGCCCCGAAAACTGGGTCAAATGGCGACAGGAGGGGCTTTTGGATTGCCATAAAATTGGTTGCCATCCCCCTTACTTAGCAACAACCTAACTGTTTGTAAAGGCCATGCTTCATAACGCGAAATAGTCTCTTATTGTCCCCTAGTTGGTCTAAAGGGGAAACACAAAAGGGTGAGCAAGCACTACAGGCTCTGGAGCTATAGAATATTCTACAATGGTACTCCAGGTGTTCGTCAAATAATTTAAAGCGTTGATAATAACTTGTCCTTGGATTTTCGGTCGGCAATGACCTGCGCAAGCGACGAATAACCGTCGCAGACGTGCGATTATGTAAAGATTGTGGAGTAGTGGAAAGAGAAGAGGTGCTATAGATATGAATCGCGCTATAATGGCAGACATTCTACTATGTAAAACGCATTACATACCTAGTCGACTAGCAAAACTTTTGAATAATTTGGTGTTTTTATCTTACTTATTGCTTAGTTCAAATATTTAGAAAATAGCTCCGTTTCATATATTTTTGCCGTTAATAAAAAAAATACACATAGGTTAAGTGGAAGAGAATGCTCTCTAGCATTGAGTTCGCCTTCATTTCTAGCAGTATGTACGATGCAATTTTGTTTTATTGCAATAAATAATTTTCTATTTATTCTCTATTCACCGATCACAACTATATCTTTATATCGCTTATCGTATAAGACCAACCTTATAATGTTTATTATTTAAATACCACGAAAGGATTTTTGTTACAAATACCTACATCATGTTACCTACTAGCGAACAAAGAATATGCTTGATCAAATTATTTGCACCAGATATTTTGGCCCAACTTCCGATTCAAAGGATATGGGCAAAAAAGCTTTATGTCAAACATACATAATTTATTTTGTTGTAAACATCTACATATATGAATATAAAAGAGTTACTACATATATGAGTATAGTGGATCTATTACATTATAAAGTGGATCCATTAAAACCATCTGATCTATTAAAATATTTGCATTAAAAAAGGTATTTTATTATAGTTTTTTCCAATTCATAAATCTCTTGTCGCTACGCTAAATTCAATTCATGTATGACTCATACATAAGTATACAATATGTTTTCAAAGCGTTCTACAGTAAATGTATACTGTACACATGTGACACTTACGAAATTGTCCTCAAAAGTTTCACATTTTGCACAAAAATTTTCAAAAAACCCAAAAGTATCACAAATGAACAGACAACAGGTCTCCGCTAATTGTTGATCAATAACATCCTTTATTTGTAGTCGGTTAAAAAGGATTCGGGCCACCGTTGTGTGCAGAAAGCGAAAAAAAATGCAGGGCCGTCGATTTGCAAATATTGAACGAAAACAAAGGCCCTGTTTGTTCGACTGCGATGTGCGCTTACGCATACTTGCGACGGTTTAAAAAATACATTTTGATTTCCATGTTCTTTGTAGTGTTTACGGTGTTTTATCTAAACTGGAAAATCATGCTCTAAGCTAAAACGAGTGGGTTATACAACTACGCATATTTTAACAAAGCGTTTCAATTTTAAATTTGTTTTTTGCAATCACAAAGGTCAACATGCTCATCGTCAGCAACAAACAAAGCTTCACGACACAAACGCGCATTTGGACGGCTTTAAACGTGTCCGTCGCCATAAGCCCCACGCTGCGCCTTTACGACGTGCCACCGTAACCCGACCTTAAAAATCTTCATTATCTCAACATCAACCATACTTTACTCTCAGCCGTATAAACAATATCAAGTTTTATCAAAACCACCCATTTATCTTCTACCACAGACTATATCGCGGAATTACTCGATTTCGCAAACCTTTATCACTTCACTACTGATTCTAAATTCAAAACGCTGAATGGAAAAGGTTATGAAGCCAAACAAATTCCAATTTCGAATGCAGATGAGCCCTGCCCAGTCTAAAGTTGGCGCTTCACGCGGCTAGAAATAACATAGCTCAGTAGAAATGTCGATTGCCGAATGTATGTGTGACGCAGTTGTGGGCAACACCAAAGCATATGAGAGTTGATCAGATTAGTGTCATTTCAATCGACTGCAATGAGCATCGAGACACGACTTCGCTAATTGGAACGGCCAGACGAAATGGCCGAAGTTTCAGCACTGATCGTCCCAGTGCTATTGAAGTTCACTGAAACGACATGACATTCACGAATCGGCGTCCCACATTCTCTCTAACTAAACAGGAGGCGCGAAGTAATAAAATACGAGATTGCGTAATAAAAGCCAGCTGTACGAAATTGTGGCGTGAAAAAGCGTAAATGTACGGTGAATCTGTTTACAAACATACCGAATCCCAACATTTTCAGAATTTGCCTGACGCAGCGTTGTACTAGGAGTGCAGAAAAACTGAGGCGCTGCAAATGTTTGTTTTTATTGTTTTCTTATCGGTAGGAACGATATTAGATAATCGTTTTTTAGGCATTGAGGTGTCAGTTTTTACCGCGTGGTCATTATGACGAATCGAAAATTGCAGCGTATCGCTGTGTTCGGGTTTCGTTTGAAATACACGCTCAATTAATTTTGATTTTGATTTGACAGCGGATGATTCAACTTGGAATGTAGATGAGATAATTATGTTCCCAAACAATATCTATCGTCTGACCTTTCAGGAAGATACTAACTTTCTTGAATCTCCTAAAAGTCAACATTCAAAATAGGACGCCACTTAAATACCGAGCATCTGAAAAAGGTTACCCCAATACCGAAAAATTAGCGTCTTTAACGGTATGTTTGCAATCCATTGCTAGTTTTCGCCCTTCGCAGAGTGTTTACGCCGTTCTAGACCATCGATGTAAATGTCAGCTGTTGGCCGATGGCGAACGTAGGGGTTGTTGAACGCCAGCTATTTCGGAGCAGCTAAATCGGGCGACTCACACAGTGACATTTAGACTAGATGCATCGGAGAGTGGGCTATTCGCGATCGCGGACAGATAGATGAACGACACTATTGCAATTCATAGATTCATCGATAGCAATTTATGACTTACTTTTTAAATCAGATATTGGAGTTTGGGAGACTATTAAATGGCTAGTGTTGTAAATTCTAAACTGATGAATTTTTATCAATATTGTCGAAATATTTCAAAATAAAATACTTAAACATATATATTTTTTTTATGTAACTAGCTGATGGAACAAGCATATGGCCCACCTGATGTTAAGTGGTAACTGGTAACCATCACCTATAACAAAGCAATGCCTAGTAGGTCACGTACGTCAGGAACGTGCCCTACGATGCACAGCCCTGCGTCCATCAACTCATTTCTTAATATTCTTTTTAAAATCTAAGTAAGATCCTACATGAAACCTGTTCTTGTGCAATATAGGCACATTCATTGAAGGATGTACGTTGAAGGGTGGTAGGCATTTCCCGCGAGCCGGTAGATCACAGCCAGTGCGCCACTACACGTGATGAGGCTAGACCCGACGCGTAACCAATCCTATTAAACTGTGAAAATATTAGTCTGATCACTAACACGTTCAATGCACGCACGTTCGTTGCCACATATTTAGATTTTGACGTTTAAACGTGTTTAATGCGCATAAAAACATCCATAGGCAATTGAGTTTATTACCAACAGATGTCGAGTAATCACCGGCCTCCTATATCCTGGTGAAGCCAACTCCTAAAATCAGTTACAGTACCCGAGTTTTGATACCACATTTCGTTACCAAATGTTGTTTTCGTTTCGCCTATTTGTCTCTCTCTATTGTATGGAGAAAATATGAGACGGCAAAAATACGTTACGTAGTTATGAGTTGTTGTCTCATCTTTTCTCCATACAATAGCCCTAGACAAATAGGCAAAACGAAAACAACATTTGGAAACGAAATGTTGTAAATGCACTGGGACTTCGGGTACAGATTAGAATCGACCTGTTTTGTTATGTAGAGAGTTAATTATTTAAATTAATCACAAACCGCTTAATACAAGATTTTTTTCTGATAAAAGAAGCAAAAGGGTGTCTGTAACACTGAATATTTAATATTGCTAATGAGAAGCATTAAAGAGGTGCAGTTTATGAGAGGCACGCATGGTGCATATCGCGATGACCGGCCAATATTGCCATTACCCGTGCTGCGGCCAGCGAAATAACTCATTAAACAAAAATGATATTGATCGTAAACAGAACCGCAACCGATCCAATACTGAACATTTTAATTAGGCGACGGAATACGATACAGTCCGCGATGTGAGAATAAGTACAAAAGAGCTCGCGACGGCCGCGCGGCCTCCGCTGAGCTTCGTAGAATCCATTTTTTACTCAATGCCTGTTTCCAGTTCGTCGCGTACGGTGATTAAGTCAACCTTTCAGCTGGACAAACGATTAGACGATTATTGAGATATCAAATTCAGCCGCTCCAGAACAAAATAGGTTGATTCTCATACACGACTGAGTAGGTACGAGCTTCACTAATTATAATTTGAGTTCGCCGACCGCCAGCAAACAACCGCGACGGAATCTACGCAATAAGATAAACGTTCTTATTTTAAAATTCTGAAAAGTCTGGCAGTAATGATCAATTCATCGACAGGTTCGAAATTTGAATACGTAACACTGGCCTAGTGGAGGCGCAAGATAAATAGTGCTTTCATTTTTATTCGTCCTCGCATTCTATTCAGGTTTGGGCTGTCACTTTTTGTTTCGTTGCGCACTAGTGTTGCGAGTAGGATCTCGATCGGCCGTCGATAGCCTTGACCTTCGATCGGTCGCGCGGCCGATCGTCGACCCGCGCGCCGCACCTCCTGCTAGAGATGCTCGCTTATTGCACACTATTATTGTATTACCTACCCGGATTAACGATTATCTAAATCTTTCTATCATAATAAATATTTAAAGAAATGTATTCATGTGATAATAATGTTGTAAACTACATCGTATCTTCCATTTGCTTAAGCTTTTTGTTGATCTTGTACAACTACTAGAAACATCAGAGAGGTTTATTTAAAGTTTTTATTTATTTCCTTGTTCTGTTTTTTGTTTTTTATTTAAATCATCGACGAACAAACAGACTATCAATATCGATAAATCTCGCCACAACCGTGAACATCACTAATACCACCGTGGAACTTGGGAGGCGGACCAGCTCGTTCAGTACTGCTTACACTTGTATTAGTGTTACAGTATTGAAAGTAAGTTTTCATATTATCCTAAGTAATTCTTTCAACCGATTTCAACAAAAACGTACTTATGCGACTTTATTTTTTTACATTGAAATGATTTTTCAACTATGTTTTGAAAAGAGGTGGAGACGAATAGTTTTTAATGTCTGTTCTATTCTATGACCTATGCCAGCCAAAGTTCGTGCTAGATGAAGTGTTTTTAGTTTATTTTGAACTTTTTTTAAGCAGAGACATTCTGGTCGGAAAACCAGCAACTTTATCATATTGTTTTTCACTTTTAAATTCTTGTTGTTCAATATTATGTAATACGTAAACATTTTGATTGTATTTCGTTTTTTTTTTTTTCATATTCCGAAAAATATATCAATAGCATCTATATCTATGGTATGGCAACATTAAAATAAAGGATCTATAGTTTTAGGGGTATGCAGAAACTATGCTTGAGTCTGTTCTCTATTGAAGTGTCCAAAATCTATGCTTGGGCCTGTCTCAGACTCAAGCACTGTTTCGGAATACGGGCCTTAGTCTAGTTATCCTATCATCTATCTATTCAGCCAATGTTTATAGGCGCTGCTGAAGCAATCAGTAAACCAAAGGAAATAAACGTAGGTAAATGAGACGGAACCAAACCCTTGCATATCGATTTCAGATGTTTGCTCGAGTCGAGATGAGACCTCTTTGGAACCACAGAGTATTATTCCATGTTTCTACAAAATAAGGAATCCATGGAAGTATGTGTATGTACCAAGAGAGCATAAATTGGTGTCTTACAAGGGGGCGCTTGCCAGCCGTGACTTGACGTTTCCGCTGGCCGCGCGACACACGGACAAGCAGTTTAGAATTTTTTTTTAATGTTGGGCTTGACTGGTTTTTTTTAAATGAAATAATTTATTTGCTTGAATCATGGTACATTTTAGATCTTAAATATGGGCAAATACAGAATCACACACTTGGCCAGAAAACCCAGCATGCAAACACGATAAAGAGAACAGGCAAGTAGGCATATTGTTTACTTCAAAGCTAAACAAAACATAAATAGAATATTGATATGATGCACTTCAATAATCATCTAAAAATAAATTATAAGTTTGTTATGGTTTGCTAGATACAACGTGCGCTAATAATGTTTCGAATTTTCTTTCGACGATAATGTCGATATATGTATCAACGTATTTTTCCCCAATTTCTATAAAAAATGAATCGATCAATCCAGGCGGTAATCCCACCGGACCTCTTGATGAGCTTGTTTCTATAAGCACTCCGCTAGACGCTTATAAAGATAAGTTTGTATGGACAGTTGCCGTATTTTCTTGCTAGTCAAACTCAGTTGTTGAGTTATCGTGTGTTAACGGCGCGCACACATGAATGGCCGGCAATGCATACAACATACGTAGTTACGTACGCGTTTCATTCAATTTGTTTACTCGGACTCATCGCGTATGGCCGCCGCGACGCTAGCGGTCAAGGACACCATACATCGCCCGCCTGTAACGCGCCCAAATTATTGCACTGCCCACTCAAAACGAGATGATTGCGGTAACTAACGATATTCACGATCGCTGCACTCGACTTGTTATTGTTTACAAATGCTAAAACTTCGTGGCACAGATGCAACGTCATAATGAATCTCCAGGGTCTATTCTTCTACGGGGCAACAAACTTCAAGCCTTTGTTAACTGCTACATATAAATTAATGACTCGATTTGAATAAACTCCTTCCTTCTTGAGCGTCACGTTTGCACACAAAGAAATAATAAGTAATCCAGTAGTGGTGTGCTCTCCGCAGGCCATATTGCCAGCACGTGGTCGACAGCGAGACCTTCGTCCCAACCACCAGCTCTTGGGTCGTTTACTCCAATTACGTAACACCCGTGTAACAACTACGACCATAATCGACGGAATTTTTATTGACTAATTATTCGCCATTTTTTATAAGCGGTGAAGTCAGCGGATATAGCTAAATATTCAAGCAGTGTATCATTCGAGGCTAACAATAACGTACAAAAACTCCTTCGGATCGAATTATCTCACGTCGATATCTGCTGGCCAGCAAATAATATATGTATGTGCCCGCTGTCTCATCATCATATAGGTAGCGAGTTACTGTGAGATAGTATTACTTTTTGTTGGCTTTTTAAATAGGAGGCTGTCTCGAGATGCAGCCACATTCCTCGACGATGACTCGCTGCGCCGAACCACCATTGTAGGCTTTCAACATTTGAAAGACATTCACTGCTTTGATTTTATAACTCCTGATGACGTCTTGTTTCCAAGATAAAGTGGTCCATTCATCAGAGGAGTCGACAGCCAGCGCGGAGTCAACGCCCAGACGGATTAAAGGGCCGATTAACGAGTACAGTTTAATTTATAACCGGAATAATAAAAGCTCACGTAAGGACCGCCGCGTCGCCCAGGGTTCTGAAGTCCCGAGCAACCCACATCGCTTATAAGTCATAACTAAAATGTCAACATACTGTTCCTCGCGCGCGCGGCTCAAGTTTCGGCTTCGACCAGTTTTGAGCCGTCTCGTCGACCAGAACAGAGGCTTTTATTTAATAAACTCGAGCTTAACATTTTAAATCTGAAGAAACTTTCGGTTTCGCACAAAAGCTATCGTTGATTTAGAGCAGTGACAAAAAGCAGAGTCTGGATGCCGAAACCGGTTCGAACAACCGAAAACTCCGTAATTATGTTAACAAGATGAGACAGACCCACGCGACTGTAACTGGCTGCGTTTATTAGTGAGCTCGTAAACCAAACGATAGTGAAAGATACTTAATAGCTCATGTTTTCTTCAATAGAATCGATGTCGGCGAGTCCCGCACGTGGATATGCAGTGCTCAGGTATCATGATATCCTTTCCCGACTGGAACACATCTGCTTGATAAATTCCGATAAGTTATCGAGACCGGAAAACAGGGTAAGATTTGCCGGTGTGTCGAGTGGCGCTCGTACCAGGGAAGCGTGACTGATAAGGAGGTTACACAACGGGCTGAAGGAGCCAAGGTCGCGGCAGATGTGGGAAGCACAGTGTTGCCGTTCACGGCTTATCTCGAAGAATGTTTGCCGAGTATAAATAATCAGCGGGCCAGGACTAGGATCGAAGTACTCGTTCGATACTGCGCACGATGTTTATGGGTGTGAACGCACTCGGTCATGGCGGCGGCGGGCGTCGTGAGAACTACTAGCACTCTATTATGAACGATGATATTGTATGATAGCATGACACGTGGTCATTGAGTTGTTCGAGTACAATATTTCAGTGTATGCAAGCTGTTCCTGTTGCGTAACAAATCGTAAGCGATAAAAGAAGTCAAACAATTCCTTGACTGGAATGTCATGTGTGTGAGCAAATTCCAGAGGGTGTTTTTTTGTTGCCTGGCAAGTGCGGTCAGAGACATGCATGCGACCGATAAAGAGTTCACGCGATCTCGGCGGGAGGGCGAGATGACGCGCTCACTAACATTCCAAAACCAATATTATTTATTTTTAATGATGCCAATGAACGCTTAGCACGTTTACCTTCGATTTGCATCCACCCGCTTAGCCGCCTTCCTGCTTCAGTCACACTCGTAGTGTTTTATTTGTGAACGATATTGATTATTGATATTCATTCAGGTGGAGCGCAGCTGGCGCGGAACGGGCTCGGACGCTGACGAAGCGAAAACCATTTACCGGCTACGAGCGCCCGGCACTGGGTCACTGGACCCGGGAACATACCCTTACAGGAATCCTGTGAAGGCCACCGTTCATTATAAAAATGACATCAACCGCGTGGGAACATAATGTGTAAATGCCACGCAAGCGACCGGTCAGACCGGCAGATTTAATTACACCATTGCCGATTATCATTTAAAAGAGATTCGTCAACACTAGTACAGATGCACTCGTATGAAGCTTCGAATCTGAAACCGCGAGAGTAACGTCCACAAAAAATAAAAGAACATACGCAGACGATCGTGATGCGTCAGCGCAATGCACTTCTGCCGTCTCTGTCGCTTCGGCAAATGCACTTGTCATGGTAACGCTATCTCGCTCCGGCTCGCGAGCTAGATTCACTCGTCCATCGGCCGTCCCGTTCCCTCCTCACTACTTTGTTTAAGGAAGTGCGCCTCGAGCTTACGGGATCGCACCGACTGCCATCAGCTGCTTTGCATCGCGCCGTAGGTACCGAACATAGGAATCTGAAGTTTAGTCATTGAAGAAAATGTATCGGAAAGGCGTGCGTGTGGCCGCTGCGCTCGCGACATTTCCCCCATAACAATGAGTGATAGTGCATCCGTCCCTCTCACCGCGAGCCTTGTCGTGCTGTTGCTCCGCGCCAAGTTCAATATCCCAGACCTTGGGCCGATCGAGACTACCAATGGCCAGTTCAAACTAGTTACTCATACATACCTACCTACCACCAGCAATAATTTATAATTTGCCCATTATTTATAGAACCTTATTGATGGATCGACACCGGTACGAAATCCATATGCGAGTATTAATTATGGTTGAATGACACGAAAAACTTAAAAGCGTGAGGTTCTTAGGAAATGGATTTTTCCACGAGCCTTTGTCGGCGAAAATCGAAATGGGCGAGCAGCGGCCGGGTCACGTTTGGACGTAAACGACTGGACGTAAAAAATTGAGCAGTTTATGATTTCGATACCAGGAAAACTAATGAAGCGTCGGTGGTCGGCGCACTATGGGTCAAACGCGTAATTATCGTGCCAAAAATCTGTAACTTTCTCAGTTTTCAAAATATCATTATGAATCTTTCGCAATTACAATCTTAGATATATAGACTATAAATGAAATGAAAAAAAAATAATAAAAACCCTGTATTAGAATAAAAAAATTGCAACTAAACTTAAAAAAACAGTATTTTTAGGTTCTCGCGGATTTTAACTAATCCAATGGACATAATTAAAACAAATATCTTCATTGACATAACATAAAATAATACTTAAACATTAAAAAAAAATTTTTTTATAGAAAAAAACTTACTTTTTTTGAGTAACAAGTAATAAAAATCCCATTACAAATATAACAAAAGATAAATAGGAAACTAATAAAAATTACTATAACAGAAGTACTTTTATATACTTATACATATAATTAAAAAAATATATGCAAAAAAGGACTGGTTTAATGGGTTAAAAATCTAAAAGATTTATAGCTTCTTGCCACAGTTCTTTCGGCACAGTTTCGCTTGGTGTCCTAAAGGGTAGAGATACATATATGAAATGAATGAAAAACGTCCTCATTTGTAGCTGACCTGGAGCATTTTCTTGAATGGTAAAATTTTTTGTAATTCTTATTTAAGGACTCTTCAGCATCTTCAGACAATTGTCTAATTGGTAAAACAGCAAAATGTTTGATTTTATTCTCTCCGTGTATTAAGATCTTGTATGCAGAAGAGGGCATGTAATACCACCTATATTTATCAACGTATAATTGTGCAGTACTCTGAGTGTATTCTCTAAAATTTTGATGACCAGAGTAATTGCATGACCAGATGCCAAAGTCTGCAAGATGCATTTTCATTGCGGTTTCTTGCACACGTTCCTCGAAATATTTTCCACTGGAAATTGATAACTTATTTATTTCTTTGTGGTTTTTTTGTTATGATAGAAGTGATAGTTATTAAAAATTAATGCAGTTATTCTCTATTTACAGATAAAACAATTATAAAATAGGTACCTTCATTAATTAAGGTAACCATGTTTCCAACGTCAAAAATAATTAATTTTTATTAAAATAAAACAATCAATACTAAAGGTTAGGTCATCAAGTGAATAAAACCTAGGATAATTGCTACTATTTCAAGCCAATTTTCCAAAAAAATATACTTTCATGATTTTTTCTATTTTCCCATAGTACACATTTTTGCCTCTAAGTCAAATTGGGGCAAATTGGGGCAAAAAATTATTTTAATTCCTGTTAGTATACAGATCAAGGAACGTTATAGTAGTAAAAACTCCTTGTCGGGAGACAGCGGTAAATACGAAAACTCAATTTGAAGTTTTAAAACTGAAAAAATAAAAGGGCTTTCAAAAATTGACTGTAAAAGCTAACTTTCTTAGTCATTTAGGAATATGCTTAATTTACGTGGAAAGTGTTAAGTACCACGCTTTTAATGATGTATAATAAGTAATAGTTTATCAACAAATATTGGTCAAAAAGTCGATCTGAAAGTGTCTTAACACAAATTTTACTACATCAATCAATCTACTTCCTTGCATTCAAGTTTAAGTTATCCCTATTAAAATATGTTATTATGGCATATTTTTTGTGGTATATGATAGTTCAACTATCCTACTTCATATATTCACTGAAAAAAAATTAGAAATCTGACTTTTGTCAAATGATTTTTGGCACGATAATTACGCGTTTGACCCATAGTGCGGCGCCGCGCCCGCCACGGTGTCCTCGTACCTACATCAAATATACGAGCGCCAATTAGATGTCGGCCGCGTTGCGAAAATAATATAAATATTAGTAGAACCGACAAAGGTTTTTAATCACCGATCTCGATGCGTTTTGTTCCTTTTGCGGTCCGAAATTACAGGTTGCGAGTTCGCTCACCCCGGGCATACCGCGCTTAGGGCAACTATGCTCTCGTGGATCGTGTGAAAAATTACCCCACTTTTGCTCTTATTTCGCAATATACCTAAATGCCATTCGATATCCGTCATTTTTATAACCGCTCACAAGCAGCTTTTCATGCACGTACGGTGACCACCGCAAACGTACGGACACCGGACGGAGCGCGCTAACCGCACCGAAAAGGTTTTACGCAGTTGTTTCCAAAATGAGGGTCAAAAATAAGTGTTTTTGAAAAAAGAACAGTGAAAACGAAAGCACCACGGAGTGCTCGCTCGCTCGCTCGGCGCGGCTCGGGCGTGCATCTCGCCAAGGTTACGTAGTAGGGGCGGCGACCGGCGAGACGGCCGTGACGTCACGGGCGCCGGAAACGATTGTCCGCCTCATAGTTACGGTTACATTTTGAGTTTAGAAGAAAGTGTTTGACGCCGCTTGGGCTAGGTCAGTTTGATGCACTATAAATTCAACTTTACAGCAATAGGTAATTTAAAAGTCTTAATTCCAGTGTATTTTATTTATTGAAGTTTATAACACTTGAGAAACCGACTTCATGGTCAACCTGCTGATCCGATTTTTATGAAATTTCTATGGGACTAGTCTAGAACTATATTACCATTCAGATAAAGAAATAATTTACTAAATCGGTTCATAATTGACGGAGGTATGCAGTAAATAAAAACATTTAAAACACAATTAAAACAAAACAGCTTAACTAATTTTGATGAAATTTTGATGGCACTAATCTGGAAATACATATTACTTACTTATCATATAAAAAAAGACTTTTGAAATCGGCTCATAAATGACGAATTCATGCAAAAATAAAAACCGTTTTAAACCAAATTGAGAACCTCTTTTTTATTTAAAATCGGTTAAAAAGAAGTAACGAAGCCGTTTCCCGCGTTGTTGCCATATCGGCAGATGTTATAAGAAAGCAGGCGACCTCCAGCCGATGGTCTGCGATAAACAAATTAATTGTGACTGCCACGAACCACAATGGCTAACGATTATTCAATTTGGCCATTATAAATAAGACTTGCTTAAGATAAATCTACGTACTCTTTACCTAAATGAACTGTGTGTGGTACTTGAAAACCACCCAGGCACGGTAGATATCCCATCAAATCTTGTATAGATAAACCAGTCTAAAAAAGCACGCACCTCTACCACTTTTTCTTGACGTTGGCTCACAGCAAAGTACTTCAAAATGATCTTTGTTATGAAGGTCATAAATAACAATTTACTTTGACTGACTGAAGTAGTAGGACGTGCAGTTTAAGATTGGACGATCTCTACTATAAATACCTACTTGACTGCAGTTCACCAGAATGTATATTTACCTGAAAAAAAAAAAAAAACAATTAATTCATCGTTGATTTTTAACCACATAAAAACGATACATAAACAGCATTGACTCTTCTTCTTATTTTATACCTAATTAATTAATTTTAAGTGTGCTAAAAGCATTGCTTAAAGTTAGCCATATTTATATGTGACAAGAAACCTACCGATAAACTAAAATAAAATAAATTGTTGTTTATTTATCAAAAATAAAGGGTGTTATAACGAAAAAAAATACAAAATATCAAATCAAACAAAACAAAAAATATAATTAAAGTCAACAAAATAAATATTGAAAAGCTTACAACAATGTTAGTGCTTACAGAACCTATAAGTCAGTCTTAATACATCTTCACCGTGTGTTGTAAGGATGAGCTAGTGAGTGTCTGAAAGTGGTCAGCCCGTACTATCATGTACGCATCCGCCATTTGAATATACCCTAAAACCTAAACATTTTAAGCGAGTATCGAATGTGTTTGTTTTATGCAAACTGAATTAAATAAAACCAAATAATTTTATTGCATAGATATAAATAAGTAAATAAGTTCGTATATCGTATTAAAATCACACTTCTAGTCTTCTATTTTTTTATATAATTCGTTGACGGAACAAACATATGGCCCACCTGATGTTAAGCCGTAACCATCGCCTATAACACCAATGCTTCGTAAGACACGCACTTCAGGAGCACTTGAGGCACACAAATGTTCAGCCTCACGCGCCAGTAATTTCACCGACAGCCAAACCCTTCAAACCGAAACACAGCAATGCTGCTTCACGGCAGAATTTATTTCACTTAGGTTAGGTTAGTGGTGGTTGACTGCACCAAAAGACGAGTGCAATCATATAAAATCAAACTTCTAGTCTTCTTCTTCTTTCAGTTAGGTTAAGTCAGTATAGTTCGGCCGTTCAGAGAATGCGTTCCTGACACGTCGCGATTGAACTGACAACGTAACTTTGTAATGGCGTTGCAGTTACGATAAAAATATTTTTGCTGGTTGTTTACCGTTTTAACAATTGATGAGCATTAAAAAAACATTATTATATCAATAATCAATGAATTTTATATTTTTGTGCCAAACTGAGTGTCAAATAACTTGTTATACAATATTTGTCTAAATCTATACTGCGCTATTACAAGGTTATGTCAGCGCTTTATATTTGTAGTGCTGTACCACAGATAAGATAATACTATACTAGTAGCTGTACTAACTATGTGACTAACTGTGACTAACTGATCAAACTGTCAAACGCATTCTCTGAACGGCCTAACTATAGTGGTTGCCATCATCATAAGACGAGTGCATGCACATAGGGTCACGTTATGGAGTGTAGACGCAACGCGCTTCACAGCGGGGGACGCGAAATTGATATTTAATTTATTCGGCATTGCACCGAAACAACGGATCCGGCGCATTACTATATCACTCTATTGAATCTCTCTCCTCTTCTTATCGTGTCACTATCTCTTTCTAACCAGTGTGGTGAAAGAATATATAGTGTAGTAATGTATAGGACTAGCAGACGCACGGCTCAGTACCATACCTGTGGTTAGCATACCACCCATTCGCACTAAGCGTTTTGGCTCCACCTTCATTATGCGAACCTCTAGGGAATGGAACTCATTGCCGACGGCAGTTTTTCCTGACCACTACAATCTGGGCCTCTTCAAGGCAAGAGTGAATAGGTGTCTTCTAGACCATCCTGCCTCATCGTCAGCTACATCGTCGCTTACCATCAGGTGAGATTGTAGCCAAAGGATGGTCTGTCTGTACCTCTATAATGTAAAAAAAAAGAATTTCAAGTCCGCCCCAGAGAGACTCTTTTCGTGCATTCGACACTGTTTTTGCACTTTTTTGATTCTACGACCTGCCGGTTTCCTCACGAGGTTTTCCTTTACTGTTTGAGAGTATTGGCATAGTACACATGCGTTTCTTCGGGGGAAATCTCATTGGTACACGTACACGATTGGATTTGAACACACGACCTTAGGATCGGAATGCGGGGCCGCTACCACTAGACCACCAGTACTCTCTTTGATATGGTTCAGTTCATAAGATGTTATTTATTTGACCAAAACAAAATGGGCTCAAAAGCTAACGCGTTAGTACGTACGTAGACGTATAGTTTATAAAAAAAGCTACGCACCCATAGTTGACTGGGATTAGGAAGACTATTAGGTTTACTACTAATTGTATACCTAAGTTGTAAAAGTTTGTAAAAAATAAACAAAAAGTAGCTATCACTTCTGTTGGACAAAGGCTTACATTCTAAGAATAAAGGAAAAATAAAGGAAGAATAACAACACATCATGGCTAACACAGCGATCTGCCCATATCGCTGTGTTAGCCTTGATGCGACCGGGCCTTAAATCTAACTGACGTACTACGTAACAAAAATCACAATAAACGCCTACTCTTAAAAATGTAACACAATGCGCGGTAATTTACGTCATCACATCAAAATTTCTACACAACAATGAATGTTACGATCTTCGTTTCGGTAAAAATGTCGGAAAGGCAATAAACATTGCGAGATGTACACGTCACTCGCAACTGAAAACTGAATTACAGGTATAAAGTATTGGAGTGTAAAGAGCATTGGCTCTTAGTTCTTATAAGAGCATTTTTCACAAAAGTGTACAATGACAGTATGTTTTTACAAACAAAATGTGTAATGTATGTATGTTTTATATCAGCTATCTGGTTCCCATAGTACAAGCTCTGCTTAATTTGGGGCTAGATAGTGTTGTGTCCACAATACATATTATATTATATTATATTATTATTTATATTTTTTTGGATTTCTTAAAAAATATCCATCACCGTTTGTTGTTTGCCATTGTAAAAGTTGAAATTATGTCTTTTTAGGGTTCCGTAGCCAAATGGCAAAAACGGAACCCTTATAGATTCGTCATGTCTGTCTGTCTGTCTGTCTGTCTGTCTGTCCGGCCGTGTCACAGCCATTTTTCTCCGAAACCATAAGAGCTAGACTAATGAAACTTGGTGAGTAGATGTATTCTGTAAACCGCATTAAGGTTTTTACACAAAAATAGAAAAAAAACTATAAATTTTGGGGGTCCCCATACTTGAAACTGAAACTAAAAATTTTTTTTTCCATCGAGCTCATACGTGTGGGGTATCTATGGATAGGTCTTCAAAAATGATGTTGAGGTTTCTTATGTCGTTTTTAGGGTTCCGTAGCCAAATGGCAAAAACGGAACCCGTATAGATTCGTCATGTCTGTCTGTCTGTCTGTCTGTCTGTCTGTCTGTCTGTCCGTCCGTCCGTATGTCACAGCCATTTTTCTCCGAAACTATAAGAGCTAGACTGATGAAACTTGGCTAGTAGATGTATTCTGTGAACCGCATTAAGATTTTTTACACAAAAATAGAAAAAAAACTATAAATTTGGGGGGTCCCCATACTTGAAACTGAAACTCAAAATTTTTTTTTTCATCAAACCCTTACGTGTGGGGTATCTATGAATAGGTCTTTAAAAATGATGTTGAGGTTTCTAATATCGTTTTTTTCTAAGCTGAATAGTTTACGCGAGAGACACTTCCAAAGTGGAAAAAAGTTGGTCCCCCCCCCTCTAACTTCTAAAATAAGAGAATGATAAAACTAAAATAAATATATGTTGTACATTACTATGTAAACTTTCAACGATATTTAATTTGAACGAGATCTAGCCAGTAGTTTTTTTTTTATACGTCATAAACCGTAAACCGCAATTTACCTTTCGACGAACTACAAGAACTTTTATATTATGTTACATGTTGCTACGGAACCCTTCATGGGCGAGTCCGACTCGCACTTGGCCACTTTTTTTCTAAACTGAATAGTTTGCGCGAGAGACACTTCCAAAGTGGAAAAAAGTTGGTCCCCCCCCCTCTAACTTCTAAAATAAGAGAATGATAAATCCAAAAAAAATATATGTTGTACATTACTATGTAAACTTCCAACGATATTTGGTTTGAACGAGATCTAGTCAGTAGTTTTTTTTTTATACGTCATAAATCGTAAACCGCAATTTACCTTTCGACGAACTACAAAAACCTTTATATTATGTTAATTGATGCTACGGAACCCTTCATGGGCGAGTCCGACTCGCACTTGGCTGCTTTTTTTTGTAAGAATTTCAATTACATACCTAAATCAAGCTATGATAGTGAATTAGAAATGACACTTGGAAACGAGTCACTAAACATGAGTTTGTTTACAAAAAAGCTAAATTTAAACTTTGAACAGAAACTTACGATATTTTGGGCTATCGTGCCGGCAACAGTGTTTATTAACTACTGTAAGGAATAGTTATTGAAAATAGGTCATAATTCCTAATAAGAATTTCCTATTGGTCATTTTTTATGCCTGTGTGTCACAAACGCACTAGAGCGGAGAACGAGTACTACACGATACAAGATAGGTACTTAATTTCAATTAAATAAATTAATGTTGATTAATCACTTAGGTAGCTTTGTAGGTACCTACCTCATCAACCTGAAAGGTTCCATTGCTGGAAACCTCCACACGTTTCTAGAAAAAAGCTTTCTCCATTCACCAATTTCGCGCAATTTTTTAAGTCATGGTAGGAACTTGTTTCCAGCGGTTCCTAGGCCATAATTAGAAAAAAAAACCGCTAGTACCTACTACAAGTACATACAACACGAATAAATGTTTGTAGATCATGCATGCAAATATTTGTCCCTTTCAAGAATCAAACCCGCGCCTTTGAATCTGACAGGAATAGTCATACGTATCACAGAAGTCTATGCATGAATAGATAAGTACAAGAATTACCTTTCTCTCGGAATTCAGGTAATAAGTATCTACTATCGCAATATGAAAGAAGTTTAGCCAAATATAAACTTTGCCGATTTAGTTACTTACCTCTAGGTATAATCAAAAGCTCAACGAATAATATACTAACGTTCAAATATTTTCCCAACACATGACGACCGTCTGCCAATTTACTAAGACCTCACCTGTTCGACTGATGTACGCAAGAACGAACTGAGTCAGAAAGAATCCATGCGGTGTGAGAGTTCAAGACACGTTGGTGAACCTATGAGCAGCAAGGCTATAAGCGAAGCGATCAAATATTTCCATTGTGGATTAGACAAGTGACCGCCGACGCAGTCAATCGCTAACGAAAGTATAAATGCAGTTGAGTTACTAGTTCTATTGGTTTACTGCCGCAATTAATGACGTTCACAATATATTTGTTGCTTTATTAAAAAGGAAAAAAAAAACTTCTCGGCTTATAATCCTTTGATACCAAATACCATCTCAAGATTCCCTGAGGATGTCTTGTTGTTTCAGCTTTTCGCAAGCGCTCAACGCTTGAAAGCCGTCTGAAAGTTGAAGCCCATAGGCCTGTATTTGAATACATAGGCCGTTAGCGTTTCCGATAGTGACGCAGGCGTACTCAACCAGAATTCTAAATGACTCACTTCATCTATTCCATTGTAGGCACAGAATAAAATGTACTACATACAAGGGTCAGTGTCTAAGCACTACAGTGTACTCCATACTATAATGGACATTTAACACTTGTTGATCTGTCTGCTGCTCTGTAAACGGAAGTGTGTAATTGCTTGGAATTTGAGTTTGGAACGCGATTATGTTTGAAAATGTTTTGTTGTCTCATGAAAGAGGTTGGTAACATTCTGATTCTCTTTCGAAAATAGAATCGAAAAAGGTTGAAGGTGTTAGGTAACTCAATAATTTTGAAATAAGAATTGCTCAGAAACAAAAGCTGTTCCAGAAATACTTGGCACTTTTGTTATCAACGTAATGTTTCTATAAATAATGTGACTACATAAATTGCAGCAATTTAAAAAAGGAAAACATGAATAACATTTTTTCAAATTGGAGTTGAAATGGTCTGTAGACTCATTTGCGTCAATTATCGACTCTTAATAATCCGATAAATCGAAGGTATCCATTGTAATGCGAATAAACCTCTTTTAGGTAAATGTAGGAAGAAACAACTGCCAAAACAGGTCCTGGTGCATTGTCACATAAAACAGACTTATTTTTCAGTCTTACTATGAGATGACGACCGTTAAATCATGTTAGCACAAATAGCAAAATCATACCTAGACACAAACAAATCTAATAACAAAAGTGAAGTTATTGAAACTGATGATATTGTATGAAGAAAGATTTGAAATAGGCGTCAACCTGATTACCATGTAAATTAGCCGTACTGATATCTACGATCTCTTTGCGGCGATTTAACCCTTGGCATACAAGGTGGGGTTATTTTAACCCCAGCACTTTTAAATTGCGCTGATTTTGTATTAAAACGCAATCAAATAACTTGACTTTTTTAGTAGCTGGAGATTAAATATTGCTGCGTCGAATCGCAGCGTTGGATCCGTGCTGTGCGCACCAGCATCGTGAGTGCACGCACGCAAAGTGGTTCCCGGGCGTTTTTAACCCCACGTTGTACGGGACGTGTATAAAAAGTTTGTGCCTACTTCTGTGTTTTCACGTAATTTTCACTCACAATTAGTGTATTATTTATACTTTTTTATTTTTATGATAGGTACAGATACTATATTCATTATTACTACATATTTTTTTATTTCTACTATACGTTTTATATTAGGAAAATCCACGTACTACAAACGAGGTATAAGAAGACGCGTTCATGAAATGCTGCATGAAGAAGTTCCAGGGCCACCACAAAAGTGACCAGGAAGGCCTCAAAGGTGTGCTTTCTGCCCAGGAAACAAAGATAGGAAGATTCTGAATGGATGATTCAAATGTAGTACCGCGATATGTAAGAAATTTGATGTGCCAAAATTGTACTGATTTACATAACGAATTATCTCGCTCCAATAGCCATAACGTGCTAATTGTGATTATTATTATAAAGCAAATATCATCTAGTTTTATTAAATACGTAAAATAATCGTGTTAATTTGATGATATATTTTTGATGATTTTTTCTTTTGAATTAATACCATTTTGTTGGAATCACGAAGGGAGTATGTGATTTTTAAGTTTTTTTATAATAAAAGTTTGATTTGATTCATTTTGGTATTTTATTCATAAACTATATGATGTACTTAATACAAAAAACACATTGAAAACTATTATGCTTGGTGCACACACACAGTAGAGACAATTTTTTTTTGGGTTAATTTAACCCCACATTGTATGGGTGAGGATTTTTTTTCACCTTGTATGCCGAGGGTTAATACGCATTAACTATCACGTAGTAAGGAATTTTATAATTGTCGCAAAAATCGAACAATCGTTGGCGGAGACCGAGGCGAGCTACGAATCAAGTGGATTGTGTTTATTACCGGCATTCATGTAAAATCAGAAAAGTATTTTTATTGCTACATACCTACTTATTTATGGAACACGTCCAAAACTACGGAGTAAATAAAATAGGGTGAATGAATGATTCATTAAAATCATGATGTACCAGGCAGTCATGAGTGTCTAGGTGATTTCGCTTTCGCACTGGTTCACCGACCACATAAAACTAAGACTGACTGATTATTTTGGGCTTGTTGATATCCCGACCTACCTCGACGTGTTGCGTGGGAGTGACCTTGTATCTTAATGTGCATTTATAAATAGTGTTATCATAACGTGATACAATCAATCAAATAAATGAACAAGCACTCTGTCTTTGAGTACAAATCACCCACGTTGATATTTTTAACCAGTGTTTTTCATTTTCCTTTTTCAATTTAGTTTTCTTAGATTAAACGGGGACTAGCCAAGCTTCATTCACAAAAACATGTTTTCGACAAGTCAAATGTTTTTGAAAAATTGAGGAATAACACTTTTAAAAGTGACACTTGGCACCATTCCTAGGTACCTAGGTAACTAGGTAGGAATTTCCTGTTCAATCAAAACACGAAGATTTGAACAGACCAAGAGATATTTCGATGGCTTGCGTCGATATCATACAGCATCGCTTATTTAGATGCGCTACGGCGCAGACGCAGTTTGGTGGTTCTCCGAAAAGTACAAATGAACATCTTCAGACATATAGACTTTAGTACTATATTCAGGCCAATTGTTACGTAATGGCCTATAAATAAGGATGATAATAAAACTGTGACGTCCATCAAAACAATCATCTGTTTCTTTCGTAGCGAGAGCGTTGACTTATTGGCTACGATAGGTCAATATCTGACATGATAACAATGTCATTGCAATTTATGTCTTGAGATTCTGTTTCAAGATTAATTATACCTATATTGCACCATAGACAAGTGGCTTGATTGAATATTTTTTCTACACTTTAGAACCATTCTTCTTTTGTCTCAAAAGCACTACCCACCCATGTGGAGTGCACATAAAAAAACCTTTGCATCTATTTTAGACGATTTATTTAGCTTCAGGGGCAAGGTGTTTACTTATGCCCCTACTTGCGGGATGCTATAGTGCCTGGAGCAGTATGTTAAATGAAGTACAACAAGCCAAATGCTACTTAGCGTTAAGTTCGCCTAAGCACTAGTTTGGCAATAAAGTATTTTCTCATCTAATCTAACTATTCTTCAATCAAATATACTAGTTCTAACAAATGCCATGGACTCGCTAACATAACATAACACGGTTTGATGTATACGACTGAAAATGTTAAGAGAACAACTACAGTACCGACTGTCAAATGTCATTGCTATTTCCGTATGATTCGTTTACGATTGTTTTATCGAGGAACACTTATCTAGACGTCTGTTTATCGAACAATCTGAGCTTTAAATTAGAAGCCGCCTCAGGCATTGTCTCGATCGACTTTAGTGGCAAAATAAAAAGTGGAAAACTGGATCCATGACCGAATCGCCCTTTGTTTTTAGAGGTCTAGGCTTTGTAACGGGACGGCTGTATCATTTCGACAACTTATAACCCTTTGGGTTTGAAAGGAGATGAGGCTTCGCTGGTCCTATGCAAAATTTAAGTCAGAGATGTGTCCCATTGATACATTTAAATCAAAAAAGATTTTTAGCTGATAGTTTTTCAAAAAAATGAAAGTAGGTATTTAGTTTACGCGAAAAAGTGAATAAAAACTAAGGGGTTAATAGTTTTCAGTCGTCATTCACTCAATTTAATAAACATAACAAACGTTTTATTACAAATCGATTACATTTTATTTACTTAAGTGATATGTTTCTTTGTGCTGATATGATAACAAGAGTAGGTAAGGTGCTCAAATTAAATGAGATATAACATAATAAGGCGGCACTTGCGTCTCAGTCCAATTTGGCCATCTAGTCTCCTTTCTGGAGGTACATGTTGACCGCTTTTTTAGAAACTGCCGCCGTCTGGGAATCCGCAACAAAGACCTGGCCAAATTCCGTTTGCATTCCGAGGCTTACGTGCAACTGTGCACTGTGCAGTGAAAGCTTCAGCATAAGACAAACTTGCAGTGAATCGATCAAGATATTCGAGTTTCTAAAAGCTTTCGGAGTGCAAGGATTAAAGGATAATCTACGGTAATGGGTGTGAAATTAAACTTCATGTGATGGCGTATGAGGATTTTTTAGTAATCGTATAGCTTGATTGTGATTACCAGTGGAATACGCCCAGGTTTAACACAATAGTTGTAGTGTTGCAGCACACATTGCACCTTTTATGACGCAATTGCAGTAAAATCGGCGGGTCTTTGTGCTCGGGTGACCCACTTCCAACGCCATAAACCTCCCCATCAGTCCCGCCAGTTTCGGGTTAAAACTCCGGCAGTTTTGGTCTTTTTAGCAACATTGCCAATCGGCCCCGTTGCATTCCCGTATTTACGAGTTTTACGACCATCTGACCGAGGCCCAGGCTGACAGACGGATCGTAAAAGAGCAGATTTTATTTCTTATTGTTCGCCTTTCGCGAAATCTAATTGAAGTCGAAGGAATCGGTAGGTCGCCCACCGGCATTTACGCGTTTTTAATTTAACTGTGAGTGGAACGTTGAATTATATCTCTCGGATAATGACGCGGGGGTTCATTGCTTTTTATGACAAGATAAACTGCCGGCGAGGCGAGAATCAATCGGGGCTTTATCCTGTATCACCACTAAATATCAGCATTGATTATCTCATTGGTTTGAATTTTCATTGCAATATAAGATTGCCGTCCAATCGTCGAATTTATTTACTACACGACTAAACTCACACTACCACACTGTTTTACTGACGTCTTATTTACGTGATTCCTACTCTGGCATTGCAGATAAAATGTAGTAGAGCGGCATGAGCAGCGTGAAGTTGTAAATTCTGCAAGATTGAATAGGCGAACGTTATTTTGGTCGCTCTCTTCTATTTCTCTGTTTATTTCCTGTAGTAGTAATTCATGTACGAGTGTACCAGGGAATCATGAGCGCAGTGAAGTTAGTGATATTGCGTGTGACCGCAAGACATCCGGCGGACAATGCATGGCAGAGCGGATGCCGGCAACGTGATGATATTACTTTGCGTGTTCGTCTGCGCGCGTGGCCATGTGTGAAGCACTTTTGCCTTCTATTACTACTTTTCTCGTAGAAACAAATGATTTTCTGATCATTATATAGGAATATAACTTAAGATTTCAATCTGCAATGGAGTTTCTTGTATGTTGGGGATTACTCGCTCCTAGTCGTCCACATCATGACTTCAGCTGTGAGAACTTCATTATTACATCGAAATGAAGTTATATAATAAGGGCAGTATGTAGCTGCCACCAGTTAACCACGATTCTTTTGTGAGCTTTCATATTATTGCGATGTAAAGGAAACCGCAGTGTAATCATTAATTTCCTTTGGTTTTGTGTCCATGTTGAGGCTCAAATTATTTTTCAAGCCCCCTCAAAAACATTACCATAGAAACCGACGTTGAATACAACAAAACAAGCTTGCTGAATTTATAAGTTATCAGAACTTCATGGTGCACAGATCACCACAGTCAGTGGTGAGACTAGGAATGCATAATCAGGAGGTGGTCATCGGAGTATCGGATGAACCGATCTATCAGAGGGTCGTTACCGCAGGGCAGGCCTCGTGCGGGGAAGCCGTCTATGTGTGGGAGCGCATACTGCAGAACTGGTTTGTCTATGTTTACCGAGACGTTCCGATGCAACCACTTGCACTTTATGCTCCTCTTGTCATTAAACATTTCAGAAATATTACATAGGTAGGTAGGTACATGCTAGAGAAGACTTTTATTTTTCTTGAGCAACGTAATTCACTCATCAACTTCATACATGCTTTAAAATTACATGTAATCACCAAAAAAAGGTATTTTAAGCGCTTCAATAACGTATTAAGATTGTATTGTTCGCAAAAAAACGTTTCGTAAAATGTCTTTTGTAAAAGAAAACCGCGTGTTGGTAATAAAGGCATGCAATAATATTCGCACAAAATTACATTTGCCAGTAAAGGCTTTTAAAGATGTCGTTTTACCAAGCCCTTTTGTTCAATGGCAACACTGGCAATTTAAAAGAAATAAATTGGCGCGTTTATTTTATTGTATTGATTGATAATCAACGTGCTGCGTTCGGCAACACGCGATTCTACTGTTCTTGTGAAAAATATTTTGAACAAATAACTCGAGCAGAAAATCGTTGCATTGCGGCTTGAATAATGTACAAAGATTTTATGAGTGTTCGGTCGGGACCGTGAACCCTGTAGTCTGGCACCTAGTGCGGCGAGGTTCAACCGCCCGCAGACTGTGTAGTGTGCTGTGCATCCATTCCAAGCTCTGTCTACTTGTAGTTCGCGATCGCGTTTCAATGAACTGAGCTGAACACTAAGCCGGTGTTTAGGACAGGACTGGCGGGCGCTGTGGCAGCTGGCGGATAGGAAATGTATCGCAACATGTCTGATCGGCACCCATTCATTACCGTCGACCTTCGGCAGTAAATAGCGCATGATAGGTTAATTGCCAACAGATTAGCTTTTGGCAGTTTTTTACCTTGCTTTAAGCTCTTTGTTTATGATTCATAATTACAATACGATGGATAGTCAATCAGCAAACCTGTCATTAAGTTGTTCAAATAACTACTTATTTATATTCGCGGTACCGAAACCGAGTTAATTCGATACCTACCGACGACGGCTTTGTATCCCAATTTGGGTATTTATTTATCGATTGGAAAATTGACTGGAACAAAAAATGGTCTTATTAGATCGCTATATTTCATCGGACCGTTTCTCACAGTTTGCGGTGATAAAAAATTAGAATTATGGCGATGCGGTATTAAGATTAATGTTTTATTTTTTCGGTGGTTGATGTTTATGATTTGTGGCGATTAGGACCTACATCAAACGGCTTGCGTGTGACCTCTCGTGCATCCACGGTGCAGCATGACGCAATGTGGGAACAAATAACAACGGTTAACTCGATCACCACACGTGCAAAAACTGTGTTCGTGATACGTTAAAATTATTTAATCATAGGTCTGGATTGATTGGAAGATCTATTACATTTGTATATTGTATGTACCTGATAATTATGACCATAATATTTCTCGCTATATTCACACACAAAAAGTTAAAAGTGCAAAAGTGAAGATTTACAAAGCCGGGATAGCTTGAAGAAAAGATTTAAACGCGTTTACCATGAAGCGGTTGGGTACTGGACAAGTTGTACCATCAACCTCTATTGTTGTAGCGTGCTACAACTTTTGCAGACGAGATGCTAAAGACTACTTTATTTAACTTAGTTAGTCCCAAGATTCAACTTGTGAAGTTTAGATGCATTTTCCAGCATTAATATTCATTCATAATTTAGATGTAACATTTTATATCGGTTATATATAATGTATAATGCATGCGATATTAATGTAATAGGTTAGAATAATAGGATAATAACACGTCTATGTTCGATACCACGAAGCGCGATTTTTTCCAAGAGCCAGTGTTGCCATGTCTGTCCGATTTGTTCCCGTCCGATTTAACTAGTTCAAGGTTGGACAAGATGTCGTGCTCGATCGTGAATGGGCGGCTTTATTTTTTGCTTCAGGTCGTCTTTAGGTCAACGAAGTCACCCATACGACGCTCCCATAAAATAATACAAAGACTCGTATGTTAAAATCATAACATATTGCATCTAGCTTCAAATACCTACCACCGATTTGTTAATGACCAAAAAATTTGTTTCGCAAACAACATAAATTAGGCAAACATATTTGGAACAACTAATATAACAAAACTCGATAAAAGGATCCGTTTTAAAATTTAATTAACTACTTATGATAATCAGTTTGGATGTCGACCCGAGATGCATATTTAATTGTGACAAAAAAATCACATAAAGTCGCCACGAATGACGGAGGCATAAGTTATTTTGTAACAGGGTGCAATGTACTATGCGAACTGACCGTTTGAGGTTGGCAACCCAGCGCGGAGCCCAGGGAAGGGCGCTAAGATATTATGTGCAGATCGTAATCGACCCGTCATCAAAATTATTAGGTTAAGGAATGTGCCTCGTGACACAGCAGTTCGAATAAAGAATGTCTGATTAGTTCGAGAACAAACCGTCCTTCGTCGCTTCGAACTTTAATCGACATTCGGCTGCAAGCAAAAGCTCTAGACTTTTTACAATCATAATCTGGAAACTAATTGGTGCGGAGAGCAAATTGACATTTTACTTTCCGGGTTCGTTCGCCGTCCGCCAGGTGGCAAGAGACTAGTACGAGTCGAGACCACCTCGACGACCGAACCAAAGTCACTTGTAAGTCACTTTGTTGAAAAAAGGCCACCGGCTAGCTTCGAGTAAGTCATTCATGCATATTATTAAAGCAATCTGCGAAATATCACAATATCTGTCAACGGCGGACACTTTGATCTATGAGGGGCCTTTGCACGGCTTGCCAGACAGCGAGCCAATGAAAAACATAAGCCAAAAAACTGACATATTTTGAGATGTTATCGAGCAATTATATTTAATTTGATGTCTAAGCTAATATCTCCCACTTTGATAAAACTCCTAATAAGCGTTTATAGTAGGTACCTAACACTTTAATATCGTGTTCGTTTTATTGTCTTATAAGCGGAGCATTTAATTAGGTATCATACCTCTCTACAATAACTACGGAATACATTATTAGTATTAGCAAGTTTGCTCCGAATGGTTGACAATCTGTTGAATGATTCGATGGGCTTACAAAGCCGTCCTCATTTAAATTTAAAATAATAATATGCCTAACCAGCTGTGTCGTTATTAGTTTTTCGTCTTAAAGCGATAAAATCTTAATAAATTGTGAATCGCTTTGTCTGAGCCGATGTTGTGTGAAATAAATCGTGCGACGCAACGCCGGCCACTTCAAAAGCTCCAAGCTATTCTACAGTCCATCCATACCACCCAAATGTGACCTTTAAATCTAAAACACAATGCCTCACACGCGCCCGGGACATGAGCTGACTCGGGAAGCAAGGGAGGTCAGCCCAACCTGGCCGTCAAACGACTCGATTTGTCAAAAATCGTGAGATACTGCTGGAATATAGAATTAGCCGAATTCGATAGATTTTCGTTAAAAAATGTCGTCGGCATTCAAATGACTGTTTCAGACATAGGACATACTTCAAATATCGTATTAGTTATTTATTGCTTTTGCGTTTGGAACGAAACATCTAAAACGGTTGCAAAATGTAGAAGATAATTAAAAACTTGATTTACGAATGTCGTCAGGTCATTTTATTCTTTGAAAAAAGAATTCTGTAACATTTAGTAAGGTAATTAAGATGTAGGATGATAAATGTTAATAGAATAATGGATTGATTGTATATTTTGTATCGATTAGGGAGCACAAAGCTGTGTGAATAGTGCCGGTTCGCGGTCTGGTGCGTCCGCGTCAGCTGGCGGGCGGTGGCTCGGTGCTGCTGGCTCCCTCGGGTACCACCTCGCCCAGTTACCCCTAAATCCCCTAATTACGGCGAGTGTGTTTCTGTGTCAACACTTCACTAAAAAACAATGGATTTTCTACACTATTTCTAACTAGAATTCAGCGACAAAGCTCTAACTAGATTTTTATTCTGCAAATTCTTATTAAATTTTTCGCTACCCATTGTACGGTTTAGAGCATGTTTTCCTGTAATCGTGCAATATTAGATACATCACACGTGGTACTTTCACTCAGTTTCATTAGTTTCGTTGTTCTCGTAGTGTTATTCGAAAAAGCAATATGGCGGAGAACAAAGGTCCATTCGACCGATTCCTGCGCAAAAACAAGATCGGTTAAATGTTGGAAATAAAGGAGAGAAAAAAGGCCAATTTCCAAGAAGCGTTGACCGCGGTGCCAATTATAATAAAATTGTTGTTCAATACAGCCGCCGGAAAGGTTAGCAATTTAGCATATTAGCCGAGGACAAGAAATAAATCTCGATTATCGGTTTACAATCACTTTCGAAAATCGAAAACGGAAATGAAAGATTAAGCTTATAAAAAAGCAATTTTGCAAGGAAAATGATCATTATGGTGTCAGGGTGAGGTGCATACTGCATACTGATTGATGTAAGAAGCTGGGAGCCATAGCCGTTGGACTTTCAGAAAACCGTTTTTAAACAATAGAAGCGAAATCGATTTTTCATTTAATCGATGTTCTCGATGCGTCACATCTCTGGACCCTGTTCGAGGAATATTACTGTGGAATGTCGCCTTACAGCTCTCGCTTTTCGAATACATCGCAGTCGCATGATAGGTACAATGCTTAATTCGATTATTTAAACGATGCTTCATATTCGATTCTCAAACAACGTTCTGAATTTAAATTCTTTTGTTGAGACAGTTGTTCGCGTGACCATTTTAGCAAATGATCTTTATGGAATGCGTAAATTGGGCAATCAGTGCTTCAACGGAGACATTTTCAATTATTCCAGTAGAAATTACAGGTCGGCTGAGGTGCGCGCCTCAAGGAGCTTACAACTTCCAACACAGATGAAGCGCTCCGTGCCTCGGGTGTCAATTGCTATGTTAATGCCTTTAAAGAGACTCTTGTGTATGTAATTGGTCGGCTAATTACGTTGAACGGGTAAACAGATTTTATTCAAACTTCGCAACTTCAAAAGCTCTGAAGATCGAAACTTTTTGTAGGCGAAAGTCGTTCTCGGAAAGGATTCCAAATGGAAGTAGGTACCTACTCCAATTCCAGCGGAGTAGGGACTATCTTTTGTTCCATCGATGCTAACAGTGGGTTGTTTATTATTTTTAAATTGTAGAGCGGTGGAAAAAACCTTGGCAACGGCAGGTGCTAGCAGCGGATGTAGAATGACTTTTCGCTGTGAAATTAAGAGTTATTTAAAAATGCCAAACTCCATTTTTTAGTTCCATTCTTTGTACAAATTAAACCGTACTTTACAAGTAATTTTTATTTAATTAAAAGCTTGTTTGTAGCGGTCCTCGTTCGGTTGTGAAGTGTGACCGTGCGCGCGACCGTAACCACGAATGCCACACAACTTGGGTCTTTCCCGTCCAAATGTCCTAAGCCTTTATTTTCAACCTTATTACACTCGTTATAAAACAACTGTCGATAATTATGTACGTCGAATTTAAAGCCGAATCGGCGAAAACAAAACGAGAGTGCATTTCCGGGGCGCAGCGCCGCCGCCCGGCAGATGGCGCTCTTCCGCCAGCTGCCACTCGCTGGCGGAACGGAGTTCGAAACCGCCTTTCGAAATTCGAACTGAACAAGACATCTCTTTAACCGCATTCATTTATTAAACAAAAACATCCCATAAATACTGTCATTGCGAACCGAAGGTGAACCTGTAAGCCAGATCGACGGGACTTCTTTCGAGCTTCGAGTCTAAGTATGCAATCTTTAATTACAGCCGCCGACAGGTGGCATATACGAGCCTTCATAAAAACCACACAATAATTAACGACGCGAAATAATGTACCGGCATGCGAGACGAAAATCTAAAGGTTCCACACGCATCGGAACACGACACCGGTATTGAACGTATTTTCATGAGGGAAATATCGGCTTACACGGCACTCTTATACTCGCCACCCACTACGCATTGAAAACTAGAGTAGAGCCCCGTTCCTCTTATGCGAGCCTGGTACCTGCAAAGTTTCACACCCAGTATTTACCACCAGGACTTTTAGAAAGTTAATCTATGTAAATCATTGCCTACTCAACCTAAAAACGAGGCTAGGTAAGCATGTTTGGGGCATAATAGGTCGGTACATAGCATACTTACGTATACCTATTGAATGCATTAAAAAACAAACTTGATTACACGATGATATTTCACGCAAATTGTATACACCTAGCTTTTGTAACCTGATAAGATCAAAAGAAGCCTAGACACGCAATTTTGTCTTAAAACATTTTTATTAACTCCAATATCTTATTACAAAACATTATAGAAGGGACAATGTGCGATATTAAAAAATAATTTACATGCACGTAAAAAAGTGAAGGTAAATCTTGTTAATTAACATCATTGGAGCATGGTCAAGTCACCTTCGGTTGTAATTTATTGATTTCCAATGAATTGATATTTCATTTATTGAATACAAACTTAATCTGATTAGTCAAATGGATTCCTTTCTTCCCCATCGCAAAGCTGCACGACCTCGAAAATAATGAACTTGCATCCACATAAATCCTCCTTAAAGATCTCAACTTTTTTAATTTATCGTTTGATTAGCAGCAAGCAGGTAGAATACCAGGTAGAATGAAGGTAGAATGCGGGACCGTAACATAATAGCAGGTTTGTCCTTTTTTGGGAATTTCTAATTGTACAGTTAGTTTACAATACCAGGCTCGCAGGAACTGTGAGAGCTTTTGTTGCAAGTGTTGAAAGAATATTCTGGAGAGAGCATTGAATTTGGAATTGCATCGGCTTTAGGTGGCAAAATTGACAGGTTCTAACAATGCGTATCTATTGTATTGTTAAGGTTATCTACGTAAAACTCGAGTTTTAAAAGCTTACATTTTAAATAATAACTATTCGGACAACTAGTACAAAAGAAGATCATTCACAAAACAGTATCTACGAGTTTTGCATTATCATTCATAGAATCAGAGATAGTAGGTATAGGTACTTTATTTACACAAAGAAACTTACAATTAGTACCTATTTATTATTTCAAAAGAGCTTATTCAGTTTTTCAATTACCTACTCGATTATATCCGAGGTTTGCAGAAAATTTACTTTTCGCCTAAATAATAAAGTTCTGTAATTTGTTTGGTAACTTTTGTACAATTGTTTTTCTGATCCATAAAAATGTTGGTACTAACTACAAAGTTTATAGCCCATTTATGAATAGTTCGACGAGCGATAACCCCTCGCGTCCTCAGCACTATGAGCAATCTGCGGCGTCGTCAATAAACGCATCGCGTGATTCATAGGATGTCTAGTGCGTATGCTTACGGATACAGGATGCCAAGCACATTTGGTATTTAGCAAGTTTAGGTACACAGAACACGATACGAATACATTGACCAGCCTCACAGCTCAGTTGGTCTCAGCTTTGCTTTCCGCGCGTTCTGGGTTCAACTTCTTCAGAGGGTCAAACATTTTTGCAATGAACCTATTACGTCAACTTCGAAAAAAGAACCATTCAAAAACGGTAAACGCCAACCAGTGAGCTTTTTTTCCTCTTCTTTTTGGACAATTTGCGGGGATGTAGCGCCTAGATTTCACGTAGTTAATATGATTTTTTAGCACATTGGTTTAGTCCATATAAAAAGTTTAAATAAGCTTAGGTGGTCTATCCAAGACCTACCCCTATATACAGTTGGAAGTGCACCGCAAACGACCGACCAGGCTGTTGCATTGTCAACTGAACACGCAGCTGTCACAACCGCCAATAGCGAACGATTGGAACGAACCAGTAGATTGGATAATACGAGGGTCAACTCTTACTGCAAGCAAAGTACGCATTCGTATTTAAGTCTGTACGGTGTAGCGGAGGAAGACCCTGTTGACTAAGGTCGGAAAATATTGGAAAAATCGGATATGAATATTGTTATTGATTAGGTGCCTTCGTAGCGAAATACATGTTGAAATCTTGTTATGTTTTATTTTTGTGCTTCAATAATACTGGATTATTTATTGCAGGTGTGCAGCTGTGATGCAGGTGTAAGATTTGCAGATGCATCTTCTAACAGTCCTTGGCAGACGATTAGCCAAGTGAATGCAAGACAATATTGCCCGGGATAACGGATGCAGAAGGCCGAAAATAGACTATAATTGTGCGAAGAAACAAACACCCAGAAACGGGTTATCCTTTGCCGATGCTAACATAAAAATGATAATGGAACGACAAGTACAAAAGTTGATAGTACGCTGGCATGTGGGGTCAAAGCCTCGAGACGGCAACTAGACGCGACTTGATTAGATGACGCGTATCGGGTTATTGAGAGATTAGGAGATTATGGGTGTGGGACGAATTGATATTACTGTTTTGACATTGAGGGTGACACCCGGCTAATTACATAAATATGGAGCTTTTTTACCCAAAGCCCCTTTAAAAGTGGGAATTACACAGCGCAAAAGGCAGTACCAAATTCTATGAAGCCAGTAAAGAACTTCTACAGGAGTAGGCAAAAACCACAGACTTCCACTCGTACGGCCCTGACCATAATCCTGACCTACCTTCGCTTAGCTACACTGAAAATGACCAAGCCGAAGTCCCAATATATGCATTACTAAGTAGATCATTACTCGCTTTAAAACAGTATTTTACAGCAGTCTCTTCCAATAAGGTAAGATATTTATGACCAGCTTTGTACTGTATTCTTTAGCTGCAGGTGCTTACTTACCTAGTTACCTGAATGCTATGTGCACCTGCTTATACAAGCTATTTTCGATCTGATGGCATTTCGTTGAGTTGGCTACCTGTACGTGCCCGTACGAAAACGAGTTATCATTTTATTTGCCTACTGGCGAACCCTTTTGAAACTTGGGATTCTATTATCACCATAACCCTGGAAGGCCATTGCTGGACATAGATCCTTCTTATACAATTCCAGAATTTTCCATCCACCGATTTGCTGTGGCCTTAGCAATTTCGTGGGACCTTCATTAGCAAATTCTTAGATAATCTATGCTTTCTGTGCATAAATCATAACTTTAGCATAAAATTGGAGGACTTCAGGAGGGTGTAAGGGAGACAATAGTGCCGGGAGATGAAGATGAAGGTTGTTGAAGATAGATGGATGGAAATGGTTCAAGATCGCTGCAATTCGTTGTGGTACCGTATTCTTCCAATATTAGACCTTACAGACAGATTTAGAGGTGGTATTCCTATCGATGGGCGAAGGTTATTGAAAATAGATGGATTGGATTGTTCTACAATTAGTTGTTCAGAATCTGGATGTTGTTGTACTGATACCCAGGACACAGGGAAATATGTTGAAACTGGACCCGAAGTTTATTGTCGTCGAAATCAGTAACAATATCAAAAATCGCGGGAGAACACATTCTACAAATGCACAAGGTCAGGGTTTTTGAGAGAGGCTTTGTAAGTTAGAATAGGTGTAGTCCTAAAAAGCGACAACTACCCTTTGCAAATATTCATAAAAAAGACCAGTAAGTATCGGTTGTGTTGTATTGTGACCGTTACCAAGTACGAGTAGGGAGACTTCGGTACTCGAAAACCGGACCCCCTGAAGGTCCCTTCAATAGTAACTCAAACTATGCGCAAGAGTTTCTAAAGGTAATTTATAACGGCAATAAGTACTGCTGTGTAATGTAAGGTAAGACGGTTAGGGACCGTTGGCAGGTGCGCAGACGCAGACGTTGCGGCCACTTCAACGACGGTTACAAGCAGATGGCGCTTACATTTTATTAAGTAGTAACTTGAAAGTTTCCTTGAGCTTTGAAGACAAACTTTGGACAGTTGGCATAATGGTGAAGTGAAAGATATCAGAAATCCAAATGTGCGACTGTTAGTATAGATTCAATAGTTTCTAGGTCGATGGATAACAAATGTGTCGTTTGGCAACACGTGTCGTGTAGCGAGCTGCCATGACAGAGGTAGATCGGAACAATTCTTCATGGCGACAGCGGCCCGCACATCTGCGCAGCCCTGACTCCACATTAACATCATATCCTGTCATTAAACCCTCACAAAAACGAACACATGATTTTTTTCTCCACAATAATGTAGTCCGCGACATATAAATCTTCGAGAAATTGCTATCGCTCAATCTCGAGTAGTTACGAGTACGCGGGAATAATGAAACTCGTCTGTGGAATTACCGCTTATTACCGGCCTGGATGAGGAATAAATCGAAATGGGAGTGAGTCTAATTCGCGGCGCCGGGTGACAGCCCGAGATGGATTGTTGTCAACATTAGTGCGGGAGCATATCGACTTGTCGCGCTATAAAGCAACAAATACCAACGCGGATCAGAAACGGCATAACTCCTATCCCGATTGCACTGAATCAGCACCTACCACCGTATCAAAATAAAACCTCATTTCATAGTGCTGGCGTCGAACCGATAGGTCCACACGACTGGACGGTGATATGTCGCGAGACGTTTGACATTCGATTTGAAGCTCAGGAACGAAACGACTCAAGGTCCATAATTAAATGGCGGGTTGTTTTCGCGCCGGATTACGAGTGCGGCGGCAATTAGGAAGTCATTCATTACGGACCCTAAGTTTCGCAGACGTGGGGGTGCTGTTGTGGTGCCACTCATTCGCCGACTTCCTATCATTGGAAATTATTACAGAACGCTCCACTTAAAAGCTAAGCGTTGATGTCAAACAAAAAGTAGTAGCGTTTAAGAATGCTGTTACGACGTGCGCAGTACAAACAGGAGTGCCTTCTCTCCCCGGGGCGATGGCGCCACGGCGAGAGACAAGGACGGGGAAATGCTCCTCAAAATAACCCTCGAATTCGGCGTAGTAGATGCGGACGGCCCTCGTATACTTAGGATCTAATATCGAAGGCGAGATAAGGACGCAAGATGCGGTTGCGGCGTCCCAGAATGCATCTGTCAAGACGGACAAAAAACGAGGCCCTGGAATTTCGGGACGTCTCAGCGCGAGACATGTGCTCGTTTATTTTTTTACCGTCAGAGTAGTTTCATTCAAAAATCGTCAACGAATAGGAGATTTGTGTAATCTTGTTACCGTAATAGCGGCTGGATTTGAGCCCAATTTAGCGATCGTTAAAACAGTTTTAATTTGGTGTCGGCGTTTATTGCGCTCGGAACTTTGATGCTCGGCATGCGTGGAGTCGTCGGAGCGATAAGCTAGACTACCAAGCCCGTGTTAGAGAGCGTTTGTTTACGTTGTCGGCAGTAGTAACAGCCGCTAGCCGTGGGAAATCACATAAGTCAGTGGCTGCTATCGGTTTCGCTTTTAGCAGGCCATTTCCGCTGCAGCGAGGAGCGCGGTCGCGTCCACCAGGCGAGCAGCAGGAGCGAAGCCTTGACCCTGAGCGCGATGCCGTCGACCGGAACGCACGCCGGCCGCGCCAAGCCACTGCGAATCTCACTCGCTCCGTTCACGTCCACTTGCGCGAGGTGCTGCCCTCCTGGTACATTCCACTCACACGTGTGCAATTCCAGATTGTTTTATCTTTCATTTTATGTACGAAAATTGCGTCGATTACCTTTAATGGGATCCTTAGTTTCCTTATGAGCTATTTCTGCAGTCATTACGGTGAGACAAGTCAATACTTTATTAAAAACTGATAGTGTGGCCTTCCGTAAACCAGAATCTTTAGTTTACGGAGTTATTGTTGGTAGAAGTGTGAGGGTTGGCAGTCATTGATGTGGAACCGGTTGTAAGAACCGGCTTGACGGACGGGGATGAATTACCGAAACGCTGGGAACTTTGTAACAGCCGGGGCCGGGACATAGTTGAGATGCTTCACGTTGCCATAAAGGAACTGAGCCTGCTCTATTAATATGAATACAGTTATGTTAATGCGTTCAAAATAAGCTTACCTTCGGCGTTTTAAACTTATTTTTACGTTACTAGATCCGACCAAACACGATTTTGTACTACAGCTACTTAGAATGACATCATTCGATCAGCTGATAAGTGTAAAAAGTGTCATCAATAACACACATGAATTTGCAAAAAATAGTTTCAATCGAGAGAGGTAGGTATAAAACACCACAGACATTTATTTATAGCCCGATATCTCGATCTGTAATTGAATTCAACCTGTCGATGGACAACACCACAATACATCGATATCAGATGCAAAAACAGTGTGGCACGTCACTACAAATCAAAACAACAAACGGGCCGACAGGATCTGACGATCATCGACAAGTTTTATCGAACTGTCGATAAGGTAGGGAAGGTAACTATATTCTGAAACCAGGGGGTTTTAAGGTGTTCTTTTGTTATTCAAGATTTCAATTATTGACACAAAAAATTATATGTTATCAATTATCGAATTGAATCGAATGGTATATTTATTCGTCAGATAAAATATATCCATTTCTTTTTTGGGTTTTTTTATTCAACGAATAGATTTAATTACGTAGATGGAAAAATCCACCCTTAACAATTTCAAGTCTGTGAAAAAGTTATGCTTAAAGCCAAAGTGCAAATTAAATTGCTTGTTTTTCGTAGTAATGAAGAACTGGTGCGGTGAAAGGCTCAATTCATAACGTTATAGAAACTTATTCCGAAAAAAAAATAAGCTCGCATCATAAGTAATTTTAATGACGATATCTTACCTAGGTACCTAACTACCTAGGCAGATACCTAGTTCGGAATCGAGCTGTTTTATGTACCTACTTTGAAACGGTTTTTAAGTTCGAACGATGTTAAAAATAAACAATACATTTCATTTCGATTAAACAATATGAGCTTATTTCGCTCATATTCAGATAATAACATTATCAGGTAAACTAAGTACGTATCTAAATATAAATTATTCGCGGCTCGAGCACAAAGACCTTTACCTATTTATATTTTGTATAACAAAGCTTTTTACGCAATACCCCTCAATAAACTTTGAAACGCTTCGTTTGTTTCGCAATAAAGTAGCTTCTGTTTTCTTCAAAACAAAATGTATGGTCTGCACAGCTTTCATAAATTCATTTGTTTTTGTGGTTTAATTGTTCGAAAGTTGTTCGATGTTTTGCAAGACCGGACGAGACGTACAGCCCTACACAGCGGATGTGACGTCACCAGCTGTGCGTAAACGAGAGAATTTTAAACAACCTCCTTTTAGCGTATTGCGTCTCAACAGATGTCAACATGTCAAACAAAGACAACTCAATCCCAAGGCCCTTATTACAATGGACATAAAGACGAATTCGCAAACTTTTTTTAGATCCCCGCTTAATATTCAGATCATTGAAAGTGCGTTGTTAAAAGGTCGTTTATAGGTTTCGACAAGAATTTACAATAAGCAATAAGTTTTAAAGAAATGAAGACTTCACTTAATACAATAGATTTTAATACTTTGAATTTGTATTTATTGATCCTTTAGTGAATGAAACACTATTTACATGAATAACTTTTACAAAACATAGTGTGATGAATTTCAATAATGGTTCTAATTTTAATGGTTTAATAGAAATTACTATTATGATATTTGATGACACTTGTCATATTTGTTTGTAAAATAGTCTGTCAACTTCATGGAAAATGCCGTTGGCAATTATGTATGGTTAGTCAGTTGAATCGATTGATTTAAAATATGTCTGTGGATCTGAATAATTTGTTTGTAAATAAATAATGATTTTAATTGTCATTAATCATGATAACTGTTTTAAGAACTAGTTTGTTTGTTTAGTTTATGTAAAAGTATTATTAATGGTGATTGATTCAAAATGTCTGCACTGCATACTGGCAACGCTTCCGGCGATAAAGATGGCGGTCGGGCTCGACTGCTCGATCGCCATTCTGGAACGAGCGCTCGGAAGAGTTGGTCGCATGCAATGCAAGCTACTTTGTAAAACCACGTGGCTTAGAGTTGGTAATTTGTGAAGTACTAGAGAGATTGTAACGTAGAAGGAAGTGAACAATATAGTTTGATTGGACAACAGTGGGAGTTTTATTACATCTCCGAAGTGGTAAGTACACGCCCAATTTTATTGTTCTGATGACGTTTATTGCATGATGGATAATGTGTAATTAAACTTAATTGAATTAATGGATCTTTGATAAAATATTTAAATTTTTCTTGAGAAAATTTAAAGAGGGTACTCAAACAAAAAAAAAACTTGCTCTGAAGCATTGTTACCATGTGTTGTGGGGTTTCATAGGGGGATGAAATTTTAGTCATTTTTGTGCTACGACGCACCGTTTACGAGATACCCACAATCTAACATTATTCTTAGATTATCGGTCTTTTCTTTTAAATTTATTTATTAGGTTATGCCTACCCTAAAATGTGTGTGGAATCATATGAAATTTGATATTAGCCGCTCATCCGAACATGAAATGGCCTGCACCTAATATTTAACGACTTTGACTACTTAGTTAAGCTGTTCCATTTCAATCAATTGACATTCACTTAATTTTTGGAATATACGCTAAGTTTAACGAAAGATATTTTAAAAATATTAACGAACTTAATAACAGCAAATAGTTTTACATTATTATGCATTACGATGATCATTTTATTGGTTAGCCTCTGATAACACATGACTCGTGTTACCGTGTATGAAATTAAGTGAAGGTACTTGAGTGTAAAAAACAAGCTTGAGTGTTAAACGCAAGTCAGTCCTCTGTAGCATTCTTGTTACTTTTTGATATGCAGAACTGTTGGGTACTTAGGCAAGGCCTACTTTCCTGTCTAGAACCATAAACAAACATTTTTATGTCCATGCTAATAGTCGCCATTGTGCCGATGTAGCCTATGTACAAAATTAAATAAATACCCTTAAATAAATTAGAATCTCTGTTGGCATAAGCAGGGTGTTATTGGCTGGGTTATGTTGAAATTATTATTTGGTAGGTTTCTGGAAATATTTATTTCTTATAATTTACTTAACATCAAAAATGAGTGATTGAATAAAGTTTCATAATAAAGTGGCCGTAAATAGCAAAGACCGAGCACAATCTTGAATTTCATAAAAGCCGGTACGGTCTTTGTCATGGACCGAGCCTAACCATAAATTTGATATAGGGGCTATCCGATAGTGCTACAACTATTCATGTACTGCTAATACCATAGCAGCTCAGTAAAGTTTGAGTAGCCTCTAACTGCAAATGTCTAACCATGCTGGATTTAAAATAAGCAAGTTAATGATCATGATCAAGCCTACCGAAGCGAGTTTTTGAAGCAAAGTGAGCTAATGCTATCAAAATTGTAGACTGTTTATTTATTTTTATTTCTTAGGTAAACAATCAGCAGATACTTATAATCTAATTGATAATTTAAAACGACAACTAGGGTCCATTAAACAGGTTTCACATAGTGAGACTATTGGAGCTTAAAAAAAAATAAAATGATATTAAGTAATGAGAGACTAAGGTAGACAAACTATAAAATGAAGATACAATTTTTTTAAGAAATTACAATTAAAACAGAAAAACAAAAAGTACAATAAGAAAAAAAAAAAAAAAAGCATATGGAACCTGGGGAGTCTCCTCGAAACAGCATTTTGACAAAATGTTAGTAGCAATTCTTGGTGGTTTTGAGCAAACAGATCTAGTTTGGGGACGTTAACCAGGCCATTGAACGTAATTACTGCTCGACTAAAGAAAGTTTTTGGGATCTGTGTTTGGCTATGTACGCCATAGAAGTAAAGATTAATTTTGGAACCAAGTGAGTACAGTTTGGCTATTTTCACCTAAGAAGATGAAATTGATTTTGGAACCAAGTGAGTTCAGTTTGGCTATGTAGGTACGCCTTAGAAGATGAAATTGATTTTGAAACCAAGTGAGTTCAGTTGACTATGTACGCCTTAGAAGTTGAAATTGATTTTGAAACCAAGCGAGTTCAGTTTGACTATGTACGCCTTAGAAGTTGAAATTGATTTTGAAACCAAGCGAGTTCAGTTTGACTATGTACGCCTTAGAAGTTGAAATTGATTTTGAAACCAAGCGAGTTCAGTTTGACTATGTACGCCTTAGAAGTTGAAATTGATTTTGAAACCAAGCGAGTTCAGTTTGACTATGTACGCCTTAGAAGTTGAAATTATGTTTGGAACCATGCGAGATCTGTTTGGTCAAAGTTCAAAAAGTTCAAAATGTTCAAAATGTTCAAAATGTTCAAAATGTTCAAAATGTTCAAAATGTTCAAAATGTTCAAAATGTTCAAAATGTTCAAAATGTTCAAAATGTTCAAAATGTTCAAAATGTTCAATATGTTCAATATGTTCAATATGTTCAATATGTTCAAAATGTTCAAAATGTTCAAAATGTTCAAAATGTTCAAAAAGTTCAAATTGATCAAAAAGTTTAAAAGAAAAAATGTTTGAAAAGCTGAAGATCATTTTTTGGATTTGGATTAAAAGTAAAGATTTTGGGTTAAGATTATATAAGTTTTTGGATATGAGTAAAAGTTAAGCTGGATTAGAGTTAAAGTTATTTGAGTTTAAAATTAATGTTTTGGATTCCAAGTATACAAATTCGTTCAGTATTGCCAGTGTCGAGTGAGGATATTATAATAAAAGATGAAAAAACGATGAATTAATTATGAATTACAAATGAAATAATGATGAATTACAGATGAATTACAGATTAATTTAAGATGAATTTAAGATGAATTTAAGATGAATTTAAGATGAATTTAAGACGAATTTAAGATGAATTTAAGATGAATATAAGACGAATTTAAGATTAATTTAAGATGAATTTAAGATGAATTTAAGATGAATTTAAGATGAATTTAAGATGAATTTTAGATGAATTTTAGATGAATTTTAGATGAATTTAAGATGAATTTAAGATGAATTTAAGATGAATTTAAGATGAATTTAAGATGAATTTAAGATGAATTTAAGATGAATTTAAGATGAATTAAATATGAATTAAATATAAATTAAAGATACAATAAATGTGAACTAATTATAAATTAAAGATTAGCGATTTATAAAACATTTATAAAATATTAACTTAAGATTAACTAAAGATGAATTGCAGTTATAGGAGTTCAATTACAATTTTACAGTTCAGCTTTACAACTGAATCAGTTTTCAATAAAAAAAATAAAAATTGAACCAAGATTCCAAATTAAGTTAATACGTCATAAACCTGAACCATTAGATTGGTTACGCACCGAAACAGTCTCTGTCGATAAGATGTTTACATTTCAGCAAAAACAATGAGAATATGACAGTACAATCATGTTCGTGCCTGCAGTACCATGGCAGGGCATGGCATGGAGGAATTCAAGTAAATAAGTTCTTCGCTGTCAGGATTTATGATGGCGTTTTCATGCATTTACTGAGCTAAGTTAAACGTATCTTTTGTAGTATTTAAAGCGCAAGACTAAGTACAGAGAACTCGTCCAAATGCCGTGGATAGTGTACATTTAGTGTTTTATATTTTTGGAATACATTGTTACTTTTTAATTATTTCACAATTGGAAAACCTATTCATTTCAACTAGATATAAAGCAGATGAATGATAATAGATTTATTCACAGTGTGCTTGCAGATCTGTAAATTTTATGACGAGTTTCAGATCCTTAAAACTCCAGGCAAAGTTAGTAGCGATGCACCGCAGAAGGTGCCACAGGACACAGCCGTGACGCACCGCATCAGCAGCATGAGCAGTGATGCGTCACGGGAGGCGCCGCACCAGCGCAGCGGCCTGAGTCGGGATGCGCCATAGAAGGCGCCGCACCAGCGGCCTGAGTCGTGATGCGCCACGGAAGGCGCCGCATCAGTGGTCTGAGCCGTGATGCGCCATGGAAGGCACCACATCAGCAGCTTGAGCCATGACGCGCCTCTGAAGGTTCCGCAGTAACAGGCTGAGTTCCGTATTAAGGAGAAGAATTATGTAGTTTATTACCACAATTTCATTTTGTTTTATATTTTATTTTATTTGTTTATTAGGTACACAAAACAGAGTACAATCGATAATTTACAGGCATAAATACTATTAAATTATGAGCTAGACAGTACCCCAAAACATGCGTACACAGAATGCATTGAACAGGAAAGTTATGTAGATAGCGTGTAACCAGGCTTAACTAGTAGTAGGTGATTAAAGTTAACATTTACTTGGAACTTAGGTGTACTCATACAATTATTTTATTACAGTAAGTCACTTCGAGTTAAGACTCGAAGAGAGTGCAGAATTAATGAACTAACCAATAAGAGTTTTCGGCACACTCTAATGAAAGAGTGGCCAAAGCTGCATTCTTGAATTTATTTTGATTATTGTTAAAGATATCAATTTTATCACTGTATTTAATCAATAAATCGTTAAATAGGCGACACATTCTGACAACGGGGTTATAATAAGAAGTGTTGTTTGAATGGACTTGTAGGGCGAAAGTGTTCTGAAAGGGTTGCCGAGGTCTAGGCTTTATATTTAGATTAATAAGATAAAGTAAGCAAGGAGAGTCGATATGCGAGTGGATAATTTTGAAAAGATACAGTAGATCATGATATTTGCGATGATTTTCTAATAACATTAAATGAAAATGATGGAGCTTTGCAGTATAGTTATATTCAGAAACTTTTTCTGGACCCTCTCAATCCGGTCAACGTGAATATTGTAGTAGGGAGACCAAATTACTATTTGACTTTTAAAACAATTAACTGTTTGACTGTATTTTTAACCATGTACATGTTTTCCTATCACAATCTGAGTATAATTTATGTTATTGGAATATTTAATTTAAATAATATTTTACCCGAATGGATTGTTTATGGCTGGGATGCGAAGACTTTTCTCATACAAAACTGTTATTATTATCTTACGAGAAATTTCATTTAGTTAAATTTTTTTTTGCATACAGGCTTTGAATATGGTAAACGGGATATTTAACTTTAGTTATTTTTAGATAGAATTATATTTTTAATATCTGTTTATTCTAAGAAATGACTAAGATTTATTTGGGTGTCTTCGTATCTTCTACTTAATAATTTCATTTTGTTTACGAGTTTAATATTGTAATTTTGGATTTGTCTTAATTTGTTCTTATTAGTTGTTTGAATTTTGGTAGTCATTCAAGTTTCAAGTTTTGTTTATTCATACATATACATAGTTATCATGTTATCATTATGCTCTCAGCATGTGCTTCCAGAGTAAGCACACTGTCGGATGGCCGAATTTGATAGACATTAGATTTTTTTTAGATTGTATTTGAATGGTCATCTTTTCTCATTATTTGTTTTAAATTCAAGCTTTGTTTATTAAGTTATCATATTATATTGTGCACTTAGCATGTGCTTCCAGAGTAAGCACAATATCGGATGGCCGAATGTGATGAATTTCAATAATGGTTCTAATTTTAATGGTTTAATAGAAATTACTATTATGATATTTGATGACACTTGTCATATTTGTTTGTAAAATAGTCTGTCAACTTCATGGAAAATGCCGTTGGCAATTATGTATGGTTAGTCAGTTGAATCGATTGATTTAAAATATGTCTGTGGATCTGAATAATTTGTTTGTAAATAAATAATGATTTTAATTGTCATTAATCATGATAACTGTTTTAAGAACTAGTTTGTTTGTTTAGTTTATGTAAAAGTATTATTAATGGTGATTGATTCAAAATGTCTGCACTGCATACTGGCAACGCTTCCGGCGATAAAGATGGCGGTCGGGCTCGACTGCTCGATCGCCATTCTGGAACGAGCGCTCGGAAGAGTTGGTCGCATGCAATGCAAGCTACTTTGTAAAACCACGTGGCTTAGAGTTGGTAATTTGTGAAGTACTAGAGAGATTGTAACGTAGAAGGAAGTGAACAATATAGTTTGATTGGACAACAGTGGGAGTTTTATTACAATAGCTTAAATTTTTTTTTAATAGTTTAAAATTGGAACTTTAAGTTTTTAAGAAGTTTATGATCAGTTTACGTTATTTTGTACCTGTAGCTACTAGCTAGAATAATTAAAGCTTGTGTAAGCTTTTTTTCACAATATTCGAACCGTGAAAAGCCGTGTCGGATAACTAGTCTATTATAAAGCTCCATACAATTTATCCTACGAAAAAATAAACAGGTAATAAGAGTGTACAGGTAAGTACGGTTCGCAAAAAAAGATTCAATACGTTGCACCGAATAAAGGACCCCTTTGAAATGCCGTCTGTCTGTCTGTATTGAATTTCTCTGCTTTTGTATGTTTGTATTGTTGGTATCGTGAAAAAATAAAGATAATAGATTTAAGATTTGTTTGGGATGATTTTAATGGCGAGGTAAGGTATGGTCAGGTATCGAATGTAGTTTTGTAAGACCTACTTATTTTTTTTTCGAATAGATTTAAAAGAACCGGTAGGATTTTTTAAGTCAGTGGAGATGAGTACTTCTGAATTAGGTTCATTCAGAAAAACTATTTAAAAGCTTCAATACAACTTTCATGATTTTTTTATTAGAGCTTTATGGTCTACAAAGAGATGAACGTGAAAGGAGTTTTATCTATGTTTTATTTACTTATTGCATAAACAATTAAAACAAAATACTCATTCAAATTAGGTCTGGTGATTTAAACTGCGATAAGAAAAAAACAACGCAGCGTATTTTTATTATCTAAGGAAGTCGGTAACTTTATCCAATCATTACAAGTTAATAAATAAAGCTATCAGAACATTAAAACATCGGAAAGCCAAGGAAACAGACCGAAACGTCCTAAATATAACAACAATACGAGCAACTTGCGGTGCCACCTTGTCGCAGTAACATTTGGATCGTTGTCGTCAGCCCAAGCTGAGGGAATGCGCGCACGGTAGTTTGACAAGGTTGCAAGGGGCAGCTGTGCTTTTTTGCTCTCATTTTACCAGTTGCCCTGTCTGGAAATGCAAGGGACTGTATATAGATGTATAGTATAGGTAGGTATAGTTAGTATTGTTTTGTTCGCTGGCTCTGGCTATGGGAAAGGTTTTGAGTAAAACAGGTCGTTTGTAGTACCAAAGTATCGTGGTATTATGGCTCAGAACTGGGTAATGGTTCATGTTCTTAAGCCCTGGTAGTTTATACTCTGCTGATACCTATATACTAAATAATTAGCAATTAATTGGTTCTTTTCTTTCAGTGTTTGGCATTTATTGATCATGGTAGGTAACTAAAAACCTGGATATTTAAAAAATCTGATTATAATCCATGTAAATACCACACATACCTACTTTTTAGTCTTTCTAAAAGCTTAAACATCATACCTACCTAGTGTGAGCGTAAACTAGGTAGGTATTTGTATTTATTGATTTACTTTAATTATGACGGTTGACACCAATTACGATAATTAGAGAATAACAGACAGAAAAGGTATGTTATTGATGATGATGATGGCAGCAAAAACTAATGCAGATGAAGTTAAGTGTATTGGTGTAATATTTTCAATTAGGTAAGTAATAGGTAATTAGGTATACAGTTTCAAGACTGAATACATTACAGGCTATTTCAGACTACAAATGCCCCATAACTAGAATTTGTGAGAGAATTTACAATTTTTTTGAAGACCTATTTCAAATTTACATACTATTAAAGAAAGTCGTGTTATTTATAACTCAAGATCGGCTGAACCGATTTGGCTGAAAATTGGTGAAGAACCAGGCCACAGATATAGGATACTTTTTATCCCGAAAAAGAGAAACAGGAATGAGGCTAGTATTCCATAAAATTTATTTGGGAGGTCTTAGATCATTTGAGCCTTTGGGGTTGGCCCTTAGATAAATAAATAAGAAATATAAATAGTAATAATGCAATCCACACATTATCTAGCCCTAAAATCAGAGCTTGTATGATGGGAACCAGATACCTGATACAATACTTGAATACATATTTTTGCAAATACATACCTAACTTCTTCATAAGAATACAAATTAACACCCAGACAGAGAACAAACATCTGTGTTCACCACACAAATATTTGTTCTCGGTGGGGATCGAACCCACGACCTACGGCGCAGAAGGCAGAGTTACTACGTACTGAGCTGGCCAGATTCAACTTGGTATAGGTCCTAGGTATCCTAGGACCTAGGTATTCAGACTTCAGGCTGATTTTGATTAGAAAGATAAGCTTGTCTAAAAAAGTTAGTCATAATATTATTGTTTTTCTACATCGCACGTAGTGTGTACTTTAGTTATCGGTGTATTTAAAATTCAAGTGGAAAATCAAACTACCAAAAATAAATTGTTTTTAGTAGAACCAATTTGCCGAACACGCAGGATCTGATTATAATCAATAGGATCCCGAGGCAACTTTAAGGCACATAAATGTGATGGAATGCGGTATTTTGCGGTTTTTTGCTACCTACTCTTATAATGTTCCATAATAGCCCTCGTCAACTGCATTTAGGATAATTTCTCTAACTTTTTTTACCTCCACGCAATATACCTATGGTAGATAATCAATTCGAAGCCGAAAGAATTAGACCCAGATTCTCTACCGCGAACTACTTTGTCGGTATTTTTTTACGCTGTTCGGGGGAAAAAACATCCCTCGGGTATTTTTTGCCGAAGGTACCTTTTAATTAGAACGCCGTCGGATAGTTCTGAGAGGGTTCATTTCGAAGTTTTCGTAGGTAGGTAGATGTATCAGTACAGTAGATCAAGTAGGCGAGGTTGCTATGGGAACGAAATATCTACATCGGAAGACATGTACCTACCTCCCTGCCTAATAATTATTTAAGTACCTAGACAAATAACGATGGGATACCAAAAATGCACTGAATACAATTTTAAGAAGTACGTTATTTTAGAAATTGTGAAATATAAAAAAATCTTTGAAATTTTACAAATGAAAATCTGTTGTTACAAATAAAGTCGTATAATTTTTAGGCCGCCCATATAGCATCAAGCTTAACGACTGCTCAAGCCGGGGTATAACGTGCCCTACAGAGCACGAAAGTGCAGGGTAAGAAGTGGTCATCCATGCAAATGATGGAATTTCGTGGATATTATAAATAGAAATGAAATTAAAAGACATCCGACCTAGCTACATTACACAGGTAAAAAGTTAAAAGTACACCTACCGTCCTAACAAGCATTAATTATCGTACCTACCTTATTTAATGGACGCACGAAATAACTATTTAGGTAGGTATTGTGTCTGTCGAAGTGACGAAAGGCTAGACAGAGCTTCTAAAAATCCATATCTGATCTGTCTGTAACTACGCAGCTACAACGATAGGCTACGAGGCTCGTAGTGACTAGCTCACCATCTGTGCTGCTACGCGGCCGAGCAGCGAGAGGCGGTTGACGGTAAACAAAACACACGAAATAGACAATTCTTGGCGTTTTCGCCAGAATCTCAGGCGACTCAGATCGAACATAACCTAAAACTGGCACGTGCGCCCTTACATAAGGGTAGCGCTGAAAACCCGCCCCAAAGTCTGACACAACGTAACCTCTACAGCTGATCCGAGCTTCGACCGAGTGCGGAGCGAGCTCGTCGCGCTCACTGTGGCTACGTCGTATTGCAACGCTACCCGCAGAATGGTGGTAAATAGAAGGAGCAGCACGAACCTTGCCTGCCGACGATCTCTGCGACGTGTTCGGAGGAGGGCACCGGAACGCACTCCGTCATGTTCTGGCTTTTCTTGGCGCGGTCATCCTGCGGCGGCGCGTAGCCCAGTGGGCTGCCCAGCGGGCCCGCCGGCATCGGTTCCCCCAGGCTCAGCATACTCAGCTCCAACGCCAGTTGGAACGCACGCTGGTCCTCCACCAGGCTGCCCCCGCCGCTCAGATCCGCGAACATACTCGACGGCATTTCCACTTGCGAAGCTATGTTGTCTGCTGAGAGAGGTCTCCCTCTCGATCACTGGTCGGTAGGGTGCGTTCGTTGGTTCGCTCGAGCGCGGATGTGGAGCGAATGCGCGCGTGTGTTCGAGTCGCGGCGCGGCGGTGAACTGATGTGCCGGCCGGCTCGCGCACGCGCTTGGCTCCACGCCGGCCGGGGGGTGGGGGGTGTGCGAGGCATGGGGACGGGGCGAGGGGTGAAGGGGGGAGAGGCTGCAGGCCGCGCGCCGGCTGCCGGGCGGGCGGAAGCTGCGTCGCATCCCGCCCGCCCGGACACTGCGCCCAACACTAAGCTCGCATAAACTAAGCAAGGTACCTTGCTAAATGTACATTTCTGCTAGTATCTTTGTACCTAATAACGTGGTGTTTGCTTTGCAATAAGAGATGGATATTGAACAATAAGCATGTAGGTACATTTTATAGGTACCGATTAATGTAACCATAGTGTTAACAACATCCGAGACAAATAATAAGATGTAACCGGTCGGATCGGCATAAAACTTGAACTAGCTTTGATAGGTAGGTAGTTGATATATCGGCTAAGTTACTTGGTTGAACAATAATATATCGTATTAGAATGTCCTATAATCTACCTAAAAAATAATACATTGACTAATAATAATATAACAAAACACAAAGTTGCTACCTATCCAACATACAAATTTACCTCTTTTACTTATACCTAGTGTGTCATTTTAATTTTATCTATCTATCTAGTCTAGTTGTTAATCTCTAAAGCCTTGTGCACGCGTTCTGCGGTGGCGACCAATGAAACGCTGTCAAATATCGTTATCTCTCTATTTGACAGCGTTTCACTGATCGCCTCCGCAGAACGCTTAGATGTGCCCAGGGCTTAACTGTGGCAGAATTTATCAACCATGGCTCAACCTATCGATTAAAAAATGCTCAATCTTATCCTTAGACTATGAGGTAACTAAAGAGGAAAAACGTGTGAGTATTATTATTTGACCTTGTCCCGGGCCATTTTAGATTATAGATATACCTATCATCGGAGTAAGTGCGGAAAGTTTTGGTGAACAGAAGGCCATAATAATTTATTGCAAATAATTTCACAAACGAATTATCTGTTTGTATGGCAACTTTAAAACGGCAATGGCGATCAGTGAAACGCTGACAAATAAGACGGCGATATTTGACAGTGCTTCACTGATCGTCATCGCCATTGCGCTAGATGTGCGCAAGGTTTTTAGGTATATCACATTATGTTTTAACAGTTTTTTTAGTTTTGACTTAATAATTACCTAAGTAAGTAAGTACTTCTATTAAGATCTTTAAAGTAAAAACTATTTTCTTATTTTTAAATATGATCTTTTAAATCCTTTCACTCCACTGGTTCAATAGAACTAGTGACACGATAAGAAAAAGAAGAAAAAGATCTATGACCAAAATATACCCGATTCGTGAGAATTTTAGTATCCGACTTACCCCTATTGACCCTATAGTTCAATATCAAAGCACGATGTAGGTATATTTACTAATTAACTTATTGTGTACATACTTTGGATAATTAAGAATTAATGCGAAGTTTACCTTTAAAATTGCGTCCTGGTACTTACTAGATCTGGAACGGAAATTAAGCTTTCTAAAATTGTAACAAAATCAAAGGTGTTAAAGTAAACAGTCTAATTAAACTTGACCAATTAAATATTAGCAATTCGCGAAGCTAGAGCGGCGTTCCCGGAGTGCCATGATTTTTTTTATATTTTATCGAGCTTTATATCTGTAAAATCATTTACAACGATTTTTTCCCTTTTTGAAACACGATGGAATTCCTCAATCGGTTAATCTACTTTTGCCGTTGACTGTACTTATATAAGTTAAACTCTGCTGAATCAATTATTTTCTAGATAAAAAAAAAAACTACCATTGGCAACTGCGGGGGCAACTAGAACATCGTCTCTCGCATACCTCAGGAAGTGACTAGCAGTAGCGCGTATGTGGTAACTATTTTCTTTTAATTTCAACGATTGCATTACTTATTCATTCACCATTCTCGGAAACTGATAACAAAGCCCGCCAAAGGCCTATCAATCGCTTCTAGAAACTGTTTCCATACCTACAAGATAACATTCAATCAGAATTATTAAAAAACAGGAAGCAGTCCCGGAAACATCGCGATTCCCAAATCTTTAGACTGCATCCGTTCGCGTTGAGATTGAGACAGATTTCGGGACCCACAAAAGACGCACAAAGGTAAGGCTACATCTGCGCTGAACAGATGGTGGAAAAAAAAAATCTTTACCTGAGACCATTGTCCCACACTTCTTGAACTTAAGACGTACTAGTACTTGCTAGGGAGACAATAGGGTTGTAAAACGGCGGACAGTTCGCTTTGAATTTTGTTTATATTACCTAGGAATTTACTTATAGGCACTTTTAGATAATAATATTTTTTTTAAGGTTATGACCTTGGTAAAATTAGGTTTTGTTAGAGCTTGAAGCCTCTGGTCATAATGTAATTTTTCATGTATCCCCATTCATTTGGTAAGAAATTATTTGATAAATATGATGCTTGAAAGGATTTCTTAGCCGCTTAATTTATTTAGACAAAAAAACATGTTAACGAGAAAATATTATGGCTGGCGTGGCCACATCACGCTTATTTATCTTCACTTTTAGTGCATGATTATTGGTTACCCTATCGGTAACAACAAAGTGCAGATCGCTCAGAAAAGAGAAATCACGTAAGCAGCCATGCATCCTTCAATACACCTCCTTTTATGTACAGTCGGCTACGTTAATATGTATACTATTCGTTTAATTCGCATCTTTTATTATTACAGGGTGAAAACTTCCTGTACTGCTCGAAAGCACCGCTCAGATAGACGTAGTTTGCCTGTTCTTCTATCTCCTGTTGCTTGGTCGCGTGGAACTGGCACTTACTTACTTCAAAGTGACCCTTGTCCTTGTGGAGCCTGGTTGAGATCACTGTTAGCGATAAGGCCGCCTATTGTATTACTGTGACTGTTTATTTTTAAGCTAAAAACTATATCGTATTTACCTTGTGTGTCATTGTAATCAATAATAATTGAAGAGTTATATAAAATATCCATCTAATCGTGTGCTGTCCTTTTTAGGGTTCCGTAACCAAATGGCAAAAACGGAACCCTTATAGATTCATCATGTCTGTCTGTCTGTCTGTCCGTCCGTATGTCACAGCCATTTTTCTCCGAAACCGTAAGAGCTAGACTGATGAAACTTGGCGAATAGATGTATTCTGTTAACCGCATTAAGATTTTTACACAAAAATAGAAAAAAAACTATAAATTTTGGGGGTCCCCATACTTGAAACTGAAACTTAATTTTCATCAAACCCATACGTGTGGGGTATTTATGAATAGGTCTTCAAAAATGATGTTTTTAATATCGTTTTTTTCTAAACTGAATAGTTTGCGCGAGAGACACTTCCAAAGTGGAAAAAAGTTGGTCCCCCCCTCTAACTTCTAAAATAAGAGAATGATAAAGCTAAAAAAAATATATGTTGTACATTACTATGCAAACTTACAACGATATTTGGTTTGAACAAGATCTAGTGAGTAGTTATTTTTCTACGTCATAAATCGTAAACCGCAATTTACCTTTCGACGAACTACAAGAACCTTTATATTATGTTACTTGATGCTACGGAACCCTTCATGGGCGAGTCCGACTCGCACTTGGCCGCTTTTCGGTCGAATTGAATTAAAGTTATGACGACCCTACTTTTATAAATGGCAAGTAATAATGATCTTAGTGTAGGCGACTGTACTTACCTACTACCTGGGATCTTATAGGACCATCCATTATCATGGGTATTTCAAGGTCTACGCAGATACTGTTCGGTTAGTTGTTATATTTTTTAAATGTTTGAGCACGTGTGCTTATATCTATGCTTATTATAAGTCCTGTTACCACGTGGTTTTACTGGCCTTTTAGCTCAGTTGGTAGTAGCTCCGCCTTGTGTGCCGTAGGTCGTGAGTTCGATCCTCACCGAGGACAAATATTGGTGTGGTGAACGAAAATGTTTGTTCTCTGGCTGGGTGTTACATTGTATTTTATGTATGTTTTTATAAAAAAATATAAATGTATTATATCAGCTATCTGGTTCCCATAGTACAAGCTCTGTTTAATTTGGGGCTAGATAGTGTTTTGTGGATTGTCGATATTTCTTTTTTTGTAAAACCATAAAGTCTCCCATAAAACAAACGTGATTTTTGGTCGTATTTATAGATAAATGGCACGGAACCCTTCAGGCGCGAGTCCGAATCACACTTGCCCGTTTTTATTATCAGTTTTCTTTCCAAGCGCTAGATCGGCGCGTTTTACTTAAGTTATAATTTAGGTAGATTTAGGTAGTTTAATTTAGGTATAAATAAATAAAATAAAAAATATTATAGACAATCCACACAACACTATCTAGCTCCAATCTAAGCAGAGCTTGTACTATGGGAACCAGATGGCTGATAAAAACCTTATATATTTATTCTTTGTAAACACATACCTACTTAAACAATATAACACCCAGACAGAGAACAAACATCTGTGTTCACCACACAAATACTTGTTCTCGGTGGCTCGGTGGGTATCTCAGCTTTCATACTAATAATTACCTAATCTGCGTCTAATCTATCAATGAACATGGCCTGCCTTGACCTCGCGGTCTGCTAGACACAGCTTATGTAATAACATCTATGCCGAAGACTAGGTAGGCATGTCGCACCGGAAATGTCTTCAACACGTCTTGTTCTAAGTAGGTATTTTACAAGGACATTGTGCCACGACTTTTTATCGCCAAGTTATTGTAATAGATGATAGAAGTGATCATTTTATCAACCGGCAATAATAAGTAAAACGGCCTTTTGCATCTATTGTAGATGATTTATATAGCGTCAGGGGCAACTGGTGATTACTCGAGTAGCTGACGTTCCGGACAAATTTCGCTGGGACAAAGTGTCCCAAATGACACTTTTGATTTTAATATTATTTTTACTGACGTTTCGGACACCATCAAATTATTAATACTTTCGAGTACAGTCAGGTAAAATATGTTTAAGCAAAATATAATGTAATGTGATAAAGCTAATCAAATTGCTTTGCGAGCGTGTGGTGAAGTACCTATAAGTTAAAAAAAACAACAAGTCTCATTCACATAGCGTATATTTGGCATAAACCTATATCTTGTGTATGATCACATAAAAATATATCAAAGATGTTTTTTAATTAATCTAAGACAGTTACGAGTATGTTTTAAAATCACAAATAATCAATAGCTAAAACAGACCTAAACTTATTACTTATTATTACTTATTGTTTGATTTCAACACCAGCAAGGCGTATTATTTATTAGTATTAATCATCTCCAAGACCTATTATCCAATGAAAAAACAGTAAACCTTTAAAACAAGATAAATAAAAACATTAACCTAGAACAATCCCAGTAATTTACACAGCATTTGGCACAGTATTTTACCTAATAAAAACTTTAAAATTATCAATTTTCTTATATTCTTCTAATATTTTACCAAATAAACACTTTAAAATCATCTATTTTCTATATTATCTTTTTAAATAAAACTTTTTATCTTTGTTTTTTTTCTATTTTTATATAACAAAGCGTTCTATGCATAATTCAATATTTATTTGTCCTTGCTCACATTCAGTCAAAGGTGTTCATTGAAATCAATCGTGGATTTAGTTTTTTTTTTACCCCCAAAAAACATGAAGAACAATATAAACTGCCACATAATTTCTTTCACTTTCACACTTTATTTTTAAATAAATAACAAAATAAATAAATAAATAAATAAATAAATAAATAAATAAATAAATAAATAAATAAATAAATAAATAAATAAATAAATAAATAAATAAATAAATAAATAAATAAATAAATAAATAAATAAATAAATAAATAAATAAATAAATAAATAAATAAATAAATAAATAAATAAATAAATAAATAAATAAATAAATAAATAAATAAATAAATAAATAAATAAATAAATAAATAAATAAATCTATTTCGTCATCTTGCTATGCCGCCACCGGCACCGCCGCGTCTCGGTAAAAACCTGTTTTTTTACCTGACTGTACAATGCAGTTATTTTGAATGGTGTCCGAAACGTCAGTAAAAATAATATTAAAATCAAAAATGTCATTTGGGACAATGTGTCCCAGCAAAATTTGTCCGAAACGTCAGCTACTCGTTAGGTGTACATCAACAACAACTTAAACTATTTTAACAAAGTAAATATCTTGTGAAGACCTAGATGTTTCGTAATTACATGAAGAGTGGGTAAATCTAGTTTTTGCTGGAAACTCTCAAAGTTGACATGTCGCTGGTTAAATGCTAAGGTGCCACATCTCAAAATTTTAGGAAATCGTTTTTATTACAAAAATGGCGCTTAAAATAGCCATTTCATAGTATGAGTAAAAGACACCGTTCATTTTCGCATTAAAAACTACCAAAAAAGCAGATATGACTGTTTAGCATTTATACACTTTGGCGCCAAATTTCAGAGCTAAGCAGCCACTTTGTGAGTTGTGGTTGATTGGTTGGCAGAATCGCATGCAAGTTATAAGCTAGAGTGCCGTATCTCAAAAAAATAACTAAGATTTATATTCAAAAGTGTCTTATTTCGAAATGTGGTCCTTTTGAATATAAATCAACGTCAAGACATAATAATTATTTTTATGTGCTAAGGTAACACATTCTAAAATGTGGTACCTTAGCACGAGAAATCTTATTGTAATTACATCGTTTTTATATTCAACAATGTCATTTTTGAAATGCGATTGTTTTGTACATAACTTTTACGTGAACCTAATTATATTGCTTGGAGCTTAAGTGACATTTTTGAGATGTGTTTGCTTTGCACATAACTTTTACGTGAACTTTATCATATTTCTTGGAGCCTAAGTTTAATTTTTGAGATGTGTTTGCTTTGCACATAAGTTTAAGGTGAACTCAATCATATTTCTTGAAGCCAAAGTTTAGTTTTTAAGATTAATTTTTCTTGATCTTACTTGTTTCAAATTTTGTGTGAAGGCTAACATTATTGTTTAGCACGTTAATGTAATTTTTGAAATGACGTGCTTGTTATAAATATTTTTAAAGGGTTTTAGGTACTGTTTAAACTGTAACATAGGCTATGTTACATGATATAAAATGCGTCTATTTTGCATATAAAACCTACACGAAATTCAATTCATTTTGATGACGCGAGCGTCACTGGGTATATAAAATTAGACAAAGTTGTACAAATTATCTCTCAAATTCGAAAATTATCCCTATCGGGGTTTTTAGTTTTTAAAAAGTTACTTAAATTTAATTAAATCAAATGAAGAAAGTATTTATTTACTACGTCTATATTTTTTGAGAAAACCAATTGCTTGTACAACTTTGTTTTATTTACTTTATTTGTATTTTCATAGAATGAAAAGCACAGCACAAATAATACTAAGCATGGTTTCAAATCATGCTCAACCAAGGAATTATGATGTTTATGAAGCTTTGGCTCCAGCAGTTCAAAAAATATCAAATTATTTATTCGAGAATTCAGTTTTACGAAAACCAAGATACACAATAGACTAATACGAAGCCTGTATCGCTGGAGACCTATAAGAGTTTACAAAATGCGCTAAGTGGCGAACAAAAAGACGTTATTTGAAAGGTAAAGGAACAATAAATAAACCACAGTTGATAGAAAACATCATACGTCAAGAACAGTAGGCCTACCACAAGCTCTGCCTGGCTCCGCCTCCGGCTCCGGTTTTGAGTCTGTGTGAGTGTTAACTAAATAAGCCCTACGTCGATACGACACACATACAGTATAATACACTGGTAAGCACTCACACAGACTCAAAACCAGAGCTAGAGAGAGAGCCAGACAAAGCCTGTGGTAGACCCTAAAGGAATAATAATATGTTTAAATTGAAAAGAGATGTGATTAAAACTATGTTAATGGTAGTAGTTGCATTTTATTTTGATAGGAATATTATTTTTCTTTGTGTTTTAATTTGAAAAAATGGGTTTATTAGTATTTTTTTAAAACTTTGTTGTTCGTGTAGCATTTATATTGCATAATATTACTAGTTTGTGATTCAAAACTTTAAAAAAGTTTAATTTAGTGTAATCAACTAATAATAAATCATAACTTTTTAATGAAATGAGGTCCTTTATTGATATTTTTTTGTTTACATGTGCCTTAATTTTTATATGCTAAAGTAACTTATCTAGTTTTTTAAGACTTTGGGTTATAGTTAAGGAAAAACTATAAATGCACTTTGATTCCAATTAAAATTACGCGTCGATTGGTAGGTAATAACTTAGGTATTAAAAGAAATAAAGGCTCATTTATTAAAAAAAACAACTTTTGAAACTTTAAAATGGCTCTACTGAAAAAAATCATATTTTGGAATGTGGCAGTTTAGCATTTAACCAGCGATGTGGAGACGAATGTTACTAGAGTAAAATAATAAAATATAATGCTATAAAAAACCTTTGACGTAAGGCAAATTATTATAAAATTTTGAATATATTATTAAGCTTATTTAGAATTCTGATCATTTACCTACCTAATCTATAAAAAACAAACAAATACTTACACGTTACTAATGCCATCTACCGACAAATGCAGAAAACACAAACACACATAACATAGGGGACATTCGATAGATGGCAGTAGTTGCGAGACAAAGTTAAAACAATATGAATTATGGCAGGCTGTGGGAGCTTCCGCCAGAGGAGAGATTACCTTGGACCCACCCACCCACCTAAATAAACATTGATACTTGAAAGAAGCGTACCTATCTACCTAGTGAAAATAAACAATGAATTACAATTACACCGCGCATGTTCAACCACTCAAATTCTCAGAACCGGAAAAGTACCTACTACTTTTTCGTATCTTTTTCTAACCTACATAGTGCGTCTCTTACCAGAAAAAATAATTGAAACTAACGCTTGGATAGCTGCCTATCAATATAAAAGCCAGGTAAGTTTGTGCGTGTACGACCAAACAATGAATTTTATAGAAATCGGTCTTGTTCATGTAGATAGGGTACCTTACTTGTCAGGTAAGAAAGAGAATAGGACAAAAAGGTTCCAAGGCAAGGCAGATGCGCCAAATTAAAGTTCTTATTTAATTGTTGGTGGTGTATTATTCCATTATGCACACAATAAAATACAATAGTGAACTAGACAAATACCTATATACTTAGTAGCGAAAAACAAAGACGAGCATATACATTCCTCCAAGGCATAAACCTAAAAAGAGCTTTCTTTCAGCCAACCCCTGAGTCTACAGAAAGTGGAAAACCTAGGAGGTTAAAAGATGTTAGTGATAGAACAATGAGATGGCCCACCTGATGTTGAGCAAGACGCGACGTATAAAGTTCTCAAAGACGTAAAAGGTATATTCTACACACCGGCACTCATACTCTTCAAATCGAAATACTTGGTTCAAGTTGTCATTTCTGTCAGCATTCCCTGAGTGCCACGATTTTTTTAAACGCTTTCTACCTACTTATTGTATTCTGTGGTCCTGGTAACACCTGGTGGCTTTCGAAAGAGCATCCTTATTTAACTGATAAGCTAACAATAAATGTTTCTTTCTTATCTAATGTGTTCCATTTGTGTAAGTAGGTTATAGAATTAATAGGGGCAGGCAGTAGGCAATACTATCAAGCTTTAAAGTAGGTTACGTTTTACCTATTATTATAAAATTATTGTAAAAAGAAGTAGAAATAAACGTTTCGGGGCAGTCGTGTCGTCCAACTGATCTGTCCAATTACTTACTTACGTGGTCCAACTTTGCAGTTGGACCACGGCACCGTAGTAGAGTTCCCAGGTCCAATTAAAACCATTTCAAATAATACAACTGCAATTGTAACCACAGCTCATTTATAATTAAATAATTTAGGCTCATTTTATTTTATTTTATTTTATAATTTTTACCTCAGTAAATAGGTATTCATAAATGTGTTTTGTTCAATATCCTAACATAACAAATTCAATAACCTATCTAATCTAAGCCCAAGCTCTTGCCTCGTCTATATATTTTCAAGAAGAATTATTTTGAGCCTTTTCGATCCACTTTCCGCAAACACGTTTTCCTGCCTACAAGTTTACCTACTTATGTACGTAAAACAGTGAAGCAAACTATTTAGGTTCCTATAATAAGAACATAATAAATAAAATAAATCTAGTGGACCACTCACACAAAACTATCTAGCCCCAAACTAAGCAGGGGGCTAATTATCGGGGCGATCTCGATCATTTTGCAATTTTATTTTATTGCTTCTTTTCGAAGAGAGAATGGCAGATTTCCTTAAGTAATTCATCAACGACCTCTTCGTAAAAGCCTCAACAGCTACGATATACGGAAAACGTAGAAAAAGTGCGGGGTTGTGAAAAGAAGCAATAAAATAAAATTGCAAAATGATCGAGATCGGCCCGAGAATTAGCCCCCAGAGCTTGTACTATGGGAACCAGATAAATGCACATATTTTGTTGTAAATACAAACTTAAAATACAATATAACACAGTCAGAGAACAAACATTTTCATTCACCACACAAATATTTGTTCTCATTGGGGATCGAACCCACGCCCACGCAATAGCACAATGGCTGACACCTCAGACCTAGACCTAGACTACAGTATTTCCTATCAGAGCTAGGGATAAAGTAGTGGTCTCTCTAAGTGCTATGGAGTGTTCTAGTACTTCAGGGTAGATGAAGAGTAATGATCACGTTTCGATCCACCTTCTGGGCCACACGATAGATTGGCAACGTACCTAGACTCCTCTACCTATTCTTCTTCTTATCGTGTCACTGATTCTTTCGAACTAAGTGTGGTGAAAGGATTTTAGGCACGCCTCAAAGAGGCTCCTTTCACGCACTTGACTCATATTTTCGAACTTTTTAGGTCCTACGATATATCGGTTTCCTCACGATGTTTTCCTTCACCGTTTGCGAGCACTGGCATAGTGTAAGTACATACATTTTTGGGTAGAAAAACTCATTGGTACACGACTGGATTTGAACCCACGCCCTTAGGATCCGAAGGCGTGGCCGCTGCCACTAGGCCACCAAGCGCTCACCTACCTATTAGGACTACCTATTAGGATTGCATTAGGTCTAGACTTCGCTGGTTGCTAACTTTTAGGCTTAGAAAAAAAAACATCAAAACTTGTAGACAAAACTTAGCGAAGGCCTGCGCACATATAGGCAATGGCGATGGCGATCAGTGAAACGTTGTCATGACAGCGCTTCACAGATCGCCATCGCAAATGTTTGCAAGGCTTAAATGAACACGCTTTCATGCTGCGTGGTCGTTTAAATGTCAAAAAAGAACCAGTAGGTACCAAAAGAAGGAATAGGTACTCCCCTTTATATGAGAAATAAAAAATATCGCGAGGAAAAGGTTCGTACGCGCTCGTCAAAGCTAGTAACATAACTAGCTACCTAACTAGGTAGTGTAGATATTTGTATCGTAAATGTGTATGAAGACTGAACAAGTTTCCGTAAAAACTTTCCCAAGCATAATTCCCAAACTGCTCCAAATAATTCAACCGTCAAAATATTCCTGTCGTATTGTATTTCGACGGCAGCTGTAGACGCCTGAGAAAGGGCCCGAACAAAGCCACGTGCCACAGGTAATGTAACAGTTAGTAGGCCTCGCACCACAGGTTATGTAGCAGTCACTACGCCCTGCATCACAGATGTTGTAGCAGTCACTGAGGTCAATGCTTGCAGAAATCTTGCAAGAATGGGGTGTTTTTGTTTGTGAATGCAGGCAACCTCTCTACCTAAAAGTCCCGTGCGAATTTTTGTCTATGATTTTGATTTATGCTTTGTAATGGAAATTAAATAGGGGAATTGCCTGATTACCTGGGGTGAATTTGTTGTTGCGGAAGACTGAGACATTGGCAAGTAAGTATAGCACTCTATAAATTTTAGAATCTACTAAAGGTCAAACATTTTTTGTTGTATCTACTTACGAAAATATGATAGAGGAAGAGCTTATAACTAAGGACGCTTCGGATCCCATCACAGAAGCGCGTACAAAAAAGCAATCAATAACCCTTCAAACTCCCAACAATATAATAACAAACCTCGTTCCACCTTCTGATCTCCTGGTACTTTTACTCGAAGGTAAACAAGGCTCCCAGTCCTTTGGAAATTAGCACAAAGGTCGATGAACTGAGCCAGCTGCCGGTCGAAGGGCTCAAGGGTCGTTTCAGACCCTTTAGATGTGAAACCACCCTTAAAGGTATCCACGTTTCAAGATTTGTCTTTGATTCGATATTTGGTAAATTTTCACTGGAGTTTCTTCGTTTGATCCTGGTTCGATTCGGCTTCAAAATTAGTAAATACCTTTTACCTAGTTACTTATACTTGCCTAGGTACTTTAGGTAGTGAATCTATATAGAATCTTCGAAGATCCAACGTTTCGTGAGGGTTCTACTGTGGTTTGTTGGGATAAAGTGTTTGCTAGTCAATTAATTTGAGGACACTCAAAAGTTGGGATAAAATTTCAAACCTTCGCCTCTGTTGTTTCCATCTGTATTTAATAATGTACATCATGTTATTGTACACCCCGTTAATACGATCCCAGTTAAGCCACATGTACACTGAAGCAATTCAAACATGTATGTTTGCTCTTTTGTTCCGGTGCTGGATACTTATACTTGTCCATGATACTGTACAGGGCGGATCCAAATGGATAGATTAGGTCATGTTAGAACATATAATTTGCGTAGGGGAGCGAGCAGAGCGAGTGTACCGCGGCAGTGGCTGCCGTAGTGCCAGAAAATGTTTTTTACAACCTCAAAAGAGCTGTCCCCTATAAGACAATTATCCATCGCTTGATAAAAAAATGTAATAATCAAAATATCTACAGTGTACCTTAACAATTTCACAGTGGAAAAAATGGATTCGTTTTAACTGGGTGTACATGAACTAGCCTTAACTTTCTGTCGCTTAAACGCACATTTAACAATTATAGAAAAAAAAGCATGGTATAGGGGCTGGGCAAGCCTATTCCATTTAAAATACTGTCCAAGGCACAGTAGCGTCCCGTAAGTAGGGCCATGAGTAATCGAGTAGCTGACGTTTCGGACAAATTTTGCTGGGACACATTGTCCCAAATGACATTTTTGATTTTAATATTATTTTTACTGACGTTTCGGACACCATTCAAAATAACTGCATTGTACAGTCAGGTAAAAAAACAGGTTTTTACCGAGACGCGGCGGTGCCGGTGGCGGCATAGCAAGATGACGAAATAGATTTATTTATTTATTTATTTATTTATTTATTTATTTATTTATTTATTTATTTATTTATTTATTTATTTATTTATTTATTTATTTATTTATTTATTTATTTATTTATTTATTTATTTATTTATTTATTTATTTATTTATTTATTTATTTATTTATTTATTTATTTATTTATTTATTTATTTATTTATTTATTTATTTATTTATTTATTTATTTATTTATTTATTTATTTATTTATTTATTTTGTTATTTATTTAAAAATAAAGTGTGAAAGTGAAAGAAATTATGTGGCAGTTTATATTGTTCTTCATGTTTTTTGGGGGTAAAAAAAAAACTAAATCCACGATTGATTTCAATGAACACCTTTGACTGAATGTGAGCAAGGACAAATAAATATTGAATTATGCATAGAACGCTTTGTTATATAAAAATAGAAAAAAAACAAAGATAAAAAGTTTTATTTAAAAAGATAATATAGAAAATAGATGATTTTAAAGTGTTTATTTGGTAAAATATTAGAAGAATATAAGAAAATTGATAATTTTAAAGTTTTTATTAGGTAAAATACTGTGCCAAATGCTGTGTAAATTACTGGGATTGTTCTAGGTTAATGTTTTTATTTATCTTGTTTTAAAGGTTTACTGTTTTTTCATTGGATAATAGGTCTTGGAGATGATTAATACTAATAAATAATACGCCTTGCTGGTGTTGAAATCAAACAATAAGTAATAATAAGTAATAAGTTTAGGTCTGTTTTAGCTATTGATTATTTGTGATTTTAAAACATACTCGTAACTGTCTTAGATTAATTAAAAAACATCTTTGATATATTTTTATGTGATCATACACAAGATATAGGTTTATGCCAAATATACGCTATGTGAATGAGACTTGTTGTTTTTTTTAACTTATAGGTACTTCACCACACGCTCGCAAAGCAATTTGATTAGCTTTATCACATTACATTATATTTTGCTTAAACATATTTTACCTGACTGTACTCGAAAGTATTAATAATTTGATGGTGTCCGAAACGTCAGTAAAAATAATATTAAAATCAAAAGTGTCATTTGGGACACTTTGTCCCAGCGAAATTTGTCCGGAACGTCAGCTACTCCACCTAACACCTAGGCAAAGTGTGCAACAAAGTTTAGTACTAAGTTTATGTTTTTAACAGGGCTTGTAATTCTGTTTGGTACCTATACTTACCATAGTTTGCTTAATTTTTTTTTCTAATTTCTGACGCATTATATATTTTAAAATCTGGGTGTGGTCATTGTATTGCGTGTTCACGCTTAATTTACATACTTAATATACTTACGAGAATCTGTTAATTTTAGTCTGTATCTTTAGATATTCAGTGAGAAAATACAAATAATAACTGCACTGTGTGACTACTGATTCTTTTGATTTTTAAGAGCACGATATTGTATTTCTTTTTTGTACATTTCATAATCTATAACCTGGCCATTCCAAAGTGTCACGTTTTTAAGATAAGTAGGTAATTGAAGGTACCTACTATAAGCTGGGTAGGTTTATGTTAATAAAGAACACCACACTGTATTGTCTTATCATGAAAATCTATTTGTAATAATTAATAATTAATCAACATCGATCACGCATGAGAGCCTACGTCCATAGAGTATATTCTATGCATTCCACCAGCGTCGTTCATGCTTTAGCTGGCCGCTAGATGGCGTGATACATTTTGCCTGACACCTACAGATGCAATTATATTCCTTTATTTTGGCAATCGGCCAGGCCCTGGCTACCTTCAAAATTCACACATTAGCGCACTGGCGGGCTCCTGGCCGATTGCATGCCTCTCAGTATTTGTACGAAATTAACGGCATTAACCTATAGCTGCACTTCTCTAACCTAGTCACTGGCTTCGTTGAAGAATAGAGACAGGTAGCAAATGTTCATAAAAATACGGCCAACGGAGACAAAGTTCACAAGTTCATTTTATTTACGAGCACTTTCGCGGCCGGTCATCGTGTAACAAGTTTGTGTTTTGTTGCTGGTTTACAGGGTAAAAAGTGAATTATTTTGTTGTTGGTGCTATTCTAACGATGAACAGGTAACTTTTTAATGTTTTTACATTCATTGATTTCGGTTTTGATAAGTTTTCATTCAAAATTTTGCTACTTTCATCAGCCAACAAAATTTTTTTCTGCGAATTTCTCCAACAAAATCTCTTTGTTTAGACTTAAAATCTAACTGTCCTTACTAAAAAACCAGTGGAATAGGTCAACAATACATATTTTTATGTAATTTAAGTGTTATATTGTGAGAATGTAATTAGGTTTCTTCAAAATAGTGAAATAAATACTAGCATTCCATACATGAGCCAGGAGCGGGCCGTTCCGCTGTCATTTTTTTTCTGCGAAGTTCTCCAACAAAATCTCTTTGTTTAGACTTAAAATCTAACTGTCCTTACTAAAAAACCAGTGGAATAGGTCAACAATACATATTTTTATGTTATTTAAGTGTTATATTGTTAGAATGTAATTAGGTTTCTTCAAAATAGTGAAATAAATACTAGCATTCCATACATGAGCCAGGAGCTGGCCGTTCGAGAAATCCTTTGCACTGTTATCATAGAAAATTGCAAGTTTTTGAAAGTTTTGATTGTTGAATTTCTAAATGTTTTTGTATGGTAATAGGTTATTTTTTTATCATGAATCTTTTGTAAATATATTCATGTTTTTGGATATCAATGTTTTTGTCTAACTCATTGAACCTACTTTGTTCTACATCACATAAATTCCAAGTGTGTATTTCCATCCGTTTTCTAAATCTTTGACTTCGAGTAGCGAAGTGTACATTTGTAAACAAGTAATAATTATTATTCAATTAGTTAGAATATTTCAAGCTGATTTCAAAGAGGTATAATTACTACGGAGTGATAGTAGAAAAATAAAAGAGAATCATCATTCATTTACAAAGCGGCATGCGCAGCCGACCTCTAACGAAGGTAGTGCGCACATCCGCCATTTTTCGCGAATCGTGCTGCGCAGACGAGGGGATTGTTCTAGAACAAAATAACCTGCTTGAATACCTACTATCGATTTTGTTTTTGTACTTTGCTGGCAACATTATTATTTACCATTTTCGTGGCCTATATATATATTACCCGATTTTCTTGATTGTACAAAATCAAACAAAATTATCTGTCAAAATGGCACGTCAGCAGCAAGATGTTGATGAACTTTTCGATGTTAAAAATGCATTTTACGTTGGAAATTACCAGCAAGCCATCAACGAAGCTCAAAGCGTTTCTGTAAGTAATTATTTCTGAACAAAATCGGACTGAAAATCCCCCGAAATTACTATAAATTGGCATTTACTTGGGCGGTGTCGTTTGTGCCATTCATTATTTTCGCGTTTTACGATGAAATTACAAGTAATTTATCCATGTTTACGTCGCATGCTCACTTTGTATCGACACAATTATGTTTTTCAAACATCTCGCCCGTAGGTGATCTTTTAGAATGGGTAACTGTTCCTGCAGTCCTACTGTAATTTGTTCCACTCAAAAATGTTTCTCCACAAATGCCTTTACTCTTGTACAATAGGGTCGGTGGATGGTCGTAGGTCTGAAGTTTGCCGTTCGACGAATCTTCCATCAGTCACTGACTATTTTTTGGCACAAACTGCTAAGTTCTGACCCGCCAAAATGAACAAAAATGTACTTCTATGTAAAATACTTTTACTTATCTAACTTTCAGCCGTCATCGCCTCTGATATCACTACAACGTGATGCTCTACTCTACCGTGCGTACATTGCTCAGGGCAACTCTCGATTAGTCCTGCAAGAGCTGAAGACAGCGGATCCGATGCTGCAGCCGTTAAGAACCCTCGTGGAGTACCTCGCTACCGGGGCCAATAAACCGGCCATTGTAGCTGATATTGATGCTAGGGTATGGATTTGATTATATTTAACTCTGTTCTATTTTATTTTCCTCACATTATATTAATGAGATCTAATCATGAATGACTGTGATGGGGTGTAGTAAGCATTGTTCCACTGCTAACTTTACCCCAGCCAGAGCTGTAGCTCATTTTATTGTAAAGAGTCAATTACAACTTATTTTATAACTTTAAGGCACACAGATTCGAAAACTCCAACAAATTCTGATCAGCCATTCTGGGGTAGGTGGATTTATAAAAATCAAAACAATCAATCAAAAAATTTATTCATTAAATAGTCACAAAGATCACTTTGAAACATCCTAAAGCTAGGTGAGTCAAGGTGCCAGTTCCATGAGCCCAAATCCAAGCTGGCTTTTAATAATTGTAATATAAAAATAAAAAATAATAATATTATTCATTAATATGTAGCTATGTATTTCAGGTGGCAAAAGGCACAGAGCTTGTTAATGAGATTTTTCTCCTTGTGGCCGCTACAATCTACTATCATGAAGAAAACTATGAGGCTTCCTTGAAGTAAGTCAATTAGCTAGATTTAACGTACAGTCTGTAAAAGTACAAGTATCTTCTATGGATTTGTCACAGTAATGGAAACTTAAGTTTGCAAATAGTATCTTCAAATAAAGATAAAGCTTAAATAAAAAAAAATAAAAAACTTAAATCTATGTTGCCCCGTGCGTCGAATGGGTGAGTCGTATAATTCTACTTTTATAAATATTGACATTTTCGCATGCTCAAAATGGAAATATAAGAAGTGTTTAATTTAACATTTAATTTTGTCCAATTCTAATGCTAATTCTGTACCTCTATAATGTAATAATTCAATTTCAATTCTTTATTTCAATGTATTCTATATTTTTAATGCCTCAAGTGGCGCAATTATAATTAATTCAATCAATTTAACTTGAGGATAACGCAGTGGGCTGCAATATTATTAGTCAAGTAGGTAGGTAGAATAATACCTACTCTTAAACTTATTTAGATTTTATGTTGTAGCTGTTTGTTGTCCCTGAATAAATAAGAAAAAAAAAATCTAAAGTGAGCTGGTTTAAGAAATATTTGAAATTTACAAACCAGAAAAGACAATCTACTTTTGACGCTGACTGTACACATACCTGTTTGTTTTTATGTAAATATACTTGTAACTTCTGTAACAAGGAATTAATTAATTTTGTTCATTAAAAAGCATGGATGCGGAGTACTTTTGATGTTAAATCATCATGACTTAATTCCAGAATCCTTCACAATGCTGAGTCTCTAGAGCTCAGAGCATTGACTCTGCAATGTCTGCTGGCCATGAACCGACCTGACCTAGCTCGGAAGCAGCTGAAACTGCTCCAGGATATCGAGGATGACAGCACCTTGACTCAGCTTGCTCAGGCTTGGCTGAACTTGTCTCAGGTAAGTCTTTCTGGGGTGTTTTCTACTTCTCATTCAAGAGCAAGGCTCTTGTCGACATAATAAATGCATTTTCCAATCGCTTTCTGCAAGCAAGATCAAACGACTAAATACATCGACCTACAATTACATGGACCTCGGCTTTCGCACAAAAGTCACGAAAAAAGTGTACCAAGCTAACCTACTATAGGTGGATACTTATAATATATTATATAAACAAACTTTAAAAAAAAAATTATGTCTTATCTCAATTAACACAGAACTCAATTTTGATTGCAACACTACCAGCATATCGCATGACGCACTTCTAGCGAAGATAACAGAACATAGAAATTATGGAGTAGCTTTTATTCCTATTTTTTTTTGACTTGACTAGAATGATATAAAAATGTATGTTTTAGAACTTTATATTTACCTACAGACTCAATCGGGAAAGAACAAGAAAACGCTTCCTTTTTAAATGTTTATTGATATAATATTTACACAGTCATAATCATATTAATTGCCTTGAAATAAATTTAAATGATTGTAAATTTAAATATAAAATTTAAATTGCAATCACAAATGTGATTGGCCTGTTTTGGTTTAAAATGCTTGTCATTGTTGTATTCTGCTATTGTCTTTGTCCAAGCTAAACAACGTATTGGATCTCGAGGAAATCTGTAATAAATGATATTATTGGTACTATTTACCCGTAGCCTACTTCTTGCGTGGTCCAGCATAATAATCATTCTTACAAAATCAGCGGTCGTGCATCGGTGATGATGATGACGATAAATTTGAGTTTGAAATCTACTATTTAAATACCTACAAAATTCTTTACAAATTACGAAACCATACCAAATAAAAAAATAAACAAGCGACTCCATTGCTTTGAGAATTATTGTTCCGCAACTATCGTCGGCTTGGGTTGATGCTAAAACAATGCCGGTCTCTTTCTTTCTGCTGAGTACGTGAGCGTAGAAAAGAGATAGCAGATATTGTCTGCTGTTGTTTCTATCTTATAAACTTTTATTCAATACTATGAAAATATCGTATTTTGAGACAAAATATAGACATAAATTGGAATAAAAGATAACTCACTCACCGATAATATGATATTCCATCCTTTTTTTTAACTTTTGCCGAGTAATTCTTGCAATCTTTCACAACACAGTACGGCATTGTAACGTGCGAGCGGTAGCGAGGTTGAATGCGTAATGGGGCTGGATTGTCATCTATATTTCGTTTTAGTCCATAAGTTCAGTGGACACTTTTGAGCGCGGACCCGAAATCCATGTATTTGTAGATCAATGACTAAATATAATAAAAAAATATTTAGTACCAGCTTTAACGGTTCGTCACTAGATGGCGCTATTTCATACTTCCACCTGTATAGGGCGTCCCATGGATATGCCACATTGAGGGAAAGTACCTTGAATATTATATATGGAATATTTTACTGAAAGAAGACATTATTTGAATATAAAAACAATTGAAACTGAATTCATAGTTTGTTTTTCGTATTTTGAGAATTTGATAAATAATTGATTAATTATAAGGGTTGTAGCATTTCATTTATTTTGGCAGAATAGTTTTTCGTATCAGTCGAAAGCTAATGGAGAGCTATTTAAATTTACGCGCCAAGACGCAAGTTGGTGAGTGAGTTGTTGAAACGTTGCAAGGGCGACCTCTGGCAACGAATAGAAACACTAAAAATGGCTAGGCAGATGGCTGGCGAAGAGCGCCATCTGTTAAGTAGTAGCCGCAAAATGCAGGATTTGACAGATGTCAACACTTTTGTGGGTAGCGATGTTCGTATCGAACGGTGTCTACTAGTGACATCTGTTACGAAGTAGTCGCATGTCGATAGGGTCGGAGAAGGAGAGAAATAGGGTTTAGCTTGTGTTGGATAAGGACAACGTTTTCACCATCAGCAAGACGCGAGTGCCTCCATTGGCGAGTAGTGTAACTAACTAAGAAATAAACGATATTAGCGGGTGAATAGAAATAATGTGGTTGGGTCGATGTGTGAAGCGAGCTCGCAATTACAGACATTAAAAATGCTGGCCGGAGAGACGTAAATGCCGTGGATTATTGAAGCAAGTGTTCTGGAATATTCTGGGCGGAAGTTTGTGGCTCGAGGTGCGGGGTATGTGGTAGCAAAGGTGATAAAGGCGCGTGCGGAGCCGCCGGGGGCATTCCACGGAAAAGACGCCGAGCCTAGAAGAATCGCCGGTACGTACGAAAGCTGCACCCTGGCACCGTTGGGTTTGTGGAGGAGTCCTCGCTAACCAGATTTGGGTATTACAGACGAAGCTGCGCCAACGAATACCATCACCGCGTGCCCAGAGACGAGCCCCAGCACACGAAGCCAGCATTCTCGCTGCCGATACGAGCCGACTGCAAGCTGGGCGAGCGCCCATTTCTGGTACGTAGGGGATCTGAGAAGCATCACACAGCTTGGGGCATACAGGGGAGGATCAGTTGTATTTTTAGGGACGCAGCATCCTGCGGGCTGTGTCCGCACGTTGCCAAGATTAACCTGTTGTCTTGTATTTTTCAGTTTGCTGACACCGTCTGCGTGGCGCCTCCCTTTTCTTTCGCCTGTGCGGGGGCGCGAGACACGCGGCGGGGGCAGTCGGCGACTGCACGGCAGGGCACGTGGCGGCAGGGCACGTGGGTGACATCGCACGTGAACGATAAGCGCCCGTCGGCGATTCTGAGGTGGGCCAGTGCCAATTTATTTTTATGCGGAAGGAGTAGGCGCGTCAGGACAGTTCTCCGTGGAGTCCTGGTCTGTTGTTTGTTGCCAAAAGATTGTTTGCTGCCGTAGAGAGTGCTATTTTTGTTGTCAGTAATTGTTTGTTGCCGTAGAGAGTGCTATTTTTGTTGTCAATAGGTAGGGTTTCGTTGACGTGGTCATTGCCATTTTTGTCGTGCGTTTTTCTATCTTACCACCCTGTCTGTCAGTGTACTGTTGCTAGGGTTACGCTCCGGGGTGACTCACAAGGTAGTTTTCTGTGGGTTTTATTTAATTGGGTCATCCGGGGACTAGTGATTGGTAAATTCAAATATTCACACCTCCGATACACTAAGCAGTAACCTCTCCCTGAATAAATTTGTGCTCGCTTGAGAGCGATGGTTTGGATAAAGTTTGAACATATGGTCACTAAACATCCCGTGTAAATAATATAAGCATTATTGATTTTTATGTAAGAATAGGAACGATTCCACGAGGTCATTGAACCTCTCATGTATCCATGATAGCCATTGCTTACATTTTATGTAAAGGAATATATTGTTGTCCCGTGAGGTCATTAAACCTCTCATATGTATAAGGTGTCCCTTTAAATTTCTTTGTTCAATCCCATGTCAGAGAACGTAGCGTTCAATGTATTTGCAACTTGTTGATTAGTAGTAGGTTCATTTGTAAGAAAGATAGTCTGGCATGTGGATAACCTCTATTATGGTTAATAGCTGAGCATATAAATTTGTAGTTAAGTAGCTATTTGAGCTCACTTTAAGGTTATGTAAATGAAGGATCACTTTAGGATTATATAGTATATAAGATAGCATAGCTGTGCAGTTTCAATTTTTAATTCCTAAGCTAACGAACATGTCATGTAAGAGGTATGTGTTGTTTAAATAAAACTCTGTAACTGATTTCTAACATTTATTTTATTTTAGTATAAAAATCTTTTGTGCGGTAGGAACATCGAACCCCAACTGAGCTAGTCAGGGCCAACGCAGCCGAAATAGTCGGTCTGCCTGTCTGCACCCAGTTTTCCACCGTTACAGGGTGATTACTTTACTTGGGTGATTACTTTAATTTAACGGGTTCGATTCCCGGTTTTTAACTGGGAATCGAACCCGTTAAATTATTTTTTTTAAATATCTATGAATATAGTTTAAATTAGTTTTTAAAATTCAAATAATGTCTTCTTTCAGTAAAATGTTCCGTCTACAATATTCAAGGTACTTTCCGTCTATGTAGCATATCCGTATGACGCCTTGTATAATATGTATGTATAGGTAGCGGCACATAACTTGAGCGATGACCGTTATTGCGCAGAAGTCAAAAATAAGGTACCTGAGGGGGGCTCGCGGTATGAAGGGCGGGCGTGCGTAGCGCTGATTGGCTCTCCAGTCGCACTCCGCTCTCTGTACCAATAGGACACTGCACACATCCACACATCCAGTGTGCGCGACATGGCACACTACGACGCGTGCGCAGCGCGTATCGCTCACCGCTAAAGTTATGTGCCGCTAGTTATAAATCTTATTTCTTGTCAGGGTGGTCCGGGAGTGCAAGATGCGCACTACAGCATAATGGAGCTCTCGGAGCGACTGGGGGCCCTGGGAGCTGGGCCGGCCGCTGTTGGCGCCGCAGCTGCTGCCTCCAGGGGTAAGGCAGAGGACCACTATGGAAAGGGTACCTCTTGTAATGAAGGGTATCACTCGCACACCTTGAGAAATATTAAATCACGAAACCTTTTTATCGAAAATCGCGATCAACTATCCTGTGTGAAATCCGATTCCACTCAGTTGTTCCTAATACGTTTTTTTACTTAAAATACGAAGCGTAGGGCGCCCACGCACCAGATGGACCGACGATATTGTTAAGATCGCGGGAAGTCGATGGATGGAAAGGGCTCAGAATTGTTCTTCCTGGAAATGTGTAGGGGCGAGGCCTATGTCCAGCAGTGGACTTCCCAGGCTGATGATGATGACTTAAAAGTTGGCCTAACTGGTTTTCGTGGGTCTTAATATCCATGAACGGAAGTGTTTCGCTTCTGGGCCGTGCAAAAACATAACTGACGCCACCAAAATCAACTGCATCTGATGCTAAAGGCCAATGAGGACGATACATACTTTGACGTTGACTGTACAATCCTTTTAAAATCTGCAAAGAGCGCGTATGAGCGATGAATGATGTTTCAGGTATGTGGGAGGAGGCGGAACAGATGCTGACCGAGGCACAGACGCGCGCGCCGCAACAACCTGACTTGCTGCTCGGCCTTGCTGTCACCTCCACGCACGGGGGGAAGGCACCAGAGGTAAGAAGAAAGAAAGAAAAGCATTTTATTGACCTAGCATAAGTACACAGGAATACCTACCTACTTAAAAATAAAAATCACATAAAAATTATAACAGAAAAAGAAAATAGGCATTAGAGGCAGGTAGGCAGCTGTCATACAGTATAGTACAGTAGGTATAGTCCCCAGACCTCACCGCTCATTTAGTAGTAACTCTGCCAGGAGCCTACTTCTCGGGCCGACCGAGATTTTCAATGTCCCTTAGATACACATTGGCATTGCAATTGCACAACCCTGCACTTCTACGTTTTCCGTATATCGAGGCTTCTACGATGAGGTCGTCGATGAATTACTTAAGGAAATCATCCTTTCTCTCTTCGAAAAGAAGCAATAAAATAAAATTGCAAAGATCTCGGTCGGCCCGAGAATTAGGCTCCAGAAGGCAAAAAAAAATCCTCCACCGCTTCTTCTTAGCCTTATTTGACTACCTTCATAGATAGCTCAGTTGGTAGTAGCTCTGCCTTCTGCGCTGGAAGGCGTGGGTTCGATCCCCACCGAGAACAAATATTTGTGCGGTGAGCATAGATGTTTGTTCTCTGTCTGGGTGTTATATTGTATTCTATGTACCTATATATTTATAATAAAAATGTATACTTACAAGTATTATATAAGCTGTTTCCATAGTACAAGATTTGCTTTGTTTGGCGCTAGATAGTGTTGTGTGGATGTTCCGCATTATTTATTTCTTTAGTTTATTTGTCATCAGATAAGTCATTGTTTTTTGATTTAACCAACTTCCAAAGACTTTTTTTGAGTGCCGTTGCACGGGTCATATTAATTAAATATTGTTTTCCTTTGTACCAGGTATCAGCCAGGTACCTAGCCCAGCTGATAGACAGCCATCCTGACCATCCATTCACGAAGGAGTACCAAGCCAAGACCAACGAGTTCAAACGCCTCGCTGCCCAGTACCAGCCGTCTGTGGCAAGTTAGAATGTGCACCGTGGAAGGACGAATGTCGTTTAATATTGTTAAGAATTCATAAATCTATGTTTATTGGAACTGGGGTTTTTATTTTTAAACCTAGACACACTAAAAAAGTAATAATGCACCTATTCTAGATAATTTATATAGCGTCAAGGGCAACTCGTGATTACTCATGCCCCTACATACGGGACGCTAAAGAGCCCGGGACAGGATTTTTAGATGAACTAGGCTTGTCCAGCACCTATACCATCCTGACGGCTTAGTCGACCTGATTCACGGAAAAGACATGGTCGATACGTGCGGAGCTAAGCCGCGGGTTTCCATACGATGTTTTCTTTCACCATTACTGTAATGCTTGCATCGCTTGGACGCCGAGTGTGGGATATCCACCATGAAGGAGTGCCACTTATCCGTGCGTAAGGTTCGATAAACAAAATTTTTAATAAATAAAATCCTGCAAACTGTTCATGCGTCTAAGGCCCGTATTCCGAAACAGTGCTTGAGTCTGAGTCGAGCCTCAAGCATAGATTTTATGACATTTCTCCATTAAAAAGTGTCAAAAATCTGTGCTTGAGGCTCGACTCAGACTCGAGTACTGTTTCAGAATACGGGCCTAAAAGTACCAATAGCTGACGAAAGATGGCGCTAATAGGTATACGAACTTTTAATTCTAAACGTACATAACTTGAAATGTTAAAAAAACACTACTTTGGTCTCAGTAAACATTATAATCATAATCGCTATCTTCTGCCTCGTCTACCGTTGTGTTTAGCAAGTGGTATTGCCTAAGCAGCTCTAAAGCCTGGGCCGCGTTGAGCAGCCCTGGAGACAAGCCCGTGGAATCCCGCGTGGTCGACCATTCGCTCGAGTCCGTTGTAGACTCGCGTTGGATCTTGCCGGTATCACCTGGGTGGGGAATTGTATCAAAGTCAATTTACTGCTTGAAATATACAACATGTCGAAAAGAAGTTCAATTCTAATGATGATGATAATGATGGTAATTTTCAATGTATTCTGCTTATGTCTAGGTATGCAATATTGAAATTTACAAGGTAATGTCATGAAAATATATAAATTAATTAAAATAATAAAAAAAAACATTTATAATAAAAAAAAAAAAAAGAGAGAGAGGATAATAGGGCAGAAAAATAAACAAGAATAATAGTAATAAAAAATATCAAAAGATAAAAAAAGTCAGAGGTACCTACTTATTCAATATAAAATTAGGTAAGTAAGGTATATCAGACAGTGAGTGATACAAAAGTGTAACTAAGCAATCATCCACACTTCTTATCGTGTCTGGTTCTTTAAAAACAGTGTGGTGAAAGGTTTTTAAAGTGTGCCTCAAAGAGGCTCCTTTTGTGCACTCGACACATGTTTTCGAACTTTTTAGGTTCTACGACATTCCGGTTTCCTCACGGTGTTTTCCTTCACTGTTTGAGAGTATAATTCACTCTGGTTTTCCAATATCGGACATACCGTTGGGTGAAACTTCCACAGGGCTCTCGATAGGTGGCGCTGTGTACGCCTCCAGCTCCTGCTCAGTTCTGCTCTCCCGGTCCAAGATCTCCTGCTTGCGATGCCGTCGCCACGCCTTCTGCAGGTTGAACCTTTCAGGCCTGAAATCATTCCCAATTTCAGCTTTCCTTTCGTAGAGTCGTAGTTTGTTGCCTGTTCTTCTAGGCTTGGTCGCGTGGAACTGGCACCTAGACTCACCTAGCTTTAAGACGTTTCAAAGTGATTCTTGCAATCCTACTGAATAAATACTTACACTTTTGTTTTTTTTATGCAGCGGTATTGTAACGGTTTCGATGGTTCGGGTTCGAATAAACACCATGACTTTTTTCTGTTAACATAGGATGCGAGAGAAAAATAGACCTTGCCGCTAATAAAATATTCTAAGCCGAAAAACAAAACTGATGGACATGGGTACCGGAGAAATTACTGGCACGTGAGGCTGAACATTTATGCCTCAAATTGATGGATGCATAGTAGGGCTCTTCCTGACGTGTGTGACCTAAGAGGTCATGCTTTGTTATATTTGGACGGTTCATCATCATCATCAGCCTGAAGAAATCCACTGCTAGACACACATTTCCAGGAAGAAAGATTTTGAGCCCTTTCCATCCACCGACTTCCCGCGATCTTAACAATGTCGTCTGTCCATCTGGTGTGTGGATGCCCTACGTTTCGTCTTCTGGTTCTTATTCGGACGGAATTATCACTTAAAATTCGAAGAACCGACAACCGTTGGGGAATAAAGGTTCTCGAATAGCGACCACGAACCCGAAAACGAAGCGTAAGGCGCCCACCCGCCAGATGGACCGACGACATTGTCATGATAGCGGGAAGTCGATGGATGGGAAGAGCTCAGAATCGTTCTTCCTGGAAATGAGTAGGGGAGGCCTATGTCCAGCAGTGGACCTCTTCAGGCTGATAATGATGATGATGATCACTTAAAATTAGGTGGGCTATATGTTTGTTCCATAAAGCTATAGCTGTATAGAAAAAAGGTAGGTATGACTGTAGTTGCATCATCTTGTAAAATTCATGTGACTTACTTCTCTCCTTCCTTATAAACTCTCGACTCGATGTTCTGTATGTCGTGGCGGATGTCAGCTATCATCAGCAACATCAGATCTAGGGAGCCTTTAGGACCTCTTGCGCCTCGTGGGCCCCTTGACCCCGCGTCACCTTTAGGCCCCTCCATGCCTGGTGGGCCGGCTGGACCCTGGAAATTATGCTCAGAATTAACTTTTGTTTGGGGGAGTTAATTGGTCAAGTTTTTATATGCCAATAATAGCTGGCAGACGAGCAGACGGGCAACTTGATGGTAAGCTATCCAATAATTCTACGCAAGGCTTTAGAATATTCATCCACATCTACTCTTTTTGTCACATGGCATTCTTTTCTCTATGTAATGTCCTGACCATGCTAGCCGATTATTTCTCAATTTTATCCGTCACTGACGCTACGTTTTTTTCCTTTTCCAGCCCTCGCTTGCCTCGCTACCATTAACACTTACTCTTGGACCTCTCTCACAGCGGCAGTAGCCGCCTTCTAAGGGTGCTGTGCCATCAAGCACCCTGTTGGTGTATGTTCCGTCCATAAACTGCTCAGCACCTGAACAATAAAAGGAGCTAGAACAGTCAAAACTCACCGCTGATATTCCTACTATCTAAATTATTTTCATATAATAAGTAGCCTGAAAAATTCTATATGGCCTTTTCCATAGCTCCTATCCATTAGAAGTCACCTTGGTCCACCGTCATTCTGTGACTTTACTTTACGATCTCGTGGGTTTGCATACTATGTTCACACGTTTTTTTCTTATATGACTCTGACATATTTTCCATGGAGAATCTCACCATCTCCTTTCATGGCAGATGTTTCCATCAGCTTCTTCAGTGCCGCTTGTGTAGTATGCAGCTGGTCGCTCAACTGCTTCACCTTCCGCGACAGCCAGGTCACTGTGTCGCATGGCGCGTAGCACCGAGATGATGCACGGACCAGTGGCAGTGGTTCCTGGAACCATTATATCGCCATGGTATTTTATTGTGCCTGCATTTAGCAATACGATAAGTAATAGTAGTAGAGCTCTTTGTGAAGGGCTCACCGGGGAAGTATTACCGCCATGCCTATTTAAGCCGTGAAGCAGCATTGCTGTGTTTCGGTTTGAAGAGTGCCGGTGAAATTACTGGCACGTGAGGTTGAATATCTGTATGCCTGAAGTTGATGGACGCAGGGCAGTGCCGCGTAGGGCATCGTAGACCTGCGAGGCAAATGTTTATAACAACCATCACTTATAACAAATTATAAGTGATGGTTACCAATAAACATCAGTAGGCCTACCACAAACTCTGTCTGGCTCTGTCTCTGGCTCTGGTTTAAAGTCTGTGTGAGTGCTCACCAGTGCATTATACTGTGTGTGTGACGTTTTGACGTCGGTTTTATTTAGTTAACACTCACACTGACTCAAAACCAGAACCAGAGACAGAGCCGGACAGAGCTCAAGGTAGGCCTACTGGTGGGCCATACGCTTGTTTCATCAGATAGTTGTAAAAAAAAAACTGACTGCTCCGGAATACTTCGAAAAGCTCTAACTAAGATATCATGCTCACCTACCAGGGTAACATAAGTATGTATGAGATATCAGTTACCGGTATAGCTAAGGGCAGAGGAACGGGCAGTCGCCTCTCGCAATGCTTGCCGTCGTTAGTGATGTACAGTGGATGGTCACATTCGCAGTGGTAGCCCCCTGGGTCGTTCACGCAGCGCTGCTCGCATCCCCCATTGTTGCTGGCACATTCATCTATGTCTGTAATCGTTAAATAAACATGACATATTTTCTGTTTCCATGGGAAAACCAAAGAAGGTTACGAGTCTTATGAGGTTATCGAGGACTAAGCTTGAAAATCCCGGGAAATCAAAGCCATTTCTGCTGATGTAGCATAAGGGCGCTTGTACACGCTAAGAAAATTTGCCGTTCCTGCGGCAGACAAGACAAATTCTTCGTGTAGACGACAAGAATTTTGTCTTTTCCACACACGAAAACGAAACAACGTTCGCCGCGTCGTGTCTTGCGCAGATAAGATTTTTTTCGTGAACCGCTGCGAGTAGTGTACACAGTTATTTTCTAGTTACGACAAGAATTCTTGGGTAGACCCGGCGTTTTTTCTTAGCGTGTACAAACGCCCTAAGTTGGTATAGATAAACCAGTCTAAAAATGCACGCCCCTCCACCACGTTTCTTTGAAGTTGTCTCACAGCAAAGTACTTCAAAATGATCTTTGTAATGTAGGTATTATAGAACAATTTATTTTGACTGACTGAAGTAGTGGGACGTGCAGTTTAAGATTGGACGATCTCTACAGGCATTCATAGATTTAAATTTGGAAGCTGTCAGAACTTTCTTACCAATGCAATAAGGCTGGGTCTTTTTCCTATAACTGTCCAGTTGGAACTGGAAACCGCTGTGGCAGCCGCACCAGATCCTCTGGTCGCGGACCTCACACGCCTGCTCACAAAGCTTCAGGCTGCAAGGATCCACTGTCTTTTGAATACACCTGGAATAAACATCCTTGTTACCTACCATCTTCTTCTTCTTCGTTGTGTCGATGTTTCCCGTGATATTTTGTCCCTATATGTATGTATTTTGTCCAGAAATGGGCGACATTAATAGCGCTTTCCGTGGTTTTTTACCATGTTGGTCTGTTTATCTTTTATGAATGGTCATCTTATTCATACCTGTTGGCGATCTTAAATATACACTGCTGCGTCAGGACATTTTGTAAACAAACCCATGAACCAGCAATAGGGGGCCATTCTGACGAGAGCTTGAGAAGCGATGAGTCGTGCATGTGAACGTAATTAATTTAATAGTTATTATACCTCTAGGTACATAGGTAATTAAATAGTTGTCAATCTATCTATCTCGAAGTATTATTGAAGACCCACGACAGAACCATGGAGTAAGTTAACATATGGTTCATCTTAGTCTTTTCCATCTATAAAAGCAACATTGACTCTCCCTACTATTAAGTAATTTGATTATTTAGTATTGTTTTCTCCTGTACCATACATTATTCATAAGTATAGACGAAACGCAGTACGTCACACTTCCATCCATTCATCAGATGTGATGTTAGATGAAGGGACGCTGGTAGGAAACCAATAGGAAACTGATGCTTCATGCTGAAGACCCAGTAATGAATTGTTATCAGGTATAACTGATGAGTTGATGATGGTGATAAGCTTATAGACCTACTTGCCCGCGATGAAGATGTGGGTATCGCAGCAGTGCAGGCGAAGGCACTGCATATCAGCTCCATCCACATGGCACAGCTCTCGCGTTCGCAGAAGACGCTCTGTTGGACAGACGCTGTTCATGTCAGTTCTGAAATAAAACTTGCATTGTAGATTCATAGGCCCGATGATGACGGAATTAGGTACAGCAAACAGACACTGAGACAGGCCGAGGACAGGGCAACTTGTAAAAATCTTCTCAACGCGACTAAGGTGTTCAAAGACGGGCACGACCTTCAGGACCTAATGAAGTAGAAAGACAGCAAACAACCACCGTAAATAGGTATGTAAATATGGCGGTATCAGGGGCGGTTCGGTCTTCGAGATTACATTATTGATCTTTAGTCCTGAACTTCAGTAAAATGTTGAATGAAATGCATCCAATGACTCGATCATTCAAGTTTGTATTATCGCACAGATAAGTGCAGCTCTGGTGATCATACCTACGTTTATATAGATGTACAGGAAGGTAGGGGAATGTGCCTTTGATAAGGCTTATCTCTCTGTTCAATATGCTTCATTGAGTAAATAACTTGCTATCAAGGAACTCTCACTAAACTACGCGGACATTTTAGAGAGATGAGTCATATCTTTACGCATAGTGACCTAGATAAATTACATCATTGTTATTCTTCAATTTTCCAGTAAAAATGGTGGAACATCTTCCTAGAGTGTTACTGATTCTTTCGAACCAAGTGTGGTGTAAGGATTTTAAGTGCGCCTCAACGAGGTTCCTTTCGTGCACTTGACACATATTTTCGAACTTTATAGGTTCTACAACGTGCCGGTTTCCGCACGGTGTTTTCCTTCACCGTTTGAGAGCGCTGGCATAGTGTACATAATTTTTTGGGCAGAAAAACTCATTCGTACGCGACTGGATTTGAATTTGAACCCACGGCCTTATAAGATCGGAATTCGGTGTGGCTACAACTAGGCCACCAGCGCTCTATGATGGAACTGATCTGATAGTTTGGAGACTGTGAACTTTTTTGACAAACTACTGATGGAACCAGCTGCTGGGCCCACATAATTCAGTGTTTATCTCTTGCCTATTACAACTTCAAAAGCACAGCATTGTGTTACGCTCAGGTCTATCTGGTCTTACTTATGGACCTGTGGTAGCGTAGGTACCACAAAGTGCAAACCCGTAACCAATAATTATACAAAATGGATACCTACCTAAGCAGATTTTTGTCCTGCCACAAGCATCAAAGCTAATCAAACCTACCATCACAGATGCCGTAAGTGTGCTTGTAAGCTCAGGGAGTCTTCAGATTCAGAGAGAGAACATAATTAAAGGTAATAAAGCTGTGTACCTTCAGATACTGCTTAGTATCGAGGAGTTTAATTAAGCTGAATGGTTGGTAGATAACCTCAATCGTATTACTACTAATCACACACATCCATCTTTCCACGCCATGGCTGTCAGAACTACTTAACCTACTGCATCCAATCAACCATCTGAACCACATTCGGCGAACTGCCGAGAACAGACTTCAAAGGGATTTCTGCGTACCGCCACCGATTCAACAACAGTTTGTACTGAAACATCACATCTTCAGTTACAGTTAGTAAGGATATACCACAGATTGAAGAACAGTTAGTATACAAACGCCCTATTTATAACATGAGTGATAGTTACTTCATAACGTGGTGCATTGTACGATGCAGTCAATGACCCTACAGTAACCTAACACAAGATGGATTTTAAGGGTCTACTAAGAAGCTCTGATTATTTTATAAATTTGTTTTTGTCATCCACCACCACGCAGCTGGTGAGGTACACACCAAGCAGTGGTGAAGTAATGATGCTGCCAACCAGAATAACGAATTAAATTGTATTTTAATTTGAACCCGAAAAAAAAAAGAAGCGAGGATGCGCGTAGAAACGATGCTCCTAGATTTTATGCTCAATGTCCAGGTGCACTTATTTCAGAAAAATAGAATGAAAATTATACTGACTGTGATGTAACTCCGATCCCAGACATACCATTCTCTCACTATTTTAGGTAAGCAAATAGAAAAGGTCCTTGATAGTGTCGGGAACTTTTAGAAAACATTACACATTCACTAATTTCGCTGTATGAAAAACCGCACAAGGTTACATTAAAAACACACATCTACTGCAGCCAGAAATAAAACTCACACGTCAATCACATCTTCCGGGTTGTAGATGTCCTCTGGCTGGTACCCATTCTCCTGGCAGAGTACCAGGGTCACAGGAACCAGCAGGAGTAGCCCGAGAGACGCACGCATCGCGACTGCCCGCGCGCGGCTGATGCGTATGCGCCCACATAAATATAAACGGGGTACAGAGTTTAAAACTCTCGTCGGTTACGATAATTACGTAAATTACAGATCTCAGTTGCAGCTTTGATGTTTTTATTGGGCTTATGATGTGCTTCTGTATTTTCGGACGAGGTCAAGGCGTAGCAAATAGCAATACGATCTATTATTTTTTTACGAGATCTAATCTATTACCTACTTATGATATATTGTGAAAAAAAAAACTTTGTGATCATATTATTTTCTGCAACGCACTGCTTTTGTGATAGTAACACGCAAAAGTGGTAATTTTGAGCCCCTCTCCAACACTCCAGCTCATCCCCTAGACTTGAGTACAGACTCAGTGCTCACTCCTTGAAAGGCACCCACAACAAGCTTCGCACTCGCTTTTGGGCCATTCGTTGACATCCAAATTCATCTCCAGCTGACTGAGGCAATCAATAGTGGTGATAACTGGTTGGTGGACATGTTGTGCCACATCTAAAGTGGGATAAGGGCAGGAAGAAGAAGAAGATAATGATAAATGGTCTAGATTTATCATTATCTCGATGTCGAGAAACAGCCATTGGCAACTTGTGGCTAGGAATAGGAATGTCTCGTAATCGTAGCGGCACATATTTGATCATTAATGCTTTTTATTTGACCGTCACCAATGACGATAAGTTTACCTAAAACTACAGTGACCACACGTCTGCTCAGGCAACTCTTCAAATGCTGGTTAGTGTGAGTACCCATGTATGTACAGTTTCCATAGGTACTACCAGATAAATGAATTTTGTTTTTGATAAACTTTTTAGGGGAGAAAAGGTAATGAGTAATGTAAAATGAGTAACTCATATTTTTGCATGTTTACGAGATAATCAAATGTCAAAAAATTTAATTGTTGATTAGCAATCCGTGAAACTAGTCTTTTTATTATAACGCTTCACCTGTATGTAAGCTTGTATGTAACCGACCCCTTTGAGCTCGATTTTGTCCTACTTTGAACGATCAGATTTGATTCAAGCTTTGCACACCTGTCAAAGGTCGATGAACATGTAATAATATGAAAAAAAAAAAAAACTAAAAAGTAAAATGTAAATAATAGTTTAAAAAACTAAAAAAACACGCTTTTATAACTAATTGAACAAAAAAGTTAAAAATAAACAAATGATTTATTATTATTGTACAAAAAGCGTGGGGGGCTTGATTTTGATTGTAAAAAATATTTTATCAATAGTTTATTATACATATCTGAAGTTATTATACAAAGCACCCCACGCTTTTTTGAACAATAATATAAATTTATCAATTGATTATTACAGTTTTATTTTTAACTTTTTAGTTCAATTAGTTATAAAAGTGTGTTTTTTTAGTTTTTTAAACTATAATTTATTTCTATTCCGAGCCATGGTGTCACTAATCTGTGTTTGTTTACATTACTGGGTGAATTCACGGTCGCGTATCGTTTTAGTGTTTTAGTAACTAGCTCCATTGACATTGATAGCAGAGTTTCTCGCACATCTTATTGCGATGCATGCGATTTTGCGGGAGGCGATAATGTACATCATGTTATTGTACACCGACTGTCAGGATGGTATAGGTGCTGGGCAAGCCTATTCCATCTAAAATCCTGTACCACAGGCACTACAGCGTCCCGTAAGTAGAGGCATGAGTAATCACCAGTTGCCCTTGACGCAATATAAATCATCTATAATAGATGCAAAAGCCTGTTTTATTTATTTTTATTGTACTGTACACCCTGTTATTACGATCATGCGCAATTGAGACATGGATTTTTGCGTTTTTGTTTTGGGACCTACTTATATTTGTCATTGATACTTTATAGGGCGGATCCGACTCGGATAGGTTAAGTTATGTTAGAACATAATACAAGGCGACTGCCAGAAAATCCATTTTTTCAATACCATTAAAGGGGCTGTCCCCTTTAAGACAATTATCTATCGCTAGATAATAAAAAGTAACGATCGAAATATTTATCTGCTACAGTGTACATGGGCCCTAACAATTTCATAGTGGTAAAAAGTGGATTTGTTTTAATTGGGTGTACATTAACTGGCCGTATATTAACCGGACCCATTTCGGCGATAATCTTCAGAGGGCTCATGCTACGTTTTAACTTTATTTTTAAAGGGACGGGATTACGAGAACTACTGCAAAAAATCCAGTAATCTACAAAGAAGTAAAAATCTTTTGAAATAACCAGTTAGGTATCTATGATAATTTTTTTTTTTCATATGGACAAAATGCCGGAGATCGTCTGACGATTCTAACAGCGCTACCGGACAATGCTTCAAGAAATTAACGGTTTTAGCCTTCTTAAGTACATTAGTCCTCGCGATCCCGCCAGAGGCGCTCATCGTTTTTCTCCATACAAAATCGGGGCTAACGACTACGCTAACGACAAAATGATGTTTAAACTCAGAATGAGCCGTCAGAAAACGACTTTCGTGACGCAGGAGTGTGGGTTTGTTTTTTGCAAACAGCTGGACCCTTTCGTGCGTCTTCTTTGATTCTCTACACCTAGTGTGAGTTGGGATGTTAAGGGGCCGGCGGAGGGCGAATTTTCATACAAACGTAATACCAAAATGATTACTAATTTAAGCAGATTTTCACTATATTACTGTAATAATTGTATTTGTATAGTATTTATCTAGGTTCCTGAACAGTTTTAATTTTAAATTACTAACCTCAAATAAAATTAACGCCAATCACATTTTGCAATGAAAAAAATGTGTAAAATGCGATTGGTGTTTATTTCATTTGAGGTAAGTAATTTAAAATGTGTACATAAATACCTATAATTATACTTAGTGAACTGAAGTGTTACATACTTACCAATTAATGCAAATTTTAAACAGTTTGACCAGATAGCTCAATTACACACACAATAATAAATTAAAAGATCGAAACCATTCAATAGAATCCTAGGAGATAGTGTCGAAACCAATAAAAGAGTGCCAAAGAGGGTAGATCGATTTATCTGCCAATAACATTACTTTTACTCATGGACTTCAGTCCAACTCGTGATCATGGTAGGTCATGGTACATACAACTGTGCCGAAATATCGGGAGTCAAAACACATAAAATTAAATCATGGTAAATATTCGTCAAAAATAGTGTTAAAAATCATGATAGTTACAAAAGCTATATCTAATGAATGGTTACGATCTTATATTTTTCAAAACGTTGCATTTTAAATATCTATATGCATTGGGTTGGCTCTATGACAAGGAATATGTACTTAGTAATTTAATTCCAGAGATAAAAATTATAAAAAATTCTTCGAAGTCGGATCTGTCTGTTTATTATTTTTTTAACTGGTTACAACCTACACACCTTGCTAAGTAAGTAGGTACTTGGTATTTGTCGAAAAACTGTTTCTTTGAAAAACAATTTTGTCAAGCAATTCTCGAGCTTATCACAGTACGTGCAACACAACGTCACGGGGAAAATCACAAAGTCCTCTCGTTTTCCACTTTTCTATTCAGTTACTGTTGGTTCGGTTCGGACACCGGACACGACCGCCTCTCGAATACAAATAAATAACTTACCAAAAAACTAAGTAAATGACTTAAAATAAATAAAATACCCACGGTTCCTATTAATTTTATTGCATTCAATTATGATTAAAATATTAATTTTGGTAACTTTTTGGCCGGTTGTTATCGCGTCTGGTTTTTGGGCACCAGGATACTATGAGTACACAGGAGTTGACAGAGACTGGGACCAAGCCAGCTCTGAAAGCTTCGGGTACCGTGCAGCATCCAGCAGGGAAGAACCACGTCATGAGAATTTAGAAGTTTTCGAACGAGAATCAAACATAAACGACTGGGCAACAGATGACTCTGATTCAGAAGTTCAAAAAGAACAGGGTTCTTATGAAGAATTGCTTAATATGGAAGCACCAGGAGATCATGGTTATCAAGAAGTTCACAGCGGGAGAGAACATGCTAGGACCTTCTTAAATGAGTGGACCGTGGAGGTTGATGGGACGGAGGAGGTTGCACAACTGGTGGCTTTGGAGCTCGGATATGTATATGGAGGACCAGTAAGTATTTTCCACCAAATCAAACTAGAATAGATTGTTTTTCTGGAATGAAACACTTTTGAAAACCATAAGTAATTCAATCATCAGCCTGATTATTTTATTTGATCAATCTACTTACTATTTAATGGTATACTCGAAGAGACAATTTCTTCTTCTTCTGTAATTTAAGAGCTTAGCTCTTGTTCGTGTTTTGATGCAGTTTTCTCCAATTGAGTCTTTCGAATGCGGCCTCCTTGACTTCCTTAAACTACATGACAGTGGCCCCGGGTTTTTTATTCTTTCCTTTTATTTATTTTTTCTTCGGTGTCAATTTGAATTCTTCTAGGCTCGGTCGCGTGGAACTGGCTCACCTAACTTTAAGACGTTTCAAAGTGATGCTTGTGATACAACTAAATAAAGATTTTTTTTATTCAAGCGCTGCTAACGATTTATGATTTTATGTAAATTCATAAATCGTTCAAAAAATAATAAATCGTTCAAAAAATAATAAATCGTTCTCTATACCACATAGGAATAATAATAGGAATAAGTACCACGCCTCCCACCATGATCCAGACGGATTGATGTCAGATTATATCCGTAATCTAAAACATTTGAATGACCTTTGCAAGTTTGGCTTTGTTGGTAGTCCCGGCATGTCTTCATCAACTCCCGTTCATTCCATCTATATCTATTCTAATATTATGAAGAAGAAAGTTATGCATTTTTGTGTATGTTTGTAATGAATAAATTCTAAAACTACTGTACCGATTTCTAAACTTCTGGCCACCATTGGAAAGCTACATTCACCCTGAGTAACATAGGCTATATTTACGTTTTTAAAAAATAAATGTCCACCCGTGCGAAGCCGGGACAAGCCGCTAGTTTTAGATAAATAGTAAATAATGCAGACAATCCACACAACACTATCTAGCCCAAACTAAGCAAAGCTTGTACCTACTATGGGAACCAGATAGCTAATATAATACTTGTATACATTTTTTTGTAAATACATACATAGAATACAATATAACACCCAGACAGAGATTTGTTGGTAGGAATTTACTTCCTATTTGATTAGCCTCAAATAATGTACTATACAACATTAAACGCAACTAATTAGTAAATAACAACTAATTAATACTCATTGTTCTATGTGATTTTAAAGTAATTAAAATGTTACCAGAAAAAAATGAGAAAATTTTCCTTGATCTTTTAATTACACGTATAACAATTAAGGGTTGAAATTAATGAATAAACCAAAATTACATTTGAACAAAGAAATAACAAAAGCCCATGTTATGTACCATGATAACATGCGTCACGGCTCAGTTGGTAGTAACTCTGCCTTCTGCGTCGTAAGCCGTGGGTTCGATCCCCACCGAGAACAAATATTTGTGTGCTGAACACAGATGTTTGCTCTCTAACTGGGTGTTATGTATTCTATTTAGCTAACTATTTTTCTGGTTCCCATAGTAAAAGCTCTACTTAGTTTGGGGCTAAATAGTGCTGCTGTGTGATGGGTTGTTTATTAGTTTTTTACTGCCCTGCGCTTATCAACTTGAGGCATACAGATGTTCAGCCTCACGTGCCAGTAATTTCACCGGCACCCACACCCTTCAAACCGAAACATAGCAAAACTGCTTTCGACAAAAGAAGAGAAAATTGTTCATACCAATCAAGTTCATAACCAGATTTTATATTTTGTTGACAGCCTGAAAAATCAATCAATATTATAATACGAAATAAGCTCTGAACAAAGCACCCGTTGCTTAATTTTAATTAAATTCCCGTTGTTTGTTTCTGAATTTTGTTGTAAAATTAATAATGAGCTGTAGTTAATGCTACTAGGTTTTAGATCTAAATGGAATAGGCCCACTTTTGTTCTAAAATCTGGGCAAGGTCGAAAATTTCGGGACTTCGTGACAACAAAAGACAAAATCTCACGGTGGATATGACGTCAAGCTGACACCAAAAACGTGACAACCATCTAGTTTTTGGCCGAGATTGACTTAACCATCGTGAGATTTTCTCAGTCAAACCGAGTATAGGGCCCCAGGGGGCCGATTCTAGCCCAATAGTGTTAGAAACTTTGAGACTACATCTTGATTTTACAGATAGCAGTTATGACTACATCGCTTTCTAGACTTTTTCTTACGGTAGATAATAATCATAAAACAGTCAAGTTTCTATTGAATTTGAAAATTAATTAAAGAAAAAAAAAGCTTTATGCTTGGGGATCTAATATGCCAAACACAAAAAAAACACAAAAACAGGCATAAGTTTCTATTGAATTTAAAAACTCATTTAAGAAAAAAAAGCTTTTATGCTTGGGGATCTAATATGGCAAACTTTAATTTCGTCATCGCACGGCAAAAGCAACTAGACTGACTGAGACTACTACGGAGCGTGTAACTCAAAACACCTTACGGTTGTACGCAATAATAGTACATTGTTACCTGAGTGTTGAAAGTCACGTTTTTTGAGTCCCGAGACGGGTTTGGCGCCAGAGCGTTAGCGAGGGCGCCAATGGAGCTTGAGGGACTCAAAAGACTTTCACCCGAGGTAAACACTGTGCTTTTCATTACGAATACAAGGAAAGTAAAAATAAAAACATGAAAGAAAAATTAGTGAAGATGAAGATTGAATTGCCGCCTTCCCGGTTTTTTTTTTTCTTTTTCTCTGGCGGGCCTTCGGCTTCGGCTCGCCAGCATTATTCAGCCATTATTGTCATTTTCATAATTTAAATCTATGTTATTTTAAATAAATAGTTGAAGCTATACACTAATCAAGTAATTTAGAAGATATATTATTTATTTAATACTATCTTTATGTTATTTAAATTTAAATATTACATTGCGCTCTAATTAGACTTTTTAAACTTCTTACCGTTGTAATGGGTTTCCAACCTACTTGCTGAATAAAAAGTTGGAATTTGGTTGAACAACCTCCTTGCAGTTAGAAAGTTGGAACATGGTTGAATAAAATAGAACTTGTTTTTTTTTATAATTTGACAGCTGTCAGTAGAAAGCGATTCTCCCTAGGGCTGAAAGTTTTACTTTCAATTAGGCCCCTCAGGCAACTTCAGACCTACTTTCAGAGTATGAGTAATGAAAAATATATTGCGCATCGGTTTTTCTTCTTTCTTAGAGCGCTTTCTCTTTCTGACGCACATTACGCTCTATGAAGCCGAAATTACCCGATGTGCAATATTTGTTGCCTTCTATATCTTCGGTTATCGCTTTCTACTGTTCACATCTCGTTCGACAGATCACTGAATCCGCGTTCGATTTTCAAATTTATCAAACAAAAATTGAAAACTCTGCGGATTCAGCGATCACTTGAACGAATTGTGTTGCAACTTGCAGGAATAGAGCCCAGACTAATTTTGAATGATAAACACATTGGCAAACTTGTTTCAATAAAAAATTGATTTTAACACCAGGGGGGCACTTGTTGGTACTTATTTTCTCAAATTCTCGCATTGATTAACAAATTTTAAGTTCATAAATGTGTTGTAAAAATACCAGCTTTTTTACCAAATGCCCAAAAACTCAGCTTAATGAACTTTGGGTGTTATTTACTATAGATAAGTAAATCAAAGCGATGACGCCCGAGTGAAGTGGCCCTCGAGATAAACATAGACGGTATTATTGCCTATAGTATGCTATCTGTAGATAGGCTTTTAGGATTTTGTAATTAATAAGCTCAATGTAAATACATAAAATGGTGATACACTCGCCCGCAAAAATGAAGGGTTGAAAACAGCAATAAACATGAAATGATCAAAAAAACTTTATTGCATAAGCAATTAAACCAAAAGAGGATAATGCGGACTGTATGCAACCCTTCATTCAACCTTTTTTTCTAAAAAAATGTTTAATAAAAAAAAAATTCGAACTTGGTTCATTTTTAGGGTTCCGTAGCCAAATGGCAAAAACGGAACCCTTATAGATTCGTCATGTCTGTCTGTCTGTCTGTCTGTCTGTCTGTCTGTCTGTCTGTCTGTCTGTCTGTCCGGCCGTGTCACAGCCATTTTTCTCCGAAACCATAAGAGCTAGACTGATGAAACTTGGTGAGTAGATGTATTCTGTGAACCGCATTAAGGTTTTTACACAAAAATAGAAAAAAAACTATAAATTTTGGGGGTCCCCATACTTGAAACTGAAACTCAAAAAATCTTTTTTCATCGAACCCATACGTGTGGGGTATCTATGGATAGGTCTTCAAAAATTATGTTGAGGTTCCTAATATCGTTTTTTTCTAAAACTAAATTTTGGGGGTCCCCATACTTGAAACTGAAACTCAAAATTTTTTTTTTCATCGAACCCATACGTGTGGGGTATCTATGGATAGGTCTTCAAAAATGATGTTGAGGTTTCTAATATCATTTTTTTCTAAACTGAATAGTTTGCGCGAGAGACACTTCCAAAGTAGAAAAAAGTTGGTCCCCCCCCCTCTAACTTCTAAAATAAGAGAATGATAAATCCAAAAAAAATATATGTTGTACATTACTATGTAAACTTCCAACGATATTTGGTTTGAACGAGATCTACTCAGTAGTTTTTTTTTTATACGTCATAAATCGTAAACCGCAATTTACCTTTCGACGAACTACAAAAACCTTTATACTATGTTAATTGATGCTACGGAACCCTTCATGGGCGAGTCCGACTCGCACTTGGCTGCTTTTTTATAACGCTTTTATTAGCTTCACCTGTATGTATGTATGTATGTATGTATGTATGTAACCGACCCCTTTGAGCTCGATTTTGTCCTACTTTGAACGATCAGATTTGATTCAAACTTTGCACACCTGTCAAAGGTCGATGACAATGCAATAATATGAAAGCAAAAAATAAAAAAAAATGAAAAGAAATAAAAAAAAACCTACTTTGAACGATCAGATTTAATTCAAACTTTGCACACCTGTCAAAGGTCCATGACAATGCAATAATATGAAAAAAAAAATAAAAAAAAAATTAAAAAAAAATAAAAAAAACCTACTTTGAACTATCAGATTTGTTTCAAACTTTGCACACCTGTCAAAGGTCGATGACAATGCAATAATATGAAAAAAAAATATGAAAAAAAAAAAAAACTAAAAAGTAAAAAATAAATTATAGTTTAAAAAACTAAAATAAAAACGCTTTTATAACTAATTGAACTAAAAAGTTAAAAATAAAACTGTAATAATCAATTGAAATGTTATATTATTGTATAAAAAGCGTGGGGGGCTTGATTTTGATTGTTGTAAATATTTTATCAATAGTTTATTATATCTGAAGTTATTATAAAAAGCACGCCACGCTTTTTGTACAATATTATAAAATTTCAATTGATTATTACAGTTTTATTTTTAACTTTTTAGTTCAATTAGTTATAAAAGCGTTTTTATTTTAGTTTTTTAAACTATAATTTATTCAATTTAAACTCAGATTTTTCATAAATAAGGGACTTCGGTCACCATCTCTCTTAGGGATAAAGGCGCTTACTTATAATTTTATGTGTATGTTTTTGTGTTATCTCTACTATTGTATATTATTGTAATTGTGTAGGTAACTATGGACCTAAGATGTCTGAAATAAATATTTTATTATTATTATTATAATAAATGATTTTTGAAGGAAGTTTAGCTTTACGCAAATGGAATCGTTAATAAGTTATTCAAATTCTAAGTTATTCATAGATTATTTATTAATGACTGATAAAAATATTCAGATGTTTATTTAACGATTCTTTATTTTATCTTATAAATTGTAATGTTTAATAATAAGAAGTCATTTCAAAACATTATTATGCTTTATTTCAAGAGGTAAAACTATAAGATGGGTTCACAAGTTCAAATTGTAATTTTGACGGAATTCAAATTCAAAAAAACTAAAAAAAAATCGGTTGTCTTTATAGTCGGTTTACTGACGACAGTTGAACGTGACAACGTCATACAGCTGTCCACGCGGACGCATCGCTCACTCAAGTTGGAGAGAGACAAATGTCGAACGCTGCCGAACGCGGAGGCCGATTGTACCTCTTTGTCGCTCGTTCCGCGCTCTCGCTTGCACTTCAAGCCTTAAATGGAACGCCTCAGAGCGAGGTAACGCCGCATGAGTCATGTTTTTTCTTGCGTGCAGCCGGCTCCATCGAATTATAAGACGTCGTCACGTCAAAAATAACAGTTCGAGTGTCATCCTAGTCATTTAGTGAACAGTCGAACCCGCATCTATTGTTTTACCAGCAGCAACTTAGCAATATTTTTTTCTATGATTATTAAGTTGTCATCCAATTTTTACAAACTACAACACACGTAAGGTCCTGTTCACGATTAACATACAAAGAAATCTATTAAAAGAAATTGATTAGAGCTGATGAAATTGACGAAGCCCTGTTCGTCCCACCTATCGACGGCTAACACTGACAAATGTACGGGAATTATATGAAGCAATTTATCTTAGTTTGTCGACGGTAATCAGTTAGCTGTTTCGTGAGGAAAAACCTACCGAAGAAGACTAGCATAGGTCCAAAATATTAATAAATTATAGTTTAAAAAACTAAAAAAACACGCTTTTATATAGATAGTGCAATTCACGAAGACGCGCCCCACCAATTTTCGGTTGAGGGGATCGCGGGGTGCGGGGAGTTTGCTCCGAGCGGCAGTCGCGAATCGCGAACCGTAGTCTATTCATTGTAGTGTGCGTGTGTGTGCACTCATAGGTAATTAGTGTGTACCGATAACACTCAAACATTGACGGAAGCTTGCACACATATACTATAAACGGTTAGGAGGAATAGTGGGGCGCGCCTGCGTGGATTGCACTATCTAACAAATTGAACTAAAAAGCTAAAAATAAAACTGTAATAATAAATTAAAAAAAATATATTATTGTACAAAAAAGCGTGGGGTGCTTTTTATAATAACTTCAGATAATATATTATAATAAACTATTGATGAAATATTAACATTTTTTATTTCATTGTCATCGACCTTTGACAGGTGTGCAAAGTTTGAATCAAATCGTTTGAATATCACCTCCAATTCATATTTCATATAAATCATATTATGAGGGTCATATTTTCTTTATCAATAAGTTTCTGAAAAAAAGGAAAACATACGAGCACGTATATAGCAGATCTGGATTTTATGAGAAAAAATGGTTACTCTAGCTAGAGGCATTATCCAAGGAGGAAATAGGGGACTACGTTTGGAGAGTCGCCTGTGTGATTCCCTCATAGGAGACATTGAAAATCACGGTCGGCCCGAGAATTAGGCTCCTGCACTGTTTTTATCCTACTTCGCTGCGTCCATTAACTTGAGGACCACCTATCTACGTACCGGCTACGCAGTAGGTAGGTAGTACCAGGATGGCCTGTCAGTCCGAATTAACTGATTACCCCGGGCGGACACTAATCTGCTGAGGCATTTAAAAACAACTTCTCTTGAAAACAAGTCGACTTAAAAAAGAAGTGGGTGTAGGTATCTACCTACGTCACAGCTATTATTATGTGGCTATGGTAACTAATTGAGGGTTGGAGACTGTAGCATATAATTGATGGGTATCCAGCGATTTTATGACGCAGGAGTTATGCACTAGGTTACCGATAGCATTTAAGAAAATGAAAAAATGTAGGCACGTTCCTGACGTGTCTGGCGAGGCAATGCTTTGTTATAGACGATGGTTACCACTTAACATCAGGTGGGCCATATGATGTAGTGTTTGTTTACCTACCTATACCTACCAAGAAAATTATAGGTGAAGTAGGTAGGAACACTAATGGTAGGTACCTATTTTTTTATACTACTAGCTGATGGAACAAGCATTATGGCCCACCTGATATTAAACGGTAGCCATCAACATCGTATTTTTGAAATGTACTCAGCCTCCAGTATTATTAGGCTAAAGACTTTTCAAATCGATCCTCGTCCTCGTGTTGGATATCATGGATATGGATATCATTATATGGACTATACTAGTATAGTATTATCTTATCTGTGATATGGATATCAAAACGTTTTTTTTTTCTTTTGGCTACAATATTCTAGGTTATCTAGCTAGAGGGCGCTGTTTTCAATTTAATGTGTCATCTCATCACATAGCCTTTAACGAGCGGACAATCGCCAACGAAACCCTAAAATTATATTTATTGCTCAAAATTTAAAACATTTTTACTCAAATTTATTGCAGTTATGTTGTTAGTTATAAGATGATACAGTAGATAAAAAGAGTTTGCAACTAGCTCTACTTGCTTTGCCGTAGTATTTAAAAATCTCAAAACAAAAATTTAGAATAGCGCTATCTTACGGCAAGTGAAAAGACTTTTTTGTATTCTAATTCTCTCGAAGTACTAAACATAGTTCCTTCTGTAACTACATAGATGGCTCTGCACGGTATTCACATACATTTCGAGCTACGCGCTACGCTTGGTTTAGCCCTGAAAACTCGTAAGAAACTATCTTGACCTATGATTTCATACGAGTCTTCAGACAGAGCTACTGAAAATTACGCATTAGCCCCTTTGCGATACAGTCTACTTTTACCAATAGTTAGGTTGGTAGCTAGGTACACTTATTACGTGTAAAAATGAAGCAAAACGCTAGCAAATTCTTATCGAACAAAAATAGCCTGAATGAGTTTCAGGCGAGGAGGCGGGGCGGCCGGCGGCGCCCGCCGATGCTAACTGTTGTTTCAGCGTCTATTGTACCAGGCGAACAGAAATAGTTAGGAATACGTTTTCAGCTGTTTAGCTGAAACTGAAAGGCATATCAACACTGCTGAAATTTACTAGTTACACACTCGTACGTATTATTACAACATATTATTCATGATGTTCGTACTGGACGTACCTAGGGCATTAGATCTAGTAGTTTTTTATTATTTTTTCAGCTATCATTTGTAGATATTTGTAGATAGATTACATCTGTATGCCTCGAAAACTAAGTATTTCAAGGTAAAACTAAGTAGGTATTCAAGTATTTTATTTCATCTTCTAAGCATGTAGAATAGTGGGGTAATGGGGTTATATCTTACTTTACGTTCATAAATAAACAATACAAGTAACACCCGATCCCAGAGACAGAGAATAAACATCTACGTAAACTCTTGGAGGAATTCCTCCAAGACGTAAACCTCAATAATGTTTATTTCGGTAATTATTGAATTTCGAACCCACGCACGCCCTCCAACGCAGATAGCAGAGTAGAGACCAACTGAGCTGTGAATGCTGAAAAATCTATGCCTCGATACACAGGCTTGTGCTGTACCTACTATTATTTCTTCTGTGACTGTACTACGTTCTCCATCCCTCCACACAACCCCTGCCGCACACACACGGGACACATGTGAACACTTCCTTTACGTTTCTGCTCGCCTGGTGCAAATGTGCCACCAAAAACTCACATGTTAGGTTTGGACACTGTATCTATTCAGGTACCGTGCGTATGTACGTATGTACCTCTTCTTATCAATAGTTAAACATGAGTGTGTTTATTATGCATGTAGGTAATGTATCTATCTATTCAGGTTCGCTGTCGCACTAATGCTGGTAAGCGATCTCCTTTGCACCGCTTAGTTCACTCTTTTACTACCAATTTTAACTCTTTAGACATTGCGGTAGCGCGTCCTAGCAGCTTCAAAAAAATGATTCTTGAGAATTTAGTATAGTAGGTACTTGCTACACACTTCTCATAACTTAGGTTAGGTAAATTAAAACTTTTGAAAATAATCTGTGGTAAACGGTGTTGGTATACCACAATTAATAAAACTAAGATATTTGAATATGGAACTCATTTTAATTAAATTATAAATGCGTTCCATATTCAAATCCCTATAATGTCACACTATGCCTGAAGCAAAAGCGTGTTGGCTGCTCTGTGCCTGATAATGGTTAGAGTTCATCATGCAAAACTCATTGTTTCAACAATCACTTTTCTTATAAAATGATAAAATAACTTTTCTGAGTCAATATTTAAATGATTTATTTACCTACCTCGCATGAATGATGTTTAGTTTAGTTTATTGCAAAAATCATAAGTAACATTACAGAAATATCCAATACGTCACCTAGAGCTATGTACACAAGGATACGCATCAGACTACACACTGCTAGCTCTTTTGTCCTTGCAGTAAGCGTCATTTTTCTTTGTTTTTAGGTAACTTGAGCTGTATCCCACTGTACACATAAATGTAAAGTAGAATGCCTCTACCTCCATGGTTACGAAGTTCAAATCAGTGTAAAAAGGCTGGTGTTCCTTCCTGACGGATATTTGTAGTAGAAAAGCAGTTGGACCTGATTTCTCGACACATGGCGCGGTAATCAAACTTGAGAGATTTACCCCACAGTGCGTTCAAACTGGGATGGTTTTGTCCCAGGGTGTATTAAGTCACATTGTTTCGGACAAAATATACTAGGGTATAATAAGCCTGCAGGAAATGCATACATACGAGCAATGGCAGGGTGCATGACCGAGCATAGATTATGCAAAAAGCATGTATCTATCACCTACTAATACGTGCATATTTTTTGAATATTACGCTGAAGGCTGAATAACTATGAAACTCGTACTTTCTAAATTATCTTATTTTGGCCAGCCGTACTCGTAGGCTACTGGGCCACATAATAGAATAGAAATATGTAGGTAGTTATCAATACGTTCTTATCCTTGGCCTTCATTATCTCATAATTAGCAAAACAATAAACAGTCATCCTTATCTACAAACTTACAAAAATATTTTTCCACAGGTGCGAAGCTTCCCACACATGTACAGATTCTTGAAATACGAACACGAGAAACAACGTCGCACCCCTAGCGCGCACACATACACGCTCATAAAGGATAGAAGGGTGAGTGCACTTCCACGTTCGGAATGAATGACTTGCGACAGCTCCTGTATTGTTCTGCTCCCCTAGTAGATTCCGGGTTCGATCCATCCCGGTGGGTCGCGGAATGGCTCTGTCGCACGCAGCCATTAGCCGGCTGGTTGAATTCGCCACGGTAACGGTGCCTGAATGGTTATCTCGAAAATCTCCCGAATCAAGACGTAACAAAAAAGCCATTCAAACCTATATGGGCTAGGCATGGTTAGGTTATTCGGTATTTTTGTTGTTTTTTATCGACTTGACTAGGCTTAAACATCAAGGCATCATTTAGGTAGTTAATTGAGACATAGGTCCACTGCGTTAGGTGACATAGGGATCGATTATTGTTGGAATAAAAAATCTTTTTTAACGCTTTAAATACATTTCTTGGTTTATGTGTGACATAATTTTGTGAGAAAAAATATCTAAATTTCTAGATTTAACGCATTGGACTAGGTATCTGCTGTTATTTTAATGTGATTAAATATTTATAAATCAGTCATCAACCCTGAAAGTCAATGTAGTGGCGAACCACCGAGATTGCGATAAGTGACATCTACTGAGAAATTGATGAACGATTGCACGGCACTACGCGGCAACGTACAGATTCGCACATACACTCCAGAGATGGCCCAATTTGCTCTAAAGGCACGACTTCTATTTTATGAATGGCTCCTACAAAGCTCTGTCAGCCTGGTATCTGGAACAAAAAGTTCGCGCAATGACGTCGCCACCTCATCGATTCCTCGTCGCGCCGCGCCGCCGCGGTCGTGTTGAAAAAAAAAACAATTTTGAATATTTCAAAGATAATTATGGTTTCTATAGGTGCGGTGGGCGGAACAGCTCTTTGCAAAATCAAGGGTCAAGAGATCCCCTCTGCCGGATTCTGATCAGGAGCTGCACAGGGTGAAGAGATTGGAGAAGAGAGGCCACCCCATTGATCAGGAACAGTACAGAAAACCACTCTTCAACGACGAGCTGTGGGGCCATGAATGGTATTTGGTAAGTTATAGGTATTTGTCGAAAGGTATTCGTGTGAAAATCTCAAAATAAGTTCGTTGTTTTTTTAACTCACCACCTCACACATCCTCAACATCAACCTCATAAATTTTGGATTTAGGCCTGCACTATAGGCACTGACTAGAAAAAAAAGTACCTACGTTAGTCTAATTTTATTCCAGCAAGACACCCGAAATGCCCGTAACCTGCCTCGCTTAGACCTAAACGTGTTGCCTGTCTATCACTTGGGTTACAACGGCAGCGGCGTCAGAGTGTCTGTGTTGGATGATGGCATCGAGCACAACCATACCGACTTGAGAGACAACTATGTAAGTTTAAAAAAAATGTTTGTCTGATTATGCATTCCTAGTACATACTTAAGCCCCTAAACAAGTTCTAAAAAACTACTTGTCTGATTATGTATTCCTAATAGTAGATTTCAAACTCGATGAAACGAAAAAGCGAGTCCATAGAGACACAAACACGTGAGAGTGTAATGTAGGATTCAGCCGGCGAGAGAATAAGATAGAACACATTACACAATCTCGGTCTCCTCTTTGCTTCGAAGCATCCCCTTCGAAGTAGACGATAGTGGGTATGGGGATAGGAGCATGCATTATTATGCATGCTCCGTTTAAAGTGGGTCAAGGTCGCGCCCTAAGGAGTCGGTTACAAAAATACAAGTGAAGCTAATTTAAAGCGTGTAAAATAACATAGTTCTGTTTCTACGAAAGCTTGCTAGCTTACCATCACTATCTTGCTATCCTGGCTTGAAATACTAGCCTCGTATATACCGGGCATGAGTCTGAGTCGAGCCTCAAGCATACTTTTGTCATTTTTCAATGGAGAACTGTCAAAAAATCTATGCTTGTGGCTTGATTCTGACTCAAGCGCTGTTTCTGAACACGGGCCTAAGCCAAGGAAGCTGCAGAGTCGGTTCTTCCCAACTAGAATGAAACTACATACATATGAAACAGTTTGTATGATATCCATCATTATCAGAGAGCGATCGCTTTGTTGGTTGAAAAATGCGAGCTCGACTCACCACCTGGGACTTATAAACTCCTAGTATTAGCCAAGACCCGCTTCATAATTTTGCAAGAATAACGACACAACTCGAAAATAATAACAGTCTCACCACCACCTAACATTTTATGCACTCCTAGTAATATCTAACAAATTGGAACAAGCAACGCTTCCAATCCACTCAAGCGTCCCGTGTCACCAGTGTCTCCATATGAAAATAAAGGATTACCGTGTTGCCAGGGTGAAAATACGGTGTTTTACGGTGTTTCAGTTAAAAATTTACCGTAATTACCGTGTAATGCTTAAATGTATGGTAAAATTGGTAAATAAGTAGATAAAAAACAAATTTAAAGGGAATTTATAAGCAATAAAAATTACAATCAAAATTTTTTTTTTAATACCTACTTAATATTAATTGTTAGGTACATGTTTCTAATTTTTTGTAATGAATTTAAACCTACTTAATAAAAAACTAAATCCTTAAGCCGAATCTAAGACGACAATTTCTTTTTCGTAAATAGAAGCATTCATTTTGCTGATCATTTCTTTAATGGGCATGAAATCAACACAGGTTTTTCACACGTAATCAAAAAAATATCAAAAATGCGAAAAGTTATTCATCACCATAATACGGTAGAATTACGACACGGTAATGCACGTTTACCGTTGACCGTAGATTATGTCAGATTACGGTGCATCTACGGTAATTACCGTGTATATGGAGACACTGCGTGTCACTATAGTGACACAAACTTTGTCAGGAGCATGCGTCCGAGAAAAAACGTGGTACAGTACCACGTTTGTTACGGCCGCCAAGCGTCCGTGGACGTCCGTCCGTTTACATTTTGTACAAATTACAAATTATTTATTTTCAAATAAATAACATGACAGATACAGAGAGAGCTCAATACGAGAGTAGAGTAACAAATACCTACTTACCTGCTTTGAGTATTGATTAGTTGAGTACTTCCTAATAATTTTTAGCTAGCTATTATTTAAGAGCGAGTCGAGTAAACCAGGCGGACGGAAAATAGGTATTTACTGCGGCTCGCTAGTTGTGTGCGTCACACAATGATACGTTCGCTCGACGCCGTTTACACCTAGTGTGGCAAAAGTAGGTAACCCATGATTTGAAAAAAATGTTGTTTGGTTGAGTGACTTATAGAGACGAAATTTTGTTTACGTTATGCCAGAAAGTAAAATTCATCTCTCTAAAAAAAACAATCTGAGGTCAGTTTACAAAATAATTACATTTTCATTTCACTTTTCTTTTAGGTTTTTTAATAATAGTAATAAATAATAAATATTGTGCACAATCCACTCCACACTATCTAGCCTCAAACCAAGCAGAGTTTATACTATAGGAACCAGACAGCTGATATAATACTTAGCATATATTTTTTTTTTAATACATACTTAAAATACAATATAACACCCAGACAGAGAACAAACATTTGTATTCACCAAACAAATGTTTCTTCTCCGTGGGGATCGAACCCACGACCTAAAGCGTAGAAGGCAGAGCTACTACTAACTAAGCTGAAGGCCAGGTTTTCGTTTCATTTTCAACTATATTTGCATATTTGTGAATAATATTTTTGGTGGTAAGTTCATGCCCCGCTAAGCAGCAAAAGCTGAGCCAGGGCCTATTTGGCATAACATGTACCTAGCGCGGGACGTAGTTGTTTTTTTTTTATTATGTGCTAAGATAGCAAGTAATTACTCAATTATTTGTGTTAGAATTTTTTGTTCATATTTTAGTTTTGATTTTGTCAATGTTCCGCTCTGTGTACCTATGTTATGTTAAATAATATTTCTTTCTTTCATACTTTCATTCATTTTGGATCCAAGATGGCAGCTTCATTTTTATCCTAAATAAATGATAATTATGGGTATCGATTTAGAGGTTGTTGGGGGCTCTGATTGTGGATTTGACATTCATTTTTGAATCCAAGATGGCGGATTCTTTTTTTTTCATAAATATTTGATATGGGTATCGTTTAATGGGTTTTTGGGGGTGCTGATTCCGAATCTGCCATTCATTTTTGAATCCAAGATGGCGGATTCTTTTTTTTTTCTTAAATATTTGATATGGGTATCGTTTTATGGGTTTTTGGGGGTGCTGATTTTGAATCTGGCATTCATTTTTGATTCCAAGATGGCGGATTCTTTTTTTTCTTAAATATTTGATATGGGTATCGTTTTATGGGTTTTTGGGGGCGCTGGTTCCGAATATGCCATTCATTTTTGATTCCAAGATGGCGGATGTTTTTTTTCTTAAATATTTGATATAGGTATCGTTTTATGGGTTTTTGGGGGTGCTGATTTTGAATCTGCCATTCATTTTTGATTCCGAGATGGCGGATGTTTTTTTTTCTTAAATTTTGATATGGGTATCGTTTTATGGGTTTTTGGGGGCGCTGGTTCCGAATATGCCATTCATTTTTGATTCCAGGATGGCGGTTTTTTTTTTTTTTAATATTTGATATGGGTATCGTTTTATGGGTTTTTGGGGGCGCTGGTTCCGAAGCTATTTTTTTTTAATTGACTTAAATAAAAAAAAAATAGCTTCGGAACCAGTGCCGCATTTTTTGGTTTTGGTTTTGTTATTTTGTTGATTGGTTGAGTGACTGAGGGTGATGAATATTGTCTATGTTAATTAAATCAGATCATAATTATTATTCATTACTTTTTCTTCTACCTCCCTTTATGTGGCGTCAGCACAACGAGTTTTCCTTCTGCGTTCCCTTCTGTCATCCGTCATAGCTGCATTCCTCTCTTACCGATGTTACCTTTCACACATCTATGTTTCCTTTGGTCTACCTCTACTCACATATCCATCCACATCCATATTCATCACTCATAAAGTCACATGACTTTCATCTCTCCTAATAATAATTATTACTCAGAAATAAAAATTATAGTCAGTTTGCATACTAAATACAGTTTATTGCAGTTTTCTTTTGTTTGTTTTAGTTTCATTTTCAATTATTTTCCTTTTCGCTGTCGTTTTGACGATTTTTTTATTTATCGCTTCTAGAATATATTTAGGTTCTTTGATTTCCATTAGCCTATCTAATCTAGAAACAATAATCTCTGGCAGTAAACAATCAAAATAAAATGTTTTCAATTTTCCTTCCATCATACACCAAAATTCTTTATCTTCCTCTACTTGTTCAACTTTCATGTCTACGTCAGTCCAAACAGCAAATATGCATGTTTTTCTTTGTGTGACGTGTAATTGCCCTTGTGCCTGAAAATACCAATCATGTTTTGGCACCCCCAAAAACCGCTAAAACGATACCCATATCAAATATTTAAGAAAAATAGACATCCGCCATCTTGGAATCAAAAATGAATGCCAGATTCAAAATCAGCACCCCCAAAAACCCATAAAACGATACCCATATCAAATATTTAAGAAAAAAAAAACATCCGCCATCTTGGAATCAAAAATGAATGCCAGATTCAAAATCAGCACCCCCAAAAACCCATAAAACGATACCCATATCAAATATTTAAGAAAAAAAAGCATCCGCCATCTTGGAATCAAAAATGAATGGCATATTCGGAACCAGCGCCCCCAAAAACCCATAAAACGATACCCATATCAAATATTTAAGAAAAAAAAGAATCCGCCATCTTGGATTCAAAAATGAATGGCAGATTCAAAATCAGCGCCCCCAAAAACCCATAAAACGATACCCATATCAAATATTTAAGAAAAAAAAAACATCCGCCATCTTGGAATCAAAAATGAATGGCATATTCGGAACCAGCACTCCCAAAAACCTATAAATCGATACCCATATCAAATATTAAAGAAAAAAAATAATCCGCCATCTTGGATTCAAAAATGAATGGCAGATTCAAAATCAGCGCCCCCAAAAACCCATAAAACGATACCCATATCAAATATTTAAGAAAAAAAAAACATCCGCCATCTTGGAATCAAAAATGAATGGCATATTCGGAACCAGCACTCCCAAAAACCTATAGATCGATACCCATATCAAATATTTAAGAAAAAAAATAATCCGCCATCTTGGATTCAAAAATGAATGGCAGATTCAAAATCAGCGCCCCCAAAAACCCATAAAACGATACCCATATCAAATATTTAAGAAAAAAAAGAATCCGCCATCTTGGATTCAAAAATGAATGGCATATTCGGAACCAGCGCCCCCAAAAACCCATGAAACGATACCCATATCAAATATTTAAGAAAAAAAAGAATCCGCCATCTTGGATTCACAAATGAATGGCAGATTCAAAATCAGCGCCCCCAAAAACCCATAAAACGATACCCATATCAAAAAATTAATGGCATATTCGGAGCCAGCGCCCCCAAAACCCCATATCAAAAGTTTATGACAAAAAAAAACCACCATCTTGGATTAAAAAATTAATGGCAGATTCGGAACCAGCGCCCTCAAAAACCTATAAAACGATACCAATATCAAATATAAAAAAAATGAATCCGCCATCTTGGATTAAAAAATGAATGGCATATTCGGAGTCAGCGCCCCCAAAACCCCATATCAAAAATTTATGACAAAATAAGAATCCGCCATCTTGGATTAAAAAATGAATGGCAGATTCGGAACCAGCGCCCTCGAAAACTTATTAAACGATACCAATATCAAATATAAAAAAAAATGAATCCGCCATCTCGGGTTTTCGATTCGCCTGACCAAAAAAACTTTGAACAATACCAACATCAAATTTGAAATACGAAAATAATCTATACCTACATACGTACATATTTTTATCGAAATTTTTTTTCCGGAACAGAGCGCCACTTTTCTTCTTAGAATATCTTTCTTTTCGCTTTCCCATTGTTCCCTAAACAGAGTAAATATTTATAGGTACATCACATTTTTTTGAGCAATAAAAAGCATAGATAATAAAAAATGGCTTACCTCACTTTACCTGTTTGCAGCTGTGTGTACATACACATAAGATCGCGTTTGCTAGTTGGCTCGCGTCGCCTCGCAAAGAGACGTGCTCCCACTCTGAGCTCTCGTGGTGGACTGAATTTCCGCGAGCGTTCGTCGCGTATATATTCAACTTCGCGCGTCCATAGTAAATTTGTATGGCGGATTTGAGATGCTTTTTTAAAAAATTCATAACTAAATAACTAAGTGATTTATTAAAAATCGAAAAAGGACTAATTGTAGACTAAACATTTGAGATTAATTCGAATTAAAGTTTGTTCATAAAATCAACAGTGTAACATGACATTTTTTAATAACGCCGACATACGATTTGTCAAATTTTACCTATCTGTGTTTATTTCATTATACAGGGTGTCCCATAAGTCAACGTCCAGCCGTATAAATATTTTTTTTTGTTACGGAATAATTTGTCAATACGTTCAGTCTGGTACTTTATACAAAGTTTTAGATTCATTATTGCAAGTATATTCATAATATCGATTTAACCGTGACTATCGTTTTCAACTATTTTGCACGACTCGCTCTTAAGTGATAGCAATATTGTACGCCCGAAATGGGTAAGCTGTTGGAACAAAATCTTTTAACACAGTTTTACAATTTTATGATTATTTTATCATTATTATAGAGCGGGTCATCTATTATTTGTTGGTTGAAAAATGCGAGCTCAAATAACCACCTGATATTTATGTACTCCTAGTATTAGCCAAGACCCGATTCATAATTTTGCAAGAATAACGACACAACTCGAAAATAATAACCGTCTTACCACCACCTAACATTTTATGTACTCCCAGTGTAATATCTAAGAAACGATTCATAATTTTGCAAGAATAACAAACGTTACCTACCAATCATACAAACCTGAAAATAATATCCATCCGTACCGTGCACCACCTGACATTTATGTACTCCTAGTAATATCTAACAAATTTGAACATCAGTAAAATCACCGTTGGGATAGACGCTATCCCAAGTTTTATTTACGCGCAACATTTTATGTACTCCTAGTAATATCTAACAAAGAACATAGACGAGATTGTTGAGAAATCAGCCCGACCTTGGAGCCTGAACTGCTGCTCCGAAAACAGGGCTTTGAGTATGTCGGAGGTGAGGAACGTCGAGCGTTGATAAAAACAAAGCTTGGGTGTAATCGGTGTGCGGTGCGAGGGAAGAGGGAATTAGACCCACTGGGCAGTTAGGCGAAGGCTACGAAATAAAGCGACCATATCGCACGCGCATACCGGGAACACCGCGTTGCCTCGTCTCGGACCATGAAGTACCTACCCTAACAAGCGTCCACTATGCTTTTTGTTTACAATAACTAAACCTGTAGGCTGTTGGAACTACTTGGAACAAAATTACTTTTAAGATCTTTTTACACAGTTTTACAATAAGTGATTATTATTAGTAGAGTTTATAATAAGTCAAATACGTACGCCTACTACCGCTACCATGTTAAATAGAACGTCTGTGAAGACAGCACCACACTGGAACTTCACTGCTATTATTGTAGACTATTTTTGATTTGTAAAAGGATTATAAATAAATTCACTCATTCACTATCACTAGCAAGGGCCATGTTTTGCATCCGATATTGAATTTGGCGCCTCACATCATCGTCCCGTGTCGGTCGCCTCGTTCGTCCGGTCGCCAGAGGAATGCCAAGCTAAAATCTAGCTCCATCAGTTTATGCGCGCCTGGTAAAAATAAACGCGCGAGGCGTGTTTCGTAGTATCCATCCAACCGTTTTTCGTCGAACAGAATAATATTGCAATCCGTCGCCAAAAAAACAACACCCACTGAAGAGTCTCTCGTGTGCATGTTATCCTGGTAGCGATCCTTTAAGAAATTGATCAACGCCGTCGCGCGTCGGTCGTCGCCTCCGACACGCGCTTGACGTAATTACTGACCACAAATTCGGCAAATTTTATCATCCGCACTTGATGTGCGGGCTGGTTTTTCCGCAAGTAGGCCGCCGCACGTGAGTCTTGACTCTTGATGCTCGAACTTTTTTAGGTTCTACGACACGCCGGTTTCCACACGATGTTTTCCTTCACCGTTTTGAGAGTACTGGCATAGTGCACATACATTTTTGACGTGATAACGTCTTATAAATCGATGGAGCCGGCTGCACGCACGAAAAAACATGACCCATGCGTCGTTACGTCGTTTCGTCGTTCCATTTACCTGAGCCCGAGCCCGGGTCGGGTAATGGGTAAGGGTAAATGAGGGTAAGGGTAAATGAGGGTAAGGGTAAATGAGGGTAAGGGTAAGGGTTCGGTCGGGTTCCGGGTCCGGGTCCGAGAGTTCGAATCCGAGTCCGAGTCCGAGTCCGCGAGTCCGCGAGTCCGCGAGTATTTTCTTATGACGTTATCACGTTCAACTATCGTCAGTAAACCGACTTTACAGACAACGATTTTTTTTCGACAGAAAAACTCATTGGTACACGACTGGATTACATACTGGACCCACGACCTTCGGATCAGAAGGCGGGGCCACTACCACCAGTGCTCTCATTACTGACCACGATCCATTTAAGAATGGAACGCCTCAGAGCGATGTAACGCCGCATGAGTCATATTTTTAATGCGTGCAGCCGGCTCCATCGAATTATAAGACGTCAAAACAACTAACGTGTCCTCCACGGAAGCGGTCACCCATCCAAGTTACATCCGCACAGAGTCGTTTTTGAATTATGTACTTAGTACATTAATTATTATTTCTGTTTTGATTTAAAAAAATGTTTGTTTACATTCCGCGAAGCCAAAATCTTAGTTACCTACATAGAATGCAGTCAGGCAGCTTGGCGGGGCCCACTGCTTCTTTATGGCAGCCTAGTAGTAACGAAAACGGTAGTTGTCACTTTCCGAAGTAAATTGCTGCCTGTGGTGGCACAAGTACTCTTCGTGCGGGCGCATTGTAGCGAATGCGGCGTCAAAACATTGAGAGCTCCTGTTGCTTCTGAGATCCTAGTAGCTTCGCGGCCCATATGACGTCTCCGCGACATTACGAGCTCATCATTGAGGTCACCGACCGAGTAGCCTAGCGCATGCGCGTGTGTGCGTGTCTGTTACAGAAACATAATGATAGTTAGAGCCCGCACAAGATAACATTGCGCGTGAGGGATGGCGAAATAATGTAAAAAAGCTAACTTGAAATAATCTCCCAATATCAAATATGAAAGCATTATACGAAATACAAGTTCGATTCCCGATTTGTTATCGGAAGTTATATATTCCAGTGCATTTTATTCATGTTTTTTGAGATCTGTCACGCGCAAAGTTAACTTGCGCGGACTTTAGTAGGTATACAAATATACAATGTTTACATGACTTGTAAACAAAACAAAAATTAGTAATATAACTTATTTTTAAGCAGCTTATAAAAAAGTTATACCCATTCTGATCTGAAAATAAACATGACGTAGCCCTGATGGTCTTTAGGTATGTGAAATAATAATTTCAATTTATTGGACTCTGTATTATCTGTTATGTTATTTATTTGTGTTTGCATGGTCCAATTAAAATGACTTTGTTTGATGTTTTCTAGGATGCAGAGATAAGTTGGGACAGCAATGATGAGGATTCTGATCCATCCCCAAGATACGCGAAAATTATGACCAACTCGCATGGAACGAGGTGTGCTGGAGAGGTAAAAAAATAACCAATCCATTTTTCAATGATAAATCACTGCGCCCCCCTCCCCGCCACCCCTCCCCGCCGCGCCTGCCCCGTTTCTCAATCACACTACACATCACACACATTCACACAAATAAAATACTACGCGCCTGCTTTGCTTGTCGATTGATGAAACGGAAGAGCGATTGCGTTATAAATATACCCAAATCAAAATCAACCTTACTCCTCCTGTAATAAAACTTATAATCACAGATAGCAATGACGGCGAACAACGTGAAGTGTGGCGTGGGAGTAGCGTGGGGAGCTAAAGTGGGCGGAGTGCGGATGCTCGACGGACGAATCACGGACCGTGTGGAAGGAGAGGCGATAGGTACGTTGTTTCATTCAGGCACCAGGCACCGCTCTGTGCTTTATGCGCGCCTAGTACTTGCACCGCCAAGTTGAGGAATATTAGCCGCTAAGTGATCCGGACAGAAGGAGAAATATAATTATGTGAAATATTTATGTACAAGGGACTAATTTGGCACTGACAGGAAGGTTTAGTGGAAGGTCGCGGGTTCAAATCCCGCTCAGCTCTTAACTTTTGGGACAATTTTAAAATCTTTGTGAATTCTAAAATGTTGTCAACAATTTGTCAAAATGTTCTAGAAAATAGTGCTCCTAACGTTATAATGTAGAATGTTCTTTCATCAGCATCATCAATTTATATCAGTCCACTGCTGGACGTAGGTTCACCTTGAGTAACACATATTTGTGTTTAATAAATAAATGTCCACCCGTGTGAAGCCGGGACAGGCAGCTAGTATTTATGTATGGACTTCTACCCAGTTTTCCTCAGACCATTATAATTTCCTGTTATTTTCAATATTATGATGTACCTAGTTTCCTTTCTTTCACCTTTCACCTTTCACAATCTCATCGTTGCATGCATGTCATAAAATGGACTTCCCCATTATATAAAGGGGCTTTAAGGGGGGTAATATACTGTCGTCAAAGAATCGTAGTCCCCTGACCCTTGGTCGTACCCACCTACTTAAGTATTTATTTTCTTTACTATTGTATGTAATATGCATTTAGTAATATGTACCACATAATAAATTATACTTTAATACTACATTTGTCGATCCATGGTGGTAAGTTGCTGAGGGGGCAGCCCGTAGCCCAATTGCTTTGTAATACTGAATCAGTATAGATAGATAGAATACAGAATAATTTTAAAAGTAGAAGACAGTATAATTTTAACATACATTTACAATTTACGACATTATTTTAGGCCATCGCACGAATCGTTTTATTTATTTATATTTTTGACCGCTATGAACTCCACACGTTGTTGTCCTCTTGACGCCGTTCGCCGATCTGTTACCACCAGACAGATAATAGACAATCTCGACCTCTTAGTTCGTCGTGAGGGCCTGGTAATATCTCCGGTATCGGCGGAGACCGGCGGGACTGAATTCCGGTTGGAATGGAATACATACATACCCAAGTCCCAGTATAATTCGTTACCATGTCGTCTACCATATTGTTTTCGTTTTCGGTTTTTGCGCGGCTTTTGTGATAAGCGCCCCTATCGGGCATGTTGAGAACTCTCGCTATTAAACACAAAACTGCATGGCAAAAAGGAAACCAAGATTATGGTAAACATGACATTCATGGTAAACACACTGAGACTTGGAAGTACGGGACGTGGAAAAAAAAACGTTTTTTTTTATACACATTTAGCTGATGGAACAAGCACGACCACCTGATGTAAAGTGGTAACCAACGCCTATAGCCTAGGCCTTGCATCACAGGTCACACACTTTAAAAACGTGCACACCTTTCAACCGAAACACAGAAGCACTACTTGACGGCAGAAATAAGCATGGTAGAGTCTCGGACGAGCCCTTCACAAAGAGCTCTTAGTATAAAAGCCACCTCACCTCAATTAGCGCTGCGTTCTTAAAAGTCGGAATATCTATAATCTATAAATGTCGTAAAAGCCAACTCATGAGTTGGCTTTTACGACATTTGATCCCAGAAGGGTTGATTATGTTGTGCATTACTCTAATTCTTCTACAGCGTATGCTGCCGATAAAGTGGACATCTACAGCGCTTCGTGGGGGCCAAATGACGATGGACGCACGGTCGAGGGCCCTGGCAGGCTGGCCCTGGAGGCCTTCAAGAAAGGGGTCACCATTGTAAGTGACTTCTCTCTTAGCTTTAACGTGTTATTATTCCACGGGCTTGAAGTAGAATTTTGCAACATTCTAAAATCCTCGAATTTTGCGGGCAGCGGGGCAGCGGCGGCGGCGGTGCGGCAGCGGGGCGGGGCGGGGTGTCCATTTGATTTTTTTGCATAAGATCCTGCCGCTCCCGCGCCGCCACCGCCGCCGCCCCGATGCCCGTAAAATTCGAGGCAGAGGCCTAAGACTTAATCTAGTGAAAGCAATCGTAAGTAGTCCTGACTCCAAAACATCTGACGGACGTCATATACGACCGCGTATCTAGAGGAAGGCCTTTTATTTCTTTCAGGGACGAGGAGGTAAAGGAGCTATCTACGTGTGGGCTAACGGCAACGGAGGTGGCCATGATGATAATTGCAACTGCGATGGGTATGTGCATCTTCTTAAAGTTGGCAGCCATTTAAGCCCTAAAGGCACTGTAGACTCACAACCTCGTTCCGATCCCAGATAGATTCTATAACATGCCGGTTTCCTCATGATGTTTTCATTTATTATTTGAGAGCACTGGTATGCTGTTCATATATGTTCGGGCAGAAAAACCCACACGAGTGTATTTGGACCCACGACCTTAGGATCGGAAGGCGGGGCCGCTACCTCTAGGCCACCAGCGCTTTTAAAATTGATCTGCAGTAACCCGTAGATTAAGTATCTCAACGTAGTAGCTTGCAAGCTCACCGACGACGCTACCGGTACATTATACTAATGTGCTCACACTTAACAAACTGATAAAGAACCCAGCAAAGTACATATAATCAAACAAAGTAATGATTATCCAGTACAACTCGGCAGTCTACAAGTGCTTTTTGACATTGCAATTTTATTAGAATTCTCTTCCACCCGTTCACCAGATACTCCTCTAGCATTTACACGGTATCCATCGGCTCAGCGTCCCAGCACGGCAAGTTCCCCTGGTACGGAGAGATCTGTTCGTCAACCCTGGCTGTGGCCTATTCCTCTGGGGCTTACGAGGACCAGAAAATTGTAAGTCTATCTGATCCTGGATTTGATAGTTTTATTCCCGCGTCCAAACCGCTATATTCGTTCTTTGCGTTCTGGGGCTCAATTCTAGACTTATGACTTTTTATCAAAAAGTAAGAAGACTAGGTGGTATGGTCTTGGTACTATAGTCTGCTCCAAGGACCGAAAGAAAAAAAAGCCCAAAGTCACCCAAAGTTTAATAGAGATGTCAATGTCGACTGCTACTCACCACTCGACATAAATATCTACCGGCCTTCGCTCGATAAATGTCTAAAGTGATATTGCTGGAATACGATATCTATTGAAAATGTCATGTCTATTTAAATTTGACAGTTCTTGTGATATATATCTACCGTGACAAAAAAGTCACTGGTCTAGAATTGAGCCCCTGGCCGATTTTACTGGATTATATACTTGAACATTTTGGCTGGACTTTTTGTGACTGTTACATCATCATCTTTAATCTGGTTAGGGTCACCTATAACCAGATTAAAGATGGTTGATGGTTGGTTGATGATTGGTTATGCCAATAACCTCAAGAAGTTGTGTTTACCCAGGCGACTACTGACACTGGTGACTCGTGCACTTTGAAACACACTGGGACGTCGGCAGCCGCGCCATTGGCTGCAGGCATCCTGGCACTGGTTCTTCAGGCCAAGTAAGTCACCTGAAAATCTACTAAAAGCATCAGTGACAGGTTATAAATGTCGTGGAAAATTCACACAACACTAGGTATATATTACCAAACTAACAGCACCGAATAACACCCAGAAAGAGAACAAACATCTCTGTTCACCACACAACACAAACATTTGTTCTTGGTGGGTATTGTGTATTAAGTTCACCCGAGCGCAGAAGGCGAAGCTTCTAACAACTAAGTTGTGAGGGCTGTTCTGTAAATCTTGAGGAGACTTGTATTGGATTTAAACCGGAAACAAAGGACAAAAAGTGATGAAGTTCCTAGAATGGTAGCCTAAAGTTCTTTCCAAAGCTCGGATTCTTTGATTTAATTAACATCAAACGATGTTAGTTTCTGTAAAAGTTAGGGTAGTCTAGTCTCTCTTTTGTATGTAGAAAAAATGACGTAGCGCGATATTGTTTCTACGTAATGCATTGTTGTATTTGTTGTGGACAACAACAATGCTTAGAACGTAGAAACGACCGAAACGAGTTGTTGTCTCATCGTTTCTCTATAAGTAGAAAAGAGAGAAACACGTAGGCGAAACGAACTGTTCAAACTGATCGAGTAAAACTTAGACTAGGGGTACTTGATTTGTATAATTGTAATAATAATAACACACACAATTACCTTTTCAGTCCAAATCTAACTTGGCGGGACGTCCAGCATCTAATCGTGTGGACATCGGACTTCGAACCACTGTCCTCTAACCCAGGATGGCAGATTAATGGGTAGGTGTCTTCTAATTAACACACTGCTTCATAAACAATAATAGTACATTATTGCAAAGGCAGCGAAATAGGCAATTGCAGGTCGAGTATGGGTTTGAAGGCCGAGCCATAATTATAGTGCTTTTCTTAAAAAAATGCAAGGAAATAAAAAAGGGTCTTTTACATAATAAATTTAATTTGTGCCGAAAGGTAAACGCATCTGTGGCTATACAGCCACGAGAACGCAATGTGTAGGATAGATGAAAGAGTTCTAAATTCAAACAGCACACCGTTTCATACAACATTGCCGGAGCGAGAACGCGCCGGGAAGTGATTTTGGTTTTTCAGTCTACGTAAATAAAATATGATACTTCGCGTGTTCTATATTCAAAAGTAATGACAATATTTCCGCGCATGTTTAAGAAAAAACTATTTATCACATTGTCTTTATTTTTACAGTGTTGGTGTACATTTCGACATTCGCTTTGGTTTCGGGCTCCTAAATGCAGGCAGGCTGGTCGCGGCGGCGCTGAATTGGACGACCGTCCCGAACAAGGTTGCTTGCCGGTTCCAACCTCTCCCGTAAGTATGCGCTCCTGGTACAACGGTGGCACATCCGCCACCTGACCGGCCCGATTGCGGTTCATTCAACCACAGTACGGGTAACCGTCCCACACCGCCAACACAGAGTAACTGCAGCAGAAAAAAAAATTTGGGGGCCCCATACTTGAAACTGAAACTCAAAAATGTCTTTTTCATCAAACCCATACGTCTGGGGTATCTATGAATAGGTCTTCAAAAATGATGATGTGGTTTCGAATATCATTTTTTTCTAAACTGAATAGTTTGCGCGAGAGACACTTCCAAAGTGGTAAAATATGTGTCCTCCCCCTGTAACTTCTAAAATAAGAGAATGATAAAACTAAAAAAAATATTATGATGTACAAAAATTTACGATAAAAATATATATGTAAAAATATTTGCAAACTTCCACTGAAATTCAGTTTGAACGAGATCTAGTAAGTAGTTTTATACCATACCCCCTCTAAAAAGCTTATTTTATTCACGGGAAATCGTGAATAAAAAGCTCTTTTAATCACGATTTTGGTGTTTGAATTTGGAACACACCAATAGGGTCGACCTACATATTAATACTATACAACCATGATACAAACTCCTTGCGCCAAAAATACTCTAACTTGATTGGTCGAAATGTTTAACAAGGAGTTTAAGCAATGCTAACCTCCTTGGTTAAATACTGTTTTGTGTTCTTTGTTGTCATTGTCATAAATATCAATAAATTGCAGCTATTTTGAATACAGTGCACGTAAGTTATACAACACAAAGTTTGGTAATAGTAAATCGATTGAAAATGCATTCTAGAGATGAAAAAGTTGTGAGTTTTGTTGTTCAATTGAGTTGTTTAGTTTATGAAAGAAAGGTCGGCCAATATAATAGAAAACTTGCATTAATTTAACCTTAAGTTAGTTTCCTTGTTTTCAAATAAAACCAAAATCAAAAGTTACTGGTTTTATGTCACATTAGAATAGAACAAACAAAGTTTTTAATTCTTTTTCGCTTCATCATCATCATCAGCCTGAAGAAGTCCCCTGCTGGACATAGGCCTCCCCTACACGTTTCCAGGAAGAACGATCCCTTTCCATCCACCGACTTCCCTCGTTCTTAACAATGTCGTCGGTTCATCTGGTGGATGGGCAGGACGCACGTTTTTCGCTTAAATCTTTCTTTTTCTCGAAGTCATGGTATAAAGTATAGTATGCAACTCTTGAATAAAACGGATTTGTATCGAGGGCCATGAATTACTCGCGTCGTTTAGGGTTCTAACACTTGAATCACTCGCTACGCTCGTGATTCAATCATTATGAATCACTCCCTACGGTCGTGATTCATTCGTTAGAACCCTTCACTTGCTCGTGATTCATCTATGACCCTCGATTTAAATCCGTCTTTTATTCACTAGTTACATAATATACTATTTTTTATAAGTCATAAATCCTAAACAGCAATTTACCTTTCGACGAACTACAAGAACTTTTACACATATCTATATTCATGGGCGAATCCAACACGCACTTGGCCGCTTTTTAGGGTTCCGTAGCCAAATGGCAAAAACGGAACCCTTATAGATTCGTCATGTCTGTCTGTCTGTCTGTCTGTCTGTCTGTCTGTCTGTCTGTCTGTCTGTCTGTCTGTCTGTCCGTCCGTATGTCACAGCCATTTTTCTCCGAAACCGTAAGAGCTAGACTGATAAAACTTGGCAAGTAGATGTATTCTGTGAACCGCATTAAGATTTTAACATAAAAATAAAAAAAAAACTATAAATTTCGGGGGTCCCCATACTTGAAACTGAAACTCAAAAATTTTTTTTTCATCGAACCCATACGTGTGGGGTATCTATGAATAGGTCTTCAAAAATGATGTTGAGGTTTCTAATATAGTTTTTTTCTAAACTGAATAGTTTGCGCGAGAGACACTTCCAAAGTGGAAAAAAGTTGGTCTTCCCCCCTCTAACTTCTAAAGTAAGAGAATGATAATACTAAAAAAAATATATGTTGTATATTACTATGTAAACTTCCAACGATATTTGGTTTGAACGAGATCTAGTTAGTAGTTTTTTTTTTATACGTCATAAACCGTAAACCGCAATTTACCTTTCGACGAACTACAAGAACCTTATTATGTTACATCAAGTAACATAATATAAAGGTTCTTGTAGTTCGTCGTGCTACGGAACCCTTCATGGGCGAGTCCGACTCGCACTTGGCTGCTTTTTTTGACAGTGTGGTGTACGACAGACGACGTACGTACTGTTTTCTACTCTACCTACCAAGTGAAAGCTTTCAATTAATAATTATCAATTCCATTCCATGTCTTTCCGTGTCGAGTACTGTAGCAAAGAGTCGGCCAAAAATAGCCATGAACTCGAGGGCGGCCAAGCTAAACGTTTGTGGGACCTTCTGAAATGTTATGTTTGCCTGGTATAATGCACGTTAGGTATGGGGCAGGTTGAAACAGCCCGTACCAGATAGAGCAATTATTTTAGATTCTGTCATTAATTTATTCGTTTAGGCGAGCTTCTTTTTTTTTTAACAAACAATGGGATTTATGACTTATTCCACTAATCCCCGTTGACAATGAACTTTTTGTTCATTATTCCCCGTTGACACCGATTCGATCTCGTAACGGGGATTAGTGAACTAAAAAGTACATTAATCCCCATTACGTTAAAAATAAATTACTAATACCTATAAGAATCATGTTTTAAATTTTTTATAAAACTCGCTTATTGATTATTTTTATAAATATATAGATTAAAACACAGATACTTATGTAATCACATATATTTATTTATTGAAGGGTTTTGCTAAATATATTTTTCAAGTCCATAGGTTTAGTGATAGTCTAGGACTCTAGGGTTTAAGTGATCAATGGGTAATTACAACTCAGGCCTAATTTCTATGCAATTACGTGATTGATGGATGATATTATATCGACACCGAACTATTGGCATTCCATTGAGCGTCTTACAAAGAGTAGGTATGTCTATTTTGTTGTGGAATTACACGCAACGCACCAACTAACTAGACCAAACAGTAAACTGAATCTAACGAACCTCATAAAATACTACCATCACAGAAAATTCTTAAGACTGTTTCATCAGCACTATTAAAAAAAACTATGATTTTCAGTGCGAAAAACCTCCGCTTATCTTCAAAAGACAGCGTGGACGTTGAAATAGTCGTGGACGGATGTGCAGTCAACTACCTGGAGCACGTGGAAGTTATCGTCAACGTGAGGCACAGCAGAAGAGGCGCATTGGAAATATTTTTGACTTCTCCTCAAGGTACACTTGACTGCGCAAATGTTTTGAAACGGCTAAGGAAATCGTGAGGAAAACTCTATCATGTTAAAGAAAACCAAACCTTGACAAACAAAAAAATATTTATATCAGCTACCAGTTCCGTTCGTACAGACTTTGCTTAGTTTGGGGCTGGATAGGATATTGTATGTGGATTGTCAACAATGTTTATTGGCAAAGATTTTGATAATGTTCAAAAAAAAAAAAACTTCTACTTTTCTTCTCTTTTTTTCTTTTTTCATTTTTTTTTTTAATCTTTGTGATTTCCATAAGTGAAGTAAACACTAATCAATAAAAGAGGTTATTGATATTGTGAACGCCGCATGTGTTGAAAACTGAGTGGAGGGAATTGAAAACATTTTGATTACAGGAACGAGAGTACAGATGCTCAGCGCCCGACCAAGAGACACGTCGAAGGCTGGCTTCGTGAACTGGCCTCTGATGTCTGTCGCCACCTGGGGGGAGAGTCCGAGGGGTGTCTGGACCCTCACTGTTCAGGATGCGGTAAACACTTTGACACAATGGCCCTAAGGGCACCCTGACTTATAGGTCTACCAGAATCTCATGGCAAATTGAGAAATAAAAATTAGTGGTGTGCGATGCTGGGGAAATTGGAATAATCGATCTTGATACTGTTTAATTTTTATTTATGTCTTTAGTATTTGATTAATTTGATTAAACAGGTGACAATGGACGTTACCATAAATGAAAATCACATTTTTTTTATTTATTTTTATGCCATGAGTTTCTGGTAGGCCTATACCTATATTTTAAGAGCGGACAGTTAGATTGCCTATCGATTTGATATCCAAATTCAAATATGTATTTATTCCATGGCTTACTTTGAAACGTCTTAAAGCTATAGGTGAGTCTAAGTGCCAGTTCCTCGCGACCAAGTCTAGAAGAACAGGCAACAAACGACGGTTCCTAACGTTATTTTGTATGATCCTTTTACAAAAGATACAAAGACCGACTAGAGAACAGATACTTGGTACCTACTTACCTTGCAACACAACCGCTACGTGATGCCGAAACCGACCGAATAGTCCGTACCGTAGAAGTCCGAAACCGAAAGTGACGAATGTACCAAAAACTTACGACAGTCGACTCCTGTACCATACATGTAACTATTCTTCTTCTTCTTATAGTGTCACTAGTTCTTTAAACCAGTGCGGTGAAAGGATTTCAAGTGCGCCTCAGAGAGGCTCCTTTTGTGCACTGGACACACATGTTTTCGAACTTTCTAGATTCTAATACATTCCGGTTTCCTCACGATATTTTCCTTCACCGTTTGAGAGCACTGCTTATACATTTTTCGACAGAAAAACTCATTCGTACACGACTGGATTTGAACCCACGACCTTGGAATTGACTATTCTTATACCAATTCTTTACTAATCGTGAACCATTTTTTTTCAGACTGACGAAGAAAATACCGGCATAGTTGGTTCAGTCAGCCTGATCCTCCATGGAACTTCAGAAATGCCAGCCCACATGGCTGGGTTACCTTGGCGAGAAGTTCCAGAAGAGCCGACGAACTGGATAGAACCTGAAGACGAAGGTCCTGTTGGCGTGATGATGGAGAACGAACTACAGAGGATGAACCATAGGAATGATGATTTCGCATTTATTGGAGTTTAACTGTAGAAGCTTAGACATGGCCTTGCGTGCATCTAGGCAATCTGTTATAGCGATCAGTAGGCCTACCACAAGCTGTCTGGCTCTGTCTCTGGCTCTAGTATTCAGTTCGCCTATGTACAATGCAATTTTTCTTTTAGTGCAATAAATAATTTTCTATCTATCTTGTTTTGAGTCTGTGTGAGTTCTGACCAGTGTAATATACTGTGTGTGTGACGTTTTGACGTAGGATTTATTTAGTTGGGACTCACTCAAACCAGAGTCAGAGGCAGAGCCAGATAGAGCTTGTGGTAGGCCTACTGTTCTAGCAAAGGGTTTTGCATGCATCAACACACCCTGCCGCGATATTTCACAGCGATACACTGATCGCCATCGCAGGAAATCTAGATGTGCGCAGGGTTTTACCTTTTATTATTACATTTTGAACTGACACAAGACATTCCTTATCCTTCTAACCTTACAAAATAACAAAATGAAGTCGCTTTCCGCGTCTGTCTTGTCTATAAATTTGCTAGCTCCTTAGCCACGCAACGGATTTTGATGCTGTTTTTTTTGTCACCACTCATTCCCAGCACTTATGACAATGGCATTCGACAAACGGGCGGGTGGTCAGTTATTAAAAAAAAAAACAATATTCTACAACCAAGTTGCAAAAAGAATTTCATATAATTTTGTTTTTCATCGTTCCAATGTTAGCTTTAGCCAACGTAGGCTAAACCTACCTAAAAATTAGAACATAATTTACCAACCTACGAAGCAGAGAGCTTCGCAATGGTAAAATTTAGAAAAAAATTGACTAAAATTTTTAAGCTTATAAAGTATTTGTATGAGAGGACTGTACAGTGTACAATGAAAGACGAGAGTACCATGCATTGGCTGACTTTATTCACTAACACCCACCACACCAAATCATAATGATCTCTTCTTAAATCTGCTCTTATTTTGTCACGGTTCTGATGCAGCTTCCTCTAACTGACTTTCGAGTCTCGATTTCTGGAATGCAGCCTCCTTGACTTCCTTAGGCAACGTGACAGCAACCTTCGCTTTTATCTGGTTCATGTAACTTATTCTTGACTTTCCTCTTCCTCGTTTTTCTTCAACTACCTTTCCTTCAGTGATGGTAATCATAATGAAAAGTAGATATAATCTACCTATCTTCTTAAATTATTTATTTATCTATAGCATTACATAAAATTTAAGTAAAAAAATAGAGTCAATGATTTTATCAAGTATTTACATAATTTCATGCACTATCAATAAAACGTTCTCAAACCTTTGTATTCTTTTGTGTTTTTGTTAATATAAAATAGATATTTACATTTTAATTGGTCATTTTTTTTCACTTACAAATAAGAACTATGTAGGTACCTATATGTATAAACTAAATCATGTGTACGCAATAAATATATTGAGTACTTGTAACGTCTGGTAGATCTACTAAACGACCTTCATCTTCTTGACCCTATCCTAATTCATAGGTTTTTAAATTCACAAACGCTGATTTCTGGCACGTGAGGTTAAACAACTGTATGCCTCAAGTTATGGAGTGCATCGTTGGGCTGTCTCCTGACGTGAGTGACCTAAGAGGCAATGATTTGTTATAGCAAAGCATTGATTTACCTATGTCAATATGGGCCATAATGCTTGTTCCATCAGCTAGTAATAAAAAAAAAATTGATGTTCCATAACTTCTTCTTCTTAAATTTAAGAGCTTAGCTCTTGTCGGGGTTTTGATGCAGTTTTCTCCAATTAAGTCTTTCGAATGCGGCCTCCTTGCCTTCCTTATACGATATGACAGCGACTTTTTCTTTTATCTGGCTCATGTAAAGGCCTACGCACACCTAGTTCGCTGGCGGTAGCGATCAGTGAAACGCTGTCAAATATCGCTGTCAGATTTGAGATTTGACAGCGATATTTAACAGCGTTTACTAATTCTTGGCCTATTAGTACTATTCTTGTTCCATAACTACTTAAAGAAATTACTTTTCCCTTTCACAGTAAACCCGAGATCTCTGAGTTCCTTAATAATAAAATCATCTTTGTACGCGTCTACTTTCGAAATCCACTCCTCTGTCGAAATAAAATGTCTGCAGTACCCTCCATACTCCTTAGGCAAGTACTCAGGGTGTATGTGTTGATGGAGTGAAGCCATGTTGGAGCCGTGGAAGAACATGCGTTGGAAGACAGCTGTCGGGATGAACTGCTTGAAGAGGTAGAAGATGGAGTTCAGGATCCAACTGTAGTTGACCACGTGTAGACCGTGCATTGTAAGGGGAAAGCCCACCTGCAACGTCATTGTCTTAGAATATTCTTCTTCTTCTTAATGAATGACATCTGTCCTTTTCGGATCAATTTTGCCAGTGTCGAGTAGTTTAATGAGAATGATAATATATTACATAGATAAAATACTTTTCCGTCAAGTCGTCAGTCGTCAGTCAAAAGTCAGCCCTACCCTAATTGGCTTTGGAAAAAAGATGGCCGTTTTTTCCAAAACCATCTGAAACATTTTCGATCAAATCAGCATATCACATAATACACTTTAATTCCAACTGCTAACACTTTGAGCTAAGACCTCAAGTAATGTTGGTTAAAATACCACCGAAATTACACAATAGAACTCAAAATAGCAGGCTTTAAATGACAGTGGTGAAGTAACATATTTAGCTATCACCAGAAAAAAGGATTGTTTCAGCTGGGGCTACTCATAATAATAGGATTATCAGAACGATGGTAGGGAGCACTTAGAGCTCATCTATAATATCACTACTACTAACATGTAAAAAAAATGCATTGAAATTATCTGCGTTCACGCGGTTATCCTGTCTTCGCCCCAAACCCTTGGCATAAGTATTTACGAGGGTTGGGCTCATCGTGAATTAAATCAACATACCCCCATCAAAGTGACGATCTGGCTCGCAACAGTCGGAGTCAGGTGGCTGATGTGTCCGATGTTCAGCCCCTCCAGGTCTACGACGATGGTAACGCCGAGGATCTGGAGCTTCGGCTGCATGGACGCTATCTCGTCCATGAGCAGTGCGCATCGCACCACGTCTTCTACGGGCACGACATCGGTTTCCCATCTTCCTGGAATATTAAAATTGTTTGTGGTAAAAATAGTCATTTTGCGGAGACTTAGTTTCTATGATAGATTCTGACAGTCTTTGATTGCCGGGAAATGAAACTTAGGACGCTCACCCATCCGGGACCGACAGCATTGTTAGGCTGTATTTAGTGCTCAACCGACGGTGAGCGAGGACTGATGTAAGTCGACCAACCGACAGACGGTTTGTACCTAAGTTTTCCTGAACGCGCTTTGCAATTCATCAGCGCTGAACTGAAGTTGCTCATACGTTTTCAATGATACACGCGTGGCTGACCTCAGACCTCGGTTAAGCACTAAATACAGCCTTTAATTTGGGGCTAGATAGTGTTGTGTGGATTGTCAACAATATTTATTTATTTATCAAAATCATCATTTTTCGATTGAAATATAATCCAACTAGCTGTCACCCGCGACTTCGTCCGCGTGGTTAGAATAAAGATATAGTTTGAGTTCGTTTAAAAGAAACTATTTTATGGTGGAAAGCGGACAGCTATTGATATGTTTTCACTGTTTTTTGCGTATTTTTTGAGAGTTATTTTTCGTAAATTTGTCTTAGTGGCTAAGTTGGGTTATGTATGCGTTGGTTTTACATGAGCAAGTGCTGGTTACCTTAGTTTTGAGTTTGCATTCAAAACTATAGTGTGTTCGAAAGATTGTAAATGCTGTTGTAGCCGATTTTTTTCAGCTGTGTTTAGTTTTGGTATGATAGGTGCTTCCCGCGATTTTGTCTTAGTGGTTATCATGGGGTTTTTTGTAACAAACCTTTGTGTGTATTCAAACCTGGTGACAGATGCTGCGGTAGCTGAATTTTTTAAATGTTTTTTTGCGTATTTTGTAAAGCTTTTTTTCGTGATTTTGTTTTAGGGGCTAATTTGGGCTATCGTATTCGTTGGTGTATAATCGAATCTTGTTGTTTTAGTTTGACATGATCAAATGCAAGTTACCATCGTTTTGAGCTTGTACTTTAGAGTGTATTTGAATTTGAAGGCGAGTGCTGTTGTAGCCGTTTTTAGTTTAAGTATGATAGATGATTCCCGCGATTTTGTCTTGGTGGTTATCATCGGTTTTTTTGTAAACATTTTGTGTGTATTAAAACCTAGTGACAAATACTGCGGCAGCTGAAAATTTTTTAATGTTTTTTTTTGCGTATTTTATAAAGCTATTTTTTGTGTTAGTTTTGAGCTTGTACTTTAGAGTGTATTTGAATTTGAAGGCGAGTGCTGTTGTAGCCGATTTTTTTCAGCTGTGTTTAGTTTTGGTATGATAGGTGCTTCCCGCAATTTTGTCTTAGTGGTTATCATAGGGTTTTTTGTAAACCTTTGTGTGTATTCAAACCTGGTGACAGATGCTGCGGTAGCTGAATTTTTTTTAATGTTTTTTTTTGCGTATTTTGTAAAGCTATTTTTTGTGATTTTGTTTTAGTGGCTAATTTGGGCTATCGTATTCGTTGGTGTATAATCGAATCTGGTTTTTTTAGTATGACATGATATAATGCAAGTTACCATTGTTTTCAGCTTGTACTTTAGAGTGTATTTGAATTTGAAGGCGAGTGCTGTTGTAGCCGATTTTTTTCAGCGGTGTTTAGTTTAAGTATGATAGATGATTCCCGCGATTTTGTCTTGGTGGTTATCATCGGTTTTTTTGTAAACATTTGTGTGTATTAAAACCTGGTGACAGATGCTGCGGTAGCTGAAATTTTTTTAATGTTTTTTTTTTGCGTATTTTGTAAAGCTATTTTTTGTGATTTTATGTTATATTAGTGGCTAATTTGGGGTTTCGTAGGCATGTTGGTGTATAATCGAATCAGATTTTTAATAGTGGCTAATTTGGGGTTTCGTAGGCATGTTGGTGTATAATCGAATCAGATTTTTAATTTGACATGACCAACTGCTGGTTACCATAGTTTTGAGCATGTACTTTAGAGTGTATTTGAATTTGAAGGCAGGTGCTGTTGTAGCCGATTTTTTTCAGCGGTGTTTAGTTTAAGTATGATAGATGATTCCCGCAATTTTGTCTAAGTGGTTATCATTGGTTTTTTTAAACCTTTGTGTGTATTCAAACCTGGTGACAGATGCTGCGGTAGCTGAAAATTTTTTAATGGTTTTTTTTTGCGTATTTTGTAAAGCAATTTCTTGTGATTTTATGTTATATTAGTGGCTAATTTAGGGTTTCGTCTGCGTGTTGGTGTATAATCGAATCAGATTTTTTTAATTTGACATGACCAGCTGGTTACCATAGTTTTGAGCATGTACTTTAGCCGTTTTTTGAAGCTGTGCGGTGTTTAGTTTCGGTATGATAGGTGTTTTCCGCGATTTTGTCTTAGTGGTTACGGTGGGGTTTATGTAAACTTTTGTGTGTATTCAAATTTGGTGACAGATGCTGCGGTAGCAGAATTTTTTTTACTGTTTTTTTGCGTATTTTGTAAAGCAATTTTTTTGTGAATTTTCATGAAACTTTTTTCCTTTGTTTTCTTCTTTTAGGGAAATAATTTTCCGATTTTCTTTCTTAATGCACCTTTGCTCTATAAGAGCAATACATCTTCCAAGTTTCATGTTTCTAGGACTAATGGTTTAGGCTGTGCGTTGATTTTTCTTTAAACCATTTTTCCCTTTTTTCTCCTCTTCGGGAAATAATTTTCCAATTTCCTTTCTTAGTACATCTCTACGTTATAAGAGGAACATACCCTCTAAGTTTCATGCTTCTAGGACTAATGGTTTAGGCTGTGCGTTGATTTTTCTTTAAACCATTTTTCCCCTTTTTCTCCTCTTCGGGAAATAATTTTCCAATTTCCTTTCTTAGTACACCTCTACGTTATAAGAGGAACATACCCTCCAAGTTTCATGCTTCTAGGACTAACGGTTTAGGCTGTGCGTTGATTGTCAGTCAGTCAGTCAGTCAGTCAGTCAGTCAGTCAGTCAGTCAGTAACGAAAGAGTTTTATATATTTAGATAATAATTTTGACAGCACAAACGGGTTAGCCTCCAGTATATTTGTAACAAATTGAAATGACCATAATGTATGCATGGGGCATGAAGGCTAAGCTTGCGTAACACATTATCTTTCTCACACTGGTCGGCCTTATTAGCACGAACGACATCAGTGGAGCAGACTCACTGGAAAATCCACATGACACTGTCAAGCCCCAAATTAAGCATAGCTTGTATAGTGGCGGAATGAAAATGTTCGTCGATTTTCAACTTGATTTGTACAACGTACACTGTACAATGTACAATGTACCACGATCACATACTACCTTTTGAAACTGAATAGACAGAATGCACCGATAAGTTAACGTCACAAATTATGTTAAAATGTGTCCATGATCAAGGCACTGGTGCAAGCAAAAACCGAGTCTAAGGTGACGAACATTTTCATACCGCGACTGTACTATGGGAACCAGAGAGCCCATGTATAATACTTGCATTTTTTTGTAAATACATAATTAGAAGAGAACAGGCAACTGTGTTCACCACACAAATATTAGTTCTCGGTGGGGATCGAACCCACGACCTACGGTGCAGAAGGCAGGGCTACTACTACCAACTGAGTAGTGTCTTACCGAATCTCATAAGGATGATCCTTCCATTGTCAGGACTCTCTGGCAGCACTCCTCCGTACACGTGCTTCACCTTCTGGAGGGCAAAGGCTTCACAGTCGTAAAGGTGTGCGTTTTTGTGACGGAATTCTTCGTAGCGCACCATCTGAAGGTGGGAACAAAGGCCCATATAATGGCAATAATGAATTACGAGGGTACCTATGTGGGTATGCTTTCTGTTGTTAGATGTTGGAAGATCTTCTTCTTCTTCTTCTTGTTTCCCATTATTTGGGGTCGGGTCTCCTCACTTTTATCCGCCAAGACAGTCGGTCTTGGGTGGTCGGTTCGGGCAATTGGGCTTTCATGAGGCCTCTCTTCATATTGGTCCACCAGGTGGCTGGCGGGGCGGCCTCTTCCTCTCATTCCTTCCGGTAGGCTCAGTGCAATTTGCACTACATGGATCTTCAGTACGTCTTTTTACGTGCCCATACCATCTTAAGCGTGTTAATCGTAACCTTTTACAAACAACACAACAAGCTATGCCTAGGTTAGGGCTAGTTTGTGTCATGTGGGTTGTCCAAAATATTTATATTACAAAACAAAAATAAAAGAGCAGTTAAGTTCCAGTGTTCCACCACTGCAGGCATGGATATACATAAAACTAGATTGGAAGGTGGAGCTGCTATACCGCTAGACTATACCTATAAGATAGCAATCCACGAAGGCGCGCCCCACTATTCCTCCTAACCGTTTATAGTATACTAGCTGTCACCCGCGACTTCGTCCGCGTGGTTAGAATAAAGATATAGTTTGAGTTCGTTTAAAAGAAACTATTTTATGGTGGAAAGCGGACAGCTATTGATATGTTTTCACTGTTTTTTGCGTATTTTTTGAGAGTTATTTTTCGTAAATTTGTCTTAGTGGCTAAGTTGGGTTATGTATGCGTTGGTTTTACATGAGCAAGTGCTGGTTACCTTAGTTTTGAGTTTGCATTCAAAACTATAGTGTGTTCGAAAGATTGTAAATGCTGTTGTAGCCGATTTTTTTCAGCTGTGTTTAGTTTTGGTATGATAGGTGCTTCCCGCGATTTTGTCTTAGTGGTTATCATGGGGTTTTTTGTAACAAACCTTTGTGTGTATTCAAACCTGGTGACAGATGCTGCGGTAGCTGAATTTTTTAAATGTTTTTTTGCGTATTTTGTAAAGCTTTTTTTCGTGATTTTGTTTTAGGGGCTAATTTGGGCTATCGTATTCGTTGGTGTATAATCGAATCTTGTTGTTTTAGTTTGACATGATCAAATGCAAGTTACCATCGTTTTGAGCTTGTACTTTAGAGTGTATTTGAATTTGAAGGCGAGTGCTGTTGTAGCCGTTTTTAGTTTAAGTATGATAGATGATTCCCGCGATTTTGTCTTGGTGGTTATCATCGGTTTTTTTGTAAACATTTTGTGTGTATTAAAACCTAGTGACAAATACTGCGGCAGCTGAAAATTTTTTAATGTTTTTTTTTGCGTATTTTATAAAGCTATTTTTTGTGTTAGTTTTGAGCTTGTACTTTAGAGTGTATTTGAATTTGAAGGCGAGTGCTGTTGTAGCCGATTTTTTTCAGCTGTGTTTAGTTTTGGTATGATAGGTGCTTCCCGCAATTTTGTCTTAGTGGTTATCATAGGGTTTTTTGTAAACCTTTGTGTGTATTCAAACCTGGTGACAGATGCTGCGGTAGCTGAATTTTTTTTAATGTTTTTTTTTGCGTATTTTGTAAAGCTATTTTTTGTGATTTTGTTTTAGTGGCTAATTTGGGCTATCGTATTCGTTGGTGTATAATCGAATCTGGTTTTTTTAGTATGACATGATATAATGCAAGTTACCATTGTTTTCAGCTTGTACTTTAGAGTGTATTTGAATTTGAAGGCGAGTGCTGTTGTAGCCGATTTTTTTCAGCGGTGTTTAGTTTAAGTATGATAGATGATTCCCGCGATTTTGTCTTGGTGGTTATCATCGGTTTTTTTGTAAACATTTGTGTGTATTAAAACCTGGTGACAGATGCTGCGGTAGCTGAAATTTTTTTAATGTTTTTTTTTTGCGTATTTTGTAAAGCTATTTTTTGTGATTTTATGTTATATTAGTGGCTAATTTGGGGTTTCGTAGGCATGTTGGTGTATAATCGAATCAGATTTTTAATAGTGGCTAATTTGGGGTTTCGTAGGCATGTTGGTGTATAATCGAATCAGATTTTTAATTTGACATGACCAACTGCTGGTTACCATAGTTTTGAGCATGTACTTTAGAGTGTATTTGAATTTGAAGGCAGGTGCTGTTGTAGCCGATTTTTTTCAGCGGTGTTTAGTTTAAGTATGATAGATGATTCCCGCAATTTTGTCTAAGTGGTTATCATTGGTTTTTTTAAACCTTTGTGTGTATTCAAACCTGGTGACAGATGCTGCGGTAGCTGAAAATTTTTTAATGGTTTTTTTTTGCGTATTTTGTAAAGCAATTTCTTGTGATTTTATGTTATATTAGTGGCTAATTTAGGGTTTCGTCTGCGTGTTGGTGTATAATCGAATCAGATTTTTTTAATTTGACATGACCAGCTGGTTACCATAGTTTTGAGCATGTACTTTAGCCGTTTTTTGAAGCTGTGCGGTGTTTAGTTTCGGTATGATAGGTGTTTTCCGCGATTTTGTCTTAGTGGTTACGGTGGGGTTTATGTAAACTTTTGTGTGTATTCAAATTTGGTGACAGATGCTGCGGTAGCAGAATTTTTTTTACTGTTTTTTTGCGTATTTTGTAAAGCAATTTTTTTGTGAATTTTCATGAAACTTTTTTCCTTTGTTTTCTTCTTTTAGGGAAATAATTTTCCGATTTTCTTTCTTAATGCACCTTTGCTCTATAAGAGCAATACATCTTCCAAGTTTCATGCTTCTAGGACTAATGGTTTAGGCTGTGCGTTGATTTTTCTTTAAACCATTTTTCCCTTTTTTCTCCTCTTCGGGAAATAATTTTCCAATTTCCTTTCTTAGTACATCTCTACGTTATAAGAGGAACATACCCTCTAAGTTTCATGCTTCTAGGACTAATGGTTTAGGCTGTGCGTTGATTTTTCTTTAAACCATTTTTCCCCTTTTTCTCCTCTTCGGGAAATAATTTTCCAATTTCCTTTCTTAGTACACCTCTACGTTATAAGAGGAACATACCCTCCAAGTTTCATGCTTCTAGGACTAACGGTTTAGGCTGTGCGTTGATTGTCAGTCAGTCAGTCAGTCAGTCAGTCAGTCAGTCAGTCAGTCAGTAACGAAAGAGTTTTATATATTTAGATGTGTGCAAGCTTCCGTCAATGTTGAGTGTTATCGGTACACACTAATTACCTATGAGTGCACACGCACACTACAATGAATAGACTACGGTTCGCGACTGCCGCTCGGAGCAAACTCCCCGCACCCCGCGATCCCCTAAACCGAAAATTGGTGGGGCGCGTCTTCGTGAATTGCACTATCTTTTACCATTGCTCTATGACTGTAGGCAATTAACCTAAGTATCTAAAGTTATACCTACCAGTGCTTTATGACTGTAGGCAATTAACCTAAGTATCTAAAGTATAAATACTTTGACATCTTACCAATTTATGTGCTAATGCTGGGATAAATCGCCTGCATCTGAGGAACTTGATCAGGTACTCGTCATCCATGCGGCGAGGCGTACATTCACCTCTGTCTGAAATTAAGGAGGTGTCATTTCATCAGTTTTAGTGCATTTTGAATCTAAGCATCTTCCAGTTTTCGAGTCCTACAAGCTTCGCTTGCATGTAGCTTAGTCAAAATAACTTGGATACATCATCGTAGAAAGAGGCACTGTTGATGCGTTAATGAATTTTATTCCATATACCTATATGGAATAAAATCAACTTAAGAGTTTTTAAGGTTATTAATAAATTAGTGTAAGTACTTGTTTCGCAAATAAATAATTCTATTATATTCTATTAAATGCGACCAAGAACAGGCTACGTCTTTGTTCGTACCGTTTTCTGTATGATCTTTCTGCGAAGCACCTTTCTAATCCCACGGTGGCGTATAGGTTTCATTTTCGGCATGCACCAACAACATTTTTTTTTGCAAAAGAGATATTAGAGCACTTAAAACGGAAAGGATCCCATACGCCTGCACATATGCCTACTCCATACCAACGAGTTTGAACCTTTTTTTTCTCCATTTTTTATATGTAACTAGCTGATGGAACAAGCATATGGCCCACCTGATGTTAAGTCGTAACCATCGCCTATAACAAAGCATTGCCTCGTAGGTCACGCACGTCATGAACGTGCCCTACGATGCACTTCCCTGCGTCCATCAACTTCACGATTTTCTTACGATCTTCACGAAAAGCGCTGGCAATTTAACCTCCTTACCCAGTATCATCCGGCGTAACTCCTCGATCACCTTGTGTCTGGTCTCGAAACATTCGTTGCAGTTTCTCTTTGCAAACTCTTCGAATTCCGGGTCTTCATACCGACTCACTTCCGCTTGGTATGCTATTTCTATAAAAGGCATCTTTCATTGCAAATGCTGGCTTCTTTTGCTCTGTTTTTGACGTATTTTCTTCATTGAAATCTGGATAGCCCAGCAGGACACCACTGTAGTTGTGGATTATGAAAAAGCAGGTAAGTTAAAAAAATATGAGCTGGTAGTTTTCTGGCCTCTCAGCTCAGTTGGTAGTAGCTCTGCCTTCTACGCCGTAGGTCGTGGGTTCAATCCCCACCGAGACCAAATACTTGTGTGTTCTATGCTGATGTTTGTTCTCTGTCTGGGTGTGATATTGTATTGTAAGTATGTATTAACAAAACAAAATGTATATAAGTATTATATCATTTTACTTTTCTTTTTTTTCTATCTGGTTCTCTTAGTACAAGCTCTACTTAATTTGGGGCTAGATAGTGTTGTGTGGATTGTCCACAATATTTATTTTATTTTTGGTGAAAGAAGTGAATACAGAGATGACAGAGGAGAATGGAAGAGGAGAACGTGTTGTGCCGACCTCTATAAAGTGGGATAATAATGGCAGGAAGAAGAAGAGAGCTATCTTTTGTGACGGATATTTTAGAAGAGAAGAACGTTAAGCCCGGCCAGAGTCGGGTCGATAGTCTAATATGCATATCCTAGAAATTACTATGGCTAGCTGCAATTTGCTAGGTGCATAGCAAGGTGGTCTTAAAAATATGTATCTTCCTGGAAATGTCAGTCCCCAGGCAGGCTTATGTCTAAAGGGTAGGGCAGGTGTATGCGTATATCTATCTATCTATCATAAGATCATAAGTTAACATTTTTCAGGCTGATGATAAATATTTTTTATATGAATTATTTTTTAATCTAGCGGACAAAAAATGTTGTAATCTTGTTTTAAAAATGTATATGTGTAACTAACATACCTACTTAGGGCCAGTTTCACGGATTGCTAATTGTTTTTTTTTTTTTTTTTGTTTTATTAAGAAATTGAAAATTTATTTACACAAAGAAACTTACAATTAAAAAAATATTTACAAAATGTACAAAATACACAAGAAACAAATAATAGCTAATTGATTACCTATATTATTTTAATAATAATTTTCCATTAAATATTTATTTTTTATAGTCGTTCGAATAAAATAAAATAGACATTATTCTTCTAGTTTTTATTATTTTGGTGTACATTAAAGTAATATTCTAACTAAATCCATGCGACGCCAAAAAAAATATATTCTTACTTAATTTTATAATTTTGTAAGCAAGCATTTAATTTAACAACCGTCAATTATTCAATTGGTCAATTAGAAACCCGTGAAATTGGCCCCTCAAATCATAAAACCATTGCGTATAAAGAAATGTTTACAAGTTTTTATATGTATTTCGATAAAAACACTGCACAACAATTTATTGACCTTGGCAACACCAACCGGTTATGTCTACCTAGTAGTGAAATTAAAAAGTACGTTCCTTTTTTTAGCGGTGAAATTTTTAATCGCGATGAACGATGATTTTTCTTTTTTTTGCGTTCGAAACTTTAATGCCGTAGGTTTGGCGTGTTGGTGCCGTGCTATATAGCTGCTGGAAGTAGGTAGGTAAGTACTTGTAAAAGTACATACATGAAAGCTTGCGACGAATCTTTCTTCGTGTCCCACTTTTGAACCATTATTTCTTGGTCGAAGTAAAAAGTCGAGTAAAAATATGAAATATTGACACTCTACACAAATACAATAAGGTTATTGTCACATAAGGAGATGACATTTATATATTAATAGAACAGTTTGACAATAGGAGTAGACTCAGCACTTAACCAGTGCAACATACATAGATGACCACAGTAGGCCTACCATAAGCTCTGTCTGGCTCTGTCTCTGGTTTCTCATTCTGGGTCTCAGTTTTGAGTCTGTAGGGGTGCTCACCAATGTATTATACTGCGTGTGTGACGTTTCGACGCAGGATTTATTTAGTCAGCACAGCACACACACAAGCTCAAATCCAGAGCCAGAGACCGAGCTAGACCGAGCTTATGGTACTACAGGGCTGGTTTTCAGCCTACCCCAATGTTCGAAGTTGTAGGTGGTAGTCGAACCGAAAAACGGCTCACTTGAACAGTTTTACTCGTTGTTTTATCCCACGGTACTAACTATACTTTCTCTACGAAAAGGTGAAGTGCATGCTTAACTTATAAAAAGTAAGAGGCTTTGTTGCATTGAAATTATTCAGTGACTCTTAATTGAAAAAATACTATGGCCTTTAGCTTTGAAATTCTATGAGGCTTGAAAATGTTTATGTAGAAAGTCTTTAGATGAAATCAAATATCAGAAGAGAAAAATTAGGATGGATTAGTTGATGGACGCAGGGCAGTCGTAGGGCACGTTCCTGACGTGCGTGACCTACGTTATCAGGTGGGTGAATTTTTTTGGTAAAGAGTCTTTAGATAAAAACAAATATCAGAAGAGAAAAATTAGGATGGAATAGTTGATGGACGCAGGGCAGTCGTAGGGCACGTTCCTGACGTGCGTGACCTACGTTATCAGGTGGGCCAAAAGCTTGTTTCATCACCTAGCAGTGCAAAATAGTTGTATAGAGAAAATAAAGCAGAGGCGCTACCATGAGCTCTGTCTGGCTCTGTCTCTGGTTCTGGTTTTGAGTCTGTGTGAGCGTTGACTAAATAAATCCTACGTCAAAATGTCACACACACAGTATAATGCACTGGTGAGCACTCACACAAACTCAAAACCAGAAATAGAGACAGAGCCAGACAGAGCTCATGGTAGGCCTACAGATTGTTTCTTTTAAAATAAAATCAGAATATTGTATTTTAATGTCTTGCATACGTTAAAAATAAATGCACCTGTGTACTGTATAGATAGATAGGTGAATTAGCAACACTCATACACTACCAGTTCTTCTTCCTGCCCATAACCCACTTTATGTGGGGTTGGCACAAGATGTTCTCCTCTTCAATTCTTCTCTATCAGACGTCATCTCTGTATTTTCTTCTTTTTTATCCATGTCATCTTTCACACTGTTCAAGTGTTCATGCATCTTTTCTTTGGCCTACCTCTACCGTTATCCATCTACATTCATACTCATCACTCTCCCAGTCACATGACTTTCAACCCTCCATGACATGCCCATACCACGCCAGCCTGTTGCTTCTCAATTTTTCTGTTACCGGTGCTTCTTTGAGACTTCCACTGATATAGGTACTCATTCCAGTATCTTCATACATCACCACTAATCGAAAGAAAAAAAAACGGTTACCTATTTGAAAAATCGCGGGAATTTTTTGAATGGTTCCCGGAAACAGCATAGACTTCAGAGCTAATGACCCTAAGTCTATTTTTGACGTGTCGAGGGAGATAAATCTAGACCGAATAGACCGGTTAGTTAAGTAAATAGCCACTTACCTAATCCTTAGTAGAAACACCAACAGTAGTACACACACACCAAGGAGGCTAGCCGAATACAACCTACGTTATGCCGTCAAAATTAAATATTCACATTTCAACTTGCATTCGATTAATGAACATTCTATTTTTAAAACTTTTAAATTTTTTACCGCGAGTTGTCTTGTATTTTCGAGACGTGTGTCTGTTTCCGTTGTAGTGGCCGTGTGTTATGTTAGAGGTTCCATTCACCATAATTACAGCACGCACCAATCAGGTTGATAACCTATACTATGTGATCGTTATTCTGTGGCGTGTCGGTACTAACTGTTCGGTATTCTATGGAGAGGCTGTAGCAACTTGGTGTTTTCTGTAGTAACTGCGTGATATTCTGCGGCGGGGAGTTGCTAGTAACTGTTACGTATTCTTTGTACGGCTGTGCTGTGGTAACAGCATCGAATAAAAAGCTTACCTACTTCGTATTAAGTAGGTGGTAAGTGGTGGGTATCATAAAAGATTATGATTTTATTACCTGACGTTTTATAGCCGAATAAAAACAATTTACGTAACTGTCACTTTTTCCGTCAGCGAAAAGTGATGGCAACAGATTTAGCGGCTTAGGCTTTTTAAAAATTATGAAAAGAAAAGAGTGTTAGGTATGAACTAGGGCATGCTCCCGGGAAGTATCAGTATCGAAAGTACCGGGAATTATCGCTGATTTTGAACTTTTCTAGTACCGGTTCTCCACGAAGGAATTCCCGATACTTTCGATACTTTCGATACTTTCGATACTAATGACAATGATCAATTATTGGTGTTTTCTAGTACGATATAAATAAATATCGATAAAAAACACTTGCTATGCGTTCAGTTTCACTTATCTGTATACATTGCTAGATATTTTGACAAATTACAAACCTATAATTGAGCCTTGCTGAGCTGATTTAGTTAGATAACGTACATAGTTTGTTACTGTTAGTTTTAACTATTGATTTATTTGATGGATATTCGATTTAACTTTGATTTAACCTAACTCTGATTGTTGCGTGCACGCACAAAGAGTTTTAGTATTATAATAATGAAGATATACGAGAAATAAATGAGAATTATCCTGAGTGACTTATACGAATTTCGCCGAAATCGGTCAACAGGAGACCTTCTAGCGTATGTCACTCACTTATGGAGTGAAGCCATCGAGAGAAACGGAGAAGCTTTAGCAGTTTCTCTATATCTCGAAGACTTTTGACCGGGTTTGGCATGACAGCCTATTAAGCAAGATTCCTACGTATGGATTACCCACTGGCTTATGTGTTTGGGTATCCGACTTTCTGAGAGACCGATCAATTTGAGTAGTCGTTGACGGCTGCTCGTCTGATCAAATGGCAATTAATGCCAGAGTTCCTCAGGGGTCAGTTCTCTCTGCAACACTTTTCCTGCTGCACATCAACGATCTGCTTAGGCCCGGTATCATTGGGTATGCAACGACAGCACCGTTGTGGAGAGATACATACCTGAAGCACGTTCCAGTGGATCTCAGATCCAGTCTCATAGAGAGGCAATGATTGAACGCATGAACTTAACGCTGAAGGTAGTCGCAGAGTGGGGCGATGCCAATTTGGTGAAGTTCAATGCTTCAAAAACACAGGTGTGTCTATTTTCCGCTAAGAGGAGTCAATTTCACCTGACTCCTACTTTCCGAGATGTATCCTTTCCGATTTCAGACCAACTAGAGCTTCTAGGGTTTACGCTAACCAGTAAATTGAATTTTGGCTCGTTCATAGAGTCCAAAAACAAGACAGCTGCGAAGAAGCTAGGCATTCTATCGAAGGTGAGACAGTACTTCACACCGGGACAGCTTTTTAACCTGTACCAAGCACAAGTCCGGTCGTGAATGGAGTACTGTTCTCATCTCTGGGATGGCTCTGCCAAATACCAGCTTGAGGTATTGGAAGCTTTTGAGAGACGAGCCAAAAGGCTCATTGGTAGCGACACTCTAGTCGAGTCCAAGCTCCTAAGTCTCGAACATCGTCGTAAAGTTGCCAGTCTATCGGTATTTTACAGGATACATTTCGGAGTGTGCTACGGAACTTCACAATTTAGTTCCCCCATCCCCATTCTACCATCGGACCACTCGCACGGAAATGCGGCATCCATACCAGGTTGATGTTCCAACTGTCCAACCAAGCGATGTGCTTCAACTTTCATGTTCAGCCAAGGAATGGAATTCCTTGCCGGCGTCTGTCTTTCCGAGTACCTACAAATTGGACGTTTTCAAGACAAGAGTGAATAGGTATCTTTTAGGTAAGCGTGCTACATCGTCGACCGCATCATCACTTAACAGCAAGTGAGATAGCGGTCAAAGGCAAACCTATAAATTGTAAAAAAAAAAATCGTGTATTTTGTGGTTGTGTGTGGGTTAATTTTCGGTTCTCAATAAAAAAATATATCTCAATAATACAAAGTGTATTTTTCAGTAATTTAGTAGTTTTTCTTTCATTGTATATCTATACGATCAGTTTTATTAAAAAAATTGAGTCAGTATCGAAAGTATCGAAATTCCCGGGAATTCCCGGTTCCGAGCCCAGTATCGGGCGAAAATTCCCGGTTCCGAGAATGGTTCCGATACTGCACGCCCTAGTATGAACGTGGAAGAATATAAAGGTAGAGGTAGGCATAAGAAAAGATTATGGGTTGTGTGAGAGATGGAGAGCACTGGTGGTCTAGTGGTAGCGGCCCCGCCTTCCGATCCGAAGGTCGTGGGTTCAAATCCAGGCGTGTACCAATGAATTTTTCTGTCGAAAAATTTATGTACACTATGCCAGTACTCTCAAAAACGGTGAAGGAAAACATCGTGAGGAAACCGGCGCCGGCGTGTCATAGAACCTAAAAAAAGTTCGAGCAACACGTATCAAGGGTCACGCAAAAAGGGCCCGCCAGCGGAAAAACCAGCCCGCACATCAAATGCGGATGATAAAAATTTGCCGTATTTGTGTGAAAAATCTTAGAAAGGAGTGATAACCATCTCGTAGGATAAGGACAGGAAGAAGAACCTAATAAGATGGTTAATATAAATAAGGTACCCTACCGGTTTATATTTATACGGCTTAGTTTTTTTGGCACATTACGCGTAACGTCTATAAATACGACTAGTAATTAGCTTTTTATACAACTAGCAGATGGAAAAAGCATATGGCCCACCTGATGTTAAGTGGTGACCATAGCTTATAGCAAAGCTCGTAGGTCACGCACGTCAGGAACGTGCCCTACGATGCAATGCCCTGCGTCCATCAACTTAAGGCATACAGATGTTGAGCCTCACGTGCCAGTAATTTCACCGGCACCCACACCCTTCAAACCAAAACACAGCAATGCTTCTTCACGATAGAAATAGGTATGATAGTAGTACTTCCCCGGACAAGCCACACACAAATATCTCTCGAAATGTCAAATAGGTTCAGGCTCAAACTGAGAATAGACTTAGTCAAGTTTATGGACACAGGGCAGAGTATCGTAGTGCACGTTTCTGACCAGTCAGCTTCGCACGTTCTGACCATGTTTTTCTGATGAAGGTTCGTAGGTGAATAAGAACCTTAAAGAATGGAATAATGGACTACTTACTAATAAGGCGAAAGCTACCCATTGAATACATTTTTATACATAAATAATAAATATTATAGACAATCCACACAACACTATTTAACCCCAATCTAAGCAGAGCTTGTACTATGGGAACCAGATAGCAGATTTATTACTTATAGTTTTTTTTTTGTAATTGCATACTTATGATACAATATAACACCCAAACAGAGAACAAACATCTGTTTTCACAACACAAAATATTTGTTCTCGGTTGGGATCGAGCCTACGACCTACGGCGCAGAAGGCTGAGCTACTACCAACTGAGCTGAGAGGCCAGTCTAGATCTCTGTCAGTGTAGAACTCTGTTTAACTATATAACACGGAAAATATTAATCCACGCATTCCGACCCATCTTTTTATCTCCCGACTAGTGATGTGCCTCATTGCCCGGTCGCAGTAGTGATGTCTTATTCCCAAATTCGGCTAATATTACCTACACCAATATATTGTGCGAATATTATTTTTATTGAATTTTATGTACAGTTTAGGTTTCTGTTTCTTTTTTAAGGTTCCGTAGCCAAATGGCAAAAACGGAACCCTTATAGATTCGTCATGTCTGTCTGTCTGGCTGTCTGTCTGTCCGTCCGTATGTCACAGCCATTTTTCTCCGAAACTATAAGAGCTAGACTGATGAAACTTGTTGAGTAGATGTATTCTGTGAACCGCATTAAGGTTTTTACACAAAAGTAGAAAAAATAACAAAAAAAAAAATAAATACGGGTTGCACTCCGGGAGTGCCGGCAGAAGTGAAAACTTGATTATTAACGTAGGAACCCTAAAAGTTGTTTATTTTATCAAGTTCCGCAATGTAGTAAAACCCCAATCAAAGTCCTAAGGAACCCTAAAAATTTTAGCATTATCAAGCTCCTAAGTGTAGTTGAAATTCCAATCAAAGTGCTAAGGAACCCTAAAATTGTTTACATAATCAAGGTCCTAAGTGTAGTTGAAAGTCCAATTAAAGGCCTAAGGAACCATAAAAGTTGTTTATTTTATCAAGTTCCTCAATGTAGTAAAACCCCAATCAAAGTCCTAAGGAACCCTAAAAATTTTAGCATTATCAAGCTCCTAAGTGTAGTTGAAATTCCAATCAAAGTCCTAAGGAACCCTAAAAATGTTAACATTATCAAGCTCCTAAGTGTAGTTGAAACTCCAATCAAAGTCCTAAGGAACCCTAAAAGTTGACCACTTAATCAAATTCCTCAATGTAGTAAAACCCCAATCAAAGTCCTAAGGAACCCTAAAAATTTTAACATTATCAAGCTTCTAAGTGTAGTTGAAACTCCAATCAAAGTCCTAAGGAACCCTAAAAGTCGACCATTTAATCAAATTCCTCAATATAGTATAACCCCAATCAAAACCCTATACGGAACCCTAAATTTTACGTAAAGCCAAATCCTCAACGGGTCGGAACCGCTAGAAGGGACCTTGTCGCGCGACCTACAAGTAGGTCCTAAATGAAGTAAAACGGCAGACATAGGAGGAGGGGGTTCTGGGGGGCTAAGGGGGGTCACAGCACGGCTCGCTTCACTCGCCGCGCTGTTCCCCGTGGTCGCGTGGCGGCTCGCTTCGCTCGCTGAGACGCTCCCCCCGGGTTCAGGAAGAGGGGGTTCTGGGGGGCTTAGGGGGGTAACAGCACGGCTCGCTTCACTCGCCACGCTGTTCCCCGTGATCGCGTGGCGGCTCGCTTCGCTCGCCGCGACGCTCCACTCGAAAAAAAAGGCTTAAAAATAGGGCATTTTTAGGTTTTTTAAATAATAAAGGGGTCTAGAGGGAAAGGGGGGAAAAATTTATATTGCTTTCAAAATAATCTCACCTTCCCTACATGGCCCAAAAAAAAAAGTGCTCAACGCCGCTAAAGAAGTTTTCACTTCAAAAACTTTGCATTTATAGAATAAGAATTATATTGACTCCGCTTTTTATTGTTTATTATTTGCAATAATTTAATTTGGAGATCCTTGGCTTTTTTTCACTTGTTATAATTATTGCACAATAATTGTGCAGTTCTGTGAAAGTGGGCAATTCTCGTGCAGTTTAATGTTTTTTTATTATGAACTCTACGTTGTAGTCTTAGGGTACATTTCTACAAAAACATCCGTCTTACGCTTTTTCGATTTTATTATGAACTCTACATTGTAGTCTTAGGGTACATTTCTACATAAACATCCGTCTTACGCTTTTTCGATCAGGGTCACGTGATCCTGACGCGAGTTTAAGATTTTATACCCATTACAGAAAGTGCTCAACGCCGCTAAAGAAGTTTTCACTTCAAAAATTTGGGGGGTAAATACTTGAAACTGAAACTCAAAATTATTTTTTCATCAAACCCATCTGTATCTTTAAATAGGTCTTCAAAAATGATGTTGAGGTTTCTAATATAGTTTTTTTCTACACTGAATAGTTTGCGCGAGAGACACTTCCAAAGTGGTAAAATGTTGGACCCCCCCCCCCCCCCCCCCTCTAACTTCTAAAATAAGAGAATTATAAAACTAAAAAAAATGTGTGATGTACATTACTACGCAAACTTTCAACCATATTTGGTTTGAACTAGATCTAGTGAGTAGTTTTTTTTTATACGTCATAAATCTAAACTGCAATTTACCTTTCGACGTACTACAAGAACTTAAATATTATGTTACTTATTGGTACGGAACCCTTCATGGGCGAGTCCAACTCGCACTTGGCCGTTTTTATAATGTATGCAATTGTGGTGGTTGAATTAATGATTTTTCTTTCTTTCTTTCTTTACAAAGTAGGGCAAGAGATGCTAAAGCGCAACTATTGTCGAGATAGGATAGGATTGGCCTTGTAGCCAATAACTGGACGTGATTGTAGATATTTCCCAAGAACAGGCTTTACTAATATTAGGAACTTATGTATTAGGAAATAATGGGCGACTAGCGTAGCGGTTAGAGGCCGCCACCTCTTTCTTTTAAAAACATTCAAAATATAGGTACACAGACACAGTTTACAAAAAAAATAATAGATTACACTGTACTGTACACAAGGATACATTAGAAAGAAGACTGTAAGTTTACTAACACAAATGGACCACAAAGTTGTCTGATAAATAAATAAATAATAAAAATAATTATAAAAACTAGGCATAATAAGGTAAAGTACAATGGACTTATTGCTGAAAGTCATTTTTTTCTTCTTAATAGTTTACGAAAAACAGTTAGGCAAACTTTTAATTAGGTAAATGTGTTAAAAATCAAATGTGATCAAAATTATTTTTTCTAAAATCTGTGAATCGAATAAGGATTTATATCTTTCAAAGGGTTAAAATGTGTGTGTGAGATGTTTACATCGACGTTAGTCTTCCTCAATATCACGGATGGGCCAACCGGGATGGCTAATCAACCGACAAAATATTTGACAGTTGTTTATCTCAAAGTTAGCAATCCCGTGAAATCAGAACTAGAAAATCATTAAATTTTAACAAAAACTGATTAAAATAATTAGGATGCATTTGCTCAATCCAAAATGTGAAAGTTTAAAAAACTTTACCTTATTCCAGTGCTACCTAAAAGCGCCACCTAGCGCGTTTTAGTTGAATTACTAGCAGATAGCTAGCATGATTCTCGTCAATCGGACTACCCTTTTCATGTATACAACCTATATCTACTTTAACAAACTCAGTTGACAAATTTGTTTAGTTGATAAAACATAGATGGCGCTATGCTCCTTTCTGCAAATATGGTTATTGTAGCTAACGACTTGGACTTCTGCTGTAGCTAAAATTATATTTTTTTTAAGTAAAAAGTTTTTTTTTATTGAGGGCATATTATATTACTAAATTAGCTATAAGAAACTTGTTTTGGATAGGCACATATGCATTGGTTTAATATACAATTGTGACTGATACTACGCCTTATGCTCGATTTGAACGAGAAAATCTCACGATGGAGATGATGTCAATCGGACGTCTCTGATGCCAAAAACTCGTGATAACTAGAGATGGGCATTTGTGGACGTATTGATTAAATGCCGATTAAACGTCCATTAACGCCCAGTAAACGTGATTCTCGTGATACTGATAACCATTTAGGTTTAGACCGAGATTTACGTCGACTCCATCGTGAAATATTCTCGGTCAAATCAAGCATAAGGCCTCTGGGGCCTAATTCACGGGCCGATCTCTATCATTTTGCAATTTTATTTTATTGCTTCTTTTGACAACCCCGCACTTTTTCACCGTTTTCCGTATATCGTAGCTGTCGAGGCTGTCGATGTGGTCGTTGATGGATTACTCAAGGAAATCTGCCATTCTCTCTTCGAAAAGAAGCAATAAAATAAAATTGCAAAATGACCGAGATCGGCCCGAGAATTAGGCCCCTGATATCTTGTAGGTTTTTTATAACTGCCTGTAATCTTGTGCATGCTAATAGAGGTTCTTCCAAAAACGATTCGTTGCTTTCAACTCATCATTAATTGCTTTTAATCAAGTCAAGGTGAGCGCGTTGATGTCTTTTGTATGGATAATTAAAAATAACAAGTTTGAAGTGGGCCTAAAGATAATCGAGATAAGGTTAATATCTACTAATTACTTCGATATTTACATTGTGTGTGGAATAGTATGGATAAACCGGCTATAGGTACCCACTACGTGTTTACGTGTTTAACAAAATTCACTAGTAATTACTACTACTACTAATTAGTAGGTACTAGTTATTACTTTTTTAGAAGGAATCTATGTGAATTGGGAATTGGGGAAATTTGGGCTCGTCATATGAGCACAAAATAATAAGGATAAGAATTGTGATATCAGCTGAGTATGTATAATATAAGAATGAAAAACGTATCAAAGCAATCACAGATTATTCTAACATTTCTAGTTCTAGAGCTTTATTTTTTATAATAATAGTTTTTACAAAAATATTTATTAATTTATAGTGACACGAAAACTAAAATCATCATCGTGCTACTGCTAGGTTAACACTTATTTAAAAAGTCTTTAAAAATCTCTTAAATTAGCTAGTGTGGTGAGAGGAGATGAGGTCAATCAGCGTAGTAACCCAGGGTCCTCATATCCTCATCGAACTCTTTGTTTTTGTAATGCCTGATCTTCGTTAGCCACGTCTCTAGGGAGGTCTCATCTTGGACGCCACCGTACCTTCGGGGCAGGCACTCTGGGTCTACGAATCTGGAACCAATAAAAAAGATGTATTTCAGGGGGGTGCGCAAAGAAACTGCACGATTTTTTCAACCTTTTACCTCCGAACTTCTACCGCGCCAGGAGGCAACGACAAGCTGTTTGACTCCAAGCTTTATAGCTTGGAACACCGTCGTCAAGTGACTTATTTATCGGTCTTCTACCGTTTACATTTCGGGGAGTGGGCACAAGAACTGCACGACCTTATACCCCTATTCTCTTTTTACCTCCGAACTTCTAGACGCACGGATAAGTGCCACTACTACATTGTAGATATTCCACATTCTCGTACGAAGCGTTTTGATTCCACTTCCATAGAATGAACTGTCAAAGAGTAGAACTCTCTAACCGCGTCAGTATTTCCGGAACGTTTTAATTTAGAAATTTTCAGAAAAGAGTGAGTAGGTTGATTATGGCTAAGCATGCTCCATCTTAGGCTACATCCTCACTTTCCATCAGGTGTGATGGCAGACAAATGCTTAGCTCTATATATAAAAACAGTAGTTTACCATTAGTAGACTATAAGGATGCCTGCAATTTAGTTCGTGTGGCTTACTTTTGCAACCGAACCGTTGCCCTGACCGAAACACGAACGAATCGATCCAGGACGAACGATTTGGATCCAGAAGGCTCAACATCGTTTGTCCTGGATATCGTCGGGAAAAGCCGTCAGACCTCATGAGGCTGCTTTTGAAAACCTTATTAAAAAAAAAGCGAACCTGTGTAAGGATGTGAAGTCATAGCCATGGAAGTGCACCTTTTTCCAGAGGTCGTCAACTGGCGCGAACCTCCTGAATAAGGGGAACAACGTCTCGAAGAATCGCGAGCAGTTGATGATGTGGATACCACGCTGGTGGATCGGGAATGCGTACTGGAATAAGAAAGGCATGCAGGGTCACAAATTGTAAGTCTGGCAACTGCTATTGGAAGTAGTAATAGTGCCTAGTAGTAGCTAGGCTTGATATGCTTTCCCGATCTCTTCTTCAGCCTAAACAAATCCACACATACATAAAATTATACATAAAATACGCCTCATTTAGGTGCTAGGCAGAGATCACGGATTTCCACTTGCTGACATACCTTTTTCGCTTCATCACTCGCATTAACATTCTTCATACATGCACGTCTGCTTAGGGCACTCCTGGCCTGGCCTTTCTCTAAAACATCTGCTATCTGTTCGAGATACATGCGCTAAGTCTTCCCCTTTCGCTTTCCTAATATTTGGTCGGATTATATTAGCGTCACTAAAAGCTTAACAGACCACAAGTGATCAAAACCTACCCCCATAACATTCATGGCGTGAACGGCAATCGTGGGTGACATCTGCCTCATGTGTCTCATCGTTAGTCCCTCACAGTCCAGGAGAGCAGTTCCACCCAAGATCTGCAGTTTTGGCTGCATGATGCCAACTTCTAACAGGAGGAGACAGCCCCGGATTAGGTCTTCTACTGGAATCTCGCTGGGTTCCCATTTTCCTGCAAAATTAGTTTTGTTTTAATATTTGGTATCGATGGCGAGCCGACCTCAATAAGTACAGTCCACAGTGGAACATCTCAGCACATTGAGTGGAAAGGCTTTTGCGCAGCAGTGGGACATATAAGCCTCATAAAAAAAATATTTGGTAACTAATTATTTATTTAATGTCTGGGATTATGTGTATGTTGTTATGAGGGTTTGAGGATGTAATTAACAAAAACAGTTGGGTATTATAAAAAAAAAGGATTCCTTCATACAATTTTACGTACGAAACTAGGAATTAAAAAAATGTCGGCTGCACAGCAAAAGTTGAGTTAATTTCCTCACCAAGCCTGCATATAATCAGTCTGCCCACATCTGGCCTGTCGTAGAGCACGCCTTCAAAGATATTGCCCAGTCTCGTGAGGCTGAACCAGTCGATATCCCGCCAGAGATGAGCGTTCTGATCCCTGAAGGTACAGTATCTCACTAGCTGGAACAAATCTTTAACTTGACACAACATGTTTAGCTTAGTCTACTGAAGGTAGCGAAGTGGAAAAAGTGTAATGACTTTTTGTGCGGTGTGAAACTAAATTTAGTATTAGGTGCCTTTATGATTTAATATTTGGACATAAACTACGCGTTGGAATGTAGGAGTGTCTTTGAGTGGGTGACTCCTTCATCACCCAAAAGAAGAAGTTGCACCACGTACAAAGACAAGGACCGAATACAATACAGGTACGAATGATGGTTTACCAATCTGTGTGCTCGAGCTGGTATCGACTTCCTAGCTCTGAGGAACTTTAGCAGGAATGCATCATCCGTCCGAGGTGGGTGGCATTCACCTCTCTCTGAAATATATACAGATTCCATGTTTAATGTAATGATACAAAAACTGCTAGAGCAGGGTTTCGCAAAGTGAGGTACGCGAATCCCTAGGGGTTCGCCATTCGACGGCAGGGGGTTCGCGACAAGATTCACGTAATTAGTTAAATGGTTCGCTGTCACCTGAAAACTTTAACAGGGGTACGTGGAGGCGAAAGTTTGAGAAACCCTGCGCTAGAGGTTAAGGAAAAATTAATTTGGAACATCGTGTGCACTAATTCAAAACGTCAGCAAACTTATTTACTTCACCTCCATGGTGCCGAATTTATATATAACCTCTTTCAATTTGTTAAAAACTCAGACTCGGAACCTTCTTGGTGTATTACTTTTTAGTTACTTGCTCGGTCATCAAAACGCACACCTAGGCCGCTGATGGCGACCGCGATCAATGAAACGCTGTCAAATATCGCTGTCAAATTTGACAGTGTTTTCACTGATCGCGTTCGCCAGCGGCCTAGGTGTGCGCAGGTCTAAAATGAGCACGCGGTTAAAAATCTACTTTGCAACACAACAAATGACTAATCTAATTACTAATCTTTTCCACTACACTTTATCTTTAGATAATATCACCGTATATCATATTCCGTAGCTCTTCAATACTCCGTTCCCTGGTGTAGGGCTCCTCATCACAGAGGAGGTACGCGTCAGCAGCGGAGTCCGTATCCTCATGGCGGTTCAGCTCTGCCTGGTACGCTATCTCCTTGAAAGACCATTTTTGTACATCAGTCTGAAACAAATCATAAATAAATATTGTGATAATCCACACATAGAGTTGAGACTCTGGGTCCGTAGGGAACCGAGGCCTTGCGGGTCTTCAAAATGTTGTCTAGGCGGTTGATCGAAGCGACGCGTGACCCAAGGGCTGGTGGGCATTAGCATTGCTATTCAGCGTGGCAATGCCGCCAGCGTCTTGGGGACGCTTCCGTCTGGTACTGGTATCAGTTGAGCTATCTCTAGATCATTTGTAACGGTCTGCAGATAGCTCAACTGTTTCAACATTTTGTAAATATTTGTTTAATTGTAAGTTTCTTTGTGTAAATCTATGTAGTATCCACACAACACTATCCAGCCCCAAACTAAGCAGAGCTTGTAATATGGATAGGTGATGCAACAGAAAAACATTGTTTTTGTAAATACTACTAAGAATACAAATAACACCCAGATTTAAAATCCTTTCTCTACACCTGGTTCGAAAAAACCAGTGACACGATAAGAAGAACTTTCTTCTAAAATTGTGATAATTGGTTACCACTTAATATCAGGTGGGCTATATCTATCAACATGTCAATGTAAAAACAGTCGTACAATTCTTTAAGGTATGGGAAGAACCCATTAGCTACTAGTTGCTAATGACTACTTTTAAGCTGTGTTACTTATTGCCTTTAGATGTGATATTTACTTTAGCGTCACCGTGAAAAGTAACACCTCACACATCTATAGCACATGCATAGCATGTATGGATATAACTTAGCGCATTTAAAGAAAGAAATAAAGAAAGAGAAGTTTCATTCTTACTGTCTTCCATAAAAAAAGAAGGAGGCAAAGGCCTCTATTTCTAACAAGTAGTAGCAGAGCTCTTTGTGTGTAGCTCGTCCGGCAAAGTACTACTACCATGCCTATTTCTACCGAGAAGCAAGCATCGCTGTGTTTCGGTTTGACGTGTGTGGGTGCCGGTGAAAATACTGGCACGTGAGGCTGAACATCTGTTCCTCACGTTGAAGGACCTCAAGTTGATGGACGCAGGGCAGTGCATGGCAGCGATGGTTATCAATAAAAAAATAAAAAAGTTGTGGACAATTCACTACCCAGCCCCAAACTAAGCAGAGCTTGCATGGGAACCAGATAGCTGATATACTACTTGAATATTTTTTTTTTTGGAAATACATACTTAGCATACATTATAACACCCAGACAGAGAACAAATATCAATGTTCACCACACAAATATTTGTTCTCGGTGGGGATCGAACCCACGACCTACGGCGTAGTCTACGGCCTCGACGATAACCGGAAAGATTGGTTGGATATCGCCAGACTCTGGGATGAGGGAAGGTTTTGGAGGAGACCTTTGCCCTGCAGCAGTGGGACACAAGGTTAATAAAAAAACTTATCCCAAAAAAATATGCATTTTCTACGATAACCGATAATGAACCTTGTTCTATCTCTAATGCTTGAGGGTAGACTCAGACTCAAATATATTGTTCCTGCATACAGAGCCCTAAGTTTATTGTCCAATAATATTGCAAATCATAAAAAGCAAACGCCAGTCAGAGTTACAACAGTCATTACAATAGCTCTCAATGAAGTTGCAAGACTCAAACGTATTAGAAGTAAGTACCATCACCTGCATTAGTCATGTTGTAATTCGTGTATTGCATGTTTAAAGCCTATTTAACCTATAATAAAACACCTTCATTATAGCTTTAAGATAATTTAGAGAGGAAGAAATCAGTATATTGTACAACTTTTGACGTGACAACGTCTTATAATTCGATGGAGCCGGCTGCAAGCACGAAAAATCAGGACTCATGCGGCGTTACCTCGCTCTGAGGCGTTCCATTTAAGGGTTGGAGTGCAAGCGAGAGCGTGGAGCGAGCGACAAAGAGGCACAATCGGCCTCCGCGTTTGGCAGCGTTCGACATCGGTCTCTCTCCTACTTGAGTGAGCGATGCGTCCGCGTGGACAGCTGTATGACGTTGTCACATTTAACTATCGTCAGTAAACCGACTTTACAGAATACCGATTTTTTTTATTCAGCGTGTGAGCTGAGAGTGATTGTGTAATTCAAACTTTTGATTGCAAAAGAACAAATAAATGATACTAACAAGTGACAGCGATCACGTATCTTGTTGCTATCAATTTTTCGACCACTATTTATCTATGCAACAAAAGATACACAATCAACCCATTGATAGAATATGCCCTATACGTTTTTCACTTATTTTTTCAATGGACTTAATGCTGGTGATCTTTCTGGTTGAGTTGTATGCTGGGAGTTTCACTACGTGATAGAATCAGAAATGAGGATATCCGTAGAAGAACCAAGGCCACTGACATAGCTCTTAGAATTAGTTGACGTGGCAATGGGCAGGTCATATAGCTCAAAGAACCGACAACCGTTGGGAAATAAAGGTTCTCGAATGGCGACCACGAACCGGAAGACGAAAAGTAGGGCACCCACCCACCAGATGGACCGACGACATTGTTAAGATCGCGGGAAGTCGGTGGATGGAAAGAGCTCAGAATCGTTCTTCCTGGAAATGTGTAGGGGAAGCCTATGTCCACCAGTGGACTTCTTCAGGCTGGTGAGGATGAATGCTGGTGATCGTCTGACGATTCTTACAGCGCTACCGGACAGTGGTGAGCGTAAGGGCGTATTCGGATGACACGCGCCGATCACGCACAGCACCCGCGCACGCGTTGTGCCCGCCTTAAACCCGCACACGCGCTGCATCCGCCTCGCACACCAAAACAAAAAACACGCCACACGATCACAGTCAATACAACACTAGCATATTCTCATCTATGCCAGCCATAGCGCGGGCGCAAGGCTGTCGCGGGGCGTGCGCATGGCGGGCGCGGGGCGTGCGCATGGCGTGCGCGTGTAGACCTCGTTAAATGCAATTTGAGATCTATTGATGCATTATAATAAGGCTCAAATTCTTATTTAACAAATTTCAATGCGAGTTGGACGCGGGTGGCGTGCGCTGAGCGTGCGCGTGTCGTGTGAACGCGCACTAATGGTCGTCTTTAGCTCATTCTCATAATGGTCCTATATCATAGAGTCATTTAGCTTAGCAAACCGATAAGCCCGAGAAATCTGTTGCCATCTCTATTTGTTGACATGAAATTGACAGTGACGAGAGACTTTTAAAAAGCGAGCGAGCCGCTAAAAATGTGTCAGGCGTTATGAATATTTACAACGAATATTAGTTAATCTAATAATGTAATAAATACGTTTGCAGCCCATTTAACCATTTTCGTTGATGTTGAATTTTTGCTTACTTTTGTCCATGAACTGATATTTCTAACGGTGATTGTACTACTATTAGAAAAGACCCATTAAAAAGTTACTTCTGACATTTCACTTAAATTCATCAAATACCTTTCATATAACTTATTTTTTAACATTATGTATGTACTAACTTACATAAATCATGGAGTTGAAAGCTAGTCTGTTTTATTTACTTTGGTTTCTCACAGAAACTACACTCTTTTTGAAGTGAAAACTTCTTTAGCGGCGTTGAGCACTTTTTCTGTAATGGGTATAAAATCTTAAACTCGCGTCAGGGCGTCAGGGCGTCAGGATCACGTGACTTGATCGAAAAAGCGTAAGACGCTACAGATACGCTAGTAGTTACTATGACACGGTAACGTCACAGAATAGATAATAGTTAGTAGCAAGCATACCAAGGCGTTTTTCGTGACTGTAGTAGGTATAGGTACATACCTATTATAGATTTTATGAACTAGCGGCCGCCCGCGGCAGGTAGTAGTGGTCATTGGTACATGATTTTATAGATCTACTGTATTTATTTAGGTATTATGAATAGCGAAAGAAAATGAGTGAGTACTTTATAAGTTTTAATACGAGCGGCAAGTTTTCACTTCTGCCGGCACTCCCGGAGTGCAACTTGTCTTTTTTTTTTTTTTAATTAAAGGATTCTATAATTTGCTATAGTTTAAGCGTCCGTCCAGAAAGTTATATTTTTTTTTAAAGGCAATCGGTGTCTGACTGGCATAAGTCATAAGTAATTTATTGATAATCATTATTATAAGTGAACATGTGAAAAAGAAAGAGAATTATAATATAAAACAAATAGAAAAAATATAAATATAGCTACAATGATTTCGTTTCTGATGCATAGTCATTACAAAAATAAGATAGAATACTAATATAATGTCAAACTTTTAGAGGCAGTCCCAGTCAGCGAGTGCCACTCTGTAACGATGTGTCCGAAATAGTGGTGTGTCATCTGTCAAAAGCTACTTATTACTTGGACAGTGGAAGCCTAAGCAATGGTGCGTAATTGACATGGTAGTTTGGACAATTTGGTCATTTTGTGGGTTTGCCTAATACCAACGTCAATTTAAATCGTACTTTGAAATCTTACTTATGAAAGATGCAAGTATTTTTTTTATTTAACTAAGGCTTAGGCAGATCATGTTTAGAAAACAGTGAAACTCCGGGAATGCCGACAGAAGTCATCATTATCATTATCAGCCTGAAGAAGTCCACTGCTAGACATAGACCTCACCTACACATTTCCAGGAAGAACAATTCTGAGCTCTTTCCATCCATCGACTTCGCGCGATCTTAACAATGTCGTCCGTCCATCTGTTGGGGTGTGCCCTATGTTTCGTCTTCCGGTTCGTGGTCGCCATTCGAGAACCTTTATTCCCCAACGGTTGTCAGTTCGCCGAGCTATATGACCTGCCCATTGCCATTTCAACTTACTAATTCTAAGAGCTATGTCGGTGACCTTGGTTCTTCTACGAAAGAAGTGGTAAGGACTAAAAAAGCATCAGGATATGGGCAACAGCACCTCCTGAGTTCTTAACACAACCTCAGCGTCTGAGGCCTAATTTCCAAGTATGGACCTATACAGGCTGGAAATGTCCTTTCTTTAACCTACTGATGGCAAGCTAACTGGTAATCCAATATTCAAGAGTGACTACCATGCAACAATACTGAAAACTGAAAACCAGCGCTACAAGGGCTACTGTGCCCTTATTGTAGCTAATGCTGAGTGGCTTTTTTGCCGTCATTACATTTAAGTTGAATTGTACCTATTTATTTTAAGTTGACGCAAAATATACTATTTCTATTTTATATTTCAATAATAATTGTAAAGTTATTCACCTGCATAATAATTGCATAGTTATAGGAACAATAATACATACAAAAAAAGCAGCCAAGTCCGAGTCGGACTCGCCCATGAAGGGTTCCGTAGCATCAAGTAACATAATATACAGGTTCTTGTAGTTCGTCGAAAGGTAAATTGCTGTTTACGATTTATGACGTATAAAAAAAAACTACTGACTAGATCTCGTTCAAAACAAATATCGTTGAAAGTTTGCATAGTAATGTACAACATATATTTTTTTAGTTTTATCATTCTCTTACTTTAGAAGTTAGAGGTTAGAGGGGGGGGACCAACTGTTTTCCACTTTGGAAGTGTCTCTCGCGCAAACTATTAAGTGTAGAATAAAACGATATTAGAAACCTCAACATCATTTTTAAAGACCTATTCATAGATACCCCACACATATGCGTTCGATGAAAAAAAATTTTTTGAGTTGCAGTTCAAGTATTGTGTAAAAATCTTTATAACACATTTGCTCATAAAGGGTCTACTACTTCACCGATTTCAATATCGTTATTTATGTTTTTACGTACTTGTGCGTTATCGTAATGTAAAACGCACGGTTATCAATCCACGAACGGTACCTTTTTAAATCTTAGCAAAGAGTTTTTATGTCAGAAAACTGACATAAAAACTCTTTGCTAAGATTTTTTTGTGGTAAACATTTTATGAATAAAATTAACTCTGGGAGATAAAATATAGAAAATACACATTTATTCTTTAATTTAATTAATTTTAACAATAAATTAATACCATTTATTTATAACAAAAACAAAAAAATATTAATTTACTCTATTAGTAATACTGGCTGTTTTTGTGCCTTTGCCTTAAAAAAAAAAAAATAGCTAATTTGTGAAAAAGTAAAAAGTTATTCCGCGCGCTTTTTCTTTTCGCTGTATTATTTTTGTTTGAAAATGTCGTCAAGTAATGATGAATTTATTAATTCGAACCGCCAAAATTCTCAGAGGCAGTGAAAAAGGCTACTTTAAGCCTCTTGCCTGAAAAATCGAACGATAGATACTTACAAGCGTATCAAAACTTCATCTTAGTGGAAAACAAGCAAAGATGCCAATTCATTTTCACAGAAAGTGTGTTTTTAGCCTATTTCATGGAACTTTCTTAAAAATATAAGTCAAGCTCATTGTGGTGGCAACGTAATAATCAACTTTAAAAATTGTTAAAATTTTCCAAATGTTTTAACAAGCAAGTAATTTCTACAAGTAAGTAAGTTCGTCCGAAAGTCCGAGTATTATTTGTTTCCTCGCAAATGTGTTATAAAACGTCGTATGACATACGTGCGCTTTGATAATTACAGCCTCTGCTTTCTTGTAGCCCTCGCCTACGGCTCGGGCTTGCAATAACGCCTCGGCTGTAATTTTCAACTTACCGCACTTATATCATAATGTACTATTATAACACATTTGCTCATAAAGGGTTTCCTACTTCATCGATTTCAATATCGTTATGTATGTTTTTACGTACTTGTGCGTTATCGTAATGTAAAACGCACGGTTATCAATCCACGAACGGTACCTTTTTAAATCTTAGCAAAGAGTTTTTATGTCAGAAAACTGACATAAAAACTCTTTGCTAAGATTTTTTGTGGTAAACATTTTATGAATAAAATTAACTCTGGGAGATAAAATATAGAAAATACACATTTATTCTTTAATTTAATTAATTTTAACAATAAATTAATACCATTTATTTGTAACAAAAACAAAAAAATATTAATTTACTCTATTAGTAATACTGGCTGTTTTTGTGCCTTTGCCTTAAAAAAAAAATTTTGCTAATTTGTGAAAAAGTAAAAAGTTATTCCGCGCGCTTTTTCTTTTCGCTGTATTATTTTTGTTCGAAAATGTCGTCAAGTAATGATGAATTTATTAATTCGAACCGCCAAAATTCTCAGAGGCAGTGAAAAAGGCCTCTTGCCTGAAAAATCGAACGATAGATACTTACAAGCGTATCAAAACTTCATCTTATGGAAAACAAGCAAAGATGCCAATTCATTTTCACAGAAAGTGTGTTTTTAGCCTATTTCATGGAACTTTCTTAAAAATATAAGTCAAGCTCATTGTGGTGGCAACGTAATAATAAACTTTACAAATTGTTCAAAATTTTCCAACTGTTTTAACAAGTAAGTAATTACTACAAGTAAGTTCGTCCGAAAGTCCGAGTATTATTTGTTTCCTCGCAAATGTGTTATAAAACGTCGTATGACATACGTGCGCTTTGATAATTACAGCCTCTGCTTTCTTGTAGCCCTCGCCTACGGCTCGGGCTTGCAATAACGCCTCGGCTGTAATTTTCAACTTACCGCACTTATATCATAATGTACTATAATGCGGTTCACAGAATACTACTCGCCAAGTTTCACCAGTCTAGCTCTTACGGTTTCGGAGAAAAATGACTGTGACATACGGACGGACAGACAGACAGACATGACGAATCTATAAGGGTTCCGTTTTTGCCATTCGGCTACGGAACCCTAAAAAGATTATTTATTACCTTTCGTATTGTGTATTTTAGTGTAAAGACACTTCGGTGTCTCAAAAAAACCTTTTCATTCAATATTTATTCAACAGCATTATAAATGAAAGCTCGTAAACATAAATCCAAAACCTCACCGCCCACATCACTTCACACTTCACAATAAGCATACAATCATATTGGGAATTTACTATCTACCAAAGCGATGGTGTTAAATCTTTACGGCACTTTCGATCATTTTATTTGCTATGGGCGAGGCTTCAAACGTAGGTCGATGAGGTAGCAAGTTTAAACTGGGGCGCAAGCAACGGTTGTACATCTATCTAATAAAAAAATCGGTTGTCTATGAAGTTGGTTTACTGACGATAGTTGAACGTGACAACGTCATACAGCTGTCCACGCGGAGGCATCGCTCACTCAAGTAGGAGAGAGACAGATGTCGAACGCTGCCGAACGCGGAGGCCGATTGTGCCTCTTTGTCGCTCGTTCCGCGCTCTCGCTTACACTTCAAGCCTTAAATGGAACGCCTCAGAACGAGGTAACGCCGCATGAGTCATGTTTTTTCGTGCGTGCAGCCGGCTTCATCGAATTATAAGACGTTGTCACGTCAAAAACACTGATTCGTTGTAGCGTACAGTCCATCGCCAGTCTCGAAAGTTCTTTGGTACGGTAAGGGCCTTATCACACTAGTGGTTTGCGAGTGGTTGCTACCACGCAGCGGCTACACAGCGAAGTCCTTGCGGAAGCGTTGCAAATTCGCAATTTTTTTTTGTAGCAAGCTAACGACGTACAATTTATTCCGACAAAGGGATACTGCTGCTAGCTTTGTTACGTCAAAAACGCCGGCGCGGAGGGTGTGTCGGTTGCGTGAAAGACATTCGGGCGAAATCTTATAAAAAATCTCTAATTAATTGCAAATTGAATAATTGGTAGTGATAGTATTTTTTTTTTATTATGCAATCGTAGTGAATAGAAGAGACACACGGCGCTAAAAACCCATTAAACTCGGTTACTATCTAAGATTATACCTACATCTAGTTGATGGAACAAACATAAAATATGCCATGGTATAAGTGGTAACTATTGCCTATAACAAAGCAATGCCTCGTAGGTCACGCACGTCAGAAACGTGCCCTACGATGCAGTCTCACCCATCAACTTAAGGCATACTGATGTATGTGTGTATGTATATTTTGTATGTTGTTAATGCACATAAAACAGCTTAGAAACTGCATATTAGCGATGCATAAACGATGTTATCTACAGAAAGTACAGTCATTAGTGCTTTAATTACAAACATATTCTGATGTTAGGTTTAATGGTTGGATTATTATCTTAAGTATTTTGCTCCAAATATTACGTAAATTACCTACCAACGTATGCAACTCGGTTACGATAAGTTCAGCAATCTGACTAAAATGAGTTATTATAAATATATTAGGTACTGGAACATTTTTAACAGTTTTTGAAGTGAAAACTTCTTTAGCGGCGTTGAGCACTTTCTGTAATGGGTATAAAATCTTAAACTCGCGTCAGGATCACGTGACCTGATCGAAAAAGCGTAAGACGGATGGAGAGGACGTTGCCGTTCCGCTCGACTGACCGCGCCGTACCCGGTGTGCGACGTTGCCGCTTCGCTCGCCAGAATAGATAATAGTTAGTAGCAAGCATACCAAGGCGTTTTTCGTGACTGTAGTAGGTATAGGTACATACCTATTATAGATTTTATGAACTAGCGGCCGCCCGCGGCAGGTAGTAGTGGTCATTGGTACATGATTTTATAGATCTACTGTATTTATTTAGGTATTATGAATAAGGTAGGCAAGGCACTGATGCCAACGACGAGCTTCGGCAAATTCACCATCCACACTTGATGTGCGGGCTGGAGCTCAATTCTAGACTTTTAGAGATTTACGCTCGAAATAGAGATTTGAAATGTCGCGAAAGCAGTGTCATATCACCAAATTTGTCGAAGATAATATCGAACCGCGATAAAATGCGTATTCTAGCCACCGTTAGACTTTTACGTTAGACTTTTATTAGAGATGTCAGAAAGAAGGTTCATTCCTAAAACTTCCACAGACTATCCCGTTGTTGTTCATGTTTATCTACGTCCCGTTTCTATCGATAGAATAGTTCGATAGCACTAACTTTATTATTGTCTTCAAATAAACACATTTCCTATTAAACGGCGTTAATAATGCGTCCTTGTTGTTGTTTATAGTAGATTCATTTTCATTAGATAGTAATCAATGGACTTTTCGCACAAAATGTTAGTTACAATAATTAATTCCGGAACACACACGGAACGTTATGTACCATAAAACTGTAAACTTTGTTGTTTGTAATCTATGGTCAGTTGTCTATGAAGTGTTGTAGATGTGTCATTGTCAGGATCATTATTAGGATATGTTATTGTCAGGATCATTATACTCAAGAGAAGGACTCCGATGACTTGAATTTTTAATTCAAAGGTTAACAACTAGATGGCCATTCCATGCAAAAAGAATATTTATCTCGAAGCTTGAACCCCGGATACAAGTATAGACGTTGACTGTCTGATTGACTGCTCTTCTAACTGCGCCATTGAATAATTACTAAGTACGAGCTAAATTCAATCACTCCTCACTTATTGTAGGTTTATGAGAAAGCATTATTCGCGTTCTCGCTCCCAACTTGTATCCCCTACAAACAAGTAAACATCATTGACTTTTTATCAAAAAGTAAGACTAGGTGGTATGGTCTTGGTACTCTAGTCTGCTCCAAGGACCGAAAGAAAAAAAAAGCCCAAAGTCACCCAAAGTATATTAGAGATGTCAATGTCGACTACTACTCACCACTCGACACATATCTAACGGCCTTCGCTCGATAAATGTCTATAGTGATATTGCTGGAATACGATATCTATTGAAAATGTCATGTCTATTTAAATTTGACAGTTCTTGTGATATATAACTACCGTGACAAAAAAGTCACTGGTCTAGAATTGCCCCCCTGGTTTCCGCAAGGCCTCTAGTGGGCCCTTTTTGCTCGAACTTTTGTGGCTTCTACAACACGCCGATGTTTACTCACGATGTTTTACTGGCATAGTGCACATAAATTTTGAAGTGAAAACTTCTTTAGCGGCGTTGAGCACTTTTTCTGTAATGGGTATAAAATCTTAAACTCGCGTCAGCGCGTCAGGACACGTGACCTGATCGAAAAAGCGTAAGACGGATAGAGAGTAGACAGCTATCCCCTCTCTACGGCGCGGCGAAAATGTATGCCTGGGCCTACTGTTTCGTTTAGGCAGCGCAGGGCGCTTGCGCGAATGTTCGTGTATGTTACAGCGTGCCAAATAACAAACAAGCCCCCCCTAACCATTCCAAAATATCAAACATGCTCAACGTTAATAATCAAGTTTTCACTTCTGCCGGCACTCCCGGAGTGCAACCCGTATTTTTTTTATAAATATACTAGTGGCCGCCCGCGGCTTCGCTCGCCCGTTCCCGTTGCTTTTTCGGGATAAAAAGTATCCTATGTCCTTCTCCCGGTTCTAAGCTACCTCCCCACAAATTTTCTGCCAAATCGGTTCCGCCGTTCTTGAGTTATAAATAGTGTAACTAACACGACTTTCTTTTATAAATATAGAGATTATTGGAACATTTTTAACAGTAGAACTTGCGATACTGTTTAAAAACTACGTGCAGTCGAAAACAAACGGGTCAAATTCAAATTAAAAATATGTTTTTTCGGTTGAAACGTCTTAATGTTACCAAGCCTAGAAGAACGCCACAAACAACGGCTTGGTTCCTATAATTATACCGTTTTCGTGTATGGGTCAATAAAAATAGCAATGTTCTGACACGGTAAAAATACTTATTTATCGGGTAAAATAAATAAAAGTAAATAAATATTTTGGACAATTAACACACGTTATCAGGGTAGGTCATAGGGGCTAGCCCCTAAGGGGTCAACCACTACCAAGTACAAAAATATTTGAGTGGTGAACGCAGATATTTGTTCTCTGTCTGGGTGTTACTAGGTATATTGTATTCTAAGTAGGTATGTATTTACAAGAAAGATGTGTATAAGTATTATACCAGCTATCTGGTCATAGTACTAGCTCTGCTTAGTTTGGGGTGGTTTGGGCCTAGATAGTGATGTGTGGATGCCAACATTATTTATTTAATATTCTTCGAAAACAAAATGGTGAAATCCAAAAGTGCATTTCCTTTTACTTTACAAACTTATCTTGTAGCCTTGTAACTTTGTCATTTCACGAGTTTTATAAATTGCGACACCATTCAATCGATTATTTGATTTTAATTGGAATTTACGCAATCTAGAAAAAACTAGCCGTCTTACCTTCATTGTTATAAAATACTCCTGTCGAATTCCTTATAGTTTATGAACTCCTGGTAATCCATTCACATTTTCACTTTTTTTTAAACTTCTGCGACGATTTACTATATCGTTCACAATAAAATCGATGTTTTTATTATTGACTGCGCACGCGTCCGACTATTCTGCGTTCCACTCGACAGTGAACAAAACCGCTATGCATTACAACCGAGTAGAAAACACAAAGGGCTGTTGTTACCTGTTGGAACCCACCGGCGTCATTATGAAGTGAGAAACAATAGGACAATCTACGCAACACTATCTAATCCCAAACTTAAACTGCGTTCTGGACACATTCCGGCAATCAATTTTGCTTTTCTAATGAAAAAAGTGCCATCTCCGAATTGTACCGAATGTGGTACGTTGGAAGACGTACAACATGTTTTTGTAAATAGACTAGTTTGTTTTGGAAGACTGAGATACTGCTTACAAAATTTGGGATAAAACAAGCTGTCAAATATTTGGTCGGTCGATTAGTAGTCCTTGCAACGGCCCTAAATTTCATCACAGTTGTTTTCTCGAGTTTTTAAAACTTATACAAACCTTATTTAAAAACCTAAGCTTCTTATACATGAACTGGCCCCTATTTAATAAAGCTGACAATTCGACATATATGTCAAAAAGCGACAAAATTGTGGAACTGTCGTGCTTTTGTGACATATTTGTCACTTTTATTAATAGCCTAAGCGCGACAATTTCACAATTTTGTCGCTTTATGACATACATATATGTCGAATTGTCAGCTTTATTAAACAGGGCCCTGGGCACATAACACTTAAAAACGTTTAAAATGAGGTCAACGCCCTGCCTATTGCTACTTCAACTTATTTATTCTGAGAGTTAAATCAGCCTTCGTTCTTCTACGGATTTCCTCACGATAAATCAGATAAGCGCAAACATTAAACATAGTAAGTACCGGTAAGTACCCTTACTTTGCAAGTTAAATAAACCTAATAATAGATATTTATGCGTTTTAAGACGATGAACACCGTGAAACAACTTCCCGCTCGCACACTTGGACCTTTTGAGAGATAAAAATTTACTGAAATTATTTATGAAAAATCACGAGCATCTTTTTTTTGGGGTGCTGTTAGATTGCTCACAGCTTAGCAATCAAAAATAATTTGAGCCTAACACGTTTTCCTACTAAAAAAATTGCTTATCTGGTTTTGGTACACAAGGACATTATTTTTTAGGAAACGTTTTCGGATAAAATTTTCTTTTTCTATATTGTGTGCAATCAGAATGCACTCAAAATAGATGCTCGTGGTTTTTACGGTTCCGTAAATGATACTAAGATTCTGCTGTTCTTTAGTGTTATAAACCCAAAGGGAAAAAGGGGACCCTATTACTAAGATTCCGCTGTCTGTCCGTCTGTCTGTCTGTCCTTCTGTGATCAGCCTGTATTTCATGAACGGGGATAGTAAGACAGTCGAAATTTCACAGATGATGATATTTAAAATACTATAAAAAAACAGAATAAAGTCCATACACTAAACTGGATTTTTTTGCGTGTTTTGTCGACATTGATACCGGCAATAGGCTTTAAATATTCACAAAATATTTACTATAGGTACCTACTTATTGACATATTCACAAAGTATTTAATATTAACTTTAAAAATAAATATTTAAGCGGGGCTCAACTCGGGACCCATCGTGCGCGAGTCTGTCTCGCACTTGGCTGGTTTATATTTATCTTTTAAAAGGTCAAAGTCTGCAAGTGATAAGCTCATCGACGGCGATAAAGAATAGTTTGACCTCTTATTTAAACCGCGTTTATTTACCTAAATTAAACAAAACCAGAGCCAGAGACAGAGCCAGATAGAGCTCATGGTAGGCCTACAGTTCATATTATAATGACTCATTATGACCCGTGCATATGAAAGGGCCCGTTATGAGCCCACAGGCTGTGTGAATGTGTTTAGAGGTCATAGAGTATTTTTAGTATTGCTACTTTAGTACGTACAAGACTTAAAGTAAGCAGGCCTTTCCATCTATTGTAGATGATTTATATAACGTCAGGGGCAATTATTTTGGCTCATGTCTTTACTTACGAGACGCTATGGTGCCTGGGACAGGATTTTAGATGGAAGAGACTTGCCATCCTGACAGCTACGGCCTAATCCACAGGAAAGATAAAATACGATTGAAATTCGTCTGCGGAGCTGACTAAGCCACGGGTTTCCTCACGATGTTTTCCTTCAGCTTTAATATCAAAATCAAGTATATTATATTTATTCAGTAGTATCACAAGGATCACTTTGAAACGTCTTAAAGCTCCACGCTTCCAAGCCTAGAAGAACAGGCAACAAACTACGGCTTGGTTCCTACCGTTTTTAGGGTTCCGTAGCCAAATGGCAAAAACGGAACCCTTATAGATTCGTCATGTCTGTCTGTCTGTCTGTCTGTCCGGCCGTGTCACAGCCATTTTTCTCCGAAACCATAAAAGCTAGACTGATGAAAGTTGGTGAGTAGATGTATTCTGTGAACCGCATTAAGGTTTTTACACAAAAATAGAAAAAAAAACTATAAATTTTGGGGGTCCCCATACTTGAAACTGAAACTCAAAAAATTTTTTTTCATCGAACCCATACGTGTGGGGTATCTATGAATAGGTCTTCAAAAATGATGTTGAGGTTTCTAATATAGTTTTTTTCTAAACTGAATAGTTTGCGCGAGAGACACTTCCAAAGTGGAAAAAAGTTGGTGCCCCCCCCTCTAACTTCTAAAGTAAGAGAATGATAATACTAAAAAAAATATATGTTGTACATTACTATGTAAACTTTCAACGATATTTGGTTTGAACGAGATCTAGTCAGTAGTTTTTTTTTTATACGTCATAAACGGAAACTCAAAAAAATTTTTTTCATCGAACCCATACGTGTGGGGTATCTATTTATAGGTCTTCAAAAATGATATTGAAGTTTCTAATATAGTTTTTTTCTAAACTGAATAGTTTGCGCGAGAGACACTTCCAAAGTGGAAAAAAGTTGGTCCCCCCCCCTCTAACTTCTAAAGTAAGAGAATGATAATACTAAAAAAAATATATGTTGTACATTACTATGTAAACTTTCAACGATATTTGGTTTGAACGAGATCTAGTCAGTAGTTTTTTTTTTATACGTCATAAACCGTAAACCGCAATTTACCTTTCAACGAACTACAGGAACCTTATTATGTTACATCAAGTAACATAATATGAAGGTTCTTGTAGTTCGTCGTGCTACGGAACCCTTCATGGGCGAGTCCGACTCGCACTTGGCTGCTTTTTTTTGTATATATGATCCTTTCACAAAAGAAACACCGTGCCACTTGACTTATTGCGATGTAGGCAATAATACAAAAGCAAAAGTTTTAAAGACAGCACAAACACTAAAAAAAAGCAGCCAAGTGCGAGTCGGACTCGCCCATGAAGGGTTCCGTAGCACGACGAACTACAAGAACCTTTATATTATGTTCCTTGATGTAACATAATAAGGTTCTTGTAGTTCGTCGAAAGGTAAATTGCGGTTTACGGTTTATGACGTATAAAAAAAAAACAACTGACTAGATCTCGTTCAAACCAAATATCGTTGGAAGTTTACATAGTAATGTACAACATATATTTTTTTTAGTATTATCATTCTCTTACTTTAGAAGTTAGAGGGGGGGGGACCAACTTTTTTCCACTTTGGAAGTGTCTCTCGCGCAAACTATTCAGTTTAGAAAAAAACGATATTAGAAACCTCAACATCATTTTCGAAGACCTATTCATAGATACCCTACACGTATGGCTTCGATGAAAAAATAAATTTTGAGTTTCAGTTTCAAGTATGGGGGACCCCCGAAATTTATAGTTTTTTTTTATTTTTATGTAAAAATCTTAATGCGGTTCACAGAATACATCTACTCGCCAAGTTTCATCAGTCTAGCTCTTACGGTTTCGGAGAAAAATGGCTGTGACATACGGACGGACATACAGACAGACAGACAGACAGACAGACATGACGAATCTATAAGGGTTCCGTTTTTGCCATTTGGCTACGGAACCCTAAAAATAGATAAATGTACCTATTAGTAACCCGTAGGTATAGGTACTAGGTGTGAAGCGTGTTCAATCAATATTGTATGCACTTGTTGATTTAAAACGTACACAACCTTGACCGATCTAAGCGAGCGGCAAGACACGCATTGATCAGCGAGTTCCGATTTACTGGTTTATTCTTAGTCGTGGTCTCGTATATACATATGTTGTTATTAGAAATGACCCTTGTGATACACAACTAAATAAAGATATTAGAATTTGGAAATAAAATACTACTGTCTATAAACCTCGGCCGACCTCCATGTTGCTGTATTTTATACCGGGTCCATGTGATACTGACTGACTTACAACTAAGAACTATGTATGTACTTAAACTAAACAATGTGTACTATAAGCAATGTGTGAATATTTATCATATATCATTATCATTTATTCATGAACGATCATACAATCATGTATTATATATTGAGTACTGAGATAATCCGATTAAGCTGTCAGGATGGTATAGGTGCTGGGCAAGCCTATCCCATCTAAAATCCTGTCCCAGGCACTATAGCGTCCCGTAAGTAGGGGCATGAGTGATCACCAGTTGCCCCTGACGCTATATAAATCATCTACAATAGATGCAAAGGCCTGTTTACTTTTTTTTACTGAGATAATACATATATTGAGTACTGAGAATTTATTTTTAGTAAAAATAATAAATCGAAAAACCTCTGAAAGAAAAAACGTTCAAAAAGAAATCAGCGAGATGAGATGATGCAAGATGTTTCACAAAACGGTAAGTTATACAAAAAAAGAGCTGTTAAGGTTGTTTCATTTCCATACAAAGGGGTTTTTTACTATTTATGGGCCATTAAGCCTTGCCCACATCTCTGCAGCGGCGATCAGTGAAACGCTGTCTAATATGACAGCGATATTTGACAGTGTTTCCGAGATCTCTATCGCAGATCACTTAGATGTGCGCAAGGGTTGTTCCACTGCTGGACATAGGCCTCCCCTACACATTTCCAGGAAGAACGATTCTGACGACACCGACTTCCCGCGATCTTAACAATGTCGTCGGTCCATCTGGTGGGTGGGCGCCCTAATTTCGCCATTAAGTTGTTTACTATTAGGTATTAGGTTAACCTACACTTTTCTTCAACTTTATAATACAGTTTGCCGTAAATAAAGACCAATATGAAAGCCAACCACAGTTATTTCAGTGTACAATTATACTCTCATCACCCATAAATGGTAAAAACAATTTGTATCGAAATCGTTCCACCTTAAACATTAGCCTTTCTCGCTGAGTACCACTGAGTGCTTACCTAGCAGATAAAATAACAATAGGTTGTGCGATATGGTGCTTAGGCGCTAAGCGGTACTTGGCTTTCTATAGGCATTTAGTGAAGCTTTGGACCACGCGACCACGCGACCAAAGTGAACAATAGAACACGATAAAGAATCAGAGGCATTTAGTGAAGCTTTGGACCACGCGACCACGCGACCAGGCCCCTGTTTAATAAAGCTGACAATTCGACATATACATATTACGTCAAATGTCGCGCTTTTTTGACATAAGTATTTGTCACTTTTATTAATAGCCTAAGCGCGACAATCCCACAATTTTGTCGCTCTGTGACATAGTATATATCGAATTTTCAGCTTTATTAAACAGGGCCCTGACTGAACAATATAACACAATGAGGAGTCAAACCTATTCATGAATTTTTTCAGTGGAACAGAAGAATTTGCGTGTTTAACAATGGGCAGGTCATATACATAGCTCGAAGAACCGACAACCGTTGGGGAATAAAGGTTCTCGAATGGTGACTGGAACCGGAAGACGAAAAGTAGGGCGTCCACCCACCAAATGGACCGACGGCATTCTTAAGAGGGAATCACACAGGCGACTCTTCATACAAACGTAGTCCCCTATTTCCAGTAACCATTTTGTCTCATAAAATCCAGATCTGCTATACAGGGTTATTCATTATTAGCTGCAAATACTCAGGAATTAGGTTCAACAAATAAAATCATTATGCAATAGCCGTAAAGAAATTAATAAAAATAAAATTTTGATACAAAAACTTGAATTTTTTTTTGATCAAATTTAAAAAAAATAATTTCATAAATATTTTTTATTCTTTTTGTTGAACCTAATTCCTGAGTATTTGCAGCTAATAATGAATAACCCTGTATACGTGCTCGTATGTTTTCCTTTTTTTCAGAAACTTATTGATAAAGAAAATATCACCTCCAATTCATATTTCATATAAATCATATGAGGGTCATATTTTCTTTATTCCCTCTTAAGATCGCGGGAAGTTGGTGGATGGAAAGAGCTCAGAATCTTTCTTCCTGGAAATGTGTAGGGGAGGCCTGATGAGGTAAGTCGCTCTATCTTGGCCAACCAAGTAGGCAGGTCGCGTTTCATGGATAACCCATTTGTGAGTATATCGCTAACGACAATCTAGCAGCTAGAAACTAACATGTGCACTGACTTTCTAATTACTTAGGACAAAGTGTTAGGTAGGCTAGGTGCGTAGTGAAAGATGGTTGCAGTGGGGTTACGGCTGAGATACAAGAGGTATACGTATCGGGGGCGGGCCTGGGTTTATCCATTAAGTGCAGGCCTTCCATACCCGGGGTATGGGTATGGAGGCGAATGGTCTTGAGGGAGAGCGCATCAGTCGTGAAGATCCTCAAGGCAAGTCTGGTGGTAATCCTTCACGTGGTTGCTGCCTGTTATTGGTCTATTTCCCTCTGAAATAGACGTAACTGAAACCACCAGGCGCCTTCGTGGTCTTTTTGGACCTCGTTGGTGGGGGGGGATTTATAGGTAGTTTTATTTTATTTTACATTGTATATAATAAAATAATTGTGTTGTATATTAACATTTGTGTCGTGTGTGTTTTTTGTAAATAAGCATGTGGATGTATAGTTTAATTGTACATAAGGAAGTTTCCGATGCGTCCTTTGTGGCATTGGTTGAGGTGTTGTTATGGACTGTTCGGTACTAACCCTATCGACCAGTTCGTCGGAGAGAGTTCGCCGTCTCTCCAACCGGAATCTATACTGTTTCATTCAAAGACCCCCCGTCAGGCTCACGGGGGTACGTTTGATTCAGTATGAACCGAAGGGGCGTTGCCTTAATTGGTCGGGCCCAGAGGAAGGAAAACCTTGAAACAAAAACCCGTGAGAAAACACGTTAAAACCTGCGGATACCAGGGGACCTCCGCAGTATGTACCCTTCCCCGGCTGTAGAGGGCTAGGTCGGGGTGACTGAGTATTTCCCTCACTACTCGTGGGATCAAATATGGAAAATTTAAACAAAATTAATGATGATGTTGGCTGTTCTGGCCGTGTGGTGGAAATTTGTGGTGCTTCTGCACCGGAGAGCACCGAGAAGGCGCGTGACGAAGTTCGTGGTCGTGTTTCGACACGACGCAGTAATCGTTTCTCTCTTCTTGAGAGTGATAGCGGAGAAGACGTAGAGTTGGCCGTCTCAGGGTCAACCAAAAAGAAACAACGGGACAGAAGTCCGTTGAGTGAGAAGGGACCTGGGTTTAAAAATCCGCCGCAGCCACGTGACGTGGCTGGAAAGTTTACAAGGGCTGCTATGCTGCAACCCCCAGTGGTAGTAGAGCGGCTGTCTGAATCAGACACCGACAGAAATATGGAGACGGTGGCATCTGGAAATGACCCCATTCGATTCTGGCGTAAAAGACCGGGCCAGTCAGGTCCGGTAGATTCCGAGTCAGAATCAGATGTCACTGTGACGGGGAGCACAGCGTCACCGAAGGTGACGAAGTCTGTTAAGGGGAGAGGAAGAGGCCGCCCGCCCTCCACTGGGCAATACGTCGGGTTGGGAAAGGCAAGGCGCGAAGAGTTCCTCCTTGACGCAGCCGATGAGGTAGCGCATGCCACGGAAAAGTCACGGCAAACGAGAGTAACGCGCCCAACGTGCATGGCTGGACTGCTGGCGGGCGAGGTCGATGACCAGCTGGCAGCCTCTCTGAGTAAACAGGTACTGGATTGCGTGAACGTAATAAAAACGGTGTCACGCAAGTCCAACAACTTGAGTGGCCCGTTCCAGAAGTCCCTAAACGAGGCGGCAACATACATAGTGGAGGCTGTGGAAGTGCTCCGCAAGCGCTCCATCTCCGAGGAGACAACGAAGTTGCAGATGGACAACATACGTCTGCAGACTGAGCTTACTTATCTTCGCAAGGAGATTGCGGAGCTAAGGGCCGAGATGCGGCAGTCTCGAGTACCAGTTGCTGAGCCGCAGGCACAGCAACAGCAACTTGATGTCCAGGAACTGTCACGTACCATCATGCTTCAAGTTGGGACTATGGTGACTGCCCGGCTTGAGGCAATTGAGGAGAGGCTCATGCCGGAGGTTCGTCTGCGGCCTCCACTGGCTGCGGACAGAAACCGTGAACGGAGGGCAGACGTTGACGTTGAGACTGAAAGCATGGACTTCATGGCAACGTCTTCGAATATGCCTGTAACGGAGGCATCCACGTCGTATGAGAGCCAAGCGGGTTCTGTACCCAAGCCCCGAAAGGGAAAAAAAGGAAAGGGAAGCCTGGCGGCTGAAGAGGCAGCCTTGGCACGGGATCCACTCCCGATGCTTTCCTCAGCTCCTCCGAGGAACGAGGCATGGAGCACAGTTGCTGGAAAAAGGTCTAAGCAGGTGCCAAAGCGTACGGTCAAACAGGCGGCCGATGTTCCTTTGCCCAGTGTGCCTGGACCAAAGAAACCGACCCAACCCCAGCCTGCTAAGGGGCCATCCAAACGGCCTGCGCAGAAGAAGTTAAAGCCCCCTCGCAAAGCAGTAGTTGTACTGACGCTGCAACCGGAGGCGATTAAAAATGGCGTTACCTATGGTCAGGTGTTAACCGATGCCAGAGAGCGCATTGACTTGGCAGCGATTGGCATTGACGGTGTCAAATTCCGGACCGTCGCCACTGGCGCTCGGCTGTTGGAAGTGCCTGGAACCAGGGCCGAAAGTGTGGAGAAGGCAGATTCTCTCGCTAATAAGCTGAGGGAGTCTTTTAGTGGAGCTCTCGTCAAGATCTCCCGACCTGAGAAATGCGTGGAGATGCGCCTCTCGGGTCTCGACGATTCGGCAAGTAAGGAGGATGTAGCGGCGGCCGTTGCTAAAGTGGGTGGCTGTGCAATAGAGTCGGTGAAGGTAGGCGATATTGTGCGGCTACCCGGCCGTGAAGGAACAGTGTGGCTGCGTTGCCCCGTTGCCGCAGTGAAGAAAGCCATCACTGGAAAAATTCTGGTGAATTGGGTCTCGGTATCGGCCAAAGTACTGGAGGAAAGGCCCCTGCGGTGCTTCCGATGCCTAGAAGGTGGTCACGTAGGGGCACAATGCCCAAGTGCCGAAGACCGCAGTGCACTCTGCTTCCGCTGCGGCAAGCCCGGGCATAAGAAGGCACAATGCGAGGCCGAGCAGCACTGCCCGGTGTGCGAAGCAGCTGGCAAAAAAGCGGACCACCGTGTTGGGGCCAAGACTTGCAAAGGCAAGACCTCATCAAGAAGAAATCAGACGGCTAATGTAAGCTCTTCGGCCCCACCGCAGCCGTCTGCGCGCCCAGATGCGCAAAGGGAGGATCAGATGGACGACAATTAGGATGGCCATCCAATTCCTACAAGCGAACATCAACCACTCCGCCAGGGCTCAGGATCTTCTGTTCCAGAGCCTGGCGGAGTGGTCGACACAAATTGCAGTGGTTGCCGAGCCTTACCTAATCCCTTCTCAGGATACCTGGGTGGGAGACCGGGAAGACTCGGTGGCTATTATTAATCAGTCTTCCAATGGCTCTCTGCCCTTCGAAAAAGTAGCGAGGGGACAGGGGTGCGTGCTGGCTACTTTGGGTGGTAACTGTGGCGTGGCGGTAATCGGAGTGTATTGTTCCCCGAGTCGCAGCATGGTTTACTTCGAACGATTACTTGCTGAGATCGGGGTTCTGGCAGGAGCAGTGCGACCCAGTCCCATATTGGTCGCTGGGGATTTCAACGCTAAGTCTACGGCGTGGGGATCCCCACACACTGATCCCCGAGGGAAAGTCTTGGAGGAGTGGGCGGCGTCCATGGGACTCTTGGTTGTAAATAGGGGTACCGAGAACACGTGCGTTCGATGGAACGGTGGGTCTATAGTGGACTTAACATTCGCTTCCCCCTCCGTTGCACAACGCGTTCTTGATTGGAAAGTTGAGACGGACGTAGAGACTCTGTCAGATCATCGGTACATCCGTTTCAGTGTCTCTGCGTCCTCAAGGCAGGCTCTGTCCACACCACCAGCAAACGGCCCGCGATGGTCGCTCAGGGCGCTGGATAGAACCCTTGCATCTGAAGCGGCCATTGTGGAAGCTTGGGGGGCAAACCCAGACACAGAGGACGTAGATGCCGCCGCAGAGAGACTGGGAGAGTCGCTTGCGCGGATCTGCGACGCCTCCATGCCTCGGGTCAAGACGTCTGCGCCTCCGCGACGGATGTATTGGTGGAAGCCGGAACTTAAAGAGTTAAGGAGAGCCTGCGTCGCCGCGCGGCGTCTCTACACCCGTTCCCGACGTTGGAGGGTGCGAAATGAGGAGGAGGAGCGTGAACGCTACGCCAACTATAGTGCCGCCTGTAAGAGCTTACAGGTGGCTATAAAGGAGGCCAAAGAGTTGGCGTGGCGGGAGTGGCTGGAGTCTCTCGACCGAGATCCTTGGGGGCGCCCTTACAAGTCAGTGACTGGTAAACTGCGTCCATGGGCCCCCCCTCTTACCACAACTCTCGAGCCGCAGTTGCTGGAGCGGGTGGTGTGTAAGCTCTTCCCCCAGCGAGAGGCATGGTGCCCGCCTACCATGGCAACTAGGGCAGTACTGCTCGATCAGGCTGAGGAGGAAGTTTTGCCTGTGAGCGAAACTGAGTTCGGGGTAGCCGTGTTACGGCTCCGTTCAAAAAACTCGGCCCCTGGACTGGACGGCGTGCCGGGTCGAGTCTTGGTACACGCAACCAAGGAGCTTGGAGAGAAGATCAAGGCGCTCTTCACAGCATGCCTAGTACAGGGCTACTTTCCGCAGTGCTGGAAACGCGGTAAATTAGTACTGTTGAAGAAGAATGGGCGCCCGGTGGATTCTCCTTCGGCGTACCGCCCCATCGTACTGCTGGGTGAGACGAGCAAACTATTCGAGCGAGTACTCGCTGCTCGTCTCGTCCGGCATCTTGTTGACGTGGGCCCAAATCTCAGCGACGGGCAGTTTGGTTTCCGCCACGGCCGCTCAACCGTGGATGCGGTTGCTAGGGTGCGGGAGCTTGCGGAGGAGGTGATTTCGGACGGGGGGGTGTTGTTGGCAGTTTCGCTGGATATAGCGAATGCCTTCAACACCCTTCCCTGGGAGACGGTACTAGAAGCTCTCAAGTACCATGGTGTGCCTCGGTACCTGCAGAACTGTGTCGGTAGCTACTTTGCTGACCGAAGTGTCAGCTACCCGGCCCAGCAGCGGTGGCAAGAGAGGAGAATGTCGTGCGGTGTTCCACAGGGATCGGTTCTTGGACCGCTCCTGTGGAACATCGGGTACGACTATGTCCTCCGCGGGCAAAACCTGCAAGGAATCGGCGTAGTCTGCTACGCCGATGACACTCTCGTCACGGCCCGTGGAAGGAATAAAAGAGAGGCGGCTGTTTTGGCCACAGCGGGAGTGGCTCGGATAGTCCAAAGGATTAAGTCACTTGGTCTAGAGGTGGCTTTGGAAAAGTCCGAGGCCCTCATTTTTCACGGGCCTCGCAATAATCCAGGAGGGGGACTAAGTGTTGTGGTGGGTGGAACCTCCATCGCCATTGCACCGACGATGCGTTATCTTGGCCTTCTCCTCGACGGCCGATGGAGTTTCCAAGAGCACTTCCGGCAACTGGCACCCAGGCTCATTGGCTTTGCTGGAGTGCTAGGGAGTTTGCTTCCAAACATAGGGGGTCCGAGTGTAGCATGCCGTCGCCTATACGCCGGTGTGGTGCGCTCCAAGGCGCTTTACGGAGCACCTATATGGGCGGATGCCCTCAACGCAAGGAACCGGACTCTGTTGCGACGCCCGCAGCGAGTTATTGCGATAAGGGCGGCTCGGGCGTACCACACCGTCTCTTTTGAGGCGGCGTGCTTGCTGGCTAGCGCACCTCCGTGGGACCTCGAAGCCAGGGTTTTATCGTCAGTATACTGGTGCAGTGATGCGGTAAAAAAGGACGGAGGATGGCCATTGCCTGAAGAGATAAAACACTGGAGGCAGCAGGGTCGTGAAGATCTCTTCAGACATTGGTCAGTAAGGATGGAGACACCGGTTGCTAGCCGGGATGTAGTGGCTGCCTTTCGGCCCATTCTCCAAGAGTGGGTTGATCGTCGCCATGGTGCCCCGACGTTCCGCTTGGCGCAGATCCTCTCAGGGCATGGCTGCTTTGGGAGGTATCTGTGCAAAGTGGCACAGCGGGAGCCGACGATGGTGTGCCACCATTGTGGAGCAGTGGAAGACACAGCGCAGCACACCCGCGCGGAGTGCTCTGCTTGGGCAGTGCCACGTGCAGAGATGGTGGCGGTAATTGGCGTGGATCTCTCGCTCTCGGCCATATTGAGAGCTATGGCTGAGTGCGAGAGAAAATGGACGGCGGTGGCGAGCTTCGCAGAATTTGTGATGCGAGAGAAAGAGGCGGCGGAGAGGGACCGAGAGGATGATATTCTCTCGGATCCCATGCGCCGCAGGAGACCAGGTCGCAGGCGGCGGGCATTTGCCAGCCGTATGTTACCGTAAATGGGGACCTTCGGGTAACAGATCGGGGGATCTGTTACCTGACCTGAGAGGTCCCGAGCTGTAAGGCACCTCGTCCTGTGTTCCGAGGTGCCTTAAGCGGAGTAGGGGATGTGGCAAACACCCCCCGAGTCGAGCCCAAACGGGCAACCGCAGAGAAGTCGAGGAGGCGCCAAGCGATCCCTTGACTTCTCCCTGTAGCGGAAAGTCGGAACACCCCAGGTTTTTAGTTAGGGTATACCGCCTTTGTCAAGGCGGGGAGTCCCACATAACCATCGGTCCCCCCGGGCCGGTGGTACCTATAAAAGGTTTTCCTGGGTACCAAAAAAAAAAAAAAAAAAAAAAAAAAAGGTATACGTATCGGCACATAACTTTAGCGCTGACCGTTATTGCGCAGAAGTCAAAAATAAGGTACCTGAGGGGGGCTCGCGGTATGAAGGGCGGGCGTGCGTAGCGCTGATTGGCTCTCCAGTCGCACTCCGCTCTCCGTACCAATAAGACACTCTGCACACATCCAGTGTGGGCGACATGCGCACACTACGACGCATGCGCAGCTATCCCCTCCGCGTATCGCTCAGCGCTAAAGTAATGTGCCGCTAGTTATAGTCGGTTTGATTCTTGCAGCAGGATATTTTTTTATGAGCAAAAGTGCTGTAGCAAGTAGAAAGGATGATTGAAATGGTGATGAGCCTCTGCATAATTTTGCTATTATTCAGAATGCACAGAGAAGACTTATGTCCAGCAGTGAGCTTCCGCATGCTGATGATAATGATGATGACGTCATAGAGCCCGTTCCCTTAGTAGACACGTACATTAATTGAGAGAGAGGAAAACATCGTGATCGGTAAGCCTCTATTAGGCGCACTTTAAATAAAGGTTGTCTGGAAGAGATCGCTCTTAGCGATAAGGCCGACCATTGTACCTTTATTTGTAATGGTTCTTTTAAGTGTATTCTTTTGTGTAAAATAAAGTATTAATCAATCAATCAATCAATCAAAATCTTTTCATCACACTGGTCTCTGAAGATCCAGTGACACAATAAAAAGAAGTTTTATATTGCTGTCGCCGAGTTTAAGCGGTGAAATTTTGAGACATCTTTACACGTCTAACCCCCTTATTTATAATGCCAGTCACTATTTAGCGGGTCGCTAAAAGTCCCTTGTCACTGTAACTTTCATGTCAAAAAATAAAGATGGCAACCGAGGAAAACATCGTGAGTAAATCGGTATGTCGTAGGATCTATAAAATGTATCTTTTTTTTTATACAACTTTAATGGAACAAGCATATGGCCCACCTGATGTGAAGTGGTAACCATCGCCTATAACAAAGCATTGCCTCGTAGGTCACGAACTACAGGAACGTGCACTACAATGCACTGCGTCCATCAACTTGAGGCATACGGACTAACTTGTCCAGCTCAACACTATATTGAAACGTCGTCGGAATCACACGACATTGCACCAGGCAATCATAAATCGATGGAGTTGCTCAACGGAGTAATGAACCGAGGACAAGGTGTATCCGACCGTGAACTGACTTTACGTAATCGGTATTCTGTTTCTGTATTTTTGACAGCAGAACGATTACTTATTATTTCAAGGCAAATAACGCTTTTATTAGCTTCACCTGTATGTATGTATGTATGTAACCGACCTCTTTGAGCTCGATTTTGTCCTACTTTGAACGATCAGATTTGATTCAAACTTTGCACACCTGGCAAAGAAACTAAAAAGTTATAAATAAATTATAGGTTAAAAAACTAAAAAAAAAACGCTTTTATAACTAATTGAACGAAAAAGTTAAAAATAAAACTGTACTAATCAATTGAACATTTATATTATTGTACAAAAAGCGTGGGGGGCTTGATTTTGATTGTTGTAAATATTTTATCAATAGTTTATTATATCTGAAGTTATTATAAAAAGCACCCCACGCTTTTGTGCAATAATATAAATTTTCAATTGATTATTACAGTTTTATTTTTAACTTTTTCGTTCAATTAGTTATAAAGGCGTTTTTTTTTAAATTTTTTAAACTATAAATTATTTACATGTTAGTGTTTTTGAATTAAACTACTAATTAAACTACCTTACGCGAGCTTGAGTATTTTTGTTGTTATGTCGTTGTCTCATAATTACAATTTTTCCTAAGTTTTGAAGATTTGTCTTGGCTTACTTATAATAATTTCAAGGACAACGCAAAGCTGAGGTTTTAAAAAAACTCAAACTGTGAATGAACTTTCTTTGCTGCCAGTACCAATAAGTAACCACAGAATAGAAAAAAACGCTTTTTCTGTTCTGAGTTATTAACACTCATGGTGTCTTCACGAAAAAATACTAAATTTTATGTTTGCTGTCAAATATAGGTACAATTTCATTTCGTGGAAAATTCCAAATAAGCTTGTAAAATCTGAAATTCCGAATGCTATCCAAATGGAATCCAGTTTTCAATTTTAAATGCCAACAAATAAATAATTAATACAACGTTGCGTACTATTAGAGCCTATGCTTGAAAACGTTCGATAAAATCTCATTGGGTGATGCGATGGCATTTCAGGGAAACCAGACGACAGTGACAGTTTTTCATCATGCTTTTCATAGGGTATGTAAAGTTTTGGTCCATAGTAAGGTTCGCCATCGACGGACACGTCGCGGACGACATCATCATCAAAATTTTGGTGCCATTGTCGAAGAAAACATAAGTGGTAGTTTTTTTTTATGCAACAAATTTAGCAAACAATCATACGGCCCACCAGATGGAAAGCGGTTACTGTAGCCTATGGACGCTTGCAACACCAGAGGCATTACTCGCGCGTTGCTGACCCTTTAAATGTTTTAAAACGCCCTTCTTGAAGAGCCCCATGCTGTAATCTATAGGGAATACCTCGGCAGATTAGTCGCATTTTGTTAAGACTCGCCCGACCGACTCGGGTGGGTTGATTTTGAGGGTGGTTGGGCAGGAGGTCATCGTCGGTAACCAACTGATTGAAATAAGGAAACAAATACACAATAAAGAAATGATAAAAATTGCGGTCAATCCACACAACACTATTTAGCCCCAAACTATGCAGAGCTTATACGATGGGATCCATGTAGCTGATAAAATGCATTTTTTTGTAAATTCATACGTATAATACAATATAACAACCAGACAGAGCACAAACATCTGCGTTCACCACACAAATTATGGAGTGGGGATCGAACCGACGCCCTAAACTGAAATGTGAAGTCTGACAACTGCTAATGAGAGATATTAATTGATGTTGAATGCAGAATAGGCCCCTGGTAAAATGAAAGCCGCAATAATTCGTGCCATTTTGCTCAAATATTTACGTTAGGAATATCAAAATGTAAAGCCTTTTCAATTGAATTTTAATCGCTTATAGAAATTTAAAATCTGAAGATATGGACGAAATTTATTGAATTTATGAAATACTTTATGAAATAATTTGAAACATTTTTTGAATACTTGTCTCGTTGAAAGGTATACCTACTTAGGCATTTACAAAGAAATAACATGACAGATACAGAGTCCAATGCGTTAAATCTCTGGAACTTCACTGCTATTATTTTAGACAGACAGACATGACGAATCTATAAGGGTTTCGTTATTACCATTTGGCTACGGAACCCTAAAAAGAACGGGTCCTATCCCGCTTTTCTTTAGCTATTAGTTTGTTATCCTTTCTCTAGGCTTGATCGCATGGAACCGGCACCAAGTTTCACCAAGCCAAATTGATCCTTGTGATTCAACTGCATAAAATGCCTTTTGACTTGTTCATTGGTACTAAATACTATGACATAATGATAATTATTAAATTCAAGGTGATCTGAGAAGGGACCAAGCCTTGGAGGAATTAGAAATGGAGGCGTCAACGTTTGAATCCACGAACAATATTTTCTGCCAAAATTGACGGGGGACGAGGTAAACACGCATGGCACACGCGCATAGCAAAATCCTATTCATGTAAACACACACATTAACAATCCCGCACACGATCTTAAAATTTGCACACAGATAAAAAATATAACGTAGTTACGCAGTGTCAAGACTCACATTAGGATAATCTCTAGTGATGGGCATTCAGTAAGACCGGTAAATTGAACGATGAATAAAATAATGAATGAAATGGGTTTTTAGGTACAGGTAATTTAAATAAGTTATGCACAACAGGTTTAACATTTTGTAACAGTCAGAAAATAAAAGAACTGAATTTAGTTGTTATGTTTTATTAATGGTTATAAGTTTGAATCAATAGTTCTTAACATGTTATAGCATAGTATACATAAGTTTAGTCTTTTACTGAATAATTGAAAAAAATATATAAAGTGAAATCACATTACATCGTTAGCCTTCACACAACAGCGAAGTTTGTAGTTCTGCCTTCTGCGCCGGAGGCGTTGGTTCGATTCCCACCGAGAACAAATATTTGTGTGGTGAACGCAGATGTTTGTTTGCCCGAGTTTGAGAACTTTCTGTAAAATGTTCCGAGCAAATCACACTCGTTCTTGTTGCATGCCAAGTTGTTTTTTGGCCAAAAAATTTTGTCCACTCTTCAAGCAACAGGGTTTTTTGGAAACCTGCACAGGACGTAAAAGAAATATAAAATAGGCAAAAAAAATGTTTTCACTACGCCCACGACTTTATTTTTGAGTATGATGTCATGTTCTATTTTATACATTGATGAGTAGAGGGTTTGATGACTGGTACCTAGGATACCCATATTGTGGGATTTGTGAATAAATGTAATCCGATATTTCATGGCGGCAGCCATCTTGGACCGATTTTCATCAAAATAGCTACGAACACTCCCGACTATTCACCTTTCAAACAAACAAAAAACTAAATTAAAATCGGTTGATTCGTTCGGGAACTACGATGGGACAGACTGAGACACACACACACACACACAGACACCGCAAACTCATAACATCCCGTCGTTTTTACGTTGGGGGTTAAACAGCAACAAATATGCTTGTAATTAGACAACACATTATGTGATAATAATTTAACGTTTATTTTATCATTCATTCATTCATCAATTTCATTCAACTTTTCCCAAAACTATGCCTTCTACCAAGGTATAATCTTTGACAATACTGTCGTAATACTGTCGCTAATCTGTCGCAACCGGTATTTCTTTTGAACTAAAATTCTACAAAATTACAAACACAATTGACAAAATAATACTCCCTTGTGGTAGGAAATACCATGTTCCCGGAAGTTTGATGTCTCTGATCGTCTTTTTACAAGAAACTACCATGCAATTCACCATTTTCGCGGAGCTCCACTTCGCGACATGAAACGACACATAATGGTTGCGGTTGCGAGTAAAACAGTTTTAAATAAAGGATATGATCGAGATCGGTATATGACCGGCAGAGGGGAAAGCCCTGCCTTGACATCTCCATTTCTAATTCCTCCAAGGACCAAGCAGACCAGTCTACCTTAACCTCACAATTTGATCACTTAACTTGTACGTAGGGGTCCACTGAACTGGAAATACCGGTTACTGACATAACTTTCAATAGCAACACTTGGAACTTGATTTGGAACCAGTGTATATTAATTTTCGATGTTGTGGTAGGTTACCGGTGTGTGCGTGTTTTCCACGTATTAGCTGGTAACGAAACCCAGATACGACCCGGAGGAATTAAAGAAAGAAAGAAAGAAAATATATTTATTTGGCATACTTACATAAGTGTAGACGTTAACAATAGATAATGGTAGATAAAATATAATATAAAATATAATAAAATAAAATAGCGATGAGACCGCCCGACAGTTCTAATATTTTCTTTTTTCTACTTTGTTTTATAAGAACTGTGATAATATTTATTTTCGTTAAAAATAGACATAGACACTCATTTATTTGCTTCTTAGCACACAACATACAATACATAAATAGATGAAAAAACAATTATAAATAAGTTGACATAAGTAATAACATGATAAAAAGAGAAGGGCAGAAATTAAAAAAAACTAACAGAACATGGATTTATGAGTTAAGAAAAAAATAAAAAAAGTTAAATCAAATAGTTGCTAAATGCCATTATTGGGTCAGCTGTCAATCGAAATTGAGTATAATACATGTGATTATGTTGGTAATATAACAAAAGACGTCCGTCTGCATGGGAATCAGCGATACAATACACAATGCAGCTGTAATCATCTATTGCAAAGAACCATTATTATTGATGTGCGGCTAACTAAAATTATGACTTTGTGACAAATCTATCTATTATTGTGATATAAAATAATGCATAATCCTCTGTCAATCCAGATAGTTTAAAATATAGCATAGCTTCTATCGCGGGCCTTGAGCGTGGGGACCGAATCCAGAAATTCCGTATCGAAAAAAACCTAACACCCCCAATGACGTTTTTTCAATGACGTGTAAGTAACAGTTTTGGAGTTGCCATACGTAACAGAGTTCAAGTCAGTGCTCAAAAGACTTTGTTCCGTTCTTTAGGGAAATTTGCACATGAAGGTAGGGCAAACCGATTTATTAAAAAATAAAAATACTGCATTAATAAAATAAATAAATAATTATAATTGCATAAGTTGATAAAAAATGCTATGCAATAGCTTAACCGCGGCAGTCTCCGAGTGCCACACGTCTTTTTTTCTCTACATTGTTCTACCGGCCACTCCTCCCTATGTCATCTTTCACACAATCCATCCATGTTTCTTTGGATTCCGTCTTCTTATCAATCCACATTCACACGCAAACGCAGCCAGCAACGCCGCTCCACATCACTCCGCTACCTAGCGACGTGTCACTGGTCAGGCATAGGGCTACTTTTCCACTAGACATGTGCTACGTTGCCAAGCTACGGATTTGCGTTGAACCCTCTAGTTCGACGATCAGTGGTGTGTGTGGCGTCCTGCAGCTGCAGCTACACACACACACTCAACACGCTAAATACACCCTCATTTACTGTATAAACTACATTGTAAGTGTGTGCGTGTTTGAACAATGATCCTATTATTTTAAGCTACTTTTTCTTCTAAGTCGCTTCACTCTTGTCAGAGTAGTCGTGGTCGTCATGGGTATCTATTGATTTCTCTTATTAAAGGCTTAGGCATGCCTCACGATATATACCACTTCTCTCTGCTAGCAGTCATCCGGGAGCTTTCTTGTAGATCACTGTTTGCAACTTTTTTTTTTTTTTTTAAATTTATTTACCATTTTAACTTATTACATTAGTTTGTTAAAAATAGCATATAAAAAACCACTAAGATTTGTGCTGATGCTATCACGAGCGCGTTACTTAATCTAAACTAACGCAATAGAAATGAAGTGAAGTGATCTTATTAGTTTGACACGCATCCACAGCTTAGCAACGTAGCAAATCTCTAGTGGAAAGGCGCCCTAAGGTGCCGATGGCGCCCTCAGAGGTTTGAGTCAAGGCTTCGCTCGTATCACGCGCCACACGCGGCCTCTATTGGTAGAATAGATTCACTTACACAGTGCATTTTCTATCGCCTTTTACGCCGTAGACAAACGGTGAGAGACGTGAGCGTGGATAAACGATATTTTTATGTAGCTCTTGGAGATTTTGAGCCACTCAAGGCCTCCATCGTGCCTTATTTATTCATGATGATGGTTATAACCAATAGCAACATTTTCGTTTTGTATAATGAACTATGAATACGATATTAGATAGATAGATAGATAACTCTTTATTGTTCACCACACAAAAGATACAGTACAGGACATAAAAAATTAACAATTAGGTAGAACGATGGGCGACCTTATCGCTGAGAGCGATCTCTTCCAGGACACCTTTGCATGGAAAGAAATAACGAATTGAAAGGTGGTGTAGTTACATACGGAAATTTGAAAAAAGTGTAGATATTAAGTAGGTATTTTAAGCGTCTATGACTTGCATGTGTACAACTAAAGTACAAACAAGCTTCGATATCCCTTTGAATGAGCAGAAGAACACGCGGACATCTTCGCAACAAAATCTCATCGCATGTTTTGACTTGCGTGTGGGATTCAATAATTGGCCTCACAAACTAGATCAAACAAAGCCAGAAACGGAACAAATTATTTCGCAAAACCGAGTTCTGTGATCGACATACAATTACAATTTTAGGGTACAATATAAAATAAATAAAAGCCAAAGCAATCTTTATTTATACAGTAACAGTACAGTGACAATAGTACTTAGAACAAAGATGTTAAGGGCTCATCCGGGGGAGTACTACCACCATGCCTATTTCTGCCGTGAAGCAGCATTGCTGTGTTTCGGTTTGAAGTGTGTGGGCGCGGCCCAGTGAAATTAATGGCACGCGAGACTGAATAATTATTGCCTCAAGTTGATGGACGCAAGGCAGTGCATCGTAGCGCACGTTTCTGACGTTCGTGACCTACGAGACAATGCTTTGTTATAGGCGATGATTTCCACTTAACATTAGGGGCTACTTGGTCTATCAGCAAGAAGTATAAAACAAACTGTAGATTCAAATTAGTGACTGTAGACATTGTGCTCTGTGTGGACTCAACTCAATCAAAATTTATTCATTTCAATTCCAAGTATCACTTTGAAACGTCTTAAAGCTAGGTGAGTCTAGGTGCCAGTTCCACGCGACCAAGCCTAGAAGAACAGGCAACAAACTACGGCTCGGTTCCTACCGTTTTTAACGTGACGACGTCTTATAATTCGATGGAGCCGGCTGCACGCACGAAAATATATGACGTCATGCGGCGTTACCTCGCTCTGAGGCGTTCCATTTAAGGATTGAAGTGCAAGCGAGAGCGCAGAAAGAGCGACAAAGAGGCTCGCACGGCGGCCTCCGCGTTCGGCATCGTTCGACATCTGTCTCTCTCCTACTTGAGTGAGCGATGCGTCCGCGTGGACAGCTGTATGACGTTGTCACGTTCAATTATCGTCAGTAAACTGACTTTTTTTTACTGACTATATTTTTTTTGTATGATTTTGAATAGCGCGAATCCGCTGCAATCGCAAGGTTTCTGTCTGCGGCACTTCGACCGGCAGCCACTGCTAGACAAACGATTGCCTATTCCGTGTCGCGTTGCGTCCGCGTCGCTTGTGTTGCACATCCAATAGTTATTCTTCTCACGCTCTTGTTTGAACACTGTGATAAACTTCGGATAAACGGTCTATAAATCGAGAAATATTTTATTATATGCATTAGACAAATATTACTATTACTTTTAATATTTATTGCATATAAATATTTTCATATTACCCTTTTTGGTCGTACTGTTTGTTTATTTACTTTATTTTGTGTTTTGTGGACGATTTATGGATTGACTGTGTACTTGTGTAGAAAGGTTTGTGTTGTTTTTTTTAATAGGTAAAGGGTTCATACTTTTTTCGGCTCATCCTAGAAATTTTATCAGCAAGTTTGGTATAGCTCTTAATATTTTTGTCTTAATTATTTAGCTCGTTTCGTTCCACTATTGGACAAACCACTATGGTTTTATCTTGTGCTTTCAAATAATTATTTAATTATTTAGGGCACACTGATAATACGCCGTAGGTCTCAGTTATCTTGTGTCTTGGGTCATTGCAACGATGAAGTCATGCATCGATGTATCGCATTCCTTTATTATATCGATATCAAATAACGCAACGCTTGATGTTTTTATTATCGCTTTTATAACAAACAAAACGAGTGCTGCAATTAATTATATACCTTATGTGATGTTGCTGCAGTTGACCTACTCTTAAAACCTGGTATTTACTGATGCTACGAGTTATTTAGTAGTAGTAGAGCTCTTTGTAAAGGACTCGTCCGGGAAAAGTACTACCACCGTGCCTATTTCTGTCTTGAAGCAGCACCGCTGTGGTTTGAAGGGTGCCGGTTAAATTACTGGCACATAAAGCTGGTCATAATTATGAATGCCGCAAAGAACTAAATTTTTACACATTTTGAACTTCTCTTGCTCTTATGTACTTACTGGCGAAAAAGTGCGTGCTGTTTTGAACGTTCATTCAAATAAATTTCAACTTATGTTATGACTGATCGAAGCGACGCGTGACCCAAGAGCTGGTGGGTATCTGGCGCAGCGTATAAGCATTGCTATTCAGCGTGGCAATGCCGCCAGCGTCTTGGGGACGCTTCCGTCTGGCACTGATTTGGATCAGTTGAGCTATCTCTAGATCGTTTGTAACGATCTGCAGATAGCTCAACTGTTTCTTGTGTATTTTGTACATTTTGTAAATATTTGTTTAATTGTAAGTTTCTTTGTGTAAATAAATAGACAGCACTTCTTATGTTATAAATAAATAAATATAAATATTATGGACAATCCACACGCCCCAAATTAAGCAGAGCTTGTACTAGGGAACCAGAAAGCTGATAATAATACAAAAAAACATTTTATTTTATAAATACATACTTAGAATACAATATAACACCCAGACAGAGAACAAGTATCTGCGTTCATCACACAAATTATGTTCTCGGTGGGGATCGAACCCACGATCAACGGCGCAGAAAGCAGAGCTACTACCAACTGAGCTGAGAGGCCAGTCATGAAAGAATTGCCTGACTTTTGAACTCAATGCCTTGCACCAGTAGGTATTTGTAACTAAACATCTGTCATATAATCATAGTCTCAAGCCTACTCTTCGCGTACGTATGTAGCTATGTTATTAAATCTCTTAGTATTCATGTTTTCCTGGTAGCATGTCATGTCTGACCATGAAAATATGACATTGAGAAGATACTAGATGATTATATTGTGGTAGGTACTGATATGCACTATACCCTACCTATATACCATTGTAGTAAAACTCAAAGGTGTTAAAAAACACTATTATGTCGCTAACATCATAATACGAAAGAAATTGAATGATTGTTTGTTTGTTTGCGCGTATTCTATCTATCACGCTGTAGCTATTCGTGAGGACCGCTAATTAGCTTCTCTGATAACCTAGACTAGATTAATTAGTTGAGTTTTATAAAACTGTTGGTCTTCCTAAAACAAATAAGTAAATAAATAAAAAAATAAAATTGCAGCTTACCTACCAAACCAATACATATAAGATACTTAGAGTCTGTTCAGAAAGAGAGCCGTCGTGGCCAAATTGAGAACTAACGTTTCGATTTTTATATGGCAGCTCATCCCTTTCTTTCTGTCAGCATTTTGCATCATAAAAATTAAATAAAGGAATAGTACACTAGTTGTGATAGGATCAAAACGCAACAGACGCGCTAGTGTATTGCACATTAAACAAAAAAGCAGCCAAGTGCGAGTCAGACTCGCCCATGAAGGGTTCCGTAGCATCAAGTAACATAATACAGAAAATAAACAGGAAACAGGTTCTTGTAGTTCGTCGAAATGTAAATTGCGGTTTACGATTTATGACGTATAAATAAAAAACTACTGGCTAGATCTCGTTCAAACCAAATATCGTTGAAAGTTTGCATAGTAATGTACAACATATATTTTTTTTAGTTTTATCATTCCCTTATTTTAGAAGTTAGAGGGGGGGGGACCAACTTTTTTCAACTTTGGAAGTGTCTCTCGCGCAAACTATTCAGTTTAGAAAAAAACGATATTAGAAACCTCAACATCATTTTTGAAGACCTATTCATAGATACCCCACACGTATGGGTTCAACGAAAAAATTTTTTTTGAGTTGCAGTTTGAAGTATGGGGACCCCCAAAATTTATAGTTTTTTTTCTATTTTTGTGTAAAAATCTTAATGCGGTTTACAGAATACATCTACTCACCAAGTTTCATCAGTGTAGCTCTTATGGTTTCGGAGAAAAATGGCTGTGACACGGTCGGACAGACAGACAGACAGACAGACATGACGAATCTATAAGGGTTCCGTTTTTGCCATTTGGCTACGGAACCCTAAAAAGGTGATTAAGCACAGCAGCGCCCTCCAATCCCACGACGGTTCTCTTTCTGAACAGACTCTACCAACAAGTTGCTCCAGTTGCCTACACAAAATAACTTACTTTATTTAGGCAACCCTAAGTAAACAGGCTTTTGCATCTATTTTAGATGATTTATAAAGCATCAGCGGCAACTGGTGTTTCCTCATGCTCCTACTTTAGGGACGTTATAGTGCCGGATTAGATGGAATAGGCTTGCCCAGCACCTACACCGTAATGACAGCTTAGTGGGCCTAATCCACAGGAAAGACATGGTCAATACGTGTGGAGCTTACTAAGCCACGGGTTTCCTCACCATGTTTTCCTTTACCGTTTGAGAGCACTAGCATTATGTACGGGCACAGATAAGATAATACTATACTAGTAGTACGGGTAACCCTACAGTTTTTTTTATTGTGGAAAATACAAGCTATTGCCCCCAATTACGGTTCCTTTAAAAAATTGCAAAGAAATTGTAACCTCACGGGTTCCTTTAAAAAATTCAGCCAGTTGGGACATGACTGACTAAATGATAGACCAGAGAAGTTCTTTAACCCTAACTCTATTGACTACACTTTGTAGAGAGATTGACAAATATTTGTTTTCTTGGTCTAATTGGTTACAAAATATATCTGGCCCTCTCACCTGCCACTGTACCGTTATTAACCAACTGTCTTTACATCTAGGCTATTTTTGGTCATTGACCTTTAGAAATTACTTTAAGTAGAGATAAAGGCGCAATTACCTACTTATGACTTCAAAATAGAACATTTTGACATATGAAACTAAAACTGTGGTAGTGTAACCGTTTCTATACTGCTATTATTGAAATAATAATAATTCTAAGTTTAAAAAACTAGAGAAACCCACTTCATTGCCAAACGGCTAAACCGACTTTAATGAAATTTGTTTGGGACAATCTGGACGTAAGAATAACCATCCAAATATTTTTTTTTTTTCTAAATCGTTTCATAAATGACGGAGGCATGCAGTTACAAACATTAAAAAAAAAATACAACCAATTAAGAACCTCCTCCTTTTTGATTGGAAGTTGGTTAAAAAAAACAATAACAAGGAAGAACCGCTAAGACAGCAAAAACTTGTTTATTCTGTTTTTACTCATCAAATGACAGAGGAGGCTATGCGTTTTGGGGTCAGAGGTCGTCTTTACAAAATATTTCAATAAGTAAAATAAAATAAATCTATTTTTGTAACTTCGAGTCATTGTAAAGTAGTAAAATACATCCAAGCTTTGAATTCACTACTGTCTTGCCTGAGACATGACATAGCACTTTTTAAATTAATCGTTATTCATAATCATATGGATAAAACGGGTATTTATCGCGATTATCCTTTTATATTTTCCGTCGGGAAATGTGAAAATGTAATCGCGATAAATACCCATTTAATTCATATAATTATGAAAACATGCGAGATTGCCACTAATGTTTTTGACCCTTTTTGACCCACTGTTGTAAGTCAAAAAAGTAGACTGCTTCAGTACAGAAGTCGTTTTATAACACTAGATAGTAACTGAACGATCATATAAAAAAATAAAAACAGTTGCACTTCGGGAGCGCCGCCAAAAATGAAAACTTGAACTGTTATGCCCCCATCGATTAGGGTTCCTTCATGATGGGTGAGTCCAACTCGCACTTGGCTGCTTTTTTATGGATAGCTGAATTATAAGTAAAGTAAACAGGACATGTCCCCCCCCCACCACTTTATTTACGGGTCGCTGTAGTGCCTATATATCCATTTCATTTATTGATTGCTCACATGTACATAAAATAAATAGCATTTGTTCTTATGGTAGCCTAAGTCAGTACATGCATCCTTTTGGGCACGGCAATGTCATAGCAAGTTTATAATACAATTATCTATAAGTCATAAGTTTAAAAGAGGTACCGAAGGCTACTATAAAACTTAAAAGCCGAACACTTATTACATTTGTGATCTTTTACTGATTTCATTCGTTTGAACTCTATGTACCAACTCAGTAAATAATTGCCTAACTCTTTGACTCAAGGCTAGTAAAATTAAGCCGAGTAATCGCAAAATCTATTGAAATTTGTCGCATGACATAAAAAAGGTGAGCAAACACTTTTCTTGGGCAAACTAAAGATACATGTACACGCACCGCCACTTTATTTATCACACACACCAAACGAGGAAAGCTTTGAGTTCTTTGAAAACGCAAAAAAATAGCTAAAACTGACTGGCCTCTTAACTGAGTTGATAGAAGCTCTGTCTTCTGCGCCGTAGGTCGTAGGGTCGATGCCCACCAAGATCAAATATTTTGTGCAGGATCTGTGGGCTAGTTAGTGTTGTGTGGATTGTCCACAAAAAAGCTAAAACAAAAAACTATGAAGAGTTGAGGACTTGTTCTGTGGCAGCGGCAAACCGGTCCCGTACAGCAGGTATCAGCTCAATGCTGCTGACCGTCCAAACAGAGATGGAAAATATCGCTGGTTTTTATGTGAAACCCATTGGTGGCTCCACAAACACCAATACACCTGTAGAAAGGATTATTTGATTTTATTTTTAGCCTGGGTCGTCCCACTGCAGGGCAAAGCCCTCCCTCCCCTTCTTGCACACCTCTCGATCTTTGGCTACAATGCGCCAGTCGTTCATATGCCAATCGAGATCGTCCCGCCATCTTCTCCGGGGTCTTCCTCTATACATATACGACGCCGACCTTGTGGGACCCAAGCGGTTAATATTTTGGGCGAAAGAATGTCCGGCATACGAGCCACATGCCCTGCCCAATCCCCATTTAAGGTTCGCTGCTTTCTTGGTTACATCGACTATTTTTGTTTTGGAGCGCAGTATGGTGGTGTCAGTAGAAAGGACGTACATTAAAGCTACGCTCAGTATTGCACTATTTTTATGAACAATTTTCACTATTTTTGCCATGATGGCTTTCGGCACAGTTGCATGCACCATAGCACGATCATGGATTGTGCTGAAGTCCACGATTAAAGGAAACAAATGGTATAACAAGCAGCAAATAGGCCCTGCTATTTGACATAATAATCTTTTTAACCATTCAGCACAGGACGGGACTGGTTAGGACCCAGTTTTCTTGAGTATAGTGTGTTCTGTGCGCAGTTCTGTCTGTATTATTACCTTCTTAGGTAGCCTGCCTGTTTTCAGTTGTCCGTTTTGTGTGTTTTATTTGTATACTATACATGTATTTTCTTTCTTTTCATTGTGTATAGTGTTAAAAACCATGATAGCTTCAAAAGCAGTGTAGAACTACTATAGCATACACACATTCCAGTTGAAAACACGCAATCTAGTATACTTATATATGGCTTTATATGCGAGGACGCATTCACCAGTCTTAGAGCTTTTTTTGTAGTTTGCCAAAACCATTCCACTTTCACTTGCCGTCTAGTCAATGAACGTATGCCTCGTATGTACCTTTTGACTTGACTCACTAAATGACTGACATAAAAAGTATCTAGGCCTTTGCATCTAATGTAGATGATTTTACAGCATCATGGCTAATTAGAAATAGAAATAGAAATGTTTTATTCAGAACAATGTTACATGTGCGAATTAAAAGCTAAACGACGAAACTGCGAAAGTTATAAACTGTGTTGCAATCTCAACGCCCACCTCCTTAACCTCCTTAATTGTTGCCTCGTGTCCCTATTTACGGGACGCTGTAGTGACTGACAAAAACTGGCACATATACATAGACATGCACAGCCTAAACTGGTGTTCCTAGAAACATGCAATTTTCAGGGTATGTTGTCGATTATATACAAGGAAAATAAAATCCTTTTAAATAACCAGTTATCTAAGAAGAAAATATTCTTCGCAGATCAAGATACAAGCGGTTTATCTAGATGTAGGCAGAAGTACTAAAAAATAAATTTCTGAAATTTAACGGCTGTATTCGGGCTTTAAAATTTGTGTGGGAATAACTTTTTTTTAATACAACTATTAGCTGATGGAACAAGCATATGGCCCACCTGATGTTAATTGGTAACCATCATCGCCTATATAACAAAGCATTGCCTCGTACTTCCTTGCGTCCATCAACTTGAGGCATACAGATGTTCAGCCTCACGTGCCAGTAATTTCACTGGCACCCACACCCTTTAAACGGCAGAAATAGGCATGGTGCTGGTAGTAGGTACTTTCCCGGATGAGCCCTTCACAAAGAGCTCTACTACTACTACTAAAACTACCTTTACGCGATCGGTATTACAATAGTCTTCCTACAGGTAGTATTCGATGGGACATGTCTCTGGCTACCTTTGGTCTACTTGGCCATTTCGTTAAAAACTCCGGTTAAAACTCTGCAGCATTGTGAAATCAGACCGTTGTATTCGTTTTGTTTTTTTGGTCAATTTACTTTCTCTTCTAGCAACGTTCTACTTTATGTAGTTACTTACCTACTTTAGGCAAAATTACCTACAACTCACGTCAGTGGAATGGCTGACTGTTGAAATATTTATTTGATATTGTTTGAGGGTTTTTGAATAGAAGAGAAAATGTGAAGTGACTTTGCTAGTGCCCAGCCCCTTAAAATAGACAACCATCACAAAACATACGTTTTTTTTTTTTTTTTTATGTAACTAGCTCATGGAACAAGCATATGGCCCACCTGATGTTAAGTGGTAACCATCGCCTATAACAAAGCAATGCCTCGCAGGTCACGCACGTCAGGAACGCGCCCTACGATGCACTGCCCTGCGTCCATCAACTGGAGGCATACAGATATTCAGCCTCACGTGCCAGTAATTTCACCGGCACCCACACCATACGTGTTTGCTTTTGGTGTTTTCCTTCAACGTTCGTGCTATTTTCAGTCTTGCTTTTCCGGTTTTGCTTGCGTAATACCCGGCTAGAAAACATGTATTTTCTATTCCACAAACTACGATTGTGTATCTGTCTACGGTACGTACGTACAGTTTCAAATTTCATATAAATCGTTCTGAGTCACACATTACATCTCACTCACTCAACTCTCATTCAACTCACACTCACTCATTCGACTTTTATATTTAAAAATAATCCATTTCCACCTCATTCCAGGGGGCTGATCATGTACGAGAGCTTCTTCGAGATAGCATTCGAGGCAGAACTGGACACCAGTGAAAGTCCAGAGCTGCTGGAAGCTGCCAGAGAGCTGTGCAACGAGAATCCTCTAACCAGGCCAACTGCCATCATCGAGCTTAGAGAACTTATATTTAGTAGGTTATCTTTATAACGCAGATACCACTCCACTCTTCTCCTGCGTCGGTACCTTACTGCAGATCGTGACGTCTGCAAGTACTTTTTGTACGGGTTTCCTCTACTTGCCCCTTTCTTCGCCTTTTTGGAGTGCGACCTTAACTGATATAATTATCCAGGTTACCCAAAGGTTAGCTGGTAGATAATGATATCAAGCATTAAGCTCGCCTGTGTACAGTTACATTTATTTGTGCATTATAGAATGTCCTCTATCTAACTAATGATGAAATATACATATTCATTTATTCATTGCTTCATGTGTTTTATAGGTATTAGGGGGTAATAACGTCCAGAACATGAGCCCCGCTTACGGCTAATTAAATTAAATAAGAAAGACAAGAAACGAAATAGATTCGTGACTGAAATTCCAAGGCATGATACACATCTTTTGACATTCTGTGGCACGTTGAGTCTATATTATGCCAATATTATATTAGTCTATACCCAGCAGAAGACCTGTAAATGAATAAATAAATAATTAAATATCGTGGAAAAACAAAACAAGAATACTTACTTTATAAAACCTCGAGGTACACTGGGCGGTCTTATCGCTAAGAGTGATCGCTTCCAGACTTGAGAGAAGCAGATAAATTAATGTTATTATACTACTTTTGTACCCTTTCCAGAACGTGGAGAATGCTTCCCCTCACGGACAGATGATGCTTTCCTCCTGCGGTTCTTGAGAGCCAGGAGGTTCGTTCCAGCACGAGCACATAAACTGGTTTGAAAACTTCAAATTCTTCACTATTATGCTAAGTTAAGGCCGACAAGGCAGAGAAAAAACTTTTTCACTACTTTTGATCAAAAAATCGTCATTGAGGAGTAACCAGAGCGAAGAAAAATTAGCACTTCTTCCTATAGGGCAATATTTTATTTTTCTTAAACATGCGCGGAAATATTGTCATTACTTTTGAATATAGAACACGCGAAGTATCATATTTACGTAGACTGAAAAACCAAAATCACTTCCCGGCGCGTTCTCGCTCCGGCAATGTTGTATGAAACGGTGTGCTGTTTGAATTTAGAACTCTTTCATCTATCGTACACATTGCATTCTCGTGGCTGTATAGCCACAGAAGCGTTAACCTTTCGGCACAAACTGTAAAAAAAAAAAAAATTGGCGGTAAAGCGGAGTTCGTTGTTATTTGGTTAATAAAAAATTAACCTCTTACACCACCACCTGTGATTATTTCCTTGCATTTTTTTAAGAAAAGCACTATATATGCCTCGGCCGAAATGGCAATTGCCTATTTCGCTGCCTATGCAATAATGTACTATTATTTGTGTCTGTCCAAAGACAATGAGCCTACAAAAACAAAAAAGTCTTTAGTCTTAAGTAGAATAATCATGAATAAAGACTGCTTAATACTGTTTCATAAAAAAGAACAACATTTTCTTTTTAAAAATGGAACTAAAATCGGCAATATCTTTGGTAGAATGCATGCATGAATGAATGCATGCGTTGCGGCTACAGAAGAAAAAAATAATAATTAAAAAAAAAAACATTGGCGCGAAATCTTTAGAATTTTTCTTATCTGTTGAACTGGATTATTTTATTTTCTCGCAATCGTAGTGAAATGTAGAGTAAGATACGCTGTCTGGTGCTCCTATTATAGTATAATGGGTTATTTTTGCTCGTTCTTCTATAAAATTAATAAATGATTCTGTGTCAATCAATCACTCAAACATTTCTTTATTCAATGTTATCTGTATTTTCAGCTAGTCCGCTACTGCGCTTTCAGGGAGCAATACAGTCATCTCCATGAGGGTGTTGACCTCTGGGCTATGAGCAAGGTGAAAGACGCGTATGAAGGCATCGTCTATGACCGCCCGGACCACGGACGAATATCAGTCTTCAGGTTTGGTAAATATGGATCAATTTCTATTGAATCACCATCACCAGCGTATCTCCAAAACTACAATATACATTTGTTTGCGTGAGAACTTTTCTTATTGACTTTTCACTTTGTTGAATTAAGTATTCGATTTATTGAGCTCAGCTTTCAGCTTTAAATTCAATCTTCAAGTTTAGTGTGAATTTTCTTTGTCAATTTTCTCGGAGTTACGAAATTTTTGATAACTGCTATTTAATCAGCAATGGCCAAAATTAGTTATAAAGGATCATTTGAGATCCATCTCTAGATCATTTGTAACGGTCTGTATATAGCTGAACTCTTTCGTGTGTATTTTGTACATTTTGTAAATAGGTACTTGTATTCATTTTAAGTGTCTTTGTGTAGGTAAAAGATCTACCTACGCTAGACAATACTTGATACGGCATACAATTTTTCTTAATTCTAGTTACGATCTAAAATATACCAAAAAAGCCAGAGAACCGAATACGTTTGATTGATACTTTGGTTTGCTTGAAACTGGGGTTTTCCCAGGCTACCTATGTTTGGTATTCCACACAATAACTTCACTGCTATTATTTTAGATTATTATTTTTGATTTGTAAAAGGGTCATAATTATAATAACTTAAGTTTAAAAAACTTGAGAAACCGACTTCATTGTCAAACGGCTAAACCGATTTTAATCAAATTTGTTTGGGACAATCTGGACGTAAGAATAACCTTCCAAATAAAAAAATAATTTTCTAAATCGGTTCATAAATGACGGAGGCATGCAGTTACAAACATTAAAAAAATTATTTAAAAAAAAATGGCAACACCGATTTTAATAAAATTAAAATGGGACCAATCTGGAAGCAGTACCTTTCAGATAAAAAAATAATTTTTCAAATCGGCTCACAAATGACGAAGTTATGCGGTAACAAACATTAAAAAAAAAAAAAAAAAAAAAAAAAAAAACATACAACCGAATTGAGAACCTCCTCCTTTTTGATTGGAAGTCGGTTAAAAAAACGGTAGGAACCGAGCCGTAGTTTGTTGCCTGTTCTTCTAGGCTTGGTCGCGTGGAACTGGCGCCTAGACTCACCTAGCTTTAAGACGTTTCAAAGTGATTCTTGTAATTGAACTGAATAAAGACAATTTTGATTTGATTTGACTCCGTTGTGGTTGATATTCAGGAAACCTTTATTCTCTAGCGGATGCCAGTTCTATAATACATAGTACCTGTATAGTTTTAACCAGTTGTTCTTACCGTGCTTCAGGAACATGGGATCCCAATGAGTTTCCCGTCGAAGACCTGGTCCGCGCTGGCATGCTGATGTGTGAGATCGGCATCCGGCAGCCGAAGATGCAAGTTCTGGGCGGCACCGTCATTGTAGACCTGGAAGGCCTCACGCTGCGCCACGTGGCTACCCTCACGCCTACTGTGGCTTATCAAATCGTGTGCTTAATGGGGGTAAATATAATCAAACTTGACTTGCCTCTCGTCTCAGTTGGCAGCAGCTCTGCCTTATGCGCCGTAAGTCGTGGGTTCGATCCCCACCGAGAACAAATATTTGTGTGTGGTTAACGTAGATGTTTGTTCTGTCTGGGTGTTATATTGTATTTTATGTACCTATGTATTTACAAAAAAAAAGTATTGAAGTATTATACCAGCTATCTGGTTCCTGTAGAACAAGCTTTGCTTAGTTTGGGGCTAGATAGTATTGTGTTTATTTATTAGCTTGAGACCATATTTCCACGGATTATGAAATTTGAATTTAGAAGCGGGCGCTCAATTTTAATGTTTGGAATAAATACGAGTAGACTCAGTCCATAACCTAAAACAGCATACTATAGGCACATGCAGATTAAATTATAAGTAATGCCATTCGCGTCCCCAGAGATACCCTCGAGCTGTATAGATATTTCACTCAAAACTGCGAGTTGCTCTGATATAAGTAGATTGCTTATATTGTGAGCTTTGTAAAGTAACATGGGTCTACGCTACAGGGTAGAAACTAACGGGCCCTAGAGGGAAAGATACCCTTATTACCTACCGGTAGTATAGGGCCAAACACCTTATATAATTCCAAAACTTATCGCTTCAGCTTCAGCGCTAAGCTTCTATAACGGTCAAGCATATTGTCCTACTCTAAACAACTGTATACGGTTGTAGGCAATAAATATTACACAACGGCTTTTCCGTTTTCATAGAGCGCTATCTCTTTCTGACGCACACTACGCTCTATGAAACCGAAATTGTGATGTGCAATATTTGTTGCCTACTTACTGTATATTCTGTTTACTTAGTGCGTGACCTTACGAGACAATACTTTGTTACAAGCGATGGTACCATGTAACAACAGGGGGGTTGCATAAAAAAAATCTCTTGTTACTAGATATTTCAAACCAAATAGATTGTGAGGCTACCGGTATTTGCCCTTAGGGCTGGTAATGTTTTAGCAGACTCGACCTTTTGGTTCTATAGTTATTATTTGCACATTATTTCTTCCTCCGAAATCTGACATCAAGGACGTTACTTCTGTAAGATAAAATATAAATTAGTTTTTCTCTAAAGATGCTGTATTATTTTTTTGTTTGGATCCCCCGGGGGCAGTTCTTCGTAAAGGATGAAAAGGTACTGCTTAAATATTTAGGCGAATACACTCTGACAGGTCTTGTCTGTTCGAAAACACAACTTTCTTTACATTTCTGAGCCTCTAGCTCAGTTGGTAGTAGCTCTGCCTTCTGCGCCGTAGGTCGTGGGTTCGGTCCCCACCGAGAACAAATATTTGTGTGGTTAACATAAATGTTTGTTCTCTGTCTGGGTGTTATATTGTATTCTAAGTATTCAAGTATTATATCAGCTATCCGGTTCCCATATTTCAAGCTCTGCTTAGTTTGGGACTGGGTAGTGTTGTGTGAATTGTAAAAAAATAAAATAAAAAAAAATTGTATCTCGAATAGTAAATATTCGTCGCTTACATTTTTACTTAAACTCAATTAGCTTCTTTGGTATTTCATCTTAATTTATTTTGACGGTATTAATTAATATTAATTAAATATTTGCATAAATTCTGTCTGAAAGGACTCCTTATTAATTTAATATTTGATACTGTTACGCTTTGAACACTGTTAGTCAAGCAGTGACAGCCTGGCCATCCGATCGTAGGGTCGTGGGTTCGAATGCAAAATGTACGGTAGGAACCAAGCCGTAGTTTGCTGCTTGTTCTTATAGGCTTGGTCGCGTGGAACTGGCACCTAGACTCACCTAGCTTTAAGACGTTTGTTTCAAAGTGATCCTTGGGGATACTACTAAATAAACACATCTTTACTTTTACAACATAATATCTTGACTTTGACTATGGCTTTGATGTAAAAAACAAATGATTTAATAAATGATATCTGACTGGCCTCTCAGCTCAGTTGGCAGTAGCTCTGCCTTCTGCGCCGTAGGTCGTGGGTTCGATCCCCACCAAGTACATATAATCATATTTGTGTGGTGAATGCAGATGTTTGTTCTTTGTCTGGGTGTTATATTGTATTCTAAGTATGTATTTACAAAAAAAAAAAAATAAGTATTATAATAGCTATCTGGTTCCCATAGTACAAGCTCTGCTTAGTTTGGGGATAGATAGTGTTTTGTGAATTGTTCGCATTATTTATTTATTATTATTTATATTTAAATTTCAGCTGGCATACCCAACGCGGCTTCGATCCTGTCACATCATCAACTACTCCTGGATCCTCAACACCTTCTTCTTCATCTTCAAGAGGTTTATCCCTCAGCAGGCTTGGGAGACCATCTTCTTCCACGGCAACGATCTCAAGTCTCTCCAAAGTTATATTGATAAGGAATGTTTACCACCTAGGTATGGAGGCACTTGTAGGAACTCAGTGTCTGTTGGAAATTGGCTGAAAAAGATCAGGAAGTATAGGGATGACCAATTCGACAAAGAAATGAAGGGCTTAGGGTATGTTGTCAAGGAATAGAGAATTATATCTTACTAGCAGCCCGTCTCTGCTTCGCACGGGGTAGACAATATTGTTGTACATTATTTTGTTCTATCGCTAATAGTTTCGGCAGCGCATTCGACGAAAGACATTTTAAGACTCATTTTTCTACACCTTCGGTTACATTGTTCAAATTTTACCAAGGATCCCTATTTTTTTTCAAAATGAAATGTAGCCTATGTCAAATTGGAAGAATGTAGCATTCTATTGGTGAAAGAATTTTTTAAATCGGCCCAGTACTTTTTGAGCCTATTCATTACAAACATACAAAAATAGGTACAAATCTTTCCTCTTTATAATATTAGTATAGATAGAGTATAGATATAGATATAGATTTGTTAGTTGTGACAGGCATGGTTTTTGCAATTAGGCTGTGATACTGAAAGCCATAAAAAACTTTAGAATTACTTGTTAGTAACAATTTTTATCAATAAACAATGGTTTTAATTACGTACAGACGTATGTATATGTATTAATAATGGTTCCTCACAGTGAAAAGTTTTATTGTGATAATTAGGTTATACTTGTGGGTCATTATAGCATTTTAATGTGCCTTATATTTATAGAATAAAATATACATGTTTTTTTATCGAAATAAAGTTTTTGTAAGGATAAACGTTAATTTAATTTCCCGATCCCGGGTGATATTTTCATGATAAATCAATCAACCGGTCTCTATCAATTATCAAGCTAATCAATCACACGTCCGGGTACCAGGGCATCATACGTCACCAGGGGGTCGGTGGATAGAGTGCGTCATTAATCACTTGCTTCGATGTGCACAAAAAAGTTGCATCTCTAAAGGGATAGGATTTTATAGGGATTATCATTGCTATTCACAAACAGAAACATAGCTTGATTCTGAGTGTAGCCGATTTTTGACCTACTCCATTGAAAAATTACAAAAATCTATGCTTGACTTCCTCTTCCCTGACGGGCTTGAATCAGAGTCATAAAAAATAAATCGGTTGTCTGTAAAGTCGGTTAACTGACGATAGTTGAACGTGACAACGTAATAAGCTGCAATTATCGTTACTATAAACGATTGACACCACATTCACTTTTCACTGCACTTCATACTTTACGAAAACATGTAAATGTACTTATTATTGTATACTGTGATTGTATAGCAGCTTTCCACGCAGATGCATCGCTCACTCAAGTATAAGAGAGACAGATGTCGAACGCAGCCGAACGCGGAGGCCGATTGTGCCTCTTTGTCGCTCGTTCCGCGCTCTCACTTGCACTTCAAGCCTAAAATGGAACGCCTCAGAGCGAGGTAGCGCCGCATGACGTCATGTTTTTTCGTACGTGCAGCCGGCTCCATCGAATTTTATGACGTTGTCAAGTCAAAACAAATTTCAGTTTTATTAACTCAATTACTGTTTCCGAATACTTTTCACTTTTCATAGCAACAGAATTTCGTCGGCTAGTGACGTTGCTCTGACGTCACAGAATGTAGGACGTGTTAATTACTCTTAAATTCTGGCGCAGTTACATTTCTTGTTTCTAGGTCGTGTATGTCATTTGATAATTTTATGCCTTTTTGAATATTTCAATACCATAATTATGATAATTGTATTCCATCATCATCATCATCATTATAAGCCTGAAGAAGTCCACTGCTGGACATAGGCCTCCCTACACATTTCCAGGAAGAACGATTCTGAGCCCTTTCCATCCACCGACTTTCCGCGATCTTAACAATGTCGTCGGTCTATCTGTTGGGTGGGCGCCCTACGTTTCGTCTTCCAGTTCGTGGTCGCCATTCGAGAACCTTGTATTACCATTCACTTCATACTTTATTAGGTACTTGTTCACTGTATTACCATTATACAATCTGGCAGAGGTTGGAAGATTTGTATTTTGTATTTGTATTTATTGTTTTACTTTAACACCAATTACAATAATTAAAGACATAATAGACAGACAGAAAAATTAAAATAAATAAAGTTCCCGACTTCCAACCTAGGGTAGAAAAATAGGTTGGAAGATCGGAATAAGTCTACGTTAGCAGTGGCAACTTGACAGGAATACTTCATAGTGTTCAAAGATATGCGTGGACGTCTTGCTACGGACTGGACTCTCAATCAAGAACTGGATACAGGGTGTTACCATACACTACCGAAAACTTCAGGGGGTTAAAGTACCTATCAACATAAATAACTTTTTCTATGAAACCAACTCTGTGAACGCGAAAAGAAACAGCTGTTCCATGCAAAAATTCAATACCTACTTGGCCCTTAGAAAAAGTGGGTTCGTCGTGGGTTCAACCCCACTGAGAACAAACATTTGTTTGGTGAACGCAGATGTTTGTTCTCTGTGTGTTATCTTTTATTCTAAGTATAGTAGTATTGGCGCTAGATAGTGATTTATTATTTTTTTGAAATACTAGTCGCAGTAGGTATTTGGTTTAGCCAGTAATTAACAAACAGATACAAATGTTTATTAGGACACAAATTGTAGGTACACGTAAGAATTCAAATAAAAATTACTTATGGATGACATACAATACAATATACAAGTAACATAAAAATAAACTATAGCTTATTAGAGAATAAGCTACATCTTGAAATGCAGCTAGTTTTTTTTTCTTTTTCCCTTGTTGACTTATAATAATTATTATCAATAAATCACTTATGACTTATGTATTTTATGCATGCAATTATATAACAACAATAAATCTTACGAAGATTTTGGTGTGGCGGATCGCTTGTCTCTCATACGAATAGTTGAGTTGGTGGTACGAAACAACCGATAGTTTGCGGCTTACCCCATCACAAAGATACCGCAAGCCTAACTAAGACCAATATCAAAGCATATTAATATACTAAGGTATCACAGTTTAAGCTTAACTTATCTAAGGTGCGGTTACAATAACGACGGAAAATAGGTTTATAGAAATATGAACTGGTTGTGTATTGCACAAGTTAAAACTTTATTTATTAAATCAAGTTAAAAGTCAATGAGAGTCATAAATTATGTAATTTGTTTATTATGGGCAATATTATATTTTATTTTATTTATTCTTCTTCTTCTTATAGTATCACTGATTCTCTCGAACCAAGCGTGGTGAAAGGATTTTAAGTGCGCCTCAAAGAGGCTCCTTTCGTGCATTTTATTTATTTAGGGTTTCGAACAAAGAAATCACACGTCTATAGCAAAAACAAAAACAAAATAAAGTAGATAAATAAATAAAAGTACGAAATACTTACAAGAATCTTAAACTAATCTTAACTTACTATCTTTATATTAGAAAGCTTTTAAAAATGCGTACTTATTCCATGAAAATCACAAGAGTGACGTAGTGTGCCCATTACCACTGCTAAAATCTGATTTCCTCATAATGTTTTCCCTCACTTTCTTTACAGGACCAGGCAGGACAAAAGCTTCAAAAATATACAACGTTTGTTATTACAAAACTAACAGAATGAGATCCTCAAATAATATTTGAAAGCACATAATAATTCTAAAATAATGTTATGTTTGGACATAGAAAACTCGAGTCGTAACCTAAATATTATTATCTGAATAAAAATCACTTTAACTTTATGAATTTTATTCATAAAATGTGATTTTTATTACTTTTTGCTTTAACTATAGAGCGAGCAACTTTATCCAGCTGTATGTGGAAATTTTGACAAAACGGTATCCATAAATAAATAAATAATAAATATTGTGGATAATTCACACAACACTACCCAGCCCCAAACTAAGCAGAGCTTGTAATATGGGAACCGGATAGCTGATATAATACTTGAATACATTTTTTTTTTGTAAATACATACTTAGAATACAATATAACACCCAGCCAGAGAACAAACATTTATGTTAACCACACAAATATTTGTTCTCGGTGGGGATCGAACCCACGACCTACGGCGCAGAAGGCAGAGCTACTACCAACTGAGCTAGAGGCCAGTCAAATGCCATGGTTCGTCTGTTTTTAACTAAACGACAAATCTTTGTCTAAACCACTTCTCGTGAAGCTATAAGAGGAAACTGAGGGGCATAGCTTGAAGTCTACTACTGAACGTAACCTAATTATATAATCTGAGACCAAAGTACAGGCCCAGGATAAGCTAATTTCTTGGAAAAAAACTCTCGTGCAGCAGTACAGTAACTTTTTTAGCCGCCGCAGTACAGTAACTTGTTTACCATATTTCGTGCAAATACACTACATATTTTGTATTGGAATGAGATTAAAAAAAATAGTGATTTATTTTCAGTGGACGCTCACGTGGACGCCCACGAGCATGGCTATTAAAAGATTTCCATTTAGGATTTGTCGATAGCAGAACAGTTTGAACTAGACTTTATGATTTGTAGCGTTGCCCAATTGGGGCATAGAACCATCATATTATATCTGTACTATAAACCGATTTTGTAAAATTACTTTTTGTTTGGAACGGTTTACTCTTGAATTGGTCCTATTGTGTAATTTGAAGCCGGGTTTAAACGTCCGGGCTTATAAGTTAAGTTGGTTGTCACAAGGAATTCGGGAGTTGTGTTTCTATGCGCTACATACTACATTTTCGGCGTAGCTACAGCTACAGGTCCCCAGTCCGTAGCTAGCTACGCCGTAGCACGGACGCTACGCCGCGCGCCAATCGCACCTCGCAAAAATCGAGAGTTAACAACTTATTTTGTTAAAGGCTTATTTGTTTAGTGTTGTGTGAAATTTTTATTGCTCTCAGAGAATTTAACAATACAAGGTAAGAATATCTAACCAAGGGGAAGGTCGCGGGTTCAGATCCCGCTCGGCTCTTAACTTTTGGGACATTATAAAAATCTTTGTAATATGCTCACGTCTAATCCTTAGGCATTTTAGATAACCTCAGATCTGTATATCTTTATACACACTGAGATAGACACTGTATATCTCTTACCAACCAAGTACCACTCAAGACCCTGAGGGGTAGTTAGAACCCGTCACAATATCATGTGATATTTGGCTCATAATATGTACATTTGGTTGTAGTTGGTATATTTTACGCAGATCACTGATTACTGGTACTGCACTGAGTGGGGTGACAGATACTGAGCCAGGGCTTAATTGACCTTTAGTTAGTAGCTATTATAATGTATGGCACATGCCTACCTACCTGTTTTATATTTGTTATTTAGTTTATATGGCTTTTTGTTTTTAAATATCAAGTGATCGCTGAATCCGCATAATTGTTTGAAGAATTTGAAAATCGGACGCACATTCAGCGAGGCGTGTTGGAATAACAGAATCACTGTGTTATCGTCTTGATGTGGCCTGAGTAAAAAAATACCATAATCCTATATTTAAGACTATAAAAAAGAATATAAGACTCTAATCACGAGACACATCATACAAGTTTTCACATCTAAGTACTATTATGGAGAAAACTATCAATATACTAGATGTGCGCTGGCCCTTATTTGACATGCCTACATTTTACAATTGAGTTACTCAGCCAATATCCATGCTGCTTAGTAAAACATGACTTAAATAAACAAAGTCACATTTTCCGGTAAATAATAACGGCGATAACGAGCCGTAACAGAAATCATAAACAAGTCAGTTAGCTGTGTGGGTGGGTCGTAAACAGAGGTTTGGAGACAATGATACCAGAGCCAATAGAGCCATTGGGGTGTCTAAAGGCTTTATAATAAGTATTGATGGCTTTAAAATATACTTTGGCTATATACTTTTGTGGTATCTCACCCGCCTCAGTCGCAAATAAAGCCTTTGCATATAGTACTTTTTAAACTTTCGCGATCATAACACATACTGAAACTATTACACGGGTATTTATCGTGTTAATTACCTTATTTTATTTATTTTCCCGACGTTATACGGTTATTGCAACATAGCCGAAACGTCGGGAAAATAAATAAAATAAGGTAGGTAGGTAGGCGATAAATACCTTTGCATATATTTAGGCGATCTTTTTTTATACAAATAGCTGATGGAACAAGCGTTCGACCTACAGGCCTACCATGAGCTCTGTCTGGCTCTGTCTCTGGTTCTGGTTTTCAGTCTATGTGAGTGTTGACTAAATAAATCCTACGTCAAAACGTCACACACAGAGTATAATGCACTGGTGAGCACCCACACAGACTCAAAACCAGAGACAGAGACAGAGCCAGACAAAGCTCATGGTAGGCCTACTGATGTTAAGTGGTAACCATCGTCTATAAATCGTCTAAATCGTAATATAGTCATCGTGTAATCGTCTGTGTGCATTGGTTTGTAGGGATCAACGTCGTCATCATCATCTGTAGTGGTGATGGTGATCAGTTTCAGGTTTTTCTATATTTTCTTTTAATAGTGCGATACAGTGATCGCCATCGTAGAAGATCTAGATGTACTCAACTGCGCAGGACTAAAGATATTCCAGGTCGTGACCGTGTATTCCAAACTCAAGCCCCCTTGGGGATTTTACCGGAATAGCCTATGGGCTTAATTCGGGCTATAATCTATTTATTCCATTATTTATTATGTGTGTGTTGTATGGGCATGTCATGCGAAGGGAAGAATGTCACGTAACGAGAAGAGTGATAAGTATTAAAGTGGATAGAATAGTGGAGGTAGCCCATAGAAAACATGGATAGATTGTGTGAAGAATTATATAGGTATAAGAAGGAGTACATTTTTATGTCATTGTTTCTTTTAGATGATCCTTGTGTGGCATAAATAATTTGATTTGATTTGAAATGACGGCTAATAGAGGAAAGTGGGGAAGCCGACCCCACATGTAGGAGAACGACAAGAAAATGATGGTGATGCATTTCTCATACATTTCATTCAATTCCAATAGGCCTACCATGAACTCTGTCTGGCTTTGTCTCTGGCTCTGGTTTAAAGTCTGACTGAGTGCTCACCAGTTCATTATACTGTGTGTGTGACGTTTTGACGTAGGATTTATTTAGTCAACACTCACACAGACTCAAAACCAGAACCAGAGACAGAGCCAGATAGAGCTCATGATAGGCCTACTGGTCGTTACGCCCTCGGTGAAAAATAACTATCTCAGTCACAGTTTTATAATTTTTGAATGAAATTAAATGAATTTATACGCTTGAAGTATGATCAATATCTTCATAATAAGATTGTTAGTACCACATACTTCATCAGAGACCCACCCAATTAGGTAAAAAAAGTTCCTAATCCAAATTTTAAATGTAGCTTCTTCTCGTCGTTTCATTATTTTTTCTGAAGCAGGCCGTATATAAGCCGTATAAATAATTTAAGATCACCTGAAAGAGGCTGTATCATAACATACATACTCACGAAACCACTTTTGCAAGAACATTGAAGTACGAAAGTCGAGCGGCCCACCCTGGGGCACATAGATATCTGATATCCTTGAACAACCCGATACATAACACAATTATGTCCCTTGATCAAGGGATATATTAGAGTACCTACTCAAATTGATTGACTCATCTTTTTATTGAAAAAAGCAGCCAAGTGCGAGTCGGACTCGCCCATGAAGGGTTCCGTAGCACGACGAACTACAAAAACCTTTAATTATGTTACTTGATGTAACATAATAAGGTTCTTGTAGTTCGTCGAAAGGTAAATTGCGGTTTACGGTTTATGACGTATAAAAAAAAAACTACTGACTAGATTTCGTTCAAACCAAAAATCGTTGGAAGTTTGCATAGTAATGTACAACATATATTTTTTTTAGTTTTATCATTCTCTTACTTTAGAAGTTAGAGGGGGGGGGACCAACTTTTTTCCACTTTGGAAGTGTCTCTCGCGCAAACTATTCAGTTTAGAAAAAAACGATATTAGAAACCTCTACATCATTTTTGAAGACCTATTCATAGATACCCCACACGTATGGGTTTGATGAAAAAAAATTTTTAGAGTTTCAGTTTCAAGTATGGGGACCCCCGAAATTTATAGTTTTTTTTTTATTTTTATGTAAAAAACTTAATGCGGTTCACAGAATACATCTACTCGCCAAGTTTCATCAGTCTAGCTCTTACGGTTTCGGAGAAAAATGGCTGTGACATACGGACGGACGGACAGACAGACAGACAGACAGACAGACAGACAGACAGACATGACGAATCTATAAGGGTTCCGTTTTTGCCATTTGGCTACGGAACCCTAAAAACACGTAAATTTCTTGATAGAATGTACCAACTCCTTTGTTTGTCAGGGTAATCAAGCGCTGGACTCACAATATTTTTTTATTTTTTTATGTATTTTTAGTAGTAGAGCTCTTTGTGAAGGGACTACCACTATGCCTATTTCTGCCTCGAAACAGAATTGCTGTGTTTCGGTTTGAAGGGTGCGAATGCCGGTGAGGCTGAACATCTGTATGCTTCAAGTTGATGGACGCAAGGAAGTGCATCGTAGGGCACGTTCCTAACGTGCGTGACCTACGAGGTAATGCTTTGTTTTAGGCGATTGTAACCACTTAAAATATGCTTTTAGTATGCTTGTCCCACCAGCTAGTTGTTTAAAAAAAAATCAAAGTTTAGAGGCTTAGCGTATATTTTACCACAGAAAGTTACAAAGGACTATGTAGAGAACTTATCTGCAAAAGAAGCAACAGTGGAGGGCGAGCTGTTCAAATTACCAACATACGAATTTAAGCACTCAAACAATTACCAAAGAGTGTGAGTTTGTTACCTTAAAATATATCGAAACTTACAAGATAAGATATTTATGTTGTTTTTGGAAAGAAACACCAAAGCCCAAAAGCCTATCATTCAAAGCTAAAACGGCTCTTTGTAAATACAGCCTCAGGCACCCTCCGTTCTAACCTTACTACTCTAATCCCTTGTGATAAAGTCTCAAATCGAGTGCGCTACAGTAAAGCTTCTACGAGCCTCTAAGAGTCACGCAAAAGCCTTTTTCAGAGCGCTCTCGAGAAATGCTGGAGGGAGCTATATTTGAGAGGCAAGTTTTAAAATGTAAGTCTAAAATTGAAAAGTTTTGACTTAGCATTCTTAGATGCGAGACTGGCAGCAACTAAAAAGTTATCCTGACGGTGACAAATAAACTTTTTAACATAATTACAAGAACATATTATTATTTAACAAAATTTTATCGAACTATAACTTAAATAACAAAAAAAAATCATAGAATTAATAAAACTAAAACTAATTGAAACTAAACCTTAAAAATCTAGCTAAAGTGGCTGTCCATGAGGCTGGCTGCATTCCCACGTCATTGAATATAAAGCAAGAACATTCAAACCTGTCGTAAAATAATATAGTTGAGGGCTACTTTTAAGCAGTATCTAAAAACCATGCTACTTACTGGAATTTCCGAAGTCTGCGCTGTCAAATATCGCTGTCATATTTGCCAGCGTTTCATTGATCGCCAACACAGATTTGAACGGGAGTTGAAGTTTGTATGGAAATAACTTAACGCGAACGAAGTCGCGCGAGATTCTACTAGTAGGTACATATAACATACCTTGCTTAGGAAAACCGTTGGGCTCGACGGAAAATAATGGGTACAATCTGTCCCAAAATGATGGATTACCGGCGTTCGGCAATGTTTGTTTTTGGTTGGGTTGCTTTTATTGCTGATGCGGAAGAGCTTAACATTAGGATGACTCATCATCATTATCATCAGCCTTGGAAGTCCACTGCTGAACATAGGCCTCCCCTACACATTTCCAGGAAGAACGAGTCTGAGCCCTTTCCATCCACTGACTTCCCACGATCTTAACAATGACGTCGGTTCATCTGGTGGTTGGGCGCCCTACGTTTCGTCTTCCCCAACGGTTTTCGGTTCTTCGAGCTATATGACCTGCCCATTGCCACTTCAACTTACTAATTTGACAAGTTTTATTCTATTATATTCTTAAAATTATGGGCGACTCGTAGCGGTGTATTTATTAGTTTATATCCGTCTCTACTTTAGACTCGGCAAAAATTTGAACGGAAATATGTATAACAAACGCTTGAAAAATGCGCCCTAAGTATCAGAAAACTAAATTTAACTTTTTAATCCCATAGAGTTTGTTCTCCTTTGTTCGCAGATGTCAGAGGTCCGCGCGAGGGTCCAGCAAAACGACCTGCTCCTCCACGAAGCCGTGATCAAGAACGAACCAGATGCTGTCAGAGAGGCGTTGCAGAGACCCACGGATGTCAATTGCAGAAATAATGTGGGTATTCGAACACATCATAAATATAAAAACCTATTAGTCTAAGATCCCTAAAAGAAGGACCTTCACCGAGCTGGTTATTTAATTAAACGTATTTTATATATAATTAAACATGCCAATAAATATATTCTATATGGGTTGCCTATCAAATTTCAGTCCAGGATAATTATGATTAATTAATAATTAAAAAAAAAAAAATTAAACTTTCCACTGGTTTGTTTATTAAACAAATTCTATACCAATCGAATGTATAGACCCCAGTATTTTTATTCAATAAACATACCGGTGCAAAATGCTAGTATCGATTTTCCTGTTTATACCTGGCTACCCGAGAGTTGGGACCGGAAAAAAAAAAAGACGGGTTGCACTCCGGGAGTGCCGGCAGAAGTGAAAACTTGATTATTAACGTTGAGCATAAAAATTTATGTGCACTATGCCAGTAAAACATCGTGAGTAAACATCGGCGTGTTGTAGAAGCCACAAAAGTTCGAGCAAAAAGGGCCCACTAGAGGCCTTGCGGAAACCAGCCCGCACATCAAGTGTGGATGGTGAATTTGCCGAAGCTCGTCGTTGGCATCAGTGCCTTGCCTACCTTATTCATAATACCTAAATAAATACAGTAGATCTATAAAATCATGTACCAATGACCACTACTACCTGCCGCGGGCGGCCGCTAGTTCATAAAATCTATAATAGGTATGTACCTATACCTACTACAGTCACGAAAAACGCCTTGGTATGCTTGCTACTAACTATTATCTATTCTGTGACGTTACCGTGTCATAGTAACTACTAGCGTATCTGTAGCGTCTTACGCTTTTTCGATCAGGTCACGTGATCCTGACGCGAGTTTAAGATTTTATACCCATTACAGAAAGTGCTCAACGCCGCTAAAGAAGTTTTCACTTCAAAAATAGGCAACCTAACGTTTGCATATTCTATGGGGTCTATACTTTCGATTGGTATAGAATTTGTCTAATAAACAAACCGGGTGGTAAGTTAAAAAAACATTAATTTTTTCAAATTATTAATTAATTATATCCTGGACTGAAATTTGATAGGCAACCCATATAGAATATATTTATTGGCATGTTTAATTAAATATAAAATACGTTTCATTAAATAACCAGCTCGGTGAAGGTCCTTCTTCTAGGGATCCTATACTATATTGTTCAAGACACAGATACAGTATGGATATAAAGGTACACACGCAGGCAAAATAATAGGCGATCTTATCACTGAGAGCGATCTCTTTCAGGCAGTTTTTATCATCCTTGACTGGCCTTTCAGCTCAGTTGGAAGTAGCTCTGCCTTCTGCACCGTAGGCCGTGTGTTCAATCCTCACTGAGAACAAATACTTGTGTGTTGAGCACAATAAATGTTTGTCCTCGGGTTATAATGTAGGTATTCTAAGTATATTACAAAAAAAATGTGTACATCGTACAAGCTCTGCTTAGTTTGGGGCTAGATAGTGTTGTGTGGATTACCCACTTATTTAATTAATATTTGTTTATTAACTGGCATTTACCAACATCAGTCCAGAGAGCACGTTAAGCTTTCTGTCATGGCTCTTACAGTCGTAAAGCGATGACGAGCCCTTAATCCTTTTCATCAGAATTGGCTCCTACGAGAGCTAGGCACCAAAAATTCTAATTAAAAAGCTTACTTTTGGATCAAAATTGTTTTGATTTTTCTCAAAGCACACTACCTACGCTGAATTAGGAGTACCTACGGTTTTATTACGCAGTTTTTAAATTATATTTTGGCTACTTACTAAAAGCTTTATCATTTATAATTTACCAAATTATTTACAATAGGTATAATTTCAAGCTTTGTGAATTATTCTGTTTGTGTCGGCGGATTACATTCTCTGCTGGAACATGGAGGGGGGGGTGGAGGGGGGGTTAACATCATCTTTCGGGAATTTCAATTACACGTGCCTTACAGAATTTACTTTTTATTGATAACGTCTTATAATTCGATGGAGCCGGCTGCACGCACGAAAAAACATGACTCATGCGGCGTTACCTCGCTCCGAGGCGTTCCATTTAAGGCTTGAGGTGCAAGCAAGAGCGTGGAACGAGCGACACACGGAGGCACAATCGGCCTCCGCGATCGGCAGCGTTCGACATCTGTCTCTCTCCTACTTGAGTGAGCGATGGAGCGATGCGTCCGCGTGGACAGCTGTATGACGTTGTCACGTTCAACTATCGTCAGTAAACCGACTTTACAGGCAACCATTTTTTTTTTATAAAAGGGAGTTTTATTATTTTGTTTTTTTTGCAGTACGGGCGCGCTCCTGTCCATTGGGCAGCCAGCCGCGGCAACGTGGAGATTATCAACCTACTTATCGATGCCAAATGCGATATAGAAGCCACCGACAAGGTAATTAAATTTTTTCATCCACAAGTTTCCCATTAAAGTATGGGTTGCCGTTCTCAGCAAAAATACGGCAATCCCTATAAATACAAAAAATTAAATGGGTGTTTGTTACTCAATAACGTTAGAACGGCTGGACGGATCTGAATGAAATTTGACAAATAGATAGAACACAGCACATAGCACAAATCTGGAATAGCACATAGCATACTTTTTATTCCGAAAAAGTAACCGGCTCGTGGCGTAACGGGAACGGGGCGAGCGAAGCCGCAGGCAGTCACTCGTTTTATTATATTAAGATAAGGATTTTAATGGGTTGAATAAGCAAGCTGATTGGTGCTCAGAGCTTTGTCCAGATACAATCTTATTTCTTCCATGGATTTTCTAAATTTGGTGTTTCATTTAGTGAATTTCTAAAAAATCTCTTTCTATTTCGTTTCGCTATTTTTAGTTGAAAGCGACAAACTCATTTACTGGGTATAGATAGATAGATAGAAAATACTTTATTGCTCACAAATACTTAGAACAAAAAATGGTACCTACATAAAAACTTAACAACTATTTGTAAAAACAATAGGCGGTCTTATCGCTAAGCAGCAATCTCTACCAGACAACCGTTGGATGGATAGGACTAATGTTACTTACAAGGGGTGGTTTGTGTGCGTGGATAAAATAAAATAAGCATAGGTAAGTGTAACTCAAAATGTCAATACGAAGCTTTGTTTACCATTTTGTACCCACAACCTCATAATTAATCTATTCAGTACGGCATTATGTCAAGAGGTATCCGAATTTGATCAAATTACTCGTCAACATCAGCCAAAATACGATAAAGCAGACGCGGTAACCCAATAAAGAGATAATTTCGTTTACGTCCTCATAGGATTACAGTTTAGTGGCAATATGTCGCAGAGAAACAGAATTTCTGAGAAACACGTTCCATAATTTGAGCGTTATCCTGTTTGAGTTCTGGGTACTATATATTGACTACTTTTATTCTGTGCCCAGAGGCCTCTATATCGGTTTAAAGATATTTATTTTCACATAGAACAGTAAAGTCACTTACAGAGAATAATACATTTTTACAGAACGTGTGTAGACAGTGTACTGGTTTGAGCCCAGTGGTGTAACAGTGATACATATTGCATACTCAAAGTTATAATTGACTACTCTATTATGTTAGAGTGACGCAAGGAATCGATGGATACAAAATCCTTGGAATGACACTTTGTTCACTACTGTTCAGTATCAATGCGCCTACGCTACCTTTTTAACTACTTTTTCTATGCCATTATTTTTTTTTTGAAATAGAGTGATTGGATTGCATGATTCACTTCTTTTTTTAAACAATGTTTGGATTCGAAACTGTTGTATGATCTTTGAAGTTAAAGAGTTGTAGGTAGAGACAGAAAGGGCAGAATGAAGCTGTCACGGTCGGAAACCACCAATTCAATGTATTACTATGTATTTTTTTATTTATTCTTCCATCACCTCACTTCTTATTATTAAGCTGTGTGTTTTCATTTGTTACTTGTCGTAAATTTTCGTGTTTCTTTTACCGTGTGCGTCATAAACAAATACGTTCTCTTTTCTTACTTCTTTTCAAAGTTCCTTAAAAATTTGATTAAATAAAATAAAAGATCTTTGAAATTGTATGCATAACCAATAATATAAAATTCCTTTGCAATCAGTTTGGAATGCGGCCCCTGTTGATGGCTTCCTGGCACGGACACCTGGACGCAGTGAAGGTGCTGGTCAGAGCTGGTGCCTGTCTAGCAGCTACTAATAAGGTTGGATATGGTACCGTGCATGAAAGGTAGCAGGACAAATATCATTGTCATAGTTGACAGCGTTTCACTCTCCACCGCAGAACCCTTTAGATGTGCGCTTCATCATCATCAGCCTGAAGTCCATTGCTGGACATAGGCCTCCCTTATATATTTCCAGGAAGAACGATTCGGAGCTCTTTCCATTCATCGACTTACCGCGATCTTAACAATGTCGTCGGTCCATCTGGTGGGTGGGCGCCCTACGCTTCGTCTTCGGGTTCGTGAGATGTGCGCTTATAAGGTTTTGTATATGTAAACACTTTTATTGATAACAGATCAATGCATCAATGTTTTAGAATAAGAGCTCCATAGCTATCTATTTTCTCGCACGACCACACTACATAAAAAAAGCAGCCAAGTGCGAGTCGGACTCGCCCATGAAGGGTTCCGTAGCACGATGAACTACAAAAACCTTTATATTATGTTACTTGATGTAACATAATAAGGTTCTTGTAGTTCGTCGAAAGGTAAATTGCGGTTTACGGTTTATGACGTATAAAAAAAAAACTACTGTCTAGATTTCGTTCAAACCAAAAATCGTTGGAAGTTTGCATAATAATGTACAACATATATTTTTTTTAGTTTTATCATTCTCTTACTTTAGAAGTTAGAGGGGGGGGACCAACTTTTTTCCACTTTGGAAGTGTCTCTCGCGCAAACTATTCAGTTTAGAAAAAAACAATATTAGAAACCTCAACATCATTTTTAAAGACCTATTCATAGATACCCCACACGTATGGGTTCGATGAAAAAAAAATTTTTGAGTTTCAGTTTTAAGTATGGGGACCCCCGAAATTTATAGTTTTTTTTTTATTTTTATGTAAAAAACTTAATGCGGTTCACAGAATACATCTACTCGCCAAGTTTCATCAGTCTAGCTCTTACGGTTTCGGAGAAAAATGGCTGTGACATACGGACGGACAGACAGACAGACAGACAGACAGACATGACGAATCTATAAGGGTTCCGTTTTTGCCATTTGGCTACGGAACCCTAAAAAGTGATAAAAATGGTGGCCGTGGCAAAAAAAACTTAAAATAATAAAATATAATATAATACAATAAGTCCATGGGAACCACACATCATACACGCACAGATCACATGTAAAGCCAAGCACAAGCACCACAAACTTTGCATGCCAGGTCAAAACTTTTAATGACGAAATAAGTTGTGTAGGTAGTTAGATTAAAAACGTACTGCGGTCCCCCATTTTCCATTATACGTCTGACCTCGTGACCGACCAGGTGAACATTTTTTCATTGAAAAATAATTGTTTTTTTCCAATTTCATCTGGAATGAGGTTTATCGGACACGTGATATTTTCACCTCAATGAAAAGGGTGCCCTCGGAATAAAACACTTGATTTATTGGAGGGCTGCTTTATGGTTTCTGGCCCCAATTTTAAGGACAATGGTTTTTTAATGGATGTTTGGAAGGTAATAGCCACCTGCCCTTACTTATATAACTACCTACCCAATCAAGGCAAATTCAGGCAAATATGCAGAAGAAATAAGAAATACTATGAGTGTTGGGTATGCTTTTTTCCGAGAAAATGCCTTATGCTGCCTTCCTACGGTGCGTGGTTCTGCAGATCATCACGCACAGCCGACGACGACGCACGGCAACGCACACAGAAAGGGCTCCTGTGCTACCGCGCACCTCGGCACACGAGACCGTTCCCATGGTGTGTCGTGAGAGCTGATCCGCCTCCGTGCGCGATATCACACACCGGTGGGGAAGGGCTAGTAGACCCCATGGCTTGTCTACGCGTCCCAAGTCCCAAGCGCAAACGTGCTTATCTTGCGGGAAGCTATAGTGCCTGGGACAAGATTTTAGATGGAAAATGCTAGTCCAGACAGTCTTCCACTTACCACCTAGCCTTGAAAACACGACTCCAAATGAAAACTTGGCATATGGAATGGGTTACTTCTGTGATCAATCTGAAAGTCTACTGGTGTCACGAAAGACCAGTGTTATATTAGAAGACCAAGCCTAGTAGAAAAGGCAACAAACTACGGCTCGGTTCCTACAGTTTTTTATACTATACTTACGTAATGTTCTTTTTGTAACCCAACAGAAACAGAATGACATCCTCCAATGCGCGTGCACCAAGGGTTCGGCCAGCGTGGCCGAGTTCGCCATCTCGCTGGGCGCGCGCGTGCAAGGCTGTGACGTAGCCGGCGACGCGCCGCTGGCGATGGCGGCCCGTGCTGGCCATACCGCCGTCGCTGAGCTGCTGCTGGAGCGCGGAGCTTATATCGATGCTGTTAATAAGGTACATAAGCTTCATTTAGAGCGCTGGTGGCCTAGTGGTGGCAGCCCCGCCTTCCGATCCTAAGGTCGTGGGTTCAAATCCAGTCGTGTACCAATGAGATTTTCTGCCAAAAAATGTATGTACACTATGCCAGTGCTTTCAAACGGTGAAGAAAAACATCGTGAGGAAACCAGCATATCGTAGAACCAAAAAAAAAAGTTCGATAATATGTGTCAAGTACACGAAAGGAGCCTCTTTGAGGCGCACTTCAAATCCTTTCACCACACTTGGTTCGAAGGAATCAGTGACACGATAAGAAGAAAAAGCTTCATGTCTTTCCTGTGGTAAAGCCAACTAGACTGTCAGGATGGTATAGGTGCTGGGCAAGCCTATTAGATTGAAAAATCCTGTTCGAGGCACTATCGCGTCCCGCAAGAGGCACGAGTAAACACGTTGCCCCTGACGCTAAATAAATCATCTACAATAGATGCAAAAGCCTGTTTTTTAAGCTTCATGTCTTTCCTGTGGTAAGGCCGACTAGGCTGTCAGGATGGTAGGCTGAAGGCTGTCTAAACATGCTTATTCCAGGCGCTATTAGCTACCCGCAAAAGGGTTTGAGTGATCACCAATTGCCACTGACGCTATATAAATTATGTACAATAGATGCGAAAGCCTGTTTACTTTTTTAGCTTCACCATCATCGTGTGTCTGTAGAAGTCCACTGTTGGATATTGTTTGCACCATTGTGTTATCAAACAGTTGGTATCTTAGTAAATAACTCAACTGCCGACCTACCAACTAAACTGAAAAACTACGTTGAGCAAAATTAGTAACCTATTCGTTTAAGAAAGCTCATAGCTCAAGTACAATACAATCAAAGTCCACGCAATCTGTAACACGATCGCCCAGATTAATCCAAACCCAACAATACAGCGTTTATATTCAGGTTTATTCCCGGTTTTCTTTGGCACTTCGGAGATTAGCTTAGAGTTGAGCCAGCAATAGAATGTGAAAGACGGAAAAGTTCTGTCAATAGACTGTAAATAAGTTAGTTATTTATTTATAACAACTGGGAATATGAAAGAAAAATATTTATTTGCGAAGCATATTGTGGAACCAATTCTCAGACTAGGATAAAGGGTCTCGTCATGGCTTTACGACTGATAGAGCCATTGCTCTTTGAAAACTGATGTTGGTAAATGAATAAATTAAATTTAGTGGACAATCCACTCAACACTATCTAGCCCCAAACTAAGCAGAGCTTGTAAGTATACATTTTTTTTACAAATTATTCATGAAGTTCTCGAACAATGTCGTTGGTATGTTGTCCTTCGTCCAAAACGACTGACAACCAGCTGTTTGTGACCAAGACCGTCGAGACTTGTTTTTTCCAACGTGAGATTTTATCGGTCTTAGCTAGCCTAGGCTAATAATCTTCATGATGCTGTTCTAAATGAAAAGTGAGGCAAAACCTTATAGCCGGTAAATTTTGTTAAATTTGTGAAAAAACCGGTCATGCCAGCCACTCTATCCGTGGATTGGCAAGCATTAATATTCGTCCCTCGTGCTCAGTCGCTCACACGGTTCGGAACCTTTTGGAATCTCGAACATTTATACAGAATCGAAGATTTAAGTGCTCAATTATGTACAGTCAGCATTAGTGGTTGGTTACTTTTTCAAACCATGTAAGTTAATACTTAGTCAGCTCCGCACGTATTGACCATGTCTTTCCTGTTGGATCAGGTGTGTATAGATCGGCCCACACATTAATTTTCTTCTTGGTTTTGAATGTGTTGACAGTTGACACTGTTGACACAATTTTGACAGCCATAACCATAACCATATGAAGCTCATGGTAGGCCAGCAGGCTGACTAAGCTGTCAGACTGGTATAGGTGCTGGGCAAGCCTATTCCATCTAAAAATCTGTCCCAGGCTCTGTAGCGTCCCGTAAGTAGGGGCATGAGTAATCACCAGTTGACCCTGACGCTATATAAATCATCTACAATAGATGCAAAGGCCTGATTACTTATGTTATGATTACAACGTCAACGTCACAAGATCACAACCTTAGCCTGAAAGTTATAGCACATTGTGTAGTTATAACTTTCAGACTAAAATTGTATGAATGAAACTGCTGGGTGTTTTAGTTTATTTAAAAAGAGAACACTATTTAGACCATCATCATCAGCCTGTAGAAGGCCACTGCTGGACATAAGCCCCAACTTAAAATTTCCAGGAAGAACAGTTCTGAGCCCTTTCCATCCACCGACTTCCCGCGATCATAACAATGTTGTCGGTCTATCAGGTAAGTGGGTGTCCTACGTTTCGTCTTCCGGTTTGTGGTCGCCATTCTAGACCTTTCCCAACGGTTGTCAGTTCTTCGAGCCTTGCTCATTGCCACTTCAACTTACTAACTTCTACGAGCTATGTCGGTGACCGTTGGATCTACTTCAGATTTTGCAATTTCTGATTCTTTGACGTAGTGATACTCTCACTCAACGTAAACATAGCTCTCTCCATAGTTGGTTTTACATATTTACATGACATAAATTATTCAAATACTTAGTTTTAAATAAGTATTTTTAATACAGTTGCTCAAAAAGTGGCGTATTGCAGGAACGTATAGCGTTCGGGCTATTACATACTCGTGCTTTTTTTTTACCTTTCCCGCACTAGTGCTTTTTCTTTCCCAACTGTCAAAATAATGTCTATTATAAAGAAAAACCAACCATGAAGTTTTTACTAAAAAAATTCATTGAAGTTTTTATGATTCATGCAAATACGTATATTTCTAAAAAGAAGCTACTAATTTGTTTCATTAACAGATTTAATAAAAAGTCAAAAAGTGGCTACATATCTACATACGACGAATTTATTACGTGGAGAGAAGAGGAAATAGCAAATAGTTTTATTAAATTGCTTCATTTTTTCGCAACTGTATTAAAAATAGTCGTTCAGTACACGTGCGAAACCGTCATTGCAACTTGTTCCGACTGTCAACCCTCGCCTTCGGCTGCGCCTCGGCTCGGGTAGACATTTGTCGGAACTCTTTGCAATGACAGCCTTTCCGCACTTGTAATGAAATATACTATTTCAGTACGGCTCGAACGTATGACGAGCCGAATAATTACCTATTCGAGCACATCCAATAATTAAATGTCAACACGCCTCTCTTCTGTATGTATAATACTACAGGAAGGTACGCAAAGTTTTGATTAATTGGTGTACGCAACAGGCTAAAAGTGAATGCTGATATTTTCGGCTAAAGGGGTGGTTTGACCTACTTTTATAACAATAGTCATAGGTATAGACCGAGCGGTTTTCGTGACTGCCATTTCGCTTTTATTCAGTTAGAAATATTGGCAGTCTGTAAGCTAACCACAAGCTCTGTCTGGCTCTGTCTCTGGCTCTGGCATTGAATTCGTAGCAAACGTAATATTTGAAAGCGTTTTATTGATCGCCACCGTAGAATGCTTAAAATGAGTACAAGTCAAAGAGAGAAGAGATGACATGAGAATTTTCTCAGAAATGGGAAACTTTGTGAGTAAACTTAATTGAAATGTATAAATAAATTAAACTGCCACATATAGCCCAGATCTCTATTTATTTTATCTTCGTTTGTTTCTTGCTTCTTTTAATTTAGTTTGTAGGTATTTTTGTAGCAAGTAAATAATATAATTTTTGGCAATGACGCCAGCGTCTTGGGGACGCTTCCTGACGCTTCCTTCTGGTACTGATTTGGATCAGTTGAGCTATCTCTAGATCGTTTGTAACGGTATGTAGATAGCTCAACTGTTTCTTGTGTATTTTGTACATTTTCTGAAAATTTGTTTAATTGTAAGTTTCTTTGAGTATTTGAAATAAATTCTAAGTAAATATCTATGTTTCGCCTACTTTCAGTACGAATATAATTTTTTTCCGGTGAGTTACTACTGTACGTTGATTGATTTATGATAGCTTTGACACATAACTTTGTTATTCGGAGGCTGTATTAGAAAACTTGTTCTATTTATCGATGCTCTCAGAAGTTTTGGTACTTCTATTATTTTCAATGTAAAGTTACTCTTACATGGAATAATAAAAACATTAAGGGGATCGTGATGCCTAAGTGTCTTATAGAGTTTTCATGAGTTTTCTAACTTACTTCTGATAACCTAAACTTGAATGTGAGAAGGATAAATCTGGGTTTAGTCGCGTAAAATTAACACCTTTTACTTAACTAAGGTACTAGTATAGTATTATCTTATCTCACAGATAAGGGCTGAAAAAAAATATATCCATCTCTTGTTTAGGCTTGTCAAAAACAAAGACTGTCATTTTTTATTCCTCGCATAGCGTTATGGTGGAAAATCTAGTGGTAGTGGCTCCACCCTCCGATCATAAGGTTGCGGGTTTAAATCCGGTCGTGCAATACTGAGTTTTTGTGTCGAAAAATGTATGTGCACTATGCAAGTACTCTCAAACGTTGAAAGAAAATATCATGAAGAAACCGGCATGTCTTAGAACTTAAAAAGTTCGAAAATATGTGATAAGTGCATGAAAGGAGCCTCTTTGAGGCGCAATTAAAATCCTTTCAGCATTCGGGTTCAAAAGAACTAGTGACACGACAAGAAGAACTGGAATACCTATCCCTAAAAATCGAGTGCTACAAATCGAATGCCATCAATGAGATGGAAATCCAATAAACGCTTCCACATCCTTAATTAAAGTCCGGCTGCGGCACACTTGAACTGGGACGAATTCGTAGCGCTGCTACAATCGCGTAGCACTTCTACGTGCTACGAATGATGACGTAGATTTATGAACAAATTGCACGGTACATAAATTAGCTTTTTATTGGAAAGTGTAAGTACCTATTTCATTTGAAACCTCGGCCTGTTTCCATATTGCTATACCATAATCAGGTCCATTTGATACTACTTCGACTGGCCTCTAGCTCAGTTGGTAGTAGCTCTGCCTTCTGCGCCGTAGGTCGTGGGTTCGATCCCCACCGAGAACAAATATTTGTGTGGTGAACATAAATGTTTGTTCTCTGTCTGGATGTTATATTGTATTCTAAGTATGTATTTACAAAAAAAAAATGTATTCATGTATTATATCAGCTATCTGGTTCCCATATTACAAGCTCTGCTTAGTTTGGGGCTGGGTAGTGTTGTGTGAATTGTCCACAATATTTATATATATATTTTTTTTTTATTTACACCTAAGAACTATGCTCGTTGTATATATTATGACGTCACGTATGATACCATTATAATAATCTTTGGCAATAGTAAAAGGTATAAGTATTTTGTCAAATGTACAGTTTGGACGTGCCTCGGTCTATCCTCCTAGAACATAATTCGAAATTTTAAACTTACTCAAGTTTTTTTATCATGAAATTAATTTGTTAGACTTTTTTATAAAAGAAAGAAAGCATTATCACGAGAAAAGCCTATAATGTTTAAAAAAAAATAACCCAATAATGGCTTAAGTAAGGGTGTTCTTCAAAAATAATAAAACGGACAGGTGTGAGCGAAACTAGCTTGCTAAGGGTTCCTTACTCAATTAATTATTTTGGTGTCTAAAAATCCGGTGATTATTTTAAAATAGAGTTTTCGGTGTTTTTTATACAAATTATTTACATTTCCTAAAATAGGCGTGAAAATGTTGATATAAATAGCCTTAGTTATTTCTGAATAAAAGAGTATAAAACTGACAAACGGACAACTAAGTAATCCTTTAAGGGTTTCACATATAACCCGCTCACGTAGTATACAGAACGAAACGAAACAGCTTCACGACTGTGAGTCCTAGGCACGGTAGATATCCCTTGAGTGCTCCTAGTACTCAGGATCAGGATACTAAGATCTACTTTTGCAGCAGCCGGTTCCATACGCAACAAGTTGCAAGCCCTTCACACGTAGAACGGACCCCTTCTTCTTCTTATCGTGTCACTGATTCTTTCAAACCTTGTGTGGTGATAGGATTTTGAGTGCTTCTTTCGTGCACTTGACACATATTTTCGAAATTTTTAAGTTCTACGACATGCCGGTTTCCTCACAGACTCCTAAAAATAACAAAGACCCTTTCCAAGATGATAGCATTAGACCCGGGCACGTCTGCCCCGTCCGTGCGTGGCGACCTCACGCCAAACAATGATGATTGGGCGCCCACTCAGCCTATAAAGTGAATACCCTTTTGGAACGCGATGTGAACACTTTCACCGAATTTCATCTGAATTTTTATGAAACTGACATAAGCTTGGCGTAAGTTTATGTCAAACTAATGCAATTTACATGCGATTTTACTCGAATGGTAATAAAAAATCGTCGAAAAGTCGATTGCGCCCGTGTCTGCATGAAATAAAAAGCAGCCAAGTGCGAGTCAGACTCGCCCATGAAGGGTTCCGTAGCATCAAGTAACATAATATAAAGGTTCTTGTAGTTCGTCGAAAGGTAAATTGCGGTTTACGATTTATGACGTATAAAAATAAAACTACTGACTAGATCTCGTTCAAACCAAATATCGTTGGAAGTTAATAAAGTAATGTACAACATATATTTTTTTTAGCTTTATCAGTCACTTATTTTAGAAGTTAGAGGGGGGGGACCAACTTTTTTCCACTTTGGAAGTGTCTCTCACGCAAACTATTAAGTTTAGAAAAAAACGATATTAGGAACCTCAATATCATTTTTGAAGACCTATTCATAGATACCCCACACGTATGGGTTCGATGAAAAACATTTTTTTTAGTTTCAGTTTCACCCCCAAAATTTATAGTTTTTTTTCTATTTTTGTGTAAAAATCTTAAGGCTTCCTTATGCCGCGAATGCTGTTGTAAAATTTGTAAAATCAATATGAATCAGTCAAAAATTAACGTAAAATTCTGAAAAAAATATATGTTTTAGTTGAGGATCTTACAGAGTACAATTCGCTTACAGTTACACAATCAGATGAATTTCGTTCGATAGAAAAAAATACCAAAGTTGCCTATTTTTAAAAAACAAATTCAATACTGTGCCTAAAATAAAAAAAATATTGACTTTATTTTTACACCAATCTTTAGATAAATCACTTTTCTAGTACAAATCGCTGAGTTGGATGTTGTAATGTTATTTTCCTATTTATAATGAATTATTTACCTACAAACACACGAGCGGCGCGACGCCGTGGGCTAAGTCAGTCGCGCGGTGGCGCTTACCGACGACGGACCTGTGCCAGTGCTCTTCCCGCCCGACGCGCGACTTGTGACGTGCAGTGATTTTACGAAAATATACTAAAATTGATCTCGCTAAGTCGTCACCATGGCTAACAAACGTAATAAACGAAAAAAGACACTACGAGCTATATCAAAGACAAACAGGACGAATGCATTACAAAGAAATGTTAGGTAAGTACATTACTTGCACGTACGTGTTTATTTATTATGTAGGAACCTATATATTGTTCTCTTTAAATATTACCTACTTTACTTCTTACGCTACTTACCTACTTTGTTCCATAAATAGCTGAGAATATACTTAGTATGTAGGTACCTACTCCTTGCCACAGTATAAGTACGGAAAGAAATATGAAATATTAACTATAGTCTGATTCAGGATTGGAGATAATTTTTGTAAACAAAAAAATGTCATGATATGTCACTGTCATAATGACAAACCAGGAGTAGATATTTTATTTTTTACATTTTACTGCGATGATACCAGTGTGGAAAAATATTTTCTACTAATAATTCTTCATTATACTATTACCACTCACTCACTCATTGACATGATTGTTCTCCTTGATGGTGGAGGGGAAGGTATGGTTTTTTTTATGGAAACGTGTAGAGGGGGTCGAGGTGACTTGGGGAAAATTCCGACTTTTTGAGATTTGCCCCCCCTTAACCCCCCCCCTCAGGGGGGCTCTGCAACCGAGAGGTCCTGCATAATTTTTTCATGGGGAACGTAAAAAGGGTCACGAATGATTTAAATTGTTCAAAAAATTTTGCCCCCCTTGCCCCCCAGGACCCCCCCTTTTGAGAGTGCTACCGGATGCCGTCGAGATAGGAGGGTTTCGATTGGGGTTTCGTATAGAGGGTTTCTTCCTGAATTGAAAGGACAAAAAAAACTTCCCCCCTCCTACCCCTTTTTTTTCCCCCCCCTTTCGTATCTTCCAAGCGGAGTGACTTGCAAGATTTTTTTTTTTTGGGTCATGTAGGGAAGGTGAGATTATTTTGAAAGCAAAATAAATTTTTCCCCCCTTTCCCCTCTAGACCCCTTTATTATTTAAAAAACCTAAAAATGCCCTATTTTTGACACTTTTTTTTCGAGTGGAGCATTGCGGCGAGCGTAGCGAGCCGCCATGCAACCATGGGGAACAGCGCGGCGAGCGAAGCGAGCCGTGCTGTGACCCCTCCGGAATTTGCCCCCCCGGAACTCTCCCCCTCAGAGGGCTCTGCAACGGAGAGGTCCTGCATATTTTTTTTATGGAGCACGTAAAGAGGGTCACGAGTGATTTCGATTGTACAAAAATTTTTGCCCCCCTTGCCCCCCAGGACCCCCCCTTTTGAGAGTGCTACCGGATGCCGTCGAGATAGGAGGGTTTCGATTGGGGTTTCGTATAGAGGGTTTCCTTCTGAATTGAAGGAACAAAAAAAACTTCCCCCCTCCTTCCCCTTTTCCCCCCCCCCCCCTCTTTCGTATCTTCCAAGCGGAGTGACTTGCGAGACTTTTTTTTTTTATCATGTAGGGAAGGTGAGATTATTTTGAAAGCAAAATAAATTTTGCCCCCCTCCCCCCTTTAGACCCCTTTATTATTATAAAAACCTAAAAATGCCCTATTTTTTCGAGTGGAGCATTGCGGCGAGCGAAGCGAGCGCCATGCGACCATGGGGAACAGCGCGGCGAGCGAAGCGAGCCGTGCTGTGACCCTTCCCAAGCCCCCCAGAACCCCCTCCTCCTGAACCCGGGGGAAGCGTCGCGGCGAGCGAAGCGAGCCGCCACGTGACCAGGGGGAACAGCGCGGCGAGCGAAGTGAGCCGTGCTGTGACCCCCCCCCCCAAGCGCCCCAGAACCCCCTCCTCCTGAACCCGAGGGAAGAGTCGCAGCGAGCGAAGCGAGCTGCCACGCGACCACGGGAAGCAGCGCGGCGAGCGAAGCGAGCCGTGCTGTGACCTCCCTACGCCCCCCAGAACCCCCCTACCTGAATCAGGGGAGAGCGTTGCGGCGAGCGAAGCGAAGCGAGCGAAGCGAAGCAGAAGGTTTCATGATAATCTTCAGAACTTTTGTCTCGAGTGTTTACGTAGAAGTTCAATAGATGGCGTTCTCCGTGACACTAACCACAGAAAAGCAAAATCGCTTTTGCTACGCTAACTTGTGGTTTCGAGTACTCGGCAAGAGATGGCGCTATAATTTTTAATTATTTAAATATCTTTTTTGCTTAGTCTTTTCTGAAAATGAATCCTAGCTAGATCAATTTATCGCCCCCGAAACCCTCTGTATACTTAATTTCATGAAAATCGTTGGCTCAATTTCCGAGATCCTATATATATATATACAAGATTTTCTCGTTTAAAGGTATAAGATTATATTTAAGTTCGTTGTGAAGAATTTATTACGATTTTAGACTTCCATGTACTAATTTCATTTTTGGATTTTATCTAGCATTTATGTTTTAGAGTAATGAAACATGGAGGTGAATCAAATTCTGTTGTGGACCAACATAACATCAGCCTAGCAGCACGTGAATTTGATAATACTGAGTAAGTTTCGAGAGCGCTCCTTTGTGGTCAACTTTTGGTCTCGTATGGCTGACCTAAATAACCTCAAATTTTACAAAATATAAAAAATCACTTATTGTTCCAGAAAATCTAGTCAAGATGACCCTTTTATCGCAGAGTCTGAAAATCTAGAACACGAGTTTCAACCAGCTTCAGGGAGACACATCATTGACATAAACTACTTATTTAGTCAATTACAAGAAAAAGCACGTCACAACAACTTATTTGAGTGCAAAGCGGGAAATTTTCGGCTAATTAGTGAAAAAAAGATTGGTCTACTATCCGTATTTAAATTTGAATGCAATATGTGCAAACAACTTTGCCTTATAAAATCCGAAAACCCTGACACAGCAAATATAGACGTAAATATTGCGGCAACTACTGGTATGGTAGCCTCAGGGATTGGTTATTCTCAATTCGAAGAGCTTTTTTCCTCCATGAATATTCACATATTTTCTACACAATTTCACAACAAACTGCAGGAACAAGTTTACGATAGTTTTGAAAACACAGCAGTCGAATCCATGAAAGCTGCTGCTGAAGCAGAAAAAGAGTTGGCAATCACAGAAGGTCGTACCAAAAATGGCATACCAGTGATTGATGTTTACGTCGACGCTTCTTGGTGTGCTCGATCGTACGGATCCAACTATAAGGCTGCGTCTGGGACTGCAGCAATTATTGGAAGACGAACCGGCAAAATTATTTTTCTGGCGGTAAAAAATAAATATTGCCTTGTGTGTGCTCGCGCGGAAAGCAAGAATTCCCCACCCAATGAGCACAAATGTTACAAGAATTTTGATGGTTCATCATGTTCTATGGAAGGCGAAATAATAACTGAAGGGTTTCAACAATCAATTCCAATGTATGGCATTATTTATAAAAGAATGATTGCAGATGGAGATGCCTCAACATATGCAAAGGTGCTAAAAGCAGATCCATATAAATCTCAGAATATTACAGTGGAAAAAATAGAATGCAAAAATCACATTTTGCGAAATCTTTGCAAAAAAATGCGAAGTCTGGTTACAGAGACAAAATTTCCCCTGGCTTGTAGAAAAACTTTGACGAACCTAAGAATAATGTCCTTGAGAAAAGCATTAGTCAGATCAATTAAACACCATAGTACATCAGAAAATACGAAAGATATTGCTATAAAATTGCTTCACAATGATATAATCAATTCCCTATCACATGCATACGGAGATCACAGAATGTGCCAGGATTACAACTGTGATAAAGGAAATGTTTTTAGCGACGGGTTGAAATCCATTCAAAACTCAACATTTATTTTCCGACTTAACTCGATCATTTCAAATGTAGCTGCAAAATCACGAAGTTTAGTAGAAAACGTAAATACAAACATTGTCGAATGCTTCAACAATGTCATAGCAAAATTTATAGGAGGTAAACGCATAAACTTTTCCTTGAAACAAGGCTACCAAGGGAGGGTCTCCGCTGCAGTGGTATCATTTAATGACAAGGCAGCAATATCGCATGTCTTTAAAACACTGACGAATAAAAAACTGAGAAATGAAAATCCGTCAGCAGCCTGCCTAGGAGTGGCGGAAGTTGCGGCAGCAGTAGGCCTTGTGGCAGCAGCAGGTCCAGCAGGATTGGCAGAAGTTGTGGAAAGGAAAAGAGAAAGAGAGAGGGGCCGAAAAAGAAAAAGCAGTTTGGAACATACAGCAAAAAAATTCAAGAAAGTAGCAGTATCAAAACAAAATGATTATGGCCCTGCCAGTTCCGAACCAGATATGTCTGAATGTGATCTAGAAATAGCCAAAAAAGAATTTCTTAAAAATTTAGAAACTCTTACTGCTGACAGAGACGGAATCGAGCGTAATACGATATTACAAAGAGACAGTAGTGAATGGCTGGAAATCCGGAGAAACCTAATAACTGCCTCTAATTTTGGCCCTGTTTGCAAACGACAAGTATCAAAAGACACCGCCCCTTTGGTAAAAAATATATTGTATAAATCAAATATAAGCCATGTTTTGTCTATTGCCCATGGTATTGAAAATGAGCAACAAGCGTTGCAAAAGATACAACACCAAGAAAATGTGTCTATTGAGCCTTGTGGACTGTTTATAGATAAAAAGTTCCCATTTATTGGTGCTACGCCAGACGGGCTTATTGGAAATGATGTTCTGGTAGAAGTTAAGTGTCCTTTTTCGGCGTCAAAAATTGGCTTGGCAAAGGCTATAGAAAAAAATAAAGTCCAAATATTAAAATATAATGAAAAGACGCGGACTACAACAATTAATAAAAAAAGTAATTGGTTTTTTCAAGTGCAAGGACAACTACATGTAACAGGACGACGGCATTGTCTGTTTGGTATTTGGACCGGTGAAAAAGAACCAGTACATATTGAAAGAATCGAAAAAGATGATGAATTTTGGAAATCAAAGATGGAATCAAAATTATCACATTTTTACCATAAATGTCTGCTGCCAGAAATCGTCAACCCCAGACATACTCGTGGTATGCCTATAAGGAATCTGACACTGGAATGCGAATCCACCGAATCCGAAAATAAAGAAAATGAGAATTTTTTATCGCAAAGCATTATTAATTTGCAATCAGGTCCTATTCCATCATCCGCGGGGCAGTTCAGAGAGGACCTAGACTATAATATTAATAAAGATCCAAATCCAACTTTGGGTCATAATATGACCATATCGATCAATGAAAATGAGCCTGGACCTAGCACTAGAACTCTAAATTATAATGAATTTTAATTCAAAAGTATAATAAATGAGAATAAATATTGTACATAACAATTATGTTCGTTTTCATTTGTTGTTTGTATTTTTAGGTAGGTACCACAAACTCTCCTATAATCATCATATCACTATCACCTCATTAATTTAAATAGTTTAGTTAGAGTATATATAACAGTATATATTAACAGTCAATACCTATTTAAGTCTAATAAACTTTCATTTCAATATACTAAAAGAATATAGTCAATAATATTAAACTTACTTTGCCTACTGCATTATGTTATACTGTGGCGTTCTCGCCCGCCGTCAAAGGGTCACCGGAGTTCATATCAAGTCGGCTCCCGCGTAACGCGGATGCAAGTCGACTGGGTGAGTTAAATACCTAAATCTTCGAAAGAAGGGGCCCTTAATGCGGTTCACAGAATACATCTACTCGCCAAGTTTCATCAGTCTAGCTCTTACGGTTTTGGAGAAAAATGGCTGTGACATACGGACGCACAGACAGACAGACATGACGAATCTATAAGGGTTCCGTTTTTGCCATTTGGCTACGGAACCCTAAAAATTGCAGTGAAGTTCTAGTGTGATGCAACTCCAATTTAGTGAGACGTAGGCAATACAAAAGTTTCAAAGACAGTACGGCTAGATATTGCTGTGTTGATTGTCCACAATATTTATTTATTTTTAAACCGACTCCAAATAAAAGAAGAGGAGGTTCACAATTCGGTTGTATTTATTTATGTTTGTTATACCAAACTTCGTCATGGTTTTACTTATTAGTTAGATTTGTTAATTATTTATTTTAAAGTAGTAGTTATTTGGCCATGAAGTCGGTTTCTCAAGTTTTTTATTTTTGTGTAGATATAACATATTATATTATATGTGTTACATAATTAATTTATTCTGGTTTTAAAGGGCTTCATACAATATCGACCTGCTTTTGCTTTTGCTGAAAACAGAGGGTATTTCCGCATTATTTTTCCTCCATTATCCCTCCGGCCCATCGTCGTCCTTGATATGCCTGTGGCCAAGGACCATGGAACTATTCTGAACTGAAACTATTCCGATAAAATGTCCTGTTACGACGCTAATGTATGTCATTAAAGGTTGAACTCCATTAGTGGAGAATCGTGTTACTGATTTTATGGTAGTAAGTTACTTAGTAAAGCTCATATCACATCATCATCACCTTTGAGAAGACTACTGCTTAGCGCTTAGAGTTTTTTTAGTACCTACTCAAATGTTCATCTTCTTCTTCTTCTTAATTAATGGCATCTGTCCATTTTTAGACAATTTTTTCGGTGTCAAGTGAGGATATATTACCTAAATAAAATAGTTTTTAGTCAAGTCAGTAAATAGACAGGTCGGTTTGTTTCAAAACCATCGAAAACATTTTCTTTCAAATCAGGATATCACATAATACACTTTAATTCCAACTGCCCACACACTTTGTGTTAAGACCTCAAGTAATGTTGGTGATATTTGGTATTTTATACTACCAAAATTACATAGCAGAACTCAAAATAAACCCCAGAAAAACAATTAAAATGAAAAAGCTATGAGTCTTCCCAAAATGACATAAAACAAAATCTATATTATATTAAATTATAGTAAGTATTTATTTCTTCTACTTCTTTCTTTCACTTCTGAACGCAGCCTTCTCCGATACATCCAGGAAGAACGACTCTGAGCCTTTTCTATAGACCAACTTCGTGCGGTCACTACAATGTTGTCGGTCCATCGGTTGGGTTTCCTATGCTTCCGAAGCATTGCACTTTGTGACCTGCGTATCGCCACTTCAAGTGCTAATTCTACGAGCTATGTTGGTGACCTAGTTTATCCTACGGGTTTACTCATTTCTAATTATATCACGTAGTACCTACGAGAAAACTGAATAACAAACGTCGTTGCATTTTTAACCCCTTTGCGTCTAAAGTGCTCCCTGGTGTCATTGCGTTAAAATGGCTACGTCCATGACGTAGCATGAATACTCAGCATGAATGGCATTCGCTGACGGATGAAAACGGTGCCGGTGTCGACGTGACGTCATTCACTTTTTAAATCCTCTTACCTTTGTTCCACCAAATAATGTGATTGTGATTGGTTGCTTTGCTTATGGGGCAGACCGTCGTTGATGACCTTATCACTCGCAAAGGTCAAAGTGTCCTTTTGAAAGGTGTGCAATCCACAAACCCACACATGCCCACAGTTAGCAAAAAAAGGTTTTGGATTCTAAAATGTTACCCTACTTTGAAGTTTATTAATGTACGAAAACCAGAAACAGAAGAAGAAAAGACATGTTACGCACACGAAATACATAACGAGTGATTTTATACCTGTGGCGGCTAGGTACTTAGCCACAGGAATCGGGCTGACGCGTAGGAATTCATGTCGTGTCGCCAGGCCAGTCGTCTCTCCCCGCTCACGCTGTGCGAACATGTAGCCTTGGTGAAAATAAATAAGTATTTGGAACGTGTGTTTATTGCTGCACTATCCTCAAGAAAAGTAAATTATGTAGTTAGGGGTAGCATCTGGCCTTAAACCCCTAAAATACCTATCTTTCAAAAGACCAAAATATGCTAGCGAGTAGTTTTTCTATGGTATAATCGTTAAACCTTTCTAAACCAAAAGTTAAGGCAATTTTTAGAATTCTGATATGCCATGGTGTTGGAATGGCACTAGCACAACACTATGAAGACGTCCCGTCCCTAATCAATTTGTTCATTCATGTCTGTCTGTTCGTTCTGACTCCCCAAAGTGTGTGCGTGTGTCTTGATCTCTTTATTGAAATATCAATTGTTAATTAGTTATAATTCAGTACAATAAAACAACTAAAGAAAAGATTGTGTTGGCCGTATATTCATCAGCATAAATATCCTCTAACAAATGGTAGCAGAGCGTGGTTTGGGTTCATCATGGCCACCAACCAACAAATTTCCCAATACCGCATTGAGTTACTAAACCGAAACAATTACGATACTTGGGTCATACAAGCTCAAGCCGTTCTTGTAAAAAATGGATTGTGGACCACAATAAATGACCCAAAGCCCGACGCCGAAAAGGACATGTTGGCGCGATCGGAGCTATTTCTTCTCATATCGCCTACGGAAATACGGCAAGTAAAAAATTGCGCATCGGCATCCGAAATATGGAAAAAACTTAAATGTATTTATCAAAGCGAAGGCCCCGCCAGGAAGGCGGCATTATTAAAACAATTGATCCTGAAGAAACTAATGGATAAAGATGATGTGCAGGATCACCTGTCCGCCATGTTCGACTGTGTCGACATGCTCAAAAACATGGAAGTTGGAATAAATGATGATCTGCTGAGCATCATCATTCTATACAGTTTGCCATCGGCTTATGAAAATTTTCGGATAGCAATAGAAACAAGAGACAAATTGCCTACGCCTGAGGAGTTGAAAATAAAGATTATTGAAGAAGCCCAGGCGAGGTCAAGGCATGGAATTATAAACCAAAAAAATGGCAACGCACAAGAAAGCGCTTACTATTTTAACAAAAGGAAAATAAAATGCACAATATGTGACAAAACTGGTCACGAAGCATCCAAGTGCTGGTCTCGGAGCAAGAACCAAAGTTCAAGCTCATCGGGAAATAAAAAGAAAAATTCTAAAAACTTTTTTATTTCAGAGCACACAGCAAATATGGCACATACCGAGGCTTCTAATGATGTTTGGTGTCTGGACAGTGGATGTACATCCCACATGACAGGAAGAAATGAAAAATTCAAAAACATCAAAGCCGAACAAGGGAAGCTGGCATCGAACCACAGCGCAGAAATAAAAGGTACGGGGACAGTCCAAATCATTTATAAAGAAAATGAAATAAATCTTAATGATACCATTTATGTACCAGAGTTAACCACAAATTTGCTATCAGTAGCTCGCATAACTGAGCGAGACCATACAGTTCTGTTCACTGAAAATAAAGCCTACATAAAGGATTGCAAAGGAAAGACTGTTTTGACTGCTGACAAAAAGGATGGGCTCTATATGACTACTCTTAAAAGCATGCAAACAAACGAACAAGCAAATAATGTTTCAGATAATAATTTAATGAAATGGCATAAAAAGTTGGCTCACTTGAATGAAAAAGATCTAAAAATACTATCATCAAAAAACCTAGTGTCTGGTATAGAATTAAATAAAAATGAAATATTTGAAAACTGTGAAAGTTGTATTCAAGGAAAAATGACACGGTTGCCTTTTCCCAAAAATGATGGAATAAAGACAAAACAAATTTTGGAGGTCATTCACACTGACTTGTGTGGACCCATGCAACAGGCAACCATTGGCGGTTCAAGGTATATCTTAACCTTTATTGATGATTTCAGCCGATACTGTTATGTGTACTTCTTACAGAAGAAATCAGAAACATTAGAAAAATTTAAAGAATTTAAGGAGGAAGTGGAAAAGCTTACTGAAAATAAAATAAAGTTTATACAGTCAGATAATGGTACAGAATTTTGTAATGATGAATTCAACAAATATCTAAGAGAAAATGGTATCCAGAGAAGACTGACAGTCATATACACTCCTCAGCAGAATGGACTGGCAGAAAGGAAAAATAGAACCTTAGTAGAAAAAGCCAGGTGTATGATGATTGAGTCAAAGGTTCCGGAACCTCTGTGGGCAGAAGCTGTATTCACTGCAAATTATATTGTGAATAGATGTCCTGCTAAGGCACTGAATGGTGAGACACCATATGTGAGATGGGTTGGCCGCATTCCATCTGTAAGACATTTACACGTATTTGGATCAAAAGTGTTCACACTCATCAAACAGAAAAAGCGAAATAAATTCGCATCAAAAGCAAGTGAAGGTGTGTTTGTTGGATATGCAAAATATAGTAAAGCGTATAGAATATACTTACCGAAGAAAAATACAGTAATTGTACGTCGTGATGTAAAAATACTAGATGGAAAAATGTACTATCAGAATAATGAAGTCCAAAATGGCCTAACTCTACCTGAACCTGAACAACCTGAAACCGAAAATATAAATATTAATGGAAACAGAAAACAAAGAGAAGAAACAACAATTAATAACTTATCTTTTCAGCCCTCTTATTTTCAGCAAAATGAAGAAAGTACTGATGATGATGATGAATCTATGCACTCGTTCAGCGACTATAAAGATGAAAATGAGGTCACAGTAGCTGAAAACGTAACTGCACAAAGTCAACAACAGCAATGTCAAAGTACTGGTGAGAAAACAGAGGCAAGCCAAACTAGCCGTCCTATCAGAATTAAAAACCCTCCTGTATGGTCAAATGATTATGATCTTGGAGATGGTGAGTGCAACTATGTATGTGAAGAAATCGAAGAAAACGATATTCAAAACAATGGATGGCAGGAAGCCATAAAAGCTGAAATAAAATCGCACATAAAAAATGGTACATGGAAAATTCAAGAAAAAGACAAAATGTCTAAAAATATAGTGGATTTTAAAATGATTCTTAAAGAAAAAATTGGCCCAGATGAAAAAGTAATCAAAAAGGCACGATTAGTGGCTCGTGGTTTCACTCAAAGACCCGGAATTGATTACAACGAAACATATGCTCCAGTAGCCAAATTGAGTTCAATCAGAACATTATTGGCTCTTGCAGTTGAAGAAGATTTAGAGCTTCATCAAATGGATGTAACTACTGCATATTTAAATGGAGAATTAAATGAAAAAATAATAATGAAGAAACCTGAATATCTTGAAGAATATATAACTAAAATAATGCAGGATGAAAGTGAAAATGAAAATTTGGAACTATTCTATAAAGCCAGAAATATGCTTTATGATATAAATAAAATAAAAGGTGAAAAAGTTTGCTTGTTGAGAAAGGCCCTATATGGTTTAAAGCAAGCTGGCCGTCAATGGTTCTACAAGTTAGACTGTGAACTTAGAAAAATGAACTTTAAGGCATCAACAGCTGATCCATGCATATATACAAAGATACAAGGCTCAAACAAGATGATAATTGCTGTTTATGTCGACGATTTAATAATAGCATATTCAAATAAAGAAGAATTAAATGAGCTAAAGAAAAATCTAAATAAAAGTTTTGAGATGAAAGACATTGGAAAACCAAAATATGTACTTGGCCTTGAAATAAATCATGAAAATGGAAAATTAAAATTAACCCAGCAAAGATATATTCAGAACGCATTGAAAAAATATAAAATGGAAAATTGCAAACCAATGAGTACCCCAATTGAACCATACCTAAAGTTGGAAAAATCTGATAAATGTGACAAAGATATTCCATATCTAAATTTAATTGGTACACTAATGTATTTGTCAGTGGCAAGCCGACCCGACATAGCTTATTCTGTAAGCTATCTATCACAATTCAATAATGCTTATAGTGAAGAACATTTCAAATATGCAAAGCGCATTTTGAGGTACCTGAAGGGTACAATGGATGTTGGTATCTGCTTCACCAAGTCAAATAAAGAAATGTATGGAATGGCTGATGCCGATTGGGCTGGTTGCAAGATAGACAGAAAGTCTTACTCAGGCTATTGTTTCAAATATGCAAATAGTTGCATTAGCTGGGAAGCAAAGAAACAAAGATGTGTGGCACTATCTACAGCAGAAGCTGAATATGTAGCACTAACTGAAGCTGCTAAAGAAGCCGTTCATTTAAAAATGTTGCTTAATGATTTAGGCATTTTATTAAATAATGTTATAATTTTCAGCGACAACCAGGCAGCTCAGGGGCTTTCCACCAATCCTATCATCAGTGGAAGGTCGAAGCACATTGAGATCAAGCAACATTTCATCAGGGAATGTGTGCTAAAAGGGGTCATCGGCATCAAATGGATACCCACACAAGAAATGGAGGCCGATATCCTCACAAAGGGTCTACCTGGACCGAGGCTCCTGATGCTCCGGAAGCACCTTGGCATATCATGAGTGCTGAGCTCGTGAGCAGAGTGTTGGAATGGCACTAGCACAACACTATGAAGACGTCCCGTCCCTAATCAATTTGTTCATTCATGTCTGTCTGTTCGTTCTGACTCCCCAAAGTGTGTGCGTGTGTCTTGATCTCTTTATTGAAATATCAATTGTTAATTAGTTATAATTCAGTACAATAAAACAACTAAAGAAAAGATTGTGTTGGCCGTATATTCATCAGCATAAATATCCTCTAACACATGGGCGAGTTAATGGCACTTCCTCTACCTACCTACTGACTTTGTTTAATAATATGAAAACTTTTTTAATAACGGAAATTTGACGCTAGCTTTATCGGAAAATTCCCTTTCCAACTTTACAAAATAAACAGTATTAGAGCCTAATTTATCATTATTAGAAATTTGTTTTTTAAATTAACGCTTATTTTATTATATTATCTAAGTACAAACAGAAAGATGATGCAAGTAAATAGATTTCACTCCATAGTACTCGTACCAGTAAGCCTACCACAAGCTCTATCTCTGCTTTTGGGTATGTGTGAGTGTTGACTAAATAAATCCTACGTCGAAACGTCACACACACAGTATAATACACTGGAGAGCACTCACACATACTCAAAACCAGAGCCAGAGACAGAGCTAGACAGAACTTGTGGTAGGCCTAGGGACTGTACACAATACTAGTCATATAAAACTAAAAGTCTGTTAGATGTGCTGATATTTAGCTATGGGAATAAAATCGTGTTTCCATCCCAAACAGAAAGGGCGAACCGCTCTCCACATGGCCTGCGAAGGCGGCCACATGGCCACAGCCACCGTGCTGATGACGCGAGGAGCTTGCAAGGAGGCCAGAGACAACTCCGGCAGAACCCCACTTCACGTCGCCGCGCTGCATCGCCACACGGAGCTGGTGAGGACCCTCCTGGATGCAGGGTGCGTGGTGGATGCCGTGGACAATGTAAGTCTTCCATGCGACGGACGTCAAGAAAAAAAAACTTAATACGAATATAAACCTTTATTCAGTGGTACCACAAGGTTCACTTTGAAAGCTAGCTGAGTCTAGGTGCCAGTTCCACTCGACCAAGCCTAGAAGAACTGGCAACAAACTGCGGCTTGGTTCTTACCGTTAAATCTAGACAAATAATGTTTTTATCTATCTATCTACCGTATTTTTTTTGCATGATATAGGTACCTTAGAAAGGAGAAGCATCATCCCATTCGATGACCCAACGCCTATAAAAAGTTCGCGGGAGAACTGTGGATGGAGAAAGCTCAAAGCCATTCGTTTTAGATATGTAATGGACGCATACTATTATCTATCATAATATCTAAAAGTTGACTTCTTCAGAAGTTCTTCAGAAGGTGGACTTCTTCAGAAGTCAACTTCTAGACATTATGATAATAGTATACGTCTTCAGAAGTTCTTCAAAAGGTGGACTTCTTTAGAAGTCAACTTCTAGACATTATGATACTTAATAGTATGCGTCCAATACACATTGTTAATGATTTAGGCGAATAGTAATACCCAAAAAGCTTGTTGACAATATAATATCGAAGGTTGTTTGGTACTTTCAATATCAAAACACGTCGCATGACCACATTCTATTTGATCTCGTGTTTTCCTCCGCCTAGCCGTAACATTATTGCATGACATCGATTTACAAAAAAACAAAGATTGTTAAAATGTGGGTCCCTATAGTAACAACACAATTATGGCAGAGATAACAAAATAATGAATAAAACATTCAGACTTCATTACGATCGCAAGGGGTATAATAATATTATTGTACAAACTCCTCTGCGAAAATACTCCCTATTGTAAGCTGATAGGGTGGAATATTACAGAACGGTGTGACGGGTTTGCAAATGGCTTGCGCCCAAGGCTGCAGAGGTATTGTGGAACATCTGCTTGCATTTGCGGCGAATGTACACGTGCAAAACAATGTAAGTACTTGCCTACCAAATTTATTGCCAACTGAGAAATAACCTTACCATGATGTTTATAAGTTTCAATTTACTTCACGAAATGATGTGACCAAAAACCTAGCACGAATTACTGGATCTGTTTTCAATGCAACTGTTTTTGTTTGTGGTTTTCTGTGCTGCGAACGTAGATTACATACAAACAGATACATTTTAAAATGTTGTTAAATTCATGCACAATTCAATTAGGTATGTACGCTTGTATTGTGCATGAAATTTCGAGTTTTCAGACTCTGAAGGCAAAAAAGCGATGAAGGTCAGAAAGGGTATTTTTTCATGATTTCCATCTGAGTTTCTCTCCCTTTAAAAGATCTATCGGGCGAAATAAACCTGTCTCGTTCCACCAGATTGAATCTTTGGAACTGAAGATCTTTTGTTTCTTGCGCATAATTTCGAAAAACATTATTTAAAAGCATTTGAAAGTTCTTACTTCACTTTGTATACAGGTTGGTTCTTCAGCCCTGCATGCGGCCTGCGCTGCCGATGCCAACGACATCGTAGAGCTCCTCATAGCTCACGGCGCTGACCCTAACCTCACTGACCAGGTAATTCACTCTTCAGATTACACCAAAATAGGTGCCTTGGTTTCTCAGGCGTAGGTAAGTTATAATGTGCCCGTAATGACACCCATATCCTTAGCCCTTAAGCCTCCGCTATACGCTGGTCTAAAAACAAAACACGACCGGAAAGTTGGAAAAATTTAAAATAAAGATGGCGTTGCCTGACCTGAGCTGTGAATTCATGTATTTGATACCAACTATTACTTATTCTGTGCTTGGGTCTGACATTTGTCACGACATTACAATGTGTTGACTAGAATACGCTTCGTTAGACAAAAACACAGACAGATATTCAGTAAATAAATATAACCCAATTGTTATGTTAGCTGATTCCCGTCGCAGAGTTTCCATTGCATATTTTTCATCCAGGATTGGTGATAACAATGGCAAGCTGTGCGGTATTTTTTAAACTACCACGAACGCTACATTTTAAATCTAACTTATATAGTAGTGTAGTAGTAGTAGTCTAATTTATATAGTATAACAAGCAAATAGCCCCAGATTTAATAAAAGAAACCTTCCACCAAGAGAGATTTTCCTCATATTATGCAAAACCAGAGTGAGTTGCAAGTTCATAAATGTCGGTAGTCGGTGAATGAACACTTGTATTTTTTAAAGGTAAAAAACGGAACCCTTATAAATTCGTCATGTCTGTCTGTCTGTCCATCCGTATGTCACAGTCACTTTTTTTCAAAAAAATGAAATGAAATGAAAAGAAATAATTTATTTGCTTGAAGTATGGTACTTACAAAACTGTAAAAGCTATATGTACTGATGAAACTTGGTAAATAGATGTATTCTGTAAACCGCATTATGATTTTTATACTTAGAACTGACACTCAAAAAATATTTTTTCATAAAACTTATGAGTTTTCTTAACATTAAGTAAAAGATTATTAAACCAGTTAAGTATTTACGACAGAGATGCGTTAACGTCATCGTAATTAGCCTTCTATCTATCGACTTTAAAAATTAATGAGGTATCGTCAGCAAATAGAGAGATATGTTTCACATAGTTTTTTAACCAAAAAAGGAAGGTCATTTACGTACACTAGAAACAAGAAAGGACCTAATATCGAACCTTGTGGCACCCCTATGTCAATAACTGACCCAAAAGATCTCTCACTGCCCACATCAACTTTAAGGATTCTATCAGTCAAGTACGATTGTAATAAGTCAATGGAGCGATTTAGAATACCGTAATGTTTAAGTTTAGATATTAAGAGGGTGACGGACGCAGCTCGCAACTTCAATTCGAGGCGCGGGCAAAAATTGCTCCGAATATAGCTATCTCTATTCATTTGATGCGGGCGCCACGGAATATATAATAGTAGTATACACACACAGGCGCTCGTGTGACGCGCTACTTCTATACGTGAATCCAACCATAGTGCCGCGCTTGTGCGTGTGCGTCAGCCACTGATAACGATTTTTATGCATTGCCTAATTTCGTCAACGTTACTAACACCCGTTTTCACTAAACCTAGGCGACGCCTAAATCGGATGCCTAAATATTAACGGGCCGACGTACACAGCTCGCAACTTCAATTCGAGGCGTGAGCAAAAACTGCTCCGAATATAGCTATCTCTATTCATTTGATGCGGGCGCCACGGAATATATAATAGTAGTATACACACACAGGCGCTCGTGTGACGCGCTACTTCTATACGTGAATCCAACCATAGTGCCGCGCTTGTGCGTGTGCGTCAGCCACTGCTAACGATTTTTATGCATTGCCTAATTTCGTCAACGTTACTAAGCGTCAGATAGGCTAGTGGCTAGGGCGTGCGGATTCACACTGAGAGGACGAGGTGGGCGGGAGTTCAAATCTGGTCAAAGAGAGTTGACTTTTTGCACCCTACAATTTTATGTTTTTATTTTTTGTGGCTGCATTACCTGACTAACCCTCTAAGCTTATTGCTTGCTTGTTTCGCTTTTCTAGTATTCATTAAGCAAGGATTGGTCATGCTCTGAATGCAAGAATAAAGTGAAAAAAAAAACAACATTCCTGAACCGATAAAGAACCTTCAGAGTAGCTATTTACGCACTTAGAAAAGACACCAGGAAATTCTCTAACATGATACGAGTGAGTTTATTCATCAGGTAGGGTTTGTGCGGGTTCTGGACCAAATTGAAGAAGAGTAAAGAGAACCATTGACTCCGAGTTGAGTTGAGAGAGCCATTGACCCCGGCGCGGAGCGATGGAGTTGTGGTTGATGACGTTCCAGTAGAGGATGATGGGTGGGAGTCCGCTCAACATCAGGTGTGGTGTGGTTTGCTTGACCTCATTGGCCTAGTGGTTGGAGGGTGCGGGTTCAAAATCAGTGATAACGTTACAGTAATAGATGATGGGTGGGTATCCGCTCTACGTCAGGTGGGGTGTGGTTCGCCAGACCTCATCGGCCTAGCGGTTGGGGGGCGTGGGTTCAAAACCAGTCATGACGTTACAGTTGAAGATCATGGGTGGAGGTCCGCTCAACATCAGGTTGGGTGTGGTTCGCCAGACCTCATCGATCACACACACACAGCAATAAAAAAGCAGCCAAGTGCGAGTCGGACTCGCCCATGAAGGGTTCCGTAGCACGACGAACTACAAGAACCTTTATATATGTTACTTGATGTAACATAATAAGGTTCCTGTAGTTCGTTGAAAGGTAAATTGCGGTTTACGGTTTATGACGTATAAAAAAAAAACTACTGACTAGATCTCGTTCAAACCAAATATCGTTGAAAGTTTACATAGTAATGTACAACATATATTTTTTTTAGTATTATCATTCTCTTACTTTAGAAGTTAGAGGGGGGGGGACCAACTTTTTTCCACTTTGGAAGTGTCTCTCGCGCAAACTATTCAGTTTAGAAAAAAACGATATTAGAAACCTCAACATCATTTTTGAAGACCTATTCATAGATACCCCACACGTATGGGTTCGATGAAAAAAAAATTTTTGAGTTTCCGTTTATGACGTATAAAAAAAAAACTACTGACTAGATCTCGTTCAAACCAAATATCGTTGAAAGTTTACATAGTAATGTACAACATATATTTTTTTTAGTATTATCATTCTCTTACTTTAGAAGTTAGAGGGGGGGGACCAACTTTTTTCCACTTTGGAAGTGTCTCTCGCGCAAACTATTCAGTTTAGAAAAAAACTATATTAGAAACCTCAACATCATTTTTGAAGACCTATTCATAGATACCCCACACGTATGGGTTCGATGAAAAAAAATTTTTTGAGTTTCAGTTTCAAGTATGGGGACCCCCAAAATTTATAGTTTTTTTTCTATTTTTGTGTAAAAACCTTAATGCGGTTTACAGAATACATCTACTCACCAACTTTCATCAGTCTAGCTTTTATGGTTTCGGAGAAAAATGGCTGTGACACGGCCGGACAGACAGACAGACAGACAGACAGACAGACATGACGAATCTATAAGGGTTCCGTTTTTGCCATTTGGCTACGGAACCCTAAAAACACGCAAAGCGGCTCACTTACCAAAGTACAGAAAGTCTAATAATGTGACTGCATTTAAAAATATACTTTATTCGTTGAGCAATTAGGTTGCTTTTATTCTGCTTATTTACATTCGCAAAACCAACGATTGCGAACATCGACCTACAATTACATGGACCTCGGCTTTCGCACAAAACTCGCGAAAAAAGTGTACCAAGCTAACCTACTATAGGTGGATACTTATATAATGATTATAAACAAACTGAAAAAAAAATTATTTATGTCTTATCACAATTACTATATAGAACTCAATTTTGATTGCATGAAGCAACTTCTAGTGAACGTTACAGAAATTTTTCCAAGTCTTTTTATCAATATTTCCACCAGACGTTGAGCAGTACTCTGTTTATTGAGCTCCAGTTATATAAAGAAAAACTATTTTGTTAAAGTATTTCTCAGTCTTTTTATCAATATTTCCACCAGACGTTAAGCGGTACTCTGTTTATTGAGCTCCAGTTATATAAAAAAAAAAACTATTTTGTTCAAGTATTTCTCAGTCCTTTTATCAATATTTCCACCGGACGTTGAGTGGTAGCAGTTTTTAGGGTTCCGTAGCCAAATGGCAAAAACGGAACCCTTATAGATTCGTCATGTCTGTCTGTCTGTCTGTCTGTCTGTCTGTCCGGCCGTGTCACAGCCATTTTTCTTCGAAACCATAAAAGCTAGACTGATGAAACTTGGTGAGTAGATGTATTCTGTGAACCGCATTAAGGTTTTTACACAAAAATAGAAAAAAATCTATAAATTTTGGGGGTATACTTGATACCCCATACTTGAAACTGAAACTCAAAAAATTTTTTTTCATCAAACCCATATGTGTGGGGTATCTATGGATAGGTCTTTAAAAATTATGTTGAGGTTTCTAATATCGTTTTTTTCTAAAACTATAAATTTGGGGGTCCCCATACTTGAAACTGAAACTCAAAATTTTTTTTTCATCAAACCCATATGTGTGGGGTATCTATGGATAGGTCTTTAAAAATTATGTTGAGGTTTCTAATATCGTTTTTTTCTAAAACTATAAATTTGGGGGTCCCCATACTTGAAACTGAAACTCAAAATTTTTTTTTTCATCAAACCCATACGTGTGGGGTATCTATGGATAGGTCTTCAAAAATGATGTTGAGGTTTCTAATATCGTTTTTTTCTAAACTGAATAGTTTGCGCGAGAGACACTTCCAAAGTAGAAAAAAGTTGGTCCCCCCCCCCTCTAACTTCTAAAATAAGAGAATGATAAATCCAAAAAAAATATATGTTGTACATTACTATGTAAACTTCCAACGATATTTAGTTTGAACGAGATCAAGTCAGTAGTTTTTTTTTATACGTCATAAATCGTAAACCGCAATTTACCTTTCGACGAACTACAAAAACCTTTATATTATGTTAATTGATGCTACGGAACCCTTCATGGGCGAGTCCGACTCGCACTTGGCTGCTTTGTTTGAACTACAAATAAATAAAGAAAAAAAATAATTTGTTGTAATTTTTCTTAGACCTTTTATCAATACTTCATATACAGGGTGGAATTTTGTAATGCCACCTGGAGGGAAAGTACTCTTAATACTCCAGATAGAAAATTTTACTCACAGGAAACATTCCTTTATTTTTGAATAGAAAGCAAACTGCATTCAAAGTTTTTCGAAAATTCTCTCACACCCGGGAATTGAACCGGCTAAAATCAGAAAAATTATACCTTGTACTTTTATTGCATCGATCGTTAGTCAATTATAAGGATGAAATCTCTCTAACAAACATGATAAATTAAATGAAAGAAAAACCAGGAAATCTTAAATTAATTTAATTATTTACAAAAAATGGATAACTAACTAGTTACTTGAAATTAGTTGCTTGAAATGGGCTCCATTCTCTTGGATACACAAATTTATTCTTTTAACGAATTCATTTCTTTAAAAGAATAAATTTATTCCTTTCAAAAAAAAAATTAATTTAAAAATTATTTTATTTTTAATTTTAGAAATTGCTTTCTATCCAAAAATAAAGGAATGTTTCCTTTGAGTAAAATTTTCTATCTGCAGTATTAAGAGTACTTTCCCTCCAGGTGGCATTACAAAATTCCACCCTGTATAGAAATTAATGGTTCATAATTTGTTTTAGTCGAAATGTTGGCTTTTTTCGAAATTTCGGCAGACTTTTTGACCTAGTGCTGCACCTTAATTTCGTTTACCCAACCTACAACCTACCTAGGTACTTAGTATTTCCCATCTACACTTAGTACCCTTCCTAAACTAACAATTATCAAATATCTAAGCATTATGTTTTATGCCAGTGTAGGTATTTAACTAGTCCGAAGTCCGAGCGATTCACACACACAACCGAAGTGTCCCGTGTGCTTCAAGCGTTTCCTCCCCCTGCACCCCGCCACCCGCACCGTGCGTGCGCGATAGCAATAGTAGCCGTTCGAAAATGCCATGAATTTGATCGTGTTCCGTAATACCAAAAATGATGACTGAAAACTTTTTGTATTCTTTACATAGTATTGTTATTCTGTAACTAGACAATATAAACTAGGTTCCTTAACAAAAAACACGTAAGATATTGTTGTTTTTAGCACGAAACCAATAGGTAGAAAACTTGATAAGTTTAGCATAAAAATGTGCAAAATGCGATTGGTGTTTATTTCATTTTAGGTAAGTAATTTGAAATAAAAACTGTTGAGGAACCTAGATAAATACTATGCAAATACAATTATTACAATAATATAGTGTAAATCTGTCTAAATTAGAAATCATTTTGGTATTCCGTTTGTATGAAAATTTTCCATACGTCAGCCCCTTAACTAGTTTTTTCGTGTGGGCGAGCTGCAAGCAGCTCGCGTGTCGGTGTGCTACTCCCAGTTTTACATTACACTTGCACTTGTAAAACCCCAAAAAGTAGTAAAGAAAGTCCTAAGTAACCCTAAAAGTCGATCAGTGAATCAAGTTCCTCAGTGTAGTAAAACCCCAATCAAAGTCCTAAAGAACCCTAAAATTGTTTACATAATCAAGGTCCTAAGTGAAGTAAAATTCCAATTAAAGGCCTAAGGAACCCTAAAAGTTGTTTATTTTATCAAGTTCCTCAATGTAGTAAAACCCCAATCAAAGTCCTAAGGAACCCTAAAAATGTTAACATTATCAAGCTCCTAAGTGTAGTTGAAACTCCAATCAAAGTCCTAAGGAACCCTAAAAGTCGAACACTTAATCAAATTGCTCAATGTAGTAAAACCCCAATCAAAACCTTATACGGAACCCTAAATTGTACGTCAAGCCAAAACCCTTAACGGGTCGAAACCGCTGGAAGGAACCCAAACGTTGACTACCGGGTCGCGTGCATCGCGAGCTGCAAGCAGCTCGCGTCCTCAATGCGTTCCCACAGGGGCGGAACCCTAAACCAAGTGAAGATCCAATCAAACACCTTAAAAAACCTAAAATTCAATCTCCAATCATAGTCCTCAGTCGAATGAACCGTTTGAACGACCTTAATCGGACGATTTTTGCAAAACCGGAAGTGGCACAGCCGCCATTTTGAATTTTGAACTCAGTCTAGTGAACATTTTTTCACACCCCTAAGACACCCTAAATTTCAGTAGGAGGGGGTTCTAAATTTCAGTAGGGTGGGCGTGGTCGCGTGGCGGCTCGCTTCGCTCGCCGCAACGTTCCCCCTGGGTTCAGGAGGAGGGGGTTCTGGGGGCTTGAGGGGGGGGTCACAGCACGGCTCGCTTCGCTCGCCGCGACGCTCCCCCCGGGTTCAGGAGGAGGGGGTTCTGGGGGGCTTAGGGGGGGGGGGGGGGGGGGGTCACAGCACGGCTCGCTTTGCTCGCCGCACTGTTCCCCATTCGCTCGCCGCAATGCTCCACTCGAAAAAAAGGGTCAAAAATAATAAAGGAGTCTAGAGGGGGGAGGGGGGCAAAATTTATTTTGCTTTCAAAATAATCTCACCTTCCCTGCATGACCCAAAAAAAAAGTCTTGCAAGTCACTCCGCTTGGAAGATACGAAAGGGGGGGGTGAAAAAAGGGGCAAGAGGGGGGTGTTTTTTTTGTTTTTTCAATTCAGGAAGAAACCCTCTATACGAAACCCTAATCGAAAACCCCCTATCTCGACGGCATCCGGTAGCACTCACAAAAGGGGGGGTCCTGGGGGGCAAGGGGGGCAATTTTTTTTGTACAATAATATTCTTATCTTTTTTCTTCTCTTTCGTCTTCTCCCTTTTAATCTTTTTTTTTCTGAAAAGTAATATTTCATCAAAATCGGCTAAGCCGTTTTGTTTTATTGTTTGTTACTGCATACCTTCGTCATTTAATTTTATGATCCAATTTAGTAAATTTTTCTTTTATCTAAAAGGTTATACTTCCAGATCTGTATGTAAATCTAGTAAGTATAACTTAGTGCATAGAATTCATGCCTATGGAAATAAATAATAATAATAATAATAATAATGCTGGACAATTCACACAACATTATCTAGCCCCAAGCTAAGCAAAGCTTGTGTTATGGGTGCTAGATAACTGATATACATAATACAATACATTACATGCATAGATAATTTTCATTTCAATTCATAAATGAATTGAAATGGAAATTATTTATGGGTGGCTTTAAGCTTTGCACTCATTTAGGCCTTCGGTGCTCATTGCGGTGGAGATCAGTGAAGCATTGTGAAATAACACTGTCTATTCGACTTATATCATTGTATTTTATCGGCATTTAAAAATATTAGGTATACCAAAGAGTTTCGACAACCCCAACTGACTCTTCAAAGTTCTGTCAAACGCAAAATCTTGGGAAACTCCTTGCTGCGTGTATAGAAATAGGCACATGTATTTTGGTATTTGGGTATTTGAGCGCACCGTGCATGAAGCCTTTGACAGAAAGTTCCAGAATTCGGGACATTACAGGCACCTCCAGATTTAAAAGACGGCAATCAAAAATACTCAAAACCCATGATATTATTGTTATGACTGGGCTCTCAGCTCATTTATTAGTAGCTCTGCCTTCTGCGCCATAGGTCGTGGGTTCGATCCCCACCGAGAACAAATATTTGTGTGGTGATCATAGATATTTGTTCTCCATCTGGATGTTATATTGTTTTCCAAGTACCTATGTATTTACAAACAAAATGTATTTAAGTATTACATCAGCTATCTGGTTCCCATAATACTAACTCTGCTTAGTTTAGGGCTAGATAGTGTAGTGTAGATTGTCCATAATATATTTATATATATATATACTTCCTTTTCATTGTAATGGGCTCCCAAACTCTTTGCAAAATCGACACTATTTTTATAAAGGCCTAAAATCGGCTACTAGTTTTTGAGTCTTCTTCTTGTCATGTCAATAGAAAATTAAAGCTGGTGTGGTGGATTATGAATGTGCCTCAAAAGTTTTGCTACTTCACGTTGGTTTCATTTATTGTTTTCCTTCACCGTTAGAGTGTACTGACATAGTGCACATAGGTTTTTTGGCAGATAAACTAATTTGTGCATGACGGGGTTTGAACACACGCCTTTAGAATCAAAAAGCGGGTCGCTACGACAATATAACCGGTGCTAAGCAACCAGAGCGCCCCTCCACCTAATGGACCGATGACATTCTAAAGATCGTGGGAAATCGGCAAATTGTTTTTTCATGGAAATGTATAAAGGAGGTCTATATCTAGCAGTGGACTTCTACTTACTGATGATGATGACGGAAAGCACTGGGTAGATAGGAAGATAGCTACTTATGCAACTACAAAAATGGAGGTATTTAACAAAAGCATTGCGCTTCGCTGGTCACGCACGATAGGAACGTGCCCTAGAATGTACTTGATAAGTTATATGCTACATAAAATATATACTTCTACAGGCTGATGATGATGTGAATACAGGTTATCGATCATAATGTACGATGAAGATGGTTTTATGTCATTTCGTTATACTGTGACAGTTTGTTTTATGTTACACTGTGGCAAATTTATAGTACCAGTAGTAGCTATGATTTAATCTAGGGTATATTTTACGTAGTCAGAGATGAAATGTCATGTCACGAAATTTGACATAGGTCCAACCTTCTTGGCCGCTCGGGCTGTACTGAGAAGTAAGTACAGAAACCTATCTATTTATATTTTTGAAAATTTTATTTTTTTATAAAAACTACGGCAACTAAGAAAAATGCAATAACATCAGGTTTTTACGTATTTATTAAGGTAAACGGGAACAAAACTTTCATTGCAATGGCTCTAACAGCAACGGAAAAAAACCATTTCAAATCCAAAAAAAATTGAGAGTTTTTGGCAAACTTTGCGTTCAATTTTATCGAACCCTGTGAGTTGAGGAGAATTTCTAGCCTAATCATAATTTTTTTACACCATTTAATTGTAATATTTTACAAAAAAAATAAATGGATTCGTCCATACAACGAAAAAAAATGCTACTTTACATTTTCGGTTTCACCTCATGTAGGCCCTTAAGAGGTCCGAAGAGGTATTCACCGGACGAAATCAAAATTATTAGACTAGTTCTAATAATTTTGGTTTTGTCACGAGATGAAGAGACTAGAAAATGTGTGATATTTTAATTGAATATTTAAACATAAAGAATAAAAAAATATATCATATAGGTACTACGACACGAAAAAGGAAAAATGCTAAGAGGTAGGGAAGCCTTTGCCCTGCAACAACAACACGCACCACAAGACAAGATGGCTGAAAATAAAAAAAAATTATGGACACACCCGGATTTGAACCGGGGGCCTATCGATCTGAAATCGATTGCTCTACCACTGAGCTATATCCCCGACGAATACGTGTCCGAATTAATTTACTATTTAAAGTAGGTACCTCCTTACAACTATTTATGTAATTTCGATAACGATAAGACTATTATCTGTGATCATTATCCAAAGGTTTTTTTTTTACTTTTCTTACTAATTGGGATCCAAATCTTAACCCGTCATAGTTATAAAAAAATACTCATAAAAGCTATATTAAATTCTCTGCCTAACTCTCTTCTTCACTGTATTAGGTATTTAAAAAGATTTCAAAGCAAAGTGGAAACCTCATTCAATAATAAGAAAGGTACACCTTTAGATTACAAAGCAATACCTAACGTAGTAAATCAGGTGCTAAAGTTTTGGCTATCTCTGTCATACGAAGCTTATTAGAGGGAGGCAATAGGCAGGTGTAAATTTTAACTGAGTGGGATTACGGACTCAGCAGCCGAGGTCTCGCTGAATTATTGAAACGGAACGACCTCCACGCGCGCTCTGCTCTCCTGGTACTTGCATGTTTTATATTACCTACTGTAAAAACAATTGCTGCATGTTGGTTGAAAGTTCCTTAAATACACAAGGCTTAAAATACGAAATCCTGTAACAACGCTGAATCATGAGGCCGAAGCCAAGGTCCGATGAACAAATTACAAATTATTTATTCACAAAGAAATAACATGACAGATACATAGTCCAATGCGTTAAATCTAGAAATTAAGATAAACTTATAATATTACACATGAAAAACAAGGCCATAGAACCAATAAATTATAGTTTAAAAAACTAAAAAAAAAACGCTTTTATAAGTAATTGAACTAAAAAGTTAAAAATAAAACTGTAATAATCAATTGAAAATTTATATTATTGGACAAAAAGCGTGGGGTGCTTTTTATAATAACTTCAGATATAATAAATAAACTATTGATAAAATATTTACAACAATCAAAATCAAGCCCCCCACGCTTTTTGTACAATAATATAAATTTTCAATTGATTATTACAGTTTTATTTTTAACTTTTTAGTTCAATTACTTATAAAAGCGTTTTTTTTTTTAGTTTTTTAAACTATAATTTATTTTTTACTTTTTAGTTTTTTTTTTTCATATTTTTGCATTGTCATCGACCTTTGACAGGTGTGCAAAGTTTGAATCAAATCTGATCGTTCAAAGTAGGTTTTTTTTTTTTTTTTTTTTTCTTTTCATTTTTTTTTTTTTTTTTCATATTATTTCATTGTCATCGACCTTTGACAGGTGTGCAAAGTTTGAATCAAATCTGATCGTTCAAAGTAGGTTTTTTTTATATTTTTTTTATTTCTTTACATTTTTTTTTTTTTTTTTCATATTATTTCATTGTCATCGACCTTTGACAGGTGTGCAAAGTTTGAATCAAATCTGATCGTTCAAAGTAGGTTTTTTTTATATTTTTTTTATTTCTTTTCATTTTTTTTTAATTTTTTTTTTTCATATTATTGCATTGTCATCGACCTGTGACAGGTGTGCAAAGTTTGAATCAAATCTGATCGTTCAAAGTAGGACAAAATCGAGCTCAAAGGGGACGGTTACATACATACATACATACATACATACATACATACATACATACATACATACATACATACAGGTGAAGCTAATAAAAGCGTTATAAAAATATAAACATTCAGAAGTTACTTACAAGAAATAACAAATAAGGGCAAAGCCTATAAAACAAAAATAAAAACATACTTAACTTTTATTTTAACGAGAGAATTCTAAATAATTTACTTATATTATATAAAAATCATTACTTGAGTACCTAACACGTTAAGTTATGTATAGTTATCTATGACTTCTGACTAGATGAAAATAAACCATGCAATTTTTTTAGGAAAAGTCGAATTAATGTACCTAACACATCGATTCGAAGAACAAACATTTATGTTCACCACACAAATATTTGTTCTCGGTGGGGATCGAACCCACGCCCTCCAGCGCAGAAGGCAGAGCTCTGCCTTCTACGCTTGAGACCAAACTAGCCAACTGAATTGTGAACATACCTACTTACCTACATTGCAACTTCTTGTAAGTTTGCGCTCTTGCCTTATGAAATTCTCGTGCTTTATAAACTTGCGAGCTAGATTCGAAAAGTTAGGTAATTAGGAAGTTAGTTGGAAGTCGTTAGAGTATGGTTTCTACGAAGCCAGCGAGCGACATTCAATTAGGTCGGTACTGATTGAAAGCTGGACAAAGTTATTTTATTTTTTCGAACAGGAAAAATATCTAATTACTTTTTTTATAAAAGTACTTAGATTTGAAGGATTCTACCGTGCCTGGAATAGTCGTGAGCCTTTTTCATTTTGTAGGTATTTACATAAAATACCATTACCATTTCAAGTGACTTTAACAAGGGAGTTGAAGGAGTTGGTAAATTACTAGGTACTTATCTATACATCACACAATACAAATCTATGTTCTTTGGTATACTTACCTTATGAAGTTATGACCACACCGGTACTTCTTGGTTTAATCAGCGTATTGACCTATCTGGGCGTCAAAAGAAAGAGCAGCGTATGAAGAGTTTACATTGAAATTATAAGTGTGCTACGGCGTAGCAGTGCCTACGAATTAAGAATATTAGCTGCTCTATCACCTACATTTTCGTATTATGGGCGAACACTTTACGCAACTTCTGAGCCTTTCTAATATTAGTGCAGTTTTATTTGTTTAGGTGTTGCCTAAAGTGTCTAGGGAGGCCAATATCCAGCAGTAGACTTCTTCAGGCTGATGATGAATATTATACCTATATAAGAAAGATTTGTCTTTTTATAACGAATAAACTCAAAAATTCTTTCACCGTTAGAATGCTACATTATCCCTGAGCACTCCTGAGTAGTCTTATATTTATTACTAGCGACTCGCTCCGGCTTCGCACAAGTGTAATTTAAACAAAAGGAGGTGAAAAATACTATCAGGCGAATCGTTAGTATAAATGTTTACTTAGGATCGTACTCGGAATAATAGAACAGAACCTGAGAATAGTATAACATAATGGGTTGTTTCATTGTTATTTAAAATCTACGTACGAGTACGTAATACAGTGAAACCTAGTTATAGTAACATCAAGGGAACTGCAAATTGGTTTCACTTATAGGTTGAAGGTGGTATTCCACTTACCCAGTGTCACAGATCATCATCATCAGCCTGAAGAAGTCCACTGCTGGACATTGGCCTCCCCTACACATTTCCAGGAAGAACGATTCTGAGCCCTTTCCATCCACCGATTTCCTGCGATCTTAACAATGTCGTCGGTCCATCTGATGGGTGGGCGCCCTACTTTTCGTCTTCCGGTTCGTGGTCGCCATTCGAGAACCTTTATTCTCCAACGGTTGTCGGTTGTCACAGATATCCAGGCACTGTTGGCGATCTCAAATATAAGTACTAGATGACATAGAACGAATGGGCTGTTAACCATTCAACGGTCGGGCATCCTGACGGGAGCTGTCAAGCGAGCGCACGTGTGTCGGAATAATTGTAATTGTCGTGGAATTAACCTAATAACGTATGTAATAATAGGCATGAAGACAGTAATCAAGTATCGCCAAAATATTTATCTGATCTAATGAAAAAGGATTCAAAGATTTTAAAAAATGTATTTATACTCTTATTAATGTCGAGATTGTCAATTTATTTGATAATATAAATCTACAAAATACAACAATCCGCCATGATGGCTCAAACACCGGTCAGAGCGAATTACGTCACGGCTATATAAATGTCATTCTGATTTAGTACAAAAGCACCAATGTTTACTGTTGAATACTATAACCGTGACGTAATAACAGACGCCATGACACCAGCGAGCGTTTTGGCGAGAATTTGAAAATTTAAATTTAAATGTACTTTTATTGCACAAAAACCTTAATTTTCTACAGAAATATGATATATTTTAGACATAATAGATACTTCTGAATATGATAGAAGAGATTTTGAAAATTAGTCAAGTTATTAAACAAGTTTATAATGTCTATTCTACGTATCATTTGGAATCCCTGGTAAGGAATCAGTTAACATAAATAAATATCTGTCTCATTTGCAGAGGGATCAATTATAGGTATCAGGGTTATTTCAGATATAGATGTGCGATTGCTATCAAATAAAATTGTATTATAGTAGGCCTTATCAATATTGTCTTTGTTGATTATACAAAAACTGAAAATAATAAATTACAACTGTTTGATATTATTTTTGACTAAAAATTAAAGTAGGAACCAAATCTCAAAAATCAGGAAGCCAATTCGAAATGGAATATCCTAAGATAATGTTGATGTGTGTAGGTGTTCACCATAATATATAAGATTTCGTGTGACTTAACATGGACCACATTGAATGACATTCCAGTGGGCACAGTCGCCAATGAGCGTCGCCGGGGGCTCAGCAGATGCAGGCTCGCCTCCCGAGGGGTTCCGGCGAGCTGCCAGGGGATCCTTCTCCGCTATCCTGGACCTTCTGACTGCTACCACCAACTTGGATCATCACCAGGTCTGTTCCATTAAACCTACTACCTCTATTGTCTCTAGTTTTTAACGTTTTTTTTTGTTTAAAATTCCTTATTTCTTTTTTATGTTTTAGGTTGGCAGTAGGTAGGTATAGATAGTGCAATTCACGAAGACGCGCCCCACCAATTTTCGTTTGAGGGGATCGCGGTGTGCGGGGAGTTTGCTCCGAGCGGCAGTCGCGAACCGTAGTCTATTCATTGTAGTGTGCGTGTGCACTCATAGGTAATTAGTGTGTACCGATAACACTCAAACATTGACGGAAGCTTGCACACATATAACTATAAACAGTTAGGAGGAGGGGCGCGCCTTCGTGGATTGTACTATCTATACCCATTGTAATTAGTCCAATAAAATGTTTTTCTTTCTTTCTTTACCTAATTTAACCTCTCTATCTAAGTATTATTCTACATCATTGTTAGGTATGGTGTATAGGTACCTCCCTAGTTTGTGTACACGATTATGTACAGCAAGTAGCTTTACCTCACTTACAGCCCGCGTCTTGACATCCGTCCTACCCACATCTTGTTTGTCGAAATATGATACATAAATAAACAGTAAATTCAAGTTGTAAAAGCACACAACCCTTTCAAATTGAATTAAACTGGCCATTGCTAACGTTCGTCCAGAAGAAACAAAAACATTTTGTGAAGAATAATATTGCTAGCGCCGGCGCCGGCCGCGCCGTTTTCGAGTGACCTACATATACAAGCAGTTTTAGAAAACTAGGTAGGTACAGTGGGATACACCTCAAGTTACCTAAAAACAAAGAAAAATGACGCTTACTGCAATACGCGTATCCTTGTGTACCTAAGCAGGTAAACTAGCGAAGTTGTCTTATTTCCTTTTCTAAATCCCTAAAATAGTACTTAATGTATTTTTTTGCCGACTGTACCTACAAACCTACTGGGTTTTACATTACGAAGGTGAACTTATGGAAGTCGGTGTCGAAAACCAGCGCTTCAAGGGTTACCATGCCCTTGTAGCAAATGCTGAGTGGTCTACCTTTTTTGCCGTCATGTAATGTAAGCTAAATACCTGTACCTTTTATTTTTAAGTTGACGCAAAATAAATTATTTCTATTCTATTCTATTCTAAAATATGTGTTCTTTCATATTTCAGGTAAACATTTACATTCAATTATTTTTATGCAAGCTTTTGCCGCCAAAGGTTGCCATTTTACAGGCAGGCTGTATGTAATTTTCATTATTTGATTACCCACCCCTTAAACTTTCCTTGTACAGCGCTAATGGATTCGACGTAGGGTCACTTTGCAAAGCTTTCAGCGTGCACGGCACATAAACTAATTTCCTGCCGATATGAATCAACTAATATCCGTCGCTTGACTACCGGAAACGCTAACTTCCTGTTACCTGTCTAGCTATCTACCAAGGCAGAGTAGACAAACTAGACTTGAACGAGTTCATGAAGCACGATATCTACCTACATCAAACTCAAATAATCGATTTCACTTATGTTGTTGGATACAGGCGACTAGTTTCAGAAAGGGTTTTATTCGTAGCGTCGGATACTCTACCAAGGTAGGTAGGTAGGTACTTCTACTTTTTTTGCGTGCATTTTGTAGTACCTAGTTAAAGGATTTTTTTTACAGGAATTGCATCCGGATGGTTCCACAACTCCTCGTGGAAACGATAAGTCTGGTAGCCGCTCGCCTGTTCCCAGTGAAGGTAGGCAATTTAAATATAAATACTTACCCACTTACCTACGGCACACAATGCATACAACCAAAGAGAGCGATTTTTTAAATGAGATGTCTTTCTTGGAGGGGCGCTCATACCCACCCAGCAGTGGATACGTGCTTTCTGATCAATTAAGTATTTTTCATTACTCATACTCTGAAAGTAGGTCTGAAGTTGCCTGAGGGGCCTAATTGAAAGTAAAACTTTCAGCCCTAGGGAGAATCGCTTTCTACTGACAGCTGTCAAATTATAAAAAAAACAAGTTCGTTTTTATTCAACCATGTTCCAACTTTCTAAAGTCTTTCTAACTGCAAGGAGGTCGTTGAACCAAATTCCAACTTTTTATTGAGCAAGTAGGTTGGAAACCCTTTACAACGGTAAGAAGTTTTCATAAAGTCTAATTAAAGCGCAATGTAAAATTTTAATAACATAAAGATAGTATTAAATAAATAATATATCTTCTAAATTACTTGATTAATATATAGCTTCAACTATTTATTTAAAATAACATAGATTTGAGCAAACAATTTACAACTTTTTAAATTATGAGAATGAAAATAATGGCTGAATAATGCTGGCGAGCCGAAGCCGAAGGCCCGCCAGAGAAAAAGAAAAAAAAACCGGGAAGGCGGCAATTCAATCTTCATTTTCACTATTTTTTCTTTCATGTTTTTATTTTTACTTTCCTTGTATTCGTAATGAAAAGCACAGTGTTTACCTCGGGTGAAAGTCTTTTAAGTCCCTCAAGCTCCATTGGCGCCCTCGCTATCGCTCTGGCGCCAAACCCGTCTCGGGACTCAAAAAACGTGACTTTCAACACTCTGGTAACAATGTACTATTAAAACATTAGGAAACGTTTTGATCGGTAACGTCAGGTCCTATTTATTGCAAGCAAACAAAAGCAAGAGCCGAATTTTGTGCCGGAGCAGGATCGGAACCATTTCAGAATGTTTTAAAATGGGGGAATGATGATACCATTTCTAATGACAGCGGTAGAGCCGGACAACGAGAGGTGATGGTCGGCCTCCACGCTGCTGGAGCGCCTGGCACAGCGTGGTTTGCAAGTCGACACGCAACTTGCACTGCCACCGACAGGTAAAGTAAAACCATCCACCATTAGCCTAGCGAATACCCCTCGTTTTAAACCCAACTTCAAATAAAAAAGATTCTCAATCCAGTTGTTCTTTTTTTTAATGTTTTTTCTCGCATATGTTCGTTATTATGTGAAAGGTAACTTCCAGATTGGTCCCATAGATATTATTCTATTCAAATCGGCTCAGCAGCGGCTATCTACTTCCAGGCACACCCCTGTTGTTGGTGTCTATGGGCGACGGTGACCACTTACCATCAGGTGGGCCGTAAGCCCGTTTGTCTATCATTTGCATAAAAAAAAAAAAAAAAAAAAGGTAGAACTATTTGTGTGCTATCTTCAATGTCTGTCACTAGTACCTACCATCAAGGATTTTATACTTACGTAACGTAGTTTAGAAATTCTACCAATGATAGTAGGTATGTACAAATCCTAGGCGCTATAGCGTCCCGCTCCTGACACTACAAATCAGCTTCAATAGCTGCAAAGGCTTGTTTTACAGACACCAGACGGTCTGATGAGCCGACTAGTTTACGTAGGCAAATCGGCAAATTTATTATCCGCACTCGATGTGCGGGCAGGTTTTTTCCGCAAGTAGGGCGCTGGTGGGCCCTTTTTGCGTGACCCTTGACACGTGTTGCTCAAATTTTTTTAGGTTCTGCGACACGCCGGTTTCCTCACGATGTTTTCCTTCACCGTTTTGAGAGTACGGGAATAGTGCACATACCATTTTCGACAGAAAAAAATCATTGGTACACGACTGGATTTGAACCTTCGGATCGGAAGGCGGGCACGCTACCACTAGACCACCAGTGCTCTCTAGTTTACGTATGTTACTTACCGCTACGCTACGCTTACGCTTGGTATTACTTACAGGTTGTGCGCGTTACCGGGAGCTGTGCTACCGCGCGGCGCACACTGCTCGCTCCGAGGCCGCGCCGCTCGCCTGTGCCTGCGCTAACTGCTCGCGTCGACGTTCTGCTGAACCTTGAACCTCCCTCAAAACTAGACTACTCTCCAGGTTCGGTTAATGTACACCCCGTTAAAACGAATCTGCTTTTTTCCACTGAAAAATTATCAAGGCCTATGTACACTGCAGCAGTTCAATATCAATTATTACTTTTTTTATTAAGCGAAGGATAATTATCCTATAGGGGATTACTAACCGTTTTGCTGTATTTGAAAAAAAAACTGGTACTGCAGCGGCACGCTCGCTTTGCTCGCTCGTGCGTAATGTTTATGTTCTAACATAACCTAACCAATCCTAGTCGGATCCGTAAGTCACAAGGTACAAGTATCTAGTGCCAGAACAAAAAAGTAAAACTCATTCATTGAATTGCTACAGTGTACACGAGGCTTAACTGGCATCGTAATAACGTGGTGTACAATATCGTGATGTACATTATTGCCTCCCCTCCTCTCTTACCTAGACCTTATTTCAGGAACCGTGGAGCCTTTTCTACATCCGCAGTCGATTCTAGCTAGTTCTTGTGACAAGTATATAGAATAATATATACTTGTCACAAGAATATACATATAGTTTATAGAATACTTTGAAGAGCCATCCTTGAAAAATGATCAGGTACCTACTAGTCAAACCTATATCTTTCCTCCTTATCTGAGGCAAGGTTAAACTATTTTAAAATTATCTTACAAGCAGTCAATTTCACAAGTCCAATGTTAGATGTATAAAATGAGTTTTTTTTTGTTTCTAGCATAATAGTGCCTTACCAAATCAGCTCTTTTCATAATGACTTCGATAAAAAAATACCGTTTTTAAATTACCTAATTATGCACATTGTAATTTTGAAATCGTTGCACATTATTCGCTTGGCAATATCGTCAATTCGTATTTTAAATGAATTTGCTTATTATAAGATTATAGCTAATTCAAAGAAATTAAGCAAATTTCACACAATTTATTTGGATGTTATGCTACGTGGAAATATTCCGTAAGTCTATTAGATGATAATTTATGATTAAATTAAGCTATTTATTACGCATGCCAAACTAGTTATGTACTTATCTTATTGAATAGTTGGTGGCTAACATTATTTATATTGTCCAAGGAATTAGTAAATTATGATAACTTTGAGCTAAGAATTAAACGTCTTCATTTAAGTATTATAGAGCCTAGAATTAAGTAAATCTAGTATGTATGTATACCTGTCCATTTGTGCAATGAACTTTTGACTATTTTCTATTATCAATGTACAATAAATTCTACTTTATAATACATTAGTAGTGTAAAAACATTATTTTTTAATTAAATACATTACATCGTCTGATCTCTCTATTGTACTTATCGATGTCACTAAGTACAACTGTTTTTAACATATTTTAAACAAGGCCTATGTATCTAATCGCTTTATAAAATGTATTTTAAAATGATTCAAAAATAAAATTTATAAAAAATAGTTGCATCTATTATTTGAGATATTGAAAGAGCACTAATATCAAAACTAGGCGACTTACCCCCGAATACTGAAACGCAACTCAGATTTAAGCACGTCTCAAGCGACGAATATTTGACAGTTTTCAATGAAAATCTGTCAAATATTCGTCGCTTGAGATGTGCTTAAATCTGAGTTGCGTTTCAGTATTCGGGGGTTAGGTTATCTAGGCAGTCTTGTGAATGTGAAATTTAAATAACGCTTATATTAATTAGTAAATTTATTAGAGTAAGACAGAAATACAAAACGTCACGAGAACAATGCGAAATTTACTCAGATGGGTAATACATGCACGCAATCAGACACTAGGTCAAGTCGCAGTTTTCTCGATCAATTTGAACAATTCGTTTCGCCTACGCTCTCTTTTGTATGGAGAAAAGATGAGACAACAATACGTTACGTAGAAACAATCGAAATGAGTTGTTATTTCATCATTTCTCTATACAAAAGAGAAAGACCTAGGCGAAACGAAAACTGTACCCGAAGTCCCAGTGCATTTACAACATTTCGTTACCAAATGTTGTTTTCGTTTCGCCTATTTGTCTCTGTCTATTGTATGTAGAAAAGATGAGACAACAACTCTAACTACGTAGCGTATTTTTGCCGTCTCATATTTTCTCCATGCAATAGAGTGAGACAAAAAGGCGAAACGAAAACAAAATTTGGTAACGAAATGTGGTAGCAAAACTCCGACTTCGGGTTCTGATCGAATAAAACTCAGACTAGGGGAACTATAGTCAGTCACCGGCTAGGTAGTAAAGTACTCGGCCTCGCTTTGTAAAATTCAAATTTAAAAACTATAGTTGAATTGCAAATAAATTGCTGTCACTTACCGAATATAGGAGCGACCAAACTTACAAATTTTTATTTTACAAACTCAATCACGCGCTTTCAGAGTACTATATTATCAAATGTCTTGCATGTACATAACCCTTAAACATGATTGTTCAGTGAATATTCTTATATTCTAACAACAGGTACTGTATTTTAGTAGTTATAATGAATACATCGATAATTTCAGCGCCCTAAAATAATGAAGGAATGAATACATCGATAACGTACTCGTACATTGCCAAAAACATGACATAAATATATTTTTTTTATGAAGCGAATTCATATTTCCTTGTAAACTAAATCATATTCAATGAGAATATAAATAAAACTGAGAATGTTAAGACTAAACTCATCTATAACGGACGCGGTGTATCGCCTGTTCACATAACAAAAATGTCCAAATGCAAAATAATCTGTAACTTAAAAGTTCGGAAAAAGAGTCTCTGAGATTAATATTTCTAGCAAAGTGTTTTCATCAATACAGAAGTCTAAAAAGCTATCAACTAGAATAATATCTATAGGAATACGTCTAAATAGGTCAATATGAATAGCAACTTATGTCATTTAATTATAAGGTCAGCTTACTGGTTTATCGAGATCGTTCTATACCTACTAGCTAAGCTAGACCTAGGCTATGATCTCATTGTTATGATAAATTTAATATACAGTGAAAACTGGATAATTGGGATTTCAAGGGACCAAGGATTTAGTACTATTTAAAAAGGTTTTTCATTTATCCAGTTTTCCAATTAGACAGGTTTTAAATTGAGTTGTCTCATTTACAGAGGCCTCCGCCTATAGAGGTCGAAATGTACGGTTATTCCATTTAAAAGGTGAAAATGTTAATGAAAACGCGTATTTTTGGTGTTATGAATTAACATACATTGTCTCAATCATAAAGGGCATCCAGAGTCCCAATTATAGAGGTATACATGGAAAAAATCCTAAAAATCTAATCTCATTTAACCAGGTTCGAAAAGTCCCATTAACAAAGGTAATTCGATGAAAAAGTGCCGGGACCTCGTTGTAGTTCTCAATATCTCTTATCCAGGGCCCCCTTAACCAGGTTTCACTGTAAATATGCATCTCATTGACTCGTCTCCCATAAAAATAATGTACAAACTAGTATGATTGTGTTTGTATAAAAAGAAGTAACTATTTTACATACATACGAGAACATTCCTTGAGTTTTGCTAATTTATATTGAGGTCTTAATAATACATGCCATCTTCTGCCGCTGAGACGTAACAAAGTGTAGTAACCTCAAAATAAATTAGGAAAAGCAAAGGCGTTCGTAAGGGTCAAAGTCCGCAGATCTTGACCTCACAGACTAACGACGATAGGGGTGGTAGGAGGGTGCAGCGGCCGATCCACTGGATGGTCCGTGGTGGCTGCGCTTGGATGAGCGCTGGTAACCATCGCCGGATCCACCGGTGTACTCATAATCATCACCTAGGCAGAAACACACGTTATTGACGGAAAATGCTGTGGGATTTGGCAAAGCAACGATCAAAGCAAAGATTTAAGAGATAGAAAGAAAGTAAAATAGTAAACTTACCCACACCACGCACTTTGTCACACTCCAGCCCTTCGATCGTCACCTACCTAGACTAAAAGACTTTCTACAAGAACTATCTAACACCACCAGTCAGCCAATTACGTTACTTCGTTGCAGCAAGTTTAAGTTTATATATAAAAGTTTAATTTAATCGATACAACCAAGATGCAATCAAGCTTTTTTAAAAAAAATCACCTATTTTGAAACTGATTGCAACAAAATTCCGTAATTGCCACTGCGTAAACCTATCAGATGAAACTACCGACTCATATTTTCATAATGTATTATTACTTGTTACTGAGCGTTGTCCAATGATTGTGACAGATCTTAATCGGTGAATATACTATGTTCGACTGGCATAAGGATGAGCCTACACAAGTTCTAACAGTACGACCTACATTTTGCTGCTTTGCGCATCAGGTGCTAATCTAACAAAGTCTAAGTGTAGTGGAGTTTAAACCTGAGATGGAAGCCATATCCGATACGTTACAGTACGAAGGCTCTGGAGACACCACAGCGCCACAATACATCATTTGAACCTGGAGAATTTACTGATGTGAATGCTTCTTTTTTTTTTAATTTAACTAGCATATGGCCCATCTGATGTTAAGTGGTAACCATCGCCTATAACAAAGCATTGCCTCGTAGGTCACGCACGTCGGGAACGTGCCCTACGATGCACTGCCCTGCGTCCATCAAATGGAGGCATACAGATATTCAGCCTCACGTGCCAGTAAATACACCGGCACCCATACCCTTCAAACAGCAATGCTGCTTCACGGAAGAAATAGGCATGGTAGTAGTACTTCCACGGACGAGCCCTTCACAAAGAGCTCTACAACTACTGACTTCTACCATTACTCAAGTCTGGAATCTACTAATAGATAAGATTTTAATGTCATTTCGAAATCTGATGCTACTTTAAATGCGAGTCAAGGCTTTAATATTAGTAATATTTAAACTCATGAAGCAGGTGTATTTTCACAGATTTTAAATGCTCACTCTTCAGTTTGGACTTAGAAAAATTTAACCCAACTGGTATGGCTCTAGCCCAGTTGAAGCTGTACTAGTGATAGCTGATATTGCTTATCAGAATTCTATATGCATCACTGATTGGTTGGAATACTTCTGACCAATGATGCGTTAGGTCAATGACTAACTGTACTGGTAGATAAGAAAAAGACCTGCGGCGGAGTCCCCATAGCTTCGTTCATCTGCTGTATCACGTACTTAGGACTGCCCGTGTGACAGGCCACACCGTCACCTTCTAATTGTGAAAAAGATGCTATCAATAAAGTTAATTTGACGTTGATTAGCTAATCTACTATTCTACTTTAATTATCGACAAGCCTCTCCACTCAGATCTTGAATGTATTTTTAACACAGAGTAGTGATATACTTGAAAGGGCGCAAAGAGAAAATTCGAGAAGAAAATGCATTTGTTTCTACTGTAGTTGATAGTCTAAGTCCTGTTTAAGTATTCGGGAGCTTTCTTTGAAATCCTGTAGGTTATATAAAAGTACTTTACCTTGATTTACGGGTGTGTAGGTTAGTGTGCGTTTGGATTAGTAAATATTTGTCTACGTGTAAGTATGGAAAGTTAGTTTTATATCGTATTCTCCTATCGTGATTGCAATCGATTTTAGTATTTTGTTTGGTTAAAATTTTATTTGTTAGATCTTTAGTATGTGTAAGACTATTACATGATTTGACTTTATGCCACTAAATAAAAACCAAAATTATGATATCTTAATGTTTATCCTACTCGGGTATTTATTCTATGGGTCGGGGATCAACCATTAAAAATGCCAGAATTATTTTGAATTTTTTGATTTCTTTTAATTATCTACGTTTTATAATGTCCTTAAAAGTAGATATAATATTTCATCATAAGATATTATTTCAAATATTTGCAGTTGTAATATTATTAATTTTAATTAATCAACCAGTAGTATTACTTAATCCATTAAGATAGAAGAAGCTTAATAATAGGAAACTACGACAAAACTGTTTTTCAAATACATTACAAACTACATTACTTATGTTACCAGTTAAATCTAACACTAAATACATACCCAAAATACCTATAAAGAATAATGCATAATTTCTACTAAAAGACCTGTGTGTTATTTTATGAGATAGCACTTTTAATTACATCAATTTATTAGCGTACAAGCTTCTCGTCTTAATTTAGTGCTTCGATTAATATTATTAATAGTTAAAACCGTAATTAACTAATTATCATTAGGTAATCGTCGTCGCCTATGAACTACAACAGGACGCTCGTGGTCGTGTGTGTACGTCTATCATAATTTTCATTTTTATATAACGAACATAAAGTAAAGTAATAGTAGCCGCGCGGGACGACAAGATGGCGGCTGGCGCGGCCATCTTGGCTCGCCCGCGCTACGCTTCTCCAATGTGCACTTTTAGGGCTAAGTATAGTTTTAATACTATAACAAATCTAGATAATAGTCTTACAATCGTAACATGCTTAATTTGTGGCTAGGTCGCGGTCGCCGCTTCCAATTAATTACATTTTAGAAAATTAATACAATACGTTATGAATAGAACGCGCCGACCCGTGTCGACGACGCGGCGTTAATGTAAACTTATATACTGCCGTAAGTAACGTTACTTTATATATTGTACATCAGTCGATAGGTCATCTAACAATTTTGTATACTAATCGATCGTTATGTACTTTATTTAACCCACTAAGAAAATATAGTTAAAAATAATCAACATCGAAATTTTAATTAAACAGAAATAAATAACAACTTGCCCTAGGTTTTATATTAATTAATATGTTATAATTAACTGTAAAGCCCGTGCGATATATTTTACGATTATAATGGGATCCGTAATTACATTTTTATATTAAATTCTAGTATAAATATGACGATTATATTTAGTAATACCTGCATTGGTTTTAAAATAACTTTCCAAAAGACTACAGACTGTCGGTCAGACGATTTATTTTAAATGCAAAATATTATTACGTGACGATTAAAAAGTGAACTTAAAAAATGAGAACTGTTAATCTAACTTTAACACTAGGGGTCTTTGTCGTGTATAATTAGTCAATTACGATCATAAATATATTAATTATTATTATAATGTATGTATATAAAGCTCAGCGCACACCGCGGCGGCCATTAACCGTCCGTCGGCAGCACGCCTCGCCACTAACTTAGTTATCATACCAAATACACATAAACAAGTTCCTTTATACTACCGAATAGACATACACATATAAAAACCGCATATACTATAATATTTTAAAGTAATACAAACAAGGGTCGAGAGGGTTAACTACACAACAGTACTACAGTTAAGCCATGATTATATTATTCCATAAACATTATATAATTTAAAGATACAGTAACATATCTTATGTCGATATTACTCAGTGTAATATTAAAATGCAAGAGATGGTCACTCACGGGTTTGCTTAGCGGGTCGGTCCGTGTGTTGTGTTAGACTAGCCAGTGTAATGTAATGTGAGGTCTAGCTAGCCAGCGGGACAAGAGCTCTGCAAGGTGTTACCCGCGAGAGGGGGTGAAAGTGACGGGTGACGTATGAGGTGACGTCACGGGAGTCGGGCGAGCCCTAGCCGCGAGCTAACTGCACATTTGACAGACGAGCCTCTAACGAGTCTTACCGTATTTGTATTTCGCTAACTATTTTAATTAATAAATTCATCCAATATTTTAATGTTTCTCCTATAATAATAATTAAAAACTCATATAAATAGTCTCAATTGATTTTTACTTCGACAATAATTTGCACTAAGTTTAATGTTGAGTAAATCTAAAATTTCTAATACATACGATACTTTACTTTAAATAAATTATTTTCTTTATATTAAGAAGATTGCCATTGTTTAAATTACAAACTAAGTTCTTAATTGTTCCAAAGTTTGTGAGTGTTGGGCGCGGGCCCGTGTTTAGCACACCTTAGTGCTAATCAATTATCATCACTGAACATAACATAAATCTATAATGATACTTTTAAAAGCGACGTTTTCTAATATTAAATCAGGTGTGAACAATGAAGTTCGTTTCATCGGTGGTTGTATATTACATCTACATTGAAATAATACCGAAACGATGGAACTGAGATAATATGAACTCAACATACAGGAGTGGTGGGGCGGAATGCGGGAAGAGGGGGTAAGGGGGGGGGGGGAGGTTAGAAGACGCGACAGTTAGGACTGGCAAGAGAGTACGACCGAAATGAACGAATACCTAACCTGATAGTAAAACGAAGAGGAATGAATAGATACAAATTAACCTAACTAATATAGGAACCGAGAGCAACGAAGCGATAGAGAAGCTGAACTATCTAGACGTAACCTAACTGGCAGTTTGGTAGACGATGTCGAATACTTAATTAACTTCATTATTATTTGTAACAGGATACGATATTACAAGTCGATTACCTACATTATGTACTCGTTCAGTCGATTCTGTTATTATATTTAATGCTAAGTGAAAATGTACCGAAGTGTTTAACTATGAGAATCACAATGTAGAAGGCGTCATTATTTTTTTACTATTATTTTAATTTAATTTGGAACGCCGCACCCCTCGCTCCGGACCGTGTTCTTATAATTTGCTTATTCTTCACATTATTCCTCATTAGATAAATTATACTTACGGAGCGATCTTAAATAATCCTATTCTAAACGTTCAAATTATGCAATGTTAACAATTTGTCTATTAGAAATATTTTATAACAAATCTTATCGCTCGCGTGCGCAAGTAGCTTGCGCCGCGGATCTATTCATTTATTAAAATTAAAGGAACGTTCGTCCCGGCGTGGCGGGCGCGACCAGTCTATCGTAGATCCGTAACTCTAACTAGGTACCTATTACAAGGAGTTGGCAGCGCGAGCCATGTGCGCCTCCTTCCGCTGCGCATTTCATTACTTAGCTTAGCACTAAAATTTTAATCAGTCGATCGGTCAAACGATTGAGCGATATAAAGTACAGTAAAAGACTAACATTAAATTTAATCTAATAAATGTTATTTTAAAACGATAACTCACTTTGCGGCGCAGGAAAGGGGGCGCGCGCGACCGCGCTGACCGCATTACGACTAAGGGCCGTCTCTCTCGGCTTCGCAACACCTCTATACAGTTTCAAAAACATTTGGCAACCACATAAATTAAAACTTTAAAACTATTTGACGAGAGAATCGATTAAAATTATGCTTTACACACTTGTATACAAATATGTACAGGGTGTCCTTGCGAGGGGTTCGGCCGAGCCGCTACGATATCCTAAATGCTTGAGCTCCATCACTTACTTACCTACAACGCAACGTTATCGCTTGCTCCTTTACAATTTGGCAGGTTAATTTATTTGTTTAAAATATAATAAAATCCGTATTTATCATAATCGACTTAATAATTGCAATAAAAACTAAAATGCATATTAGAAAACAAATTAAAATTACGAATATTCAAAGAGAAACTTTCCCGTTTTCATACAAAAATGGGATAATTAAAAATAATAATAATCACGTTCAGTCATGCGCTATGTTTCGTTATTAACACATAATTATTCCATTACAACTCTACCGTTTTTTCCTAAGTCTAGTGGATGATAAATAACCGAAATACTAATATTAAATATACATACCGATATATATATCAGATAATATTTATACAAGTTTAGCTTAAGTTAAGTTTTAAAGGTCATTTCCCTAAATTGGCCTTGTTTAACATGTCTGTCAAATGTGCTTCATTCCGAGGCAAGCGCCCGACTCACCGTCTCCCTATCGTAAACCGTGCCGCGTCTCGACGATACGATACAACACTACTACACAACACTATATACCTACGACATTATAAAACAAATCGTTCTAAAAAGGACAAAAAAATACTCAAAAATCGTAATATTTTGAGAGTTAAAAAACAATAGTAAGCCCACATCCAAAGAGAATATTAAAAGCAAACAACGGCGTACGAGCAAGGTTCGCAACCGCAAAAAGAGCGTCCTTCAGCTTGAAAGGGGGTCGCGAAATGTACCAGCGAGTAATATCAAGGAGGTCGTGTGACGCGCGATGCCTAATATCAACATGATTAGCGTTCAGAGACGTGGCGATGCCAACAAAAGATGAAAGGAAAAACACGACAACGGTATAATAAACCTACGCTTCCAAAACCTACGATATCCAAAAGTTTAATTCTAAAACGCATGTGGGTTTGTGTCTATGCAGTCGCCGGCGACATTATATAAATCGTGCCTAATAAAGGCTTCCGTTAGCGCTTCGATAAGTCTAGCAGTCAGTTAATTAGGATGATCCATCCTCATCACGTTAAGTAAACCTAAGCTATAAAATTTGGGGTCCATGAACGTAATCGAGAGTGAGCTACGCATCTAGGGCTACATGCACGGAGCATTCACGGCCGTCGTCGACCGCGTGGATCCGATTTCGCCCGAGACGCGTCGTCACCGGTCGAGTGTGTGGTGTGAGAGTGAGTGGGTGTGTATGTGTGCGTGGCCTAGGCGGCGGGCCACTCCTTGTTAAATTCGTTGGGCGTGAAGTGTTTGGGCGCGTGGTGGGGATGGGTGAGGGTATGGGTATGGGCGTGGGCATGGGCATGGTGCACACCTGGCGGCTGCGCTTGCGGCGCGGGCGCGCCCCCCGCGGCGTGGTAGTCGGCCGGCGGCGGCGCGTAGGCCCGCGCGGCGCCCCCCGCCACGGCCCCCGCGCCCCCCGCGTACGACGAGCCCTGCGACACCAAGTTCTGCCGTACTCCGAGAGCATCCCGACACATATCGACATGCCCCCCACACTATCTAACCGCCGACTACTGCATTATACTCTCATCTCTAAGCTACACCCGATTACAAACATGGCTGCGATTGCGGACCGTCCGGTCGTCTCTGAACACTTAAAGTACTTAACATTAACAGTTTAAAGTTAGACATTAACCTGTAACAATATGAAATCCAAATTTTACTAGTTTGTACTTTAAATGCCGATTCGCGGGCGCCGAGGCGAGCCGCGGATGCGTTAACATTACGTGGAGAACTAGGCGCTTATATCTAGTGCGGTGCGATGCCTTTTTGACGGGCGGCCTGCGGTCGCTACGATCGAACCGTCCATAGTGAGAAATCCCCAGTGTTTCGCGACATTCCCCCGTCCGTTACCCCGCCCTTATCTCTAATTGTCTTTCTGGATGAGCCACTCTTGTGGGCCCTGATCGACCAACTGGAAAAGAAGAACAAGACATAAAGTCCCAGTCGATTGTTTAGCAGGTTTATGTAATTAGCTCAGCGCGTGAACATGGACCTGACGAAAGCGTGACTGACCCCCAGGGCGAAATGAACTCCCGAGCGGCGCGGGAACAGGTGTGGGAGGAGACAGGGACGGACGAGAGAGGGAGAGGGGGAGAGGAAGGAGAGAGGGGATGGCCACCGGAGGTCCGGCGGTGAGAGACCTTCAGCGAAACTAAACTCTATAACTAACTAATCTCCTTGATTTTCACTATGGATAGCGGTGCGAGCGCTATGATTGGAAGGCGGCCTGAGCCAGCGCATCGAATACTCATTCTCACAGGATCGGATACGATCGACCGCAGCATAGTTCTTAAAATCAAAAAGACATCGCACATAATCAGCCACTGAGACATGCGGCCAGTGCAGTAGGCTGAGCTGGCCTGGACCGGGCCAGACCCTATACACGCAGTACGGCGTCCGAAGTGATTACAAACAAGCATGGTACACGGCACACGGATGCAAGGTGGCAAACTAATGGCTCTAATATCATTGATCATGCTGCATTTCGGCTGTGACACGATCGACCGGAACTTAATTTCGCTGAACGTCACTCGCTCACACGCGCCGTTGTTCGGTCAAGAACCTTGCACGCCCTTATCGCAAACAATCACAATGCAAGTACAGCCAAATTGAGACGATGCAGGAAATCTATAGCAATCTTTTAATCTCAATTACTGGCCATCATTCCTGTTCATCATTCTAGCCTTGATCTTAAAAAACCGTTCATGCATCATACATTCAAACTGGCTTTACGTCTACTGGATCGAATGTAGGACAAAATATTGTGAAAAGCGAAGGAAGATACATAATGGGAAGTTGGAAGGAATAAGCCCCGAGATGATGAGCAAAAGTAATACTAACCCAAACCTATGGTAGGATGAACAAATTGGCTGTACTTTAGTGTGTGAGTATTTTGTAATGTATCTTGGATAAAACGTGATGATAATGTTAATAGATTAGTAGTGAAATGAAAGACCGAGGTGTGAATTAAGCTCCAAGATAAGTTAGAAACGAAATAAGATTGTTTGCGATATAATTTTGCATAGAAAGTAAACATTTTGACACATTTCTAAATCAGATAGATCACTGGAACACTTTCTATGCAAAATGTTGGGCAGGTATGACACAAAGGCGCTAGGCGAGAAGTCTCTAGCGAGCGGCCCGTATTCGGTGATCGAGAGTATTGTTAGCAGATAGACCGATTCTCACCGCGACCGATTGACACAGATAGTGTTCCAACAATAGCACTTGCTTTATTAAACGGTCTCGACGACGGGACCGGTACATTGAGAAAATCATTCCAGCATCATTTGAAAGTACACTGCACACATTAATGCATTGTTAGAACACGAATCAGTGCGAGATAATAAACAAAATACGTACTATCCATTAGATTTCATAAACGGACGACTGTGCGACAAGCATGTTTATATTCAAAGAGTTTGGAAAACATTGTATTTCATTGTACTATTCATTTTATATCTGTTTTGAATTCACCAAAATGGCGGACCTCCAAACAAAATGGCGGCCGTGCGGATAAGAGCTTGTAATTTATCAATCGTTTATGATATAAAATGAACACCCGTTAGCCAATTTCTGATTTGTACAAAACGTGTCACGTAATTTTACAGTTTACTTAACGAAACCTGAATGTTTATTGCATGTTTTCCATAATTCATGCTAAATAAAGTTATTGCTAAAAAGCAGTAATACCAGAAAGAGTACAAATTAAAAGCGTTATTCCCTACTAGATCTAACTAGTATCTTCTATGGATTGACAACATTTTAGGTCGTAAACCTGCCGTCTCATACTCTTTTCGGTGGAGCTACATAGTATTAATAAACTGTTTATTAGGCCATCTTTGCAGTTTGTCAGAGTGCAAAGATGCCATCGTTCAGAAAATATATTATAACTCGAGTAGTACTACTACTTTGGTTTGATTTGGCAGTGTGAAGTCAATAGATGAAAAATGAAATCTAGTACCAACACATGGGCAACTATATTTCTACATGTTTTCAAACTGCCAGACCATAGATCGTCTTCAACATTTGTATAGATTTCAAAAAATCAAACGCGAAAACAATGCATCTAAAATGACTACATCATTTGTATAAAGGAGTACAGTTATAGTAAAAAAACAAAAAAGATGCATGCATAATACGTGCGTCTTCGCGTTTGATGCCTTACTGAAGAGTGTAAGCATCTAATATTCATCCAATGGCTATTGATTCATTACGCCATAAGTTGAAATCAGTAAGGATTTTTACAAAACGTATTTTTTATAAACTTGTCACTACGATGTACTAAATTGAACAATATTAAAGAATATAATTTCGTGATAAATGAATAGCCCAATGTGAGCGCGCATCAGAGTCTGTACAAAATTTATGTTTATAATTTAGGATTGTACAAATAGTTAATCAAAAAGAATTTTATCGATCGAAGTATTTTCAAATGCAAAATCACACAAGTCATTCAAAAATACAGTCACCGATGCGCGCCAGAGCTGAACGAAGCCGACACACCGAAGACCAAATCAAGAAGTCAGGTGAGGCCTACAAAACCACGGTCGGATGTAAAGTATCATAAAATATTGGTCTTTAGGATGCGGCCTGCGTCCGTTTGCTACGAAAGCGAAGGCACTTTCAACATAGCGTTTGTCAAGTTGTAGATGTCGAGGTTATCGAGATGCTGGGTTCGTTTTGATAGCAATCGGACGTAAGGATCAATACAAATGTATGGTGTTGTGCACTATTCCGTGTAACTGTTGGTATAGGGTACCTGGTCCTGCTGGTACGCGGGCGGGTACGCCTGGTAGGTGGAGTAGTCGGCGGAGGAAGACTTGGAGAGCGCGGCCGAGGAGAGCGCGCCCGTGAGCGCGGGCCCGCCGCCCGCGCCGCCGCCGCCGCCGCCGCGCCCGTACATCTCGCCGCCTTCCGACAGCGGCACGTACGAACCTGCGCGAACACACAAACATTGTAACCCATCCACACTCACTGCTTCACTCTTCCTGTAGTTACGCTACCAATCATTGGATTAAAAAATAATGGACTATTCAACAGAGCCTGTGGGTAGAAAGTAGGCCTCCTGATCAAAAGGTCTAAGTAGCAAAATGTCCAACAGAGCAAGGTCTAATGAGCAGTAAGACTAATTAGCAAAATGACCAAGTAGCTAAACGTCCAAACTATCAGATGGTCTGTATAGCAGAAGGTCTAGGTAGCAAAACGTCATTTTTTAACCGACTTCCTATCAAAAAGGAGGAGGTTCTCAATTCGGTTGTATGTTTTTTTTTTTTTTTTTTTTTTTTTTTTTTAATGTTTGTTACCGCATAACTTCATCATTTGTGAGCCGATTTGAAAAATTATTTTTTTATCTGAAAGGTACTGCTTCCAGATTGGTCCCATTTTAATTTTATTAAAATCGGTGTTGCCATTTTTTTTTAAATAATTTTTTTAATGTTTGTAACTGCATGCCTCCGTCATTTATGAACCGATTTAGAAAATTATTTTTTTATTTGGAAGGTTACTTTTACGTCCAGACTGTCCCAAACAAATTTCATTAAAATCGGTTTAAGGCTCGAACACACCTAGTTCGCTGGCGGTAGCGAACAGTGAAACGCTGTCAAATATTCGCTGTCTAATCTCAAATCTGACAGCGATATTTGACAGCGTTTCACTGATCGCTACCGCCAGCGAACTAGGTGTGTTCGGGCCATTAGCCGTTAGGCAATGAAGTCGGTTTCTCAAGTTTTTTAAACTTATAATTATTAAATGTGTACACTCATGATAGAAATTAAAGGTATATAATTTGAAAATTATGAAGTGGGATTGGGCAGGATATGTCAGCCGGATGCCTCCCGATAGATGGGCGATCAGTACACCTTGGGTCCCTGACGGGCGGCGGTCACGGGGCCGCCCAAGAAAACGTTGGCGGGACGATATCGACACCTTTGAGAGGAGATGGTGGGAGGAGGCTCGAGAGAGAGATAAGTGGAAGTCCTTGGGGGAGACCTTTGCCCAGCAGTGGGACAAAAAAGGATAATTAAAAAAAAAAAATGAAAATTAAATAAACGTTTTCATGAATAAAACCTAGGGTAAAAAGCTAGTATCCTCTTAAATATTATTAAGATATTAATATTATAGCACAAACAATAACAAACAAACTGCATTCATTCACCTAAAATTTATTTTAATATGACCAAGGTTTATAAAAAATTCAAAATGACTAGCTTTTTGACCCTCAAGTCTTAGCAGCTCATTTTTGTGTTTGGCATTAAATATTATATCGATCTTTCTTCTCTTATTTCCTTCAAATAACATATTATTGTATTTGTATTCTTGTATTTGAGATATGATTTACGCTATAAGTAGGTACATAGACCGAAGAGTATGTAGGTGCAAGTCTGTATAATAATGCCGTGTTCGTTTCCCTTCCGATGCAATGTGTGTTGAATTTTGCGCCTGAGTATACAGACATTTTAAGAACCTGACGTTTTGCGACCTAGACGTTCTGCTGTACAGACCATCTGATAGTTGGACGTTTTGCTACTGCTCATTAGACCTTTTGCTCTGTTGGACATTTTGCTACTTAGACCCTTTTATCAGGAAGCAAAAGTAGTTCTACTTTCTGTACCCGTAGTCTGAGTTTCACTCGATCCGTTTAGCAGCAATTTGTTTCGCCTACGTGTCTCTTTCTTTTATATGAGAAATGATGAGACAACACTTCTACCAGGTTTTTACGTAACGTATTGTTGTCGTCTCATTATTTCTCCATACAAAAGAGAGAGACAAATATATGTGAAACAAATTGTTCAAACTGATCGAGTAAAACTCAGACTACGGGTACTGATACAAAAGTTATGCACTATTCAACGTAGCCTGTGGGTAAATACTTGTGCTACCCTAATATACAAAAAAAACTATATCTTACAAAATATCCAATTTTTATCTTTTAAACAAAATTCCATAAAACTTATCAAAATTTTTGTGAAAGGCTTCCGTCCATAAAACTTATCGTTTCAACCGGCAGTGACACTATCTTACGAGATTCACAACACAACAGGCGAGTGCAATGTGCACTTAAATCAACGCACCTGTATTTTGTGCACGTTCGCGAGTATAGTCGTTTCAAAACGCTGTGTGCTGTGTGAGCGATCTAAGAGAAAATAGCTAGCGCTAACTTGAAACGACTTACGTTTGATAGTTTTATGATCCGCAACTGAACGCCGTATCTAATTAAGTGTTAAATATTCCGCTAAAAACTGATCTAATACGCAAGGCTGATACTTCTTACCATGATCTAAAGTGGTGTCTAATTCTAAATACGTCCGTTAGCTACCAGGCCTACAGCGAGGGACCTACTAGCATTTCTAACGAGTATAGTCAGCTACTGACGCGTTTACTGGCGTTATTCCATGAATCTCACCAGATGGTGTAGAGTTCGAGTTTTGTGGGACGCTCCAATTGGTCCAACTACCCGCGGCCGCGCCGGCCCCGGCTGAGTTGTAGTTAGCTGCACAACCAACCAATAAAGTTATCCATTACTCTTCTACTTGAGAATTACGATAATGGATGTCTTCAGTCTTCAATTGGTTGTAAGAAATGAGCGTATACGTTCACCTACACGATTCTAAGCTGGGCTACCACGATACTGTTGATTTTACACAACTAAATTTTGATAACGCGAAGGACTACGTTTACATATTTTATTAACCGAAGGAAGGATCAAAAACCACAACACAGGTTTTTCAACCTAGCATAGTTTTTGATGCCACCAAATCAAGTACATGTCAACTCTTACCTACACCTATAGCTACCTATCTAGTATAATGCTACCAATTAAGTATATCTACTAGGTATTATTATAGTTACCAGAAGCATAGATTAAATTCACTCCTATATACTATGTAACTGACGTGTGGCAAATAAATTTCATTTCATTTCAAATATACTAACAGTTGTCGAGGTTTAAACACGTGGAACTAAATGGAAGACAATGTCTGTACATTTTAAAAGTATAGAAAACTTAAGACTTCTTTCTTTATTTTCGACTTTACAACGATTTATATGCGTTACCGAATGTCTCAAATTTCCAAATACGTGCGTTTATTTTGGACTAATAATCACGAGCTTAACATAAAGAACCTAGAATTTTTATGCTTGCAAAACTAATAAAGTAAAATAACAATATGTAGCAAATCTTGTAGACTCGTCAGTTCAAGGGAGCAGCGAGTATATGCTAATTTTCGTTGATATCCCACAAACATCTGAACGAACCAACAGCTAATATGCTGAGGGCACTGCCTGGATGTGGTAAGGAAGTCTTATTCGATTTCAGAGTTGAGCTCTGAGACTAGACTTTGCGATAATATAAATCAGGCTAAAATCGCATCCACACTAAGGGCACGAGATAGATGTAAGTATCATAGTCGGTTGCCAACTTCGCTATTTCCCCGATGATCTTAGCTTGTTTCCGTGGGCATGTTTTGTGTACTTTATCTGTTTTCCTAGAATCTTCTACTTTCTCACGTAACTTTTACACGAGTGTTGGTTCAGTCAGGCAGCAGCTTAACAGAGAATTCTTTGGTAGCGAGTAAAACGCTCATGCATGCACTGCTTCATCTCTTCAATATTATGCGCACTTACAGCATTCACAAAAACTTTTTCTAGATTATTTTGTACCTGTGAAAACCTGTAATAAACTGTGATAACCCCGCTGGGGCCCGGGCGGCGCGCCCACCCCTGCTAGTGCCCCCACTCCTAGGGCGCGTGTGCACTCACCATAGCTAGTGTATCCCTGCGCCGGCGGCTGCGTGTGCTGCGTGTAGTTGTTGGAGGCGGGCCAGGCCGGCGCATGCGGCGGCGCCTGGGGCCCGGGCGGTGCGCCCCATCCCTGGTAGTTCCCGGGGCCAGCGCCCGCGCCTGCTGCGCCGTATCCCGCGTACGATGTCTGTCCGGGCGAAGTGCCCCAGCCTTGGTAGCCCTGGAACAATTACAAGACATAGTAAACACCCGGCTTATCAACGCGTCTGTGAAACTTATCAACTAGACTGTGAAACTTCCACAATAATCTTGTCACATGTAACATTTTTATTAAAGTAAATCACAAAGATCACTTTGATGACATGGATAAGAAAGAAGTGAATATGAGATGACGGCTTATAGAAGAGAATGGAAAGATAACATATTGTGCCGACTCCACATAAAGTGGCAGTAAGAAGAAGGCAATGATCACTTAGATGCTTCTGATAAATCTAGGATCTGTTCCATGTGGTTGCAGGCGACGAGTATTAACAAATCGATTATGTAGTATGGCGTACGCATCATTCTAGCTATTTGAATAAATGATAAGACATGCACGACGTCGTACGTGACGTGTATATGTAATGCATAGTATAATCATGTCAATATTCATTGATAGAAATAAGACATGCATTTGAAACACTTTCTTGTAAAACTTCATCATCAACAATCAGGCTATCTTCTGGGCATAGGCAATTAGGTTTCTAGTAGGAACGATTTCCAGCTCTCCTCTCTATATTAATACTTCTGATTTTAATACCTACAAAACGGTGCTATATGGGTATTTGGAAGACTGTCACAAATCTTGTAGACTCCTCAGTTCATAGAAACAGCGAGTATATGCTAATTTGTGTTGATATCCCACAAACATCTGAACGAACCAACAGCTAGTTTACTGAGGGCACTGCCTGGATGTGGATAATGTATTTTATTCCTAAAAACTTAGGGTCTTTGATCAAAAATCATTGGCGACTTTTCTATCGACGTTTTTAGTTTCATTTCCCTTCCCACAGACCACTATGGTAGCTACTGATTTGTGTTTTTATCACTAGAACTCTTCACGCGAGAAGAAAGATGACAATATGACCATGACGAAACATGCATGATGAAACACAGAAACAGTTTAAGGCCAGGATATTCGAGCGCAGTAGGCATTTAGCGCTACCTCAGCCCCCCCATGCTAAGCGCGCGACGTAATTATTTACGCGCCCGGCAGGCCGTGCGCCACTGACCGCGTACGATAACTTAGTGCCACAGTATAGAAAACCAAGCAGTAGTTAGGTATGATATTTACTTACTAACTTCAGTTAGGTAGTATTGTAGATAGTATTGATAACATATTACCAGTATTTTTGTTACATATTGTGTGTAGATATAGGTACAGTCACAAAGCTAAGTAATAAAAAAAAATAGAATTAGTCCAACTAAAAAGTACTTTGGTTTCGTGTGGCACATACAACTATTCGATCCAGCAACGAGAACATAGAGGTAAAAAATACAACTAGTACAAGTAACAATTATATTTATTTTGTAAAACGACACATACTTCTGCCTACAATACGTAAATTTTGAAAATGTTATTTTTATACTATATTATATAAAAAATATTTTTATTTCGTATGGCACATATCACTTTTTCATTGCACATACTCGGAAAGTAGGTCTGAAGTTGCCTGAGGGGCCTAATTGAAAGTAATACTTTCAGCCCTAGAGAGAATCGCTTTCTACTGACAGCTGTCAAATTATAAAAAAACAAGTTCTATTTTATTCAACCATGTTCCAACTTTCTAAAGCTATTTCTAACTGCAAGGAGGTTATTGAACTAAATTCTAACGTTTTATTCAGCAAGGAGGTTGGAAACTCATTACAACGATTAGAAGTTTAAAAAGTCTAATTAGTCCGCGATGTAAAATTTAAATTTAAATAACAAAGATAGTGGGTATTAAATAAAGAATATATTTTCTAAATGACTTTATTATTATTTAGCTTCAACTATTTCTTTGAAATAACATAGATTTGCGAAAAAAAATATGGGGGCTTTGTGCATCTATGGACCCATAGATGCACAAAGTTTACGAAATTGTACATTTCTACAATTTGATGAATTTTAATAGGTAGGTAGGTATACCTACCTACTAAAATTCATCAAATTGTAGCTGCCTAGGTTTGCATGGACCAAACTGACCACGAGGTTGGATTGGACTTTGAATTATATCCAATTGCTTACTTGGACCTGGCTGCATAGGTACGTCATTATTTTCGTCATTTTCTTTTAAAATTATATCACGTACTAGCTGATACCCGCGACTTCGTCCGCGTGGATATTTGAGTTCTTTTTTTTTTAGTTTGATATGACCAACTGCTAGTTACCATTGTTTTGAGCTTGTAATTTAGAGTGTATTTGAATTTGAAGGTGAGTGCTGTTGTAGCCGATTTTTTTGAGCAGTGTTTAGTTTAAGTATTATAGATGTTTCCCGCGATTTTGTCTTAGTTGTTATCATCAGTTTTTTCGTGAACCTCTGTGTGTAATCGAACCTGGTGCCAGATGCTGCGGTAGTTGAATTTTTTTTAATATTTTTTTTGCGTATTTTGTAAAGCTCTTTTTCGTGATTTTGTTGAAGTGGCTAATTTGGGCAATCGTATTCGTCGTTGGTGTATAATCGAATCTGTTTTTTTTATTTGACATGACTTTAGCAGTGTTTAGTTTAAGTATGATAGATGTTTCCCGCAATTTTGTCGTAGTGGTAATCATCGGTATGTTTGTGAACCTTTGTGTGTAATCGAACCTGGTTCCAGATGCTGCGGTAGCTGAAATTTTTTTAATGTTTTATTTTGCGTATTTTGTAAAGCTATTTTTTGTGATTTTATGTTATATTAGTGGCTAATTTGGGGTTTCGTATGCGTGTTGGTGTATAATCGTATCAGATTTTTTTAATTTGACATGACCAATTGCTGGTTACTATAGTTTGAGCTTGTACTTTAGAATGTATTTGAATTTGAAAGCGAGTGCTGTTGGAGCCGATTTTTTTCAGGAGTGTTAAGTTTAAATATGATAGATGTTTCCCGCGATTTTGTCTTTGAGGTGTTCATCGGTTTTTTGTAAACATTTGTGTGTATTAAAACCTGGTGACAAATGCTGCGGTAGCTAAAATTTTTTTAATGTTTTATTTTGCGTATTTTGTAAAGCTATTTTTTGTGATTTTATGTTATATTCGTGGCTAATTTGGGGTTTCGTATGCGTGTTGGTGTATAATCGAATTAGATTTTTTTTATTTGACATGACCAATTGCTGGTTACTATAGTTTTGAGCTTGTACTTTAGAGTGTATTTGAATTTGAAGGCGAGTGCTGTTGGAGCCGATTTTTTTCAGCAGTGTTTAGTTTAAGTATGATAGATGTTTCCCGCGATTTTGTCTTAGTGGTTATCATCTGTTTTTTTGTAAACATTTGTGTGTATTAAAACCTGGTAACAAATGCTGCGGTAGCTGAAAATTTTTTAATGTTTTTTTTTTCGTATTTTGTAAAGCTACTTTTTGTGATTTTATGTTATATTAGTGGTTAATTTGGGGTTTCATATGCGTGTTGGTGTATAATCGAATCAGATTTTTAATTTGACATGACCAACTGCTGTTTACTATAGTTTTGAGCTTGTACTTTAGAGTGTATTTGAATTTGAAGGCGAGTGCTGTTGGAGCCGATTTTTTTCAGCAGTATTTAGTTTAAGTATGATAGATGTTTCCCGCGATTTTGTCTTAGTGGTTATCATTGGTTTTTTTGTAAACATTTGTGTGTTTTACAACCTGGTGACAAATGCTGCGGTAGCTGAAATTTTTTTAAATGTTTTTTTTTCCGTTTTTTGTAAAGCTATTTTTTGTGATTTATGTTATATTAGTGGCTAATTTGGGGTTTCGTATGCGTGTTGGTGTATAATCGTATCAGATTTTTTTTAATTTGACATGAACAACTGCTAGTTACCATAGATTTGAGCTTGTGCTTTAGAGTGTATTTGAATTTTAAGGTGAGTTTTGTTGGAGCCGATTTTTTTCAACAGTGTTTAGTTTAAGTATGATAGATGTTTCCCGTGATTTTGTCGTAGTGGTTATCATCTGTTTGTTTTTGAACCTTTGTGTGTAATCGAACCTGGTGTCAGATGCTGCGGTAGCTGAAAATTTTTAATGTTTTTTTTGCGTATTTTGTAAAGTTATTTTTTGTGATTTTTCTTAAAATCATTTTCCGTTTTTTCTTCTTTTAGGGAAAGAATTTTCCTATTTTCTTTCTTAGTGCACCTCTGTTCTATTAGAGGAACACACCTTCTAAGTTTCATGCTTCTGGGGCTAACGGTTTAGGCTGTGCGTTGATTTTTCTTTAAACCATTTTTCCCCTTTTTCTCCTCTTTGGAAAATAATTTTCCATTTTCCTTTCTTAGCGGATGCCTACGTCAAAACATCTACCTGCATGCCAAATTTTAGCCCGATCCGTCCAGTGGTTTGGGCTGTGCGTTGATAGATCACTATGTCAGTCAGTCAGTCAGTCACCTTTGAGTTATATATATATAGATTAGTGGCTAATTTGGGGTTTCGTATGGGTGTTGGTGTATAATCGAATCAGATTTTTAATTTAACATGACCAACTGCTGTTTACTATAGTTTTGGGCTTGTACTTTAGAATGTATTTGAATTTGAAGGCGAGTGCTGTTGGAGCCTATTTTTTTCAGCAGTGTTTAGTTTAAGTATGATAGATGTTTCCCGCGATTTTATCTTATTGGTGTTCATCGGTTTTTTTGTAAACATTATTTTGTGTGTAAGTATTAAAACCTGGTGACAAATGCTGCGGTAGCTGAAATTTTTTTTAATGTTTTTTTTTCGTATTTTGTAAAGCCATTTTTTGTGATTTTATGTTATATTAGTGGCTAATTTGGGGTTTCGTATGGGTGTTGGTGTATAATCGAATCAGATTTTTAATTTGACATGACCAACTGCTGTTTACTATAGTTTTGAGCTTGTACTTTAGAGTGTATTTGAATTTGAAGGCCAGTGCTGTTGGAGCCGATTTTTTTCAGCAGTGTTTAGTTTAAGTATGATAGATGTTTCCCGCGATTTTGTCTTAGTGGTTATCATTGGTTTTTTTGTAAACATTTGTGTGTATTAAAACCTGGTGACAAATGCTGCGGTAGCTGAAAATTTTTTAATGTTTTTTTTTTCGTATTTTGTAAAGCTATTTTTTGTGATTTTATGTTATATTAGTGGCTAATTTGAGGTTTCGTATGCGTGTTGGTGTATAATCGTATCAGATTTTTTTAATTTGACATGACCAACTGCTAGTTACCATAGATTTGAGCTTGTTCTTTAGAGTGTATTTGAATTTTAAGGTGAGTGCTGTTGGAGCCGATTTTTTTCAGCAGTGTTTAGTTTAAGTATGATAGATGTTTCCCGCGATTTTGTCGTAGTGGTTATCATCGGTTTGTTTGTGAACCTTTGTGTGTAATCGAACTTGGTGCCAGATGCTGCGGTAGCTGAACATTTTTAATGAGTTTTTTTTGCGTATAAAGCTATTTTTGTGATTTTTCTTAAAATCATTTTCCGTTTTTTCTTCTTTTTGGGAAAGAATTTTCCTATTTTCTTTCTTAGTGCACCTCTGCTCTATTAGAGGAACACACCTTCTAAGTTTCATGCTTCTGGGGCTAACGGTTTAGGCTGTGCGTTGATTTTTCTTTAAACCATTTTTCCCCGTTTTTCTCCTCTTTGGAAAATAATTTTCCATTTTCCTTTCTTAGCGGATGCCTACGTCATAACATCTACCTGCATGCCAAATTTTAGCCCGATCCGTCCAGTGGTTTGGGCTGTGCGTTGATAGATCACTATGTCAGTCAGTCACCTTTGAGTTTTATATATATAGACTAGTGTTTGCGTGCTGCGCGAGGTGCAAGCACCTCGCGTGTCGGTGTGCTATCACTTCACTTGTCACTTATCACTTTTCACTTGCACTACACTTTTAAAACCCCAAAAAGTGTAAAGAAAGCCCAAAAGGTCCCTAAGAGTGTGTTTGTAATCAAATTCTTGAATGTAGTTTAAATTCCAATCAAAGTCCTAAGGAACCCTAAAATTGTGTACATTATCAAGGTCCTAAGTGAAGTAAAGATCCAATTCAAGCCCTAAGGAACCCTAAAAGTCGATCAGTTAATCAAGTTCCTCAGTGTAGTAAAACCCCAATGACTAAAGGGGGTCACAGCACGGCTCGCTTCGCTCGCCGCGCTGTTCCCCGTAGTCGCGTGGCAGCTCGCTTCGCTCGCCGCAACGCTCCCCCCTGGTTCAGGTAGGGGGGTCACAGCACGGCTCGCTTCGCTCGCCGCGCTGTTCCCCGTGGTTGCGTGGCGGCTCGCTTCGCTCGCCGCAACGCTCCCACCTGGTTCAGGTAGAGGGGTCACAGCACGGCTCGCTTCGCTCGCCGCGCTGTTCCCCGTAGTCGCGTGGCGGCTCGCTTCGCTCGCCGCAACGCTCCCCCCTGGTTCAGGTAGGAAGGTCACAGCACGGCTCGCTTCGCTCGCCGCGCTGTTCCCCGTGGTCGCGTGGCGGCTCGCTTCGCTCGCCGCAACGCTCCCACCTGGTTCAGGTAGGGGGGTCACAGCACGGCTCGCTTCGCTCGCCGCGCTGTTCCCCGTGGTCGCGTAGCGGCTCGCTTCGCTCGCCACGCTGTTCCCCGTAGTCGCGTGGCGGCTCGCTTCGCTCGCCGCGACGCTCCCCCCGGGTTCAGGAGGAGGGGGTTCTGGGGGGCGTAGGGGGAGGGGGGGTCGCCTAAAATTCAAACTCCAATCATAGTCCTCAGTCGAATGAACCGTTTGAACGACCTCAATCGGACGTTTTTTGCAAAACCGGAAGTGGCACAGCCGCCATTTTGAATTTTGAACTGTCAGTCTAGTGAAAATTTAATCCAACTCCTAAAACACCCTAAATTTTGATTTTCAATCATCACCCTCAGTCGGGTGAACCGCAAAAATGACCCCAATCGAAAACCGGAAATGGCACAGCCGCCATCTTGAATTTCTGAAATGTCATAATTTTCCTGAAGACACCAGGATACAAGCTACCTGTCAGTGAAAAAACCATGGCTCTACGATGACTTTGGTAGAACAAAGTTAAGCGCCAAAGTCGGGACTGACCCAAAAATTAAAGTCCCAGTGGCCGTCGGGGTTGCCAGCTCAAGGTGATGAAAATGGTCAAATGTCATTTGGGGGACCCCATTCGAGGTAATTACGCAAACTCTCCATTTAAAATGTCGTTATTTCTACTTTTCACGTTTTCGGGGAAAATCTGGGAAATTACCCTAAAAGTGGGGAAAATTCCTACAGCAAGCAACACTCCTCAATAAAGTACACAACCGGTCCGTACGTCAAAACCAAGTCGGGGGTTGCCAACTGCCCGAAATGGCGTGTCAAAAAATCGTGATTTTCGTGTTTTTTACAAAATGGCCGCCACACCGTCCGCCATCTTGTTTTTCCGAAATGTCATAATTTTCCTGAAATCTCAAGGATATAGGCTATCGAGTGGCATACTCGGTGTTGCCAGCTTTTGAGTTCGGTAGAACAAAGTATATCGTCAAAGTCAAAAAGTCCCAAAATCTAAAATATTTCATGTTTTTTGGGGTAGCCAACTAAAAGGGACGAAAATGGTCAAATGTCATTTGGGACACCCAAATGTTGCCCGCGAGCCAAAGTCTTCATTCAAAATATTGTTATTTCTACTTTTCATGTTTTTGGGGAAAATCTGGGAAATTACCCGAGAAATGGGGAAAAATCCCAAACCAGGCAACACTACATTTCAAAACACACAACCCCCCAGTACATCACGATCCCGTCAGATGTTGCCAACTACCCGAAAAATGCATTTGAAAAAAAGCATATTTTCCAACTTTTTACAAAATGGCCGCCACAGCAGCCGCCATCTTGGATTTTCGCAAAGTCATATTTTTTTTTAATGGTCATTGAAATTACCCACAAGAAACCATGGTCAAAGTGGTTGACTTTGGAAATCGGTAAAACAAAGTCGTTCGTCAAAGTTTGTCAAAAAAAGTCAAAAATTTCAAAACGCTCCAGCGCGGCCGCCATCTTGGATTTTTTTTTTTTTTACTATTTTTTCAAAATCATTCGAGACTCTCAACAGATCCACCGGAACAAAAGTTGTCGATTTCGTTTCCTCGACGAAACCGGAAGTGCACCCGGCCGCCATCTTGGATTTCAACCTTGGCTATAATTTTCCTCCAGTCACCTCATGGAGTTACACATTATCTCAAAACAAACTACTACCCTAAGTAGCACCGTTTCCGAGAAAAGACATGTCAGTGAGTCAGTGAGTGAGTGGTCTTGTAGTTTTATATAATATAAACTAGTGTTTGCGTGCTGCGCGAGGTGCAAGCACCTCGCGTGTCGGTGTGCTATCACTTCACTTGTCACTTATCACTTTTCACTTGCACTACACTTTTAAAACCCCAAAAAGTGTAAAGAAAGCCCAAAAGGTCCCTAAGAGTGTGTTTGTAATCAAATTCTTGAATGTAGTTTAAATTCCAATCAAAGTCCTAAGGAACCCTAAAATTGTGTACATTATCAAGGTCCTAAGTGAAGTAAAGATCCAATTCAAGCCCTAAGGAACCCTAAAAGTCGATCAGTTAATCAAGTTCCTCAGTGTAGTAAAACCCCAATGACTAAGGGGGGTCACAGCACGGCTCGCTTCGCTCGCCGCGCTGTTCCCCGTAGTCGCGTGGCAGCTCGCTTCGCTCGCCGCAACGCTCCCCCCTGGTTCAGGTAGGGGGGTCACAGCACGGCTCGCTTCGCTCGCCGCGCTGTTCCCCGTGGTCGCGTGGCGGCTCGCTTCGCTCGCCGCAACGCTCCCACCTGGTTCAGGTAGGGGGGTCACAGCACGGCTCGCTTCGCTCGCCGCGCTGTTCCCCGTGGTCGCGTAGCGGCTCGCTTCGCTCGCCGCAACGCTCCCCCCTGGTTCAGGTAGGGGGGTCACAGCACGGCTCGCTTCGCTTGCCGCGCTGTTCCCCGTAGTCGCGTGGCGGCTCGCTTCGCTCGCCGCGACGCTCCCCCCGGGTTCAGGAGGAGGGGGTTCTGGGGGGCGTAGGGGGAGGGGGGGTCGCCTAAAATTCAAACTCCAATCATAGTCCTCAGTCGAATGAACCGTTTGAACGACCTCAATCGGACGTTTTTTGCAAAACCGGAAGTGGCACAGCCGCCATTTTGAATTTTGAACTGTCAGTCTAGTGAAAATTTAATCCAACTCCTAAAACACCCTAAATTTTGATTTTCAATCATCACCCTCAGTCGGGTGAACCGCAAAAATGACCCCAATCGAAAACCGGAAATGGCACAGCCGCCATCTTGAATTTCTGAAATGTCATAATTTTCCTGAAGACACCAGGATACAAGCTACCTGTCAGTGAAAAAACCATGGCTCTACGATGACTTTGGTAGAACAAAGTTAAGCGCCAAAGTCGGGTCCGACCCAAAAATTAAAGTCCCAGTGGCCGTCGGGGTTGCCAGCTCAAGGTGATGAAAATGGTCAAATGTCATTTGGGGGACCTCATTCCACTTGGTTACGCAAACTCTCTATTTAAAATGTCGTTATTTCTACTTTTCACGTTTTCGGGGAAAATCTGGGAAATTACCCTAAAAGTGGGGAAAATTCCTACAGCGAGCAACACTCCTAGACGAAATACACAACCGGTCCATACATTGAAACCAAGTCGGGGGATGCCAACTGGCCGAAATGGCGTGTCAAAAATTCATGATTTTCGTGTTTTTTACAAAATGGCCGCCACACCGTCCGCCATCTTGTTTTTCTGAAATGTCAGAATTTTCCTGAAATCTCAAGGATATAGGCTATCGGATTGCATCCTCGGTGTTGCCAGTTTTCTTGGTTGGTAGAACAAAGTAATTCGTCAAAGTCAAAAAGTCCCAAAAACTAAAATATTTCATGTTTTTTGGGGTAGCCAACTAAAAGGGACAAAAATGGTCAAATGTCATTTGGGACACCCCAATGTTGCCCGCGAGCCAAAGTCTCCATTCAAAATATTGTTATTTCTACTTTTCATGTTTTTGGGGAAAATCTGGGAAATTACCCGAGAAATGGGGAAAATTCCCAAACCAGGCAACACTACATTTCAAAACACACAACCCCCCAGTACATCACGATCCGGTCAGATGTTGCCAACTACCTAAAAAATGGATTTGAAAAAAAGCATATTTTCCAACTTTTTACAAAATGGCCGCCACAGCAGCCGCCATCTTGGATTTTCGCAAAGTCATATTTTTTTTTAATGGTCATTAAAATTACCTACAAGAGGGCATGGTCGAAGTGGTTGACTTTGGAAATCGGTAAAACAAAGTCGTTCGTCAAAGTTTGTCGAAAAAAGTCAAAAATTTCAAAACGCTCTAGAGAGTCGGCCATTTTGTTTTTTTTTTTTTTTTACTATTTTTTTAAAATCATTCGAGACTCTGAAAAGATCCACCGAGGCAAAAGTTCTCGAAGTCGTTTCCTCGACGAAACCGGAAGTGCACCCGGCCGCCATCTTGGATTTCAACCTTGGCTATAATTTTCCTCCAGTCACCTCATGGAGTTACACATTATCTCAAAACAAACTACTACCCTAAGTAGCACCGTTTCCGAGAAAAGACATGTCAGTCAGTCAGTGAGTGGTCTTGTAGTTTTATATAATATAAACTAGTTTTTTCGTGCTGCGCGAGGTGCAAGCACCTCGCGTGTCGGTGTGGATGCTTTTCACTTGTCACTTATCACTTTTCACTTGCACTACACTTAAACCCCAAAAAGTGTAAAGAAAGCCCAAAAGGTCCCTAAAAGTGTATTTGTAAGCAAATTTTTAGTTGTAGTTGAAATTCCAATCAAAGTCCTAAGGAACCCTAAAATTGTTTACATTATCAAGGTCCTAAGTGAAGTAAAGATCCAATTAAAGCCCTAAGGAACCCTAAAAGTTGATCAGTTAATCAAGTTCCTCAGTGTAGTAAAACCCCAATGACTAAGGGGGGTCACAGCACGGCTCGCTTCGCTCGCCGCGCTGTTCCCCGTAGTCGCGTGGCGGCTCGCTTCGCTCGCCGCAACGCTCCCCCCTGGTTCAGGTAGGGGGGTCACAGCACGGCTCGCTGCGCTCGCCGCGCTGTTCCCCGTGGTCACGTGGCGGCTCGCTTCGCTCGCCGCAACGCTCCCACGTGGTTCAGGATAGGGGGTCACAGCACGGCTCGCTTCGCTCGCCGCGCTGTTCCCCGTAGTCGCGTGGCGGCTCGCTTTGCTCGCCGCAACGCTCCCACGTGGTTCAGGTAGGGGGGTCACAGCACGGCTCGCTTCGCTCGCCGCGCTGTTCCCCGTGGTCGCGTGGTGGCTCGCTTCGCTCACCACTACGCTCCCCCCGGGTTCAGGAGGAGGGGGTTCTGGGGGGCGTAGGGGGGGGGAGGTCGCCTAAAATTTAATCCCCAATCATAGCCCTCAGTCGAATGAACCGTTTGAACGAACTCAATCAGACGATTTTTGCAAAACCGGAAGTGGCACAGCCGCCATTTTGAATTTTGAACTGTCAGTCTAGTGAAAATTTAATCCAACTCCTAAAACACCCTAAAATTCGATTTTAAATCATCACCCTCTGTCGGGTGAATCGCAAAAATGACCCCAATCGAAAACCGGAAATGGCACAGCCGCCATCTTGAATTTCTGAAATGTCATAATTTTCCTGAAGACACCAGGATACAAGCTACCTGTCAGTGAAAAAACCATGGCTCTACGATGACTTTGGTAGAACAAAGTTAAGCGCCAAAGTCGGGTCTGACCCGAAAATTAAAGTCCCAGTGGCCGTCGGGGTTGCCAGCTCAAGGTGATGAAAATGGTCAAATGTCATTTGGGGGACCCCATTCGAGGTGGTTACGCAAACTCTCCATTTAAAATGTCGTTATTTCTACTTTTCACGTTTTCGGGGAAAATCTGGGAAATTACCCTAAAAGTGGGGAAAATTCCTACAGCGAGCAACACTCCTAGACGAAATACACAACCGGTCCATACATCAAAACCAAGTCGGGGGATGGCAACTGGCCGAAATGGCGTGTCAAAAAATCGTGATTTTCGTGTTTTTTACAAAATGGCCGCCACACTGTCCGCCATCTTGTTTTTCCGAAATGTCATAATTTTCCTTAAATCTCAAGGATATAGGCTATCGAGTGGCATACTCGGTGTTGCCAGCTTTTGAGTTTGGTAGAACAAAGTATATCGTCCAAGTCAAAAAGTCCCAAAATCTAAAATATTTCATGTTTTTTGGGGTAGCCAACTAAAAGGGACGAAAATGGTCAAATGTCATTTGGGACACCCAAATGTTGCCCGCGAGCCAAAGTCTTCATTCAAAATATTGTTATTTCTACTTTTCATGTTTTTGGGGAAAATCTGGGAAATTACCCGAGAAATGGGGAAAATTCCCAAACCAGGCAACACTACATTTCAAAACACACAACCCCCCAGTACATCACGATCCGGTCAGATGTTGCCAACTACCTAAAAAATGAATTTGAAAAAAAGCATATTTTCCAACTTTTTACAAAATGGCCGCCACTGAAGCCGCCATCTTGGATTTTCGCAAAGTCATATTTTTTTTTAATGGTCATTGAAATTACCTACAAGAGGGCATGGTCGAAGTGGTTGACTTTGGAAATCGGTAAAACAAAGTCGTTCGTCTAAGTTTGTCAAAAAAAGTCAAAAATTTCAAAACGCTCTAGGGAGTCAGCCATTTTGTTTTTTTTTTTTTTTAATTATTTTTTCAAAATCATTCGAGACTCTGAACAGATCCACCGAGGCAGAAGTGCTCGATTTCGTTTCCTCGACGAAACCGGAAGTGCACCTGGCCGCCATCTTGGATTTCAACCTTGGCTATAATTTTCCTCCAAACTCGTGGTGCTACTACACATTTTCTCAAAACAAACTACTACCCTAAGTAGCACCGTTTCCGAGATGGTACATGTCAATCAGTCAGTGGTCTTGCAGTTTTATATAATATAAATTGGACAATTTCCTTTTACAGATTGTGCCAAAATTTGAGGCCGTTATAAGGCTTTTTCTAATTTCCATCCACTCACTGCAATCCCTTTGTAACACTAATTACCAGTCACCTTGTATAAGTAATAATAAATAACTAGCCCCGCGACTTCGTACGCGTGGACTATTACCTAGTTATAAAACATAAACTATGTGATAGGTGAAAACTAAAGCTACAGAATACTGAAATTCTCATCCAAATCCCTCCAGTAGTTTTCTAATCAAACAAAAATTACAAAAAACGCATCGGTAAGCGTAGTGCGGAAGCGCTGTAACAGCCATGAAAGAAAAGGAGACAGTGTTAGTGACATTAAAAAAAATGCAGCCAAGTGCGAGTCGGACTCGCCCATGAAGGGTTCCGTAGCATCAAGTAACATAATATAAAGGTTCTTGTAGTTCGTCGAAAGGTAAATTGCGGTTTACGATTTATAACGTTTAAAAAAAAACTACTGGCTAGATCTCGTTCAAACCAAATATCGTTGAAAGTTTGCATAGTAATGTACAACATATATTTTTTTTAGTTTTATCATTCTCTTATTTTAGAAGTTAGAGGGGGGGGGACCAACTTATTTCCACTTTGGAAGTGTCTCTCGCGCAAACTATTCAGTTTAGATAAAAACAATATTAGAAACCTCAACATCATTTTTGAAGACCTATTCATAGATACCCCACACGTATGGGTTCGATGAAAACATTTTTTTTTTGTTTCAGTTTCAAGTATGGGGACCCCCAAAATTTATAGTTTTTTTCTACTTTTGTGTAAAAATCTTAATGCGGTTCACAGAATACATCTACTCGCCAAGTTTCATCAGTCTAGCTCTTATGGTTTCGGAGAAAAATGGCTATGACACGGTCGGACAGACAGACGGACAGACAGACAGACAGACAGACAGACATGACGAATCTATAAGGGTTCCGTTTTTGCCATTTGGCTACGGAACCCTTAAAACAATTGTAGGTAGGTAACTAGTTTTTTCGTGTGCGCGAGCTGCATGCAGCTCGCGTGTCGGTGTGCTACTCCCAGTTTTACATAACACTTGCACTTAAAAAACCCCAAAAAGTAGTAAATAAAGTCCTAAGGAACCCTAAAAATGTTAACATTATCAAGCTCCTAGGTGTAGTTGAAACTCCAATCAAAGTACTAAGGAACCCTAAAAGTTGTTTATTTTATCAAGTTCCTCAATGTAGTAAAACCCCAATCAAAGTCCTAAGGAACCCTAAAAATGTTAACATTATCAAGCTCTTAAGTGTAGTTGAAACTCCAATTAAAGGCCTAAGGAACCCTAAAAGTTGTTTATTTTATCAAGTTCCTCAATGTAGTAAAACCCCAATAAAAGTCCTAAGGAACCCTAAAAATGTTATCATTATCAAGCTCCTAAGTGTAGTTGAAACTCCAATCAAAGTCCTAAGGAACCCTAAAAGTCGACCACTTAATCAAATTCCTCAATGTAGTAAACCCCAATCAAAACCCTATTCGGAACCCTAAATTTTACGTAAAGCCGAATCCTCAACGGGTCGGAACCGCTAGAAGGGACCTTGTCGCGCGACCTACAAGCAGGTCCAAAATGAAGTAAAACGGCAAACATAGGAGGAAAGGGTTCTGGGGGGCTAAGGGGGGTCACAGCACGGCTCGCTTCGCTCGCCGCGCTGTTCCCCATGGTCGCATGGCGGCTCGCTTCGCTCGCCGCAATGCTCCACTCGAAAATAAATGGTCAAAAATAGGGCATTTTTAGGTTTTTTTAATAATAAAGGGGTCTGAAGGGGGGAAGGGGGCAAAATTTATTTTGCTTTCAAAATAATCTCACCTTCCCTACATGATCCAAAAAAAAAAAGTCTCGCAAGTCACTCCGCTTGGAAGATACGAAAGGGGGGGGAAAAAAAAGGATTGGAGGGGGGAAGTTTTTTTTGTTCCTTCAATTCAGGAAGAAACCCTCTATACGAAACCCCAATCGAAACCTTCCTATCTCGACGGCATCCGGTAGCACTCTCAAAAGGGGGGGTCCTGGGGGGCAAGGGGGACAAAATTTTTTGTACAATCAAAATCACTCTAGACCCTCTTTACGTTGCCCATTAAAAAATTATGCAGGACCTCTCCGTTGCAGAGCCCCCCTGAGGGGGGAGTTCCGGGGGGGCAAATTCCGGGGGGGTCACAGCACGGCTCGCTTCGCTCGCCGCGCTGTTCCCCGTGGTCGCATGGCGGCTCGCTTCGCTCGCCGCAATGCTCCGCACGAAAATAAAAGGTCAAAAATAGGCCATTTTTAGGTTTTTTAAATAATAAAGGGGGGAAGGGGGCAAAATTTATTTTGCTTTCAAAACAATCTCACCTTCCCTACATGACCCAAAAAAAAAAAGTCTCGCAAGTCACTCCGCTTGGAAGATACGAAAGGGGGGGAAAAAAAAGTGGTAGGAGGGGGGAAGTTTTTTTTGTTCTTTCAATTTAGGAAAAAACCCTCTATACGAAACCCCAATCGATAGCCCTCTATCTCGACGGCATCCGGTAGCACTCTCAAAAGGGGGGGTCCTGGGGGGCAAGGGGGGCAAAATTTTTTGTACAATCGAAATCACTCGTGACCCTTTTTACGTTCCCCATTAAAAAAATATGCAGGACCTCTCGGTTGCAGAGCCCCCCTGAGGGGGGGGGTTAAGGAGGGACAAATCTCAAAAAGTCGGAATTTTCCCCAAGTCACCTTTACCCCCTCTACACGTTTCCATAAAAAAAACCATACCTTCCCCTCCACCATCAAGGAGAACAATCATGTCAATGAGCGAGTGGTAAAATAAAATAAATTGTGTTGCTTACTTATATTTCCGTAAAACAAAGTTAATTGTACTTACTGTTACAATTTTATACTGTGACGGCAAACAACAATAATAATTTATCGTATATTTTGCGGGGAATGTAGCGAGCTAGCAACAGCGACACAGGTCCTACCTCAAAGACGCCTGGCCGGCTACTGAAACGAAGCGCGCGGGCCGCATTATTATATAATATCTTGTTAAAACAATAAAAAACTGTTTTGAGAAAAATGAACCGTAGAATATTCTTCGTAATTTTATTGCCTATTTTTTGACATGTTTTTCGGGAGTAAACGTTGGGTCTACTTCAAGTACGACTTAAAAAAACGATCAAAAATTCGCGAAATAGGGAGTTTTCGCGATTTTTTTTGATCGAGCAAAGTTGACAATATCGTGTTTTGAACCATAGAATAATCAAGAATATTTATTAAACTACAACATATATTTTTATCAGATCAAAACAAATAATATTTGATTGTTTAATGTTGAATCAAAAATAGGTCGATTCTGAGAGTCTTGGTCTTAAGATTATTATGCCTCCAACTCTATGTAGCGGCGAACATTTTCATTTGCCGCTGTTAGTACGCCTTATCACCTACCTGGTTCACATTTACACATTTATGGTACCAGTTTTAGTATTGATCATCATCATCCAAAGTCAGCCTTCACCCACTACTGGGTATAGGCCTCCGTTAGTTTGTGTAAACACATTACTGACTTTGACGATGTCATCCATCCATTTAGCTGCAGGACGTCCTATCTAACTCAACATTTCGTCCATTGCTGGGTATAGGAGTCCTATTGAGCACGCCACTTTCCGGCCTACACCAACTGAATCCAGCTAGCTCCCAGTCTTTCATCCATTGACTATCTGGCTGACGGCTTGCATCATTATCTATGATTCCCGCATGGCCAATACTCGGTCACTGTCTTGGTCCACCTGCCATTTTTCCGTAAGACGTCCAATGCTAGCATTTATCACTAAAGGGCAATACATCGGAGAGATATGACGAAGGATGCCGTCTTTCCGCAAGACGTCCAAGGCTAAGTTCTGGCAAATTTATCATGCGCACTTGATGTGCGGGCAGGTTTTTCCGCAAGTAGGCCGCTGGTGGGCCCTTTTTGCGTGACCCTTGACACGTGTTGCTCGACCTTTTTTAGGTTCTACAACACGCCGGTTTCCTCACGATGTTTTCTTCACCGCTTTGAGAGTACTGGCTTAATAATAATAATAATAATTTTATTTCAGAAAAAATCCAATTACACTTACAATTACGCTTAGTGCACATACATTTTTCGACAGAAAAACTCGTGTACCAATGTACACGAGTGGATTTGACCCACGACCTTCGGATCGGAAGGCGGGGCCACTGCCACTAGACCACCAGTGATCTCTACATCCAAGGCTAGCATTTATCACTATACACCGGAAAGATAAGAAATGGTGTTGAGTATTACCTGCATGATGTTAGGTCCGGGCATGGGCATGTTGATGGGCGGCCCTCCCATCTGCCCGTTGTGCCCTTGGATCATGTTGATGGGCGCGGTGGCCGGCGGGCCCCATTGCCCGGCCTGCGGGCCGCCGTCGCCGGGCGCGCCGCCCATGCCGCCGCCTCCCATGCCGCTGCCGCCGGAGCCCAGCTTGCCGGACCCGTCGCGAGGCTCAGCGCGCTTTATCTCCACCTATTCATATCATTTCGTATCTTAGTTGATCGGTGAGAACTGACTAAGCTAAAATCTTTGCTCATTTATTATTCAAGATAGGGCCCTATAGCAGTCATTTAGCATAGCATGCCACTTAATCTGTTGCCATCTCAATTCGTTGTCATAAAAGTGACAGTGACACGAGACGTTTAGCGAGCCGCTAAAGTGTCCAAATTTTACGAAGTTTTAGGGTCGTATGCAGAAACATTGCTGAGTTCAGGCCTCAAGTATAGATTTTCGACACTTCAATGGAGAGCTGACAAAAATCTATGCTTGACTTGGACAAACTCAAACATTGTTTCTGCATACCGGCCAAATCTTTCTTCGAACTGAAATGTTGCAAATCCTTGGCTCGTCTGCTCATGAGAACATAGAGTAGTATAGATTTGCATTTCTCTCCCACAAACATCTGAACGAACCAACAGCTAGTATGCTGAGGGCACTGCCTGGATGTGGAACAATTATTTAATGAAATCTTGAAAGTAAAGCTATGATTTAAAACCAAACATGATTTTTGGTGTTAATAATTATAAGATTTAAAATTGCACTAACCTGTTTTCCATTGAGGTTGATGAAATGCTCATGGGTAACCCTCTCAACGCTCAACTCGTCTTCAAACGACAAGAATCCGAAGCCTAGAACAAATTATACAATTTAAACCCCTTCTATTGTGCAATCGGTTACATGGCCGAGGGCATCAATTTTTAGATTACAATCTAGAATCTACTCGTCCAGACTAGAGAACAAATCCCACCTTCAGTGTTTAGTTTTGCAGCTAAGTTACACACCTACAAATGTCTGTAATCATATTGACCTAGAACGATGTTGATTTTCGAACAAAATTTGCATTTGCTGTCACGTCGTACCACTTCTTGAAATCCTTATATCAATTTTGTTAAAAAATCAATGCTGAGGCAAGAAAATTGGATAAAATATTAATTGAGATTATAACCCATAGATATACTTGAGATATAGCCCTTGCATAAACCCAATGGTTTCAGAATGTAGCTAGCCTTCAACATCGGTTTCATCTAACGAACGGAAGATTTTTTGTTCGTAGATGCATTAGATTTACGTACGTAGGTCACTTGTTTGTAAAGAGACTAGATGGGACATAGGCTAAAACTTATATATAAAAGAATAGGGCTGTCGCAAATCTTGTAGACTCATCCGTTCATAGAAACAGCGAGTATATGCTGATTTGCATTGATATCCCACAAACAACTGAACGAACCAACAGCTAGATTGCCGAGGGCACTGCCTGGATGTGGATAGAATTATATCAAAAATCTTTCGTAAACTTGTCCTACAGTTGAATTAATTCAGAAAATGAAATCTAATCCTAGCTACTTATTATTACAGCAGATGTGAAGAAAGTGTGTTAGCTTGTTCCACTTTCACACCTCTACTCAATCTCCATGAAATCGACACAAATTATGTAGTTAGTTGCTGCATTGTGATCATAGAAAACAATATATGCATTTGGCATAGCAACGAAGGTTTTTGCTTGGTTTTTTACTTATAATTTCCGCGAACCCCGGCGTTGCTCGGATCGTTCTAGATATTCTATAATATTATAGCAAAATCTAGTATTTTAGACTGTCTTTATGTGATAGAAAAGGATGGACATTAGATTTGCATCCCTTCGGTCCAAACTATCTAACTCATAGCAGGAGACCAGGGAGTATCTATCTACCACCACAACGGGAGTAGATCCTCGTTTGTGGCAATAGAGAAAACCCTTGCTTTATGAACACATAAGTTTATTGATAACGTCAAGAAAATTATGCAGTAAGTTTGACGCCAGTCGAATGTTTGTGCCATCTATCTAGTTTAGAAGAAACTGATGTAGGGTAAACCATACTATTCTTGGTGCCCCTCCAATGATTGGCACTCTAGCATAAAAACCCATGAAATAAGAGTTTCGAGCAATTTTTTTTAAGTGACAATAATTTATTTTGGTAGTATATTTAATTTTCTTAAAGGTAACATTCATTTTATGCTTAGAATGTCCGCCATCCAAACTTTCCACCCAATCCTAACTTTTTTTATTATAACGCTTTTATTAGCTTCACCTGTATGTATGTATGTATGTATGTATGTAACCGACCCCTTTGAGCTCGATTTTGTCCTACTCTGAACGATCAGATTTGATTCAAACTTTGCACACCTGTCAAAGGTCGATGACAATGCAATAATATGAAAAAAAAAATAAAAAAAATGAAAAAAAATATTAAAAAAAAAAACCTACTTTGAACGATCAGATTTGATTCAAACTTTGCACACCTGTCAAAGGTCGATGACAATGCAATAATATGAAAAAAAATATATAAAACTAAAAAGTAAAAAATAAATTATAGTTTAAAAAACTAAAAAAAAACGCTTTTATAACTAATTGAACTAAAAAGTTAAAAATAAAACTGTAATAATCAATTGAAAAATTTATATTATTGTACAAAAAGCGTGGGGGGCTTGATTTTGATTGTTGTAAATATTTTATCAATAGTTTATTATATCTGAAGTTATTATAAAAAGCACCCCACGCTTTTTATACAATAATATAAATTTTTCAATTGATTATTACAGTTTTATTTTTAACTTTTTAGTTCAATTAGTTATAAAAGCGTTTTTTTTTAGTTTTTTAAACTATAATTTTAACTTTTTACTCGGTTGTCTCATCCTTGCTTTACACATGTTTGGAAACAGCTGTGAAAGGAATATGGCGGACATTCTAAGCATAAAATGAATGTTACCTTTAAGAAAATTAAATATACTACCAAAATAAATTATTGTCACTTAAAAAAAAATGCTCGAAACTCTTATTTCATGGGTTTTTATGCTAGAGTGCCAATCATTAGGGGGGTGCCAAGAATAGTATGGTTTACCCTACTATCTATCTAAAACGAAAAGAACGCAGTAATTCAGAGGGGTGGAACTATTTAAAAAATTATGATCAGTGACTTACCTCGCGACTTCTTCTTCTCCTGGTCATACATGATGACGACCTCCATGACCTTGCCGTAACGGCCGAAGAAGACCCTCAGATCGGTCTCCGTGATGTTAGACGGCAGACCACCGAGGAACACCTTGGGGTAACCGCCTCCACGTTTCGGCTTCTGCAGCGTGCGAGGGTTGCACGGCTTTGGGTCGATGGTCCTAGGGGTGAAGTCACATGTTTTCATATAATATGGTATACTAATCTAAACCACATACTACTCAAGTGACTCAAGATTTATTTTCTTAGGTCTATTATTCACTATCTTGCTTGCTTGTATTATACACCTAATATTGTGGCACTATTCGTTTGAATTGCAACATTAACCTTTGGACTTGTTATGTATTTTATTTTATACAAATATTTTAAAAATATTTCAAAAATGACTAATTTCCTGTTTTGTATAAAGTTTGGGTAAATACTTTTAATGTGGTTTGAGAGCACACACACTACATGCCTAGAGGCAGTGATCCTGGATTCCGATCCTAAGGTTATTGGTTCAAATTCGAATCCAAAATCGAGCATTATGAATTTTTGTAATATATCAATTTGTATTATTTACTGAATAACTAAATCTGGGTCATGTGTTGTACGCCTTGTTATTGTGCACAAGTCATTATATCTAGCACACGCCAAAAAAAAGTTAAGTGCTGTTCCTAATTAATGCCGAATGTTTTTACATACATAATACACCTGGGAGTACAGGTTGGATGCAGATGCAACACGGTTGGAGTCAGTGACATTGTATAAATTAAGTAAATCAGCTATGTCTGCACGCTCAATCATAGAAACGGAGAGCATTTGACCATGTATTGTGAACACCGGCAGCTAATTTCATAACCTTGGCTCTTAGATTCGATGTTTCTGCGCATAACTTTACTGATTCAAATAAGGTTAGCAGGTCAGCAAGAAATATTTATATTTCCTCGATAGGTAGATTTGCAATTGTGATGACGACGCGCGTCATTAGAAAAAGATCACTTAAAAAGCAGCCAAGTGCGAGTCGGACTCGCCTTCAATACTCTCTTTGCAAACTCTTACACGTTTATTCTGTGGGACCTTCAATACTCTCTTTATCTATTTAAACATATTTCGAACATGTTGCATGTTGCAACTAAACTTAATCTTCTACAAATAGGTAGGTAATAAACAGTACCAGGGCAATTTTAGGTGATCTTTCCTAAGTAGATATGAGGTTTAATTTAATGTGTATCTTGATTTATCATCTTTAGATTTATGGGCATAAAGTTTGATTAGAATCCGGTAAAAAACTAATTCAAAGGCATTCAATTTATAACCGTGAGAAAGAAAACCTCATAGGTATAGAAAGCGATGGACCATCCTTTGAGGAAGGAACCTTATGAGCTGTGCAGAACTAAAGTTCACAGAAGTGCGTCTGAATAGCTTAGTCACGTGGTTTGTTAGAAGAAAATATGTTGTTAAAGAAATAAGTTTAAATGCCAAATGATAATGTTGCAAGTCCTGCAAGCTTCATTCATGAGAAAATAGAGTTGTATAGATTTGCATTGATGTCCCACAATCATCCAATTTGCTGTGGGCACTGCCTGGATGTTGAATGAGAATTTGTAAAACCAAAGCAGTAGTTGACTTGCGAGTAGTTGGAATAATATTAAAAAGAAACGCTAACCCCTTACCTTTCACCATCCTAAGCAAAATTATACACAGCAAATAAAAAAGAACCTAAATGAATTCACATCAATATTTAAAGAGATTGTTATAATGGAAAAATATATCTTGTCTTCAAGGAACATAGCGGCTGGTTGGTAGTTAATGCCATAGGCAACGACGGCCTCCTATCGTTGCGGCTTGGAAGAGGCTTATAGGAGGCCTATGTCCAGCAGTTGGCTGATGATCATCAAAGGACGTCACCCATAACATCATTCTTCCATCAATAATACGCCTGTTTCGAAGTAGAATAGTTTTTGTCTTTAGTTTTTTATGAGGCCTTACCTTCCATCAAGCATGTGGGGTCCATTCTGTAGAACCACGTTGACCAGCGACGGCTCGGCGAAGGTGACAAAGCCGAAGCCGCGAGACCGTCCCGACTCGCTGTTTTTCATCACCACGCAGTCGATGACGTCACCGTAGCGCGAGAAGTAGCGCTGCAGATTCTCCTGTGACGTCTCCCATGATAGACCGCCCACGAACAGTTTTCTGTGTGCAATGAATTGGGATGTTGAGTATGCAGTTGAGACGAGAGATGGGATGAAGGAGTTGTGGGGATCAGACAGAGTAACTTTTGAAACTATCATGGTTTTTTAACACTTTTTATAAAGCAACGGGATATTTACCATGATAAATTTTATATTTTTTTATTTGACTATAGTAGTCTCGAAACCAATAAAAGACTGTGTAAGAGGGTAGATCGATTTGTGTGCAAATAACATTTATTTTACTTGTGGACTTCAGTTTAACCGTGATCATGGTGCATGCAACTGTGCCGAAATATTGGAAGTCAACTAAAAAAGAAAATGTATCATGGTAAATATCCCGTTGTTTCATAAAAATTATCAGACAGAGTGTTTTCAGATAAAACACTGTCCCTATTTTCTTCTAGTTATGCTTCAAACGGTGTTTTCAGATAATAAACTTTCCCAATTTTCTCCTAGATATGCTTTCCTACAGTGATAACGTCCCCACAGTCAGTCCAGCCAGTAGCGGAAACTTAGGATGTGTAAAATGTAAAAAATGACAGACAACTGTTGACTCAGACCCAGTTGCCTCAGTACAGTAATATTTATTTTCAACAAAAACAAATCCCTATCCCCTCATAGGTCTTTTGCAGAGTATTTTCTTTTTGAAAGATATTTCTTAATTCAGCAACCTAATGCAAACATGCAGATAAAGCTATAGGGTTGAATGAAAATAAAAGGCATCTCATAGTACATGATTTGCTTAGTTTAGGGCTAGATAGTATTATGCGGAGTGTCCACCAAAATGTTCATTGATTTATCCTTCACCATCAAAATGAGTTGATAGACTTGGAACAAGAAGCCACTAAATCAACAAATTATTCCAATAAACCAATAGGTTAGAGATTAAGACCTTGTTTTTAAAATGTTTATTAAAGCATGTGGTAGCGTCATTGATTGACCAACATTGAAGAATATTGCATCAATACTATAAAATTAGTTCTGACCTGAATACCTAAAAGTAATCTGAAGTTTTTGTAGATAACAGGTAGGTAGGTATTCAAAATAATCATGTAAGCTGGCCAAGTGGGGGATGAGCTCAGAAAGGAGTTCCATGCCGTAAAAACTAAGCTCAAGGAAGCAGCAACATAATGGAAATCCATGTTTGAAGTGGATTTCAACTTCTTCAAGTTTTCTTTAAGTTCAAGTTTCAATTTCTGTCAGCGTTCCCAGAGTGCCACGTTTTTTTAAACATCAGTTTGACAATTTGAAGTCTGCATCAAGAGTAGATTGGCATTGCTGGTTCATAATGTTAAAATATTCCTGATACCAGCACACATTTGACTGAGTTTTTGAACTTTTGCAAACCAAAGTTGCAATATTTTTGACAAATCCAAAGAAAACAAGAATTCAGTAACTGAAGTTGCCAATCTACTTTTGATGTTGACTGTACTACAATTTTATAGAAAAAATATTATAGGCACTTTAAAGCAGAAACCTAAATGAGACTTCCGAGGCCAAAATTCTAAGCCCTCATTCATAATGGATGACTCTTTGTAGCAGCTTGCTAAGTCTCTGGTCACTGTCATGTCAACATAGAGATTGTAACAGACTCTTGAAATTATTTAGTTTTGCTGTAAACTTACTCATATTCATCCATGTTCTCCAGCTTGACTGATTCACTTGACACTTTGTAAAGATAATATATCCTTGGGCGCTTTGGCCTTCAGAGATCAATTGATTTTCACAATATCAAAATACACACACACAGGTAGGTAAAGTAGGTACACTTCTTTAAAAATAAATGAAATTAGTTTCACCAAAATTGTTTAAGCTTCATTGACAGTTTTACAGTATTTATTGTACAAAGCCTAACAAGAAATACACAGTAAAGTTAATTTAGTGCTTATTAGGCACAAACTGATCTTGGTGAAAGTGACATTCACTTTTTGCCAAGATCTATGTAACTTTCATAGCATGTATTTTTTGTATGGAAACTTTAGAGGTTATGTAGCTGTGTTGTTTGAGAACAGGTGGCACAATATGTTTGACTATCTTTACACTTAGCAAGACAGAAGCAATGGTTTTATGATTAGAAATACCATATAAAACTGTACTGGCTAGCACTTGAACACTTTTATCACAAAATAATAAGCATGTCTTGCTTGCTTATCAACTGGGTGAAAAGGACAGCACTAGCGGAGTTTCTTGAATGGAATCGTTTGAGCAATGGCTTGTAATGATTGTAATCAAGAAACATAGAAGTATCAATTGAGTTGATGCTTCAAAATGCTTCCAAGATTACAAAAATGGGCGCTAATCCATAAACGAAAAATATTCGTTGACGTAGGTAGCCGTATGTGTGCAAATGAATCAGCACGTTTCGCGGCTTGTAGGCAAATGAGAGCTTGCTACGCGGCAATCCGGCGATTGATCTAATAACCTCAATAACAAACCGACTGTCCAAAACGCACTGTTTTCACCGAAATGCGACGCTAGCTAAACACTAACGCAAAATCAGCGATAGGAGAAAGCAACGATTAGTCACACAAAGGTTAATTTTGTAAAATAGCGACAAATCCACATCACTGATTTACGCTAGCAGCACAGTTATATAAACTGATTTTTAGTATATTTTAATACTGCTAAGAGCAAAAAATCACTGAAATATGTCATGGGAAAGTAATAGCTGCCATGGTCGTACCACGCAAGTCACACGGTAAGGCTTGGGGTCGGTGTCCCCTAGCCGGTAATAAAGTAAAAGGGTAAATTGAGAACTCTTCGCCCGTAACAAATCAGGTTACTGTTGACGCACGTCACTGACCAATACAGAATCAAATCAAACGAACTTGGATGACAATGCGGAGTAAAAATCAACACGAAAATGCCACTTCAAGGGCCCCGTTGGCTATCCATGAAATGCGACCGACACACACACCAAGCGAACTGCCAGTTATGTTGACCTATTGAGTAGGTACGGTACATTGTGGGAAGCCCTAAGTCGTTGGGAAATGAAATTATGGCAAACTTACCCCTTCTCATCATCGTCCATGTCTGGATTCATACGCATAACTTATTACTAATTAAAAATAATGGTTGGCACCGGTAAAGACACCCAAACCACACAAGCACAGACCCACACGAATGATTATGGCGGACCAACCATTTCCGGTTTCTCAAAAAAATATGGAAGGAGGAAAGAAGTCACTCACATGCTTCATATTTTTTACGACGTTATAAAACTCAAAATTACATTGTAAATACCATTCAAATAACAAAAATAACTAAAAAATATTATTGATATGCGCAATGTTGTAATGAACAAAGTAAAAAATGATTTTAAAATAAAAGGTCGATACTCTATCGGATATTATAGAGCTGTTATTTAAAAAGTGGTATCACTTTCAATGCTGCCACTACTAAAACAAAACCTTCCATAATAGAATTTTACTAAAACTCCTGACGCTTATAATTGCTAAGGCAAAGTTTACAACAGACAGTGGCGGTCTTTGATAGATAGAGCCGAGCGAGCCGAGAAAAAGACTCCAAACAAGCATGAGTGAGACATCTAATCGTTCAATAAGATGATTATAATATCATAGATAAAGGTGGCATCAGACGTTTAATTTTTTGTTCATTTTTGCCTTTCATTCAGCACAACCAGGCATGTAGTAGATATTAAATCCATGCAGGCATGTGTAGTTCACGAATGAATCCTTCAATTGGACTGTCGTCGCCGTCCTTCACTCTCTAGTTCACTTACAATTCAATTAGCTCACTAACTCTTTAGTTCAGTTGTCTTCATTGGTCGCGACGAACGAAAGCCCGTGTGTGACTGTGTGTGATAGATTACGCTGCCACACTCTGTTTTCGGTACTGAAGTGATTGTCTGTGTCACTCTCGGTTACGTTCGATTCGTAAATGATTATCTCTTGATGAACTAGTGAGAGAAAACCAAACGACAACACCATTTGTTGGTTGGTATTGAGCAAGTGAACTAGACTGAACTATTGAACTAGGAGATAGATATATGTAATTCACACATATCTTTACATTTCAGTGACACATTCTGCGCAAGGCTAACTTTCTCTCGAAAAGAAACGAGTAAACCAATTAGAATATAAATACTACGCGATGTAAACATCGAATGAAATAATAGTGAACATGGAATGAAAGAAAATGAACCATAATATGTGCATCACTGTGTGAGCAACCTATGCCTTTTACTCAAAGGTTTTATAACTTAGTTTAGAAATTCCTTGCGTATAAAAAAGTACTTACATAACACATCTCATATACTTTCAATGCATTCAACATTGTTTTAGAAGATAAATAAAAAAAAATATTTTAATGTTCGGTTCAATTTCTATACAAATTGGCTTGATGCGATGAGGGTATAATTTTACACTCAAATAACTGTAAGCTTTGATATTGGTCTAAAATTAAAGCAAAACCATAGTTTTGTAAGCTGAATCAAACTTAAGATCAACAGAAACAAGATTATGCAACTGAAAAATGCATTTATTTATCATTGTTTTCGAAGACTTCAACATACCAGTAGTTGCTACAAAAAAATGGTAGGTAATTGAAAGTTGAAAAATTGTTATTTTATCTTAAAAATCATGGTGAATAACTGGAACGGCAGCAACAGTTATCGGTATACTCTCAATGAGATTAAGATGATATGGGAAAAATACCTCAATCTGAAAATAAATACACAAAATATTTATAATAGCAGTTAGGCACGTAACTAGGTAGATACTTAATTCGTTTCATAAATACCGTTGTGGTTTTTCATACAAACACACATAATAAAAATATTCCACATTTTACCCCATAGACATTTAAAGGAACAACGATTCTGAACTTCAAATTGGACAAAATACTTACTTTTAACTCGTATGAAATATCTATCATTGGTTCTGTCGTATATATACTAGACGGGGGAATCTGTGGTATTTCCATAACAAGTTTGCAAACTTCCACTATCGTGTTCTCCATATTTTTGTAGTCTATTTTATTTATATCTTTTGTATCATCTGCGTATCCTGAAGATACGGCATACCGTAGTTTCTAAAAGTCAAATACACAACACTATTATAATTAAAGCAAGCGCATACCTATAATAACACCCTTGTCACGCTAGTTACTTTATGTTTATTTCGAAGCACGAGCCAGTCTTCTTTGATTTTGACTGGCTTATCAGCTTGGTAGTAGCTCGGCCTTTTGAGAGGCTCGTAAGTTCGATCTTCACCCAGCCCAAATATTTGTGTGGTGAACGCAATTTATATTTAGGAATTTAGGAATTAAGTAGGTATTTAGGAACACCAAAAAATATTGAAACATTTATATCAGCTCCCTTATTTTATGATCTGCTTAATTTGGGGCTAGATAGTAGGTATTGTGTCAGTTGCCCTTTATGTATTTTAAAAATTCTTTACCTGAATTAGTGTAACACGAATTTTCTTAACCTTAACTTGGTTTTCATTAAATAATGTGATTTCTAATGGAATCATTTGCTTGGGAGCAAATCCTTTGTAGGTTCGAAGATGAACTTCAACATGGGTCATTCCACGAAAACTTCTTCGAAATTCATATGTATGAGGTTTCTGAAAACGTATTCATGATTAGTCTTGTACTTTTCATTGTCCGTTTGAGGGAACTCGAGATTTCCATTTCTGCAAAACTAAAAAAGGATTGTTTCGTTTCAATTTTTAAGTTAAGTTCCTACTCAGGCATCCTTAATAACTTACAAGCATATCCTCATCATCATTTAAATTAACATTAGCCAAAACATTGAAAGGCACAGTCTTACTGACTTTGAATGCAGGTTTACTTTTAATTTTCACGTAATAGTCCACACTGGCTATTGAACTTTTATACGTTGATGGCAGATTTGGAGGCAGGGCAAAATGAAATGGATAACAATGAGTTCCAGCCCGTAAACGCCTATCTGGAACAAAACATTCAATTGACTAAGTAGGTGCTAGCTAAATTATCAACATAATTTGATATTTATTAATCAGCCATTGTTGGCTTTCTCACGGGAGGTATAACTAGCGGCACATAACTTTAGCGCTGAGCGATACGCGCTGCATATGCGTCGTAGCACACTGTCGTATGTCACGCACACTGGATGTGTGGAGGTGTGCAGAGTGTCCTATTGGTACAGAGAGCTTCATTCCGCTAGCCCCCCTCAGGTACCTTATTTTTGACTTCTGTGCAATAACGGTCAGCGCTAAAGTTATGTGCCACTACCTATATTTACCTCCCTTCCATTTTTGGCGAAGACCAGCAGAGGTGTGAGGCTAGTCAGCTATTGTATCTAATAGCTTTTCACGATGGGCAGATAGGAATATCTATGATGCCAAATTCGTTTAAAGTGCAATGAACTGCACTTAAGAAAAAAGTGGCCTGCAGTTACTTACTCTTAGGTAGGTACCTACGTTAAACTATCGATACGTACCTTACCCACACAAACCACTTCTCAAAAATAACAGAACAAATTACCTGCCTTAGTATTATTTTAACTAGACAAACAATATTAAGTTTCAATATGCATGACCATTACTAACCAAATTGAAATTCTTCCTTAAACAAATTGTTTTGTCTAATGAAAAAAACTTTTCTTTTCTCCGTGTAAATTTTCAGGTAAGGAACAGTTGGTGTAAATCTAGTCCACTGAGCTTTACTTATCCCAGTAATTTCCATGTAAATGCCTAAAAATATATAATATAGTTATTTAAAAATACATAAGTAATTACAATCAAAGTGGATCCCACAAAATTCAATGCGGCGAAGTGGAAGACCGAGAATGAGATGGCGGGACGAACTTGACTCCCACCTTAGATCGTGGCCTGTCACTGCGTTAAGTCGCGAAGAGTGGAAAGAGGGAAGGGAGGCCTTTGCCCTGCAGTGGGACAAAACGGCTGAATAATAATAATAATAATTACAATCAATACATAAGGCTAATTACCTGCTCATTGAACCTGTATTATGTATTTAAATAAGTGAAATCATGAATGCGCTTTAAAGGTAAGTAGGACTTTTTACTAGTATCTACTATCTATTTTATCTACACATAATTTACTACAGTCCAAGTCCTTACATCAAACATTGTGGCCTGTGGGCGAATCCAAACAACACTACTTAGTAGAACTTTGACCTATTTTTGTACATGAATACAATATAATACATATTATCCAAGACATAAAACAAATAACTAAGATCACTACACATAAATGTATTTGTTCTTAGAGGGGATCGAACCCACGACCTCCAGCGAAGAAAGCAGGTCTAATACAAATTATATGTGTGTACCTGTGCTCTAAATAATTGATAAACAGATTTATCTATTAGTGCATTTTAATACTTACTTTCAACTTTAAGGTCTTTTTTTATATCCAGGGTGATAATTCCTGTTACTATATCACCCGTATATAAACTCTCTGTTGAATCATTGTGTAAGGTCACTGTAACGTTATTCTTCCATGTCATTTTAGGCACGAGTTTCAGTTTATAATTATTTAGTTATTTCAGTAGTTCAAAAAAGTACTAATTTGCGTTATCATCAAAAAGATAGAGATATCTGATAGCTGTGGATGATGATGATAAGCTGCGATAAGTACCTACCTACATAAAATATCATTATTTTTGTTTACATAACGTTCTTTTTTTAGCGACGCATTGCTTCTCTTCCTAGTTACTCTTTGTTCCTAGTATAATTGTAGCTCTTTGATGTACTACAACCATTTTGTTTAAAAGTAAATGAGACTCGTGAGAACATAGCCTAATTTTATGTCGACTTTTTGAACGAACGAAACTCCGTGACAGACACAGACAGCGGACAGAACGAAACTCCGTCAGACTTTGACTTTGACAGTCCATGACTTACTGTAAATTTGACAATTCTGACATTACAACAACTCAATTTCGCTACATTGCAAATTCTTGTATTTTCCGAAGTTCGGTATTTTTCCCGATTCTGTCTGCTGTGAGTGTAGTGATACTATTTTTGGTTTGGAGTCGAAGTATTACGAAATTGCTCTCAATTTAGATGGTAGTCGTATCTACAGAATAACATTTTGGTGTTTACATCGATTGTTCCATGTATTAGGCCAAAGCAAACAGAGCTAGGTTATGTCCTCTGACTTACAAGGGTAAAAAGTGAGTTTGTGTTGTTTTATATTTTAGTATGTACCGGTGTAACATGAATACCTACTTACTTCACTAAATTAAAGAAGCTTCACCATTTGTATATGTACGTAACAAAATTTCTAATTATTTTAATGGATCGATGGTTCAATGTCATTCCTAACTTTGGAAACTATTTGGTTGCAAATTTCTAGAACGTCATTTTGGTAACTCTTTTCTCAACTCTGCATCAAGTCATTGGGTTTCTGGAAGATATACAACTTCAAGCTGAAGATCAAAAATAAAGTATACAAGCCTTTGTAGATGATATCTATTGTAGATGATTTGTTTAGAGTCAGGCGCTACTGATTTTAACTCAAGCCCTGTTTGCGAGACCCTATTGGAGCCTGGGACAGGATTTTAGATGGAATAGGCGAGTCCAGCACCTATACCATCCTGACAGCTTAGTCGGCCTAATCCACAGGAAAAATATGGTGTAAACATGTAGAACTGACTTGGCCATGGGCAGGTTATTACCACTAGGCCAGCAGTGCACTCAAGCAGAGGATAGATTAATTGATTCAATGCAATAAAATTCTGTGTGTAAATGTGTACCGGATGAGAGTTGCACAGAGAGCCATGGAGCGTGCCATGCTCGGCATCAAGCTTATAGACTGTGTTCCCAACATCGAGATTCGAAGTCGAACAAAGGTCAAAGATGTCGGGAATCGCATAACGGAACTAAAATGGGGCTGGGCAGGACACCTGGCAAGGGGAGGTGATGACAGGTGGAGGAAGGCGACGACTGAATGGCGTCCAAGAACTGGCTATAGAGGCAGACGATGAGGTTAACATCGCAGGCAAGACCTGGATGAGATTGGCATAAGACTGGCAACAGTGGCACATACAGAGAGAGGCCTATACCCAGCAGTGGGTGAGGTCGGGCTGTGGATGATGATGATGATGAATAAAATTCTAGCAACACTTTTGTGCATAATGATCATTAGAATAAGCACAAAAGTATTACTAGAAATTTATGCTGTGCTTTCATTTTGCTAAAGTTGCAATTGTTGCAGTAGCAGTTTGTTGTTTTATTGACTACAAACTGCTTGTATCTACTTGTTTGATTTAAATCTATTAATTTTCTAGATAGCTATGGACCCTAATATTTATGCGCTGGTGCTCGACACCCTCAATCGAGCCACCAGCCAGAACACCGAGGTCCTGAAACCAGCAGAGAAGCAGCTGCAAGAATGGGAGACAGAGCCTGGCTTCTACTCTGTTCTCTTGGTAAAAACATAAATTTATATTTTGATGGAACTTTTATTCTTATAGTTTATGAAGTTACACCAATGCTGTATATTAAAAATGCATATATATAAAAGTAGTCTCATTTAGATTCCTGGGACCAGGATGCAATGTTAGATAGACATTTAATGAAAATACTAAAACCATAGTCAAGTACAATGGTTGTTCTCTTCCAGAAAACCTTTGGATGGACAGGATTTTATTGAATTACAAAAAGACAGTGCCATACCCTTAGTGTAGAAACCCTTTTCTACACTATATTATTATTATGAGAACTTGGATTACTTATTTAAACTAAATGTTACTTATGTAGGAACTATAGAAACATAAATTTGTTTGAGGTGAGGGGTGTTATTATTTTATCTGTTTTTCAGAATGTTTTATCAAATCATTCGATCGATAGCAATGTACGTTGGCTGGCTGTAATGTGCTTTAAAAACGGCGTAGACCGATATTGGAGAAGAAATGCTCCTAATGCAATCACTGATGATGAAAAAGAGAAGCTAAGACAAGGGTTGTTGACCACTAATGTGTTCAGCGAGCCAGTAACACAGATAGCTACACAAGAGGCTGTATTAATCTCTAAAATAGCTAGGTAAGTGCTTCTTAATACTAGTTTGGATTTCCTTGCCGGAGTCTGTTTTTCCGAACATGCTTTTTAATACTAGTTTGGAGTGGAGTTCCTTGCCGGCGCGTCTGTTTTTCCGAACACCGGATATTTTTAAGAGAAGAGTGGATGTATCTTATAGGTAAGCGTGCTACACCGTCGACTGCATCATCATATAACAGCAGGTTAGGTTGTGGTCGCTCAATTTTATAAATTGTAAAATAAAAGATTTTTGGTTATTTTTTGTTACAACTGCAGCATATTATTAAATATGCTGTGTCGTTGACAGCTTGCACACTTTAAGTCTTTTTGTAGGTCTCATTACTGTCTTGCCAAAATACCTTGAGTGCTTACAATTCCTAGGAAACCCCAAGTTACACTTCCTGCAGCTTAAAGGCTATCCTAGCTAAAAATGAAGCCATCACTCCTCATACATAATGGACTCTAAAAACCAGATACTAGAACCTAGAACCTGTACACAATAATTATAGATACTAAGTATTGAACAGACTTCCTACTACTACTTCCTACTACCTGGCTTCAAATTCAAATTCTTTATTCAGTTGTATCACAAGGATAACTATAAAATCCTCTAGGTGCCAGTTCCATGCGACCAAGCCTAGAAGAACAGGCAACAAACTACGACTTGGGTCCTTTAGTTTTTTTGTATGATCATTACAAAATAAAAATAGCAGGGAAGTTCCTGTGCCTCTCCAACTTAGTGAGACGTAGGCGATACAAAAGCAAATTACCTGCCTGCGGATTAAGACATGTGCCGATTTCGTTGTGGTATGACGTAGGTAGACAAAACCTGAGACTTTGACGTCATCTTTTAATAATAAACTTACTGGGGAAAAAGGTTGAGGCCGGCCACCCTTCGTTTCACACCCACCACTTCCATGACTTCTGTAGTCAATTTTACCGCCGCATTCTGCCGTATCACATCCAAACGTCGGTTGAAAACCGCACAAGAAACTATGGTCTCCGGTTCTACCATGATACACTATTTTACAGTAAATTAACACGAATTAACACGATTTACAGTAAAATATGGGGACCAGAACAAACTCGCGGCGTGAAATTTTTAGAGTAAAAAGTCTTATAAGCGCGACATTATTGCTTAAAAAGTTGGTACAGTTGGCAAATTAATTTCAATCAACCTAGATTAACAGTATGTAAAACATACCTTTAAATACACCGAATTTATTATATATTTATTTTTCTGAAGAGTAATTTACCTAATAGTCATAATAGTCATTTATTGATAATGTTCATTATAAGTCAATTGGGTAGGTACATAAAATTATTGTACGACATTACAAAAGAAGAAAATAAAAGTGTAAAAAATAAAAAAATCAGATTCACATTGTGAAAATTCAAAAATAACACTAGTAAGTTGATCTTGTAAGTTGGGATTATCATAAAATTGAAACCTAAAAAGGAAGGCAAAACAAATATACCTAGTGGAATAGAAAAAAATAATGATTAAAATGAATAATGATTGAAATTGACACTGATGATAAAACTAAATTTCTTAATGTTTTTAAGAAATTTAGTTTTATCAATTTCAGAAGTGAGCTATGTGCGTTGCAAAACGCATGGTACATACAGGCTAGTACTTTTACGGAATAATATTTTTTGCAAAGTCTCGCCTCGATCAAAATGTTCTGTTTTGTTTTTTCCAAATTAATCTGTAGAGATAGAAAAACAATCGCTGTGGCTTTGTTTATTTTACGATTTACGATAACACAGTTTAGTACAACATGGTATTACTTAGTATTATCGATGATGACCAACCTAACGGTTTTTGATCTTCACCAGATTCGATTGCCCAGCAAACTGGGGAAATCTGGTGCCGGAGTTGATGGGCGCGTTGAAAGCACCTCAGCCATTGGTCCAGCACCGGTCTCTGCTGATATTCCATCATGTCGTCAAAGCGCTGGCTTCCAAGCGACTGGCAGGGGATAGAAAGACTTTTCAGGTATGTTTTTTACCAATTTATAACTGTCTGTGTCTATTTTTTACTGTTTTTAGTATATTAGTGTCCGATTTTATTTTATACTAGCGGCTGCACGCGGCTTCTCTCGCCTCATTTACGTTACGTTTTCGGGATAAAAAGTCAAAGTTAAAAAGTTTTTTTTTTTGGTCTAGAAAACCAGTAAAGAAGAGAAAAAGTAGAAAAAGTATCCTATGTCCGTCTCCCGGTTCTAAGCAACCTCCACAACATTTTCAGCCAAATCGGTCAAGCCTTTCACGCGTGATGGAGTGACCAAAGGAAATGGGATATACGATTTTATTATTACATGAAGCTTACCACAACATAATAATTATTAGTGAAAACCACATCTTAATTGGATAAGGCGTTTCTGAGATTAGCGTGCACAAACGCACAGACAGGCAGACGAGCAGACACACAGACAAACAGACAAAATTGTGACAATCATTGTTTTGGGTTCTATTTGCGTTTATAAAGGTCCCCATAATATTTTTTCTTATCTTCTATGTACAGACCCGCGATCCGTTACGATTTTATTATAATATGTTAGATAGATGTATGGATATACGTCTCGTGTTCTAACACGACTGAGGTCTTCGGTCAAACTACTAAGCTCGTAGAGGTCACTAATAATGTACTACGTAGTTGAATGATGATGATGATGATGACTAACAAGATTTATTTGCTCAACATACAAAGTTTTTCTTTGTAGCAATTGCAAATAAAATAAACTTAATTGAAAACATTACGTGGGACCCCAACGTGATCGTTCTGAAACAACATTATAATGAAGCCTTTTAAACTACAGACGGCAAAGTTTGTTGAAGTTTTGTATTGTATAAGGGTCATTATAGACTGGGCGTTTTTTCTCGCACATTCGTAAACACGCGCCGCGGAACACCACTAAGCACTTTTATGCTTCTTGTCCGTGAAGAACGCTACATTTGACTGGCCTCTCAGCTCAGGTGGTAGTAGCTCTGCTTTCTGGTAGGTCGTGGGTTCGATCCCCACCGAGAACAAATATTTCTGTGGTGAACGCAGATGATTCTCTGTCTGGGTGTTATATTATATACTAAAGTTTTCTTAGTTTGGGGCTAGATAGTGCTGTGTGGATTGTCCATAATATTTATTATTTATTTATGTAGTGTTGAGATTTGTTTGATAACGCGCGTCTTGCGGTTGAAAACGACACAGAAAATCACATGGACGCTATAAAATAAAATACGCCCAGTCTGTGATCGCCCTTAAATCAATTGTACTTAAAACACGTTTGAAGTGAAGGGAAACGAAAGAAAACCAGCGACGTATTCGGCTCTGCACCTTGTGTTTCTTGTAAATAAGGTCGACTAAGCTGTAAAGATAGTGTCAGACGTGCCTCACACTACCTCACCTCCGATATAATGCCTACCATGTGCAAAGTTTCATCATCCGCAGCCCGTCATACCCCACTGCTGGGCATAGTCTTTGCTCTTGCAAAAAAAAGCTGCAAAAAAAAGTTTACGTCACTTATAATTTTTATTGCATACTGCCAAGGAGTGGAACTCTTTACCGTCGTCAATATTTCCGAAGCATTACTACCTTGGAATTTTCAAGTCAAGAGTGAACAAGTGGATAATAGCTAAGCGTGCTCCACCTAAGGCTGCATTTTCACTTTCCATCAGGTGTGATGGCAGTCAAACGTTTAGCTATCAAAAATCTTCTTCTTCTTCTTCCTGCCCTTATCCCACTTTATGTGGGGTCGGCACAACATGTCTTCTTCCTAAAAAATAAAAAAATATTTTCTTTATTTTGCAGGATCTAACAAATTCAGTATACTCGTTTATACTTCAACTATGGCATGAGAACACGGAAGCGTTTTTGCGTCAGATCCAAATTGGAGCGGCCACTGAGCTGATCACGGAACCCTTGGAAAAAGCACTCCTGTGTCTAAGGATACTGAGGAAGCTGACTGTATTTGGATTTAAGAAAGCACACGATAGCCAGGAGTCTACCGCGTTCCTGAATATCGTTTTCGATCGCGCTAAAATGAGCGTGGAATGCAGTTAGTATTTTGTGTTGTTTAAGCCTGCTTTTTAGGGTTCCGTAGCCAAATGGCAAAAACGGAACCCTTATAGATTCGTCATGTCTGTCTGTCTGTCTGTCTGTCTGTCTGTCTGTCTGTCTGTCTGTCTGTCTGTCCGTCCGTATGTCACAGCCATTTTTCTCCGAAACCGTAAGAGCTAGACTGATGAAACTTGGCGAGTAGATGTATTCTGTGAACCGCATTAAGATTTTAACATAAAAATAAAAAAAAAACTATAAATTTCGGGGGTCCCCATACTTGAAACTGAAACTCAAAATTTTTTTTTTCATCGAACCCATACGTGTGGGGTATCTATGAATAGGTCTTCAAAAATGATGTTGAGGTTTCTAATATCGTTTTTTTCTAAACTGAATAGTTTGCGCGAGAGACACTTCCAAAGTGGAAAAAAGTTGGTCCCCCCCCTCTAACTTCTAAAGTAAGAGAATGATAATACTAAAAAAAATATATGTTGTACATTACTATGTAAACTTCCAACGATTTTTGGTTTGAACGAGATCTAGTCAGTAGTTTTTTTTTTATACGTCATAAACCGTAAACCGCAATTTACCTTTCGACGAACTACAAGAACCTTATTATGTTACATCAAGTAACATAATTTAAAGGTTCTTGTAGTTCGTCATGCTACGGAACCCTTCATGGGCGAGTCCGACTCGCACTTGGCTGCTTTTTCTTTTTTGTATCTGTACGGTCCGCACACCCTGGCTAATAACTAATAGTAAATCAGTAAAAACTCAAAGTAAATTTTAACTGATATACCTATTATTAATATTTAAAATGATAGTGGTGAGTCGCGAGGTATGCTTGATGACCAAACACGAACTGATTAATGAATTCAATGATTGGCGGAAAGTGCGTTGTAAGCGCACTTTAAGGAGGTCAGAGTGTACGTGCTCGTACAGTATCACTAGTTCTTGCGAACCAGTGTGATGAAAGGATTTTAAGTGCGCCTCGTTCACGCGCAGTAAAGGCGCGGACCCACCGCGGTGCACTTGTGCACGGCCACGCGGCGCAGTTTAGTTGTTTGAGTTAAAGTTTCCACTGGAGTACACGAAGACTATGTATAGCGTGGCACGGCGCACTGCGAACTGCGCTACAATAAGCCAGCTGTACGTAATCGTGGGTCATATTCGTGTATTTCAGTGGAAACGAAGACCCACGTCGACAGCGTTGAGCTATGTAGTCGCCTTTTCGAGCAAGCCACGACTGTGTCAATGACGTCAACTCATGCGTAGCCTCCGTGGGTTGCAGTGGAAACAACCACATTTTCTTACAAAGTGAAGCTCAATACACGTGCGTAGCTTCTCCGTGCGTAGCGGTGGGTCCGTGCCTTAACATTAAGCTTGTTCTAATTTCAAGTTTTAAGACGTTTCAAAGTGATTGTTGCAATTCAACTGAATAAATACACTTTTGATTTGATTTGACTTGTCCACAATCGGTGACATGCTTGATGACAATGCTACACGGCCTTACTACCTATATATCTATCTGAGTTGTAACTGTGCACCTGTACTATCATAGATTAATTTGCATATTATGTAAACGAAACGTTTGGGCGGTTGGACTATCCCCCTTAGACAATAATTCTATGTAGGTGCAGGTACTAAGAGTTTTAAGGGGATACCTCGCATGCCAGATTACGTTCGTGAGCATAATTTTGATATTGTATTATTAAACTGTCATTTGGTATTTTTCAGGAAAACTCCTGAAAGGCAGAGGCATCTACCCCCTGGAACTGTGCGAGAAGTTCATAATCCACCTCACGAAAGTGGCGCTCGGGGTGTTGAGTCTCCACCCCTTTTCATTCGCGCCTCACATTAAGTCTGCGCTTCAGTTTTCACTGTACTACTGTTTCACGGAAGCGGGGATGGCATTAGCTTACGAACGGTTTACAATACAATGCCTTAATATTATAAAGGTATGTATCTTATCTTATCTTATCTTATCTTATACCTTTAAACGAGAAAATCTTGTATATATATATATTTAGGAGCTCGGAAACTGTGCCAACGATTTTCATGAAATTAAGTATACAGGGGTTTTCGGGGACGATAAAACGATCTAGCTAGGATTCATTTTAAGAAAATGATTATTTCACCCCGAGTTCAATAATTAAACATAAGCTGAATATGTGACTGCTCCTGCCATCTATTGATGATTGTGAGCAACTAACTGCAAGCATATCCAGCAGATGGGGTTGTCCAGTAAGAATTAACCAATAAAGATAATAATATGACTCTTATGATTTCTTAATACAAATTACCGAAAAAATTCCGAGCGAAGCTCGGTTACCAACTGCTAGTATACCTTTAAACGAGAAAATCTTGTATATATATATTATATTTAGGATCTCGGAAACTGCACCAACGATTTTCACGAAATTTAGTATACAGGGGTTTTTGGGGGCGATAAATTGATCTAGCTAGGATTCATTTCAAGAAAATGATTATTTCTTTCCGAGTTCAATAATTAAACATAAACTGAATATGTGAATGCTGCTGCCATCTATTGACGATTGTGAGCAACTAACTGCAAGCATGTCCAGCAGATGGCGTTGTTCAGTAAGAATAAACCAGTAAAGATGATAATATGACTCTTAGGATTTCTTAAAAATATAAATTAACGAAAAAAATTCCGAGCATAGCTCGGTTACCATACCAACTGCTAGTTTAGTATTTATTTATCATCACCCTCATCATCATCATCATTGGCCTGTACCATGTATTACAGATGATTTAGGTGGCCTTCAATACCCTATTTTTACAGGAATAATACCTAATATATGGTAGCTTAGCACTTTTTCATATATCAATAACAAACCACAACAAACTATCAGTCAAATTACGGTACGGTATTGTATTCGAACAACTGCTTTCATAGTTGGTTGTAGCTCTGCCTTCTACGCTGGAGGGCGTGGGTTCGATCTCCACGGAGAACAACTATTTATAATCTATATTTATAAAAGAAAGTCGTGTTAGTTACACTATTTATAACTCAAGAACGGCGGAACCGATTTGGCAGAAAATTAGTGGGGAGGTAGCTTAGAACCGGGAGAAGGACATATAATACTTTTTATCCCGAAAAAGCAACGGGAACGGGGTGTTACGGGAACGGGCGAGCGAAGCCGCGGGCGGCTACTAGTATTAAATAAATTAAAGAAAAAAGTATTATTAACGCTTTAGGAATGTTTGCTGTACAGGGAAAGTCCTGGATGCAAAAGGCCCAAGACCGTCAAGAGTGGCGTCTCAGGGAGGCTTATGCCCAGCCGTGGGCTATCAACAGCTGCCTATGATGATAAATATTGATGTTCTAATAATTATGGTTATTGTTCCCAGGGCATACTACAGTGCGTGGAGTATAAAATGACCGCTTCATCTCGGCCGGTGATTGAGAAACGGCCGCAAAGCGAATCATCGTTGCGAGCATCTCGTACAGGTATGAATTATTATAATAAAAAAAATGTTAAAATAAATAACGCAATGCCTTTGCGCAGCTGTGGGACTGACTTTGATTCCACTTTTATGGTACAAACTGCCAAGGAGTGGAACTCTCTACGCGCTTCAGTATTTCTGGAATGTTTTAAGACTTTAAAAGAGTGAACAGGTGGATTACGGCCAAGCATGCTCCATCTTTGGCCTGTATTCAGAAACAGTGCTTGAGTCTGAGTCGAGCCTCGAGCATAGGTTTTTGACTTTTTTCAATTGAGAACTGTCAAAAAATAAATGCTTGAGGCTTGACTGCATCCTCACTTTCCCTCAGTTGTTATGTCAGCCAAATGCTTAGCTGCTTATAATTATAAAAAAACGCACAATGTTTGTTCGCGGTGGGATCCGAACCCAAAGCCTGCAGAGCAAAAGGCAGAGCTACTTCCAACTGAGCTGTGAGGGCTATCGACCAGCTAAGTAGTTGACTGTAACGTCAAACCTGTAGATGGAGCCACGGGCGCGTTAGTGCCGTATTAAAAGTCTCTAAGAGTATTCGTCGAGTGTTATAAGGATTCGATGGCGAAGCGGTCAGCGCAGCCCCGTACTAAGGGAAGGTCGCGGGTTCAAATCCCGCTCTTAACTTTTGGGACATTATTGGCCTTACAAGCGTTACTTAGGTGTGACGCAATGCTTAAAGTTCGCCCTGTCACTGTTTGACATTACCGGATGGTAAGAGATGACAGTTGCTTAAACACTGATTATATTCTAAAAAAGCAGCCAAGTGCGAGTTGGACTCGCCCATGAAGGGTTCCGTAGCATCAATTAACATAATATAAAGGTTTTTGTAGTTCGTCGAAAGGTAAATTGCGGTTTACGATTTATGACGTATAAAAAAAAAACTACGGACTAGATCTCGTTCAAACCAAAAATCGTTGGAAGTTTGCATAGTAATGTACAACATATATTTTTTTTAGATTTATCATTCTCTTATTTTAGAAGTTAGAGGGGGGGGGACCAACTTTTTTCCACTTTGGAAATGTCTCTCGCGCAAACTATTCAGTTTAGAAAAAAACGATATTAGAAACCTCAACATCATTTTTGAAGACCTATCCATAGATACCCCACACGTATGGGTTCTATGAAAAAAAAATTTTTGAGTTTCAGTTTCAAGTATGGGGACCCCCAAAATTTATAGTTTTAGAAAAAAACGATATTAGAAACCTCAACATAATTTTTGAAGACCTATCCATAGATACCCCACACGTACGGGTTCGATGAAAAAAAAATTTTTGAGTTTCCGTTTCAAGTATGGGGACCCCCAAAATTTATAGTTTTTTTTCTATTTTTGTGTAAAAACCTTAATGCGGTTCACAGAATACATCTACTCACCAAGTTTCATTAGTCTAGCTCTTATGGTTTCGGAGAAAAATGGCTGTGACACGGCCGGACAGACAGACAGACAGACAGACAGACAGACAGACAGACAGACAGACATGACGAATCTATAAGGGTTCCGTTTTTGCCATTTGGCTACGGAACCCTAAAAACGCTTAAAATTCTTTGTGATTTCCTTAAGTGTAGTAAACACTATAAAATCAATACAAAATACATTTTCATTACTCATACTCTGAAAGTAGGTCTGAAGTTGCCTGAGGGGCCTAATAGAAAGTAAAACTTTCAGCCCTAGGGAGAATCGCTTTCTACTGACAGCTGTCAAATTATAAAAAAAAAACAAGTTCTATTTTATTCAACCATGTTCCAACTTTCTAAAGTCTTTCTAACTGCAAGGAGGTTGTTCAACCAAATTCCAACTTTTTATTCAGCAAGTAGGTTGGAAACCCATTACAACGGTATGAAGTTTAAAAAGTCTAATTAGAGCGCAATGTAAAATTTAAATTTAAATAACATAAAGATAGTATTAAATAAATAATATATCTTCTAAATTACTTTATTAATATATCATCCATGTCAACAATATTTATAAAAAATATGATAAAAATTAGCACTGCCTACTATCCTCGTGTGTTGATTCCTTATACGGCTTAATTATTATATTCGTACTCGTACGTTCAACTATTTCTTTAAAATAACATAGATTTGAGCAAACAATTTACCATTTTTTAAATTATGAAAATGAAAATTTTGGCTGAATAATGCTGGCGAACCGAAGCCGAAGGCCCGCCAGAGAAAAATAAAAAAAAAACCGGGAAGGCGGCAATTCAATCTTCATTTTCACAATTTTTTCTTTCATGTTTTTATTTTTACTTTCCTTGTATTCGTAATGAAAAGCACAGTGTTTACCTCGGATGAAAGTCTTTTAAGTCCCTCAAGCTCCATTGGCGCCCTCGCTACGCTCTGGCGCCAAACCCGTCTCGGGACTCAAAAAACGTGACTTTCAACACTCGGGTAACAATGTACTATTTGGCGCAGCAGTCAGCGCAGTCCCGTACCAAGGCGAAGATCGCGGGTTGAAATACCGCTTAAACTTTTGGGACATTAAAAAATCTATATCTCGTAACATTTGTTTGTTCTCTGTTGGGTGTTATATTGTAGTCTGTGTATGTATTTAGAAAAAAAAAAGTATTTAAGTATTATATCAGCTACCTGGTTCCCATAGTACAAGCTCTGCTTAGCTTGGGGCTATAGTGCTGTGTGGATACGTACATACATACATAAAATCACGCCTTATTCCCATGGGGGTAGGCAGAGATCACGGATTTCCACTTGCTACGATCCTGACACACCTCTTTCGCTTCATTCACTCTCATAACATTCTTCATACATGCTCGTCGGCTTAGGGTACTCCTAACCTGGCCTTTCTCTAAGACGTCTGCGATCTGATCGAGATACATGCGCCTAGGTCTTCCCCTTCCAGCAGTTCCATTCACGCTCGCCTGATGCAATTGTTTTGTTAATCTCCTTTCATCCATTCTCTCTACATGTCCAAACCATCTTAGCATATATACCTTTCTCTACTCTCATCACTACGTCTTCTTTCACACCGCATTCCTCTCTTATCACACTGTTTTTCACTCTATCACTCGACTTTACACCACACATACTACGTAACGCTCTCATTTCTACTGCATTCACTCTGCTTTGATGTTTTTTCTGCCATACCCAACTTTCACTACCATACATCAATGTCGGCACTAACACTCCTTTATGTACAGCAAGTCGTGCCTTGTTAGACAGTTATCTAACATAACATATCTATATCTTGTAACATTTGTTTGTTCTCGGTCTGGGTGTTATATTGTATTCTATGTATGTATTTACAAAAAAAGTAGCCAGGTAGCTGATATAAAGTATTTAAGCATTATATCAGCTACCTGGTTCCCATAGTACAAGCTCTGCTTAGTTTGGGGCTAGATAGTATTGTGTGGATTGTCCGCATTATTTATTTATTAACCGACTTCCAATCAAAAAGGAGGAGGTTCTCAATTCGGTTGTATGTTTGTTTGTTTTTTTTTTTTTTTTTTTTTTTTAATGTTTGTTACCGCATAACTTCGTCATTTGTGAGCCGATTTGAAAAATTATTTTTTTATCTGAAAGGTACTGCTTCCAGATTGGTCCCATTTTAATTTTATTAAAATCGGTGTTGCCATTTTTTTTTAAATAATTTTTTTAATGTTTGTAACTGCAAGCCTCCGTCATTTATGAACCGATTTAGAAAATTATTTTTTTATTTGGAAGGTTATTCTTACGTCCAGATTGTCCTAAACAAATTTGATTAAAATCGGTTTAGCCGTTTGACAATGAAGTCGGTTTCTCAAGTTTTTTAAACTTAAATTATTTTTGTTGCAGTGTCATTGTCAGCATACGAAGCGAAGATGCAAGTCCTGACTCCGCAGACGTTGATATTGATGGTGAACACGCTTGTCACGCATTACTTCAGGCTGAGTGCGGACGATCTCTCGCTATGGGACGCGGAACCGGAGACATTCGCCACGGATGAGGCGGGGGAGTCTTGGAAATACAGTTTAAGGGTTAGTTATTATTAGTTTTGTACATCAACGCGTATATCATCATCCATCATCCACAGCCCGACTTCACCCACTGCTGGGTATAAGCCTCCCTTAGTTTTTGCCATATACTAGATCATAATTATAAAAAAAACGGAAGGAACCGAGCCGTAGTTTGTTGCCTGTTCTTCTAGGCTTGGTCGCGTGAAACTGGCACCTAGACTCACCTAGCTTTAAGACGTTTCAAAGTGATTCTTGCAATTTAACTGAATAAAGGCAATTTTGAGTTGAGTTGAGTCCATTGATCCTGTGCCAGTCTAAACCATTGCTGCCCCGCGACCCTGACTATGTCGTCCATCCATCTTGCTGCAGGGCGCCTTACGCTTCTGTAGCCGGTTCTTGGCCACCATTCGGTTGTTGTTGTTGGTCTAATCCACCTGTTATCACCATGCCTAGCAACATGTCCTGCCCAACGCCATTTGAGCTCCGTAATCCGATCTCCGACGTAAATTAAAAATTTTCGCAAATTTTTATCACCCGCACTTGATGTGCGGGCAGGTTTTTTCTGCAAGTAGGCTGCTGGCGGGCCCTTTTTGCGTGACCCTTGACACGTATTGCTCGAACTTTTTTAGGTTCTACAACACGCCGGTCTCCTAACGATGTTTTCCTTCACCGTTTTGAGAGTACTGGCATAGTGCACATAAATTTATCTTAATAAAGTGTATCATTTCATATAGATGTGTGTCCACAGCCGTGCACCGAAGCGTTGTTCAGCGAACTCTTCCCATTCCGCGATGTAGTGGGCCCCGAGTTAGTTCGACTGCTCGGCACGATACAAGACCAGATTGACCCCAACGACCTGCCCGCGATATTACACAAGGACGCCTTGTATAATGCGGTCGGATTGGCGGCTTTCGACTTATATGACGATGTAAGTAATGTTTGATTTTAATTTTTAAAGCTTTTCCGATTTTTTTATACAACTAAGTTGACAAACAAGCATACGGCCCACCTGATGGGAAGCGGTTACCGTAGGCATCACAAGCGCGTTGCCGACCCTTTAAATTTTTTAAAACGCCCTTTTTGAAGAACCCTATGTAATAGTCCTTAGGGAAAACCTCAGCAGTGAGATCATTCCACAGCCTGAGTGTTCGCGGGAGGAAGTTCCTCTGAAACCGAACGGTGCGCGGCCACCCAGGCTCTAAGGTGTGAGGATGAACTCTCAGCCTATGGCGAGCAGTGCGATGGTAGAATGTAGCTGTTGTGATGTCAAACAGTTCTTCAGAAATTCACTCGGTGGGGATCGAAACCACGACCTACGGCACAGAAGGCAGAGCTACTACCAACTGAGCTATCCTTGGATGTATATGGTGGAGGCCTATGTTCAGGAATTTTCGACAATTATTTTAACAATAGGTTACTAAGTTGAGCGATGGCTACGGTAACCGCTTCCCATCAGGTGGGCCGAATAGATAGATAGATAGATAACACTTTATTGTACAAAACGACATTACACATAGCGAAAAACTAAAACTATAGCGAAGCACAATGGGCGGTCTTATCGCTATGAGCGATCTCTTCCAGGCAACCTCGAATACTTGTTTGTCTACGTTTTTGTATAAAAAAAGTAACAGTTCTCAAAAAAGTTTATTTTTATTCCAATATCCTCCTCCTGAGTGGGGTGACCTACACGGTGCAACAGATACTGAGCCAGGGCCTTATTGACCTTTATTGAGTTGCTAATAAGTTACTACCTGTTGTAATTAGTTATTAAGTAGTCATAAGGTCAATAAAATGTTTTTCTTTCTTTCTTTCTTTCTTTCAATATCTCTATTATTTTCAGGTGGATTTCGACGAATGGTTTACTAAAATACTGAGCCAAGAATTGAAGATCAAAGACAACAATTATAGAATAATACGGAGGAGGGTCTGCCAACTGATTGGTTAGTGTACTCATTGATATTTTTCCACTTCTTATTGTGTTACTGGTTCTTTAGAACCAACTGTGGTGAAAGGATTTTAGGTGTGTGTGTACAGTCGCGGTATGAAAATGTTCGTCACCTTAGAGTCGGTTTTCCCTTGCACCGGTGCCTTGATCATGAACACATTTTGACATAATTGGTGACGTTAACTTATCGGTGTATTTTGTCTATTCAGTTTCAAAAGGTAGTATGTGATCGTGATATTCGTGATACATTGAACAAATCAAGTTGAAAATCGACGAACATTTTCATTTCATTTCAGAAACTTTAACAATAAGTTTCTGAAAAAAAGGAAAACATACGAGCACATTAGCAGATCTGGATTTTATGAGACAAAATTGTTACTCTAGAGGCATTATCCAGGGAGGAAATAGGGGACTACGTTTGTATGGAGAGTCGCCTGTGTTGTACCCTCTTAAAGCTTCAAGCAAGATTCTTTCAGCATCAGTTTATTTCAGGTCAATGGTGCGGGGTGCGTGCTTCGCAATCCATCCGTCCGGCGATCTACGCAGCGCTTCTGGAACCGCTCACGAGTCCCAACGAGGACGCGGCTGTGAAGCTAGCGGCCGCCGAAGCGCTGCGGAGCACCATTGACGACTTTAACTTCGACGTTGAACAGTTTGCGCCGTTCGCGTCGCACGCAATTGCAGCGCTGTATGAGTTGTTGGTATGTTGTTTAATCATTTTTAAGCGAGTAAACTACTGAAAGATTAAAACTTTAAAATATGCAAGAGTAGAAAGCCACATTCAATATTGCATACATGATTCATATTTGAAAACTCCTGACACATTTGGGTCGTATGTTTTGATATTTTTCTGAGCATGCAGGTGCCAAAATGAAACAATTAAATTATGTTTTGAAAATATAAAAAGCAATATACATAAATAAAAAAGTAAGAAGATGAAATAGGTACTTTGCTACGTTAACTTCGTTCCGAATTAAGCACGATTCATCTTCTTTATATTAGGGCATTGGATATTGTAAGCCTATCGATCTAGATAGACCGTAGAAGTGTGATGTCACCAGTCACGTGTTAGGTGGGCATGCTCATTCGCGTTTCGAATCGCTTGTGGTGCTAAACGAATACTCATTATCACCATCATCATTGGCCTGTTACATCTATTGCAGATGATTTAGGTGGCGTCAGTTAGGTATTTGCACATGGACCAGAAGTGGAACACTTCCGTTATAGCTATAAAGACCGATACGCGAGTGGCAGGCACAGCATTTCGGTTTAAAGAACTTTATTTTTTTCTCATTATGACTAACGTCACTTACATGAGAATTACTTAATCTAGTTATAAAAATAATATTCCAGTGCGGGTAGAATTAAAATCGGTTAAATAAAATGCTGAGTTCGCTACATTCCAAAGGCGGTAGTCCAAATTGAGAGTGAAGTGTTTTTTAATTGAAGAGACTCATCGACTTATTACCGCTGTTGAAAAAACCCGGGAATGTTAAAAGGTCTGCAGTGCGACTAAATACCCCTTCTCAAACAGGTGGAGTCCGAAGAGTGCGATACAAAGATGCACGTCCTGCATGTGGTATCCTTCGTGATGGAGCGAGTGGGGCCACGCGTGGCGCGAGGCGGTGGCACCACGGCGCTGTTCTCCTATCTACCACAGCTGTGGCACCACGCCGCTCACCATAACATGCTTCGCGCGGCTGCATTATCCGCGCTTGTGCATTTGCTGAAGGTAAATCTACACTTCTATAGGTAGCGGCACATAACTTTAGCGCTGACCGTTATTGCGCAGAAGTCTAAAATAAGGTACCTGAGGGGGGCTAGCGGAATGAAGGGCGGGCGTGCGTAGCGCTGATTGGCTCTCCAGTCGCACTCCGCTCTCTGTACCAATAACACACTCTGCACACATCCACACATCCAGTGTGCGCGACATGCGCACGCTACGACGCATGCGCAGCTATCCCCTCCGCGTATCGCTCAGCGCTAAAGTTATGTGCCGCTAGTTCTTCTTGCCGTGTCACTAGTTTGTAGTGTGAATGAGAGTGCTGGTGGCCTAGTGGTAGAAGCCCCGCCTTCCGATTCTAAGGTCGTGGGTTCAAATCCAGTCTTATACCAATGAGCTTTCTGCCCAAAAATGTATGTACCTACACTATGCCAGTGCTCGCAAAAGGTGAAGGAAAACATCGTGACGAAACCAGCATATCGTAGATTAGAACATTAAAATCCTTTCACCACACTTGGTTGTAAAGAATCAGTGACATGGTAAGAAGAAAGGAAGCGTCTAAAGACGACACTTTTCGGCTGTGCATGAAGGTCGTAAAATGAGTAGTGAGGGGAGGCGATAATGTACATCATAATATTGTACACACTGTTAATACGATGCCAGTTAAGCAACATGAACACTGTTGCAATTCCAACATTAATTTTTACTTTTTTGCTCTGGCACTAGATACTTAAACTTGTCCTTGATACTTTATAGGGCGGATCCGACGAGGATTAGTTAGGTTATGTTAGAACATAAATATTACGCACAAGGCGAGCGAGCAGAGCGAGCCAGAAAAACCGCAGTGCCAGATAATGTTTTTTTTTTCAATGAAATTTCTTTAGAGCAATTATTCATTGCTTACCTAGCAAAATTAATCATCGAAATATTTATCTGCTCCAGTAAACACGGGTCTTAACAATTTCCCAGTGGAAAAAAAGTGGCATCTTTTTAACAGTGTGTACATTAACTGGCCGTACATTAACCGGACCCGCAGTGAGCACTCTCACCAATGACTTGAAGTTGACATTAGTTGAGATGTCAATAACACAAGCCTCATGGTGAGCTGGATCTTCCACTTCAGATACTCCGCGACTTCCTCCTGGTTCCCGGCGTATTCGACCCGCGACACGAACACCCGAGTCGCGGGAATCTCTGCACGCATCAAGTAATGCGTTTCACTCTGTTCTGTACAATTATAGTTACATCTATACATAGACATAATACATTTATTTATATACTACATAAGGAATGATGGAAGATGGGCAACGGCAATTACAGAATGGTGGCAAAGAGACGCACAGCGACCACAAGGCAGACCACCCGCCCGTTGGTCGGATGACATTGTTAGAGTGGTTGGGCAGCAATGGCGGAGACTGGCACAGGACCGAAGAGAGTGGCGTATTAGGGAGGAGGCCTATACCCAGCAGTGGGTGCATATAGGCTGAATAGATAGATAGATATACTACATAAGCACACTTGTTATACCAGTAAAAAACACGCACACATTGTAGATCCATGGGTGTCTCGCACGGCTCGCTTCTCGATTCCACCAAATAATCTCTTTCGAATACAATAACGTTTAAATTGATCTAAGATGCTATCCCAACAGATGCTACCAATATTTTAGTTACCGGGGATTAGTCTATCTACCAGTTGAGTTGTGAAATGAAACTAAACCTTATCCCTACAGGCATTGGGTGAATGTTCGCCCAGCATCAGACCCTGGGTCCTCAGCGTAGTGAACGAATCCACAAAGCTATCGGAACCCGCTCACGTGTATTTGCTAGAAGACGCGTTGGAACTCTGGCTGACCATATTGGAGTGCACGCAAGTCGCGGACCCCGAAACGTTGCAGTTAGCTGAGAACCTATATCCAATATTAGGTAATGTAATGTATATTTTAATGTATGTATTTTTTTGGCATCCAAGAACTGTACCCGAAGTCGGAGTATTGCTACCACATTTCGTTACCAAATGTTGTTTTCGTTTCGCCTATTTGTCTCTCTCTATTGTATGGAGAAAATATGAGACGGCAAAGATACGTTACGTAGTTAGAGTTGTTGTCTCATCTTTTCTCCTATTTATTTCGGCTATTTGTCTGTCTATTGTATGGAGAAAAGATGAGACAACAACTCTAACTACGTAACCTCCGTCTCATATTTTCCCCATACAATAGAGAGAGACAAATAAGCGAAACGAAAACAACATTTGGTAAAGAAATGTGGTAGCAAAACTCTGACTTCGGGTACTGGTTATAGAAGCGTCGGTCGTCCGGAATCGCGGGCAAGACCTAGATGAGATAAGCATCAGTGGCACATACAGAGAGTCGGTTATACCCAGCAGTGGGTAAAATCGGGCTGTGGATGATGATGATGATGATGATGAATGTATACTTCTGGAATCACGTGCGAATTCGTTCGATTAAAGCTATGAAAGAATAGAAGAATAACCACAGTTAGCAAGGTTTCAGAAGGAGGGTCTTTGGTTCGGTCAATACTATTTATTTCAATAGGACCCTTGTGGTTGTTGGTGTCTATGGGTGACGGTGACCGCTTACCATCAGATCGGCCGTAAAACCGTTTGTCTATCATTTGCATAAAAAAAATATAGATTGTTTTTCCTTCCAGAACAATCATCAGAGCACCTAAGAATAGTGGTATATATAATGCAAGCATACACCCTCCTATGTCCCGAGGAGTTTCTATCCGGCGCTGGCGGCAAATGTATGGCGTTGCTGGACGATATGCTGAGCGATATGAGAACAGAGGGCGTAGTCACTGTGCTTAAGATGGCGGAAATATGCATCAGCGTGACATTCCCCGAGAGGAACGCGCTCTTGGGAGTGAAGGTTATATGGCCGACGATCATAAGGGTTATTCAGTGAGTATTGTTTTTTTTTAGCTGATATAACCAGAATATCGTAGAACACGAGGCAATGCTTTGTTATAGGCGATGGTTACCACTTAATATCAGGTGGGTCATATGACAGTTCCATCAGGTCATTATAAAGATAGTTCCATCATCCAGTTACAAAAAAAAAATAAAGCTTACCTGATTTTAAAAGGCATAACAAAGCATTGCCTCGTAGGTCAAGAACGTGCCCTACGATGCACTACCCTTCGTTCAACAACTTGAGGCACAGAGGTTCAGCCTCGCGTGTCAGTAATTTCATGAAAAATATGTCTGAACCCACAACTTTGCATCCCAGTTATGGGGAATGAGTGCAGAATTTTATCATCTGTAACTTACACCATTCATCATCATCATCATCAGCCCGAAGAAGTCCACTGCTGGACATAGGCCACCCCTACAAATTTCCAGGAAGAACGATTCTGAGCCCTTTCCATCCATCGACTTCCCACGGTCTTAACAATGTCGTCGGGAAAGATGGACTTGCACCATTGAAGCAAAATAAATAATTTATGATTATGGTTTGAAGACCCGCTTATTTAATCAATGTGTCGTTCCCACCATGGCTTATGGTGCCGAGACATGGACGCTCACGCAGAAGGCTGTGTATAGAATGTGAGTTGCACAGAGAGCCATGGAGCGTGCCATGCTCGCCATCAGACTTGTAGATCGAGTTCCGAACTCTGAAATCCGAAGACGAACAAAGGTCCAAGACGTCGGAGATCGGATTACGGAGCTCAAATGGCGTTGGGCAGGACACATTGCTAGGCGTGGTGATGACATATGGAGTAGAACAACAACCGAATGGTGGCCAAGAACCGGCTACAGAAGCGTGGGGCGCCCTGCAGCAAGATGGATGAACGACATAGACAGGGTCGCGGGGCGGGAATAGTTTAGACTGGCACAGGATCGAGGTAGATGGCACAAACTAAGGGAGGCCTATACCCAGCAGTGGGTGAAGTCGGGCTGTGGATGATGATGATGATGGTTTATGATGCTTTATGAACCTACTGTTTTTCAGTGCCATTTTAGAAACAGACGATCTCCCAATGGTCCTCTCAGTCCAGCTATGCCTGGTCTCCCGAGTGATTCTACTCTCCACGGATCTATTTTACAAAGCTATTCAGGAAGCGTCCAGTAACGTCCCGGACTGTGACTCGGATCCTGGCAAGGTGCTGAGTCACTTCCTCAATGTTTGGACGAAGAAGATGAATCTGGTGACGCAGGTGGAACGTTGGAAGGTTGTTGGTGAGTGGTTTACTTCTTCACCTCCCAAGCACCGTCCATGCACTTCTTCTTGCACATTTTGACCCTTTGAAGTTCTTTCATATAACATGTAACTTGATTTTTGTGTCACTTTTTTTATTTTTGCACCCTTTAAAAACCCCATATAGCCCAGTCATTATAGTAAGTTCACCTCGGACAGCCCGGTCGTCGGTTGACCTGAAGTGATGCTGTGACCGCGCGCTCTCTGCCCTCTATCTCGAAAACGGTTCACCGTATGAAAAATGTTTTTAAACAAAAATTGAGTAGAATTTTGTATTATACAATATTGATATTAAATACAAATAGCAAAAAACCCATAGGAAATGAGATATTTACAAAAAAAGTTCGGGTACGGATTGCATACAGTTTAGCAATACTAGACAGGACTGCTTCTTTTTGGGTCTAAGGCTGGTACATTTTGGAGAAAAGTTTGAGAAAAACATTGAGAAAAGATGTGTCATGATGAATGAAAGAAACATTTCTGAATTCATATAACGAATATGTGAAACCGAAATGTGGAATAACCACTAGCCCCTGTATATTCGGTATATAGTTAAAACATAGTCCTCTAAAGTGTAATAATATTGTTCAGGTCTGGGCTTAGCGGCGTTACTGACGACACAGAACGCGACCGTCCTGCAAAAGTTCCCGGAGATACTCCTCAACCTGACTGAAGTGCTCAATGACGTCATGAAACAGGACGACAGCGGGAACTCGGTCGAGTGAGTATACAAAATAAACCAAGCGATCTGACTGAAGTGCTCAATGACGTCATGAAACAGGACGACAGCGGGAACTCGGTCGAGTGAGTATACAAAATAAACCAAGCGATTGAAACATTTAAGTAAATGATTCAACAACGCAAGATATTAAGTTGTTTTGTTTTAATATTTTATACACCAATCATAAATACAGCTTAACAATATAGTATTCGGATTAAATTATTGTTTTTCCTTAATTTTTCTTCCTTTCTTTACTTGTACATAGACATTTTCTGCAACTTTCAATGAGAGCAACACAATGTACCAAAAAAATATTATCACTACCTACGGCGCAGAAGGCAGAGCTACTACCAACTGATTTGAGAAGCCTGTGTGTGTGTGTGGCGTGTATTTATATTTGTTATCAATATTTCAGTGGACTGGTAGCGCCGGGCGGGTCACGTCCCGCGTCCCCCCTCGAGGGGCGGGGGGGCGCCGCGCGTTGGGGCGAGGGGGGGGTGACGGCGGGCGACACGCCGCACGAGTTACGGCGCCGCGCACTCACGCAAGCGCATCCCGCGCACTCGATAGACTTGCGCGCCGTCACGCACTTGCAGGTAACTAAAACATAATAGAATAGAATTACTTTATTTGCTGAAATAAATGTAACATGGTGTTAAAATTTCCTAAAAGTGTACCATATTTCGCTATGTATAACTATAGCATGAAAAACTTACCTAAATTACAATACAGAATTAAAAGTAATGCTTTTATATACAAAAAGCTTACTATTCTATTAAGGATTATTTATGTGTCAATTTTGATTCCTGACAGTAATTATAATAAGCTAGTATTATATAATGTTTTTGCGTAATTTTAATATCTTTGTAATTTTTAAATTGCTGTGTTATTTTTTTTTGTAAACTATTGCATGCTTAATTAGATGATTACGGCTGAACTATATTCATTATAATTTTACATATTATGAGGGGAAGGGGGTTATGGTAGCGGGGTAAATAAAGGAGAGGGAGAAAAATTAGGGAGAGAGCTAGATGAGACTAATAAGGCATGATATTTTAAAAAAATATTTCAATGTCAATTTATAGATTAGTAGATGGATGAAACGACAACTGCATATTTAAAGATATACTACTTAGAACCCTGGAGTCATGTGACTAGCAGAGTGATGAATATGTGGGTAGAGGTAGGCCAAAGAAAAGATGGATGAACAGTGTGAAAGGTGAGATGGATAAGAAAGAAGTGAATACAGAGATGACGGCTGATAGAGGAGAATGGAAGAGGAGAACATGTTGTGACGACCTTACATAAAGTGGGATAAGGGCAGAAAGAAAGAGATTTCTTCAATATAAAATTCTTAATTCATTTTTCAGCTGGAAACTCTAAAGAACCAGGTCGGGCCGGAGACATTCGACCAACTCGTCCAGTCCACGGATAAGGAAACCCTAAAACAGATCAGAGACTACATACCTATTTGAAAAAATACTGTGGTTTATAAATTTAAACTTAATCGACTTGCTTGTAAATTTTAGCATAGACAAATATACGAATCCCACCTGACGCAGTGTGGAACGTATTTTACAATACTGTATTAAGTAATATTCATTATTAATATTACATAATATTATTGTATAATATTTGCTTTGTTTTTTTTACTAAAAAAGTGCCAATCTTCTATCAGTGATGCTTGGAACTCAACTTACTTGATGCAAACTATTATTTATTACATCTTTTATGTAAATATGTACTGTATCAAATACCCGTCGACTTTCCTACATTGTGAAATGCGTTTTGACGCTGCGTTTTGTGTTAATTATAAGCGGCTTGATATAAAAAAACAGTCAATTTTTTGCGATTTAGAAATTAACTTTGGCTAATTATTTCACATCAAAAAGCATGCTTGATGTATCTAGGAATCGAGAATTATTTTTATAGTTCACTAGAATTTTAAATTAAATTAAAAAAAAACATTTCAGCTTTCAACTGATGGTTCCAGAAACATTTGACGTTTTGTTTATTTGTACAAAATAAAATAGTACTATGTATTTACTTTTAGACTTGATATTGGCTCTATGAAATATTCTTGTAAATGTCGCTTTCATGTCAGCAAAAAGTGATGGAAACTATGGCTATAATATAATAAAGATAACCGCTTAGCGACCCCTCTGAATAAGAAAACTGTTTACTCGACTTAGGGGTTGATTTTTCTATCTACGGAATAACTATTCGTCGAACAAGCTAGATGCTAGCTATGCTAGCTAGAAGGATATATTTTATAATACATATTTAATGTAATAACACAAAGAAACTACAATTATACAAGTATTTACAAAATTTATAAAACACACAAGAAACAGTTGAGCTATCTACAGACCGTTACCAACGATCTAGAGATAGCTCTACTGATCCAAATCAGTGCCAGAAGCATCCCGAAGATATATTTTTATCTGACTGATAAAATCTTAAGATTGAAACATTAGCCCTAAATCGATGTTTTGCTCAAAACCATGTTACCTATGCTTTGATAAAATCTTTCTACGTACAGTTGTCTGCACTAAAATGTATTCAATTAGTAAATTACAAGTATGCAGTATTGCAATGGACGTACTCGAAAAAAAAGTGAAAATTAACCGATTTCATGTTGTGATGATGCCCTGTAAATATTATGCATGACAACGCCGCGGCATTCATATTTACTATGAAATAAGTAAATATGAACAATCCTCTCGACACTATCTAGCCCCAAACTAAGCAGAGCTTGTACTATGGGAACCAGATAGCTGATATAGTACTTATTCCATTTTTTTTCTGTAAATACGTACATGGAATACAATATAACACCCAGACAGAGAAAAAACAATCTAAGTTTACCACAATAAATTTTTTAACACAATTAGTTTTTTTTTTTAATATTTGTTCTCTTCGGGGAAAGTTTGAAGTTTTATACATTCTAGTGCCGCTGACTGTACAATACAAAATTGGTTAATTTAACAAGTATATTAGCGATATTTAATGTTATTTAGCTTTTGCTAGCGTCGCATTCCCATCGCGTTTTAACATCTAATGATGTTTTTGTATATTTTACATGAATTATTTTAAAATAAAAAAATATTTGTTACTTTATTTAGTTTTTTAAAGAGCGATTGATAAATTGCCAATGATGTGTCAATATGTATTATTTTTTAATAAAATATGCATTAAATAAAAAAGAGATCTTTTATTAACTGTAAATTTAATGAACCTATGATATTGCCAAATTGTATATTAAAACTTAAAACTATCGAATATGGAAATAATGTGCACTAAAACGGGATATTTACCTTTTTAAACACCAAGGAGACAGCGTGCGGCTTTTACCTGATTATGAGTTATACTATGGTTTGAAGAGTAAGCTATTCTTAAATAATTAAATCACAGTAGCTTCTAAAGTACAGTTTTTTTTAGTTTTTGTGTTGTATTTTTTTATTGACACTACAAACAAACTCAAAAAATAATTTATGTCTGATTTTTCGTTACTCAACTCTTTTTCGTTTCGTTACTTTCATAAACTCATGTTTTTTCTGCATAAATTAATATAGTAAATATCCTAGTTTTCGTGTTTTTTTTTTAAGTATAGTCGCCTGCATTAATATTACACTTCTCTTCAAATATTTTTTTATTTTATGCATGCAAAAATAATGAATTATAAAATATACCAGACGTCATTAAGTTGGAACTATCTTGCTGCAGCCGACTGTACTATAAAATAAATTGTGTAATGTTGAGCCTTAATTACTGAGAGAAATGTGTTGTGTGTGAGAAAATGTGATATACTTGCAATTTCCTAGTTTACTTAGGTTAAGTCGAGTTATGGTATGGAATTGGTTGTATTAGGCATTTTTTAAGGTGTAACTTCAGAGGTCAAAGTCTTTGCTTCCATTTGCTAATACAACCTTAAAACGACAATCAGAATACCAATGGAGAATAACACTACTCTTCTTCCTGCCCTTATTTTTATGTGGGATAAGGGCAGGAAGAGAGGAGAAGAAGTCTTTATGAGGAGAACAACACTACTAAATATAATAAATCTGTATAAAATATAAATTTTTGCCTGTTGTAAGCTTACGATTCATATATACATTGTAATGTATTAAACTTTATTGTAAAATGTAACTGTAGTTTGATGTATTCTTTTTAAAGCTTAAAAAAGTAATGTTTATTGTAAATGCGTGATAAATTAATGTTCTAAAGGTACCTTTCACATAATAATATGGTGGGTTTTTGATGGTCATGTCCGAAACCAAGAGATTGAATTTAAAAAAATATATATATGTATTATATTTTTGAAAATAAAAATATGCAGTAACTGTTAAATCGAGGGCATAACTCCTTTCCCGTTCTCTCTTCTCTTCTCCTTTTCGTTTTGGACTTGGCCATTACCGCCCTTTCTCAAAAAACCAACCTGTATAACTGAACTGTCAAGTAGATATGATTCACAATAGATTCCTCAAAAAATATTTTTGCGTGATGCTCTAAATTCACTGATGAATTGAATCATGTATTTAAACATTCATATTTTTACAGTATTTTATTTTATTGTACAATTACTTGATCATGTCTCGCATAAAGGCCTGTAGGTCTATTTGCAGTTTTAACAACTTGTGGTTGTAAGCTAAGTGAAAACGCTTATCGCCTATTCGCTTGCGAGACCTAATTGTTTCTTTGTACTAAACCCTGTCTTGCTAACAATAAGTTAAAACTACAAATAATTATATACTTCCATCACGCAAGACAAAAGTGACCTTTCTGGGTCATAGGTGAATTTGCACACATGACATGGAACACAACACTACATACAAATCAAGTTTCCTATAGTCGGATGAACGTGGTGCTGAAACGTGCCAGTTGCTGAAGTTAAATGACAACTTCCAAATATAGGTTTTAGAATGCAAAGAGTAATTTTAGAACAATGAAATACGATGCAACATTCATCTTTGGCAAATTATAGAAATAAAAATTGTTTTACAATGAACTTGTGTTTTATTTTTGCGATACACCGGCACTCTTCCCACACGAGTCCCACTGCTCGGCATTAGGTTACAGACAAGGCTGTGACGCTTGTAGGTATACTAGAACAAATTTCAAACTGCAATCATCCAACTGATATCATAAAGGAAGTTTGGATGGATAGTTGGATGTTTGTTACTCAATAACGCCAGAACGGCCAAATGGATTTGGATGAAAATTGTTGGGGAGGTAGCTTAAAACCAGGACACGGGCATAGGCATAGGATTTTTATCCCGAAAAATAACGAACGGGGCGAGCAAAGCCGCGGGCGGCAGCCCGCTTAGTCGTTCGTTCGTAGTATTGTAGTCGTTCGTTACCAATTATTATTTGCATTAATTAGATGACTCTATGCAAATAATTGGTAACGAACGACTACAATAGCTAGAAACTCCCACAAAACTATCCCGCTTCCGAGCGTCTACAATCCACATACCGAATTGGAAAAAAACATCTTGATAAAAGTTCCTCGAAAACTAGCTTAGTTTATGCGGTGGTGGCGTGATTCGAAGTTCTTGAGGGCACGTCTTGGGTCTAATAGGACTGCATTTTAGATCCAGAGACTTGGAGGCTAGCCAAGTGATACCTAGTACCTACTACCTCTCAACTGCACCAATCACGTTACCGACAAAAATGGATGTGGAGTTGAGACTCCCAGTTACGTATTGGTATAAATTCGGGTTTTTCGATGTCTTGGCCGAGATATATGCGTCTTCTTAACGTGTCATTGTTTTTTAAGAACCAGTGGTGTGGTGAAACGATTACCTAAATAGATCTGTTAAGTACCTAGGTGTTTATAGGACGGAGGCAAAAGGAATTTAATAAAAAGATATTAGTATAAGATGTGGAATAAATACTTAATCTATTCAGTTTCAACAGTTTTTCGTCAGTTCGTTAAATCTATTCAATCATAGTTCCAAATAGGTATATTCAACCAAAGTTCTAATCGCATTGTTGTAGCAAATTTTGAGGTTCTATAATAACCTGAGTACCTACTTATAGCTTGTATCTTTAAGGTTCTGCCTATTCACGCGCGTTATGCCTACGCGTTCAAAATCAAGTTTGCAAGATAAAGGTCCCAAAACTTACCTCCTGTACGTTCTGAATTCCGGGCCGCAATCAAATCCTCATCACATGAAGTTGGGCTCCTTATCACAACTGGGCGTAAGCCAACTTGCATGTCCTGTCTTGAGTTGCGAAATATGTTTATAAAGACCCTCAAATAGCTCGTGAACAGCAGATGTTATAGAAAAAATAAAAAAAAGTTAATAAAAGTTTGTATGAGGTGGCCAACTCGGGTATTGGAGTTTTTAGTTTAGATGTTGATGTTTTAGGGTTCATGTTGAAAACACCAATTCAATATCATCCAGTTTAATATCGGCGTTACATTAGATACAGTTATTGTACTATATAATTATTGGCACAGGTAAAGATTAATTACAGAGCGATTGCACGTCACGTGGTGCTTGTCGCGCGGTCCGAGGGCAAGAGGGTTTGTCCATGCAGACGAGCTACCGCCGTGTCTCATTACGTTGTCAGCTTGTGTGTGGGCGGATCCTAAGCGGGCGGCAAGCACTACGATTGGTGTTATCTACCATATGGCCAACATAACGGCACTCCTAAATTATAACTAAATACTAGATGGATGCGTTCATAATGGTAGTTAATATTAAGGATGCGTTCGCCACAATGTTTTAGTAAGACTAGATGATTGAAACCTCATCATTATCTTGATGATTTCGTATGAGTACCTACATCAATTTACGTACCAGGCAGCTATGAAAATTCTAGGCAGCACTTTAAACTGAAGTGGCACTTCACTTCACTTCTTCTTTTTTGGCTACTGCGACTTTGGCTATTTCTATGTTGAATGCTCAGAAAAAGGAAATAATATTTGACAGTTTCTAAAACATGTTCGGAAATAAGAGCATTTTTTTGACAACCTTCCTCCGTGTCAATCGAAAATGCCCCTTATTTAGCCAGTCCATACAGACTGGCTAAATAGTACTGAAATCCGTTACTGCCATGTTTACAGTGGGGCGATCATGTAACTTTTGTTGCAATGGTTTCAATGGATATCCTATTGAAACTGTCACATTTGCGATCACGTAAAAGCTTCGATTGCAATCGAAAGCGCATTGCAATTGAAACCATCTTTGACAATGAACGATTGCAACATGAGCGTAATCTTTCTCTAGATATCATGAAACAGCGATCACGTAAGGCTGTTTCAATGGAACTGACAGCTTACGATTACTATCATATCAATCGCGAATAGAAACAAGTAAGGTGTTGTTGCGATGGATAGAAATTGAATAAAGTAAGTTATTTACAGTAAGTTTTCAGTGTTTTGACAATGATAAACAAAGTTATTATTGCATTCCTAATCAAATAAAATCTAGTGCGTACTTACTACAATTCCGTTTCAACTAAGTATTTAAATTCATTTCAGTTTATCATGTCAAGAGGATTCCTACTTGGGCTAGAGGAGAAACAGTGCCAAAAAAAAACGTATTCTTGATAGAAGATTGATGCAGGATGCCAGCAATCCGTTCTAAATCCCTCAGAGAGAGTTTATTTCGAACCTTTGCCTGACGAAGGAAGCGTTTGATATCCTGTGCTGGGATATCATCCTCATTCTACCATAGCCATGTGTAGAATCAGTCAAAACCTCCACGTGCAGGGGAAAATAGCTGGCTCCTGCCTATATTACATTACATACTTCTAATATTTCATTATCAATTATGTACTAATGACTAGAATAGGATAGAAGCTGTTTCTAATTAAAATACTTACAAAATGCTATAATAAGTCTGATTTATAAGCAGTAAGTGTCCTATCTATTATTGTGGTAAAGAAATAAGGCGAGTTATTAACAGAAATAATGTATTTTATTTAACTGTTTTATTTAATGGTGGTGGATGCTGTTGAACTTAAAGCAGCAGCAAGTCCACACATGGCTCTTGTGTCGCCATTTCATTAAACGATCTGCCTATAGCAGCGACAGCATCCACCATTCCCTCTCTTCACGTTCCCTCTTCCACCACAAGGTGCCTTTTTTCTAGACTGTACACCCAGCGGAGCACATTGTCATCGTGATCTAAAAACAAAAAACATTAACATCTACAAAAGTAAGCTAAATAAAACCTGTGAGTGTGAGCGCTTGCAGCGTATAGGGTCCACCCCCAGTGCACCAAGCGTTTCGCCGGTTGTCCAACACCTTGGACTTTATGCGGCACTTGTATCTACATATTACCAGTAATTAATCAAAAAAACATAGAACTATGTTGTTTTACCATATACAGCACAAAAAAATGATGAATATTAGCTGCACAAAACTAGGGTTATTGAAAACTATTTACCTACTACATACTCCCTTCCATTTATAACCAGTTTTTATGTAGCCACCACCCACGGCATTTAACATCCTTGCAAGATTTTCCCAGGCTTTCAAATATTGTTGGTGCCCTTATTTTTACTAAGGGCTATGGTTGATTGCTTCGACAAACACTGGTGGATTGGGATCATAACTTTATAACAAATAGAAACAACAATCACTTGAGAAAGCTAGGAATAAAGAATTAAGAATGTTGGACTTTACTTACTTCAAATCAGATTAAATAACTTGAAAAAGTAAATTTTATTCGATATTTACGAAACCTTTGTTTATTTTTTCTGGATGACTGACAGAACTGACTGATTTAGATCTGACTTAGACTGATCTGATTTAGACTGACAGAAACACAACACAAAATGAGTGAACGAGGTCTATTAGAAAGTCAAATAAAGTGGGCCAATCGTTTTCACACGGCTTCTTACTAAGATTATGATTTTTAAATTGGTCGGGTTAAATTGATTTGCAGGAACTTCACGCTGCAAAACTATCATTGCAACTGATAGATAGCGGTCAAAAAGGTATTGCAACAAGTTACATGATCGCTATTCCTTGATAGTATCGTTTAGCTGTTAGTATCAAACTAATGATTGCAACTGAATTAGACAATCGCCCTACTGGTCTTGTCGTGTAATTTAAAAATAGAACGATTTTTACTCCGAAACATGGCAACTGGCAACCGAGGAGGTAATTTATCAAAGGTTTTATGTTGAACTTGCTTGCAAAAATAAAATAAAGGTATTGAAAAAAAAAAACAAATGAACACTTCGACGCGAGAAAAATTAGTGTTGTTCGTTGTTTGTCGTACCTATTTGTAGTTGACAAAATGAATTCAAGTAGTACTTACACGTTCGTCCATCATTGCCTCTTTTGCTGGCCGCTGCAGTTATGTACTATTCTCGCTGAATTTACTAAATGTTGTTCATACGTACGTTAAGTATTTTGGAGACATACACTCGGTAAAATTCCATTTGAATTACGTGGGTTCACCCTTAGAAAAGCCTTGGTCAGAATAGGTAAAGAAAATAAAAACCTCTCAACTCGTTACCGTAAAGTACCAGGCGAACATAAATTAAGAGGATACCCAATGTCCTTCTAATAACAATGGTTGAAAACGAGCTCGAATACGTTTACCCCCATTCATCGGACCGCGATAGAGTCGGTCACTCGCCATTCACCTCACATAACGATACAACGGTACGAAGGGATAAATCGACAGCCGTGACGAGAATAAACCAGGAGTACAGAAAGAGGACATACTGAAGAAGGCACCGACTTATCAAAGTTACGGTTTATTTCTACCATTTATACGTTCTACTAATTGAGTTCAAAATGACTCAGAGATCGCGAATGACAATAAAAACGAAAGGAAAAAAAATACGCAACAAAAGAAAACAGCCAGTAATAATAAAATTTTGCTATGACCGTAGAGCGTAGTGCCGTAGAGGAGCTACGAAGCGTAGAGTAAATGCTACGTCTAGGTAATCCGTTAATTGAAATAGATCTTCACCCTACATTTCGTACAGCTAAGCATAGCCTGATAATAGTCTCTAGCTACTTCAATCATGCGAAATATCGCAGGACTGTAAAACCTAGCGACACAAAAATTACCCTATCCATTATACCTTAGTTCTGAATTTCGGATAGAATATATATCTAAGGGTATAAAAGTTTTAGGGGTAACGGGTAACTAGCCCTTTACGTGATGTGTATTGTGGGGGATAAATAAATATAGTTTGCCAGGTTTATTAAGGAAATGATAAGTAGGTATTCGCTGAACTAAAAACTTTTTGTAAATCAATTTACGTAGGGTGGTATTTATTATGCATATAATAATGCATAGATACCAAAATTAAATAAAATTGAAGGTTTGTAGTGCAACACAATTTGCTAACTTCAAGCATCGATTTAATAAAAACTTTTGTACCTGTTTCGGACAAGTTTTCAAATATGAATGAATATTTCTTGCTTAAGTCCTTGAAAACTCGTCTATAATTGAAAATACCCAATATTGTTTGGAGCATCTTTAAAATAGCTTCAATACTTTTTGCTCAGTTTAAACAATTTGTGTTCACCGTCTTTTTGTGAAGCGAAAGTGATCAAATTCTTGCAAACTCATCTCCTCGCCAATTTTAAGTTAGTCGGGCAAAAAGCGAGCTAGCTCCTATAAACTTAGCTCTCTTTTTGCGGTGTAAAAACTAAAGTCCAACTACGTAGGACCGTGATGGACGAAGCAACTTTAAACAGGTTAAGCCGGAGAAGTTCTGGAGCAATTTACGTAAAATAGTTACATAGCTTTACTTACACCCTCATTCTGTAGGTGTGTTTCAAAAATGGTAAGTTATTTTATTAGGTACTTAGCCACTCTATTTTTACAAGTTCCATATTATATTATTCAAGTTTATTTCCTCTAAAACACAAAGTAATTTTTGGTTTTGAAATCGCTTTAGCACTTTTTTGTGTGATTAATCGTGACGCCAAGCTCGCGGAGCGTTGATAAGGACGTAAGTCGCTCGCTGAGGGCGCTGGACGGGCTTTCACGGATTGATAATCGACCGTTTAACAGTTAATCAACAGTGGCTTATCTCAAAGGCAAGCAAATATTTGAGGTGCAACACACAGCTGGCGAATATTTATTTGATCATTTAGCAAATCATGAAACAGCCATTACTCAATTAGATATGGGTGATACATAGTGAGAAACAAACTGCTTACATAGTTACGAGAAGTTGCCTGATTACCGAGACGAGATATATCAAGGAAAATACATATAAGCAGCTTCTTCTACGTGATTCACTCTACGTACAAAGTATACAAGGTATACCTACTTCCACATCAGCAGTAAAGTTATAATGGAGTAGGTAGGTAGTTATACCTATATTTTTGGTAAATAGCCTAGAAAAGCCAGCTGTATGAGAAATCCATCGATATAAAATGTGTGGATGAGCTCGGTCTCGGTGTCGAGAAGAGCGGTGGTATTAGAATCTCGACGCAGGGGGCCAATTCTAGACTTTTAGAGATTTACGCTCGAAATAGAGATTTGAAATGTCGCGAAAGCAGTGTCATATCACCAAATTTGTCGAAGATAATATCGAACCGCGATAAAATGCGTATTCTAGCCACCGTTAGACTTTTACGTTAGACTTTTACATTAGAGATGTCAGAAAGAAGGTTCATTCCTAAAACTTCCACAGACTATCCCGTTGTTGTTCATGTTTATCTACGTTCCGTTTCTATCGATAGAATAGTTCGATAGCACTAACTTTATTATTGTCTTCAAATAAACACATTTCCTATTAAACGGCGTTTATAATGCGTTCTTGTTGTTGTTTATAGTAGATTCATTTTCATTAGATAGTAATCAATGGACTTTTCGCACAAAATGTTAGTTACAATAATTAATTCCGGAAACACACGGAACGTTATTATGTACCATAAAACTGTAAACTTTGTTGTTTGTAATCTATGGTCAGTTGTCTATGAAGTGTTGTAGATGTGTCATTGTCAGGATCATTATTAGGATATGTTATTGTCAGGATCATTATACTCAAGAGAAGGACTCCGATGACTTGAATGTTTAATTCAAAGGTTAACAACTAGATGGCCATTCCATGCAAAAAGAATATTTCTCTCGAAGCTTGAACCCCGGATACAAGTATAGACGTTGACTGTCTGATTGACTGCTCTTCTAACTGCGCCATTGAATAATTACTAAGTACGAGCTACATTCAATCACTCCTCACTTATTGTAGGTTTATGAGAAAGCATTATTCGCGTTCTCGCTCCCAACTTGTATACCCTACAAACAAGTAAACATCATTGACTTTTTATCAAAAAGTAAGACTAGGTGGTATGGTCTTGGTACTCTAGTCTGCTCCAAGCACCGAAAGAAAAAAAAAGCCCAAAGTCACCCAAAGTATATTAGAGATGTCAATGTCGACTACTACTCACCACTCGACACATATCTAACGGCCTTCGCTCGATAAATGTCTATAGTGATATTGCTGGAATACGATATCTATTGAAAATGTCATGTCCATTTAAATTTGACAGTTCTTGTGATATATATCTACCGTGACAAAAAAGTCACTGGTCTAGAATTGCCCCCCAGGGATGATGACAAATAGTTCATCAGAGCATTCTCCATTGTAGACTGGACTGGTTAGACAAAAAAAGGACGGAAACGACTCACTTTCTCATTTAATTAGGCAGACATAGCAGTAATACTTGCATCACGTAATTCAAGATACTTTTGTGGGCTTAAGCTCCGGAAAAAAGTAATCCCAAAAGGAGCCGCGAAGCACTTCCTAATAATAACGTCGCATCTCCGACATTTCTCACAATTTCACGTTGGGGTGACTTAAAAAACAAACGACTCCCACGACGACACTTACGAAGCATTTACAATGAAAGAAGGAACACAGCTACGTTTGCTACTTTAAAAGCTGCGCACACCTAGGCCGCTGGGAGCCGCGATCAATGAAACGCTGTCAAATATCGCTGTCAAAATTTACAGCGTTTCACTGATCGCGTTCGCTAGCGGCCTAGGTGTGCGCAAGCCTTTAGACTTTACTTAATGGAAGTCCAAGACTTTACTTAATGGAATTAAATCGCAAAGAATAACGCTATCCGACAGATTAATATTTATGTGTCCTTCTTTTTTTTTTAGGCTTATTTTATCAAATCAGTACAGGCAGTGGTCACTCTTTTAGTACAGCACAATGTTGTATTATTATTTATTATTTAATAATAAAAATAAATAATAATAATATTAGTATAATATTCTGTCCAGAAACCCAACTTGTTGAACAAATATTATGAATCATTTATTTTGGAATAGAAAACCGGCACCGATTATCTGGTTTCTATATTGTTGTCTGAAACTTACAGCACGGTTTAGTTATCAGAAGAATTGCTTTGTCTATTGAGATAATAGGTGTTTGTTTTAAGATTACACAGCTTCCCGATCTCTGAGGACAGAGTTGGCGGTGAGGTTGGTAAAAGCGTCTTGGTATCTTCAAAGATCCGTACGTTTTGTGCTTTTAGAGCTTGTCTGTTATTTTGCCCAAGGGACAATTAGCTTGCAGAAGGAGAGGAATGTTTTTCAGAGTCTTTTCATTACAGAAACCACTAAAGCATTGAATTTTATCTCGGAAGGAAATCGTAGACGCGCCTCACTTTTCAGCGGCCTACATAACTCGCTGACGGTGAAATTAAAATGATCAAACACACTTAAAAATAAATCGAATAGTGGATATCGGTCGCCCATTTTTGAATGAACCCTTTAGGGTCTTGAAATGCTAATGCACGTAAAATGAAAAATACTCTTGTTGCAAAGGTAGTTGTAATACCTACCTTTGCAACAAGAACATAAACAAGACTAGACTACACTACCACTACTAATGCCATAGCATTAGGTAGTGTAGTCTAGTCTTGCTTATGTAGACAAAAAAATGCTTGGTGATTAGATTTTCATAGGTACCTACCTAATTATTTTATATACCGTTCATATGGGCGACAAGAGTATATTACTACACAGAAATAACCGTGGTCAGCTTTTATAATGATCTTTATATGCGGTTAACTAGGTATATTTGGTTGAAGAAAACGTAAAAATGCCTAATCCAAAGAATTTATTCAGTAGTAAGAGTAGCACAAGGATGTCTTAAAGCTATAGGCGAGTCTAGGTGCCAGTTCCACGCGACCAAGGCGGTAAGAAACTTCGGCTTAGTTCATACCGTTTTTTTGTATGATCCTTCTACAAATAAAAAAAAAGTCGGGCAAGACCTTCGATGAATGTTTAGTTTTTATTTTTCTCGAGCACGAGGCGAGTAAGTAACATGCTCTCTTGCTAATAGTTAATCCAGTATGAGGCACTATACTTTACGTATTGTGTACCTCAACACGATGAGTGATGCACACTTAGTTTGGACACTGAGTGCAAAGTGTCCACTGAGTACTCACCTCTAGGGCTCCTGTATACAAACCACCCCATTGTCGGAACCAGGGGTTTTATCTAAAATCCACTTTCTGTTTGTGTTACACGACAAGGAAGATAAATCAGTTTACAAAATGCTTTGTTAAAACCAAGGGTTGAATACTTTTACGTGTGTATACTGAACGTTCCTGTTTTGTGTACTTAGTATATAGGTGTTTTGGATAAAAAATACAGGAGGCTGCTTGCTTATTATGTGCATGTGCAACGACTTTAAGCCGTCTTTCTTATAAGATACCAGCGGCGGCGTAACCAGTCGCGCTACCATAATGCTCCATGAGGCAGGAAAGGTACGCTGTCTCGTTCCCATAGCATAAGCTCTGCGCAACCAATTTGATGGTGCCACGCCAACCAAATCACCCGCTGCGGTGGCACAACCATGGTGTCCTTCCGAGATGAGTTCCTAACACAAAGTATGGTTAAGAGGCTGTCAACTGTCACGAGGGACCTATGCGGCAAGCCTTAGTTCAAAAATTACATAGAATAAACAGTATTCCAGTTCGTTAGGTAATTTATTCTCGAGAAAGGCGGACGGTTCGAGTTTGCAAGAAACTAAACTAATGGTGGCTGCAACAGGAGACAATGCTGCGGTGGTGCAAATTATGTAATTTAGCGTTTTCAGTGAGAAAGGAAGATCATTGGAATTGCTGCTTTGCTTGATGCACTTATTGAAAGTTATCACATAGACTCAAGTTATACTCGTATTTACCACTGCGTATGGCATAATTTTGTCTGTATAGTTGATTGATTCAAAATGAAATGAAATGAAATAATTTATTTGCTTGAAGTATGGTAAGTACATTTTAGATCTTATATTAGGCAAATATAGAATCACACACTTCAGGCGTGCCTTTGAAGAACACACACCTTTTTATGTTTTGATTTGAGACAAAACATAAAAGAATTAGGTAGGTATGTGATGTGAGGTATCTAGTAATGTTTGATGTTGCGAAGTTTGGTTGCTTGGTATTATTTTTATTACAGGTGCCGTGGTAAGTGCATACACATCTATCTCGCTAGATAAAATTGTGGCAATATTACTATATGCTTAATAATAAAAAAAATATGATACACTTTTTTTGGATTTTCTACAGCACTCTCTATTAGCCCAAAATAAGCAGAGCTTGTGCTATGGGAATGAGACAGCTGAACATCATACTTAGAATACAATATAACACCCATACAGAGAACAAACATCTGTGTTCACACAAATATTTGTTCTCGGTGGGGATCGATCTCACGACATAAAACGCAGAAGGTAGAGCTACTGCCAACTGAACTGAGAGTCAAAGAGGCCAGTAATTACTTTGCAAGTAGATCGCTAGTTCTGACCGCGTCCTCCTAAAACTTGTCCAATATAATAATTTATGAGCCTTTCTAGGACGCCATTAGCTATCGCGTAACGAACGCCTCAAATAAATATCATTTCTTGATTATTAATTTTGATAAATACGCCGTTGTTTACACTGCTGTTGACTAGCACGAAATCATTTTACACTGTTTGCGAAAGTGTTGTATGTCTTTGGGCTAGCACATTCCACTTTTTTTGCATAGGTAATCATAATCACTCATGGCCTTACTTCATACAATACTATGGGTCAGCCGCGGGTTCGCACGTCCGTAATCACTGATAGCCTTACTAATAATATATCCTAGTTGCCACCCGCGGGTTCGCCCCGTTCCCGTTCTTTTTCGGGATAAAAAGTATCCTACTATCTGTTTCCTGGTTCTAAGATACCTCCCCACCAATTTTCAGACAGATAATGTTTAGCCGTTCTTGAGTTATAAATATTGACTAACACGACTTTCTTCTACAAGTATAATAATGCCTACATAAATACGATAAGATAGGTAGGTACCTATAGAAGATGTCAAAAGATAAACAGTGTTAGAGATAAGTTTAAGCAATGATTAAATTTAAATTGCTTTTTAACTTCGTTTTTATGCATAATATGGCTGTGAATGTAGCGGTAGTAAAAAATTGCAATCGCAAACAATAAAATCCAAGTAGGTGCTAACCTACTTAGTAAAATATCATTTCAATACAGACATCAGGTGTATTATAAATTATGAAATTAATTGCATATTTTCAAAAATAAAGTGAACTTTCAGAATACTGACTTACCTAACATTGAAACACGTAAATAAATGCAACAGTGTTTTGACATACGAATGCTTAGGACAGTCAAATACCAGTCAACCACTTTCATAATTATATCATCATAAATGTACTTTAAAAATAAAATTAGCCATCTAAGCACTAGGAAGAGAAGTTGGAGCTTTAATAGAGTAGGTAATTATTACGTTGGACTTGGACACAAAAGTTTAGTGGCAATTACGAAGGAACGCCAGAACTTGGGTTTGCCACTTCTTTCCGGCAAAGATAAATTAATGTTACCAATGCAATCTTACTGTTAATGGTTTGGTAGTTTGTAGAACTTTTGGATATAACCTGATACTTACCTAAAAACTTGATTCTTTTTTAGATTCGCAGCAAGTTATTGGTCTTGTAGGATAATGCTTGAACAGTTTTTATTTTATACATTTTTTTTATACATTATCTTAAATATTCGTATTTTATTAAGTAGTACCTATAACTCTTTTATAACTTATCTTACTTTACCTTAGATACGTAAATTTTATTGGCATTATAGTTTTTTTTTTTAGAATTAGTGTAACGCTGTGTTATAAATTTATAACCTACTGTAATAATATTACAATCTAGCCAAAATTAGTAATTAGCTAATAAGTAATTTGTCATTGACCTAAATTTCTAGAGTAAACTCCAACTAAGAACGCTAAGAATGTGTCCACTAACATTTTTCTTACTGACTCTATTTATGATGACATCACTTTGTTATTGTGTTCGTAATACCACACACTGCACTTTTACTAATGGGCATTATAGATGAAAACATAATTTCAAACGAGAATCAAATAGGTCACTTTTACCAATTTACCCGTAGGAGATCCACCACAATAGGCATTTTATCAAATAGCTATTGTTTTAATTCTTTTGAACAATTTTAATTTGCTATTATGTCGCTTCCGTGCTTCTTACTAAGTTCATGATATTCTGTGGTTAGTTTCAAAGTGCACCGCAGTGCTTGGCAGTAAAGTTTTAGCAGTTACAAATTCCTGCACGTGTTACGGTGCAGATTTTGAGGAGACAAGCATTCAGCGCATTCAGGCATTCCTACTGGGTAGGTTATTTAGAATGCGGGCAACGCATGCCCGCCATGGCTGTTTGCAAGACTTAGCACCCCTTATTATGTTTACCTAGGAATCAGGGGTGCTCAAACGACCGATCGCGAAATCTTTTCGAGTCGATCGCCAGCAATTTGCTTAATATTTATTAGAATTTCTGGAAATACGCGGATAAAATGTAGTGCCATGCATGATCATCTAGAGATAAATCAACTGATCCAAATCAGTGCCAGACGGAAGTGTCCCCAAGACGCTGGCGGCATTGCCACGCTGAATAGTATTGCTGATGACCTATCTACATATTAGTTTAGTCGATCACTTGCTTTCAAAATATTATCTGGTCGATCGCCTATACTATACCTAAGTGTGAGCACCCCTGCCATAGATTGAGCGGAGCCCTGGTGAACTGTATTATAGGTTTTTTAAACCTATCTGAGGCACCAGTCCCTTGCAAATCAGGTTTATACCTCACCTCAATCGACCTTCATTCCAGCTATTATTAAGTGTTTTAAGGTTTTTGTTTACCTACTTTGTTAGAGAGAAATAAACAATAAACAAAAGATTTTTATATTAAATAAAAATCTCCGTGAACCAACGAAAGAACCAGTGACATGATAAGACGAAGAAGAAGGTACCTACTAGAAGCAGCGGGGTGATTAAGTGACTTGCATCGGAGTCTTGAAACTGATTTTGCGAAGCGCTCGCTTGTCAAATTGTTTGCGATCGCTCCTCACAGCTTCATTGTGCTTCTTGGAGCAGAATGAGGCAATGCTATTGATTGGCTAGAATACAACCTACGCTACAACGTCATCTGGGTAGCTATTGATGTTATATGCTTCAGTTTCTGTTAATGCCTGCGTTCATGCCTTCTGTTAATGCCTGCGTTTCTTCACACTGTCAAATATCGTTGTCATACTTGACAACGTTTCACTGATCGCCAACGCCATCGCTCTAGATGTTAGCAAGGCTTAAGTCGACCTCTCTAATAGTGTTTTTGTTCTAGGTGCACAGATTAAAAGCTGTCACGGATTGAAATTCCAAAAAATATATTTGACAGACATTTTTTTCACTCATAACGCTTCATTTTACAAATGTTTGTTCTCCGTGGGGATCATAGCCACAACACTATACACAACCTACATTACAGAAGTTAGAGCTACTATAGGTATCAACTGTGCTGTGAGGGCTGTGGCAACCTACCCTACCTACTACGTGTGAAGCACCTACGCATGAAGGAAATTCTAAAATCTTAAAAGAGTATTCTTGAGTATTTCCATATCCTTGAACTGTTTTCAATCAGGTTAACGTTGGGACCGGAATTTGGCCCCCGATACGCGCAAATTGCGCCTTATTTCGTCCTCGCCTCGCGCAGCGTAATGGCGGCGGAGTGTGGGCAAATACATGAGCGAGGGGACGCACTCAGGGTTACAGAGGGGCATAAAATTTACACACAATTTATAGAACTAAGATGTGGTGGTTAAATATTGGCCAACAGAAACAACACTAACACAACAGAATTAGAAATTAAAAAAAAAACAATAGATTATAAAAAGACGTGAAACCAACAGAGAAATCACACATAAATAAACAATCTTTTTACAGGACATAATTCGGCAATTTTTCATCATCCGCACTTGATGTGTGGGCTGGTTTTTCCGCAAGTAGGCCGTTGGAGGGCCCTTGATGCGTGACCCTTGACACGTGTTCCTCGAACTTTTTTAGGTTCTACGACACGTCGGTTTCTACTGGCATAGTGCACATACATTTTTCGACAGAAAAATCATTGTTACACGACTGGATTTGAACCCACAACCTTAGGATCGGAAGGCGGGGCCGCTACCACTAGACCACCAGTGCTCTTTACAGGACATCATTACAAGACGTATGTAGGTAGATAGGTAGGCTCTAGGAGCTCTAGGGCTCTAGGAAGTGAGGGACCGTGCTGCAGCTCTTGGCTCTATAGGCCTCTCATATTATTATGCATGAATAGCTTGTATAACTTAAATTGCTAAGCGCCTGCAAATAAATATGTCTTCTTTCTTTCTTTTTATAAACGCTACCCCCTTTTCATCTTTGAGTTCGGCCCATGATCTCCGCGGTAAATATCTGAGCTTTTAACGTATTTGAATAAGTCCTTCTTGGTACTCCATGGTGGAGCTCCAAATAGTTTCTTTGATCCCCGTTTATCGAGGTTTACGGATTCGTTGTGTTGCGATTATGGTTCAAGTAAGACTATTGTCTGACGTGTTTTCCTTGCCGCACTACAGCTCTAAGAACAAGAATCATTTATTGTAAAACTGTGTTATCTTAAAAGTAATTTTGTTCCAACAACTACGCTATTAGCAAATATATACAAAAGTAATGTTGTAAAAGCGTAATTTTTTACGGAAAATGCGAAACTTGATTTGCCTGATTAGGTTATGGATGAAACGGGTATTTATCGCAATTAGCTTTTTAATTTTCCTGTAGGTACGCGAAACATCAGGGCTACGGATTTCTCCATTTCTGATTCTACCCCCACCTAGCGAAAATCCCAGCAGGACTATAGAGTTAATTCCCCCCCCCCCCCCCTGGCGTTATAGAGCTATTGAGCCAGTTTTGGTCACACTTTGGACCGTTGCAAAGGTCTCCTCTACCTGCTAATGTGGCGATGACGGGTTGACGTCTAATGTATTCTAGAACTGAATGATGTGAAAAATCTTGATTAGAACTAAAGCCTATACTTTCCTATTTATTTTAGCACAAACACATGTTTAGACACAGGAACACAGAGTGTTATTTTACTAAACCAACTTTGACCACTTAGGGACCCCTACTTATTTGTTACCTACGCTAAATAATCAAAGCAAACCAATTATTGTATGGTTTCATCTCATGCGAGCTCTTTGAATAATCGATTGTTATGGTCCATTACGTTCAATACCTCCATGGGGAAGGAACTTTAGCCATTTTGTTAAACCATATTTAACTCCATTATCTAGGTATTATGCCTAAATTTTGTGGTTGATGTAAAGAAAGAAAAGAAAAGAAAGAAAATATATTTATTTGACATAAGTAGGTATACGCAAGACAAATACAATAAAACACACAGAACGGACAACTGAAGGCAGGCAGGCAGGCTACCTATGAAGGTAATCAAGTAATCATACAAGCAGAACTGGGCAAAACCAGTCCCGTCCTGTGCTGAATGGATAAAAGAAAGATTATGTCAAATAGGCCCTGACTCAGCTTTTTGCTGCTTGTTATGGTAGTAGCTACCATGTCAAGCAACGCTGGTTTTCAGGCAGGGCCAAAAAGGGTGACATCACACATAATTAATAAATATAAATAAAATACAACCAAAACTGAATATTTACATACTTAGTGGAATTTATTTATGGAGGGAATATTATGATAGATTTATGAAACATACAAATAATTTACGCACTTATACATAAATAATATAAAATTATTAAACACAATAATTATGCCATTACAATAATTATACCAAATAAATTAATTATGTAGGTGGGTAAGTACTAGGTAAGTAGCAATAGTTTTTTTTTTCAGCCTACATTGTCCCACTGCTGGGCAAAGGCCTCCCCCAAAAACTTCCAGTTCCTCCTATTCTGGGCCTCCTCCCACCAATAGTAATAGTTAAGTATTTTTTTAGATCCAGACTATGAACGGTCTGAGGCCTAACTAGATAGCTCGAGACCAACTTACACAAAAGACGTCAAGTTTTGTCCTGAATACCGAGTTGGGATCTTTGCGTCAGCTATGCAGTGAGAAATTCCAAGTTTTTCACGATGTAGGTAGGTAGGATAAGTAGGTACCTAAGGAAGAAGAAGGGGGGAAAATAAGAAGCTAAATAAAAATGTTTAAAGCCTTGCGCATATCGAAGCGTTCTGTGGTGGCGATCAGTGAAACGCTATCAAATATCGCTGTCATATTTGACAGCGTTTCACTGAACTCCATCGCAGAACGCTTAGATGTATCAGAAACTTCCACCACAGATCGAGCGACTTCATAGAGATATTCTATTTATTCTAAATATTAAGCCATATTATCATAAATTCAGGTAAAGCGTAATTTGTATAAAAAAATGTTTTCCTAGTTACAACTCTAAAGCAAATGAAGCTCTGCTCAAACCCCAAACTTTAGTTTATTGTAGGAGGTTTACCTAGTCTATTATGACGTTCAAAAATGATCCTAAAGTTTAGAGAGTAAAACAATTTTATTTTAATAGATTTTGTTTTTTGTCACTTCCAAACAATCTTTTCAATCCAGTCAGTAAAACTTGACACCCTGGTGTAGACTCCAGGCATGTCAGCCAGCCCACAGCCGATGCCGAAGGACGTGACTCCTAGGAGGTAGTGTATGCCTTGCCCTTTGATGGGCAAGTTTATTGTCACCTGGAGTGGACCTCCGGAGTCACCCTGGAACCAGTATATGTATAATCAGTCTCTAATAGAGTAAGCCCCTTCTTACAAAACGCTACGCAAGTCTTTGAAACCCTTTTAATCGAAGTACGAATTCGAAAAAACACTTTCACAGTAGCCAAATTTTGCAAAATAGGCAAGAGTTTAAGGCAATTTAAGGTATGCATCGTACCTGGCAAGCATCAACGCCTCCCGCCAACTTCCCCGCGCAGATCTGATGGTCTTGAAGCCCACACCAGTTCCTGTTGCAATGGGGCATAAGCAGTTCATTGCATTGCTCAGATCCTATGATGTCTACGTCTGCTGCCATCAACTCTGATGACATTTCCCGTGAACCTGTAGTTGTTAGATAGGTAGTTGATTATATTTGGGCAAGAAGGAGGACTGAGGACTGAAGATTTGTTTTGTCTTTAATTATTGAAGTGAAAACTTCTTGGGTCTTGAGCATTTTTTTGCGTCGCCGTCTCCAACACCTCCTCGGCAAAGATCGACAAACTTCGTCAAAGTCAGAGTTTGTCCGCCTGCAGTCAGCCAGGTACCACGTGCGCGTACAGTCACGTAATTGTTCAGGTTCTTCTGTCGGCATCAATGATACGTCCATTCATTCATCAGAAACAAAATGAGAATTTACGTGACATGTATTGAAAATCATAGATTTCTGAGTCTTACCAGATCTTACAACCCCCCATCCCGCAATCTGAGCCTTAGTTCCATTCTTCACTCCCGGTTCGGCCCACAAGCAAGCAGGTAGAATGTCTGAAGTGAATGTCACCTCGATTTCCAGCTCCATTAGAGCAAGGTCGAAGTATTGCTTTGGTGGTTTGTGGTTTGGATGGACAATGATTCTTATTATGTTCACATCGATTGGCTTCTGGTCTTTTGTGTAGAACTGCAAATTAAACAAAATAGTTGTGTAGTAGACTCGTGATTTTACTTATAAGCATGAAACATGCAAAGCGGTCCACATGCGCAGTCCCTCTACGCTTGTATGTATCACAAAATTAAACAGCTATCCCAGGCTTAGAATCTTTGAGACTACCTACATCTTGATTTGACTAGATAGCAGGCATACCTGCTGCGATGTAGTCATAACTACATCGCTTTCAGACTAAATCTAGATATGACTACATCGTGTTAGGACTACCAAGGAAGCACTTCGCTTAAATTACCATTGTGAAAAAGCAGTAGGTACTTATCAGTTGAAACGGTAAAACTTGTTGAGAACAGTTGAAACGGTAGCTTGACATAATTAGTATCGAGTTCCGAGCCAGGTGATGTTAATTCATCCGGGATAGGTAAAAGCTACTTTTGATCCAAAGATTCAAAACATCTTCAATCAAGTTATTCCTTTGACTTGACTCACAGAATCCATAATACTTCGTTGTCCAAGCCTCACTATCTTCGGCACGGTATCAACTATTGTAGTGTCTCGGGAAGATGCACTCGAGCAGTGTGCAGCCGTCAGTACAAACTTTGAGCTGATCAGGGAACTGCCGCACATGAATACCCAGGTTCCTATCACCGCCTTCCAGCCTATGGCGCCCTGGTATAGAGAACAATCAGAAATGGATTAAAATTTCACACAAAATGCAGTCGACATTATGAAAAAAAACGCAGTTGGTGGCAAATTATTTACCAAAATTAACTATTTACCCCCCTCCCCCCTTTCCCTTATCAGCAAAAGTAAGCAAACCACTTCCCCCTCTCCCATGCTTACGTAATCATTGGTATATGTGTTATAGGCAAACTCCGAAGCTCCGGCGCTCCTAGGTTGGACTGGTCAATCCTCAGGTCAGACTGAATGAATTAGTCAAAGCCCAAACAAATGTAAATTTTCGGCCTTTGACTAAACAATTTTCGTCAAACCTGGGAGAGACTAATTTGGTCAGGCAAACGTCAAAACACAATGTTATTAGATCGGGGTTTGACGAGTCAAACTCCGATATAGGTATGAAGTGTCTTATCTTCGTATATTTGGAAGCATTTTATCATTTAAGCAGCTTTCAAGTCTTAAGAATCGCTTAACTCTGCCAGTTCTGACACCTGATTGGTCAGCTTACGTGATTTTCACTTTTATATTTGAGATGCTTTGAGAGAATGCCGTGTGGCATTAGGCCCGCCATTTGTACGATGTGCAATAAAGTATAAAATAAATAAATAAATGCTTTGGAATATACGGAGGTTAGTTTGTAAAATTAGGTATAAAAAAATAACATTTTTAAAATTTTGATGTTTATTGTTTTAATAATTTCTTAAGTAATTAAAATGGAAAATTAATCATTTTTCTGACATGGTGAGGCATTAACTTTAATGTTAATTGTTTTAATAATTTCTTAGGTAATTAAAGTGACAAATTAATCATTTTTCTGACATGGTGAGTGAGATGACCGAGTTTTGCAGTCGCTTCTAGAATTGACTAGGCCAAAACCGAAACAGAATAATTTACTTTCGACGTTTGACTGAAAAGTTAGGAGCTCCTGGGTTTGACTAAAAATACTTCAGGCAAAGGGCGAAATTGAAATGTATTTCGGGGATTGCCTGATGGCTTTGGCCAAACCTAGGATAAACCAGTCCTTCCGCGAAGAGACTGTGTATCGGACTTTGACTATAACATATGCATTTTTCTTTTGATGTAACGTTATATTAATTTAAACAAACTTTATTGACACAGTAATTGAAATATTAATTTATTTATTTAGAGTAAGGTAGGTACAGCAGATATTATAATTTTTATTGATCTGTAGGCCTACCATGAGCTCTGTCTGGCTCTGTCTCTGGTTCTGGTTTTGAGTCTGTGTGAGTGCTCAGTGAGCTCACCAGTGCATTATACTGTATAGGTGCATGCAGCGTTTTGACGTAGGATTTATTGAGCCAACACTCCTTACTGTACATATACCTGTGAATATGAATCATAAGTAGATACGAATAAATAAGCCTACCATATTCGGAAACTCTCCCCGTAGTGTGTTTCTCCCACCTAGGATTTGCGGGACAGCAATTGGTTCCTTTCCAGCCATTAGTTGTTTTGCCTGTTCACCTGTTGAAAATTTAACATTACTAAAGCCTTGCGCACATCTAAGCGATCTCCGATGACGATCAGTGAAACCCTGTCAAATATGACAGCGATATTTGACAGCGTAATAAACAAGTAAATAGCGAATAGGAACTTCACGTTGTAAATTTTCAGTCAGGGTTTTTTATGATTCAGGTTACTTACATTGTCGTTTTCTTTTAGCTTTTTCTGATCTGTCTTTCATCTGCCAAATGTGCTCGTAACATTCTGCAAAGTTTTTTTTATTAATATTTGATTAATCAATCTCTATACAAACTTTTTGGATAGTGTTTATTTTATTACACTTTTATAATTTTACTGTAATGTCAAACTTGTAGATGAAGCCACGGTCGCAATAATACCGTAATAACAGTCCTTAAGAGTTACTCGTCGAGTTTGATTAGGATCCGGTCAGTGCAGCCCCATACCAAGGGGAAGGTTGCGGGTTCAAATCCCGCTCGGCTCCTAGCTTTCATAACATTATATCAATCTTTATTTTCAAACTTATGCAAATCAAATAAATCCAAACCATTATTTAGTAATTTCACTTACTAACGCTGCTGATTCTCCTTCCAGGGCGGGAGAAGTCGGGTACCGGTGGGTTGTATGGAGCACACGATTCAGGTTGCTTGAACCCTGTTATTGGTGGGTTGTCGCTTGATGATTTAGAGTTATCAATGTGATCCTCCTAGAACGAAAAAAAATAGGTTGTCTGTAACGGCCTTTACTAACGATAGTTGAACGTGACAACGTCATACAGCTGTCCACGCGGACGCGTCGCTCACTCAAGTAGGAGAGAGACAGATGTCGAACGCTGTCGAACGCGGAGGCCGATTGTGCCTCTTTATCGCTCGTTCCACGCTCTCGCTTGCACTTCAAGCCTTAAATGAAACGCCTCAGAACGAGGTAACGCCGCATGAGTTATGTTTTTTCGTGCGTGCAGCCGGCTCAATCGAATTATAAGACGTTGTCACGTCAAAACTAAGTTCCTAAGAAGATAGATCCTCTTTTATTTGAAGTCAGTTAATAAACTACAAAGGGCGGTCTAAACGCTGATAGATGATAGGATGTCCACCGCTGAATTTAGGTTCAACAGTGGACATCTTCAGGCTGATGATGATGACTATAAAGATACTTAGATGGAAACTAACGTCTCGAAATACGATCCCACTATCATCAGCAGCACATGGATTTAGTTTCACTAAAAAAACTGTAAACACATACTTTTTATAACCCGCACATCACTAAATTAAATTTAACATCAAAACTTCACAAAATCACATGTTACCTGCACCCAAACACAAGAAATCTAAAGTTCTTCTTATAAACATTTCAATATATTAAAAATTATCATTCGTTTTTATAGTTAAAAAATCATTGGGCTTGTAAACACATTTTTTTAGAAACAAATTCTTTATCTACAATATCTACATTGTCTAAAAATATTTCTTTTTTTGTAAACAACACTTTCAACCATAGTGAGTATCACATTGATTGAAAGAGATGGTATAGCATAAAAAAAGCAATTAGAAGGTATTAAAAACAAATCAAAATATCATTAATAGTATTTATCTGTGGTAGAACCTGTCGTAACATTCCAACGGTATACGATCAAATTATTATCATTAGTCTGAAGAAGTGCACTGCTGGACATATTTACCTATAATATTTCTAGGAAGATTTAGATATAGGCTTATTCTGGCTTTTAACATTATTTTGTCGATAGCTAAACGCATAATGATTTATCGTTAGGGTACCTAGTCGTTAAATGTTATCGACCCCGATTTTGTATGAAAAATCGGTTGTCTGTAAAGTCGCTTTACTGACGATAGTTGAACGTGACAACGTCATACAGCTGTCCACGCGGACGCATCGCTCACTCAAGTAGGAGAGAGACAAATGTCGAACGTTGCCGAACGCGGAGGCCGATTGTGCCTCGTTGTCACTCATTTCATGCTTGCACTTCAAGCCTTGACTGGCCTCTAGCTCAGTTGGTAGTAGCTCTGCCTTCTGCGCCATAGGTCGTGGGTTCGATCCCCACCGAGAACAAATATTTGTGTGGTGAACATAAATGTTTGTTCTCTGTCTGGGTGTTATATTGTATTCTAAGTATGTATTTACAAAAAAAAAATGTATTCAAGTACCTATTATATCAGCTATCTGGTTCCCATATTACAAGCTCTGCTTAGTTTGGGGCTGGGTAGTGTTGTGTGAACTGTCCACATTATTTATTTTTATTTATAAGCCTTAAATGGAACACCTCAGAGCGAGGTAACGCCGCATGACGTCATGTTTTTTGGTGCGTGCAGCCGGCTCCATCGAATTATAGGACATTGTCACGTCAAAAAGATTAGCGCCCCTGGCAGAATTGGGAAAACTAATGTTTTAACTTACGAACGCTACGTAAAAACATTAGTTCTTTCAATCCCCACAGAGGCGCTCATCGTTTTTCCAAACAAAATCGGTGTTAACGACTACGCTAGCGGTAAATATTGAAACTCAGAATAAGCCGTTGGTTCTGAGCTCCGTTTACCGCCTTCCCGCGATCTTAACTGTTATCGGTCCATTGAATTGGGTCATCTTCCGGCACCTCAAGGTCACATCGGGCACAAAAGTGATGTAAATTTATTCAATGCCTATCTAGATAGCCATACTCTTTCTGCCTAATTCCTAGGGTATGAAGGTTTCTAATGGGGATTTGAGTAAAAAGCGGTATTACTATCTAAACATGATTTCTTTCCAACGTCAAGAGACGCAGTAATGGAGAGCCGGCGATTGAGAAGGCTCTCGTTATTCTCTTATTAAGAAACGTCTTGAGCAGTAGGCGAAAGCTAGTCAAAAACGTATTTTCTTTTTAATATTCGTTTCTAATTCCACCTTGATCCTAACATCATCCATCACTTTTAAAAAGAACTTTACCGTGTTTTGACGGCGGCCATTTTTCTCCGTTCACCCTGATTGGCTGGTTGGCATTTGACAGGTAACGTCACAATTTTGGCGGGAATCGTTTATTTTGGATGCGCTGACTTTTTGATGACTTTTGGCTGATTGATTCGTTAATTTGTTGCCCCTATGTTTACACAGGTGGTCTCTACATATATTAACTCAATTAGCAATTAAGTTTAGAATAGTTTCAAATTTGCCATGAGTTTACCCACGCGTTAAAAATGCTAACATTCTGTAGGCAAATGTTCTAGAAAGAATACATTATACTATAAATCTACAAGTATTCGGCTCTTTATCTTTGCGCTAAAGAAAGAAAGAAACAGAAGTAGAGAATTCGGATCTTCTGACACAAAACAATACCCAAATAATCCTTCGAAACGCTATAAAGTACAGAGGGTGATTATTATCCCGGCGTCAAGTGACGTCATAATTCTTTTTTTTTCTTGCTCGGCTCGTTAACTCTCCCTCGCTCAAAATGAGGCTACTGGATCTTTTGAGGCATATAACTTAGGTAGGTATAACCGGTGATTGTAGACTAGCGATGGATAGAGTAGGTATTTATTTAAATTTCGGCGCCGCTGCCGTCTAGTCTAATTTTAAGCAAAGCCTAATTTTAATTTTAAATTAGTGTAAGTATCTCTTAAGTGATTCGATAGCTGATATAATTTAAATACACGGAATACACACAGCACATTAAATAATACTTCCGGAAGACTTGGGGCTTTCTGGGATTCAAGGGGTAATTTAGGACTTAGAACAAAATAACACAGGAGACTGCTGTGGTTTTTGCCACAAAATAGTACTCAGTGATTTAAACATATAATTTAGAGTGTCCCAAATAATCCCTGAATCCCCACTCTATGTTGCGTATTTCTTTTTATTGTTATGACATACTTAGTCTTACTTACATTAAAAGTACCTACGTATAAGTAGGTGCTAAAGCTGGGATTGCTTAAAGCTTTAAAATTCTATTATATTCTAGTATTACATAAGACTGTCGCCCAGCAACAAATTGTTATCAATTCAAAAGTTGCCCGTGTATCATCATAAATGGATGTATCAAATATTGCGTTAATTTCGGTGACTTGCAAAAGATGAAATGATGTGATACCAGCTCACCGGGTAAATAAATAGCCCCTTTTTATTTATTTTAGTAAAAAGATAATATTAATTAACTAGAGGAAACTCAATCTATCTTCTATATAAATTATAAGAAACTTTTTACTGACTGACATGTAACAACACAAGAAAGAAAAGAATAATTAACTTTATTCTTTTCTTTCGTCGAGTGTGTAGTAAGTTTTCTGTATAAGCATATCCTTAAGGTTTTTTTTTACAAAAACGTATATTTGTATCTATTGTAGATAAATAAGAATGTCAGATTTGTTAAAGATGGATGACCACTAGCGATCACCCATACAAATGGTGACCGCGCAGAACGTTGCATAGCTTATTAGTATAGTAGTATAGTCGATCAGTTTTGATGACGTTACAGTGTCAGCAACTTTTATAAACGTGAAATTCCAAAGTAAAAGTTTTGCTAATTCGCATTTAAAAGTTTTCAATGAAAAGTTGAACAATAATTTTGGGAAACTTCCGATTTTGTACGTTTTAAATAAAAGTGCGGTGTGTTTTTAAACACGGAACAAAGGAAATTGTTTTACGAACAAAATCTAAGACAAACTCTTTAAATCTTTGAATACAGTATAATATAATAATAATATAGTTTTTTATTCAAGACAACTTAGATAGTCCAATAGTGTTAATAAAACTTAAGGCTAGGGGTTAGTACTAATAACTAAATATAATACTCGCTTTAAAAATAATGGAAAATATCGTCCGGGGAAGTACAACCATGCCTATTTCTGTCGTGAAGCAGCATTGCTGTGTTGCGGTTTGAAGGGTGTGGGTGCCGGTGAAATTACTGGCACGTGAGGCGCAACATCTGTATGCCTCCAGTTCATGGACGTAGGGCAGTAGATCGTAGGACACATTCTCAACGTGCGTGACCTGCAAGACAGTGCTTTGTTATACTCGATGGTTACTACTTAACATCAGGTGGGCTATGCTTGTTCCATGGGCTAGACGTATAAAAAAAGCTTCCTTCGTAGAACATAATGTTCCCGTGAGTGTTGAAAATCAACCCCCTCAGTATAACATACTAAAAATATTTATTTACACAAAGAAACTTACAATTAAACAAATATTAATAAAATGTGCAAAATACACAAGAAACAGTTGAGCTATCTGCAGACCGTTACAAACGATCTAAAGATAGCTCAACTGATCCATCCTAAAAAATAGCATTACAAAAAATCCACATCTAATTACATCAATCCACACGACTGGGGCCGATAACTCAGATAGCCAAGAAAGGTAAAACTTACCCCCATTCCCCCATTACGGGGAATCTATTGATAACATCCATAGCACAAAATGGTGTTATATTCCAGATACCTGTACTTTATTATGACACGCGTGACTAGGCAAAGTGTAATTAGTTTATCAGCTTCTTCTTTTTATCGTGTCACTGGTTTTTTAGGGTTCCGTAGCCAAATGGCAAAAACGGAACCCTTATAGATTCGTCATGTCTGTCAAATTTAGGTCAAAGACAAATTACTTATTAGCCGGAATTTTGGCTAGATTGTAATATTATTAGAGTAGGTTATGAAACATAGCGTACACTATTTCTAAATAAAAAAAAAAAAAAAAAATGTCTGTCTGTCTGTCCGTCCGTCCGTGTCACAGCCATTTTTCTCCGAAACCGTAAGAGCTAGACTGATGAAACTTGGCGAGTAGATGTATTCTGTGAACCGCAATAAAAATTGAAAAAAAACTATAAATTTTGGGGGTTATACTCCATACTTGAAACTGAAACTCAAAAAATGTTTTTTCATCAAACCCATACGTGTGTGGAGTATCTATGAATAGGTCTTCAAAAATGATATTGAGGTTTCTAGCATCGATTTTTTCTAAACTGAATAGTTTGCGCGAGAGACACTTCCAAAGTGTATTATTATTGTACAAGTATAGCGTTAGTAGAATGGAATTTTAATTTTATTACTTATTTAATATAATTGCATGTTGTTTCGTAACTTAAATGGCATGAACCAAAAATTTGCATCCCAGCTATGGGGAATGAGTGACACTTATTTATTATTTTTAAGATCTTTCATGTATACACTTCATTGAGGCAAATAAATGATTATGATTATGATTATATGATTATGATTATGAAAGTGGACCTGGGGACCTGGGGACCCCCAAAATTTATAGTTTTTTTTCTATTTTTGTATAAAAATCTTAATGCGGTTCACAGAATACATCTGCTCGCCAAGTTTCATCAGTCTAGCTCTTACGGTTTCGGAGAAAAATGGCTGTGACATACGGACGGACAGACAGACAGACAGACAGACATGACGAATCTATAAGGGTTCCGTTTTTGCCATTTGGCTACGGAACTCTAAAAACTATGGAAAAAGCAATTTGTGTACTTGATGTTGTGTACCTGCCTATCCATAATTTACAGAGCACGTCCACTGAGTGCCTTAGGGACAAGAAGTCAGATTTTTAGTTTTTAAATGCTGCGATTTTGCTATGATATTACTTAGTAGCCTCCTGTCCTTCAGATTTCTGACACTAAGTACCTGCTGACTAAGTGAACGAAATTATGCTGCGGTGATATAAACCCACATCTCCGCTCGGGGATCCCTTGACCAGCTGTCATCCGTCGGGGTATAATGTTTTGCTAACATTATCTGAGCAAATACGGGTCTGAGTCCGGCCAGTTGGATCAAGCTTTTACGGTAAGCGGTAACCAATTTTAAATAATTTTGGTGTCCTCATAGTAATTCTTAGTAACTATTGTAATTATCCAAATAGGATTATGAGTGTTGGGTAGAGGGACGGACGAAAGAAGGACGCGAATGTTGAAATGGATGTGGGGAGTGACGAGAATAGAAGATACGAGAAGAGTCAAAAAAAATTTGGAATTAACGCCAGTGACGGAAAGATTAAGTGTAATAGGTTAGCGTGGCACAGGCATGTCATGAGTAGGGATGAAAGTCATGCAACCAGGAGAGCGATGAGTATGAGTGTGTATGGATATGCTGGCAGAGGTAGGCCACGGAAGAGATGAATGAATTGTGTGAAGGATGACATGGATAAGAAAGGAGTGAATACAGAAATAACGGCTGACAGAGGGGGAATGGAAGGAGAATACATGTTATGCCGACCACATAAAGTGGGATAAGGGCAGGAAGATGATGATGATTACATGAAAATCAAAGTATTTTACCTGGCCGGAATGTATTTTTTGGCCCACTGCACTATAGCGTCTCGCAAGTAGGAGCATGAGTAAACACAGTTGCTCGACGCTATATAAAATCATCTTTAATTTCCCTTTACTTCCTTTATTTATTGTGGCAAAGACCTGTTTACTTTGTTCCACTGCTGGGCAAAGGTCTCCCTCAAATACTTCCACTTATCTACTCTCAAAGGTGTCAATATCATCCCGCCAACTGATTAAACTTATGACTGATGTTACATAATCATTTATATTGTAATTTGCTTTTTATTCAAAGTTTTGCCTTATATATAGTTAATCTACAAATTATAGAAAAAGACTGACTTGAACTATAAAATCCGCACTATTACAGTCTACAAGTACCAGGCGATCAGAACAGTGAAAGAAGTGACCTCTCCACGCAATTAGTTGTTCAGCCGACACGCGGCGCGAACAGCATGAATGAATGGCTCGCGCAATACTGGTCGGATTGCGTGACCGGTGACAAGGGTCGACGTACCCGCTGTTAATTTCGCATGTCGGCCAAACAACGAGATGAACTCAAGCGATTATCTGACAGGATGACCTCGACTGCTGGGAGCCTTGGGGCGTCCTCTGTGAAATAAGGGACATCAGTTCTATGGCGTGACGTTTGAATGCCAATGGTTTTGATGGTGAGTTTATGTTCTTACAATTATTACAAGAGCTCATGATGACAAATTATTTACGCGAGATTTCAGAGAAATTTTCGTATAAAAAAGCACATTCAATTCATGCATTCGTTATTGAATGAAATGAATCGTTCTGTGAACGTGTTTTGTGAGCGAAATAATAATTGTCAAGGGCTCATTTGCTTGTTTGATCACTTGTTTTATCTTATACCTTTATACGAGAAAATCTTACAACACGTACACATATTTAGATACAAGGTGTATCTAAATATGTGTACTATGCGAAGGTGGGGGGTTTCAGACCACAATGGTGATCAGTTGTGGAGGGGAGATAATTAAAAATTCCTATTTTCAGTTTCCCATACAAAAATATTTAATTTCATAATGCCTTAATAAATTGACAACCCTATCCTTGTAACCCCTTGACCCCTTGACCTACTACCTCTGTAGGTCTACTACTACTACCTACTACCTCTGTAGCTGAGTTTAGGGTTGTCACTTTGTATAAAGTCAGCTGTTAATGTTGAAACTTCGTTGCAGTTTTTTTCAGAGATACCAATCGAAGTTCGAAAAGTCGTTGAACAAAAGTTGTTCCCCGGGGGGTGGAAATTCACCCCCTTTCAGGATAGTACACATATTTTGATACACGTTGTATATATATATATATTTAGGATCTCGGAAACTGCACCAACAATTTTCACGAAATTTACTATACAGGGGCTTTCGGGGGCGATAAATCGATCTAGCTAGGATTCATTTTTATAAAATGACGAGAAGTTGGTGTTTTGCAATAATCAAATATAAACTCAATATACGACTGTTCCTGCCATCTATTGGCGATTGTGAGCAACTAACTGCAAGCTAGATGGCGTTGTTAATTAAAAATAAGCCAATAAAGATACGACTCTTCCTGACATCTATTGGCAAATAATAAAACAATTTTTTTTAAACCCGAGCGAAGCTCGGTTATACCGGCTCGTTTTTATAAAATCTCAAAATTGAATTTCAATTTTGACGAAGAATACACAGAAGTATCAATAGCAGTGATGTTATTAAAAAAAGGTACACTGACTCAGAAAAAGGTGGCGAAACTTCATGATTTACTCCTCATATGACAGGCTACATGAATCTTATAGATAACCCAATCAGTAACTTATAAGCAGAAGAGCCTACATTGACCCCTACGTCCAGTGAAGACAGACCTTCCTCGAACCCCGTTGGAGAACAGTTTCGGAGATTGCCGGGCCAGAAAGTGCTAATTATAGAGGTCTCAGTACAGTGGACGGTTCGACCACCAGTTTCTGTCGATTGGGTCCTAATGGCGTGGAATGGAAGATTAAAGTTTCTGACGGGTTTTGGATTGCTTTCCTAAGGCATAGGTGTAGGTACCTGTTTTGATAGTAGTTAAAGATTTGCACACTTTGTTTTGTTTCACAAATCTATATTATGAGAGCGCTGGTGGCCTAGTGGTAGCGGCCCCGCCTTCCGATCCTAAGGTCGTGGGTTCAAATCCAGTCGTGTACCAATGAGTTTTTCTTCGCAAAAAATTATGTACACTATACCAGTGCTCTCAAACGGTGAAGGAAAACATCGTGAGGAAACCGGCATATCGTAGAACCTAAAAAGTTCGAAAATATGTGTCTAGTGCACGAAAGGAGCCTCTTTGAGGCGCACTTAAAATCCTTTCACCACACTTGGTTCGAAAGAATCAGTGACACGATAAGAAGAAGATTATGAGAGACTAACAAACTTTTGTTAACAGAGTGAAATTATGAATTCTAGCAATGTCCAATTTTTTTACAATTTTTTAAATCCTTGAATAGACATAAAAATCACCAATTAATTGTTTTTTTCTTTTTATAACGCTTTTATTAGTTTCACCTGTATGTATGTATGTATGTATGTATGTATGTATGTATGTATGTATGTATGTATGTATGTAACCGACCCCTTTGAGCTCGATTTTGTCCTACTTTGAACGATCAGATTTGATTCAAACTTTGCACACCTGTCAAAGGTCGATGACAATGCAATAATATGAAACAAAAAATAAAAAAAAATGAAAAGAAATAAAAAAAAAAAAAAAAAAACCTACTTTGAACGATCAGATTTGATTCAAACTTTGCACACCTGTCAAAGGTCAATGACAATGCAATAATATGAAAAAAAAATAAAAAAAAATGAAAAGAAATAAAAAAAATAAAATTAAAAACCTACTTTGAACGATCAGATTTTATTCAAACTTTGCACACCTGTCAAAGGTCGATGACAATGCAATAATATGAAAAAAAAAACAACTAAAAAGTAAAAAATAAATTATAGTTTAAAAAACTAAAAAAAAACGCTTTTATAACTAATTGAACTAAAAAGTTAAAAATAAAACTGTAATAATCAATTGAAAATTTATATTATTGTACAAAAAGCGTGGGGGGCTTGATTTTGATTGTTGTAAATATTTTATCAATAGTTTACTAAATCTGAAGTTATTATAAAAAGCACCCCACGTTTTTTGTACAATAATATAAATTTTCAATTGATTATTACAGTTTTATTTTTAACTTTTTAGTTCAATTAGTTATAAAAGCGTTTTTTTTTAGTTTTTTAATTATATTGAATAAATTGTATGAGAGCGCGGTTTCCAATTCGTTCTTGGCCCGTTTTTATCAGTCAGCATTTCAAGAAAATCCAAACTTATCGTACCAGGAGATTATAACTCCTAGAAGAGTAATTAACCCCGGGACATTAAACTAGTTTCTCGCTAAGGATGCTATTACAGAGGTTCAGTGTGGCGATGCAGCCAACTTTTGTATGCAAAGCTTTTAGGAGGTGCGGTATAATGTTGGCAAAATATGAGGGCGTACCTTTTTGAGACACACACGCTAAAAAAATGGCGAACTGAAGCTGCGCGCTTCGTGTTTACAATTTAGAGAATGTTATGTGATGGATGATTCATGCAATTACAATATTTTGTTGTTTGCCGATAAGAGAGGCCTAACAAATAGGCTAGTTTTCGCTATCTGTCGAGTTTGTACTAGGGAACCAGATAGCTGATGTAATACATAAATTAATATATTTTCTAAATGTATAGGTACTTAGAATAAAATATATCACCCAGACAGAGAACAAACCATTACTTTACCGCACGTAAAACAACAAAAAAAACAAACAAAAGTAACCTTGACCAGGTCCATTAAATACCTACCACCCACCACACAAATATTTGTTCTCGATCGAACCCACGACCTACGGCACAGAAGGCAGAGCTACTACCAACTGAGTTGAGAGGATATAGTCAAAAATTATAAAAATAGGACGTTATTTAACTCAAAGTTTTGTTTGCAAAGTTTGAGATAAACAATGGGTAATTAGACCTCCGTGAAACTGGGCCTTAGGGAGTTTAGATTTTTTTTGTTATTTTTTTTATAACGCTTTTATTAGCTTCACCTGTATGTATGTATGTATGTATGTATGTATGTATGTATGTAACCGACCCCTTTGAGCTCGATTTTGTCCTACTTTGAACGATCAGATTTGATTCAAACTTTGCACACCTGTCAAAGGTCGATGACAATGCAATAATATGAAAAAAATAATAAAAAAAAATGAAAAGAAATAAAAAAAATTAAAAAAAAAACCTACTTTGAACGATCAGATTTGATTCAAACTTTGCACACCTGTCAAAGGTCGATGACAATGCAATAATATGAAAAAAAATATTAATAAAAAATGAAAAGAAATAAAAAAAATAAAAAAAAACCTACTTTGAACGATCAGATTTGATTCAAACTTTGCACACCTGTCAAAGGTCGATGACAATGATGAAAAAAAAAAATGAAAAAAGAAACTAAAAAGTTAAAAATAAACTATAGTTTAAAAAACTAAAAAAAAACGCTTTTATAACTAATTGAACTAAAAAGTTAAAAATAAAACTGTAATAATCAATTGAAAATTTATATTATTGTACAAAAAGCGTGGGGGGCTTGATTTTGATTGTTGTAAATATTTTATCAATAGTTTATTATATCTGAAGTTATTATAAAAAGCACCCCACGCTTTTTTGTACAATAATATAAGTTTTCAATTGATTATTACAGTTTTATTTTTAACTTTTTAGTTCAATTAGTTATAAAAGCGTTTTTTTTTAGTTTTTTAAACTATAGTTTATTAGTTTTGAAATGTATCTAATTATTTAAAGTATGACTTGTGCGAGATCCGCAAAGTCAGTATTTCATCACATGCACCAAAGCAATATGTCTTGATAAGTGCAGAGAGCAAAGTTTGGGTCGCCGCCGGCGGCGTTGCATCACTCGGCGTACACATTTTATGAGCAGTTCATCTCCTCACACGTTCTGCTGCCTTGGTACTTGCATAGTTTGTGGGTGACATTGTTGTAGGAACATACGGGAATATTGAAATACTACTATGATAATAGAAATAAATAAATATTGAAAAAGAAAATATTTAAATTATCGTATATGTATAACTTACTGGTATCACTTAGCCTTGTTTGAATGGTTCTTAAGGTTTTCGTCTAGTTTTAATGTGTTTTAATCATTAGATAAGGAACTTAAATACTATCTCTAGACTTCTTCTTGCTGTGTCCCTAATTCTTAGAAACACCTTTATTTTTTTAGTTTTTGTCTCTAAAATCATTTGCCTTCAATATGTCCACAAAAAGGTTCTACAAAGTTCCCTAACGATTTCCTTAATTTTACTGTAAAACAAAGTGGAATATATTTTTATTACTTTTTACTGAAAATACCGTCTTGATCAAGCAAATGAGAAAAGAGAGTTCTCAAAGAGCTCATTAGTGACTTTTGCTTGATATACGATTATTATTAACTTATGCAGAGAAAGAATGGTTTTCTTTGTAAATTTTCCCTTTTGTGAGGTATTATTTTTAAAATGGGAAGAAAAGCTAGCGACTTGTATCCTTAGGGATAGTTACAACCTTTAATATTTCGGTTCTCATGCCAAAAGGAGGAAATTAGAAGCACATGCATCCAAATAAAACGTAACCTTGATTAACCCACAATTTGACTACAGTCTCACCTTGAAAAGCGATAGGAGTGACGGAACAAAACATGATAATTCATGATGTCTAATTTTTCACAAAAGGTCAAAAACCGGCAACTACTTTTGCCTTTGCACAATTAAAGAAAATATGGGTTCTAATGAATAAATAACTGTAAAAACTTATTAAGCATGGTTTTTTTAAATTTTTTTTATCAATGAAAATATCATGATTTGCATCAAACTTTCAACTTTAGAGGCGATTTACTGCAGGAATAAGCACGATTTGAATCACACCAACTTAAGGTTGTTCGATTCCGATACAAACTGAATTTACACAACTATGGGCAAACAAAGTATAAATGTACACTGAAATAGCTGTAATAGAATTTTACAGCTATTTCAGTGTAGCAGTTATTAGAGAATTAAAGATTACCATTTGATGGGGGCCACTTTATTGAGTAACTATAAGAATTTTATTTACATAAACTTTTATTATAAAACATGAAATGATTAAAAAAAAATACATTTTATAAGAAACTAGAAAATTTAATAACGAACTCTGTTTTCCACCTGTAGGTATTACAGGTAGAAAACAATAGAATTAGCTTAGCTATTCAAAGAGGCCACTTTATTTGGCTTAGTCAGGAAGTGTAATTTAAGTTCGATGAACAGTGGAATTGCTTCATAAAACTTTCGTATTTTCTGTAATATAAAAATAAAAATAAACCGAAGCCATCTTTTACAAAATAGTCGGTTAAACTCAAGGTTATTCACCGATAGTGGGGAGCGTAGAGCGTTTGATAATTTCCTCATGTTTCTCATCGGGGATATAGCTCAGTGGTAGAGCAACCGACTGCAGATCGGTAGGTCCCCGGTTCAAACCCGGGTGTCCCCTAAAAACTTCTCTTTTTTTAAATTATTTTTTAAACATTATTTCGTAAATAATATTTAAATTAATCAATATCTGGTATATCTAATAATAATAATTAAGAGATTATTTTGTAAATTTTTATAATTTGTTAAGAAATACTTAATAAAAAGAAAATTGTATTATTTTGTGTATTATTATTACTATTAATCTATTATTAATTTTTGAGTACATAAATTATCTAATCTTTTTTTTATTATCTGCTCTTTGTTATTATTTCGTCGCATAAAACAAAACCAATGCAAAACAAACCAAAGCAGAGAAGTAAACTAATTGATAACATTCCATCAGTCCAGCAGCGCTAAGTTTGAAAAACAAACAATTTCTTTCGCGGTTTGAAACTTTGAACCCCGCAATACCTTGTCGACGCTCACTCTGACTTGTCAGGCCCCATCAAGTATTTAACGAGTTGCTTCGAAGAATGGCCGTGGGGCAACAGGTGCCGCGGACGCGAACTATACAAAATTAAAGACAGGTAACTTCTATACGCTTTTGCAGCCCTGGTACTTTGACCTACATTCTTGTTGCTTTACGTGAATGAGGTTAGTACTTATCTACCTTATTTGTTAAGTAATATAATGTAACTATTTATTATATTACTAGTGGCCGCCCGCGGCTTCGCTCGCCCGTTCCCGTAACACCCCGTTCCCGTTGCTTTTTCGGGATAAAAAGTATCCTATGTCCTTCTCCCGGTTCTAAGCTACCTCCCCACTAATTTTCTGCCAAATCGGTTCCGCCGTTCTTGAGTTATAAATAGTGCAACTAACACGACTTTCTTTTATAAATATAGATATAGAGTCAAATTGAGGCTTCCGTCAAGTTGGACCGTTAGGTACTCGGACCGCGGTCCCAGTAGCCGGATAGATTTAATTTTATTATTTTTCTATATAGCGAATCGGACCGCTCTCAAAGTATTCAAAAAATCTATTGTTTAAGGCAAATAAAGTACAGTCAAAGGAAAAAGTAGGTATAGAAAGTAATAAAACAAAAGGAACAAACTCGATTGAACACATTTTTGAAAATCTAATTAATAATAACTAGCTGTACCCGCGACTTAAATTCCCCCTTACTCTGGATTTGTCATAGATATGGCACAGTATCAGTTGTAAATAGCTCAAAGCAGATATTCAAATAAATTTCTAAACTTCAATCTAAAGTGGAAATATTTAACTTTACAAACCAGAAATGCCAATCTACTTTTGATGCTGACTCTAATATGATAGTATTTACAATACTTGTCATAAATGCAGAAGCTAGGATGGATGTGTAGGTGTTTGTATGTTTGTGGTTCAATCACGCGCTAACCAGTGGAACGATTAGGATGAAATTTGGAACCAATACAGATTGTTATCTAAGTTAACATTATAAACTACTTCTTATCCCGAAAAAATATAAGAACTGGAGAAAAATCATAGAAAACTCCCATACGGTAAGTCATGATAAATTAATTGATCACAAATACCCCGCTCAACATCAATAGGACAACTTTACTTCAAATAAGACGACAAAGTCCTAATTGCCGCTCTACTCTCCCTCTAGCTCTTTTATTTCCACAACAAAAGGGACACTGACTCAGTAAGATAAATGTATTTTCTTAAAATAAAGCCGTAATAAAGTGCGCGACACGTAGCCGGGGACGCGCCCCATCCGGCAAATTGCGGACTACGTGCCCTCCTGACCGAGACAACTGGACCTACAGATGGCACGTAGTCTAGACACCACAACACAGTCGGTACCAAGAAGATTTTAATGAGAGTTTTTTTATTACTCAGTTACCAAAAACAAATCGGTTGTCTGTAAAGTCGATTTACTGACGATAGTTGAACGTGACAACGTCATACAGCTGTCCACGCGGAGACGCATCGCTCACTCAAGTAGGAGAGAGACAGATTATGTCGAATGCTGCCGAACGCGGAGGCCAATATTGTGCCTCTTTGTCGCTCGTTCCGCGCTCTCGCTTGCACTTCTAATGGAACGCCTAAGAGCGAGGTAACGCCGCATGAGTCATGTTTTTGCCAATGTCAAAAACGAGAAAGTGAGGGTATATTATATAAATAAAATAGTTTTTAGTCAAGTCAGTCAATAGACGATTCGGCCGTCAGTGACTTTGGGAGAAAATATGGTTTTTTAATTTAAAACCATTGATCTACACGTTAAAATATTTCCGATGGTTTTAAACATCGATGTTTAAAACCATCGGAAATATTTTCGCTAAAATCAACCTACCTACCTACACTTTCATTCCAACTGCTCAAACACAAACTTTGTGCTATGACCTCAAGTAATATTGGTTAATGGTCACCGAAATTACGCAACAGAGCTCAAAATAACACTATAAAAAAAACAATTAAAATGAATAAGTGTAAACGTTGAGCCTCACGTGCCAGTATTTTCACCGGCACCCACACCCTTCAAACCGAAACACAGCAATGCTGCTTCACGGCAGAAATAGGCATGAACTTCGAAACTCATTGGTCACACACACAAACATTATAGAATTTTCTATTCCATACATTCGTTATGTTTCACCTTTATCTAGTATTTATCCCGAGTCCAAGCATGACGACGCATAAATTACTCACTTTAATAATCCGAGTTTAGGATTGTTTCATTTGCCAACACTGCAAATCTAATTAGTGCTTAAGTTCTGTTATGTTGGCAGTGTTTGAATTTGTTATGAACTGGGGCTTGTGGGTTTGCTCTGAAATGTGCAACGGAGCGTTTTCATGTTGTTTACAGTATTTTTAGCACATACATTACATACTCAGATGTGACCCTGATTTATAAGTATAGCGTAAAAGTTTATCCATTGTAAAAGATCATCTTCAATAAATGCAAATTTGATGTCTGCTTTTTTATTATGTATTTGAGAATGAAATAACCTGACATGACAAGTGAGGGATTGGTAATGTACTCGATGGTGAGTTAACACAGTGTCACACAAAACTGGTGCTCAGGGTACGACTGACAGACATTTCAGCATGCTAACAAATTAACACACGCCTTTCGGTGGTCGTTCATTTCATATGGGATATTGTTGTACAGTCAGCGACAGAAGTTGATAACAAAAGTACGGATAAGTGGTTGTATGTAGGTTCGATTTTAACCTATGACCAACATATTTTTTTTTACACAGCAAACAACGTAAATATCATTCATGGATAAAGGTTACACAAGTCTTTTAAATATTTAAAATGCTTTTTTTATTGAAATTAACGTAAAAAGCACTGACAAATATAAAAAAAAAAAAAAAATTAAAATACTTATTTTATAGTAAATAAAATAAGCACAAAAATAATAGTGGCTATTTATCTATTTTACTCATGCCTGGTTAGGCATAAGACTATTATTTGTATTCGTAGTCTTTTTAGTTTCTTGTCATATTTTTTCTTATCTTTCCGAAGCAATTTATATTATTACCTTTATAACTTTCCAAGCTATTTTACTTTACAAATCACCTTGCAGATTCAAGATCACTTGATTCGATCAGCAACTTATCGAATACATTATGATGACTTAGAAATACCTACTTAGACTTAGATCGAGAACTAATATTCTCGCTTACAAGCGCTACGTAAAACATTAGTTCTTGTTATCCCACTAGGGGCGTTAATTGTTTTTCCATACAAAATTAGGGTTAACGACTACGCTAACGATAAGTCATTTTGAGTTTTAAGCGACAGATGATGTCGAAAATTCAGAATTAACCCTTTGGTCCAGTAAAATTATCTTGCATAGGAAAATTAAAATGTACTTAATATGAAAAAAAAAGTAAGAGATAATCACTAATAATGTTTCCTCAAATGACATTGCATATTTTTTTGCAATAAATGTTTGGTGCTTCCACCTAAAAGATTCGATCCCCTCTACATTCTGCTCGCACAGCCGAATCGACCAGTTTTCAATAGAAAACCAAAATTCCCAATATAAACCCACGTTCAGTTTGTCAAACAGTTTGAAATTGAAAATTCCGGATTCAATCTCATGCATCCATCGTACACCCACAGGTTTTATTTGTCAAGTACGTTCCCATTCCTATTGTCGCGCGGCAAAAATATATTAATTTTCGCGGTGGGAAAACAAACTACTCCGTTTATGTGGTCCAAAATATAAGAACTTCAGGGAAAAAGTCGAAATTCATCTACATAACAATTTTATTAATTAACCTACCTATTTTAATAAATAGCCTACTTAGTTCACTTACTCTATGATTATTATTTTTTAATTCCTAGAACCGTGTAAATTGCTTTATTCTAAGAAGTAACTTGCGTAGACCAATCATTCTGGTTCCGGTAGACACGGCAGCGACTCCTAGCGCATCAAAACAGGGCGCGACTGCCCAAGTGTTAAATTAGTAATCATTTTGGTATTACGTTTGTATGAAAATTCGCCCTCCGCCGGCCCCTTAAGCTGTTTTGACAATGACATAGGATAAACACATCCCACATCCTGAAACAAAACAAAAAAAACAAATAAAAAAAAAAAAAACATGAAATCTCCGAATGCTAAGGATTTGTTTGGCACAGACGCTCCTCAAAAGGTGCTCATTAGGAATTAATTTTCGAAAGTTTGCACCCAAAGTGAAAATAGAGTAACTATCAATAGCCTATTTCGATAAAATAATAATGGGTGTAGTTTTTTGAAAAATGAACGTTGAAAATGGAATGTGAAAGATTCGCAGTCGCCAACATCTTGTCCAGTAAACGCGCTCTTTCCTTGTCTCGCCACAATAAAGGACCTTGTGTTATTGGTTATTGGCTCGATGTTGTTCGAAGCTGACAGCCAATCAATGGCCTCGAAATATGCCAGCACGAGTGGTCTCACGAGTACTACTTTTTGTTTTATTGCCTTGATCCGGTTTCAGAAAGATTATTTTTATTGGTTTATTCAGTCAAGTACTGTGATAGGTTTTGAATTTTCTAGACGTCAGACTACCTACCCAATTTAAAAAATCTCTCCTTTCGTCGTACTAAATAAAAACCCTGTTTTAAAAAAAACTACAAGCTCGCACGAAATTCAGTTCTTAACACGCCCGATAGAGGCGCTTATTGTGTTTCTTTTCAAAACCCCTCTGGATTAAAAACTCGCAATTCAGAAATAAAAAAAATAAAAAAATCGCTCCTTTCGTCGTAATAAATAAAACCCTTGTTTTTGTAACCACCAAAACTATAATCTCGCACGAAATTCAGTTCTCAACACGCCCGATAGAGGCGCTTATTGCGTTTCTTTTCAAAACCCCGCTGGAAAAAAAACACTTTTGTCTGACTGACCCGAATGACCTTTTCACCAACTTGTCAAATTTAATCAATGAAGAACATAAGGATACCTTTAAACTTAAAACATGTAAAGCTAGTATTAGTGTCGCGTTCGCTGACTGGGCCACCCCAGGTATTTACAAAAGTAGGAATACATTATATGAGCTATATGCTGCTAGGGAATCAATGCTTAATGACCCAGCATTTATTTTACATATTAAAAACTACTCTAAAGCATTTAAAAGAGCTTGTCACGCAGCAAAATCATTGCATATCAAAAGAAAAATTGAAAAATCCACAAATAAAATTAAAGCTACCTGGAAAATAGTCAATAATGAGACTGGCAAATCAAAACTCCGTAATAAAAAAATTCATTTGAAAGTAAACAATAATCTTTTGACAAATAATTCTGAAGTAGCCAACGCGTTTGATAGTTTCTTTTCCAGTATCCCTAAAGTAGTGACATCATCTTTAAATTCCTCGGCATCTGGTGCGATGGCATTGTTAGAGTCTAGTGTTAAAAAATGTAATAATATCTTTAGTTTTAAATACATTAATGCTGACAAAATCGTGAAGACATTTAAATCATTAAACATTAAAAATACTGAAGATTTATGGGGAATGTCTACAAAATTACTCAGCGCTATTATAACTGATATTGCACCATGCCTAGCGTATATTTTTAATAGGTGTGTTGATGAGGGTGTTTTTCCTGATTTAATGAAACCTAGTAAGCTCATTCCCCTGTTCAAATCTGGAAATGCAAGTGACCCTGCTAACTATAGACCTATCTCAGTATTGCCCACGCTAAGTAAAATCTTTGAGAAAGTTATTCTTACTCAGTTGTTATCACATTTTAACCTAAATGGGATACTTCATAGCCACCAGTTTGGATTTACGAAAGGTCGATCAACGACTGATGCCGGTATTCTACTCTTAAAGCACATATATGATGCCTGGGAAAACTCGCAAGACGCGATTGGGGTATTCTGCGATCTTTCCAAAGCTTTTGACTGTGTAAATCATGCTACATTAATATCTAAACTTAAACATTACGGCATTCTAAATCGCTCTATTGACCTAATACAATCATACTTGACTGATAGAGTCCTTAAAGTTGATGTGGGCGGTGAGAGATCTTCTGGGTCTATTATTGACATGGGGGTGCCACAAGGTTCGATATTAGGTCCTTTCTTGTTTCTAGTGTACGTAAATGACCTCCCTTTTTTGGTTAAAAAACTATGTGAAATAGTACTATTTGCTGACGATACCTCATTAATTTTTAAAGTCGATAGATTGAAGACTAATTACGATGACGTTAACGCATCTCTGTCGCAAATACTTAACTGGTTTAACGTTAATAATCTTTTACTGAATGCCAAGAAAACCAAGTGTATTAAATTTATCTTACCAAATGTGACTCTCCGGCCAACTAATATTATACTTAATGGAGAGTCACTTAACCTTGTAGATTCTACTATTTTCTTAGGACTTAATATTGACAAAAAATTGCAGTGGGGGCCACAAATCAAAGCACTTGCAGCTAGACTAAGTTCGGCTGCATATGCAGTTCGGACTATAAGATGGCTTACTGATGAAGCTACAGCTAGGCTAGTTTATTTCAGCTACTTCCATAGTGTTATGTCTTACGGTATCCTTCTCTGGGGGAAAGCAGCTGATATTCAAACTATATTTGTTTTACAAAAAAGGGCCATACGTGCCATATATAAAATGAAATCTCGAGACTCATTGAGAGAGCGATTTAAGGAAATTAATATCCTCACAGTAATTTCACAATATATATATGAAAACTTATTGTACACTCACAAACACATCTGTAGCTTTCAGAAAAATTGTGATTCACATAATATTAACACTAGAAATAAAAATAAACTTTATATTCCCAAATTTCGCCTGCAGAAGGTAAATGGGTCTTTTATGGGGAACACTGTACGCTTTTATAATAAACTTCCGGAAAATGCAACTAAGCTTCCTATTCGGAAGTTTAAAGCCTATGTTAAGAATAATTTAATAAAGAAAGCGTACTATACTCTAGATAGCTATATGAATGATAAAACTGCGTGGCCCAATGTCCCGGTCACTCTACCCATAGGAAGCTAACATGTCGATTTGCAATGTCTGTACCTACTATTTCGTATCTTATTTTTATATAAGCTGTGTAGATACTATAGTATAACTTTGAAGCGTAGCGTGTGCTGTCTTTGAAACTTTTGCTTTTGTATTATTGCATTGCATACGTCTGACTAAGTGAAGTGGCACCACACTGGAACTTCACTGCTATTATTTTAGACTATTTTTGATTTGTAAAAGGATCATATAAAAAAACAGTAGGAACCGAGACGTAGTTTGTTGCCTGTTCTTCTACGCTTGGTCGCGTGGAACTGGCACCTAGACTCACCTAGCTATAAGACGTTTCAAAGTGATTCTTGCATCGTAATGAATAAAAAATTATTGAGTTTGATTGAGTTTTTTGACACGCAATAGAGAAATAAAAAATATAACAGACTTTAGGTTAGTCTAATCGGGAGTTAAGTAGTCATTTATTACTAGGTTAATCGAAGCAGACTCAGTTAGGTGGCTCGTTACAAACTCTTTATTACTCTAGGTGCCGCTTAAGTATCTATAAAACGTTAAATGATATTGAACTTAATGGGGAAGTATTTCAAACTTTACTAACCTGCAATGTAGGTAGGTATAAGTAAGTATAATTAATTGATTCAGGCGTGTCTTTGCAGAAATCCATTGTTAAACATAAATATATAAATTAAGTAGAACAAATATAATAATATACCAATCCGCTAATCTAGCTAGATTTTTCATAAGTAGGTATAATATCTACAAGTGTAAATTGAGTAGGTATTCGTTTTTTTAAATAATGTTCCGCGAACTATAATTATCTAATACCGGAAAGGCCCGTATGCAGAAAAAATATTGTGTCTGAGTTGAGCCTCAAGCATAGATTTTTACAGTTCTCTATTGAAAAGTGTCAAAAATAGGCTTAAAATAAGTTTAGGCTCGACTCGACCCACCATGCGGGCGAGGCCGCGTGCTTCTGCTAGTTCCTAATGGGTTCACAGAACTGCAACTTAGCTTTATAACTTCGATTCATTTATGAAAATGTTCGTTAACGATGCTATCGTTAACGAACGTCTTTGTAATGAGAAAAAATAAACAGACAGATCGCTTATAGTTCAGTTTAATATTTATCTTAAAGCAATTTTTTCCATATTTGGCAATATGTATTTGACAAACAGCGTTACTCCGTAGTCCCGTAGATGAAAAAATCAGCCCTTAGGTTGTACAGAAATAAAAAATTAAGAAATACAACTATTGTTTTGCTCTATTTTTTGATTTGCAGTTTATAGACGCGCAAAGGATTCAGTAGACATTTTGCAAATGAGGCCCTAAATATTGTGTGTTCTGAAGTATATTTCCTCGGCGGTTTTGACCCTAGCTGTGATTTATGGGTCCCATAAAGGATCCAACTCCGTCTCTATGATTTGCATTTATTTTCATTTTAAACACTGCTGTTTTCATAATCCAGTGGATTTTTCTGTTAGTTTTGGTGATTTGATTATAATCCCTACCTATATTTTATCAAAATAGTATTCTATATATTCACAAAAATATACTTTACATTGTCTCCATTTTTTTTAAATCTTAGTTTTAGTATGTATTCATATTATTAAAAAATACATAATAATGTAAAATGATTATCTTATTCCCAATAAGACTTTTGAATACTAAGGAAGCCTCTAAGGGATAATGCTACCAATTACAGATGTAAATTTCAAGAAGAGCTGCTTAAAAAACTCCCCTACATCATACGATCGTAAAAGACACAAATATGAAAAACTAATGCTTATTCTGTCTGCCCGCAAACGCGATAAAATGGCGATGAAAGAGCTAACAAACAAATTTTAGCCTTTTTCGTCCCATGCCTATATAAAAGCTCATTTTATGAGTCGAGTTATATCGCCACAAAAATTGCTGACGTAGGCACATTATTTATAAGGGTATTTAGTGATATTGCGACTCTACTCCGCAAAAAAACATACATAATTTATCACGTTTTAAGTTACGCAATACGCAACGTTTTAAAGTATCTAAGCTAAGTAACCTATTGTATACGTGCTACCGCTAGTCACCTTCAGAGGTATGCGAGCGGCGAGAGGGAGACGATTCTATAGTTGCGATCGTATAGCCTCTCAATAGCAGATTGGCGAATCGGGCCGAAGGTTGTTGCGCTGCAAGACTGGTTTTTTGTAGCATTTTACGTTACTTTTGACCCTCCATGTTAAACGGCTCAATGCAAATAATGGATGGAATGGGAATTATGGGAGGAAACTTATTTTTGTTTTTGTGTATGTATTGTGACGTTTTCCACATCATTTATGGTAATGTTACTTTTCACGTGAAAATGTTACTTTTTGAGCTGTCATGTTATATTTGAAAATCTGCCACTGGCAACACTGGAAGGTTCTTTCTCTCGCTGCTCAAATACCGCAGAAGATGACGAGCATACTCCTATGTATACTGCTAAGTTTTTGTTGATTCATAATATTTTTGACCTTAGTCCTTTTAAGTGAGGTCGGCCAAACACGGTTTGCCATACTCCTCTAACAGCCTTCATCTCAAAAATCACTTTTGAGATGAAGGCTTTTTCTCCTGCCATCTTTCTCATAATCTTTGTTTTGGCCTTTTTGTTCTTTGTTCCAAGTGAAATCGCTAGAAGCGTTCAATTCGTGGCCTCTGTTGCAAACTACTTTGCGGCGTCAACTGATCTATAGCCTTTTTATTTATCGTCAATTTTTGGTTTGTGCTACGATGTGACATAATATTTTTTTTGTGACACACAAATTATTTGATAGAAGTGTGGAAATTTACGACCATCATACAAATTTGAATTTTAAGGCGAAACACTATCTAAAAAATGTGTGATATTATAAAAATATACCGTAATTATATCGAAGAACTTACGTAAGTTACTTCACAGTAAAAGTCTAATTTATTCATAGTATAAAATTGATAAATGTTTAAAATTATTATATTTACGACCAAACTTTAGTATAACCATTTCTCATCCAAAGCGATACTCAATTTTATGGCTGCATCATTTTTATATTGACATTTTATTCATAATCGAAATTGTATTTCATCGTGATGCGTTTAAAACGAAAATACTTGCATCAGGATATACTTAATCCAACTATGGCGAAGCCAAAAGGAGGGTTATAATTTACGTATTAGCTTATGTACATACTCCGTTTGGTTTTTCACGTTGTCCCGAGTTTATACAACTAACTTCTTCTTCTTCTTATTCTTCTTCTTCTGTCACTGCAGGCCTACCATGAGCTCTGTCTGGCTCTGTCTTTGGCTTTGGTTTTTAGTCAGTGTGAGTGCTCACCAGTGCATTATACTGTGTCTGTGATGTTTTGACGTAGGATTTATTTAGTTCAGTAGTTATTTTATTTACAACACGCACGCAGACTCAAAACCAAAACCAGAGACAGAGCCAGACAGAGCTCATGGTAGACCTACTGATTCTTTCGAACCAAGAAGAAGAAGAAGAACAACAACTAACTGATAGAGCAAGCATATAACCCAGTGATAACTATCGCCTATAACAAATCATTGCCTCGTAGGTCACGCACTTCAGGAACGTGGCCTACGATTCACTCCCCTGTGTCCATCAATTTGAGGTATACAGATGTTCAGCCTCACGTGCTAGAAATTTCACCGCCACATCCTTCAACCCGAAGCGCAGCAATACTGCTTCACGGCAGAAATAGGCATGGTAGGTAGCTGATATAGTACTAATATAATATTTTTTTTTGTAAACAAATACTTAGAATACAATGTAACACCCAGACAGTGAACAAACATCTGTGTTCACCACACAAATATTTGTTCTCGGTGGGGATCGAGCCCACGACCTACAGCGCAGAAGGCAGAGGCTACCATCTGAGCTGAGAGGCCAGTCATTTATTATTCAGGCCAATTATTATTGACAAAAATAGGGCAATACAAGCTAAGCTAGATAGTTTGTTGAGTTCACAGTGAATGTACATTGCGTTGCAGTTTTAACTTTTATTTATAAGAATAAGCATAATTTATTTTAAAACTGTGTCAAAAATATCTTAAAGTTGTTTTAACAGCGTCCCATTTCAATGCTGACGCTTGTAATGCCTCTATAGGCTTAGGTAACCACTTCCCATCAGGTGCGCCGTATGCTTGTTGGTCAACTTAGTTGTATAAAAAAAACAATATAGCTAATAATTAATTAATAGTTAAAACTTCTAAGGAAGTACCTAACTAATACTCAAAGCAAGTAGGTACTTGTCAATTTTGTACATTGGTTTTAGACAGCTAGAGGTAACAACATCAGGTAAGCCATATTACTGCCACTTTATTCTGTAATATAACTACACTGGTAAATAGTCGTGTGTTTAAAATACCATGAAATATGGCATCTCGGATGCTAATCCCGGCTTTGCACGTGTTTGAATTAAACGTTGAACTCTCACGGAACGGAAATGAAAACTGAAGAGAAATCTGTTTGCTACCTTTATTTACTTAGTAACGTATGAACTTTGCTCTTATGCTTATAATGTGAAAATAACTAATATTTCTACCTTGATGGTTTCCTTCACGATTTGAAAACACTTTATAGATCGAATTGAAAAAAACATTACCTACACATAGTGCCATCTGTAACTCCAAACTATGTAAAACAGTTGGATAACAGATCAGGTCGTGTGCAAATGAAAATAAATATAATTTTTCATTTACACACGACCTGAAGTTTATCGAAAGGCTACTTTAGGTACTATTGCTATAACATATTTCTATCTCTGCTTAGGTACTTTAGATTTGTCAAAAACAAAGAATATTTTAATCTGACGGATAGTTTGCTCCTAAAATCCGAGCTAACAAGAGCATTCCATACATAACTCTACAAACAAGGCAGCTCAAAAATGTCGAGCTTTACCGAGGATTGAGCTCATCGCTCACAGCACTTCTGAAATCTGAGCACGCAGCGGTTGAGCATAAACAGTGGATCCAGCATACACTTCCAATGGGTTACGTCTCAAATGGGCTCGGATCAGGCTACACTCGAGCCACACCAGGCTATCTGTCTACTAGACAAATCGCCCCCTCAAATGGAAGATTACGACAAAGCCGGCGAGCGTTCACACCGGCACGTAACATGGAAATGAACAGAACCATTGAGTTCTGCTCATTGTCGTTTTTCAATCGTGAGCGCGCATCTAATAAGCTTTTCTAAAATTTATGAGCAAACTCTCAACTCTACTCTCAAATGGTAAAGGAAAATATCTTGAGAAAACCGGCATGCCGCCGCCGCCGATTAAAAAGTTGAAAGCATGTGTCAAATGCAAGAAAGGAGCCTCTTTAAGGTGCACTCCTTCCACCACACTGGTTTGAAAGAACTGTCACGACAAGAAAAACATGATCTAGGTATTCAGATATGATCAAAATCGACTTCAAAACCAAACTGCTGAACTTATTTTGATGAATTTTATATGGCACCAATCTGGACCAAGGTATAATAAAAAATATTTTTAAAATGGGTTAAAAATTACATCAAAGAAACGTTTATCTGAATTGAGAACTTCTTTTATTTGAGTTGGTTAAACAAGGATACTGCTTTGTGATTACACCAATCTGCTTTTCATTAATATTTTCATTCTTTTTAAGTTATCTAGAAATGTATTCTTAAAAAAACCTAAAGGCGTAGTTCAGCATAAAAAAAACACAACATAATGATCACCTTTGATAACAAACTTCGATACGGCTTGATTCCTTGAGTTTTTTGTATGATATTTTACATTAAGTATGTACCTAGATATCATCATCATCAACCCTTATCAGTCCACTGCTGGACCTAGGTCTCTCTCAAGACGCGCCACTAAGCTCGGTCCTCGGTCCTTGTCCAGTGCGTTCTTAGTTTGTTTATAACTAATTGGTTCCAGCTTGGTGTGACGCGCAGCCACCATAAGCCAGCGTCCTCAGATATCCTCTGGAAGACTGAGGCTAGTTTTATTGTTTGTAGTTTCATTTTATGAGTAATTCATGAGTAATTTGTCTTGGATTACTGAAAAGTGGCTGCTGAATACTTAATAGCCACATTTTTTAAATAAAAGTCTCAGGGTTTTAAAAAAATCTTATTTATGAACCGCAATCGAAACCGAATATATCTTGGACGTTTTCAAGGCAAGAGCGAATAGGTATCTTCTAGGTAAGCGTGATACACCGTCGGCCGCATCATCACTCAACAGGGTGAGATTGTGGTCAAACGCAAACCTATAATAGTTATTTTTTTTTAAAAGCTACACTTGCTAGCTAAAATTGCTTCATGGCGGGTTGCACACATTTGTTTACACAATTTGTATGTAGTGACCTATGAATTGTGGTAAGTTGTAAACTGAAGTTGGGCCTAAAATCCCAAAGCTGGCCTTTTTGGATTCAAGTTCGCTTCTTTGTCTGACTGTCCACTCGCTCACACCCCTCCCTCGAACTTCTCTGAGTTGCTGTTGGACGTCTATGCTACTTACTACTACTACTGGTCAAGTTTTATAGCTAATAATTTAATTTCAAATGCTTCTAATCCCTAGTTCATTGGACAAAAATAATAAAAAATTGTCTTGAAGCGATTCTAGTTTAAGCTCGCAAGTAGCATGATGTGATCATAACATCAGTCATTTTTCAAGGTAGGATAGGTCTTCTTCTTATAGTGTCACTGATACTTTCGAACCAAGCGTGGTGAAAGGACTTTAAGTGCGACGAGGCTCCTTTCGTGCACATATTTTCAAACTTAAACTTAACTAAATTTTAGTTAGGATAGGTAAGGGATACACACAAAGAGCAAATAAATAGCACAGTAACCTTACAAAATATATTGTCATTTTTAGCAGAGAAAAATACGGCTAGACTTATAAAAGTGGCGAGCTAAAGGCACTCTTCAACTAAAACGACACTACGAGAACATAAGAGCTACCGAAGTGCATGTTACCGAAGAAATATTTTTTACAACATAAAGTTTTTGAACTCTTTGTGTACAAAACTAAGCTGATTCTTCAAACCTTCAAGTAATTAGTAGATCAAGGTCACTCCCAATTACAGAAAAATATATTAGATAGATTAATACTTTATTGCACACAAAATAACCATTACAAATAAATGTACAATGGGCAGCCTTATCGCTAAGAGCGATCTTTTCCAGCCAACCTTTGGATGGAGAGGATTAACGAAAATAAAAAATAAACATTGTGGACAATCTACACAACTCACTATCTATCCCCAAACTAAGCAGAGCTTGTACTACCAGATAGCTGATATAATACTAATATATATATTTTCTAAATACATACAACACCAACAAACAAGCAGCACCACAGAAATACATATTATCGGCGGGGATTGAACCCACGACCTACGGTGCAGAAGACAAAGCTTATACCAACTGAGCCGTGAGGCCAGTCAATGTTGTCTGGTTCAGTAGAACTTTGGGTCAGTACAAAATTAGAAATTCATACATAGTACATACATAAAATCACCCCCATCCCATGGGGAATCTCTTGGAATCCGTGATCTCTATCACAGATTTCCCCTTGTTACGATCCAGACACACCTCTTTCGCTTCATTCATCCTCATTACATTCTTCATACATGCTCGCCGGTTTAGGGTACTCCTGACCTAGCGTTTCTCTAAAACGTCTGCTATCTATACAACTAGAAATTAACTCAGTAAAATTTGCACTGTTACCACGCTTTGCTGCGTGTTGCTGTTGGCCAGCTAAGGGGTAGGTCACCGCCAAACACTGTCCTCAATCCAGTTAACAAAGCTGGATACTCTGGTGTAAACCCCAGGCAAGCCCGGCAGAGCGCACTCGATGCCAAATGACGTCACACCGATGACGTAATGCATAGCACCCTGAGATGTGACTGGCAGAGGTATCTTTACTTGTAGAGGACCGCCGGAATCACCCTGGATGAAAAAATATTAGGTTTAGTACAAAGGAAATAGATTAATAGGACCAAGAACAAGACTACTGGAAAAAATAATAGACGTTAGTCATAATGCTCGGTTTGAACGAGAAAATTTCACGATAGATATCATCAATTTGACGTCTCTGAAGCCAAAAACTCATGACAACCGTGTAGTTTTTGGCCAAGATTGACGTTGCCCGCATCGTGAGATTTTTTCGGTCTAATCGAGCATAAGTCCCCATGATTCTTGTAAATATACAATTGAAGTAGTAAGCCCCCAGTTCCCCATAACCCGTCGGTTTTGCAAAAACTTGAGAAACCGACTTCATGGCCAAACTGTAGATTGTTACCTGACAAGCGTCGACGCCACCAGCCAGCTTTCCAGCACAAATCTGCGTGTCTTGGATCCCGCACCAGTTTCGATTGCAAGTCGGTCTTAGCAGCTCGTCACATTGCTTGTTGTCTATCACGTCTAACTCAGCCGCTTGGAGCTCTGGAGACATTTCTCGAGACCCTGAAAGTAAGGTTTTATGAACTAGCATGGTGGTGTCTGTCAACAGACCCGGGTTCTATGCCGGAACACCAGTCATACCAGAAACTCGTCTTATAAAGCTACACAGGGTGGTTTTTTGTGTAGGGCCGTGATGGCCAAGTCCGAAACCACGAGAGTTAGGGAAAAGTCTTGAAAGAAAAAGATTTTTGCTAAACATAAATATGCAGTTATTGTTTTCTTGTAAATCGAGGGCATGAATACTTTTACGACTTTTCTCTAAATCTGGTAGTTTCGGACTTAGCCATTACCGCCCTTTCCAAAAAACCAGCCTGTAAATAGTTCATCTCTTGAGATCTTTAGGAAGCCTAGGATTCAAATGGGGGTCTCAAAAGTATCAATAGGAGCTACATAAGCCTACATTTTGTAGAATAGTGCAATTGTTATGAGCGGCAAACCACCCAAAAAACTTACTTGATTCAACAACACCCCACCCAGTTACAATAGCTTTACTCCCAAGGGTACTGGTATCAAAGTGTCCCCACAGACAAGCCGGTTGGATGTACTTGCTGAAGGTAACTTCCTTCTCCAGCTCCATTAGAGCTATATCAAAGTACTTCTTTGGAGCCGTGTAACTTGGATGGACTATGATATTGGTGATCTTCTCGTCTGAGGGCTTGTCACCATTGGCGTCCTGTAACAGAAAGAGTCTAACCTCTATTGGTTTGCTTGGAGGTAAGGAATGTATATCTTCTTTCTTTCTTTCTTTCTTTTCTAATTTTCGGTTTTATCGTTCAGATTATGTGAAATCAGACCTATGATCATGCTGGGTACAGTGCGTACCTATCTGGATGTCTTTGAAGCTGATCTGAACTGTCAAATTTGCAGACTTATAATTTGGAATACAAGATCGCAGGAAGTCGATGGATGGAAAGGGCTCAGAATCGTTCTTCCTGGAAATGCATAGGGAAGGCATATGTATGTCCAGCAATGGACTCCTTCAGGCTGATGATGATAATGATGATGAATTTGAAATTAATTTTGGCTGCAGATTTCTGGATGAAATCAGATTTGCTATGAGACCGCTACCAGCAAGTCTCTAGTCAAACTAAGCTTTGGGATTATATTTAAAAAAAAATCTAACTCTGGTGTATATTTTTATGAAAAAGACACCTTTCAATTGTTGTCTCAACGTGTACAGTAAGTAGTTCTAGAGGCTTATACAAAGCAGTGGACCTCTTTAGGCTGAAGATGAAGTAGGTTTCCGTACCATATCAAGAATATTCTTGTCTCCAAGTCGAACGATCTTCGGTATAGGATCTGTTATAGTAGTGTCTCGGGAGGAAGCGCTGGTGCAGTGCGCAGCTGTCAACACGAACTTGGGGCTGATGAGGGAACTGCCGCATTTGAATATCCACGTGCCTACAGCCGCTTGCCAGCCTATGGCGCCCTGGTATAAAAAGTTGTAGATAAAACATGCCAATATTTAATGCAGATATAAAAGAAAGTTGTGTTCGTTACAAGATAGCTTAGAACCAGGAGACGGCTGTGATACTTTTTATCCCGAAAAAATAACGGGAACGGCGTGAGCGAAGCCGCGGGTGTCCGCTAGTTAGTTATACAATAATGAGGGAACGATGATGCATTATACATACACAATGACAGCAGTAGTTTCTTGTATTCCCATTTTCCACCAGCTCTAAGAGTGTTAAGATTTTTACGTTCGTAATCTGCAGCCACGAGTTTTCAAGGAACGAAGGTTTCAAAAACCTTGACATTATACAATAACTGTTTGTGAACGTATTACCAATTATTGAAATATGAGTAGGTTGGTTGTTGACTCACCATATGAGGGAACTCCCCAGGCTCGGTGTTTCGACCTCCGACAGCGAAATGAGGTTTAAATCCAGTGCGGTGTTTCATTGTATACTGTCTGCCTGTGGTAATAAAGTTTATATTAAGAAAAACTTAGACATGGTCCGAGTAGTTTGGCAGCAATGGCGTAGACTGGGACCGAAGGGCAAGTCCCACTTCATTTAAACATTTCGTCTATGAAACGTCGTTTTCGTTTCGCCTATATATTTGTCTCTCTCATCTTATGGAGAAGATGAGACAGCAAAAACACGTTACGTAAAAACGATCGAAACGAGTTGTTGTGTCCAAATATTCCATACAAAGGCTTTAAGGTAATTAAAAAATATTGTAAAATGGTTGCAAAAAAGCAAAAAAAATTGTGCAAAGTGGAATTTATTCAATTTATTCTTCTACGGTACTTACATTCAGCAGCTCTTTTGTCCATTTCGTGTCTGTGTTTTATCTCCCAGATGTATTCAAGGCATTCTTGAAAAAAAACGTAAATTAATATAACTCAAAATTTCATATAACTCGACAAAGAGCGTGAGATTAAAAGAGTCTAGTCACTTTTGACAAATTCAATTTTAAAATGACTCCATAAACGTTCATCATCATCATCATTATCAGCCTAAAGAAGTAATAAACGTTAGTGTTATTATATTATCAGTTGAGCAATCTCTAGATGGTTTGTAACGGTCTGCAGATAGCTCAACTGTTTCTTGTGTAATTTTTTAAGTTTAGTAAATTTTTTTTTATGTGTATTTTTTTTGTATAAAGATTAATCATATTGTATATTTAATAGGTAGGTATACTCACTAGTATCGCTGATTCGCTTTTCCCACACGTTAAACTCGGGCTTAGGAGAAAATGTTTTATTTAAACATGGGTTAGCGGTATTTTGAAGTTCTAACGAAGGGTTTATTGTTGGTTCACTCTGAAATAATAAAAAAACGAGTTCAAACTATTTTATCTGTTCTCTGTTGTTAAATATTTTGAATGAAATGTACTTTTAATGACGGAATGAAATTTTTTGTCATATACTTTATTTATATAAATATTTTCATTTGTGTAGATTACTTGTGTTTCTCTTCTTCAATTCAGTCACATTTATGCATGAAATATAATACAAGGAAATATGTTCAACAATACAATAGATAATTAAGTACTAATTGTCATGATACAGCATAAAACTCACCGCTACTAAAGTATTATTAAAAACATTAAAGAATACTAATTTAACTGCTATAAAACAGGCCTTTGCTATTGTAGATGATACATATGACTAGGGGCAAGGTTTTTACTAATGCCCCTACTTGCATGCTATTGCGCCTGGGGCAAGATTTTACTTAAATTGGCTTGCTCAGCACCTATCACCATCCTGACAGCTTAGTCGGCCTAATCCACAGAAAAAAACACGAATAAATACAACGACCATCATAGCTCAGTTGGTAGAAGCTCTGCCTTCTGCGCTGGAGGGCGTGGGTTCGATCCCCACCGAGAACAAATATTTGTGTGATGAACACAGATGATTGTTCTATGTCTGGGTGTTACATTGTATTCTTAGTAAGTAGGTATTTACAAAAGTTTATAAGTATCTTATCGCAGCTATCAGGTTCCCATAGTACAAGCTCTGCTTAATTTGGGGCTAGATAGTGTTGTGGGATTGTCCACAATATTATATTTTATTTATTTAAATTTACAATAAAAACTTACCCGTTTAGATCTTACATTACTGGTGGAATTGCTAAAATCTTTTCTAGCGTGCACATCTGAGGGAAATTGCCATAAAGTACCTGTAATTTTAACATAACTATTTCACTTGATGTTAAGTGGTAACCATCGCCTATGAAAAATGCCTCGTAGGTCACGTCAAAAACGTGCCCTACGATGCACTGCCCTGTGTACATTAACTTGAGGCATATAATATTCAAGCCTCACGTGCCAGTAATTTTACCGGTGCCCACACCCTTCAAACCGACCGAAACACAGCAATGCTGCTTCACGGCAGAAATAGGCATGGTGGTACTTCCCCGGGCGAGCCACACACAAAGAGCTCTATTATTCTTAATATGATAATGATGTCGGAAAATATTATTATTGTTTTTACCTGTGCAAAAAGCAATTAAACCCAAAACTAGGATCTTCCTCATCTCCAAAGCGTGCTTATTAACTAATCAGAAATAATTATTAATCAATTATATACCTAATAGTACTAGTATTACAACTACTTAAATTAGTTTTTTTGACAATTATCTTTATCACAATATTTTGTATCACTAATTGTTATTATGTAATTTATTTCAGATATTAATCCACACTAACACATATTGCTACACACACCCAACACTACTAATCGTACTACACAAACACACGTGACGTTTACTAATACACATTCCTTTTGCTTTGAACACGTTTAACTTATGCAACAAATTGTTTGAAAATAACATAATATTCTCCTGCGGTTCTTATAACTAGCCTTTGTCACCGGTTAGGGAAGTCCCACGATTTAAGGATTTCTTTACAACAACAGATATGCCCTTCAGTCTATCCTATTTTAAACCATCTGAGTACACTATTCGCTAAAAAAAATGAGATACCAACTTCATGGTCAAACTGCTGAACCGATTTTGATGAATATTCTATGGGACCAATCTGAAAGGACAAAGCAACCTTAAAATATAATTATTATGTTTATTTTTATCTGAAATATAAATGACGAAGTCATGCAATAAGAAAAATAAATAAAATACAACTGAATTGAGAACCTCCTCCGTTTTTGTTTGAAATCGGTTATAAATAAATTAAAGTTTTATTTTCCACAGACGCCATAAACTAAAGATTGTAAAACAGGTTATAATACTTATTAATTTTGCGAATAATATAAAGATAAAAAAAAATGCTTCTTCTTATCGTGTCACTGATTCTTTCGAACCAAGTGTGGTGAAAGGATTTTAAAAAAAAGTTTATTACCTAGGTAATAAAATAATCTAGAACGTGTTTCCAGTCCAGTGCAGTGCAGTCCAGTCCAGTCGATCTCGTCCCGTCGTGGCTAAAAAACTTTTATAAATCGTACGGAAGTTTAAACTTCTTAGAAATAGGTAAATTCCAGTTAATGCAACTGTAAGAGCACTGGTAGCCTTGAGATCCTTGGTCGTGGGTTCAAATCTAGTGAGTATTTCTGTCCAAAATTATATGTGCACAATGCCAGTACTCTCAAATGGTGAAGGAAAACATCTTGAGCAAACCCATGGCTTAGTCAGCTGCGCACGTCCGGCCGACTAAGCTGTCAGGACGGTAAAGGTCTGGGCAAGCCAATTCCATCTGAAATCCTGTCTCAGGACCCATATCGTCCCGCAAGTAGGGTTTGAGTAATCACCAGTTGAACCTGACGCTATATATACCATCTACAATAGATTTGGTTTCCATCGTATAAGCTCTACTTAGTTTGGGGCTAGAAAATATTGTTTGGATTGTCCATAATATTTATTTATTATTTACTTATTAGATAGTAGTGTCCTGGAGTAAAACAAAAATATTTTAAAAATATTTTATTTCCAAACAACCTTTTCGATCCAGTCTATGAAGCTAGATACTCTAGTGTAGATCCCAGGATGTTCCGGCAAAGCACACCCGACTCCGAATGACGTCACTCCGATGACGTAGTAAATATTGTCCTTGTCGGCAGTGTATATCGGCTTCCTAAACTGGAGAGGGCCCCCTGAGTCGCCCTGTAAATGGAACAAAACAGAAAAACTAAGATTTTGACGAAGAATTGACACCAACTTGACTTAAGATGACGTCAGTTTTACTCAAGATGCAATGAGGAAAAGTTCATTAAAAAAACTACTGCTTTGAAAAATGTTACAAGTTGCAACGGTGCTAGTTTTTGTCAGAAAATTAGCTTACTACCTAGTAAATATCGAAGCTTTTTGGTATAGGTAAACTTGTTTGGACTAAAAAAGGATCAGAATAACATTTTTCCTGAATTTCGTGCAATGCAATAGCGCACGGCTTTGTTTATTGTGATTTTTCGCTATAGTGCCAGTTGTACCATTAATGGTACAAGTGAAATTATTATTTAAAAAAAAATATTTATGATCTGTAGTACCAACATCAATGCCTTAGTGTCGGTTGTACCATTGATGTGTACTGTAACACTTTAGAGTGTATGTATAGTTTTTAAATGAAATGTGTGAGTGAGAAGTTGCTTGACAGCTGTCTTGCTCACTCATAAGGTACCGGACGTTCCAAACCTGGCAAGCATCCACCCCTCCCTCCAGTCGGCCAGCACAGAGTTGGTCCTCAGTCAATCCGTGCCAGTTCCGATTGCGAGCTCCCTCGAGCAGGTTGTTGCATAGTCCGGAGTCTATTATTTCCACGTCAGCTGCTTGGAGATTTGGTGATATTTGAAGACTGCCTATCAGGAAAGCAACGTATAATAAATATATTAAACAGAAAAAACAACGGTTTGGCTGTTTCTAAAGTTTTGCGCACATCTAAGCGTTTTGCGCTGAGGCTTAAACCAAAATCAATTTCTATTGTTGAAGCTACTATATCTATTCCACTAGAGACTTGGTAGTGTAGGTATGTAATAGCAATTAAATTGAGTTAAAACTTTTTTAATTCACCTTTTTAGAATATGAGGCTATGCTTACTACTGCTTTGGTTACTGTGCTCACCAGTGTGTTATACTGTGTGTGTCGTTTCGACGTAGGATTTGTTTAGTTAACACTCACACAGACTCAAATCCAGAGCCAGACAGAGCTTGTGGTAGGCTTACAGGTGGGCCGTAAAGTTTTTCCATCACCTAGTAGTATAAAGATAATGAAGGGTCACCTGGAGCTAAGACTCCCCATCCAGTCAGCGAAACCTCATTTCCAAAGTCTCCCGTATCAGCTCGGTTCCATAGACACGCTGGTCTCATTCTATGTGTGAAGTGGACTTCACTGGCCACCTCCATTAAAGCTATGTCGTAGTACTTCTTTGGAGGTTTGTAGTTAGGGTGAACTATGATTCTGACTATATCCTGGTCTCTGGATGATGTGAGGTACTTGCCGTCCTGAGGATGAATATTTTAGGGTATCTGCCGTCCTGAGGATGAATCTAATAGGGTTAAGATTTAGGGGTTCCTTATTATTTTTTTACATTGGGATTAGTTGAAATACATAATTATGTATTTATGTACAAAAAACCGTTGCTGAGTGTAAATTAAATTAGATTAGTTTAGATTAGTTTACACAAAGAAACTTACAATTAAACAAATATTTACAAAATGTACAAAATACACAAGAAACAGTTGAGCTATCTGCAGATCGTTACAAACGATCTAGAGATAGCTAAGATTAGTTAGTATGAAGAAGCAAAACAAACACTCATATCCTACCCAAGTAACACAGGAAGCATTATAACAAACGAACAGTCAGTTTATGTAAAACTTAAGGTCCGTTTTGACTCTTATATAGGTTAAAAAAATATTTTGATGCTCTAAATTAGCATTTAAACACAATTATAATGCTTTACATTAGATAACGGTTCGATAATAACATATCAAAATACTTTTATAAAGCTTTTGGTTTTAGAGCAGCAAACCATACTGCAGCTGTGCAGCTTTCAACTTTATCATGTACAGTCGCGGTATGAAAATTTTCGTCACCTTAGAGTCGGTTTTCGCTTGCACCAGTGCCTTGATCATGAACACATTTTGACATAAAGGCCTGCGCACACCTAGTTCGCTGGCGGTAGCGAAGAGTGAAACGCTGTCAAATATCGCTGTGAAATCTTAATTCTGACAGCGATATTTGACAGCGTTTCACTGATCGCTACCGCCAGCGAACCAGGTGTGTTCGAACCTTAATTTGTGTCGTTAACTTATCGGTGTGTTCTGTCTATTCAGTTTCAAAAGGTGTGATCGTGATAAGTTGAACAAATCAAGTTGAAAATCGACGAACATTTTCATACCGCCACTATACATTTTGACATACAGTATTAGCATTTTAAGTACCTAAATAAATACTTATAAAGCTGTTTAATAGCACATACATGAACTACTATAATGCCACGTGAATTTACTATAGACTCAAAACCAGAGACAAAGCCAGACAGATCTTGTGCGTAGGCCTGCAGGTTGGTATAACCGGTCGGATTCTGTTGTTGCTGCTCCACAATCTGCCGAGGCTGTATTTTAATGTTAAGAAGGAATCACACAGGCGACTCTCCATACAAACGTAGTCCCCTATTTCCTCCCTGGATAATGCCTCTAGAGCAGGGATTCCCAAACTATTTTGGAAAAGTGACCCCTTTTCCAAAATGAATTTACCTCAGACCCCTCTCGCCAAATTACCTACTTTTAAGATCTACTCCCTTATTCACAACGGTCCGCTAACTTAAAACAGCTGCTACAGAGTGTTATTTTTCATAGGCCTTTCTCGATTTAGGTCAATAGAAGAAGACAGAGTGAGAATTAGCAATGCTTTAAGTTAGCAGACTATTATGAATAAGAGGGCTTATCTTTAGTTGTTTCCTATTGATACAAAATACCTAGGTACTAAGGTACCAATTGGAAAAAAACTTTGCGCTTGGTTAAGTGATTAAAGTTGACTTCATTTTCTCATCAAAATTAAACAAAATAAACGTACGTTGTACGAACTTAAGACTTTACAGACCTAATACAGTACCTACCTACCTAACTTGAAAGTTTGAAATAAGAACTTGTGTTAATTTAATAGGGGTCAATTTTTAGACCTCGTCGACCCCCAAAATCAGTTTTCGTTTGTGTCGACCCCTAGGAAACCAATATCGACTCCAAGGGGTCGATATCGACCACTTTGGGAATCCCTGCTCTAGAGTAAAATTATAACCCTCATATTATTATGATTTATATGAAATATGAATTGGAGGTGATATTTTCTTTATTAATAAGTTTCTGAAAAAAGTAAAACATACGAGCACGTATATAGCAGATCTGGATTTTATGAGACAGAATGCTTACTCTAGAGGCATTATCCAGGGAGGAAATAGCGGACTACGTTTGTATGGAGTCGCCTGTGTGATTCCCTTTTAAAGACTTACAGAATCTACAAAGTAGTTCTTGTCATTGAGACGGACAATCTTGGGCTCCGGGTCATCGATGTCGGTGTCTGGAGGAGCTCTGATGCAATGTGCTGCTGTCATCACGAACTTCGAACTGATTAAGGTACTCCCGCATTTGAAAACGTATGCGCCTGACACTGTTTTCCAGCCTAGGGCACCCTGGCAAACAAAAAATACCTTGAAATCGCTAGACTTAAATTTTCTTGAATCAAACCAAGATTTAAAACCGTCTTCTTCTAAACTGCTTAATTGAATAAGGTATGTTTCACATACCTTATTCAATTAGGAATTAGGTTCAACAAATAAAATAAAAAATATATATGTTTTTTTTTTTTATTTTGATTTGAGTTTTTGTATCAAAATTTTATTTTTATTAATTTCTTTACGGCTATTGCATAATGATTGCCATGGAGAACAGGACGATGACCCACCCAGGCGGTGACTGAACGCAGAGTGTCGCTCACGGCGCGCGGGCGCGGATCAAAGTTCAAAATAGGTCGCAGGTAGGCGCCAATGATTCCTTTATCGATTTTCTCGGGATTTTCATAACAAAACTTAAAAAAAATCATTTCATAAATATTTTTTATTATATTTGTTAAACCTAATTCCTGAGTATTTGCAGCTAATAATGAATAACCCTGTATAGAAGATAGAGCTAAGCTGTGATGTGTATTTAGTAATTTTACCATGTGGGGAAATTCACCAGGCAAGGTGTCACGGCCACCAACCACGTAGAGAGGAAATTCCTTCAAAGTTTGAATACCTGTAAAACACAATAAGAAATACCATGTGAGGAAACTGCCCTGGGAGAGCGTTGTGGCCTCCGACAACTTGTGAGGGCAGGCGAATACCGTGTTCAGTCTTCACGATATTACCTGTAAAAAAATATGGTCTAAAAAGAAGTAAGTCTTCTGAGACTTGATTTTTGGTAATTTTTATGCAACACAACATAATTATGAGATAGGCTAAAAAGAAAATCTTTGTAGAATGTCTTTGTTTGGTAATTTTATTGCAACACAAAAGTTTAAGAGGTAGGCTAAAAAGAAAGTCTTTCTAGAATGTCTTTTTTTGGTAATTTTTTTGCAACACAAAAGTTTAAGGGGTAGGCTAAAACAAAAGGCTTCCTAGACTTGAATTTTTTGGTAATTTTTATGCAATACAATGACTGGCTTAGATACAAGTGAATTTTAAAAAAAACTTAAGACACAGACAAATTCCTATGAGACTAATCTGGAAATATTACCATATCAGATAAAAAAAAATCTAATCGGTTTATATATGACGAACTTATGCGATAAAAAAATCAACAATTTACTTTAAATGAGGTCGGTTAAAAATACAACCGCATTGAGAACATCCTCCTTTTCATAACGCTTTTATTAGTTTCACCTGTATGTATGTATGTATGTATGTATGTATGTATGTATGTAACCGACCCCTTTGAGCTCGATTTTGTCCTACTTTGAACGATCAGATTTGATTCAAACTTTGCACACCTGTCAAAGGTCGATGACAATGCAATAATATGAAAAAAAAAATAAAAAAAATGAAAAGAAATAAAAAAAATAAAATAAAAACCTACTTTGAACGATCAGATTTGATTCAAACTTTGCACACCTGTCAAAGGTCGATGACAATGAAATAATATGAAAAAAAAAAAAAAAAAATGAAAAGAAATAAAAAAAAAAAAAACCTACTTTGAACGATCAGATTTTATTCAAACTTTGCACACCTGCCAAAGGTCGATGACAATGCAATAATATGAAAAAAAAAAATATGAAAAAAAAACAACTAAAAAGTAAAAAATAAATTATAGTTTCAAAAACTAAAAAAAACGCTTTTATAACTAATTGAACTAAAAAGTTAAAAATAAAACTGTAATAATAAATTGAAAATTTATATTATTGTACAAAAAGCGTGGGGGGCTTGATTTTGATTGTTGTAAATATTTTATCAATAGTTTATTATATCTGAAGTTATTATAAAAAGCACCCCACGTTTTTTGTACAATAATATAAATTTTCAATTTATTATTACAGTTTTATTTTTAACTTTTTAGTTCAATTAGTTATAAAAGCGTTTTTTTTAGTTTTTGAAACTATAATTTATTATATCCAGCTCAATCTAGCAGATACCAGTTTGATTAAAATAATTAGCTCTGGTAGTAGGATGACAACTCAAAAACCATTTGGTGTTACCTACTTACATTCACGGTTTCTTTTTACTTTTTCTTCGGATATTTTTATATCGTAGATGTATTCTTCGCATTCTGAAAAACAAACGAATTGTTGTAATCTATTCTAATATTATAAAGAGGAAAGATTTGTACCTATTTTTGTATGTATGTATGTTTGTAATGAATAGGCTCAAAAAGTACTAAGCCGATTTAAAAAATTCTTTCACATATAAAAGCTAGAATGCTACATTCTTCCAATTTGACATAGGCTACATTTCATTTTGAAAAAAATTAGGGATCCTTGGTAAAATTTGAACAATGTAACCGAAGGTGTAGAAAAATGAGTCTTAAAATGTCTTTCGTCGAATGCGCTGCCGAAACTATTAGCGATAGAACAAAATAATGTACAACAATATTGTCTACCCCGTGCGAAGCCGGGACGGGCTGCTAGTATAATATAAATGAATATTGTATTGTAAAAATTGATGATTTTACTAACTTTCTTCATTTATTCGTCTGCCTTCAGCTTTGAAGCTTGGCTTCGGTGGGTTGTAGGGCGCACAGGGATCGTATTTTGTTGTCTCGTCTGGAGGCTCTGTGCTTGTGCTTAGCAGATTCTCACTCTTTTCTTTTTGCTATAAAACAGGTTATTTACTAACTTATGAAAACAAAATATATTTTGAAAACATCAGTAGGCCTGGCACAAGCTCTGTCTGGCTCTGGATTCGCACTCACACAGACTCAAAACCAGACCAGACTGGTTTTGAGTCTGTGTGAGTGCTGTCTAAATAAATCTTTCGTCGAAACGTCACACACACAGTTTAATACACTGGTGAGCACTCACACAGACTCAAAACCAGACCTAGAGACAGAGCCAGACAGAGATTGTGGTACAGGATTCTATCTTCTTTCTTCTATCTTCTACTATATAAAAATAAGTCGGGTTTTCCTTCCTGACGCTATAACTCGATAACGGCTGGACCGACTTGGCTTATTTTGGTCTTGAATGATTTGTGGAGGTCCAGAGAAGGTTTAAAAGGTTTTTTTTTTTCAACGGTTCAAGTTTGATGTAAAAACAGTATTTGGCTTGTATAATAACTTACTATGTCTGTAATATTTTTATGTCCCCGAACTCTATTGTCAACGATCTGAAATACAAAATTATGAGTTTTAGTAAATATCTATCTAGGCGATCTGCTATGGCTTTGGCGATGGCGATTAGTTTCAGCATAGGGTTTTGTATACATTGATGCGAACTTTGATCGTGCGAAATTCAACAGCGGTAGGTACACTGATCGCCATCGCAGGTCGCAGTCATTGGCGATTGGATAAACAACGACTAAGATAGTAGGGCAGAGTAAGAGATAGATTGAATATTGGGAATTAATAATAATATTGATAAAAGCATTTACTTTTCTTTCACAAACTACAACAACTTTGATCGTGCGAAATTCAACAGCGGTAGGTACACTGATCGCCATCGCAGGTCGCAGTCATTGGCGATTGGATAAACAACGACTAAGATAGTAGGGCAGAGTAAGAGATAGATTGAATATTGGGAATTAATAATAATAATAAAAGCATTTACTTTTCTTTCACAAAGTAGGTAGCGAACACAATGTATGGTGAAGATGTAATAGGGAAAGTAATTAGATGAGATGTGCCCACCCACTTTGCAAGAGACTGGAGCTTGAGATAGGCATAAATAGCCTGTAATACAAGTCTCCAGGACCTTCCGCCATGAATAAAGACTCCCATTTCCTCAACAGTAGGGAATTGCATATAGCTTGCATTTCAAGCTTAGTAATGAAGGTAAAGTGATTTGAAAATGGAACGCATTTACAATGCATAGAATACGAGAAACAATATTGTAACTGTGAGTCTAACCCCCGAATACTGAAACGCAACTCAGATTTAAGCACGTCTCAAGCGACGAATATTTGACAGTTTTCAATGAAAATCTGTCAAATATTCGTCGCTTGAGACGTGCTTAAATCTGAGTTGCGTTTCAATATTCGGGGGTAAGAATAATAGTACATTGTTCACCGAGAGGAGAAAGTGACCGATTACCGTTGAGGGTGTCGCTTTAAAACACCCGAGATCGGGAATCGCAGTTTCTCTCGAGTGATACATAGTGCTTTATACTACACCTACAAGGAAAATAAATTCTACGAAAACTGAATCCTCAAACAAACACACAAATTGGAAATGGCGTCTGCAATTTTCACATGTTCTTTTTTCAAATTGTTTATCCTGCCGCCGCAGGGTCGCACTGCCAGCCCGACACCATCCAACACACAGCTAGTGGCCAGTGTCATTTTGCGAACTTTGAGATAAAAACTCACTGTAAAAACTTTTTGGCTTTTGACATTTAGGTTACCGGCGCATAGTCTTACCCAAAATAAAAAATAAAAACCACGTAAGAAATGGATTTTCATACACTTTTCTCTCCCGCTCAGATGCGTTTTCTCCCCGCATATTTGTTCGATATGCAATGACGTACTTTATATATAACGATAAAGTATCAAGGTACTTTCCAAGCAGGTGTAGTATAAAATACATAAACATAAAAAAACAATGCCTACTTTCACAACCTCTTTCCACAGCATTAAACCCTACTTACTGAGCATGTATGATGTAAATGAAATAAAAACAAATAGGCGGGAAAGTGGCATCCGATGTTCATTTGTTTTTTCGACTTGTTTTTTTTTGCTTGTTGCTTTTTAGGGTTCCGTAGCCAAATGGCAAAAACGGAACCCTTATAGATTCGTCATGTCTGTCTGTCTGTCTGTCTGTCTGTCTGTCCGTCCGTATGTCACAGCCATTTTTCTCCGAAACCGTAAGAGCTAGACTGATGAAACTTGGCGAGTAGATGTATTCTGTGAACCGCATTAAGATTTTTACATAAAAATAAAAAAAAAACTATAAATTTCGGGGGTCCCCATACTTAAAACTGAAACTCAAAAATTTTTTTTTCATCGAACCCATACATGTGGTGTATCTATGAATAGGTCTTTAAAAATGATGTTGAGGTTTCTAATATCGTTTTTTTCTAAACTGAATAGTTTGCGCGAGAGACACTTCCAAAGTGGAAAAAAGTTGGTCCCCCCCCCTCTAACTTCTAAAGTAAGAGAATGATAAAACTAAAAAAAATATATGTTGTACATTACTATGCAAACTTCCAACGATTTTTGGTTTGAACGAAATCTAGTCAGTAGTTTTTTTTTTATACGTCATAAACCGTAAACCGCAATTTACCTTTCGACGAACTACAAGAACCTTATTATGTTACATCAAGTAACATAATATAAAGATTTTTGTAGTTCGTCGTGCTACGGAACCCTTCATGGGCGAGTCCGACTCGCACTTGGCTGCTTTTTTTAATAGTTCCGTGTTTATTTCGACCTTGTTTCTAATGTACTACGAGTATTACTTACTGAACTCTTTGTAGTTTCATCAACTAATCCCCATGACCATCTGTTGTCAACCTGTAATTACAAAAACATGATTTTAAGACGTTAACCATCTCCTGGTGTTACTAGATTTGAAACACATCTAGAAACACGCAAACATCTAGCACATCTCGCTTCTTGAGATCGTTTCGCCCTCATACCCTTTAACTGTAAAATGAGGTCTATCCTCTCAGCTACAAGCACCCTTGGTGTTGTTGGTGTCTATGTGCAACGGTGACCGCTTACCATCAGGTGGGCTGTAAGCCCATTTGTCTTTTTTACATTAAAAAAACATTGAAAGTGTAGTTCCAAACTTACATCTTTATTACTGTTTCCTATGTTCTGTGCTGACGAAACTGAAAGAAATTTACAAAACAATGAAATAAATTCATCTTTCGAGAACCAGATATTTGACTGGGATAAAGGATAAAAAGTAGCCTATGTGCTATTCCAGGCTATAATCTATCTCTGTACCAAATTTCATCTAGATCCGTTCAGCCGTTCTGGCATTATTAAGTAACAAACATCCATCTATCCAAACTTTCACTTTTATAATTATTATAAACTAGTTGCCTGTCCCGGCTTCGCATGGGTGGACATTTATTGTTTAAACACTAAAATATAGCCTATGTGGCTCAAGGTGAATGTAGCTTTCCAATGGTGAAATAATTTTTGAAATCGGCACAGTAGTTTTTGAGTTTATTCATTACAAACATACACACAAAATTAAAAAACTTTCCTCTTTCTAATATTAGTATTAATAAAGATAAGTAATTCGATATAGTGGGATTTGAAATCTGTATAATTTGAATTATTATTATCACTGACCTGCACAAGAAATAAACAAAAACACACTAATGCACTTCATATTCACAAAACTAAAGTTAATGATTTATAAAGATTATTAGTTAAGTTGCATTTTGAATGCGTAATGAACAGATATTTGTATCCAAGTGAGTAAAATTTATTATGAAGTCGAAAAGGTATCGTATGAGGTCACCGCATCAAAACAAGTTTATTTCAATGTAATAGGTATATTCTCAATATATTAAGCTTTTCTGACTGGCTGACTGGCAATACACGCTCAGATTAATTCTGTACATATAGTCTTAGTTTTTTAAGCTATAGCATAGCTTCTATCGCGGGCCTTGAGCGTGGGGACCGAATCCAGAAATTCCGTAACGAAAAAAACCTAACACCCCCAATGACATTTTTTCAATGACGTGTAAGTAACAGTTTTGGAATTGCCATACGTAACAAAGTTCAAGTCAGTGCTCAAAAGACTTTGTTCCGTTCTTTAGGGAAATTTGCACATGAAGGTAGGGACAAACCGATTTATTAAAAAATAAAAAATACTGCATTAATAAAATAAATAAATAATTATAATTGCATAAGTTGATAAAAAATGCTATGCAATAGCTTTACCGCGGCAGACTCCGAGTGCCACACGTCTTTTTTTTTAGTTGTAGGTCATGGGTTCGATACCCAGCGAGAACAAATATTTTGGGCTGATAACCTAGACTTGATGAATTAGTTTATACGTTTTATGAAGCTGTTGGTCTTGCTAAAACAAATAAATGAATTAAAAATAGCTTCACGCGAACGGGGTCACGCGGGATGCTTATACTTATACTGTGAGTAGTATAATTAATGTCTACTTTACTTATATTATAGTTTCTGGTTGATTATGACGATCGCACATCATGATCATCGTAAATTTTAATCAATAAAATTATTAGCAGATACAGCGTCATGATTTTGATATAAGGATTATAAATTGAAACTACTACTACTTATAGTACCACTGGATCTTGTAAACCAATGTGGTGGAAGGATTATAATGATTACTTCAAAGAAGTTTCGTGCACTTGTCTCAACATTGGTTTTTTTTCGGTTCTCCGTCATGCCAGTTTCCTAATGATGTTTTCCTTCACTGTTTGTGAGTATTGGCATAGTGCACATTTATATTAATTATGTTCATTTAAGGATAAGTAAATTTATAAGTGTACAACTGGACTTGAACGACCTTAGGATCGGAAGGCGGGACCGTTACCACTAAACTACCAGTGCTCTCATGTACACAATGAAACGATGTTAATAAATGATGGCACTACCAGGCGTGCATAGCGCTGAAGAAGGTCGGGCAGGTGTGCTCAATTATGGAAAGCACTTGTTGCGCGCCCATGAAACTGAGTGGACGGAGCTAAGTGCGGAACTTGCCTTGTAAACCCTCCATAATGCAGCGGATGTTGAAGTTAGCTCTTTGGGTACATGCCGCCCTGGTACGTGTCAAGCTCGATCAATATTATTGAGCTTGATTGGATTTTAAATTGTATGCTGTATTGAGCTCCAAATTTGCATAACCTAAAAGTTATTGGGGCGTAACACATACATATTGATACTGGATGAATATGATAAAAAGAAGAAATATGCAAGTTTCTTGTACATAACTCGCATTACCCAAAAAAAATGGGCTCATTAAAAAATAAATAGCTATTGTTGACAATCCACAAAACACTTTCCAGCACCAAATTAAACAGAGCTTGTACTATGGGAACCCGACACTGATATAATACTTATATTTTTTTTTGTAAACACATACTTAGAATACAATTTAACACCGACACAAAGAACAAACATCTATTAACCACACAAATCGACTCATCCGTAGAACAAAGTCCGATCTGCAAGGTTGGTAGTTTTCAGTAGAGGTTAGAGAAGTTGTTTACTCTTAAACTTGTTTGTAACTCTTAAACGGTAAGACTTGGCATTTTGATTTTTTGGTATGTTGTAACAATGCCCCTACCTTGTTAAATGGTATGTAAAGTATATTTCTTATCTTTTTGTATCACGAGATAGTGGGTTCCATATCAACATAAGACGTTTTATGGCGGAATAACGAGGGTCCGTAGTGAACATTATACGTTGTTTTACGGAGACGTCTGAATTAATTGGCGTTCCATATTAATATGGGTCATTTTTTGTTGGAATTATCCATCCCGTAAGAGTCCTTTGTGATTATCCATCTTTAAATATTTTAACTGTTTCGTGTGTATTTTGTAAATTTTGTAAATATTTGTTTAATTGTAAGTTTATACGAGTAAATAAATGTATATACTTTATTTTTAAACATAAAATAATAGCTATTATTATGACTGCACCTCCATATAGCTAATTAAAAATAGGAAATTATTTTTTTAAATGGTTCATTAATGAATAATCTCAAAATAGATAACATTAAACATCTACCAAGACGAAGCTCTATTCTTAGCAATAATTAAACTGTACTAAAACTGCCTTGGGGGCGTAATAGTTAAAACTTAAAATAGTAATTAAATGGCATATCGTATCACAGCATGCTGTTAACTAAGTACTATGACTACTACACGGACATAAATAAACAGTCTTGAAAAAAATATATTCAGCTCTATCAAAAGGAGTAAAAAATTTAAATAAAAATATTACTTACTTATCCCAATAGGTAATCGACCGATTCCTCAGAAACATCAACAGTGGTGTAGTTTGGCAAAGAATTAAAATATGGATCATCCTCTAAAGGAATTACTTCTGGGTGGCCATTCAATCTTTATATTTATCAGCAGGAACCATAATAGGTATAAAATATGCAGGTTTTAGTTCAGTTTGTACCGAATCACTAAAATATTGTATTCAGGTTTAGTCAAGTCATATTTAAAAAACAATTAGTTGGGATCACTACCGTTTGCATGAACTTTTTGAATGTAGGCGAATCTAGGCGATAACGATAGCGATCAGCTGAAACGCAGTCAAATATGACAGCCATATGTGACAGGGTTTCAGCTGATAACCATCGCCATCGCCTAAATGTACATTTCCTAGCACAATATAGCACTTCCATCGTACTTATGCCACACAGTCTTTAGGATACGAGTTGAAACGGCGAAAATATTAAATACCATAGTTTGGCATACCTACTTCAATCAGCGGAAGATAATACTTAAAAGTATGTATCCTATTATAAGGTGTATAGTTTTATCGGAATATTTGATGAATTTCACTGCATACATAGCTTGATCTCGCAGTTACCATAATTTTGTGAAGCAGTCAAGCTGCTGTGGGAGAGATATTATATCAAGGCATTTGTAACGGCGTTTGTATGGATGGATGGATGATGGGATGGTTTTTGTATACTGCTTTTCCCTTTTTTCGTTATATATTTCATACCTAAGTTCTAAAAAGCATTTACGTTTAAGGTCTGTCCATTCTTTTAGGCACCTCTGTCGTATTCTAGTAGAATTAGAAGATACCTCTATAGTGGGAAGTTGCAGGCGAATTCATAGTGCTAAATGACGATAAAGAAATCATAGAAAGACTGTCCAAATGATAAGGGCAGAATAATAAATAGTAGGAGATGGCATAGGAGTTGGCACTGACAGTTAACCAGCGTAGATCAGTGGTGCCTACGAGGCATTGCTTTGTTATAGGCGATGGTTACCACTTAACATCAGGTGGGCCATAAGCTTGTTCCATCAGCTAGTTACATAAAAAAAAAATCTTCTAACTGCTTGAGTTTTCGAAACGACAAGGCACTTCTTAGGAAAATGTAGGTACTTGGTGGATTGCTGAAAGCCTCCTTGGCAGACGGATCAGACGTGACATTCCGTATTAACCTGTCGCAGGTTAATTCTTTGGTCCCACCATCTTCATACAAAACTTCTTCCCATAAATCAGCTAGTTCTTAACTGATTTCTTAAGCACCAGGAGGCAAAGGTAACGTTTGCTGTATCATGCCGTTGTCATCATATTCACAACCGAAATCAAAAAAGCTATAAAATTATTAATGTAATTGTAAGACAGATGTACCTAGAAACTAACTTAACTTTTTTTTTATAAAAATCTTCATATTTGACGATATTTTTACATGAACAACGTCCTAACTGATTGCATTATCCCAGTAATAACGTCCCATCTTAATATCGAAACAACAAATCGCATGATGGATTCCGTAGAAAAACGGCCTATATTCATATGAAACGCTTAAAAGTTCAATAATGTTCGCATAAAATTGTCCTAATACTTCATAAGACCTCTACTTTTTACTGATTATTATTTCAGAAAAAAATATTACTATGTGGATATGCATTATGCCAATCGTATTTTCGCACTAATAATGTGTTAATAGACCTCTCCATTAAAAAACGTCCTTTATAAAAATCGATCGCAAAATGTCTACAAATATATTTTTTCATACAAAACAATTGATAAATTATTTTTTCATCACACTGATAAAAAACCAAGCGCACGACATAAAAACAACCTCTTTCCAACAAACAACGACCGGTCTGACGAACGGACGGGCCGCCCGCTCCCCGCGGTCCGTCGCTTGATCACTCGGTGCGATTTTATGCGGAGCTAATGTCAGATAGAACGTTATTCGATTCTATATTTCCGAAACTAAATAAGATACAAAAATTCTAAAAACGCAGATCTGTAGAGTTTGTATTCCTTATCTCGTCTAGCTATTTAACTCATTTTTGCTCTATGAGCACATCGAACTCTGTTCTACGGCTACGTCGAAATATTTGTTCCCTGTGGGGATCGACCCACGACCTACGGCGCAGAAGGCAGAGCTACTACCAACTAAGCAGATTATGAAGGGGATTAGTGAGAGGCACAGGTAAAGATTCTTAAACCGAAAAAAAATAATTTTTATCAGTAGAATCTCAAGGATGACTTTGAAACGTCTTAAAGCTAGGTGAGTCTAGGTGCCAGTTCCACGCGACCAAGCCTAGAAGAACAGGCAACAAACTACGGCTAGATTCCTACCGTTTATTGGTAGGCGTGTTCGTCTGTATTTCCACAAAAGTAAGAATATGAATACCAACAGCACATTGTGTTTGTTCATTAAAAGCGCGACGGCTACCAATCACGTGCAATTTATTGAACTCGGTAATGACAATTTCGATATTGGAAAATGCTCATTTCGTTTAACTAAATTTGCATAGTTTTATAATTGAATATCAAATAACGTTTCCTGTTGTCTTTGTACGTATATTTTGTGATAATTATTATAACAGCGAAGTTATTACATAAGAACAAGTAGTAGCAATAGTAGTAATAGCAAAATTAGTTCTTGCTTGTTGACAAATTAAACGCTGTCACTATCTGACTGTCAAAAAGTGTTTATACCATTCTTAATTTCCAAGTGGAACCCTCGAATAAGAACTTCATGTTACCACCGACGCCGCTGCCGGTGCTTCCTACTAAGAGCCATCTGTCCTCGGCGCCACCTATTGGCCTTAGTGCGAAGGAGGTATCTACCGTTATTAAACGCAGTACGAAGGGGAAATCCCCAGGACATGATGGACTTAGTATTGAGCACCTGCAACACGCCGTTGTCCATTTGCCGAGAGTTCTGGCAATGTTCTACACCTTCTGTATCAGACATTCATATATGCCGAGTGAGTGTATGAAAACGGTGGTTGTACCAATAATAAAAAATAAAACGGGGGACTCATCCGATAAAACCAATTACAGACCCATATCGTTGGCCACCACTGTGGCAAAGGTACTAGACAGTCTGCTTAACGGCATCCTAGGTAGCCATTTACAACTGAACGACGCCCAGTTTGGCTTTCGCGCCGGGCTGTCTACAGAAACCGCGATACTGGGCCTCAAGCAGACTGTCAGGTACTATACTGATAGGAAAACGCCTGTTTATGCTTGTTTCCTGGACCTGTCAAAGGCTTTCGATTTGGTGTCCTATGACGTACTCTGGCATAAAATGAGATGTGAAACTAGTCTTCCAGAAGAGGTTATTAGTATATTTGATTATTGGTACAACAATCAAGTTAATATTGTACGGTGGGCAGGTGCAATGTCTGATGCGTACCGGTTAGGGTGTGGAGTTCGGCAGGGTGGATTGACGTCACCTAGGCTGTTTAATTTGTACGTCAATGGACTGATCGGGGAGCTAAGCAGCACCAGAGTCGGATGTTCTATTGACGGCCTGTTTATCAACAACATCAGCTACGCTGACGACATGGTGCTCTTGGGTCCCTCGATTAGTGCCATCAGAAAGCTCCTTAAAGTGTGTGAGGAATATGCAGGAACCTACGGGCTCAGGTATAATGTTAAGAAAAGTGAAGTCCTAGTTTTTCAACCGCATGAACAAAAAGTTGCCGCAATACCTCCGGTGTTCTTGGACGAGGTGGCGTTACCCACAGTAAAGCGCTTCAAGTACCTGGGCCACTGGGTCACGGAGAACCTCTCTGACGATGAAGACATAGAGAGGGAGCGTAGGGCGTTGGCTGTACGCTGCAATATGTTGGCTCGCAGATTTGCACGGTGTACGGGAGCAGTAAAGGTCTCATTATTTAAGGCCTTTTGCCAGTCATTCTATACGTGCAGTCTCTGGGTCAAATATAGCAAGAAGACAATCAACGCCCTACGCGTACAATACAACAACGCGTTTAGAATGTTGTTGCGGCTGCCAAGACGCTGCAGCGCATCGGGTATGTTTGCTGACGCGCATACGGATGGCTTCCATGCGATCCTTAGAAAGAGAGCTACCTCGGTGCTGCGCCGTGTTCATGGCAGCGGAAACAGCATACTATGCGTGTTATCTAACAAGGTTGAATGTCCTATATTGTGGCGCTTAGCGCAGCTTCACGTAAAGGGAAACGGTGAGATTTAGATAATGTTTTATTATTTAATTTTATTTTTGTGTACCTATCTAATGTCAATTTAATTTGTGAATGTGCTTACGTTTAATTTTAATATGTGTGTAATATGGTTCCTAATGTTCCGAATTAAATGCTTTGAATTGAATTGAATTGAATTTAATTAATTTTCCTTCCTAAAACTCACTGAAACTAGTAAAAAAAGCATTTCAATCACTATTTTGTTATTTGAATTTAGAACACCAATACATTCGACCTCCATCTCAATGCTACACCACCTCCTTGCGCCAAAAAATACTCGATAAAATCTCCTTCGCAGATTTCTAATTCCTCCAAGTTCGCAGAGAATACTCGACATACAAACTCCTTGTGCAAATAACTTCTCAACATTTTCGGTAAGGAGTTTATAATGTAATTACAATAAAAACTTTTTTATGTTCTTTTTCTCGTGGTCATATAGGTAGTATGCAAATCTTGAAAAATATATATTTCTCCAGGTTGGAGGCTGCAAATCCACAGTGGTATAATTTGTTCTGTAATAAATCTGTATCAATAGGTACTTGGTAGTCGTGTTAGCCAATGCAATGTCCCAGTTTGTATTCCAAATAGTAGGTCGCCTTGAGCCTGAAGATAGCTGAGCTCCAAGTGCTTACCGTCTTGTTTCAATAGAACATGGATATATTTCTTGGATGTGGCATCTATTGTTATGTACTCCACACTAGCTTTATTATACGAGTACTATTGTTGTAGCAGTTACCGTAGCCTAAGAAACTTCTTGTAGACTTGGTCGCGTGAAACTGTACCCAAAGTCGGAGTTTTGTTACCACATTTCGTTTACCAAATGTTGTTTTCGTGTGAGCACGTGTCTCTCTCTTTTGTATAAAAATTGATGAGACATCAACTCGTTTCGATCGTTTCTACGTAACGTATTTTGGCTGTCTCACCTTTTCTCCATTAAGTAGAGAGAGACGAAAACAACAGTTCGCAGACGAAATGTTGTAAATTAAGAGGGACTTGCCCTTCTGCTTAGGTTTTGTTTTACGTTTCGTTCTACGTCTAACAATCTTTGTGATTTAACTGAATAAGTATTTTCCTTTTTAAAACCTATCGACTTTCTGGGTAATAAGAAATAATTTACTGTTTCTTTTCTGTTTTGCTATTGTCAATGCCGTAACTCCCTCATAATATCACAGCAACCTTATCTTTCATACAGCTGTTTAGGTACGCTTGGCCTTCCTCATCCTCTCCATAACTACTTTTACTGCAATGATGTTCTCAATGAAACTGTCAAGATACCGAATCATTTTCCCTGTTCTGCTTCGTTTCGTTGCTGTGCTGTGCATGTTCAAACCAAACGTACTTTTCTTGTACTTCTTTGAACTATAATAATTGCTAAAATTAAAATACGTATGAGCTACCTCAAACTTAGATACCTCAAAGTTAGTAAGCAATACGAATAAATTAAGGTCGTAAAATTTACACAAAATGTTGATCATACCGGTTTATAATACCTTGTCGGATTGTTTTCGTTCATCCACGTCGGCGCTCGTTAAGTTTCGGATATTATAACGCCTAAATTCACAACAGGCGATTACTAAGTTTGACGTGAACTCAACTATGAGGAGTCTAACAACTAGCGGGCACAATAAATTGTTGTCATAAAACACGAACTTACGAACTATCGACTGAATACTTAATAGTTCGGCGGAACTTCGAGCCGGGGGCTATGTGAATATGATTATGGTTGATGGCGTGTAGGCACCTATATTATGCTGTAGGATTTTGGGATAAAATTGGTAGGAACGTAGTTATAGTTTGTTGCTTGTTTTTCTAGGCTTGGTCGCGTGGTTTTGGCACCTAGAATCACTTAACCTTAAAATATTTCAAGAAAGAGATAAACATATTTTTGACTTCGACTTTGATATTTTTTTGACGGGTCACTTGATTACAAACTGGACACTGGCAACAATAGTATAGATGCCAATGCGCTGCCAGTACTTTAAAAAGATAAAGCCAACTTCATTGAATCTAACAAGGAAAAACGCAAAAGGGTATGTAGTACAGATATAATTATTTTCTATAAGTTTTACTTGTTTTTTTTTTCAACTTACATTTATTTTATTCGCGGTCAAATAACAGCAACTGAAGAGTAGGTAAAGCTTACTGCCATTCTTTGTCCAAAAACCGAGTAAAACGAGTTTTGGGAAAAAGGTAAGACTTTATAAAAGTTGTGTTTACGAGTTTTTGTTTTTCAATTTGTAATAATTGGAATTTGATCGAAACCGCTTTATAAATGTTCCAATTCAATTTTCCCAGTTACCCATGCTGTATCTGAGGAGGCAGTTTGAAACTTTTCTTGTTAAGGCTATTCAACTATATAGCGCATGGTTGGACTTGGACTTATACCACGTGTTTGAACCGTACTAGTTATATCATGTTTTAAAGTTCTAATTTTAAACTTTTCTGTCAGCCTTATTTTGAAAAAAGAATGAAGGAAAGAAATACGTTCATTTGTCACCAAACGAGGAATATTTTTGAGTATACTATAAAGACACTAAAAATAACAAAAAAGTAACCTTAGAATGTTAATAGTTTGTTTTTTAATTTGGAATCTCATGTCGTGTCATTGATGTATCTCGTTGTTGTGTGTGTGTGTGTCATCAAGCTAACACACCACCATCGTTTGGCTCATGAAACATTAGGTACTTGTATTTTTTTGTGCTCTTGACAAAGACCTCCTGTTCTAAAAAAATGTTGTGTTCCCGCGGATTATCTCAGTCTTTGTTGTTTATTTATTAAGCTTTTGACCGCGCTTTGAGATTACCTTCTTTTATTCACGATATCTGTTTTGAAAGTGGTTTTCTGAAAAATCTGCGTTGAACGTTTGTGATAAGGGCTTAATTAGCTGCCTCTGAAGCCTTTCCTTAATTGTTTTATGACAAGTGAAATGTAATTACGGAAAAATGTTTTGTTTATTGTCCTTCTTATGATCTTCCTCTATTGTCCTTCTTTGATAGGCACCACGGCTCAGTTGGTAGTAAATTGCCGTGCCTTCTTCTCCGTGGCCATGGGTTCGATACCCACCACAAGAGAGATGAGTACAAATATTTCTGTGGTGAAAGCTTATGTTTGTTATATTATGTCTGAGTTGCTTATTATTGTATTCTAAGTATATAATAATTACAAAAAAATGTACTAATGCATGTATTATACTCAGCTATCTGGTGCCCATCATACAAGCTCTGCTTAGTTTGGGGCTAGATAGTGTTGTCTCGATTGTCCACAACGTTTACTTTATTTTTATCACTCTTTTTGACCACCTCAGACTTGATTTTAAAATATCATCATCATCATCATCAGCCTGAAGGAGTCCACTGCTGGACATAGGCCTCCCCTACACATTTCCAGGAAGAACGATTCTGAGCCCTTTCCATCCATCGACTTCCCGCGATCTTAACAATATCGTCGGTCCATCTGGTGGGTGGGCGCCCTCTTCGTCTTCCGGTTCGTGGTCGCCATTCGAGAACCTTTATTCCCCAACGGTTTTCGGTCCTTCGAGCTATATGGCCTGCCCATTGCCACTTCAACTTACTAACTCTACGAGCTATATCGGTGACCTTGGTTCTTCTACGGATATCCTCATTCCTGATTCTATCACGTAGTGAAACTCCCAGCATAGCTCTCTCCATAGCTCGTTGCGCGACTTTGAGCTTGTGCACGAGGCCAATAGTCAGCGACCACGTCTCAGTTTCATAAGTCATCACTGGCAACACTCACTGATTAAAGACTTTCGTCTTTAAACTATATCAGAACAATTTACAAATCTATGGTTACTACAATGGACGTGTTATTGCTGTGAGCAATCTCTTCTAGACCCTAAAATATTTAGACGCTCTGACGTCAAAAATTCTGCAAAAATATGAATTTACGACAGTGAGTTCCAGAAATTCATTACAGTCTTGCGTGGTATTGCTGGGCACTACACAATACTAGACGTGCATCCATGTACAATCATTAATTACCTTCAACCCCAAAGAGTAAACTAACACCATACCGACCACAAAATCATTAACATAGACTAACGACTTCCTTAATGATTAGCTCTACCGCAAGTAATATGAGCGTCATATCACTTACACCAAAAATTTATCCCTCGTTAAATACAGCGTAAGCTTTTGGAGTCTGGCAACAAGTAATTATATTTAGGAAGAGTTTAGAAATAATTTTACAATTTTTTTTATGTTTGTAATTTATAAAAAAATCTGACTGGGTTACTTTTTCTGTCAATTCTGGTACTAGTAGTCTTAATTACGACGGTTAAACTAACAGTTAGTTTAACGTGACGTAACGTGAGTGAAGTAGTTTGGAGTTACTCCAAACTACTTCACTCACGACCGGCCCGCGACGAGTAAAAAAAAATACATTTGACAGCTATTTACGCTCGCTGCTGTCAAATGTATTTTTAACCGACTTCCAATCAAAAAGGAGGAGGTTCTCAATTCGGTTGCATGTTTTTTTTTTTTTTTTTTTTTTTTTTTTTTTTTTTTTTTAATGTGTGTTACCGCATAACTTCGTCTGTTGTGAGCCAATTTGAAAAAATATTTTTTTATCTGAAAGGTATTGCTTCCAGATTGGTCCCATTTTAATTTTATTAAAATCGGTGTTGCCATTTTTTTTAATGTTTGTAACTGCATGGATCCGTCATTTATGAACCGATTTAAAAAAATATTTTTTTTATTTGGTTATTCTTACGTCCAGATTGTCCCAAACAAATTTGATTAAAATCGGTTTAGCCGTTTGACAATGAAGTCGGTTTCTCAAGTTTTTTAAACTTATAATTATTTTCAATACAAGAGCTCATAGTCATTGCTGTCAAAATGACGTTTAACAGCTATATCCACTGTTCTGTGGTCTTCTTCTTCTTCTTCTTATCGTGTCACTGATTCTTTCGAACCAAGTGTGGTGAAAGGATTTTAAGTGCGCCTCGAAGAGGCTCCTTTCGTGCACTTGACACATATTTTTGAACTTTTTAGGTTCTACGATATGCCGGTTTCCTCACGATGTTTTCCTTCACCGTTTGAGAGCACTGGCATAGTGTACATAAATTTTTGGGCAGAAAAACTCATTGGTACACGACTGGATTCGAACCAACGACCTTAGGATCGGAAGGCGGGGCCGCTACCACTAGGCCACCAGCGCTCTATAGTTATAACCATTTATTCTAGTAAAATATGTCTCAAGTTACGTTGCGTAAGAAAAATAATAATACATTATTTCCTTGAATATGTTTCACCACTTAACTCTTAGATTAGGCGCAGTGCAAGTGGTCTTTCAACCGTTGACACAAAAGCCTTTCAAACTCAAGATTAATTTTCTTAAGTTTGCAATGGATTTGGGTCTAATCACAGAATACAGAATACAGTAGAAAGGCGGTTATGCAACGTTTGTGTGGGAGCCGCTCGCTGTCGCCAGTTTAACATTTACACTAGTTTATTTAAATAATACTAAATATTATGAGGATTCTAAAAAAAATAGAAGGAAAGAGGATGTAGAGAAAAAAAATGTTTATTTTATCTTGTCGCTTGATTTCTGGTTTGGAAAGAAAAAAACGTTGAATTTGTATGAAAAAAAAGAACACCCATACTCATTCATGTATTTTGGTGACGCTTTTCCGGCCAGAGGGCCGTTCTGCTATGTTCTGTGGGTCTAATAGTACTCCATTAGGACCGGATTTAGTTTAGCTGATTTTAATTGACTTTTAATGGCAGTTTTGACCACTATGCTTCCTGCCACAAAACGACGTTGCTGTGTTTCTGAAGGATTTAGATTGCCGTAAGAAATAAATACACATCACGTAAAGCTTTAATTTTTTAATGAAACCCTTAGTTTCCGAGTGTTGGTGCGTTTGTCTGTCGTACATCGTCACTTCACGGTTCAGCTGAAAATCACCGTTGGATAGGTATCTGCCGACCTATTCAGCATATTGTTATGCTGACCTGAAACCTGTTGAGTAAACACAACATAATATGTAGCTCTGATTGCGTGGGACTCTTACCTAGTAGTTAGCCAATTTTTATATATTCCCTTAGGTCTCAAACATTCCACCCTGTACCTATACCCTGTTTGCATTTAAGGATATAGTTTGTTTTATTTTGTGTTTATTCAATAAACTTTTTTCATTTCATTTTCATATTAGATATGCTCAATTAAGTATGCCTTATATTTATGGACGCAAGAAAGTGCGTCGTGGCACAGAACATAGCAGAACGGCCCTGTGGCCAAAAAAGTGTCGTCAAAATACATGAGCAGTTGAGCATGTGTGTTCGTTTCCCCATACAAATTCCGTAGTCTTTCCGGTAGTCGTAAGAAAAGGCCTTAATTACTTTCAGAGGAAAATGTCAAGCGAAGAAGAGCGGAGGATTAAGAATACTTGCTTTAAATCCTCTTTAGTTTTTGACGTGACAACGTCTGATAATTCGATGGAGCCGGCTGCAGGCACGAAAAAACATGACTCATGTGGCGTTACCTCGCTCTGAGGCGTTCCATTTAAGGCTTGAAGTGCAAGCGAGAACACGAAACGAGCGACAAAGAGGCACAATCGGCCTCCGCGTTCGGCAGCGTTCGACATCTGTCTCTCTCCTACTTGAGTGAGCAATGCGTCCGCGTGGACAGCTGTATGACGTTGTCACGTTCAACTATCGTCAGAACCGACTTTACAGACAACTGTTTTTCTAAAGTTTGAGTTATCTCAAATATGGCTAATCAAGACCAAGTCCACGACGACGTCTGCTACTTCTACGTTTCGGCAGGTTAAGTAAGAGTATGAAGTAGAGGTTGACTCGCCTTATTGTTGTTATTTCATTATTTGCAATGCGTAGTACGTCGCAATATAAATAAATGTGTACCTACAGGGTGTATGTATAAAAGGGAAAGTCTGAAAGTAGCGCCTGTGAAAGACAAGATGATGAGTATGGAAATGTCATGCCTCCGGATGAAAGTACGAGAAAAGTGTTAGGTATGGATGTGGAATGTGTTTAAAGAAGATAATTATAAGTTTAAAAAACTTGAGAAACCGACTTCATTGCCAAACGGCTAAACCGATTTTAATGAAATTTGTTTGGGACAATCTGGACATAAGAATAACCTTCCAAATAAAAAAATAATTTTCTAAATCGGTTCATAAATGACGGAGGCATGCAGTTACAAACATTAAAAAAATATTAAAAAAAAAATGGCAACACCGATTTTAATAAAATTAAAATGGGACCAATCTGGAAGCAGTACCTTTCAGATAAAAAAATAATTTTTCAAATCGGCTCACAAATGACGAAGTTATGCGGTAACAAACATTAAAAAAAAAAAAAAAATACAACCGAATTGAGAACCTCCTCCTTTTTGATTGGAAGTCGGTTAAAAAGAGAGAATAAAGAAAAGATGGATGGGCTGTATTAAATACAACATGAGCAAGAAAGGGCACTGAGATGATGAATGATAGAGGTGACTGGAAGAAGAAAACCTGTTGTGACGACCCCTCTTAGCGTGGGATAAGGACAGGTAGATGATGATACAACTAGCTTATGGAAAACATTGCCTCGTAAGTCACGCAAGTCAGGAACTTGCCCTTCGAAGCACTGACCTGCGTCCATTAACTTGAGGCACACTGATGTTCAGCCTCACTTGTCAGTAATTTAAGCGGCACCCACATCCTTCAAACCGAAACACAGCAATACTGCTTCACGGTAGAAATAAGCATGGTGGTAGTACTTCCCCGGACGAGCCCTTCACAAAGAGTTTCAAGATATATTTGTGTTTTTTCCTTTGAGTGATTCAAAAAATCTATTTCATGGAATCGTTTCTCTATCATTAGTCCGCCGCTTCCTTTACATTATAATGTATTATGTGCACATGTTTTTTATAAATACATGCTTAGAATACAAATAACAACCAGACATGGAACAAACACTTATATTCACACAAATACTTGTGTGAATATAAGTGTAAGTGTAATATAATATAAGTGGTAATCAAACTCCACCATAAAAACATAAATAATAATCACGTAATACTGAATCACCCTGTGCAACCTTTGCAAACAAGACCAAACCAACCCCCGGGGTGAACGTTGACAAAATGACAGTAACTCAGAACTCAGCTACTAATGAACCCCGATGTAGGATATGTGGCTCAATAAGCTTGAAGCGGAATTCCCTGAGATATTGGGGTAGTTTTCTTACTGATTGACTAAGTAATAATATTATTATTATGACGAAGGATTGCTCAATTGACACCACACTGAAGCTTCAATGTTATTTTATTACGATGATCATACAAAAACTGAGCAGGAACTAAGGCAAAAGCTATTGTTGGTTTTTTTAGGTTTGCTAGATCTGCAATTTTTACTTTTGTGTTGTAAAAGGATCATACAAAATAAATTAAGGAACCAAGCCGTAGCTTGTTGCATGTTCTTCTAGAATTGATCGTTTGGAACTGGCATCTAAACTCACCTAGCTTTTAGACGTTTTAACCTTTCAGTACCTTCTTTTCAAGGTTACTTTGGTATGTTATTTCGTTGTTATAAATACGGAATAATGCGGTCTGTTCTCTGTCTGGGTGTTGTATTGTATTCTAAGTAAACATTTAGAATATACATTATATGTATTTAAGTATTATATCAGCTATCTGGTTCCCATAGTACAAGCTCTGCTTAGTTTGAGGCAAGATAGTGTTATGTGAAATGTCTACAATATTTATTCAAATAAACAAAATGGCATCACTCAAAATTAAATAGATAGATAGATAGATAGTTGAAAAAATTCTTTATCGCACTAAAACAAAAAAAAACTGCATTGTACATAGGCGAACTTAATGCTAGAGAGCATTCTCTTCCAGTTAACCTTTGTGTAATAATTGATTTCCTGAAAAAAAAAACCGTAATTACGACGTTCCCTGAAAAAAGAATTGTTCCGAGTTACGGCACACGACATAAGCTCCCGAATTTTCGTCAAAACGAACCGTAACAATACGAAACAACATGGCGGCAAAACACTACAAAGGAAAGTGTATAAAAATCCACTGTATGGAATCGACAAAGGGAAATTGGGATATAATGATAAAAATGTGGAGTACCTACATTGAGTATATCCTGAGGGAAGAACGGTTAGCGATATGTAGCGGTAGCTAACGAAATGATAATTATTATTTAAGCCCCCACTGTTAGGTAAAAGTCTGCCACTCCTTATAAAAAAACAATATAACATTACAACATAGTTTAATACAATGAACTTGACAATTGACAAACCTTTTCCCTTTCAAATTAAATACTTAATAACAGAAACCCTGAATGAACCAAACAAAACGTTAACAATCTGATTACCTAAATAAACAGTCAGCGGCAAAATTAAATTATCAACATCAGTTAGACGATACCCATTTTTACTGGATTATCTAAGAAACTACAGCTTGAATCAAAGAAAATATATTATATTAATTGATCACAAAATTATATAAATAGGTATGGTACCAAAACTGCACACGGTCAATTAGGTCCCTGGCTCAGTATTTGTCGCACCGTGTAGGTCACATTAATAAATAAATATTATAGATAATCCACACAACACTATCTAGCCCCAAACTAAGACACACGACATGACGTCACACTGTTTAGTGTGACTGTTAAGAGGGAATCACACAGGCGACTCTCCATACAAACGTAGTCCCCTATTTCCTCCCTGGATAATATACCTCTAGAGTAACCATTTTCTCTCATAAAATCCAGAACTGCTAAATACGTGCTCGTATGTTTTCCTTTTTTTCAGAAACTTATTGATAGAGAGAATATCACCTCCAATTCATATTTCATAATAAGGGTCATATTTTCTTTATCAATTAGTTTCTGAAAAAAAGGAAAACATACGAGCACGTATAAAGCAGATCTGGATTTTATGAGAGAAAATGGTTACTATAGAGGCATTATCCAGGGAGGAAATAGGGGACTACGTTTGTATGGAGAGTCGCCTGTGTGATGCCCTCTTAAGTGAGTCGAAATTGTAGACGTCGCACTACTACCATCACAGAGTGTTTAAAATGGCTCAAGCCTGGCCTTTAAATGAAGTTTAAAACTGATCAAAGTTTTCAACTTTCAAAGGGGTAAGAAAACCTCGTGAAGAAGCCATTATTTGGACATAGGTACTCGTATCTTTTACTAACACTCTGACATCCTTAAACAAGCTTAAGTGGGAACTAGCTACTGTGAAATTTAAGGGGAAAATTAAGTCGTGACTCTTTTTTGTTATAACTTTTTATGTACTTTGATCAAAGTGAGCTGAATTGAGAAATATTTGAACTAACAGATTTTTGTATTGCTGCTGACCGTACCAGGAGGGCAGAACAACGGCAGAGGTAAATTATTGTCCACTGGACTGTTTGCAGAGGACCGTTCAAATCAGATTCCGCTCCATCCGGACCCGAACGAAATTAACGTTAAGACGCATAAATTAAGACAAACTTCTCGCAAAACTTTCATTCAAAGAGGTGAGGAGAAACCTCTTCAAGGTTCTATGGATCCTGGCAAGTCTACGAACTTTTTAAATATTCTCTTATATCTCATTGGTATTAAAGGTTAGATTTGCGTGGCGGATTGTTTGAGCATGTCAAAGTAAGTTTGTCTCCGTATGCTAATGTAGGACTCCCATCGGAAAGATTCGGTAGTCATTCGAATTGGATGGCAAATCATTGGAATATTTATTAGTCCTGGGATTTGCTTCGTAACGGGGAGATCTCGTCAACATAACCTCAAATCTTACCTGACACTTGGCATTTAGGTCGGTTATTTGATGGAGACGCTTTCGGATTTGTTTGATGGCATTCCTGGTTTGCGGTAGACAAACGCAATTTCGGAGATAAGCTTGGTTAGTTGGGTGCATAATACAAAAGTGATATTGTAAATTATTGCTCTTTTCTAGGTGGGGTTGCGACTAACCTTGTAGAGTAAACTTTTTTAAGTATTATTATATCTAACATAATATTTTAAATAAATACATAATTGTTGTTCCATTTGTATCGAAAGAATTAAGCGGCCTAGACCCAGCGTTACTGGGATTTACTTCTTAGGTCTGTAAACAGAGTACACCAATCACGAGGAGTTTTCTGTATTACTGAATTCTTCATAAAGGCTTTTCAAGTACCTTTGTCCAAGCAAATAAAAGAAATAGAAAAACACTTCAGAATCTGAAGGTAAAGACACAAAGCTAAAGCAATCACGCAGACGTCGAAAGCTCGCATCACAAATAGCTCTTTATTCCAGAAATTTCGTCTAAACCATGGCCCTTTGCAACAATATTTCAAACGGGCCAAGTTGCCTTGCGAGTGCACAATACAATCCAACAGTAGCAACACTTCGATTTCTGTTCTTTGGTTACACCTTAGAGTGAAAACTCTCTTCTTCATTATTATTCGACATTTTGCATCCTGCTACGCGGCACCTTGGTTATTATTTTTTTATACAACTTGCTTTATGATGAATTAATGGCCCCTTGATGATATATAATAGCCCTCTTGATGATAAGTGGGTATGGTAACACACAGCACAAGATTTCAGTAATCCTCTGCTCTAAGTATGTTTGTGTGTTTTCATCAGTGTCTGCAAAAAAACGCCTACATTATCTTCTTCTAGTGCATCGCGTCACGCCTACTATATTGAAAATAAAAACATTTATTTAATTTTACAAAAATAAGAAAGATATTCCGTTTACGAAATAGTATATCACATCAACATCTAGTTTAACTCACATTGGGTGAATTAACTCAGGTGAACTAAGCCAACGGCGCCACAAGATTTTTTATTTTTATTTGAAGCTTGCGTGAGTGTGAGTGAGTGATCTTACTGCTTGAAAATATGCGGTGCTGACTATTTTCTTTGACGTAAACTCACGACGAATTTTCAGCGTGCTCAGAATTTTGGAGGAAATAATGTTGAAATAGTTCGTTTAAGCGACTATTATCAACATCGTGCGGTTCGGAACACGCGATAAGCCTGACTAGGGTCGCCCTAGATTTTAATTTGTAGTCTGATAGAATCTTTTTGATGAATTTGCATTTTAATTACAAGGGGTTCTCCTTGAATTTATGTGGGCTCGTATTTCGTGTCAAAAATGTGGAGTAACGTGATTTAGAGCCTCGAGAAACTGTTTTACAAATTTTTATTAGGTAAGCACTCAATTTTAATATAAAAGAATAAAAGACTAATTAAAACTCTGAAAAATAGATTAAAAAAGAGCTTTGTTTTATTTTTACGAATAACAACCTTGGTAACAAATAGGAGCTCGTTACAAACTAAATCAAGATTTAAATATAAAAAATCCGCGTGGTTTAGCTGTGTGAACGAACAAGAATGATATGAAAAGCACAAAAGGTTCATACGTTGTCGTGTGCGCTGATAGGCGTATAATCGCGGTGCTATCACTCACGCGCGGTGAGTCGCGAATACTGGGGTTAATTGGGTTTAAACACTGCTATTGTGGGATGTATTCCGTACATTTGGAGGTGTATCATTTTTCTTTACAGTGTTTTATTTTAAGAGAGTTTGGATTAATTAAAATAAAAAGAATTTCAATGATTTTTGAAAGTCGGGTTAGGGCTTTTTTTTTCTCTAACGTATAGGAGAAAGCGTATAAGATCACAGGAAGTTAAACAACGGAGAAGACTTAGAATCGTTCTTCCTGGAAATGTAACAGGAATGAGTATCCAGCAGTGGAATCCTTCAGGCTGATGATGATGAACGCTTATAAGTAGGAACATGAATAACAATTAGATCAACTTTTAATTACAATTTTTTTTTTTACAATAATTCAAGTGTTTACGAAATTCACAAAATAGTTGAGCTATCTGCAGACCGTTACAAACGATCTAGAGATACCTCAACTGATCTAAAACAGTGCCACTCAAATACACTAGGTAAATTTGCATAGTAATAGTTAGCAAAAGTACCAGGACTACATAACACGGCAGCGGGTGCAGCATCGTAGCGATAAACTGCGAACTCACGAACTTGTTCTGACAGACGGGTATAATCTGCGGAGTTACTCCAACGCCTTCCGAGGGCTCGAGCCGAGATATTGTCGCAACTTGCATTTCGTGGCAAATATTTAGATTTAGGGATTATACACCGGCTCATTATAAAGTTTGTGTGACGTTTAATAGCTGAAACAACATAGTGAAAGATAGGTGATGAAATATGAGTCAAATTGTACACAAAACTCTAGAGTTACTTTTCTACCCTGTTGTAGGTACCTACTATCCTCAATCTTGTAAAGGAAGAGTATGGGTATGCTATTGGCTCCAAACTAAACTTCCCTGTTGGTATGAGACACTACAATACCAGCAGACAAGCGAAGTAAAAGAACTTGAGAAATCGACTACATGGACAAACTGTTGAACCGATTTTGATAAAATTTATTTGAGACTAATCTGGAAGTGCTTATACCTTTCTGATAAAAAAAGTTCTTTTCAAATTGTCTCATAAATGGCAAAGTTATGCAATACCAAACATATAAAACCGAATCCGGTTGTATTACATAAAACAAATTTAATTTAAGTATTTACTGTGAAAACCTTGATTTAAAAAAATATATACCTATATAAACCTTGCAGGAGCTATGAAATAAAAAAGTAAAAGTGAATCGACAAAAGTTGAAAATTGTGTGCAAATTGTTAGGTCTGCGAGGACGAAAACATGGCGTTCATCTGCAATTCAATTTCAAGTAAATGCTATTCTGGTAACAGGATTATTCACCATCTGCGATAAACTGCCCATAAACAATGTAACAAATGATTTATTTATTATTCTCGTGTTTCCTTTGCTGGATGTTCCTACTAAGTTCTACTAAGCCGGTTTTGGTAATAGAACATACATATCTTCTGTGCTTCTTTTTTTTTTTTTTTTTTTTTTTTACAATTTATAGGTTTGCGCTTGACCGCTATCTCACCTGCTGTTAAGTGATGATGCGGTTCTACAGTATTGCAACACCCTTACAGGGTATATTATATATTGATTCAAAAACTAGTTGTAAGATCTGACACTGTTAAATTTACATACATAATAAGGCAATAAATATACTGAATACTGAGACCGGGCTACGAAACACATCACTATTCTACTTTTTTTTTCGGCCCTTGGGTCACGCGTCGCTTCGATCACTGGCCAAGACAAAAAATTGAACTTCAAATAATTTAATAAATATTTATTAAAAAAAACAGGCCTTTGCATCTATTGTAAGATGATTTATATATTCATATTCATTTATTCATTGCTTCATGTGTTTTATAGGTCTTAGGGGGTAATAACGTCCCAGAACATGAGCCCCGCTGGGGCATTACAGGGGCAACTGGTGATTACTCATGCCCCTACTTACGGGACGCTACAGAGCCTGGGACAGGATTTTTACATGAAATAGGCTTGCCCAGCACCTATAACATCCTGACAGCTTAGTCGCCCTTATCCACAGGAAAGACATGGTCAATACATACCGAGCTGACTAAGCCGCTAGTTTCTTCACGATGTTTTCCTTCACCGTTTGAGAGCACTAGCATTGTGTACATACATTTTTTGACAGAAAAACTCATTGGTACTGGACTGGATTTGATACCACGACCTTAAGATCGGAAGGCGGCACTAGACCACCAGTGCTCTCAATAATTATTAATTAATAATTAAATAAGTATTAAATTTAATTGATTTGCAAAGCAAACCCACTTTGATTCATCAAACGTCACGTCACAACCAAACTTCTCGCTATAAAAGTTTCAAGATGATCATGGCTCTAGAAACTAGTGGAAGATCTGCACCAGAATACCAAGAACCCTGCGCACTCATAACAGTACTTCATAGCTTTGGAAATTGAGGGATTATACTGAAATTGGAGGCTCAAGATAGACCGGTTGTACGAGATGTTTATTAGCGTCAACTGGCCTGGCAGCTAATTCTCGCCAGAACTGACAAATTTAATAACAAATATAGATCCATTTACACCCTAAAGTACTAACGTGGTGGTCGGGAACAAGTATTCTGTGAACCACATTAAGATTTTTACACAAAAATAGAAAAAAACAACCATAAATTTTGGGGCTCCCCATTCTTAGAAATGAAGTTCAAAAAAAATGTTTTCATCAAACCCATACGTGTAGGGTATCTATGGATAGGTCTTCAAAAATGATGTTGAGGTTTCTAATATTGTTTTTTTCTAAACTGAATAGTTTGCGCGAGACACTTCCAAAGTGGTAAAATGTGCCCCCCCCCCCCCCCCCTGTTACTTCTAAAATAAGAGAATGATAAAACAAAAAAATATAATGTACATTACTATGCAAACTTCCAACGATATTTGGTTTGAACGAGATCTAGTTTTTTTTTATACGTCATAAATCGTAAACCGCAATTTACCTTTCGACGAACTACAAGAACTTTTATATTATGTTACTTGTTGCTACGGAACTCTTCATGGGCGAGTCCGACTCGCACTTGGCCGAGCAGACGGGCCACCTGACGGAGAGCAGTCGCCCATAGACAGCTACAACACCAGGTGTAAATGAAATAAACACTGGTCTAGTGGTTGCGGCCCCGCCTTCCGATCTTGAGATCGTCGTCGGTTCAAATCCAGTCGTGTACCAATGAGTTTTCAATCAAAAATTAAAAAGAGTAGAAAATTAAAGTGTTCTTCGATGAGAGGGGAAGGTCGCGGGTTCAAATCCCGCTCGGCTCTTAACTTTTGGGACATTATAAAAATCTTTGTTCTTCGATGATGATGATGATGATAAGGCTTCTGTCTGTGCTGTGTCCGTTCCGTAGGCTAATGAACAAGCCTTTTTAGGTATAGTTACAAATATCTAATTGCATCTCTGCGTCTGGTGTCCTTAAATTAAGGCCTGGAGCCTAACTCTCAGCTCATCTCGGATAATTTTGCAATTTTATTTCATTGCTTGTTTTCGAAGAGAGAATGGATGATTTCCTTGAGTAATTCATCGACGACGACGGAAAACGTGGAAAAAGTGTGAGGTTGTGCAATGCCAATGTGTATTTAAGGGACATTGAAAATCTCGGTCGGCCCGAGAATTAGGCTCCTGATGTTGTTAGCAGGGATGTCAACTGGTGCTAATATAATTGTGGTGTAATAATACATTTTATCTACCATTCATCATCATCATCAGCCTGAAGAAGTCCACTTCTGGACATAGGCCTCGTCTATACATTTCCGGGAAGAATGATTCTGAGCTCTTTCCATCCACCGACTTCCCGCGATCTTAACAATGTCGACGGTCCATCTGGTGGGTGGGCACCCTACGTTTCGTCTTCCGGTTCGTGGTCGCCATTCGAGTGCCTTTATTCCAACGGTTGTCGGTACTAGGCCAATAGTTAGCGACCAAGTCTCAGTTTAAAAGATGTAAAACCACTTATTTATCGGAAATCCCAAGAAACTATCTCGTGTGCAACTCGATTGCACACAGTTTAGTAAAAAATAATATTGATTCGAACACGTTTTCCTACTACATACTATCGTGTCACTGGTTCTTTCGAACCAAGTGTGGTGAAAGGATTTTAAGTGCGCCTCAAAGAGGCTCTTTTCGTGCACTTGACACATATTTTCGAACTATTTAGGTTCTACGACATGCTGGTTTCCTCACGATGTTTTCCTTCACCGTTTGAGAGCACTAGCATAGTGTACATAAATTTTTGGGCAGAAAAACTCATTACACGACTGGATTTGAACCCACGACCTTAGGATCGGAAGGCGGGGCCGCTACCACTAGCCCACCAGTGCTCTACTGAAAAGTTTACTTTTGCAACAGAACTAGTCAGACATAACGCCTTAAAACTCCCTACTTAGGATTCCACACGCGCTAGTATTAATGGACCCTTCGCGACAACTGTTTGAACTGCGCAAAGAAACGGTTTGAAAGAGCATTATTATAGTAGGTAGGTGTATCACTTACATACGAGTACACTACTCAACAAAGTCTAGGGAACAAGCAATAATACTTCAACTTTTTTGTGAAAACTTGTAAAAAAAGTAGGTACTGGTCACTAAAATTTATAAATTAAGGCTGGAAGAGGAATAAATCATGTGTTTAAAAAAAAAAGAAAGTGTGCACCTAGGAGGGCCAACAAATTATTAAACAGCTACAAAATATGTTTTTGACATAACAACGCCTTATAGTTCAACTAGCAGCCGCCCTCGGCTTCGCTCGCCCCGTTCCCGTTGCTTTTTGGGGATAAAAAGTATTCTATGTAATTCTCCCGGTTTTAAGCTACCTCCCCATTAATTTTCTGCCAAATCGGTTCAGCCGTTCTTGAGTTATAAATAGTGTAACTAACACGACTTTCTTTTATAAATATAGATATAGATGAACGAAAATAATTACTGCATAATTATAAAAAGTAAAAAACCAAGTAGTTTCATATTTCGCAAAAAAAATGAACACGTTCTTGAGAAAACGTACCAAAAACTACATTGCACAAGTTCAAAATTAACTTCTTTGCTTGGGATGTTTTGTTGCTTGCTAATTAAGATTCTAATTAAAACATTGACATAATTATTTTCTGGTTTTATGAAACTTTGAACTTTTTATGTTTCACTAGCGGCCGCCCACGGCTTCGCTCGCCCCGTAGCCGTTTCGCCCCGTTGGTTTTTCTTCAAAAAGTTTTTCCTCTTTTTCTCCGCTTGGGGAAATAATTTTCTAATTTCCTTTCTTAGTGCACCCCTATGCTATAAAACAAACATACCCTCCAAGTTTCATGTTTCTAGGACTTACGGTTTAGGCTGTGCGTTGATTGTCAGTCAGTCAGTCAGTAACGTAAGAGTTTTATATATTTAGATGAAGCCAGCTGCACGCATGAAAAAACATGACTCATGCGGCGTTACCTCGCTCTGAGGCGTTCCATTTATGGCTTGAAATGCAAGCGAGAGCGCGGAACGAGCGACAAAGAGGCACAATCGGCCTCCGCATTCGGCAGCGTTCGACATCTGTGCCTCTCCTACTTGAGTGAGCGATGCGTCCGCGTGGACAGCTGTATGACGTTGTCACGTTCAACTATCGTCAGTAAACCAACTTTACAGACAACCGATTTTTTTCATTTAATTTCTACGCAAGCGTCATAAGTTTTTGTAAATTGAAAATTTTAGGATCCTTGTGCAATTACTATTATTGTTGAATGGCGTAGAAATAAATAACCTTTGATTTGATTTGATGTTGTGCACTAGCTTAGTTCGTGTGTATTCTGGGCCTATATATCGCGTCGGCGTCATGGGACTACTGAGGAAGTTTTTATTTGAGGAAATAAAACTACTTTAGTGTCGTTAGCGAAGCTTCATTAGTTCGTATGTGTGGTCTAATAGAAGGCATTGACCGTTATGTAGCAGAAAAGTAAGAACTTAGAAAGTAGATAGATAGAACATAATTTTTTGTACACCTTACAAACTAACAAAAAGAGAATTTAATACATAAATATAATTCATTGAATGTACTTACAATGGGCGGTCTTATCGCTATAAAGCGATTTCTTTCTTTGGATGGAAAGTAATATGGTAAGGGTAGTTTTGGCAAATTATTTGGTTTTATAATAATAACACTCAGACAGAGAACAAACATCTGGTTTACCACACAAATAATTGTTTTTATTGGGGATCGAACCCACGACCTACAGCGCAGAAGGCAGAGCTACTACCAACTGAGCTGAGAGGCCGGTCGAATCCAACCGTGCATATATTCCGTCATTGGGGTATACAAACTAACTCAACCAGAATTCTCGTTAAAAAAGCATTTTCTGGAACGTATGAGTGACAAAAACGACAAACGCTTCCCGCAACGATTTGGAAAGCCGCCAGTTTCATGTAACGGGTTCGAATCCCGGCTTTTTAATCACCCCTGCTTGTGACGTGTGATTTGGCGGCGTTTTATTGTATTATCCAATCAGACTAGCTCGATTCACTCGGTTTCATTCGCATGGGACACTGGGACCATCACTTGTGTGACCTACGAAGTAATGCTTTGTTATTAGGCGATGGTTACAACTTTACAACAGGTGGGCCTTAACCCGTGAGAAGGCGCGCCGAATATTGTAACATGGATAGGCGCGCACGAGTTAATTGCTCACACTACTTTAAGTGCTTATATTTCTACAATATTAGTAGTTTTGGCTTTAAATGGGTCCATAATGAATAAAACAACATTTATTTAATATGAAAACCAGAGTTTTCATCAAAACTATGAAGAATAAATGCAACTTCTACCACAAATAACGAATTAACCCATTTTGAACCAACTATTTTTGGTAGTCTTCAAAAAATTCTCGATAAAAAAAAATTTGCAGTTAAGTTTTAAAAACGTCACTCTACCATGAGTTCAGGACAAGTGTGCCTCTCGAAACACATTATATATGCATACGTTATGTGCTCAGTTTAGAGTAATTGCTTGCATGAAGTGCATGCTTTGTTGGACCGCCTATTTTTACATCTAGGACATATCGCACAGAATCCGCACGTATTGTCAGCACGATTTTGTACCCCATTCTCAGGATCTGCTAGCAAATTATCGAAATCCTCTTCAAAAACCAAAGAAATTTGAAAATGTAGTGCATTATTCAAATCACCTACTTTTACCTAATCTGTAGATATAACGAAAAATATAAGCATTCATGTATGTCTTTAGAGTAATTAACCAATAAAAAATCAATTTAATACAAATTTACATAATAATATACAAAAAAAAACAACATAACTATTTCTGATATGAAAAATAAAACTTGCGCGGATAGGCGCGCAATAAGCAAATTGCCGCACGATGGTATGGGACTTCTACAAGTGCTTCACTGCGCAGTCACAGTGGGGCTGAGCAATGCGTAAGTTGCACAAGGGGAAAGGGGTTGAATAGTTAGGAAGGTACCTAGGCGCTCGGGACGCTATGAGGTCAGGAACACCAAAAACTTTCACAATAAATTTTTGTGTGAGCAAATCGCTCATAGCGCGCCTTCTCACGGGTTAAGCTTGTTCCATTAGCTAACTGTAAAAAAAATGAAGATGCATAAAAAAAATGAAGTGCTTTCTTGGCACATAATTTTCAGTAAAAAAGGTGCAAATTAAATTTTAGGTGTATTTTTTTTATGTTTAGAATATTAAAACAATATTCTGTTATTTACAGGCAGTAAAATGCTAGTAGAAGCAGCTGGGATTCGATACGTATGTTTTTGACTTATGGATCGTTCGTGACAAGTATTTGAAATAATTTCTTTGCTAACACCAAATTATCTTAGGAACACAAACCGCCCACAGCTTGGAATTAAATTTTGGTAGTTCGTACCGATAGCAGGTTTTAATTTGGAGCAAGATTTTAATTGTTCAAATAATTCTTATGGATGTAATTTCTATTTATAATTTTTATTTATAATTTCCTGCGTATGCAAGGTTTTTTATTATTTCTATTTCGTATAAAAAATCATCAAATTATTATAAATAGCATTGACTATTAGACCATGAGTGACCACAACCACGAGCTCTGTATGGCTCTGTCTTTGACTCTGGTTTTGAGTCTGTGTGAGTGCTGACTAAATAAATCCTACTAGGATATTTTTTTCTGCCAGACAGAGCCTACTGGACACGACCGGTATTGGATGACCCCTCTTTCACTTTATGTGATAAGAAGTCCATTCACTTTATGTTGTCAATGCTCACGTAAGGACTTTATTTTCAAATTACCATCTAATATCATCCCAAAGTCTTTTGAATGCAAATGCTTCGCAACAAATTCAGCGCTTTGAGCTGATTTTAGGAGCTTTTTTAACTGCAGCTAATTGAATTGCTAAATCCGTTGCAAAGTCCACCGTTCGACGATCGGTCAGCTTGCTATGAATAATGCAAAACAGGACACAGCCCATGGAAGTGATAGATAGTTCAAAATTCGGCAAATTTTTACCATCCGCACTTGATGTGCGGGCAGGTTTTTCCGCAAGTAGGCCGCTGGTGGGCCCTTTTTGCGTGATCCTTGACACGTGTTGCACGAACTTTTTTAGGTTCTATGACACGCCGGTTTCCTCACGATGTTTTCCTTCACCGTTTTGAGAGTACTGGCATAATGCACATTCATTTTTCGACAGAAAAACTCATCGGTACACGACTGGATTTGAACCCACGACCTTCGGATCGGAAGGTGGGGCCGCTACCACTAGACCACCAGTGCACCAGTGATAGATAGTTCATACCAAATGTTCATACCACAAAGTTTCTGTGGTTTTTACTTCTGCTTCGACAAAGAGTAGTGTCACGGAAGACCAACGCAATTGGTATTGTAGCTGGACCGATTTGGTTGAAAACTGGTGGAGAGGTAGCTTAGAACCGGGAAAAGGACATAGGATACTTTTTATCTCAAAAAAGTAAAGGAAACGAGGCGAGCAAAGCCGCTAGTTTTAAATAAACAGTGAAAATGTAAAACTGACGACAGCGGCTCTCATACAAACGGCGCATGACTACTGTGACTACTACCTAGGTTTATTATAAATGAATTGCTTGCCTTCACTTAAGAGGGGGTCGTGCGAAAATTTGAGATTTGTTGTAAAAAAATTCATAACTAAATAACTAAGTGACATTTTAAAAATCCCAAAAGGACTAATTGTAGACTATACATTTGGGATTAATTCGAATTTAAGTGTGTTAAAAAAATATACTATTTAACATGACATTCTATTTAACGCTAATGAAAATCGTATGTCAGCGTTAAATGGAATGTCATGTTAAATAGTATACTTTTTTAACACACTTAAATTCGAATTAATCTCAAATGTATAGTCTACAATTAGTCCTTTTGCGAGTTTTAAAATGTCACTTAGTTATTTAGTTATGAATATTTTAACAACAAATCTCAAATTTTCGCACGACTAAATAAATAAGTGACATTTTAAAAATCACAAAAGGACTAATTGTAGACTATACATTTGGGATTAATTCGAATTTAAGTGTGTTAAAAAAATATACTATTTAACATGACATTCTATTTAACGCTAATGAAAATCGTATGTCAGCGTTAAATGGAATGTCATGCTATATAGTTTACTTTTTTAACACACTTAAATTCGAATTAATCTCAAATGTATAGTCTACAATTAGTCCTTTTGCGATTTTTAAAATGTCACTTAGTTATTTAGTTATGATTTTTTTTTTTTAATCTCAAATTTTCGCACGACCCGCTCTTAAGGAAATCTCCGTATTTCCGTATTAAGGGGAAAATTGGTGGGTTAAAATCCCACTCGGTTCGAAACTGATTCTATCAAAGCAGTGTGGTAAAAGGATGTCCAGTGCGCCTCAGAGGGGCTCCTTTCGGACACTCGACACAATCGAACTTTTAGATTCTACGAGATGCTGATTTCCTCACGATGTTTTCCTTCACCGTGTGATAGTACTAGCATAGTGCATATACATTTTATGACAGAAAAACTCATTCGTACATGACTGGATTTGAACCCACGACCTTAGGATTGGAAAGCAAGGTACGAGTGCTCTTAAGAGGGAATCACACAGGCGACTCTCCATACATACGTAGTCCCCTATTTCCTCCCTGGATAATGCCTCTAGAGTAACCATTTTGTCTCATAAAATCCAGATCTGCTATATACGTGCTCGTATGTTTTCTTTTTTTTCAGAAACTTATTGATAAAGAAAATATCACCTCCAATTCATATTTCATATAAATCATATGAGGGTCATTATTTTCTTTACCAAAAAGTTTCTGAAAAAAGGAAAACGTACGAGCACGTATATAGCAGATCTGGATTTTATGAGAAAAAATGGTTACTCTAGACAAGAGGCATTATCCAGGGAGGAAATAGGGGACTACGTTTGTATGGAGAGTCGCCTGTGTGATGCCCTCTTTTTCTAAGTAGTGATTCAACTATCCTTATAGGGCATGTGTAAACTCCACTATCTTGAATAATATTGACAGCGTGGGTAAACTGAAATATTAATATAGTCAGGTGTGTTTCAGTGATTTTTATAGTTCACTGAACTCGAAACTACAATGTTGAAAATATCTTTCCTGCTTTTGGTGTGTATCTTTGAAAATATAGTGGAATAAAATCCATGCTAGAGTTTCTAAAACTAGCTGATAAAAACGCTTGGTCATAGCTACCATTGCCTAAGTATATCATGCGCACTTGATGTGCGGGCAGGTTTTTCCGCAAGTAGGCCGTGGCTTCCGTCGACTCGGACCGATAGGTACTCGGACCGCAGTCCCACTCGCCGGAGTGATTTAATTTTAATATTTTTCTTCCGGCGACTCGGACCACAAACCACGTGACGTAAATTGTACAGTCGTCGTCAGAAACAGATCTGACATTAATACGAAATGTTAAGTAGTAGTGTAATGTCAATTAAAAATATTATTTTTTTCCAATTTCGCCCCGAACTGAGATCTCGTGATGCGATCCAAATATTTCGAAAAGCTAAGCACATAGGCAGATGGTAATCAGAAAAAAATGTGCCACCACCGCATTGTATTTTATCTACTTTGAGGAAGTATTTCTGTACAGATTTACTGCTTGGCCTTGCCTCTGACTAACCCTCACTAACTTTTTATGGTAAACAAGTTTAAACTTTAGTCAATTGATTCAAGTGTTCCGTTGACAGACCTTGGTTCCACCATCAGAACAGGTCGCTTTTATAATTTTATGACAACTCTGTACCCCCTTAATTGAATTCAAGAAAAAAAAAGAAAAAGCAAACGAATTGACCGACCAGTAAAAAAACCTTGATGTCACCGAAATTCTTAGAGATGAGATCTCTCGGAGCGTTGGTTGTCTTAATTTAACCTTTTCTTTTTATAGCAATAACTGATTGTCCTAGAAAAAAAGTAAAAACTGTTTTAGTCCAACAAAGTTCTTTCTTAAGAAATGTAACTTGAATTTTTTTTGGTATTTTTTTTTATTTTTGCACCCTTAAAAAACCCCATATCTTAATAACCCCTCATCCAATTTTACTAACATATTACCAGTAAATTTCTCAAGTACAAGCTATCGACGTATCAAATTTCATGCAGATTGGATCAACGGTTCGAAAGTTATCGTCGGATAAACATACACAAATACATATGTACATACATACGCACATAAAATGCCAAATCGCCCAAGTTGTTTGTAAGATCTTCGTTCGCTTAGCTCACTCGATCAAAAAGTTATGACTATAAAATTAACTTAAATATAAACTTGCATCCTATAAATTTATTGATGATTTGTACCTACCTATCCTAGACGTTGCAATAGTGACAGAATTGCCTTCAACCATGCAGGTAAGTTTGTAGCAATTCCTACCCCCTCTCTAATCCCAGCCGGTTTCACCTGCTGATTTCAAGGTTAAGCCCCTTTGGTTTAAGAATTAGTTTTTTTTTTTTAAATTGTGTCTTCAATCAAAGAGTTTTATTCTTTATGTTTACTTTGTACACCTACTTTTTCCTTTGACTGTACTTCATTGCCTTGAACAATAGATTTTTTCGATCATTTCAAAAGTGGTCCGAGTCGCCGGAAGAAAAATAATAAAATTAAATTACTCCGGCGAGTGGGACTGCGGTCCGAGTACCTACCGGTCCGAGTCGACGGAAGCCTCGTAGGCCACTGGTGGGCCCTTTTTGCGTGACCCTTGGCACGTGTTGCTCGAACTTTTTTAGGTTCTACAACACGCCGGTTTCCTCACGATGTTTTACTTCACCGTTTTGAGAGTACTGGCATAGTGCACACAAATTTTTCAATAGAAATCTCATTGGTACACGAGTGGATTTGAACCCACGACCTTCGGATCGGAAGGCGGGGCCACTACCACTAGACCACCAGTGCTCTCTACCATTGCCTATAACAAAGCATTGTCTCGTAGATAGGTAGGTCGTAAGTAAACAGGCCTTTGCATCTATTCTAGATGATTCATATAACTCAATCTGGGGCAACTGTTTTAGCTCATGCGCCCTTACTTACTAGTTTTATTAGTGCCTGTAACAGGATTTTTAGATGGAGTAGGCTTGCCCAGGATCTATACCATCCTGATAGCTTTGTCGTCCTAATCCACAGAAAAGACATGGAAAATAATGGAGGTGACGCAATACGCTTTTGCCGCGTTTCCTCACGATGTTTTCTTTCACCGTAGGCGGAGCCGCAACGGATTGCAGGTTGCATCCTACCATTTCTACCAAAGAGATCGCCGATTTTAGTTTCATTTTAAAAAATGTAATATTTTTATTTTTTAAGGCCTGCGCACACCTAGGCCGCTGGCGACCGCGATCAATGAAACTCTGCCAAATATAGCTGTCAAATTTGACAGGGTTTCACTGATCGCATTCACCAGTAGCCTATAGGTGTGCGCCAGGCCTTTATGAAACACTAGTAATTATTCTACTTTTATGACTCAAGACTTTTTTCTTCGCTCTGGTACTCCACAAAGGCGATCTTTTTATCGGCAGATAGGAGTGAAAAATTTACCCCAGGTTCTACAAACGGAAATACGTTTAGAAAGCTTTTTTATTTACTTAATAATAAGTTAAACTGGTTGTCCTTCCATTAATATTAAAAAAACTCTGAGAAGTAACTTAAAATAAACTCCTACGACTTTTGGGATGTCAGTAGTATTGAATAAAATGCATTATTCATCTATAATTAAACTTTATTGAAAACACTAATTGGTAACATGGTAAGTAACGGTTTTACAAGCGTTTTAAAACTATTCTAACCTATTTTCATTAAATCTATGAACACTACAAATATTTAAAAACCTATTTTAATAAAGTAGCTCGATACAAATATGATCTAGCACAGCCATATTTTGTGGATTTTTAGAAGTAATAAGGATTAATAGAGTACTTTATTACCTACTAGCTGTGCCCGCGACTTCTGCTGCGTAGAATAATGTCTATGGGTAGCATTTTTAATTTGCCCATATTAAGCGTGCACGTGACACAGTCGTGCCTTCTTACTAAACTTAGACATATTTCCCCACCCTACACAGCGCCGTACTACGCCACATTTTCTCCCCCCCCCCGCATTTCCCTCCAAACTCCCCCCGCACTCCCCCCCCCACTCCCCTCCACACCCACCAACATTATCTGTGTACCAAATTTCATTTCAATCGGTTCAGTAGTTTTGTCGTGAAAGCTGGATAGACAGACAAACAAAGTTACAAACGCATTTATAGTATTAATTACCTATACAGGGTTATTCATAATTAGCTGCAAATACTCAGGAATTAGGTTCAACAAATAAAATAAAAAATATTTATGAAATGATTTTTTTTAAGTTTTGTTATGAAAATCCCGAGAAAATCGACAAAGAATATCCTTTGGAATCATTGGCGCCTGACCTATTTTGACCTTTGATCCGCGCCCGCGCGCCGTGAGCGGCACTCTGCGTTCAGTCACCGCCTGGGTGGGTCATCGTCCTGTTCTCCATGGCGATCATTATGCAATAGCCGTAAAAAAATTAATAAAAATAAAATTTTGATACAAAAACTTAAATCAAAATTAAAAAAAAATAATTACATATATATTTTTTATTTTATTTGTTGAACCTAATTCCTGAGTATTTGCAGCTAATTATGAATAACCCTGTAGTGAGTTTACTTAAATACATGACTTAAAAGTGACAAAGAAACAGTGTACCAGTGCCACTAACTAGATGTTCAGAAAACAAAAACAATTGCCTCGTAGGTCACGCACGTCAGGGTCGTGCCCTACGATGCACTGCCCTGCGTCTATCAACTTGAGGCATACACATGTTCAGCCTTACGTGCCAGTAATTTCACCGGCACCCACACCCTTCAAACGGAAACAGCAATGCTGCTAATATGGTCAACTGAACAAATAAAAGTGGCACTGTAACTAGCCATAATCATCATCATCAGCCTAAAGAAGTATTCTGGGCATAGGCTTTTTTTTTTTAACTGATAGCTAAGCATTTTGCTCACACCTGATGGAAAGTGAGGATGCAGCCTAAGGGCGCTTGTACACGCTAAGAAAAAACGTCGGGTCTACCCAAGAATTCGTGTCGTAACTACAAAATAACTGTGTACACTGTTCGCAGCGGTGCACGAAAAAAATCTTATCTGCGCAAGACACGACGACGCGGCGAACGTTGTTGCGTTTTCGTGTGTGTGTGCGTGTACAAGCGCCCTAAGATGGAGCATGCTTAGCCATAATCCACCTGTTCACCCTTAAATTTACAGGAAGAACGATTTTGAGCCTTCTCCATCTACAGACTTATCACGATAACAATATCTTCAAGGCTTGCGCACTTCTAGGCGATGGTGATGGCAATCAGTGCAACGCTGTCAAATATCGCTGCCATATTTGACAGCGTTTCACTGATCGCTATCGCAGACCGTCTAGATGTGATACCCTTAGCGTTAACCCTCCATCGGGTGGGCGTCCTAATACGTTTATATACTACTCTAATAAATAAAAAAATACAACCGAATTGAGAACCTCCTCCTTTTTTATTTGAAGTCGGTTAAAAAGAGTTCAAACATCTAGCAATAAATAAGATTCCATGAAAAACGAACCGCGTAAGCTACGCATAACAAGAATTAATTAAAATAAATAAATAATAAATAAATATTGTGGACAATTCACACAACACTACCCAGCCCCAAACTAAGCAGAGCTTGTAATATGGGAACCAGATAGGTGATATAATACTTGAATACATTATTTTTTTTTAAATACATACTTAGAATACAATATAACACCCAGACAGAGAACAAACATTTATGTTCACCACACAAATATTTGTTCTCGGCGGGGATCGAACCCACGACCTACGGCGCAGAAGGCAGAGCTACTACCAACTGAGCCAGAGGCCAGTCACAAGAGTTAAGTCATTATTATTAGTTTACACGCATTTCAAATGACAATAAAGACATGCATTTCAAATAGAATACAATTTATTTAAACTTTGTTTATAGATTTAATGACTGCGCACTTCTAGACTATCTACGATGGCGATCAGCTACAGCGAAATTAGACAGTGCGATAGTCAACACGATTGCACTGATCGCCAGCGCAGGTGATCTAGATGTGCGTACGCCGATTCAACTTGCAACTTCGGTTATTGAGCAGGTAAGTTGTGACTATTTGTACCGTATTGGTAGTCCTTAGAAGTTATTCGTCGAGTGTGATTAGGATCCGATGGCGCGGTCAACGCATCCCCGTACCAAGGGAAGGTCGTGGGTTCAAATCTCACTCGGCTCTTAACTTTTGGGACATTATTTGACATTATTAATCTATTGTAAGGCTTTAAAATTAATAGTTAAAGATAATTAGGTAATAATTGTAATTCACAAACTTAATTAATTAGCTTTTAGAATGTTTTTTAAAAATACACAAAGATACTATAACATTCATGATTGTCTATTTTACTTACTAATAATTAAAAATAATGTTATTTTATCTAGTACAGTTAGCAGCAAAAGTTAACTTTTAAGAGATAAAAAAATGATATTAAGTATGTTGATACATATTTAATCAGATATCTTCAAATTAGCAATACATTTTCCACACTGAGAGAAAATAATATAATAAAATAAAAATTTGGATACATACTTGAGTTAGGTATATTATATTCAAGTATGTATCAAAATTTTTATTTGCCAGTCAATTTAATGTCGCTTACTGTACCAAATACATAATTATAAGTACTTCTATTTCTACGTCTTAATAATATACGAGTCAACTTCACAGCCTTAATTTTGGCTTTAATCTATAAGGTACAACTAATGATTTTGCTAAAAGAATGGTTGAACGTTTACTCAAACTTTCTTTAAAATCAGTGCACGTGACCTTCCCATACACTGTAAATTAGCGGTATAGGAGGCCTATAATTTAGCCTAAAAACAGTTGCCCCTGCTATATAAATCATCTAGAATAGATGCAAAAGCCTATTTATTTATTATTATTAATTTAGCCTATATTGCCCGTGGTGGTCCCGGCAAAGTTAGGTTACATTAGAACATAAAAATTACACAAAAGGCGAGCGAGCAGAGCGAGCGTGTCGCGGCTGCGTCCGCCGCAGTGCCAGAATATGTTTTTTTTCAATACCCTCAGAGGGGATGTCGCTATATTAAAAAGTAATAATCGAAACATTTATCTGCTACAGTGTACCTACATTGTCTTAAACATTTCACAGCGGAAAAAAGTGGATGCGTTTTAACACGGTGTACATTAACTAGACCAGTTAATGTACACCGTGTTAAAATGCATTAACTTTTTTCATTAACTGAACCCCAGATAAGTTCCATTTTCAACCCCTAAAATAAAAGGCTCCAATGCTTCACCATTTAATTCATAGGAGGATCAGGGAATGGGTTCGGTCCACCGCTATCAACTGGTAGGAACTGCTGCTGGGCAACAGAAGACAGCATCATATCAATAGGCTTAGTGTCGTCGTAAAGAGAAGGAGCTTCGCAGAGGATGGCGAAGGTGCCGACTATGGAAGCAATGGTGAAGATCCATAGGAACAGCCGGTCGAGTACCATGGCTACAAAACCCCAGTCTTGGTCCTCCTGTGGGAGAAAAGTTTTAGTTGCATTGGTTTTTTTGTTACTCAAATAGCTTCGCAGGTCGCAAAACACTCACAACAAAAACAAAATTGGGTCACTGGTTCATTTAAACCACCGTGGTAAAAATATTTTAAGTCCGCCTCGAAGAGGCTTCTTTCATGCACTTTCATTGCATCGTGCATAGGCGTACTTATTGACACAATGTAATCAAACTTTTAAAGCACACACCTAGACGATAGTAATGGCTATCAGTGGAACGCTGTCAAATATTGCTGTCATATTTGACAGCGGATTGACATATGGCTTTAGGTTCTACGTCATGCTGGTTTATATTTTTTTTATGAACACCATGTCTTACCGCATTAAACTCATCCTGCCTCTGAATATGGTGCTGTATGAACTTGACATTATGGATAGCCTTATCCAGTTGGAAAGGGTACTTCTTCCGCGGAGCCACGTCACTCAGCGAGTCATCCAGTCCTGACATCACTGAGGGCAGACCGTTGTATCCTGCACCCAGTGTTGCTACTAAGCCGCTGAATCTGGTTAAAAGAAACCTCTTCTTAGACATAGTCATAGGCATATACATTTATTTACTACATAAGCACACATATACCAGTAAAAAACAAGGACATTAAAAGAAGAAAGATTCAAATAGATACATCGATACTGGAGAACTGCGTCCTGTTTCTGTGTGCTACAGCAGCAAAAGGACCTTGACTCAGCATAATGCCTAGCTTCTGTGAGGAAGCTATGCGCTGGTATTCCTTCTTAAACCTTTCCCCTTCATAAACCAGTGCAGCTTCTAGTTCCAGACAAAAAGGATTTGTGCCTGAATAACTCTCGCCTTATGCTCCGAAGTTATTTATCATCTCAGCCCTGTATCACCCACTGCTGGTTAATAAGCTTCCTTTATTTTCTGTCAGTACTTTGTTTTCTATGGTGAACCAGCCCAAAATATGGGGAAGCTTTGTGTGTATGTGGCTGATGAAGACGACCTAATAATGCTTTGCGCGATGGTTGGGTCTTAAATATGATAGCGTGGAGTGACTAGCTGACTCAGAAGACGCAAGGTTAAAGATATGTCAAGGAACCAAAAGTAGTCCTGCAATTTAATATGGCAAGAAAATATCATTGATTCAACTGCGGAGCAATGATCTTCTATTCCTTGTATATTTTTTCATACTTGTTTTTTAGTTAGAATAAAAGCAGTGCGCATGAATGCAGATATAAACTAAATGATGCTCACCTATTAGTTGCCGTAGTTGAGTGCAGGCCATTGCAACCATCAGGTAGGTGATGCCGAAACGAATCCGGACTGGAAGCGTTCGAGTTCGTCTGCTCAGCCGAAGCCAAAGCATCCTGGAACTTGTTCTTCTTTGCGTTCCTCCCAGCTATCTTCTTTGCAGCCAGGTCTCTCAACAAATCCTTGGGAACCCGCATTAAAAGCAACTTGGGCAGCTTCGTGATAAAGAACTTTCTTACCCACCCTTTCATTTTATGAGTACTTGGCTTACGGTAGTGGACGTTGAGTATAACAATTGTTATTACAACGGACAAGCCGACTAGCAACATAGTGAATAGCAAGTATTTTCCCAGGAGAGGTAACGCTAAAGACGTGGAAGGTATGATTTCCGATATCAGTAAGAAAAACATGGTTTGCGATAGAAGTATCGAAATGCTCAAGGCTATTTTCTCCCCTGAATCAGCCGGTAAGTAAAACACAAGTACAGAAAGGTATGATATCCCCACACAGGGAACGATAAGGTTGACGGTGTAGAACAAAGTTTTCCGCCTCAGGGTGATGTTGAAAAAAATATCTGAAACAAAAACTCGGGTCAAAACTTTGCAAGGGGTAATTGGAAATGAGAGGGATACAAAGTTTTGCAATCAAAATTATAAGAAAGTTGTCCAGGATTTAAAAGGCCGTGATGGATAGAACGAAGTTTCTGAAGGCTCCTTATTGGTTACGCAGCTTTTATTATTAGTATACAGTTCTCAAAAGAGGACAATTCATTTCCAAGAGATTCTTAATCTGATTGTGTAGCAGCCAAGTACGGGAACGTCAAGCGAGAAATTGGTTGCAAACGAAATAAAAATGGCTATTATAATATAGTTCAAAGAGAATGGTTTTGGCGACGGAATAAAAAACTTATTTCTTTACGTTAAAGGCGAAAATAAAGAAATAAGCAAAGGCCTTAATATTCTTTGTCAGGAATTTCCAAGTATTATTTTGGTTGTGCCCTGTTTCCGGTCGCTTACTTTGGAATAAAGAAAATGAGTTTTGAAGAATGTGCTAAAAAGTTATCGTTTCTGAAAGCTCGAATGCTGAAAGTCACTGTTCTTTGTACGCTGAAAAAGTTTCATGCGAAGGCTAACGTCGATAATTTGTAAAAAAAGTCATCTTAAAAAATTAAGGGTGAATTTTACTATCTCATGGGCAAAAATATTTGCGGCGCTACTAAGACTTTTCAAAAATAAAGGCAGAAATATTTCTATCTTAGGATATCGTTAGAGACTCTGTTATGACAAAACCGTGGGTTTTCTCACAATGTTTTCCTTCACCGTTTGAGAACACAGGCATGATAAAATTAGCCCTACGATAAACTGCTGATATAAAAATGTACCATGTATTTTGAATATTTTTAAAACGTACATAATGTCGACCGAATGATTTCATTTTCCAAAATAAAGCATTGCCTACCAGTAAATACCAAGAGTGCTACAATTACTTATTCTAAATCAAATACAAACTCATCTGCAGTCGAGAGCACACAAGTATAACTCGTCGAAACCACAGCCAAAACTTACAAATTGCGTAGGCATCGTATCTACAAACGCTCAACCCACAGTGTGATAGCAAACAGCTGGTAATTTTCAACGTGCGTCTACCTTGATATTATGTAAATGAATATTTAATTTAAAATTATATTTAGAATTCGTGCAGTGTATTAACCTATTCAAATAAGGTAGTAATGAGTACTGATAATGACGTAAAAAAAGTTTTTAGAAATAAATCTTTTATCAAATTATGAGTAATCCAGGACGATGTCTACGAGTTTATGAAGTATTCTTGTGAGTATTTTTTTTAGATGCTATAGATCTTTTGACTATTTTTTTTAGTTTAAGCCAACCGCTTCGGTTCTTGCCTTTGTAAGTTGTTTATTAGTTAATTAAATTCACCTACTGTGTGAGAAATAGTTTTAAACGAAAATGTTGATTATGAATCTGACGTTAATAGTATTTACAACTGGGAAAAGCTAAGTACTAATAATTTAAATTTTTCTGTTGAGAATAGAAAATATTATGCAAATGTAGAATGGGTTTTTATAAAGCGAAACAAATTAACAGTCTGTTACAACGAATCAGTCTGTAATGTTCTAGCTGATAGTGGTGTGCCTGTGACCAGAGTGCCAGGCGCAAATTGAGAGCAATTGGAGTCTACTGGCGATACGACTAATTGGTATTTAAGCAAGGGTTCCGTGTAAAGGACTGCGGTTTGCTTTGCTGCTTTATCAATTTGTTGAACTCTGAAATTGTGTGTGATTTTATTGACTCTGGATGGTGACGAACTATAATTAACTTAGGGCTTGTTTAGGGATTGCTAATCGACCAGTCAAATATTTGCTTGCAAACGAGATAAACAACTGTCAAATACTTAAATGGTCGATTAGGAATCTATGAAACCTTAAGAGCTTAATTTTTTTTCGTACTGGACTTCCAATTCCCAACAGATTATTACTTCAATTTATTTAAGATTTTCACTGTTAAGATTGGTTTGTACCATAAAATTCGTCGCATTGCTTAAATACAGGATAATTTTGTTTGAATTTCGTGGTTCAGTATTCAGTATTCAGTATATTCAGTATGGTTTCCTAGTATATCTTTTCATGTCTGATATGTACAAGCCCCCCCGGAAGTAAACTTTTGTAAGAGTGAAAAAAATCTAATTTACTACCGTTATACCCTCTCGGAGGGTGACTCTCTGAGGCTGAGGAGGTTTCAGAGAGTAATTACGAGAGGTTCTCGAGATACTCCAAGCAAATTGCTTAAATTTCGCGATTACTGAAGATGACAAAATTATGAATTAAATTGACACGAATTTTCAGCTTTCGACTTCTTTATTGCATTCCTTTTTTGGCGAGTGAGCCTGTTTTTGGTTATTTACTGGGTAAAATTTTGTTACCGATTTCTAATTAGTATATTTGTTATTAAACCAATAATTTTCGATTTCGATCTCAAATGTAGATGTAGTTTGATGGGGTTTGAAAAAAAAAAAACGATGGAATTATTTTAATAACCCCTAAACGTGAATGCCGAAACAACAAAGTAAATACTCGTAAATGAGAAAAGTAAAAACATTTTACCAGAAAATCTCACGAGGGCCGTTCTACAAAATGAAAAGGGTGTTATTATGAACTCAAAATGTGTTTATCTAAACGTGAGTTATACGTCTGTTTGTGAAATCACACGTACGTAAGCAGCAGAAAATTGTGTATACCCCGAAATATGTAAAAAAACACGTATTCGACGAGAACAAAGGTAAATCGTGCGAAGGAAAACTTGACAAAGGTTATAAAATATAAATACTTTTTAAACTTTCACGATCATACCACCTACTGAATCGATAACGTCGGGAAAATAAATAAAAAACCTTATTTACGCGATAAATACCCGTGTAATTTATTTAGACAAGGTTGTTCGATTTCCATACAATTTGATTTTACCATTTATAGGAGAGAAGAGAAGAGAGTATATTGAGAAGAAATTGCTGTGGCTGGTTTTTTATTGGTTTTAATTTACGACAGACTATATTAAATTACAGATATATAAAAAAAACTTCAAAAAGCGTTGAAAAAAAAGCAGCACCAGAACCTCCAGAAGTCTTTCCTCTCAGCTATAACATGAATAGGTTCAAGAAAAATGTAAACAAGTTCCTTCAGGGTAGGCAACGCAACGGCAGCACCCCTGGTGTGGTTGGTGTCTATGGGCGACGGTGACCACTTACCATCAGGTGGGCCGTAAGCCCGTTTGTCTATCATTTGCATAAAAAAAAAGCACTGATTATTATAAAACAAAGTTCAGTGACAACCGATTTTGAAACACAGCCCAAAAGTTTCAACTTCCTAAAATCAAGATCTCCGCGTTTACTTTTAAACAAAAACATCTCGTAAATAAAAGAGATACATCAGAGTACACCACACAACCGTAATCTCGACTCGGTGGCTGTAAATTACACAAGAGCGTTGAAGAAGCTTATCTATGCTAAATTACTGCGTTTTACTGCCAGCTTGAACCTGGCAGGCACAAGTTTCAGATGGTACTGTTGGATTAAAAAGCTGACAGAAAAAAAGAAACAGTTTCACGACTTTAACTCGCATGGTAATCCACACGGAAGATATCCTATCATTTTGCAACTGGTAACTAGATTCAACCAGAACTGGAAGACAATGAGAGCCCCGCCCACTAGATGAACCGACGACATTGATAGCGGGAAGTCGGTGGATGGAAAGGGCTCAGAATCGGTCTTCCTGGAAATAAGTAGGCCTATGTCCAGCAGTGGACTTCTTCAGGCTAATGATGATGATGAACTAGATTCACGTAGCTTTAAGAAATTTCAAAGTGATTAATTCAATTAAATGAATGTTTTTCAGACCTTGTACGACTCTATTTGACTATGACCTATGACTCGATCTCAAAACGACCAATCAACTTTTTTTACAGTTTGTAGAAATTGGTTGCATCGTTAGTATAACTGGCTCTTTTGCTTTTCATTGTTTTTTTTAGTTTCACTATTTTATTTGTACTTTTTAAGTGGTAGCTTAAAATCCTTTCACCACACTTGGTTCGAAGGAATCAGTGACACGATAAGAAGAAGTGGTAGCTCTCGTATAACTTTTGGAATTTTGTTTTGTTTTGTGTTTTATTTTCATCTCGAATAACCTGCATATACTTTTAGGTTAGACTCTAGTACTAGCGACTAGGCGCCAGGTTAAACGCTTGTTTCCACTAATGCTTGCCAAGTGGCAGTCAGAATGCTGATCGAGGCGCTCTCGTAATTATTTAAGTCATTTATCACTCACTGAGCTCGAGAAGTGGTTCCGTGGTGCGGTGAGAGATTACTGAGAAGTCATTGTGTTGAGTTCAAAAACACGGGATTTCCTAAACAAGTATTCAGCTGTGATTTGCTTCGAAATCAATCAAGTTTAATTTAATTCAAGTTTAATTTAAACAAGGATGAAGTTTGGTGTAATAGTAAGTCAATAATAATAAACGCGTAGCATTTCATAAATATGCTTTAATAACCTTGAGTAAAAAGTTGAAAATTGTTAGCCGGTTTTGGGGATAGGACATCACTACTAAGACAGGGCAGCGAGACACATCACTAATTGGGGGATTAAAAGATGGCGTCGGGATGCGTAGATTATTATTGTTGTCCGTGCGATAAAGATAAACAGAGTTTTAGCTATTCAATAGATAATTTATGCCCTATTTCTACCTAAAGTATAATTAGGTACTATTAATATTGATTGTACTCTCAAACGGTGAAGGAAAACATCGCAAGGAAACCGGTGTGTCGTAGAACGTCGTGGAAGCTACTTTTGTGCACTTGACACATTGTGTCAAGTCAAGTGCACAAAAGTAGCTTCTTTGAGCCTCTCTGATTCGAAAGAACCAGATCGGTAAGAAGTTATTTGGATTATGAAGATATTATTTGATATTAAAGCTCTCTAGGCGAAAAAAAGCTGGATGCCGAGTTGAGGAAAAAACCAATACACCAGGTTTTGACAGCATCAGCTCACCAGGATAAGGTTCTTGGCAGCAAGGGTAGTATCTCTCGTGCCTCTCAGCCGGTACTCCCAGGATGTCCCACTCCACTGAGGGGTAGTACTCCCGAAGGTCAATCCCGACCTCCACCATGTTGTCGCCTTTCTTCTGGTTTATGTGCTTCAAATCAATCTGTAGAAGAAAGCCGTTTAACACTGAGACAGAGAGAGAACGGGTAGGCTATTCCAATACTGAGGTCGTGGGTTCAAACCTACTCGTTTACCAATAAATTAAAAAAAAAACATTAATTTTAGACACACACGCAAAGGGTTAGCCTCTCCGTGCGCCGTGGGCCACGTTATAGTCGTGGGTTCATATTGGTGTATAGCAGTGGAAATGGTTGGCAAATGGTTTTACAAATACCTGATCTCCATCATAGCTCCACGAACCAAATTTCAAAAAGCAGGTCTGCTGATCAAAGGGGAAGTAGCGGACGTCGATCTCGCACGAGGATTTGAAGATGGCTGGAGGAGTCCACATCACCTTACCGGTGTGATGGAGTACGGCCTTCGTCATTGTCGTCACCACGTACTCACCGTCCGCACTGGTAATGGAAACATATCGATTAGTCATTATCATGATCATCAGCCTGAAGGAGTCTATTGGAGATAGGTCTTCCCTAAACATGTCCAGGAAGAACGATTCTAAACCCTTATTCTGAGGATATCGATAAGTCAAACTTGATCATTAAAGAAACGTAAGTGAAACTATGAGATCAGGGGGCTAATTCTCGGGCCAATCTCGATCACTTTGCAATTTTATTTTATTGCTTCTTTTCACAACCCCGCACTTTTTCTACGTTTTCCGTATATCGTAGCTGTCGTGGCTTTTACAAAGAGGTCGTTGATGAATTACTCAAGGAAATCATCCATTCTCTCTTCGAAAAGAAGCAATAAAATAAAGTTGCAAAATGATCGAGATCGGCCCGAGAATTAGCCCCCTGGTGAAAAGATGAGACGGCAATACGTTACGTAGAAACGATCAAAACGAGTTGTAGCCTCATCATTTTTCCTTAGAAAAGAGAGAGACACGTAAGTGAAAAACGAATTGCGTGAAAGAAATGCTTTTGCATGCCGGACGACCTGTGGGCTAAAACCACTATCGAGTGGTGCCCTGACACAGTGAGGCGGCGGGCCTCGCATGAAATGAAGGGACGAGCTGGATGCTTATGAGCGGCACTGGCAACTTAAAGCAGAAGATCATAGTGACAGGCAAAAATGGGGGGAGGCCTCTGCTAGTCAGACACTACGGGCTAGCTAAAATAGTATTTTTTATTTGACGTAGACCCTTCAATAATCACAGAGTCATAAAGGTATTAATTTTTAAATTCTGTGTAAACGCATCAGTATAATTTCACGGGTTGTCCCGAAATATTGTAGGTGTAAATGATCATGTTGTTTTTTACACATCCTAAACTCCAAATCACCGTCATCTCGGTAGGTACATCGTAAATTACGGGACATTACTCACACACATAATCAGATTATAACAATATTATACGGCTATGGGCCCCGTCAATGTTACCAGTTTATTACAGCACCAATAAACCTATCAGGAGGCTGCTGATTCGTGAGGATAGGGTGTGGATGTGGATGGTGGTTATAGAAGAAGAGTGGATTTGTACTAACTAAACGAAAGAATATAATTTTTATAAACTAAAAACCACAAATCCGTGCGTGTTTTGCCAGGCGCAGTATTGTTGAGGAGCGGTGGGTTGCTTGAACAAAACTCTCAAAAGCATTAGGTCAGGGTACGACATTTTGCACCTATGTCAACGTTCTTCGCTTTCATCACAAAAGAGCTGCAATATTATGATGTTATTGGGTGTAACAATCGTTTCACTCGTGTTGAATATTAGAACACCCAATAATATCCTACTATGATCTGAAATAAATGAATTGAATTGACTTGAAAAATGTATACTTGATATCTCATCATCATCATCATTATCAGCCTGAAGAAGTCCACTGCTGAACATAGCCTCTCCTACACATTTCCAGGAAGAACGATTCTGAGTCCTTTCCATCCATCGACTTCTCGTTCTATCTGGTGGGTGGGCACCTTGCGCTTCGGATTCGTAGTCGCCATTCGCGAACCTTTATTCCCCAACTTGCCTTCCCAAACTTCCTTCCTTAACTTTTATTCCCAAACTAGATCTGACTACTCTGGTGGTCTAGTGGTAGTGCCTTCCAATCCGAAGGTCGTGGGTTCAAATCCACTCGTGTACCAATGAGATTTTCTGTCGAAAAATGTATGTGCACTATGCCAGTACTCTCAAAACGGTGAAGGAAAATATCGTGAGGAAACCGGCGTGTTGTAGCACCTAAAAAAGTTCGAGCAACACGTGTCAAGGGTCACGCAAAAAGGGCCCACCAGCGGCTTACTTGCGGAAAAACCTGCCCGCACATCAAGTGCGCATGATAAACTTGCCGAACTTAGATACTGACTATCTGAAATTAAACCATTTAGTACGGTGCCTGTACGTAAGTTACGGTACGGTGGAGTAGTGTGACTAGCACGTGCGTCATTCATTCGGGGTTCATGATTAATGGCTAGCAGCTGGCTTTGACACAACATGATGTATCACTTACAAACGTTTTCTTGTCAATATATACTGCAATCAATTTCATTCCTGATACGACCCCGGTTCCCTCTAAATTGAGGTCATTAAGCCTTGAGCAGGTCTAGGCGATCGGCGATTGCAACTGCGATCAGTTTTAGGTTTTGTACAAACACACTGCCGCGAACTTTGACAGCGATACACTGATCGCTATCGCAGGCTTAGGAAAAAACACGAAATCTCTCGTCGATTCAACTGAATGCAACTTCAGTTCATCATCATCATCATCATCATCAGCCCGAAGAAGTCCGCTGCTGGACATAGGCCTCCCCTACACATTTCCAGGAAGAACGATTCTGAGCTTTCCATCCATCGACTTCCCGCGATCTTAACAATGTCGTCGGTCCATCTGGTGGGTGGACGCCCTACGCTTCGTCTTCCGGTTCGTGGTCGCCAATCGAGAACCTTTATTCCCCAACGGTTGTCGGTTCTTCGAGCTATATGGCCTGCCCATTGCCACTTCAACTTACTAACTCTACGAGCTATGTCGGTGACCTTGGTTCTTCAACGGATATCCTCATTTCTGATTCTATCACGTAGTAAACTCCCAGCATAGCTCTCTCCATAGCTCGTTGCGCGACTTTGAGCTTGTGCACGAGGCCAATAGTTAGCGACCACGTCTCAGTTCCATAAGTCATCACTGGCAACACGCAAACTACAGTTATCGAGCAGGTATAGTTGAAAGTATGTCAAACCTTTTCTATATTCCCTGTTAGTTTTATGTGGTGTGCATCAGTTAAGTATTTTATATCTGTCTATTTTCGATTTTTATTAGTTCTTATAATATTTTTCCAACAGAATGCCATAATTTTTTGCAGTGTGCATAATGCAGAAGTAAAAACAGATTCCCGTTCCCGTTCCTCTCATTCGCTTTGCGGCTGCACCCATAGATGGTGCCAAGAGTTGCGTTGCCAAGACTTTATGGATGATAGAAATCTATGTCTATGTCTATGGCATGTATTTATGGGGCCTAAAGTTTTCTTATAAAATCTACTAAAGACTTGTCTGCTGCGCCATCGGATCCTAATCACACTCGGCTAGGGTTACCATATGTTAATAGAGAGATGCCTGTCTATGGTACCTAAACTGCCTGATTTTTCAGAAAAATGCCTGTTTAACCCTTAATTTGGTATTGTATACTGTGCCATACAAACTCTTAAAAAAAATAAAGTGTTTAAGAAATATTATGATTTCAATAAAATTATTAATTTAATCTCAAAAACTAGTCACACTTTATGAAAAAAAAAATGTTTTTGAGTGTTAGCAATACTGGTGCTGTCACTTTTTTTCAAAATATCTGCCCGAAAGAAGCCGGTTGTGCTCACTAAAGTATTTATTTGTTTTTTATTACTTTTTCCTCGTAAATTTCTAATAAAACACTAATAATTCGAACGTGACATTATAGTGAAGTGTTCACTGTTATAATTTTGGCAATATTTGTGGGTATTTGTTGTTTTATTTGATAATAAACTTTGTATGCCGTGACATACATTGTCAACTTAGTGATGAATTACTGCATAACGAACCCGTATGTCACAACATACATTGCTAATTTATGTGATTTCTTTTTGTGATATTTTTTTGTTACAATTTATGGGTTTTTGTTTGCTTGGGCTTGAGTTTTGGTGTATGCATGCTTTTTTTTTCTTTTTGTGATATATTTTTTAGCGATTTATGGGTTTTTGTTTGCTTGGGCTTGAGTTTTGGCTTTTTTTATACAGCACGCGCAACTTACACGTGGTGGTAGAATTTTAGCTTTGATCCCTACTGAAAATGCACTCTCTGATGATGGTAATGCATCTGACGTTGATGATGAATTATTGGGCGCTCAAATTTTGCATTCAGACTCATCTTCCCCAGCCCCATCTATTGCAATTTCCTTAGAAAGACTGAATATATTAGATTCCGATGATGAAACCTCAACCGATGAGAATGTTCGGACTGTAACGCCTGTATTCCAAGAAGTATACCCGAATCCATAACTTGAGCCCGAATGCAGCACTATTCCGATAATAAGCAACATTCCAACACGGCCTGCAACCCCTGCCACGCCTGCAACTCCAGCTACTCCTTCTTCTCTAATTCCTGTATCTCAAGTCGCTTCTGCATCACAAGCTTCGCCTGCTCAAACTTCAGTGACCATACCTAGCACCCCCACTACATCCTCTACACCGGTTTCGTTACTGGAAGTAAACCCAGGAATTGTTAACTAATTTATGATTTTCAGAAATGAGTAGAGTTTCTGGGTTTACTTCTAGCATTTACAGCCAATGACAGTGTTGCAGAGCCATTATACCCGCCACTTTGCTTTCATAATGTATGCCCATCAACTCATTTTTATAAAGAGGTTTAATTTATGATTGTTTTTAATTAAATTTACAATATATATTTATTATTTTTAATTCTTTCTAGTTTTGGTAGGGTATGTCCCAACATACATTCAAATGAATACATATTTCTTTACCCACTTGGCAATGTATGTAGTAGCATACATGATTTTTCAGGAAAACTGAAAACTCTAGATTTTTTTTACTATTTTTCTGGGCATATTTAGGCTCTACACATTCCTATTTCTGTATTTGTTTCAATAAAAAATGATTATTTTTTTTTGCCAATTAAAGGGTTAAAGCAAAACGCTGTAGGTAATAAGTAAAAGCCAACAGATAATAATGCAAAAGGATATTTATTACTGATATTTGTCAGAGGACATTATTTTTAATAGTTCTTTCTTTTCTCAACACATAAACGTAAAAATCTTCACAAGATACAGTTTTGCAATTTTCCTGAGTAATCAATATTGCTTTTACTGATTCAATTGTCAGCCGATTTCTTTCTTTACTCCACTGGGCGTTGACGAGAGAAAATATACGTTCAACGTTCGCATTGTGTGCCAAAATAGAGAACACAAACTGGCAGATTTTCACAAATTCTGTAATGTCACCATTCAATTCCCTACTTTTGAGAAAATTTCACTACTGTGTAGTTAAGCTTTCAGTAAAAAATATGTTATCTGAACTTCTACAATATTCTTTTAGAACTTCGTATTCGTCAAACAGCAACGTCGTCAACACTGATATTCAGCTTAGAGATAAATTTTACAGATGAAGTTAAACCAGAACTTGAGAAACTTTTCATTTCTTTTTGTAAAATCATCCACTGGAAGGAAGAGAAATCGTCGATATTTTTTATCCATTTTTCCAATCTCGCGAAATTTAAAAATGCCTGTTTCAGACCAATGCCGGCCGCACGCCTGTCTAAATCTTAAAATGCCTGTCAAATGCGGCAAACGCCTGTCATATGGTAACCCTACACTCGGCACACATAGGGACTGTTGCTACCTATACCTGCTTACAAATCTGCGTGATTATAATCATATCGGCCCGCTTCTCCAGTATTGCAACACCCTTACAGGGTAAATTATGTATTGATTCAAAAACTAGTTCTAAGATCTGACACTGTTATATTTACATACATAATAAGGCAATAAATATACTGAATACTGAATACTGTTTATACCTACCGAACTAACTTCATCTACAGTAGGCCTACCAAAGCTCTGTCTGCCTCTGTCTCTGGCTCTAGTTATTTGTCTGTGAGTGCTGTCTTAATAAATACTACGTTGAAACGTCACACACACACAGTTTAATACACTGGTGAGCACTCACACAGACTCAAAACCAGAGACAGATAGAGCTTATAGTGGGCCTACAACCTCCACCTTTCTACCCAAAACAATCATATCATATCTCTTATAGTTATGAGTTTCCTGTTGATAAGACAAACCTTACCATGATTAATGTAATGTCAGGAGCACCATGTATCATGGGGTGAAATGGTACGAGGATATGTGGCTAGTGACTTGGTTAATCTGTTGGACTTCCGAGTAATACCTTTGGACGGAGTGGATGGAATTGGATGATAGTAATATAACAAGGAGGGTTTCTGATATATGTGGATGGTTATGGAGGTTATGGATGATCAAAAAAATGATGGATGGATTGTGAGAAGGAGAATGAGAAATTATTGATGAATGATAAAGAAGATCGGAAAAAGAAAATCTGTTGACCCCACTTAATGCCTTGTGCTTATCTAGGTGATCTGCGAAGAGTGAAGTTTCAGCATAGGTTTTACTTAACGCACACTTCTGCGAACTTTAACAGCGATACATTGATCGCCATTGCAGGCGATTACGTGTTGTGTGAATTGTCCACAATATTTTCTATTTGTCTATTAACCGAATTTAAATAAAAAGGGAGTTTTGTTCTCGCATAACTTCGTAATTTATGAGCCGATTTGCAAAAACACTGAAAAGTAATTATAGGTTTTTATAATATGAGTGAATCTTTTAGGTGAGCGTCGACCTCATCAACACATAACAGGCTGCGAGATAGCAGTCAAACGAAAACCTATAAATTGTAAAAATAAATAAATAAATAATGCGGACAATCCACACAACACTATCTAGCCCCAAACTAAGCAGAGCTTGTACTATGGGAATCAGATAGCTGATAAAATGCTTAAATATTTTTTTTTTGTAAATACATACATAGAATAGGTACAATATAACACCCAGACAGAGAACAAACATCTGTGTTCACCACACAAATATTTGTTCTCGGTGGGGATCGAACCCACGCCCTCCAGCGCAGAAGGCAGAGCTACTACCAACTGTGCTGTGAAGGCAGTCAAAAAAAACCGAAAGGTAAAAAACGTTTAGACTTCCAGATTAATTAGTCCCATAGAAATTTAATCTAAATCGGTTTTGCTGCTTGGTCTTGAAGTGGACTCCTCAAGTGTTTTCTAAAATGCAACAAGTTACTCTCAGGCCAAGACACAGCTGCAACCAAACAATTGGCTCCAAAATTACAACATCTCGACAACTTCGGATCTAACTTATGCATGTAATACTTTAATTAATTTCAGCATAACGCTGCCGCCGGACTTAGTTTGCGAACATTTGGATATTAGCTCGCACCAAATTGCATTGTTATAACTAGAGAGGTGCTAGGAAGGTCTATTTGGCATGAAGATTCTTGTAAGACGAATGTTAAATTATTTTTTCATCCCACCAGCTCTGAAAGTGTGTTTTTGCTGTTTAATTTCTGACTGGAAAAGCCGTTTTTATCCGCTAGAGGATAAAGTAAATTTGAATTTAGAATATCGTGTTCAATAAGTTTGTGAATACACAACCTATTTACTTCTACCTCCATGGTGCCGAACTTATCATACATCCTTTTTAAATTTGTTAATAACTCATACTCGGAACCTTCTTGGTGTGTTACTTTTAGTCGCGCCATGTTCTTTTTTGCATTAGTCATTTCCTCGCTGAGGTGGGATGAAAAGTTACGTGTTGCACTCGAGTGCAAAGATTTTTCACCTTGTGCTCTTTTGATTCCATCGCCAACGCTTAGGATTCTAACTTTTAAACCACTCGCTACGCTCGTGGTTAAACTTTAGAATCCTGCGCTTGCTCAGTCATCAAAATTGAGCACGCGGTTAAAAAGCAGCTTTGCACTCTTGTATAACAAATAACTATTGTTAAAACTGTGAGTCGATTGGTATCTTTTAACCAACTTCCAATCAAAAAGGAGGAGGTTCTCAATTCGGTTGTTTTTTTTTTTTTTTTTTTAATGTTTGTTACCGCATAAATTCGTCATTTGTGAGCCGATTTGAAAAAATATTTTTTTATCTGAAAGGTACTGCTTCCAGATTAGTCCCATTTTAATTTTATTAAAATCGGTGTTGCCATTTTATTTAAATATTTTTTTTAATGTTTGTAACTGCATGCCTCCGTCATTTATGAACCGATTTAGAAAACTATTTTTTTATTTGGAAGGTTATTCTTACGTCCAGATTGTCCTAAACAAATTTGATTAAAATCGGTTTAGCCGTTTGACAATGAAGTCGGTTTCTCAAGTTTTTTAAACTTATAATTATGTTGCAATCAAAACCTAGTCGCATCTGTCAGTTTTGACAGTATTTTGAGTTTCTATTGTAATTAAAAACGAATTGAAACAAAACTTCTTTTTGACCAATTGCAACAGGACGGAATGTTCTCTGCAATTAAAATCTTATTGAAACCATTGCAACAAAAGTTACATGATCGGCCTGCTGATCGTATTAACCGACTTCAAATAAAAAAAGAAGAGGTTCTCAATTCTGTTGTATTTTTTTATTTATAAAAGCCATTTGAAAGGTATAATACTTCCAGATTGGTCTCATATAAATTTCACACAAAATCGGTTCCGCAGTTTGGCCATAAAGTCGGTTATTCAAGTTTTTTTAACTTCACTTATAAATATAGCTTACAGTAAGCATAGTAAAAAGCATTTTATTCAGCCGAGTTTAAACTAGAAGACGAGCCGAATTTATACAACATTGCCGAATAATGCGCAACCCTAGTAACGTCCAACATGTTGGCGCACAGTTCGCCAGTACAAATGTGATTAAAATATTTGCTCGACTCTAATTGGATCCCAGTTATTTGGGATGTTCGGATGATGGATTACGCGAAATGTTATTTGTAAACGCATCATGATTTGACGGGCGCTTAGCATTTATTAGCCAATTGGGTAGTTTTGATATGTTTATGTTTATTTATTTATTCTTAGACTCACAGTTGCAAATTTTTTATTATCTTAGGCTATTCGATGTACCTTATACATTAACCAATTTGAATCTACATTATAATATGATTATATTATTGTATTCTAAATATGTATTTACAAAAAAAATATTTAAGTATTAATTATTTTTTTATCTGGTTCCCATAGCACAAACTCTGCTTAGTTTGGCGCTAGATAGTGTTGTGTGGAATGTCCAAAATATTTATTTATTTTATTTATGAGTTGCATAGTTTACATAAACAAGGGTGGGAATATAAACGGGATCTTTTAAAAATAAGGGTTTGTTTCCTGTAAACTCAGTTTTTAGGGTAATTTCCATCTGAAACCCATTCAATCTTTCCTACGAGCATAATATACCAAGGTGACACGGAACCATCAGGGGGAACTTTTTCACATTTCCCTATTTACGTGACGCTTGTACCTAATGCTTGAAATATTATTTTCTCAAACAGGCTTGGAAATTTGAGCATTATTTTAACAGCCTTTTTAGAGATAAATCGAAATTGATTTACTTGCCAAATAATATGAGCAGCGGCCGGCAAAAGATGTATGATAAAATTGATAAACCATTACTGACGTGTTTAGCGGTCAAATAAATTACATAGCAAACCCATATCATGTCGTGTTATTTAAAAATGGAACGATATTTTACTCCAAAACATGGCAACCAAAGAAGTAACTTATCAAAGTTTTTATTTAAATTTCGAACTGGGTTGCTTATTCATGTGCTGTTTATTGAAAACAAAAAAAAAAGAACGCTTCGACGTGAGTAAAATAGTGTTGTTCGTTGTTTGTCGCTAATTCTGTTTGACAAAATGAGTTCAAGTAGTTTTAATTGTGAAAAGTACTATACAAGCCTTGGCCACACCTAAGCATTAATGGACTTCGTATGTGGGAACATTTACACGTTCGTAGTGTACTTTACCGTTAGTATACTTGTACTCACTTATTATACAGCACAATGTCGGGCAGCCAGATATGCTCAGACGGTACATAAAGCTCCTTCACACCGCCGTATTCCAATGGATCCCATTTAAACTTGTGGTCCTCCCATTCCTAGTAACAATATTAATATTTAAGCGGATGCTGTGTGGCACTGCATTTATTTATTGCCAGTTTCAGATTTGCTTTCAAATTTAAGACGTTATTCTAAAGGGATAGAGTTCATAGCAATCTGGACTGGTCTAAACTTTATTCCAAGATATTCTGCAAATTGAATTTGGACACCCAACTTGGATTTGGGTACGCTTATTTCAACACTTTTTATTGATTTTAAAGCTGCCAGTTTTACCTTGGTACCATGGCTGGCAAATAAATAAATGCAACAGCCATTATGCGTTGCGCAAAAATTTTCACAATTTCTTTTACAGATATTTCTTTCTAAATAATATAAAAAAAATATGAACCTAGTATTTTTTATCGAAAATTCAATTCGTAATTAGAGACGATCATGCTGATAATGAAGAAGGCCTGTCTATGTCTAAGGCTCCTGTACCCAGATTGTAGTAATCAGGCAAAAAGTGGTATACCATGTAGGAATAATAGTTTGGTGGGTTAATGCACGAGTTGTAGGTCATAAACAAATTCGTGCCATAAAGTTATTCCGGATCCCGCCATTGTCTTAAAGCGGAGCGAATTTCCGCAATTTATTTTGCTTCTCTAAATTTATTAGAGCTATAAACTTACGTGTTCTAGCCAGACGTTTGTTGTCAGGATTTGATCCTTCAAGTTCTGAAACAAGAAATAGTATAATGTTATGAAAATAGATAAAGTCACGGGAAGTCATAAGATGTCCAATGTCCAAAGACGTGAAAAGAAATCGAGCAGAAACTGGTATCGTTGATGTAGGTAAGGCAGGGGAACAAATTTCATCCCATAAAAAATAATTTACGCATTACCAACTCAACATTACACTAAACTAAATCACCGATATCACACTTACCCCTAATATCTTAGGAGCTATATTCGATTAGATTTATATCTCCACAGCTTGAATGTACAAGGCAATCGATGGCCGTAATCTGGCAGTGAGCCAAGGACTATGGTCGCAAAAGTTAGCAATCATATTTATACATTTTGGCTTACAGATTTTGGTTAAAACAGTGGCCAAAGCTGCACTAAGCACGCTCTGGTAGCATGTGTTTCACAAGCATGGAGAAATTCACTGCTGCACCGCAAATTTTCAGGTGCTTGTTCCATCAGTATAAAAAAAGCAGCCAAGTGCGAGTCGGACTCGCCCATGAAGGGTTCCGTAGCACGACGAACTACAAGAACCTTTATATATGTTACTTGATGTAACATAATAAGGTTCTTGTAGTTCGTCGAAAGGTAAATTGCGGTTTACGGTTTATGACGTATAAAAAAAAAACTACTGACTAGATCTCGTTCAAACCTAATATCGTTGAAAGTTTACATAGTAATGTACAGCATCTATTTTTTTAGTATTATCATTCTCTTACTTTAGAAGTTAGAGGGGGGGGGACCAACTTTTTTCCACTTTGGAAGTGTCTCTCGCGCAAACTATTCAGTTTAGAAAAAAACTATATTAGAAACCTCAACATCATTTTTGAAGACCTAGTCATAGATACGCCACACGTATGGTTTCGATGAAAAAAAAATTGTTGAGTTTCAGTTTCAAGTAAGTACCCCCGAAATTTATAGTTTTTTTTTTATTTTTATATAAAAATCTTAATGCGGTTCACAGAATACATCTACTCGCCAAGTTTCATCAGCCTAGCTCTTACGGTTTCGGAGAAAAATGGCTGTGACATACGGACGGACAGACAGACAGACAGACAGACAGACAGACATGAAGAATCTATAAGGGTTCCGTTTTTGCCATTTGGCTACGGAACCCTAAAAATGATGAATTTTGGACCTATTCTATCCATCTACGTTCCGCGATCTTCACAATGTCGCTAGTCCCATGAGAAGGGTTGGTTCCTCTTATATTCTTTCAGTTTGTTAAGCAGGAATACTTTTATCACGTTACTATGGACCTGTGAATATCTTCAATAAGAATTAAGGTCGTGAAACGGTGTCCCAATGTGATGTCGCTCATGTCTGATTCCGGACATGGTTACTACAGAATATTCAGCAGGCAATTTGACTTAGGAAAGCTATGAATTGGAATTTGTGTAAGCCTTCGTTTGGACTGCTAAAAGGATGGCTTAGCAATGATGCTTATTTAGGAGACAATTTTGAGGTGGTGGCAGACCTTTTAGCGTAATCACGGGGTGGGGAGAAAATTGGCCTTTTAGGACTTATAGAAGATAAAGAAAAATATCGTATTTTAGAATTTGCTGCTCTGCTTGAGTTGAAAGTCATAGGTTTCAAAATACAGCTTCAACAAACCTCATTCCTCAACATTATTTCAAGATTTTGGTGGTCCTAGTCATAAAAAAGTAAGAACACCTCACCACATTTTTTGCTAAAAGTTTTAAAAATAATGTAATACATTATTTTCTAAAAACATCTCTTGAGGTTTGGCCTTAGATATATAAAAATAAGATCACACATACACACACCCACAGCATGTTTATTGCTAAAAGTTTATGGGCATTATTTTCAAATACTGTATTGTCAGCATTGTTCCATTAAACATGCCCAAAAATAAACCAAGAAATGTGTCTCGATTTCATGCGTCCCACGTAAAATAGGTGTCGAAATGGCCTTTCTAAGTAAATTCCGGGATTCCGGTAAACATGAATCTCTGAAGCAAGGGTTCGGGATCCGTTTAAGCGACACTTAAAAGACCCCTTTACGTGTCAGGTAACGTATTTTTAACCCCAGCCCAAAAAAGGTATTATATTATAAGTTATTGTTTAGTTATATTTCTGACTATTTGTAAAGGAAGTTTTCAAATGATTTAGGTTAGATGGTTCTATATAACTAGCGATAATGAGTAAAAATCAATGGTAACCCCAGTATCTAGGATTATATTACAAACTCTACTTAGTGGGCTAGATTCGAGCTAGTGATTGAATAATCACCTGGGCAATGGTGTAATTCTATTGCAATCAAAAGTTTGATACTAACAAGGAACAGCAATCACGTCTATTAGTGGTATAATTTTTCGACCATTAACTATCTGTTGCCATACTAGTTTTACAAATCGAAGTTTCTATCGCTCTCTCATGTTTACTACGTCAAAATCAGTCTTGTTGCAATCGTTTCTTGTCAAAGATAAGTTTGGTGTCAATTCGTTTTTTATTGCAATCGAAGCTCAAAATAATGTTAAAACTGACAGATACAACAGCCCACAGATGACTTGACGAAAAAGTATTTTATCTATGAAATTTATCATCATTATACTCATTAAACTACTCGACACTGGCAAAATTGATCCGAAAAAGACAGATGCCATTCATTAAGAAGAAGAAGACGCACTTGATGCGCAGCTGCATATAATAAGAATTGCATTACTCCAGGACTAGGATACAAGAAACCCTCGACCAGCATTGAAGACATTATCATCTCGAACACGTCCATTCTTATCTAATTCCGATTCAGACACTGTCACGTCACAGTCACAGACGAACTACTAGTACTGGCGTCGATTTGCTGACGATACCAAGTAGGTTGATCCTGTTAGCACAATACGTTAAAAAAATAAGACATGATTTGTTGACAGCATCAGTTTGTATTTGCTTTTGGCTACCTACATCTTACAGAACGTCAGGTGGTCCATATGCTTGTTTCATCAACTAGCTAGTTAAAGGTCAGTTCGTTCGCTAGTTAGGAAAGGTAGATATTGATACATTAATTTGCGGCTGAGAGGGGAGGGCCTGCACTTCGGCTTTCGGTTATTAATCTTCAACAGTCGTATAAGAATAAGAATAAGAATAACGTTTATTTCCAAACAAACAAGACATACAGTTATTTATAATACCTATTATAGTATAGTAGTCATAGTTGTAGCCATATTCCACAGAATTAAAAACTGCATCCTTAAAATTTTTAAGGGTGCTGCTAATGTACTTTAGTGGCTAGGTTCACATGGCTCACGAATTTTATAAGCACCTTGTGAAAAATTCAATTGGATAACCAAAGCTTGCACTTAATTCATCATCATCATCATCAGCCTGAAGAAGTCTGCTGGACATAGGACTCCCCTATACACATTTCCAGGAAGAACGATTCTGAGCCCTTTCCATCCATCGACTTCCCGCGATCTTAAAAATGAAGTCTGTCCATCTGGTGGGTGGGCGCTTTACGTTTCGTCTTCCGGTTTGTGGTCGCCATTCGAGAACCTGTATTCCCCAACGGTTGTCAGTTCTTCGAGCTATATGACCTGCCCATTGCCACATCAACTTACTAATTCTGTCGTCCTTGCACTAAATTATGCAACTAGAAGCCTGACAACTAAGAAACGACCTCGTTGAAGTGAAGATAGTATCAGGAGGTGGTGCTAGAGTCCAGTAAGCAAGTCACGTTTTGTTCCAACGACAGGCATCATCTCAGTCACCGTGCGCCATAAAACGGTTAGTTATCAAGCGAATTACCCCGAAGACGTGTTCTAAGGTAACTTTGTATGCTTTGGGAACAAATTGTGTCAGTTCTGTAGGAAATAACTTTGGAAATAGTCTGAAATTTACTGTGTTAAATTTTTATGGTAGCTCAAACTAAAAATATTAAAAAAGTTCACATTTTACGTCAGAAATCCAAATTTAACTCTTAGCGTTGATCCTCTCAACGAACAACGTCAAAAAACCAATAAAAAATATTTAAAAAAGTTAAGTAGTAACAGTTAAAGTAAAAAAAATGTATTTTAAACTTGGTAATCGTGAATTTTGCGGTTTGCCCTCGGAGCTTTGACATGTTTCATCAAAAGACGGTTCTGTTTCTTTTTAAAATACCAACAGCGCATCAGCCTCGCATCTGATGCCGCAGGTGTCTATGGGCTAATTTCCACCAGGTATCCCGTCTGCCAGATAATTATGGCTTAAAAAATTTAATATAATCTTGCAGACAATGTGTATTTTATATTGTGACTGATTGCTTGTTTTTATAGATTTTTATTTTGTCAGAACACAGAAGAAGACCAAAGTAGCAAAATAACCAGTAGAAGAAAATCATCATCATCATCATCAGCCTGAATAAGTCCACTGCTGGACATAGGCCTTTCCTACACATTTCCAGGAAGAACGATTCTGAGCTCTTTCTATCCACCTCTTCTTCTTCACTTCTTCTTTAGTAGTAAAATGCTCAACTTTAACTATACAGCCATGGTTTTTACGAACGAACCATCGCAAACCAAAGCACGCTAACTTGTGACTCGTAAAAATGGTTTACGTAATAAAGTCGAGAAAGATCGTTTCAGAACATTTCAGAGCCATTTAGTGATTAGCGGTGAACTGCAATTTTACTGCAATCATTCTGACTTGCGCTTTTCACATGCACCGCATGGTTGCCTCTGTTCAATTTATTACCTTTGTATTGAGCGCTAGGTAAAGCTTAAGGATCTTGAAATTAATCCCCTAATAAAAGTACTTTGTAGTATAATAATATAATATAATATAAGCTTTATTTACCTTCCACATTTCATAAAAGTTTACTAAATTTACTTCTCTATAAACTAAACTAAGTACTATTTACTTATACACATTTGTTTTCATTAGTTCTTGCCTGTGTGAGGTCCATTATCAGCGGTGAAAGCCTCCTCCAGTATCTTCCATTTCTCCCTATTTCTAGCTACTCTTCTCCATGTCTTTGTAATATACCCAGTATACATTACTTTATAGGGAAGATTTTACTTTATTAAGAAGCTTCGATTGTCCTGCGGCAAGATGGGCAGACGATGTGGCGAACATCGCGGCAAGACCTGGATGAGATTAGCAAAAGAACAGTGGCACATACAGAGAGAGGCCTATACCCAGCAGTTGAAGTCAGGCTGTGAATGATGATGACCACCTACCACCTTCTAATTTCTTAGGGGCCTATTATGTTTTCACAATTTTAACTTTGAGGTCTCACCATGCTACATAATAATTGCAATAAATAATGTGTGAGTATGAGTATGAAAAGACGTGAAAAGATCTGCGTAATCTCAAAATCTTACGCATTTACGAAGAAGCAAAAGAGAAAAAGGCTTAGAAGTAGAATTTTATTGCATGTTCGCTATGTTAACTCGGTTGACGAAATAAACCACCCAGATTTCACCGTCTCTTTGGCTTTATCTAATCACGATATCACTGTAGAAATACGGCCTAACGAACCCCTCTTTTCGGTTTTCTAATTTTCTGGCATTTTACTTCGATGGATTTTGAATGCTATGCGCAGGTAGAATTCCGCAACCATTAATTGTATGCGGCAGAAAATATTTAAATTACTTTTTTTTTTATATCCACCCACAGGGTAAAAGCTATTAGGTATATAATAAGGGTATTGTATGCTGTTCGCCGCTTAAACCCCATGATCTGAGTAGAGATAATTAAGTATAGTTAAATTGCTTAACTTAAACCCAACATGTAATCAGATCTTGCCTATTCACAAGAGCACCCTACTCAGCCAAAAACGTATACCCTTGAACTCCCTATAGTTGGTATTTACCCGCGCTGTCAGTTCGTTAGCAGGTCAAACACAAATAAAACAAGGTACAATTACTAAAGGTGTTGCATAACATGGATATCGAAGTGGGGAATTTAAAATAGATTCTCTATTAGCATTAGATCAAAATAAATATAAATAAAAGTAACAAAATCAGCACGGAGGGACCATTTTTTTTATACAACTAGCTGATTTTAAGTGGTAACCATCGCTTAAAACAAAGCATTGCCTCGTAATGTATTTCAGATGACATCTGCAATGCTAAATTCTATACAATCTTAGAAACATAATGGAGAAACGCTGTGATGGATGAACGCAATTTTAGCCACTTTTAATTCATGTCTATTCTAATTCTGTCGTTAAATATTTTTGAGAACACAGAACAACAGAGTAGGAGAAGGACAAGAGCTGAAAGGACTCGCCGAACTTTCTTCTGCACTTTTCGCGCACTTTTGATTTGTACAGCGTATTGATTGGTACTGACTGGCGTACTGGCTGACAGGTGCAGTGCAAGGGCGCTTGCTGTTAGCGTGCACGCATTCCTAGGTAAGCAAGGGGTAGGACAGAGAGGGGTATATAAAAAACGCATTAGAGCACAAAGGACAGTAATACCTCTATGTTCTGTGTTTTTTGTTTTTTGTGTTTTTTTTTTTTGTGTTCATATTATCGGTTGATCACGTATCTTTGTTGCAATCAAATGCTTGTTGCAATCCTCAGTTTTGTACATGATTGTGAGCTTCGATTGCAATAAAAACGAATACAAACAAAGCCTTGCGTCTGACAAGCAAGGATTGCAATTCATATTCGTTTTCTAATGCAATCGAAGCTCAAAAGCATGTAAAAACTGACGATTGAAACAAGGATTTCATTGTAACAGAAGATACGTGATCACCCCGCTGGTCTAAACAGTACTTGTAGCATCCGACTGCATTATTAAAACGAATACATAAAGGTAACGGAGACCACACTAGGCATCACAATGTAAATTACACTAAACCATTTACAAGATTCCAGGCCACAGTCGCAGCAGGAGAACGTAACAGGAATGTTAACTATGGGACAAAGTCCCAACTCAAAGTGGATACAGTTTGGGATTGTCAAAGACCGCTGAAATTGCTTAGGTTAGTTAGAAGGCGTTATGTATGACTTGGACGACTTAAGTTACGAGAGCGACGTGCTTTTATAAAGTTCACACGGCTTTAGATAAACTTTGCCGTGAAAACATAACAAACACACTGTTGGATCTTATAAACTGTTATGAAAATCAAAAATATCATTGAGCATTATCATAGTAGAATAATGTAGATAAATAACACGTTATTGTACACCACAAGAACAATATTACACAATTAACGAAAATTCTAAAACTATAGCGAAGTTCAATGGACGGTCTTATGAGCGATCTTTTCTAGACAACCACTGGATGGACAAGATTTTATATTAACAGAATAATGAACATTTATGCAAAGAATTGACCGCCACTGAGAACAGGTTCACGAATAGCGATCACGAACTGTACGAATACAAGCTTTCCACCCGTAGGGTGGCAAAAAGTTATCTCATAGAACTAATGGGTAAGCAGGCCTACTCAGTAGTTGACTTATTCCGGCTGATGATAAATAAACATTGCTAAGCCCTACCCCAAGCACTTGGATTAGTAAATTCAATTAGCCAAGCTAGATAATTCTCAGAAACCGCAATTTATAACCCAAATTACGTTTCTTAAACGGGTCATTAAGCCAAACCCCAAAACCGGTCAAAACATCTGAAGTCCAGGACAAACAGGCCCTTCAAATACTTGTTCAAGGAATCCTTGCTCAAATGTTAAGGGCTCTCGAGCCGAGGGTTGAGGGAGCGAGATAAGGCGAGTGACTCATTAGATTGTTCTTACGTGCGCTGAGTGAGAAATCACCAGGCTAAATTGAAACCAAGTGTTCTATTAAGGCTTAATTTTTTCATACAAGCGTTGTGGGGTGATTGATTACTCCGTGAATTGAGAACATACGTTGAAATTTAAACAAGATACCGAAATGTATAATCAAATTATATAAATAAATATTGTAAAAAGGCGATACTTTACACTCAGTATTGACAACTCCGTTTCGTAGTTATAAAAAAAATCGGTTGTCTGTAAAGTCGGTTTACTGACGATAGTTGAACGTGACAACGTCATACAGCTGTCCACGCAGACGCATCGCTCACTCAAGTAGGAGAGAGACAGATGTCGAACGCTGCCGAACGGGGAGGCCAATTGTGCCTCTTTGTCGCTCGTTCCGCGCTCTCGCTTGCACTTCTAAAGGAACGCCTAAGACCGAGGTAACGCCGCATGAGTCATGTTTTTTCGTGCGTACATCGCGTACATGGCTCCATCAAATTATAAGACGTTGTCACTTCAAAACGATCGTCTAACACAGACAGCAATGCTACCAACGCTTGTTCAGGCAAAACCATCATTATTGTGATGGATACCGAGTTGAGAGGATTAAGAGGATCGTGGAGAGTGGAAAAAAGTGGAGAGACCTTTGGCCAGCTGTGGGACAGAATAGGTCGATATAAAAAATAAAGCTCAAAATCATATCAAAACTGACAGATGCGACAGGGTTTTGATTGCAACATAATATTCGCAATCACCCTATTGCATATTAGCAATCTACTCGTATAAAACTGAACATTGTTTTAACAATGCCATGTTCCAGCGATGTACAGTGCAACCAATTTCAACACCATTTTACAAACCAGAGTCTCAATAGCTTCGCATAAACGCCCAAAAGTTATGGTACCAGTGATACCTAAGAAACTTCGGATATCCTGGAGGCTTTGATAGTGATATTACTGTCATGTCTATAGATAGGGACGACGGTCGCTTAGGTATCCAATAAATATATCCTCTGTAGGCCTACCATAAGCTCTGTCTGGCTCTGTCTCTGGTTTTGGTTTTGAGTCTGTGTGAGTGTTCATTCAATAAATCCTACGTCGAAACGTCACACACATTATAATCCACTGGTGAGCACTCACACAGACTCAAAACCAGAACCAGAGACAGAGCCAGACGGAGCTCATGGTAGGCCTACAGGTGTTGTTACCAGGGTTTGAAAGCGGGCCGATAAAGCATAATATCCCCTCATCAAGAGGATGGTCGTTGGTTTGAAGCCTTTATTGCTAGGAAGCATTACAAAAATCTTAGTGGCATTTAAATGCCAGTATTGTGTAATTAACAAAACTTTAAAGACAAGACACACAAGACAGTTGATAAATGTACTTACTTAAAATAAAAATTACGTATCTCAAAAAATATAAAAAAAAATTCTCAAAAGTATTTTTTTTTAATAGTTTTCATGGTCCCACTGCTAAAAAAAAATACAAAAGAAATGCCTGGAGAAAAATACATGTACATTACGCCGACAAAAACATTATTCTAAAATAAGAAGAAGAAGAAGAAAATTATTATGACGTGGAATAGAGATAGCTATGAATGCTTTGCTTAAATTCTCTTTATAGATTTTTTACCTGACTAATTATCCGATTTTTCTATGAAATTATTACTAAACACTTATATTTCTTTACTTTATTGATAAATAATGATGCATTATTTTTTTTAATGGATTTATTAAAATAAACTCAATTTTTTTTAACATAAAACAATTGATAACTTACCAAGTCAATGAGCTGTGAGAGGCGAAGACCGAGCTTCACTAAGACGGTGTTATTGTTCTTGTCAACAGGTCGAATCAGTCGGTTATAGTTGCTCAGTAGATCATCGTACAGTCTCTTTGCATCTGGGTTTCCGTAACACACACCAAAAATAAACAAAAACACACTAAAAACTAGCCGAAATAACATTTTCTACTAAATTAATATCGCACTACACTGATCTTATCACACACAATGAAACAGCGGAAGTTTGAGCCAAAAACAAGAGAACTACATTTTCCGAATTTAAAAATTCGAAATAAGAATAGTTTAAGATATTAATAGTTTGTTTACAAACAGTATCAATGCGTTAAAATAGAGAATTTTAGAAAAAATAATTTTGACATCTACGCCCGAGTGACTGCGGCGATAGGGGCGCCGAAACAAAAATGGCGGACGCCCTAGTCGCTATTGCGCAGACTCCAAGTATGTTTTTTTTTAATTACTCAATAACACTAAAGTTTTACAAATTTAGTGATTGAAGTATGTATGCATAAATGGTTATTTAGTTATTTACGCTTTGAATATCGTAACATTAACATATCGAAATCTGTAAGCAGATACTTATAATACAACAGATACAAAGTATAAATAATCCCAACGTTCTAAATGCAAATAAGTTTGAAGCTCTCTGACGTCAGACTCGAAAAATATTTGCACACGCAAAAATTTATGTCAAATTCATTATTTACGCGGGTCCTGCTTGGATCGATCTCGAGTACGCACGCGCTCTAGTTCATTCTGCCATTCATAGCTGTTTGGTGCGTGAGACGTAAATGTAGATTGCGTTCCCGTGCATAATCAGCTTTACTTTTCGAGCTGTTTATTTCACACAAATTTATATCTACACACTGGCTTTACGAATAAACATTTAGTTTGTAAGTTTTTCAGTTAAACTTTTTGAAATACGTTTATAATACCTATAGCCATTATACGTCTTTTCTAAAAATTTTTGTCAATTAAAAGTTAAATTATGAGAAAGATTTATTTAAAAAAATACAATTAAGTACCTATTCAGTTCATTTAAATGTGGATATAATTAGTGGAATATCAATTGCATGAAAATAACAGTTTTAGATCACAGATTTTTTTGAAACCCGCGTTTTTTAAAAGAATTTTCCTGGCCAAATAAGGTCCCGAAAAATAATTTCCACAGCCTTATACTGATAAGTTACTGTCATTATTTTAACAGCACGGCGTAGGTGTACAATGAGGCAACTGGGTGCCATTTTGGTTACCTTTTGTGTGATAAACGAAGTAGAAATACATGACCTCATAATAATTATGATTATGTCTATCTGGCTTAACTAACTTCGAAGGGTGTTTGAAAAGGCAAGGTCGGGTGCGATGAAATTCAGATTTTATAACTGTTTGGTAAATAAGAAGGGTCGGGTTAACTGTGTCGAAAGGAAGCTGTTTACATTGGCATTTTAATGGAATTGGTTGGTATTTGGAAAACATGCAAAAGGAATACCAAACATGAACACTCCATGCATGCTATGTTGAAATAACTATAGTGTTTCAACCTAAGCTTGTAGGGAATGTTTTGTGCTTAGAGGGCATCATACAGGCGACTCTCCATACAAACGTAGTCCCCTATTTCCTCCCTGGATAATGCCTCTAGAGTAACCATATACGAGCACGTATATATGTATATCAGATCTGGATTTTATGAGAAAAAATGGTTACTCTAGAAGCATTATCCAGGGAGAAAATAGGGGACTACGTTTGTATGGAGAGTCGCTTGTGTGATTCCCTCTTAAGCGATTACTCGTACGTTTCGAGGATATATTTTTGGAAACTTTGGAGGGTTAAGCACATGAAAGTCATACTAGATGCTGAAGTACACATTATCTACAAATTGTGTTTCAATAATCGAGCAATAAGAACCTTTAAACATTTAAAATATATACTAATAATACCTTCCCGCCAAATCAAAGAAAGCTTTACTCACTCAAATAGCGACAGAAACTTTTAGACGCAATTTACGTTTGGAAATGCGAAAAGTTTTTCGTTTAAGTCCGTGTGTCCTTGCGTTTTATGTTCGAATTACGAACTAAAGCTTTGGTTTCCTAAAAAAAGATGGCGACCTGAAGATAAATTATGAAGTGCCCATTCGTTAGGCGTTTTGAAGTATTGCCTTTTTTTTAATTTTAAGGCCTGCGACAGTGAAACGCTATCAAATATTGCTGTCAAATTTGACAGCGTTACACTGATTGCCATCGCCAGCAACCTAGGTGTGCGCAGGCTTTTACAGAATAAATTGACGAATTCACTTACAATTTTTTTTTCTGTATCTTATTTCAGGCATTTTACGATAATGTTTTTGTTTCTAAGATCTAAAAAACGCTACGGGTATGCTTGATGTAGGTACTTTTTATAATTTTTTGCATGAACATAAAGAAGTCCACTGTTGTCATAGACATTCCTTGTACAATTCCAGGAAGAACGATTCGAGTCCTTTCCACCTCTATTCCTCCTCCAACGGCTATATTCTGTTCTTAAAGCTATATCTGCCTCTTCAACTTGTTAACTCTTCAAGTTACGTTGGTGACCTCTGTATTTATATAATGGTCATCAAATAGCGGCTACTGTTTCATAGAAACGCTGGCTTAACCTTTTTGTTTCGATTTCATTGGGTACTTTGGAACGCCGTTTGTTGAACTTCGAATGATCATCAATTAAGTTAGGAGGCACTTTGGAAGGTTTAACTTTGCGGGTTACGACTACTAATTATATACAAAATCATAACTCAACGTATTTGATAGCAGTTTGATTAAAGACTTTGTATTTTAGTGTACATAATAAAATAAAATTTTATTATAAAGGTACAATATAATACAGTCTACCCTAGTATTCGAGCTTAGATAGACTGTACAGGTTGGTACTAGGCAACTACCAAAACCTAAGGGGTTTAAAACACTTATCACTTACCTACCCAACTCATGAATAACTTTTTCTATGGAACCACCACTGGGAACGTCAAAAAAAAACAGCTTTTCCATAAAAAAGTTTTTTATGTACTCTGCATGTACCTATAAACAAACCAGATAAGCTTTTAGTAGTAAAACGTGTAAGGATAAAATAGTTATCTAAATATATAAAACTCTTACGTTACTGACTGACTGACAATCAACGCACAGCCTAAACCGTAAGACCTAGAAGCATGAAACTTGGAGGGAATGTTCCTTTTATAGCACAGGTGTGCACTAAGCAAGGAAATTAGAAAATTATTTCCCTAAGCGGAGAAAAAGAGGAAAAACTTTTAAAAGAAAAATCAACGGGGCGTAACGGCAACGGGGCGAGCGAAGCTGCGGGCGGCCGCTAGTTTGTTATACAAAAGTTGCTAGTTGCTTTTTAACCACGTGCTCAATTTTGATGACCAAGCAAGACCTTCTCTTGCTTGGTCATCAAAACGGAGCACGGCATGCCAAATAAGCTGAAGCCACAGATTGGCATCGTGACCCAGCGAGAAGGCAACGCGGCAGACCAAAACGGAGATGGCGAGACGGCTTAACGGTCTCCTGACAGACTGGACAAGCATTAGTCAAAGATCGCGAAGTCTGGAGGAAATTGGGGGAGGCCTTTGCCCAGCAGTGGGACCCGGAGGGCAAGTTTGGCAAGTTTATCATGCGCACTTGATGTGCGGGCAGGTTTTTCCGTAAGTAGGCCGCTGGCGGGCCCTTTTTGCGTGACCCTTGACACGTGTTGCTCGAACTTTTTTAGGTTCTACAAGACGCTGGTTTCCTCACGATGTTTTCCGTCACCGTTTTGAGAGTACTGGCATAGTGCACATACATTTTTCGACAGAAAAACTCATTGGTACACGACTGGATTCGAACCCACGACCGGATCGGAAGGCGTGGCCGCTACCATTAGACCACCAGTGCTCTCAAATAGTGATGACACGGAGGGCACATAATAATAATAAATAATAATGTAAAAGTTACAAAAATAGTAGACCTTGAGCCAAGTAATTTAGGTAATAACCACGGAAGCTAATCAACGCTTCAACCATAACTTTGCTCCTCATTAAAGTCCAACCGTAAATTTTACAACAATTTAGCTGAGTAACACAACTATGGGCCAATTTATCTCAATTTGATTACTTCCCTTGCAATTAATACTACTCCCTGGAGTTGGCCAAATAAGGAACGCGGGCCAAATAAGGCACTAACGGATAATTCGCCCGGTCTAAACTAGGCTAACGTGAAGTGCAGTGCAGTGTCCTATGACAATGCATATTAAGCAACTGAATACTACAAAATATTAGTCATTATAGTTTTGTATGCAGAGAATATAATATTTCTGGCACTAAATATTTTCTTAGCATATTTTTTACTAGCTCCGAAACCGAATATTTTCAAGCATATTTTTACTAGCGATCCGCCTCGGCTTTGCACGGGTGCAATGCTGATACAAATTATACTACATAATGTATTTCTATACAACGTTCACAGCTTTTTTGGCATTAGACAACACAAATATGTTTTCTTTAGAGGTCACTCTTGAAAGAGTAAGATAAGATAAATAAGTCGGTAACGCTATGTCTCTGCATCTTAAATCTGCAATATCTTCGAAAATATTAATTTGAATTACATGCTGTAAGGAGCCATATTAATCTACATTAAATGCGCAGATTATTTATTGTACTTAATTGGTTACGGATTAATGATGTATTGCTTAAAATGGTTTCATATTTAAGCCTCTTTCTCGTATATTTTACAAAGTTCCTGTGCATTATAAGTAAAAGCTTTCAGAATTTCAGTAGTATTAGAGCTCTTTGTCAAATAGTTTATATGAGGGAGTACTACCACCAAACATGTTTCTACCTGTGCTCGCATCGCTGTGTTCTGCCTAATTGACCTATAATATTGTTACCTATTTAAATGTAATATTGTATGACATCTGCCTACCTGCCTCTAATGATTATTTTCTTTTTCTCTTATCATTTTTATGTGATTTTTAAGAAGGTAGGTATTCCTGGGTGATTATGCTAGGTCAATAAAATGCTTTTCTTTCTTTCTAATTTTTTATGATGAGTAGTATATAAACAGTAAGTAAGTAAGGAAGGCGCGGGGAAGGAAGCTGCTTGATGTGAAAAATGATTGACTTGAGAGTAGGTCAGCGCTTGACTGACATTAGTTGCAAGTCAGCGGTGGACACACTTGGAGTACTGCTCTATTGTATACAGGTCTTTAAACTCACAGTTTCTAAACTTTTAGGCTAGTTGTACACAGTAAGTATATGCTTACCATGCACTGCGAACGCGAACCTCTTGGGAGCAAGTTTAACGGTTGCCAACTGCAATGCGGGCGCGTAAACCTATTGAATAACGTAAACTAGCCTATATTATAGTAAAAGTTCGGAAGAATATCCTGCTTTTGTAGTGAAAGAGTTGTTAAAGTCTTTAGCTGTTTAGAGGCCAGATAAGGTACATAAACTCATATCTGTCTTGTAATTTAAAAATGGAACGATTTTTTATTCCGGAACATAGCAACCAAGGAGGTAACTTATCAAAGGTTTTATTTAAATTTGGAACTGCCTTGAGGCATTGCAAAATGCGGTTTATAAAAAAACAAATGAAAACCGCAACGCGAAAAAAATAGTGTTGTTCGTGGGTTGTCGTAATTGTATTTGACGAAATGAGTTTATACGAGTAGTAGCACTACCTATATACTTAGTTTCAATTACCTCGCATTATTATCTGGCTCTTAACCACATACGCTAAGGGTGTGCCACTCACACCACCAGAGATGGGAACAGCAAAAGGTGGACGATAGAATCCCAGTAGACATAATAAGAAAAGAAAATGTTGTGCCAACCTAAATGACTGCTCTCTCTTTAAATATTTGTGAATATATTAATCACTGATTTTTGTGCCGCCAACGTATCAAAGTTTATTTTGTTTTTCTACGACACTAGCTCGACTGGACATTAATTATTCCTCCACATTAAAATACTGGTTTTCTGAAACCGTTCCACAGTAAATAACTACAGTGAAAAAGCGGAAAGAATCTGATTGAAGATATTGTTATTCAAATCTCAATAATGCTAAAATTATGTTGTAAAATTACTTTATCGCCGAGATTCAGAAAACTTCACTGATTTATTTTGGCAACGATGCCTGATGCATGATGCCTGCCATGTTCTTTTTAGGGTTCCGTAGCCAAATGGAAAAAAACGGAACCCTTATAGATTCGTCATGTCTGTCTGTCTGTCTGTCTGTCTGTCCGTATGTCACAGCCATTTTTCTCCAAAACTGTAAAAGCTAGACTAATGAAACTTGGCGAGTAGATGTATTCTGTGAACCGCATTAAGATTTTGACACAAAAATAGAAAAAAAACTATAAATTTTGGGGGTCACCATACTTGAAACTAAAACTCAAAAAAAAAAAATCATCGGACCCATACGTGTGGGTTATCTATGAATAGGTCTTCAAAAATGATGTTGAGGTTTGTTATATCGTTTTTTTCTAAACTGAATAGTTTGCCAAAGTGGAAAAAAGTTGGTCCCCCCCCCCCCTCTAAATTCTAAAATAAGAGAATGATAAAACTAAAAAAAATATATGTTGTACATTTCTATATGCAAACTTTCAACGATATTTGGTTTGAACGAGATCTAGTCAGTAGTTTCTTTTTTATACGTCATAAATCGTAAACCACAATTTACCTTTCGACAAACTACAAGAACCTTTATATTATGTTACTTGATGCTACGGAACCCTTCATGGGCGAGTCCGACTCGCACTTGGCTGCTTTTTTTAAAGTTATGGTCTCTCTATCGAGGTGACAAACTCTTAGCTATCAATAATAAAAAAAAGTTTGCTGTAATTTGGAAATAGTAGACCCTATAGCAGGTTAATGAAATAAGATACAAGACCAAATGGTCTTGTATCGGGTTTCATAGCTATCATTGCCATGGGTCGTGACGGTGCCTAAATCTCAGGAAAGCAAAGTTTAAAGCACTTCCATCAGTTTCACATTTGACCTGAAGTTTAACGTTTCGGTCCCTGAGCGGGTGTCAGCTCAGGTCGACCTCACGAAGAGAACACGATGCCGAGTTATTAAGGTCAAATTTTGACACAACATTACTTTTAAAGCAATATGAGTTTATTTGTTTAGTTTGGGGCTGGGTAGTGTTGTGTGAATTGTCCACAATATTTATTTATTATTTATTATTATTATTGAGAAAACTTTTTTGACTAATGGCTTTTGCGTGGACTAGAATTCCATTCCACTATCACTATAGCTGGAAGGCTATCGGGAGCTTAGAGCTATGACTATGGCTGTCAATATGTGTACACATCTACAGGCTTATTCATTATTAGCTGCAAATACTCAGGAATTAGGTTCAACAAATAAAATAAAAAATATTTATGAAATGATTTTTTTTAAATTTTGATTTAAGTTTTTGTATCCAAATTTTATGTTTATTAATTTCTTTACGGCTATTGCATAATGATTGCCATGGAGAACAGGGGCTCAATTCTAGACCAGTGACTTTTTTGTCACGGTAGATAATATAATCACAAGAACTGTCAAATTCACTAAAGAAACTGACAGTTCTTGTGATATATATCTACCGTGACAAAAAAGTCACTGGTCTAGAATTGAGCCCCAGGACGATGACCCACCCAGGCGGTGACTGAACGCAGAGTGTCACTCACGGCGCGCGGGCGCGGATCAAAGGTCAAAATAGGTCAGGCGCCAATGATTCCTCTATCGATTTTCTCGGGATTTTCATAACAAAACTTTTAAAAAAATCATTTCATAAATATTTTTTATTTTATTTGTTGAACCTAATTCCTGAGTATTTGCAGCTAATAATGAATAACCCTGTATAAGGCCGTAAGGCTGTAAGGCCCGTCTTTTTAACACGCTTTTATTAGCTTGGGTTGTAACTATGTAACGGAATCTTTGAACATAATTTTCACCAATTTCCAGAAGTCTGATTAATTTGAAACTTTGCATACGTATCAAGGACCAATGACAATGCAATAATATGATTAAAAAAAAAACTAACCAGTAAAAAAAAATATAGTTTAAAAAACTAAAAAAACACGCTTTTATAACTAATTGAACTAAAAAGTTAAAAATAAAACTGTAATAATATTATATTGGTCAGCACTCACACAGGCTCCAAACCAAAGCCAGAGACAGAGCCAGTCAGAGCTCGTGGTAGGCCTACTGGTCTGATCTTTGGGCTAAAATCACAACTTATTGGGTGCCCAATGCAAAACGTACACGCGGTAAACCACCACGAAGATGGCGCGACAAGCTAGATATATATAGAAGAAAAGAAGAAAGAAGAAAATACATTTATTTTGGACACACAACAGCAGACAGCAGATATATCTACCAGACTGGTCCAATCTAGCAATGGTCAGAGAAAGCTGGTAAAATGGTAGGGAGGCCTTTGCCCTGCAGTGGAACAAGATAGGCTGAAAATAAAATAGTAATAAAATAAATGATAAACACTGATTATGATGATAAAGCTTCGCCATAATATAAGCTTTACTATTTATTACAACATACTCACAACAACAAGTGATTCTGGCTTACTTTCTGACACGTTTTGACAAGGGTTTTCGTTATATTTATCATAATATCACGCGAGGCTGTCAAGGTGCCGCCACAGTCAATTTCGTTTAGGCAGTAGAATAAATCAAAATAACAATAGATAATAGACAAAGGCAGTTAAAAAGTTTTAGCTATATTGTTTTAACTTCTATAGGGAATTTCAGTGTGTTCCACGGTTGGTTGGGCGTGGCACTGTGGCACTTAAACTCACCTAGCTTTAAGACGTTTCAAAGTGAGTCTTGTGTTACAACTGAATGGAGGCCTGCGCACATCTAGCACGATGGCGATAGCGATCAGTGAAATGCTTTCAAAATGTCGCTGTCATACTTGACTGCGTTTGTGCGAAAGGCTCAAACATATTTTTGACAAAGTCAAAACTTTGTGCATAGCCGTATTTAGATAGATAGATAGAAAATTCTTTATTGCACAAAATTAAAAATTACTGTACACAGGCGAACTTAATGCTAGATAGCATTATCTACCAGCTAACCTTTGGGTAATAGGGAGATAGGTTGGGTAGTGCACATATAAGATGAGGGCTTATGTAAATACTAAACTAAAAATAAACACACAGTTAAGCGACAACTATCATCACTAATACACATAATCAGGAAATTCCTGCATAGCAAAATTAAAACTAAAAAAATACGCAATACTTATAATCTAACCTAGCATAAACTCACTTACATACACAGTAGCAGGGAAAAATTATTTATTTTTATGTTTATAAGATTCGATCATGAGGGATAGATAGTGGGCAAAGATTTTGTATTTAATTTTCTTTTGCACAATTTCGTGGTGTTATGGGAAGTTGCGTAATTTATTTAATTTTATTTTCTATGCTGTTGATCTAAATAGAAAAGAAAATAAATAAAAAAGTTTCACACACATTTTGATGTAGAGAAGCGGTGATAGGCTAACTTGGTTAGGCCTGAAAACGCATGCAAAAGAGTTTAAAATAACCAGTGAGATGAAAGGTCTTAAGCCCCCTTGTTGCAATATTATTCATCATCATCATCAATCTATATCAGTCCACTGCTGGACGTAGGTCTCTCCCAAGACGTGCCACTGAGCCCGGTCTTCGGCTCTTCTCCTCCAGTGCTTGCCAGCAAATACTTATTCTTCTGCTTGTATTCTTCGATGCCGAAGTGAAAGTCTGCCTAAATATTATTTTCAAGACCTCCTGTTTTATGCATGAACGAATCTAATACTCTAACGTCTTGCATCGATATCGGCAACGATTTTGTATAATGTTTTTGGGTTCCGAATTGGCATTAAGATTTATGTAGCGCACGGAAATGGGAAATTGTCTAAAGGGTCTGTAGGCCTACCATAAGCTCTGTCTGGCTTTGTCTCTGGCTCTGTCTCTGGCTCTGTCTCTGGCTCTGTCTCTGGCTCTGTCTCAAGCTCACTCTTGAGCGACTCAAAACCAGAGCCAGAGACAGAGCCAGAGACAGAGCCAGAGACAGAGCCAGAGACAGAGCCAGAGACAGAGCCAGAGACAGAGCCAGAGACAAAGCCAGACAGAGCTTATGGTAGGCCTACAGACCCTTTAGACAATTTCCCATTTCCCATTTACTGGTGAGCACTCACACAGGTGAGTGCTCACCAGTATATTATACCATGTGTGTGACGTTTCAACGTAGGATTTATTTAGTCAACACTCACACAGCCTCAAAACCAGATCCAGAGACAGAGCCAGACAGAGCTTTTGGTAGGCCTACAAATGGTTTGGATGGAGTTGGGTTATAGGAGAGAGGTTAAAGATATTTACTTGTTTAATACACTAGAATATCATAAGCATGCGATGAGATGAGAGCGCTGGTGGCCTAGTGGTAGCAAATCAAATCAAAATTGTCTTTATTTAGTTGAATTTCAAGAATCACTTTGAAACGTCTTAAAGCTAGGTGAGTCTAGGTGACAGTTCCACGCGACCAAGCCTAGAAGAACAGGCAACAAACTACGGCTCGGTTCCTACTGTTTTTTATATGATCCTTTTACAAATCAAGGATCTTCTACTTCTTCTAAAAAAAAACAAATAAAATAAGGTAATTAATTCAGTACAAGCGCTAATAGCATTATCTTTTAGGAAACCCTGAAGGTAAGTAAGGGCGTTTATGTTTGATATGGTCCTTGGTAGGTTACAAGTCCAATAAGGGTTGGTTTAGTAACGTATAATATTAATTTATTATATTAATTTATATTGGTCTTACTAACATCAGGTGGGCCATATGCTTGTTCCATTGTATAAAAAAAACTTTTTATGATGGGATGTCAAACAGAAAAAGGATGGCTAGGAAAGAATAACAAGGAATTCTAAATGTACCATTGAGGGTTTTTCATTCCAGTAATTTGATCATGAAACCCACAAACTCACAAAAAGCTACAAACCTTCATCATTTTATGCGCAAAGTTTATTCAAAAGCGAGTCTACTTTCGAACATTACACTCGCGAGCAATGAAATGTAAATTACATCGAAAACACAAAGTCGAACGCGGCTGTCAGTTGCGGCTGTCAGTCGTGCTATTGGTCGTGTCTGATAAAGCGTATTTGTTGGTCTATCATGAAAAACGATAGCCGAGGCATCGTTATTGACGTTTTGAGTATTGCGGAGCAATTTAGTGACCATTTCACAGTCGCGTAGAGTAAATTAAAACCTCATAAACCTGGAGAACCGGACATTAAAAGGTTATACCCATCTTTTTTTCCTTCCTCTTTTTACAATGAACATACCGCTTTTTGACTACACCTCACCTTACCTGATGGTAAGTGACAATGTAGTCATCATTGAAGCAGAAAACGGTCAAAAAGACTCTCATTCACTCTTGATTTGATGTGATGCAGAATGTTTCATAAAATTATGTGAGTTTAAGTGCCAGTTCCACGCGACTAAGTCTAGAATGTATTTTGTTATTTTGGAATAAATGATTATAAATATTAAACAAAGTATGGCTTGGATCCTACTGTTTTTGGTATTTAAGGTATAGATGAACCAGTCTAAAAATGCATGCCCCTCCACCACGTTTTCTTGACGTTGGCTCACGGCAAAGTACTTCAAAATTATCTTTGTGATGTAGGTATTATAGAACAATTTACTTTGACTGACTGAAGCAGTGGAAAGTGCAGTTTAAGATTGGATGATCTCTACATCAGTAGGTCTCAGACGTCATACTGTCATGTCTCAACTGTCAGTTGTCGCCAAAGTCACGACTTTTAGTCCTATGTTTTCAGCTTCAAACAAAAACTCACGGCATCTGCTCATGAATAACACACGAGTCAAGAGGTTCGGCTTCTAATTACGCGAGTTCGATCTCACACCAGCAGATTCGAGCTTGCCGAAATTAGCACTCTCTAAATAGAACGAAGTTTTGCTCGTCAGTGTACTTGGATGTGAATGTACTTTATATAGCTGCCTCTGCCTTTGATTATGAAGAATGCATAAATTAAAAATCTAGCTTGTTTTCGTTTTGTACAAGGAAAATAAACAAATTATATTCAGTTTTTTGCTGGTAAGTAGAACATTATTTTACCTTTGAATTATATTGAGAGTATCATTGCATGGCGGCACGAGGTACAAACGTATCACAAAAACTTGGCACAATAATTGATAGAAAAAAAACGGTTGTTTGTAAAGTCGGTTTACTGACGATAGCTGAACGTGACAACGTCATACAGCTGTCCACGCGGACGCATCGTTCACTCAAGAAAGAGAGACTTATATATCGAACGCTGCCGAACGCGGAGGCCGATTGTGCCTCTTTGTTGCTAGTTCCGCACTCTTGCTTGCACTTCAAGCCTTAAATGGAACGCCTCAGAGCGAGGTACCGCCGCATAACGTCATGTTTTTTCGTGCATGCAGCCGGCTCCATCGAATTATAAGACGTTGTTACGTCAAAAAACACTTATTCCCTCACTTTTTTAGTAGCTCTATATCACAGCCATTCTAAACCAGCAGAATAATAGTATGAAAACGGTGGCGTCCATGAATCAAGCAACACAATCTCTGAGTTTTAAGTACTGCGTCGCATTGCGGCTTTGTAGCTTAAATTACACGTGTCACAAGCACGTAACCACCAAGTGCAACTAATGGTGCGCATTGAAGTACCTCCAACAAAACTACAAACTAATACACATATACAGCTTTAATTTTATAATTATTACTAGCAGCCTGTCCCGACTACGCACGGGTGGACATTTATTTTAAAAACACATTCATGAATATAGCTTAGGTTACTCTGGATGAATGTAGCTTTCCAATGGTGAAGAAATATTGTAAGCAATCCACACAACACTATTAATCCTACTTCTTCTTCTTCTTATCGTGTCACTGATTCTTTCGAACCAAATGTGGTGAAAGGATTTTAAGTCCGCCTCAATTAATCCTACTAATAAATAGGTAATATAATACCTAAATACAGTTGCATTGTAAATTAATCTATATATATATAACTCAAAGGTGACTGACTGACTGACTGACTGACTGACTGACTGACATAGTGATCTATCAACGCACAGCCCAAACCACTGGACGGATCAGGCTAAAATTTGGCATGCAGGTAGATGTTATGACGTAGGCATCCGCTAAGAAAGGAAAATGGAAAATTATTTTCCAAAGAGGAGAAAAAGGGGAAAAATGGTTATAAGAAAAATCAACGCACAGCCTAAACCGTTAGCCCTAGAAGCATGAAACTTAGAAGATGTATTCCTCTAATAGAGCAGAGGTGCACTAAGAAAGAAAATAGGAAAATTCTTTCCCTAAAAGAAGAAAAAACGGAAAATTATTTTAAGAAAAATCACAAAAAATAGCTTTACAAAATACGCAAAAAAAAACATTAAAAATTTTCAGCTACCGCAGCATCTGGCACCAGGTTCGATTACACACAAAGGTTCACAAACAAACCGATGATAACCACTACGCCAAAATCGCGGGAAACAACTATCATACTTAAACTAAACACTGTTGAAAAAAATCGGCTCCAACAGCACTCACCTTAAAATTCAAATACACTCTAAAGTACAAGCTCAAATCTATGGTAACTAGCAGTTGGTCATGTCAAATTAAAAAAATCTGATACGATTATACACCAACACCCATACGACACCCCAAATTAGCCACTAATATAACATAAAATCACAAAAAATAGCTTTACAAAATACGAAAAAAAAAATAAAAAAAATTCAGCTACCGCAGCGTTTGTCACCAGGTTTTAATACACACAAATGTTTACAAAAAAACCGATGATAACCACTAAGACAAAATCACGGAAAACATCTATCATACTTAAACTAAACACTGCTGAAAAAAATCATCTCCAACAGCACTCGCCTTCAAATTCAAATACACTCTAAAGTACAAGCTCAAAACTATAGTAACCAGCAATTGGTCATGTCAAATAAAAAAAATCTGATTCGATTATATACCAACACGCATACGAAACCCCAAATTAGCCACTAATATAACATAAAATCACAAAAAATAGCTTTACAAAATACAAAAAAAAACATTAAAAAATTTTCAGCTACCGCAGCATTTGTCACCAGGTTTTAATACACACAAATGTTTACAAAAAAACCAATGATAACCACTAAGACAAAATTGCGGAAAACATCTATCATACTTAAACTAAACACTGCTGAAAAAAATCGGCTCGAACAGCACTCGCCTTCAAATTCAAATACACTCTAAAGTACAAGCTCAAAACTATAGTAACCAGCAATTGGTCATGTCAAATAAAAAAAATCTGATTCGATTATACACCAACACGCATACGAAACCCCAAATTAGCCACTAATATAACATAAAATCACAAAAAATAGCTTTAGAAAATACAAAAAAAAAACATTAAAAAATTTTCAGCTACCGCAGCATTTGTCAGCAGGTTTAATACACACAAATGTTTACAAAAAGCCAATGATAACCACTAAGACAAAATCACGGAAAACATCTATCATACTTAAACTAAACACTGCTGAAAAAAATCGGCTCCAACAGCACTCGCCTTCAAATTCAAATACACTCTAAAGTACAAGCTCAAAACTATAGTAACCAGCTTGGTCATGTCAAATAAAAAAAATCTGATTCGATTATACACCAACACGCATATGAAACCCCAAATTAGCCACTAATATAACATAAAATCACAAAAAATAGCTTTACAAAATACAAAAAAAAAATTAAAAAAATTTCAGCTACCGCAGCATTTGTCACCAGGTTTTAATACACACAAATGTTTACAAAAAAAACAATGATAACCACTAAGACAAAATCGCGGAAAACATCTATCATACTTAAACTAAACACTGCTGAAAAAAATCGGCTCCAACAGCACTCGCCTTCAAATTCAAATACACTCTAAAGTACAAGCTCAAAACTATAGTAACCAGTAATTGGTCATGTCAAATAAAAAAAAATCTGATACGATTATACACCAACACGCATACGAAACCCCAAATTAGCCACTAATATAACATAAAATCACAAAAAATAGCTTTACAAAATACAAAAAAAAACATTAAAAAATTTTCAGCTACCGCAGCATTTGTCACCAGGTTTTAATACACACAAATGTTTACAAAATAACCAATGATAACCACTAAGACAAAATCACGGAAAACATCTATCATACTTAAACTAAACACTGCTGAAAAAAATCGGCTCCAACAGCACTCGCCTTTAAATTCAAATACACTCTAAAGTACAAGCTCAAAACTATAGTAACCAGCTTGGTCATGTCAAATAAAAAAAATCTGATTCGATTATACACCAACACGCATACGAAACCCCAAATTAGCCACTAATATAACATAAAATCACAAAAAATAGCTTTACAAAATACAAAAAAAAAATATTAAAAAAATTTCAGCTACCGCAGCATTTGTCACCAGGTTTTAATACACACATATGTTTACAAAAAAAACAATGATAACCACTAAGACAAAATCGCGGAAAACATCTATCATACTTAAACTAAACATTGCTGAAAAAAATCGGCTCCAACAGCACTCGCCTTTAAATTCAAATACACTCTAAAGTACAAGCTCAAAACTATAGTAACCAGCAATTGGTCATGTCAAATAAAAAAAATCTGATTCGATTATACACCAACACGCATACGAAACCCCAAATTAGCCACTAATATAACATAAAATCACAAAAAATAGCTTTACAAAATACGCAAAAAAAAATATTAAAAAAATTTCAGCTACCGCAGCATCTGGCACTAGGTTTGATTACACACAAAGGTTCACAAACAAACCGATGATAACCACTACGACAAAATTGCGGGAAACATCTATCATACTTAAACTAAACACTGCTGAAGTCATGTCAATACGATAGCCCAAATTAGCCACTTCAACAAAATCACGAAAAAGAGCTTTACAAAATACGCAAAAAAAACATTTAAAAAAATTCAACTACCGCAGCATCTGGCACCAGGTTTTAATACACACAAATGTTTACAAAAAAACCGATGATAACCACTAAGACAAAATCGTGGGAAACATCTATAATATTTAAACTAAACACTGCTGAAAAAAATCGGCTACAACAGCACTTACTTTCAAATTCAAATACACTGTAAATTACAAGCTCAAAACAATGGTAACTAGCAGTTGGTCATATCAAACTAAAAAAATCCCCGAACAAATAAAAGACGTAGAAAAGGATAGGACATTCGAATATAGATTAAAGGACTTATTGATAAAAAAATGCTATTATAATTTAAATGACTTTTTCAATGATACACTGCCTGCGTTATAATACTAATTGAATTGACTTCATAATATAAAAATAACAAATAGCTTTTAATTTATCTATTTTTTCAGACTTCGGCCCGCTTCCACTCCAGATATTGCTATGCCCTGAACATTAGGGCCTATTATGTATTTACCATTTTTAACTTTAAGACCTCACCATGTAACATAATAATTGCAATAAATAATATGAGTATGAGTATGAGTATGAGTATGAAAAACGAACTCAAATATCCACGCGGACGAAGTCGCGGGTATCAGCTAGTTAATACATAAAATACAATATAGCACCCAGACAGAGAAAAAAAACTACGTTCGCCACACAAATATTTGTTTACGGTGGGATCAAACTGCGTCACTTTAGCGCAGAAGGCAGAGCTTCTACGTTGGTCTAAGCTCTGCCTTCTGAGCTAAATGTACAAGTGTCAACTACAAAACATGGTTTTTGATTGTCCATATTTTTTTATATTGGACAGTTTGTAAAGGTTCTATAATGACTTAGCGAGTATTTATTTATGGATGCCATGGAAGGGTGTCAGTTGGGAAGATATCGCTTTCCAGTGGATGGATATCTGAAGCAAGCTATTTGATGGCTTCAGACTTTTCATGTGACGTACAAAATGTAAGGTTTACTCACGCTTGGCCTGCGAGCATTAATCACGTACGTCGAAGATGCCCGTTTACACGACGCTAGTACCATGTTTGTGTTAGTAGAATACCAAGGTAGTAGCTTGGCAAGTTACTAGCATGGAGTCTTGTTTAAGGAAGAACAGGCTATCGGGCAATTAGGAGAGCCAGGGACGTTTCATTTTATCTAGTATTAAAATTTGGAAACTTGAAGACAAACCAACATAGCTTGTAAAATTAGCAAGTTGATGTTGCAATTAAAGGCTCATAATACTTCTTGTGACATATTGGTAACGATAATGAGGTAACAATAGATTGTTACCCTAGTGCAGTAAATGAGCTATTGCAAAACCAGACACTAATGGCCTGCGCTAATGGATCGAGTGCAACCGCGAGATATGTATTTAGACACGAATATAGTTTGAGGGTGCAATAGTTACTTACAACCGAATTAATCATTCATGCGAGGTAAATAATACATTAAAATAGATTTATGTAATTTAAATTAGAAAAAAATATATATACTATACTACTTACACAGCCTCCTTGCACATCAGTAAATCCTACTTACAGATCATGTTATGACGTAAAACGAAGCAGCACACTAATGACCTTACTTATAAAAATATGTTAAAAGATATGCTGTGCTTAAACTATTGCCATCTCTTACCACTGGGTAATGACAAAAAGTGAGAGGGCTAACTTTAAACAATGACTAAATTTAAATTGCGTTTATAAGTACGGATGTTACTTCTTAACTAAAATACTGGCGTTGTTCAAACAAGCCTTTACAAAATGAACACTGCGATTTTAATACTATTTGCGGTGAATTTTCCAGAAAATGAAATTAAAACGCCACGGGCTGATTTCAAAATGTGTAAGTTACGACACACTGCTGCGAATTATGTTAATTAGCGTATGAAATTGACTGAAAGAGTCTTGCTTTCTTGAATTATTCTCTTTTAATTAAATTTCAGCGTTCTGACTAGAAATACTCACATTGGCTGGTTTGATTAGTTGGTATACTGGGTGTAACATAAGCCCTTGTAAGCCCGAAAAGGGGTTTTCCACTCGTCGTGGTGAACAACATTTTGTTATACGAAATTAAAAATTTCAAAGGTTTTTTATTCTTTTTCTTTTCTATAGCTTGTCACAGGTTTTTAAAACCAGATGTGGTAAAATGATTTTTATTTTTGGCTCAAAGAGTCGCATTATTTTTTCTTGAACTGTCTTTTGGGCTTTTTTCCAAAATGTACTAGACACGATAAAAAGTAGCCCTTTTTGGATTTTTTACAATACAATTAACGTTGTTCACTATGACGTGGGGAACTCCCCTTTCGCGCTTTTAGGGATGTTGTCTTACACCCTCTATACAGCTATTTATTTATTTTTTTGCACGTAGAATGGAATGGATATGGAAGAAAACAGAGTCATATTACTTTGTTTTTTTCCATATCAAGGATGTTTTGCCTCGTAACATTACATACACTAGCAGTTGGTGCCCGGTATTTTATTTTTGGTAGACTGTTGTTGTGAATTAAATTTAAATACTAATATAATACGAATTACTTACATACTGATTAAATATTAATATTTTTCGATCTTACCGACATAATAATAAACTCCACTACTCTTCAATAGATGGCGTTCTCTGTCCCACAAACTCATGACTTAATCAACAGATGGCGCTAGGAGTTATGATTTTATGATAAAGTTGATTATTTACTTTACGATAAAGGGGACAGAGCACGGCGTCAATTCCAGCAACACGGTTCGATTGAGTGATCGTCGAGTGATCGCTGAATTCGCGTTCCATTTTCAAATTTTTCAAACAAAAATTTGACAACTCACATCGATTTACGCGATCGCTTGAGTGATTTGTGTCTTTAGAATCGACACCCAGGCTGGGAAAATGACAGGAAAAATTTGAAAGTCGGACTGAAGATCAGTAGGCCAGAGACAGAGCCAGACAAAACTTGTGGTAACAAGTTTTGTCTGGCTCTGTCTCTGGCTCTGGTTTTGTGTCTATATGAGTGCTCACCAGTGTATTATACTGGAAGTGTGACATTTCGGCGTAGGATTTATTTAGTCAACACTCACACAAACTCAAAACCAGAGCCAAAGACAGAGCTAGACAGAGCTTGGGATGCTTGATATATTAAAAGTATCTATGAGCGGAGAGTTATGAAATAATAGTAAAAAGTTATGAAAATATAGTAAAATACACCCCACGTTTTACTCTGAAACTCTGTAATTAAATATTATTTTCTTCTTTTTAGTTCGATTAGCTATAAAAGCGAGGTTTTTTAGTTTTTTTTAACCTTATAATTATATTTTATTAAAATACATCGTCCAATTTGTAGATTGCACAACATAGTACTAGTAAAGAAGCTAAAGCAATAGGAAAGGCGCCACCTGGTTTGGATGTGGCTATTACATACACTAGTGACTCCGCAGAACGAGAACTAAAGTTGAAATAGGTCCAATTTAGTTGGAGATGCTGTACCTATAAAATTATAAGTACTATGTTGAAATTGCAGCACACCGGAACTTCAATAAGGCATCCTAGTTATATAGTAATTTTTGTTTTAGTTCAATAAAGAATTTTCTATCTATCTACGCTCTATATATTACGATTTTGGAAAAAAATGCAAAATGCATGATTTTTTTCCAAAATCGTAATATATAGAGCGTAGATAGATAGAAAATTCTTTATTGAACTAAAACAAAAATTGTATTGTGCATAGGCGAAATTAATGCTAGAGAGCATTCTCTTCCAGTAACAACAATAACCAATATATGAGGAACCAAGCCGAAAGTTTATTGTATTCAGTATATTTATTCGTTTCGGGGCAGTGCTCTGTCCAACTAGTTGGACTACGGGCCTTTACTAGGGGCCGTGGTCCAACTATCTTTGCAGTTGGACCACGGCCCCTAGTAGAGTTCCCAGGTCCAATTAAAAGAATTTCAAATAATACAACTGCAATTGTAACCACAGCAAATTTTTAATTAAATAATTAGTTTTACGTTAGTGTTTTTTTTATGCAATTTTCTGCAATAAAATAAAATAAATTTGATAATAAGTACTGGCTGTTAACAAATTGCATTAAGAAAAATATGAATTTAAATAAAAATAAAAAAATTAAAAACGTTATAAAACTAATTATTTAATTAAAAATGTGCTGTGGTTACAATTGCAGTTGTATTATTTGAAATTCTTTTAATTGGACCTGGGAACTCTACTATGGTACCGTGGTCCAACTGCAAAGATAGTTGGACCACGACCCCTAGTAAAGGCCCGTAGTCCAACTAGTTGGACAGAGCAGTTGGACCACTGCCCCGAAACGTATTTATTGCCCTAATACATGTAAACGATTAGCTACGTTAAGTGAGAGTGACGCCTAGATGTGGCCGAACCTTACCGAGAGTGTAATCGAACAATCATTTAATTAACAGTTTTTTTTATGTAACTAGCTGATAGAACAAGCACATGGCCCACCTGATGTTAAGTGGCAACCATCGCCTATAACAAAGCAATGCCTTGTAGGTCACGCACGTCAGGAACGTGCCCTACGATGCACAGCCCTGCGTCCATCAACTGGAGGCAAACAGATATTCAGCCTCACGTGCCAGTAAATTCTATTTGTTTTATTCAAACCGGCCCTAAGCCTAAAGTACACACAAGCGTATTTACAGAATTAATCAGATAAAATGTATGTAAAACAGTATGGCTTCTGATTTTAATTATTTTATGCAGCTTTCCTAAATATTTGGAAAGTGTCCAAATTATTTCACCAGGTTGTTGCGTGACCTGTAGGCCTACCACAAGCTCTGTCTGGCTATGTCTCTGGCTCTGGTTTTGAGTTAGTGTGAGTGTTCGCCAGTGTGTACTGTGTGTGTGATGTTTTGACGTAGGATTTATTTAGTCAAAACACACAGACTTAAAACCAGAGTCAGACAAAGCTTGTGGTAGGGCTTCTGCATATTACAGCACTGTTTAATATTAGTTACCAATTTTCGGAACTTTTGCAAACCGAGACGGTACCTCCCATTTGTTCTGTTGAACTGTAACGTCATACAACTTTTAAAACTTTTTTATCCTTTTAGTTCCATAGTAGATCTAACGAAATGAAAACTGGCCCATTATTTGGTCTATAGTACTTTTAGTACTAGGTTATTTCCATTAGTTCTAAGAATTGTAGGGCTATAGAACTGTTGATTTGTTAACTAAAAAGACTAAAAATCGGTTGTCTGGAAAGTCGGTTTACTGACGATAGTTGAACGTGACAGCGTCATAAGAAAATACACAAGAAAGATGTCGAATGTTGCTGAACGCGGAGGCCGATTGTGCCTCTTTGTCGCTCGTTCCGCGCTCTCGCTTGCACTTCAAGCCTTAAATGGAACGTCTCAGAACGAGGTAACGCCTCATGCGTCATGTTTTTACGTGCGTGCAGCTGGCTCCATTGAATTATAAGACGTCACGTCAAAATTGGAAAAATATAAGGAGACGGACTAGAGACCTAGAAACAAATTCTGGAAAATAAACAAAGAAAATTTCAGACAAACCACTGAAGTGATAATGCAAATAGGATTCAAACCCACGACCATCCAACTGTAAGGAAGGCCAACTAAAACCGAAAACAAACACTGGCATTCCTATAACATTTGCAAACGCAAATACTCCATAATTATAGTTAGGAGGTATGAAAAGGGCAATCACACAAGGCTATTAGCCGACCGGACCACGGCCTAATGGTAAGTGGGGGAACAATCATCTGTTTATGCCGAAACCATATAAGCCGAAGCCGAAAAACATTGTTCTAATGCCGTTATTTTGACTAAACCGAAAAAAAAACGAAGAAAATCTCCAAGCGTGTTTCTTTCCAAGTTATTTTAACTTCTAAAGAGAATGATAAAACTAAAAAAAATATATGATGTACATTATTATGCAAACTTCCACCGAAATACATACTTTTTTTAATACATCGTACATCGCAATTTACCTTTCGACGAACTAAAAAAACTTTTATATTATGTTACTTGTTGCTACGGAACCCTTCATGGGCGAGTCCGAGTCGCAATTGACCGCTTTTTTATTTTAATGACCATGTAACATAATAATTGCAATATTTTGAACATGAGTAGTTCAAAAGATCAATGTTTTCAAATGTTTCACGGAGTGCAGCGTTTTAAGTTAAAAATAATTTCGTTGTACAGTATGAAAATGTTCGTCACCTTAGAGTCGGTTTTCCCTTGCACCAGTGCCTTGATCATGAGCACATTTTGACATAATTTGTGACGTTAACCTATCGGTGTATTCTGACTATTCCGTTTCAAAAGGTAGTATGTGATCGTGATACGTTGAACAAATCAAATTGAAAATCGACGAACATTTTCATTCCGCCACTATGCATTTTCGGCAAACTATTCGGCTCCACGCTGCTCTATCCGCTGTTTATTGATACAACACGCAGTTAGTACGTTTGAACGCCGTAATAGCAGCTATGAGCAATTTAATATCAAACTGTGGTTAAATTACATTTGCATTCAATATATACCAGTAATGTGCAACCGGAGAGTCGGGTACACTAAACAGTGTTCTGTGTATGTCAAATATAGTACTTTTCTCAAATCATCATTATCATCAACTTATATCAATCCACTGCTGATCATAGGTCTCTCCCAAAACGTGCCTCTGAGCCGGGTCTTCGGCTCTTCTCCTCCAGTGCTTGGTACATTTCGCAGATCGTCGCCCCACCTTGCCGGAGGGCGTCCTACACTACGCTTACCTAAACGTGGTCTCCACTCTAGTATTATCAGTAGTTTCTCAAATAATGCGAGGAAATTAAAACTATGAAGCGCTACTTGAACTCATTTTGTCAAATACAATTACGACAAACAACGAATAACACTATTTCGCGTTGAAATATTCATTTGTTATATTATTTTCAATAAATTCCATTTAAACTTGCAACCCAGTTCGAAATTTAAATAAAATATTTGATGAGTTACCTCTTTGGTTGCCATGTTTTGGAGAAAAGATCGTTCCATTTTTAAATTACAAGGCAGAATTAGTTTACTATGTAATTTATCTGGCCGATATTGTGTTAAACAGAGCGCGTACTATGGGAACCAGTAACCCCTATGGACCTCGTTGCGCGTCTTTTTGTATGCAAATGAGAGACAAACGGGCTTACGGCCCACCTGATGGTAAGCGGTCACCATTGCCCATAGACACTAACAACACCAAGGTTACATCGTCATAATCTCGTGATGGGCGCAACAAGCTTATAAGTTCGTGTTAAGTATTCGTGCCGTTCTGTTCTATTCTGTTCTGTGACGGATGGTAGAACCTTCAAATACCATTGCAATTAAAACTTTATTCCAATTTGATAAGAAAGATTTATCCGCGAATTAACCGATAAATCAAAAAGAGTATAATCTATATTTTATGTTTTCGGAAACTTTCACCCGCCATCCCATTATAAGTTTGTACCATACAGACCGCAAGCGTGAGCCAGGCTAAAATGGTATTTATTGCTAGAAGTTAAGGTCGTTTGTAGGAATAAATTGTGTAGTTTGTTCGATTTCGACGATTGTCTGAAGTCAGCTCCTGATCCGAAACAAAAACTAAAATTGAGGTGGCCAACATTTTTGCTGTAACAAAAACATTTTGGACGTCTCAAAAGCCTTTTGTAACAATGTTTTGTTATAGGTGCTGGTTACCACTTACTATCAAGTGGGCCCACTTGTTTCTAAGAACCATGGACAGAAAATGTTATGTTTCTCTTAGGATCTTTTTTTCTAACCTATACCAATGGTTGGCAAGGGTTTTCCACTTTCCTTGATCCTCGGTCCACTCTGCCACTCGGTGTTGAAGGAACCTAGGTCATCTCACTGGCGTTTTCTTGGACGGCTGGTGGCAGTCTTTTACCCTCTGTAGGTACCCATTCCCAACTATTAGGTCTCAAGATCATATGGCCTGCCCAGTGCCGTTTCAACTTCACTATCTTGAAGGATAGATGAATAGTGTGACAGATGACATCACAGACAGGGTGGGAGAGGGGTAAATGCATGGATAACAGCTGATAGAGGAGATTGGAAGAGGGTTCTCCTGTTGTGCTGACTCCACATAAAATGGGATAAGAGCAGGAAGAAGAAGAGGAAGAAGAAGCAGGCTTGTGGCTAAGCTAAGATTTCGTAGAATACCAGAGAAAACAATAAACAAAAATAAATATTTAGGCAATTTCATTTATTCCCGTGTAACACCGGCACGCATATGAAATTACCATAAAAACCCAACACCTGTTAGGCATAATAGACTATCCTTAGAAAACAAGCATAAATGGTCACAGTGTACATAACACTACGCGAACAGCCCTCCAAGTCCAACCTTCATACATAATACATGCGGGACACCGAGGCCAATAATGTTGTGTATTGTTTGACAGAAACGCTGTATACAAAGAAATTATTATAATCGGGCTCTGAAGGACCAAGCTGTAGGAAAAAATGGAATTTGGTGTATTTTTTATGAATAACTAGCGGCCTGTTCCGGCTTCGCACGGGTGAACATTTGTTTTTTAACACCTAAATATAACATTAGGTTACTCAGGGTGAATGTTGCTATCCAATGGTTAACTAGTTTTTTAAATGGGCACAGTAGGTTTTGAGTTTATTCATTACAAACAAAAATACAAACCATTCCTCTTTATAATATTAGTATAGAAGTATAGATTAGTCTAATAGTATTAGTTTTTAGTATATTAGTATTATTAATATTAGTACAGATATAGATTTATATCTACCTTTAGATATATCATAATTATGCACTGTCCACGTTTAGTCTATTTGCACCTTATTTTTTGCCAAAAAACTCATAGGTGTATGTACGAACGAACCTAAGCACACCACTACAAAACGCGAAGGTGCTACCACTCGACCACCAGAGCTGTACTTTTTAAGTAAGAACCGGAACTTAATGCAATCTTTAAACATGCAATACTTTCAAAACTTGGAAAACCTGAGACGAAGATCTCGACTCATCTGTTATGAAATAAAAAGTTTGGCCGTACCATATTAATTTAAAAGCAAATCAGATTCATACGCCTGAGGCCGGGCCACATCTGGCCAGTTAAAAGTTGCCAGTGGACTGGCATGAATACACCGCGTAACTTTGTTAACAGTATGGCTGAAGTCATTGGAGACAGACGAAGAAGAGCAGAAGGGAACTCTTTTTTTGTACAACTGGTTTATGGAACAAGCATATGGCCCATCTGATGTAAAGTGTTACAACAAAGCGTGCCCTACAATGCATTGCCTTGCGTCCATCAACTTGAGGCATACAGGTGTTCAGTCTCACGTGCCAGTATTTTCACCAGCACCCACACTCTTCAAACCAAAACAGCAATGTTGCTTCAGGGCAAAAATAGTACTTCCCTGGACGAGCCTTTCCCAAAGAGGTATAATGATAGCATTGTACTTCTTTGGGAAGGGCTCGTTCGGGGCCCTATAAAGACAGCATCAGCGCAACTTTCTTCTGGAATGGTGGCCACGAACCAAAATACAAAGCAGTCTATTAATATAGTCGCGGGAAGTCGATGTCTAAAGAGTACTCAGAAAGGTTCTCCCTGGAAATGTAAAAGAGGAAACCTATGCCCAGGAGTGGATTTCTTCAGGTTGGTGATGATATTGACTGTTAAAGTAGCAAGAATTTTGAATTATTTGTGGTATCTGTCACAATTCGTCCATCTGTGACGTATCTACGGGTTTATGAATGTAAACAAGTGTCAACACAGTAAAATTATTTATTTAAAAACTCAAGGTCGTGGATTCTATGGCCCGCTTAACTTTAGTTTGGGTAGTACGGCACTCCCCTGGTATTAGCGCGACGTGAGGAGACGAGAAGGTCGATCAGCGCAGATCCAGGGTGTCCTTGGCAGGTGTTCGGCCAGGCGGGCAGGGGATTGGCAGCGAAGCGGCCGCTGCTGGTAAGTAGTAGCACTCCGCTAGCAGCTCATCAGTGCAGCATGGAGTGGTGGTGGTGAGAAGTAGCGTAAGCGTAAAACGCGTAGCGCCGTGAAACCCTGGAATGACGTCCAGATTAATATCTGTTGTCCAATATTAAGCGTGACCACCTCAGGAAGAAAACCGCTCTTTGGGGAATGCCTAGGTATATAATGTGAGGTGGCCTAGCTAAGAATAAGCAGAGCGAGTTTACATGTTTTGTTACTAGATAACGAAATAAAAGCACATAAGTGACCTATGTACAATAAAAGTAATGAAATGAAATGAAATGCATTTTGATATAAATCCTAAATAACAAGGCAAGTATTTTATACAGATATTTTTTATGAACTACCTACCTCGCCATAAAAATTAGGGTGATAATATGACGGGCGTATTTTTATGACAAGTTAAATAAAATGTAGCTAGCATTTGGATGCCCTTCAAATCATAGAGGAAAACACGAAGATTCCTCCAAGCAGCTATAATAGGTACATAAGCATGACATGGCAAGCTGATTCACATACATGAAATTAAAACATGAGATCGTAAGTACGGTGCGGGTAAAATGCAAGCGTTTGCTATTAGCGATAGAACCCTACTTATTACAAGATGCTACAAGTTACCTATTCCTACAGTGGATTAGAGAAACGTATTGTTCACACTTACCCAAGATGGGGGTTTCACTGATTTGATAATAAGCTTCCTATCACTTACGAAGACTGAGCTAGTTATAGATTCCTATGGGTGAAATCACGTTCACTTTATATACGAACAATGCACGATAATACCTAGGTACTTTGATGTCCTATACGAGGATATAGTAGCTAGTAATCGCGACTTGGCGAGGCTCAACTGTGGTATGATGACGGTGCTTCGGCGACTGAGTATTTATGCAAGCCTACGAAAATAATGCAGTTTGAGACACTTTTGGTGGCAACCGGAAAAATATCGTGCAATCGTCGTAAGTTGGCAACGCTAGAAATTGTTCAGTTTTTTTGTAATGGGCGCTCCTTGTGGAGCGAGCAAGACAGACAACCTTTTGCTCCCTTCAACATAAACGTGATTGTTGGAATACGATCTAAGTACATGAAGTACCTTAGAGTACGTATGAGTACAACAAGTACATGAAATTTCTTAGTTTGCTAAGTTTATGTATGAAAAGTAGCTATTACGATGATTCTTTTTCGCCTATTATTATTTTTTCTGTTGTAGGTAACTTTGTAGGTGTTTGCTTTTGTAAATTTATTCTTTGTTACGAAAGTAGCAAAATAATTACATTTTTCTGTTTCTATAAATGATTTTTTATGAATGAAAAGTAGCTATTAAGTTAAATATTTTTAGCTTACTATTATTATGTTTTAAAAAGGAATCTTTACAGGTACTTGCATTTGTGTTTTTTACTTGATTTTCTGTACTTTATATATTAGATGCAAGGTTTTTTTTTTTTTTTTTTTTTTTTTTAACATGTAACCATTACGTTACACATCGTTCTGACTTTTGAACCGGAAAAAATACTGTTTTCCCTTGCAGAAAGTCCCATCGAACCAAAACGCTGACTTAATGAATCCAACACTTCAAATAAATTGAAACATAGTATGGAAGTTTCACTTGGTGGTGAGTGGTATCGTCAGTCTGTGTTGCTAGTGGCCTGGTAAGGTATGGTTTTATAAGCATAGTTCATATTTCTATCGCGCCTTCTCCGTCTCCTTGGCCTGGTAATGTGATGTTTTCCGAGCGTAGTTCATAATGTTTCTATCGCTTCTTCTCCTCCGTCGGCTCCTGACTGCTGAGAATCGTGACGTTATGCAAGCACTTTTCGTATGGTTTCTCTCTACTTCCCTCTTCTTCCTCTACTTTGGCTTGGTGGAGTGCGCCGTTAACTGGCATACCCAGGTTTTCCAATTCTGGTTGTATCGCTCAAGGCTTTGCTTTACGCCAAACAAAAATGTATATCCCAAGTCCAAGACTTCGTGCTTCGTACCCGTGGCATCATTTCATGTTGTTAGTGCTCTAGAAAATATTAAAATATCGTTTTATTACTAACTTAGTCTCATGGTAAACGTAGTTTTGAGCGCATTCGTTACACTTACAAGCAATCCAGGACACATTTTTTATACGATTCGATTTGTTCGATGGTGCATCTTATTTTTCAAGCTTATGACAGAGCTTTTTTAAATTAATTATTATAGATTCGTGGCTGCCCGCGGCTTTGCTCGCCCCGTTTCCGTTACTCAAATCCGTTCTCCGTTACAATATCTTTATAATGTATATTAATTAATAGATTCAGGCGTGACTTTGCGGAATTCCATTGTTAAACATAAACTAAGTAGAACAACAAATATATAGTACTAATCCGCTAATCTAATCTAAGTAAGTCTACATTAAGTTAACTTACTTAGATTAGATTAGCGGATTAGTACTATATATTTGTTGTTCTACTTAGTTTATGTTTAATAATGTATATTATTATTCAGCCGTTTTTGTCCCACTGCAAGGCAAAGGCCTCCCTTCCCTCTTTCCACTCTTCACGACTTAACGCAGTGACAGGCCACGATCTAAAGTGGGAGTCAAGTTCGTCCCGCCATCTCATTCTTGGTCTTCCACGTCGCCGCATTGCATTTTGTGGGATCCACTCTGTAGTCCTCTTAGCCTACGAGGTAATATATAGCCTATGTGTTATTCCGATGCATAAGCTTTATTATTGTAAAGTTTTGTAAAATCCATTCCTTAGTTTTTACGTGAAAGAGTAACAAACATCCATCTATCCATCCATCCATACTCTCAAAGTTTAGTAGGATAGTTAAGCATTTGGCTGCCATGACTCTTTAGATGGGAAAATCATCCCTAAGATACGCAATTCACTTATATAACATCAAAATTTGCAAGTAACCAGAGATAATAGTCTAGGCTTGGTCACAGGGAACAAGCACCTAGACTACCTAGCTTTAAGACGTTTCAAACTGATACTTGTGATACAACTGAATAAATGATTTTTTGAATTTAAAATGATTATTTTGGGTTTGAATACCACTCGTTCATAATTTATGGGATCTCCAAGCATGGGAGACACCTACAAACCTCTAAGCGAAAGTCACTTAGTGTGCCATCAGCTTTTTATACAACTATAAAAAAACTCGCTTTAAGCACATCAAAACACTTTTGATTTTTGATTTAGATTTTGAGTGGGAGGCATAGATAGATAGTTTAAAAAATAATATAAAAATATATATTACAAATAAAATCTCAATAGGACATCGACAGCATATTAAGTAGGTTATTCTAAGCTATTTCAATTATAAGTAAAAACGCCTACCAGACTTATTCATATATTGGAAGTAATTTAAGTTGTTCGGAAGAAAATTACACGGCAAGCGATACCTACACGCATTCAAGTCTTTAAAGGTCAAGCTATAATTCATCGCATGCTTAGGCATCGGGCAAATTTTAAAGTTACTTATAACTAAACTGAAGTAAAAAATACCTTTTTTTACCACTATTTAAAATTGTCTTTAACGTTATTGAGAGAAAAAGTTTCGTACATAGGTATATAGAAAATACAACAAATTATTAAATCATAATAGGTACATAAAAACTTGTTTGTTTTTTACTATGAACTAACTATTTGCTAGATACAATGGGCACTCTTCTTCTTTCTCACTCTAGCACGCGCTAAACAGCGATTTCTACCAGACAACCCTTAAGCAAGTAAATAAATAAATCTTCTATCTAAAGGTTGTCTGGAAGAGGTCGCTCTTAGCGATTAAACCACCCAGCGTACTTTTGGTTATTTTTTTTGTTTTGTTTTTTATAATCTTTCACTTTGATGTACAATAAAGGGGTTAGTCCCATCAATGCCACGTCCATACAAATGAGAAATCAAAATGTTCATGTTATATTCTATTCTATTCTGAAAGGTGCGATGCAGTGTAGCTTGCCCCTAATTCCCCTCATAAGACATGATATGATAATTACACAAAACTTTAGGAATGTTCTTCGAAATATTCACATCCAAAATAAAGCTCGTAATTCCACGGCTAATTCCTACGTAACGGTGGTATTACCCGTGTTTTGTTTACGAAAAGCTACCTTATCATCATTATGGGGAAAATTACTAAACAATGGGGCTAAATAATTGCTTCATTTGGCAACGCGCGATTGAATAAGATAAGGAAGCAGCGAGAAACTAGAATAGAAGAGAAATGATCTAGTTTTGTAAACCAAATAAAGATTTTTAACTAAAGGATTAAAAAAATTTGGGGGGCCCCCCCCCTATTTGAAACTGAAACTCAAAAATGTTATTTTTCATCAAACCCATAAGTTTGGGGGGGTATCTATAAATAGGTCCTTAAAAATGATGTTGAAATTTCTTATATCGTTTTTTTTTCTAAACTGAATAGTTTGCGCGAAAGACACTTTCAAAGTGGTAAAATGTGTCCCCCCCCCCCTCTAACTTCTAAAATACGCGAATTATAAAACTTAAAAACATGTATGATGTACATTACTATGCAAACTTCCAACGATATTTGGTTTGAACAAGATCTAGTGAGTATTTTTTTTGATACGTCATAAATCGTAAACCGCAATTTACCTTTCGACGAACTACAAGAACTTTTATATTATGTTACTTGTTGCTACGGAATCCTTCATGGGCGAGTCCGACTCGCACTTGGCCACTTTTTTATAAACTATAATTATTTTAAAAACCGTTCATGGCTAAGGTTTATTGCGGATGTAATTTCGGCCCTATGTCATATCCTCATAATAGAAGTATCCGGTAATATCCTGGACTGTGTGCAGTGACATGGGTTAAAGAATGTGATGACAGCTGATAGAGGAGAGGGAAAGAGGAAAACATGTAACATGTTGAAAGCATTGTCACAATGAGGGCGATTAAAATCAGTCTGAAAAAGTCCATTGCTAGACAAAGGTTGGACAAAAGCTGTTCTTCCAGGCTTGGTCGCGTGGAACAGGCACCTTGACTCACTTAGCTTTAAGATGTTTCAGAGAGAACCTTATGATACTATGGAACAAGAGCACAAAAGGAGCCTATTTAGGAGCATAATTGAGGCGCACTCAAAATCCTTTCTCCACACTTGGTCTAAAAGAACCAGTGACACGATAAGAAGAAGAACGAAGCTGTAGTTTAGTTTTTCGATGGACAATAAAAGTGCAAATTTTGAACGATTTAAGTCTTATTTTTATGAAACAACGGGATATTTAACTTGGTCAAATTTTGTTGAGTTGACTTCCGATATTTCGGCACAGTTGCATGCACCATGATCACGGTTGAACTGAAGTCCACGAGTAAAAGAAATGTTATTGGCAGATAAATCGATCATGGTAAATATCCCGTTGTTTCATAAAAATAGTATTAAAAACCATGATAGTTTCAAAAGTTATAAGTCTTGCACACATCTAGCGCGATGACAATGACAATCAGTCAAAAGCTGTCAAATATGACAGCGTTTCACTGATCGCCATTGCCATCGTGCTAGATGTGTGCGGTCTTTATGACAAAAAAAAACCTAGACGTTAGATCTAACTAATGTGTATTGAGTCGAATATTTAACTTGTAATATGGTACAAGCTAAATATTCGACTCAAGTTCAAATCACAGATTAAGCGCTCGCTGGCGTTTTTTATACAACTTGAAGGTTCTTTCATCAATTTCCCCATTTCCCCACACTGCTGATGACGTAATGCCGTAACAAATCGTCGTATTTTTCAAAATACGAACGCGACGCACGAGATTAACAAAATGGATCGCGCGAAAAACTTCCACCGATAAATTTATGGAACGTCACAAAATTCGGCTACGACACGTTAAATTTTATTACCCAGTGCCTCCAGCTTACTGCGTACTGCTTAAACTTGGAATATGAAATGATCCCAGACAAAGGTTGTAAATATATGCGGAGTTGCGAATCAAGTTACGACTTATTGCCGTGTCGATAATGTGTGGGAATTGTTTCGAGTTTAGAAATGTAGGGTGCTTTTGATAGGCCTTAATTTTCGTTTAAATAATTTTATATGATGAGGGCGCCATTGGCCCAATTCTGCAGTTCTTAGGCGTAAAATATGACACTGATAGACACTAGCTGAGTTCAAGTACATAACATGAGATGGCAGTAGTTTAAGCACTGTTTATCTTTTGACATATTTTTATAAGTAAGGCCATTAGGTATTTGCACACAAAAACTGTGCATATAAATGTGTCAATGTTCAAAATACACAAGATGCACAAGATGCAGTTGAGCTATTTGCAGACCGTTACAAACGATCTAGAGATAGCTTAACTGATCCAAATCGGTGCCATGACGGAAGCGTCCCCAAGACACTGGCAGCATAGAAAACATCTCATTATAGATTGTAACACTGTTTAAAATATAATTGCCACGCTGAATAGCAGTGTTAATGCGCTGCGCCAGATACTTCACCAGCCCTTGGGTCACGCGTCGCTTCGATCAGCCGCCTAGACAAAATTTTGAAGACCCGCGAAAAAGTTATATATCATGAAAAGTACTCTGTCGTTTTCTGTTTTAGATTATATTGATAAAAACTAAATAGTAATCTAAGTAATTCAAAGCCTATAAGCTACTATACTCGAGCCAAAGCAAACAAAATTGCACTTTACTTTTTAAGATAGCCTTCAGTACTATTTTCCGAAAATTGTCATCGTGATTCTAGAAAATTCAATTGAAAAGCCGAGGCTAGCCGGTCTCGGGCTGCAGTAATTGATGCAGGTCCGAGGATGACCCCTTATTTGCTAAGAAGTTATACCAAAAAGACTATTGCCATTCCGCGCCACAAACACTGAAGGGAATTTTCTTGATGCTTATTTGTATAATAGTCTTCAAGATTGCTGTTAGCTAATCTTTAAAGCTCTCTTAATAAGCAGAAGAAAAGAAAAAAAACTGTTACTCGCCAGTTGGACACTTGTAATAATTTAATTATATCACAAGGATCTCTTTGAACTGTTGTATGTTGAGTCATACGTGAGTATAGGTTCCACGCGACCTAGTCTTGAAGAAAGCCTAGAGGCCAACCAATACTAGAGTGGATAAAGAGATGTAGCTATGGTAAGCACTGGAAGAGAAGAGCCGAAACCCGGGCTTAGTGACGTCTTGGGATAGCTCGTACGAAGAGCACGTCTTGGGATAGACTGATAGGTTGATGATGATGATGAACCTTACAAGCAGAGAATAGAGCGCTGTTGGCCTAGTGGTAGTGGCCCCGCCTTTCGATCCTAAGGTCGTGGGTTCAAATCCAGTCATGTACCAATGAGTTTTTCTGCCCAAAAGTTTATGTACACTATGCCAGCGCTCTCAAACGGTGAAGTAAAACAGCGTGAGGAAACCGGCATGTCGTAGAACCTAAAAAGTTCGAAAATATGTGTCAAGTGCACGAAAGGAGCCTCGTTGAGGCGCACTTAAAATCCTTTCACCACGCTTGGTTCGAAAGAATCAGTGACACGATAAGAAGAAGCAGATCATTAATGAAACAAATAACATAACTGCTCGTTTTTGTACCATTGCACCGTGAAGTTATAACGTCTCTCATGCAGCTTCTTAGTGAATAAGGGGTCAGGTTTTGGCCCACAGTAATTGATGCAGGTCCAATGCAGCCGCATTCAAAAATCGTTCGAGACTCGGTAATACCCATCGGTCCAAGAAGAGGCAGCAAATGGACAACCTATCCTACAATCATTTTGGTATATAATTTATTGATGTGGAAAAAAGGGAGGGAGGCCTTTGTCCTGTAGTAGAACGATCTAGGATGACTGGCCTCTCAGCTCAGTTGGTAGCAACTCAGCCTATAACCCCGTAGGTCGTGGGTTCGATCCCCACCGAGAACAAAATATTTGTGTGGTGAACACAGATTTTTGGGTGTCTGAGTATAATATTGTATTCTAAGTATGTATTTACAAAAAAAATATGCATAATATAAGTATTTTATCCGCTAAATTGTTCCCATAGTACAAGCTCTGCTTACGCTGGGGCTAGATGTGTCGGGTAAATTGTCTACAAGGTTTATTTATTTTGGCTAAAATAAATAATTGGCACTTTTTTCAATACAGCGTGCAAGTTACTATACCAAATATATATTTTTTGCAAGTCAAGTTTATAATACGCCCTCCGGCAATGTGAGATGACGATCTGCAAAATGTAGCTGGCAAGCACTGGAGGAGAAGAGTCGAAGACCGAGCTCCTGCTTAGTTTGGGGCTAGATAGTGTCAAGTAAATTGTCTACAAGGTTTATTTATTTTATTTAGGCTAAAATAAATAATAAGCACTTTTTTTAATATAGCGTGCAAGTTACTATACCAAATATATATTTTTTGCAAGTCAAATTTATAATACGTCCTCTGGCAAAGTAAGACGACGAACTGCGAAATGTAGCTGGCAAGCACTGGAGGAGAAGAGTCGAAGACCGAGCTCAGTGGCGGGTCTTCAGAGAGACCTACGTCCAGTAGTTGACTGATTATACGTTGATGGTGAAGTATTATAGTTATATTTTTTCTAGTCTTTTTTATGTCATTTTCATCTGTTTTTTGGCATGGGGTAATTAAATAGAGAAACTTCATACAGCAGGGCTACCACGAGCTCCATATGGTTATGGCTATGGCAGTCAAATTGTGTATAGATAGGCTGACCCACACATTCATTTTCTTCTTGGGTTTGAATGTGTTGACACTGTTGACACAATTTTGGCAGGCTTAGCCATAACCATATGAAGCTCATGGTAGGCCAGCTGTAGTCACTAGAGAAAACCTCAGCAAGAAGAGAATTCTACACCATTCCACCCATAGGTTTATTTATGCGAAAAGCTTTTTCCGATGGCCGATCCATTATTTTCTTGGTCCTTGGTTGGTTCCTTGGTATCAAAACTCTGATTGTTTCGCGATAGAGTTCCACTGTGTGTTCACATATAAGTGCATGTTTCAGAGCTCACACTTAAGTGTAGATACAGTAGGAACAGATTTTGTACCTACTGTATTAACCTAACCTAGATTCAACTAGCTTTAAGACGTTTTTGTGATGTAACTAAATAAATAAATTATGAATTGAATTATAGTTGAAAGTTTTGGTTGATATCATCAGTTTCCATGGAATGGCATAGCAAAAACGTGTTTTATAAAAGGATTTATCCTATTCAGTGCAACAGAAGATACACTTACTTCCCCCTTTAGGGGGAAGGTCGCGGGCTCAAATCCCGCTCGGCTCTTAACTTTTGGGATATTATAAAAATCTTTGTGAGTGCAGGTGATTAGTGCAGGTGCTTAGTGACTAGGTGTGGACAGCGACTGATTAGTGCAGGTGATTAGTTGGCTGTGTAGTAAAGTGAATAGAAGCGTGTTCTATTTTTTTGCGAGTGGACTGCGAGTAGCCACGTCCCGCGCGCCCTCCCTTCCCCCTCACTCGCAGCGTGCTTGCACTCGCACTAATCACCAACACTCGCAGTGAATTGGACACTACTCGCACTACACACCTGCACTCGCACTATTCACCTGCACTCACACTAATCAAAGTGTAAACCAGCCTTTAGAATAACAGCTTAGTGCTGAGTCGTGCGTTGATATGGAGCTCTAACTTTAAGCCTACGCTTTGTTGACAGGCCGATAACTGATTTCGAATGGTGCTACCATGAGCTCTGTCTGGCTCTGTCTCTGGCTATGGTTTTGAGTCTGTGTGAGTGCTCACCAGTACATACTGTGTGTGTGACGTTTTGACGTAGAATTTATTTAGTCAACACTCACATAGACTCAAAACCAGAACCAGAGACAGAGCCAGACAGAGCTCATCGTAGGCATACTGATTGTATTTTTAGAACAACACTAAGTCACACAATAAAAATACACAGTTTTGTACCTCAGTGTTAATAAAAATTCTTTTTATCAGCAATTGTTGCAAAACGCAGAACTTTGCAGTCAGTGCTTCAAAGAATTGCGAATTCATTGACATTAAAATGAAGCAGACACGCTTATTTTATTATTAACAGAGCTGCTTGTAAACGTTACAAGAAAATAAGACTCTTCAAAGGTGTTTCACCCTTTTATGGAGCTAAAGGCTAATGCCCACTGGAGCAAACACAATTGTTATGGGCAGATGTAACCGTTCGTTGGTCCATATAATTATTTCAAAGAGATTTTTTTTATTTCATTGAATCACTATCTTTGAATACAATCTCTAGTGAATACATATTTTCCAAAGCTCCGATGATTTTTTAATTTAAATGTGTGACTTTAAATTAGTCTCATAAAAATTTGGGGAAGATTTGATGAGGATTTTTGGCATGATGATCAGCTTTTCAAAATGCAGTATATTCCTCACTTTTAGTGTTCTCGTCTACAGATCACACACTAATATTATATTATGTAGATCCTTCAAATTCTTGATGTACTAAAAATAGCGTAGGGGAAGATATCGTGCCAGATCAAATAAGTAAAAAAACGTTTTTCTCAATAATGCTTTGTCTGCTATGCTTTAGTGGATAGCACTCTTAATAGAGCTTAGTTTCAAGTGTTTCAGGTTTCGCTAGATTTAACAAAAAAGGCACGTCGTGTCTGGATGAGTAAAACAACAATTACGTTTTATAAATAGTGATATTGTAGAATAATAACAATGTTTTTATAATAATATGGTTTCCAATTGCCAATAGTATCAACAATACTGCTGAAACTATAGAACGTGTTCCAAAATACCCGTAAAAAATATAGTTAATTATTAAAGCCAAAACCCTAAGCTGCCGTGTCAGGGAACCAGATCATTTAACAGAAAGGCCTACGTACTTTAAATTAATTCAAAAATTATTAAAAATTAATAATTGTCTACTTTCATAGTTTTTCTGCTTTGCATTTATAAAATTAAGGTGCTATAGAACCAATATGAATGAGATCGTAGACTCGTAAATTGATACTGAGGTAAATATTGGACTTGCAATTTTAAAACTATTTAACTCGAGCCCGTAAGCACATCGGACTACCAGAACTCCTGTGACGCTTGCCAAAGGAGACAAGCCATAGTATACAAGCAAAATACAGTGCCTCATGTTCATGAAAATAATAATATTATTTACAAATATTTTAATGATATCCCAAAAAATAAGAGCCGTACGGGATTCGAGCCCGCGACTTTCCCTTTGGTACGGAGCTGCGCTAACCGCTGCGCCATCGAATCCTAATCACACTCGACGAAAAACTCTTAAGGACTGTTCGGCACTAACGTGACCGTGGCTCCATCTCTGTAGATGTTGTTTGACGTTACAGTCATATACTTACCTGTGTGATATGGACATTATAAAAGCCTTTGAGATTTTCTTAAGTAAACACTATAAAATCAATAAAAAAAAAAATATATTAGCCACAAGAACACACGTAGAGTTGGACCACTTCAGACTAGATGGAGCGAAGGCTTGCGCAGTGGGGGGCAGCAACTGGGTGGGAAGAGCCAAAGATCGGGCTCGGTGGCGCACCATAGAAGAGACCAATAGGTCTCATATGGGGTGAACATATCCAGTAAGTGGACTGCAAAAAAAAAACATTGAAATAAAAAAAACATGAATTAATGATTCATAAAGTCCCCATCAACAACGTTCCCACGTGTTTTAGGAATTTTGGCCTAAAATCCACCCAGTGATTAATTAAGAAGAGACATTTACCAGATTGGCATTGCATTTTTTGACGTGACAACGTCTTATAATTCGATGGAACCGGCTGCACGCACGAAAAAACATGACGTCATGCGGCGTTACCTTCCTCTGAGGCGTTCCATTTAAGGCTTGAAGTGCAAGCGAGAGCGCGGAATGACCGACAAAGAGGCACAATTGGCCTCCGCATTCGGCACCTTTTGACATCTGTCTGTCTCCTACTTGAGTGAGCGATACATTCGCGTGGACAGCTGTATGATGTTGTCATGTTCAACTATCGTCAGTAAACCGACTTTACAGACAAACGATTTTTTAACATTATAAACTAACGCTTGACCGCAATCTCACATAATGTTAAGTGATGATGCTGTCGACAGTGTGGTACGCTAGAAGATTTTTTTTATACAACTAAATTACCAAACAAGCATACGGCCCACCTGATGGAAAGCGGTTACCGTAGCCTATGGACGCTTGCAACACCAGAGCCATCATTCACGCGTTACTGACCCTTCAAATACTTTAAAACACAGATATCTCACTCGCTCATCTCAAAAATATCTAAATTTTAAGTATTCGAAAAACTGATGCTGGAAACGAGTTCCACCCTTTGGCTGTCCGCATTATCAGTTTAAGCAAAGAGCTTGGTGCGGGAAAAGGTGTATCTACCAGAGTTCGTTTGTAAAATAAAATGACTAGATCAACTATGATGTATACTACTATTTGTTTTAGCGCTACTATGTCCTCAACTTTGGACTGCATCCAATACTATCCGCGAACTACGATATACTTTTGCGCCTAAATTTTAAACATTTGATACAGAATAAGAGTGACGTACTAGCTTTCTGCTTGTTTGAGACTTCAAGTTGTAGGATAAAAACAGTGGTTTTTATAAATAAACGTTATTTATTTCCAAAGAAATGATAATAACTAATTTAGTAGTAGTAGAGCTCTTTGTGAGGAGCTCGTCCGGGGAAGTACTACCATGCCTATTTCTACCGTGAAGCATCGCTGTATTTCGGTTTAAAGAGTGTGGGTGCCGGTGAAATTACTGGCACGTGAGGGCTGTCATTTGCATGCCTCTAGTTGATGAACGCAAGGCTGTGCATCGTAGGACACGTTTCTGACGTGCGTGCCTTACGATACAATGCTTTGTTCTACTGATGGTTTCCACTTATCATCAATTTATGGGTCATATGCGTGTTCTATCAGCAACTAGTATAAAAAAACCTGTATTTACAAAAGGATAGGCAAACATCTGAGTGTTTTTTACTAGTAATTGCACAACCCTAGCTTCAGCTGACCCGTATCTCAACTTTAGAGATGTATATTGTAGTACATAATGCATGAGCAGGATCGACTACCAACCATTACCGAAATTCGGTGCACATTAAAGTTTTAAAACAGATAGATGCTTCACTGGCTTACTTATCGCTGTACTTCTGTATTGATCGCTGGGGCTAGCACTAAATAGAGGTCAATTGCCTTGTAGGGGAATTCAGGTTCTTGAATGGCGACCACGAACCGGAAGACGAAACGTAATGCTGCCTTCCTACGGTGCGTGGTTCTGCAGATCATCACGCACAGCCAACGACGACGCACGGCAACGCACACAGAAAGGGCTCCTGTGCTACCGCGCACCTCGGCGCACGAGACCGTTCCCATGGTTTGTCGTGCGAGCTGATCTGCTTCCGTGCGCGATATCACACACCGGTGGGAAGAGGCTATAAGACGCCCATAAACCGATCAACCGACGACATTGATAAGATCGTGGGAAGTTGGTGGATGGAGAAAGCTCAGAATTGCTTTTCCTGGAAATGAATCATCATCGTCATCATCAGCTCAGCCCGGATCACCCATTGCTGGGTATGCCTCATCTTCAGCCAGCTTCTTCTGTTCTGCGCGTCTCTTGTCCAGGCAAGTTTAAGTTTATTATGCGCACTTAATGTGCGGGCAGGTTTTTTCCGTAAGTAGGCCGCTGGTGAGCCCTTTTTGCGTGACCCTTGACACGTGTAGCTCAAACTTTTTTAGGTTCTACAACACGCCGGTTTCCTTACGATGTTTTCTTTCACCGTTTTGAGAGTACTGGCATAGTGCACATAAATTTTCAACAGAAAAACTCATTGGTACACGAGTGGATTTGAACCCACTACTTTCGGTGCTCTCTTGTTCAGGTGTTTCCTATGTTTCCTTTAGTGTTTGGAAATGTAATAGGTGTAGAATTTGTTTGACTTGCCTCACGACTCAGTTGGTAGTATTAGTAAATGGTGAGATCCTTACCGAGGACAATAAATATTAGTGGGGTTAATGTACGAGTATATAGATGTCTGCGTAATAGTATTAAGTAACTTGAAAAGTTTTTGAGTTCACATACCAAGTATTTTTCCAAAACTTAGGACTATTATCTTAAATAAATTTTCATGTATACAAGTGCCTGGCATAAAAATTCATGTTCATCAAACTTCACGAAGTATAAAAATGTCTGCGTCAATTTATCACAAACTAAAACATCATGTAGCATGCTTTGTAAGTTCTCGATCGGCCTTATTTACATTGAAAGCTGGTAATCAGTGTGTTGTAAGCTGAAGTAGCAGCAGGCTGGTCATGTCTGCAAGTTTACTTTCACCACTATTTTTATGCCCAATTGGAATATTTGCCATGATTTAATTTCGTGTTTTTGATCGCGAAAGTTTAAAAAGTACTACTTATTTTATTGCTGTAATGTTCCAAAAGCTAGCTGAGCGGGTTTTGAACCCGTAACTTTTTCCTTGGTGCGGGGCTGCGCCATCGGATCCCAATCACACCCGTAGGGACTGTTAATACAGCACTTACGCAACCGTGGCTCCATCTGCAGGTTTGACGTTACAGTCAACTACTTACCTGCTCGATAACCGAACCATGATAGTATAATATTATATGTCATATTATATATTATATGGGCTCTTTTGTCGAAATTTTTAATTATTTTAGTAAGCACATCTTAATTCGTATGCATTTTTGTCTAGTTGTTGTACCTAGTGGCAGAGTCCGTGACATCGCCGAACCGGCTCTGTCGGAAGACCAGCGTTGGTTGCTAGCCAACCAACATAATGCTGAGCCAGAGTTCGTTTTGCGAAGCACAAAGCTCAAGTGTGAGTTTTCTTTGCTTTGCAAATAACAGTTTTTTCTTTCTTTCTTTCTTTTCTTTCAAAAGTTTACCTTCACCATCATCAACCAAAAAATCAAGAAGTCATTAGGCATTAAAAAAAGCTTTCTATGCAAATGCACCCGTTCGCGCTGTTAAGTTACCGATAAACTGTTTAGCACCAGCGAGTAAAGAAATTGTGTTAGCGCCTTGAGAGCGAACGTCACGTCGAAAATATTGATGATCGTGTCGAGTGCACTTTTTGACGTTAAAAAGTAAAAAGAAACAGCTACAAGAGCACGGTAAACACGGTAACTTTTGGGACATTAAGTATAAAAATCTTTGTGAAGAGAATGTTCTCTTGCATTAAGTTCGTCTATGTGCAATGCCATTTTTGGTTTAGTGCAATAAGTATTTTATGTTTTTCGAATAATTACCTTTTAGATAAACAAATTACAAATCGGTTCCCAAATGCAGAAAATATGCGTTAAAATAAAAATACAACTGAATTGTAACTTCCTCTTTCTTTATTTGAAATCGGTTAAAAAGAACAGTGGTTACACGTTTTTATAATATTTTCCAAGAGTAAATTGAATTATATTACAAAGCCGCAACGCTTATTGCTTGCAACAATTTATGTCAATCGCACGCGACGATCATTTTTCAACTTTATTGAAGGGACGAAGAAACTATTGCGGGACATCTTAGTTCAGTAAGCCTAGCACAAGCTCTGTCTGGCTCTGTCTCCAGCTCTTGTTTTGAGTCTGTGTGAAAAAATCCTTAAAAAAAAATCGTTAAATAAATCCTACGTCGAAACGTCACACACGCAGTATAATATACTGGTGAGCCTGAGCACTCACACAGACTCAAAACCAGAGCTAGAGGTAGAGCCAGACAGAGCTTGTGGTAGGTTCGCGATATTACAGCCTTGAGGCTACTTTTCTAAAAACCAATAAATATAATAGCGTTGGTTATCCAGCGAAATGAAAAGCAATCGACCCGTTCTATTCAGGGATAGGACAACAATCATTTCAATCGACTCTTAGATAGAGACAAAAGAAAAATAGACTCAATACTCAATATATTTATTGCATACACATAGAGATGGGCAGAGGGTTTAAGCCCAGTTGGGCGAAAAGGCCATAAACTGGACAAATAGGGCAAAAACTAATTAACGTCCTTTTAAATGCCCAAAATCAAAGCAGAAACTATAATTAGTCAAAATCAGACTTTTTGGGACGTTTACTGGGCGTAAATGGACGTTTATTCGGGATTTACTCAATACGTCCATAAATGCCCAGGCAAAAACCCATCTCTAAATACAAATAGTTTAGTTGTTGGTGGTTTAGTGGTAGTGGCCCCGCCTTCCGATCCTAAGGTGGTGTGTGAGTTTTTCTGTCAAAAATGTATGTACACAATGCTAGTGCTCTCAAACGGTGAAGGAAAACATCATGAGGAAACCCGCGGCTTAGCCAGCTCCACACGTATTGACCATGTCCTGTGGATTAGGCCGACTAAGCTGTCAGGATGGTAGAGGTACTGGGTAAGCCTATTCCATCTAAAATCCTATCCCAGGCACTATTAGCGTCCTGAAAATAGGGCTTGTGTAATTACCAGTTGCCTCTGACGCTATATAAATCATCTACAATAGATGCAAAGGCCTGTTTATTTTTTGGTTGATTTAGGTATATACATAGTTCTTAATTGTTGGCATGTCATGTAACGAAAAGAGTGCTAGATATGAATGAAGATGGTTATAGAAGTAAAGGTAGGCCAAAGAAAAGATTGATGGATGGTGAGGATGACATAGGTAATGACCGCTGAAATGACGGCTTATAGCCCCTTCCCACGGTCTGTTATATCGCGCACGGAGGGGCGGATTAGTTCGCACGACACACCATGGGAACGGTCTCGTGCTCCAAGGTACGCGGTAGCATAGAAGCCCTGTTCGTGTGCGTTGCCGTCCGTCGTCGTCAGCTGTGCGTGATGATCTGCAGAACCACGCACCGTAGGAAGGCAGCTTAATAGGAGATAATGGAGAATGAAAACGTGTTGTGCTGACCCCGCATGAAATGGAATAAGGACAAGAAAATGATGTATAGATAATCAGTGTATTAGTGATCGAGCCAGTACTTTTACCAAAGCCCAGTCAGCAGAGCTAACTGAAATGTACTATCTCTCAAACCTTTTAAATCCACAAAGAGCGATAGAAAACAGTTCAGTAGTAAAGCGATAGAAAATATCGAGATACTTTTGTGTTCTTAAAACTTAGTTATACCGATAATAACTTTGAAAGCGTTTCTCTACCGTCCACAGTATGTTAGAAGTTTAAAAAGCATTTTAACTTACCATTTTATCAAGAAACTGTATAACTTATGTACTCTTTAAATACGTATTTTATAAATATATAAGTAAGTTAGTAGTAAGTATATAAGTTAGTTCCTCTCTCTGAGTTACTTTTAAGTAGTTATTAACATTTAGTGCCTCATCTGTCTACCTTTGTTGTGTATTGTTTTTGTTTTTGTTTTCTCTTTCTTTCACTTTGGTTTTTTTTTTCTGTTTCTCACTTAATTCAAAACTGTACTCAGTTTCACTTAAGAAAGTGACCTGTTACATCTGGGGTGAGAAGCTTACCTTGCCGTAACACAGTTTTTTTTAACTAGCACGGAAGGTAAAGCTCCAAACCACAGTATGTGCCTATCGCCTAGAGTTGCCTATTATTTCCAGGTTCAGATGCTGTTTCTGGAACTAAAAGGCAATAAAATGGCATTAGTACTAGTAAAAGGTATTAAAATAACTGTATGTCTCTGTATGTCTTGTTTGATTGGAAATAAACGTTATTATTATTATTATTATAAATAGGTGTGTGTAATATCTTATCATTAGAAATAATGAAAGAAGAAATAAAGGATTTAATTGAACTACCTAGCTTACAATAGATTATTAGATGTACGATACATACACAAGAATACCTACATTAAAAATAAAATTCACATAAAATAGAAATATTAAGAATAAAGATTAACAGGCAGGTAGTATTCTGCCTGAGCCTCAGGACGAGTAATGTCACAGACTAATGCATGACTATGTGAGCACTCACGCAGACTAAAACCAGAGCCAGACAGAGCTTGTGGTAGACTGTTCGCGTGTATAAGGGTGCTGTTTGCAAATGATTCACACGATCAGTTCGCTATCGTAGTTCGCTACTGTTCGCCTTGGTGTGTCTGCATTTTAAGCAAAGTTACTTTTTCCTACTTTCTTTAAACCTGTCAACTTATAAAAGAACTAAGTGCTACAGTGTCCACTTAACTTTTGACATCGAGGTCGACCTGTCTTCTAATATTTTCCAGGTCAAACTTATCCATGACAACTGTATTTTCCGAACTCTCCAAGCTAATGCATTGTTGGTGTTGCATTTCTGTTTTTACTGATACCGCAAAATGGAACTCACCAACGAAGAAATAATGGCCTCAGAATCTCACTGAGACCACGCAAAAACTTGTACAGTTACTATAAATCTTTAACCTTCTTTTGCAATTTTAACTCTTAACACCAATAGTCAAAAGCTCAATTTTAGTTGACAAAAGTTTCTCCAGAGCAATGCAACATTTCTAAATTTTAGGTTCTAACTATCGCTGTTTTGAATTTTAAACAGGGGTAAATAAAGTTCATTTCGCATTGCACGCTTTCTTCTAGTATTGATACAATACTGGTAGGAATGAATTGAATACTAATCCGCGGCAACTGATCTCCAGGCACGAACTTGTCTAAAAAAGCATTTATTTTTGTCTATGTCTGAATACAATAACTGTTAGGTACTCGGAATACTTATATCTATACAGTAGGCCTACTTCAAGCTCTGTCTGGTTCTGGTTTTGAGTCTGTGTGAGTGCTCACCAGTGTATTATACTGTGTGTGACGTTTCGACGTAGGATTTATTTAGTCAAAACTCACACAAACTCGAAACCAGAAACCAGCCAGAGACAGAGCCAGACAAAGCTTGTCGTAGGCCTACAAGGTGTCCCACGTGTATGCCACATGGAGGGAAAGTACCTTTAATATTGTAGATGGAACATTTTACTGAAAGAAGACATTGTTTACCACCAGATGGACCGACGACATTGTTAAGATCGTTCTTCCTGGAAATGTGTATGGGAGACCCAGCTCTGGACTTCTTCAGGCTGATGATGATAATTCATATTAATATTTGATAGCGTTTCGCTGATTGCCACCGCAGAATGCTTAGATGTGCGCAAGGCCTGAGGAAGACCTATATCCAGCACTGGACTTCTTCGGGCTGATGATGATAATTCATATTAATATTTGATAGCGTTTCGCTGATTGCCACCACAGAACGCTTAGATTTGCGCAAAGCTTGACACGATACAAAGAAAACCTACTGAGTTCATCTTTAACTTCAAAGGGGATCCTGTCACTCCAGCAAACCACTTGGGAGGAAGCCTCCATGTCTCAGGTTATTTGATTTGTGGAATCAATTCGCCCGCTTGCAAGCGGTAACTTAATATTTCCATTACCGCTTGGTACTTCCTGTAATATCTTTTAATGTTGAGTTGGGACCTTTGCAGTGCCGGATTAAGCCAGCGCGGGGCCTGTAGCAAATTTTGTCAAGGGGCCCTTGGTTTGCTTTAGATTCTCAAGTTAAGGATATTATAAATAAAATACTGAATGCACACGTGAGTTGCACACAGCGCTACGTCACGCACAAAAACAGTATTCTAAGCAATGTCAAAACAACTTTTCTCAAAAATGCCTCACATCACATCTAAAGTGCTTTTTATAGTACATTGTTACCGAGTGTTGAAAGTCACGTTTTTTGAGTCCCGAGACGGGTTTGGCGAAAATAGAACTTGTTTTTTTTTATAATTTGACAGCTGAAAAAAACTTTTTCATTTCTCATACTCTGAAAGTAGGTCTGAAGTTGCCTGAGGGGCCTAATTGAAAGTAAAACTTTCAGCCCTAGGGAGAACCGTTTTCTACTGACAGCTGTCAAATTATAAAAAAAAACAAGTTCTATTTTATTCAACCATGTTCCAACTTTCTAAAGTCTTTCTAACTGCAAGGAGGTCGTTGAACCAAATTCCAACTTTTTATTCAGCAAGTAGGTTGGAAACCCATTACAACAGTAAGAAGTTTAAAAAGTCTAATAAGATAGCGCAATGTAAAATTTGAATTTAAATAACATAAAGATAGTATTAAATAAATAATATATCTTCTAAATTACTTGATTAATATACAACGTGAGTTTGAATTCCTATGTTATCCCGAAAGGGGGATAAGCTACTCCTGAATGCCAACAGCATTAGTTCTATGACTTTTCTGAATCAGGACTTTTTCATTCAACAAATGGTGTGTAAAGTTTACGCCATGATTTTGCTGAAAAGCATGTTAGGCAACCCTATAACCAGCTGATTAGGTACTTGACCTCTGTTGAACTATGTCTTATTTGACACCCAAAATCTGCCATTGGCAAGTCAAAAAGCAATAAAAATGTATTACCGCCTCCTTTGAATCGTCATCCTAATTTTATAAAAATGGGGTCTGTTGGGTTCCGTATAATATTTTTCATGGAATTTATGTTCAAGTATTTATTTTGTTTATTTGTTGTATGATTCAGAACGAAGAGGATGTGATGCAATGCCTACACTCATTAAAAATTATTTTATTTACACATTGTAAAAAAACTAGTGGTAGGTACTTTCGTACCAAAACATATGTAAGACAAGTTTTATTTGTGTGATTGAGTGATAAACAACAAGTGCATTTTGCGACTACCTACTTTATGAAAATCTCCGACTTTGGCATTGCTTTAAGATATGATACGAGAAACTTAAATAAAGTACGTACAGAGTAGGTACCTATTTACTTTAATTTAATTCGAATCGAGAGCTTACGAAGTCATCATACACACGACTTACTTAACCCAATATTGGGTTAAGTAAGTATTTCATAATGTTTGTTTCGCCGTTTTTTATTTCAATGAAAACGGGACGGGACCCTAAAATTATTCGGCACTGTCAAACTTAGACAATTTGGTTAAATTGTCTAAGCTGTCAAAGGAAACCGAACTCGAAAATCTAAAAATAAACTTAGGCATTTCAGTTATTTTCAGTATTTCGTGGACTATTTCGTTGCGAGCGCATGTTGAAAAGTTAAACTCAGTGTACAAAAATCATTTAATTGTCGTAGGTATGGCCTACCTAAGTGCTTGTGAATAATGTGTGCAAAACCTACCTGTACCTAGTACTCGTAGTAGTACCTACCTATGTAGCTACCCGTCTTCAGAACAGAGTGCTTATACCATGGAAAGCCAGTAAATTGATATGTACCTAGTTTGTAAGTTTTATTACTACTTACCTATTTACCAAATTAGCGCCGGCCCCGCCCAAGATGTAGGGTTTTCACACAAAATATTTTGTCAATTGATTATTTTTTTTGTATGGAAGATTTAGATTTCGTATTTCACAGAAATGTTTTCATAGCTTGTGCAAAACCATGGTCCCTATCACCACCTTTCGGGATAACATACGAATTCAAACTCACGTTGTATAGCTTCAACTATTTATTTAAAATAACATAGATTTGACATTTACCATTTTTTAAATTATGAGAATGAAAATAATGGCTGAATAATGCTGGCGAGCCGAAGCCGAAGGCCCGCCAGAGAAAAAGAAAAAAAAAAACCGGGAAGGCGGCAATTCAATCTTCATTTTCACAAATTTTTCTTTCATGTTTTTATTTTTACTTTTCTTGTATTCGTAATGAAAAGCACAGTGTTTACCTCGGGATAAAGTCTTTTAAGTCCCTCAAGCTCCATTGGCGCCCTCGCTAACGCTCTGGTGCCAAACCCGTCTCGGGACTCAAAAAACGTGACTTTCAACACTCAGGTAACAATGTACTATTGAAGCATAGCCTAAGCGCTTCACGAGCGCTTCGCGTCCTATCTAAATTGATATTTTTTTATTACGGTCAGACAGGCGTTGGCGTTAGAGCGCGGGGCCCCCAAACTCGTAGGGCCCGTAGCATTTGCTACTCTTGCTACGTGGCTAATCCAGCACTGCACCTTTGGTAGAAAACGGTAGAAACCAAGCCTTAATTCATCCAAATTCAAATTATTTTTTTTCTTGCCTGTTCTTTTAGGCTTGGCCGCGTGGAACTGGCATCTAGACTTGCTTAGCACAAGAATCAGCATTTGATTTGATTTGTTTGTTTGAATCAAGTTTTGATAAACAATTATGTTTTTAAGACGCTGAAAACCGTGAAGCATCATTTTTTTATCACCGCTCTTCTCGGCTCCAAGACCGAGCTCATCCACACATTTTGGATCCATATGGGTTTCTCGTACAGCTCGCTTCTCAAGATTGTTTATTCCCCATACCCATCAATTGTGGAATAAACTACCACCATTATGTTTTTAACTACAAAATGAATATCTTCATGCAACGAAACGACAGCATCTTTGGTGTTATTGGTGTGTATGGGTGACAGTTACCGCTTACCATCAGGTGGGTCGTAAGTTCGTTTGACTGTTTTTACATTAAAAAAAAACAACTAAAAATAAAATTCAAATTTGCCTTCTAAATGCCCATTCCAATATCCAGCCGACTGTACTTGTCACCAAAAATAAACAAGGATAAAAAGTAAGTACCAAGATATCTGTGATGTCTGCCGCAACATGGGAATACTTTGTAGTCGTAAGTAATACGCATCTACTACTCAATCACACTGACTTGAGCACTTTGGAGAAAACTCAGAATATAAACAGTTCGTGATATTAAAGACAGCAACCACACTGGAACTTCACTGCTATTATTTTAGACTATTTTTGATGTGTAAACGAATCATATAAAAAACGGTAGGAACCGAGCCGTAGTTTGTTGCCTGTTCTTCTAGGCTTGGTCGCGTGGAACTGGCACCTAGACTCACCTAGCTTTAAGACGTTTCAAAGTGATTCTTGTATCGTATTGAATAAACGCTTATTGAATCTTGAAAAAAAAAGTGGTTTTATTCAAGTAACATTCGCGTGAAGTCGCGGATATCAGCTAATTCACTATGAAAAGTATTAATTTACTTACTCAATACTCATACTCATATGACCTTACTTATAAAAATATGTCTTAAGATAAGCTGTGCTTAAATTATTGCCATCTCTTACCACTGGGTAATGACAAAAAGTGACAGGGCTAACTTTAAACAATAACTAAATTTAAATTGCGTTTATTAATATGGCTGTTATTGTTTATTGCAATTATTAAGTTACATGATGAGGTGTTGAAGTTAAAAATGGTTAATACATAATAAGCTTTTAGGCAAGTTCGGCAAGTTTTATCATGCGCACTTGAAGTGCGGGCAGGTTTTTCCGCAAGTAGGCCGCTGGTGGGCCCTTTTTGCGTGACCCTTGACACGTGTTGCTCGAACTTTTTTAGGTTCTACAACACGCCGGTTTCCTCACGATGTTTTTCTTCACCGTTTTTGAGAGTACTGGCATAGTGCACATATCATCGACAGAAAAACTCATTGGTACACGAGTGGATTTGAACCTACGACCTTCGGATCGGAAGGCGGGGCCACAACCACTAGACCACCAGTGCTCTCTAGCCTTTCTCAAGCCTTTAGACTTAGGGCATAACAATATTTGGAGTGAGCTGAAGTTAGAAAAACTAAATAAAAAGCTAACTGTTGTGTTAGTTACAGAACTCTGGTGGCCTAGTGGTAGCGGTCCCGCCTTTCTATCTTTAAGACTCGCGTTTGAATCCATTCGTGTATAGATATATGTAGATATAGATAGAAAGATAGAAAATGCTTTATTGCACACAACAAATTCTATAAATACAGGAACATAAAAATACTTAAAACTATTTGCCTCATACAATGGGCGGTCTTATCGCTAAACAGCTATCTCTACCAGACAACCACCATATGGACATATGGATTATTATTTTCGGAAAATGTATGTACACAATGTTAGTGCTCTCAAACGCTGAAGGAAAACGTCGTGAGGAACCCATGGTTTAGTCAGCTCTGCAAGTATTTACCTTGTAATGCCTGTGGATTAGGCTGACTAAGCTGTCAGGATGGTAAAAGTACTGGGCAAGCTTATTTAAATAGAAATAGAAATATAAATAATTTATTTTGCGTCAACTTAAAATTAACAAGGTTAACTTAGATTAAATGACGGCAAAAAAGGTAAACCACTCAGAATTTGCTACAAGGGCACGGTAACCCTTGCAGTGCTGGTTTTCAGTGGCACCATATTTCATCAGTGGTTTCTTGCCTGTTCTTCTAGGCTTGGTCGCGTGGAACTGGCACCTAGACTCACCTAGCTTTAAGACGTTTCAAAGTGATCATTGCGATTCTACTGAATAAATACACTTTTGATTTTGATTTCATTTAAAATGCTGTCCGAGGCACTGTAGTGTATGTGTATGCAAAACAAGTCATTTCTTTTTTTGCAATTTGTTTCAAATCTTTTCACCCTTGTAAAAACCAACCGCAAAGCCTTTTTCGGTTCTTGAAATAGCGCATGAAATTGAAACAAAATAACCCGTCTCAGCGAAGCCCTTTTTAATCTTATCTGTATCCTTTCGGACCCCAGAGGATAGCGATCATCTGTCAACGCTGGCGATGTCGGTGCGTTACTGAATGTGGGGACGGGTCAAGGGAAGGACCGAGATACTGAAGTATAGGTTTGGTTATTTAGTGCAAAAGTTTATTTGATAAGTGATGAAACAATTGGATGGTTTAATCGAAGTGCTTGTGGGTTATATTTCATTGCATTTATCTGTAGGCCTACCATGAGCTCTGTCTGGCTCCGTCTCTAGTTCTGGTTTTGAGTCTGTGTGAGTGCTCACCAGTGCATTATACTGTGTGTGTGACGTGCTGACGTAAGATTTATTTAGTCGAAATTCACACAGACTCAAAACCACAACAGAGACAGAGCCAGACAGAGTTCATGGTAGGCCTACTGACTGCTTCCGTGCTTGGAAACTTAAGCCTTCATCATCATGCATCATGTGGGTGCCGGTGAAATTACTAGCACGTGAGGCTGAATATCTGTAAACCTCAAGCTGATAGACGCAGGGCAGTGCATCGTAGGGCACGTTCCAGACGTGCGTGACCTACGAGGCAATGCTTTGTTATAGACGATGGTTACCACTTAACATCAGGTGGGCCATATGCTTGTTTCATCACCTAGTTGTATAAAAAAACATCTCTCATCCAGAACAAATATTTGTGTGGTGAACGCAGATGTTTGTTCTCGCTCTGGGTGTTATATTGTATTCTAAGTATGTATGTATTTACAATAATTATAAGTTTTAAAAACTTGAGAAACCGACTTCATTGTCAAACGGCTAAACCGATTTTAATCAAATTTGTTTGGGACAATCTGGACGTAAGAATAACCTTCCAAATAAAAAAGAAATTTTCTAAATCGGTTCATAAATGACAGAGGCATGCAGTTACAAACATTAAAAAAAATATTTAAAAAAATGGAAACACCGATTTTAATAAAATTAAAATGGGACCAATCTGGAAGCAGTACCTTTCAGATAAAAAAATATTTTTTCATATCGGCTCACAAATGACGAAGTGATGCGGTACAAACATTAAAAATAAAAATAAAACAAAAAAATTCTACCGAATTGAGAACCTCCTCCTTTTTGATTGGAAGTCGGTTAAAAACTAGTGAAACCAATTTCATTGCCAAACGGCTAAACCGATTTTAATGAAATTTGTTTGGGACAATCTGGACGTAAGAATAACCTTCCAAATAAAAAAAAAAATTCTAAATCGGTTCATAAATACAAACATTAAAAAAATTATTTAAAAAAAATGACAACACCGATTTTATTAAAATTAAAATGGGACCAATCTGAAAGCCTTTCAGATAAAATAATATTTTTTTAAATCGGCTCCTAAATGACGAAGTTATGCGGTAATAAACATTAAAAAAAAAAACCTCCTTTTTGATTGGAAGTCGGTTAAAAAAAACATTGTAAGCATTTTATAGCTATCTGGTTCCCATAGTACAAGCTCTGATTATTTTGGGGCTAGATAGTATTGTGTGGATTGTCCATATTATTTATATTTATTTATTTATTATTATTAATTACAAAACAAGCTTAGTCATGAGCAGTCCCAAGAAGTTTAAGCCATAATAATAATAGTCTAATATAGTTTGATAACGCACGTTAGTAGATAGTTAGTTATGCTTCACGATATTGATAGCTTCACGCTATCGATAGCGTGAAGCAAGGATACAAGGAAATGGGCTAAAAGCTCTATCAGTGGCAGAATCCAATCTAGTGCCGCGTCAGTTAGCGCTACGATGACTATCAGTTTGGCTTAACTAGAGACAAGTTTTTCAACATTTTGCAAAAAATGGCCGTTGGACTTTTTATCACAAAATTTATGTACACAATGCTGGTACTCTCAAACGGTGAAGAAGCCCATGGCTTAGTCCATAGCTTAGTAACCTTGTCTTTCCTATCGATTAGGCCGACTAAGCTATCGAGAAATATAATCTGCGTAGCGATACTCTACGCCGTAGCAGTAACGTAGTACCTCTACGAATTCCTACGCTATTATAGTCCTTACGGGTCGTGGTCGCGATTCGAGAAAAAAAAACTATCTATAAAAATAAAAATATAACTATAATATATGATTGGTATATTACTACATTCAAATCGGCTCTATAGAAATTTATTGAAATCGGTTTTTGATCATGAAGTTGGTTTCTCAAGTTTTTAGACTTATATTTTTAGTAAAATGGTCACCCTACTCAAATCCGGTAATGCTTGACATTGTATAAACGTTGATGAGATTCAACTGTCTCACTGGGCTTTATTGAACTCAGTTAAGATTATTAAGCAAGTTCCAGACTGGTATATAATATAATATCAAACTTTAATCTGGACGTTGACATGTATTGTGTGTAACGCTGCATTATTTTTCAAACGAGTTCTTTACTAGTGGTGAATGAAGACTGTTGATTTGTTATGGTTGTTGTTGATAAGCTATGGGAACCAGATAGCTGATATAATACTTGAATATTTTTTTGTTGTAAATATGTTTAGAGAATACTTGACCATGATGAGGGTCGAACCCACGATCAACTGCACAGAATATCATTATTTTCACGCATTTCGACTGCCTTCACAGCTCAGTTATACTTTAGCGCTGGAGGGCGTGGGTTCAATCCCACCACGGTCAGATGTTTGTGTGGTGAACACAGATATTTTTTCTCTGTCTGAGTGTTTTAAAAAGTTGCATAAGTATTATATCAGCCAGCTTCTCGGCTGGTGAATTTGCATGTTCAGTGTGGCATCGATATACCCATGCCCGTGAAGTAGATGTAGCACTAAATGAAACATGCAGAATTGTGTCCGGCTGCTCAAAACCAACTCCCCTCTCTGCACTTTACCCTTTTTACCCTCAAGAGACTGTGGGCTTAAAAATACCCCTCCCCCTATTGATTATGTTATGCCGGCAGAAGAACTACCAGCAGGTAACCAACTCCCATGGTCAACTTGAAAGTCTCTGAACAGACTATGGAGCCAGGTGGGCCGCTGTAGGCATAATTTAGTCAAATGGGGGTTCAACTCCAACCACACGGACTGCAACTGCGGAGCCCCACAGTCTATGCCTCATTTGCTGTCTTGCCCAGAGTGCCCTAACACCTGCACGCTGAAAGACTTGACAGACGTCACGGAAAGCGCTATTAATGTGGCCCACTACTGGGCAAAACACATATAGGGATAAAATATCATGGGAACCATCAACACGACGAAGATATCAGCCATCTGGTTCCCATAATACAAGCTCTGTTTAGTTTGAGACTAGATAGTTTTGTGTGGATTGTCCGCATTATTTATTTATTATTTAGACAGAGCCAATTTTGAACAATATATCAACTTGAGTATCGCTTTTACTGAGCTTATTCAGAGTTATGAAACAAACACTTTAAAATATTACATTTGTGAATTCTCTGAAAAACGTTTAGTCGCCAAACGAAACTATATTTCATCGCATTCGAGTTGTTTACTTATTCATGAAGCTGGTATTGATGGATTTGTTGGTGTTGGTGTTGCAGATGTGACCTGTTTGGAATAGGAATGTAGTGTCATCACGTCACATACGAGCGTTATATATCTAGGTGTTTTGAATTTTAATTCTAGCGGACCCAACAGACATTGTTCTACATGATTAATAATTTATTTATATTATAATTTTGTAATTTATTTGTGAATCTAAACCATCCAGGGTGCCACACAAACGCATACAAAAAATATCATTCAAATCGGTCCAGACGCTTAGGAGGAGTTCAGTAACATACACACGTATAGAAGAATTATAGTAATATACATAAATATGAGGTGACGTATATACATATACCATGAGAAAGCATGAGTAGCTTGTACCATGAGAAACAGATAGTTCGTAAAAAAAATATTTTTTTTCCTTTCATGTCAGCACGCCAACACTATGGTCTACTCTTAAGGTTAGCAGGTAGAAAATTCTTATAGCCCACCTTTGGTACATTTATTTTTTATGCAACATAAAGAGTTGAATATTTTCTTTTTTTAATACATACTTAGAATGCATTATAACGCCCAGACAGAGAACAAACATCTGTGTTCACCACACAAATAATTATTTTCGGTGGGGATTGAACCCACTCACGACCTATGGCACAGATGGCAGAGCTACTGCTACCAACTGAGTTGAGAGGCCAGTCAACATGAAGTGATGATTTTCTTTCCTTGTGAGTTAAATTTTGAATGATTGGCCTATGTAATTGAAAAATACCGTTTTTCTCGTTAACCGACAGAAAAATCAAACTGAAATGTTCTATTTTAATTCACGCAAAAAACTAAAAGAGCGTCACATAAAAAATCCAAAATTTTTCTGGAATGTTTTTTGGATTCAAAACGGCTTAACGAGTGAAACATTCCAAAAATAAGCCACGTGAAAGAAATAACCGGACACACAAGAACGAACCTAAAAATATAAAATCAACAAGTCTTGTTATGTTTGCAAAATAAACTCTTACTGTAATTAAATCAATAACTTGAAACGAGAGGGTATTGATGCTTAGCGTTTAGGGTTGCATACAAAAAAAAACGTGCAAAAAGTTATTATAAAGCGTTGGCGAAACGATATCGACACCTTTGAGAGGAGATGGTGGTAGGAAGCTCGAGCACATTTTTGCTTGGCCGAAGTCGGTCTTCTTCTTACCGTGTCACCGATTCTTTCGAACCAAGTGTGGTGAAAGGATTTTAAGTGCGCTTCAAAGAGTCCGAAGTCCGAAGTGTTAATGGCTAGGTAGTGTTTTGCGAAAAGCCCACCATTATTACTATTACTATTAGCCCGAATCATCCCATTGTTGGGCAAAAGTCTCCCCCAGTTACTATCCACGATTATGTGCGTCCAGGTGCTAGTTACTACTACCATCTGTAGGCCTACTACAAGCTCTGGCTCTGGTTTTGAGTCTTGGTGAGTGCTCACTAGTGTAATATACTGTATGTGTGACGTTTTGAGGTAGGATTTATTTAGTCAACACTCACACAGACTCAAAACCAGAGCCAGACAGAGCTTGTGGTAGGCCTACTAGTACCAGTTGCCAGTTATCAACTCTACAGAAAAAAAACTGTGGTTTATGCTTAGGTTCGCTGGGATTGTATTTTAATCAGCCCTATCGCTTTGGGACAGCCCTATTGTTGAAAGCAATTTACTTACTTCTGAGAAAATAACGATTTATCTCGAACGGTTCATCTCATTGAGAATTTGGTTCTCAATTAAGAAGGAATTGAGAATACCCGACCCAATACATGAGTATGCCTATTCTTTTTGTAACTTGATATATCATCTTATATTTTTTTATATATTAAGGTAAAAGTAATTTAGTGCTTTTAAATAACTTTCGTGATAGTAACACATAGAATACTGAATCTATTACATGGCTATATATCTGAAGAGGTTTAAATGAAAGTAGGTTTTTTTTTCTATTAGCATTTTTTTTAAGTGATCCGCTTGCTCAGGTAATTTTGAATTTATCGTCACAGACAATATTTTGATATTTTTGTTACCTGTAGCGCATAATATTTTAATCATAAATTTAGTTTTATTTTAATTAATAAATCGTTTTAATCATCATCATCCATAGCCCGACTACACCCACTGCTACAGGCCTGGGTATAGGCCTCCTAATTTAATCAATATTTATATTAGTAATGCATGCTATATGTTGGGGTCGAAAACTTATTGGAAATGTAGAATAATCTAACAATAGGACGTTTCTCGAAATTAATAAACGACGCAATTACACAAGACGGGCTAAACTCAATTTGAATAAAATTAAAGACAATAGTTTTGTTTCGTAGTTCTGATTACTTAGAATAAATTAATATAAACTAGTCTTAAAAGTGATTACATTTGTAAATAGATTGGAGCTGTCGATCGACTGATTGATGATCGGTGAAAACGTCCGCAGTTCAACGGTGGTATTATGTGGTGGTGTGTGTGCGTGTATACCTATTTGTTTATTACTAACATTATTCTAAGTTATTTTGTGTTACTAACCCCTATGGATCAAAGACTGAAATAAAAAGATTGCTTTGGTTTTGGTTTAAGTATTGTACAACCAGTTTGAGAAATGGATAACCTTTAAAAGTACCAATAATTATTTACCTTGTTTAAAAGAAGTTTTCAATTGTCCTCGTGGTCGTGAACTCTTCAAAATAGTGGTAGGTAGTGTATTATTGCTTACTCAAAGAACTCCTAGTTTCACTAAATTATTTGCATCGGTCAGCAAATCATGATTTTTTATACAACTTTCTAATAATTTGGCCCACCTAATGTTAAGTGGTACGTCCGGAAGACGAAGCGTAGGGCGCCCACCCACCAGATGGACCGAAGACATTGTTAAGATAGCGGGAAGTCGATGGATGGAAAGGGCTCAGAATCGTTTTTCCTGGAAATGTGTAGGGGAGGCCTATGTCCAGCAGTGGACTTCTTCAGGCTGATAATGATGATGATGATGATAAATGTTAATTGGTAACCGTCCGCATTGCCTCGAAGATTACGCATGTCAGTGCATGCGTCCATTAACTTTAGCCTTACAGACGTTCAGCCTCACGTGCCAGTAATTTCACCGACACCTGACTGACTTTCATAGACACCCTTCAAACCGAAACACAGCAATGCTGCTTCACGGTAGAAAAGGCATGGTGGTAGTACTTCCCCGGGTGAGCTCTTCGCAAATAGCTCTACTAAAAACTATGTACTCGTAGATAGAAAAAGATTTAAAACGCAATAAAAGAAGATTTAGAGCACTAAATATTTTACAATTATTTAAGCAAATGCAGCACTTTCAATACTTGCAATCGACTATAACATAATAAAAACGATTTCTTGCACTAAAATTATTTTAATCGAACTTTTGCAGTCTTGCAAAATGAAATAAAGTTGCGATTATTCACTGTTGGAGTTTCAAAGAAATTGTTCTTTTCAATTTACAACAAGAAAACTTAGAGAAATTAAAATCATTGTAGATTGTATAAGATTGTAGTTAGCAGTAGTGTTGCGCTTGCTTGCGCTTGCTGAGTGGTAGTCGTGGGGTTAAATCCAGTTGTTTTTCCAACCAATGAGTTTTTCTGACAAAAAATATAAGTGCACTATGCCAGTACTCTCATACGGTGAAGGAAACATCGTGAGGAAACCGGCATGACGTAGAATTCAAAATAAATCTAAAGCATGTGCGTCAAGCGTCACGCAAAAAAGGCCCGCCAGCGGCCTACTTGCGGAAAACAGTCCGCACACCAAGTGCGGATCAAAGAATTTGCTGAATAGAGTTAAATACTCATAGGTGCCGTGAAGCAGCATTGCTGTAGTTTGAAGGGGTGGTTGCGGGTTCCCGTGGAATTACTGGCACGCGAGGCTGAACATCTGTATGCCTCCAGTTGATGGACGCAGGGCAGTGCATCGTAGGGCACGTTTCTGACGCGCGTGATTTACGAGGCAATACTTTGTTAGGCGATGGCTACCACTTAATATCAGGTGGGCCATATTATGCTTATTCCATCATCTAACTACATAAAAAAAGGTGATTTGAGACTGGAGATCAAACTCGTCATTCTGATGATGTGAGAGGAACTTATTAGCTTAATGTGTGCGTGTGTGCACCTACCTCTACCTACCAACTACCTACAAATTACGCCACATAGTAATTACCCCGTCTAAACGACCGACTAACTACGTAACTACTCAATTTATCTTTTATTACGTTACGTAGGTTACGATACTTTTTTTATCCAGTAATATTTGTATAATATCATTATTTATATTATATTAATATATCAATGTATAAAAGAGAGTCGTGCTAGTTGCACTATTTATATAATAGCCCCTTCCCACTGGTGCATGATATCGCGCACCAGCCAGCACCAGCACGCACGACACACCATGGGAACGGTCTCGTGCGCCGAGGTGCGCGGTAGCACAGGAGCATTTTCTGTGTGCGTTGCCGTGCGTCGTCGTGCGCGGTGCGGGCTGGTGCGTGATATCACGCACCGTAGGAAGGCGGCCTAACTTAAGAAAGGCTGATCAGATTTGGCTGAATGTTTGTGGGGAGGTAGTTTAGAACCAGAAGACGGACAGAGGACACTTTTTATTGCAAAAAAGTAACGGGAACGAGGCGATTGAAGCCGCGGGTATATTCATATAGATTTAATATTTAGAGGTTGCTAAGCATTTGGTTGCCATCCCACCTCATGGAAAGTGAGGATGCAGTCTATGAGAGATGGAGCATGATAAGTCATAATCAACCTATTCACTGTTGCCTTAAAAAGTCCTAAGTTTTAACTTTCCGGAAACACTGACGCCAAAATACACAAAATAAACCAAATTAATAATGGTTTGTAACACAAAATTTTCTTATAGCTTTTTTAAGAACCAGTAAAAACGATCTACTCGACCAAACTTAAGAGTTTGATGAAATTGAAAACTCGTCGTAGTTATAAGAAGTAATAACTAACTATATAACTGCTAAATATATATTTACTTAACGTTCTCGAACAAAACAGTAATTATAATTATAAAATTCATAATGTAGGTACTTTTAACTAGAAGCAAATGTCAGAGCAGAGGGTCAGCCCACACTATAGGTATCCATTCCCCTTTAGTGCACGAAAGAAGCCTCTCTGAGGTTCCCCTCAAATCCGTTGGCCACGCTGTGCTTGTTCAAAAGAGTTTCGATTATTGAAATAAAACAGAACACTTATATTTTGTTGGCGTATGGCATCAGTCGAACAGATTTGGGTATTTAAAGGGTGTATTTTGTCTTGGCACGTAGAGTACTAAGAAAAGAATACCCCTAGAGGAGTGCAGCTGGGGTTGATTTTGTATGGAAATAGTTTCACCAGGACGAATTGGATACAGTTATGCATAGTGAGTCCAAGCGCCATTTTCAGTTTTTTGGGAAATTACATAAACGCGTTTTTATTGGTAGAAGATTTGCATTTGCATCTTCAGAAAGTAAATCTATGTACATCGAAGCTTATATTTGTAATTTAACATGTTACAAGAAAAAAACACAAAAAAAGGTTTTATTTTGGAATATATCGTTAAAAATGCACTTGGACTCCTAATAAATATGATGTTCTCATTTTGCAAAACGAGTCCAAGAGACAAAATAATTATTTATTCTGGAAGATTAGCTTTAAGTGCACGTGGAAACGAATTAATATGATGTACTCATTTTGCAAAATGAGTATAAGTATAACATAAAAATGTTTCCTGGACTATTTTCCTATCGTTTAATAAAAACCCCTTGAATTTCCGTATTTACTCAGCATCTTTTAGTAGATGTTACAGAACAGAGGATTGATAAAAATAAATAAAAAACTATTAAAATGGCACTGATAGTATGTCCAGAAAATAAAACAATATAATTATCATAATTTGATAAGCAATAATAATTTAAAACAAGATAAGGACTATCTCAGATATTATCTTCAGCTTTCAGACAGACAGAATAATGATTGATGATATTATTGGTAAACACCAACCCCAAACCCAGAACATATCGGGTAGGATGTAGGATGGAGTAGGTAAATAATATATATATCTTCTTCAATATGTTCCGGATCAAAAACCTAAATGGCCATCAACACCTTCAACAACAATATCATCTTCAATCGTGTCATCAAAAATCAAATCTTTGTCAAATGCTATAGCATCGTTTGGGATATTATGCACTGTTTCATAATTTAATTTAAATCTTTTAGTTTTTTCTCTGAAACATTTTTTTCCTTTCCTACCCTTTCTTTTCTTTACATAAATTTCTAAGCTTTCTTCCTCTTCTACTGCTCCTGCCTTGACATAATGAGGCAATGGATGATTTTAGGTTTCCTTTATCTGGTTTATTCTTAACCAATTATTATTGACCTTCTCGCCCACTGTTATCTTTTTTCTGTTGACAATAGCTTTTTCCTTTTCTTCAGTATTTGTGATTCTTTGTTCTGCAGCTTGCCATAACTTTCTTGTAGTCTTGTGGAGTATAAAGTATTAATTGCAGTTTCAGAAATATAGGGTGCTTTTCGAGGAGAGATCATCAAGTCTATTTTTATACTTTTTTGCTATATTGTACGCCCGAAATAGGTAAGCTGTTGGAACATAATTACTTTTAAGATGTTTTATACACAGTTTTACAATAAAATATTTTTATCTTTATCTTTATACGTGTATTCTGGCCTTTATTTTTTTTATTCTGTTCTCCGCAACAATTAATTTGACCAAAGAATTAAGTTTTTGACTTTGGTAAACTAGTATAATATGTGCTTCCTTAAACATGACTTGGGTTCTTCTGCCAGCCTCTCCTTACCAAACAAAGATTACGTTCAGAAGTTACAAACAACTGTCGCGTAGACTACTGATGCGTAACACTACGTCGTTTGGACTAGTAATGTTTAATGGAAATGTGCTTTTTCATCATAAAATTTGGTTGTTAGTTTGAAATTGGTTGTTGGACTTGTATTGCATTTCAAAATACTTAGTTTGCTATAGAAGGCGCTTGGACTGGGTATCAAAAAATACCACTTAGAGTGAAGCTGGCTGCAAGAGTGTTTTTTCTATGGCTTAATTATGCCCTAGTGATTACGAAAATGCGAAAAAATCAAAAAATGAAATTTGGCGCTTGGACTCCTTATGCATAACTGTATCCAATTCTTTTAAAACTCCATTGGTCAAACTAAATGCGGTGTCAAAATCAACATGAAAGGTGGTGATGGGGCGTATAGAGTCGAAGCCTAAGGTGTTGAAATACTGGAGGCAATCATAACTTTGTCTCGGAAAAGTTTAGTTTTAACCTTTCGAAGTAAAGACCGAACGGATAAAAATAAATTTAGTTGTAAATATTATCAATGTTGACGTTAAGCTTAACGCCAATGCAATCATAGGGTCTAGGCAAGGTGCGCTTTGAAAGTGTTCAAGAGTAGAGAAGCATAAATTTAGTGTAAATTTACAAAACAAATTATTGTGAAAAGTCTATGATTCCTGCAGAGTCCTATGCATATTTAACGAAATAGTCCAGTTATCATTAATTAAATGTAATTATTATGGGTTAGTGTCTTTGTTCGGCAAGTGGAGACGGCCTTATCGACTGGGCGGCGCCATCGCGCTCTGTCGGGCGGTGCGTTCACTCGCTCGCACTCGGCAACCTTCGGCCACCCTCGGCAGCCTTCGCCCGCTCGCACATTCACTACAAATTTAAGGGCAGCGTTACGGTATCCCGACAGGCGCGCTGCGTCTACAGAACGAGCCATGGCACCCGCACGGCGTTACATAACCCGCCGACCCCGATACCATGACCGAAAACAATGCAAATATATTATTATAAAAAATCGCAAATAAAAAGGTGGCTCGCAAGAACCGGCCGGTCAAAGCGAAAGCGACGCTTTAAACGCGGCCAATTGTCGTCACGACAAAAAGACGATAGTAGCAATTTCCCTTTGCCGACAACCCTTTGCGAGGCGAGAGGGCGAGCGCGGCGCGCTCCGGGCACATGCCGGGGCGGGGGGTGCGACGGCGCGCGGGGGGTGCGGGGCGCGCGGGGAGGCTCTCCCGGGCCGCCCCGCCTCAGTGGCGGCCTGCAGTGGCACCGACGCGCGTGTCGCTACAGACACTTCCGGCCCGCGCACCTAATCCGCTCATTTAGCTTGCAAACGCCGCATACGGTGTGGTGGCGGTGGCAGGGTTGCGGCGAGCCCCGGGGCCAGCCACGCGGCCGGGCCCCCGCCCGACTGCTTCGATCCGAGTAGCCGGCATGTGTCGCGCCGCGCCATGACGCGACATCATTGTGTGTTCGATTGTTTACGTTAACGATAGTTGGTAACCGGGAGGCCGACGCTGGTATGCTAATGTGAGTACCCGAGCCCAGCACCGCACCGGGCTGGCGAGCCCCGTGCGTGCACAGCGTCCGCCGAGGACGCGCTCGCACGTCCACGCTCCTGCAATGCGACAGCCTACCGAGAAACTTTTCATGCATTATTTAAGTGTTATTCTAAATGAGACGGTGAAATAATCCTCTTCTACATTCTGATCGGTTGTCGTGGGGACTTGAAGGCTGTTGGGCAGTGTGCGCGCGAGCGGTCACAAATTATGTTTGATTACGTTTTCATAACAGAAAACAAGTGAAATCTGATACGCAGCCCCTCAAAAGATATAAAAATCAACTTGTTCATTCTGCATCTAAACCGAAAAACTACTTTTTTAATGAAATTGCGTACGTATAAAATGCGAATGCTAATGCCAGTACACGCACGGTTTCTACCTAAAACATCAACTGTTTTCCAGAACACAAGAGTGAGCGTAGTTTTTTAGTAGAGCCACAAGGCACAAACATAGTATAACTTGATAGGGCCCAGAGCAATAACGGAAAATGCTGTCAACAGTTGGATCGCTCCGCGTGGCCATAACCAATACGATTAATGTTACAAATGGAATTTCTAAATTGTTTGTGCAATTTAAAACATTACACTGAAGTATTTAGTAAAATAGTAATCAGATGGAAAACTAATGAAATTTTATAACGGGAGTGAAAATACAATTAAAAAATTGTATAAAGAAAGTCTTTTTTGTTTCACAGCGCAAATTTTTAGAAATTTTCGCGAATAAAAAAACATGTGATTAAAGCACCAGTAAAAATATACCACAACTCCTATAAGGTATTATTGTTTTGTATATAGACATACTAACATAATTTTTTTTAGAGTAACAGCAGCTTTAAGACCCTCTAATATGGAAACTCTGCACGCATTGACCGTGACTTTCCTATGGGTTAGGCCGACTAAGCTGTCAGGTATAAGTGCTGGGAAGCCTATTCCATCAAAAATCCTGCCCCAAGTACTATAACGTCCTGCAAGTAGAGCTTGTGTAATCACCAGTTACCTCTGACGCTATAAAAATCATCTACAATAGATGCAAAGACCTGTTTATTTTTTGCTTATTATGGAAAATAGAGAATTATAATTCGTATTCGGTACTGTTTAAACATTTGACACAGTGTTTTAGCATTTAAAAGGTAGTTCACATCTGTAGGCCTACCATGAGCTCTGTCTGGCTCTGTCTCTGGTTCTGGTTTTTAGCCTGTGTGAGTGTTGACTAAATAAATCCTGCGTTGAAACGTCACAAACACAGTATACTTAATGCACTGGTGAGCTCTCATGCAGAATTAAAAACTGAGCCAGAGACAGAGCCAGACAGAGCTCATGGTAGGCCTACTGTCCGTGTTAGATCTAGCATAGATAGGGTTCAGTGACTGGCATTACTGTGGTTCACTCGTATATAACGTAGCGTCCACATTTGAAACAGCAAAATGTTGTATACATTTCTGTCTGTTGACCGATTTCCGCTGGAAAATGTAGTTGAAATTCTAGTTTCAGGTTAAACAATAGAAACTAGATTTCAGTCTCGGCACTTCATACGTGAGCCTTTTGAAATTTGCTGAATTTCAAACAGTCTTTAGTAGAATGCTCACACTGTTTCAGTATTCTTCACATACAGCAAAATGGTAATCAGAGTCAAAGGAGTCGAAGATTATTCAGTAGTAACTCAAGGATCACTTTGAAACGTCTTAAAGCTAGATGAGTCTAGGTGCCAGTTTCACTTGACCAAGCCTAGAAGAACAGGCAACAAACTACGGTTTGGTTCCTACCGATTTTTTGTATGATCTTTTTACAAATTAAAAATAGTACCTAGTGAAGTTTCAGTTTAGTACTACTTCACTTAGTGACACGTAGGCATACAAAAGCAAAAGTTAAATACCTAGATAGCACCCGATACGCTTCAAAGTAATATTGATGAAGCATTGCCTCAATACTATTCTTAGAGGTAACACTTTGGATTGTTGAAATGTGTTGTATCATATCCAACTCACAGCACAAGATACCAATATACTTAAAGCAATTAACTCTAAATTTTAGTTTACATAGCTGCAAAAACTACCCTCATTCGGTCTGTAAAATCTGTTTCACGGACACATTAAGACTTTATTCAATACTATTCTTTAAATTGCTTTTTAAACTAAGCTTAAAAGAACTGACAGCAAACTTCAGTTTTTAAAACAACGTTGAATATAATTCTTGCAACAAGAAGAAGGTCCAATGTTATGACATTCGAGCTAAGCGAGCCATAAACGAAAAGAAAACTTGTCTATCAAATCATTGCATAAACACACACGTGAACATAAACATGTTTTTGTCACACATCATATTTAGGCAGTGTTTTCAAACTTTGCAGCATTGAACGTAAATATTTTGAGGAAATTAGAATCAAAACAAAAATACAAGGGGAACTAAGGCATATGTTTCTCGTCCGTTCTTCTAAGCTTGCTCACTTGGATAGCATCTAGAATCCTATACATCTTTGAGCTAGACACCTACCTTTAAGACGTTTTAAAGTGTTTCTTGTGATTTTGAAACTAGTTTTATTTTAATTTGACTTTGGTTAACTAACAACCTTACCTATAAACGCTATTTAGATTAGGTACCCATTTTTACCCCCCTTTAAATAAAATAAGCGCGAATCGATTGAATTTTTTTTTTATCTAAAAGGTACGTTTAACTTTCAAATTGGTCCCATCGAAGTTTTATCAAAATCGGTTCCGCAGTTTGGCTTTGAAGTTAGTTTCTCATGTTTTTAAGCTTCACTTGTTTCATGGCCATTGATGTTTACAATGTGTTTCTGTTGTCAACAGTCGGACTGTTCAGCGTTGCGTTACGTGGACTGTTTTGTCGGCGCGCGCGCGTGTCAGTGCGGGGATATTGCCGCGCGCAGCATGTTGCATGCCGCGATGCGGTAGCGCGGCGCAGCCGAGCGGCGGGCGGGCACTCGCTCTCGGCTCATGTGCCCCCCTTGCGCTACATTGTAAGTACTTAGAAACTATAAGATTGTAAGATTAATCACTCGCTTCTCTCCATCTTAAGGTAAAAAAAAAAAAAAAAAAAAAAAAAAAAAAGGTTGCCTGAAAGAGATCGCTCTTCAGCGATAAGACCGCCCATGGTACATTAGTATGTTTTGATTTATTGCCACTTGTTTTTCCATTGTTAGCTTTAAGGTGTGCAATAAAAAAAATTATATTCTATTCTATTCTATAATCAGCCTGAAGAAGTCCACCGACATAGGCCTCCCCTACACATTTCCAGGAAGAACGATTCTGAGCCCTTTCAATCCATCGACTTCCAGCAATTTTAACAACCCTTATCCATCAGATGGACTTTGTCGGTCCATCTGGTGGAAGGGAGACCCTACGTTTCGTCTTCCGTTTTTAAAAGCTTTTTTTTCCGCTAGAGGATAAAATAAAATTGAATTTAGAATATCGTGTGCAATATGTTTGAGAATTCAAAACATGATAAAACCTATTCAACCTCCATGGTTGGAGAAATGTATGTGTAACTGCTTTGACTGTATCAAGAAGGATATTATAAACAATAACCTTCTTCGTATAACCAGATCGATGATACTATACCTCATTCCTAAAACAAAGGCTACGAGCATACCTATAATGTAATTTAGCCGTATAATGTAGGCACAGGCACCTACCGACATATTGCGATCATATTCACTCGCCTGACGTTGATAGATCACGTAAAAGGGTCAGGGGTTGACGCGATCACGCAAAATGGAACCAAATTTCCTAACTAGGTAATGGGGTCAAAAATTTACACCATGTGTATGGTTTAAAGTTCACTATTCCAAATTTCCCCTAAAATATCATGGTTTTTTCTATCGCTAAAAATAAATTGCCTTATAGCCTTTTTTTTGGCATTCAAAATATCATTATTTTCTAATTCGACAATAAACTAAAAGTTACGTCATGATAAGGTAAAAACCAAAGCCGGGTTATTCAAATTACAAGTGAAAAGGCACCACACAGAAACGTCACCACTATTATAACTTTTGAAACTATCATGGTTTATAACACTATTTTTATGAGACATCGGGATATTTACCATGATTAAATTTTGTGAGTTTTTAATTTATTTATTTATCGAGCAGGTTAGTTGACTATAACGTCAAAACTGTAGATGGAGCCACGGTCGCGTTAGTGCCGAACAGTCCCTAAGAGTTATTCGTCGAGTGTGATTAGGATCCGATGGCGCAGTGGTCAGCGCAGCCCCGTACCGAGGGGAAGGTCGCGGGTTCAAATCCCGCTCGGCTCTTAACTTTTGGGACATTATAAAAATCTTTTTAATTTATTTAGTTTAATATAAATTTATTGTACAAGGATCATGCGAAAAAACGGTAGGAACCAAGTCGTAGTTGCCTGTTCTTCTTAGGCTTGGTCACGTGGAACTGCCACCTAGACCCACCTAGCTTTAAGACGTTTCAAAGTGATCCTTGTGATTCTAGAAAACTCAATAAACAAATATTTGAGTTTACAATACTCTCAAATCTAGCATATAAGATTTCAATCGCAATTCAAACCCATATTAAAACTTAAAGCGAAAGCGATATCAAGCCAATCACAGCATGATTTGAATTCAATATGCCGGACTGGAGTACCCTTTTGTTTGTGCTTAGGTACTGGGATTATTGCTTTCTATTTTTATACGCGACGGAGCGAGCAAATGGAATGCGGTTTTTCGCAAATGTTCAGTTAAATGTTTTCTCTTTGAAGAAAAATTAATTTACAAGAGGATTTTAAAGAGATTTTAATAATTGAAATAAACTTTATTTGTGGCGTCCCACGGATGCCACATGGAAGGAAAGTACCTTGAATTTTGTAGATGGGACATTTTACTGAAAGAAGACACCATTATCTCTAACGTTCTCATACATCTATATCTATAACAGAAAGTCGTGTTAGTTACACTATTTATAACTCAAGAACGGCTGAACCGATTTGGCAGAAAATAAGTGGAAAGGTAGCTTACAACCGGGAGAAGGACATAGGATACTTTTTATCCCGAAAAAGCAACGGGAACGGGGTGTTACGGGAACGGGCGAGCGAAGCCGCAGGCGGCCACTAGTTTATAATAATATGGTCCTAGGTTAAGAAAAAGTATCTTCAGTAATTATGTCTGTAGTGTTTCCTTATTTTGTATACACCCTCTATACAGTCACCCTTTATACAGGTACCTCTCGTTATACGAAAGAGGCTTCTGCTTGAGTCAGCGCTCTGGTTTCCGTGAAACGAAGCTACTTACAAACGTCAGTTTACTTTTTGAAATGTTATGAGAGTTATTCAGATGTACCAAAATGTATGTTTATTTTTTAGCTTTTGATTTATAAAATCTTGTAACATAAAAGAGGTTAAACTGTAAAAAAATGTGGCAATGGAAATACACGACTCAGGTACTTTTTATTTTTGCCATAGAAATATTAACAGTAAAAATACAATGCATATATCGTTGCTGAAAGAACAACAAAATTACATTTTATATGGTAGTGATTGATCATGTAAAAACTTATGCAAAGCTTAGGCTATTTTTAAATTTAAGAGCTTAGCTCTTGTCGCGGTTTTGATGTAGTTTTCTCTAATTGAGTGTTACGAATGTTTTCTTTGACTTCCTTATACGACATGGCAACGACATTTTCATTTATCCTAATTATGGTAAAATAAGCTAAAGCTAAAACAGATGTGTGCTATTATTTTGTATTCGTAGCACAGGTCTACGAAACTGCTACGCGCCCGGATTATCTTATATTGTTCATTATTAAAAATTGCTTAAACATAATGTAGGTAGAATACAGTTCGTAGGTTTATTTACGTCAAAGTTGTGTTATAACGCCAAAAGGAAAATATAGCAGTGAAACACTTTGCCGTATTTACGTAGCGCTACGAAAATGCTACGGTGGGGTGAATGTGCTACGCTCTCTACGTTAATCTTCGTAGTGGTTATTCATTTTCTGATGTGTGATGGTAGCGGATGGAGTCATTACGTCTCCCTCACACACCCATACCGTGTGAGTAAGAGGTAATGATTGCAGCGCTTTTTATAATATTGTCATACTTGTTGTTTTAGATTGACATAATTACTAAAAACCCTATTGTAGGGTCTCAATAATGCTTGTTTTCGCTACTTACTGCTCGTTTCTTTCGTGTCATTATTTCTTTTGACCAGTGCGGTGAAAGGATTGTAAATTTGCCTTAATGAGGTATTCGTGCACTATACAATGTGCACGATCTTTAAAATTAATTAATTTATTTAAATAAATTGGGTGCTTAGACAAACAAATTTAAATTTTTAGGCCTTTCACACAGTTTCCTTTAGCTAAAACTAAAACTAATCTAATTGATAATTATTTTAATTACCTACACAAGCGGAATAATTAGAAAATATTTACAGTGAAAACCAAGGCGACTGAACCTATATTTAAGGCTCATCACCATCACAAGATGCTTATATCATCCAGAAAACACTTTTCCCCCACAAAACCCTACTTTCAGGCTAACGTAAAATTTATCACGCACTATAAAATGCGGGTAGGCGTGGGAACCGCGATCTAGTGTCAAATATGAGGTTCTTTGAAGGCCTTATCTGACGGTATATTGTTTAGCCAGCGTTTCCTGAGGCTTATTGTTCTCGTAAAATAGACCGTTGGGTGTCTGTGAAGCCGTGCTAAGTAACGTTTAGAGACGTAAGTTTGATCAGGGAGTTACCCTCAGAACCCAGACCCAGACAGCTCTACAGCTCAGTTGGCAGTAGTTCTGCCTTTTGTGATGGTTGGCTCGAGTTTGATATGGACCAAAAACTAGTGGTTGTGTGGTGAACGCAGATATTTCTTTGTTGTGTTTATATTGTATCCTGAGTTTATGTGTATTTAGAAAAAAAAAACTATTTATGTTTATATCGACTATTTGTTCCCATCATATATAAGCTCTGCTTAGTTTGGGACTAGATATTTTTGTGTGGAATGTTAATTTATTTAAGTAAAATATTTATTTATTTATTACTATTTAACCCTTCAAAGTAGTGCATTTTTAACATTTATTTATACAAGGTTTTCCATAATAACCCTATGGTCCACACGCCATAGCGACCAACGTTGTTTTATAAGACTGTAGAAGTTACGAAGCTTTTTAAGGGCGGAATACAGCCACAAACATAGTAGCCGAGACTGCACCAAAACCGTGATCTTTCATATTTGATAAATTAGTAGTATCGCTGTGTTAAAAGCCATTCTAAAGACAACCACTGAACATCAGGCAAAAATAAATCGATTCTGTGCCAGTAAAGTCCTAAATAATTCTGAACTTTGTTAGGAACGGCCTATTTGGTTTGAGAAGTACTTTTAGTATACGCTTTGAATTTATAATTTGAATTTCGCTACAGAAAACATAAAACCAACATCGACAGTACGTCAATATGAAGCTAATGCCTGAAATACCTTCTATCAACACCCTCCAGCTTACAAAAAACAACCTTTCTGTTATCAATTTAGAGATACTTTTCGTTGAGCATCGAGTTCAGAGCACGCGGTCAAAACCGACCGCTTCCTTTATTTAAATATTTATTAAATCATCCCCCTCACCCGCCAAAACTCCCCTTAGTGCTGTGACAACGAATTTTCCTCTGAGTTTCATTTGCCTTATCGTTGGATATGAATACGTATATATATACAGTAGCTATAGTAAGATTCATAAATCGTCGTTGTGGTGCGAGAAGTAACTAAGTGCAAAAAGCTAGTCTCGAGATAATCGCGTTTTAAAGTTTTTTTGTTCTTAAAATGAGTGTAACTTATCAACACTTATAGTTACAAAAGAGGTTTCTTCATATAAAATATAGATAATTTTACCTTACCCACTAACGTTTAACAAATTAATGTAAATAATTATATGGTTATTGAGATACATAACAAAAAGTAAGTTAATTAATTCTGGCATACACATTAAGGTAATACCTTGACTAAATATTACTTAATTATGATCTGTTGATGACTCTTACCGACAACAGAATTTCATTTCATTCAATAGCTTTTTATCTGCAAGAAATCACTAAGTGACTTTAGTGAGCAGTGCAACCCCAAGACTTGAAGAATATTGTAAGTAAAGTGATTGAATTAAACTACTTAAGATCCCTTAGATGATTTTTGTAGACAGATTTTTGCCTCTACGGGTAGTTATGCACTTCTGACATTCTTGTATTATCTATAATTTTAGTAAAATCTACTCTTTTACATTCTGAGAAGGTACATAATGGGTTTCAAAACACTTTGGCGTCAATAACTCATTTTGGCAAAAAATGTCACTTAGTGACTTCTCGCACCACAACGACGAAATATGACTTTTGTTATATTATGTTTGTTTTTTCTTAGTGATTGGTGCAAAGCCGTCATAGTTCCACTTTACAAGGGAAAAGGCTCACATCAAGACTGCAAGAACTACAGAGGCATTAGCCTTCTCAGCGTTGTCGGCAAACTGTATGCAAAGGTGTTGATTGAAAGAGTTGTGAAAGAAACCGATGGGAAAATATGGGATGCACAAGCGGGATTTCGAAGGGGAATGGGATGTACGGATCAGGTCTTTTCCTTGCGATGCATAGCCGAGAAATTTCTGGCCAAGGGTCAAAAGGTCTATTGCGCATTCGTAGATTTGGAAAAGGCCTATGATAAAGTGATGAGGAATGAGCTATGGTCGGTGCTGTCCATGTATGGAGTAGACAACAACTTGGTTCAGGCTCTAAAATCTCTCTATGAGGATTCTAGTGCTTGCGTTAGGGTAAATGGGTCATACACTGAATGGTTTAGCATCCAAAAGGGTGTTAGACAGGGATGTGTAGCGTCTCCATGGTTGTTTAATTTATTCATGGATAGTTGTTTGCAAGATTTGAAAGATAGTGAATGCGGACTAAGAATGAACGAGTTACTCGTCAAATGTCTTCTCTATGCTGATGACCAGGTTATACTTGCGTCATCGGCGGACGAGTTACAGGAGATGGTAACAATTATGTATGGAGCTTTTGAGAGGAAAGGAATGAAAGTAAATGTAAGTAAGACAAAGATTATGATTTTCGAAAGAGATGAATGTATAACAGCATGTAATATTTTGATTGGTGGAGAAAAAGTGGAACAAGTGAATGAGTTTATATATTTGGGGACTTTGTTTACAAGAGATGGAAAGCATGAAGATGATATTGAAAGGAGGGTGACTGCTGGAAATCGAGTGAATGGGGCATTACACACATTTATGAGCAGCAGGAAACTGTCTAACAAGGCACGACTTGCTGTACATAAAGGAGTGTTAGTGCCGACATTGATGTATGGTAGTGAAAGTTGGGTATGGCAGAATAAACATCAGAGCAGAGTGAATGCAGTAGAAATGAGAGCGTTACGTAGTATGTGTGGTGTAAAGTTGAGTGATAGAGTGAAAAACAGTGTGATAAGAGAGGAATGCGGTGTGAAAGAAGACGTAGTGATGAGAGTAGAGAAAGGTATGCTAAGATGGTTTGGACATGTAGAGAGAATGGATGAAAGGAGACTAACAAAACAATTGCATCAGGCGAGCGTGAATGGAACTGCTGGAAGGGGAAGACCTAGGCGCATGTATCTCGATCAGATCGCAGACGTTTTAGAGAAAGGCCAGGTTAGGAGTACCCTAAACCGACGAGCATGTATGAAGAATGTTATGAGAGTGAACGAAGCAAAAGAGGTGTGTCAGGATCGTAGCAAGTGGAAATCCGTGATCTCTGCCTACCCCCATGGGAATAAGGCGTGATTTTATGTATGTATGTATGTATGTATTTTTGTTACTACTTTTATGAAAATAATTGGCATTGCTTTGTACCTTTAAAGGTTCATAGTTTCATTTAATTGCATATCCATTATATTTTACAGCCTACATAATTCATTGGGTAGTAGCACTGCTATCTGCGCTGGAGAGCGTGGGTGCGATCCCCACCGAGAACAAATATTTGTGTGGTGAACGCAGATGTTTGTTTTCTGACTGTGTGTTATATTGTATTTGTATTCTAAGGCTGTACTTTTAAAAATATAATTATGTAAGTATCATAATATTATCAGATATTTGGTTCTCATTATACAAGTTCTGCTTAATTTGGGGCCACATAGAGTTGTGTGGATTGTTAATAATACAGAAGTCAAAAATCATGTAATTTATGTATTTTAAGTGTAAGTAAGTCGTAATGCCAATTTCACCACAGCGATTTCTATAATAAAAGTATTGAGTTTATATTTATTTACTTCATCAATTTAATCTAAAATATTCATAGTATGATCTTCACTGGCTAGGAAACTAGTTAAGTAATGTTCGCGATACGTTAAACTACAAAATGAGATTTCACAGGCGTCAAGACTAACTAGGGCATAAGTTGACCAGACCAGCAAGTCTGTTCGTATTATAAGCCCGTGATGCCAATGCCCTCATTCCAACTATTTTAAGTCTGGGAGTTAGCGGATCGATGCACACGGAAAGTTTTCAATGTGAAAATAGATAAACAGGCTAACGAGAATTCATATGTACCTACTGATAGAGTTAAATATATCCACTGAATAAAATAAGAGCTTTGTATAAAATTATTTTACAGAAAGTAACAATCTACGCGTAACGACGCCATCTTTTTTTTATGTCATAGATTTCAAGTGCGCCTCTAAAAGGCTCCTATTAAAATCTATATCTATTTATGTAAATAAGTAATATTATAAAGAGGAAATATTTGTTTAATTGTGTGTATGTTTGTAATGAATTAACTCAAAAACTACTGTGCCGATTTCAAAAACTCTTTCACTATTGAAAAGCTACAATTACCTTGAGTAAATAAGCTATATTTATGTGTTTAAAAAATAATTGTCTACCCGTGCATAGCCGAGACAGGCTGTTAGTATAAAATAAATTAAAAGTTATTTATTTTATGTCACATAAGAATGATATTAAAACTAGCTGTAAAATACAGATAAGATGAAATTAGATGCATTTTGAGAGTGCTTAAACTGGCTTAAAGGTTGATTAGCACTGACAATTTGTGTCGTAGGTACGTAGATCATGAGATGGACACATATCGAGATTTGGGGCAAGAGGAAAGGGTGTCTAAATTGCTTTTGTCCTTTAGAACTACGCTTGACACTTCAAAGTAAACAGTAGTGACAGGTATTAACAGTAGTAGAGCTCTTTGTATGGGGCTCGTCCGGGGAAGTACTACCACCATGTCTATTTCTGCCGGAAAGCAGCATTGCTGTGTTTCGGTTTGAAGGGTGTGGGAACCGGTGAAATTACTGGCACGTGAGGCTGAATCTCCGTATGCTTCAAGTTGATGGACGCAGGGCAGTGCATCGTTGCGCACTTTTCTGGCGTGCGTGACCTACGAGACAATGTTACTATAGAGGATAGTTACCATTTAAGGTAAGGGTCACATGCTTGTTCCATAAGTTATATTAAAAGAAGAAAAAAAAAACCTGCAGGGCTACCACGAGCTCCATATGGTTATGGCTATGGCTGTTAAATTGTGTATAGATAGGCTGACCCACACATTCATTTTCTTCTTGAGTTTGAATGTGTTGACACTGTTGACACAATTTTGACAACCATAACCATATGAAGCTCATGGTAGGCCAGCAGATGACTCTAAGCCAGTTTGACCAAGACTTAACAAGAGGCTCATCACAGTCACCAAATGCCGTAATACATTCAAATGAAAACCGGATAAGTCGTTCCCTATCCCGGATACGAATCAGAAGCGGCAGGATATCGGGAACCTTCCACGGAAGTTTCGTTCGTTCGCGACTGAACTCCAATTAGGGATCGATTGATTGGATGCTTTAAGTGAATGAGAAATGCAATTGCTGGGGAGAAAGCGATCTAAATTGGCGGGAAAATATCTCAGAATTTATGCCGTAGAAATTGTTGAAGTAGCCCTCCCTACCTTTTTCTTCGTCGTGTCAATGGTTCTCATGATAGTATTTTTTGACGTGACAACGTCTTATAACTCGATGGAGCCAGCTGCATGCACGAAAAAACATGACTCATGCGGCGTTACCTCGCTCTGAGGCGTTCCATTTAAGGCTTGAAGTGCAAGCGAGAGCGCGGAACGAGCGACAAAGAGGCACGCACGGCCTCCGCGTTCGGCAGCGTTCGACTGTCTCTCTCCGACTTGAGTGAGCGATGCGTCCGCGTGGACAGCTGTATGACGTTGTCACGTTCAACTATCGACAGTAAACCGACTTTACAGACAGCTGATTTTTTATATACAACTTGTTCGTGGAACAAGCATAATGGTCCACCTAATATTAAGTGGCAACCATCACCTATAACAAAGCATTGCTTCGTAGGTCACGCGCGTCAAGAATGTGCCCTACGATGCGCTGGCCTGCGTCCATCAACTTGAAGCATACATATATGTCTATCAATATGCTTGTAGCATGAACAAAACTAATCACCATGCCAATCAGATATGCAGGTATCTATAGCATCATTGACAAACTGGACACGTGTTCAGCTAATGTCATTAGGTTGGATGACGGCTCGATTGTTGGGATATTTGTTGAATGTTTGTTGTTGATTTAGGGTCATTTAGGGGTTGAAAATCCCTACCACCGATTGATACTCAAGGGTAGGGGGAACGGTCAAATTATACAGTGTGTGGTTTTCTAACCTAATATTATTATAAACGCGAAAGTTTGTAAGTATGGATGGATGGGTGGATGTTAGTTACTCTTTCACGTAAAAACTACGGATTGGATTGTAATGAAACTTTACATCAATATAGTTTATACATCAGATTAACACATTCCATATAATACGCATTACGATCGCGTTAATTTAAAAAAAAAGTGCTGATTACTTTGAATACTTTTTTTGGAAAATAAATATGTTCACTTTCAAGGCTTGAGTACTAATTATAAAGTCTTGCTCACAACTTGTCAAAAGTAATTTAAATAGTCTTCGTTATAGTTATACTAAGACTTCCAAGACTTACGCTTCAATTCTAGATTAACATCGCTAGCTTATCTCTGCAGAACTTGTTCTTTGACCAGTTGAGACTAGGCAAGCCTTATTTTAGTTTGTCTCAGCGTAAAACTAGCTCTATTGTGTTGTTATTAGATTCAAATTTGTATATCAAGGTTTTGGTACGCATCCATAGACTTATGAAACTCCTATCAATGTGAATCCTTTTGTGAATAATGTAAATAGTTTTAGGATCTGGTGGTAGCTTGCTAGGCATGCTTTCTAGGCTTGGTTGTGTGTAACTGGCACCTGGCACCTGTAGGCATCACGGCAGACTCAAAACCAGAGCCAAAGACAGAGCCAGATAGAGCTTGTTGTTGGCCTACTGGACTCACATAGCGTTAAAAAGTATCAGAACTATCTATGTGATATAAACGAATATGGAAATTTTGGATTAGTATAGTATCATACAGTTTTTTAGGACGCCTGATGGAAGTCTGTGGATGTAAAGGGCTCAGAATCGTTTTTCCTGGAAATGTAAGAGAGGCCTGTGTCCACTGGAATTCTTTAGGTTGATGATAATTACTATTTATACTATGACGGATCGAAGTAGTTTTGCAACAGCTTGTGCAAGACAGTTTGAGAGGCTTATTAAGTTTGCGAGTTTGACTTGACGGTAGACTGAGTGAAGTTTGATGACCGTATGAAATAGTTTGCGCTTCAAAGTGGAACGTTTTCGGTCACTTTGCGTTTGGTCAGTGACCTGATTGGTGTTTGAGAGATTTTGAGTGCTTTTCTGATGGAACCATGATCTGAATGAATTAAGCCATCTTTTATTGACCTGATTAATACTTTCTGAGGTGTCTGAGTGTTAGGCAAAACCAAATTATAAATTAATATTGTGCGCGATCTATACATCGCTATGTAGCCCCAAACTAAGCATAGCTTACATAAAGAGCTTATAACAGTGATAAACAGAGCTTAAAAATGGGAATCAAGATAATAAAATTCAAATTCCAAATTTATTTCTTCTGTTGCATTTCAGTTGCATGTCATATTACAAGCTCTGCTTAGTTTGGGGCTGGGTAGTGCTGTGTGAATTGTCCACAATATTTATATTTATTTTATATTTATTTATTACAAGGATCACGTTGAAACTTTTTAATAACCTTCATCTAAATATACTTTTTTTATGAAAATACATACTTAGAATACAATTTAACAACCAGACGGAGAAGAAACAACCGTGTTCACTACACAGTTTTTTATATCGGTGGGGATCGAACCCACGCCCTCCTGCGTAGAAGACAGAGCTACCTGTGGGGGCTGTTAAATATTATTATAATCCATCACATTTTAAACAATAAACAATCATTGTAAAAAAAAAACTATTATGATATGCAAACTATTACGAGAATTTACGACAGTCTGTATCTTTTTATCTTTTCATATTTTTTGGCGTGATTAATCAATCCGCCAGTGTAAATCTGAAAAAAATATTTAAAACCAACAGCACTGAAAACCTGTTACAATGATTGATCCGCGAATGTAGTACGTACAGAATCAACAAACGCTTTCAATTATCCCAATTGACAATACGCGTATGATTCGTCCAATTTATTCCAGGGATTTTTAAATTTGTTTTATAAATTTATAGAATATACATTTTTGAGGAGATCATAATGTATGTTCGAATATATGTGTCGATTGTCGAAAAACAAGTGCACGAATGGAGCCTCTTTTGCGCCTGGTTCGAAAAAACCAGTGACACGATAAGAAGAAGAAAAAGAAGAAGGAGATCATGAAAATCTTCGACACGTTTAGAAGAATTATTCTTATAGCTGTGCATTTTTTCTCAAATCTTACATTAAAAATAACAGATAGAGATAGATAGAGGGAATGGAACTCATTGTCGTCGGCAGTTTTTCCTGCTCACAAAAAAAATAATACATACATAAAATTACTCCTCAATCCCATGGGGGTAGGCAGAGATCACGGATTTCCACTTGCAACGATCCTGACACACCTCTTTCGCTTCATTCACTCTCATAACATTCTTCATACAATGCTCGTCGGTTTAGGGTACTCCTAAAAAAAATAATTTAGGAACAAAACCTCGAAAAATCAGAAAATCAATTCGAAATGGAATATCCCCAAGACAATGTTGATGTGTGTATTCTCAACAGTGGGTGCAAACAAGCTGATATGATGACGATGATGATTTAGTGTATTGTCAATCAATCAATCAATCAACCAAAATAGTCTTTATTCAGTTCAATTACAAGAATCACTTTGAAACGTCTTATAGCTAGGTGATTCTAGGTGCCATATGTGTCATATTATGTGTACAACCGCCATCATGGCAGCTGATTTAAATAGGTTATTGTATACCACAATTAATATCCATGATACTCAATTAATTACAACGCAAAATGTTCCGTTAATTAAAAAATAATGTGATTGTTGTTTAAAATTGTTTGGAATTTTATGGTGGTGGTTAATAAAATTGTACATTTACTGAATTAAATAAAATAAAGTACATATCATTCGACGCACACAAGTAGAAACTACAATTACTGAATTAAATTAAATAAAGTACATATCATTCGACGCACTCAAGTTGAAACTACAAAGATATACTTTTTTAATACAACTAGCTGATGGACCATATATGAAGCATATGGTCCACCTGATGGTAAGTAGTAGCCATCGCCTACGAGAAAGCATTGCCTCGTATCTCACGCACGTCAGGAACGTGCCTTATTTATTTATTTATGTATGATCTAATGTCTTGCGTCCATCTACTTGAGGCATACAGATGTTCAACCTCACGTGCCAGTTATTTCACCGGCACCCACACCAAAAATCATGGGTGATGAAATAGGATAGACATAGATTTTAAAACTTTTCGGCTTCATAGGGCGTAGTGTGCGTCAGAAAGAGATAGCGCTCTACAAAGCAGAAAAGCCGATGTGCAATATTTATTGCCTACAACCGTACATAAATATGCTTATTGAAGTGAAAACTTCTTTAGCGGCGTTGAGCACTTTTTCTGTAATGGGTATAAAATCTTAAACTCGCGTCAGCGCGTCAGGACACGTGACCTGATCGAAAAAGCGTAAGACGGATGGAGAGTAGACAGCTATCCCCTCTCTACGGCGCGGCGAAAATGTATGCCTGGGCCTACTGTTTCGTTTAGGCAGCGCAGGGCGTTTGCGCGAATGTTCGTGTATGTTACAGCGTGCCAAATAACAAACAAGCCCCCCCTAACCATTCCAAAATATCAAACATGCTCAACGTTAATAATCAAGTTTTCACTTCTGCCGGCACTCCCGGAGTGCAACCCGTATTTTTTTGATTATTCGTCAACTGAATAAAATTGTATCTTCGCCATCATATTACAATTCATTTTTATTCCAGCATAAAAACCTCTCAGTATTGTACCATTTCTTTTAATTCATACTAACATCAAACACGTCTCCAAGCCGATTACCGTCCAATTCCTTTGAGACTTCAAAGTAATGAGACGGCTAAAGATCCTCATTATTTCATCATATTTTGACATGATGAGCTATAGCTGCTTTGTATAAAAAGAAAGAAGTATACTGTATAAACAGGGCATCCCATCCCATTATTTTATTTATTTATTTATTTATATGCCAAATGGAATGCCACCTTGAATATTGTAGATGAAACATTTTACTAAAGGAAGGCATTTGAATTTAAAAAACAATTTAACTGCATTCATTTTTTTTGACATGACAACGTCTTATAATTCGATGGAGCTGGCTGCACGCACGAAAAACATGACTCATGTGGCGTTACCTTGCTCTGAGGCGTTCCATTTAAGGCTTGAAGTTCAAGCGAGAGCGCGGAACGAGCGACAAAGAGGCACAATCGGCCTCCGCGTTCGACAGCGTTCGACTTCTGTCTCTCTCCTACTTGAGTGAGCGATGCCTCCGCGTGGACAGCTGTATGACGTTGTCACGTTCAACTGTTGTCAGTAGACCTATGTATTTTACAGATAACCGGTTTTTTTTATTTGATAAATAATTGATTTATTTTGTCCACTGCTGGACGAACCATTCTGAGCCCTTTCTATCCACTGACTTCCGATCTTAACAATGTCGTCGGTGCATCTGGTGAGTGTGCGTATGCAATGTTGCAAAACAGATGTATAAGTACATTGTAATTTAGAACACCCAGCAAACCGCTCTTCCCGACCGCGATACCTAATTAAACCCGGGAATTTAACTAGCCGTAAGGAAAATATGTTCGCGTACCCAAAAGTGGTTGTGTTTTTTTCATTTTAAAACCAGGCCTCGTATGTTACGTTGTTATTCATCCTTTTATTAACATAATACTGAAAATGTTATTTATATTATGTGGTAAAATAAATAAATATTCTGGACGATCCACTCAGCACTATCTAGCCCCAAACTAAGCAGAGCTTGTACTATGGGAACCAGATAGTTGATATAATATTTATATATTATTTTTGTAAATATCTCAAACTCAATAAAATTTTATTCATGACAATTACAAGAATCACTTTGAAACGTCTTAAAGCTAGGTGAGTCTAGGTGCCAGTTCCACGCGACAGCTACCTACATATAATACTTATAGTATACAATAAAACACCCAGACTGAGAACAAAAATCTGGGTTCACCAAACAAATATTTTGTTTTCGGTAGAGATTGAACCCACGACCTACGATGCAGAAGGCAGAGAAACTACCAACTGAGCTGAGGCCAGTAGGTACTCCTGTATCGATCTCTTTGCAATCAATCTCCCGCCATTAAATCCAACATTAGCAGCTGTCATCATATTGATTTATTGGCCCAATATCAAATGTTACATTTGGTTCGATTTATTGGACGAAACTCATACAGAGGGTGAGTTTCTGTATAAAAGCGATGTAAGTAATAAGCTTAATGTTGAGCTTTCAACTGTTACGTTGTTGATTTAAAGTTGTAATTAAAACGCCTATAAATTGGTGGTAATGATATTTTAGCCGAACTTAATATTTAAATATAATTTTTTTTAATTATAAAGCTTTAGTCCACCTGATGTTGACTGGTAAACATCGCCTTATGCGTCCATTTACAGGCACACATCGCCTTGAACAATTGTTAGGCTGCGTCCTCACTCTCCATTAGGTGTGTGGGCAGCCAAGTACGGTTCTTCTCTTCTTCTTCCTGCCCTTATCCCACTTTATGAGGGATCGGCACAACCATGTTCTTCTCTTCCATTCTCCTCTATCAGCCGTCATCCCTATATTCACTTCTTTCTTATCCATGTCATCCTTCACACTGTCACAGTCAAGTACGGTTGTAGGCAATAAATATTGCACATCGGCTTTTCAGCTTTATAGAGCGCTATCTCTTTCTGACGCACACTACGCCCTATGAAGCCGAAATTTGCCAATGAGCAATTTTCGTTGCCTGCTACTGTTGTTTTGTACTGTAGTTTTAGCTAACTTTTGCTGGTATACATTTCGTAGTATAAGAAAGATAGATTTTTTATTTAATTTTTTAACAGACCGAGTACATACGAGCATTGATTACAATAACAAAGCGTTTTCACTCAATTTCGCCAAGTTTATGTATTTCATATAATCTACTTAAAGTAACGGTGACATTTTGAAACGCCGCAGAGTGCAGAGGCTGGTAATCCCAAAAATAATATTCGGGTCAAACTACATACCAACGCATGCTTTATCTTTTAATATTGACCGACCTCATAGCTCAGTTGGTGGTAGCTTTGCCTTCTGCGCCGTAGGTCGTGGGTTCGATCCCCACCGAGAACAAATATTTGTGTGGTGAACACAGATGTTTGTTCTCTGTCTGGGTGTTATATTGTATATGGAATTCTAAATATGACTGTTTTTACAAAAAAAAAATAATTTAGTATTATATCAGCTATCTGATCCTCATAGTACAAGCTCTGCTTAGTTTGGGGCTAGATAGTGTTGTGTGGTTTATAATATTGTTATTGTTGTTTGTTTGTTATTTAATTATATTGCAATGCGTACACATTATTATGCTGAAAATTTCGCTTTGGATACAGTTTCTAATATTTGAGATAAAACACATCACATTATAAGCCCCCAGGCACAATATACCTTATATTGAAAACAAAACAATTGCATCAGGCGAGCGTGAATGGAACTGCTGGAAGGGGAAAACCTAGGCGCATATATCTCGATCAGATCGCAGACGTTCTAGAGAAAGGCCAGGTTAGGAGTACCCTAAGCCGACATGCATGTATGAAGAATGTTATGAGAGTGAATGAAGCGAAAGAGGTGTGTCAGGATCGTAGCAAGTGGAAATCCGTGATCTCTGCCTACCCTCTCAGGAATGAGGCGTGATTTTATGCATTATGTATATTATAGTATATCTATGTATAACTCACAGATAAAAAAATAACAAATCAGTTCTTAGATGACAAAGATAATACGGTAGCAAACTTAAAAAAATACAACCGAATTGAGAACTCCTTTATAATTTGAAGTCGGTTAAAAGCATAATATATTTGGAATGTAAGAAAGTACTGAAGGATACTTTATATTTAGTTTAACCCTTAAACAGAGGTCGTATCGTTAAAACGAACGTGGTGTTGCCCTTGCAAAATATTCTGTTTTTGCCTTCAAAAATTAACATAACCTGAATGGGGATCCACTGAGCATTTAGGATTAAAATATTATTTTAACAGGTGAGTGTAGTCTGCTGTTTACTCAAAGTTTATTTCGATGAAGACTCCGTAAATTTTAACTTTTTTTTATTTTGACGGTGTTTTTTTTCTAGACTCATCCACGGGGCCCGCGGAGGACGAATTTTCATTCAAACGTAATACCAAAATTATTACTAATTTTAGCAGATTTTCACTATATTACTGTAACAATTGTATTTGTTTATTATTTATCTAGGTTCCTGAATAGTTTTTATTTGAAATTTCTTACTTAAAAAAAACTGGAGGTAGTACTTCCCCGGACGAGCCCTTCACAAAGAGCTCTACTACATACTCAGCAATAAACGTATGTACTTATAAAACAGAACTATCTTTTTTTCACAAAATCCACATCACAAACAATTGTCTTTACATCCAATAGCGGATTTACTATAAACAGAATATTTTCTTATTTCTATGAGAACCGTGTGCCTTTCCAAAGCTGTTGTGTCGATTTTTTTGGTTATATTTATTTTTCTTATTATTCTAAAAGGCATATCTGTTACTAAACTCCAAACAACACACACTAGTGTAGGCACAACTTACAAACATATAAACATGAATACTTTATTGTGTGTGAAAAACTTGAGGCCGATCGCAAAACAGGGAAATGTACGCGAATAAGGCCAGACTAAGCTTGGTGTTACGTAGAAACCAGATAAGCTTGTGATTGATATTTAAACTCAATATCTCAGTTTTGTTTTCATCTTTTTCTGTGCTCTTTCTACCTCGCGTGTTGATGATGCTACCTGAACATTCAAGCCACTAAGAAGTAGAACATTATGAAGTAGTACTTTTTTTCATTAAAGCATCAAATTCTCGTATGTTTTTTTCTAGGATCAAGCATAATATTTGTTTGCTAAACTGTGTGCAATCAGATTGCACACGAATGGAATGGTGTTGGTATTAATTTTCGATGAACAAGTTCAGTGTTTTTTATATGTTTCAAAAGGTCAAAGTGTGCGAGCGATAAGAACATCGACGATTGTCTTCGCCTTAAACTATATACCTATTGCAAAAATCATGCCATCAATGCATGTTAGGCTGGCTACAAGCATAGCCAGCGTTTCCTGACGCAAAATGGACCGACTTTTGAGTCCAATTGCGGAAACAGGAGTCATCTCCCACCCACACATACATACATCTGCATAGATGTATGTATGTGTGGGACTCCTGTTGATGGCATCATCATCAGAAACATTCACATCCTTAACACAATATTTTATTTTACCTAAAAGTGATCATTAAAGTACCAGTAGCGCGAAAAACAGCTACCAAAAGTAATAATCTCATGCCAGTTTCATGTATGACTGCGCCCTTTCACGAAAAATACACAAAAATAAACATTAATAATTTAGGAACGTATCAAATATATCGGAGCTTGGACCGTGAGTTTGTGTTATACTGTACCTACGGTGTGATGTGTAAGATGAAGCGATCTAAGTACTTTTTGTTAAGAAATACGAATTATAGTAGTAGGTAGTGTTAACCAGTTTTGGGAATAGGACATCCCTAATTGGATCAAGCAAGGGATGACATCTCTAGTGGTGGAAAAAAAGAAGCGGGAGAAGGGAAAATGGCGTCGATATACGTAGTTGTATTGTTTGTGGTGTATTATGTAAAACAGAGTTGTAGCTATTTTCAATTAAGAGTTTCGACCTATCAGTAAGTAGAGGTAGGTATAGAGCTAGGAAAAGATTGCTTCTCAGTGAAGCTGAGATGGGATCGGTTTTGTATAACGCACGTGTAGACATTAGTGCTGACAGACTGATTTGTGCACCGTAACTAAGTAGATACATAAAGAGTGTTGTCGTTGCGTTGCCTACCCTGAAAGACTTTTAAAGGTTTTTCTTGAAGCTATTCATGTTGTTACTAAGAGGAAAAACCTCTGGTAGTAACTCATTCTACAATTTATAGGTATTAGGAAAAAACGACCTCGAGTAGCGAGCTGTACGATAAACACATGGATCCAAACGTCACCTTGCTATGCCGCCACCGGCACCGCCGCGTCTCGGTAAAAACGTGTTATTTTACCTGACTGTACAATGCAGTTATTTTGAATGGTGTCCGAAACGTCAGTAAAAATAATATTAAAATCAAGTGTCATTTGGGACAATGTGTCCCAGCAAAATTTGTCCGAAACGTCAGCTACTCAAAATGTGAGTAAAATGTGTGGGTGAGCTCGATCTCGGTGTCGAGAAGAGCGGTGGTAGAATCTTGACGCAGGGATGGTGTGTGGTTTTAAGGAGACTCCTACATACTTCTATAAATTTTATAATTTGCTATTTGTACTCAAGGTTTTTTGCAATAAACCAAACTAATCTTAATAATATAAAAAATATATATTTGGGCTGGTGAAAAGTGTCTCATGCCTTGGACCACACAGCCGTAGTCACGGACCGAACCCCTCCCACTACAATGGGTGCCAGAAAGCAACAATAAAGCGGGCAAGGATAAATTTGTCTTACGGTTTCTTACTTTTAAGGATGTTGGCGTCAGTAATAAAGTACTGGCGCATGTTTTTGGAGAATTCTTGGAAACTGAGCACTTTTCTCTGGTAGTGTTTTTTCCGTTCAAACTTTTAATTAAATAAACTATTGCAGTTTTTACCAGACTTTGATCAAAACCGGTCTCAATTTGGTGGCGGCATATTTTTTCAATTTATGTTGAATGTAAAATTTACATTGAGTAATTAAAAATAATATATTGAAGCACGAAGAAAGAAATAAAGATGAAAATTATGAATGTATGAATTCATGAAACACTACTACTAATTTACTTGAAAAGAGAAAAAAACATAAAATAGTAATACAAACTGCTATTATACTCGTATACTAGTTTATAGAAGTAGCATTTTGAACCGTATAACAAATTTTATAAGCATACATTTGGCCTGAATTATTATGCGTTCACTTAATTTAGATCCCATGCGAATTCTTAGAAATTCTCCACTCAGATTTCAACCTTATACTCTAAGGATAAAGTCTAAAATCCACTGAAATTTTCAGCTGGATGAAAAGTGGTGCTTAATGGTGTTGGAAGTTTTGGGTTCTGGATGAAAAAGTTTCTCTTTGAGCACTCGAGTAATATTGTTCTACGTTATTTTTAGTTAATTGAGTTTTAAACTAAAAATACAAGCTTAATCACGCTGTTTTTCATGTGAGTGTTGTTGAAATAAAAGCTGAGGCGTAACACCTAAATAAATAAATGTATACTATCATAAAACAATTTTAAAAAGATCGTGGTGTTAGATACCTCTTTATTCTAAGAAGGCTGTGCATTGTAGGTCACTTTCCTAACATACGTGGTCTGCAAAAAAATACTTTTTTCATCTTACATAAGAAGTAAAAATTTTTTTCGTATATTTAGATGCTTGTGACTCAATTGAAGCAAGTCTGAACAAAAACTGAACTAATCTGAATGAAAAATTGAATAAATAATGCATAAACTAGATTTGAATATCAATATCACGCATTATGCAAGCGAAAACGTAAACAAAAGCTAGTTTAGAAAATTAAATCTATGAATATCTTGCGATGGACTTGTAAGAGTATAGTATAATCTATATTTATAAAAGAAAGTCGTGTTAGTTACACTATTTATAACTCAAGAACGGCGGAACCGATTTGGCAGAAAATTAGTGGGAAGGTAGCTTAGAACCGGGAAAAGGACATAGAATACTTTTTATCCCGAAAAAGCAACGGAAACGGGCGAGCGAAGCCGCGGGCGGCCACTAGTATTCGATTTAAAATCCTGTACCAGGCACTTCGGCGTCACGTAAATAGGGGCATTTATAAACACCAGTTGCCCCTGACACTCACCTGACATCATCTGCAATAAATGATTGTTTTTATTTTTTATTAGTTTACTAGCTGCCTGTCCCGGCTTCGCACGGGTGGACTTTTTTTTTAAACACTTTTTTTAAAATACTTGTAGCCTATGTTACTCAAGGTGAATATAGCTTTTCAATAGTACATGTACTAAGCCATTTTTTTTCCAAAGACAATTTTCGTTACATAGTTCATTCATAGTTTTTGTACACATACCTACCTATTGCTATTATTATTATTCTATTGGTATAATGTCTTGGGACGCCCACTTGAGGGCAAAGGCTATCCCTCTCCAATTTCTCCTATTTTGAGCTAGTTATTAGTTTATAACTACTATTTCTGAAACAATAGAGCTATTCTGTGCTAGTCTCTACTAAGTAGAAAAAATAGAAGAAAATAACACAGACGCTCATTTATTTACGAGAAAGCCTTTGGCTTGCCTCTATGTCGCAGCTGAGAGAAAACAGCTGGTGTAGTTCTTTCAATCACACGGTAAACATGCTGTGTGCATTGTTTTCTTTTTTTTTGATAGGCTGGTCTGCAATGTTAGTGGGGCACATAAGTTTAAAAGAAGGATTGATGGGCCCAATCACACTCTAGTTTTAAAGTTCAAACAATGTTTCTGTGTGCTAATATACGGTTTGTGTAATAATATATAAAAAAGTTAAAAACACTTTTAACGTTTCAGACTACGTTTAAGATTTATATTATAAATCAAATGAATATTAAAACACGGTAAATTTTATCAAATTTGTTGCATGCAACTGTTCCGAGTCTGTGTGTGTGTGATGTAGAGTCAAACTCACAAATTTAAATCATGGTAAATATCTCGTTGTTCATAAAACATGTGCAAATTTGTTTACGTTTTAAAATGTTATGAATGAATCATAAAAGAAGGAGCCTCTTTAAAGCGCACCAAAAATAATTTCATCACACTGGTTCTTTCAAACCGGGTGTGATGAAAGGACTTAGGATTTTGACACAATGATGAAAAGACATAGGTATTTTTTTTAATTGCTTGAAATATGGTTAGGAGTTTCGTAAAATATTATGTAGTAGTTTCATATATTTCACCAAAGTATTGACAAAGAATTAGAAGCCTTATAAAGAAAGTGGCTAGTTGGTTCTCCTTGCACTATGGCCAGGCCATTAGCAGGACTACGCCCATCCTTGTCTCTCCTGCTCGTTTTGTATTAAGCTATCTCTTACAGATTTCCAGCTGCAATACTCTTTGGCGGAACACTTAAACTTTGAACTGGATGTGGAACGTGTTTCTTTCAATTCCCAAAATGGGTCGCACATACTTCACGGACTATTACACTTTTCTGCTTTTAAAACTACAAGAGATGATAAAGGTATTAGACAAAGACAGATAACAATAAGAGATAATCGAGATAAATTGTAAAAAAACACTACACACACGCTACACTATCTAGCCCCAAACTAAGAAGAGCTTGTACGATGGGAACCAGATAGCTGATTACATAGAATACAATATAAAACCCAGTCAGAGGACAAACATTTATGCAGAAGCTTTGCCTTCTGCGCCGTAGGTCGTGGGTTCGATCCCCACCGAGAACAAAATAAATATTTGTGTGATCAGCTATCTGCGGTTCCCCTCGTACAAGCTCCGCTAAATTATAAAAATTAAAAACTACACCTTACCTACCTTTAAATATTACCAAGCCGTCCAAGTTTAATAGTCATACATAGATATTATAAGATTTATTGTTAAGTTAGATTTTATAAATAAGAAGTTTGTTACCTAGGTTTACCTAATTTAATTTACTTAGCCGTAAGGCCATTGTAATGCCCCAGCGGGGCTCATGTTCTGGACGTTACTACCTCCTAAGACCTGTAAAACACATGAAGCAATGAATAAATGAATATGAATATGAATTTGGTGCTAGATGGAGTTGTGTGGATTGTCCACAATATTTATTCTAACTTTTGAAACTATCATGGTTTTTAACACTATTTATTTTTACTTTTGTATCTATACTTTTTTTCAGAACTTTTTCTGTTCTAAGTAAAACACGAGGGTAGATTGCTGAATAAATAAGTTATCTATTATTATTATAACGCATGAAGCGTAAAGTTCCCGATAGAAGAACATCCATATTTCATCATCTGAAAAGTGACTCAGGAGGGCGTCAATATTATAAATCACTTTCGTATAAAATACCAGACAATCGTTAACGCTTTGTGTACCTAAAAAACGGCTGCCGCTTTATGACGGTCCTGAAACTATACTAACGGATGCTATAATCTCTATACGGCAAGAACAAATTGAATGTGTCTTCTAGATTGCTCCGCATTATCGTCACTTATCTGACGGTAGGTGACGATATAGCGATATAGTGAGAGCTCGTCCGGGGAAGTACTACCACCATGCCTATTTTTGCCGTGAAACAGCATTGTTGTGTTTCGGTTTGAAGGGTGTGGGTGCCAGTGAAATTACTGGCACGTGAGGCTGAACATCTGTAGGCCTCAAGTTGATGACAGTGCATCGTAAGGCACGTTCCTGACGTACGTGACCTACAAGGCAAAATGCTTTGATAAAGGCGATGGTTACCACTTAACATCAGGTGGCCCATAAGCTTGTTCCATCAGCTTGATGCAAAAAAAAGGCAAGATTCGGCCATTAGATAGAGATACAGCCATTCATTGCCAGTAAAAAACCGGATAAATCGGACTTTGAATAACAGAAAACGTTACTTTGCTATTGTAGCTGTTACCATTTAAAATGAAATAGCGTGGCTTTAATACTGCTGTAAAGCATTTGTCTCGGTTTAACGATAAAATAATCGTAACCAATAGCTTAGCATGTCGTTCAATGCACCGAATACAGTATAAAAGCGATCTTGCGATCATCATGAGTTGCTGTCACCAGTTTTACTTTTTCACTATTGTTTGGGATTCTTGAAGGGAAACATAAAATATATTTCACTGAGTTTATTTTATGATAGACACTTGCTTTCTTTATGTAAACAACACTGTCACAGGTCCACGTATTACTATGCTAGAAATTATTTATATAAATTAAAATTTAAGGAACACTCTTGTGGACTGGTGCGTGCAAACGATGGAAGAGAGAGAGCGAGACAGCTATACTTAAAGTAGTATGTAAATACTAAACAACTATTTATTCGCGAAAATTCTAAGAAAATTAGGAGTAAGAAAGATCTAAAAAAAGTATTTATTTGTATAAAGTAATAATTGCGAAGAAAGGAATTTTTCATTTGACGACTTCCAAAAAAACTGCCTGAATTTGTATGGAGAAAGGAGCACTTGCTCATACATTTTGGTGACACTTTTCCAACCCCATGGCCGTTCTACAATGAAAACCTAGTGACTAATATCTTTTTTATTCTAATAATATGTTTTGAGGTTCAATGCATAAAATCGCTCAGATAAAAATACAGTAAATATCCAAATGATGATCGTACAGAACGTTACCAGTGACGTTGGTATTTCAACGTTCCCCGTTTTATAGAAAACAAAGTCTTAAGAATGTAAAAGCGGCCCCGAAAAGTATTATAGGAGAGGTCAGATCAAGGGATTTCGATGAAAAGAATATATCTAAGTTTTATCGAGATAAAAAGGACGAGAAATGTTGGTTGGGGGAGAAGCGATAGCGGTTTGAACTTACAGATAAAAAAGTTTGTACGCTTTTGTACGGAAATGTACGTAATTGTTGAGTGGGATACTGATTTATACGCTGTTTATTACGAAAACGAGTTTAATACGTTATGCTAAGATGAGCTGCATATGAGTGCGGGCCGATCGTCGTCCAAAAGTGCACTCAATAAGTAAACCGCACGGGCGCTGCCTCGTGCGGCCTACTTACGCTAAAACTGCTACGCTTAGCTATTGTATTTAATATGTATTGAACACTTTTATTATTATTCTCACCACTACACTTTTATTCATATTAAAATCGTCAATAATTTTTTGTTGGGTAAAAGTCCTTGGCGAAGGTCCTCCTTGCCAAGACGGAGACCATAAAACAAGAATATAATAATTCAAAAACACTTCAGCCGTTCACTTCCTAGTCCTAAATCAGTGAAGGTTATATTATAGGATCTGATTGAGTACTTATGTAGATACCTATTAGTTTTAGCTAGTATCTCCGGTATGTCTTAGAACCCAAAAAGTTTGAAAACACGATCAGGTGTGCGAAAAGAATCTCATTGAGGAACACTAAAAATCCTTTCGCTACACTCGTCATCATCATCAGCCAGAAAAGTTTTCTCCTGGACATAAGCCATCATTCATTTCCAGAAAAAAACTATTTTTCATTGCTCATACTCTGAAAGTAGGTCTGAAGTTGCCTGAGGAGCCTAATTGAAAGTAATACTTTCAGCCCTAGGGAGAATCGCTTTCTACTGACAGCTGTCAAATTATAAAAAAAAACAAGTTCTATTTTATTCAACCATGTTCCAACTTTCTAAACTGCAAGGAGGTTGAACCAAATTCCAACTTTTTATTCAGCAAGTAGGTTGGAAACCCATTACAACGGTAAGAAGTTTAAAAACTCTAATTAGAGCGCAATGTAAAATTTAAATAACATAAAGATAGTATTAAATAAATAATATATCTTCTAAATTACTTGATTAATATATAACTTCAACTATTTATTTAAAATAACATAGATTTGAGCAAACAATTTACCATTTTTTAAATTATGAAAATGAAAATAATGGCTGAATAATGCTGGCGAGCCGTAGCCGAAGGCCCGCCAGAGAAAAAGAAAAAAAAAACCGGGAAGGCGGCAATTCAATCTTCATTTTCACAAATTTTTCATTCATGTTTTTATTTTTACTTTCCTTGTATTCGTAATGAAAAGCACAGTGTTTACCTCGGGTGAAAGTCTTTTAAGTCCCTCAAGCTCCATTGGCGCCCTCGCTAACGCTCTGGCGCCAAACCCGTCTCGGGACTCAAAAAACGTGACTTTCAACACTCGGGTAACAATGTACTATTGAGACCTCTTTATACCAACTTCCATAAGAATGAAAAATGAATCATAAGAATGTCGTCTCGGTCCGTCGGCTGGGTGGGCGTCTTGGTCTCGCGATCGTAACGCACAACGCTGCGGTATGCAGCTTGCAGCGCCGGACACATAATCTTATGAAAAACGTCTAGAATGGTCTCTTGTTCCGTCACAGTTTGCGTCAGCGGCGAAGTGCAATCGTGTGACGCTGCGTCAAGCCGTATACCGCAGCGTTGTGCGTAACGATCGCGAGACCAAAGCTTTACGTTTCGTCTTCCGGTTCCCATCGCCACACTTAGGTTCAAAAAAAGTCTTTAACTAAAAACAAAGTTGTATTACCTTGGACCACCGCCTTATCTGCTTCGCGGTTCTTCCCCACGTCAGTTGCGACCGCCTTGGGGCCCGCGGGGATCTTCGGATAAAATAAATCTTAAACCAAAATACTCGATAGCCAACGTAATTACGTATACGAAAGTACCTTGTTACTTTTTATTCCAATGTGTTTGTAGAAGCTGGGAAAATTGGTTGAATTGTAAAAATGTGTTCATGTTTTTCACAAAAAATCAACAAATTTTCAGTTAACACATTAATGTTTTAAATTATGAAATGTTTGATAGTGTGTAATACTGATCAGCAACGGGACAAAAACATTGTGTAAATTTAATTTAAAAAAAAACAGATTCATAAATAAACCATCATTTTACATTTATAGTTAATAACAAATTGCCTGATGTGTCCCATTGCAGGACAAAAGCCTCCCTTCCTTCTCTCCATAAATTTTTTATTAAGGCTACTGTGGACCAATCCTTCAGGTAGGCATCTTATTCTTCCCTCTATCTGAGCCGTGGTTACATTTTTCAAATATATTGCAATATTTTCATTTAGTAGATTATATATTATGAGCTTTATATATGGCCTACAGTAAATCTCCACAAACAAGGCAGGAATTAAATATTCACAGGATACATGAACCCATTTATAATTACCAAAGAACAGAGGTCCGGTTGAAGAACCCTAAAGTACCGATTCTGCGGTGACCCAGGATGGAAGAACAGAACCCACTCCCTGAGGGATCAGAGAAGCACGCAACGCGTACGAAGTGATGTCAGAGAAAACTAGAAAAGACGGAAAATTTAGTAAAAATATTTCAGAGAAAAGCCGGATGTTTTACGTTGCTTGTAATTCTCTCCGGCTATTTTTGTTTATAACAAGTAGCAGTAGTATTCGTTTTATTTTTCGAAAGTGTCTTACGTCTGATTTGTGTGTGGCAAAAGACACGTATTCGTCGTGTACTCAATATCAAACTTTCAAGGTAAGTATGAATTTTCTAATAAATAAAGTTGCCTGTTAACATAAATAATTATTAAGATTAGATTATAAATTTTTATGCCAATCTTTCGAGCGTATTGTTGTAATATTACATCTTCAAAAAATATTGCTTATTATATTAACACAATCACTTTTAAAGCTGCTATTTTATTACCCAAAAGAAAAATGTTATGTAAAATGTCAAAGTCGCTGATTCGTTATCATATTGCACGAAAGAAGTTAGTTGACACGATGGCTGAATAGTATAACTGAACTGTTAGGTAATCACACTTCTCTGGCATTTTTTGTGGAAGGGTCATAAAAAACGGTAGGAACCAAGACGTAGTATGTTGCCTGTTTTTATAGGCTTGGTTGCGTGGAACTGGCACCTAGACTTACTTATCTTTAAGATGTTTCTAAGTGATCCTTTGTGATCGAATCTTATAAATATAAAAACACTTAGAATGAATAATACAGCGTTAGCTAGTAGATAATGCTAACCAGCAATAAGCTTGCCTGTGTACAGAACATTTTGTTTGTGCATTATGTAAAGACTGAATAAGCAAAAGACGGAAAAACAGAGTCCGGCCATTAATAAAGAAAAAAAAAGAATCTTCTATCTATCTATCTATCTTTGTGATACAACTATATTATAAGTAAAAGACGGAAAAAAATCATCCGGCCATTTAAGTTCGAGCTTAGAACAAAGTTCAGGAGGTTAGTACCTACTATGCAGTTTTATTACGAACTCGTGACGGTAGAAATGTACAAAGTTCTGGCTACGTATTTGATGGCACGTTAACTTCAATTTACGTATAATATTGTTGGTTTGTCTTGGAGCACGTTTTTTTCAAGAAAACTACTTGACTTGTAGACGAAAGAAGTCACACTGTAGTTATTATGTTATAAGGAATTGTTGTTCTTTGGAGATCTCGTGATGAACGAGTGTTTTTATTATGCTTTTTTGTCTACTTTGTTGTATAAAACAACTCTTTCCCAACCCAGTTTATAATGGGGCTTCTAAGCGGGCCATGTTTTCACTGCAATTTGTGGCCGGCAACTATTGGTGTCCCTCTCTTACTCACATGTTAGACAGGGACACCAATTGTTTTTGGCCACATAATGCAGTGAAAATAATATGGCCCGTCTACGAGCCGCTTAAATGAAACATATTGCAATATAGCATATAATATATAGCTAATTATAGCTCTTTGTGAAGGGCTCGTTCAGGGATGTACTACCACCATGCCTATTTTTGCCGTGAAGCAGCATTGCTGTGTTTCGGTTTGAAGGGTGTAAGTGCCAGTACTGGTACGTGAGGCTGAACATCTGCATGCATCAAGTGGATGGACGCAGGGCAGTGCACGTTCCTGACGTGCGTGACCTACGAGGCAACGCTTTATAGGCGATGGTTACAACTTAACATCAGGTGGGCTATATGCTTGTTCCATGAACATAAAACCACTATTATCGTGCCATCGACTGGTAGATACTATTCAATTGTACTCGTTAAGAGTGCGTCGTTATCAAAGTTAGAAATAAGTTCGAAGTTTGAAACGTTTGTGAGTTCAAGAGATTCGGTTTAGATTTTTGCACCGTACGTTTTAAAGTTCTTTAGACTACGCTCCATTTTTTCAAATTGAATAGTTTGGAATCATAAAATAGTACATTGTTACCCGAGTGTTGAAAGTCACGTTTTTTGAGTCCCGAGACGGTTTTGGCGCCAGAGCGTAGCGAGGGCGCCAATGGAGCTTGAGGGACTTAAAAGACTTTCATCCGAGGTAAACACTGTGCTTTTCATTACGAATACAAGGAAAGTAAAAATAAAAACATGAAAGAAAAATTTGTGAAAATGAAGATTGAATTGCCGCCTTCCCGGTTTTTTTTTTATTTTTCTCTGGCGGGCCTTCGGCTTCGGTTCGCCAGCATTATTCAGCCAAAATTTTCATTTTCATAATTTAAAAAATGGTAAATTGTTTGCTCAAATCTATGTTATTTTAAAGAAATAGTTGAACGTACGAGTACGAATATAATAATTAAGCCGTATAAGGAATCAACACACGAGTAGGCAGTGCTAATTTTTATCATATTTTTTATAAATATTGTTGACATGGATGATATATAAATAAAGTAATTTAGAAGATATATTATTTATTTAATACTATCTTTATGTTATTTAAATTTAAATTTAAATTTTACATTGCGCTCTAATTAGACTTTTTAAACTTCATACCGTTGTAATGGGTTTCCAACCTACTTGCTGAATAAAAAGTTGGAATTTGGTTGAACAACCTCCTTGCAGTTAGAAAGACTATAGAAAGTTGGAACATGGTTGAATAAAATAGAACTTGTTTTTTTTTATAATTTGACAGCTGTCAGTAGAAAGCGATTCTCCCTAGGGCTGAAAGTTTTACTTTCAATTAGGCCCCTCAGGCAACTTCAGACCTACTTTCAGAGTATGAGCAATGAAAAAGGTTTTTAACAAGTTTTTAATAACATTTTTGTTTCAAAAGTACAGAAAAAGTACAAATAAATTAGCAGAGGGAAATAAATTAGTATAGCTAGGATAAGTTAGCTCACTTTTCAAGAACCGACTATTTTTAACCGACTTAAAATAAAAAGGAGGTTTGTTATACTTTAACTTCGCTATTTATTATGAGCCAATTTGTTTTTTTTTTATCTGAAAGATAAAAGTAAAGTACTTCCAGATTAACCCTTATAGACATTTTATCATATTTGATTCAGCAGTTTGACCATGAAGTCAGTTTCTCAAGTTTTTAATATCAGGAAATATATACAGGGTTATTCATTATTAACTGCAAATACTCAGGAATTAGGTTCAACAAATAGAATAAAAAATATTTATGAAATTATTTTTTTTTAATTTGATCAAAAATTTTTTCAAGTTTTTGTATCAAAATTTTATTTTTATTAATTTCTTTACGGCTATTGCATAATGATTGCCATGGAGAACAGGACGATGACCCACCCAGGCGGTGACTGAACGCAGAGTGTGACTCACGGCGCGCGGGCGCGGATCAAAGGTCAAAATAGGTCAGGCGCCAATGATTCCTTTATCGATTTTCTCGGGATTTTCATAACAAAACTTAAAAAAAATCATTTCATAAATATTTTTTATTTTATTTGTTGAACCTAATTCCTGAGTATTTGCAGCTAATAATGAATAACCCTGTATTATCTCATACTATCAATATTGAATTAACGTATCTACTACACTGATTATCAATGTTGAATCTTATGCAAATGCACACACCAGTCACAGAAACTGAATTGTAATGTTATCCAATTATTTCTGCGGTGAATCTGGAACGATTCACTGAAGTGGAGAATGTGAAACTTTGACACGAATTAATGAATTTAGATGTGGGATTAGATTGAATTCAAAATGAATTACATTCGTCTATAAATTACATATCAATTTGGATTATATCGCGTTAGAAACGCCTCTTAAAAATAACCACAATTGTAGAAAAAATCTTACAAAATCAAAATTACATGCAAATTTAATTAGATCGTTAGAATCTGCAACTACCAACTTTTATATAACATTATGTAATTCAACTAACTAATTAGCAACGAAAATTAGACGACGTTTCAAGTAAATGATTGTAAAAACTGCCCTAAGGCAAAGACAACTATCGATGTCTCGCTCGCACATTTGAATCTTTTAGAAGATATAAAACACTGAACTTATAATATAAAAAATCGCAAACTACTATTAGACATATGTGTGCAACCCGATTGCATACTGTTAAGCAAAAAAAAAAGAAAAAAACATATTGGTTTTCCTACTTAAACGTTAACCCAGGTACGAAAAGCAGTCGTCTGTTTTCGCCTTAGAAATAAATACAAAGGAAACAAACAAACCCCAGATAACAGCAATCCAGATTCACCTGGCAGAAATAAGCATTCATCGCACAAAAACACAATAAGCTGAATTTAGCCTAAAAAGAGGCTAATTTAAGCTGTATCATTATTAATTCCGCCCCTTTTATAGGGCTGCCAAGAATCTAATGACCGTTTTGTTGAAAATTGTCCGACTGCCGTCATGCGTGTAACCGGTTTCGCCTTTCAACCCTATTATGTGTAAATTAATATTGTTTCACTGTGTTTTCAGAACATTTCAGTCGCTTACTAAAATTATTGCAAATAAAAAGGTCGTCATTTCATTTAAATTTGAACGGTATGATTATCGTAATGATTATTGTCAAAATAATTTATAAAAATGATGTTTTTATTTCAATAACTATTATTGCCTGAAATAAATGAATATAAATACATATTTATATCACGGCAAAAATATATTTTTCATTACTCATACTCTGAAAGTAGGTCTGAAGTTGCCTGAGGGGCCTAATTGAAAGTAAAACTTTCAGCCCTAGGGAGAATCGCTTTCTACTGACAGCTGTCAAATTATAAAAAAAAACAAGTTCTATTTTATTCAACCATGTTCCAACTTTCTAAAGTCTTTCTAACTGCAAGGAGGTTGTTCAACCAAATTCCAACTTTTTATTCAGCAAGTAGGTTGGAAACCCATTACAACGGTAAGAAGTTTAAAAAGTCTAATTAGAGCGCAATGTAATATTTAAATTTAAATAACATAAAGATAGTATTAAATAAATAATATATCTTCTAAATTACTTGATTAGTGTATAGCTTCAACTATTTATTTAAAATAACATGGATTTAAATTATGAAAATGAAAATAATGGCTGAATAATGCTGGCGAACCGAAGCCGAAGGCCCGCCAGAGAAAAAGAAAAAAAAAAACCGGGAAGGCGGCAATTCAATCTTCATTTTCACTAATTTTTCTTTCATGTTTTTATTTTTACTTTCCTTGTATTCGTAATGAAAAGCACATTGTTTACCTCGGGTGAAAGTCTTTTGAGTCCCTCAAGCTCCATTGGCGCCCTCGCTAACGCTCTGGCGCCAAACCCGTCTCGGGACTCAAAAAACGTGACTTTCAACACTCAGGTAACAATGTACTATTTTGAAAAGTTTAGAACAAAATTAAAAAATCTGTTTATCAAATATACCTACTCATTATTTATTTATTAGTAACGGTATTGATAATTTTTAATAAGTAAACGTACTGACCTATTTTTAGCAGTGGGCTTCTTCAGGCCGTTGATGATAAAACTGCATCTAGTTAAATAAAGTAAAATTACAGGAAGTTCTATTATAAGACTTTGTATTTCAAGATAAAATATCCGACTTTCTATTAATTTACTTGGGAACCCTATTCCGGTCTCGACAGCCTCGGCGCCACAGAGCAATTTTGAATCCTTGCCAAAGACAAGCAGGGTAGTATGGGGGTAGCATTGGGGTAGCATGGGGGTGGCTGATCGATGTATTGTTAACCTTTGTTGCAATTGCGCTGTGACTACTATTTTTGCGCTGTGACTACTATTTACAGGGCAGTAGCTTTTTTATGTGAGGAAGCTTGACCTAGTTTTGTTATGTTGGCTATGCTGTAGATAGCTATACAAGGTCAATGAACTATGACTTAATTCTATTGATACGGGGCTAGTTGCTCGTGGTTTTACTCGTTGAATATTTATCTATTATATCAATTTTTATTACCTACTTCTGTCTATAAACCTCGGCCTACCTCCATGTTGCTATACTATACAGGGTTATTCATAATTAGCTGCAAATACTCAGGAGTTAGGTTCAACAAATAAAATAAAAAATATTTATGAAATGTTTTTTTTTAAGTTTTGTTATGAAAATCCCGAGAAAATCGATAAAGGAATCATTGGCGCCTGACCTATTTTGACCTTTGATCCGCGCCCGCGCGCCGTGAGTGACACTCTGCGTTCAGTCACCGCCTGGGTGGGTCATCGTCCTGTTCTCCATGGCAATCATTATGCAATAGCCGTAAAGAAATTAATAAAAATAAAATTTTGATACAAAAACTTGAAAAAATTTTTGATCAAATTTAAAAAAAATAATTTCATAAATATTTTTTATTCTATTTGTTGAACCTAATTCCTGAGTATTTGCAGTTAATAATGAATAACCCTGTATACAGGGTCCATGTGATAATGACTTACACCTAAGAACTATGCATGTACCTAAACTAAACCACGGTGTATGCAATAAGTATATTGAGTATATTGATTATTATTAATAAAATGTATGTTCTATATTTGACTTATGCTATTTAAACCCACATTTGAGTAATACATAATTATTTTATACCACCATTCCCATTTATAATAGCGTTATGAGTGGGAATAGTGAGTCACTTGTCCGACAAATACTAAATTGTAATTCTTGTTGCCTAGCCGAAACACAGATCTCTGGCGTCTAACCAAAAATTTATACTTAAAACCAAAAAGTTTAGGTATCTAAATATCTAATAAGAAACCCATTTATACAACTTTGTTCCTTATCTTATGTATATTAAAATTGTAACTAAACTTATTGTAAACCTTTTTTGGCAAATAAATGTTATTGTTATTGTTCCCACTGGGCTTACATCTGAATCTTTTGCTCAACACCTGAGACAGCCCATTTATGGTAATCAAATGGATTTTACTCACGTTACTGAAGTCATCGCTTCCTTGAATCTCGGTGGTATTTATTTTTATGTATACTTAAAGGGAGCCTTGCAATGCTTTACCCAATACAAGGGGAAGCATTTTCGCTCTTATGTATACATGCCCCTTTTCTCGCACTTCAAACATTCCTCCTCCACATTTTTACCCGTGGAAGGGAAACAGCATTTTATTTTTACGGTCGTGTCTTTCGAATATTTCCCAACGCAATTCGGAATTCTCGAATACTTGCCAATGTCTACGTTACTGCGGAAAATAATTAAAAGAAATGGGGAGAAAAAGTTTTATTAGAGAAGTTGCGGCCAATCAAAAGTTCATGCTGACATTTGATGTCTCCAGAATACTAGACAAAGTACAACGATTGGGTGTATGGTCGATGCTCTGCATCATCATCTTGAGATGTTCCTTCAGTTCGTTTGTAGGTAGAATTGCTTCATACGATATTGATCTCTTTACTCTCAGTAAATTAGGTAGAATATCCTCTGCACGTTTGTTCGTTTGTAGCAAAAAAGGCTCACTGGATCTTTTCGTCAGCCGTGCTAGACTTGATGTGTAAGAAAGCAAAGCTCTTACTCCATACAACACTATGATGAGAAAAAGCGAAAACCCAGCGATAATATAGTTCTTCTCAATACGACTCAGCAGTACCAGCTTATCGTAAGCAGCCAGATCGTTAGTGAAGATCAGAACTTGGATATTTTGAAGTGGAATAAACATACCCAGGTAGATGACGAAGCTAAAATACGCTCCGATAAGTAGGAAATAAGCTCGTTTATATTTCTTTGTGGTGAAGTTTATAAGTTTGGTCAGCTTACGGACGTCGTATGCAGGGTTTAGCATGACCAAGACCATGGTCATCTGTAGAAGGAGCAGGCAAGTGAGAATGATGCAGCTGCTGTCCATTTTCACGGTGTTTTTCTGTTCACTGGATATCTATGGCATTTTTGGATGGTTTTTAAATTTACGGGTCTATTATTTTTATTTATTTAGAAGCATCGTATCGACACCTTCCGTTGCCTGCCAGCTTCTGTCAGCAATGACAGCTGACTGGCATTCGTTTTGTGAATTTCAAGTTTATTCTTTTGTGGCGCTATCGTGTCATTTGACAGCGTTATTGGGACTTTTTGTTGCTTTTTTGTAACGACCGGCGAGGGACCGGATACGGACCGGATCCATTTATTGGAAATGTTGAATTCGTAAAGTTTTTAGCACAACACTACCATTCCTAAATCAGTATCATGTTTAATATCTAATGTCATGTTATTATTCTGGGTGGGGATCGAACCCACGCCCTAGAAGGCGATGCTCATATAATGCATATTAACGTAATTCTCACCTGATACAAACGTTAATGTGATGTGAACAGAACAGTGTTTTTCTACGTTACTGATATACAAATAAAAAGAAACACAGAATCCCGCATAATATGGTTATTTTACTCAAAAGTCGGTTGGTAAGATCTCCACAAATTTCTTCGATTGACAAACACTTCTAAATTAGTTCTTCTTGAAGAATTGTTAAAGTAATTTGTGATATCATGCAGAGAGAAAGCCACAGTATTAGAAATCTCAGGGCCACCCTCTTTTGTCAGTATAGCATGTCGACACATCAGCTCGAATTCCAACAAGCGAGCGATTCTTATTAAAAACTGAGCGATTCGTTCTATTACCAACAGCAAAAATAGCGCCATAAAAAAGCACGTATAACACATGGATATTTTACTCAAATAAAATTCCAACACCAAGTCCGGATCTTTTACTTGCGCCAAAAGTTTTCCATAATATCTTTTCTCCCAAGATATCTCCAGAAATGTATTCACACAGAGCGAGATGAAAACAACCGCGACTATTTTAGATGGGCTGTTGAAATCTTCGAGAATATTACACCAGAAGTCTCTTATTAAGTACGGTTCTTTGAAGGGCTTCAGCAATGCAACCACAAATACTAGTTCTAGAAAGAGCAGACTTCCGATCAAAGCGCTGAATATGTTAATCATTTTTGATGCTGGTTTGTTTATTTGCTCGGGATATCGTCTTGATTCTTCTTAGCTTCGGGGGGTACTTTCCTTAGAGGAGCTCGGAGAAATACCTTTCTTAGGCGTTGCCTTGAAGAACGTTTTCAATTTTCTTTGCTCGGTTTTACTCAAGTCGGCGATTGAGGGCCAGTGTTCAGAGTCCTCTTCCTCGATTGCTTCGTCTATAATAAACGTCGTTTCGGTATCCTCAAATTCAGGCTCCTTCAACGTAATATCGATCAAATCGTAATTTCCCATCAAATCGGAAAACTCGTGCAGTTTAGCTGAAAATTTGATGTAATCGAGTAGTCTCCAAGCAACTAGAATGTAAAAAAGCGATAACCCGCCAAGCAAATAGTTTCTTGTAGCGTTTGTAGAATCAATAACCCGTATCAACTTTTGTCGAGGAGTTTCTTCCAGTCTTGGCACTGTTTTTAGACTATTAAGGGTTTTTGTGGGGCCGATAATACCGTAGCCTGCGATTAAAATAACATATGTAACGACAGAAAAACTGAAAAATGAGCTGTTTTTCACATTATCGATGTAAAGTCTGATATTTTTCGAGAGTGTAATGATATCGGCTACAGGGAGTAATACTAGAATAATTGTTACCATTTGAGTGATATTGACTAATATTAGACAGACTGCGGGTAAATCAAAAGAAAACATAGTACTTTATACAAATTAATAACACATTTTGCTAATTTCTGTCCTATTTTTTTGGTATTTTGTATGTTTCGATTTTTTTGGCACGCATACGAAAGTGACATTGAATTAGTGACAAGCACAGACAACATATATTTTTTCTGGCACAGATAAAGCACGTACACGATACACTGTTTGGTAACGGTTTTACGACCGACCGCATGAACGTGAAAACTCGATGGAAAATACGAAAATACGTACCTACGTAGGTACGATGTTACCGACCGACCTTGTTCCGACCTGCGGCCTACGTTACAACTGATTGAATACTTTATCATCATTGTACACTGTATGCCTACAGGTGGGGTTTGGTTGGTGCTACAGTAATTTTTAGCACGACAAATAAAAAAAGAAAAGAAGAATGGAACGAATCAGCTGGAAAGAAAGAGTAACGAACGTAGAAGTATAAATAGAGTCAACGAGAAAAGAACTTTCATAGAAGTTGTTGAGAACAGAAGAGGTGATTGGCCATCTTCTATTATACGAAATTACAGCTTTATCAGAAATATAATATAAGGAAAGGTAGAGGAAAGAGAGAAAAAGGAAGACCAAGGATAAGCTACATGAGCCAAATAAAAGCAAAGATCGCTGTCATGTCGTATATAGCGGTCAAGGAGGTTGCCCTCAAAAAAAATACCTGGAGAAAAATGCATACATTACGCCGACAAGAGCGTTGCTCTTAAATAAGAAGAAGAAGAAATATAAAAACCAAGGTAGTTGACATAGCTCAAAGGATTAGTAAGCTTTTACTATTGTTGGGCACAAACATGCCCTTATATTGTATGTCCGGAACGGACAAACTGTGAAAACTGTACCTACCTAGCCATAGCCACTAAGATCTTTTCTGTACAACAGTTATGCAATAAATATTTCTGATTTCTGATTTCTTATGTGGCAGTGGGAGAGAGAACAGTTTCATCGAAGGTTTTTATTGACATGTTGAGTTACAATGCGTAGCAAGGGACGCAGCAAAAACTAGTCTGGAGTGATTGCGACGTAGTGTAACTCAAACTCCAGGCAGAATCGAAAGCCTTGGCTGCCTATCGAAATCGCATACTAAAAAAGGTATGAAAACTGAACCAGCATTCTTACCATTAGAGCAAGCGAGACCGCAAACACCGTCTCACTTCCACGTACCCTTTGACAGGTCACCACCTTATGAAAACCATTACCTATGTCGATTCAATTATGTTGAACCGTCGCCTTTGCGGACAATGATACTAGATCTTGATAATAAAACGTAACACCGCACCGGTGCGGGGTATTGTGTTCCGTTTTGGAATACAGAGGGCTTATTGAAGACGGTTAGGTAGTCCCCTGACAATTGATAGCGGATATTAATGGAATTTCGGATATCTGCCGCAAAAATCAGGCTTGAAAACAAGAAGCCACATAACATAATCTTACACTATTAATGATTTAATGATAAAATAGTTAAAAGTTTTTAGAGTTTAAGAGCGGGTCGTGCGAAAATTTGAGATTTTTTTTAAAAACATTTATAACTAAATAACTAAGTGACATTTTACAAATCGCAAAAGGCCTAATTGTAGACTATACATTTGAGATTAATTTGAATTTAAGTGTGTTAAAAAAGTATACTATTTAACATGACATTCCATTTAACGCTGACATACGATTTTCATTAGCGTTAAATAGAATGTCATGTTAAATAGTATATTTTTTAACACACTTAAATTCGAATTAATCTCAAATGTATAGTCTACAATCCTTTTGCGATTTTTAAAATGTCACTTAGTTATTTAGTTATGAATTTAAAAAAAAAAAATCGCAAATTTTCACACGACCCGCTCTTAAAATATAAATAGTTGCTGGTCTATAGCCAAGCGCTAATAATCTATTTTTTAACTTTGTGTATCTCTGTTGGGCTAAAGTCTCCCTCGTAATCTACCATCAATTCCGATATTCGGCAATTATCCACCAATCCTTCATCCGAACTTTTAGATCGTTTCGCCAACGTTTTTATTGGTCCAATACTTATATCTGTAAGGTTGGACCAATCGCAATATTATCCGAAGGTTGAGGATCTCTACTTAAAATACCACGGCGATCCATTCGCTTAGCACCGAGTTTAAACAAACATTATTACGATAAACAAGCGTCTAGATGCCTTTATGTTAATTTAGTTAACCTTTCTCTTCCATGAGTCAGCTTTTACTAATTCAGCAAGGTCGACGCTTGCGAATTGCTACCCTAATTCTTATGAGTTACCCTCCAAAGTTACCCTTAAATAGTTATTCCAAGAACTATTCGGGTACGGGACGAGGAATTAACAAAGTGGACTGTTTACGTAACTTACGAGTAAAAGGTTCAACACGTCATTTCATGATGTTGGTAAATAGAGAATAAAAAAAAAAACATTCTTTATAAAGATAACAAGCGTTTCCACTGGTTTGGACTTTTTCTCTCATGTGTTTGAGACGCGTGGCATTGGCTGGCTGGGTTTTTTTGCCATAATATTTTTTGCAATACTTTGAGTAATAAGAGATTAAAAGTGATTTCTACCGTGCTTGGAAATTGGAGATGGGCCCAAGAAGTTAACGAGAACATGGCACTATTTCTCTATTCCATATCGAATGTCAAAAACATGTGTTTTCTGTTGAATCCAAAGGATCACTTTGAAACGTCTTAAAGCTGGGTAGCTAGAGCTCCTTTCTTACCCATGTCATCCTTCACACAATCCATTCATCTTTTCTTTGGCCTACCTCTACTTCTAACCCACCCACATTCATATCTAATATGTACTCTTCTTGTTACATGACATTTATCTCTCAAATGATATGCATATTTGCCTATATTCATCATCATCATCATCAGTCTGAAGAAGTCCACTGCTGGACATAGGCCTCCCCTACACATTTCCAGGAAGAACGATTCTGAGCCCTTTCCATCCATCGGCTTGCCTATATTACTTCTCATATTTTCATCCCGCTCTTTTTTATCATCATCATCATCCACAGCCCGATTTCACCCACTGCGGGGTATAAGCCTCCCTTAGTTTGTGCCATCTACCTCGATCCTGTGCCAGTCTAACCCATTGCTGCGCCGCGACCCTGACTATGTCGTTCATTCATCTAGCTGTGCCCTACGCTTCTGTAGCCGGTTCGTGGTTCCCGATCCTTATAAAAACAAAAAAAAAATGGTTTTCTGTAAAGTCGGTTAACTGACGATAGTTGAACGTGACAACGTTATACAGCTGTCCACGCGGACGCATCGCTCACTCAAGTAGGAGAGATACGGATGTCGAACGCTGCCGAACGCGGAGGCCGATTGTGCCTCTTTGTCGCTCGTTCCGCGCTCTCGCTTGCACTTCGAGCCTTAAAGGGAATGCCTCAGAGCGAGGTAACGCCGCGTGAGTCATGTTTTTTTGTGCGTGCAGCCGGCTCCATCGAATTGTAAAACGTTGTCACGTCAATAGCAGTAGTTATTTGGTAGTTTCCTCGTCCAGGCCGTATGTAACCTGAATGGAATAACATTACCGCAGAATTATTATCGATATTGTGGCAAACGTCATTTACATTCGAGGCATGGTGATTAATAGGCTCTATGTAATCAATGTTTGCGTGATTACCTCTTTCATGGCGGACGTACACTCAACGGTAAAAGCCGCAAATTACAATATCATTTATTTCTATGAAAATGTGTAATACAAGAGGCTGATGAACTTTAGGTTGAAGATTTAATAAGACGCCTCTCAGCTCAGTTGGTAGTAGTTCTGCCTTCTGCGCTGTAGGTCGTGGGTTCTATTCCCACCAAGAACAAATATTTGTGTGGTTTACGCAGATGTTTGTTCTTTTTCAGGTTGTAATATTGTATTATAAGTCTTATTATACTAGGTATGTATTTTATTATCCACGCAACCCCAATCTGTATATATCTGGCCTTATTTAAATTTACATGTAACTGTGATAATATTTTAAGTTGTACCCATTTACACGATTATTCTCGTTTTATAGATACTTATTATGATTTTATTGTAAAAGGATTGCAAAATGCAGCAATAAAAAGTACTCGTCCCTATTCATGCAAAAAACGGCTAGGGGTGGTTGGTTGGAACTATCATGTCAGAGACAGCCATCAGGCAGCTAGGCTGCATTTCAGCTGCTGGTTAGCGGCAGGTAAACCATCGGAGGGTGAAATATTTAACAAAATGCGCAGTTCACGAATCGAATTTAAAAATAAAGTCAAATGGTGCCAGAAAAATGAAGAAATGATTAAAATGAATATATTAGCCGAACATAGAAATGATAAAAACTTTTCACAATTTTGGAATGCAACTAAAAAACTAAATTATAAGCAAAATTTGCCGGTATCAATGGACGGTATACAAGAGCCGCTGTCCATAGCTGAAATATTTGCCTACCGATTTAAGGCTAGCCCACAGCCTGTGAGTAATGTGAGTGATGTGCCCGCTACTAAGACCAGTACATGTGAAAACCTAAAACTGATTACTATGAAAGATGTAAGAATGGCAGTCAAGAAAATGAAGCGTGGCAAGTCACCTGGACACGACGGTCTTAGTATCGAGCACATTATTAGGGCCAGCGATAACGTTTATGAGCACCTATGTACATTTTATAATCTATGCATAAGGTATTGTTACCTTCCGGACGATCTCATGCGGACAATAGTCGTGCCAATCGTTAAAAATAAAACCGGGGACTTAAGCTCGTCTTCAAATTATAGACCTATATCGCTGGGTACAGTTATGGGTAAAGTGTTGGAGCGACTTATCTATCCCGATCTACTGAAAACCATATCTATCGATGATGCTCAATTTGGTTTCTGTCCCGGTCTCTCAACAGATTCAGCAATTATGAGTTTAAAAAGCACCGTGAACTACTATACTTCACAGGATACTTCTGTCTATGCATGTTTCTTAGACTTAAGCCGTGCATTTGACCTGGTGAATTATGATATTCTCTGGGCCAAATTATCGAAAGCACAAGTTCCAAATCATGTGGTGAATCTGTTGAGATACTGGTATGGAAACCAAGTTAATAATGTTAGATGGGGCGACACGACCTCTAGCGATTATAGGCTAGAGTGCGGGGTTCGTCAAGGGGGGTTGACCTCTCCTGACCTGTTTAACCTATACGTGAACGACCTGATTGGTGAGCTGAGAGGAACCAGGGTAGGTTGTCATCTGGGAAACGTAAGTGTTAACAATTTAAGTTACGCTGACGACATGGTTCTTCTCAGCCCCTCAGTTAAGGGATTAAAAAAGCTGCTTTTAATCTGTGAGCAATTTGCTTCTGCTCATGGATTAAAATACAACGTAGCGAAAACTGAAATGATGGTATTCAGGTCAGGACGAGGTCCAGAGAAGGTGCCAGAAGTGCAGATGGGCGGCTTGACCATCAATGTGGTCAAGCAGTTCAAGTACTTGGGGCACATGCTGACGGAGTCATCAAAGGATGACAATGATATCGAGAGGGAGAGGAGAGCTCTTGCAGTCAGAGCAAACATGCTCGCACGTCGCTTCGCTAAATGCAGTGTTGATGTAAAGAACACCTTGTTTAAACCTCCTAAGACCCGGAACTATATTTTTTAAGTACTCATTTGTACATTCTGTACAGAAAAATGTACAAATTAAAAATTCGTTGTCAGACCCAAGGTTAAAAATACTTTATTTTTGTATTTTTCGAGTTTTTGAGATGAAAATTTATTTTGTTTAGGTTAATTTTGAATGTTTGGAATACACCTATAGTTGTAAAATGTATTTTTAATTAGTACATAAAAATGTACATTGGGTCTTAGCATTTACCTATTCGATTGTTTAGTTTAGTTAATAAAACAAGAAATATAGAAATTAAATTAAACTTATATTCATTATTTATTGTTATTATAGTATATTAGAAACGTTACACACAAATTAGTTACATCTTAGTTTCAATTAACAATTGCGTATTCAGTCATTTGGCGCGTTTGATACAAAAAAACTTAAAAATTGCACTTCTATTTGCAAAAAAAAAACAGTAAACTTAACAAATAAAAATCGTCCCCTTCATAATCAGAATTCTCAAGTATGTGACTGATTTGCTCTTCTGCGAGATCTGTGGATAATAGTGAAATGATTACCAACCATCGAGGCTCTACGCGTTCAAGCTGGAAGCGCCCCTCTAGAGTCCCAAAGTACATAAAAATGTACTAAAATTGTGGGATCTTCAGACCCAAAGTGCAGAAATATGTACATAATTATTCCATGCGAAATAAAGTAGGTTAGAAAAGTGAAATTCGAGTAGATATTTCAAAAATCGAATAAATTGATTATTGCTCAATGAAACGTATATTAGTTTGATGTAATATCTATCATGATAATTTTGATAAATTACGATAAAAACTAACCAGCGCGGCCGGGCGGTGCCATCTTTTCCCACGTCTACTCGTGTGCGTGACAGGTGGTGTCAAACGGTTGGTAATATTGAAAACCACAGACAAAAAACATCACTCACATACGTCAACTGTCTAAACTCAAGCCCGCGAAAAATCAAAAAGCCCCCGAGTTGTTTGAATGTTATGTACAGAAAAATGTACAGCGGGTCTCACTAAATACAGAGACAAATGTTGTAATGGGACTGATGAAAGTAATTAAATATGTACATTATAATGTACCCGGGGTCTTAGGAGGTTAAGGCTTACTGTCTGGGTATGTACACTTGCCAACTATGGTCCAAATACACGCATAAATCCATGAGCACAATAAGGGTCCAGTACAATAATGCTTACCGGGCTCTTATGAGGTTGCCAAGATGCTGCAGCGCGTCGAGCATGTTTTCCGAGGCGGGGGTACCTGATTTCTTCGCAATAATAAGAACCCGTGTAGCGGCATTTTGGAATCGGTTAGGTCGCTCCAACAACACTATCCTGAGGGCTGTGTCTGACTATCTAGCCAACCCCATTTTTAAGAAATGGATTTCCATGCACATAGATCCTAACAGAAAGTGATAGTTAGTAGTTAGTGTTAGTTAGTTTAAGACAGAAGGTAGGTTTACCTACCAGTGTTATTTTGTGTGTGTATTGTTTTTTTATTACTGTAATTTTTATGTGATATGGGTCTATCGTGCCTGAATTAAACAACTTTTATTTATTTATTTTTATTTATATACTAAGCATGTACTATGGGATACAAATAGTTGTTTTTTTTTAAATACAAACTTAGTATACAGTATAACACCCAGACAGAGAACAAACATCTGTGTTCACCGCACAAATATTCGTTCTCGGTGGGGATCAAACGAACGACCTACGGCGTAGAAGACAGAGCTACTACCAACTGAGCTGAGAGGCCAGTCTAAGAGAGTCAAAAAACTACCGTTTCTTACCAATGGATAAAAATAAGAAATGACATAGCTAATATCAATAACTAAGGTCATAAAACTATACAGCAGCGACCTCCAATAACTTCTATTCCAACATGGGTATATACATTGTACATGCTAACGCACCTAATTTTCCGTGGCCGATGGATACATGTACGGAAAACACATTTATTTTAGTAGCAAGGGTGAGGAGACGTCGTAAACTAAATCTAGTGACTCAACTATTTTTGTAAGAAAAACCTAGTAAAATTTCTACGAGCCAAGAGGTACCTACCATTACCTTACCATTTTCTAGGCCCAAGTCTAGTTCTATTCCTTTTATAATATTTAAACGATTCCATAAATGTGCAAACTCCATAATGTGCCAACTTATTACTCGTATACAGGGTGATTTTTGAGAAGGTCAGTGTTGTCCAAGTCCGAAACCACGAGAGTTAAGTCAGGAAAGTAGTCATGACCTCGATTTATTATAAAACAATAGTAAGAAGGAGAGAAAAGAAAGCAATATATTTTATATAGATTTTGGAAGGTATATGCAATTATTATTTTGTTATAAATTGAAGGCATGACTCATTTCATGATTTTTCCCTAGCCCTCGTAGTTATAGACTTGGCCATCACCGCCCTTCTTAAAAAACACCTTGTATACCCCACTCTTGGTATAAAAAAAAAACTGCAAAGTTTCATCATCATTTAAGTCATCGAGTTGCCGTTAAAAAAATACCTGAAATAAATGCATACATAACGCCGACAAGAGCATTGCTCTTAAATAAGAAGAAGCAGAAAGAAAGGAGGTATTTGCACCAAGTTCTTAATAACAACTGAGAAGACTCTGAAGAAACTTTTAAAAACACCTCCGACTGGAGAATACAAATTGCTGTACTGTGTCTTTACTATGGTAGAGCTAGTAGGTAGCTCACGTCGGCGTAATGACGTCACGTGAAGGGCGCAAATTCGAGGCACATGTGTTTGAAAGCGGAGTATAGTAACGCCGTAGGTGCTCTCATGATTTAGAATATTACCCACACTGTGATTATGCTAATTAGCTTTTGCTTATGGCTTAATAAAATAGAAAGCAATAATAAAATATACAAATATAACCCGGAATTACCAACATTTTTGTATATACGCTGTAGACGCACCTCGCGAACCTGAAAACACACACAACACAAAGAATTATTTATTTTATCCGGTGTATAGTTTTTTTTTTTATACAACTAGCTGATGGAACAAGCATATGGCCCACCTGATGTTAAGCGGTAACAAAGCATTGCCTCGTAGGACACGCACGTCTGGGACGTGCCCTACGATGCACTGCAAGGCGTCCATCAACTTGAGACTAACAGATGTTTCGCCTCACGTGCCAGTAATTACACCGGCACCCATGCCCTTCAAACCGAAACACAGCGATGCTGCTTCACGGCAGAAATAGGCATGGGGTAGTACTTCCCTGGACGAGCCCTTCACAAGGAGATCTACTACTACTGGTACTCTACTACTCTATTTAAATACGATGAAATGTACATAAATACGATGAAATTAAACTGAAGCCCCCGCTTGTGTGCAGACAGCTACAAAACAGTTGGATTGCAACCCCGATACGAAGAACTAAGTTTAGGCCTACTACAAGCTTGAGTCTGTGTGAGTGTTGACTAAATAAATCCTACGTTGAAACGTCGCATCACACACACAGTATAACACACTGGTGAACACTCACACAGACTCAAATCCAGAATCGGACAGAGCTTGTGGTGGTCGACTGCTAAGAAGTAATAAAATTATGATATAGGTTCATAATGTAGCATGCTATTATATTTATTTAATTTTATTATGAGAGTAGTCCGGGTAAGCCCACATCTAAATCCTGTCCCAGGTGGGTACTTAAAACGTCCTTTTATTAGGCATCGGTGTAATAATTGGTACTTTTATTTCACACACGGTGATATTTGTTCTTTTGTTTATTTGTTGTTTTGTGTTAAAATAATCTGCCGTGTTTATAAAAATATAATGGTAAGAGGTTGTTGAATTTTGTAGACAATCCACACAACACTATCTACCCCCAAATTAAGCCTAGCTTGTACTATGGGAACCAGATACCTGATATTATACTTAAACATTTTTTTTGTAATTAAGTAGAATACAATTTAGCACCCAGACATAAAACAAACATCTACGTTCACCACACAAATATTTGTTCTCGGTGGGGGTCGAACCCACGACCTACGGCGATGACAGTTGACTGATTATATTAAAAAAACTCTTGCACGCAAAAGGGCTACTATCATGTCTGTCACGTACTGAACTTCATTGAGTTTATAGGGTTTATAGCCTAGATCTAGTTAATGTTAGCCCTTTTGATATTCTAGACATGCGTCGTTTAGTCTAGTATTATCGATAAGCCTATATTATCGGTAACGCTTTTTATAGAGGTAAAAACGACATCGACAATTTATTTATTTCTCATTTACATAATAATGTAAATACGTTAGCCATAGTTAATTGACAAATAAATTAAAGCTCTATTCATTGGCATACCTGAAGTAACTAATTATATTGTACAAGTTAAAATAATCATTTAGTGATTGTGCGTAACTGAGGTTCACAACCGCCTACGGAGAAAAATTTTTTTTTCTTCAAAAAGTTCTGTCTTTCAATTCATAGTTCATAACCGGGAATAATTTAGCCAAACCCTACACATACAAAAAAATTGGGTTTCCCATCATAAAAAAAAACACAAATATTTACGATTTTTCATCTTCAAATACACACAAAGCAAGCAATCAAAATAACCCTCCGGTATCCAACCCCACACAATTTGCAAAACATAACATAATTCCGACTCAAACCTTTACCCAAATCCACGCCCAACAAAAGGAAATCCTCAACTTTCGATAATCACAAACTGAAAAAGTTTTCCTATAACATCAGAATATACTTCTAACTTTGATAGAATACCCTTTCACATTAAAACCACCTATATATAGCCTATTCTATAGAAATAACAGAAGTTACCTGGTACTCATAGTTTTAAAATAGTAGCTTAGAGATGAGCGCTGGTGGCCCAGTGGTAGCGGCCCCGCCTTCCGATCCAAAGATCGTGGGTTTAAATCCAGTCGTGTACCAATGAGTTATTCTGCCAAAAAAAAAATTTATGTAGGTACATTAAGCCAGTGCTCCCAAAAGGTGAAGGAAAACATCGTGAGGTAACCGGCATATGGCAGATTCTAAAAAGTTCGAAAATATGTGTCAAGTGCGAACAAAAGGAGCCTCTTTGAGGCGTGTTTAAAATCCTTTCACCACACTTGGTTTGAAATACAAAATAATCAAAATTTTATTTTTATTAATTTCTTTACAACATATTGCATAATTATTGCCACGGAAAACAAGAAGATGACCTATCGTCGCCACCCAGGCGGTAACTGAACGCAGAGTGTCGCTCGCGCCGCGCGGGCGCGGGGTTAAGACCAAGACTCTCAGAATCGACCTATTTTAGATTAAACATTAAACAATCAAATATTATTTGTTTTGATCTGATAAAAATATATGTTGTAGTTTAATAAATAATCTTGATTATTCTATGGTTCAAAACACGATATTGTCAACTTTGCTCGATCAAAAAAAATCGCGAAAACTCCCAATTTCGCGAATTTTTGATCGTTTTTTTAAGTCGTACTTGAAGTAGACCCAACGTTTACTCCCGAAAAACATGTCAAAAAATAGGCAATGAAATTACGAAGAATATTCTACGGTTCATTTTTCTCAAAACAGTTTTTTATTGTTTTATCAAGATATTATATAATAATGCGGCCCGCGCGCTTCGTTTCAGTAGCCGGCCAGGCGTCTTTGAGGTAGGACCTGTGTCGCTGTTGCTAGCTCGCTACGTTCCCCGCAAAATATACGATAAATTATTATTGTTGTTTGCCGTCACAGTATAAAATTGTAACAGTAAGTACAATTAACTTTGTTTTACGGAAATATAAGTAAGCAACACAATTTATTTTATTATTTTTCTTTTTTTTTTTTGGGTCATGTAGGGAAGGTGAGATTATTTTGAAAGCAAAATAATTTTTTCCCCCCTCCCCCCTTTAGACCCCTTTATTATTTAAAAAACCTAAAAATGGCCTATTTTTGACCTTTTATTTTCGTGTGGAGCATTGCGGCGAGCGAAGCGAGCCGCCATGCGACCACGGGGAACAACGCGACGAGCGAAGCGAGCCGTGCTGTGAACCCTCCGAAATTTGCCCCCCCGGAACTCCCCCCCTTAGGGTGGCTCTGCAACGGAGAGGTCCTGCATAATTTTTTAATGGGCAACGTAAAGAGGGTCTAGAGTGATTTTGATTGTACAAAAAAATTTGCCCCTCTTGCCCCCCAGGACCCCCCCTTTTGAGAGTGCTACCGGATGCCGTCGAGATAGGAAGGTTTCGATTGGGGTTTCGTATAGAGGGTTTCTTCCTGAATTGAAAGAACAAAAAAAATTTCCCCCCTCCTACCCCTTTTTTTTCCCCCCCTTTCGTATCTTCCAAGCGGAGTGACTTGCGAGACTTTTTTTTTTTGGGTCATGTAGGGAAGTTGAGATTGTTTTGAAAGCAAAATAAATTTTGCCCCCCTCCCCCCTTTAGACCCCTTTATTATTTAAAAAACCTAAAAATGGCCTATTTTTGACCTTTTATTTTCGTGTGGAGCATTGCGGCGAGCGAAGCGAGCCGCCATGCGACCATGGGGAACAGCGTGGCAAGCAAAGCGAGCCGTGCTGTAACCCCTCCGGAATTTGCCCCCCCGGAACTCCCCCCCTCAGGGGAGCTCTGCAACGGAGAGGGCCTGCATAATTTTTTAATGGGCAACGTAAAGAGGGTCTAAAGTGATTTTGATTGTACAAAAAATTTTGCCCCCCTTGCCCCCCAGGACCCCCCCTTTTGAGAGTGCTACCGGATGCCGTCAAGATAGGAAGGTTTCGATTGGGGTTTCGTATAGAGGGTTTCTTCCTGAATTGAAAGAACAAAAAAAATTTCCCCCGTCCTACCCCTTTTTTTTCCCCCCCTTTCGTATCTTCCAAGCGGAGTGACTTGCGAGACTTTTTTTTTTTGGGTCATGTAGGGAAGTTGAGATTGTTTTGAAAGCAAAATAAATTTTGCCCCCCTCCCCCCTTTAGACCCCTTTATTATTTAAAAAACCTAAAAATGGCCTATTTTTGACCTTTTATTTTCGTGTGGAGCATTGCGGCGAGCGAAGCGAGCCGCCATGCGACCATGGGGAACAGCGTGGCAAGCAAAGCGAGCCGTGCTGTAACCCCTCCGGAATTTGCCCCCCCGGAACTCCCCCCCTCAGGGGAGCTCTGCAACGGAGAAGGCCTGCATAATTTTTTAATGGGCAACGTAAAGAGGGTCTAAAGTGATTTTGATTGTACAAAAAATTTTGCCCCCCTTGCCCCCCAGGACCCCCCCTTTTGAGAGTGCTACCGGATACCGTCGAGATAGGAGGGTTTCGATTCGGGTTTCGTATAGAGGGTTTCTTCCTGAATTGAAAGAACAAAATAACTTCCCCCCTCCTACCCCTTTTTTCCCCCCCCTTTCGTATCTTCCAAGCGGAGTGACTTTTAAGACTTTTTTTTTTTGGGTCATGTAGGGAAGTTGAGATTATTTTGAAAGCAAAATAAATTTTGCCCCCCTCCCCCCTTTAGACCCCTTTATTATTAAAAAAACCTAAAAATGCCCTTTTTTGACCCTATTTTTTCGAGTGGAACAGCGCGGCGAGCGAAGCGAGCCGTGCTGTGACCCCCCCCAAGCACCCCAGAACCCCCTCCTCCTGAACCCGGGGGAAGAGTCGCAGCGAGCGAAGCGAGCTGCCACGCGACCACGGGGAACAGCGCGGCGAGCGAAGCGAGCCGTGCTGTGACCTTCCTACGCCCCCCAGAATTAGTGTTACAAAGGGATTGCAGTGAGTGGATGGAAATTAGAAAAAGCCTTATAACGGCCTCAAATTTTGGCGCAATCTGTAAAAGGAAATTGTCCAAAAGCACAGCGAATACAGTAAAAAATTTACTGTATAAAAAAAATATAGGCCACGTAATGTCAGTAGCTCATGGTGTAGAAAATGAAAAGCAAGCGCTACAACAAATGGAGAGACAAGAAAACATTGTCATCGAACCATGTGGACTTTTCATAGATAAACAATACCCATTTATTGGGGCTACACCCGACGGTTTAGTTGACCACGATAAAATTATAGAAGTAAAGTGTCCAATAACGGCATTTAAGACCGGAATAGAAACTGCTATAAAAGAAAACAAAATACAAATATATAAATATGACAAAAAAAACAGTACGCGAATCATTAATAAAAGAAGCAATTGGTATTACCAAGTGCAGGGTCAACTCCATGTTACCGAGAGAAACCAATGCATTTTTGGAATTTGGTCCGGCGAAAATCATCCACTCATAATCGAATACATTCCTAGAGATGACGAATTTTGGAAGGTGGAAATAGAAAAAAAAGTTATTGATTTTTACATGAAATGCCTTTTGCCAGAGATTGTAGACCCGCGACAAATTCGCGGTATGCCAATACGTGATATAATTTTAAAAGAAAATGACGAAAATAATGACGTACCTATGCAGCCAGGTCCAAGTAAGCAATTGGATATAATTCAAAGTCCAATCCAACCTCGTGGTCAGTTTGGTCCATGCAAACCTAGGCAGCTACAATTTGATGAATTTTAGTAGGTAGGTATACCTACCTACCTACTAAAATTCATCAAATTGTAGAAATGTACAATTTCGTAAACTCATCAAAACGATGCACAAAGATTACGAAATTGTATATTATTCACGTTGCTGAATAAAATAGTACATTGTTACCTGAGGATAGAAAGTCACATTTTTGAGTCCCGAGACTTCTGGCGGGCCTTCGCTGGCCAGCATTATTCAACCATTATTTTAATTTTCATAATTAAAAAAATGGTTATTTTTTTTCGCAAATCTATGTTATTTAAATAAAGAAATAGTTGAAGCTAAATAATAATAAAGTCATTTAGAAAATATATTCTTTATTTAATACCCACTATCTTTATGTTATTTAAATTTAAATTTTACATCGCGGACTAATTAGACTTTTTAAACTTCTAATCGTTGTAATGGGTTTCCAACCTCCTTGCTGAATAAAACGTTAGAATTTAGTTCAATTACCTCCTTGCAGTTAGAAATAGCTTTAGAAAGTTGGAACATGGTTGAATAAAATAGAACTTGTTTTTTTATAATTTGACAGCTGTCAGTAGAAAGCGATTCTCTCTAGGGCTGAAAGTATTACTTTCAATTAGGCCCCTCAGGCAACTTCAGACCTACTTTCCGAGTATGTGCAATGAAAAAGTGATATGTGCCATACGAAATAAAAATATTTTTTATATAATATAGTATAAAAATAACATTTTCAAAATTTACGTATTGTAGGCAGAAGTATGTGTCGTTTTACAAAATAAATATAATTTTTACTTGTACTAGTTGTATTTTTTACCTCTATGTTCTCGTTGCTGGATCGAATAGTTGTATGTGCCACACGAAACCAAAGTACTTTTTAGTTGGACTAATTCTAATTTTTTTTATTACTTAGCTTTGTGACTGTACCTATATCTACACACAATATGTAACAAAAATACTGGTAATATGTTATCAATACTATCTACAATACTACCTAACTGAAGTTAGTAAGTAAATATCATACCTAACTACTGCTTGGTTTTCTATACTGTGGCACTAAGTTATCGTACGCGGTTAGTGGCGCACGGCCTGCCGGGCGCGTAAATAATTACGTCGCGCGCTTATCATGGCGGGGGCTGAGGTAGCGCTAAATGCCTACTGCGCTCGAATATCCTGGCCTTAATAAGATCTAAGATCCCGCTCGATACGCGCGAAGTTTTTTTTTTTTTTTTAATTATTAATTAATCATAATTATCCTGGACTGATATTTGATAGGCATCCTAAAATATATTTATTGGCATGTTTAATTAAATATAAAATACGTTTCATTAAATAACCAGCTCGGTGAAGGTCCTTCTATAGCGGAGCGAAATCCTATACTATAAAGTCAAAAAGGATCAGGCGGCTCGCCTTTGATTAGAAATGGACTGTTGTTGTTGTGTGTAACTGAAATGCTGATGTGATTCGAAATGATAATCTTTATCGATTTCCTCGGGATTTTCGTAACAAAACTTATAAAAATCTAATTTATTTCATTTTATTTGTTGAACCTATTTCCTGAGTATTTGTAGCTAATAATGAATAACCCTGTATAAAGGATCTCCTTAATTGGGTTATATGAAAAATTGTTGCTCAGTAGAAAATTCAGAATTGAAAAACCTTCTCAAACTCTTTGTGCAATTAATGAAATATCTGGAGATTATAAGGTTTGTACAACTCCGAGTTGAAACAGCGATCCGTAAATACCTTTAAAAAGTTTTATAATGCTACAAACGGGATTGAGATCGTCTGCCTGTTGAATTCTCCAGTAAAAAAATAAAATGTATTTGGTTGTTATAATGTATTATAAGAATAATTTATATGTATGCAAGTATTGTATCAGCTATCTGGTTCCCATGGTACAGGCTCAGCCTAACTTTGGGCTAGATAGTGTTGTGTGAATAGTCTACAATATTTATTTTATTTAATTTAACCGACTTCAAATAAAAAAGAGGTTCTCAATTTGGTTGTATTTTTACCTTTAATATAATTATGAAATCTTAATTTAGTTGTAAGCCGTTTAGAGAATAGGGAATCACAGCTGCAATCGTAGGAGTAAGCTACTTTAATATACCGGTAAGAACAAAGCCCGCGCGCCGAGCCCGTGTTATTTTTTAATTAAATTTTTCATCTTTTCATTTATGAAAATGGAAGTACTGATATTTGGTTACAGCAATTTAATGTAACAAGCTACTTTATGAGTTCATGTTTATGTAGGAAAGTGGCCTTGTTACTTTTTACTTAGCCCCAGTTAAATTACGGTGTTATCTTTTTTCCTACTTAAAAGTTTGCTTAACTGTTTTTCGTACATAGGTAAACGTTTATGTACCACGTGTCAGGACCAAAAGTATTTTTATTTATTTCATTGAGAAGTGGAGGTAGCATCAATAACTACCCTCACTTGATTTTATTTGTCCATTATATCCGCGCACGCACTACAACACACAACACTGATTTACCTACACACTATGGAAATTATTGACTTATTATCACTAGACTTGAATCCCGACGTTGCCATTGATTATCCTAGATCATTCCAGAACGTTAAAAAACATTCTAGAGCGTTTAAGAACATTTTATTTTTATCTAAATTCAGGATTTTCTTAAAATTCTTATGTGCTAGAAAAGGATGGACATAGAAAAGTCCCTACGTGTTAGAAAAGGATAGACATAGATTTATGCAACATTTTGCATTGATGCTATTCCTATTAGTCGTAGCGTAGCGTGATGTTATATAGCCTGTAACCTTCCTCGATAAATGGAACAAAGACTATCCAAAATAAAAATATTTTTTCAATTCGGACCAGTAGTTCCCTTGTTTATCGCGTCCAACCAAACAAACTCTTCAGCTTTATAATATTAGTAAAAATTACACGAGTTAGCTAGCTACACGATGACGTGAAAACAAATGCTTAGTATCTGCCATAATAACTTACAGGTAGGCAAACAATCTTTACTGCTGAAAGTTGATTTTATCGCCTTTGTTTCGTCGTAATAAATTTATAGACCTCCAGGAATCGTCCGCTCCATTTCTTAGTTTTATGCGAGTAAGAGTTGAGCGAATATAATTGTTTAGGAAACTAACTTTTCAAAAAGCAATATATTAACACAAACTCATTTTTGGGACTCTATAAAATTCTTGTAAAAATACTATAAGTATTGACTTCAATTCATCACCTGTATAAAAAAAATTGGCAACATCTATCCACGCGTAGTAATAGTAGAGCTCTTTGTGTTTTTGCTCGTCCGGGGAAGTACTACTAATTTTTATTGTTTTAATTTAAATAAATGACACAATAAAAAAATAAAGGGATGGGTCATCAGAAAAAAGTAGACACTGATTTTACATTTAAATCTTAGCTGCAACGCTAGCGAAATTTAAAAATTGTGTACTTTTAAATGCATTCAACCAACTGTAGGTATTTATATAACATAAGAGATTAACGGGAGCGTTTTGATTCCACTTTTATAGTACGAACTGCCAAAGAGTGGAACTATATACGTGGCTTCAGTATTTCCGGAACGCTATAATTTAGGAATTTTCAAGACAAGAGTGGACACGTGGATTATGGCTAAGTATGATCCATCTTAGGCTGCATCCTCACTTTCCATTAGGTGTGATGGCAGCCAAATGCTTAGCTATCTACAATAAAAATCTTAAAAAAAATACGAACTATGTTATGTGCTAGAAACCCCAATTTTGGAACCCTCATCGTGTCCAAAAAACATACACAAAACATTCTTATGTAAACCCAGATTTGAACTTACAACCGTCTTAGAGCAAGGCTGAGTTTCTACGACTAAGATCTAATGCTCTTAGCACAACACAACACAACAAAAGCGGTAAAACAAAGAAGAAGTCATTTGTCTATGGCATCAGGAAGACTGTCCCTTGAAAAAATAAAGCTAGTTAGTCAACATCTCCATTAGGGTACAGTAATTAACTACTTGTAACCGGACAATGGATATATCGCCTTACAAAAGTAAGGTGTAACTATAGACTATAGGTTATACCTACTTTTGTTGTGCCTATTGGTCTTCTTCTTTTCGTTTGACTGGTTTTTGAAAACCAGTAGTGTGGTAAAAGGATTTTAAGTGCGCCTCAGAGAGGCTCCTTTATCCGCGTGCCTTAGAGAAGCCACAGGTCGTGGGTTCAATCCCACAGAGAACAAATATTTGTACAGTGAACACAGATGTTTATCCTTTGCATGTCTGGGTGTTATGTTATATTCTAAGCATGTATTTACAAAAAACAATATTATATCAGCTATCTAGTTCCCATGGTACAAGCACTGCTTAGTTTGGGGCTAGATAGCATTATTTGGTGCACTCGACGCCATGTTTTTAAACTTTTTTGATTCTACAATATGCTTATTTCCTCACGATGTTTTCCTAGAACACGAGTGGATTTGAGCGGTGACCCTGGTTCTAACAATTCTATATTATTGAACCTATGATAACCTTTATGTTAAATTAAGCTAAAAGATCAATTTATTGTAGGTGCCATAAACTGCCTGTACCTTAAAAGCCTACCAAGTCCCAGTGAGTGTGAAATCCTACAAAACTAGGAAAGGGTGCGAGTCGCTAGAACGGAATGGTCTTTTTCTGAACCACTGAATATATTCTACCCTCACTTTTTTTGTAACGGACATTTGTATAGCGTGGGACCGAAAGAATATCAAAATTCACTTAATATTTTTTCCTAAAAATACTTATATTTGACAATAATTCTGGTCGTCGAATTTACCTCTTGTGGTTTTACTGAGGAGGTATTTTAGTTATTGTGTCATTTCATTATTAATGTTATGTATATCTAGATGGTTGTCTTGGAGATTTTTCTATAGAGACCTATTCCACATTTACAAAGTAAGCTGGAAGAAAATACAAATTAGCATTAATTTTCCACGTGAACTTCTTTTTTAGTGCAATGCTTACCTAACAAGTTCGAAAAACATGTGACGAGTGCAAGAAAGGAGCCTCTCTGAGGCACACTTAAAATCCTTTTACCACACTGGTTTAAAAAAGAATCAGTGACGCGATAAGAAGAAGTGCAAGGAAATATTATTCTACCACCATACCTTACTAAGATACCTATGTATATGTGTGGTTTTTACACATTGATGCCGTCAGCACACTTAAAATCTTATCACCACACTCTGGTTTAAAAAAAAATCAGTGACACGATAAGAAGTGCAATAAATTATTATTCAACCATCATACCATACTAAGATATGTGTAGTTTTTACATATTGTACCGTCTAAATTTTTGTAGTAAGCCAAATAGAGCAAACCAATTTGTTATTTTTCTATCCAAATAATAAAAACACCGACCAAAATATGAGAACAAAACTTCAGAGCAATATCCACAATAGGGCCTAACCGTATCTTCATATTGAAAAGGGATGATTGAGATGATCGTATCATGTAGAAAAGGTCTTTGTGGCCCAACACTGCTAGTCTATGGTCCTTATTCATATTACATAGTGCTTTTATAAAGTATTGTGGTCTTTGTCATTTTAATGTATACGAAACGCGATGGCAATCGATTTGTTGGCTATTGCTGAGATCAGTATGAATGAGACTATTTTGTCAACTTTACAAAAGCTTATTCGTATTACACCGGCATGGTACACAAGGATACGCATCAGGCTATACACTCCTAGCCCTTATGTCCTTGCAGTAAGCAGTTCTTTGTTTTTAGGTAACTTGAGCTGTATCCTACTGTATATAAATTAGCTATATCGAGCGGGCAATCAATTGATAGCAAGGATAAAACATGAAAATAGTATGCTACGAAAACTCTACGCAATACCGCAGAGCTACGGCGTAGCTAAAGCGTAGCACGGTGTAGTTCGTTCTACGAGTTTTTACGAGTATTTATCAAAATAACACCATTTAAAACGGCTTTGTCAATTTTGAATATCATATTTTTATCTTGTGGCCAGTACCCGAAGTCGGAGTCTTGCTACCACATTTCGTCTACCAAAATTGTTTTCGTGTGAGCACGTGTCTCTATCTTTTGTAAGGAAAATTTATGAGTCAACAACTCATTTCGATCGTTTTTACGTAACGTAATTTTGCTGTCTCATCTTTTCTCCATACAATAGAGAGAGACAAATAGGCTAAACGAAAATTTCACTTGTATTGTTTATTAAGTTTGTTTGTAAGTAACATTCGAATACGATTATCATTTGTTTTTAATATTAAATAAACTGAAACTGTCTATTGTAAACTGCGTTGCGACTTAAGTTCAGGTCACTGCGGTCAAACGATAGCCAATAACTAAAAAAACTGCGGCTTTTTTCACTCAACCGGTCCATTTATAAAATCACGAAAATCCACTTTTCCGACCAAATATCAACGTCACGAAGCGAAACAAAAACGCGGGTGACGGCACAAAACAGTACATCAGCTATCATTTATCAGAATATAACTAGTGGGGCGTAGGGGATACATTGGCTCGGACATTTCGCTCTACTTTTTGTCTCTCTTTTTGTACATTTCCGCATGTGTACTTCTATATTTCGGGTCAACTTTGTTGATTTTCGGTCGGTTCTGTTGAACATTTCGCTTGGTTCGCTGATCAAAGTGGCACGAGCTTTCGTTTGAACACCTTTTTTGAATGGTGGTTTACCAACCACAGCTTTCAAACATGTTTTTCATATGCATACTTTGCTGTGTTATCTGACCCCAAATAATGCAGACTACTTACCTTGTGTTTTGTTCTCGACATCGAGTGCTTTCCACCGATGATGTCTTAGAGCTCAGCCTTGAGTTTTTTTTTCTATGTCTCTATGACAATGTAAATTCCTAACACACAATTTTGTACGAAAAACAATAGCGTACACAGCAAAATCTAATCATAATTCCTTGCTCTTAAAGAATTCAGTGTACAAAAGTTTTCTCTGTATCACAGCAGTCTAGACGCTCCACATAAATTCTGAACAAAGTGGCACCTCTGTTATTCCTTTAATCTGTTTCTTGGTCCGTTCCCTGTCGATAAATATTGGATGTGTTGAGTGAAGGATCTGGCGGGCGTCGTGTTATTGGCTGGTAAAATGTGTTGGCAACACAGTCTTTGCTTACACACGATTGTAAGATGAATGTTGCTCAATAGAATATTGATTTATCGGTAATGGAAGAGAACATTAGAGATTTTGTACAGTACAATACTTCTTTTTCTTTCGTGTCAATGTTACGGTTAATAAAGACACTTCGACCAGTAGGTGGCATTTGCCGAGCCAGTCATCAGATCACCCATCGTGCATGAGGTGGGCATGACAGACACTTAAGTAATAATACGTGTGGCATGGACTGCACCTGGACACCACACTGGCATTGCGTGTCGTTTTTAGCAATCATCCTCCATTTGCTCAGGTTACTCCTACAATGGCCAATACAATACTGAAAGAATGGAAGATTATGATTTAAAAAAAAAACGGTGAAAGGATCATACAAAAAAACAGTAAGAACCAAGCCGTAGTTTGTTGATTGCTCTTCTAAGCTTAGTCGCGTGGAACTGGCACCTAGACTCACCTAGTTTTATGACATTTCAAAGTAAACTCATTGCCGTCAGCTATTCTTCCAGAGTAGTGGTCTGTCCGGGTCTCTTCAAGGCAAGAGTGAATAGGTGTCTTCTAGACCATTCTACTCCATCGTCGACAACATCGTTGCTTACCAGCACGTGAGATTGTGGGCAAATAATGGCACAAAACACACACACAATGTAAAAAAAGCCTAGTGAAATTGAATCAAGAAATGTTTTATTTGATTTGATTTAGTGTTATAAGTATAAATTTGTGTTCGCTCCTTAAGGTTGTTCGATTCCGATACAAACTGAATTTACACAACTATGGGCAAACAAAGTATAAATGTACACTGAAATAGCTGTAATAGAATCTTACAGTGGTCTTTATTGCCGGCCAGCTATATAAAGTTGGAGAAAACTGTAAGATAACAGAAATATTAATAAAAAAACCAAAAAAGTAATTTTTTCGTCATTCTTTCTAACTCGGGTACTCGGCATTGAATACGTGAATGAGCTTAAAACATATGTCTCAAAATAGTCGTAAAAGTCTGTTAGTTCTTTTTCTGAAGCCCCGTCTGCCACGACCAACGGCTACCACTCCAACTTTATATAACTGGCCGGTAATAAGGACCACTGTAAAAGCCTATTACAGCTATTTCAGTGTACATTAATACTTTATTCGCCCATAGTTGTGTAAATTAAGTTTGTATGGAAATCGAACCCCCTTAAACATTATTCTGTTGAATCAGTTTAGTTATCAAAGTTTATAATGCTTTTAATCGTAAGTTTTGATAACACGACCAAAATATTCGACCTGCGGTTCAGATTGTGACATCAAAGCTTGTAACTATTGAGATTCCATATTGAGATTTACATATATTTTGTGACATACAGGCCTCACCTAATAGCGCAGTACTTACCACTCTCCCTTCACTCGCGACACACTGCCGTAAAACTTCGCGAGCACTCCGCAAATTCTATTTCGCACTTTGCATCTAAAGAAAAACTTGAATAATGCAGTAACGAATGTTTGAAGAGTAAATTTGCGATTCAAAGTTCTGTCGTCATATAATTTTTATACCTTTCTTTATGGAGCTCGTTTTAACCGACATTTTTATGCGGCGCCACGGTCGGCGCGTTTTACTGAAAGTGACGTTTTTTTACTCCGCGGTGACAGTTAAAATGAATACCTGAGTGCGTAATTTTTATGAAAAAGTATAAAGGATGGAAAAATATATTATAGAATTCAGTGTACAAAAGTGTGATATTGCAAATACTACAAAAGCAAAAGTGTACAAAAGTGTAAGTGTACAAAAGTGTGATATTGCAAATACTAAGTAAAAAGTAAACAGGCCTTTGCATCTGTTGCAGATGGTTTATACAGCGTCTGGCACACCTGTTTTTTATAATATCCCTGTTTATGGGACGTTATTGTATCTGGCACAGGGTTTTAAGATAAATAAGGCTTGTCTAGCGTTTATACCACCCTGACAACTATGTCGGTACGGGACAAAATAATGTACAAAAGAAACGAAATTCAAAAAATATTAAGCAATGCAGGCGACAAATATTCTCACTATATACACATTGATCATATTTTTCTGATGTCAATCGATACACTTAATAGATCAGACGGTAATCAACTAGTTTGACATTTTGTGCTATGTTGAGTTGTGAGTTCTACATATTATTTCACCAAGGGCAAATATTAGTGATGATAAGCAAGTATGAGGCGAAGGTGCTTTAAAATGTTTTTTTTATTTAACTCTGCTCAGTCGTAGATGGTATGTTTTTCTTTTCCTATTCTTATTTACTAATAAGGCGGAAACTATCCTTTGAATACAGTTAGAAATCTTTATTATAACACTTTATAACACGGCAAACAATAATCTAAACATGACGATGCCATCTTTATATTCCCCGACCAGTGATGAGCCTCAGCCCGGTCTCAGTAGGGATGTTCTATTCCCAAAGCCGGCTAACATTACAAGTTACATCATGAATGACTTAATACTAAAAATATTTATTTCTTTACACATGGGTTTACTCTAATTAAATTCAAAACTACTGCATAATTTCGGTTCAATATTCCCACAGATTTCCTCTAATCTCCCACACACAAAATACACGCATCGAAAACTCCACAAACCCACTATCAATCATTCAGTCGTTAAAATCAGTCAATCGACCGCGCTGTGTGTCACGCACATTTGAATTTCCATCAATTAAAAGGGAGACTTGTCAATTAATACACGTCAGGTCCCGTCAGGATACGTCAGGACCCATCAGGGATGACAAAAGGCATTGTAATGGCCCATGTGTGGTCCTCGTCTTAAAGGGTCTTGAGAACTTGGTGGTCAGATGAAACAGGGAAAAAGGGAAACTATTAAATACTTTTCGCGCCTTTTATGGCACAAATGCAACTAGATTTAAAGCCGAGTTATACAAGTTATATGATATTATTATTAGTTAAAGTCAAGTTAGTATTTTTTTTGTGTATCTGCAAACAACTGAGAATTTTTATTAAATATTTAATATCAGCCTTACAACTCACTGTTTCAATTTGCCAATTGTACACGCAAAAAACCTGACAAATATTTGTGTGAAACAAAAACACAAAAAATTAATGTAAAAAAGTACTTTTTTCATGATAAATGTAGTAGTGAGTATTATCTAAATATATAAAACTCTTACGTTACTGACTGACTGACTGACAATCAACGCACAGCCTAAACCGTAAGTCCTAGAAGCATGAAACTTGGAGGGTATGTTCCTCTTATAGCATAGGGGTGCACTAAGAAAGGAAATTGGAAAATTATTTCCCTAAGCGGAGAAAATGAGGAAAAACTTTTAAAAGAAAAAGCAACGGGGCGAGCGAAGCCGTGGGCGGCCACTAGTCATAATATATATTTATCGAAAAGTGTTGGTGACGGTGATGAAGTGACGGTAACGCGAGTTAATTGTTTTTATTTTCAACTCAAAATGCTCAAGTCTCCGTAAAGATGACTTAAAAAACAGGATACAATTTTTTTATGGAACGCGTTATTTTTAAACAAAAAATAACAATAATAGGCTCAGAGTTATTTTTAAGTATCAAATGAATTCGTCGAAATCAACTCGTAAACCACGACTGAGGTTTAAAATAAATATTTACTCAAAAGTCCCTTTTTAGGGTTCCGTAGCCAAATGGCAAAAACGAAACCCTTATAGATTCGTCATGTCTGTATGTCTGTCTATAATATATGATGTACATTATTATGCAGATTGCATAGTAATGATATTTGGTTTTAACGAGATCTAGTAAGTAGTTTTTTTATACGTCATAAATCGTAAACCGCAATTTACCTTGCGACGAACTACAAGAACTTTTATACTATGTTACTTGTTGCTACGGAACCCTTCATAGGTGAGTCTGACTCGCACTTGGCCGCTTTTTAATGTTTCAGTGGGAATTTTATGTTTTAAAATCTGGGTTAATGGTTGATAAGCTACCCACTGCAAATAAGGGGATGAATGAGCTACAGAACATTTTGATGGGAGTTTTTGTGAAATAAATTAAACGAGGATTTTATTACTTCGCATTTCACATTAAATGTGATCAACTATAGTGACTTTGAACGTTGCTTATTTAACCTCGTTGATGTTTTTAATCATTGGTAAATAAAAGCTTATTAATTTTCAACTTAGTTTTTCTCTTATTGTATCTCTAGACTTCTACTTTACCATTTACTTTTTTACTAAACTGCTTCTTTAGAAGAGCAGTGTGGTGAAAGGATGGACTGTAAAAAGCTGGCAAGTAAAATTAGCAGTCGGCCGTACAAGATATAACACTAATGCCTTATTTTATAAAAAGTACCTATTATTTTTCAAACATTATTTTTCACTTAAGATTTTTTACAATATTGTAAAAAAAGCCATTCATTTATGAAGCTTATGCAACGAGTATTATTATGGCAAAACTCGAAATTACAAGATTTTCTTAGAAAGTTGCCTTATTTTTGAGTCGTTTTTCTGGCACATAATTTTCAGAATTGAAAAAGAAACTTACTAGAGAGTATAGAATATCGCATGATAGATAGGTCCACACTACAGATATAAAATTATTTATTGCATTATAAGAAAATTGCATGCAACTTTGTCATAGAGGGCATTCTCTTTTAGTTATTCTTTGAGTAATTTTCATGATAAAAATTCCATGTGTGGGTGTCGAGTTTTGACGTGACAACGTCTTATAATTAGATGGAGTCGGCTGCACGCACGAAAAAACATGACTCATGCGGCGTTACCTCGCTCTAAGGCGTTCCATTTAAGGCTTGAAGTGCAAGCGAGAGCGCGGAACGAGCGACAAAGAGGCACAATCGGCCTTCGCGTTCGGCAGCGTTCGACATCCGTGTATTTTCTTATGACGCTGTCACGTTCAACTATTGTCAGTAAACCGGCTCTATAGACAACCGATTTTGACGTGACAACGTCTTAAAATTCAATGGAGCCGGCAGCACGCACGAAAAAACATGACTTATGCGGAGTTACCTCTCTCTGAGGCGTTCCATTTAACGTTGTCACGTTCAACTATCATCATTAAACTGACTTTACAGACAACCGATTTTTAAATAAAATCTGAACACACGCTACGTCTGAAAGCGCCTTCCAATACGCAGTGTGACGTCACAGCACAGCACCGCTCTCCGATATTGCTTAACTTGTACAAATCCCAAATCAAGCCACTAGAACACGCGCCGTCGCCCACAGGCCAAATCGATTGCTGCGACCCATTCAAAGTTCCCCTTAACGTTTTCTACGTGTAGGCGTAGCGAGAAGCGAAAGCGGTTTTTAGCATTGACGCAAATTCAACTCCGACGCAAAAACAAAAATGTTTTTCACGCAATTTAACGATTTAGGCAAGGATAGACGCCAAAATGTGATCCGTGAGGTAAAGCAAATGGTTTTATGAAGTAGGTCACAGTTCAACACCAAGTGGTCCAAATACTAAATTCATCCAATATAATGAATGAATGAAGAGTGAATGAAACGAAAGAGGTCAGAATGATAGCGTGAAAAAAAGTGGAAATCCGTGATTTCTGCCTAACCCCATGGGAATGAAAGGTAATTTTGTGTATGAAAAATAAGTAAATACTATTTATGTACAGGTTGGATGTTTTCTGGTAACTAATAAATATTGTGGACAATCCATACAACACTATTTAGCCCTATTTGGGGGGTAAGGGACGTAACAAACATCATAATCGTCTTAGCCAACCTCACCTGCACGTTAGCGGCGGCTTTCATGCCGCTGCGGTGCCCCCTGCTGATCAACGGAAGAGGCTCTGGCGACACAAGCTCTTTACTAAGTGTTAAATAGCCGCAGTGTACGTGGCTACACCCAGAACAATAGTAACACCTTTGGGTTAAGCTCAGTGAAGAGGGCTGCCTTCGCAGCTATTCGGGTGTTCCCCTGACTGTACACCAAGTCTACAATGCTCTGGCGGTCGTGGTATCACTTGCCGACAGCGTACAGAACTTGTAGCAAGGTCTTGTGAGATACCTTTAAGAGCGTACGCCAGGATCCATTTAGTGACGTACGGCCGTCTCGCTACATCCCAACCTTTACTGATCGTACCGGCTCCCCGGTCCATCGGAAACTAAAGGTGAGGACAAAAGAGTGAACTTGCACCCACGCAACTGCTTGCTCACTTTAAAAAAAATTCCCGCGCAGATGACCCTTGCATACTTTACCTGGACTTGAGCTTAAAAAGACCTACGGCGATGGGGCGGTGGTGGTGGGGCTGAGGTTACGATGAACTATACATTTAATAGTGCTGGTCAGCTCTACTGTTTGCCTTGCGACAGAGTGTTTAAAACAAAATTCGGTCTAGCAAGGGGATTAGGGGATTAGGTTATGCAAAGGGTTCGCCATAATCGAACACGATTGGGAGGACATTATTTAGCCCCAAGCTAAGCAGAGCTTGTACGATAGGAATCAGCTGCTATAAATACTAAACTATTTGTTTTCAAAAACATACTTATAATACAATACAGGGAGAACATCTTTGCTCACCTTACAAATACTTGTTCTCGGTGGGGATCGAACCCACGGCCTACGGCACAATGGTATTATAATGATTCAACCCGCTCCTTACAATGCTCACAAACAATACCTCAGTCTGTGCAAGGACGAGACTTTGTACGTAAATCTCCTGAATCAACGTTTCCATGTTTTCTCTCGCTCCAACTAACATGCAAACCTGTCTCTGTCTCAGTTGTTTTTGCAGCTTCACGAATGCAGCGAAATTATACTCGTAAGGCGTTTTTCAAACCGCTGGTTCTGATCCTTTTGTAAGTTATTTGATATTTTACAGTTCAATTGCTGCGTAACTGGATCTGAGGCTTTAGGTATAGAATGAGTCAAAGTATTAAGGTAATATTATGTCCAGAAAGTTATTTACATTGTACTTTTATGGTACGAACGGGCAAAAAGTGGAACTCTCTACCGGCGTCAGTATTTCCGGAACGTTTTAATTTAGAATTTTTTAAGACAAGAGTGAACAGTTGTATTATGGCTAAGCATTCTCCATCTTAGGCTGCATTCTCACTTTCCATCAGGTGTTATGGCAGCCAAAATGCTTAGCTCTCTATAATAAAGAAATAGTTTGGAAACTGTCAAAAAACTGAATAACATGTAAATCATACGATGCTTGTTTGTCGTATTTTTGTATTTCAGCTGGTGGCAAACGTGTATAATAAGATGCATTTTTTATCAGCCTACTTGGGTAAAATTGGCATTTTACAGCCTAAAAACGCCCCTCGCCAACGCTTTGAGAACTAAGTGTTTCCACTTTAAAATTGTAATACCTACAATAGATACATATAAAGATAGATAATTCAAATCTTTATTGATTACAATGACACAAGAGAATAAAATTTTTAGCTGAAAAATGAACAGCCACAGTAATACACTGGGCGGCCTTATAGCCAACAGCGATCTCTACCAGGCAACTTGGTATGACAGAACTGAACATAAACAAGAGAGGGGGGAGTTTGATGGGTTTAATTAATTTTACAAAGATATAGGTCTACCAGAATCTCATGGTAAACGGAGAAATAATAAAATATTGCGTGCGATGCTGGGGAAATTGGATTAAACGATATTGATACTGTTTTATTTTAATTTATGTCTTTAGTATTTGATTAATTTGATTAAACAGGTGACAATTGACCTGGAGCCTAATTCTTGGCTCATCTCGGATCATTTTGCAATTTTATTTTATTGCTTCTTTTCGGAGAGAGAATAGATGATTTCCTTGAGCAATTTATCGACGACCTCATCGTAGAAGCCTCGACAGCTACGATATACGGAAAACGTAGAAAAAGTGCGGGGTTGGGCCATTGAAAATCTCGGTCAGCCCGAGAATTAGGCTCCTTGCCATATGAAAAACACATTTTTTTTATTTATTTTTATGCCATGAGATTCCGGTAGACCTTTATAGGTCTACTGGTGTCTATTGTATATCAGCCATTCATTTATTTATTTATTCATTTATTTTTATTGTCTATTGTATGGTACTCTATTGAAAAAACAAACATCTCGTACTAGGTCTCAAAAAGCATGATATTCAAAAATGGCTTTAACCCTAAAGAGACGATGGTCCAGAAAAGGCCGTAGTACCCTCGCCGCCTCTCGACCGCGATAAGCATAACTCGAGGGTCGCGAAAGACCCGCGAGAACCGTTTAGTATTTCAATAACAACAAGTAGGACAAGGGCGAGGCTGTTTCGCAATCTAGGGTTAGTTACGTCATTACGTTTATCAATTACTTTTGTTATTAGCGAAGGTAGCACGAACTTTCCCTATCCGCTTAGTGAATTTGTATTTATACAGTCGCTGACATCCTGTTATATGTCGCGATATTTGACAGTTATACACTGATCGCTATTGCAGATCGCAGCTGATCGCCCAAATGTTTGCAAGACTTTAGTCCCACGAATGCCATGCCCGTTCAAAAATGTGAAAAGAAAAGCAGCCAAGTGCGAGTCGGACTCGCCCATGAAGGGTTCCGTAGCACGACGAACTACAAGAACCTTTTTAGATGTTACTTGATGTAACATAATAAGGTTCTAGTAGTTCGTCGAAAGGTAAATTGTGGTTTACGGTTTATGACGTATAAAAAAAAAACTACTGACTAGATCTCGTTCAAACCAAATATCGTTGGAAGTTTACATAGTAATGTACAACATATATTTTTTTTGGATTTATCATTCTCTTATTTTAGAAGTTAGAGGGGGGGGACCAACTTTTTTCCACTTTGGAAGTGTCTCTCGCGCAAACTATTCAGTTTAGAAAAAAACTATATCAGAAACCTCAACATCATTTTTGAAGACCTATTCATAGATACCCCACACGTATGGGTTCGATGAAAAAAAAATTTTTGAGTTTCAGTTTCAAGTATGGGGACCCCCGAAATTTATAGTTTTTTTTTTATTTTTATGTAAAAATCTTAATGCGGTTCACAGAATACATCTATTCGCCAAGTTTCATCAGTCTAGCTCTTACGGTTTCGGAGAAAAATGGCTGTGACATACGGACGGACAGACAGACAGACAGACAGACATGACGAATCTATAAGGGTTCCGTTTTTGCCATTTGGCTACGGAACCCTAAAAATCATTCTTTGATTCCCAACCGATACCATGACGTAATAAGAACGTTCCTTTTTCAAATGTTATTTGGATTCCAACGCCATGAATTTTACGTAAGCACAATAAGCATCACAATTGAAGCATATTTTATCAGTAAAACACTGTCATCACAGCTGATTCATCTCTTGTCACTGTCATTATTATGTCATCAAACAGAGATAGCAATAGATTAAGGCCTGCTAAGTTAAATGACTGATATAGGACCATTATGAATATGAGAGTTTGGTACTTAAATACGAGCCAGGTTTTCTAACTTCGCTGACAAACCCGAATAGCATAAACAGGGAGGGAAAACCCGAAATTCATGTATAATGCATAAAAACTTTCGCCATAACTCACAAGATTCTACATCAAACGGGGAAATTGGATTATTCCAAATCTGTCATAGAAAATATTATGTGGCAACATTTGAGCCACATATAGGGATGGGTATTTTTCATATTTTCCTTGTAAGTTATGTTTAATAGTGTTTATCGCGGTTGGGGATTTGTTGGTGAATATCCTAAGTATACATATACAAACGGTCCTTAATCTCTTTCTTTGTGTATTTAGAAATATTTTTGGTTTGCGAAACTTTCTGAGAATCTGTCCTATTTTTACACGATTGAAAAAATAACCGAAAATACAAAGAAAATTTATATATACGCTTAATCAGAGGGTAGGCTTTGGAAGAAAAAAAGTTATTTTACGATATCGATACTTATTATTTTTAATTGGTTTAACTTCACTTAATTTTCGTTCACTTAATTTTCATCAAATGAGCAACGGGAAATATTTTCACGTTGTTTTTACCCTTAGTGGTTTCGTTTTCTTCCTTTTAATCTAATATATATTATAAAAATCAAATGTTCGTACGTATGTCCGAAGTTTATTCGATAACCGCTCGCTTGGGTCTGCTCCTCTTTTGGTGGTAAGTTTGGACGAAAGGGGTTGAAGGGGGTGGCTGTAAGGGGCAAAAGTTTCGAAATCTATGTCTATCCTTATCTAACACGTAGGGACTTCTATATATCTATCCCTTTCTATCACTTAGGGAGTTTTCTGAAAATTCTCGACTCTGACGAGTATAGAATGCTCTTAGACGTACTAGAATGTTCTTTAACATTCTGCCCGGGCAACGTCGGGCTTCGCTGCTAGTTGTAAGAGAAAGTTACATAAACGTCAGTGTAACTGCGTCCTTATATTTAGGCCACACGTTGAAAGTTTATGGGCAATATCGTTATTTCATGTGATTGCGAATGGAATTGCCTCTTTTTGGGGTATGGTTAGTTTCCAACCTTTTTCCTTCCCATTATTCTGAGTTTTCATGGAAATAACTCAGAAAGGGGCTACATAAAAAAAGGTGTTTTGGGATCATTGACCACTACCAATGATTTCATTTCACTTATTTATTCGGTCACAGTTAATTAATCGTATTTGAAATAATATACAAACTTAAACTTACACAGAAAAAAAATATTATTAGTCACAAGAAAAATAAAATAAGAGTAACAATAGATAACAATATACCTACCTATAATAGCATGTCAAATATAACTATTAGTAACTAATGTGATCCACAAGTACCATTTTTCCATCATCATCTTCAGCCTCAGGAAGTCCAGGACGAATGATTTTAAACCATTTCCATTTATTCAATCATCTACTAACTTTTCGCAATCTTTATATAGATATTATTATCATAATGTTTGCTTTTTGGTGGGGACCAATCCTAATAACCTACCAACCAACTAGTTTTTTTTTAAACAAGTTGATGGAACAAGCTTATAGCAATTCATATTTCATATAAATCATAATGAGGGTCATATTTTCTTTATCAATAAGTTTCTGAAAAAAAGGAAAACATACGAGCACGTATATAGCAGATCTGGATTTTATGAGACAAAATGGTTACTCTAGAGAGAGGCATTATCCAGGGAGGAAATAGGGGACTACGTTTGTATGGAGAGTCGCCTGTGTTGTACCCTCTTAAGTAGTAAACCATCACCTATAACAAAGCATTACCAGGCAGGTCACGCAAGTCAGGAACGTGCCCTACAATGCACCGCCCTGCATCTATCAGCTTGATGCATACATTATATTCGGCCTGACGTGCCAGTAATTTCACCGGCACCCACACCCTTCAAACCGGAACACAGCGTTGCTACGGCAGATATAAGTATGGTGGTAGTACTTCCCCGGACGAGTCACACACAAATAACTCTACTACTACTAAACTTAGCTGGGAAGTCAGATAAACACCAAAGCTAAACGCCATTTGAACCAGAATGAATACCTATCAGTGTAATCTGTAAGAACAATATAAGCCTCTTAAATAATTTTCAAAGCCTACTCAATCTTAAAAAGTTACGAAGTTTGTGAATGAAAAAGAAAAGCAGTCAAGTGCGTGTTGATCGCATTATAAGGTTTGGGTGCTTTAAATAAAATATTGACAATATTTTTCATGAAAACTAAAATCAAAGCTTTTGACCCTTCTGTGGATTATATTTTCAGAAACAACATCAGAAACTGAAAGCCTTCTCACAATAATATATATAAATAATGTATTCTTACGAAACAGAAAGGAAACAACTTTTTTAAAAATATCAACCACTGAACCTAACCACATTTATTTGTTATTTCATTACCAGCTAATCAACTACTGACAATAGAACTTAACCAACACGTTAAACCTCTATGAATCGACTATGAAAATAACACCAATTAGATTATATGCCTAAGTACATAATGAGCCTCTACAACCGTCCGTCACAACCAAACGCTGCGCGCAGAATGAGTCAGAGCGCCTCGCGCCGCTGCCTTTTATAGTCGACCGCTCGAACCGCTCGTGGAGAGAAGGAATCCGCTAAGACGGCCTCTCCTGACAGCAAGGCGTCCTCGCCTGCAGTATCAACCGTAGGAGGTTCAACCCTTACAGGCTGATCATCATCAGATTGATCACTCTCTGTAACACACAACAAAAATAGATTTGAAGTGGCCTGAAAATAAGCGCAACATAGTCTGAAGCTAGTCAAATATTAAAAGATCATTTCTTTTAACAAAGTAACAACAATTTTAAAAGCAGTAAGCATTTACAGCTAAACTGAATAAAATAAGCTCCTTATGTCATAGGCGCAAGCGTGCACTCAAGCGTCCACAAGCAAAAGTACTTTTAAGTAATTTATTAGTTCAAAACAACCTTTGGATAGCTTCAGGCTTCAAGAAATAAAAACACAACATTAGTCACGTCAGTCACATCAGCCACATCAGTCACATCAGTCACATCAGTAGCATCAGTCATATCAGTCACATCAGTCACATTATTAGCATCAGTCACATCAGTCACATCAGTCACATCAGTCGCATCAGTAACATCAGTATCTTCATTTAAATAAGTCACATAAGTAACATCATTAAAATCAGTCACTTCAGTAGCATCTACAACATCAGCAACATGAGCCACATGAGTAACATCAGAATCATAAGTAACATCAGCCACATGAGTAACATGAGCATCATGAGTAACAAAAGTACTTCACAAACAACGATACATTGTATCTCGAATAAAGGATTCCGGACTCCATTACTCGCTATACACTGCTTAAAGTGTGTCACAGGTACAGACCATGGGGTCTAGTACCCTGACGCGTCAGAGGCCCAAAGTTCGCCTAACGCCGGGAAGTCACAGGCAGAGACCAAAAGCGGCCTACTGCCCTGACGCATCAGAGGCCCAAAGTTCGCATGACGCCGGAAAGTCACAGGCAGAGACCAAAAGCGGCCTACTCCCCTGACACGTCAGAGGCCCAAAGTTCGCTTGACTCCACTCGCCACGCCGCAGCAGCAGCAGCTCGGACGCCCGCCGCTCGGACGCCAGCAGCTCGGACGCCAGCAGCTCGGACGCCCGCCGCTCGGACGCCAGCAGCTCGGACGCCCGCCGATCGGACGCCAGCAGCTCAGACGCCCGCCGCTCGGACGCCAGCCCAGCGTACGCGCCAGCAGTTCGGACGCTCGCCGCTCGGACGCCAGCTCAGCGTGCGCGCCAGCACGTGCGACGTGCCGCCGTGCGCGCGCTCGTCCCACGTGCGCAGCGCCAGCAGCAGCACGCGCCGCAGCACCCGCACCGCCGCGCCTCTCTGCGCGTCCAGCACCTCCGCCAGCCGCACCACCACCAGTGGCACCGCCAGCGCCAGCGCCAGCGCCACCTCTGCGTCCACCGGCCCGCCAGCATGCTCCTTCATTAGCACGACACCAAGTCCAACAGAACTGGCGTCCGTGCACAGCCCAGCCGGCAGCCGAGGATTGGAGATCGCTTTCTGAAACACACGTGGGGGACGTCCGTCCCTACCGGTTAATACGAGCATTAACGATGCTTGATTCTAAGACAACCGCTCGACCGTCCTGTGCCTTATAATTTGTCTCCTAGCTTCGCAATTTGCAGAGCTAGCACTGAGAGCAACATCTCGTACCAGTGTTCGGATCGCAAATTAGAACAACAAATTCAACGCGGAAGTCTGCATGGATTTTTGCTAGGTGAGGTTGAGAATTAGCTAGAGTTGCTATAACCGCTCAGCTCACTTGCGTTTTCTATAAGGCTCGATTTGGAACATGTTTAAGGCAGTCCTAACGTACCGTTCTACTTGTCCATTGGCATGGTGCATGTCCGGCGTTATGTTATGGAGTTCAACGCCTAAATCTTGCATACACGACTTAAAATTTAAGGACTCAAAAAGACAACGAGTCAAGAGAGTGCTTCTCTAACTCTTTTAAGCGCGATAAAACAGTGTCTAAAGACTCACAGTTACTCCGTGGGGCTTGCAGCATGGAAGGCGTGCGCACGCTTCGCGGACGCTCCTCACACACTGGGTTACCTTGTACCTCAGCACAGCTTTGCCCACGGCCTGCTTGGTCAGGCGAACGGGGGCGCCTGATGTGGTCATCACGTGGGGTAGCTCGTGGACGCATCGCCCTCGAGTGTCCGACCGATGGCCGTGCGAGCGTCGGTGTGGAGAACGCTCATGAGAGTGGCTACGGCACTGCTGGCTACCAGAGCGTCGGTGAGGTGATCGCGCTTGCGATCGCGCACGCGATCGCTCATGCAATCGTGCATGCGATCGGTAACGGGCCCGCTGGTCACGGGAGCGTCGATGAGGCGATCGCGCAAGCGATCGGCTACGGGAACGCTGGTCACGGGAGCGCCGCCGATGCGACGGTTGACCCCTTGAGCGACTACGGGAGCGCTGGATACGGGATCCCCTGTCCCCGTTCAGCGAACGCGTCCTCCGTGATCCAGACGGTCGCCTGTGTCGAGACCTGGAGCGGCTCGACCTTGTCACTTTACGTACGCTGTAACAAGACACAAAAGCGGTGCACCAGTGCACCCTAATTAGATAAATCCACAAAGCAAACGAAAAAAAGTGAACTACCCTCTTTACCACAATGGAAACACGTAACCTTCTTATCAGATGTCTTTGATTGACCACGCTTCTGAAAGCGTTGGCCCTGTGTACAATTTAATTAAACCATGAGATTGACGCGTATCTTACTTGGGCTTAGCGTATAAATAAAGACAAGAACTCCACCAAATATTTTGGCCACAACTTAGCATTTGTTGCGGCTGCCTTAAACTGCAGGTCAGTAATACCTCGCACTCCAATTGCTGACCTCAGTTCATCCGAAAGACCCGTTACGACGTTAAGGCACAAGAGTGACTTGCGAGCATACTCAGCATACGCCGGAAACTGACTGGAACTCTTGCTCATCACTTCATACAAAATGCTAGGAACATCAATCTCACACAGACGCAGCGCGTGAAATTCTACCTTGAAGTTGCTCCATGTTCTATCATTCGTCACCCACTCACTCAACCAAGTTTTCGCGTCACCATGTAAATAACCACCTATCCGACCAAGACATTCTCCCTCGTCCCATTTGTTTATCAACCGACTGCGATCGACCTCTGCACACCATGTATTGCGTCGAAGTCATGAACACTCTGATCGAAAGAAGATTATGTAAAAATGTTGTAAATTCATTTCGAAAGTACCCTCACTAGTTTGTCTGTTTCGCTCTCAACCTTTGATGTTTGTGAGAACTCCTTCGTAAATCCTGTTTGTTGGCTAAACAAAGTTGATGCCAACAGAGGCTGAGGAAGCGACGTCAACGCGTGGCGTTCGATTTCAGGTTGTGACGGAATATCGGTGGACAACAACGACGGTGGAACCGTACCCTCGATTTTATCTAATCTCGTAAGAATTTGACAAATAATCTCATCACGCGAGCCACGCTGCCTACGTGAGCAAGTCGGTGGGCTGCGCATGCATTCACGACGTCTAGATGACCGTTCTTGACGAATAACCGAACGGTCCCTAACCCGAGATGTAACCATCACATTAATGCCACCAACATAACTATTACGCGATCTACTTCTATCTTCACGGAACCTGTCCACGGCGTCGTGATCTACGAGATATATCACGATCCCTAGATCGACTAGCACGTTCCATTATTATTTCACTTACTTACCCGCCAATAAAAATTCCTCAAGAAAAGACACCATTATTTACCACGTGTTTATCAGACTTTAGGATAGCAAAACGATCAAGCACACATAGGTGATCCCACCTTTCTGATCTTACGAAACAGAAAGGAAACAACTTTTTTAAAAATATCAACCACTGAACCTAACCACATTTATTTGTTATTTCATTACCAGCTAATCAACTACTGACAATAGAACTTAACCAACACGTTAAACCTCTATGAATCGACTATGAAAATAACACCAATTAGATTATATGCCTAAGTACATAATGAGCCTCTACAACCGTCCGTCACAACCAAACGCTGCGCGCAGAATGAGTCAGAGCGCCTCGCGCCGCTGCCTTTTATAGTCGACCGCTCGAACCGCTCGTGGAGAGAAGGAATCCGCTAAGAGTATATTAATATATTTTAATATAAATAATAGCAATATAACTATATATTTTTTATACAAATATTCAAGTGAGTGCAGCTATAATTATGAAGTCACCAACTTATACCGTAATATATATTATCACACGCCATATTAATATAGATAGCTGCGTGTGTAACTGGCTTAATATCGACAAAACTGTACGAGTCGGAAGCCTGAAGTGGGTTTTTAGGCGTTTATATTTTTTTAAAGTTTTATTGGTAAAGCTACGCTCAATCAAAATAAAGCTTGTATACTCAGCCAAATAAAATACGCCCGAAGGATCCCTAAAAAATGGGTGTTCCACGGGATCAAGTTTGTAACTTTGTTTTGATGTAGCGAACTGTTGTTTCGTTGAGTTTGAGTGCTGTAATGGATGGGGTGTCAATCAGCCACTTTAAATGACAAAACATTTTCCTAAAATGTACAGATTTAGGAACACAATTTAGAATAGAATAGAATATAAATAATTTATTTTGCGTCAACTTAAAATTAAAAGGTATAAATGAAATGAGGGCAAAAAAGGTAAACCACTCAGCATTTGCTACAAGGGCACGGTAGGTCTTGCAGCGCTGGTTTTCAGTGACACCATAATAAAATAATAATAAAACTAACGCTTCTTCTTATCGTGTCACTGATTCTTTCGAACCAAGTGTGGTGAAAGGATTTTAAGTGTGCCTCGAAGAGGCTCCTTTCGTGCACTTGACACATATTTTCGAACTTTTTAGGTTCTACGATATGCCGGTTTCCTCACGATGTTTTCCTTCACCGTTTGAGAGCACTAGCATAGTGTACATAAATTTTTGGGCAGAAAAACTCATTGGTGCACGACTGGATTCGAACCCACGACCTTAGGATCGGAAGGCGGGACCGCTACCACTAGGCCAACCAGCGCTCTCTTAAACTAACGCTAAATAATAATAATAATTAAATACCTTACACGAATTATTGAAACAATATTTATAACCAAAAATACACAGAAATAAGCCTCTATATAAAAAAAAATTGTTATTGATGGGTATAAAAGTTGTAATCTAGAGATTAATTATAATTTAAATTAAAAGTCTGTTGGCTATTTTTGATTTAAGAAGACACGTAAAAAGTATACAATTTATTTTATAATTTGGCTTTTTTCTGCTAACATCTTCTAATAATGATTCATAAATAATGTAGATTCTGTAATAACAAATTATTCTTGATTTAATATTAAAACAATTTATTTTGTTTACAGGTAAGTCTCGATTGGTCGATGACGCAGCCAAGGAGGACCCATGTCTTACTGGTAGGCCACTTATACTTACTTTCTTAACGAACTAGCAAGCTAGCTAGCTGTCCGTGGGTGTATGGAGGTGTAAATATTGGGTACCGTGGTACTTGGTATGTGTCTAAATTAGGACTTAAAAATAATTTGTATTGTAAAACGCAGAGAATCTTGCGAGAAAAACTTCTTCTTATTGTGTCACTGATTCTTTCAAACCAGTGTGTTGAAAGGATTTTAAGTGCGCCTCAGAAAGGTTTTGTGCACTGAGAAAAAACTGGTTATAGCTTTAGGCATGGTAGATATATTTTCAGATCTATCAGAACAAATTTGTATTACCTACATTTCAAAGTAAGGCCACATCTCGCTGTGATATTTAACAGTGATACCTGTAACGCTTTCAAGTATATCGCAGCTAATTTATTTTATGTTCGTTATTAGCATAACTTCGACCGTGAGCCGTGGCCGGCCTATGATTCGATTTGTAAAAAAAATATCGGGTTGGATATACTTCCAGATTAGCGGTTACATCAAAATCGGCTGTACAGTTTAGACTTAAACCAAAGCCATAAGTTTCACTCAAATACATTTGTATATATACCCGAAAATAAATTTAATCTTTTGCATTCTTGTTTAATTTTTATTCCCAGGTTTTCTACGAATATCTTCAAAAATGATCAATCGTTTAAACGAAACAGCAAACGCTGTCAACGTCCTAATTAATGCATTTTCCTTAAATAACAGAACGAAAAGGCTCAAAAAGTGTATCAGTTATAAATCACTTCGCCTTAAGTCTCGTCTTACAAGAAACGAGCTAATTACGCGAGCTCCGGGCGGGCCTTTAATAAGTAATACGAGTAACGCCCACGGCTAAGCCACCTTTACACTGGGCTTTGGATGGTATAAAAAGTTTAGCTTTTGATACAATTTTATTTGATACTAGCGAATCGCCCCTGCTGCGTGCGGGTAGTTTCATTCCAAGTGACTACACATTTTTCACCTCTTTTAGCCCCCCGGCTAAAGAGGTGAAAAATTACGTTAAAAAAATTTTTCACTGGTAAAAAATATAAAATGTTACCTATAAATAATGTGTCTTTTTAATGGTGAAATAACTTGGGCAATTAAACAGTATACTATTATAAATAATTCATTTATTTCCTTAAACACCTGTTGATCTATAAGCCATTTCATTCTTATGTACCTATACTTACGCCGTTACGCTTCAGTGAGCAACGCGACATGTCATCAGCCATTGAAAATTTAGACAAGTTGAGCCTGTGATCAGCTTGTCTTTAGTACCTTCTTAGTCCTAAAGTCAAACAGTGGCAAAAAGTTCCTAAAATCATTGAATCGATTTAAACATGAAATGCATTTCAAAATGTAGAATTTTAGAACTGCCTGTAGAATAGAACAAACTGACTGGTTTATGACGACTTTGGACTAAAAGGAAAAGTACTTACTTATTCCTATGAGTTTCCTAGGTGCTTTACAAAAAATATCAGACAGGTTGTAGCACATTTACGAGGTCGCGGGTTCAAATCGAGGGAGCGGGGGATATTTGGATGATCTGTGTTGTATACATTTAAATGTTTTGTTGTGGAAACTGATGCATTATTGGAATGCTTTGGATTCGTAATAAACTACGAAAGTTGCAATTTAAAACCACAAAAAAAAAAAAAACCTACTTACCTGCAATAAACGTAGCAAAATAGCACTTATGGTACAATAGTTTTCAAAACTACCTTTTGTTATGATCCTGAGGCACGAGATTTTTCTCAGTTAATGGGAGTTTTGGAGTTCTGCTTGCCCAGCGGTGCGCATACAGCTGGCTATATACCAAGAGATAAGAGCGTCAAAAATATTTATGGTTGCAAGCAGCATAGTTCATAATGATGTAAAAGTCAAACTTCCTAACATTATTTTAGATGATCTAAACTAGTGGAAGGCGAATATTGATAAGGTCAATAATCCTATAAAAAATCCAAGTTTTAAGTTATGGAAATTTACACTGATGCGTCACGTACGTTTGCGCTGGGTACGTTTTGCAACGGGTCAAGGGTTAACAGGGCATGGAAAAGTGTCAAGCTTAGCTACCACATATACTTAAAATTGCTAGCTATATTTCTCGCCTTAATATGTTTTGTTCGAGAAAAAGTGGAATGTACTATTTTGCACCACGGCCATAAGCGACATAGGTAAATCGCGTGTGTGGTATATAGTTTCCCCATTTAAATACACTTAGACTTGACATCTGACAATGGTGCGAGATGAGAAAATTGTTGATATTTGCTTCGTATATAAAAAAAAAATATAAAGGATAACATTGAAGCGGATGAGGAGTCCCGAAAAATACCTATCTATAGTTATCTATAGTTATGGTTTAGTACCTATCTATAGTTTGTTAACCGCTAATTGTATTATAAACCTGCTATGACATTGCAGTGCCCAACAGGGTGCATGTACTGACTTAGGCTACCATAAGAACAAATGCTATTTATTTTATGTACATGTGAGCAATCAATAAATGAAATGAAATAAATTGTGATGGGGAGGAAGAATTGTTAGATGCCGCTTTTACTCACATAGTCAAAAAGTCGGGTCAACCTGAGATTGACTGGTTTGCATCACGCACCAACGCTAAGTGTCACGAGTATTTATCCTGGAAGTCAGACCCGGATGCCATAAAATGTCGATGCATGTTTTTTCACCATTCTCATTATTATTGAACTGTATTCAAAAGGTTTCACTGGATGAAGCTACGGGCGTTCTTGTTTGCTATGTGCCCAGTACGAGCTTGATACCCCCAATTAATAGATTCATTGGTAACATTTTATCGTGGTTTTGAAGCCACGTCCAAATTTGGTATTGTCGCATTTCAGTCAAAAACACCCGCTTACCCTGGGAGCGGTGCTGCTCTTCGGCGCACTTTCTGCCATCACGGCACACCACTTGTTACTATGCGTCTAATGCTCGCATCACATTAAATCTTTGAAGACTTTGTTTCTCACACGATAACTTTTCTGACGGAGCAATTGGAGAAAAATGCATCTTATGGCACGCTTAACAGTCATCAACCAGCCCTATCCTGGTTCCTCGGAAATAATTTAGGGGTCAAACGACTCCTTAAGGTTAAATTAAGGCCATCATTACCCTAATATTTTTGTTCTCCTCTCCTCAAATTGATGTTAGGTTATATTGGTGAATGCTTTCGTAATAGTCAACTAAACCTAGGAAAATTTACCAAATAACTTGTTGTTTTACTGGTTTTATGTACCGCACACTGGGTACGAACATTTTCTTTAATTAAACTTAAAATATTATAGTCAATAACAATGGTATAGAAATTGTTATTAAGGATAAAATTAAAACCTCAGGGGTAGGACGGAATCAGCCGATTTTATATTTGCCATTTTTAGCGAAAATCTTTCGATTTGTTCAGCCACAACGCTTGTTGACAAGATGTCTTTTACAAAAGACTTAAGACCTCCTGATACTGACCACCTCTTAATAATTGTGAAGCGTCCTCATCGTGACGCGATAGAACAATCAATAAGCAGGTGGATCAAAAAAAAAAAAAAAAAAAAGTTGTGTGTCGACTGGTACCGATGTGAGTATCTACGGCGCACACAACGCCCGGCACGCCGCCACCTCGGCAGCGAGCGCGGATGGACTTAGTCTGGATCTAATCCGGAAGACCACGCTGGATCACGTCCTCTCAAGCCTTTGTTAGATACATAAAATATCATCGGCCTCTTGTAGCAGAGTCAGCTTGTTTACCTATCGATTATGATGATTGAGACAGCTAAATCTAAGTGGATAAGTTTTATTTTAATTAAAAACTGAAATAATTATATTTTCTTATGTTACTACGCAAGTAGCTTTTTAGTTGAAACAATAAAATACTATTATTATTTCTATTTCTCGCGTTTCATAGCTAATGTATCTGCACTCTGTGTAATACAATATGAATGACAAAACTCAATCTCTGAACATCTACTTGTTAATTTATATCGAAAATGAAACCACGAAATATTATATATGATCAAACGAACTTCTTAAGTGAAGTTCGATCGATATAATATGAGTGGTTTCATTTGAAGATATAAATCACCCACCTCACCCAAACCCTAGTTTTGTCCAAACACGAGAAGACTTGAGCTTAGTCGCAACTTTAAAAAGAATGAGGTTGTCATGGCTTGGTAGGGATGGCTACATCAATGTTTGTTTTTAATCGAGTTTTTATATCGATTAATGTTAAAATTTACTAATTATTAAACCGTGCGAATGTTGCCTTGTAGGTCAAAGGACTACTTGTTAATTTATATCGAAAATGAAACCACTCATATTATATCGATCGAACTTCACTTAAGAAGTTCGTTTGATCATATATTATAAACCTTTCATTCGTAGTTTTTGATGAATAAAAAATCGATGTGTAGCTTTTTTTGTCCATACCCGAGTATTCAAATACTAATATAATGTAAACGATAATTATTTTAGTATGAACTAGGCCTAATAATTGATGTTTAATAAAACAACAACGGTATATAATAGCACCCATAATTAAATGTTTATGTTTGAATATTATAGAAGAAGAAGATTTAACACATATTATACCTAGGAACTTACTTTGAAATGTTTGAGGTATTAGAATGATTGATACGTGAGAAATGTAAGCAACATTAGCGTTGCTTGGATGACTGCGTACCCACGATATGATATATTATTCTTACGAAACAGAAAGGAAACAACTTTTTTAAAAATATCAACCACTTAACCTAACCACATTTATTTGTTATTTCATTACCAACTAATCAACTACTGACAATAGAACTTAACCAACACGTTAAACCTCTATGAATCGACTATGAAAATAACACCAATTATATTATATGCCTAAGTACATAATGAGCCTCTACAACCGTCCGTCACCACCAAACGCTACGCGCAGAATGAGTCAGAGTGCCTTGCGCCGCTGCCTTTTATAGTCGACCGCTCGAACCGCTCGTGGAGAGAAGGAATCCGCTAATACGGCCTCTCCTGACAGCAAGGCGTCCTCGCCTGCAGTATCAACCGTAGGAGGTTCAACCCTTACAGGCTGATCATCATCAGATTGATCACTCTCTGTAACACACAAAAATAGATTTGAAGTGACTTGAAAATAAGCGCAACATAGTCTGAAGCTAGTCAAATATTAAAAGATCATTTCTTTTAACAAAGTAACAACAATTTTAAAAGCAGTAAGCATTTACAGCTAAACTGAATAAAATAAGCTCCTTATGTCATGGGCGCAAGCGTGCACTCAAGCGTCCACAAGCAAAAGTACTTTTAAGTGATTTATTAGTTCAAAACAACCTTTGGATAGCTTCAGGCTTCAAGAAATAAAGACTCAACATTAGTCACATCAGTCACATCAGTAGTATCAGTCACATCAGCCACATCAGTCACATCAGAAGCATCAGTCACATCTGTCACATCAGCCACATCAGTCACATCAGTCACATCAGTAGCATCAGTCACATCAGTCACATCAGTCACATCAGTCACATCAGGCACACCAGTCGCATCAGTAGCATCAGTAACTTCATTTAAATCAGTCAGATCAGTAACATAATTAAAATCAGTCACTTCAGTAACATCTACAACATCAGCCACATGAGTAACATGAGCATCATGAGTAACATCAGCCACATGAGTAACATGAGCAACATGAGCAACATGAGTAACATGAGAAACAAAAGTACTTCACAAACAACGATACATTGTATCTCGAATAAAAGATTCCGGACTCCATTACTCGCTATACACTGCTTAAAGTGTGTCACAGGTACAGACCATGGGGCCTGGTACCCTGACGCGTCAGAGGCCCAAAGTTCGCTTAACGCCGGGAAGTCACAGGCAGAGACCAAAAGCGGCCTACTGCCCTGACGCATCAGAGGCCCAAAGTTCGCATGACGCCGGAAAGTCACAGGCAGAGACCAAAAGCGGCCTACTGCCCTGACACGTCAGAGGCCCAAAGTTCGCTTGACGCCACTCGCCACGCCGCAGCAGCAGCAGCTCAGACGCCAGCCGCTCGGACGCTAGCAGCTCGGACGCTAGCAGCTCGGACGCCCGCCGCTCGGACGCCAGCAGCTCGGACGCCAGCAGCTCGGACGCCAGCAGCTCGGACGCCAGCAGCTCGGACGCCAGCAGCTCGGACGCCAGCAGCTTGGACACCAGCCGCTCGGACGCCAGCCCAACGTACGCGCCAGCAGTTCGGACGCTCGCCGCTCGGACGCCAGCCCAACGTACGCGCCAGCAGTTCGGACGCTCGCCGCTCGGACGCCAGCCCAGCGTGCGCGCCAGCAGTTCGGACGCTCGCCGCTCGGGCGCCAGCCCAGCGTGTGCGCCAGCACGTGCGACGTGCCGCCGTGCGCGCGCGCGTCCCACGTGCGCAGCGCCAGCAGCATCACACGCCGCAGCACCCGCACCGCCGCGCCTCTCTGCACGTCCAGTGCCTCCACCAGCCACACCACCACCAGTGGCACCGCGCGCCTCTCGCGCCCGCACGCACGCTCCACCGTCAGCTCCAGCGCCAGCGCCAGCACCAGCGCCAGCGCGCGCACCGCCAGCGTGCCCGACGCGTTGCCAGCCATCAGCGCCGTGCGATCCAGCTGCGTGGGCAGCAGCGCCCAGGCCGCCAGCGCCGCCTCCGCGTCCACCGGCCCGCCAGCATGCTCCTTCATTAGCACGACACCAAGTCCAACAGAACTGGCGTCCGTGCACAGCCAGCAGCCGAGGATTGGAGATCGCTTTCTGAAACACACGTGGGGGACGTCCGTCCCTACCGGTTAACACGAGCATCATTGATGCTTGATTCTCAGACAGCCGCTCGACCGTCCTGTGCCTTATAATTTGTCTCCTAGCTTCGCAATTTGCAGAGCTAGCACTGAGAGCAACATCTCGTACCAGTGTTCGGATCGCAAATTAGAACAACAAATTCAACGCGGAAGTCTGCATGGATTTTTGCTAGGTGAGGTTGAGAATTAGCTAGAGTTGCTATAACCGCTCAGCTTACTTGCGTTTTCTATAAGGCTCGATTTGGAACATGTTTAAGGCAGTCCTAACGTACCGTTCTTCTTGTCCATTGGCATGGTGCATGTCCGGCGTTATGTTATGGAGTTCAACGCCTAAATCTTGCATACACGACTTAAAATTTAAGGACTCAAAAAGACAACGAGTCAAGAGAGCGCTTCTCTAACTCTTTTAAGCGCGATAAAACAGTGTCTAAAGACTCACAGTTACTCCGTGGTGCTTGCAGCATGGAAGACGTGCGCACGCTTCGCGGACGCTCCTCACACACCGGGTTACCTTGTACCTCAGCACAGCTATGCCCACAGCCTGCTTGGTCAGGCGAACGGGGGCGCCTGATGTGGTCATCACGTGGGGTTAGCTCGTGGACGCTTCGCCATCGAGTGTCCGACCGATGGCCGTGCGAGCGTCGGTGTGGAGAACGCTCATGAGAGCGGCCACGGCGCTGCCAGCCACTAGAGAGTCGGTGAGGCGATCGCATCTGCGATCGTGCATGCGATCGGCAACGGGATCGCTGTTCACGGGAGCGCCGCCAATGCGACGGTTGACTCCGTGAGCGACTACGGGAGCGCTGAATACGGGACCTCCTGTCCCCGTTCAGCGAACGCGTCCTCCGTGATCCAGACGGTCGCCTGTGTCGAGACCTGGAGCGGCTCGACCTTGTCACTTTACGTACGCTGTAACAAGACACAAAAGCGGTGCACCAGTGCACCCTAATCAGATAAATCCACAAAGCAAACGAAAAAAGTGAACTACCCTCTTTACCACAATGGAAACACGTAACCTTCTTATTAGATGATGTCTTTGATTGACCATGCTTCTGAAAGCGTTGGTCCTGTGTACGATTTAAACCATGAGATTGACGCGTATCTTACTTAGGCCTAGCGTATAATTATAGACAAGAACTTCACCAATTCTTTTGGCAAAGTCAAAGTCAAAGTCAAAGTCAAAGTGTCTTTATTTGCCCAATCACATGTACAAGGGTTGTTAGAGAAATTTTACATCCATTGTGATTCCGCCCTTTGAGGGCATGCAAAATTCGGATTCACAAATTAAAATTTCAACAATTATTAAATACTAAAACAGAAAGAAACACACACAGTTAAAATATACAACAAATCAATGATAATAATATTAATAAATTGATTAAGTAATAAATGTAAAGTCTGTCAGTAAGTCGTCCGTCATAAATTCATTTATTGTGTAGTAACATTTGTCAGCCAACATTGCTCTCAGCTTCCTCTGAAACGAACAAGTCGGAAGTTCTCTTAGAGCTATCGGTAATTTGTTAAAGACGGATGAAGCCATGCAAAAGATGCTCTTGCGCATTAACGCAGTTTTAGCGTTACGGACGCAGACTTTATTTTGGTCTCGTCTGTTACGAGGAACGACATCAGACAGCCGACAAAATAGGTCCGGATTGTTCCTGACAAACATGGCCGTTTCAAAAATATAAAGCGAAGGTATAGTTAGGATCTTGTACTTATTAAAGTAAGGTTTGCAAGAGTCTGTAACTTTAAGGCGAAACATCGTTCTAATACACCTTTTTTGATGTTTGAAGACTATTCCAACGTCCGTAGAGTTGCCCCAGAAAATTACACCATAACGAATATTTGAAGCAATCAGGCCATGGTATGCAGTAAGTAAGGCAACAACTTAGCATTTGTTGCTTAAACTGCGGGTCAGTAATACCTCGCACTCCAATTGCTGACCTCAATTCATCCGAAAGACCCGTTACGACGTTAAGGCACAAGAGTGACTTGCGAGCATTGCTCAGCATCTCATCACTCCATACAAAATGGTAGGAACATCGATCTCACACAGACGCAGCGCGTGAAATTCTACCTTGAAGTTGCTCCATGTTCTATCATTCGTCACCCACTCACTCAACCAAGTTTTCACGTCACCACGTAAATAACTGCCTATCCGACCAATACATTCTCTCTCGTCCCATTTGTTTATCAACCGACTGCGATCGACCTCTGCACACCATGTATTGCGTCGAAGTCATGAACACTCTGATCGAAAGAAGATTATGTAAAAATGTTGTAAATTCATTTCGAAAGTACCCTCACTAGTTAGTCTGCTTCGCTCTCAACCTTTGATGTTTGTGAGAACTCCTTCGTAAATCCTGTTTGTTGGCTAAACAAAGTTGATGCCAACAGAGGCTGAGGAAGCGACGTCAACGCGTGGCGTTTGATTTCAGGTTGTGACGGAATATCGGTGGACAACAGCGACGGTGGAACCGTACCCTCGATTTTATCTAATCGCGTAAGAATTTGACTAAAAATCTCATCACGCGAGCCACGACAGTCACGCGATCGGTCACAAGATTGGAGACGCGATCAGTCATGCGATCCGCCAGACGATCAGCTAGGCAATCGGCCACGCGATCGGTCACACGATCCGTCATGATAGCAGAGACGCGATTGGTCACGCGATCTGCTATGCGATCGGTCACGCGATCTGCTACGATCTTCATGGAACCTGTCCCTACGGCGTCGTGATCTACGAGATATATCACGATCCCTAGATCGACTAGCACGTTCCATTATTATTTTACTTACTTACCCGCCAATAAAAATTCCTGATGAAAAGACACCATTATTTACCACGTGTTTATCAGACTTTAGGATAGCAAAACGATCAAGCGCACATAGGTGATCCCACCTTTCTGATCTTACGAAACAGAAAGGAAACAACTTTTTTAAAAATATCAACCACTTAACCTAACCACATTTATTTGTTATTTCATTACCAACTAATCAACTACTGACAATAGAACTTAACCAACACGTTAAACCTCTATGAATCGACTATGAAAATAACACCAATTATATTATATGCCTAAGTACATAATGAGCCTCTACAACCGTCCGTCACCACCAAACGCTACGCGCAGAATGAGTCAGAGTGCCTTGCGCCGCTGCCTTTTATAGTCGACCGCTCGAACCGCTCGTGGAGAGAAGGAATCCGCTAATATTATATTATCTATACACCACTATTTTGTAACTACCAAAAAAAAATAGGGTAATGTAGTAGGGGTAGAACATTATGAATGTGCAATTAGAATTTTTAGTTTCGATAAAATGACAAAGTTATTAAATGTTCAGAAATCCTGCATAAAATTATGGACACATTAGTTACGTAGTACTAGAGAGAAAAAAAATTACGCTGTTCGGTTCCGCTTGGTATTTAGCGTTTATGAATGAAATGATTTTTGCTTGTTGAATCATTTCTCAATATTTGTTATATAAAAATATTAAAAATTTTGGTTATTTAAAAATATTATGTTTTTATTTATGTCAAAAAAAAATATTTTTTTTTCGTGGATGTTTTCAGTATCAGCGGCTAATATCGGATTTTTTTTTTGGTAATTACAAAATAGTGGTTTATTTAAGTACTTTCATGCTTTTGAAATCAGGTTTTCATGGATATCAATATCATTTCTTAATAACTTAGTATAGAAGTAAATTATATTGCCTCTTATCCAAGAGGCTGGTGGTTGAGACTGGTGACCAAAGAGCTGGCGCTTAGTTAAGGCAAATTATAAGCTTAGCTATTCAAAGAGGTAACGTTGCCAGCTTTTTGGGCACATTGCCTGCGGTCGGTGATCTGAACTCTGTTTTCTACCTGTTATACCTACAGGTGGAAAACAGAGTTTTAGTCATTATTAATTTTTCTAGTTTCTTATAAAATGTAATTTTTTATTTTAATCATTTCATGTTTTATTATAATCGATTTTGTAAATAATGTATATTATGTTGTAAATAAAGTATGTTTTATTAAATTGTGAAAAAACATAATATTTATCATGATTTTGGGAATCAGTTTAATAATTATTCAAAAAATAATTTTTAAACCTTATTTGATTAAGGATTATCTAACTATTGGCGTAGAATTTAACAGACATAAATCTTCGCTGAAATAAAATGAAATAATTTATTTGCTTAAAACATGATACATTTTAGAACTATATAAATTTAAGTATATATAGATTCACACCACACTTCGCCAGAAAACCCAGCATGCAAACACGATAAAGAAAACAGGTAGGTACATTCTCAGCTGTTCTCATAACCTTATTTACACAATTTGAAAATATTTTCACAGCAACTTCGTCGACCTAATTGAGTAACAACACAAAATTGATACGCAAACAACACCATCACTGATAAAAATATTAATTATCCCCATTACTTACCGTCAGCGGTACAATAGATAGATCGCACGCATTCATCAAAGCCAAATAACCTAAAAAAGACGAAAAACAATAGGCCCCCATCAGTTTGGATGAATTAATCAACCAGTCACGATCGGATGTAACGATCGCACGAACGAAAACTTCGGCGAAAGAAGTTTGGTCGAAAGTTTGGCAGAGGGCTAAATGATACTGGAATATTTGTGTTTTAAGCAAGTTTTTATATACGCTGTGGAGTGGGCAGAGTCGTGATTGGATTTGTTTTAGTGGATGGCCGAAGTTTTGCCTATCGAGGATCGTAATATTATCAACTGTCTTTGGACTTTTTATGACTCTTGAGTTATGAATGAAATGCCTAATTCTGGTTCAAAGCAATGTAGCTATTTGAAGGGTATTGGAGCTGGTGTTATCACAGGCACATGACCTTTATATTTAGTATGCCTCATGTTTATAGATAGACGTACAGTACCTCCCTACATTATCAACCGTGACTTGAGAGGCGATGCTTTGTGATGGTTCATCGTCAACATCATTATCAGCCTGAAGAAGTCCACTGCTGAACATAGGTATGCCTCCCCTACACATTTCCAGGAAGAACGATTCTGAGTTCTTTCCACCCATCGACTTCCCGCGATCTTACCGTGTGGAACTGGCACCTAGACTCACCTAGCTATAAGACGTTTCAAAGTGATTCTTGCATCGTAATGAATAAAAAATTATTGAGTTTGAGTTTGAGTTTCTTAACAATGTCGTCGGTCTATCTGGTGGGTCGCCCTACGTTTCGTCTTCCGGTTCGTGTTTGCCATTCGAGAACCTTTATTCCCCAATGGTTGTTGGTTCTTCAAGCTATATTGTGATGGTTACCACTTAGCGTCAGTAAAGTAGCATGTGGTAGGTGCCGGTGAAATTACAGGCACGTGAGGCTGAAACTCTGTATGCCTCAAGTTGATGGTGCATGGGCAGTGCATCGTAGGGCAAGTTCTTGACGTGCGTGACTTATGAGGGAATGCTTTGTTATAGGCGATGGCCACTATAACTATACTATAACTTAACATCAGCTGGGTATAAAAAAAGTGAAAGCTTCTCATGCAAAACACACTCCCTAAAATGTATGGTGATTTTTATTTTGTAAATCCTAGCAATAAACAAACTCTGTATAAAACAACATTTTGAAATTCCAAGGCCGCTCTAGGCCCCGTTAGATTAAAAGATGTTTATCTAGATTCTGTCATTAATTTTTCTCTTCGGAGCTCCTTTGAGGATTACGTAAATATTTTATCTATGTAACTGGGAGATTTGGCCGTTTATTCTTGTTTAATTTAGACGTTTTTAAGAACGGATTTAAATGTGGAAAATATGCTCTAAATTTCTCATGAACAAGTATTTCAGCAAAACAGTAATTCCTTAACTTATGCCAATAAGAGTGATAATGGAATAATTTTGTACTTAGTTACTATATCTATGTATCTTTTTATAACCATAAAAAAACAGCAGCAATCAAGCCTTGAGCAATCAGTGAAACGCTGTCAAATATGACAGTGGTATCATGGCAATCAGTGGGTTACTGATTGCCACCGCAGAACGTTTAAATGTGCGCAAGGTTTTAGATGTAAATGTTGCTTGCCCATCCAAAAGTTGACCATGCTAAAAGTTGCTTAACTTACTAGATCGCTAAGACCAAGGTAACAAAAAAGACTTAAAAACTAATGGCCTTATTTATAAAAATATGTCAAAAGATAAACAGTGCTTAAACTATTGCCATCTTTTACCACTGAGTAATGAGAATTAGTGACAGGGCTAACTTTAAGCAATGATTAAATTTAAATTGCGTTTATTAGTAGGGCTGTAAGTAGAATATAAAGTAGACTTTCGTAACTACACAACATAATATTTTTATTTTAATACAGTGTAAATTATATTGTGGTTTTGCAAATAACAGCCAAATTGCTTTGGCCGAAGATTATTGGCAGCCGTGCCGAGTCCGTGTAATTATTTCACCATCACAATATACTATTATAGTCTAAATTAATGAATGAGCGGTCAGTTAGTTGTTTAAAATGCCGAGCAGGTTTTGAAATTGTGGAGTTTGAACGCTATTTTAATGTAATACAGTTGTTATTTGTATGTGTGAAGAACTGATTAAATTGTTAGGTATTGGATCAAATCGGATCACGTTGCTACGATCTACGAAATCGTAACGCTAGTGATACTCTCGTAGATAGGCTACGGTCTCGTAGATAGTGCTACGTACTGCTACGTCATACGTCACAAAACATTTCCGCAACTTATTCTATAAATACAAGTCTTTGAGTATTTGAATAAATCCAACTACGCAGTGCTGCCAACTTGACAAGCGAATCAGTCCGGGAGCAACGACCTGAAAATCCACGGCCTATTGTTTGTTCTACGTGACTGGTTGAATTGATGCATATTAGTAAAATGAATGCTACATTTATTTAGACTTTACTGTTTCTTCTGTTTTGCGACAATTAAGTTATTTAAGTTATTTGTCAAAACATCTTAATTTTACGGGGTTTTTATGATAAGCATCTGTTAATCTTATTCTTCTTCTTCCTGCCTTTAGTCCACTTTATGTGGGGTCGGCACAACATCTTTCTCCATTCCCCTCTGTCAGCCGTCATCTCTCAAACAGTTCTTCCATGTTTTCTTTGGTCTACCTCTACTCACATATCCATCCACATCCATGCTCATAACTCTCCTAGTCACATGACCTCACATGACCTGTGAATAAAAATAATAATTTAGTTAAACGTAAATAAATTCTACATTACACAGTGTATTTTCAAGCTAGTGATAATGATCACGAAAATGTGTATAGAGACAAGTGTGTACAGAAATTAAAAATTCAAAGCACGCTCTGAGCGTTATGGTGTTGCCAACTTCCTTTTCTATTTTCCCGAAATTTAGTGAATTTGTCAGCGCTTTCAAGGCTCCCTCTTCCTTCCACACCAATTTGTGGTGACGGATAGGCTGGGTGATGTTTTCGGAAAAATACAAAGTGAGTATTTTAGTTGCGTTGTAAGTGGTTGTGATTTGGAGGCAGCTTTTAGTTTTAAGATGACTTTTTTAGTTAGCTGTGTTTGTAAATGCATTTAAAAAAAAATTGTGACTATTTGCAAATAAGACGATTAAATAGTAATAGTATTATGTTTTTTTGTACCTAGTCTGCTATTAGGTTTTTTGTGAAAGGTTTGTCTGGGAAAATTTTATCACCATGCCTATTTTTGCCGTGCAAGTGCCAGTTAAGTTATAAGCACACAAGTCTGCCAATGGACGAAAGGCAGGGCGTTTTAGGCTCTCCTTATTCCTGCTCTTAGAATAAGAGCAATGGTAATTATTTAATCTCAGCTATTTGTTGGCCCCATAAGAAAATAGAATTAAAAAAATGTTTGATAAGACGTGTCCTTTAGACAAATAAAGCTTTTTTCTCAAATTTAGTTAACCTAAAAGCTACATTCACTCATCATTTACTCATCCGTCATCCGTGGAGCAACTTGGAGCCTGTAAGCCTACCACAAGCTCAGTCTGGCTCTGTCTCTGGCTCTGGGTTTGAATCTGTGTGAGTGCTCACCAATGTATTATTCTGTGTGTAAGACGTTTCGACGTAGGATTTATTTAGTCAGCACTCACACATACTCAAACCCGGAGCCAGAGACAGAGCCAGACAAAACTTGGAGCCTGACGGACGTACTTACATAATGACATCATTCACCGACCATAGACAAAACCCAACGGTGCGTTACCTTCGACCAATTCTATCGTATGGACCAGTGGCCTAGCTTTTATTCCGTTGACGTGCGTGGAATAGCAAAATGTTTCCATGGTATTTGTCGTATTGGTAAAACTAAAGGCTTTATTGAAAAAGGTTTTCTGATAGACAGGTCGCAAATAGAATGAGCAGATTTCCGTTGACACTGTGTTGTTGGAAGGGTTTTTTATTGCTTGCAAGCGTTTTATTCAATCAATATAAATAAAAAGTGAGAAAAATAATCCTAGATTTTTTACGTCACCCTGTCTAAAAATATAAATATAAATATTGTGGACAATTCACACAACACTATTTAGCCCCAAATTAAGCAGAAAAATATATCGGTAAGCCTTTGCTTACCGATATATTAAGCTTTGCATTTATTGTAGATGATTCAGATAGCGTCAGGGCCCCAAATTTTTTTTAATCATACTCTCACCCTTTCTTACGGGACACTATAGTACCTTACAGGCTATAAACCTAGACTTATACTTAACTTACCACCTGACAACTTAGCCAGCTTAATCCACAGAAAAGACATGGTCAATACGTGCAGAGCTCAGTAAGCTGCATGTTTTATAATTATGTTTTCCTTCACCGTTTGAGAGCACTAACACTGTGTACATTAAAAATGTACTATATGAGAACAAATTGATAAAGAAGTTTTTTTTTATACTAGCTGATGGAACAAGCATAATGACCAACCTGATGTTAAATGGTAACCATTGCCTCTTAGGTCACGCACTTTAGAGACTTACCCCACGATTCCCTGATCTGCGTCCATCAACTTGAGGCATACAAATATTCAGCCTCACGTTCCAGTTCTTTCACCGGCACCCACACCCTTCAAACCGAAACACTACAATGCTGCTTTACGGAAGAAATAGGCATGGTGGTAGTACTTTCCCGGACGAGCCACACCCAAAGAATTCTAGTACTGCTTACTGATAGACTGTCATAACTTTATCGTTCAAGGAGAAGTAGTGTACATACAACGTTATTGAGCGATAAATTCAAAACACTCCGCATAAAATACATCATGAAATTACATGAAGACTCAAGTAGGTATATTAAGTTATTTGTTGCCCCATAAAGTATTATATGACAGCGCGGTGGCAGTATCATTTGATTGTATTGAACGACGTTTTATTAATGCATGCTTGCTTTTCTGTGTAACATCTATCTTCTTCTTCTTCTTAATGAATGGCATCTGTCCATTTAGGCTCAATTTTGTCAGCGTCGAGTGAGGATATTTACATTAGATATTAACATACTTTTTCGTCAAGTTTTTCGTCAAGTCAAGTCAGTCATAGACAAGTCGGCTTTACTTGGCTTTGAAAACAAATGATGGTCGTTTGTTTTCAATACCATCGGAAACCTTTTCGATCATATCAGAATATCACATGATACACTTTCATTCCAACTGCTAACACTTTGAGCTAAGACCTCAAGTAATGTTGGTTAAAATACCACCGAAATTACGCAACAGAACTATAAATAACACTAGAAAAACAATTAAAATGAAAAATATGTGACTTCCCAAAATGACAGAAAACGAACCTAACATCTATTTATGAGTCTAGGTGCCAGTTGCTCTTCTTTTGAGTCTGTGTGAGAGTTTAATAAATAAATCCTACGTCGATACGTCACACTCATAGTATAAGACAATTGTGAGCACTCACACTCAAAGCCAGAGCCAGACAGAGCTTGTGGTAGGCCTATCGTTATTTTGTTGTTTACATAAAACAACAAAATGTACGCAATAACTTGTTACTCTTATAAAATAATTGACCTAAAATTAAACAGATTTCAACTGAATACAAAAAGATTAAACGATTAGCGCGAGGCGTAATAATGGCTTTGTTTTTAAAGTTTTATTAAATCTTTGTTTTGATAATGAAAATTAAGTGAATTAAGCGTTTCGGAGCGTTAAAATATCATAATAAACATAAACGTGAAGTTTCAGAGTCTCAGACTGGTATCTAGCCCCAAACTAAGCAGATTTTAAAAGAACTTTGTTGATACTTGATGTAATACTTATTATTTTATGTATTTTAATGTTTCGGCTATGTTGCAATAAAGTAAGTGATTAAAATAAAAAAATAATATACGCGACAAAAACCTCAATTGGGATGGTAAATAAAAGTGACCTTATTTTTTTATTAGCAAAGCCGATAGCCCCAAATACAAAATACACTGGAAACTTCCCCGAGCCTATAAGTCCAAGTTATCCTTATCGGCGTTTTTATAAGTGCCGAAAGGTCTAATGAAGCTTAACTTGTGACTGAAAACTTTGCTATTGGCTCATACTTCATGATTAGGAGACATTGGAATCGACGCTGCGCTGTCACAATAACGATAAGATTTTATCAATTGCGGAGAAATGGGGATTATCCCCTTTCCTTTTTTGAGAATTTGGGACATGTTTCTGAAGATTTTCTGGCTTTTAGAGATGGTAAGTGTGGATCTCAGTTGTAGTAACGTTTTAATAGTTACCATAAAAATGGTCAGCTTATCTTAACCCATCCTGTACCCAGTTTAGCTACCACATTTCGTCTACCAAACGTTTTTTTCGTGTGAGCACGTGTCTCCCTCTTTTTTATGGAAAACTGATGAGACAAAAACTCGTTATATCGTTTCTACGTCACGTATTTTTGCTGTCTCATCTTTTCTCTTTACAAAAGAAAGAGACACGTGCTCACACGAAAACAAGATTTGGTAGACGAAATGTGGTAGCAAAACTCCGACTTTGGGTACCGATCTTATAGATTTGAAAATACTTGGAGGGAAAAAGAGAGAGACATGTTCCGTAACTTCGCTTGCTTGGGGTCTTTCTTCTTCTTTTACGTGTCACTAGTTCTTGCGAACCAGTGTGATGAAAGGATTTTAATTGTATATTTTATATTGTATATTTTATATTTAATTGATTTTAATTGAGGCCCTTTTCATGCACCCCTACGCACATCTAGGCGATGGTGATGGCGATCAGATGAAACGCTGCATGAAACAATCCATGTACCTATTGCATTTAATTTTTAAAACTGAACATAACGAAACACCCAATCATTCCGAACACTGGAACACGGGGTTTCAAGTCGACCCCCATATTTTACTTTTATAGGAAGGAAAGACCCAATGTTTGTCAAGGTTTCCTCCCAGTCTCTAATCCCTTCGGAGGGACTGACCTAAAATTGAAATCAGCCCTTTCTAAGTGGCAATGTTTCACAGCCATTAAAGTTTAAATAATGTCGGTATGCGAGTATTTTCTCTCTTGAGTTCGCGAGTTACTTTATCGCGGTCGATCTGCATGGAAGCAAGTCTCAAGAGAATCTTCTTTTAAATATGCGGGTGGGATTGATTACTTTGAGTGAAAGGCGAATGTAAAACTTTAATAACTCTGGCTAGAATATGGATTTTTATAAATTTTTCATCATAGCAGGACATAATATGGTTCAGTTGGTAGTACCTAGTTTTGTTTTTTGTTCTGTAGGTATAACTTTTTTATAATTATATTAACTACGAAGTTGAACAGAGTTTTATAGAAACGATTTATTTTGAGAAAAAGAATTCCTGTTTTATTATATTTTTGACGATGAAAATGTTTAAAGTAGCAAAGAAAAATGTATATGTGGTCATTAAGTGAACTGGTAGGCCAGTGGTAGTAATTCCACCTGCCGATCCTTAGATCGCGAACGTGCAGATTTATCAGTTCGGATAATTTATGTATTACTATGTACACAATGCTAGTGCTATAAAACGGTGAAGGAAATCCTGGTGAGGAAACCCATGCCTTAGTCAGCTCGGCACGTATTGACCATTGTCTTTTCTGTGGATTAGGCCGACTAACCTGTCAGGATGGTCCTGGGTAAACTTAATCCATTTTACTTTATTTTAATTCTTATTGTCAAAACAAAAATCGATGTAACCACACTTTTTCATCATCGGTCTGCTAGAAATTACACTATCAAAGCTGCACTTGACTTCCGATTTTGATAATAAAATAGGTTAATTTCCTGAATATTGAGACCTGAAAGTTTCCACTGAAAAACAAATAAAAGATATCCTCCATTAAAAACTACTTCTTGACTCGTACAAATCAGACCGTTTACGACAGCCCGACGAGTTAGCAAGCTATAAAGACTACATTTAATTGAATGTAACTTATTTCAACTCCATTGTTTGGGCCGTCCGCTTTACTGCTCATAAAGTTACCAGTCTCAATTTTTATGAGATTTCCAGTTTAGTTCTCTCCTGCTCTTAGTTTTCTAGTTTAAGGCCCCTATTCCAAAATCAAATAAAATCAAAAGTGTATTTATTCAGTAGAATTGCAAGGATTACTTTGAAACGCCTTAAAGCTGGTGCCAATTCTACGGGACCAAGCCTTGAAGAACAGGCAACAAACTACGGCTTGGTTCACACCGTTTTCTTATATGATCCTTTTACAAATCAAAATTCAATTTTTCAATTTTTCAAAATTCAAAAACAAATCAAAAACAGTGCTTGAGTCTGAGTCGAGCCTCAAGCAAAAATTCATGCCTGAATGTAGATGTATATGAAGGTAGAGGTAGGCCTGAGAAAAGATTGATGGATTGTGTCAGAGATTATAAGTTTAAGAAAAGAGTGAGTACTGAGATGAATGATAGGGGTGAATGGAAGAAAAATACTTTTTGTGCCGACCTAGTGGGGTAAGGCAGGAGCCTGAAGGAGGAAGAAGAAGAAAATATTTTGTCTAGTGAGGAAAATACGGCAAAAATGTTGCCAAAGTAATACCCTGCCTCTGACGAGCATGACAGGCGCCACCATCCTAAAATATCAAAGCTGAAGTGAAATATTTCTGAAAACCACTCGTAAATAAAAGATGACCGTACTTGAAAACCTCTCCGGTTCTGTCACAAAAATATATAAAGTATAAAACTTAAAACTACCCTCACCGGAAATCGGAAAGCAGTCGCAGATCCTCTTTAAAATACCACGTCACAATCATTGCAACGCTTTTAGCGAGCTAATAATGTTACTTTCTAAGCTTTAAAATAGCTTGGCACTTTTACAGGAGGGTGTGCCAACTTCACACGTATTCGAGCAGCGTTGGAAATGACAGCGGCTGAGTCAGTGAGCGTCCGCGACAAATGTCAGCTTTTACATTGCTGGTTTTTTTGGCAGATGCACTCTCGGTCGGCACTTTTAGCGGTTAATGGGCACATGCAACGACGGAAGTATTTTTATTACGCAGTAAAGGTGGCGTTTCGATATATTTTCATTCTCCAATGAATTTTAGCTTTACGGCGCAAGCTATTTGAGAATACCGAAGTTTGTAAAGCGTTTGTGTTATCGTAAGAGAAATAATAATAAAACGCTGATTAGCTTATAATAATTTATTACAATGAAGCTGGAATATATTATAAAAAAAAAGCATTAAAATTTTTACCTAGTAAATTGTTATAAATTATGATACATTTTAAAATTATGATAGATGGTTTGCAAATTTTGGATCTCTATATTGTCTTAACAATCAATAAACAAATAATTCAAGGGAATTAAAACAATAATTAAAGTTCACCAAAAACCCCTCTCTGTTTCCCCTAGACGCTTATCTAATCAAAATCCAATTCAACATAGTACGAAACACCATAAACGCCATAATTTACTCCTTAGAAATTGCTTCTAAAAGTTGACCTCACAATTTGAGTCACGAAACATGACTTATGCCTTGACTCAGCAGAGCGCAGTGTAATGAAGTTTTATAAGTACAAAATGGACTTTATTGTAATGGAATAAGAGCTAGCAATTCACGAAGTACGGGTGAAATAATTGAGTTTTCTCATCAAGAATCGGAGACCTTTTAGAATGAGTTTCAGAAGTGCTTCGTTTAGTGCGCCTTGCAGAGTTTGTAAGACTGTATAGATCATTTTGCAGTTCTAAATGATACCTATCTGAGAACTATAACTATGTTCTCTGTCTGGGTGTTATATTGTAATCTAAGTATGTATTTACAAAAAAAAATGTATTCAAGTATTATATCAGCTATCCGGTTCCCATATTACAAGCTCTGCTTAGTTTGGGGCTGGGTAGTGTTGTGTGAATTGTCCACAATATTTATTATTATTTAGATTAAAAAGTAATCGAAGTTTCTTGACAATGATTAATATTAAGCAATTTTTAAATTATGGCGATCATTATGCATAATTATGTCTAAGGAAGAAACGGGTATTTATTTATCGCGATCACATTTATTATTTCCCGACGTTTCGAACGTGTTACAATAGCTGTGGTCGCGGGCAAACAATAAGGAAATCGCGATAAATACCCGTTTCTTTTATATAAATATGACTAAGTTTTGACCAATCCTTAAAGGTTTCTGATTCAGACTTTTTTCGATGCCAAAAGGCAAACGGTGACGTTCAGTCCTGATAGCAGGAAGACAATTTAAACTCAAACTTGGTCGTAATTGGAAGGATGGGCCCTGAGTAAGAAGTAAAGAGTTGTGGAAAATACTTAGAAGAAGCCTTTTACAGAAGGCAAACTGAACTAAGAGATACCATTGCTCATAAGGATAAAAAAATCGGTTGTCCGTAAAGTCGGTTTACTGACGATAAGTGAACGTGACAACGTCATACAGCTGTCCACGCGGACGCGGACGCATCGCTCACTCAAGTAGGAGAGAGACAGATTTCGAACGCTGCCGAACGCGGAGGCCGATTGTGCCTCTCTGTCGCTCGTTGCACTTCAAGCCTTAAATGAAACGCCTCAGAGCGAGGTAATGCCGCATGAATCATGTTTTTTCATGCGTGCAGCTGGCTCTATCGAATTATAAGACGTTGTCACGTCAAAAAAGGCTATATTAAATAAATTATTCAACAGTACCAGTATAATATTTTATGTCTTGTTTTATTGCGTTCTTATTTTCAGCCTATTAAAAAAGTATTACATAACTTCTTCTTCTTCTTTAACTAGGTAGGTAGAACGATTCAAGTCTGCTATAATGTATGAATTCCGTGAAAAATAAAAACTATATAAGCAGTAGTTTTAATTCCACTTTTCTCGTAGTATTATTATTACTAAAGGCTTGCGCACACCTAGGCCGTTGGCCAACGCGATCAGTGAAACGCTGTCAAATATCGTTGTCAAATATCGCTGTCAAATTTGACAGCATTTCACTGATCGCGTTCGCCAGCAGCCTAGGTGTGCGCAGGCCTTAATAGTAGCTAATATTAATCATAAAATAGCAACAATATCTTCTAAGTGTAAAGGTGGAAATGGCTAAGATAGGTATAGATAGATATGGAGAAGCTAAGGGTATGGCTTCAGGACCTGAAAAATAAATAAACTGGCTATATTAATGAGAAATTGCTAGTATATTTTTTGAAATTATCATAGTTTTTACACTCTTTGTCTGCCAATAACATTTCTTTACTCGTGGACTTCAGTTCAACCGTGATCATGGTGAACCAACTGTGCTAAAATATCGGGAGTCAAAACTCACAAAATTTAGTAAATATCCCGTTGTTCATAAAAAATACCCTTAAGACCTGCGCATATCTAGGCAATGGCGATGGCGATCACGTGAAACGATAAACGCTTTCAGCTGATCGCCTAAATGTTCGCTGGTCTGTAATCAACGATTTTTGGTTTCAAGATACTATCGACATCAAAGACCTTTTGGTCATAAAACCTTGACAATACAGCTATAAAAATATTGATATACAACGTTTTTATGACCTAGACAAAAAACAAGCTAAAAGCATGCGTACATAAACAAATATTATTGTGACCTAGAGGCCGTAGACGGCAATGTCACGGGAAGCAAACAGAAGTAAACATGTGCGATCGCTTTTATATAAAATCATAAAAGAACAGACATTGTTAGTAAGTCTTTATCTTCTTCTTAATTATGGCATCTGTCCATTTCGGATCATTGTGCTAGTCACGAGTGAGGACATAAATAAAATAGGTTTTAGTCAAGTCAGTCAATAGGCAAGGCCCTTATTGGCTTTGAAAAGTAGTCATTTTTTTTCCATCAGAAACATTTTCGATCAAACCGGAATATTACTTAACACACTTTCATTCACTCTGATCACACTTTGTGCTAAGATTTCAAGTAATGTAATAATAGTGTTCAAGTAGTGTCAAATACCACCAAAATTACAGAGCATAACTCAAAATAACACCAGAAAAACAATTAAAATGAAAAAGCTAAGGGACTTCCCCCAAAATGACAGAAAATGAATAACACATTCGAGAAGCCCATCATGCAAGAAGAAGAAGCCTAAGAAGAAATGATTGTGTGCGTGAGTCGAGCTGTACACAATTTGTTAGCTATAGACCCCCAAAATTTATAGTTTTTTTTCTATTTTTGTCTAAAAATCCTAATGCGGTTCAAATAATACATCTACTCGCCAAGTTTCATCAGTCTAGCTCTTACGGTTTCGGAGTAAAATGGCTGTGACACGGACGGACAGACAGACAGACATGACGAATCTATAAGGGTTCCGTTTTTGCCATTTGGCTACGGAACCCTATACAGTTATAACTTTGATTTGTCTTACAAGTACAACAAATAAGACTATCAACAGAAAAACAAGGTTAATAAAATAAAATGTCACCTTCAATAATTCGACAGAGCTATGTCGGTCACATGTGCCCGTCGTAAACTGCACCCGCGTCTTATTGGTTCTACCGAGTACGAATTTTATGTAGTTAATTGGTTTCGGAAGCGTTTGGCAGTAGCAAGCATTTACTGAAATGCTTTGATTACTCACATTTTACGATTAGGTACATTATTATGATACAGAGAAAATGTTTACGTATACATATGTATAACTAATAATACTATGTAACGATCTGCAGATAGCTCAACTGTTTCTTGTGTATTTTGTACATTTTATAAATATTTGTGTAATTGTAGGTTTCTTTGTGTAAATAAATTTATTTTCAGTGCTAAAAAAAACTAATAATACCTATTCTGTCAGTATAAAAAAATGAGGCACTCCGGGAATGCCGACAATACGGCAAACTGCAAGCAAGAATGTAAGTAGGAGTAAAAAAATAAACTAAATTTTTTTTTTAGCTTATTCTCATGCACAAAACCGTTATTGTGTCGTACCAGAGTGAAGAAAAAATAGCAATCCTTCCTCTAGGGAAAAACTTTCTTTTTTTTGTCTGTCAAATAATAATGACAATGAATAATGGCCCGAACACACCTAGTTCGCTGGCGGTAGCGATCAGTGAAACGCTGTCAAATATCGCTGTCAGATTTGAGATTTGAAAGCGAATATTTGACAGCGTTTCATTGATCGCTACCGCCAGCGAACTAGGTGTGTTCGGGCCATTAATAAATGCTTGTTTTTAAAATTAGGTGTAATACTATTTTTACAAATTTGCAACAGTTGTTAAATAGATGCTCGTTATGACATATTTTAATTAACATATTTTGGTGCACATTCAGTATATTTGGTGGAACACAGGCAAAATTAGGTAAATGAAATGGGAATAAATTGAAGTACTTTTAAATACCATCCTTTATTTTCACTCTAATAATACAATTCAAATTTAAAATTATTTATTTTAATCACTTTCTAATATTTCATACACCGTAACACATATCAAAAAAAAGTTTTGACAGAGAAATAATAACATAGCAATCTTGGAATATTTTCCCAATTTAGAACACAAAACCCAAAAACAAAGCTAGATCAGTCGAAACACTCTCGATCCAAGAAACGGCTTCCAATAAGCCTTTCCAATATCGCCAGTGCTTCCTGAGTAGTGCCAGACTAAGCCCGGTCCAGCCACGCGCCGTTATTTACGACCGTTATTGACCGTTAGTGCCGTTAAGTACGACCCCCAGCGTTCTACGCTTTCTTCCAGTATTAACTGATGTAATTTAGGTGGAACGTCTCTTTTTACGATTACCTAGAGATATTGGATGTTGATTTTCATTAAGAAAACTCGTATCAACTTGTACTTATGGCCGTATTCATTTTGAATTTATTACTCGGGTATTTATGGCGTATGTTACCTTATTCTATTTTTATTCCTGATGTTTCAGCTGTGTTACAATAGCCGTATCACGGGCAGACGAGCATTGAGCTATGATTAGTGCAGCATCAACAACTACCCTGGTTCTTTCGAACCGAGTGCGAAAGACAAAGAAAAAAAAAAAAAATTTTGCTCACACGACACATATAAACAGTGTGGTTAAAGGATGTTAAGTGTGCCTCAAACAGGCTCTTTTCATGCACAACAAGTTACACAACACTTATATTGTTATTCATTTTTAACTAAAATGCTTGTTAAGTCTGTTGCTATCTCTTTTCGTTGACAAGAACGAAACAATGACAAGTATCTATGCCTTATAGAGCCACTATATTGGTGGGGATTATGAATAAGGACCTATGTGAATTTTGTAACTTACCCCTACCGAATATTTTTTTATTTGCTGATTTCTTCTATTTTGGATAAGTGGAAACTACTAGTATAGTATTATCTTATCTGTGGTGGAAACAAACAATTTATAATGTACAAAAACGTTTAGGTATATTAAATATATTTGCGTGATGCATTTCTTAGGCTACAGAAAAACATATGCAACCATCAACAAACAAAACCATCGCTAAAAGTAAGCGTTAAAAAGTCACTATTTTAAAATGTTCATTTCTGCTCGTAAAAATCTTGCAACGTTTATGTAACTTCATGACTTTTCATAATGTCGTGGTTTTATAGCATTAGGAACATGTGTTGGACGCATAAGCTGAGACTAGCTATATTGGTTTGACCAAGTAAACTTAACTTACAGATTTTTGAATAAAATAAATATGCAGTTATTGTTTTCTTATAAATCGAGGGCATGATTCTTTTCACGACTGTTACCTAACTCTCTGCATCCAAAGGTTGTCTGGAAGAGATCGCTCTTCAGCGATAAGACTGCTTATTGTACATTGGTATGTTTTAAATTATTGTTACTTGTTTTTCCATTGTTAGTTTTAAGGTGTGCAATAGAATTTTCTATTCTATTCTCATGTTTGGACTTGGCCATCACTGTCCTTCTCAAAAAACCACATTGTTTACGTAAAACTTGTACTACGTTGCTATAAAAGTAAATGTTCAATAGTTCATTTCTTATTTAAATCTAATTATCTTTTCTATCCTAATGCTCAAAATATAGCGATATTTTTTTCAAAAACCCATGCATGCAAAAAATATGCAAATATGCGTTTGTATAAAAACTCTTCAACCGCATTTGTAAAGCGGAACTAAAAATGGCAAGATAAAACTCTGAAGATTTACGGAAAAATGTTCAGAAAGCCAATTTTAGCTCAAAATGAGCTAAACGTAACATGTGCATCGTTGAAAGCCGTAGATTCTGCTGTGATAAATGTCGCTCAGGGTAACTGAGGACCAGACGAAGCACAATTGAGAATTTTTGCTTGTGATTAAAAGTATTAACTAAATATAACAAACATCTCGATATCATTTCCGAGGCGGAAAAACTTTGGAATAAGCAAATCTGCCAAAGAGTAAACAAATAAATGAGTAGAGATGACTTGATACCAGCCCTGACAATCTAATTCTTATTCTGTGGTTGTCATCGTATATATCAGAAACAAGGAAAACTGTAGGCTTTCAAGGTCGTATTAACAGAATTTTCTGATCGTGTTAGTGATTGGTTGCCATTGATATTCCCACCACTTCCCGTGAACTTTTTATAAGGTGACTATACAACGTGTATCAAAATATGTGTACTATCCTGAAGGGGGGTGAATTTTCACCCCCCGGGGAACAACTTTTGTTCAACGACTTTTCGAACTTCGATTGGTATCTCTGAAAAAAACTGCAACGAAGTTTCAACATGAACAGCTGACTTTATACAAAGTGACAACCCTAAACTCAGCTACAGAGGTAGTAGGTAGTAGTAGTAGATCTACAGAGGTAGTAGGTCTAGGGGTCAAAGGGTTACAAGGATAGGGTTGTCAATTTATTTAGGCATTATGAAATTAAATATTTTTGTATGGGAAACTGAAAATAGGAATTTTTAATTATCTGCCCCCCACAACTGATCACCATTGTGGTCTGAAACCCCCCACCTTCGCATAGTACACATATTTAGATACACCTTGTATAGAGACGTATCAGAGAGGCGGCATCACCTGAAAGCCGAGCAATACTACAAGTTCCATTAAATTCAATGTCCTCCATTCTGCCTGTTCCTAAGTTTGACGTTTACATTTTGAACAACTTTTTAGCATACATACATAAAATCAAGCCTCTTTCCCATGGGGGTAGATCACGGGTTTCCACTTGCTACGATCCTGACATATTTTTTTCGCTTCATTCACACTCATACATGCTCGTGGGTTTGCTTTTTAGCAGCTCAATAAAAAAATACGACCACGAACCAAAAACTAAACCTACATTTTTATAGTACAGTACGTTAGACAAATCGAAAACAAGTTACAAAAAAATATTGTTAACGAAAACAAGCTGCGAAAAAGCGGGTCGCAAACTCTTTGAAGTATCTTGGAGGCTCATCACATAACTTTGTAAGATTCGTGAAGCTTTGAGAGCCGCTTTTGTCATTCACTAGACGGTGTAGGCGGAACTATCGCACGAACACACTTGCTATGTTTTCTGAATTCATAGGATTAACTTTGAAAAGTTTCGGAAAGATTACAAAGAGTTTTCTTACTAACCTACTATTTGGGACAAGCGATACATAAAGTGTGTATTTGATATTTTCTAAGACGTATGATAAATGCAGATTTTAGGAGAACCATCTCCTTATTATAGCTTTGGAAACACTTTAAAACCGTGATTTTATTCACTGTAGCCATTCATCATAGCTAGTTTTGAAAGCCAGAAAGAGCAGGAAGTTCATAAGTACGATACAAGTATAATTTAATATACCTAGTTTAGTGTCATAGGCATTTCTAGCAAGCTGTCTCATTGCAGTAGTACCTAAGTAGGTAATTATATAACTTACGTTGTATCCGCTTTTGGCTCCTCACTTTTGCACAACACATTGCTGTCTGATATGCACAAAAACCTTTAAATTTGTTTTTGTTAATCCATGTTTATAGTAAGTACCAGTTGTTCACGATGTTGTTTTTAAGTTTATTTATTTATGTTTAATCTTGTTTTTTATTTTGGGGAAAGATTGTCCGTGGCATCACCGACCGGCTCTGACGGAAGACCAGCGTTGGTTGTAAGCCAGCATTATGCTGAGTCAGAGACCGTTTTGCGACGCACAAGCTTCACACAAATGTAGTATTAAGATTTCTTTTTAGGTCATTATAAATTAGTGTAAGTACTTGTTTCGCAAATAAATTATTATTCTATTCTATTCTATTATTCTAGTTTCCTTTTATAATCCCACGTTATGTGGAGTCCGCACAACAGGTTTTCTTCTTCCAGTCTCTTCAATCGGTATCCCTGTTCAAGAAACTTTATCCCCAAGTGGTTGTCAGTTCTACTTGGTCTAATGGCCTGCATCCCCACTTTTATTTACTAACTCGAATCTTAGTGACTTTGATTCTTTTACCGAGTTCCTCGTTACAAATTCTATCACGTAGTGAAACTCGAACCGAAGTTCTTTCATTATAATTATAAAAATGTGTTTGAAATTCTGTGAATTTGAAATATTATTTATTCGTAATCCATAACTCAAATGTTTTACCAAAGGTTGTCTTAAATTTTAATTATTTGAGGAAGAAAGCAAAGAGCGGACTCCCTCGGGGGAAAAAATGTTACAATCGACCGAACCTTTTTTGAATGTATAATTTCATATAGAATTCTAAATGGTGAGCTTCAAAGTGTAATTTATTCAATTCCTTTTAAAAAATGTCAAATGATTCTGTTTATCATTTATATTTAATATTAATAAAAATCGGTTGTCTGTAAAGTCGGTTTACTGACGATAGTTGAACGTGATAACGTCATAAGAAAATACTGATGGAATGGTTGCATTTTTCAAAAGAAAATTTTAGTTTTACTGAATTGAATTGAATGTGAATGAAACTGAATGATACTGAATGAAACTGAATGAAACTGAATGGAACTGAATGAAAATCCGGACCCGGACCCGGACCCAGACTGAACCCTTACCCTCATTTACCCTTACCCTCATTTACCCTTACCCTCATTTACCCTTACCCATTACCCGACCCGGGCTCGGGCTCAGGTAAATGGAACGACGAAACGACGAAACGACGTAACGACGCATGAGTCATGTTTTTTCGTGCGTGCAGCCGGCTCCATCGATTTATAAGACGTTATCACGTCAAAAACTTTTGCACTTTTGAAGCGTCGTGAACGATGCAATAGTTCTTTTGCGGTGATCAATGGTTTTATTGTTTGCTTTTGCTCAAATAAGGCTGATCTTAAATTTTTTACTTATATTTTCTAACAAAAGGCCATGTCACCGGTGTATTAAAAAAAAAACATAGCAACTGACATACACCACCAAATCAATATATTTTTATGTCGTTTGAAACGGCAGCTACAGCATAAACTCAATTCACTGAGCAAAATTTTCGAAACAAAAATTGTAACATATTATATTAAACAACATTATATTGGGTTCACACCTCAGCGCTTGGCGTCTTTATTTGGCAGCTCTTTGACGACGGTGAGCACGGAAACTAATATTGTGTTAGATAAAGCTTGTATAGGAAAAAGTAGCATTACTCCAACGTAAAAAAAGAAAATACGTTGAAAAGGCTGTGTAGACTGAAATAAATACCAGCTGGTACTGTAAAATATATGTTCGTGTCAAATGTAATACCTCAACGGACCTCTGACGATGTACCCCTAAAACATATGAGTAACCTTGATACAATCAGTGTCAAAAGTAAATTGGCATTTCCGATTTGTGACGAATATTTCTTATAAGTTAGATCACTTTATATGGAAATTATGAGATCTATTATAAGGTCCCAAAGAAAAAGGGAATTTAATACAATATCATGATATTGCAAATTTTATTTTGATGCTGATTAAACCATTCCTGGAAAATTATTACTTACTGTTAGCTCACACATTATAGAATAGAACTCCAAGTACAGCACCGCTATGCTCCATGTACTTACACTTAGTACCATTATTTTTAAGATCTTTTGTTAATGAAAGCAATAAATAAATACAAATACAATTAAACATGCTATTTCCAAAGACCATATTTAGTTTCAAAAGGTAATCAAATGTTTTTTGTTTCAGGTAAGTTACAAATAATCGTAAGTCGCCACAAGGAACCTTTAAACGTCAAATGTATTCGTAAAAGCCCCTCATGATTTACTAAAAACCAGCGTACACCGAATCTGGCTTACGACACATCAGACCCAACATTGGTCATAACGCACCAACAAAACTAGACCCTTCAACCGTTTTCATCGTCCTTAAACATGCAAAACCCTGCAGCTCTTCTTAGCTGGTCGCTCGCTAAATAACCAGTTAAAGTTGATTCCTGAAATGAAAGAAACGTGAAGTTATTGCGGCTCTTACTTACTGGACAGAAAAGAGGCTTGCCAGCATAATATTTCCGGTATAAGTCATTTGGTTGTGAACCGCTGTACTCTGGGACTTATTTATTGACGTAGAAAGGGCCGAGTATTAATATACATTTAGGTTCTTCAATGACAAATATAAACAAGTTTATTCAGCAGTTTTTTTCTGTAATTTCCTTACTACTTAGTTTAGGGTCGAATACGAGTAGCTAGGCAGATAAGGCTTTATCTTAAGTATAAACTACTGGAGTGTCACCATAGTATTTGGGGGTTTCTCTTACCAATACTACGCTTTTTCCTACTCAGGGTAAGTTTTTTTGCGATAAACAACTTCAGCATTGTTACGTCAAAAAAAGTTAAATTTATTTTTTTAACTCATAAATCGGCACAGTAGTTTTTGAATTAATAAAACTTCGAATGAAAACAAGTATTTATTAAATGTAATGACCATTACAAACGATCTAGAGATGGCTCAACTGATCTACATCAGTAACGGAAGCGTCCCCAAGACGCTGGCTGGATTGCCACGCTGAATAGCAATGCTGATGCGCTGCGTCCGACACCCACATCACTAATTCAAGTTTTTAATACGAGTATATCTATGAAATTCTTTCACAAACAAACAAGGCATTTTTTTGGTATCTTCAAATTTAAGCAGATATTTTCCGCATACTAAAACGAAAACTACATGTTATAGTTGTATATATTATGTTAGTTGGGGGGAATTGAAGCCAAATGTAACAAATAATTTATGTGCATTCACGACTACCCCTTGGGCGAGTCAAATAATAAAACTGAAACTATTGTGTCTCACAGCGAGAGATTGTTTAACTAAAACACGAGAGGTGTGGGTTCGATTCGATGGTTTACAGTAGGCCTACCACAAGCTCTATCTGGCTCTGTCTCTGGCTCTGGTTTTCAGTCCGTGTGATAGTTGAATAAATAAATCCTACGTCGAAACGGCACGCACACAATATAATACTCATACAGACTCAAAACCAGAGCCAAAGACAGAGCTTGTGGTCTACAGTTCCCAAAAAAAGGGCAAGTGTTTACAAAAAAAATATCCAGCATTTTCACAAGGCATTGTAAAATAAGGGTAATAATAGGGGATGAAAATGGGACAATATATTAGTTTTATACGTGTTCCATTCCTAGCTGATATTTACGCGATTTCGCCAAAATGGGCCGAATGAGATCTCTACTGGTTTCAAACGTAATAGCGCTTATTTATTATACACTTGTATGTGGCTATCATAGTTTGCTTTTTATTATACCTATCCCGAATATGGAACAAGGCTGAATTTATGTATTTCGTGTCAGTTTTATGCAACAGAAATGGCTATTTTTTTTGGTTCTAAAAATGTATAAAGTTTTACTATGCAGGGGACAATCGCGGTTATTTTGAACTGTGGCGCCAAAATAAAGCCAATTGCTAAGTTTAACTGTTAAAACCAGTATTATGCTAAGGCTTCAAGTAATAATAGGAAAGCAACTTAAAACCACATCGCAAAACGTAAGACAACAAACAATGAAATGGAACACCAATGATGCTTTCAAAATGGCTGACAGTGTTTGACTACCCTCAAATATATATAGTGCATTTGAACATGATTGTTTTGTAATGCAGAGTGACATGTTAACAAAACGCATCATTCTGAACACAAACAAAACTCATTACAGTTTCACAATAAGACATTTTAAAGTTCAAAATATTAATTTCGGGAACGACCCACATTTCGCCTAATGTGAGTACGACATCTTAGTACAAACATAGCCCAGAAGCAGCTAGTTCAAGACACTATTTTCCTGACGGAATCTAAAAGATGCTGGATAAAATGCCCGTTGATATCCCGTCATGATTTTAGTAGTATTTGATGAAGCTGTTTATTTTTATTTTAGGCTTTTAGTTTTGGTGACTGTTTTACGAGTCACCAAAACTAAAAGCCACGAGTCAAATGATGCGAATTTGAAACACCTTGCTTTTCGATTGATATGCAAAAATTAAATAAAACTGTTTTAAAAGAAATATCATAAATTTAATGATGGTACCATAGATTTTTCAGTGTTGAATTTTAAGCTAAAGGTTTCGCAATGATTCATTTGATTCTATTTAATCAATGCCTTTTAGCTTATACAGGGTTATTCATTATTAGCTGCAAATACTCAGGAATTAGGTTCAACAAATAAAATAAAAAATATTTATGTAATTATTTTTTTTAAGTTTTGATTTAAGTTTTTGTATCAAATTTTTTTATTTTTTATTTTTTTTTTCGGCTATTGCATAATGATTGCCATGGAGAACAGGACGATGACCGACCCAGACGGTGACTAAACACAGAATGTCGCTCACGGCACGCGGGCGCGGATCAAAGGTCAAAATAGGTCAGGCGCCAATGATTCCAAAGAATATTCTTTATCGATTTTCTCGGGATTTTCATAGCAAAACTTAAAAAAAATCATTTCATAAATATTTTTTATTTTATTTGTTGAACCTAATTCCTAAGTATTTGCAGCTAATTATGAATAACCCTGTATACGCATAGTAAACCTTTTAGCTTATTGTACGCTTGACTTTGAATGTGACTTTTAAGTGAGCTAGCGGTGGTTTTCTACGCTAGGTTCAAACGTCTTACAGTACATTCAGCTTGAGTGATATTTCCTTATACTTTGTGCAGCTCCGTGAAAATTTCAATTTCCACAAACAATGTAGCCTCCATGTCGCTGGAGTTGTGTAACAATTCCAACTTATGCTCTGGACCAAGTTATTATTTGTAGCGGTGTTCCTGTTTCTTTTATTTTATCCGAACATAAATACTTGGATGTTGTATTGTATTTTAAGTATGTATTTACAAAAATATGTATATAAGTATTATATAACTTAGCTGGTTCCCATGGTACAAGCTCGGATTAATTTGGGGCTAGATAGTCTTGTATGGATTGTCCACAACACTTATTTAACTATACTAATATAACAAAGAGGAAATATTTGTATTTTTGTGTGTATATTTGTAATGAATCAACTATAAAACTTACTGAACCGATTTCAAAAATTCTTTCACCATTTGAAAGCTACATTCACCCTGAGTAAAATAAGCTATATTTAAGTGTTAAAAAAATAAATGTCCACCCGTGCGAAGCAGAAACAGGCCGCTAGTTATTTAATATAATTATATGAATAATTATATTATGTTTAAAAAACTTGAGAAACCGACTTCATTGTCAAACGGCTAAACCGATTTTAATCAAATTTGTTTGGGAAAATCTGGACATAAGAATAACCTTCCAAATAAAAAAAAAATTTATAAATCAGTTCATAAATGACGGAGGCATGCAGTTACAAACATTAAAAAAATTATTTAAAAAAAAATGGCAACACCGATTTTAATAAAAATTAAAATGGGACCAATTTGAAAGCAGTACCTACCTATCAGATAATTTTTTTTTTTTCAAATCGGCTCACAAATGACGAAGTTATGCGGTAACAAACATTAAAAATAAAAAAAAAATACAACCGAATTGAGAACCTCCTCCTTTTTGATTGGAAGTTGGTTAAAAAGAACAAAACTCTCGTCGAAATTGCTAATACCACCAGCCAGTCACTTGCACCAGCACTCTTCGCGTCAAGTCTACTGTATTATAATATAAGTTTGAAAATTTTCGCCGCTACGCTTGACACGTGTAAATAGGGATTTTATACTTTATACGGCTTTCTGTCCGTAGTGGGAAGTAAGCGCATCGATTTGTTGTGCAACTTTGAAGACGTAACATCAAAGAAGAATTGAATAGTTTGAAGTTGCCAAATGGCCCTAGTGTCAGCTGTACCATTGATGGTATAAGTGACACAACTATGTATCTCAAGTACCATTAAAGAAAAGTAAAGATAGTCTACGTAATTAAAATAAATAAAAATTTCCTAACCTAACTTGAACCTAATCCGTTTTTTAGGATCAATGGATTTGTAACATGCATTTTCACTGAACTCCATAATTTAAGGAGGCACTATTAAGAACACTGTACCGTTTATTTTATGAGTTTTTTTACAGTGGGCAGCTTAAAATTTCCACATTTCCAAAAAGGATTAAGTAAAGACCAACTTGGATTAAAGCAGTATAAGTTTTAATGCAAATAGTAATAATATAAATTCAAAACTACAACAACGGAGAAAGACGACCATTTCAATATTATAAGTTTTAAAACCATCATTTTAAAAACAAAACTAAAGCTTCTTCCGTGAATAATCCGAAGATTCCAGAGCTGTATGCAAAACTTTAATGCAAATTAAATTCAGAAATAAAAATCACGTAAACAAAGAGCATTTTTGCCTCCGTGTTTGAAAGAAGGGGATATAATAAACAATTTCAGGTACGCTGATACGGAATCCTAAAAATGTTTCTTAGAAAACTTTGAAGTATTTTAATAATTAAATGTTAAACTTTCAACATTACGTTTGAGAGGGAAAATGGTTGAAAACTCGACCGGCCAACTGGTTCCTAGCTACATTTTTATGAGACATAATTCTTCATCTTTTGACTATTCTTTTAGTTTTTCGCCTCACTTGTTCACACGTGTAAGAATTTATGGTACAACTTTGTTTTGGTTCGCGTTCGAAAAACGAGCAACTGGCACTTTATTTAACTGCTTCTACCAAAGAAATTGCCTATTTTGTCTAGAAAAAAATATAAGACATTTTACGCAACGTTTTATATATACAACATGAGTTTGAATTCGTATGTTATCCCGAAAGGGGGTTATTTTACTCCTGAATGTCAACAGCATTAGTTCTATGACTTTTCTGACAAGGTTTTCACACAAAACATTTTGTTTAAGCATTTCAATTGATTATTTTTTTTTGTATGGAAGATTTAGATTTCGTATTTCACAGAAAGGTTTTCATAGCTTGTGCAAAACCATGGTCCCTATCAACACCTTTCAGGATAACATACGAATTCAAACTCAGGCTGTATAGAAATACACTATCAGTTACTAATACCGTTAATCTTATACCTTTAAACGAGGAAATCTTGTATATATATATATATATATATATTTAGGATCACGGAAATGGCACCAACGATTTTCATGAAATTTAGTATACAGGGGTTTTCGGGGACGATAAAACGATCTAGCTAGAATTCATTTTTAGAAAATATCGGCGTTCGGAGTTAAGAACAAACAACTTTTTCATTATATCATTACTCCTAGCGCCATATGTTGCTCAGAAGCAAAAACTAAGCTCAGTGAGAACCAGAGAACTCGAGGGTTATATTTCACAGAAAACGCCATCTATTGTCGAGTTTTGGAACTAAAGGACTACGTAAACACTCTCTGTAGACAAGTTCCGGAAGTTACTATCTCATTGCACTCGTGATATTTTTTTTAAATAAACAGTTCTTATTTTTTTGTTATTATGTAGTAGGTATGTTAGTAAGATCGAAATATATGATTTCATCATTCATAAGTACGTTATCAAAAAAATACCGAGCGAAGCTCGGTCACTAACTGCTAGTAATAATAATACAGTAATATACCGTCTAGTTATGGTGGTTATATTACCAAAAAAACAATAAAATCTCCCTCTTGCTGCCCAACTTCAGCTGGATTATAACTTTTGAAACTATCATGGTTTTAACAACGGTATATTTATCATGTAATTTTTTTTTAGAGTTTTGACTCCCTTTATTTCGGTTGAACTGACTCACAAAACAAAAACCTTGGTAAATATCCCGTTATTCATAATTATCTATATTTTCCGTCACTTTTCTCTTAAAATAGCTACCAAGAAAATCTTATACCTTTAAACGAGAAAAAATTGAGCCAACGATTTTCATGAAATTAAGTATACAGAGGGTTACGGGGGCGATAAATCGATCTAGCTAGGTTTCATTTTCAGAAAAGCCAAAGGTTAAAAGTTATTTTAAAAAATAAAAATTTTAGCGCCATCTCTTGCCGAGTAGTCGAAATCAGTGTCACGGAGAACGCCATCTATTGAACTTCTACGTAAACACACGAGACAAAAGTTCCGGAGATTTTCATGAAAATTAGTATGCAGAAGGTTTCGGGGGCGATAAATCGATTAATATAGCTGGGGTAATTTTTTAGAAAATCTTTTATTTATTGTTTTTAATAATCAACTTGATCTATTCATCAACTTATACATAAGCTTAATTTTGCTATTCCAGCACAGATGGCGCTGTTAGTTAGATCGAAAAATATTATTAAAAAACCGAGCAAAGCTCGGGCATACCAGCTCGTATATATATATATATATATTTAGGATCTCGGAAACTGCACCAACGATTTTCACGAAATTTAGTATACAGGGGTTTTCAGGGGCGATAAATTGATCTAGCTAGGATTCATTTCAAGAAAATGATTATTTCTTTCCGAGTTCAATAATTAAAGATAAACTGAATATGTGACTGCTCCTGCCATCTATTGACGATTGTGAGCAACTAACTGCAAGCTATTCGAGCAGATGGCGTTGCTAAGTAAAAATAAGCCACTAAAGATTATGACTCTTCCGGACATCTATTGGCAAATAATATTACAATTTTTTTTAATAATACGATTTACAAAAAAATAAAATCCCGAGCGAAGCTCGGTCATACCGGCTCGTGTGAACTAAACCACGCAACAAACAGTCAAAATTGACGCGCGACTCATATAGGATCTTAAGGCCCATAGTGAGAAACAGTGCGTGAGTCATAGTCGAGCCTCAAACATATTATTTTTGTCACTGTTCAATGGAGAACTGTCAAAAAATCTATGCCTGAGGCTCCACTCAGTCTCAAGCACTGTTTCTGAATACGAGCCTTAAACTTAGAACCACTTTACAAATAAAACAATTCCCATACTTAACCAAATAAACTGTCTTTTGAACGTACCATTTCAAATACAATTTAACATTGAACGTGACACTTCCCAGCGGAGACTCTATCTGTTAGTCGGCAGTGACGTCAAAGTGCTCAAAGAACCCGGTTCACTACTATACTAATAAACGAGCAGTTTCACTCAGGAAAGAGAACTATGAATTTGCGCTGCACAAAAGTACTGGCGTATATTTTTTGACTAGTAGTAAAAACTCTTTAGTACATAAATCTGGACAAATAATTAGTGACACAAAGAGAGAGAGAAATTGGAGTTGATGCTCTGTATGAAATAACCACTGATAAAAAATAAATATTATGGACAATCCACACAACACTATCTAGTCCCAAACTAAGCGGAGCTTGTACGATGAGAATCAGATGGCTGATATAATACTTGAATCCTGTATTTTTAATATATACAAACAAAAGTAAATCTATCTTTGTAACGATCTGCAGATAGCTCAACTGTTTCTTGTGTATTTTGTACATTTTGTAAATATTTGTTTAACAAAAGTAAATACATAGAGAAAAGATACTGCTTATCATTACTTCTCACTCTAGCATAATTGGTAGCAGCAGTGTGCGAGCAAGAGGTAATGATTATTTCCGCTACTTATTTTTGATTAGTTTCTTGATTGGCGCGGTCATATTAATATCATAACGATGTTCTGAGCATTCTGACTGACTGACTTGACTGGCCTCTAGCTCAGTTGGTAGTAGCTCTGCCTTCTGCGCCGTAGGTCGTGGGTTCGATCCCCACCGAGAACAAATATTTGTGTGGTGAACATAAATGTTTGTTCTCTGTCTGGGTGTTATATTGTATTCTAAGTATGTATTTACAAAAAAAAATGTATTCAAGTATTATATCAGCTATCCGGTTCCCATATTACAAGCTCTGCTTAGTTTGGGGCTGGGTAGTGTTGTGTGAATTGTCCACAATATTTATTATTTATTTATTCAAACTTGGAGCAAAAACAGCACAGTTTTTGAACTAGCTATTATATAATATTATATGATAAGCAATCCTAGCTAGCTAGCTAGCTAGGATTGCTTATTATTGATTATTGAATATTGTGGACAATCCACTCAATACTATCTAGCCCCAAACCAAGCAGAGCTTGTACGATAGGAACCAGATATAATACTTATACACTTTTTTTTGTAAATACATAGAATACATAAAAAAAATCCCAGCCAGAGCACAAACATCTGCATTTATCACACAAATATTGGTTCTCGTTTGATACTTTTCAAAATACTATTATTAACAAATGCCTACTGATCTTTCTATCCGTCTATTTTAGATCTTATGCCTAGCGCTTTAAGGTTAATTTTAGTTGCAATGTAGATTACACTGACAGTGCTTCTGAACAGCTAAACGCTGGCCACCGGAAAATTAAATAAAGCCGTGCATTAGAATTGCAAGTTCGTCTCTATGGGAATGTTCGCGTGGAATCACTAACCAGTTTCTGAAAACGACTGAAATACAGACGGGTTACAGATAATGAAGTTAGCGATGGTATGCAGGCTTTAAAGATACTGGATTGTTTAATTTGGGATACTAATGCTAAAATGGTACGGACTTAGAGCGTATAGACCTAGACTAAACTAGTTTTAAGTCTTTTAAAAATGATCCTTGTGATTATGAGCTTTTCTTTTATAGTTTTTCAGGGAGCAATCCCTTTTTAAAGACCAGCAAAAATCATGAAAATACGAGCACATTGGGAACTTTCATGAGTATATTCGTAATCTGGGCACCTGAAAACGTAAAAATTTCCAATGATATCCGGGCAACAAAAAAAAGTATTGTTTTGTAGATCTGGGCAATGGTAAAGGATAGATGAATGGATGGTTATGATACGGATTCCTCGTGCGCGAGTCCGAATCGCACTTGTCCGGATTTAAAGTTTGAAGATTAAAGGTGTAAACCCACTATCCCGTAGCATACCATGACCGTGCTAGGAACGTAACAGCCAAAAAAATATTCTTTGAATTGTAATGTAACACTTGCCCACTAGATCGTTCCGTCACCGACCGACGTCGCGTGCCATGCACGGACCGTCAACTATTTGTCGGAGGGAAACGGGTTCAGAACGCTGTCGACTGCTTTCAGTGGGCGAAGTACAGCGTACCGGATTGCTTTCCGTGCCCGACACGTTCCTAGCACGGCCATGGTATGCTACGGGATAGTGGGTAGAGACCTTAAAGTCGAGGCTTTTTTATACACTGTATGCAGACAAAGTCGCAGCGCAGCTGGTCATAAAACAACGAACAATGGTGCGAATGGATATTCCCAATGCAATCGGTTCAGCGCCAAGCGATGCAGTGTCATATTTCATGTGGCGACAGCCGCATGCCGCATCCATGCGGCACGTGCTTGTTTTTGTAGATCTTTTGACGTTGTCGACAAAAAAGTTCTATCTCTTACGAGTGTGCTGCTTATTATTTTCCCCAAAAAAAAGATCCAAATCATGTGTCAAGTGTACGAAAGGAACCTCTTTTGGGTACACTTAAAATCCTTTCACCACATCGGTTTGCAAGATCTAGCGACATGACAAGAATAACTGATATTATTGTGATTCTCGTAGTTTTTTTACATTGTTTTAAGATTATGAGTGATGAAACAAAATAGGTTATCATTACGTCTCTTTCACACACTGGCCCAAGTTTTGAAGGCTTGTTTTTGGCAGGATTCGCTCTCTGTCATTTTGGGAAGTCACATAGCTTTTTCATTTTAATTAACTTTCTAAGTTTTTCTGGTGTTATTTTCAGTTCTGTTGTGTAATTTCGGTGGTATTTTAACCAACATCACTTGATTTCTTAGCTCAAAATGTGAGAAATTGGAATGAAAGTACCTATATTATGCGATATCCTGATTTCTACGGAAATATTTTTTTTATGGTTTTGTAGAAAAACGCTACTAATTCTTCAAAGCCAATGACGGCAAACTTGTCTATTGACTGACTTGACTAAAAACGATATATTTTTTTTTCATATCCTCATTTGACCTATGCAAAATTGTATGAATGGAATCAACTAAGCAGAAGAAGAAGGTTTATTAGACTCATTAAACTACTCGACACTGGCAAAATTGATCCGAAATGGAAGAAGGTTTTGGCATTGAACAGGCATCGATGTCTTAAACATTAGAGCCAGCAGACATGTCCTATGCTATCGCTTGCCAAAGCACTGCAGCAGCGTATATTAGGCGACGGCTGCAACGGGCATGCAGTGTGGCGGACCGCAATGGGACTTTGTGGCATAAAAAAGCCCATTACGACCTTTTTATCGTTGAGATTTACGGATTACAGTGTAATAAAAGAATGTAGATGAAAACCAATATTAAAAGTCTTAAAATTCATTGAGCAATTTAAATATCTCTCGATCGTTTGTAACAGTCTGCAGATATTAAAAGATAAAATATTACGTTCTATTAAAAAAATACTTATAGATATTTTTGATATTATATAATATATATTTGACCTTACCTATCCAAGTACGGATCCACCATATAAAGTGTAAAGGACAAGTACAAGTATCCAGTGCCAGAACGAAAAAATCTATGATTGAATTACTACAGCGTATATGAGGCTTAACTGGCATTCTTCAATTGGGTGTACATGCATTCACTGACCTCCTTTTCCAATACCTCCAAAAGCCTGCAGTTTGCAACACAATTAAAGGGTAAATTATGTATTGATTCCAAAACTAGTCCTAAACTCTGACTCTGACTCTAAACTCTAGACAAAACACGGATCAACCAGTCCAACGCTACGCTAGGATTATTAATAAGACCCTGACACTGTTAAATTTACGTGCATAATTACAATCAATATACTGAATACCTAAAATATGCAGTGTCCAAAAAATAACTAACCATTCCAAAGTCAGCTAAAAATCAGTATAAAATACGCCATCTCACTTAATTCCCGAAGAATGGTTCTCATTAACCATAACACCTTGCTAATTATGCGACGTTATAAAATCGGCATTCTTGTCTCTATTAGAAACGGGCCCTTCGAAGCCTTGAGGGAAAATATAAAGCTCATTCTACACAGAGCGCGATTGCGGGATATTTTTTATAAGAACATCGAACAAGATATAGATAGTGCAATTCATGAAGACGCGCCCCTCGCGGGTTGCGGGGAGTTTGCTCCGAGCGGCAGTAGCGAACCGTAGTCTGTAGTGTGCATGTGCACTCATAGGTAATTAGTGTGTACCGATAACACTCAAACATTGACGGAAGCTTGCACACATATACTATAAACGGTTAGGAGGAATAGTGGGGCGCGCCTTCGTGGATTGCACTATCTATAGATGGATAGATTAACTCTTTATTCTACAAAAAGAAGAAATAAATCAGAATCATTCTTTTCTGTTCCATGACAATCAGACAGAGCGATCTCTTCCAGACAACCTTGTTATAGAAAGAATAGACAAAAACAAATAAACAGCGATGCATTAGCAGATTTAGCAATATTCGTTTTAAAATATGGAAATTTACAATTTGAGTTATTGTCATCACCTTTCTGTCAATGGTTGATTTTGACGTTGTTTTTTTTAATATCCTCCACAGAATGTATTCTTCTTCTTCTTATAGTGTCACTGGTTCTTTCAAACAAGTGTATTATTTTTATCAAGAAGAATGGAGAGAATAACTTAATTGCGATTTAGTGTTTAGCTAGCTAATCAATAACATGAAAATTTATCACAATTTATCTTTCGACGATGTTTTTATTTGCCAAGCGCTTACTGCGCCATGCAGTGAGGCACAGGTTTTATCAGGAAAAGAAAATTAGATCCTTTCAAGCTAATTATTAGAACCATGAATTGCGATTTTCTTTTATGAAATTTTATCACGTCATTTATATTATTTCTTAGAATATTATTATTACTACCATAAAGTTGTATATAATACCTACCAATGTATAAAATAATAAATATTGAGCATTATATATTTTGATAAAAAGTTGAGATTTCAATAACCAAAAACTGAAAATTTTGTAGTGTTTAAAAAAAAACACAAGACAAGAGAACGGGAAAGATTGATGTTCGATAAACGTCACGTGTCAGGTACAAGGGTCCCTGGGGGGATGGTGATGGGGGGTGGTGATGGGTATTGGCAAACAGATCGCGATGGCGAAAAATGTTTTGACATCTTCTACGACATGACAGCTACATAAAGAACATCATCGAAGGAAGGGTTAAAGGAAAACGGGTAGGAGAAAGGCCAAGAATAAGTAACGTAAGCATGTCGTACAAGAACGCCAAGAAGGCCGCCTTCGAAAGACTCAATGTAGAAAACTGCTTCAAAACCCCGACAAGAGCTAAGCTCTTAAATTGAAGAAGAAGAAGTATGCTGATACTTTTTGAAGCAAGTAACACCAACGTTTTACATGGCCTTAAATTAAATCAATGTTCTACTTAATAAAACTTTGGCGAACTATATTATCAGGGTTTTGGTGAGACCTTATTAATCAACTAATTCAAATAATTCGCCAAAACTTTCGGGTCCCGAAAACATATTTCACCGAAATTAGGTCCTCAAAATTTGTGTAATTATTCTGACCTAAAATCGGATCTGTGCCAAAGGAATATTCATAGAGCTTTAACTTGGTTGTTTTTGATTAGACCCATCAACACTTAATTTTCATCTAGAATCCGGTAAAATTTTAGTGTAGCCTTTATTCTTATGGCCCCAACTTGTTTTTATTGTGAAATAAAATGGGAATTACACAAGTTCCGGTGAATTTCGGAACAAACATTAATTTTGACTGTACCTAAGTGATATTTATTATGCAGAGTTAAGAAAATATTATTTTATAGCTATACGCTTAGGAACGGTAAAATTGCATTACGTTTTTAAAGATTAAATAAAGTTACAGTACCTACATCAGGGGAAGTTTCAAAGTAGCGCCGTGACAGATAAATTGAGGAGCAATAAGGCTGGCGTGGTACAGACGATATGTTTGTACCACGCCGCACTGCAAAAGGATTGAAGTCAATTGACTAGGAGAGAGATGAGTATGGATGTGGATGGATATGAGAGCAGAGGTAGACCAAAGAAAACATGACTTTCATCCCTCCCCATGATATGGCCACTCTCTATTATTTTCGTCTACTCGTTATTACTTTCGTCATATTCTCTACACTCCAGCCTATTGCTCTTTGTCGAATCACGTCGGGGTCACCACTGTCGAATTATGGTCTTTATCTGGGGGGTGGCAGGTGTGCCACGTGCCTAGAGATAATCCAATATTTATGTTTTTCACTTTTATTGTGTGAACTGTTCAATACAAAGGAAGGGCGACGAGTAGTGAGCCAGGACCGCGGGCTTGCGACCGACGCTGCTCAAAACTGCAGACCTTGCAAACCTACGGTCGGCCGCCACAGATTACCTTACAGTAGTCCTAGCCCCCACTCTCCTTATTTCTTAACTTCACCTGATATACCAATTCCGTATTCTATCCATTCTTGTCACTTCACTCATCCATTTCAACATTCACATCTCTCCTACATGTACCTTTTACACATATGTACAGAAAACACACAGACTTTTACACTACAGAAGTATCTACTTAAATAAAGTGGACATAAATTCACCAATACACTTGAAACTTTAGACCCAGAATGCCTTTACGACCGCACATGTCAATGATCATAAATTTCTCCGAGAAACCATAAAATGTCAGTTGAAATGACATTTATGCAATGTTGCAGTTCGGTTAGTTACATTTTTACAAGGACTTTATATACTTACGTTATAGTCATTCCTTGCATTTATAGGACAAATAAATGAGCCGTTTAATGCTTAAACAAGTATAAATATTGATAATATAATTATATTAAATATTATTATCAAAGACAAAGTACGAGACTATAAAAAACATACCTAACTATGAAATTTAATACAGCTAAAAATAATTGTGAAACAAAAAAAATCGATGCCAAAAATTTACACAATATATTAAATAAAATATAAATCGTTTCATGTATACAAGGGTACAAACTCAAACAACAGACAACAACAGAGCGAGTCGGTACTTCACGTCGGTTCAAAAGCTTATGCTTTACAAAGCACAAGTCCGACCGCACGTGGAGTACTGCTCTCATCTCTGGGCCGGGGCGCCCCAATATCAGCTCCTTCCTCTTGACCGGATCCAACGTCGGGCAGCTCGTATTGTCGACGATTCCAAGCTCACAGATGACATAGAGCCCTTATCGCCGTCTGCGGAGAGACGTTGGTTCTTTGTGTGTGCTCTATCGTCTCTACAATGGGGAGTGTTCTGAGGAACTGTTTAGTTTGGTGCCCGCGGCTGATTTCTATCATCGTACCACACGCCGCAGAACCAGATTCCATCCTCACCACCTGGATGGCTGGTTTTCCACAACTGCTCGTTTTTCGCGTTCCTTCTTGCCGCGCACGAGTAAGTTGTGGAATAAACTACCCTCTGCGGTTTTCCCTCAGAGCTACGACATGAGGTCCTTCAAAAGGCGGGTATATCTATACTTAAAAGGCCGGCAGCGCATCGGCACCACCTCTGGTGTTGCAGGTGTATATGGGCGACGGTGACTGCTTTCCATCAGGTGGCTCGTCTGCTCGTCTGCCAGCTATGGCATAAAAAAAAAAAAAAAAAAAAAAAAAAAAACTCAATAAAGTTTTATTTAATAAAATTACAAGAATCACTTTGAAACGTCATAAAGCTAGGTGAGTCTAGGGCCGAGATTCATAAACGTGACTTTGCTTTACATCAAAGGAGTCTTCGCAAAGTAAGCTTTGTTTATCAAAGTTTACCTTCAAAATTTTGAATAAAGAAGAGCTTGACAGAACTATGAAATATTTTTTTGGTTGAAAGTTAAACTTTCCATCAAAGTAAAGTCAAAGTTCGGTCTATGAATCTCATTAGTCCCAGTTCCACGCGACTTTACACATCAGACTAAACACTACTAGCTCTTTATGTCATTGCGATAAGTGCCATTTTTCTTTGACTATATGTTACTTGAACTGTTTCCTTATTAATTTGACCTATGAAATATAATTGAAGTGAAAACTTCTTTAGCGGCGTTGAGCACTTTTTCTGTAATGGGTATAAAATCTTAAACTCGCGTCAGCGCGTCAGGACACGTGACCTGATCGAAAAAGCGTAAGACGGATGGAGAGTAGACAGCTATCCCCTCTCTACGGCGCGGCGAAAATGTATGCCTGGGCCTACTGTTTCGTTTAGGCAGCGCAGGGCGCTTGCGCGAATGTTCGTGTATGTTACAGCGTGCCAAATAACAAACAAGCCCCCCCTAACCATTCCAAAATATCAAACATGCTCAACGTTAATAATCAAGTTTTCACTTCTGCCGGCACTCCCGGAGTGCAACCCGTATTTTTTTGTAGTAACAACTTTCCAGTACTTTTTTATTATAGGTAAGACATGGGCATATTTTTTTGTTGGTTTTTTTATGTCAAAATACGATGGAGTCATACACCAGGTAATAATAACTAAATGCATACGTTAACATAATACTTAGCAACAAAAATGTCCTCAGAAAAAACTAAGCCTATTTGTCTGCCAAAAACGTAGTTACAGAAGCGTGTCCTAATAAAATGTACGTACTTCGAAAAGGGTGTTGAAAGTTTTCATGCGACAGACCTCTTTGACATGCCGCCCAAGTTCCAAGTTCTCTATCTCGTACCTGACACGATCTATTTAGAACACCTTTTATGTACTTTGTGTTTGTGCTAAATATTATGTTCAACAATACGAAGAAAGATAATGTATGAAGAATGTTACTTAAATGAAGCGAAAGAGGTGTGACAGGATCGTAGCAAGTGGAAATCCGTTATATCTACCAGCGAGGCGTGATTTTAAATGTGTTTTTTTACAGTTTATAAGGCTTGACCGCAATCTCACCTGATGTTAAATGATGATGCGGTTGACGATGTAGCGCGCTCACCTAGAAAATATGCAATCAAAATATAAATATTAGGAAATATTTAATATTTAATTATATTTTAATGTACGTAAAGTAAGTAAAAATAACTGATATATTTCATGCTTTGGTATCAAACCAATAAATTTTTCGACTTGTATTGCGTCAAAGTAATTCTAAATAGACATAATTTATACTGAAAAAATGTACGATTAAAAATTGTATACCTCCATACGATAAGGTACTAAAGGACGTGTTCTTCCATAAACAAAAGCATTTCACATAATAAAAGATAAAGAATAAGACCACTTCTGTCTGGCTCTGGTTTTGAGTCTGTGTGAGTGCTCACCAGTGTATTATACTGTGTGTGTGACGTTCCCACGTAGGATTTATTAAGCCAACACTCACACAGACTCTACACCAGAGCCAGAGACAGAGCCAGACAGAGCTTGCGCTACTGGTGTCATTTCGCAGCTAAAATCAAAGAATATGTGCGTTCAATAACTGAGATTGTTTCTTTATATCAGGAAAATGTATAAAACAATTTTGTGAAATTCTTACGAGGTATTGATTTCGTCCATACTGAATTTCCCAACAAAGTTTACAAGGCTCTTATTATTTCTCGTCCTATACAAATATTGCTTAGTGACCGTGGGATATGAATATATGCTAATGCGCAAAGTTGCTGGCTTGCTATTGTAAAAGTAAATTACATGGAGTGCTCATCGCGATGTCATGAAACAGCTAGGTCACTCCAAAAAGCTTGATATTTTATTTGAATGTCAGCCGAAGCTTGATCATCATTATCATAAAACTAGCTGTCTATACTATATCCATTTAATCTATATCTCTACATCTATATATATTAAAGAAAGTAATGTTAGTTACACTATTTATAACTAAAGAATATAAAAGTGGACTAGCTGTTCCAATGATCAGCGCTATCCTATTAAGTGAGCGTGTAGCAAAAACTGGAAATAATTGAACTTGTATCGGTTTAATGTGGCTTCTAAAAAAGCAATCAATTAAGGTTTAAGCGAAGGAAGAGAGTGATAAATGGATTTTGTTTGATACTTTTTTACTGAGTTTTTCACAACTAATAGCCTTATAAAATCTATCAAACAATAAATCAGTACTCGGGCTATTACTTATGTACCAATGGTTGGTAATAAAGACGAGAAAGTATAAGTAATGTTTAAATTTAAGTTTATTTCCTCACGATGTTTTCATTCACTGTGACTATAGAATTTCAATTTGAATAATGAAAGAAACTGCTATTGCTGGACCCATGTTCAGCATGTTCCATGTTGACCTGCGACCTACAAGAACAAGAATACAGCGTAGTTGCTGTACACTGTTTTTTAAATGTATATTTGTATATTATATTCTGGGGTTTGCTGTAGTCGCCATGTTTGGTGGCCGAAATGATGACCACAGTATTGGTACTCAGACAATAAAGGTACTCGAATGGAACCATGAACTGGAAAACGAAACGTAGGACCGACCCGATGGACCAACGACATTGTTAAGATCGGGGAAAGTCGGGGCTTAGAATCGTTCTTCTCGGAAATGTATAAATTAGGCCTATGTCCAGCAGTGGGTTTCTACAGGCTGATGAATCCTGGTGGATTCCCATATAGCAGATCAATTTTACGACACCTATTAGGTGATAGAGAGCAGAACCCATTTTCTATACGAGAATCAACGTTTATTATTTACGCCAACTATTTTCCTTAAAATTATTTCATCACATAGTTTTAAAACAAAATTAGTGACACGATAATAAGAAAAAGAACTATTTTCCTATGATCTTGGTAAACTGTTTTCTTTTCAGCTTTTTCCAAAATTGATCATTCGATGTACCTAATCGTAAGAAACATTTTAGTCCGAGCAATAATAGGTATAATATTTTAGAAAGATATCATCGCTATAATTTGATGGCATGTTCTTTCAAGATTATTGCTGTAGAATTTTCTTCTGGGTCATAAAAGTGAATTATTTTCCTATTCTATCACTTCATCGGAAATAAATGTTTCGTTTCACCAAATGTTGAACGGTATCTTAAAATCGTATAGAGTTATATTGATAGTTACTATGTAAATTATTCTTCTTCTTCTTCTTATCGTGCCACTGATTTTTTCGAACCAAGTGTGGTGAAAGAGTTATTATTATATGAAATTATTCTTAAACGCTGCCTTTTTTAATATTTTTTTATTTTTTTATTTTATAACAGTTTGCGTATCTTATGTTGCAATCAAAACCTCCTCGCTTCTGTAAGTTTTGTCATTACTTGAGCTTCGATTGCTATAAAAAACGAATTGAAATAAAACTTATCTTTGACAAGAAACAATGCAACAAGACTGAATGTTTACGTAATAAAAAATATGCAAATTTTACTATAACATAAAGTGAGAGACCAACTTAATAAATACTAGAAAATGATGGTATGAGCCAAAGATATTTCAGAATATCCTACTTCGAACTATGTTAGACACTTAGCACCAAAAATTATATGGGGTTTAAGTATCCCATCAATTAAGGAACCCAGTATCCGCACTACCCAGTATACTCTAGAGACGGTCTGAAAATGTAATAGAACCTATTTTTCTCTTTAATGTTTCGGATTAATAAAAATTCGGATTAAAATCTCGTAGGTCCACTGTTTTAAATTATATCATCTATTCTGACCCTCACGATTAATGCTTTACAACTCGCTTTATTTTTAATCACAAAAAACCTTCGTTTTTCATTGGCCAGCGCTGAAACTCAAAAGTCCCTTCGAGCCCGTTTGAATAAAAATGCAAATCTGCCTTTTGAACTGCCCTGTGCTGGTGTAATTGCAAAAAGGCTACATGTGGCGGTGTTTTTCACGGGAACATCCTCCCTTTCCACGGCTTGGTACATGATACAGGGTGTCCTGGAACTAATAGACAGCCTTGCGCACATCTGTGGTGGCGCTGGTCATCGCCATCAGTGAAACGCCGTCAAATATGACAGCGTTTCACAATAAAATTCTTATTTACTTATTTTGCTTTTTTATTGATGTGGAGCAAAGTTGGCATCAGAACTGAATTAACAACACTGTGTTATGTGGTTAAATCTATTAAATCAGCTATTTATTTAACTTTGATTGTTTGAAGTCACGTCAGTTCAGTTTTTAAACAAACGTTGCATAAAAAAAAAGCAGCCAAGTGCGAATCGGATTCGCCCATGAAGGGTTCCGTAGCATCAATTAACATAATATAAAGGTTTTTGTAGTTCGTCGAAAGGTAAATTGCGGTTTACGATTTATGACGTATAAAAAAAAAACTACTGACTAGATCTCGTTCAAACTAAATATCGTTGGAAGTTTACATAGTAATGTACAACATATATTTTTTTTGGATTTATCATTCTCTTATTTTAGAAGTTAGAGGGGGGAGGACCAACTTTTTTCCAGTTTGGAAGTGTCTCTCGCGCAAACTATTCAGTTTAAAAAAAAACGATATTAGAAACCTCAACATCATTTTTGAAGACCTATCTATAGATACCCCACACGTATGGGTTTGATGAAAAAAAAAATTTTGAGTTTCAGTTTCAAGTATGGGGACCCCCAAATTTATAGTTTTAGAAAAAAACGATATTAGAAACCTCAACATAATTTTTGAAGACCTATCCATAGATACCCCACACATATGGGTTTGATGAAAAAAAAATTTTTGAGTTTCAGTTTCAAGTATGGGGACCCCCAAAATTTATAGAATTTTTTCTATTTTTGTGTAAAAACCTTAATGCGGTTCACAGAATACATCTACTCACCAAGTTTCATCAGTCTAGCTTTTATGGTTTCGGAGAAAAATGGCTGTGACACGGCCGGACAGACAGACAGACAGACAGACAGACAGACAGACAGACATGACGAATCTATAAGGGTTCCGTTTTTGCCATTTGGCTACGGAACCCTAAAAACACCGAATTTACAAAAGCGTGAGTTTTACAAATCCCCTTTTCTCGGGATAATGATCTTTACTTGTTCTGGGACACCCTGTATATGGTTACATACCATATACATACATACGTGGTATGTAATTTTGTGTCGTTCACGTGAGCAACAAGGGAATTTTCGATTAGTTGCTCTGTGTATTAAAACAGTAGCAGAAGCGTTAAATTATGCTGGTTTTGCATCACAAAGCGCTGTTATCCAATTTATTTTGAACCGCTAGTTTGGGAACCAATATAGGGACTAGATTATTGGAGACTAGATTTTTGGGGACTGTTTAATTTCTTTCAATACACCCTTATTTTGTAACTACCAGAAAAAAAGATGTGACACTCCGTGAATGCAGACCTAAGTAAAAAAAATATAAGAATATGTTGTATGTATTCGACATAATAATATTTAAGACATATTTTTCGGCATATTACTCCTGTTTTTGGCTAAAAACAAACCTTTCTAGTAGATAGAGAATAAACATCCTTATCAGTATCTTTTGCTGAAACAGTTCATATGCCTTGCGCACTTATGATAAGCGTTTGCGGTTGTCATCAGTGAAACGCTGTCAAATATCACTGTCATATATGACAGAGTTAAACTGATCGCCACCTCAGATCGCCTAGATAGGCTTTAATTATTTCTGGTAGTTACAAAATACTTATATTATTGTGACAATACCTATCTTAAAATTCCAAAGCTTCTTTTTTGAATCTTAATGCCACACCATAAGGTTCAGTTTACATTGAGAGCTGGTTCAATGTGATTCTAGCGCAAGGTCTAGTAGTGCCAAAACTTTTTAACCCGCTCTTTGCAATTTGCATTTTACTTTAATGAAAATGGGTTTGTTTGTAAATAAATTAAAATTTATGGCTTATTATGTTGCTTCTGTGGGATGCTGACCCCGACATATTTAATATTAAACAGATTAGGTTTGAAGTTTAGTTTGGGTTTTATTTTGCATATTGATGGTGGTTTATATTTTATAGTTCAGTTTAATTTAATCATCATTAGCTTGAAGGAGTCTGCTGCTAATCTTTCAGGAAGAATAATTTTGAGCCATCTCCATCCAACTGTAAACCAACTATGAATGAAACTCTGCCGTGGAGCAGCATTGCTGTGTTTCGGTTTGAAGGGTGTGGGTGCCGGTGAAATTACTGGCACGTGAGGCTGAACATCTGTATGCCTCAGGTTGATAGACGCAGCAGTGCATCGTAGGGCACGTTCTTGACGTGCGTGGCCTACGAGACAATTTAGGCAGTGGCTACAACTTAAAATCAGGTGGGCCGATTATGCTTGTTCCATCAGCTATTAGTTGGAAAAAATCTTAAGCTAGTGTAAGTAACCTGTGGTTTTATCGATAAAAATATATGTATGAGCGAAGCTAATACTCGTATGGGGCTTCTAAGCGGGCCATGTTTTACTGCAATTTGTGGCTGGCAACTATTGGTCCCTCTCTTACTCACATGTTAGACAGAGACACCAATAGTTGCCGGCCACGTATTGCAGTAAAAATATGCCCTGTCTACGAGCCACTTTACAGAAACATCGCAAAAGATACAAGCAGAGTAGCTTTGGCTAGCTACTATGGCATCCTCCCGCCCTGAAAAATTAATGAAAAACAAAGTTAATAGGTACGCGCGGAGCTGACTAAGCCGTGGGTTTCCTCAAGATATTTATCGTCTCCATTATTTTTAAAAACACTAAATATTATAAGGTTTTTTGTAATGCCATCATCACTCAGTGTCAAGTAAAGTGCACCCAGTTATCAAAACTTCGAAAATTTGCGGGATAATTCTCAAAATCTCATCTCGGGAAAGGCCCGAGCCAGGCAATACCACTCCAGTTTTTGCTCTCGTCAAAAATTTTCATTTCATTTATAGCCAAGTGGATTTCGCAAATTACTGGGGATTCGCCCTTTTTTGGCTTTTTATAAAATTGCCTACGTCCACTTAAAGATATTAAAGTCGGAGACAAAGACTTGGGTGTGAGTAGCTGTGGCCCGCTGAAAAGCGGCTGCCGTCTCTTAACGTTGGTGTTTGGCTTGGTGGCTGCTTTCAAAAACCCTGTCATGAACAGGCTCGTACGGCACGGATGACGTTTGAAAATAACCAGGTACATGGTAGGTACAGGCGATATTATTTATGGAGGCACTTATCGCGTCTATAAACAAAAAAGCAGCCAAGTGCGAGTCGGACTCGCCCATGAAGGGTTCCGTAGCATCAAGTAACATAATATACAGAAAATAAACAGGAAACAGGTTCTTGTAGTTCGTCGAAAGGTAAATTGCGGTTTACGATTTATGACGTATAAAAAAAAAAATACTGGCTAGATCTCGTTCAAACCAAATATCGTTGAAAGTTTGCATAGTAATGTACAACATATATTTTTTTCAGTTTTATCATTCCCTTATTTTAGAAGTTAGAGGGGGGGGACCAACTTTTTTCAACTTTGGAAGTGTCTCTCGCGCAAACTATTCAGTTTAGAAAAAAACTATATTAGAAACCTCAACATCATTTTTGAAGACCTATTCATAGATACCCCACACATATGGGTTCGACGAAAAAAATTTTGCGGTTTACGATTTATGACGTATAAAAAAGAAACTACTGGCTAGATCTCGTTCAAACCAAATATCGTTGAAAGTTTGCATAGTAATGTACAACATATATTTTTTTCAGTTTTATCATTCCCTTATTTTAGAAGTTAGAGGGGGGGGGGACCAACTTTTTTCAACTTTGGAAGTGTCTCTCGCGCAAACTATTCAGTTAAGAAAAAAACTATATTAGAAACCTCAACATCATTTTTGAAGACCTATTCATAGATACCCCACACATATGGGTTTGACGAAAAAAATTTTTTTGAGTTGCAGTTTGAAGTATGGGGACCCCCAAAATTTATAGTTTTTTTTCTATTTTTGTGTAAAAATCTTAATGCGGTTTACAGAATACATCTACTCGCCAAGTTTCATCAGTGTAGCTCTTATGGTTTTGGAGAAAAATGGCTGTGACACGGTCGGACAGACAGACAGACAGACAGACAGACAGACATGACGAATCTATAAGGGTTCCGTTTTTGCCATTTGGCTACGGAACCCTAAAAAAGCAGCCAAGTGCGAGTCGGACTCGCCCATGAAGGGTTCCGTAGCACGACGAACTACAAAAACCTTTATATTATGTTACTTGATGTAACATAATAAGGTTCTTGTAGTTCGTCGAAAGGTAAATTGCGGTTTACGGTTTATGACGTATAAAAAAAAAACTAGTGACTTGATTTCATTCAAACCAAATATCGTTAGAAGTTTGCATAGTAATGTACAACATATATTTTTTTTAGTTTTATCATTCTCTTACTTTAGAAGTTAGAGGGGGGGGGGACCAACTTTTTTCCACTTTGGAAGTGTCTCTCGCGCAAACTATTCAGTTTAGAAAAAAACGATATTAGAAACCTTAACATCATTTTTGAAGACCTATTCATAGATACCCCACACGTATGGGTTCGATGAAAAAACATTTTTTGAGTTTCAGTTTCAAGTATGGGGACCCCCGAAATTTATAGTTTTTTTTTTATTTTTATGTAAAAAACTTAATGCGGTTCACAGAATACATCTACTCGCCAAGTTTCATCATTCTAGCTCTTACGGTTTCGGAGAAAAATGGCTGTGACATACGGACGGACAGACAGACAGACAGACAGACAGACAGACATGACGAATCTATAAGGGTTCCGTTTTTGCCATTTGGCTACGGAACCCTAAAAACACTGTAAAAACGAGCTCTCACGGTACGGACGTTAGTGATTTAATTTTATTCACCATGGCTTTTTAAACTCCTTGCTGCTGCAGAAAAGACGTAACGCATTTTTGAGCGTGCCGCGAATGCTGAAACTTTGTGTCTTAAACCTATGACGAGTTAAAAAGAAGAAAAAAATAACCCGAGTTTTTGACAGAAAATGCTGAAACTTAGTGTCAAAACCTAATGACATTTCTTCTGCATTGTAATATGTTTCTAACCTCCTTGATATTCACTGACTACATTGGCGGCAAGTATCTTTATCTACTCAGAATACACACTCTGTTTTATTACGATATGGCGGTTACCGTTTTTAAGGAAACCGAAGCTTTAATTACGGTGTGTTCTTGTTGCTATTTATTTGCGGCTCCTTCTGGTCTCTTTAGCTCTTAATTATCTTTGGAGAGCTTTTAGGATCATTTTCGTATACAAACAGAGTAAGTAGTTTTTGTTAGAAGTTTCATTTATGAAGGCTTTATTTTATTTATTAATTTTTGGAGTGGAATAAGCGAATACCTTTATTAACAGATGATTGAAACCAGATACCTGCTATTAAAATTATTAAAATTGAGCAAATATTTGTGTGGTGTACGCAATGTTTATTTTTTGTCTGGGTGTTTTATTGTACTCTAAGTATGTATTTACTAAAAAAGTGTGTTTAAGTATTATATCTTCTATCTGGTTTGCTTAGTACAAGCTCTGCTTACTTTGTGTCTAGATAGATGACGAGAGACAATAAAATATCTTCAAATTTTTATCTTTATAGTGTGTGTTGTCCGCAATATTTATTTATTTATTAAAATCTTTTTTGTCTAACCTTTAAGTACCAACGTGCTATTTGAGTTACATAAGTACCGACGTGGGGTCTGACAGTCCACCCTAGCTTAATGTAAAATATCACAGTGTTTTTCTTGCATTTTCCCATAAATTTTGTTCCTACGTGATGTCTATACATCTGTAGTTATTAAATTAAGTTAATCTAGAAATGTTTCAACATGTATTATTAATTACGAGCATATAAATCACAAACGAAAGTTTTTACATTGAAAAATATAGTGTTTTACTAAAAACACATAAATTATAATTTAACTCGCGAAAACCTCTAAAAAAATACTTTTTTCTAGTACGTAAAACCCATTTTAAACTATCTTCATCATTAAAGCAGGCATAACCAGCCGTTATATATAAGATCACAAGCCGTCTAAATCGGTATGAAAGGCAGTTACAACAGCCTTTGCAGATAGACTTTTTGCATTGACGGCAGGGCTTAATTTCTTGCTCTTGACTTTTGACAGTAATTATAACACCCAATTCAAACAGGAGGCATCAGAAAACAATGACATTACAGAGTCAATAACCTCAAGAGTCTGATTAGCAGCCGTCTTCTAACAATCTCTCCAAAGTTTCTACATGCTGGTCGTGTTGAAGATTATCTTGTGACAGGACCACTATTATTGTCATTTGACCTTGCCCGTTTAGTGCCTGGAGACCCTGGTTGGTTAATTGTGTCTTTAGACTGTAAATAATTGAAAAGCAAATATAAAATGAGAAATGGGAAAATCCAAAAAAGTAACGTAAGTACCGACGAGTGGTCTCACAGACCACTCGCGATCTTATAAAAGCCTTAACTTACTCATATCATACATTGCCACTCTCCATGAACACTCCTGGGTGACTCCTGGAGAGGTAGATAGAAGCGCAGGGTAATACAACTACGCTAAACTAGTTAACTCGGAATCGCGAACGGTCAAAGTGTCTGTCAGACCACACGTCGGTACTTAAAGGCTAAGGCATTCTTTTACACCTAGCTGCGTTTTAAACTACCAGAACTAAACCCAACCGTTTGTCCTTGGCGAGAATCGAACCCAGAGCTTTGCAGGAAAACAAACCTACCAGGGTATTTATAAAAATCTATGCATATTCTGTTTTCAAATGGGCATAATTATGCTGCATGTTCTTTTCTTCTGTTCCTGCAAGGGATCGAAAAGAGTGGCGCAATAAAGAAGAGGCCTATATTGAGCAGTATAGATAGTGCAATCCACGAAGGCGCGCCCCATCTATTCCTCCTAACCGTTTATAGTATATGTGTGCAAGCTTCCGTCAATGTTTGAGTGTTATTGGTACACACTAATTACCTATGAGTGTACACGCACACTACAATGAATAGACTACGGTTCGCGACTGCCGCTCGGAGCAAACTCCCCGCACCCCGCGAGGGGCAAGTCTTCGTGAATTGCACTATCTATAGGTGCAAATGGATGGTCTTCTTCTCCTTATCGTGTCACTGATTCTTTAGAACCAAATTTTGTGCAAGGATTTTAAGTGTGCCTCAAAGAAACTCCTTTCGGGCACTAGACACTTATTTCGAACTTTTTAGGTTTTAGATACCGGTATTCTTATGAAGTTTTCAAATGGATGATGATGTTTTCAAAGATAGAGCAGTAGATAGGTGTGTTTACTGACGGCATGCGGGCGTGACGACGCCTATAGACGTTCAATTATCGAGCTCGTTTGAATGAGAGCTGATGCGGCTGAATTTGATTTTATATGGATTAGAGCATTATACAGAATTACAGTTTGTGCAAAAAAAAAAGAAAAAAAAATAGTCTAATTTACACACATCAAATACCTACAGTGCGGTAATAATTCACGTGTATCTAATAAAATTTATCTATTTATCTGTTAAGCATTTGGAACTTTGAAACTTAAGTATTGCGGAGGAGGGCGTTGATTTTCGCGACACAGTTTTTAACTCCTGCGAACTTCATCGTTTTTCAATCTGTTTTCTGTACTCTTTGTAAAATGTAAAATGATCCAAATAATAAAAAAAATTGAAAATGTTTTAGAGAGCAAAATAATTTTGTCAGTAAACTTAATTCGTTTGAGTCATTCGGATATTTTATTTCATTTTAATATGAAGTTTAATCATCTACACAAGACTAAAGCAGAGCTTGTACTATGGGAACGAAATATCTGATAAAATGCTAAAAAAAAAAAAAAAAAAGTTAGCACAGTTTTTAGGCAAGAACATACCTTTTTTCTGGTACTGGTTTTTTATCAAACCAGTGGGCAGTCTAGTGAAAATATTTTAGGTTTGCCTCTGAGAGGCTTTTTTTGTGCACTCGACACGTGTCATGTTTTCAAATTTTAAGATTCTACGACATGCCGGTTTCCTCACAGTTTTTTTCTTCACTGTTGTACATACTTTATGAAGAAAAGTTTTATTTATACTTTACACGGGTATTTATCGCGTATATTACCTTATTTTATTTATAAATATGTCGTGTAAAGTATAAATATGTCTTATGATCGCGAAAGTTTAATAAGAAAAGTTTTATCAGTGTTTTAGCTTTATTTAGCTAGAACCGTTTTTTTCATATTTTACAAGTTATCAGTAATATTTTTGTTTTCAAAGTAAACAGCATCATTCAGACATCTAAATATTTTAAATCTAAAAAATATCAAGAATACGATAAAGCTGTGCCCTGCTTGACACAGAGCTTGAAAGAGCATTGAAATCAACCGGAAACATTTCATTGTAATCCGGGATCGTACCAGATGAACGGTAGGCGCAGTGTACACAGAGCGGCAATACGCGGAAAACGGGCATGGGCGTCCCGGATACTGAATGTCTTTTATGCTGAAAAAAGTCTACTGAGCAGAAAAACAACTTTAATAAATCACGGAATTCATCATGGTGGTATTCATTCTGTAAGATTTAAAGAGTTAATTATTCAGAAGCACCTTTTTACACATCTGCTTGTATAATGTTCCCTTTTTGTCATGTTTTTTAATTATCTGCGTATGCGTACTTATTTTGTCTTTACGTTTACACACTTAATTCTTAGTAATTTGTGTGCGTGTTGCAAATAATAATTAGTTTTAAACCTATGTTTTTTCAGTATCCGTGGTAGGCAGTCAATCCTGCCTGTAGCAAATTCTAAGCAAAAACATTTTGTACGAACTAAAACCTCCATCCCTAGCTAACTTCTAACTCGTACAAACTTAATTCATGTCCAGTCCATGCCCCCTCCGTGTGCATGGCGCTTTATTACGCGCCCCTATCTGATTGGAAAATGTACAGAACCCTAGCTTGCTTTGTTCGACTCGCCAGCTCACGATTTGCAGTGGTTCGACCAGTAATTTGAGGCATAAAATAAAATTTATTGCGGAGTTTAAACCTTTATTTACTTATAGAAACATACAATATTATGTATATATTATTAATTACATAATCTTAACTTATACAATGAAACATATAATACTTACAAAATGTACAAAATAGACAGTTGAGCTATCAGCAGATAACAACAAACGATTTAGAGATAGCTCAACTGATCCAAATCAGTGCCAAACGGAAGCTTCCTCAAGATGCTGGCGGCATTACTACGCTGAATAGCTTAGTAGGTACAGATCCTCCAAGCTTAAAATGCACGTCCCGCTACTCCAGTCAGTCAAAGTAAATTGTTCTTTATAACTTATATAACAAGGATCATTTTTAACTACTTTGCTGTGAGTCAACGTCAAGAAAACGAGCATTTTTAGACTGGTTTAGCCCTAACTATGATGGGTTGCGTGTTTGTGAAACGACAAGTGTCTACAAATAAATTTGTTAGGGTTGTGTACATAATATGAGGGTGTGTGGGGGGGTGTGTGTATTATCTAAAGTGACAAGGTTATTTATTCAATTATTAACTTGTTTTATGAAGACCAACAGCTTTATAAATCTTATTAGCTCATTCATCTATTCTAGCTAATCAGAGAAAAAGTCAATTAGCGCTCCTCACGAGTGGCTACAGAATGGTTGATAGAATACTTATAAGTTTATACCTACTCGCCCTAACTTTTAGTAAGACATTATTCTCTCATGAAAATCTATAGCCCAAATCTATTTTAGTCACGAATAACCTTCTTCGGTCCCTGAGTTCATATATCTTTTTTTCAACGCCTCTCATATGAACCATCCAATACAGAAATTTACGTCAGCTCATGTTTTATTCAAACCTATAGTATATAAGGAGTAAGGATGCTACTTTTTAAACAGTTTTGCTAGACCTTCGAGCATCTTGATTGATTTTAGTTTTAAGAAAATTGTGGTACATACTTAGAATCACGCCTCATTCCCATGGGGGTAGGCAGAGATCACGGATTTCCACTTGCTATACGATCCTGACACACCTCTTTCGCTTCATTCACTCTCATAACATTCTTCATACATAATCGTCGGTTTAGAGTACTCCTAACCGACGAGCATTGCAAGTTTTGAGTATAATTTATTTATCCAATATTAAAAAGTACCTATCTTAAAAACTATTTTGAAATGAGTAGGTATTTCATCTTGAATATAGCCCCTCTGAGACGCATTTATCCTTTCATCACACTGGTAGAAAGAATCAGTAACACGATAAGAAGAGTATTTTAATTGTTTTTGTACTATGTGTTTCTACCTTCCGGATCACAGAGCAGCAAACACGCTTTTGCTTTGGTCCGGATCAAAGTGATTCATATTATTACAAAATAATTAATCATATTATACCTACAGATTTTCACGATAATTCACACAAATCCCCCAAGGTGTTGTTTCGCTTAATTTTATACGATAATTCGCACAAGCCCCAAATATATTAGTAATTTTGTATACCACTGTTTAGCACGTTGGTATAATTACAAGCAGGTACGGTTGTAGACAATATTGCACATCGGCTGTTCTGCTTTCGTAGAGCGCTCTTTCTTTCTTACACACGCTACGCCAGAAGCCGAAATTAGCCGATGGGCAATTTTGTTTCCTACTACTACTTTAATTTGTAGGTTTGTTTCCTACTACCACGTTTCTATATGTTTGTTTAAAATGTAAAATGTAAAATCGTACAGTTAGTGCGTCGATGTTCAAACCTATTTGAAAACAGGGGCCTTATTCGCTATTACATTGGAGATTCCGTGCCCAAAACGTGTGAGTTCACAACGTGATCTAAACGCAAACGCGCCTTGGTGTGGAATCGAAAAATGGTATTCTGTATGCCACAAGACTAGTTATCTATGCCCCACGTTTGATGTTTTGCTTATATCACATGATTCGTTACAAATCCGACGATTACTAAGCCGATGTCTCAACGTGTTCACGTAACGCGCGTGGTTTGGCAATAGCGAATAATGGCCCAGCACGATTGGGCGAACATACCTACTCTTATATACAGAGTAATCGTTTGCTTTGTACTAAAAGTTTACTCTCTCAGACTAAGGTACACTCCATTATAGTCCTTGTCGCGACCCCTTTCCGTATATAATGGAATATTAGATTCCATCATAAACCCGGTCACGACAACGAGACCATTAAATTTTGACCTCTAAAATTCCCCCCGGTGTCTTATTAATAAAACTCGGCGGGGAGCGAGCCGGGTCTTGTTATGCTGGCGGTGGGTATGTTTGCTGACGTAAACATCGTTTGGGGGGAATCACCGAAAGATGTTTGCTTCCAAAAGTGTCTGAACGTTACAGGCGATAGTAATGAGAATATTCAATTAAACTGCTTCGGATTTTGTTGGCAATCAGGTTTTTTCAGTATATTTGCAGAGGGAAAGGCTCAAAAGGTTTCAGGGAAAGGTATTTTCTAAATAAGATTTCGATCGCCCGCAGTAACTAAGTTTGCTATTTTACTAGAGGAAGTAGGGATTTGATTCGATGCTAGCTTTAATTTGATCAAATGGACCATTCATTGATCAATGGATCATTGATGAAATATTGCGATCTGAAAGTTTCTTTTTGAGATTCCGTTGAATTTACGAGGTTCTTTCATCTGATTGTGGAATACCGGATATCTAATTGCACTAGTCTGAGATATATATTATAAATACCTACCTATTACAGCAAGCTTGAACATTTTCAAAACAATTTGTAGGCTGCTCAGATTTTACAAGCCGTAAAATTTATTTTATCAAAGTTTTTGCTAAAAATGTTTAAATAGTTTTCATTTATTTCATAAATATTTTCCTCTGTTATAAATATAATTATCACATCTAGGTATATAAAATAAAGTCGTGTTATTTACACTATTTATAACTCAAGTACGGCTGAACCGGTTTAGCTGAAAATTGAAACTAAAAACCAGGAGACGGACCATAGGACTTTTTATCCCGAAAAAGTAACGAGGATGAGGCAATTGAAGCCGCGTGCCGCCGCTGGTTACTATATAAAATAGGATTTAGCGTATTTACACACTTAATTTTTGTGTTTTTAACTTATAACATTTAGTATGTACCTACCTACTAGTTTTATGTAGTAACACTTTCTTCAAACAAATCTTTTTCCCCAGAGTTTAATTCTGCGACCGTTGACACTGCGATATTTGACAGCGATACACTGGTCGCGAGCGATCATTATTTCCGCTACAACAAAAAATAGATTAAAAAACTCGTTAGTAAACTCTCCAAAAACTCAAAAAACTCAAAAAAAACCACTGACAAAAAAACCATACTGACGCCAGATTTTTTTACATATACGACGTAATAGTACATTATGATATAAGTGCGGTAAGTTGAAAATTACAGCCGAGGCGTTATTGCAAGCCCGAGCCGTAGGCGAGGGCTACAAGAAAGCAGAGGCTGTAATTATCAAAGCGCACGTATGTCATACGACGTTTTATAACACATTTGCGAGGAAACAAATAATACTCGGACTTTCGGACGAACTTACTTACTTGTAGTAATTACTTACTTGTTAAAACAGTTGGAAAAATTTGAACAATTTGTAAAGTTGATTATTACGTTGCCACCACAATGAGCTTGACTTATATTTTTAAGAAAGTTCCATGAAATAGGCTTAAAACACACTTTCTGTAAAAATGAATTGGCATCTTTGCTTGTTTTCTATAAGATGAAGTTTTGATACGCTTGTAAGTATCTATCGTTCGATTTTTCAGGCAAGAGGCTTAAAGTAGCCTTTTTCACTGCCTCTGAGAATTTTGGCGGTTCGAATTAATAAATTCATCATTACTTGACGACATTTTCAAACAAAAATAATACAGCGAAAAGAAAAAGCGCGCGGAATAACTTTTTACTTTTTCACAAATAAGCTAATTTTTTTTTTTAAGGCAAAGGCACAAAATCAGCCAGTATTACTAATAGAGTAAATTAATATTTTTTTGTTTTTGTTACAAATAAATGGTATTAATTTATTGTTAAAATTAATTAAATTAAAGAATAAATGTGTATTTTCTATATTTTATCTCCCAGAGTTAATTTTATTCATAAAATGTTTACCACAAAAAAATCTTAGCAAAGAGTTTTTATGTCAGTTTTCTGACATAAAAACTCTTTGCTAAGATTTAAAAAGGTACCGTTCGTGGATTGATAACCGTGCGTTTTACATTACGATAACGCACAAGTACGTAAAAACACACATAACGATATTGAAATCGGTGAAGTAGGAGACCCTTTATGAGCAAATGTGTTATAAAAGATTTTAAGACACAAAAATATCTTACCTACTAATTTTAAGGTTTTCCATAAGCCCAAATTGCTTCGAGCTTGGGAGCAGTTACTCGTAAATCAACTCATTAATGTTAAATATGGTAAAGCTAACCAAACAGAACATTCTACACAAGGCACGGCACCATCTAATATTCTATTATTATCTAGTAGCATAAGACATACCCACTCGTAATAGGACGGTAGTGTAGTACGGGAGCAGACTGTCTTATTGCCTATTGATTTGATGAAAAGAAACACTGAGTGACGATAATTCCAAAATCGGTGAAAAAATATATGAAATTACCTAAAATACTAGGATTTAAAGAAACTATTTTATCTTATCTTATACCTTTAAACGAGAAAATCTTATATATATATATGTATATATATATATATTTAGGATCTCAGAAACTGAGCCAACGATTTTCATGAAATTTAGTATACAGGGGTTTTCGGGGACGATAAATCGATCTAGCTAGAATTAATTTTCAGAAAATGACGAGAAATGGGTTTTTGCAATAATCTAACATAAACTAAATATATGACTGTTCCTGCCATCTATTGGCGATTGTGAGCAACTAACTGCAAGCTATTTGAGCAGATGGCGTTGCTAAGTAAAAATAAGCCATTAAAGATTATGACTCTATTGGCAAATAATAATACAATTTTTTTTAATAATACGATTTACAAAAAAATAAAATCCCGAGCGAAGCTCGGTCATACCGGCTCGTTATACCTTTAAACGAGAAAATCTTGTATATATATATATATATATTAGGATCTCGGAAACTGAGCCAACAATTTTCACGAAATTTACTATACAAGGGTTTTCGGGGGCGATAAATCGATCTAGCTAGGATTCATTTTTAGAAAATGACGAGAAGTTGGTGTTTTGCAATAATCAAACATAAACTCAATATACGACTGTTCCTGCCATCTATTGGCGGTTGTGAGCAACTAACTGCAAGCTAGATGGCGTTGTTCATTAAAAATAAGCCAATAAAGATACGACTCTTCCTGACATCTATTGGCAAATAATAATACTGTTTTTTTTAAACCCGAGCGAAGCTCGGTCATACCGGCTCGTGGTTTTTATTACACGTATAAAAATCTTTTCATCCCACCAGCTCTGAAAGTGTGTTTTTGCTGTTTAATTTCTGACTGGAAAAGCCGTTTTTATCCGCTAGAGGATAAAGTAAATTTGAATTTAGAATATCGTGTTCAATAAGTTTGTGAATACACAACCTATTTACTTCTACCTCCATGGTGCCGAACTTATCATATCAACCTTTTTTATTTTGTTAAAAACTCGCACTCGTAACCTTCTTGGTGTATTTGTGAATTCAAAACACCATTAAACCTATTTACTTCTATCTGCATGGTGCCGAATTTATTATACAGCCTTTTTAAATTTGTTAATAACTCATACTCGGAACCTTCTTGGTGTGTTACTTTTAGTCGCACCATGTTCTTTTTTGCATTAGTCATTTCCTCGCTGAGGTGGGATGAAAAGTTACGTGTTGCACTCGAGTGCAAAGATTTTTCACCTTGTGCTCTTTTGATTCCTTCGCCAACGCTTAGGATTCTAACTTTTAAACCACTCGCTACGCTCGTGGTTAAACTTTAGAATCCTGCGCTTGCTCAGTCATCAAAATTGAGCACGCGGTTAAAAAGCAACTTTGCACTCTTGTATAACAAATAACTATTGAAGATTAGTTTAAATAATATATAATACCTACTACAAAGATGAATATAATATAAAGAGGTAATATATACAGCAAGACAACAAAGCTATGCAGTAGGCCTACCACAAGCTCTGTCTGGCTCTGTCTCTGGCTCTGGTTTTGAGTCTTTGTGAGTGTTGACTAAATGAATCTTGCGTCGAAACGTCACACAAACCAGTATAATACACTGTTGAGCACAGACTCAAAACCAGAGCCAGAGATCTAGAAATCTGTCTATGGCTCTGGTTTTGAGTCTGTGTGAACAGAGCTTGGGGTAGGCCTACTGATGGCAGGAGGAACACTGAGTGACGCTAGTTCCAGAATTGAACGAAAGTACCAAACATATTACGATTTAAATAAACCAGTTTATATGGTATTATAAACCCATGACAGTAAAACAACAAAGCGATTTTGATTTGAAACAATCAGAAATAGTAGCAATAATTGACAAAAAGTACCGGTAACTTCGTGGAAAGTCGATAGATGGAAAGAGCTCCGAATCTTTCCTGGAAATGTACAGACCCTTTTGTCCGGCAGTCAAGAAGCCCTTCTTTAGGCTGAAGATGATCAGGAACTTACGATTTCCGGGTGACAAAATTAGGGCAATTACGTCGGTAAATAGATAGTAATACTTTATTGTACACAAAAGAATACATTTAAAACAAACATTACAAAATAAAAATACAGTGGGATACAGCTCAAGTTACCTAAAAACAAAGAAAAATGACGCTTACCTCAAGGATATAAGAGCTAGCAGTGTATTGTCTGATGCGTATCCTTGTGTACAATGCTTAGGGTATATTTCATCGCAAATATATATTATTATGTTTTTTTCTTATTGATTTAAAATCAGTATCACTCAGCGATTCTCCTGTCATGTTTTTATCAAGTTGATAGGCAAAATAACTGTTGGCTTCTCAACTATAGGTATGTACATACCTACATGTTTACTCATGTACGACTGTGTTGATTGTCAATACGATTGAGACGTCGTGATAATAATGATGCTGACATCCCAACTGACATTGATCATATCTTATTCGGGACTTAATTACCCTGTAAGGCCTACCATGAGCTCTATCTGCCTCTGTTTCTGGTTTTGAGTCTGTGTGAGTGCTCACCGACTCAAAACCAGACACTGTGTATGTGACACTTTGACGTAGGATTTATTTTAGTCAACACTCACACACGCACGTCACAGACTCAAAACCAGAACCAGAGACAGAGCCAGACAGAGCTCATGGTAGGCCTACTGGTTCTGCCTTGTGTTGCCAATACTAAACAAAACATCAAGCTGAATTGGATACCATTTTGTGACGTCTTTGCGTGGGACTGAGAGACGCCATTTTAATGTCCTACTAAGCATATTACTATGTATTCTTCTTCCATCACTTCATTTATCTTATATTATGTTTATTTTACAACTAGTTGATGGAGCTAGCTATTATATGGCCCATCTGATGTTAAATTCTAACTATCGCCTTTATCTAAACTAAATCTATATTGATATTGTCATTAAATTTCCGAAGGTCTTCCACAAGACCTGATGTGTTCGCAGAGTGGGGCCTAAAATATGTGTCAAGTCGAAGCCTTTTGGGGTGCACTTAAAACCCTTTCACCACACTTGGTTCAATAGAACTAGTGACACGATGAGAAGAAGAAGAATAAGAGTGTGGCCTGGGGATCTGTAATACAGGTTCTAACGAACCTACAACAAACACCAGTCCTTCACAATATTACTCATACTCATACTCATATTATTTATTGCAATAGTAAAAAATGATAAATACATAACAGGCCCTCATCTTTAGAGCATTGCAATATTTGGAGTGGAAGCGGGCCGAAGTCTGAAAAATTAGATAAATTAAAAGCTAGTTGTTAGTGTTCTATTGAAGTCAATTAAATTATTATTATAACGCAGGCAATGTATCATTGAAAAAGTCATTTAAATTATAATAGCATTTTTTTATCAATAAATCCTTTAATTTACATTCAAATGTCCTAATTGGGTCCTTTTCAAGTTTTTTTATTTGTTCGGGGATTTTATTATAAATTTTTGATGCCATTGTTGTTGGACCGGAACTGTGGACTTATGGACTTGTTTTCTAGACGAAACTATAACCAAGCACTGCCTCGTAGGTCCATCAAATTAAGGCATAATAATATTTTCAGCCTCACGTGCCAGTTATTTCACCGGCACCCTTCAAACTAAAACACAATGATGCGCAATTTATAAAAGACTCCTCTCTTCGTATCACTATTGCTCGTTACTGAAAATCGATATCTAAATTAACGTAATAGTTACTGTTAGATGAAACGACAATTATTTAATCAACTGAAAACTACGTAAATGCCCAATAAGCTGAAAATGACTGTTATTCACTGGCTGGGTTTGTAATACTGATTAGAAAATTAGAGAGACTTACTCGAACGTGCAAATAATTAATGTAATGGGAATGATCCGGTATACATTTTGATTATTATTTGTCGCTTCAATGATGCAATAATTGTGTAACAAAAGGTACACAATTGCCTCACACTCATCATCATCATTATCCTGAGAAGTCCACAGCTGGACATAGGCCAATCGATTAAGCATCGGACGATTAAACCAAAGGAATTTTAATGCATAAAAATTAAAATTTTAAAACTTTGTTAATTAGAATGAGCTAATAGCTTATTTTTTGAAAGAAATTGTGATAAAACTCCCGAAGTTAAACGGTTTATCATCACGATCATCATCATCAACCTGAAGAAGTCCACGGCTGGACATAGGCCTCCCCTACACATTTCCAGGAAGAACGATTCTGAGCCCTTTCCATCCGTCGACTTCCCGCGATCTTAACAATGTCGGCAGTTCATCTGGTGGATGGGCGTCTTCCTATTCGTAGTCACCTTTCGAGAACCATTTTTCCCCACCGGTTGTCGGTTCTTCGAGTTATATGACTCCTACACCCCACTACCTACCTATAAAATAAAACTGGATGGTGATTATAGAAGAGGTAGACCAAAGAACCGAACAAAGAGCTCAAAGGACCGACAACCGTTGGGGAATAAAGGTTCTCGAATGGCGACCACGAACCGGAAGATGAAGCGTAGGGCGCTCACCCACCAGATGGACCGTCGACATTGTTAAGATCACGGGAAGTCGATGGATGGAAAGGGCTCAGAATCGTTGTTCCTGGAAATGTGTAGGGGAGGCCTATGTCCAGCAGTGGACTTCTTCAGGCTGATGATGATGATGAGACCAAAGAAAACTCGGATGTACTGTGTCAAAGATGACATGAGCATTACCTGACGAATGATAGTTTTAACTTTATCCCGGTTAAACCTTAAAAATTAGTTAAGTTATGTTGATGTATAACAAAATAAAAATATCTTAAAAACAAATGCCGTGAAACGAACCCTTCTATAATGGAATTTTAATACAGGGAAAGCAGCTGATAATTTAATTTCGATTAATCGGAGATCAGCGTAGAAAATGAATAAAGCGAACCTGATAAAGAGCTTTCAGACTGCTGACAGCCAATCGATTAAGCATTGGATGATGGTTGGCCCAACCAAAGAAATTTTAATGGTTAGTATTAAAATTTTAAAACTTTGTCAATTGGAATGGGCCAATACTTAAAATAGCTGATTTTTTTAAAAGAAATTGTAATGAAGATAATGATGCTAAATGGTTCATCATCATCATCAGCCTGAAGAAATCCACTGCTGGACTTAAGCCTCCCCTACACATTTCTAGGAAGAACGGTTCTGAGCCCTTTCCATCGACTTCCCGCCATCTTAACTATGTCGTCGGTCCATCTATCGAGTGACGCGAAATTTCCATTATTTAATTCCATCGAGCCGGCTCGATGCGAGCCTTCGAGCTGTGAGTTTTGCAGTCCACACGTTAATATTTACTCGTTTTGAAGTAAAACTATCGAGCAAAAGCGTATGTGAGTACGAGCTTATCACATCTGGCAGCTTCGTAACTATGAAGTTGGGCATAAAACTTTAGCTCAAGCATATAAAAGACAGTTTTCACATGATCGAGGCATAAACTCCTTGATAAAGGTAAGTGTTACTTCTCACGCTAGCGTAAAAACGATGTTAGATTTTACATCCCTCTTAGATAAGCTCTATACGCCTGAATAAGATTATTGTGACGTCTGCGGTTTCGAAATGCGGCCGTTATTGGCAGATCTAGTTCAAAATTTATTTGGATCAAAATGTGGGCAAATGCTAAAATTGAATATTTTAATCATGATTATGCTTCCTAACTTCTCTAGATATTTTCAAGTCTATATAGCTCCCAGGATTTAGAAAAGATGACTACCGTGCCGTAGGATCTTCATCCTATCCTTACTTTATGTACGGTTGACTTTCTTTTAGAAAAAAGAAAGAAAGAAACACATTTTTAGATTTGTAACGACACGTTTTGATAAAAAAACAGAAAATTTCATTTATTCAGTGTGCGATTGAACCTTGTTTAGTTATGTAAGCTTTATTTTGACCTTTATTTTATTTGTTTATTTTACCGTAATTTTATAACACCTATTATTTGTCATATAAAAAAACAGTAGGAACCGAGACGTAGTTTGTTGCCTGTTCTTCTACGCTTGGTCGCGTGGAACTGGCACCTAGACTCACCTAGCTATAAGACGTTTCAAAGTGATTCTTGCATCGTAATGAATAAAAAATTATTGAGTTTGAGTTTGTCATACAAATAAATAATTTAATAAAAAAACCGTGGTTTTCATCCATAAAAATAATAAAAGCTTATAACTTTGATGAGCCAGAAGCTTCAAAATTGCTTTCTAATGAGGATGCAATCGCAGCTAGTCCGTAAATTAACCCAAAAGTTTTGCATTAAATTGATTATATTAACCATTGACCCAATAAACTTGGTTTCCTAAATATTCTTTTGCTAAGCTCACTTTGATTAACTTTTGCAAACAAGATAGGAACCCGGGTTGCCGGGGTCAAGGAAAATACAGATATTAAAAATAGAAGCTTAGAAAATGAGGAAATATTTCAGGAGTTTTTGTTTACAGATTCAACGTATTTTATACAGATGTTTTTAACTCAAGCCTGAGTTATTTTATTTTAATTTCATTTATTCAGGGACTACAACATAGCAATGATAAGTAGGTTAAAAAGTAGGCAAAAAAGTATAGGTATAGCCTTTTTACCTACTTGACTAACAATATTGCAGCCCACTGCGTTATCCTCATGTTAAATTTGGCCGCGTGTCAAGTTTTCATTGAAGAGTAGCCAACCAAAACGCCTGAACGTCAAATCCGTTTGAAAATAAAATTGATTTATTTGGCTCTTGTGTCTAGTCCTTCACGTTAAAAGCCTATATGAAGTGGCACAAGCCTGCCACCAAACATTCCGCACCGTACCGAAAACTTTTCAATTTGCGTTTGAGTAGAACCATCGTACCCGAAACGTTAACAAAACGGGACAACACAAATAAGCAAAATTAACTACCCGCCGACAGTTCGCGGCAATTATTCTCTGTCGTGTGCATTTTACTACACATAGCACAATACATCAGAGGGCTTATTCTGAGTTTAAACATCATTTTGTCGTTAGTTCAACGTAAAATGACTTAGCGTTAGCGTCATCGATAGCCCCGATTAAACTGTTATATGCCCTTAGTTTTATGCCCTTAGGCATAGCCTAAGGCATAAGCTTTCTTCATTTTCTGCCATCCTTCTCTATCCTGTGCGTCTCTTGTCGAGGTTTTTCCTGCGACCTTTACGATGTCGTCGAATCATGTTCCAACATGATGTTTCCACTCCAAATATTGCTATGCCCAAACTTAATGCCTATTATGTATTCACCATAATATTTAACTGTATGACCTCAACATGTAACATAATAATTGCAATAAACAATATGAGTTTGAGTATGTGAAAACATTAGTTCTCGCAATCCCGCCAGGGGCGCTCATCGTTTCTCCATACAAAATCATGATTATCGACTAGCAAACGATAAGCCATTTTGCGTTAAGCTAACGATAAAATTATGTCAAAACTCCGAATAAGTTCTCAGTGTACAATACATAATATACATTGTTCTTTATACAACACATTTTTTTGTAATTTGACGGAATTATCTTTGCATTCGCATATTACACGCGAACGATAATATATTGGGCCGAATTTCCATTTATTGATAAATGACAATGGCTTGACATTTGCGAGTTTTGGCGCGAAATGGACGTAAATTAAAAATCAATGATAATTTCGTAGGTACGGACGAAGGATAATAATTTGTGGTGAAACAGAACGTCAAAAATTTATATTTAAAGGAATATGGTTCGTTGGATAATATTTCCGTTGACTGCGTCTTACGATTTGTGACTTTGAACTTTTTCCTCACTGCTGAGAATTATTTTTATTCATCAGTGGTTCTCAGTTCTGTAAACCAAAAATTTAAGCCAATTTGTTTGCGAAACTTTAAGGTGCTTTGTTAATTTTTTGAGATGGAAAAAAAACATTATACTCATATACTGTTACCGTTACCGACACCTCTGTATCAGTAGTGTAGTCCACTTCACGCTTGTAAATTTATAACTGTTCAAGATTACACAAAATCTTCATTTTATTTTGTAAACTAGATATAAAACATCTCTCACAAATTGTCACCTATTTAAGTAGATATATAAACACAGTAGGTAGAATATCGCAGTAAGTCAGTGGATAGAAAGGGCTCAAAATCGTTCTTCCTGGAAATGTGTAAGGGAGGCCTATGTCCAGCAGTGGACTTCTTCATGCTGATGATGATGATGAGGTAGAATAAGCAGCACGTGCCTCCCAAAGACTACGTCATACTCTAATGAATTCCTCTTGATTGATAAACGACTAAATTGTGTGGGCCGATTTGTGCCGTCTGCGATTCGACCGTGCTGCACAAAGGACGCTCGACGTTTCTACATTTGCAGGATTGGACTGTACAACGTACAGAAGACATAATAGTGCTGTAGAACAGACTAGTCAGAAATAGGCATAGTAGTTCTTTCCCGGACGGGCCCTTCATAAAGAGCTCTTTTACTACTTTTTTGTACAATTACAATTATTGATAAAATTTAATTACAGATTCTCCTTTCGTCTGAATTTAGTAAATTTGGTTTACATAATGGTCTAAGCCCGCATTCCACGGTCTGACGTCATTGGATGATTTAAAAATAAAAGTATTTGGACGAAATATAACAATGCGAAGGCGCAGCGGTCAGCGTAGGGACATGGGGAAGGTCGCGGGTTCAAATCCTGCTCAGCTCTTAACTTTTGAGACATTATAAAAATCTTTGTGGTTTTCTTAGGTGTAGTAAACACTATAAAAATCAATAGAAATATAACTATTTTGAAAATAGTTGGCGTCTTTATGTACTACTGTAGGCCTACCATGAGCTCTATCTGGCTCTGTCTCTGGCTATGGTTTTGAGTCTGTGTGTGTGTGACGTAGGATTTATTTAATCAAAACTCACACAGACTCAAAACCAGAACCAGAGACAGAGCCAGACAGAGCTCATGGTAGGACTACTGGTTCTGATGGAAAATCAGCGTTGCGTTGCCAACACTAAACACAACATCAAGCTGAGTTGGATACCATTTTGTGACGTCTTCACGTGGGACTGAGAGACGCCATTTTAATGTCCTACTAAGCATATTACTGTTCTTGTTGCATCACACAACAACTGAAGGAAATATCCTCATAAAACGTCTAGATGTTCGTTTTAACCCACAGTGAAATTGAAGATAGAACCGCCAGAGCACAAACCGTCGGCGCCGACCGCAAAGCCGTTTTGTCTAGGCTATACACGCCTGTCTAATGCATACTGGCTGTGGCTGACCGGAAGCATAAACGCCTAAAACGGCTCCGTTACCTTGTCTAACTGGACTGGAAATTAGACTGTCGAATAGATTGTGTATTATTTGATGAAAATTGTGACAGTTGAAGGGACGGCAGAATAAAGCTGTTCGTCTGGGTTTGTTTGATGAAATGTTCTTGCAGTCTCTCTTGTTTAATGACGGATCATCATCTTCATCAGGTAGGCCATAATTATTATTATCCTTGTTTCATCAGCTAGTTGTAAAAAAAAAGGTTTTACGCAATTTGATAAAACACACATCTAAGCGTTTTGCAGTCGCGATTAGTGAAACGCTGTCAAGTATTGCAACCGCAGAACGCTTAGATTTGTGCAAAAGGCGCTATGCCTCTTCCTGGATATGCAATGATTTCTGTCCTAATTCAGGCGTAGGCAAAAATATTAAAACACATCCTACATAGTTGAGTTACTGGCATTATAAAAACTAAATTTGACTTTAGAAATGGAATTGAATCTTTAAAACTGCGAAGGAATCACATTGCTTTTCACATTGACCTAAATAGTTCACTTTAGTCAATAAATAAATAAATATTGTGGACAATCCACACAACACTATCTAGCCCCAAATTAAGCAGAGCTTATACTATGGGTACCAGATAGCTGATATAATACTTATATACCTAATTTATTTTTTGTAAATACATACTTAGAATTTAATATTACACCCAGACCGAGAACAAACACTGTCTTCACCACACAAATATTTGTTTTCGGTGGGGTTCGAACCCACGACCTACGGCGCAGAAGACAGAGCTACTACCACCTGAGCTGAGAGCCAGCCAAATGTTTTTAAAATCAAGAATTGTGTCCAGAAATGAGTTTGTCCAAAGCCACTCGCTTCAACCGCCCAATACGTTTAGTGATCCGATTGTGGAACACCGCTATCGTGGAACTGCAAGCGGCTGTTACTCAAATACTCGGGAACAATAGCAGTAACGTTCGACTAGAGTAGAATTCTGGGGCAAACTCTAAATAGTTTACGGAGCATAGTTGTCCAATGTCTTGATAAGAATCATGACGTAACTTGCTTTGTTAGGATTAACCAAAGCTTAGCGTAAGATTGCAATGTTCAGCGTAAAGTATGAAAAAAGGCCCTCTCTTGAATGGAATTATCTATAATAAAAACCCTATACTGTTAACAGAATTGTTTTAATTCCTCACAATCTTCTTCTTCTTACCGTGTCATTGATTTTTTCGAACCGAGTGTGGTGAAAGAGTTATAAGTGCGCCTCAAAGAGGCTAACAATCTCACAATTAGGCTTTCATTATACGTAACCACCACATCCATTGCTTCGTCCACTGCTGGACACAGTAGACTTCTTCAACCTGAAGGTACCTTACACATTTCCAGGAAGAACGAATCTAAGCCCTTTCCATCCACCGACTTCCCGCGATCTTAACAATGTGTTCAGCCCATCGGGTCGGGTAGGTGGGCGTCCTGCGTTTCGTCTTCCGGTTCGTGATCGCTATTCGAGAACTTTTATTCCCCAGTCGTTGTTGGTTCCTCGAGCTATATGACCTGCTCATAGTCACTTCAACTTACTAATCACTGCGGTAGAATCTATTAGAATGTCATATCCAGGACGAACACCGGATGCTCTGTGATATCCGTAAACACAGGCAGTTATTGAACCAAGCAATCACGTGTCACCCAGGCTATCTGTCGAGCCAAAACTAATTGTGAAGCTAGCCCAATCATTAGATCTTTGCGTCCTCATACCTATAAATTGTGGAATGAGCTACCACCATAGCTTTTCCCCCTTAACTATAACATGAATAGCTTTAAGAAAAACGTTAAAAAACTCCTCTAGGGTAGGCAACGCAACGACAGAACCCTTGGTGTTGTTGGTGTCTATGGACGACGGTGACTGCTTACCATCAGGTCAGCTGTAACCTCGTTTGTCATCATTTATAAAAAAAAAATTATTCATATTTTTGTAAATACATACAAAAAATACAGTATAACACTCATACAGAGAACAAACATCTATGTCCGTCACAAAAACATTTGTTCTCGGTGGCAATTGAACCCACGCCCTACAGCGCCGAAGGCTACTGGCAACTGAGCAATGAGGGCTGTCAGTGTTGAAATCAGAACAATTGCCCATCCACCACAGACCCGTTAAACTCAATAATTCGTATTCGGAGTCTTACAACCCAATTACTAACTCAAATTCCCAATCAGCTGAAATCGCTTTCAATTCTCCAACTCAATTAAAACTATAGTCATTGTGCCAAGAGCTCTGTATCGTGGTAAAGTCATGACAGTAACTTGAATAGTTTCACCATTCTACGATGATGGAAGTGACTAGTAGTGTGCTACATACATACATACATAAAATCAGTCCGCTTTCCCATGGGTGTAGGCAGAGATCACCGATTTCCACTTGCTATAAGATCCTGACAAACCTCATTCACTTCATTCACTCGCATAACATTCTTCATTCATACTCGTCAGTTTAGGGTCCTCTTAACCTGGCCTTTCTCTAAAACGTCTGCTGTGATCGAGATACATGCGCCGAGGTCTTCCCCTTCCAGCAGTTCCATTCACACTCGCCTGATGCTCCTGTTTTGTTAATCTCCTTTTATCCATTCTCTATTGTTGCTGTCTTAAACAAGTCTTGATTACTGTATAAAAGTCCAAACCATATTAGACAGGTACCCATTGCAAAATTACACCAAAAGTGGCCACTTTTAACAATAATACACTAAGAAGAAGAAGTAAGCAAAACATAGCAATCCAAAATATACCTTTGGCTATTGATCTTTATTAGATCTTATATTTCTTCTAAATAACTATTAACTGATGAAAGCACCCACTGCCACAGACTGCCACCTTAAAATTGGCTTGTCAACCGAACAGTTTGATTCACTAATCGAGGGACAAAACGCAACAAACAGAGAGACTAACATTAATAATACTGTCAGTAACTGACGCCCAAAAAGCCACAGTAGCGTTGTTTGTAACTGCTACCAACAGGTGCTAACGAATACATCAATACGTTTGACAGCTGACTTCGTAAATGAGACTCCGACACTGTTTTGTTGAATTATAAATCAGTCTTGTTGAAGTTCTTTGTTCAGTGTCTCTGGCTCTAGTTTTGAGTTTGTGTTAGTGCTCACCAGTGTTTTAAACTGTGTGTGTGACGTTTCGACGTAGGATTTATTTAGTCAACACTCACACAGACTCAAGACCAGAGCCAGAGACAGAGCCAGACTGAGCTTCTGGTAGGCCTACAGTTCAGAAAGATGATGTTTGTTGTTTGCATGTCTCTATGGTTTTAATAAATGAATTGAATTGAGTTGCTAAGTGGTGAAGGAAACTATTGGGTTTTTCTAAAGTGGTAATGGTGATACGGGAGAAATAAAAAACTTAGTTTTGAACCACTTCTCCATCATATTCCACTAATAAATTGAGCAAATAAATGAATATTCAACGGCACATCCCGCTGCAAAATTCCAGCAAATCCTATTTTATTTTCAAGCGAGGAATGGAAAAACTATTTCCTTAGTAAAATTATTCGAACACGGTCCGTTGCGCGGAGGGCTGTGTAAATAACGATTTAATGGGAATTCTGGCTGCTGATATGTTACAGGGAAGAACTGAGAAAGCGTTGAGAATTTTTGACGTGATAACGTCTTATAATTCGATGAAGCTGGCTGCACGCACGAAAAAACATGACGTCATGCGGCGTTACCTCGCTCTGAGGCGTTCCATTTATGGGTTGAAGTGCAAGCGAGAGCTCGGACCCGAGTGACAAAGAGCACAATCGGCCTCCGCGCTCGGCAGCGTTCATCTGTCTCTCTCCTACTTGAGTGAGCGATGCGTCCGCGTGGACAGCTGTATGACGTTGTCAAGTTCAATTATCGTCAGTAAACCGACTTTACAGACAACCGATTTTTTTCTTCTGTTTGCGCAACTAAGCAACGTATTTTTATTCGAGTGGAATGCTGAGCTAATATTTTGAATGCGACGCTCCTAATGGCCCTCAGTTTTATATTCCACTTTGCGAATTGTCTGCGTTGAGTTGTTGGATAAATAATCTAATTTAACAATTTTAGTTCTGTAGATTTTGTCCGTGTGTTTTAAAATTTTACAGTTTTAACATAATTATCGCTTGGAGAAAAAAGAGTGAAAGAAGTGTAGAGAAAGGTTTATAATGCTTATATCTTCAAACTAATATAAAAAAAATACTTATTGAAAATAAAAACAAATATTTGTGTGGTGAACACAGATTATGTTTGTTTCTCTTTGTGCAAGATCTGCTTAGTTTGGGGCTAGATAGTGTCGTGATAGCTGAAACTAATATATATATTTTTGTAAATACTTATTTAGAATACAATACCCAGACAGAGAAAAAACATCTGTGTTCACCACACAAATATTTGTTCTCGGTGGGGATCGAACCCACGACGCCATCCCATCGAACTATGACAAGTCGCTCAAAAGTAACCTGTGTTCTGTATTATGTAGTAATTTTTCTGTTTAAACACCCGTCAGGCAATGCAATGTTCTTCAATGCACTATACTATATTCCAACATACATAAAATATCTCCAAATAGTAGCCTCACCCGGTTCGTCTCTGTACAAACATAATATATCACAGGAACATGTACCCGGGTAGGTAGTCCTTTGGGCACGGCTCGTGCAACACGTCCCGTATTGGGAAATTGTGAGCCGGAATTTCAATTGGTTTTAGGTATGAGTGTCACTTGTCTACTGCTCGCTCCGGAACTGAGAAATTGGAAATCGAGAATAGGAAAAACGCAAAACAAGCTTAAACCCATTTTGATTCAAATCTCGTCTTTTCATAATATAAACACGACGTTTGACCGCAATCTTGTGATGGTGTTGTCAATGGTGACGCATTATCTCAAGTTAAATATGTATTAAAGCGCACGAAAGGAGCCTTTCACCACACTTGGTTCGAAAGAACCAGCGAGACGATAAGAAGAAGAATACCTACGTATTTATTCAATAGTATTGTGTACCGTCTTTACCATAAGGGCACACGGGGCCCGTGCCCAGGGTCCCCATTCTCAGGGGGCCCCGAAGGACCGACAATTTCTCTAACACATTTATTCTCAAAACATTTTTGTCGGGCACATTACATTTTTTTCACAATACAAGTCATATACTACGCCATTATATCCTACTGTATTTGATTACCTATAATTAATGGTTATACTTAGTAAAAAATGATATTATAATTAATAGCTTTTATTACTTTCCAAAAAGGCCCAAAATTCTTGTGTGCCCCAGCCTAGTTTAAGACGGCTTTGATTGTGGTGATGTACTAGTAACTATATTAGGATCTATTTAGGAGAATGCAAGTAGTCAATATACACAAGGATCACTTTGACTTGTCTATTGTCTATTGACTGACTTGACTAAACCTATTTTATTTATGTAATATATCCTCACTCGACACTGGCAAAATTGATACAAAATGGACAGATGCCATCAATTAAGAAGAAGAAGAAGGATCATTTTGAAACGTCTTAAAACTAGGTGAGTCTAGGTACCAGTTCCACGCGACCGAGCTTAGAACAAGCAACAAACCACGGCTTAGTCCCTATCGTTTCTACTGACTTTCCGCGATCTTAACAATGTCGGTCCATCGGATGGGTGATCGGACTACGTTTCGTCTTCCAGTTCATGGTCGCCATTCGAGAACCTTTATTCCCCAATGGTTGTCGGTTCTTCCAGCTAATATGATCTGCCCATTGTCACTTTAATTACTACTTCTTCAAGCTGCAAGCAATTACTGGCACGTGAGGCTGAACTTAGGTATGCCTCAAGTTGATGGACGCTGGACAGTGCGTTGTAGGGCAAGTTCCTCACGTTCGTGACCTACGAAGCAATGCTTTGTCATAGGCGATGGTTACCACTTAGAATCAGAGGGCTATGCATAATCCAATAAAAAAAAAGCAGCCAAGTACGAGTTGGACTCGCCCATGAAGGGTTCCGTAGCATCAAGTAACATACCTAATATAAAGGTTCTTGTAGTTCGTCGAAAGGTAAATTGCGGTTTACGATTTATGACGTATAAAAAAAACTACTGGCTAGATCTCGTTCAAACCAAATATCGTTGAAAGTTTGCTTAATAATGTATAACATATATTTTTTTTAGTTTTATCATTCTCTTATTTTAGAAGTTAGAGGGGGGGGGGGACCAACTATTTTCCACTTTGGAAGTGTCTCTCGCGCAAACTATTCAGTTTAGAAAAAACTATATTATTAGAAACCTCAACATCATTTTTGAAGACCTATTCATAGATACCCCACACGTATGGGTTCAAAGAAATATATTTTTTTTGAGTTTCAGTTTCAAGTATGGGGACCCCCAAAATTTATAGTTTTTTTTCTATTTTTGTGTAAAAATCTTAATGCGGTTCACAGAATACATCTACTCGCCAAGTTTCATCAGTCTAGCTATTACGGTTTCGGAGAAAAATGGCTGTGACACGGACGGACAGACAGACAGACAGACATGACGAATCAAAAGGGTTCCGTTTTTGCCATTTGACTACGGAACCCTAAAAAGCTATGTCAGTGTAGACTTAAAGTAGTGCTGTCAAAATACTTCTAAATGTGAGTTGTATTTATGTACATGTTACGAGTATAAATGTAACTAGTCGAGTTTATCGTTAGCTGTCTTGAATAATACATAAGCTCCTTTCACTGTTTCATCAAGAGCAACAAATGTAAAGGAAAACGTAGCTCCCAATTGGAAATTTTCATAAATTTGCTAGAGCTCGCCAAAGAAACATCTCCAGCAGACAGAATGAGTGAATGCAAAATAATTTAATGCTTACCTTACAAACTAACAAAGAGAAAAAATTTGAATTACAATTCACAATGGATAGTGTTATCGCAAAAAAATATTCTTCTAGACAACTTTTGGATCTAACATAAGACTTAGTCAAAACTTAAATACCTACGTTGAACCATACATGTCATTCCAATAAATTATGTGTAAATTTATTATTTATTTATACGTACTCGGAGTATATAGTACGTTGATAAACGGTGAGTCTGCACTGATATGAAAAAACTATGAGTTTTCTTTTGATGCACGGAAGCGCTTTAAGACCCACCCCACCTCGCCTACCTCCATGTTGCTTTACCCTATACACAGCACAGGGTCCATGTGATACTGACTTACACCTAAGAACTATGTATGTACCTAAACTAAACCATGTTTATGCAATAAATGTATTGAGTATTGAGTATTAAGATTTTGGTAAAATTTGGTGGTTGGTCCATCCAGATAGTGACCACGTAAACCATTGGATCGGCTGGTGCTTTCACCCTTCTTCTTAATGTTACTGATACAAACAATAATGAATTTTCTTTCTATGCACGGAAGCGCTTTTACATGCTTGTAAATGCCATCCAGCGGTCCATCCAGATGGTACCCATGTAAACCGTTGGGTTGGTCAAGAATACCCAGTTTCGCCTCTGGTGCTTCATTTTACAAGCAGCGACGCAGGATTTCTCAGCAACCGAGAATTCAATTTGAACGTCGTCCGTTTAGCACGATGCCACGTGCCACCGCCGTGTCCAATTTAAATTTCAGAGATCCTTGCAGACGTTTGAACGTAGCTTTGAAATATAACCGCGTTGCATCTTTTAGAGCGTCTTTACAGCTTTGTCAGGTGGCTTGCCAAGAGAAATCTAGTGACACAAGAGAAAAAGAAAGAGAGAATAAAGATCATTGCACTGAAAAGGATGTATAACAGGCTTGAAGGAAAGATTTCCTTGAATCTAGTGTCTCCCAGATTTGGGGGGATATCTTTCTTGCCTGATTTGCATAGATATGGAGATGAAGTAGAATACCTGAACTGTTTTGGCTCGATGAAATTGGAAGTCGATAGGAGTCGAAATAAATAGGAGAAGACTTTTTCCGGCTGCTAAATAATTCCAATCAAATTCTTTAATTTTAAGGTATGATATTTTTGCATTCCATTATTTTCCACAGCGTTGATAAACTAAAATATATTTCACGATTAAGACAAGTTGACGCTTCATATTATTTTCAACGGTATTTTAACGGAAAAAGCATGAAGCTTTCACCTGAACCCGAAACAAGTATTTTATATTATATTAGTTTGCGAATCAATTGCAAATTGCACAAAAAAGTTCGTGCCTCAGGAATCGAGCCTGCTCTTGGCGTCATATAGGTCGTCAAACTCACTACCCCCAAACCAGTCTCTCTTAAACGTCAGATCTTTACTGCCGTTGTTATAGCTACTTGTGAGTATATAGACAGTAACCTTCTTTTGTGCAGCCTTTGTGATCATTTCCGGTTTTATGATCCATTCGCCAAATACTTTTATGTTTATTAATCCTGTAAGTAATTGTTTACGTTGCGGTCTCATTTAGATGTGATCTGATGTTTATGATGCTGTTTTGTTTGGTTTTCAATAAATTTTAGGTTTTCTGATTAACGTTTTGAGATCTGTTTGGTTGGTTAAAAGTTTGTTATATACTTAATTGACTAAACAAAACATTTTATTTACACAAATAAACTTACTACTGTTACAAGTATTTAGGTACAAATTGTACAAAATACACAAGATAAGTAGCTCACATTTTATAGTTGGACAATTTAATGTTAAAATATTTGTAATATTTATCAGCAATTTCATTCTTTATTGTACATGCCTAGAAAAAAGCGTTTAGAAAACTTAAATTTAAGACTTGTACAAAAGCGAGCTTTTTAGGGTTAAAAACAGCAAACTTTGAGCAAAAATAGATGATAAATCAGAGGTAATTATAACGAAAGTATTAGGTATAAGTTGGCCAGCAAATTTCATAAATTAAGCCAGAAATAAAACGCACAAAACTGAAAATGATCTATTGCATTTTTAATTAAATAATAAGCAATCAATTCTCAAGCGTCATTATTAAAAGCTGATTTCATTTAGTTTAATACAATTTCAGACATTTTCGTGAAACTGTAATTGATAGCAATGTGGTTACAAAATTAAATTTAAATATCGGGCTTTCACATAGATCCCCATGGTGGTTTGGTATTTATTAAATTCTTAATATAATTTTGGTTCAAATTTCAAGCTGCAATTCTCAAGCTTTATTGGGGGTTATAGGGCAAGATAAAATAAAAAAATGATGGTTATTGAAGGTTTTATCAGAAAAAAAGTCATTGACTTGATTGATCGATTGATTTTATTGATTGATTGATCTCGATTATACGAAGTAGATTTTAGTCACGGGTTTCATTACGGTAGGCGTTGTGTGCATATTTATTTCAAAACGAAAAATCTTATCCATCCATCCAGCTAAGAGCCCTATTTTTTTTTATATAAAAAAATTAATAAAAATAGTTTTCCGTGTCGGTTTATAAATAGTAAATATAAAAAAATACACATGAAAGGCAAACTTCTTTTTGAAAAATAAAAAAAACCAATCTATTTTTCACGGCGCTGTCATAACAAATCCACGTGTGGTCTGGATCTCACCATAGCCCGGGGCCGGATCGGGATTTTATCAATCCAGTTTCGTGGTTTTTGAGGCTTACGTTCCATCGATAGCGGTTGGTAAACAATTGTGGGAATATTCCAGGGTTTTTCGTTTCGAAAATGGTCAGCACAGCTGGTTGTATTTATCAATTTTAATTAACATAAACCTTTATTTATCTTCAACTGGCTCTATGAAAGAAAAAATTTATATTTTTTGCTATATAACAATTTAACAATAGCGTATACAGCCTTGCGCACTTCTAAGCGTTCTGCAGTGGTGATCAATGAAACGCTGACATAGACATTCAAATTAAAATTTTAAATTTATTTATTCAGTTGTATGTATCACAAGAATCGAAGGTTGTATCGAATGGAAACCACAAACTGGAAGACAAAAATTAGGGCGAACACCCACCAGATGGATCGACAACATTCGCCATCGACGGATACGTCACGGAGGACATCATCATCATCATAGATTGACGGGAAGTCAGTGTATGGAAAGGGCTCAGAATCGCTCTTCTTGGAAATTATGTATGAAAAAGTCCACTGCTGGACAGAGCCTGTCCAGCGGTGGACTTTTTCAGGCTGATGAAGATGATGATTACAAGGATTACTTTGAAACGTCATAAAGCTAGGTGAGCCTAGGTGCCAGTTCTACTTGACCGAGCCTAGAAAATCAGGCAACAAACTACGGTTTAGTTCCTACCATTTATTTGTATCAAGCAATACCAGCTATTGTGTTTCTGAAGAATTGCTGTACATTATATTGCACTTTATCCGGACGTTGCATCGTCCGTCCCAGCGTCCAGCAAATGGATGGAAAAATCGTCGTTTATATTTTTGAGCTGGGAAATGTAATTTCAGCGAAAAATGAAATCTGAAAAGTACTGATTAGCTTATAATTCTAGGAATGATGTCGCGTAAGCTGTTCGACATGTGGTTTAAAATAATTATTGTGGATAATCTACACACAACACTCCGGATCGTCGAAGTCAAAATCAAATATTTGATAATGGTCATATTTTCATGTTTATTTCATACGACATGGGGTCCTTCAAAAGGCGGGTCTATCTGTATTTAAAAGGCCGGCAGCGCATCAGCACCACCTCTAGTGTTGCAGGTGTCTATCGGCGATGGTGACTGCTCTCCATCAGATGACTCGTCTGCTCGTCTGCCAGCTATGGCATTAAAAAAAAACATACTTATTTTTTTATTCAATTTGCCTTTTGAACAGTGAAAACTTTTTAAGTGAAAATACAAATCGCTTCAAGGTAAATAAGACTGCAACATTCAAAACAGCCGAGCTAAAAATGAGTTTCCATTAACAAGAATAACGTTAGAAATAGTAAGTCAGTACAGTAATCTTATGTCGGCTGATTGAAATCGTACGATCCCGCCCGCCCCGGGGGAAATAAGTGAATAGTTACAATGTTTAATGTACGGTGGTTGACTCACTACATTGACTTTCTGGTGCCTGAGGTTTTGGTTTCCAAACAATGCAAGATTTCAAACATATTATTTGGCTTGAAATTTGACAAATTAATTGACGCTGACAATTCATAGGGAGTTATCTATTAAAAAAATAGGTTTTTTATTATTTTGTGTATACATCTAGCTGATAGAACAAGCAATATGGCCCACCTGATGTTAAGTGTTAACCATCGGCTATAACAAAGCAATGCCTCGAAATAGTTTTCAAGCCACACATGAGATATTAGCTGATACCCGCGACTTCATCCGCGTGGATATTTGAGTTCGTTTTTTTTAGTTTGATATGACCAACTGCTAGTTACCATTGTTTTGAGCTTGTAATTTAGAGTGTATTTGAATTTGAAGGTGAGTACTGTTGTAGCCGATTTTTTTCAGCAGTGTTTAGTTTAAGTATTATAGATGTTTCCCGCGATTTTGTCTTAGTTGTTATCATCAGTTTTTTTGTGAACCTCTGTGTGTAATCGAGCCTGGTGCCAGATGCTGCGGTAGTTGAAAATTTTTTAATGTTTTTTTTTGTATTTTGTAAAGCAATTTTTTGTGATTTTATGTTATATTAGTGGCTAATTTGGGGTTTCGTATGCGTGTTGGTGTATAATCGAATCTGAATTTTTTTATTTGACATGACCAATTGCTGGTTACTATAGTTTTGAGCTTGTACTTTAGAGTGTATTTGAATTTGAAGGCGAGTGCTGTTGGAGCCGATTTTTTTCAGCAGTGTTTAGTTTAAGTATGATAGATGTTTTCCGTGATTTAGTCTTAGTGGTTATCATCGGTTTTTTTGTAAACATTTGTGTGTATTAAAACCTGGTGACAAATGCTGCGGTAGCCGAAAATTTTTTGATGTTTTTTTTTTCGTATTTTGTAAAGCAATTTTTTGTGATTTTATGTTATATTAGTGGCTAATTTGGGGTTGCGTATGGGTGTTGGTGTATAATCGAATCAGATTTTTAATTTGACATGACCAACTGCTGTTTACTATAGTTTTGAGCTTGTACTTTAGAGTGTATTTGAATTTGAAGGCGAGTGCTGTTGAAGCCGATTTTTTTCAGCAGTGTTTAGTTTAAGTATGATAGATGTTTCCCGCGATTTTGTCTTAGTGGTTATCATTGGTTTTTTTGTAAACATTTGTGTGTTTTACAACCTAGTGACAAATGCTGCGGTAGCTGAAAAATTTTTAAATGTTTTTTTTTCCGTATTTTGTAAAGCTATTTTTTGTGATTTATGTTATATTAGTGGCTAATTTGGGGTTTCGTATGCGTGTTGGTGTATAATCGTATCAGATTTTTTTAATTTGACATGAACAACTGCCAGTTACCATAGATTTGAGCTTGTGCTTTAGAGTGTATTTGAATTTTAAGGTGAGTTTTGTTGGAGCCAATTTTTTTCAACAGTGTTTAGTTTAAGTATGATAGATGTTTCCCGTGATTTTGTCGTAGTGGTTATCATCTGTTTGTTTGTGAACCTTTGTGTGCAATCGAACCTGGTGCCAGATGCTGCGGTAGCTGAAAATTTTTAATGTTTTTTTTGCGTATTTTGTAAAGTTATTTTTCGTGATTTTTCTTAAAATCATTTTCCGTTTTTTCTTCTTTTGGGGAAAGAATTTTCCTATTTTCTTTCTTAGTGCACCTCTGCTCTATTAGAGGAACATACCTTCTAAGTTTCATGCTCCTCGGGCTAACGGTTTAGGCTGTGCGTTGATTTTTCTTTAAACCATATTTTTCCCCTTTTTCTCCTCTTTAGAAAATAATTTTCCATTTTCCTTTCTTAGCGGATGCCTACGTCATAACATCTACCTGCATGCCAAATTTTAGCCCGATCCGTCCAGTGGTTTGGGCTGTGCGTTGATAGATCACTATGTCAGTCAGTCAGTCAGTCACCTTTGAGTTATATATATATAGATAAAACATTAGGGTATATTTAACTATCGTGACAATTTTATTTTATGAAAGCTTTGCTGATTTTGTGAGAGAGTGAGTAGATTTTCTCCTCTGTAAATATAAATTGTCCCGCTTTAAAGTTCTAAATTCAAATTTAGTTAATTATCTCGCCATCTGGTTTGACAACGGACGGTCGATGGACAGACATTGTGTCAATGACTCCGTAACGGTTGGAACCATTTCGGTGGCTTTGAATATAAATGGGTCGTCTTAACACTTCTTTGGTGCATAAGCTAAAACATCTATCTATTACTGAGCAATGGTGGTCTATTGGTCGACTGCCTCTCAGCTCAGTTGGTAGAAGCTCTGCCTTCTGCGCCGTAGGTCGTGGGTTCGATCCCGACCGAGAACAAATGTTTGTGTGGTGAACACAGAGGTTTGTTCTCTTTTCTTATTTTTTTTTTATGTAAAAGATAGACAAACGAGCTTACGGCCCACCTGATGATAAGCGGTCACCGTCGCCCATAGACACCAACAGCACCAAGGGTGCTGTCGTTGCGTTGCCTACCCTGAAGGAATTTTTTAACGTTTTTCTTGAAGCTATTCATGTTGTGAACACCTCTGGTGGTAGCTCATTTCACAGTTTATGGGTATGAGGAAGAAACGATCTCGAGAAGCGAGCTGTACGAGAAACCCACGGATCCAGAATGTGTGGATGAGCACGGTCTCTATGTCGAGAAGAGCGGTGGTAGAATCTCACGCGGGGATGATGTCAAATAGCTCATCTGAACATTCTCCATTCTAAAGGCGGTAAAACACGCAGAGAGAGCCAATGTCACGGCGTAGGCTGAGTGGCTCCAAAGCATCGGTGAGCTTGGGATCGTTGACGATTCTAACGGCTCTTCGCTGTAGGGAGTCAAATCGTTGCAGCTGGTGCTCGTTCTCTACCTGGTTGTTAGATGTATTATAATAAAAGTTTGCAATAACAAAAAAAATGTTCTCTATTAAAGAATTTAAGAATAAATTAACACAATAAATAAAATTAATACATGACACATTTGAAAGTCATTGTATCAAGTTTAATAAGTACTATTGTAAAAACATCTCTGAAGCATTTTCACATAAAAATTATTTATTTGAATTGTACATTCACAAAAATATTGAGTTCACTGCCCACGTTAACATTCAATGAGTTTCCTACAAGAACGTATTCGTTACAAAATGGAATACCGAATGGATACGAATATTTCAGGACAAGACATCCTATTTGTTTCGCATTGTAAAGGGAAATACTGAAATATTCCAGCTTGATTATTTAAATGTAGCTTCAATGTTTTCTTTTGTTACTGATAAGGGTAACCATTTAGCATTTGCTTGTTCCATCATCATTTATTATTGAAAATAACAATAAATATTGTAGACAACCCATACCACACTATCTAGCCCCAAATTAAGCATAGCTTGATAAAATTTATTTACACAAAGAAACTTACAATTAAACAAATATTTAAATAATGTACAAAATACACAAGAAACAGTTGAGCTATCTGCAGATCGTTACAAACGATCTAGAGATAGCTCAACTGATCCAAATCAGTGCCAGACGGAAGCGTCTCCAAGACGCTGGCGGCATTGCCACGCTGAATAGCAATGCTTATACGCTGCGCCAGATACCCACCAGCTCAGCATAGCTTGTACTATGGGAATCAGATAGACGGTATATTTTTTAAATATTTATTTTATAAATATTATGCTTAGAATAAAATATTACACCCATCAAACAGAGAACAAATATCTGTGTTCACCACACAAATACTTACCCCGTTGGTGATTAAAGCCACGCCTTTCAGTGTAAAAGGCAGAGCTACTACCAACTGAGTTAAATAGGCTGTCAAATTGATCATTTTATAAAGAGGTAAAATTATTTCGTTTAACCTCTTTGGATAGCCTTGGTTTTTTTTAATGGTATGAACCTCTTGAACTGAGTATATTAATATTGTTATTTTAATGTGGTAATCTGCAAATTTACATCGCTTGCGATGGCAATCAGTGTATCGCTGTCAATTATCGCACTGTCAAATTTCGTGGATGTATGTAAAACTCTTTACCGAAGTTGATCGCCATCTCCATCGCAGATGGCTTAGATGTGCGCAAGTCTTAAGCAGAAACCGCAATGCTATTCAAAAACCGCACCCTCTAAATTGTCCCATTAATTGAACTCCTTTCAAATCCTCTAAATCAGTGCAAACCAAAAGATAAACGCTTCAGCCCGAACTCACTTCGCCTTAAAAGCTTGGAAAGGGCCAAAATCATTTAAAGGGTTATGACGCACCTGAGCTTAGCCAAACTTGCGGTCTCCATTAAAAATAAAAAATAAAAATGTTTTAAAAACCTTTGTCAGATGCCGGATTATGCTCCGAGTTATCGGTCAAATAATGTTTTTTCGCAAAAGTCTTAGCACAAGTTTTGTTTTACAAAATATCAGTATGATTGAACTATATAAAATAAATTATAATTTCTTTTTGAACCGTCTTTGGGAGTGCTAAGAATATTTAAAATGCTAAAACACACCTGGCAAAAATGACAAAATTTTAACTTTAATTCAAAGGATAATCTTACTAAAATTATGTATGAGACGTAATGAACAAAATGTACCAAGACAAACCATACTGGTTCAAAAGAGCCAGTGACACGATCGAAATAAGTCTAAATTGAAATAATACAATGCTGATGATAATATTTAATCTGTGGAAGAATAAACTAGTGCTGACGTTTCAATTCCATTTTTAAACATGTTGTTTTTTTTTCGTTTGTTCCTTTTTTAAGCCTTCTGCTACAATAGCATCACCATGGTTTCATGGGTTTTTAATTAAAGGCGTGTTTAGATTAGATGGTAATTGTTTGAAATAATATAATAATATGTGTACTTATGATTTTTTTGTTTTGTTTCAGGTAAGCCTATTTACGGTTTGGATTCTGTAAAAATCTCAATATTTTTACATCTTAAGTCTCCGAAAATATATTATTTATGCTGTATGGTAATTGTATAGTAGAAGAATTCCTAAAAAAAATCGGTTGTCTGTAAAGTCGGTTTACTGACGATAGTTGAACGTGATAACGTCATAAGAAAATACTCGCGGACTCGCGGATTCGGATTCGGACTCGGACTCGGACTCGGACTCGGACTCGGACTCGAACTCTCGGACCCGGACCCGGAACCCGACCGAACCCTTACCCTCATTTACCCTTACCCTCATTTACCCTTACCCTCATTTACCCTTACCCATTACCCGACCCGGGCTCGGGCTCAGGTAAATGGAACGACGAAACGACGTAACGACGCATGAGTCATGTTTTTTCGTGCGTGCAGCCGGCTCCATCGATTTATAAGACGTTCTCACGTCAAAAACTTAAATTACGATTGTCCAAACTTTGACTTCAAGATTTAATACATTCACTTGTAGTAGCTCCGCCTACGCTTCAACTCACTCGCACACAGTTTAGCTCCATAAGAAAGAAAGAGATAGCATATGGCATGCTACCGGCTCCAAGCTTCATTCGTTTTCGTGCGCGCACGACTACCGCACGCAGTGACTAAAAATATATATAATATACTCCGTATCTACTTATGATTTTCATCGTCATGTCTAGATGGAATACAGTTAGTGATAAAGAAGAAAGGTGTCGTAAAAAGGTGTGACATGTGAAGTTAAGTGAATTCAACGGATTTTCTCAAGATGTACCCGCCTGGGGCCTTATTCGCTATTACATTGGAGATTCCGTGCCCAAAACGTGTGACTTCACAACGTGATCTAAACGCAAACGCGCCTTGGTGCGGAATCGAAAAATGGTATTCTGTATGCCACAAGACTAGTTGTCTATGCCCCACGTTTGATGTTTTGGTTATTTCACATGATTCGTTCAAAATCCGACGATTGCTAAACCGATGTCTTAACGTGTTCACGTAACGCGCGTGGTTTGGCAATAGCGAATAACGGCCCTGAACGGAATTGTTTTTTCTCAGATCTAATACGTGATATTAGACCGTAGAATTTTGAATGCTTCGAGTCAATACGAGATATTGACCAATAGCTATTTATGAAATGAGTTAATACGAGATATTGACCAATAGTTATTTATCTTCTTCTTCTTCTTATCGTGTCACTGATTCTTTCGAACCAAGTGTGGTGAAAGGATTTTAAGTGCGCCTCGAAGAGGCTCCTTTCGTGCACTTGACACATATTTTTCGTACTTTTTAGGTTCTACGATATGCCGGTTTCCTCACGATGTTTTCCTTCACCGTTTGAGAGCACTGGCATAGTGTACATAAATTTTTGGGCAGAAAAACTCATTGGTACACGACTGGATTCGAACCCACGACCTTAGGATCGGAAGGCGGGACCGCTACCACTAGGCCACCAGCGCTCTGGGGAGTCCGTGTCTACACAGTGAAGCAGCTGTGAAAGGCGAGCTGTTCTAAATCGCCTTTCATCTTGCACGAAAGGAGCCCCTAACAGGGCGCAAGTAATCTAACAATCCTTTCACCCCTATGCAAACACATACCAGCAACATAGTTATTTATGAAATGAGTTAATACGGGATATTAACCCTTCTTTTTTTTTTATTATCCTGGCTCCCGTCACCACCGGCACGATCGCTAGCACCTGTCATGAAAACAACGTGCATTCCCTTGGAAGCCCAAACACGATCCGTCTGGCCACGACAGCACCACCTGTGGTGACAAGTCTAATTCAACCAGATGCCCGGCGCCCAGTGCGACAAATACAGTGACGGTAGTAGCCTAAGAGGCGAATGCTTTGCCTTTTGCTTTGTCAGAGCTTTCGCTTGCCTTCAAGACCTTTGAGGTCTAGACGAACGAGTGGGGTCCTTACACCTATGATAACCTGGAAACGATGAACCTTATGAGGGAACCTCCTACGGGATGGACTCAAAAAGAGGTAAAAGAACATTTATTCAAGGAATACCTATTTCACGAAAACTGCCTTTTGAGAAATAAACTCAATGTTAACGATTGATGTTAAAGAGTCTGCTCAAAAATCCCATGAGCCTCAGAAATCCTCAAAAAGCAAAATTGGCTATTAAGCCTGCTTGCTGTGCTTGATAAATGCTTTTGATACTTTTTCGATGCAACAAAAGTTAGAACATGTTTTCATTGATTGATGACCAACTGAGCTATCTCATTAAGTCTGCGTAGTAAACAGAAGATATGAAAACTTATATACTTTCGTGAGTTTCTTCTGCAAGTAATTCAAACTCCAAAAGCGCCTGTCGGCCAATTGTTGAGTAACCGTGGTTCATGACACTGGAACCACGCGGTGACGGCGGCCGGCAGCAGGGCGGTGCGCCCCGCTGGTGCCGTATTGTCACCGACCGATTGCATACCGGCCTTTATCCACCCGTGGGCAGCAAGCGTCGGCGCCATCACCAACAACGACGCATCGGTACAAGCAGTCGGGGATATCGAAGCAAAAGCAGTAACCTCGCAGGTACATGCAGTCACATGAAATATTTTCTAGTTTTTTCTAGAAGTACCTATAATTATCTGATGAGAATATTTCTTATTAAAAAATTTCTTATTTAAGACTCAACATTTTATTCTGAGATCTTCGTCTTCAAAAAATGATGTTTATTACTTTAATTAAAAAGAAATAGCTCTATTATATACCTACTTTAGGTTATCCCTATGAAAACCGTTGGGGAGCCAAAGGGGGCAAAAGTAACGGTGGTGGCCTAAGCTGCGCCTTATGGTTTTATGGTATTACGATAAGGTATTATTATAAATCTTATGCCTAAAGATGAAAGTTGTTTTTATGTAATACTTACAAAGATTGCTCAGAGCATGTTTAAAGCAGAAATTATTTTTTTTAAGCTCACTGAGTAAAAAAAAAAAAAAAAAAAAACTTTGTCCATTTTGAGCTTTTTAACTGCAGACTGTTCTGCTGTTGTCAAGGCTGGGCTTACACAACATCCTTGGAGTGCGTTTGTGTAGCGCTTTGCTTTATTACATACCTTTATTACCAAAACTAAACTAACCCATGTGTATGCAATAAATATAATATTATTGAGTATTGAGTATTACGATTCAAAAATAAACGTTACCATTTTGTATACGCTATGGTATTTTTGTCGTCGGTAAATAATATTCTAACAACAGATTATTCTTACAGAAATTAAATTAATTTTGCTATTCCTATCGATTTCGATCTTGAAATATACCGATTTTATTCTATTGCCCAAAGTGCAACTTGTAAAAGAGAAAAAATCTTTATCGAATATCTATAACACGTCTTTTTGGAACTTCTGGCAGCTGTAACAGCACTACAACTGCAGTTGCTGGCGCATACATATATCAGCAGTACAGCACCTACTGCCTTGCCTTAGTGATAAAATTATAACTCGAAAGATTACGTAACATTTATTTGTTCGTTGCTTTTCTACAAATTTTGATTTTGAATGCAATGCATTAAAGCTTTAATAACGATAAACACAAATCAGAGATAGATCTATTCGCTTTGAGGGTAAACGACAAAGTCCTTTTTAAATTCAAATCTGTCAAAGGATAAACAATGCCTAAACTATTGCCATCTTACAAATGAATGATGACAAACAGTGACATAGCTAATTTACAAGTATTTAAAAATTTGCTTTTATTACTATGGCAGTAGTAATAGTAATCTTTTGAAAAAGAGATCCTACTGTGTACAACGTGTATGCATTTACAGTCAAGGGACCTGTATTTTTTTTTCGTTTTTTATATATATATGCATTTTCCATGTATACGCAAAATTAAGGGTGTTACATAATTATGTTTTATCTAATCAGGTTACTGAAATAGTCTTGTTCCTTCATGCTTCTTATCTGATCTCATTCCACCTGATGGTTTTATTTTTTCGATTGTCTATAATGTTCTACCCTCTTCACCGACACCTTTCCCTGGTGCCGATGGTGTTACCCAGCAAGCCTTGGCCAGACAACAATTCCTTATACAGCAATTATTACGACTCTTGCATCTTTGTTCAATAGTACATACTAAGTCTCAATATACTATTCTAGCTTTAAACCATGGGGGGTACTGTGGAACTTAGCATAGGTATAGGTTCATACCATATCAGGGTACTATATCAGGGTATTGTGACTTACTTAACTTCCTAGCAGTTTTTACGGAAGGGATCTTCGTATGGGTCAATAAATAAAGTTTTTCCACTTTATCCCTTATTTACTGAAATGAAGTAGTACAACATGAACGAGTTCAAACGTTTGTGGCGCTTGCAAAAAGTTAACACCGTTGTTTATTTTTCAGACACCGAGTAGTTAAAATAAAAAAAAAAAAAATAAAAAAAAAAATAATGAAAAATCCCCAATAGGTATAATACATTTTGTGAATAGCCCCACAACACTATCTTGCCCCAAATTAAGCAGAGCTAGTATTATGGAAACCAGATAGCGGATGTTTCCTATGAATGAGTTCCTTCAAAATTAAACCCATCAGCTTTCATGACAATGATTCCACCTGTAACACAAGTGATGTGCTGATTACCAGGCCAACTTAGACTCAAACTTGTTGTTGTAACTCCTTGAGTTCCCTGACTCACGAAAAACCTAGTCGTTTTGTTGGCTGTTCCGTGGTTTTGTTTGGTCAAAGATGCCAACCATTATCATTGACTAGAATGAAACATAATATTAGGATAGTGGAAGAATAATTATAATGTATGTATGTATATGCGTAGTGTTTAGGTAAGCTCAACCGAAGCTGATCTTTAACTATGGCGCCCTTGCATTCGTTCTGTAAGTACACTATGCATAGTATCCTTTATGCATAGCTATGATCTCGATAGATCAAGTAACAATGCAGGCCACATTGACGGTAAAAAAAAAAAAAAAAAAAATCCTCCAAGCAAGATACAACCATCCTGCTTGATCACAAACTTTAGGCGGTTGAATAAAAGAAATGCTAGCAAGTCGATGCCTCATCACGCTATCAGTGTGTTTAGTGCGCATAATGCTCGTTACACAAATACTTCTGCTGCACAACGAACAGAAGGCGCCCGAGTAGATGTTATTATAAAAATACTAAACTACTGCTACTGCTCATTTCATTAGCAGACCATTAACTATGAATTTGATTCTAACTTAACAAACTAAATTTACTTTGATTAATTTTATTTTTATCTACTTAAAAAAAAAAAAAAGTCTTAATAACAATTGTTTTGTTTTTGAAAGAACTATTTTAATTATTTGTTTTTTTTCTAATCAACACTAGATTTAAAAGATATCAATTTTTTCATAACATTTTACATTTTATTTGATTTATTTTTCTCCAACATTTTTTCATTTTCTCTGAACATCCTACAAGTGAATGTATTAAATCTTGAAGTCAAAGTTTGGACAATTAAGTGATCAAACTAACTTACCAAGTGACGTTCGATCATAATTGTCCAAACTTTGACGAAGAGATTTAAGGTCCCTCCCATCCCTTAGGATACCCCAATGTGCAATGTTGGAGACCCTGTACGTGCTTATTCTCTGAACTAAATGAAGCTTGGAGCCGGTAGCATGCCATATGCTATCTCTTTCTTTCTTATGGAGCTAAACTGTGTGCGAGTGAGTTGAAGCGTAGGCGGAGCTACTACAAGTGAATGTATTAAATCTCTTCGTCAAAGTTTGGACAATTATGATCGAACGTCACTTGGTAAGTTAGTTTGATCACTTAAATATTGGCCGATACCATTAATCTAAACTAGTTAAATCTAATTCAGTATCAACCTGAAGAAATTCTCTCCCATATTTTACCTAATTTTAATGTAGATTTTATACTTTCTACGTATTCCCACGTTCAACCAAACCAGTTCCTTTTCAGTGTTCAAATCAAGAATTAAAAATTTACAACGATTGAAAACGAACGAAGAACCGTCCGAATTCATTTTCACGTATTGTTTGCAAATAGTTACATGCTTCGTCGTCCAGTAATCGAATTTCGAATTTCGAACACACTCGATTGTTCCACGTTTAGAATTTCAATTCTGGGTGTTTCGGCTTTTCCCGCCTTTGCCACGTCCCAAGGAATTTAAAATTAGGACTTGGAATGCAAGTTAAGTTTTGGCGCGAACTACGAATTAGTTTTGTCTTGAAAATGGATGTGTGTTCGGTTTACGTGTTTTGAATAATATTTTTGTTTTTCTTTCGAAACGAAATGTAAAAACGTGCAATAGGATAAAATGCATTATCTCAGCATACATTTTTCATAAAACTACTAATATCTCTACCTGCTACAATTTGATTTGATAATATTGATTTAGATTCTTACCTAAGAAAATGGAGATTTGCATTGAATTAGGTATAAAAAATGTCGTTTTATAAAAAAAGTAATGGCCGAATAAATCAGACATAAAAAATTCAACAATTTTATAGATTTGCTTTTAAAAAGATTAGCCTCCGACTGCAATTTTTATCAAGCTTTCAATTTATCTGCCGATTCAAATATTTTGAGCTAACTTTATCGGGTCACTGGTATTTACGGGGCCTGATATTTACGGGACTCGGGTATCAGCACAGAAACAGATTTATTTTACGAACTCCGAACGAATAGTTTTTATATTGGACGGGGACGGATAGGTTTCAAGCTATGTGTTGTAAACGAAATAGTTTTTTAGCCGACATCAAAAAAAGAACGTATTTGAACAGGGAACTAAAAGTATCGAACTTTTTTCTTTTCATATTTAATTCAAGGTTCATTTTGGAGTTTTTTTTTAAATCATTAATAAATAGTTATTATTATAATTTTCGTGCTAAAAAGATTAAACTTACTTGAGTTTGGTATGACATTTTACCAACGGACGTTTATAAAACCGGCCCTGTAGGCCAGGCCTACCATGAGTTTTGTCTGGCTCTGTCTCTGGTTCTGGTTTTGAGTCAGTGTGAGTGTTGACTAAATAAACCCTACGTCAAAACGTTACACACACAGTTAATGCACTGGTGAGCACTCCTACAGACTTAAAACCAGAGACAGAGCCAGATAGAGCTCATGGTAGGCTTACTGAGGGTTCTAAAGGCCTGCGCACATCTAGGCGATGGCGATGGCGATCAGCTGGAAGGCTGTCATATTTTTTCATTACTCATACTCTGAAAGTAGGTCTGAAGTTGCCTGAGGGGCCTAATTGAAAGTAAAACTTTCAGCCCTAGGGAGAATCGCTTTCTACTGACAGCTGTCAAATTATAAAAAAACAAGTTCTATTTTATTCAACCATGTTCCAACTTTCTAAAGTCTTTCTAACTGCAAGGAGGTCGTTGAACCAAATTCCAACTTTTTATTCAGCAAGTAGGTTGGAAACCCATTACAACGGTAAGAAGTTTAAAAAGTCTAATAAGATAGCGCAATGTAAAATTTAAATTTAAATAACATAAAGATAGTATTAAATAAATAATATATCTTCTAAATTACTTGATTAATATATAGCTTCAACTATTTATTTAAAATAACAAAGATTTGACATTTACCATTTTTTAAATTATGAGAATGAAAATAATGGCTGAATAATGCTGGCGAACCGAAGCCGCCGAGGCCCGCCAGAGAAAAAGAAAAAAAAAACCGGGAAGGCGGCAATTCAATCTTCATTTTCACAAATTTTTCTTTCATGTTTTTATTTTTACTTTCCTTGTATTCGTAATGAAAAGCACAGTGTTTACCTCGGGTGAAAGTCTTTTAAGTCCCTCAAGCTCCATTGGCGCCCTCGCTAACGCTCTGGCGCCAAACCCGTCTCGGGACTCAAAAAACGTGACTTTCAACACTCAGGTAACAATGTACTATTTATAATTAATAGACAATCCATTGGCTACGATATCACCTGATGGTAAGCAACGATGTAGTAGGACAGTCTAGAAGACACCTGTTGTATTTGACAAAGTTTTACGGCCTTTAGATAAAATTTTCTTTTTCTCAATTATTATTATGGTGTAGTGTTTAGATAGGTCTGCTTCTGGGTAAGAAGCTTACCTGACTTAGCAAAACAATCATAATATTTAAAATAGGTCAAACCTACAACATACATCATTATTATTTTTACTCTTATCGTACAAAAAAGCTACAAGGCCGCGTAGACACTCTACGCCGTAGAGCCCGTAGAACCCACATCTATGATAGAAATACAAACTGTAAACTAAATATCCCTCTCTCTCACTCATCCGTTCGTGCCCCAAGCCAACCTTAAATACTAACTGTAATAAGGCAACTATCTCCCTCGCACATCCGTTCACTTAATCTGTTCTGCTATTTTCATGATAATGGTATAATTTGAAGTTGGGCTGGTATTGTTTCGTTCTTGAATTTAGGTTATGTAATTAGTGCACCAATTTGCTGTGGTACAACTTTACAGATACATTTAAGGAGAGTGTTTTTGCTCGACTGTTGCTAATAAGTTATTGTGATTAACTGAAAAGGGTGGAATAATTTTAGAAGACATAGGTAAATATAAAAAAAAGCAGCCAAGTGCGAGTCAGACTCGCCCATGAAGGGTTCCGTAGCATCAATTAACATAATATGTATAAAGGTTTTTGTAGTTCGTCGAAAGGTAAATTGCGGTTGACGATTTATGACGTATAAAAAAAAACTACTGACTAGATCTCGTTCAAACCAAATATTGTTGGAAGTTTGCATAGTAATGTACAACATATATTTTTTTTGGATTTATCATTCTCTTATTTTAGAAGTTAGAGGGGGGGGACCAACTTTTTTCCACTTTGGAAGTGTCTCTCGCGCAAACTATTCAGTTTAGAAAAAAACGATATTAGAAACCTCAATATCATTTTTGAAGACCACTTCATAGATACCCCACACGTATGGGTTCGATGAAAAAAAAAATTTTGAGTTTCAGTTTCATGTATGGGGGACCCCCAAAATTAATAGTTTTTTTTCTATTTTTGTGTAAAAACCTTAATGCGGTTCACAAAATACATCTACTCACCAAGTTTCATCAGTCTAGCTCTTATGGTTTCGGAGAAAAATGGCTGTGACACGGCCGGACAGACAGACAGACAGACATGACGAATCTATAAGGGTTCCGTTTTTGCCATTTGGCTACGGAACCCTAAAAACAAATCATGAATAAGTTTCTAGGAAGAACGATTCTGATAGGAAATAAATAAATATTTGTGTACAAATGGATCTGAACCCACAACCCCACTAAAACAATTTAAACGACTTATTCAATGATACACTACCTGCGTTATAGTTTAATTTAATTCACAATACAACATTTATAGCTTCTTAGGTATTTTTTCAAACTTCGGATCACTCCAAATATTTAATTAAATTAATATTCTGTATATTCTATAATATTAATTAAATTAAATAAATTAACGAAATCGCTATACATAATTATATGAAAGATCAGCGCAGTGTATAGATACAGTTAGTGTGGTGTGTCGCAATATGAACTCGAAAATTACTAATTCTGAAGACCAAGTGAGGGTAGTTGCAACTGCGATTGCCTCCGCTTCTCGACGGCTATATACTAAACTCCAGTCTGCTTGCGACCACGGCTGTTGCAACACGGTCCTAACGTCAGGAAATAATAAAAGTAATCATGATAAATACCCGTTTCTTTCATATAAATAGGGGTAAATGTACTTACTATTTTTTACTTTAAGACTTCACCATGTAACATAATAATTGAAATAAATAACATGAGTATGACTATTAAGAGATAGGCCAATTCCATTACATTTTAACGTTACAATTATCTTTATACAAACGGTTTGGCAATATGATATTATTTGCCTGCCAGTGATCTACTCACCACTCAGCTAATTAGCTTTGTAGTGGTTTTGTGGAGAAATACGAGCAAGATCAAACAGTTCCTATTGACAAGATGTCGTGTCCTTATCAACAGTTTTATACAGGGTGGAATTTCGTAATGTCAAGTGGAAACATTTTATCCCTGTTGCCGTGCTATGTAAAGTGGATAGGAGAATTATTTCTACTGTCAAGTAGATAAATAAGGTGGAAAGACATCTTATCCTCCCCGTGTGCTAGCGCTGCTGGAGGGAAAGTACTTAATACTGCAGATAGAAAACTTTACTCAAAAGAAACATTCCTTTATTTTGGAATAGAAAGCAAACTGCATTCAAAGATTCCTGGGTGTGGGAGAAGAGAATTTTCGAAAATCTTTGAATGCAGTTTGCTTTCTATTCAAAAATAAAGGAATGTTTCCTTTGAGTAAAATTTTCTATCTGCAGTATTAAGAGTAATTTCCAGTACTTTCCAGAGTGGCCATACAAAATTCCACCCTGTATAAGATCAGCGTCTTTAGAGGAACAACGTATGTTTCTGTTATAAGTGATCATATAATAATGATGATTGATAAGTCTAAAAGTACTACCGCCATGCCTATTTATGCCCGTGAAACATCGCTGTGTTTCGGTATAAAGGGTGTGGGTGCCGGTGAAAATATTTTGTGTTATTGTAATTTGTGGTTGATTTTCTTGGGCACCTCAACCTCAACAAATTATTCTGAAACTGAGTTTTCTTGTTCATAATTAGTGGTCATTCACCATGATAAGAACTGCATTGCAGATTTTTTCATAATCGGGTTATGAACTAAGAATTGAACGCTAAGACGAAGATTCTAACCCGTTACGAATAACGATAAAAAATCCTTCTACGTAACTGGTTACGAAACTTAGTAACATACTTTTTTCGTTTTTTCGTTGACTTATAATAATCATTATCAATAAATCACCTAATGACTTTTGACTTACAAGCACTAAAGGGAAATTACTGGCACGTGAGGCTGAACATCTGTATGCCTCAAGTTGATGGACGCAGGCTATTGCCAGTCATAAGTCATGCACGTCAGGACCGTGGCTTATAAGCGTGCTTTGTTATAAGCGACGGCTACCACATAGTATTAGGTGGGTCATATAATTACTCCATCGAATTCTTGTATAGATTTGATACATAATCTCTAGGACACAAGTCCAAATTATTAAGCACTAGCAGCCCGTCCCGGCTTCGCACGGGGTAGACAATATTGTTGTACATTATTTTGTTCTATCGCTAATAGTTTCGGCAGCGCATTCGACGAAAGACATTTTAAGACTCATTTTTCTACACCTTCGGTTACATTGTTAAAATTTTACCAAGGATCCCTAATTTTTTTCAAAATGAAATGTAGCCTATGTCAAATTGGTAGAATGTAGCATTCTATTGGTGAAATAATTTTTTAAATCGGCCCAGTACTTTTTGAGCCTATTCATTACAAACATACAAAAATAGGTACAAACCTTTCCTCTTTATAATATTAGTATAGATTATATTATTGCACGTCTGGCTAAAATAAACTTCCTAAATGACATCAGAAAAGCTTAACTTTAACATTTCCGAAATAATAACATTAGGCAATGCAAGCCCTTTCCATCCGCTTGGCAAGGGTCAAACTCTATATTATGACGCGCAAAAGCAAGACTACAACTTGAATCAAGTTATGTTTCAAGGAAAATTGAGTCTTGAGGTAGTAAGAGAGTTAATGAAGCGTTGAACTCGAATAATTTCTTTATTTTTATAAAACTGGCTGATGGTTCGCTTACAACGTTTTCTGTCAATTTGGGAAGTTGCATAGCTTTGTCATTTTAATTTAGCGGTATTTTAACCAACATTACCCAGGTGCTCACTAGGTGCTAAGGCCTAAAATGTGAGCAATTAGAATGAAAGTGTGATAGCCTTAGTAGTAGTAGAGCTCTTTGTGATGGTCTCGTCCGGGGAAGTCCTACCACCATGCCTAGCATTGCTGCTTCACGGCAGAATGAAGCAGCAATTCTGTGTTTTGGTTCGAAGGGTGATGCAGGTGAAATAATTACTGGCACGTGAGGCTAAACATCTGTATGCCTCAAGTTGGTGGACGCAGGGAAGTGCACGCAGATGAGTAGATGCTAGAAGCAGGGGCCAAAGAGGTACAGCATATTTTTTCTGTAAGCAGTACTGAAGAGTGCGTTAAAATAGCTCAGCCCTCATTTCGAACGAAAAGTTTGGACGCAAAATATGCAATTCGCTAACGAATTCACGTGCTAGTACAGACAGCTCGAAAAGTGTTTTATGGTTTTGAACAAAGTTAAAAGTAGTTGGTGTAAAGTTTATATTTTTTATTTTACTGTTATAGCTATGAGTCAGATGAGCATTAAATTATTTCAGTGTTTGATTAAAGTGAATGCCAGCGTCTTGACGACGCTTCTGCCTTACACTGATTTGGATCAGTTGAACTATCTCTAGATCGTTTGTAACTGGTCTGAAGCTAATTCAATTGTTATTAGTATTCTGTAAAATTTGTAAATGTTTGTTTAATTGTAAGTTTTTTTTTAATTGTAAGTTTGTGTCAATAAATATTTCAAATGCAGGAAAAAAAAATTGTTAATTAACTCAATATAAAAGCTTCAATGAGGATGTCTTACGGGGTAGTCTGAAGTCATTATATGTAGATAAAAACTTTATTTGTCTAGATTTAACACACACAAAATAAAAATAAAAAAATACAGAGATTATATACAAAACAAAAACTTAATAAACAAGAAAATAAAATTTTAGATTAATTTATCTTTCCTACATTTTGCAGAAGTTGGTTTTCATACGTGACAGTCTGCAAGCCGATAGCCGCTGTTAGAATATTATCAGCTTACCTACCCTAATTTTAACATCATGTATTTCGCTGACAGTACCCGTACAATACGAGGAAATTATTTCGGAGTTTATGAATGTAGGAGCTCATTTATACTGATTTGTGAAGACTGTGTTAATTACAGTTCATAAATTAACAAGTATTATCTTGGTACACTTTGTAATTGAGTTGGAAATACATTTTCTTTGTAGACCGTTGACTGTTAGAAGATTATAATTGGAATTTGATTTCGGTAGGAGCCACAGAAATATAAACAGTGTATAAGTAGAAAAGCGATCATGCCCTTTTTTAGGAGTCGCTGTCGCCAGTTTTAAATTTTCACTATTTTATTTAAAATATCCTTAACTTAAAGGATTTTAAGATAAAATAAAGAAAGAAGGACGTAAAGAAAGATTTTTTTTTACTTGTTTCTTTACTTTTTGTTTGGAGAGGAATGATTGAGCAACATAGCATTTTTCATTTTACGACTCCCGAAAAACCATCCCAATTAGAAAGGTCATAAACGTATATAAACCAAACACATACAGATGTAGAGATCATCCAATCTTAAACTGCACGCCCCACTATTTTAGTCAGTCAAAGTAAATTGTTCTTTATCACTTTCTTCCCAAGGCTCTTTTTATAACGCTTTTAGTAGTTTCACCTGTATGTATGAATGTATGTATGTATGTATGTATGTATGTATGTATGTATGTAGCCGACCCCTTTGAGCTCGATTTTGTCCTACTTTGAACGATCAGATTTGATTCAAACTTTGCACACCTGTCAAAGGTCGATGACAATGCAATAATATGAAAAAAAAAATAAAAAAAAATGAAAAGAAATAAAAAAAATAAAATAAAAACCTACTTTGAACGATCAGATTTGATTCAAACTTTGCACACCTGTCAAAGGTCGATGAAAATGCAATAAAATGAAAAAAAAAAAAAATGAAAGAAAAAAAAATATAAAAAAAACCTACTTTGAACGATCAGATTTGATTCAAACTTTGCACACCTGTCAAAGGTCGATGACAATGCAATAATATGAAAAAAAAAAACTAAAAAGTAAAAAAAAAAATATAGTTTAAAAAACTAAAAAAAAACGCTTTTATAACTAAGTAATTGAACTAAAAAGTTAAAAATAAAACTGTAATAATCAATTGAAAATTTATATTATTGTACAAAAAGCGTGGGGGGCTTGATTTTGATTGTTGTAAATATTTTATCAATAGTTTATCATATCTGAAGTTATTATAAAAAGCACCCCACGCTTTTGTATAATAATATAAATTTTCAAATGATTATTACAGTTTTATTTTTAACTTTTTAGTTCAATTACTTAGTTGTAAAAGCGTTTTTTTTTTAGTTTTTTAAACTATAATTTATTTTAAGTACTTTGCTGTGCGTCAATGTCAAGAAAACGTAGTGGAGGGGCGTGCATTCTAAGACTGGTTTATCCCTACTATTAATTTGTATCATTGTTGGTAGTGACACAGCTTTGTATCCTTAGTACCTTTAAAGAATAATAAAGGAATTCCCCCATTAACAATAAGGAGCACATGCTCATGCATTTTGGCGACGCATTTTCGGCCACATCGCCCTTCTGCTATGCTCTGTAGTAGTAGCCATTATGAAATCTTCTGTGCACGCCTCATGGAGTCTACTTCTTCCGGCCCTTATCCCACTTTATGTGGGATGGGCACAACATGTCTTCCTCCTCCATTCTCCTCTGTCAGCCTTCATCTCCGCATTCATTTGCTTATCCATGTCATCTTTCACACAGTTTTCACACATTCACACATTTTCACACATTTCACAAACCATGTTTTTTTTGGTTTACCTCCCACATCCATACTCATCACTCTCCTAGTCACATGACTTTCATCCCTCCTCATGACATGCCCTTACCAAGCCAACTTATTGTTCCTCCATTTTTCTGTCACTGGCACTACTTTTAAACTTCCTCTGATACTTCCTCGTTGCGCATCCTAAACCCATTCTTGTCACTCCACACATCCATCTCAACATTCGCATCTCTGCTTCATGCACCTTTAAATCGTAAACCGCAATTTACCTTTCGACGAACTACAAAAACCTTTATTTATGTTACTTAATGCTACGGAACCCTTCATGGGCGAGTCCGACTCGCACTCGGCTGCTTTTTTTTATTAATAAAGCTACATTGGACATTAATTGGTGTTTGATTCAAATACATTTTGCAGTGCATTATCTGAAGTAAAACTAAAAAAATAAATGCTTGTTTTTAAAATTAGGTGTATTACTATTTTTACAAATTTGCAACAGTTGTTTAATAGATGCTCGTTATGACATATTTTAATTAACATATTTTGGTACACATTCAGTATATTTGGTGGAACACAGGCAAAATTAGGTAAATGAAATGGGAATACATTGAAGTACTTTTAAATACCATCCCTTTATTTCATCCGTCCCTTTTGTTGCCCAACGCTCAGATCCATACACACGCCTGATATCAGGAAATCGGGGCTTTTCCAAACTTAATCTACCGCTACCTAGATAAGTTTGCATCAAGCTGGAAATAATTAACGTGACTTCTAGTCGAGTTCGACAAGGAATTCCCGTAATCACCCTACCTTTGGGAAATTATGTCGGAATTTTAATGCAATCGACCCGAGGGTTTAATTGAAAAAGTTTTGCACCAAGTAGGCGATGTGTTGAATTAGTAAGGAGGCTGTCAGGTGTGCCAATTGAAATATTTAACGTCGCGCGCGTTTGTGAGTTTAGAATGAGTTCTTGTGGTTATTTGCATATATTGCTCGTATGGTTTTTCATTTTCAGTTATGTAATGAAATTATTATTTATGAGAGATTTGGTTCAATAAATACTTATTTCATGATTTCAAAAAGGTGCTGTAAAAAAGTGCTAAAAGAGTTTTAAAAGCATGAATATCTGGAGTCAAAATTCACAAATTAATCATATTAAATCCTGTTGTTCATAAAAATAGTAGTATTATTGTTGTAGTTTAAATGAATAAATAGTTTAAATTATAGTTTAAATGAAGGCGACGCGGCAGACCAAAACGGAGATGGCGAGACGAGCTTGATGGTTTCCTGACGGATTGGGCAGGCGTAGCCCAGGATCGCGATGTCTGGAAGGAATGGGGGGAGGCCTTTGCCCAGCAGTGGGACCCAGAGGGCACATAATAATAAATGAATAAAATCTTTTTATTTTCTCTTCGCAGGTCGAGTGTTTTTTTGTGAGACTCTAAGGCCCGTATACAGGAACCATACTTCAGCCTCGAGTCAAGCATACATTTTTGACAGTTCTCAATTATTGACCAGTCTCAAAAACCTATGCTTGAAGCTCTACTCAGAATCAAGCATTGTTTCTACATACGGTCCTAATCAGTGATCCAGAGGGACACAATTCATTCAAATCAGAATTAATTTATCCACAAAAATACTTAATGAAGTAAAAATAAAGCATGTTCAGTATTAGAACGTTAGAATATTGGACATTGTCTTGACCTTTCAAAAATTCCGTAGTATTTACAAATTCTATTTCCTAAGGAGGTCCCGTAAACCAATTCTCTTTTACATCTGTCACGGACATGCACCTGTTTACTGTCCTTTATCAAAAAACCCTCGAGTCACATGCAAAAACGTAATTTGGAAGATAAAATCTTACTTACCTGGCGGGTTTTGTTTTGGTTGTAGTTTGTTTTCCTAATCTGTTGTTTGAAAAAAAATGTTTTGTTTCGTCCTTTCTTTGTTTAATTCTGTTTTAGTTATATAAGAGGTATAAACATCAGCCGCGGTTTTCCTCTCAAAAATTTTGAATACAATTCGGACATGAGAAATACGATAGGATTCGAATGTCACTGATTCTTTCGAACCAAGTATGGTGAAAGGATTTTAAGTGCGCCTCAAAGAGGCTCCTTTGCATGCCTACCCTACTGTAAAGCTAAAATAAGATCTAAGCTAAGATTAATGTAACTGACAGACATATGCAATAAGTGTAATAGTTTAATAATAATAAGACTTTACGTTAGAATAAGTACATACTACCACTAGCAGGGGTGCTTAAACGGTCGATCGCGAAAGCTTTTCGAGTCGATCGCCAGCAATATGCTTAGTATACCTAAGCACCTATTGTATTCTAAATATGTATTTACAAAAAAAATGTATGTACTATGTATTATATCAGCTATCTAGTTCCCATAGTACAAGCTCTGCCTAATTTGGGGCTAAATAGTGTTGTGTGAATTGTCCACAATATTTATTTATTATTTATACCTAAGCACCAAAAATTATAAGGTAAACATGGTATAAAATAATACTCAAAAACTAGAGGTACAATGGGTAGTCTTATCGCTAATAGCGATTTCTTCCAGGCAACCTTTGGATGGAAAGAAACATTACTATTATAGTTACTTATAAGTAACTAGGTACTACCTACCTCTTTATAAAACTAAGCCAAACTGTTTTATAAATTCCTCAAGACTTTGAAAACGCATCCAAGAAAAAAACTTAATTAACTAACATCTTTTACATTTTAATTATATACCTAACACAGCATCCGTTTGGTTTTAATTTGCTATTAAAAGTAGCATAAATATTATACTTTAAATATTTAAGCAAGCAGGTATCTTCTCCTCTAAGAGAATTAAGAAGTACCCACTTAGTTAAAATCAGAGAGGGCAAACATTTTTTTTAGACCCTTTCATTATAAAAACTAAGATATTGAGCACTTTTTTATATAAAACTTTCAATTTTTTATTCTCATCAAATTATTTTAAACAGTCAATTCACCAACTTAAAAAAATAATAATTTTCATCCAAGGTACGGTAACCACGTTCCAATTTCAAAAATTGATGGAAAAAGCTTTTTGTAGCAAGCCAGTTCGCTTTTCAATGGCTTGACCGCAGTGGACCGGATTTACCTGTATCTTTGCAGTAACTTCCAGCTCTATGGCTAGGTACATAACGTCTATTTTCCATTGTTTCGTGGTTTAGTTCGTACATCTATCAATCACGGAAGCCTGCGCCAGACGTGGTATTCAACGATGGAAGTAATAGCTGTGGACGGTTTTGTACCAACGTCGGGACGTTTCTTTGAATAGAACCAATACGATGAAAAAATGGATTCTGCAATGAATTTCTAGTTTCGCTGCATCTGAGATTTTGTATTTTAATTTTACTGGAAGTCTTTGGCCTTTGCCCAGCAGTACCTAGTACGATACACAACATATAGACAGTACCTAGATAGATAGATAGAAAATTCTTTATTGCACAAAATTAAAAATTACTGTACACAGGCGAACTTAATGCTAGATAGCATTATCTACCAGCTAACCTTTGGGTAATAGGGAGATAGGTTGGGTAGTGCACATATGAGATGAGGGCTTACGTAAATACTAAACTAAAAATAAAGTACGATTAAGATGAAAAAAATACAATCATATACTCGTAGGTATACATATCAAGTACCGTTTTCAATTTATGATAGTTTCATAGAAATAAATACTAAAACTTAATACCTAAACCTAATTTACTTCTGGTGATTTGAATTGCTAATCAATCTTAAGTTTTGACGAAATTTTGACAGAAATTCTATGGGCTTTCTGTCAGAATTCCGTCAAAACTTAAAATTGGGAACGGAATCGCGTTCAAGAGCCTACCGGCTGATATTATTATATTCGTAAAAACCAACATGTTACCATACTCTTTTCTTCGCAACACGCAGGATACACGACAAAAAAATACAATACAGACTACAGAATATGATAAAACAGCAGCGAACAGCCCCTTTGTTCGCATTATCAAACAAAAAAGAAAGAAAGTAATCGAATTTCAAACATCGAACACGCCTAAATGCGCATTTAAAGGATCGGCTATGCAAATGAAAGCGCGGGAACGCCAGCTGACGTAACGAACACATTTAAAATTTAAAAAGTATTCTATCCAATCATGGCGTTCCAACGTTCCATAACTACATTCTGTTTTAGTGAGTTTATTGAAAGCGAATTTTGTGTTGCTATAACCCGCGCTGACCTCGTTCGCACATTTTGACCCTTTAAAAGGTATGAAATCACTGAACTTATCTAAATTATTTTTGGTGCAATCCGATTGTACATGTACATACACAGTTAAGTAAAAAATATGTAATTTCGATCTTATCACGCTTTCAGCCACTTACAAGTTGGCCTGGGGGCTAATTCTCGGGCCGATCTCGATCATTTTGAAATTTTATTTTATTGCTTCTTTTCACAACCCCGCACTTTTTCTACGTTTTCCGTATATCGTAGTTGTCGAGGCTTTTACAAAGAGGTCGTTGATGAATTACTCAAAGAAATTATCCATTCCCCCTTCGAAAAGAAGCAATAAAATAAAATTTCAAAATGATCGAGATTGGCCCGAGAATTAGCCCCCTGATCATACTTGGGTTAAAGGCGCGGGCCAACCGCTGCGCACGGAGAGACTACGCAAGTGTTTCGGTTTATTGGTCGGTTGATTAGTAGATTATCTGATTGCGTTCACGCAGTGTTGTATGAAATTGGCATTAGCTTGACGTGAGCGCCTGTCAAACTAATGTAATTTTCATGCAATTTCAACGGCCCCTGGCAGGAAAGAAAAAAAAACGTTTGATTTACATTAGTTTGACTTCTTGACTGGAATTAACTACTTAACAAAGTTTACTCAAGCACTGGAAGTCTTGAACGCTGTCCGTAAATATTTGATGTCATCGGCGAAGCTTGTTTTCTCGCTCTGAGTTTAAACGTCTACAACTTGGAAATTCCGGGCAAAGTATGCAGTTTTTCCAACACTTTTTACTCGAGTGCCGAAGGACGCAAGACATAACCTCCATAGAAACTTCAGTGTACAATATGGCAAAGTGTAAATAGATAAATAGATATCACTTTATTTTACACCTTAAGATTAGACACCACATTTAACGAAAATGCTAAAACTAAAGTAATAAAGGAAGGGTTTCCTTCAGATCAGATCCAGTGTTGCACCAATGAGTTTTTCTGCCAAAAACTTACGTGTATGCACTCTCGGTGAAGGAAAACATCCTGAAGAAACCGGCATGTCGTAGAACTTAAAGTTCAAAAATATGTGTGGATGAAGGCGCTTATTTGAAGCTCATTTAAAACACTTTCACCACACTGGTTTAATAGAAGTGATGGCACAACAAGAGAGATAAGAGAGCGATAATAACCAAAAAACACAATTTACTCAAGAGAACTCCGAGTCTATTAAAAGGAGGGAACGCAAATTCTTAGTTCATGGGATACAAAATAGATGGCGTTGATTATTTATTTCAATGCAAAATGACTACTGTTTGAACCTGGTTTTCTTTTTTGATACAGTTGGATAGATACCGAACCGATGATTGACACAATAAGTACCTACTATCACCACGGAGGCAATAGAATTCAAGACGAAATTATCGATGACTCCCAAAAGTTTTATTCGCTTTCACGCTCACCACTTGTAACCCCTTGAAGTAGCCCCCACTCCCCAGTCAGTCGACAGGGCTTGATAATAACACAGCACCACACTGTACCAGCGGTACTAGCAAGGGGTAATTTACATACACCAAAATGAGGTTTTCATTAAAATGGAGAATGGGCCAAGTGCTGACAAATCGTCCTCCGTGTCGGTTGCAGCTGTGAGCTATGTGTTTTTACCCGACTGGTGAAGCAGGGTTATGTTTATCGTGGCTTTGTGTGCATTTTTATATTCTGTGGCGCTATAATTTATTAGAACAGATAGATAACTGTTTCGTTGATTACTATGACCACCCATTGTCCACATTGTGTTGAGACAGAACTCGAGTTTGAAACAAGATTTCGGACTAAAACTTGTGCCACTTTTTTTTTAAATTGCTGATAGAAAAATGTTTCACTGCCATCACGCTTGACGAAAAAAAACATCTCTACAAGTTTCACCCTTACAAGGCGAATGTACCTAAATTTCTCCATTTCAAAGTTAGTGACAATAAATCCTTTCACTCGACGTTGTACCCTGTCTCATTCAACTCACACCGGAAGTGAGGCAACGGCGTCATCTGCAGACATTCGAAGAACGAGGATGGCATTTGATTTCCGGCGAAACGTTGCAAGAAGACGGAGAGAAGATAACTAGCTTGTATTCTTAGCCTTGGTTTTCAAGGAGTTCATTTTACGTTGGGTAACTATGTTTGTAACCTTTTGACAAAAAAATCTCTTCAAGTTCAAGAAAAAATTCAAGTTCGAAACGGTTATTACATTTGAACATCGACTGCCTTCACAGTTGGTAGTAGCTCTGCTTTTTGCGCTGGAGAGCATGGGTTTGATCCCCACCGAGAATAAATCATTTGTGTGGTGATCATAGATGCCCGTTCTCTGTCTGGGTATTATTGTTTTCTATGTATGTATTTGCAAAAAAAGTATTTGAGTATGATATCAGCTATTTAGTTCCCATAGTACAAGCTCTGCTTAGTATGTTAGCTGTTGGCTTAGCTGTTCTTCAAGGCTTGGTCGCATGGAACTGGCACCTACACTCAACTAGCTTTAAGACGTTTCAAATTGATCCTTGTGATACTACTGAATAAATACATTTTTGATTTTGATTGATTGACTGTTGATAAAATTCAAAAACTTCCAGGGCCTTTACCAGCGGATCAAAAATTGAATTTTTACTGGTGATTTTTATGACAAAACATTCCGCTTATATTTTACCTGCCTACATCAATAACATGCCTTCCAAGGTTTAAAAAGGATTTTTTAGAACCAACTAAGTATTTTTTCGTCGGAATTTTGTAAGGCAAAAAATATTTGCCATTCTTCCACGCCGCTTACTTTCCTAAATATTTAACTTAATTTTACTTTTATAAAAAGGTCGAAACAAAAAATTCGAATATCGAAGAAAACCTTAATAACCCTTATTCCATGGCATTCAATGAAAGAAAAAGGTCGTGTCAAATGTCACGGGTCGAAAGGACCGTTTAACCCTAAAGTCTCATTGAAGCATTTCAGCTTGTGGGTACTTTAAGCCCTTTATATCTGTATGGCCTCTGAACCTGATCTCAGTAATAACGTATCATTAATATACGTGGCCAATGCGGCCATGTGAACTACTGATCCTTTTTGATTGGGTTACAAATTGAACCAAATTAGAAAGTAGGGGCTGTAAGTTCAGACGAAAATTGCTATTGGCTTTTCTTTTCGATTCTGGGAATAAAAGGATTTTGGTCTCTTTTGTTCATATTGCTTAAATTCATGCTATTTTTATCGGTAGATTGGTTGTTAGAAAATTATCTCGCAGAAATGCTTAATGTTTATGACTGCCTTTACAGCTTAGTTGGCAGTAGCTTTGCTTTCTGCGTTATAGTGCTGTGATAATGTGGTGTGAATTATCCAAACAATATTTATTGTTAAAATGTATTATTATATTATTATTTATTATTTTTATATACCTATATAAACAAAAAAAATATGCAAGTATTATATCAGCCCTCTGGTTTCATAGTACAAGCTATAATATGTACTTAATTTGGGGCTACATGATGTCGTGTGAATTGTCCATATTAATATTTATTTAAATTATATTTCGAAAAACTCCAGTCAAACAATCTCCCACAGACTGTTTGCTAAAAATAAATCGTTTTGTATAAAGTTGGTTAATAAAAAGGTACTAAACACAACAAGGAACAAAGAACAAGGAACAGAAACAACACAATACAAAGCGCTTTGACTCCACTTTTATAGTACGAACTGCCAAGGAGTGGAACTCTCTTCCGCCGTCAGTATTTCCGGAAAGTTACAATTTGGGAATTTTTAAGACAAGAGTGAACAGGTGGATTATGGCTAAGCATGCTCCATCTTAGGCTGCATCCTCACTTTCCATCAGGTGTGATGGCAGCCATTAAAAAAAATAAAAAAAAAATAAAGGAGAAGGCTCGTAAGTACACTTCGTGCAAAAGCTATGTACAATATGTCCAGTAGTAGAATTCTTCTGGCTGATGTACTATACAATTCATTGCCGGAACGAAATTCAATTTACTGGCTATAAATTAACTGCATGTTGTACCAAAAGCTTTTACAATGAAATATCGAGAATTGTCGGATTTATGTGATGTGTTTGTTTTCTAGAGAAGACGCTTTATCCTTTTGGGTAAAAAGGAGTAAGAGAGAATTAACGTAATAAAAAAATCGGTTGTCTGTAAAGTCGGTTTACTGACGATAGTTGAACGTGACAACGTCATACAGCTGTCCACGCGGACGCATCGCTCACTCAAGTAAGAGAGAGACAGATGTCGAACGCTGAGGCCGATTGTGCCTCTTTGTTGCTCGTTCCGTGCTCTCGCTTGCACTTCAAGCCTTGAATGGAACGCCTCAGAGCGAGGTAACGTCGCATGAGTCATGTTTTTTCATGCGTGCAGCCGGCTCCATCGAATTATAAGACAAAAAAATATGAGGACTATAAACATTAGACATCATCTAAGCTGTATAATGACTAATGTTATATTATATTGTACACAATAATATAACAATAGTTATTATACTATGTACTAATTTTATGAATAATGGGATAGTTATAATGATTTAAATTTGTGAGTTTATATACCTACCTACACAAATCTAACAAACCGCTACCAGATGGCAGCGTGAGTTTTGACTCTCGATATTTTGGCACAGTTGCATGCACCATGGTCAAGGCTTGAACTGAAGTCCACGAGTAAAAAAAAATTTATTGGCAGATAGATAGATAGATAGATAAAAACTTTATTTGCCTAGATTTAACACACACAAAATAAAATAAAAACATACAGAGATATATTATACAAAACAAGAACTTAACAAGAAAATAAAAAACTAGCTACAAAAATTAAGATAGCGTGTGTGTTGCATTCCAGACAAAAAGGTAATAGCTCAGCGCATATATTGCACAAGTGCAAACACTGATTTTCAGCTATTACCTTTTTAAGCAAACAAATCGATCTACCCTATTTCGCACCCTTTTCACTTTTTACTCGACTTCGACAAAAAACACTAGGGTTCTTTTGTCATTGATGTCACAGAAAAAGAAAAAAGAAGTTGTATTACGATAATAATATATTCATTAATTTTAATCCGTTCTAGTAGTCAAAATCGTATATAATACCATGATGTAGAAACATACCTTTAAATTTAATACCATGCCAATTTGTGGGTTGTAATTACAAATATACTTAGCGCTAAGTATATGAATTGCATTTTATTATCCTTATAATAAACTAGATTTGGTGATGAAGCAATCACTTAGTACGAGGCTCCACTAAGAGATATCGTATTATAAGTACAGGATCATGCTGTTTTATGACATACCATAAAATGACATTATCCTTACCAAACTTACCTATGGCTTATACATAAAGGGGGGTTTACACGGGTCGATTTTCGCCGTGCGGCGAGTCGCTTCACTAATTGCCTCACCAAGCCGCATCGCTAGCCCATTTACACTGGTTACTAAAATCGCATGCGGCTCTGTCATTTCCATCGAAAATGTTGAGCAGAATAGCCGTTTGTGCCGGAATTAAAATAATTAATTATTCAATTATTTAATAATTGCATAAAGAACAAAGAGTGAAGAAATAAAAAAAAGGAAAGAAGAAAACGTAATATTTGGGTACGTGGATGGATTTCTCGACGTAAGGACTTGGGTGCTTCGGATACTGATCGTTTACACGGTTGATTTTAGTCACCAGTCGCATGCGGCCGGTTGCCGCGCGGCCAAAGTCGGATGCTACCCAACTTTGGGGCTTGCGGCTTTAGTCACTTGCAACTTAGCCGAATTGTCATTTAGATGGTCGATTTACGCCGCGCGGCAAAAATCGTGCGGCTTTAGTCACCCGTGTAAACCCCCCATTACGAAATATTTATAGAAATTAGATTTTGCAATCGAGGGCTTAGAATATTTCTTCAAGAGAATAATGTACTTATTTTAGAAACCCAATAATATATGTCATAGGATAGTCGAATAAAAATACATGAAAGTCTTCGAGAAGTCGGTGGATAAAAAATCGTTCTTCCTGGAAATGTGTAGAAGAGCATGTCCAGCAGTGGACTTCTTCAAGCTGATAATGTTTTTTTTAACCTACATTGTTCCACTACTAGGCAAAGGTCTCCCCTAAAACCTTCCACTAATCTCGATCCTTAGCGGTCGCCCACCAATCTTTCCTCTGCCCGTCGAGATCATCTCGCCAACGTCTTCTCGGCCGGCCCCGTTCTCGTCTCCCGTCCTCAGTTACCCAAGGAGTGACAATGTTCGTCCTCTTTTCGGATTGCATCCTGATAGTGATTTTTCTTCTTGTCCTATCCCACTTTATGTGGGGTCGGCACAACATGTATTCCTAGTTCATCCATGTTTTCCTTGTTGTTTTTCCTTCTCTGCTTACACATATCCATCGACACCCTTAATCATCACTCTCACAGTCTGATTATGACAAAGATGATAAAAATAAATCAAATCACCCTAAATCAAAATTTGTCACTTTATATTCAGGATTTTCGTCGTCTACGTCACCACAAAATAATCCTTCAATGATCGTATTAGATACAAGACGGTTGATCCAATTTTACGTTATGGTACAAAAAAGGTGCTTTTCTACTGTTATCGCAAACAAGCCTTCGTTAATTAGTGCTAAACTACCAGACAACGTGTTACGAGATAGGGATAATCTTTGAATTGGTAAACTAAAAATCAATTTCCCTGCATCTGATATTTTAAGTCTACTTAGGTAAACCTGCGTTCATCCTAACCTGAGATTTTGTGATACACGCGGGGCAGTCAGTTATTTGTTCGGAAAAACAACCAATACCAATCTTAATAGAACTACAAAGCTACTGATACATAAACGGAACAGAGCTCACGCTATATTTGCATGTAATGAAGCTGGCCCAAGTGTTGTAACCAGTCTAAAGGAATACGGCACTACGAGATAACAACCACAAATAGAGAGCACCGGTGGTCTAGTGGTAGCGGTCTCACCTTCCAATCCGAAGGTGAGACCGCGGCGTGTTGTAGAACTTAAAAAAATCGAGCAACACGTGTCAAGGGTCACGCAAAAAGGGCCCACCAGCGGCCTACTTGTGGAAAAACCTGCCCGCACTTCAAGTGCGCACAAATGCTAGTTATCGGCGAAGAAAATAAATTCCTTTGAAATAACCAATAATATCTGAAGCCAGTTATCTGCTAGGAATAAGCGATTATTTGACCGAAAAATACCATTACCGTTTAATTTAACAGGTGCGTTCGTATAAAGGTCACTTCACTTGGCATAATAAACGCAGGTTGACCCTCTAAGCTCCGGATTACGGACCAACTCAGACTTAATTACCGGATAAAACCGGATAAGCAACAATAAAACGCACCCTTATAAATCAATCCTCCGAGATAAAACTAAAGACAGTGGATAGTGAACTTAATATATTACAGAATGTATTGGTAAACAGACATAATAAACGATGTTTACTTACTTTAATAGGTTTGGTGAAAGAGACATTTTTATTATTCTTTTTAGGGTTGGTATTAAATATTCTTAGAATATGTTTATATGTTGCTATTCAGCGTGGCAATGCCGCCAGCGTCTTGGGGACGCTTCCGTCTGGCACTGATTTGGATCAGTTGAGCTATCTCTAGATTGTTTGTAACGATCTGCAGATAGCTCAACTGTTTCTTGTGTATTTTGTACATTTTGTAAATATTTGTTTAATTGTAAGTTTTTTTCCATGTTTCTTCACGTCTTTCATTTTCAGTCTCAAGTGGTGACAGAAATGTTTAATAATATAATTTATAATAATAAAATGGTTGTAGTGCTCGCAGGCCGATGGTAAGTACGAGGCCAAGACAGCCTCTATGTAGGTAGGTAGTCACAGGCTCGACAACAGGCGGTTAGTACAAGCGGCACGTCTACTCTCGCCCACGGCTCTCGTAACACTGTCCGTGCCGCCTTACCCACTCGCTTGCCCGAGACTGTGTATGTATGAGGTTATGTCCAACACACAAACACTACATCTCTATCTAATCAAATTGTTTTATTCGAAAGCAAGTAGGTACTATAATTATTTTGGTAGATATACCATGGTCGTAGACTTAAGTATTCAAACCACTTTGTTCTTCTTGCTGGTCTAGATTTTCTTTTCTTTCCATAGCTTTCCACTCTTCTTCTACTCTTTTAAGGTGTTTGACATTTCTTTTTACTCTTTACTCTGTTTCTTCATTTCTTAACGTGACGTCACCACCGTGTGATTTATCAACAACATGTAGAGTAGGGTAGAAGTTAGCATTGAGTTTGTTACCCTTTTTCATCTCTTTGACATAGACTTTGTCCCCTTCGATCAAAGTATTTCCTTGGTCTCTCCTCTTTCTATCTCCATATTCTTTTCCTTTCTCCTTTTCCTGCTTATCTTTGTCACTAATCTCAAAGTCCTCTTCTTGATTGCTTCCATCTAAATCATTTATGTGTTCTATGGCCCAAACTAGGGCTAAAGCTTCTTTTTCAGTCTGGCTATATCTGCGCTCACACTCTGTTAACGTCCTATTTCCATAAGCAATAATCCGAGGTCTTTTTTCATCTATCTGCACCAGTACCGCTCCCAAACCCACAGGATTTGTGTCTGCAATTACTTGAGTTTTGCCTTTTCACATCATAGTAACCCAAAAGTGGGTATTCTTGTGAGTCCTTCTTTTAAATGTTTTTAGTTCTTGTTTAGTGGTCCAGTGTTCCGAAATATTAGCATTTTTTCCTATCTTCTTCCGTAAAAGTAGTTTAGAGTTCCGTGATCGTGACTAGATTTGGTATCCATTTGTTTATGTAGTTAGCTCGTCCCAGGAAACTTGAAGTTCTTCAATTGTTTTTGGTTCTCTAAAATTGCTTTAGATGTATTTGTTCAAAGGTCTTCGTCCCCATCTGGCCTAATTCATGTTCTAGGAAGTTTACCTGTTGAACTTTGTAGATACATTTTGCTTCATTTAGTAGAACGTTATTTTCCTCACCGATAGGAATTTTGATCAACACGTCTTTCAACTTTGGAAATACCCGATTCATTACATACATCATTCGTCATTCGATACATCATTGTTTACGTTAAACACAAAATGACATTTTCACTGCCTATGTGATCTGCTTCATTTCTTTTAGTCTTCTTGTACTTACTTCCTTCATCTGGTTTTGTTGTTTCACCTAACTTTCGCTTCTTCGCATTCTTGCAGTACTGTCGAAATGACCTATCTTTCCGCACAGGTGACATTTCTTTCCCCTAGCAGGATAACTAACGTCATATGTTTTCTGTTCTTCTACCTAGCTTTAAGACGTTTCAAAGTGATTCTTGCAGTTGTATTGAATAAATTTTATTGTGTTTGAGTATGATTCGTGTTTTGTATTTCCACACCTGTTACATACAACCCTTCTTCTTTATGTCTTGAGATTCAATACTTCCAGGTTTTGCTTGTCTGGTTTTTTCTCTTATAAGTGCAATAGCATTCATCTCTAGTTTTTTACTTTTACCTTCGTAGTCTTCTGTTCTCTGTCTGTTTCTTCTGTTTGTAGTTTATTGTTTTTACATTTTTCTTTAGTTTTGCTTTATGTTAGCAATTTGACATTAAACTTTGCATGTCGGTCTCCGACGAAGTATGTGGTACTACATTATTATTAATAAGAAGTTTTTTAAAATTGACTTGACTTCAAGCGAATAAATACATTTCATTTCATTTTTTCATTTCATTTCATTTCATTTCAAATTGATGACCTACCACTTCTAAAGTGTTTGTTTGAGTGTAAATTTTATCAAGAGTAATGTCGTCACCTATGGTCAAAATCTTTTGGAGTAACTCGTGGAGTAACACTTTTCTGTTATCTGATCAACCAAATGTTCATAAAATAAGCTAGTTATTGAATTTGCATTTACCAGCTTGTTTCCATAATACCCTGTGTCACCTTAAACCGTTTCCAATTAAATGGGGGTGGTCATACCAATTTCCAATAATATGGAGATATTTTATACAAATTTCCAATCAAATGGAGGTACTTAATGTACCAGTGTTCCCAGTTAAGTGGGTACCTCAACGTTTTTTCAATTCAATGAAGGTATCTCAATGCACCAATCTTCCCAGTTTAGTGGGTAGCATAATAAGCTGATGTTATTATATCAATGTTCCCAGTTAAGTGGGTACCTTAGCATTTTTTTCAATTTAATGAAGGTCTATCAATGCACCAATCTTCCCAGTTTAGTGGGTAGCATAATAACCTGAAGTTATTATTTCAATGTTCCCAGTTAAGTGGGTACCTTAGATTTTTTCAATTTAATGAAGGTATATCAATGCACCAATCTTCCCAGTTTAGTGGGTAGCATAATAAGCTGAAGCTATTTTATCAATGTTCCCAGTTAAGTGGGTACCTTAGATTTTTTCAATTTAATGAAGGTATATCAATGCACCAATCTTCCCAGTTTAGTGGGTAGCATAATAAACTGAAGTTATTATTTCAATGTTCCCAGTTAAGTGGGTACCTTAGATTTTTTCAATTTAATGAAGGTATATCAATGCACCAACCACTAATTTAGTGGTGACTAAATTGGTGGACATACTGTTGACTAAACCTTGGCAACCTAGTTCTATTTAGGCTAAAGTTACTACTTATTCATCCAATCAATAAAGTAACAAAGAACATTTTATTTGAGGTGAGTGAGTACCTTACCTGGTGAGTATTTAATTTTTCCTCTTGTCTAGGTATCTACTGTGATGATTTTCAACAATGGTTCTAATTTTAATGGTTTAATAGAAATTACTTTTATGATATTTGATGACACTTGCCATGTTTGTTTGTAAAATAGTCTGTCAACTTCATAAAAATACCGTTGGCAGCACTGACTGAAAAACGACTTAAAATTTTTAACGAACTTAATGCTTACGCTTTTTTTTTTTTTAAACTACTATTGTAAGTTGCTTTTTCACTTATCTGCTTTTTGTTAATATACAACATAAACTAGTGGAATGTGTCAACCTAGAGTAATTTTATGAGAGACCACATACTTTTCTCTCATATATCCATGCTCTACAGGCACCTATTACTTCGTTATTTCTAATCCAAATCATTCTAGGCACCTCAGTGTCAAGAGATGGCGTTGATGTTCTAATTTCATCATTTTATTTATTTTTTAAATGAAAACGTGTATTTTATTTTGTATTATAGCGAATTATCTATTATGTCCCTAGCTATAATCATTAGTCATACACTTTTTATCAAAACACCTAAAATTTAGAAATAAAGTCAATAGGTAGTCTAGTCCTAAGAAAACTCAAGAAACAAAAGTTTATTTACATTTTATTTACACACATTTTCTATTTGCACATTATTTACACATAGGTAAGTTTCGAAAATTATTCCAAGCCCATCGCAAAGGTCTAACAAAAGCAAAGTTTAACACCAATAAAGCTACTGAATAAATGGTAAGCAATAATTTGCTTGAGAACCATTTTAATTTTCAACTTACAAAAGTTACACTTTTCAACTCTTCTCACTTTTCAAAAGCAAAAACCAAAAGCAAAAGCAAAACTTATCAAAAGCAAAAACCAGATTATGAGTTGATAATCTGAACCTATTCAAAAGGTTATCAGTTTTCAACATTAGGTATCTTAATTGTCGTTGTTTAATTTGGTTGGGTTATATTTTTCAACTTTTTGATTGTGCAAACAATAATGCTTGCTTACTATGATAAAAATAAGGTTCCATTTCATCACATTATTGAAAAGCATAAAACGAAAAGCGTCTGTCATTGTAAGTTTGTTTATCTGCTATATTTATAAATGTCTGCTTTACTATACGCTTTTCGTTTAAACGCCCATCTTTACTGACAGGACTCCCTCCCTCCTTGACGTTGGGAGGGGATAGCTGACGGTTTGCTATGCTATGGAGCGAATTATCTCATGCATTCTGTCGTTGGCACTAGCCCGGAATACAACTTAAAGTGCAGTCTTTATGCACATCAGTTTGTTAAATATTAAAGTGCAACGCGGAGCAATTAATACAGCCCATTTTACGAAAAGAAGTGAGTTTCATTTTATATAATCTTCTTGAGCTAAACGTATAACTCCGTAAACGTGAATGTAGGTGTACCTCTAGATTAGTGTAGTAGGTAGGTCTACTTTTATTACTATGCAGCATTTAAATTAATGCTTTTTCGTTTATTATAGAAGTCAATGTAAATAACTAGATAGGTACTCGTCTGTTTAACAGTGTAGGTTAAATTCAAACGAGAAAATAAAATAATTAATTCATCGAATTGTATATGGTATTGTAAACACTTCAGTATCTATCTATTTAATTAATAGGTCTACTAAAAGCTAAAATACGCTACCAAGTTTTCATCAAATAAAGTATAGATAAAGACAACGAACAGGTGGGTAGGTATGGTATACTCGTAATGAAGCCTTGCGTTTTGTCGCGCCAGGCGCCAGCGCCTGCGCTGCCGCCAGTGAGTCTAGACTCTAACCAAAACAGCAAAATACTTCGCAAACCTACATACTTATTCCCAGTATAACGTTATCTTTAATTGTAGCCTATTATTTATTTGTTTTGTTTTTTTTTTTTTTTGTTATTTCACTGACCTTTTATCCCGTCGCCACATGTAGTGCTCGCAGGCCGATGGTAAGTACGAGGCCAAGACAGCCTCTATGTAGGTAGGTAGTCACAGGCTCGACAACAGGCGGTTAGTACAAGCGGCACGTCTACTCTCGCCCACGGCTCTCGTAACACTGTCCGTGCCGCCTTACCCACTCGCTTGCCCGAGACTGTGTATGTATGAGGTTATGTCCAACACACAAACACTACAATGGTGAAACATGTTTCTTTATTTTTTTTATTATGGAAAATAACAAAACCTTGCAGGATCTAAGTTACAGGTAAATAAAAGATTTTCATCCCTAAAAAATAGAGTTTTTCTCTAAGCCTTCGAAAATTCCATCGTTCTCTAACATCACAATAAATAATATCACAATATATAAATTTTTTCTTTCTTTATTTCACTATGGCAATCGTTTTTTTTGGTATAATTTTGTTCAATCGTAACCGGGACCAAGTTTCTTTATATAAAATAATAAATAAATAATAAAACTGTTTCGTTGACAGCCATATAAGTAAAGTACCAACCTTGCAATAAAAACAGCACAAAAACATTTCCCGAATTGTATTTTCGTCAGAACAAGTCGCAGACATTCGTTTCACTTCAAATATATCGCGTGGAAACATCTTAACGGCTACATTTCACCATTATGCCATGTGACGTATCTCCAAATATATCATTTCTCATCTACCTTCTTATGGCTTTTATGATACCATAATGCGGAACTGCTATGAAATCTTATTTTGAACAAAACATCGTGATTCTTTCTGGTCTTATAAAAATCTATCGTTTTATCTATCGTTGTTTACTTCGGTTTAAATTTAATGAATGTTATATAATGTAGGCTTGGTTGCGTGAAACTGGCACCCAGACTCACCTCACATACTGAATCTGTTACATAGGTATTTAGCGTTAATTATCTTATTTTATTTATTTTCCCGATATTTCGGCCATGTTCCAATAGCCGTGGTTGCAAGCAAACTGGAGCATTGACATGGCCACGGCTACTGCAACATAGCCGAAACGTCGGGAAAATAAATAAAATAAGGTAATTAACGCGATAAATCCCCTTGTTATCGATACTCTCTCTTCGTCGTTCCGCGCTCTTGCTTGCACTTCAAGCCTTAAATGGAACGCCTCAGAGCGAGATAACGCCGCATGAGTCATGTTTTTTCGTGCGTGCAGCCGGCTCCATCGAATTATAAGACGTTGTCACGTCAATAAGCGACAAAGAGGCACAATCGGCCTCCGCGTTTGGCAGCGTTCGACATCTGTGTATTTTCTTATGACGTTGTCACGTTCAACTATCGTCAGTAAACCGACTTTACAGACAACCGATTTTTTTTAAATTGTTATTTTGTCCACAGGGGAGGTGTTAGCCTAAGATGGTGTTGGCGCTGATGGTGGGAGTGCTGTGCCTGTGGGGTCGCCTAAGCGTCGCAAACCCGGAAGCGAAGCGGCTGTACGACGATCTACTCTCGAACTACAACCGTCTGATCCGACCTGTGGGCAACAACTCCGACCGGCTCACCGTCAAGATGGGCCTTAGGCTGAGTCAACTCATCGACGTTGTAAGTACTTACCTTTTTTTTTATACTTTTAGGTTACGTCTTAAGAACACTCAAGAAAAACAACAAGAAAGACAGGAAGAAAAACATTTTATTGGCCTTAAGAACGCGCCTAAAACATAAAAAATACAAAAAATAATGCCTTAGTGTCAGTTGTACCCTTGACAACACAACAACAAGTGACACCACTTTGTATCTTTGGTACCATTAAAAAATCATCCTATTTATACTAATACTAAAAATAACTAACTCGTTGGATATCGTTTTTTCATGCAGATTCATTTGTTTGATTTAAAAAATTATAGCCCAGTTCAATAATGTATTTATTTTTGAACTCTTAGGTATATTAACCTCTCAGACTGGCTCTGCTGGTCAATTACGACGAATTTAACGACTAGTCCAGAGCTTCTAAATACCCACCGAATTATTTTCGTAAAATCTATAAAAATGTGCTACAATAAACTGTGTTATGGTTATAAATATAATATAACGAGGGTAATTTTATTTAATGGATCCCTATTACACAGTTTATTGGTTTAGGTACTTGACCTCCAAACAACGTCTATTAAGATACTCATCGCCAATAAACCTTTTAATTTATTCGATAACGAAGCAATCGAAACTAACGGCCAATCTGTCCGTAATATTTAGCTAGGATAAAGCTTTATGAATATTTGCATAAATTTGAACCCGGTTCAAAAACCAATTTGGGAAAATCACGTATTATACATTACTTACCTGACCCGGTTTGAGTCTAATAAATTTAATTCGTGGTTCGTTCCAATAAAGTTGATAGACGGGCAACTTTTCTAATTGCTATGTTGGTGACAGCAATTAAAAAGTCGGATAATCGACACGAACAATCAAAATACTCTACGTCGCATCACATAAACGTACACTAAACCATTAAATGATACCTGACTCGTAAAGTTAATTTACCAAAACAATTTTAAATGGCCTAACTGAAAAAGCTTCAACTTTATTCTTACAGTCGCACATACTGAATACATAGAAGAAGAAAAAAAATGCCTAGAAATGCCTCATTATAATTATCAGTCTAAAAAAGTATACGACTGCAATGCCTACCTTTGTATTATAACATACCTACTAGGTACCAATAGACCCGCTCGCAGCGATCAATTGCCAGATATCGCTCGATTATTAATTATCGCCCGTGTACCCAGCACCTTTGAGTACGGAATATAAGGCTTATCCCAGCGTATCTTCAAATCCTTTCATTAAAACTCGCCTAGTTTAATTTCAACCTCCACTGCACATGGCAGGATTAGTATAATTTAAATAATATTATTTTGTAGTACCAACTCACAGTCAACATTATACGTCGAGTATGAATTTAATCTGTTTTGGAAGGTTTTTATGGTTTTCATTTCCACATGTAGTACATTTGTGTAGAGATGTTTGCATTTGCATTTTACAAAACGCTACCAAAGAAGCCCCAAACTAATAAAAACTGGTACGATAACTAAAAGAACACTAAACTGTGTGATATATGACATGAGTAAGAAAGGTGTGAGCACTGAGACACAGAAGAAGCAAGCATATTTCGTTATGTATGATAGAGGGGAGTGAAAAAAAGATTTGCGCACATCTAGATCGCCAACCATAGCGGTGAGTGTATTGCTGTCAAATATCGCACTGTCTAAGTTCGCGGTAGTATGTGCGGATGTATGCAAAACCCTTACTGAAACTGATTGCCATCGCAGATACCTGGTCGTTTAGATTATGGGCTGAAAAAAACCTATTGTGCCGACCATCCTAAGCGTAGGTTGTGAGCAAGAAGATGATGAACTAAAAGAAATATCTTTCTGTAGTTGGCACTTCATTACTGAAGATCGTGATTACTAGGATGACCTGGCCTGCCTCCAGCGGGTCCTATTTGTAGCCATGTTTACCACATCATAAAACTGGCTTCTCCCCACTAATTATTATTACCATGTGCCCTCTGGTTCCCACTGCTGGGCAAAAGCCTCCCCCCATTCTCTCCAAACATCGCGATCCTGGGCTACGCTTGTCCAATCCGTCAGGACTCTACCAAGCTAGTCTCGCCATAACCATTTTGGTCTGCCGCGTCGCCTTCTCGCTGGGTCAGCATGCCAATCGGTGGCTATCTTTGTCCACAGCTCACTTGGCATACGGCAGACATGACTAGCCCAGTTCCATTAAAATAATAATTATGTACATTGACTTTTTGACATGACAACGTCTTATAATTCGATGGAACCGGCTGCACGCACGAAAAAACATGACTCATGCGGCGTTACCTCGCTCTGAGGCGTTCCATTTAAGGCTTGAAGTGCAGGCGAGAGCGCGGAACGAGTGACAAAGAGGCACAATCGGCCTTTGCGTTCGGCAGCGTTTGACATCTGTATCTCTCCTACTTGAGTGAGCGATGCGTACGCGTGGACAGCTGTATGACGTTGTCACGTTCAACTAACGTCAGTAAACCGACTTTATAGACAACCGATTTTTTTAGGCAAACGGCAATTGAAATATTTCAATTTGTGCGTAAACTCGATACAAACACGGCTAACTAACAATAACTAGTAATAAAGCTTTCAATTGCAACTGTGAGGCAAATGTACGAGATAACCGGCCGTTATCGAGTTAAAATTAACGGAATACCAGCTTCGGAAATTTTGAATTGGATTATGAAATTAATTGGTAAACAATTTATAACAACTTTACACTTTCAATGATGATTTCCTATATGTTTTCGGCTACGATGACTTTAAATGGATGGACATCATATTATTGTTTGAGGGCTTCGATATTCTGCCTTCTGATGTATCCTAGTATACACTTTTACTTAAATATCTGTCACAATCCTACACTACCTTTCGTTCTTTTTGGTTCAATCTGTTTCAACATATTCCTCATAACTATAAAATACAACAAATAGATCAAACACGCCTAAATAATCTACCTATAACACTTCTACGTTACCGGGTTTTGTAACCAGCTACGAGATTTTTTTCTTAGTTCACTATCAAACAATCAAATAGGGTTACTTTTTTCTTAGCATTTTTGTTTGTTATGATTTTGTTGAAGATACACAGAAAATGGACGACAATGATGGAAAATGGATCGACAATGGGGTCTTTCAAAAGGCGGGTCTATCAGCTCTTAAAAGGCCGGCAGCGCATTAGCACCACCTCTGGTGTTGCAGGTGTCTAAGGGCGACGGTGACTACTATCCATAAGGTGGCCCGTCTGCTCGTCTGCCTGCTATGGCATAAAAAAGCAACATTTTCTATCAAACAAAATAACTTTTTGAATGGAATAAAACGGCTGTTAGAAAAAATACTTTTAAACAAATCTTAGCAATCAGACGTGCCAAAAGTTGTTCAAACTGCATACCTAATCAATAAATGCAATTGAACTTCCTGCAATCCGTTTTTCAATCATATAAAACCTATTAAAGTTGAACAACCAACTGTGGCATTCAACTCATTCAACTGACGCATTCACCGAGTAAAAGTTTGCTTTGAATGATCAAATAGGTTTGAGTGTAGATAAAAATACCAGATAGTTATTTTTCAGTGTAGCCAGCAAAAAATAGGGAAGTGTATTTTGTGGTGTTTTTACCAACTACATCAAAAAATACAGGGGTGTCATAAACTAAAAAAACACGTTTGCAGTACCAGCAATTGTTATGTTGGACTGTACAGACGAGAGAAAAGCCTTTATTTTAAAAATGTGTTACAAAATAATTAAATAAAAAATTACACAAATTTAAAAAATCCTGCGGTGTTCATGAATATCCTTTGACATGATTATGACTAAGATCATCTCCGAACTGTCATAATATATTTCACAAAAAAAAAAAAAACTCTGACAAAATTGGCTCTCTCTTGGCTATAGACAGACAAACAAACACACACAACCATCAAACATAAATTCTCTTTAGCTTAGGTTTAAATACCTAACAGTTAAATACATAATTATACCCCACAGGTAGGTAGATCGAACATTTTGCAACATCAATAAGCGAAATGGACGTTGAAACTTTGCTGTTAGGCTGGCACCCGGAATGGTTATTAAAAGTTTGCTAATGCCTTTGTACAGAGTGCGGTTCGCTTAGCTTAAATTTTCAGCAGGTATCACATGGGATTTGCCTAGTTTGTACAGTGAACGCATATTTTAAAAATTGAATACCTACCGCTAAAAATGGTCCAAAAATAACTGAGCCGGGCCTTGGTTCACCAATACAAGTCGTATGAGACCTGAATATTGGATGACAATTAAAAAAAAATCATGTGCAGAATATTTATTATGGTCTCCTTCTTCTTCTGAATTAATGGCATCTGTCTGTTTTGGATCAATTTTGCCAGCGTCAAGTGAGGGTATTATTACCTAAATAAAATAGTTTTTAGTCAAGTCAGTCAATAGACAAGTCAGCTGTCACTGACTTTAAAGAAAATGATGGCGGTTTTTTTGAAAACCATCGGAAACATTTTCGCTCAAACAGAATATCACTTATCACACTTGAATTCCAATTGTTCACAGTTTATGCCAAGAACTCAAATATTTTTTGCTAAAATACCATCGAAATTACACAGCAAAACTCAAAATAACACCAGAAATACAATTAAAATGAAAAAACTATGTGACTTCCTCCCCAAAATGGCAGAAAAAGAATCCCATGATGGCCTTATCGCTACGATAAAATAAGTTACGCTGGCAAAAGAGATCTAAAGATAGTCAAAGTGAATCCCATTTATTCTACTTGTCTATGCTAAAATCGAATACCTTTTACAATGCATCATCTGAAAATCCATATCACGGAACGTCGCCTCTTATCCGTCAATTTGAATATCGAACGATAAAAAGAAATTCTATATTCCAATTTTAAAATTCATCACGTTCTTGTCGCATAGATAGGGTTGCCACTGTTAAATTGATAGTTATAGTGAATGCCTATACGGGGTGTTTAATAAAAATGTTTTTAATTTTTTATATTATGTTTCTAATATAATATGTAGAAGTGATTTGATTCTCTTTTAAAATGTTTAAAAATGCTATGGTGCTATGCATATTTGTCTAGTATTTAATGAACCCATCAAAACTTTATCTGAAACTCGTACAAAATTAAATAATTTTACAGAGATCCGACTTCTTCCAAAAATATGAATCGATTTTTTCGTCCAACTCTGTCAACCCTACTCGAGCCATCGCCAAATCCTTTACCACTTTACCACAGACTACGTAGAATTTCTAAAAACGAACGACAGTCATTCGATTACATTCACGCATTTTGAGTGGAAGTATAATTCAGTTTGGAGTCTGTTAGAAAGAGATAATTTACTTATAATTTGGGTTTAATTTAGAAACTGACAGAATACTTAATCCGTCCTAAGCTTTACCTCATTGTTTTCACTCACTTGTTGATAAAAATATTACCGCATAAAAAAATGCCCGGTAGTTTTCGCTAGAAGAAGTCTGTTAGGTTTTTATGGTGAAGACTTTTCAAGGTTATGGAGAGAGGGTTGTGCCTGAAGGGAGCCTCTATGGGTCGCAATGAATCCTTACACTACATTGGGTCTTCCACTATCGTATACAAAGTCCTGAACTAGGTCACTGACCTGACACAGAGTGACCAAGAGCAGAACATCATATTTTTTTCAGAATTGTTCTGGTCTAATTCAGAATTCAAACGTAGGTAGACATTCGTTTTCCAGTTCAAATCTAGAAGAACCTTTACAATAATACAGGTGCTTTCAAAAATACTTCTTTGAGAAATGTATCTAAAGAAATATTTTGAAAATGTCCATTACTTCTTTGTCCAGCGCATTAAAATTGCTATAGATAAAAAAAAACATCATTCAACTGTCACGCATTATCTGTGGATTTTCAAAGGGATACATGCTCATTACACTACGTAGGGCAAATTTTCAACAAAGGCAAAAATACATCCATTTCTTTTCCAAGCTTGTCAAAAACAAGGACTGTCAGTTTTTTTTCGACGAATAATGTTTTTCCGTAGATTTTTTCAGTAAATAGTGTAAATTAAATGATTACTAGTTGCCGGTATCTCACTAGGTACTTCTAATTCCTAGACGCGTAAAGTACCTACCCTCAGATGTAAGTTATCAAATTAATTCGATCCATGCACCGTCTCAAGTTCTCAAGTATTTAGGTGCTAATGGTCTTGTCATTACTCTTTTTCCCGCCATCTTTTCAAGTTAAATCTCCGCCACTTTCATCTCGGCGCTGATGCTATTTTGAAGTGTCATTATTGTAATGGCTTATAAGTGGAGATAGGTTTATTATGTTGGAAAATACGCTTGTATTGTGGGATATGACGTCATCTCTATAAGACGATTAACAGTTTTAGTGATTAACACTCAGAAAAAAAAATTTCCTCAATGCCAGTGTTCTAAAATGGTGTCAAAAACATCTTGAGATCTATTTATTCTGTTCTATTGTATTTCGTAATGAAACCAGATGATTTTATGTGATTCAACGTTCAGAATCGTTCTTCCTGGAAATGTGTAAGAGACGTCCAGCAGTGGACTTTTTGAGGCTGACGATGGTGATGATGATGATGAAACGTTGCTGAATATTAGGCACAAAAAGTGATGTGTTGAATTTTAACGTTAAAATATTTCTTTCTGAAACTTTAAAATTATTTAGACGGCTAAGGACCATTTTTTTCAAGGGAAAGAGAGATTAAGTCGTCTGATAAAAATACCTCCATCTGCTTACAAACTTCTCAAAACACATCTGGAAAAGGTCTGTCATTTTTGGTTCGACGAAAAGCATTAAGTATTCTGTAGTTGGACTAATCAGCCCTGAGACTAATGTACGACTAATAGCGAGAATACCAGAATTATGATTTTAGACCTGTGTTTTCAATCTAATATAGATACAATTTATTCGTCAGATAAAAATAATATCCATCTCTTTTGAGGCTTGTCAAAAATAAGGATTGACTTTTCTATTCGACGAAAAATCTCGTCGATGGAAAAATCTGCCCTTAGTGTCAGAGACCGTAAATAACTTTTAAGACTTTATACACCCTACATTATTTATCTTGGCTTTTAGCGAGGGCTGTTGATGACACAAGTATTCTCTAAGAAGTTACAAATTACTTAGGTAGGTACGCTTGTAATGCAAAAATACTGTTGTGGCAGAAAAGTTTAGTGTAGTCTCAGCATTTTATTGCGCTATCGAAATCACATAAAACTTATATAAGTTATGTTTTTTTTTTCTTCATTAATGGCTTTTTTTTTGACGAAAACTTTGCTCGTGAAAATTAAATTAAATAAATAGTTTCTAGTCCAGTCAGTCCAATAGACGAGTCGGCTTATAGGTTTTTGGCCGTCGTGACAGAAAACAAATCCGCGCTTGTGTTTGACCGTTGATTGAGGCGACTTCAAAAATCTGATATATATTTATGTTTAAGTAAATAATAGTAGGTATATTTATTTAGTATTTATTTTTATTTTAAATTGATATAGTTCAGTTGGTCCTCGGTGGCCGCCGTGAGGTCACTTTCGGTTCCATCTGAAAACCAGCGTCACTCACTACGCTTGTTGTGGGTGACACATATAGCTGAGATGGGACCGGTTTTGGCTCATGCGCATAGGGACACGCGCACAGACGGATTTGTGCTCCACTTACATATATTTGTATTTACTCTTTGTTCTGTTTACTATTCTGTTTTCTTTCTTTTTGTGTTATGTGCTCTGTTTGTGCTGTGTTTATGTGTGCTGTGTGTCCAAAATAAATGTATTTTCTTTCTTTTCTTTCTTTTGATAGAGATGAGTATAGGAACTTACCTTTTCGACATCTTCAAGATTCTTATGTCTACCAACATGTGTTTATCACCTACGTTGTGTGTCTGTTTGATTTTTTTGCCTCACCATAATTAAGAGGCAACATTTTATTTATACGCACTTGGTATGCGGACTGGGTTTCCGCATTAAAAGATCTACACAGACCGACACGCACGGCGCACCGTTGGAAGAGCGTTGCCGTGCGTTGCCGTGCGTCGTCGTCGGCTGTGCGTGATGATCTGCAGAACCACGCACCGTAGGAAGCCATTAGGCCGCTGGTGGGACCTTTTTGTCACTTGACACATGTCATGTTTAAACTGTCTAGTTTCTAACGACATATCGGTTTCTTCGCAATGTTTTCCTTCGCCCCGTTTGAAAGTACCGACATAGTGCACATATATTTTCAGACAGAAACACTCATTGGTGGACCAGTATTGAGTGGCAGCATGATAGCGCTAAAAACTCGTGCTAGGGGGCAGGAAACCTTTTACCTAAACTATTGAATCGGATTATGCTTTTAGGGAAATGGGGACGTTCTCTCTTTTGTATTTTAAACATGGTTGTAGTTTTTGTCACAACCAGCTATTTTCTAAGTTTTTTTGTTGGGCAAAACAACATTACCTATACCTTAATGAAAGGAAGCCAGTTTTAAGGTAGAGGGTAGTAGTAATAAGTGCCCTTCTTCTTGTCGTGTCACTAATTCTTTCAAATCATTGTGGTGAAAGGATTTTAAATAGGTCGCCTCAAAGAAGCTCCTACACAAGACACAGGTTTTAGTTTTTTTTTATAGATAGATAGACAAACGGACTTAAGGCCCACCTGATCCACCTGATGGTAAGCGGTCACCGTCGCCCATAGACACTAACAACAACAAGGGTACTGTCGTTGCGTTGCCTACCCTGAAGGAACTTTTTTCCATTTTTCTTGAACCTGTTGTTATAGCTGGGGGGAAAACCTCTGCTCTCTCTCTCTCTCTTTTAGGTTTGACAATTATTTTTAAGTAATAATATATCGATTTCCATACAGCGTGTTAGGTACATGAAAAGAATTTTCAGAACTCAAACCCTAGAGTGGTGCGTGTGTTTAAATAAGTATGTTAGAGAAGATTCACGCGAAAAAAATTACACTGGTATTCCATTAGTTAATTATCATCGATCAAACGTAATCATCGAGATAGAAAAGGACAAAAAATATTCCACTCTCTTAGGTCTCCGTGGAATCATATTTTTATTAAGAGAAGAGAGAAATGTGATCCAAAGAAGCTTAATCTTTATTTAAACTAATATTATAATGAGGAAAGATTTGTTTTTTTGTGTTTAAATTTGTAATGAATAAACTCAAAAACTGCTGTACCGATTTCAAACATTCTTTTGGAAATTCTTTTCTTTTCACCATTGGAAAGCTACATTCACCCTGAGTAACATAACATAACAAGCCCACCCGTGCAAAGTCAGGCAGGGCAGTTAGTCAAAACCAAAAGTAGTACAAAAACGTACAAAAGCTTTTACAAGTAGAGTTTGACAATTGAAGTTGGCTCAGCACTTATCTGCAATATACTCGTAAGTGTACCTATAAATTTACGATTCACACCCAGGCTCATACACATTGCAACTGATTCCCACTCCCCTATTCCGTTCCTTCCACGAAACAGGGATGCACTCTCGTTATAGACTATATCTTATTCAGAACTAGATGCTTGAACCATGTTTATGGGCCGTATGGATATTGGGGGTGCATGCAGCGTCGAATGAGAAAGGCAGTAGGGAAAAACTCCGTGAAATACAGACAATGGTCTGATTACTACGGCGCCTGGTGCAGACTGACCTATGCATCTGTGTATATACGTAGACGTAACATCCTTTGTTATTCTGGTAGCCTGGTACTTTTACTAGGTTTTTGTAAACTTTTCTATAGAATTGAAGGAACACTAGAATTCATAATTGGGGATTTCATTTCATTTGATGGATTTCGGGGGCCTATTCAGGCTAATGCTAGGTTCTTATATTTTATAAGTGTATTCTCTAAGTTGTATTTTTTTTATTTTTGATGACATTATTTCTGATTTTGACTTACATAATTTTATATTCTTCTCTATTTTTAATTTTTGACATGCTTCATTTGTTTTAATTTTTATTGGGAAACTGTATTTTTGTATTCTTTGCATTGTATTTTTGGCTTATGTGTGTTGAAATTGTTTTTAATATTAGATTAGTATCTTCACTTACTATAATGTGTATTTCGTAAGTGTGCCTAGCATTTGCGAGGTTTGGCGCTAGTTACTATCCCAAATAGCATTTTTTCTAAATCTAATAAAATGAATAGTTGACTATAAACTTTTACCCATGTACCTGTCAATCAGTCACCTGACGGTTTTACTTACCTAATATAACTGTATTTCAAGCTTTAGATAAATGCATGTAATAATAATAATAATAAAAAGCCCATTTATTTTCCTTACCAACTAATTTTTACATTACTTAATACAAATTTCTAGTAATTTCAATCACTTTTATATTTACGCTGCTTCGTCCTCATTCGTTTGGCTAGGAACCCCTCTTCGGGTAAAGGCCTCCTCCAGTTTATGCCATTCTTCTCTGTCCATGGCCAGGGACATCCATTGTTTCCCTGCTGTTTCGACTAGTTCGTCTGTCCAGCGTTTTCTAGGGCGAACTGCTCGTCTCTTTCCATTTGGTCCCGTCCATCGCGTTACCTGTATGGTCCACCTCTTGTCCTTGTATCTAGCTATGTGTCCGGCCCATTTACATTTTATTTTAAGTGCGTGATGGAGAGCGTCGGTTACTTTTGTTTTTTCCCTTCTATATGTTAATGTATGATAAATGCATGTACTTTAATAAAACAAAAAATAATTTTCTACGAACTATCTATACGTATTTCACAAATTCTTACCTAAGAATATAAGACGATAAACAAATACACTTTTACAGAACAACACCTACGCTGCACAATTTCAATATTGAAATTCTCCGTATATTTCAACCCCCAAGAAGCTAAAGTACAATTCAGCAGTGACGATTGGTGACAGGGGTCACATGTCTTCAGATAGCCAGACGGGATATGCAAAATTCACGAAGTAGCCACCCCCTCTGAACTGTAGTCTAGGAGATGAGTGTTGTTTATTGCCCCTATTTAGCACTTTTTAAATTAACGCGATCGTTATGCAAATATGGGGGAAACACGCGTATTTATCGCGATTACCTTTATTATTTCCCGACGTTTCGACTGTGTTGCAACAGCCGTGGTCATGGGCAGACTGGAGTTTGTATGAGCTTTATAAAAAATAAAAATACTAGTAAAGTGCCACTCCAATGAGACCAATAAAACTTTTTTTCGTACAGATATACAGTTCCAGAGTCATTTGAGATTCTGATCATAAAATTATGTTAATCAGCTTCCATTGCAGACTGCGCCAATCGAAATTCCTAATAAAAATGCCAAAAAAAGGCCTAGTATTATAATAAAATAGCCCTCGTCTCCTGCACTACAGCTATTGATTCCACAGCACTCAGCCCGTACCGAGCAGGAATACCGGAGACAATAAAAATAATATTTTCATTTAAATTAATTTTGGTAGAACAGACATAAAACTGTAGTTTCATTGTAAAATATTAAAATATTTATATCACCAGTCGTGGTTCGGGTTATGAATTTTTTTAATAAGCTTTGGAGTCAAGACAATGCAAATTTGATGAAAATAGATTGAAAAACTCTTGGTAAAACTAAAAGATGCTTCGTTTCTAAAAGTGTAATATTTTTATGCAATAAAAAATGCAATCATAATTTGGTTACCTACTCTCTTTTTTTATTACAGTTAAGATGAGGGTAGCCCAAGATTGTGGTGAATGGCAAGTGCTTAAAAAGGTCTATTCCCAGGAATGGGTTAAGTTGGACTGCGGATGATAATGATGATAATTACAAGAATAAGAACTGAAAATTCTTAAATTTACCAACGCAAACAGTTTATTTTTATATGTACGCAAAAACATGCTGTAAACCTACTTATTTTTTTTTTAATAAAAGTATTCAATCGGGTATTTGGTTCCCTAAGTGGCATTCCATCGCGTTCGGTGAAATATTCGATTTTTATTTTACACTCCAACTTTTTTGGCCAATATTCGGTCCAACAGTCCTCAAAGTTACTCCGAACATCTCCATTCATTGGTACAACATTTCGCCATTATTTACGAGGTCGCCCACTCAGCTACAATGTACAGAACAGTAATGAAAAATCCCAGTAGCCACACATTTTTCCACTTTGTGTTTACTTTGCTTGTTGCTTAGAGAGTTCTGACAGTAGGAGTTTTACGTACCTATATCCCTTTCATGGTTTAACTCAAATAACCTTTAGTTGATCTAATGTCTTATTCTATGACTGCGAAATTCTCATAATAGTGTACGTAGGTATACTTACCAATATTGTTTTACTGAAAACTCTTATAATTTTAAGGTCATAAACTACCGTTGTCACTTTTGAAGAATTTAGTAAATGTTTTTTTTCTCTTGGTTGTTGATATGGAATTGCTTTTAAAAAAACATGCAGCGGATGAACTAATTAGTAGCTCTGAACATGTATATTTTTTTAAATCCTAATGAAACTCCACAATTTACGTTAAGCTTTGTGTACTGCAGACGATTAGCTGCAGTCTACGATGGCGATCAGTGTATTGCTGTCAAATATCGCTGCGATACTGTCATGTACAATTGCAGCTGATTGCCTAGATGTGAGCAAGGCGTTAAAGTCTAGAAAATTGCTCAGTTGTAATGTTCTGTGTTTTTTTGCTACCAAAACATGAACGTCAGAGCTCTTTATTTAGCAGCAATGGTGTAGTAAATCCATTACGACGCAGCTGTTGCACTCCAATACGGTTTTTGGTTCATTAAATGTGCTTTTTCTAGGAGCGGATTAATTAGGGATTTACTCCAAGTCCATAGTGATGTTGTTTGCTCTATTTTGCTAGCAAAATGTTCAGAGTTTGAAATTAATTTCATGTCATCTAAAATACGTACGTACCTACTTGTTTAGGTACGGTACAAGTAAGTTTCACGTTTTTATGTTTTTCAAGTTTATTCGTTTTATTTTTATGTCTTTTTATTACATATAATAAACTATGATGTATGTGTATACAATGCATGTTTTTTTTATACAATGATGAGCTCTATAGTATTCCTGAAGTCCCGAATTTTGAGATGAAACTCTCAAAGATCTATTTTCCATCTGAAACTGAACAGTCAGGTCAAAGGTAGCAAAGCTTCGGGCAATTGCAGAGTTCTCAACTTGCCAGTTAGTTTCAAATCCAGGTAGATCGATCTTGCATCTTGCTTGGGACTTGTTCGGACGGTAAAGGCCATTTCATACTCTCAAATAGTTTGAAGCTAGAATTCGCAATAAAATATTGTTGGTACTGGGTGCTCACTTTTATACGCATGATATTTCTATACCCATCGGTTCATTTTCTTTAGCATATTCTTTGTCTTCTTCTCTTGTCACTGGTACTTTCAAACCAGCAGCGTGGTGAAAGGATTTTAAGTGCAATTCGAAGAAGCTACTTTTGTGCACAAATGAGTATTTAACATTATCATTCAACTGGATGGTTGGTTTTCCAAAACTGGTTGTTTTTTTTTTTTTATCGCGGTTCCTAATTTTTTTTTTTTTTTTTTTATACAACTAAGTTGACAAACAAGCATACGGCCCACCTGATGGGAAGCGGTTACCGTAGCCTATGCACTATGTAATTGCACGAGTAAGTTGTGGAATGAACTGCCTTCTGCGGTTTTTCCTTGGAGCTTTGACATGGGGTCCTTCAAAAGATGGGTCTATCTCTTTTTGTTCTTTTTCTTCACCGGCCGGCAGTGTAATAGCACCACCTCTGGTGTTGCTGGTGTCTATGGGCAACGGTGACTGTCTCCATCAGGGCCTATGTGCTCGTCTGCCCGCTATGGCGTATAAAAACTTTGAAAATATTTTTTTAACGCAGTGTTTTATATAAAACTGATTAAAAATAAGTAGTGATTTCCAAAATTACGACCAAAATGATATTTTTTATTTAAAAATACTGCCAAGTAAATCAAAATGTCCACGCCAAGTTCTTTACAACTATTTGCGATCAGTCTTGAAGATTTCCTTTGAGAGTTTCTTCAATAAGCTCGCTGAAGTTTCTCCATACGTTTAGTTTCATGTTCTAGTTACTAGGTCGTCGTACCCGAGCCTTTAGCTCGTATTATTTATGTTCTCTGCTTTAGCTCATTCCTCACGGGTGCAATGCAAGCAAAGTTACCTGCCTGATGTACCGTGTATTATCTTCCCTCCAAGTGTTCCATATTAAATTTTAATAAAGTTATCGGCCTTCGGGGTTTACCGTCATGTCGAGTTTTGAAGTCGGTCGGTTTTGTGCAGCGTAGAGAAATAGATCTTTCTGTTGTATCAAATGGCATCCTTTCTTGAGATGTATGATTTATAAAGTTCATAATTGGTGTTCAAAAACCACAATAGAATAATGTCGTTTAATTTTTTTGAGTGCTTAATTTATTAATCTCACTTATCGTGTGATCTGTCTAAGGTCACGCCTCCTTTTAACCAACTTCAATTATAGAAGGAGGAGGTTCTCAATTTGGTTGTTTTTTTATGTTTGTCATCATTTTTTTATGATTCTCTTGCCGATTTTAATTTTTTTTATCTGGAAGTATATCCTTTCAGTCCATTTAGACCTTTCGGACCTTTTATTCCTATTGGTCCCATACAAATTCCATCAAAATTGGTTCAGCCGGTTGGCCATGAAGTCGTTTCTCAAGTTTTTTAAACTTATATTATTTCTAACCAAACGGACCGGTGAATTATATTAACAGTCATAAAACTACACAAAGTTTCATATCAAAAGGCAAGTTACGGGCTTACTATAAAGAAAACCGCAGAAGTTTTATATCACGCGGTTTCACCGCTTGGCTTTAAACAAACGTATTTATTTTTAGCAGTTTCTAGCAATTTCTGGCATAAATTGGGTGACAAAAAGTTGTTAGGTCTGGTTCGATTAAACCTTGAATTAACCATGCTAGTTTTATTCTGGAAATAAAAACGAATCATTACTCACAGTTAAACAATAAATGTACAAAATTTATAAGAAACAGTCGAGCTATCATCTAGAGATAGCTCAACTGATCCAAATCCTACACTTAAAAACTATGTATGTACAAATTAAACCATGTCGCACCCCACAAGTAAGACTGTGTTATCTCAAAAAAGGTGATTTCGAGAAAACGGGTTTTGAAACTTCAAAAAATCATACCGTCATAATTATAAGTTATCTTGCCTAACCTTGAATGTAAGTTTAAAGGTACGTTATCTGGCTACATTTTATTGGTATTGGTATAGTATGAAATGAATATCTTAAAAGTAATCGGTGTTTTTTCATTAGCACTTTGAGTTGACACTGTATGACTTGTTAGATATAATTTAATTTAGAAATAACACGGTATTGCCTGTTTTTTTTCTAAGATTTAGCAGAATTTAGATGTTTTAAATTAAATTAAACCTCTGTTAATAAAGCATTTGCTATACATTTTCTTAAATACAAGTGTAACAATACTGGGATTTTATATTTTTCTTAATGATTAAAACGCAAAATATACCAAAAAAACATTGTTTATTAGCGAATCAACAATATAACACTTATTACATAATTAAAGTACGAGAATAAGAGAAAATGTTAACATAATTCAAAAATCTTAACTTAATTTTTAAGATTTTTGTCTGAACTTTCGCAATGTTTATAATCAAAGATTTATAATGCTCCAATGTCAATTTTACTTAAAATTAATTAAATAGGTTGAATGTAACTTACACCCAATCTTAATGAATTCGATTTATTTTTAATTAAAATAAAACTTATTCATAAAAAATGGGAGAAAGGTACACTCAATGTTCAGGATTTTACAGAAACTAAAGGGTTGTGATAAGGTATCATCACATTTAATTTAACCATTATAGTAATCTAACAAACTAATGACTCAACGTATCTAAGTACTAACAACCGTATTTATTTTAGTTAATTCCATACAAGTACTTTTATCACAATAATACTTCTTTTATAAATAATCAACGTCTAAGTTACTACTAGGTCACAAGACCATTATCAACATAAAGATCACCAAGAAGTGTTTAACGGATATCTTTAATCACTATCTAAGTGTCTAATCTAACAATACTGTAAATAACGATAATTTTGTATATACTTAACACATTTAACATAGAGTACGAAGAGGTATTTTAGTCACCCATTACCTATTAATAAATTTTCACAGCAAGATGATTCTGTAATTTGCGAGATAACAGATAAAATATAGTAAACCTTAACAGGTTATCATAAAAGGAAAGATTAAAGTTATACTAATCAAGTTTTTAGCATTAGGCTACTTGTAAACATCAGTCTCTGCGTGAATAGGAAATCACAATGAATTGTAAAATTCAAAGTATGTTTGAGGGATGTGTCTTTTCTCTATAAGTTTTAAAATGTCTTATTTCTTCTTGTTCTTGATTGTCTGTTTACCATTGTAAACTTTGTTCAAATTCTCCGGTAGAGAAAATGCAATGGTTTTTCTAGTATTAATCTTTCTGACCTCATGAGAAATGCTCGACATTGAGTGCATGTGCTAGAAACGTCTGCAGAACAATCCAAGAACTCGCAGTGTTGAGTAGAACTCGTAGCCGGTCCTGTATTATCATTGCGTCGGAATTTGTAAGCCACTGCTCAAAGTGGATCATGCACAGAAATGCTTGACATTGAGTGCATGTGCTGGAAACGTCTGCAGAACAATTCGAGAACTCGCAGTGTTAGTAGAGCTTGTAGCTGGTCCTACAGCATTGTTACTGCGCTCAGATTAAACAGCAGTAGTAGCAGTAGTAAAGGTATTTTCTTTGCCTAGCGATTCCGAAACAAACGATTTGTGTAGTGAACAGTTGGAATCTGCCCACCATTTTTCATAATGTATCATGCAAAGAAATGCTTTGCATTCAGAGCACGTGCTAAAGTCATCTGCAGAACAATTTTCAAATTCACAGTGCTGTGGAGTCATGGCCTCTTGATATTCACATACGCCGCTCAAACTATCTGCCGATACTGCGTGTAATTCAGTCAAAGTTGAGTCGACAGAAATCTCATGAAATTCATTTATTATCAACGTCTCATCAAAATTATGATACTGTTCTGTAAGAGTTGTATCGGTAAACATTGGCATAATCTTCAGAATTTAACCTAACAGCAGCTTAGGTGAAAAGAGCAGTTATTGAAGGAATCAAAATCATCAAAGTGATCCCAACACAGAAAGCTATTACATTTACTACATGCGGCAAATACTTCTGAAGTGCATCAAATATATTCACATTTCTGGCTCCCTGACGATTCTCTCGGGACTGGTTGGATAAAAGTTGGATCAGCTACTTCATCATCTCCATCAGCATAAGGGTCTTCGTCATTTGTCTCATCACTAGTGCTCGCTAATTTACGGCTTCGCTTTGCCGCCATCACCAGTTTTGCAGCCCTTTTATACCTCTTCATTGTTATACTATCCCAATTATTTCAGTGAAAATATAAACTTTATTAGATTTTTTCTAATAAACCACACTGTATTATTTATAAATAAACACCTTCACTCAAGCTGAATGTAATAATTTTAACGCGTCATAACGTAACAACTCAAATAATTTTGGTGCATTAGAGTGTCAAATCAATTTATTTTTCACCCTACCCTCAAAAAGTCAAATAATTAACAAGTAATAACGTGACAAATTAAACAAAAATGTTATTTTAACAAGTAATAAAGTGTTATCTTACAAATAACACTGTATTAATTACTCACCTGCTACATTTTTGTATCCAAAACTAACACTCACAGTGTGTTATTTTTAAATGAAACGGAGCAAACACGTTTTAGCGCCTGCGCTGACAAGTGATAACGGAATATGTTGAGATGTGACAGTGCTTCTTGTTGGAAGTATGAATGTAATGAACGGTCAATAAAGATTTTTAGGGTTTTTCTCGGTGATGGAAGGAGGTAAAAATACAAATGTATAGTCAGTTTTTAAAGAAAAAAATCTACTCTGCGATGGCATACTTAAGTCAAAAGTGCCAAATTTTGAGATAACACAGTCTTACTTGTGGGGTGCGATGTGTAAAGCAATAAATGTATTGAGTATTGAGTAAATCAGTACCAGACGGGAGCTTTCCCGAGACGCTAAAAAAACTATACTTATTGTATATTCTATTCTAAGTATGTATATTTCACTACACACTCACGCACACATCACATTTTTTACTTATACTTTTTTATATTTAGCTGCAGATACATATTGTTATTTGTCTTAACTCTTAAGTAATCAGCGGAGTGGGGTCCTGGTGTCCTGTAGCACAGGTTTAACTAAAACCTATTTCAGGCACCAGTCTCTCGCAAAACAGGTCTACTTATGTAAGGTCAACTATAATAAGGCTACTTATATTAATATTATTATACCTTACATGTACATTAATCTTAGTCTTTATGAGAGAAAATAAATGCATTTTATTATTATTATTATTATTCTAAGTATGTATTTACAAAAAATCATATAAGTCATAATAACCATCTATCTGGTTCTCATACAAGTATAAGCTCTGCTTAATTTGGGGCTAAACAGTGGTGGATTGTTCACAATGTTTATTTATTTATTTATATTAAATAAATGCGAGTGAAACCGTGGGGCGCAGCTAGTTTGACAAATTAATAAAATCTAGGAGACACTGAGATAATTCTTCAAATCAGAAAGGTTCGACAAACAAGGCATGCGAAAAATCACACATCGCCCGTCGCATTAATTTTCCACCAACCCACTGTGCAATCAGGGTTCCGTAAAACCATACGTCGAACTCGATTCATTTCCTACCAACCCTTTCACGGCAGGGTAACAATAATTTCGATCATAGTGGGACTTTGTGAAAGTGTACAATGTAACTCATGTTAATAAGTAACCTTCACTCTGAACTTGACGACTAATCTAAGTCAATGTTTGGGTTACAGTGATATATTTTTAAAACATCCATAGAATCAGGATATCATTTTTTGTTAGTAAGTTGATATAAACGCTCAACATCGGGTGCTTGCTCCATAACTTGTTTTTAAGAAATAATACTTAATAAAAAAATATTCTAAATTACGGTGTGTTTATTCAAAAGTTTATTTTTTTATATGACTAGCTGACGAATTACTATTGCTTTACTTTTTTTACATGATATAGACCATCCTTTGGCTACAATCCCACCTAATGGTAAGCGACCATGTGCCAAGGATAGAGTAGAATGGTCTAGAAGACACCTATTCACTCTTGCCTTAAAGCGTAAGCCTTCAGACTTACGCTTTACTTTTACGTTATAGCACTTTCTTTTTACTAACTGTACTAAAGAAACAAAAGTCTAAAGAACCATAAGTTTCTAGAAAAGTCCTCTATGATAGATATTATACACAATGGATTCAAGCATTAACAGTATAATCCGAAATTTTCTAAACGTGTGGTCACCCCATCACATCAAGTTATATCAACTGACAAATCCTCCCATTTATTTAATGGCTGGAATCAACTTCTGGGCCCCTCGTGTCTCCTATGTTTTTGTTGGGTGCCTTTGAAAAGAATCATCCATGATTTTTGACCCGTTATGCTGCTAGTGAAAAGGGAGGAAATACTTGGTTTATTGGGTGGAAACAAAAGTTAAAACTGTTTTTACTCTAAGGTACCCAACTTTTCTTTTAGTCTAAGTTTTGGTTGTGTTTAGTTTACTTTTAATTTGTCTTGAGTGGATTTGTAAGTATTTTTTTGGTCCATTTATTTTATGATGTCCGATAAACTTTATCACGCTTACCTTTGGTTTGCTTTGCTTTTAATTTATTTACCGTTTTCATGATTTTGTAGAAAATAACATCAAAAATCCTCTAAAGTTTGTGCTTATGCTATCACGAGCGCGTCTTTTAGATGTAAACAATAAATTTTCTATCTAGTGAATAAACTAAGGAGCAACGTAGTTTTATATAAAATATTTCTATAGTACAGTCCACAAACATGCTGTTGTGGACTGTGCTTCAGTATTTATACTTGTTGTGGAGTAGCCACTCATTTGTTTTTCAAAATCCATGGCAGTGCGAGTGGGAAAAGAGCGTGGCATTGAAATAGAAATAAAAATAATTAATTTTGCGTCAACTTAAAATTAAAAGGTACAGTTCAACTTAAATTAAATGACGGCAAAAAAGGTAAACCACTCAGCATTTGCTACAAGAGCACGGTAGCCCTTTCAGCGCTGGTTTTCAGTGGCAACATTGTGGCAACATTGGTGGGAGTAACCCAAATTTAGGAGCATGAGTAGGTATTATGTTATTCAAATGATAACTACATAATTTTGTGCATATCAAACCACGCTCACTGCGCCATCTTATCACAAGTCTCACAGTTAATTGAAACAAGTTTTGCATCGTTCCAACAGCGTGCCAGAATCCGAGATAGCTCGGGGCATGTTCATCTGCAGCCACATCGCTCTCGAGAGACACGTCCGACCTCCATTCATCGTGTTATTCAATAAGACCTTGCTTTGAGACTGTGAGAGATACCAACACAACTACATAATATACAGGGTATCCTACAGACATGCCACATGAAGGGAAAGTACCTTGAATATTGTAGATGGAACATTTTTATAGTAAGTATGTACCATGAGTATTGTAGATGGAACATTTTATTTTTGACGTGACAACGTCTTATAACTCGATGAAGCCGGCTGCACGCACGAAAAAACATGACGTCATGCGGCGTTACCTTGCTCTGAGGCGTTCTATTTAAAGCTTGAAGTGCAAGCGAGAGCGCGGAATGAGCAACAAGGAGGCACAATCAGCCTCCGCGTTCGGCAGCGTTCGACATGTGTCTCTCTCCTACTTGAGTGAGCGATGCGTCCGCGTGGACAGCTGTATGACGTTGTCACGTTCAACTACCGTCAGTAAACCGACTTTACAGACAACCGATTTTTTTATTGTAAGTATGTATCATGAGTATTGTAGATGGAAAATTTTCTTATTTTTTTAAATTATATAGGCCATCCTTTGGCCACAATCTCAACTGATGGTAAGCAACGATGTAACCGACGATCAAACAGAATGGTCTAGAAGACACCTATTCACTCTTGCCTTGAAGAGGCATATAGGATAGAGACATATTTTTAATGAAAGAATACATTATTTGAATTTTAAAAACAATTTAAACTGCATTCATAGTTTTCTTTTCTCATTTGATAAATAATTGATTAAGTATGGTTTTAAATGTTCAAATTCATGGTTTTCCTTTTATATCTGTGACACTTATTTTTGTCTCCTTTTATACTTTTTATTTAGCAAAAAATAATCCGTATGACGAAACCTTTCGATTGGTGTGTTAAAGCGACAGGGTGATATTTTTTTTCGTGTAACGGGTTCGTTTCTTCGTTCAACCATGCAATCTATGAATGCAGTTTAAATTGTTTTTTTTAAATTCAAACAACGCTTCTTTCAGTAAAATGTCCCATCTACAAAATTCAATGTTCTTTCCATCCATGTAGCATACCCGTGGGGCGCTCTGTAATAGATCGTTAAACACACAGTCAATTGAACTTTAACCTGCATAGTAAATAATAAACACCAGTCAGTCAATTTGAATAGCTCTCACTCCATGTAGTCCCAATACGACAGACAAAATACTATATTTTATACACAAATATAAAATACTGACACAACACGGGTTTAGGCGTATTAATAATGTATTAGTCATATTATTTCGTGTTAATTTTTAAACTTTCGTGTTGATAACACATGCTTAAACTATAGCAAAGGTATTTAAACGAAACGCCAACGGCAACGTCGGGAAAATAAATAAAATACGGTTAATTTAGTAGTAGTAGAGCTCTTTGTGATGCCCATCACAAAGAGCTCTACTACTCGTCAGGGGAAGTACTACCAACGTACCAACATGCCTATTTCTGCTGTGAAGCTGCATTGCTGTGTCTCGGTTTGAAGGGTGTGTGTGCTGGTGAAATTACTGACACGTGAGGCTAAACATCTGTATCCCTCAAGTTGATGGGCGCAGGGAAGTGCATCATAAGGCACGTTCCTGACATGCGTGACCTACGAGGCAATGCTTTTTTTATAGACAATGGTTACCACTTAACATCAGTTGGGTCATATGCTTGTTCCATCAGCTAGTTGTATAAAAATAAATTACCACAATAAATGAATATAGATTACCTTACATAAATTTCCGACGTTTTGTCTGTGTTGCAAGAACTTGATCGAGCTTAAAAACACAAAGTATTCATGCAAAGCTTTGTAACGTTTTGCGAAGTAAGATCTTTTTCAAAATATTTACAGTTAATTTGCAGCGAGAAGCAAAGGGATGGAAGTTATGTAACCAGGAAAGTGATATGAATGAGGGTGTTTATGTGGGTAGAAATAAAGTTGGTAAAAGATGAACAGTGTAAAAGATGACATGTATAAGAAAGGAGTGAATACAGAGATGACGGCTTACAGAAAAAAATAGAAGAAGAGAACATTTTGAGCTCACACATAAAGTGAATTAGGAGCAGGAAAAATAATTAATTTGCAGCGAGAACTGAATCTGCAACTCAAACTGTTTCAGCTGTCACTGGTTCCTAACTTCAATTTTGAATTATTATGAATAGTTTTTAAGGGAGGAGAAAATCTAGAAAAGTAACCAGCAAAATAGACTTAATTCCAGAGTTTGAAAGTTTTGCATCCCGCATGATAAAAAGGAACCTTATAGGATTGCTTGTTTGTCCGTAGTCTGTCTTTCTGTCAAGACCCTTTTCAGAAACGGCTACAGGTAAGTAAAGGGTTCACTTGTATACCATGATCTTAAAACAGTTCCGTAGAATAACAGTTTATACATTTTTAATCCTATAGGGTTGAAATGGCCTTTCAAGTCAGCAGTAGTTCTGCCTTCTGCGCCATAAGTCGTGGTTTCGATCCCCACTGAGAACAAATATTTGTGTGGTGAACGTAGATGTATGTTATCTGTCTGGGTTTTATATTGTATTCTTAGTAGGTATGTATTTATAAGTATGCTTCCCCTACACATATTTAAACAGAATGATTGTGAGCCCTCTCTATACACCGACTTCCCGCGATCTTAACAGATGTCGTCGGTCTGTCGGCTGGGTGGACGTCTTGCGGTTCGTGGTCGCCCTTCGAGAACCTTTATTCCTCAACGGTTGTTGGTTCTTCGAGCTGCTCATATACTGCCCATTGCCACATCATCTTCACATCACTTATTCTACGAGCTATATCAGTGGCCTTGGATTTTCTTCAGATCATCTTTTGATCATGATCTGATTGATCACGTAGTGAAACTCCCAAATTGTATCCTACTGAAACTAAAAGCTTCTCAACAAAGTTTGTTTGAAAATAGTCTTTATAAAGTCGCAGTGCTAAAGAAGTAAATTCAAAAGTGAATCAGATCTATGAACACTTTTTTGGCAGTGTGCCAGCTTTATGAAAAAAATAATCTCGTATGAGCACACTATAAAATCAACTTAAAAAACAGCATTTGCAGTAACCAGCTTTTGCTAGCAGATTTATAATTGGTTGGGCTGTCGGTGCACCTTAGTTTTAAAATTAGTAAAAATTACGCTTTTACTACCACCTTTTTGATGTCCATTGCAATGAGGTTACGATCCCATAAGCAAGAAGTTTACAAGTTCTGTGTCGTAAGCAAAGATTTTATATGCTTAAAGTCATGATGTTGTGTTGTTCATTTGTACAAAATACAAAACTCAAATTAGTATAAAGTAGGATTTATTAGGAGGCTGGTAGGATAGTGAGGTTCATGGTTGCCACTCCAAATCCCTATGGCGTCATTTCAACCAACTACGGCCATACATTTGGCCCTGGTTAATTTATATTTTTACGCTGAAACTTTAGGTTTTATCTCAAAAACGGTTCTAGTCTAGCACTTACAAAGCAAAGCTCTATCGCCTTTGAACTGGCGACGAGCCAAATAAAATTCTTATCCGCTTTCAGAATAAAAGAAATGTTAAATTTTGATTTACGCAATAAAAGTTCAGTGACTCGGTAATTCTATTGGCTTGGAGCTATGTGGAAGTCAGCTTGTGATCATTTTCAGTCCTAAAATAAAAAAAAATATTTAGTAATAAAATCTTATTTGTCTCTATCATTTTTTTTTTAAGAAAGAAGCCGAAAGTTATAAAGGGCAAACAAACATATACAATTTTTAATAAACATTTAGTAGACCATCCAAAATTATAATGAATTCAACAAAAAGTACCTATTAATGGTTGGAACTGATTTTAAAACTATTTAAGTCTATTAATAACGATTTAAGTGCTTTTTTATTAAATTGTCATATCCCACGATTTCGTAAGCAGAGTTTTGTTTTAAATTATTTAGCTCATGGAATAAGCATGGCCTACCTGATGTTATATGGTAACCATCACTTATAATAGTATATTTCATTACAAGTGCGGGAAGGCTGTCATTGCAAAGAGTTCCGACAAATGTCTACCCGAGCCGAAGGCGAGGGTTGACAGTCGGAACAAGTTGCAATGACGGTTCCGCACGTGTACTGAACGACTATTTTTAATACAGTTGCGAAAAAATTAAGCAATTTAATAAAATAATAAAAACACCATTTGCTTTTTTCTCTTCTCTCCACGCAATAAGTTCGTCGTATGTATGCATGTAGCGACTTTTTGACTTTTCCGGTAAAATGTTCTCCGAAGCATTTTGTGCAATTATACTGAGTTCCGGTGGTGTTAATTCAAAAAAACTAGGGTCGAAATTACTCATTTTGCAACAAACAAATAAACTCGCAAAGAAAATTTCTGAAAAATGGCGCCAACCGTAAAATATAAGCAGAGATTTTTTTTTTTCTTCACCCATTCTGGAAGGCAAAGGGAACTATACCCATACAGCCAAGTCTTCAGTAGATTTTTTTTATTGATATGAATTGAAAATGAAATTTAATGAGATGAAATGAAATGAAACCTAACATAACTCATTCAATCAAATCATTAAATCTGTTAATGAAACAAATTAGTAGCTTCTTTTTAGAAATAATACGTATTTGCATGAATCATAAAAACTTCGATGAATTTTTTTAGTAAAAACTTCATGGTTGGTTTTTCTTTTTAGACATTATTTTGACAGTTGGGAAAGAAAAAGCACTAGTGCGGGAATGGTAAAAAAAAAGCACGCGTGTGTAATAGCCCACATCCCGAACGCTATACGTCCCTGCAATACGCCACTTTTTGAGCAACTGTATTAAAAAAAGCATTTCCTTTTAAGTCACGCAGGTCAGGAACGTACCCTACGATGCACTGCTCTGCGTTCATCAACTTGAGGCATACGATGTTCAGCCTCACGTGCCAGTCATTTCACCAGCACCCACACCCTTCAAACCGAAACACAACAACGCTGCTTCACGGCAGAAATAGGCATTTTCATGAATATTGTGTAAAATGTGATTATGTGAGATTTAAACCAAGCTGCGACTGCAAATATACGTAATCTAACCTCATGAAGTACAAATATGGCTATGGTATAAATAATACAACTGTCGATTCACTTCTCGCTGGCACACTGCAGCCACATAAAAGATATAAAAACACTGAACTTATTTAGCTAAAATCACGAGCGAGAAAATGTTTTGAATTCAATTTGATTGCACAAAGCTTAGCTAAAAAATATTTTGATCCTATCAACATTTCCTAACAACAGCTGCATGGGGTCGGCACAACAGGTTTACTTCTTCCACTCTCCTCTACGATTCGTCATCTCATTGCTCGCCTCTTTTTTACCGACTTCATATAAACATAGGAGGTTCTCAATTCAGTTATAACTTATAACATTGTGATTCAGAACCTACAACTAAAGCAAATAAGCGTTAGTCCTGACGTTTAAAATCCTAACAGTTTTTTTGTGAATCTGTACCTCTAATTACACAGAACTCTGCAGTAAAATTGCTCACTACCCAGACGCTATAAAAAATCCAACGCTCAGCTAATTATACCATTACCAAAGAATATGTAGCAGTTCTTACGAGCAGAATATTCACTGTAATTGGTGCTAGAATATCAAGCTTGCATTTTCAAATGCTTGCTGCAAAACGGAATTGCATAGGTTTCTATTCTGATTCCGAATAAATCATTTACATTTTATTTTTCTCCTTTCTGAAGAGAGCACTAATTGGTCTATGGGGTGGCTCCACCTTCTGATTTTAAGAAAAAAAGAAAGAAAATACATTTATTTTGGACACAACATAATATATAAATAAAGCTAGAGATATGTTTTGTTTTTAATTAACTTCGGTAACTTAACTTTGATATTATTGAAACACACGATTATACTCGAAAAAATACGCATTCTAGCCAAGGCGATAGCCCGACCAAGCTAAGTTTGCACCTCGCGTCGACTACAAAAATCGACATGAATCGTCGGCCTGCAAAAAAGGATTTACTATAACTTTAAGAAATTAAACTAAATACTTGTGTAGATTTTACTTCGCATTTATTGTTTTTAACATTATATTATACAGTACATTAAAATATACACAAAAATCCAGGTGCAAACTTAGCTCAGTGGTGGTATGACCCTGGACCAAGGCCCTAATGCTCATTTTACAACCAAGGTGGTTCAAGTGAAACATACCTGCTATTACTGAAGAATAAACTCGCTCCCGTCCAGCCGTGGCTTTACGAAGACCATTATTTGTAGAATAATAAACCTTTATGAACGTTTTCTTTAAATCTTACTTGGAAAATGCATAGTTTCGCCCTAAGTTGCAATGTCCGCGAGCTAGCGTATATCAAATCTTACCTGAACTACGTAGTCTTAGAAATTGTAATAAACAGGAGCTCAGATTATATTGCTTTTAATATTTTACTATTTTTATCGTATTTGAAAAATACGTAGCATTGGCTTAGTAGGTATAACTAACAACTAAGCTTGGTCGATACGTGTTGGAACGTGTGAACATACGAGTACCCCTACCACAGTTTAAGTTTTTTATAAGAATAACTCATATTTAGATCACTTTTTTTAACGACCGTAGACCAATTATTATCAATGAACTTCCTTTGACTATAAAAGGTGTTACACATGAGCCAGCGTTTCAGTCTTAGTTTAAAGGAACCGATGCTTAGTAGCTTCAGTAATTACAGTAAGTTATCTATTGCATAATGTCCGTCCCATGTGTGTGAGCTTGGCCGACTGGGCTAGAAACTAATATAAACATAACTAGGCTTGAAATACCACTGACAAAACATTGCCACAAAAAAATAAGAACTCAAACCATTTCACCCACATCAGCATTTCCCCACCCCATAAGCACAAATCTTGCTCCACATAAGACAAATCACATTTACCTAGTTAAGCAGGCGTGCGTGCGCTTACAAGAGGGCTCTTTTACAACTAATCATATCATACATTTTCCTTGTTTCTATTTACGATGAAAGACTTTGACTGGCAAAGTTTGAAATAGGAACGTGCGGTGATTTTCTGAAGCGTGTTGAGCAAGTTTTGGTTATACGGATGTTGAGCTACTAATGTTTTGTTTTGGAATCCTTTTGTAATTGTTTTTGCAGTATTTTGGAGATAAGAAAAACTTTAAGGTCTTTGTTAGTTAGTGGGGGCGGCAAGATAATACTTTCCTCGTATTTATTTTACGTTCATCTTGCTTTGTTGTTAGAGTTCGGATGGGTTTCACTATCTTAAGAATAACGCTGTCCTCCAGATGAAAATGTTTCCGTCTTTATTGACGTGACAACGTCTTATAATTCGATGGAGCTGATCCATGACGCACGAAAAACATGACTTATGTGGCGTTACCTCGCTCTGAGGCGTTCCATTTAAGGCTTGAAGTGCAAGCGAGAGCGCGGAAAGACCGGCAAAGAGGCACAATCGGCCTCCGCGCTCGGCAGAGTTCGACATCTGTCTCTCTTCTACTTGAGTGAGAGATGCGTCTGCGTTGACAGCTGTATGACGCTGTCACGTTCAACTATCGTCGACTTTACAGACAACCGATTTTTTTGACAAGATTTAGGACAGATTTTTCCATCTACAGAATAATGCTATTCAGCCTTTGTTTTTGAAAACCTAAAAATGAGATGGTTATATAATTATCTAACACTTAACTTTCTGGATTTCATCAAGCTCTGGAAGGAAAGTGCTTTCAATATTAATGATTGCAATCACTACTACCTGCTTGATCTTTTTACATATCGTGCTACTAGTTCTTTTAAATCAATGCGTGTGGTGAAATGATTTTAAGTGCGCCACAAAAAGCTCTTTTTGTGCACTTGACACTTTATTTTTTAAGGTTCTACTACATACTGGTTTCCACACGATCTTTTCTTGTTGTACCCATGATTTTTTTATTTTTTGCCTGTCAATGATTTGAACCCACGACTTTAACGTCTGATAAAAAGAATATCTCTAATGGTGTTTTCCCCCATGTTTAAAGTCTTTGTATTTATTACCTCAGAAAATTTAAGTGTTTACATTTTCTACTCTCTATCTAGACAACACAATGACGTCACTGCCGTCTAGTTGAAATATTTATTTTGAAATATTTATTTATTGACACAAAAGAAGAAGGTAGGTACATTACAGGTACGATCAGCACGGTTTCTTATTATTAACAATATCTTAGAGTAATGCACCTAAATTTTAATGAGGTGACGCACTACGAGCCAGACTAGAATATCTGTATCCCGACTCGTAGCGCCCGCCGTCGGTTAAAGAAAGAGTGAAAGTAGTGTGTGTGTGTGTATGTAAGTATGGTGGTGTGTGTATCTGGGAGTTCCCAGTGTAATGAGAAAATGTGAGCCCCCGACTAACTTCTCCACTCTGCCACCTACTTTATAGTTTAGAATGACCTATCTACTTTACTTAGCCATTGTAATCAAGATAAATGTTACAGTGTAATCGTTTTAAATAAGCTCGTTTTGTTTTTCTGTACACAGTACAGATACAGACCTAGAAGAGCTCTTTGTAAAGAGGCTATGTTGCGGACAGCCAAAGAGTATAATTCCTTGCCGGCGTCTGTTTTTCCGAACACCTATAACATGGATGTTTTTAAGAGTAGAATGAATGGGTATCTTATCATAACTTAACAGCAGGTGACATTGCGGTCAAACGCAATATTATGCAATAAAAGGGCTTTTCCGGGGATATACCATGCCAATTACTGACGCCAAGCAGCATTGCTGTGTTTCAGTACTATAAAAGGTGTGGTGTGGATCCCGAGGTTACGTTTGCACCATTGATTTGCCTCATTGATAGTGCAGACGTAACTGGTTAGCTATGTTTGCACCATTCATTTGATACAACTACTAAACCTTGCTTTCCTCGTCGTAGGCATTACAGGCACATGAGGTTTTAAACTAAATGTTGTTTCATCAACATGAAAACATCGTGAGGAGACCCGCGTGCTGGGCAAGCCATCTAAAATCTTGTCCCAGGCACTGTAGCGTCCCGTAAGTAGGGGCATGAGTAATCATCAGTTGCCCCTGACCCTATATAATATAAATCATCTTTAATAGATACAAAGGCCTGTTTACTTTTACTTTTTTTGTTCCATCAGCAAGCTGTTTATAAAACAGTAACAAAATATGTAGGACATTATGACAAAATATGGTAAAGGAACGTAAGTGCGCTGAGTGAAATGGAACGTAAGAATGAGGTGGTGATTAAGCGGATGAATGTTTTAATTTAAATCTAAAATGAACGCAGATGATTTTCTCTTCTCTGGGGAATCTTATGAGGTGCCACGCTGTAAAAATTTGTGACAAGGGTCTTATAATGAAAAAAAGCAGCCAAGTGCGAGTCGGACTCGCCCATGAAGGGTTCCGTAGCAACAAGTAACATAATATAAAAGTTCTTGTAGTTCGTCGAAAAGTAAATTGCGGTTTGCGATTAATGACGTATAAAAAAAAACTACTCGTTAGATCTCGTTCAAACCAAATATCGTAGAAAGTTTGCATAGTAATGTACAACATATATTTTTTTTAGTTTTATCTTTCTCTTATTTTAGAAGTTAGAGGGGGGGTGACCAACTTTTTTCCACTTTGGAAGTGTCTCTCGCGCAAACTATTCAGTTTAGAAAAAAGTGGTATTAGAAACCTCAATATCATTTTTGAAGACCTATTCATAGATACCCCACACGTATGGTTTTGATAAAAAAAAATTTTTGAGTTTCAGTTTCAAGTATGGGGACCCCCATTTTTTTTGTTTTTTTTCTACTTTTGTGTAAAAATATTGATGCGGTTCACAGAATACATCTACTCGCCAAGTTTCATCAGTCTAGCTTTTATAGTTTCGGAGAAAAATGCCTGTGACATACGGACGGACAGACAGACAGACAGACAGACAGACAGACAGACAGACAGACAGACAGACATGACGAATCTATAAGGGTTCCGTTTTTGCCATTTGGCTACGGAACCCTAAAAAGGCAGTCAAGAAAAGCGTTTATTAGTTGCTCCGTAATAGCATTATCTAATCCCAAACTCGTCAAAGTTTTTAATATGGGAACCAGACAGCTGATCTGATTTTAGCTGATAGAATATTTATTTTTTTAACACCTACTTACAAGTAAATTGTAACGGAGGTGTTTCAGGAGTTTTAACAACTACATCATATTTTTTTATAAGTTAAATGTAAAAAATCCCCTGAATGCGATCTAATGGCATTCACAATCATCCTTGGAGAAGGATCAATGCATTGGCACTTTGCAGTAAATTATTGTCGATGGCTTTTTAAGGCAAATGTGGTGAAAGGATTTTAAGTGTACCTACCCCAAAGAGACTTTTTCGCACTTGACACATATTTTTATTCATTTTCGGTTCTACTACATGCCGGTTTCCTCATGATGTTTTTCTTCACCTTATGAGAGTACTGGCAATTTTTTGGAGAAAAATAATTTATACCTACACGACTGGATTGGACGAAACTCACGACCTTAGGATTGAAAGGCGGGGTCACTACTTAAAGGCAACCAGTGCTCATAATTTATTTTTGCAGTCAATAATTATTATTACTGGAGGCTATACAAACAATAAAATTAAATGAGTTATTGTATTTTCATAAAACATTATCCCTTAAACCGAGCACAAAAACCAAGCGATTAAATCCGTGCGAAACTTTTAATATCTCCGCCATTAATATGCATTCAAATTTGCATTCACCCTTAAAAACTCCGACCCAAAAACTCATTTCCCCGATGCAAATGTCACTATTAATAAACACGCCGTCTTTAAAGCCGCAGAAATCCTAATTTCCATAGTGTCAACAGTGAAATGAGGAATGCAGCTCGTATATTATAATGTTTGCGGTGGTATATATTGCCCAGGGGAACTGGGATGTTCGGTGTAATGCAAGTTCGCGAGCGTGTGGATTGCGCTTTAGATAATAATAGTAAAGACTGAGCGGGGTGTATGGTGATGTTATTATGTAAGTTCGCATGGGTGTAGATTGTGCCTTAGAAATGAGTAAAGACTGAGCGGAATATCTAGTGATGTGTGTAGTTTTGAAGACAACTTCATAAATAAAATTGTGATAAATAATAAACATTACATGCACATTTTTTATATATTTAATCATTGATGAACGGAATACAAATAATGCATGGGGCAACAATAATAATCGGGTTTCAGAAGTAGGATTTTCTAGTTTGGAGCTAGTAATTGATGTGTGTGAACATTTCCATGCTCATAAATTAGGATAACATAAGTCAATATAATTATATTATACAAAAGCAACTGTATGTACATAATTACAGGGTTTTTATGGTGTCCCAAAAGTTAAGAGCTGAGGGGGTTTTCAGAATTGGTGGAAGTATTCAATTATTTTGAAAGCTATGTCCTTTTTAATCACATGAAGAGACTTTTCAACGTCTACCCTTTTCTAACACATAAAGATTTTTCTAAAAACTATTTAACATTATGCAATGTTCTAAAGACTCTACCTGGGCAACACCAGGCTTAGCAGCTAGTGTAAAATATAAAATGCAGCAACCCACGTAGGCAATATTACCACGAAGCAAGCGTAAACAAACGTACATCGCAATAGCAAACGCCCGCAGCTAAGCGCCTAGATGTAAATACGTCTAGTTCGTGTTTTGAAATTGATATTACATTTCCCGTAATAAGGCTTACTATATTTTGTTGATTGCGTGAAAGGAGTGCTTATACATGGATACTTTAACTTAAAATAGGGCCCAATTCCATTCTATTTCAAACTGTAGGCCAAGCTCGGTCTGGCTCTGTCTCTGAGTCTGTTTTTGAGTCTGTGTGAGTGTTGACTAAATAAATCCTACGTCGAAACGTTACACACACAGTATAATACACTGGTGAGCACTCACACGGACTTAAAACCAGAGCCAGAGTCAGAGCCAGACAGATCTTGTGGTAGGTCTATTGTTCTATGAAAATTATCGTCATTCTGCGTTGTTAAAATATTTTTTTATGCAACTATAGCTGATGGAACAAACATATGGCTCACCTGATATTAAGTGGTAACCATATCCTATAAAAAGCATTGCCTTGTAGGACCTGAGGCTGACAGATGTTCAGCTTCACGTGCCAGTAATTTCACCGACACCCAAACTCTTCAAACCGAAAAACAGCAATGCTGCTTGACGGCAGAAATAGGCATGTTGGTTGTTGTTGTTTTTGTTGTTGTTGTTGTTGTTCCCCGGACGAGCCCTTTACAAAGAGCTCTAGTTGTTGAGCCAACGTAGAGATATCAAATGATGCGAAAAAAAATAAAATAATCTTTTAGTGTGCGTTTAAGACCAAGGAATTACTGAGTTGATACGCAATGTACCTCTATACACCAATACGAAACTTTGTTCATCATTTTTCATGTTAAACCAGGAAAATTGTGTTTCACGGAAGTACTTGAACAAGCTACACAGTCCTTAACTAAATTGTGATGTGATTTTGCCGTTAAAACGCAATCACCTTTGAAACATCGTAAGCACACACTCTCTTCAAACATATTAGGTTATGCGTCGTACATTTTTAAAGACACGTACAAAATACATACCTTTCTCAAAAGAGGTAGGTACTGTATAAGAGCTCGTTGAGGGTCGTGACCTTTATGCAGGACCCTAGTCTGCACTATGTTCCTCCATCGGGTTCTGTCCTCCGCGGCATGGATGGTTTTGCGGAGGAGTCTGTTACTGAGCGCACTTGGTCACTCCAACGCATCGGGCTCCGTCCTCGCGGCCTCTTCCTCTCCACATTGCCAGTCACCACCAATTTTTCGAGTTCGCCCTTCCTTCCTGGCAATGTGGCCGAAAAACTCGAGGACTCTGCGAAGACAGATGGTGGAAAGTCTTGTTTTGGTGTTGAAAGTCGCGTTAATATAAAAAGTGCTATTTATTATTGATAACAATGACCCACGAAAATAATTTTAACTTTAAAATTGTTGATATTGAACACTGAATCTGAAAACATAACGAGTTGCGATCACACCGAACGCACATAAAGAGCCATACAGCCAATTAAAAACGAGATATATTTCAATATTCCCGCAGTTAAAAAGCGTTGTTTAACACATACTCAATAGCGCGGAATCGGGGTCCATTTCCAGCATCCGAGTCGGGTCGCCGATGACGGATGAATCTGGCGGAACGCCAGGCCAATTCTACGTTCAATGGAAAATCTTTTATGGCTCATATTTGGTACAGTATTCAGTTATTTGGTTGGCTAAGAAACGGTCACTGCAGTCAAACTATGGGGTTATCTTCTTTTTCTAATAGTAATAGTGCTCTTTGTGTAGGGGAAGTCCCACCTATTGCTGCCTATTTCTACCGTAAAGCAGCATTGCTGTGTTTCGATTTGAAGTGGGTGCCGGTGAAATTACTGGCACATGAGGCTGAACATCTGTAGGCCTTAAGTTGATTAACGCAGGGTAGTGCATCGTAGGGCACGTTCCTAACGTGCGTGACCTAAGAGTCAATGATTTGCTAAAGGATGGTTACCACTTACCATCCATCTACATTGGGTTAGTGGCTAGGGTGTGATTGAGCCACAATATATTTTGACTTAGTGAATATTTGGGGCACCATGTAGGCCCTTGTAGCATCATATAGCGGTCACTGTTCTTCAAAAACTGAAGACTAACTGACCTTTTTTATAGCTCATTTGGTCGGCAAAAATTAGGCTATTATTCGGACAGGTTTATGCGTACGATAAACGGTGTGATTAATATTATTACTTTGGTTATATGCTGCATAAGTATTTTCGAAGCACCGCGTTGGCAAGGTTAAACACAATTTGTATATTTTACCAATTTTTATTACAATACAATACGAATTCATTGTTGTATAACCCATAAACAAAATAAACAAGAATGGACGCGAAAAACAGCAAAAGAATATAATTATAAAACCTATGTATGTCGAAGTTAAAACAGTACAATGACTGGTCTTATCAACGATTTATTCAAGGCAACCTTAGGGTAAAGACAACGTTGCATAAACAAACTGAAGGAGAAAATTCTAACTCCTCTAATTACAAGCTCTGCTTAATTTGGGGCTAAATATTGTTGTCTGGATTGTTCACAATGGTTTATCATCATCATTCGCTTGTAGAAATCCACTGCTGTAATTAGGCTTCTTACTTTATTTACATTAGACTTCTAAACATTTCCAAGAAGAACGATTCTGAGTCTTCTCCATCCTATGGTCGGCATTCGAGATCCCTTATTCCTAACAGGTGTCGGTTTATTGAGCTATATGATCTGCCTATTTTATTGGGCTAGTAGAGTAAAAACAATTTTTTTGTAGCACTTGATCTCAGACGTGTTTGAATCATCTTCATAAACTGTATTAGCCTTGAATGCTGGCCAGCCGTTATAAATTTATTCGAATGCCGTTTGGCTTGAGTTGTGCCCCGCTAATGTCAAAGATGGTGACAAGCAAAACTTTTCAGCTCCACGTCATTGTTAATGAGAGTTTTGTGCTTGTCATGGCCTTTTCTGTAGTATTTCAATTTAATTTAATTGATTTCTCTACGTAACGAACGAATCTTTTTACAAACATCCTTACTAGGTACTTATATTTATTGATGACTAGATCTATGATTCTGAATGAATCATAGATCAGAAAAAGATGATTCTCAATTTAAACATTTCTAGAAAAAAATAATGATGATAGTGCTAATCCACCCAGCACTATTAACCCTCAAATGAAGCAGACCTTGGTCTATGAGAACTATATAGCTGATAATACTTAAAACTTAGAATACAATATAACACCCAGACAGAGAACAAACATCTGCGTCCATCTCTCAAATATTTGTTGGTGGGGATCTAACCTACGGCACAGAAAGCAAAGCTACTACCAACTGAGCTGAGAGGCCAGTCATAAAACTTTACGTGAGAAAGAAAGAGTGAGCAGGATTTTTCCCTCTCTTCTCTTTCAATAAAAGACAAATTCAGTTTCCAGAACATTGTTCCAATAGCGTAACTTTAAAGACAGCATAAATTTCTTTGCCGCAAAACTTGTGACCGAATCGCTGTTCCATTACGGTGTACAATAAATGCCTGTAAAATTGCTTTCGTTATAACTTCGTGAGTGACCCCGCGATCCAATTACAAAGTTTAATTACGCATCACTCGAGAGTTGTTCCCTGGGGAGATAGTTTTCAGAATATGGCGCCTGTCTAACTTGTTCGTTCGTGACGTGACAACGATGCTAGTATCATTAGTTGGGTGACATTTAGAACGAACTTTTTAGTGAACTTACTGGCACGTGAGGCTAAACATCTGTATGCCTCTTTATGTTCGCAGGGTAGTGCATAGTGTACGGTTCGTACCTGACGTGCGTGACCTACGAGGCACTGGTTACTTAAAATCAGGTGGATAAAAAAAGGAAGGATTTTTGTTTTTCACTAATTTCTTCTGAATGGGTCAAACCTTTGAATGGATTTAACAAATGGAAAATGATCTCTTCAACGTCTCATCTAAGGTTTAAACACGCAGGTGAAATTGCGGTCATACGCAAGCCTTTAGTATGTAAAAAAAACTCGCTGCTGCTCATGTAAGTACTTAAAAGTTTTTATACCATACCCCCTCTAAAAAGCTTACTTTATTTACTGGAAACAGTGAATAAAAAGCTCTTTTAATCACTGTTTTGGTGTTTGAATTTGGAACACACGAATAAGGTCAACGTCCACCTTACAACCTCCTTGCGTCATAAATACTCTCGACTTATTTGGTCGAATTTTTGACAAGGAGTTTAGCATTGGATTAAAAACTGTTTTGTGTTCTTTGTTGTCATTGTCATACATAAGTAAATTGGCGCTATTTTGAATACTGTTCTTAGTAAGTTATGCAGCAAAAAGTTCGATAATAGTAAATCGATTGAAAATGCATTCTAGTAATGAAAAAGATGTGCTGAGTTGTTTGTTGTTCAATTGAGTTGTTGAGTTCATGAAAGAGAAGTAGGTATAGTAGAAAACTTGCATTAATTTATCCTTCTATATTTACAAATCAAATCAAAATCTAAAATTATTTGTTTTTTAACATATAAGAATAGTATAAACAAAGTTCATAGTTTTTAATCCTTTTTCGCTTAAATCTTTCTTTTTCTCGAAGTCATGGTATAAAGTATAGCATGCAACTCTTGAATAAAACGGATATATATCGAGAGCCATGAATCACTCGCGTCGTTTAGGATCCTAACACTTGAATCACTCGCTACGCTCGTGATTCAATCATCATGAATCACTCCCTACGGTCGTGATTCAGTCGTTTGATTCCTGCACTTGCTCGTGATTCATCTTTGGTCCTCGATTTAAATCCGTCTTTTATTCACTAGTTGCATAATATACTATTTCGTATTGAAGTGTTTGTTGTGATCACCATGCAAAAGAGTATCGGTTTAAAGTACTCAGGAGATGATGAGCAGTATTAGAACTCTTTTTAAAAGACTCGTCCGGGGAAGTACTACCGCCATAATGCTTATTTCTGCCATAAAGCAGCATTGCTGTGTTTCAGTTTGAAGAGTGCCGGTGAAAATACTGCTGGAACGCGAGGCTGACATCTGTATGCCTTAAGCTGATAGACACAGGGCAGTGCATCGTAGGGCACGTGCGTATCCCACTAGGTCACCTAATGCTTGTAACATCAGCTAGTTTAAAAAAAAATGCTGCAGGTATGTTACCCTAACTCGCTTTTCATGACATCCATGGGAGGTGATGAAATATTTCAGAGAATATTATTTTTTATTTATTTACGCCCACGTCCGCCCCGCCTATGCACCATAGACCGACCTTAACAGCAGATGTTACAAGTCATCCAAGGAAGACAGTTGAAAAATTAGTTCCACTACGAAATTTAATTATAGTTTGTGTATAGGACTAACAAGGGTTTGCAGAGTTGATTAATCGTTCGACTAATGATGTTAGTTATAAACAAGGATCCTTTGTCATAAAAACTGGGACATTTTCAGGAAAATTGTCTGCTAGATCTTTTAATTTGTGAGTTTTCTTGACGGGATAAAATAACTATTTGTCCCACTCATTTCTTACAATATAGTTCGTCACACTCGTATCTATAATATATACTAAGATGCCGTGCGATAATATAAATAACGGTATAAGTTGGAGCTAATATAATAACGTGTACGGTCACTTGAATATTTATATAGAATACACATCGTAATATGTCTTGCTATTATAATTCATATTAATATATTTATAGCTACGTACTCCTACGTACGGTATTCCTGTGTACTGTATGCTAATAGGTCAATAAAATGCTTTTCTTTCTTTCTTTCTTTCTTTCTACGTGTGTGACGGGCTTAAATACGTGAAACTAAAAAGTTAGAAAACATGCACCAAGTGCATGAAAGGAACTTTATTTGAGGCGCACTTAAATACTTTCTCCACACTGGTTCGAACGAACTAATGACACAAAGAAGAAGTAATCAGAAAGAATGAGGATGACGCTTGAGAACGATAAAAACTAGTGCTACAGGCACAGGTCAACAACATTTTAATGAAAGTGAAACTTGAAATATCCACAGTAAAACATACACGAGGATTGTTTATTGAGTTAAGTAATTAAACCCTGGATAAACCCTGAATTATTAAAGATAAATACAAAATACCTTTTTTTAATATAACTAGCTGTTAACTAGAATGGATTTTAATGAAACTGTACAATAATAAGGCTTATAAATCAGAATAACAAATAGGCTACAATTTATGAAGATATTGTAACGGAGAACGGATGTAAGTATCTGGAACGGGGCGTAACGGGAACGGGGCGAGCGAAGCTGCTGGCAGCCACTAGTAATAATATTAATGACGTCACTATACAGCAAAATTTAAAGAGCTCGCTTCAACTTCGATAGCACTGAAACCCGTGCTGAACTCAGCTTGCGCGAAAATATTTTCTAGCTGGCCGCCTTGCTTCGTAGCATCGTAGCCAATTACAAAGTTTAATGAGCCGACCCAACTGTCTCCCTCACACTACCCATCCCTGTCAGGGAAAAACCACCCTTACCACTACGAGTAAAAGTGCATTATAACTTACCATACATTTACGCAGCACCTGAAATGAGGGTTTAATTACAGAAAAAAGCTGAAAGGCTAATATTATTCCTGTTAAATATGTGCTAGTAAATTCTATTTTTTACGCTGATTTAAATAACAATGGACTAAATGCTGGGGTCTATTTATGTGTATCTTTTTTATACAGCTGAAATAATTTTCTGTGTGTTAAGTTTAATGGGTTTTATATAATGTTTTTAAATGGAAATTAAAGACTTTTTCATTCATAGCAACCGGAGCCTATTTTAAGTATTTATTTATTTATAACCAGCCATCCTCGGTCTCGCTTGCTAGTATTTTATTTATTTACTGAAAAAGCCTAATTTTTCTACCTTGCAGATTTTGCAGACTTACCATTAATAGGGAGGGTGCTATATTGCATTCTACAATTTTTTTTATACTACTAACTGATAAAACAAGCCTAAGACCCACCTGATGTTAAGTGGTCACCATCGCCTATAACAAAGCATTGCCTCGTAGGTCACGCACATCAGGAACGTGCCCACCGATGCTCTGCGTCCATCAACTTGAGGCATACAGATGTTCAGCCTCACGTGCCAGTAATTTCACCGGCACCCACACCCTTCAAACTGAAGCACAGCATTGCTGCTCCAAGGCAGAAATAGGCATGGTGGTAGTATTTCCCCGGACAAGCTCTTCACAAAGAGCTCTACTAGTAAAGGTGGATGGATTGTGTGAAGAAAATGAGGATGATATCAAAAAGATATTCCGGTTAATATTTCCGGAGTATTACAACCTTGGAATTTTCAAGTCAAGAGTGAACAAGTGGACTATAGCTAAGCGTGCTCCACCTTAGGCTGCATTTTCACTTTCCATCAGGTCTGATGGCAGTCAAGCGTTTAGCTATCCATAAAAAAAAAAAAGATGTGAAATTCAATGTTTTCCTACAATTTGATACTTCCTAAGTGCACCACATGGACTCAAAACTGGTTGACATAATCCAAACTGTCTCATAAACCGGAATTAGGGATCAAGAAGGATTCGCATAACGTATGGGGCTCTCTCAGTGCGGGGACACACGAATTTATGATGGGACCCCTTTATTTGACAGCTCTGTAAAGCGATAAAATTTCGGGGATCAGTCACGCCCTCGTACTCTAAGTAGAAATCTCAACGTTTAGAGGAGGTACGGTTGGCGTGAGTCCACACCATCGTAAAGATTTTTAGCTTTTTAGAGCTTTTTTTTTAGATTTTTTCCAAAAGTTAAGAGCCGAGCAGGATTTGAACCCACGACCTTCTTCTTGGTACGAAGATAAGTGGATTAAACACTATGAAATGAATAAAAACACATAAACTTAGTCCTTTGTTTCCTCTTTAGATGATTACACTATAAGTAAATTATTTTTTACCATACAGTCTTTTATAATAACACAAAACCTATGGACTCATATGTTTCACAAAAAAATTGCACACATTTTTGTAAAAGCCGGGTAAGTTTTTACAAATCGTACATTATTAAAAAAATCGAAGAATCTTGAGTAGAAACTTGGTAATAACAAATCAAAATCAAATGTGTATTTATTCAGTAGAATCGCAAGGATCACTTTGAACGTCTTAAAGCTAGGTGAGTCTAGGTGCCATTTCCAAGAGACCTAAGAAGCTATCTACCGTGCCTAGGAATAAAAACCATAACTTTTATTCATTTTTGGCAAAAATTGCAGGTGAGGAATACTTGAGGAAATAATAAAAATACCGATAAAAGGAGGCTGTTATTTGACATTAAGGGTGTTATGAAATATTGCTTTACTTATGATAGTGGGTACCTACATCATGGAAAGGAAAGATTATTCGGGGTTTTTATTCAGTGTTAATTTGATTTTTGAGTGTAGTGGAATATGTTTTTTATTGAATATTGTAATAGCATTTAGTTTGCTCCTCACCGAGAATATAATGATACACAAAAGGTGGGCTTAATGCTATAAGCATTTTCTACCTGCCAACCTTACTGGTAGAGAATGGCGTTGGCGTGCTAACTTAAAAGGAAAAACTTAGGTATATAAATTAACTACAAGACATGGTATTTACTTATTGGTTATCATCATGAAATCTGCTTCAGGAAATGCTCATAAACCAAACGCTTTATTTATTTTCTTTATAGAGTAAGAAGATCATCTAAGTACAGTTTATTAGTGAATAGACTATTTAGAAACAAACAGCTTAGTGAACCTAGAAAGTTAAACAGAATTCTACAGACGTGCGGAAAACATTCCGAACTGATTCCTGAAACCGAGGATCAGGGTGAACCTGAAAACTACACAGCTTAAAACAAACAGTTAGTTCACTACGAATCTTCGTAGAGCCTCTACAGATCTCGTAGAGCTTTGACGGCGTAGCATCGTGCACCGGCACAAAACTCTAAATAGCATTTGCTTACGTTTTTCCATATCACGGCAAGGCTGTAAGCAGAAGCTAGAAATAAAAAAAAGGATCAGACGTTCCTGTGAAAAATATATTATTTCTCGTCTATTAGGTTCTAACATCACGTTAAAAAAGTACTGAAAGAAAGTGGAGGGGGTGAGTTTGTGCCGCCAAACCCGCCAAGTCACTAAAAAAAGTTTTTTTTGATATCAGGTTTATATTTTGATTTATAAATTTTAAAGTTTTTCTCCACATTACCACTCCACGTCATTAGAAATTTAAAATATATAATCAAAACAGTCTTACTACTATTCTGAAATACGACATACTTAATTACTTTGTTATAGGCGATGGTTACCACTTAACATCAGGTGGGCCATATTCTTGCTTGTTCCATCAGTCGTATAAAAAAACTACGCAAACGACACTGAACATCAAGGATTACTAAACACAAAAAAGCAGCCAAGTGCGAGTCGGACTCGCCCATGAAGGGTTCCGTAGCATCAAATAACATAATATAAAGGTTTTTGTAGTTCGTCGAAAGGTAAATTGCGATTTACGATTTATGACGTATAAAACGTATAATAAGGGTTCCGTTTTTGCCATTTGGCTACGGAACCCTAAAAAGGAAGCCTCTTTCTCAGTCTACAAGAATCTGCATGAGCTAGCTGTTTCCAGTCAGCTGTGACTCGACAGTGGAATACAATTTTATCCGATCTCGACTGTGAAGGTGGTAATTAAAGTTAAAGCAGTCTGAAGTTCGAACAATGTAAGTTTAGCGGGAGCTGAGCGTGTCGACAAGAAGTTAGTTTTGAAAATGTTGCTAAAACATTTTAAGGTGTTTAGCACTTTTTTATTTTCAGTTCTGGCTGTAGAACACTGTTAGTGGTAAAGTTTTACCTTTCCACGTTATTTCAGTTTTTTTTACTGTCAAATTAGTTTACGAATGCATCGTTTTAGGCGAATATCATCCTTTTCATTTAGGTACGGAAATTTATCGCTCTGAAAGAAACTTTTTCCAGGCAGGCAGGCAGTAATTATTTGTTACAAATAAATTTCGCGCATATTTAAATACTACAAAAATATTAACTGGAATCAAACCAATAACCCTATGAGTTAAAGGCTAATTAGCTAATAAGGAAGTGATCTATCTATCTATAAATCATATGTGCGCGCATCCGCAAATATCCCTGATGCGTTAATATGCATCATCATCATCATCATCAGCCTGAAGTCCACAGCTGGACATAGGCCTCCCCTACACATATCCAGGAAGAACGATTCGGAGCCCTTTCCATCCACCGACTTCCCGCAATCTGAACAATCTCGTCAGTCCATCTGGTAGGTGGGCGCCCTACTTTTTGTCTTCCGGCTCGTGGTCGCCATTCGAGAACCTTTATTCCCCAGCGGCTGTCGGTTCTTCGAGCTATATGACCTGCCCATTGCCACTTTAACTTACTAATTAAGACTACGTATGTATATGGGTGCCAGTTATTATTTGTTATCAGATTTTGTGACCAATGTATTCTAGTCTCTGCCTCCAATGTCTACACCTTAGTTTATGTTACAAGTAGGTACTATGTATTTAACCCCCTATTCCCCTAAATATATTATATTTCTATCTCCCTATTACCCAAAGGTTAGCTGGTAGATAATGCTATCTAGCATTAAGTTCGCCTGTGTACAGTAATTTTTAATTTTGTGCAATAAAGAATTTTCTATCTATCTATCTATCTATTTATTTAACCTTAATTTTACTTGTATGTTATTTGTTTACAAATAAATAAATAATAGTAATTCTAAGAGCTATGTCGGTGACCTTGGTTCTTCTACGGATATCCTCATTTCTGATTAAATCAAGAAGTGAAACTCCCAGCATAGCTAATATTATGTCGAAGATATTTTAATGATTCTATCGAGCGTGGCATACTGCAGTTACATTAAGCAGAGTCTACCTTCTTTAATACTAACGATGCAATCACCATTAGCACACACGCTGCTGTCTTCTATCAATGTTTAAGCACCGATCATTTCACAGTCAATATAAAATAATGGACGTTTAACAAGTCTGGGATTCCGTTGTGACAGTATCATGTAGGATAATAGCCATTTTATCTTTTCTTTAACTTATCCTACCTACTTTCTGTATACTACTTGTCTATACACTACGGGTGTTATTAATAATCCTGGCGTAGCGTTGGACTAGTTAATCCGTGTTTTGTCTCTTGCATTGACATGCAATTGTCAACTCGAACAAATGTGACAAAACACGAATTAACTAGTCCAACGCTACGCCAAGATTGCCCTACAAACTTAAAAAAATGTGGTTTTTGTTTTATTTATATTAATAACTAGCGGCCGCCCGCGGCTTCGCTCGCCTCGTTCCTGTTACGCCCCGTTCCCGTTACGCCCCGTTCCCGATACGTCCCGTTCCTGTAACGCCCCGTTTTGGGATTAAAAAAAAAGTATTCTATATCCTTCTCCTGGTTTTAAGCTACCTCCCCATCAATTTTCAGCCAAATCGGTTTGGTCGTTCTTGAGTTATAAATAATGTAACTAACACAACTCTCTTTTATAAATATAGACAAGTGGCCGCCCGTGGCTTCGCTCGCCCGTTCCCGTAACACCCCGTTCCCGTTGCTTTTTCGGGATAAAAAGTATCCTATGTCCTTCTCCCGGTTCTAAGCTACCTCCCCACTAATTTTCTGCCAAATCGGTTCCGCCGTTCTTGAGTTATAAATAGTGTAACTAACACGACTTTCTTTTATAAATATATAGATTTTAACACCAACAATGTAGTGCTAGGAAGACTTAATGCTAATAGCATTGTCTACCAGTCTTCCTGAGCGTGCAAAAAGATGGTGTGGCGTGTTTTTTTATGAAACCTTTTGGTTTTATATAGTTGCAGATGTTGTAATACAATGTTTGTGAATAAAAAACGATGATATTAACTAATATTGTTTTTCTCTTTGTTTCAGAATCTTAAAAATCAAATCATGACAACGAATGTATGGGTGGAACAGGTGAGTCTTTATCATACCTACCTATTTAAGACAGATGCTTTTTACAGATTTGTATAAGCTGGTCTAGTTGTAGTAGCCCCGATTCTAAGGTCGCGGGTTCGAATCCAGTCATATGGATTTTTTTGTTCGGCAAATGTATGTACACAATGCTAGTGCTCTCACTGAAATCCGTAAAACACATTGATCTTTAGAAATAATTAAAATCACTGAACTCTTTATCGAAAATCGAGAGCAACTTTCTTGTGTGAAATCTGATTGAGGTTCAGCAAAAAAATATTTGATACTAACACGTGTTTTCCTACTTAAAAGTTTACCCTACTTATAACTTGGTGATTTTCGATGAATATAAGTTTAGTGATTTTACTATCTTTCAAAGGGTCAAAATGTGCGAGCGAGAAAAATATCGACGGTGTTCTTCGCCTTAATATTTCTTTTTCGTTTTAATGTGGTGTCAACAAATCCGTTACCAAAAAATATTATGCCAATGAAAGCCTTTGTTAGTCTCCTTCGCCATGACTCAATTATCTACTAAAATTTTATTGGACCGCTGCAATATTACCCTAATAGCATATTGATGGCACTCTCAAAACTCAGATCATTATTATTATCTCTTTCCTACTTTTGGGGACAAATATTTTCCATCCCTCTCAGGCAGTTCCGTCCAAACATGTAACTCTTGTGATAAAAATGTTATGAGAAACGAACTTTACGATTTATTTGTACGGCGCCCGATAGTTCGGGTTGCGTGTGTTTGTTGATCGTAAGAATGTTGTTGGTCGAATAGTTATAATACAATAACAGCTTTGTTTTTACTACAGAAAATAATCTTTTGTTGTACAGTTTACGACAATCGTAGATTTCAAAAATGAAGCTGCTATATTTTACCAAAATTCGGAATCTAGAATTCGTGTATATCTTACTAATAATATAAGTTTAGGTTGACTTTGGTTTGATCAAAACTTACAATAATACATATTGTTAGAGTCTGTTCAGAAAGAGAACCGTCGTGGCCAAATTGAGAACTAACGTTTCGATTTTTATATGGCAGCTCATCCCTTTCTTTCTGTCAGAATTTTGCATCATAAAAATTAAATAAAGGAATAGTACACTAGTTGTGATAGGATCAAAACGCAACAGACGCGCTATTGTATTGCTCAATAGACAAAAAAGGTGATTAAGCACAGCAGCGCCCTCCAATCCCACGACGGTTCTCTTTCTGAACAGACTCTACCTTAAACATTATCGATTTCAGGCGTATTTACTAAATAAAAACTAAATAAAAGAATGGTCTCTGGAAGAGGAAAAGCAAATACTACATCAATATTTATACTGAGACAGTTATCTCAGATCAGTTACTGAAAGATTAAAATTCTAGCTCATATATCTCACTTAATAGTTCGATCTATCTCAACAGCAAATAAAATCCCTTTCAATACAACGAACAAAACGAATGCCCAAATTCTATAAGTCACGTTTGGATTGACACGTCGACAAAGGCCGAAGAATAGTGGGCCGTAGGAGGGCATAGTGGGTCGTCGGAGGGCATAGTGGGCTGTCGGAGGGCATAGTGGGACGTAGGAGGGCATTGAGAGCCCGCTCCGTCGTCACGCCTCCGGAAGGGACACGGCTATTTGTCACGGTTTAACTGCAGGGAATGAGACATGTCCTGTTTGTCCTCAAGGCTTTGAAGCTATTTTTCAGCTCTTATTGGGACCCGTGTTTTGTTGTGACAAGTTTTTGCACTTAAATAAAATGAAAGCTCTTTTTTAAGTGGGATTCACGCGTTTGTGTTACGAAACATGTATTATACAAGTTACCTTTGTATAATCTTTCTTTAGTAAAACTAGGCTTACTTTAGTTAATAGAATAATTCTTTATTCTTTACAAAGAAGAAATAAATATAGAGACTTTCAAAGATAATGACTACAATGAACGGCCTTATCGCTAAGTGCTACCTCTTATAAATCGGATACACATACACACACACAGTGGTGGACAAAAAGTTAATAAAGCTGATATAATACTGAAAAAATAACAATATAAACCACTTATTACCTAAAAAACTAAATAAAAAAACTGTGCATACATGCTATAGCTTTCCACCACTCTTTCAAGGTTGCTCTAGAGGTGGGCGTTGATAGCTGCGTTACAGTTTTTATAACTATTGTGGCTATCATCGTATCCTTCTGTTTATAAACCCTTGTGTAACTTGTTTCCCCAATAAATATTTTGTTTTTTTTATTAACATAATAATCTACTATGCATTAACACCATAAAAGCAGATATTTATATATTTATTAAGATATATTTTAAAGGATATTCGAGCTTAGCGAACGAGGCGTTAACGTCTGAATATCTCCAAAACTATAAACCTCCTGAAAATGTGTATCGGAGCATTCCGTAATTCTGGAATGTTTTTTTCCCAAACTGTCCCTTTCAGTAGTCCATAAATCATCCCCTGATCGGGGTCGTTTTCCCGTTAACACGGCTTTAGAACATCCCTCTTCATATCTGATATATATAACTATTTATATAATGTGTAATGAGACTAGTTTGGTAAACAAACCTAACTTTTGAGGTGACAAAAAAATACTATACGAAAAACAAAACGTTATATTGGAACAAATACTAAAACAATTGTAGAAAAAAAATATCAAATACGATTCCACATGAAATATTATCATAATGATATCATAACGCGCAGTATTATACGAGATAAATATACCCGTATAGTAGATTCAGTATATACAAATATTGAGTTGTATGATAAATTTATTCAAATGCTTGATCCAAAAAATATGGTCAGAATTTTACTGGTTCTTAGAGTAGCAAAGCCACCTTAAATAGAAACTGTAAATAAATCAATATAAGTGTCAATGGACACGTAAATATTTATTCGTATAAACTAAGTCAAATCAAGGCAGTCAATTTGGTACAAAGCATTAGCAAAACATTTTTTTTTTTTTTTTTTTTTTTCAGAAATAGTGTACGCTTTGTTTCATAACCTACTCTAATAATATTACAATCTAGCCAAAATTCCGGCTAATAAGTAATTTGTCTTTGACCTAAATTTCTAAAGTAATCTACAATTAAGAATGTGTCCACTAACACTTTTCTTACTGTCTCTATTTATGATGACGACACTTTGTTATTGTGTTCGTAATACCACACACTTTGCACTTTTACAATGAGTAAATATCAATAATTACTTAATACTACACTAGTTCAAACGGTTTCGTTCTTTTAAGTCTTCTCACTATGTCCGTGTTGTCGAGGAGCTGGATGGCCTCGACGTTCACATGATGGTGAAGCCTTTTCTCGTGGGCTTCTGCACATTTTTTGATCACTGTTTCGACGAACTCAATATTTAGGTCCCGGTGAAGGTCGTCGTTTCTTACGTACCAGGGCGCATTTACGATTTCTCTAAGCACTTTGTTCTGGAATCCTTGTATGCTAAGGATATTTGTCTTTTTGGTACAGCCCCACAGCTGTATACCATAAGTCCATACTGGCATTAGGACCTGTTTATATAAAAGTATTTTATTTGGAACTGATAGGGTGGAACGCCTTCCAAGGAGCCAGTTCATTTTTTTGAACCTTAGATTCAGTTCATCTCTTTTCTTTTTGACGTGAGCTTTCCAGCGTAGCTTCGCGTCAAGCGTCATACCTAGGTATTTGGCTGTATATTCGTAGGGTATTATCTTATCATTTATATAAACTGGGCAGTACTGATCCTTCTTATTTGTGAAATTTATGTGAACTGATTTTGATTCATTTAATCTTATTCGCCATTTCTTTGTCCAGTGTTGGATTTTGTTAATAGCCAATTGAACCTTTTCTGCTGCTTCTGCGTGCGTACTTCCTATAGCCATTATAGCAGTGTCATCAGCGAAGGTTGCAATTGTGTTATTTTCTAACTTAGGAATATCACAGGTGTACAGTAGATACTTGAATGTACCACAAAATGTTTTAGGCTCAATCTACCAACGATTACCGAACATACAAATAAAAGTATCTTCCGCGAACTGAAGTACTTTTCAAATGGTTTCAACTTTATCTTGGGTGTCGTTTATACTGCCCACTTGACAGTATAAAGGAAGTTAATGAATTATAGCCGACTGTAAAACTTAAAGACTGCGACGGGTGCTATTAATTTACGCATAACCCTGTAAAACTTTTAAAAAGTATTGTCTAGGCAACTTCATTATAAGACTGTCAATTTATTTTATTAGATGCTTAACTTTAAAGCCATTAAACAAGCCCTATACTGAGAGTTAGGTTAGTTCAAAATTCTTGATTTCAAAATAGAAGTGCTTGATGTGACAGAAAACAAATCACATGTACTAAACGCAAAATTAAAGAACACGATTATCCTCTCTTTCTTTCATTTACCTTCACAAACATATACCTTCACAAAACTTTAGCAGACAGACATAACCCTGTAAAGTTCAATAATAAACAAATTTAGGATCTGATTATCAATACTTTAAAAGTTAATTACTGGTTGGAGCAATTATTATTGGGAGATACTATCCAAGTTAATATTAGTTCGGTCACTCGTAGTTATTTGGGTCAATGATTTGTTAAATAAATTAATTAAGAGAATATTGGACACAACGCCATCAAGACTTGGACAAGGCACAGTTTGTATTGATGCTATAGAAACCAGATACTTAGACTTAAATACCAGACTTTTTCAAACACAAAAGAAACGTTTAACCTACCTAGGTTAAACGTTTCTTTTAACACAAAACTTACCTACATAGCTATCATTTTTTTTTACAGTACCTATTAAGCAAGCAAATAAGCATACGACCCATCTAGTGGACATCGGTTACCGAAACCTAATGGGGACTTACAACAGAAGAGGTATCACACGCGTCTGAACCAGTTTCAACCCAATGTTGCATAGTCTCAAAGAGCAAACAATAAATTACAGGAATATTACTGAAAACAGTTCTCTTCATTCAAATTTTGCAGGCAGAAAAAGTCCTAGAATACCCATTCTAGGACTTTTTCTCCCACTGTCAAGGATAATCTTCTTATCCCACACTCCAGCTCCATTTTAGAATTTAACCATAATAAATCATTGTTGGATTACGGCTTTGCGGGAACTTTTTAAATAGAATTCTCTCGAAGTTCGCAACCGCCTGGAAGGTGGATAGATCTATAATTAAAAGTTGTTCAAAAATTTCCCTTTAACTCTCGCTTTGTTATATCGGCTCGCAGTCATTGTGAGCATCTTGCGGATTCCTATCCTCAGATTCATTATTATGTAACGTTTAAAAACGGTTCAGGGCATGCTTCGGATTCTTGTCTGAACGGCCTCGACTCTCCGCCATTTTTGTTTTGAACAATCCTTCGTTTGTTTCTCTTTGTTCATGATATTTTGGTTTAGTATTTCGCATTTGAAGTTATTCCGTTACTTCGTTACCGAATTGTTTTTGTAAACAAGTTGTGTTGGCTCTCATTCTGCTTTGATTGTTCGTCGGGAATTTGAAACATTGAACAGATGTTCATTTATATCTTTTGACTTGATATTCTTTTTTGAAAGACTAGGTTTTTGTTATAATTGTGTAGACTTCTAAGTAGCTTTTTGAGTTGCTGTATCAACATGCATACACCTGAAATAATCGTTCAAATTTCCCAAGTCTTTCACCACGCTATGTCCGTAACATGGTTTATCTGTAGCATTCATTTTTGTTTGTATGTATTTTTTTGCATTTGAGCATTGTATCCCTTTTCTAATTTGTACGGATTTCTTTTTAATCTAAATATAAATAAGCTAATTACTGAAATTCAAAAGTAAAGGCCAACGCTTTTGGTGATCATTTTTAAGAAATTAATTTTATCCCTCTATCTCTTTGTAATTACAAATCCTTTTCAACCCTTAAAAAATCAAATGGAAAGTGCTGCAGGGTATGGAATAAAATACAAAGGGCCATTTTCGAACGGGATACGTTGAATGTTTTTGAAATATAAATTATAATTAGATTAGTCGTGCAAGATGTCTTTATTCTATATTTCTTTATCTATATAATTATATAAAAATGAATCTCTTTTCCTGGGGTTGTTATCTAGGTGGCAATAACTTGTCTATCAAAATGTAATGGCACACCTAAAGGCTCGAACACACCTAGTTCGCTGGCGGTAGCGATCAGTGAAACGCTGTCAAATATCGCTGTCAGATTTAAGATTTGACAGCGATATTTGACAGCGTTTCACTGTTCGCTACCGCCAGCGAACTAGGTGTGCGCAGGCCTTAAGTCGCTGGCGATAGCGATCAGTGAAACGATGTCAAATTTGACAGCGATATTTGACATCGTTTTTCTGATCGCTATCGCCAGCGACCTAGGTGTGCGCAGGTCTTAATCATGTGATAAGTGCACAAAAGAAACCACTTTGAGGCGTACTTAAAGTCTTTTCACCACATTTGAAAGAAAGTGCCACGTTATGAAGAAAAAGCATGTAGTATAAAAAAAGCAGCCAAGTGCGAGTCGGACTCGCCCATGAAGGGTTCCGTAGCACGACGAACTACAAGAACCTTTATATATGTTACTTGATGTAACATAATAAGGTTCCTGTAGTTCGTTGAAAGGTAAATTGCGGTTTACGGTTTATGACGTATAAAAAAAAAACTACTGACTAGATCTCGTTCGAACTAAATATCGTTGAAAGTTTACATAGTAATGTACAACATATATTTTTTTTAGTATTATCATTCTCTTACTTTAGAAGTTAGAGGGGGGGGGACCAACTTTTTTCTACTTTGGAAGTGTCTCTCGCGCAAACTATTCAGTTTAGAAAAAAACTATATTAGAAACCTCAACATCATTTTTGAAGACCTATTCATAGATACCCCACACGTAAGGGTTCGATGAAAAAAAAATTTTTGAGTTTCCGTTTAAGACGTATAAAAAAAAAACTACTGACTAGATCTCGTTCAAACCAAATATTGTTGAAAGATTACATAGTAATGTACAACATATATTTTTTTTAGTATTATCATTCTCTTACTTTAGAAGTTAGAGGGGGGGGGACCAACTTTTTTCCACTTTGGAAGTGTCTCTCGCGCAAACTATTCAGTTTAGAAAAAAACTATATTAGAAACCTCAACATCATTTTTGAAGACCTATTCATAGATACCACACACGTATGGGTTCGATGAAAAAAAAATTTTTGAGTTTCAGTTTCAAGTATGGGGACCCCCAAAATTTATAGTTTTTTTTCTATTTTTGTGTAAAAACCTTAATGCGGTTCACAGAATACATCTACTAACCAACTTTCATCAGTCTAGCTTTTATGGTTTCGGAGAAAAATGGCTGTGACACGGCCGGACAGACAGACAGACAGACAGACATGACGAATCTATAAGGGTTCCGTTTTTGCCATTTGGCTACGGAACCCTAAAAACTACCTATTTCATAAACTTCCAATTGCAACAACCTCACAGTCAATTGAAACTCTGATGACCCGCGAGAGCCATTAATATGCAGTTTCAATATTCCTTGTTTTCTGTTTGAATTCTCTTGGATTTTTATTAAATTATTCGCTTCTTGATATTCTGATGTTCTATATTTCCAATGCGAATTTATAAGGAAATGGGTTTGGAAATAGGTAATTGAGTCGTTCTGCTTTAAATATATAAAGTTGGATTCTCCACGCAACACTATCAAAATCTGGTTCTAGACAAAGCAAAGCGTGTACTATGGAAACCAGTTAGGTGTTATAATTGAAAGGTCATCTGGAAGTGACCGTTTTAGTGATAAGGCTTATTGTTTTCATTATTTTAATAGTTTGCTGTTATTTTTTTTTGTGTACAATAATGACATACTGTGTCAAAGATGACATCATAATAAAAGAAATAATCATAATACAAGCAAGAAAGAAGTGAGCACTTAGTTGAGGTGAGTGGAAGAAGAAAACCTTTTGTGCCGACCCCACTTAGCGTGATATCTATATTTATTTTTAAATCCTACTACCTAAATATTAAACAAACAGAATCCAACTTTTTATTGATTTTATAGTGTACTTTACATAAGGAAATTAACCAATATTTTTATAATGTCCCAAAACCCTGTACCAAATATAAGGTCGCGGGTTTAAATCCCGCCCGGCTCTTAACTTTTGGGACATTATAAAAACAGAATCTAAGCAACGAATCTGTAGGTACCTACTATCGAACGAATTCTTTTGTAAGGTCCTCCAATAATATTAAACTCCCTTATCTAAATAACATCTTAGAAACACACTTGGTACGCCAATAACGTACCTACCGAAATTATTGTTGTATTTCGTTTTATATTCTAAACACAGCGAGCCAGCCGTGTTTATTCTACGAAAGGATCGTGTTTTCGGAATGAGATTCAAGGAAAATACATTCAGTTTATTATAAATTAAGATGTTATTTAATTTACACCCATTGTGAATAAGACAGTTACTGAGTGCGTACTCCGAAAGTATGACGCAAGTACTCTTTAAAAGTTCAAAAGTTATGTTGTCAGGCTATTGTATTCATATTTTGGATTGAAACGTTTGGATTGTTGATTAATTTAGCATTCAGTATTCGTATCATATATAATTATGTATAGGTACAGGGTGTCCGGTAATTAAGATAACCCCGCAGGTACTTGTGGGGGGGCAAGAGCAACACAGAAAAAAAAAATCTATCTGCAACGGTCTAGGAGTTTTCAATTTTTTTTTAAAGTCCGAAATTTGATACCTTTGTTAAAATTTTAACACCAGCTACAAATTCAATAATAACGAATTGGTTTTCTCTGGAACTAACCGTGGATAATTGGCATTACTATGGCACATCAAAACATATTCCTAACCATAACTGTTTATTTTTTTCAAATACTTTTAAAGAAAATTATTTAGTAGGCACCTAGACTTATCTAAGAATTCATCTAATATGTGTAGTAATTTTTTTGGAGTGAGATGCTTCTCCTTAGGGCTCAGGGTTTTTTTTTTCAAAAATGATGTATTTTTCTTGAAAATAGTTTTTTTCCGGAATCTTGTTGATATTATCTTGTCGGAATCTTGGTCAATAAGCATTTTCCGAAACATTCTTATTTGGCCTAAATATGAATACCAAAAAATTACTAATGTTAAAGTCTAAGAATAAAGCAGTCAGGTTTAAATTGTATAACAACAAAAAGTGCAAAATACCCCTATAATTTTCTTTCAAAGTTGTTTTTCTTCCTCAAAAGCTTTACTTTACTTATTTTACTCAATTTGTACCATTTCAGCTTTTGAGGATGATAACCTCATTAGAAGCGAAACTCGTTTTAGAACTTCCGATTCACTAAAGTGGTTACGCCGAAACGCGGCTGTACTCGTAACAAAATGTCATATTTGAGTACACACCATATAAAACACGAGACAATATCTCCCATGCAAGTGTCCTGTGTATATCAGTTGTTAGGGTATTTCAGCATACACAATACCTTATCAATTTGGTTACCACGATACCCATGTTTTGATGACATCAAAGTTGTCAAAAAACAAGTCAAAGCTCATCCGAATTTTGCATCTTTCTTTACGTTTCTTCTTCTAATCGTTCCACTCTTCAAACAAGTGTGGTAAAAGGATTTCAAGTGCTTCTTATAGAGACTCCTTTCGTGCACTCGACACATGTTTTTGAATTTTTTGACTGTACGACATGCCGGTTTATTCACGATGCTTTCTTTAACCATTTGTCAGTACTGGCATAATGCATAGGTTAAAATTTTTCGACAGACAAAATCATAATTATCATTGGTACACGAATGGATTTGAACCCACCACCTTCGGATCGGAAGGCGGGGCCGTTAGCACTAGTTCACCAGCGTTTTATTCCGTAGAGTTTCAGTACACTCAAAATGTTGCCACATAAAACAGCAACAGTTTTACCCTGCGCTTCCCGTCGCTTGCACAGTGTTGCCATCTCACAGCCTGCAATTCCATTTAATTATAAAGTACTCTGAATACTGTGACTGTTACTTTTACTGTAGCATCTAATGTTACATTCCATTTTAGATTCAATTAAGCATTTTCGCTACGTAACAGCAAAGACGCCGAATTTACTTACGTAGACAAATTTTAATTGAGTTTTAGCTACAGTAATTCCATGTTACAGAATACAGAGCTCGCGAAAATAATTATTGTGTTTTGTCATGGACACGCGGTGATATTTTGCGATAGAAACGCAACTAATTTAATAAATAGCAGTCTTTCAAGTCAATAATTTTAAATTAATACTTTCGTACTATGTTCATGTTCGATAGGGTTTTTTTCTAAAATATCTTGGATTTAGTTAAATTATTAAAGTTGATAATGCAGAACAAAAAAGTTTTTCTTTATAACCCATAAAATGTAAATTCTAATGGGACTTACGAACAACAAAAAAGTTTCACTCTGTTAATGCTAAAACCCTTATTATTTTATTTTTTAACTATTGATACTCGTAGGTGCGTAAAATATAATGTGACAAATTCTGAAAATTCTTCGTACGGACTCAGTGTGCGGATTGGTTTTCGCAAGCATGCCGTTGACGGGCTCTTGAAACTATTTTCGAGTTTTTTAGTTTCACATCTATAAATACTTGTTTTTACTCAAAGTTTGGTATTGAAACGTCGACTGGCAACACGGTTGTGGCTGAAGTATGATAATAAAGCATATTACGGCGCATTAAAGCACAAAATACCTTACCCTCTTAATTGTTATATTACTTGGGTAGGCTGATTCTCTGAGAGACCACAACAGAAATGGTTTTACTTGATTTTTCAATTTGTTTTCTGTTATCATCTATTGTAAGCCAGGGTCAATAAAATGATTTTCTTTCTTTCTTTTTAAGTTACCAGATCAGGTAATGTAGGTAAGATCACTGGTGATCTAGTTATACGTTATTACCCCTTAGGACCTATAAAACACATGAAGCAATGAATAAATGCATATGAATATAACGGCCCTGGTTTCCGAACCTAAGTTCGTGGGTTCAAATCCAGTTCAGTTCAGTTCATTTATTTACCACATTATCACAATTGACTTTAAACTATAGGCATGTTAGTTTTCACAATATTATGAGGTACTAAAATCGATTTAATTAAGATATCTTAAAAAATAAATTGGTAAAAATATTAAGGAAGCAAATAATTATAAAAATATTCTAAGGTACCTATATAAAAATATTCTAAGATTCCAATGAGTTTTACTATCAAGATATGCCCCAATTTCTATGATATAATGTATCACAAAAAAATCAAGCAAGGTCGTATTAATAGCAAAACTGAACATAGCAGTTCCTGAACTACGGTTGAGATAACAGGAAAAGATGGCGAAAATACTATAGGCATCTACTATATTTTTGACAAGAGGAAAATAATAAGGAAAATTCTAAATTGTTCCTGTCTTGATACAGATAGGGAAAATTACTGTGGAAACTTCCATAGTGAAAACACGAGCCAAAGATATTAACGCTAAATCAATCAAATCAAAAATTTCAAAGACTTACTCCTACAATAGTTTTTATAATAATTTTCAAATTATTCAAAAAAGTAAACATGTCTTTGCATTTATTGTAGATGATAATAAACAGCTTCAGGAGCAACTAATAGTGATTAGACAAGCTTTACTTGTGGATCACTATAGTATGTCTAGGTCCGCTCTCAAACGGGCAAAACCAAAATAATTATAGTCAGAGTAAGTTTTTTCAAAATCAAAAATGTAAATATTCAGTTGTATCACAAGAATCACTTTGAAACGGCTTTAAATTAGAAAAGCTAGGAAGTATAGGTTTGTATTGTCCTAATTCAATTCATGCTTCTAAACTATCATGAAAGATGAGAATGTAATAATATTTAAGGACATCAGTTTTGGCTAATAATGATGGTAGGCATAAGTTTTTTCTTAAACATGCGCGGAAATATTGTCATTACTTTTGAATATAGAACACGCGAAGTATCATATTTACGTAGACTGAAAAACCAAAATCACTTCCCGGCGCGTTCTCGCTCCGGCAATGTTGTATGAAACGGTGTGCTGTTTGAATTTAGAACTCTTTCATCTATCGTACACATTGCGTTCTCATGGCTGTATAGCCACAGATGCGTTTACCTTTCGGCACAAACTGTAAAATAAAAAAAAAATTGGCGGTAAAGCGGAGTTCGTTGTTATTTGGTTAATAAAAAAATAAATTTATTATGTAAAAGACCCTTTTTTATTTCCTTGCATTTTTTTAAGAAAAGCACTATACAGGGTGGAATTTTGTAATGCCACCTGGAGGGAAAGTACTCTTAATACTGCAGATAGAAAATTTTACTCAAAGGAAACATTCCTTTATTTTTGAATAGAAAGCAAACTGCATTCAAAGATTTTCGAAAATTCTCTTCTCCCACACCCATGCATGATAAATTAAATGAAAGAAAAACCAGGAAACCTTAAATTAATTTAATTATTTACAAAAAATTAAAAAAAACCTGGTTTTCCTTTCATTTATTTTATCATGTTTGTTAGAGATATTTCATCCTTATAATTGACCCTAACGATCGATGCAATAAAAGTACAGGTTATAATTTTTTCAGATTTTAGCCGGTTCGATTCCCGGGTGTGGGAGAAGAGAATTTTCGAAAATCTTTGAATGCAGTTTGCTTTCTATTCAAAAATAAAGGAATGTTTCCTTTGAGTAAAATTTTCTATCTGCAGTATTAAGAGTACTTTCCCTCCAGGTGGCATTACAAAATTCCACCCTGTAGGTACCTATATGCCTCGGCCGAAATGGCAATTGCCTGTCTCGTATCATTGAAGTCCTCGCCTGCGGCTCGGCCTTCAAACTTATACTCGACCTGCAATTGCCTATTTCGCTGCCTTTGCAATAATGTACTATTCTTACAAAGTAAAATAATTAGCCTCAGACTTCAATCCTCAAACACGGTATAATATTCAGGAACGCGCAACGACGACGCGTGACCCTAGAGCTCTGGTGGGTATCTGGCGCAGCGCATTAGCATTGCTATTCAGCGTGGCAATGCCGCGAGCGTCTTGGGGACGCATCCGTCTGGTACTGATTTGGATCAGTTGAGCTATCTCTAGATCCCTTGTAACAATCTGTAGATAGCTCAACTGTTTCTTGTGTATTTTGTAAATACTTGTATTTATTGTAATTCTTTATCATAATAATATGTATTACTAATTTTTTTTCTAAAGCAGACTCATTTTCTAACGTAATAATAATACTCAAGCAAAAGTTGCATGAGAATGTTTGTGACACCTCTTGATTCGTCAAGAGGTGGCGCAAACTCTGTTCTTGAGTCACGATATCGTCTAAAAATTAAGAGAATGTTTTAGTAGATTTCATTAGAATTGATTGGTAGGTAGTTTTCAAACATAATAAGCTTAAATACTGAACTTCTGAAAATAAGCGGGCTAACGTCTTTGAAAACCAAGTTTTATCCATTGTTCTTAACTTTTTGTCTGAATCACCAAAAACAAAAGAATACCTACCTATAATTATGTCTGGAATTTAGAGTGTCTAGGATCAGACAGCTTTTGTTTTAATATCAACTAGAGTCTGCGCAAGATAAATTTGTGCGTGAGAGATGGCGGTATTAATTATAATGTTAAAAAAATCTCCCAATCCCAAATATGAACTTCGAATCGCTTTCTGTCAGTTTGAAAAGTCACATAGCTTTTTCATTTTAATTGTTTTTCCTAGTGAAATTTTGAGTTCTGCTGCGTAATTTCGGTGGTATTATAACCAACTTTACTTGAGGACTTAACGCAAAGTGTGACACAGTTGGAATGAAAGTCATATGATATCCTGATTTTAACGAAAATGTATCCGATGGTTTTGAAGAAAACAGACATTTTTTTTCTCAAAATAAAAACCACATGAATTCAGAACCTCCTCCTTTCTTAAACAACTATAATAAACTAAGCTATGTCAAGAATTTAACAATGACGTGATGTTAAATTTTCCGAAATTGTTTTGTGTGAAAAAGTCCGACTTCTAGATAAAACTTTTAACAAACCTACAAAATTTCCTGGAGCTGGTCAAGTCTATTCGATGGACTTTCAATCGAAGCCTTTGGCCGGAACTTAATAAGGCTCCGCAATTTCCGACCCCGCCACAGATTAGTTAGCAGCTAGTACGGCGACCACTGAGTCAACATCTCAGCGACCTCGAAAGCAATACTTTTGGGACGAACGACGTCTTAAATTGAACGCTGAATTGGAAAACGACCGGAATTCAAGAAGTTCGTTCTTTAGTTTGGCCCGAGTAGAGTATTTGTCAAGATAGTGGTTTGATTTTCATTTTTTTGGTTTGTAAACGAACTACCAGAATGTTGAAAAGAAAATGTAGGATAAAATTCACATTATCAAACTTGCACTATTTATGGCAATAAAAACATAGGAAAGCTTTGTCCAGTATTATTTATATTATGATTACAAATAATGAGCCAAAATGAGAAGTGATTAAGCTTTCTCTAAATCGTTTATAGTAATTTTTGCTGGACAAGAGTAGAGCTAATGATTACAAGTATTTAAAGGACGAATGTTGAACTTTACTAAGAAGGCATATTGCTTTTTAAGAAACCATTTTTTTCCTTTTATCGGTCTGCAGATAGATACTATTTCGTATGTATAATTTGTAAATATTTGTAATACTTATTGTAAGTTTATTTGAAAAAAAAATATATATAAAAGTTACAACAGATATACATTATTCACACACGCTTTTATTTTATAGCATTAAATGATTAAATTAAAAGAATAGATTTTATAAGAACAATGAGATAGAAAAATAAGCTTTCTTTGTAAATAAACCCAATTTAGATTAGAAGAATGAAATTAAAGATTGTTCTTCTTTGCCGACAGGAATGGAACGATTACAAGCTCAAATGGAATCCCGATGACTACGGCGGCGTTGACACGTTGCATGTGCCTTCAGAACATATTTGGCTGCCAGACATCGTTCTGTACAATAAGTAAGTTGAACATCTTTATCTAGATTTTTTATATAAGTTTTCTATGCCAGTGCACAACTTCCAAAACAACTTTCAAGAGTAGACCGGCTGAGCTGAGAGGCCAGTGATTTTTTTTTTATTTTTTTTTATGTAACTTGCTGATGGAACAAGCTTATGGCCCACCTGGTGTTAAGTGGTAACCATCGCCTATAACAAAGCCATGCCTCGTAGGTCACGCACGTCAGGAACGTGCCCTACGATGCACTGCTCTGCGTCCATCAACTGGAGGCATACAGATATTCAGCCTCACGTGCCAGTAATTACACCGGCACCCATACCCTTCAAACCGAAACACAGCAATGCTGCTTCACGGCAGAAATAGGCATGGTGGTAGTACTTCCCCGGACGAGCCCTTCACAAAGAGCTCTACTACTACTAAAACAACAATGTCGTCGGTCCATCGTACGTTTTTTCATCTTTTTCGTGGTGAAATCTAGATCTTCTTCTTATCGTGTCACTGGTCCTTTCGAGCCAAGTGTGATGAAATGATTTTAAGTGTGCTTCAAAGAGTCTCCTTTCGTACAACACTTGGCATATATTTTCAAACTTTTAGGTTCTACGTTATGCCGGTTTTCTATGTTTACCTCCACTGTTTGAGAGTAAATAAATTGAATGATAGGTTGAAAAACTCGTTAGTACACAACTGGATTAGAACCTATTACCTTAGAACCCCTATTAGCCTATTAGATATAACCCTATTAGAAACTACGACCTTAGGATCGGAAGGTGAGGCCGCTACCGTTAGACCACCATTACTCTGGCAGAAATAAACAAAACCATGTGAAAACAACACATAATATATAATTCTCACAATAGAAGGAGAAGTGCAGTTCAACTCCCATTACATTTCAAGTCCCACACTGTTTCTTTGACTTGAACGAGCCATTTCTTTCAATAAAGGAAACTTTGTTTCGTAAACTCTTCACTATAAGACTCTTATCTTCTCGTTTCCGGTCCAAAGACAAAAACTCCATTACTTTATTATCAAGACAGCTGATGAATTTATCTACCGTCCGGGACTAAAACTAGTGTTTTAGTGAGAATCTTACGAGCCAAAGTTAAACCATAGATTAAATTAGGATTAAGTTGTGTGGATGGATGAGGGTAGTTTGAGACTTTAGAAAACTGCAGGCTTTTCTTTTTTTGAAAATTTTTGTTTGTGTGTCAGTATTTTCAGACCACAATGTAAAAATTTTCAAGTCAAGAGTGAACAATTGCGGGTTATAGTTTTGGTTGAATAATCACTTTACATCAAGTGTAAAGACAGCCAAGTGCTTAGCTAGAAAAAGAAGAAAGAACTTCAGGTGGAATGGCAGCCATATGATTAGCTACGAGTATCTAAGCGACAAAGCCCTTTAGATAAATAAAAAAAAAATGATTACCTATAGAAACTAAAAAAAAATTACGTCAGGTGTAATGGCAACCAAGTGCCTAGCCATAAAAATTAAAAAAACACAGGTGTTATGGCAGCCAAGTGCGTTGCTATTAAAATTATAAAAAAAAAACATTACCATAACTAGATTATTTTCATGAGAGAATGGTGGAGACTGCTTAGAATGCGACCCAAAAATAAAACAAGGTTAGGCTCCTTTGATTTTATGCAGTAACTTTTACGTGTCTCTTTAGTAACCTGCTGGCCTACCATGAGCTTCATTATGGTTATGGTTGTCAAAATTGTGTCAACAGTGTCAAGACATTCAAACCCAAGAAGAAAATGAATGTGTGAGTCAGCCTATCTATACACAATTTGACAGCTATAGCCATAACCATATGAAGCTCGTGGTAGCCCTGCTGTGTATCATATACAAGGTGTATCTAAATATGTGTACTATGCGAAGGTGGGGGGTTTCAGACCACAATGGTGATCAGTTGTGGAGGGGAGATAATTAAAAATTCCTATTTTCAGTTTCCCATACAAAAATATTTAATTTCATAATGCCTAAATAAATTGACAACCCTATCCTTGTAACCCCTTGACCCCTTGACCTACTACCTCTGTAGGTCTACTACTACTACCTACTACCTCTGTAGCTGAGTTTAGGGTTGTCACTTTGTATAAAGTCAGCTGTTCATGTTGAAACTTCGTTGCAGTTTTTTTCAGAGATACCAATCGAAGTTCGAAAAGTCGTTGAACAAAAGTTGTTCCCCGGGGGGTGGAAATTCACCCCCCTTCAGGATAGTACACATATTTTGATACACGTTGTAGATCTCGCGACTTACGTTCAAATCAAGTATATTTGAAGGCAGTATACCTCAATTAGCGTGGCGCCTTTGATAACTATTTAATGTAATCGCAACCATTAGTTTGGTTGAGCTGTGAATTCAATTAAGGACGCATTTAAACTTAAGCATGTCAATTGAGTTACTTCTGGCAAGGTATGTTATAAATCCTGACAGTTCAGGTAATCTTTGAAATCCAATAAATGTAAATACATCTCAATAATCAAAACACAGTTTAGAACAAAGTCACTTCCCGCTGTCTGTCTGCCTTTGGTATGCTAAGATCTTTAAAACTATTCAAAGGATTATGATGCGGTTTTTTAATAGATAGCGTGGTTCAAGAGAAAAGTTTATAATAACACATGCATAATATACAAGAGAAACACTGATAATTTTAGACATAACTTTAGAATGTGATGGCGTAAATTTGCCTATATTGCAAACGCTGGCCTTACAAAATAGATAAAAATAATGTACTAAAAATAATGGATCAATATTATGGATCTTTACAGCATGTAATTTAAGTGAACATTTTTGAAGATATTACAGATTTAAAATAAATATCATAGCGGTTGCGACGGTACTGACTTATGTCGCTCTTTCAAGAGTAACCTCTAAAGAAAACATTTTTGTATTGTCTAATGGCAAAAAAGCTGTGAATATTTTATGTCAGGATATTCTGTAGTATATTTAGTATCAACATTGCACTCGTGTAAAACCGGGGCCGATCGCTAGTATTTAAAATTGCAAGGATAGTATTTATTGAAGACTCCAACTGAATTTGTCTCAATTTTTCACCACGTGACTTTTCTAGTCAAACTCAAAAGTAAATACATTTATGTTCAACAAAATCACTTTGAAACTTGCCCCTAATGTGCTCTGGTTAACCCCATTCAAGCTTACTGATCTGCATCTACCTAAGTTGGTTTCAAAGCTTGTTTATTGAACGCGGGCTTGCCAAGCTTGCCAAACTCGATGCTGTTTAGATTAAAACCTGCACTTATCCAGCCTTCCACGTCGACGACTCGGCAATCTCTTCACCTTCATACTCCACACCCGAATTTCCACCCTATCTGCATTAAGCGAGACTTCAATTTCCTTGATGTGAACTACGACTGATAATGTGTATGGTACGAAGTTTAAAAATGGTTTCGTTATAAGATTTGAAATGGCTTTCATTGGTGTCTTGATACGATGCCAGGAGGATATCGATTGAGAATAACTACTGCAGTCGTTTGGCTTTTGATGCTATTCATTAAAGCTTACACTACCTAATCTTAGGTTTTCCTAATCTTTGATTTTCCTAATCTTTGATTTACTTTGATAATTTTTGATTTACCTTATCTTTGATTTTCTTAATCTTTGATTTACTTTCATAATTTATGATTTACTTTACTTAATCTTTGGTTTAACTAACCTTAACTCATCTTTGATTTACGTGGTAGGCTAAAAACATTTTCAAAAAAAATGCACTTTGATACATCTCAAACGGCGGTTATAAGGGTCGTAGGATTGGAAGGGATTTGAACAGGAAATGAATTTAATTACGATATCTGTGCCAATTATATCGAATGAAAATTGTTTGAATGTTCATTCAAACAATTTTCATTCGATTTATTTGGTTTCCTCAGCTTACGGTAGGTACATTGACATACAGGAATTGATTTAAAAAATCTGGCGAAGGGTTTCTTAGGTCACTTTTTTGTGCCTGTCGTATTTCATGGCTACTAAAGTCATGCCCAAGAGCTATAAAATCAAAATTTATAAAAAAAAACAGTAGTATCACAAAGATCACATTGAAACATCTTAAAGCTAATAGGTGAGTCTAGGTGCCAGTTCCACGCGACCAAGACTAGAAGAACAGGCAACAAGCTACGGCTTCGTTCCTACTGTTTTTGGTATGATCCAAGCTACAGTGGGTCTCGCATAGCAGTCACCCATCCACGCAGGACGTTGCCTGTTTGAACGTTGTTTGTTTAGTTTGATCAGTTAGGATTTGCCAATAAACGCTATTGAATGATGAACTGAAGTCATGCATGCTCAATCAATGGCCTATTTCTAAAAGCGTTTGACCGTCCAATTTGTTTGAAATCAATTAACCGACTGACCTGTCTGACCAGTTTCAAACACAGCGATCGTTTCAATATTTACCTTAATTTAGCGAGTTATTGAAGCACTTAAACTAATCAACACTAATCTGTAGGCCTACCACAAGCTCTGTCTGGCTCTGTCTCTGGTTCTGGTTTTGAGTCTGTGTGAGATTTGACTAAATAAATCTTACGTCGAAACGTTAGACACGCAGTATAATACACTGGTGAGCACTCACAGACTCAAAACTAGAGCCAGACAGAGCTTGTGGAAGGCTTACTGTTTTGTAGGAGCGAAACTACGAACTTTTTTTTTATTTTTCCTGAATCTATTCATGTTAAAGCCGGGAGAAAAGACCTCTGGTGGTTTTCTGTTGCTGTTGCTATCATTTATGCTATAAATAAATGAAGTATGAACAGTAATTAATGGGGTGTTTTGCAATCAAAATCGAGTCACATCTATCAGTTTAGAAATTATTTTGATTTTATTTTGCTTCGATTGCAATAAAAAACTAATTTAAAGAAAACTTATCTTTGACAAGAAACGATTGCAACAAGACTGGACTTTTAAGTAATAAACGTGGGATAGCGAATAGGAACTTTGTAAAACTAGCTTAGCAATAGTTAGATAGTGGTCAAAAATTATGTGATTGCTGTTCCTAGTAAGTATCATTTATTTGTTACTATCAAACTTTTATTTTACTGCTGGAAGGGGAAGACCTAGGCATATGTATCTCGATCAGATCACAGACGTTTTAGAGAAAGGCCATGTTAGGAGTACCCTAAACAACGAGCATGTATGAAGAATGTTATGAGAGTGAATGAAGCGAAAGAGGTGTGTCAGGATCGTAGCAAGTGGAAATCCGTGATCTCTGCCTACCCCCATGGGAATAAGGCGTGATTTTATGTATTTATGTGTGTAAACTTTTATTTTATTTTTTAGTTTTATCAAATTGATTGATATGCAAAGGAATGACACAATCGCTTATAAGATCGTAGAGAGCTCAATATCGTTCTTCCTAAAAATGTATAGTGCCCTATTCATTTGAAATCGAGATTTGCATTAGATTCGCGTTGTAGACTGGTCGATAGTTACCAAGTACAAAGCAACAGCCTCGCAAGTTATGCAGATAATAGGTACCAAAACTTTGCTAAGATCTAGATTAGGAACTATTGAAGATTTAGGACTCCTAGCTCGTAATTTATCGACATTTTATCGCAGAAGAGAACTTTTTTCACATTCTTTAGACCATGAATTAAGATACTACAAAAACGATTTACAAAAGTTAATAGATTTTTCTCATTTATTTTCAAAGTTTTTTTAGCGTAACCTCATTATCATCATCAGTTTGAAGAAATCGGCTGCTGAACGCAGATATTCTGCATCCAAAGGCACAAAGTTGTACACGAAAATATCTGTGCTCTCTTTCTGAGAATCTCTTAGGGCGCTTGTAGACGCTAAGAAAATTTGCCGTTCCTGCGGCAGACAAGACAAATTCTTCGTGTAGACGACAAGAATTTTGTCTTTTCCACACACGAAAACACAACAACGTTCGCCGCGTCGTGTCTTGCGCAGATAAGATTTTTTTCGTGCACCGCTGCGAGCAGTGTACACAGTTATTTTCTAGTTACGACACGAATTCTTGGGTAGACCCGGCGTTTTTTCTTAGCGTGTACAAGCGCCCTTATGCGTTTTCACTCAATCTCTTTCTGAGACCCTATAATTGTACTACACTATAACAAATCCCTATTTATCAAATACCGTAGTTTGGTACCGTATCTACTAAATTGCGTGAATTAAGTTCGATTCCCACTTGTCACGAGTTTGGAATTAGATTAAATTCGGATTATACAATCTGATACAAGGCGAATATTGCTAGCACGAGTTTCCACAAATTACAGAGAATACAAATATTTACAAAATAAAAACAGACCGTTGCAAATTTTATGAAAATCAAATTGTATTTTTCCTGACACAACCTTTGAATCTCATGAATTTTTATTTACAGTTTCCAATTTATAAAATTGATAGTATTAATACTGTATTTTGAAACATTCGTAACTGTGTTTTGCAGTATAGTTATGCCATCATAATCAGTCTCAATAAGCCGGCTGATAGACGTAGAAATCAAATCTTATTTCATAAACTTATTTTTTTTATCGTAATCACGATGTTTGACATTGAAATACGCAATTCAAATCATTTTTTGATCAATCATTGCTCATAATTTAGCAGAACAATACGCCAAAAGTGTTTTTAAATTTTACAAGGAACTCACTTATTTGATGATCTTCGTCTTTTCAAATTTTCTTCCCCTTCTACATTATCTGTGTATGTCGTTGAAGATGCCAAAGTTTCGCTTTAAGTATAATTTTCCCAGTAAAAGCTGACCTATTTGGCATTATTTATCTACCGTTATCAATTGTTAACATCTACACCTGTATTTGTAAGTCAAATAAATGTATTTTCTTTCTTTCTTCCCCTTTATTGGCTCTAAGACCTCTTCGTTCATTACTTTTGCCGTCCCACCAACTGTCTGCATCCTCAGTCATAATAAAATACATATTAGCGGGATCGGTGTTGCATTGTCAACGCTAGAAACTCGTGCTATAGGACCTTTTGAAGTACAGCGTAAGTTGTCTTCGTAGTGGGTCTTGTGTAATTCGGTTGTATTGTGCTGTTTTCGATTAGTTTGTAGGTGTTTATTGGTGCGGTCCAATTTCGAGACTTCCGGCACTTTGAATTTAAACTTATGCTTCCTACTTGCAATACTAACTTTGGAGATATAATACATTGTATTACAATGCTGCAAATTTGGTTACGTGCCAAATCTAATATTTGGACGTAACTCTGACTATCCCCCTGAGACAGCTTAAATGGAATTTTGAGAAAGACATCAGTCTTTCTGATAGGATGTTTACCTTGTAAAAACGGTAGGAACGGAGCCGTAATTTGTTGCCTGTTCTTCTAGGCTCGGTCGCGTGGAACTGGCACCTAAACTTACCTAGCTTTAAGACGTTTCAAAGTGATTCTTGCAATCCAACTGAATAAACACACTTTTGATTTTGTGTGAAGATTTTTTTTCTTTCGTATTCCAAGCTTTACTTTACTTAAAAACCCTTACAAATATTATTATTGCAATAATAATACCTACAGTTTCCTAAGCACATAGATTGATTTAAATATAACACTTTATTTATTACCATGACATGTTAGTAAGCAAGATACAGTTTTAGCATAAAATAAACAATCACAGTAATAAGATGGGCGACCTTAACGATAACAGCGATCTCTACCAGGCAACTTTCAAACAGAACTGAACATGAAAAAGAGCGTGGGGACTTTATAACCTACCTAAACGTAGGTACTTACAATTTCTACATAATTTTTCACCAATACATTGGCTAACAGGTATATGTATGATATATTTTTTTTTTAAGAATAAAGTGATGCCATTCATCTATTTATAAAATTTTTATTCTTTTAATATGATGAAACTTATACAAAAAACAAAGATAGACTACGCGGTGGCCAATTTGGGTAAAAACTAGTAGCATTTTATTAAAGTGCGTCCGTGCTTTGGCTGGTAACTCGATATCACACCCTTGCTCGCCGTACAAGCACACTGATTCAATTACTTACTTACCGGGCCGGTCGGTGTACCGGGTTATAAACTACACATACTACAACATGGCCTGCCGCGGAGGTACAGCTATATCACAAAATCGAAAATATGTTACTAGTTACAAGGAATTCATAGGCCTACAACAAGCTCTATCTGGCTCTGTCTCTGGCTCTGGTTTTGAGTCTGCGTGTGTGTGAAGTTTTGACGTAGTATTTATTTAGTCAACACTCACACAGACTCAAAACCAGAGCCAGAGATAGAACCAGATAGAGCTTGTAGAGCAAAGCCAAGTAGGTCTAAAAAGGCTTTGACAAAGTTGCGAGAACTGTAAATCTAATTCAAATATTTATTTATTCAATGATATTACAAGGAGACTATGTCTAGAAGAACAGGCAACTAACTACGGCTTGGTTCCTACCTTTTTTACTAAATTTTTAACAAGTTAAAAGTATTTTTTTATTTATGGCGGTGTCGTAGGTATAAATAAATAAATCAATTTGTTACGATTATTTAAAAAAATCTACATTTTGGTATTATTATTTACATTTTAAAATCGATGTATTCCCTAACTAACCAGGCGCGTAGAACACTTCAAAAACTTTTCAAAGGGCCTTGAAGAGCGAAACTTTAAGCTTAAAGTAAAAGTACCTAATATAAGTAAACATTTCACACAACACTGTCCTAAATAAGCAAAGCTTAGAGAATTCTTTGTCAATGTCAAACGCAACAATGAGCAGTTTGCGTAAATTGAGGGTACCTGTAAAATTGTACCCGGGTGATAATCCCGCCATCTATCTTACGGACGCTAAAACTCAGGTCAGATTGGTTATCCGGCGCCCATGAATATCCTACGACTGGGCCATTATTCATAAAGATTTGAAGGCGCCTCGCTGAAGTACCGTTTAAGTTTAAGAGCTAGCTACATGGTGGTAATGTTTAATCTGTGGTTTCGATGCTCGTGATTAAACTATGAAGTTCCAAAGCCGTCGACTCCAAAGTTCATAGTTTAAGTTTGATTATGATTGAGTCCAACGTCACACTGAAGCTTGAAGTCGGTCAGTTGTCGAAGTTTGCGGCAGTGTGTACGAATGTTATTAGAAATGTATAAAAAACAGTACTTTATAAAGCAATACTAATATTCATTAAAATCCCAGATAAAAATAAAAACGATCTTGAAAATATCACATTATAAAGTAAGATAATAATTATAAGTTTAAAAAACTTGAGAAACCGACTTCATTGCCAAACGGCTAAACCGATTTTAATGAAATTTGTTTGGGACAGTCTGGACGTAAAAATAACCTTCCAAATAAAAAAATAATTTTCTAAATCGGTTCATAAATGACGGAGGCATGCAGTTACAAACATTAAAAAAAATATTTTAAAAAAAATGGCAACACCGATTTTAATAAAATTAAAATGGGACCAATCTGGAAGCAGTACCTTTCAGATAAAAAAATAATTTTTCAAATCGGCTCACAAATGACGAAGTTATGCGGTAACAAACATTAAAAAAAAAAATAAAAAAAAAAATAAAAAAAAAAATAATAAAAAAAAAAAACATACAACCGAATTGAGAACCTCCTCCTTTTTGATTGGAAGTCGGTTAAAAACTACACTCTTAGCATTTCTAAGCCGTCCCAGTTTATTAGTAAGATATTATAAATTTTAATATTAAAAATATAATTTTGTCAGGTGTTTACCTAATTGTAAGGTCAATGCACTTTATGTACACACAGTATAATACACTGGTGAGCACTCACACAGACTCAAAGCCAGAGACAGAGCCAGAAAGAGCTTGTGGTAGGCCTACAGGTTAATAGGGATCCACTTCGGAAAGTAAACTGGAAAGCCATGTCACTGCTGCACCGTACTACCTAAAAATTATAGCATGCATTTTATGCATCGTCCAAAAGCACTTCTACTTACGAAACACAGCCAACGCGGCTATATTTTTAAATTTGGACAGATATGTTAGAAACACTTTAATGCACCTGTGACTCTAAAAGCTCTCTCCGCGAATATTCAGTGTTAACTTTATTTTTAATGGGGCCACGTTGCCTTAATGGAAGACAACGTGACCTATTTTGTGGAAACGCTAGCAGACTACCCTTGGCTTTGGTTGTCTGACGCTTTTCTAAAACTTGACCTCTGGGCAAAATTTTTTGATATTTTAGCAAAGCTCATACTCATTTTGTAGCGCTTTGGGCATGTTTGCTTTATGAGCGGGTCGTGCGAAAATTTGAGATGCGTTTTTAAAAATTCATAACTAAATAGTGAGATAGTAGATAGTAATAGAGAGTCTCTCTCTACAATTAGTCCTTTTGCGATTTTTAAAATGTCACTAAGTTATTTAGTTATGAATTTTTTTAAAACGCATCTCAAATTTTCGCACGACCCGCTCCTAAATAGAGTCGACGGTTTTTACGCCATATTGCGCAAGTTTTGCGCGTCATTAAGAACCCGAATCCGTGGCAGCCCGAACAGCATCGTGAATGTATTGTCCAAAAGGTGGGACTGTCCCTTGAACCATTTTTGGATGCAACTGCACACTCTGCAATAAATAGTCTTCATAAAGTCACTAACACTAGTCTCTAATGGCCCGAACACACCTAGTTCGCTGGCGGTAGTGATCAGTGAAACGCTGTCAAATATCGTTGTCAGATTTGACAGCACTTTGACACACTTTGAACTAGGTGTGCGCAGGCCTTAAGTTACATTGTTTACTAACAAAATTATGGATGCATTAATGTCTGAAATAAACACGATAAGAAGAAAAATCAGCTAATTGTTTAAAAAAACGTTTTGCTAAAATACTGTTTGCTAAAATTAACACTTAAATACAAGGGTAAGTTTTTAAATGTCACGACAAGAAATAGTAAAAATTAGTACTTTGTGTTAAGAAAATAATTCTAGATGCTGCTAGAATAATTTCCTAATTAAATATACCAGTAAACCAGAGTGTTATCGTTAATCGAACCACATCCTCGTAAGTGTCATGTGAACTAAGTGAAATACGTCCCTGGGGTGATCGAGAATTGTAGTCGCTGATCTTAATTGGACCCTCAGAGACTTGATAGTAACCCACACACAAGGAATTATAAAAACTAACCCACGACCTACGGCGCAGAAGGCAGAGCTACTACCAACTGCATGAGCTGAGAGGCCAGTCAAAGATGCTTTTTGCTCTATGGTTTTGGGTCATTATCTGCACTTTTAAGTTTAAAGATTTACTGGGCCAAGAGTCACGTATTTTTTTAGATCACAGAAAAAAAATCCTAACTTGATTCGACGGGCCCCTCTGCTGGCCTACCTCCGAAGCTCCATCATGGCTTGGTTATGGTTATCCAAACCACACACCATCGCCTATAACAAAGCATTGTTTCGTAGGTCACGCATGTGCACCTGCACTGCCCTGCGTCCATCAACTTGAGGCATACAGTTGTTCAGCTTCACGTTCCAGTAATTTCACCAGCACCCACCCACATGCTTCAAACCTAAAGACAGCAATACTGCTTGACAGAAAATATGGGCATTAGGTTTAAAGACATTTATTTCTCATAAAACATAAAATGTTCACTTAAAATGAGATTACACAGCTTAATATTAATAATACATTGTTTTGCCTCTTGACGGCTGCCGTAGCACACGCTTACTTGATACACACATAAACTGTTGGGTAGTAATTCCCCGGACGAGCCCTTCACAAAGAGATCTACTACTACTAGTGAGGGTCAGCCGATCAACATAGATAAATTAAAAGTAGTACGGACATGAACGGCATGGATAGTCCCCGTAAATTTAAAATTCAACTTGTTCCACGTTTGTTGAAAGCGTACCATTATTCGATAGATGACTTTTTGACAAAAGGCCTAGGTCGCTGGCCATGGCGATCAGTGAAACGCTGTAAAATTTGACAGCGTTTCACTGATCACTATCGTGTGCGCAGGCCTTAACTCAGAATAATTCTTATTATAATATTTGACATGCCTTAATTGTTTTATATTGTTACTCCTATTTTTTTTCTTTTGTTTTGGAGTCCCACAGTATCTGCTGTCATTTCATTTAACATTTCTTTTTTGTGTTTTTGGAAGTTAATATATTTTAAATAATATGATGAATTAATAGTACTGAAAAAAATAATTGGATTGAATTCTTTGGGGATTTTAAGAAAGGTCGTCAAAGATACTTCCAATATCAAAGATTTTAATCATATTTTTGTCCCCAGTGCCGACGGTAACTACGAGGTAACCATCATGACGAAAGCAATCTTGCATCATGACGGGAAGGTCGTGTGGAAGCCCCCAGCCATCTACAAGTCTTTTTGTGAGATAGACGTGGAGTACTTCCCTTTTGACGAGCAGACGTGCTTTATGAAATTTGGAAGTTGGAGCTATGATGGTTATATGGTAAGTTTTTAAATTAGCTGATGATTCTTCTTCTTCTTAAATTTAAGAGCTTATAGCTCTTGCAGGGTTTTGATGCAGTTTTCTCCAATTAAGTCTCTCGAATGCAGCCTCCTTGACTTCCTTAGACGACATTGCAGCGACTTTTTCTTTTATCTGGCTCATGTAATTTATTATTGGCCTTCCTCTTCCCCGTTTTCCTTCAACCTTACCTTCAATGATGTTCTTTATGTAGCTGTCACGTAGGTGATACTATTTAGTAGGTAATAGTGAACTTAGCGTGGTGGGGACGATAGGTAGTAGGTAAAATAAAGGTTTTTTAATAAGAAAAAAAATTAGTAGGTATATTTCAAAATGTCACAAACGGTAAAAAACAAAAACTTTACAAGTAACACCATATAATTTTCGAGCAAGACATTTTCATCGGAATTCCTTTAAAATAAAGCGAAAATGTTCATTGTCCTAATAAAATTACAAATAAAATAGAAAATCTGCTTTAAAAGAAAATTGTTCCGAACGCTTACAGGGAATGTAATCGAATTCCTTAGCAAAAAGGCCTTTCCAATACTTACTGTCAAGCAAAATATTTATATTGGGGTCGCTACAACAAGAACAAAACGTGTGCTAGAACAGAAATCAGAGCCAATAGGTGTAGTTTATTTCTAAGTTACTATATAACTTATGTAGCATCTGTTTCTAAACAAACCTATTCACTTTGCTTACGGCTCGCATTTATATATTCTTGAAATAATTCACCTTTAGCACCAGAATATATTGAATATCAATGATTTTTTAAATACTATAGACCTGCGGGGCTGTTGTGTAATTCTGTTGTTATCAAAAGTTTGATACTAACAAATAAATGAATTATCATTACAATTAACAAGGACCAGTACTGTATCGATCTGCGATCTGTAGTTTTAGAAAGCGAAGTTTTTATTCGCTATCTCATGTTTAGTACGTCAGCATTCAGTCTTGTTGCAATCCTTCCTTGTCAAAGATAAGTTTGTTTCAATTCATTTTTATTGCAATCGAAGCTCAAAATAATGTCAAAACTGACAGATGCGACTTGATTATGCAACAAAAAATACGCAATCATCCCACTGACTGGAAGTAATTATTGGTAAAATTAGAAAAATTAGATGATCTAGAATCTTCTTTGCGGTCGTTTGCAGATGGTTCAACGTGTGTTTAAAAATCGGTTGTCTGCAAAGTCGGTTTTACGATAGTTGAACGTGACAACGTCATACAGCTGTCCACGCGGACGCATCGCTCACTCAAGTAGGAGAGAGACAGATGTCGAACGCTGCCGAACGCGGAGGCCGATTGTGCCTCTTTGTCGCTCGTTCCGCGCTCTCGCTTGCACTTCAAGCCTTAAATGGAACGCCTCAGAGCGAGGTAACGCCGTATGAGTCATGTTTTTTTGTGCGTGCAGCCGGCTCCATCGAATTTTAGGACGTTGTCACGTCATAAATTTCATAGGTCTTGTAATACAGTTCTTCGTAGTTTCTATGTCACTGACATAGTCTAAAGAACTCTCTAGAGACTTGTTATCATCAATAACTACTACTAAGGAGCTAAAGCTCCAAAGTGACGTCATCCATCGAAAGTAAGGAAGCCAATAAATCTATCGACTTCACATACACATAAGCACGCCTGCTTTAGTGCACCATAAACTACCTTATACCCTTCGTGTTAAGGTTCAACTGGGAATTTACCCTCACCTGCTCCTGTCACGGCTCAGATAGTTGTTCGAGATAGGGACAACACCTATTTGTAAGGATTCGTGTGAATGGTTTGATTCGTAAAGGATAGCTTTATTTTGGAAGCTTTATTTCTAAGTAGAGCTTCAACCGAGAACTGCTCAACTGTAGAACTTTCTCGAATGGCATATCAGTTGGCTGCGATGTCGAATAGTGTCAAATATCGCACTGTCAGAGTTCGCGGAAGTGTGTGCATGTATGTAAAACCTTATGCTGAAACTTATCACCATAGCAGATCGCCTATATATGAGCAAGGCTTAAAGTAATACCTGAGAGAAAATTATGTCAAAAAAATAATCATATTTGGATTAGGCCTGTGCGTGTGTGGTTATTTTAAAGAGAATTAGCATGTTCCGCTTTTTTCAATACTTATAGAGTGGAAGTTTTTGCTTTATGTTGAATCTTCAAAAAGGTAAATTGAGGTTTACAAAACTCGTAAAACTGACTTCATGGCTAAAATGCAGATAGAATTTTGATGAAATTTCAATGGAATCAATCTGAAAGTATAACCTTCCAGATAAAAAAATATGTTTTCAAACTGGCTCATAAAATAATGAAGATATAATGCGATAATTAGCCTTGAAAAAAAAAACAAATTGAGAACCGCATCTTATTTATTTAAAGTCGGTTAAAAAAAAAACTGAATTGAAGGTATCTCCGTCTTTTTTATTTTGAAGTCTGTTAAAAAAAAGGTTAGATACAGATTAGTTATGCTCAAAAAATATGATATAGCAACTCAACTTCACTCACTTCCGTCCTCACTCTACATCTCATTATACCATCAGCCAATCAGCGTTCCTGTAATAAAGTTTTAATTTTCCAGGTGGATCTGAGGCATATGAAGCAATCACCAGACTCTGACAAAATAGGGATGGGCATTGACCTCTCAGAGTACTACATCTCAGTAGAGTGGGACATTATGAAAGTTCCGGCAACTAGAAATGAAAAATTCTACTCCTGCTGCGAAGAACCGTACCCTGATATCATTTTCAACATCACGCTTAGAAGAAAAACCCTCTTCTACACAGTGAATCTAATAATACCTTGCGTTGGAATCTCGTTTCTCTCGGTTCTAGTATTCTATCTCCCTTCAGATTCAGGAGAGAAAATCTCTCTCTGTATCTCGATTCTTCTCTCTCTCACCGTGTTCTTCTTACTGTTAGCAGAAATTATCCCACCCACATCACTAACTGTCCCATTGTTAGGAAAGTATTTGCTGTTCACTATGATGCTAGTTACCCTTTCTGTTGTGGTCACTATTGTGGTGCTAAACATAAATTTTAGGTCGCCGGTAACCCATACGATGCATCCCATCGTAAGGAGAATATTCATAGACTTTCTACCCCCTTTTCTTTGTATAAAGAGGCCAGATAAAGAAGAGGACGATGAAAACGATAAGCCTACAGAGGTAAGATACTGTCGACTTTCATAAATCACCCACGCAAAGAAACGAGATGAGACAGAAACATTAATCATCGGCGGCATAGACGCTCGACACTCAAAATAAACCCGGCTTCGCAACATTTTAATTAAATTTGTAAATAAAAGCTCTTACAAATGAAGTTCTTCAGAGGGGATCTCTTTCATCGTGAAAAAACAACACGAAAGCCTTTTCTCTTGGAGTTTCCTCCATTCAGAGCATTTTCCATCGGTACGAATTCAATACGGACAGCTATTACTCGAAGTTTCAACAATAACCGTTTTAATTGTGACTTTTCCTGGTGCTATATTCTAATCTTTTGTGCGTTTGGAGTATCGCTTGGCCAATTTTATTCCATTTCGATTTTCCTTTATTACTAGCGAGCTTAACGATCGCGCGGCCGGGGTTATTTATGTGCCCCCAGTGGCTGCGGACGGATGGCAAGATATATACGAGGCCAGACACGGCAAAACCGAAACCTACTCGGCCCTAATTGTGTGCTGGCTTAAGCAGAGCCGGTACACTGGCCACTGGCTCCCTCTGACGGCGTAATCCTCATTCCATCTCCTAAAGCCCTCAATTCTCACTTTCATGTTAGTGTATTGCGCCAATTTTAAGTACATTTTTTTAGAAAACCCTTGAACTGGATTGTCTTTACATTCACCGTCAATTTACCACATACCACATTACTCCTTTACCACATAACTATTTCATATACATAATTATGTAGATAGTGTTATTTAAACCGATAGAATAAGTAAAAAAAGGAATATGAGCTATTCTTTTTTTTCCTCGGGTTGGTGTGCATTTCTTCTAATCGAGCATATTTTACAGATCCTAACCGACGTGTTCGGTGCGGACGACATGGACGGCAAGTTCAAGGAATGGGGCTGCGAAGAGTACGAGCTGCCCGGAATGCCACCGTCACCCCCGCCACCCCCCGGGGGTGACGATGAACTGTTTTCCCCTCCCCCAGGCTCCCCCTGCCGACTAGACTTAGACGACGGCTCCCCATCTCTAGAGAAACCTTACGTGAGAGAGATGGAAAAGACTATAGAAGGCTCCAGGTTCATAGCTCAACACTTGAGGAATAAGGATAAATTCGATAACGTAAGTATATATCGACCGATTTCTACGCTAAAAAAACAATCAATGGCCTTAAAACGATGTGTTTCCGCAGGTGGAGGATGACTGGAAGTACATAGCGATGGTGATGGATAGAATATTCCTGTTCCTATTCACGATAGCGTGCGTAGTGGGCACTGCGCTCATCATATTCCGAGCGCCGACCTTCTACGACAACTCTAAGCCAATAGACATTCTCTACTCAAAGATCGCGAAGAAGAAGCTCGAGCTGCTAAAGATGGGCTCGGAAGGGGACCCGGGTCTCTGAAATTCGTCTCACGTCTTCGGCCACTCGCCGCCGAAGACGTTCTGGGAGCTGATCGTCATGTGGTGGCACGGGTGATCGGTCTAAGCTCCCAGTCGGGAACTGACAGGCGAGAACTTATGTGCTCAGTGTGGTGCCAAGCGCCCGGTGCGCTAACGGACGTGTTCACGCCTTAAGCGTTGCCAAAGCCGTCTTTTTATATATAAAAGTATTAAGCTCGAACTCGAGACTGTTTCCGTCGATAGTCGAAGGAGCCGCGTTGTTGTGTTGACGCCCGAGCGGATCTGCCACTACTATTTTTATATTAGAATCGCCGCAATGTTAGCGACTGTTAAGTTCTTTTGTATTTATACAAATTAATAGTTTCTTTTTCAGGAATAATTTGATACGAGCGCACAAACATTGTACAGTAAATAATCTAGTTGGTTTGTATTTCCTTTCTTACATAAGATAACGGTTTGGGTATAAGGCATTAATGTACTGTTGGATACGAAACGTGCTGTATTACTACTTTAAGGTTTACTTCGAATAATATCGAGCTCAATGGTATGTAACATTATAGATAAGTGATGTAAAGGTAATTAATCAAAGTCGATTAGCATCAATATTATTGTAACAGTTTTGTGCAAACGTCCTCGATGAGAACTGGACTTTGTAGGTAATCTAACAATGTAAGATGATATTGTAATTTGAATTATACATTTAGATCATTACGTTATCGCGTAATGATCATAATATATGGACAATATCGATTGTATTGACGAATTGTAATATTTCAATGTAGTTATAATGGCATTAAGGAATTGTAGATATCGATAGTCATACCTACTAGGCTGCAGTACGACATACCTAGATATTAAATAAGACACAACACTATCACAATATAGCATGTCATCACGAGGGTGATATTATTTCCTTAGATAAATTTGTAATATAAAACAATTGACTGCCAATTGTACATTTTAAAATAATTATAGATAGTTCGATAAAGTTGTTTTTATTAGATTTTTTAAAGAATGTGCCAAATTTGCAATCAGAAAATCATAGTTCCAGAGTATTTGCCAATTTTATTGTAATAATTTTCTAAGCGCAATTTATACTGTTGATATGCAAATACTTGTTTTCGTACGCTTGAAATTTAATTCTGAAATATTCTAAGATAACAAAAATGCTTGCCCAAAAATTTAACGACTGAATTTCTCTTAAAGCGTTCTCGCGTCTTTTGCAAAAGTGCAGGTGTTACTCTTCCCTACATTAATATAAACAGCAACTTCACGAATAAAACCTAGAATACAGGGTAAATTTAGATATTGATTATCTTCTGTTTTGTAATTCTTACACTATTCACTGAAATTAATATCTTTGATCACACTTATTGGCACTTTACCTATAATATAGATAATAATCATTGTTGAGGATTGTGAATTAGTCTTTATCTTAGATATCGTTACGTTTATGTTCACCTTTTATATAAGGTTAAAATCTTTTGTGTTTTTCTTCACTTTCATTGATTCCTTTATTTTCACCTTCGCATTTTACTTCACTTTACCCATCGTGTAGGGTATTTGTAGCAACTTATCTTAATAACTAAAAATATTTCGAGCCGCGTTATTGATATGTCAAAGTAAAACATGATAAAGTTATTAGGTAATTTAGATAACTCAGAGTAATTAAATCCACAGCGAACAGTTAGGAAAACAGGGATGGAAAATGTAATAAAAGAGTGTCTATGTGGTTCGTCTTATAATGATAAGCGTTATTGAATGTGCATAGCTGTTTGTGAAGGATGTATTACACTGAGCTAGTGTAGACTAGAGTATTGTAGCGTACATGACATGTTATCTAATGTATATGAAAGTCATGACGAGCTCGCTAAAGGTTGATGTACAGGCAGAAAACGACGTTTTCTGCTCGTCTCGGTTGTTTGAAGGAATTTCTCGATGGAATTGTAACGGCATTTATTCTAAAAATAATTTTCTAAGACACTTGGTTAAAGAAATTAAGATTGTGCTATTGCACGCACCGAACACCAAATAGAGTTAAACTATTTATCAAATAAAATATATGTAAAGCTCACAAGCTTACTCACTAACCCGAGGATATCCCAAAATTTTATTGTAGATAATTGCTAGAAATAAAACGATCTGTTGTTATTTTTATATGACTGCAAATAAAATATAGTTAGATTTTCTAAACACCTTAGGGTTAAAGATTTAGAACGAGGGGCTATTACTGTACTGAATGGTAGCAAAGGATGTTTAAATAATAAGGTTCATAAATATGTATGTAAATAATAAATGTGTCAACAAGAATGGGAGCTTAGTGTAGTCTTGGGTCGTAATGGGCGAATCTAGAGAGCGTTACTTTGCTGTCATTGCTAAAACTCTGTAAAGTTTTAATGGTGAAAGCAAAGTTTCATGCCCTAGAGAGGCTCGTAGATTTGTTAAAACTGGATGAGCTATCCAATACAACGATTAATGATCCAGCGGGTTTGTGGTTTTGGTAACAAATAGTAACCATTATGTTGTCCTATTATTTCCAGTAAAAGCCACTTTAATCAAGAATTTGTTTGTTTACAAAAGAGCTAACATATTGTACCTTATTGCTCAACTTTTATAACCAACTTGGTCACGCTAGACCTTTTCGTCTAGACTGTGCTTGAAGTCAAAGTCTAATCAAGCCAAGTCAAACAGTCAAAACGGTTCTGGTTTACGTAAATCTTGAAACTGATATCCAAATAATAATAATGAGTTTTCATGTTTTGCATAAATTTGTAGCATAATACCGCTCATTTTTGAATTTCAATCCTGTGATTTGAAACCTTGGTTGTATAAGTGTTATTGTCTTTAAGGCGGGGTCCTAGACTTGTTGCTCTCGCGATTTCTGTGTGCTCATCCTTATTTTGATTTGTTAGATTATTAAAAATACATTATTTAATATGACTCCTAGTAAGGCATAGTGATATGCAAAGCGAATAAAAATCTGTGTGAGAATGTATGTAAACTTAAATATCTGTTGCATACGACGGGCAGTCATAGGCCGTAGCAAGCCATAAATAATACAGAAAATATCATCGAATTGAAGAAAACATCGCATTGCATACCATTGTATCGTGAAAACGATCAGAAAATGGGTTTCGGGGAAACGGGTATTTAAGCGTAGTCAGTGTAGATCTCTTTAGATAGGTAAATTGTATTTCAAAATGCTAGAAACATTATGGAAATTGAATAAGGTTAGCAATAAGTAACATTAATGAATTAGCTTTTCAGTGTTTTAGAGTTAGTCGACGAATGAGTCAACTCAAAAGCCCGATGCTAGATAAATTTGTTTTAGTACTGCACTAGTAGTATTTACTAAATTGTTACCAATCTTGTTCCTTTCTATACTAGTTTATTGATTCTGTTTTTGTTTTGAATTTGTTAATAGATTTGTAATATTATTTAAGTTTATTGTTTTACTAAGTTATAAAGTTATTGTTATAAGTAGATTATGATTATTGGTATTGTTTATTTGTTGATAGCACTTTTGTCTACATCGAGTTATGGAGTTGTAAACTCATAGTCAGCTATCACATGGCTGTCAATAATTATAAGAAACTGAAATGTTGACATGTACATATAGCTGATCAACATAGAATTTTAATGTAATTGTAATTGACGAGTTATTTTTCTACGTTCCTTTCTCGTTACTCTAAGGGCTAACGTAGGATTGTAGAACCTCACTATGAGGTTTATGAAAATAATTGCTTTGCCCATAATGTTTGGAGGAATAAAAATTCGACAAATCAAGGCAGATTTAGTTTTTTTCAGTTCTTCCGTTGCATTTGATTTATTCTAAAGTATGTTTTGTAAGGAAGTCAATAAAAGAGTAATCCGTAACGCTTTATAATTAAGTTCATCGGAATATACATTTCGTATAGTAATTTTCTCTATTATAACTTCTACACTTGCTTCATTGCACGATTTATTTACTTTGCATGTTTCTAAATTATCTCTGTTATTATCATAATTATGTATCACTATTACAATATTATCTTATAATATAAGCTAGGCGTACTGCGTGTTAATCAAACGTCTTCCAAAGTGACGTAAGGAGTTTATTTTTTTCTTAACTTTTTTCTTTACCCTTTCGTATCAACATTTCTTTTACGCATAGATATCAATCTTCATTTTCAAATTTTAAAAGTTGAATAGCTTAATCTTTTGGTGAAATTTCATTTTTAATTTGATGAAAGGTTGAAATTTGGAACCCGTGCAAATAATGATCCTATAAAAAATATACCAGAGGAATATCTTACTACTAGAAACGCATGTTTCCCTTTGTCCACAAAATAACGCTTTCTTTTTTGTCCGTACCTAATGCAATTACAAATAAAATTCAATTCAAATTTTAATTTGCCCTGATATCTTAGCTGAAATTTCACCAAGCTTTTGTTTAGTTCTCGTTAGTAATTTAGAGCTGGTTTCACAGTTAACAAATCGACCAATCAAATATTTGACAGTTGTTAAAAACAAAAATGAGTTAAACAGCTGTCAAATATCTGTTTCGTTGATTAGTCATTCGTGAAACGGTCCTTATGTTCTTGAGTGATTATAGATCAACACCATTTTCTCGTCAAGTTATGAATTCATCGAATATTATAACTAACATGATAGAGTTAATACGTACTTAAAAGATAAGTAAAACCACACAAAATTTTCGTTGAGCTTCCAACACGATTAGATGTAAATATACGTAAAATACCTATAAAACTTTTCAAATTAAGGTACATTTTTATACTATGGTGTGTATAAGCTGTGGGTATTATTTTATTAGGGCTAATTTTTCAATCTATAAGTAAATTTACCATCTCCTTTTTCGGCTTGTCAAACGCAGGGTCTGACATTTTTGATTCGACGAATATTGTTATTCCGTAGATGGAAAAATCAGCCCATAGTCAATTGGTTATCTTTATGTATTTCAGATTTTATGAGGCGTTAGGTAGTCAAAGCGTATTTATTTAATTATTGTAGGTTTTTATATCTTTTCATTCTGATAAGTTATTGTTGTATGCTTATCAATTTAATTTTACAAAAAAAAAAATTCATGCACCTTACCTGAGTCACTCACTAAAGTCAAAACTGCGTGGTTATTCATTAATTTGGTTGGGTTTTTAAAAACTAGGCGTATTTAATACATTTTATTTTATATTACGATATTTATTTTATTTATCGATGCGATAAACTAAACTACGGACCCCAAAAAAACAAATGAACCCAAAAGATTTATACGTTTGTTTTAAAAAATAAATTTACAGTCTTTCACTTCTTTATATTTTTTTTTTTTTGATCTACTCTCTACTTGATATATATTTTTCATCAATTCAATAGCGCAAAAAATTATGGTTTATACAACTTTGACTCAGGTGGGATCCAAACGATTTTGTTTTTTTACTATTAATGGATGGTATTATTATAAGTATATACAAAACAATGTTTGTGGAATGAGATACCAATCCCAAAGTCAATGATGCTAACAAATATATTGTTCCCATTTTTGAATAGGTTTTCTTTGATGGCTGGAAGTTATACCTTAAAAATTAAAACACCGTGCAACTAATTTATTATTTTAAATTAACAAATTGTATGCTTTTATTTCCAAAATTAACTATTATGGGTGCACTGAGAATACTTATACGAAATTACGTCAATACTTTTGTATTCACCCCTCGTAGATTATATCATTGTTTTATAAATGGCTGGTATATTTATTACTACTTGAATATTATAAAAGGGAGGTGTAAAAAATTGTGCAGACATTGATTTCAGCTCTAGTTGGTATCTCAATCCATTTAAACATAGACTTTTTAATAAACGCCAAAATGTTACCTTTAGTCAATAATTTTGAATTGTCGGAACGGCATTATGTCTAGGTAAGATTGTACGTTTCGTATTCTATTGTTATATAGTAATTATTATAATTAATGTTCTCTTCTAGTATTTAATGTTTCGGTTGATTATTGTTTTTATTTTCACTTTTTAGTCAGGAGTAACGGTGGTTGTTTGTGCTGAAACTGAAAATGTCTAATATTTTCAAAATAACAGTGGCCCGTAGGAAATGCTGACAGAAGTAAAAACTTGAACATTAGCCTGTTAAACAGTTTTTTTTAAATAATTGGAAATGGCATGACATTAAAACTTATTCAAGGTCTTTCCATTTATTACATAAAAAACTATTAAATAGACCAACTACGTGTATGTCCCTATCTGGCTGACCTGACGGACGTTGAGCTGACGGAAAGACTTCGACTTTTAGCGAAGTTTGTCGATCTTTGCCGAAGAGGTGTCGGTTGCGTGACAGTGACGCAAGCTAATATTTTGTAATGAGTTTTGCATATTTTATTATACATTTATTTAGTGTAGAGTTTGAAATGTCTGACTCGAAGATAAAAATTAATGTCTTTTCGATTTTGCATGCTTAAAAACCTCTTAGATCAAACATCAAAATCATTCGAGTGTTGCTGATCAATATAAATATTAATTGTATTATTATCCGTATATTGTGAATCACTGATAAAGGTACATATTGAGTCTATATTAATAGACTCTTGCAATATGAATATGTCGTATATGAATTTTGTTGAAAAAAGTTTTTTAATTATATCATGATCATGATGGAATCAATATTTTCAATTTCATCACAAACACAAGCTGCTGAAAATGACGAGACGCAAGCAATGAACACCACGTAATAAAAGTAGAAATTAGATAATGAATTGTATTTCATTGTATAAGGTACTATAATAAACACAATAATAGACTTTATGGAACTCAATAGCTTTCCTTATGATAGTATTAGATAAAAGTTGAAGTTATTTCAATAAGTCTTTGCCACCTACCTAATAAGGGGTATGCATTTATCTCCAACTTATTAAAATATAAGTATGTGCGTATGATAAGTCATCATAATAGGCTCAATAATTTACATAATACAAAATGTAATAAATAAAAATAAGGTAATTATATAAAAAATAGGTATTTAGCCTATTGAAGTAATATTAAGATGATTATGATAATATAATATAGGCTTTAAGTTATATGTTGTAAGTCCCATTTTGTAATGTTAAAATTAATTTAATGTCAAAAATCAAGCACTAACATTACTATAATGATTACACTCATGACTTCTTAATGCTAATATTGAAATGTATTATAAATATGAACTATAAATATTAAATGTTATGCGTTAATATTATAACTTAGTTTCATTAACACAACTTAAACAAACCCCATCTTAATATTAGGTATCTCTTTAGTCTTGAACAAATTAATTTTACAAAGGATAAAAAACCCCCTGAATTTTACAAAAGATAAGTGAGGGGGAACCTAGATGAATAGAATTTCCTCAGAGTATGAAAAAGTTACATAATTTTCAACCAAACATGGCTCAGAACTATGTAGGGTGTAACATACTATACCAATAAGCCCGAAGGGGGACCAAGCACTAGAAAATTTTGACGTGTACAAAAGTTTGAAGCCACTTCTGTTAATTCTCAGAAGTACACACTTCAAGATACCTCAAACAGCTGTAGAAATCCGTTATAGTGTTACTTTATATCGTGTCTATTTACATTTTGGAGGAAAGATCAAATGGCATTCTTATTGTCGTATTACAAACGTGGTACGCCATGACGTGTGGAATATAATTTCGGGCTTAATAGAGGTATTATGTTACACCTAGTATAACAACAAAAACAAACTTAGATCTATCTGCTATCGAACAATAACAGCCGAAATCCAATAAGAATATTCATTTCGGAGCTTATAGGTAACAAACAAGGAATCAGACACACGCACTGACCTCTGTGTGTAAATTTACCTAGATTTATATACCCCACTTTTCAGTCGAAGGCTATAAATGTATAATAGCAAAAAGCTATATTAAGTAAGTACGATCTTTCAGTTACTGTGTTAAGCCTTTGCCTTATGCGCACATTTACGGATAGCGATAGCAATCAATTTTAGCATAGGGTTTTGCATAAAATACAAACAAACTGCAATGAACTTTTTCAGTGCAATATTTGCCATATATGTGACATCACATACGACCTAGATGTATGCAAGGATATAAGTAAACGAAGACTTTTAACCAAAGCTACTGCTAAATAATGCCCAAGGATTTAAAGCAGTGTCCACGGATGGTGCTGGTGCATTATAGTACCCCTGAGCCAGGTCTACCAGGGACAACGGGCACTTGTACACGTCACAGTTCGCCAGCAAGGTTCCAAGGCGATGGGCTGAGTCGTAAATCGAGTGTTCAAAAGGCTCTATTGGCAGGACTTTTGTCATTGGCATCCTGAAAATTACAAAGAGTAAGTAAATCAAATAAACAAGTTGGAAGTTTAAAAAACTTGAAATACCAATTTCGTAACCAAACCATACGATCAAATGTCTAAGGAACTAATTATAAAAAGTCCGAATGACGAAACGTTGGACCAACATTGTTAAAATCGCGGGAAATCGGTGGATAGCAAGAGCTCAGAATCGTTCTTCCTGGAAATGTACAGGGCAGGCCTATGTCCAAATCTATGAGCTGGTTTAGGCTGATGATGATATCGAGTCTGAACCTTTCAGATAATAATTTTCTTAATTTATGAGCTGATTTGAAAAAAAAATCGTTTTTATCCGAAAAGTTACAAGTTTGGTTCCAAGACCAGCAGTTTGGCCATAAAGTCGATTCCTCTAATTTGCTTTGAAGTCATTTGATGAGGCGTTCTAGTAACAACGGTTTGTAAAAACATGGGATTACTCACGTGAACAGAGTACGGAACATCTCCTCAATCATGTTACCACCATGCGGCACCAGCCTCTGAGTAGTCTCGCACAAAGTCTTCAATATACACTCTCTGCCACTGTAGCCCATTCTGAAATAGAAATAAAAGTAGAATTATAGATAGTGCAATTCACGAAGACGCGCCCCACCAATATTCGGTTGAGGGGATCGCGGGGTGCGGGGAGTTTGCTCCGAGCGACAGTCGTGAACCGTTGTCTATTTATTGTAGTGTGCGTGTACACTCATAGGTAATTAGTGTGTACCGATAACACTCAAACATTGACGGAAGCTTGCACACATATACTATAAACGGTTAAAGAGGAATAGTGGGGCGCGCCTTCGTGGATTGCACTATCTATATCTAAGTGGCAAAATAAATTAAGTTTTTTCAACAAGGAGTTACTTCAAGGAGCTACAGCAAATCTACCGGAATCTCCCAGTAAGCTTGCTGAAGTGAAAAATATAAGGCCATTATGGCTGTCAAAACTAACCCACACATTCAAATCTAAGAAGATATGATTGTGTGGATCAGCTGGACGATTCTGTTTTATTCTGTTGCAATCAAAAATTTCATACTAACAAATAAATGATACTAACCAGTAGTAGCGATCACATATCTTGTTGCCATCATTTATTGACCACTATCTGTTGCCATACTAGTTTTACAAAAGTCAATATTCAGTTATGTAGCAATTGTTTGTCGTCATGAGATTGATAAGATTTGTTTCAATTCGTTTTGTATTGAAGCTCAAAATAATGTCAAAAATGACAAATGCGACTAAATTTTCCATGACTTTGAGACGTGGCAAGTTGCTTTTAAACCGACTTCCAATCAAAAAGGAGGAGGTTCTCAATTCGGTTGTATGTTTTTTTTTTTTTTTTTTTTTAATTATTACACACTCAATATTACCTCATTTAATTAATGAAAACTTACTCACACAATATTTATTACACACTCAACATTACCTCATTTAATTAATGAAAACTTACAATATTTTTCTCATAAAAGAAAATGATGTTGCAAAGTTCTTTCACTTCAAAAGCGAATGCAATTTCATTACCTTTCAGACTCCTAGCACCATAGTGCAATTTTAAAGGTTTCAATCTTATACAAGTGGAACGTAACTGATTTATTTTTTGATTGATTTTCCACGGAAAAAAAGATTGACAATATTGAAGTGTATTGAAGGCAATTTTGTATGCGTAGCTATATCTCTCTATATCTATATCTTATACTTATAAAAAAAAGTCGTGTTAGTTACACTATTTATAACTCAAGAACGGCGGAACCGATTTGGCAGAAAATTAGTGGGGAGGTAGCTTAGAACCGGGAGAAGGACATAGGATACTTTTTATCCCGGAAAAGCAACGGGAACGGGGTGTTACGGGAACGGGCGAGCGAAGCCGCGGGCTGCCACTAGTCTATATTTTTATAAAAGAAAGTCGTGTTATTTATAGCCCCTTCCCACCGGTGTGTGATATCGTGCACGGAGGCGGATCAGGTCGCACGACACACCATGGGAACGGTCTCGTGCGCCGAGGTGCGCGGTAGCACAGGAGCCCTTTCTGTGTGCTTTGCCGTGCGTCGTCGTGCACTGTGCGTAATGATCTGCAGTACCACGCACGTATAGGAAGGCAGCATTACACTATATTTTATAACTCGAGAACGGCTGAACCGATTTGTCTAAAAATTGGTGGGATTCAGCTACTTAATACATACTTATCCATGATAGTTTCCATCTTTTGATACAGTTGCCGGCGACTTCTCCTCATCTCAACTGGTTTCCTGTGTCTGTTGTATCTTCGGTAAAACCTGTAAAAAAAAATGATAAGGAAATGAAATGAAGAAAATCCACAAAACTTCAAAGTCAAGTCAACGAGTGGGACCTGACTTGGAAAAGTCAGGTCATATTGTGTTTTATTGATAAATATTTTATTTGAAGGGATCAATGCGTATTTGTCAATGCAAACCTTTGAGACACTAAGGCCCGTATTCTGAAATAGAGCTTGAGTCTGAGACGAGCCTATTTTTGACATTCTTCAATGGAGAATTGTCAAAAAATCTATGCTTGAGACTCGATTATAGTACACTGGAATTTTGACAAAGCACACATTGTCATAACCTCTAAACCTACATAAATATTGGTTGTGTGGAATCTACACACACCAAGCTCTTACGGTTCAAATAAATTCTTGGAATTCTACTTTTTATCGTATCACTAGATCTCTTAAACAAGTGTGGTGAAAGGATTTAAAGTGTGCCTCAGAAAGGCTCCTTTCGTGCACTTGACACTGTTTATGAAAAGTATAGATTTTACGACATGCTTGTTTCCTCACGATGTTTTCCTTCACCGTTTGAGACCGCATTAGTCTCAAACGGTGAACGGTGAAAACAACCAGTCAAGCACCCGATTCTAAGAACGTGGGTTTGAATCCAGATTCAAACCCACGTTCTTAGAATCGGAGGACCACTAGTGCTCTCATTGTAATTCAAATGATCAAATATAATTTAGACTTTGAAGATGAATGATGAATGGATATGAACCTGGCTGTTTCCGTAGAGTTGGGCAGCTCATAGGCCACGCCCCAGTTCAGACCGAAGGTGAACGTGCCAGGGGCAGATGTTGGAGCTGGCTGCCCTATCACCCCGACTGTCATACATCCAGCACACTGCCAGATAATGAAGTTAAATAAATAAAAAAAACAGTGACACTCCGGGAAAAATTAGACCTTAAGGCTTGCGCAGTGCGCACACCTAGGCCACTGGCGATAGCGATCAGTGAAATGCTGTCAAATATCGCTGTCAAATTTGACGGCGTTTCACTGATCGCCGACGCCAGCGACCTAGGTGTGCGCAGGCCTTGAACCAAACATCTTTTTTGGTAGTTTTTCTTTAAAAAAAATCAAGTATTTCATTTTAATTTATGGTTGCATGTAGTTAAAAGCATTTAATTTATTATCTTAGCATGTTAGTAAGTTTATCTATTATAGTGCTGTTTAATCTATAATATCATGTTACAGAAGCTCGGATTTGTAAGGCTCATGACTAAACACAGTTAATAAGATAATCTCAACAGATTTCCTGCGCCCCAACATTAGATTGTACCATTTGCATGAAATTTGCATAATATTGTATCAAACATGTAGCTTCAGTACACAAAGATATGAAATTCCTACCCAGTGTAGTACAAAATGAAACTTACCGAAAAACTGGAACCTTCAGGAAATGCGACATACCTCTTTCTTCTTGAAAGAACTCTTGATTGGGTCGAAGTCTCTACAAACATGCATAGAAAAAAAACTAAACTGGCCATCAACAGGCCAGGTAATTTTGAATTTCGAAACATTTCACTCTTTGGCACTTTATTATTTTGAACGAAGAATACTTTGAAAGGAGGTCTGTTGAGTTGAATATAAAACTTTTTGGTGCAAAAATAGCACGAAAAATTGTTATAACAAAATGAATACGAGTGAAACCTTCTAAAGATAAGCACAGATTAAGATTTGTGGCGAGCAAATGGGATAAGAAAGTGGACTGTGTCGGGTAACGGAAGCAATTTTCACGTTGACAAAGCACTGCTAATGAATTCCTAACACGATTTTGTAAAAGGTTTTGTAGTGCAATTTGCCTGGTTTCTCATAATTTTAGAGAAAGAAAGATACATTTTTATGAAAATTTGTTTAACTATTTTGTTTGTAAGTTTTGCTTGGAGTTAAAATAATTATATTTTAGGGAGCACATATTATTATTATGTTGCGTCTTAGTACCCTTCAAATAATACCGAACGAATATCCGACGATGTATGTGAGCCACTTTTTTACATACCCTATTATGACTTAGTTGGACCATACTTCTTGCAAATATGATTCTACATATTTTTTTCCCTTACATATTTCATTTCATTTCAAGATAGGTCTTACTATCCAAAATTTATAAATTAAAACAATAGGCCTATGATTTGTATTTATTTATACATAGGTACTTGTTTATATAGGGCTGGACACGTTGCACGTCTTCAGGACAATAGATGGACCAAAAGAGTGACTTCATGGAAGGGCCCACCAGGAAAGCGGGGAAAAGGAAGACCCTACACACGGTGGGAAGACGATATAATGAAGACGGCGGGCCCGCAGTGGCTCCAAACAGCTAAAAACCGCGACGAATGGCTATCTTTGGAGGAGGCCTTCACCTGTGAAAGGGTTCTTGCTAATGTGGAGCAAGGGAAGAATAAAAACAAATAAATACCTACTTACTACATTTATACTTACGTACTAACTATACATTAAGGAAATTTAGAATAAGCAGAAACTACAAATTTATTTTTGTAACTGGCAAGAAATAAAAGGCTTTTTATTTTATTTATTTATACTTGTTTATACGCTAATAATAAAATTAATCTAAATTCTGACTAAGTAGGTATAAGTGTTGGGCAAACCCATTCTAGCGTCCTGTAGGTAAGTATAAACAGTTGCTCCTGACGCTATATAAATCATCTAGAATAGATGCTTTATATAAGACTAAAGACCTGTTTACTTTTATACTTGTTTAAATCAAACGATTAAGTTTATGAATTTGAGATATTTTATTGACCAAAAGTGCTACTAAACAGTGACCAAGGACTTCTAGCAGTGTCTGACGTAGGCGCAGGCGCATTGTAGTATCCTTTGATCCAGTCTACTAGTGATATAGGACATGTGAACATGGAGTCACAAGTCTCTAGAAGTACTCCGAGACGATGGGCTGAGGAGTATATGGCGTGTTCCAATGGCTCTGATGCCACCAGTTTGGTGATTGGCATCCTGTTAAAGAAAAAATTCATTGAGAAAAAAAACTAAATGAAAACCGCTTTTGAGTTCGGTCTCCCAGAACGGGTATAATCGCAAATAACTTATATTTATTTTTATAGTTTTAGTGGAATCGTGCGTGACTTCTTTCGCGTTAAGTTTTTTCCATAATAAGTTCCCCCGCTGCACCCAATGCCGTCTTAAACTAGGCTGGGGCTCTTGGGCACACAAGAATTTGGGGCCCTTTTGGAAAGTAGCAAAAGCTAATTATAATAACATTTATTTACTAAGTATAACCATTTAGTAGTAGTATTATATATTTATTATATATTATTTAATATATATTATATATTTATTTACCATTTAGGGTAGTGTTGTGTGAATTGTCCACAATATTTATTTATTTATTATTTATTTATTATTTATTATAGGTAATACGAGTCTTTTTATCGTCTACCTTACTGTTTTTATTAGTTTATACCATGTTTTAGTTATCAGTGGAAACTTTTAATTGGCCTTTAGTTTTTATACCTTTATTTAATGTTTGTACCTAGCTGTAAGTTTTCTTAAAATTATTAAAATAAAATAAAAATAAAATTTTTGAGAATGAATGTGCAGAAATTGTCCGTCCTTCGGGGCTCCCTGAGAATCGGGGCCCTGGGCACGGGCCCCGTGTGCCCTTATGGTAAAGACGGAATAGGCTGCACCCCCCTTTAAAACTATCAATTTTCAAACTCCTTTCTTACTGCAACTACATTTCTCATAAAGAACATAACCTCCATGTTTTAAGTCGCTACGAGGTTTGGTTTAGGTTGTGCGTTGTAGGTTAGTCACTCACACAAAGCTCTTTTACTTACAGTAAAAAAAAATGTGATCAAGTACCAACTCGAGTATTTATACAAATATTGGAGAATAATTAAAAACAGGTTTGGTAAAGTATGAGCGAAGTTTGAAGCGTAGCGTGTGCTGTCTTTGTAACTTTTGCTTTTGTATTGCCTGGGTCTCACTAAGTTGGAGAGGCACCACAATGGAACTTCACTGCTATTTTATTTTTGTTTTATAAAAGATGTAATCCCTCTATCCATGTCCCCATAGTTAGTATAAGACGAGCGAGCGTGAACTTCAATAAGCTTAGTACCTAAACATCATGATTTTGACCGGCATACGGCGGCTGAACAGGAAATTCTTTGGTAGCGAGTAAAACGCACATGCATATTCTTCAATATTTTGTCGACTTACGGCGTTCACAGTAACTTTTTGTATCTTGTTACGGTACAGTTTTAAACTGTTCCTTGTACGGTAAAGATATTATCCTCCATCCACCTGGCTGAAGTCCAATATCCAATCTTAAGTGCTATTTTACGATTAATCACATTTGTTTTATGGTGTGTGGAGCGGTCTCAGGATTAGCAATTGAGATAGTATTCTAGAACAGCCACCGAGCTCAGCAAGATAGCTCCAGCATATTCTCGGAAATGCTTCTTTAGAACTTGGTTAATGACAGATCCATTTTCCACCACTCGATTTTATAACATTAATGATAAAATCTGAGAACTAATAAACTAAGCCCCAGTGAGTCCAATCATTTTATAACGTATAGCACAGGAAACGTAATCAGCTTACAGAACAGAACAAGATAGAGCTGAAGAAGAGAAGAGTAAATAATGAAAGAGAAGAGGACCCTTACATAAACATGTACTCACGTGAATAGAACTCGAAAGATTTCTTCCAACATATTTGACCCGTGGGGTACAACGCGCTGGGTTGTTTCGCAAAGGGTCTTCAAAATACATTGTCTTCCATTGTATCCCATACTGAAATCAAACACAAAATTACTGTCTGCTATTTCTAGAATGCGTAAATATCTCAATCTCACGACAACACTAATAAGTTAGCTCTACTACTACTATCTACTACTACTATTAGGTAATTAGTAATAACCTAATAGTATATAGTAGTAGAATTCTTAGTGAAGGGTTCGTCTGGAGAAGTACTAGACTATCACCATGCCTATTTCTGCCGTGAAAAAGCAATGCTGTGTTACGGCTTGAAGAATTTAGGTGGTTCCGGTGAACTATACTATATACGGCACGTTTCTGACGTGCGTGACCTACGAGGCAATGCTTTTTTAGTAGGCCATACATTTCCCGGAAGAATGAATATCAGCACTCAGCGATCATTAGAATGTAAGTCTGTCTATCGAGTTGCTTCGTTCAGTTCGTGGTAACATACTCACTTATCCAATATACTCTCCAGCTTCCCATAGAGATCTCGTCTGTTCCTCCGCTGCTGGACTTGCGTTTTTAACTTCTTCTTGATGTAGAAAGCTGCAGTTTCGGTTACATTTGGCAACTCGTACGCAATAGCCCAGTTGAGGCCGAACGTGAAAGTGCCAGGTGATGTGGATGGTGCTGGCTGGCCGATAACTCCTACCGTCATACATCCTGCTGCCTATAATGAAGGCACACTTTAAGGTGGTGCATGTAACAGGCGATATCATAAAGTAGGCTATATTTTTGTTCCATTAATAGTTAGTTAGGAACTGGGCTGGTCATGTTTGCCGTATGCCAGACGAGCTGTGGGCCAAGATAGCAACCGTTTGGCATCCTGACCCAGCGAGAAGGCGACGCGGCAGACCATAATGGAGATGGCGAGACGAGCTTGATGGTTTCCTGGCGGATTGGGCAGGCGTAGCCCAGGATCGCGATGTCTGGAAGGAATGGGGGGAGGCCTTTGCCCAGCAGTGGGACCCGGAGGGCACATAATAATAATAATAGTTAGTTAGATGCAAAAAACACCTGCTCGTTGCTGATATGACCGTTCAGCGTTATCTGTGTCGATATAATTGAATATTGGTTACCAAAATCATAGCTAGGCTCGGCTTAAGCACGTGTTTTTTTAGTTTTTTTTGTGACAAAGATGGTTTCTTCCCAAAAAAATGTGAACCCATCCTTACTTGTTCAAATCACAAGGGCGCCTTGATAGATCTTATTTTCTGTGTCAACTGACATCATGAATTAAATGAGTCATGTTTTATAAAATAAAACATATCCACCACAAAAATTCCAGAAACAAACCTTGTTGATGACGAAGTTGATATTAAGTTGATACACAAAGTACTTACAGAAAAACTTGATCCTTCGGGAAAAGCAACGTATCGTTTTCGTCGTGACAGAAACTTTGATTGCCTTCTTTCAGTTGACAAACTCGACTGTACAAAATAACAGGCTAGTAACAAAGAAATGTTAATTATATTCATCTTTTTAAATTTAGAACAATCAAATTGATCACTGGAATCGAATCGAACTGTGTCTGATACTGTTTTACAAAGTTTTTTTTATATTAATTCAATTCAATTGTTTTTTTTTGTCGATTGAACATCGAATCGAACTGTGTCTGATACTGTTTTACAAAGTTTTTTTATATTAATTCAATTCAATTGTTTTTTTTGTCGACGGCCAGTTCATCATTTGAAAGTCGAACACAACACTGTCACAAATGGAGTGATTGTTCTAAAAACAATAGGGTCATAACTGTTTTAGAGCAATGCTAAATGACTCAAATTGGTTAGATTCCAATGCGACCGCAGGCGAAGTATTTTGAAATAATAATCTTAATATATAACAACAACACAAACTCTAAATTTAGTTTTCTCATTTCAGCCACGAGAATTTTAGTTTTTTGGCTTTCTACAAAAAACTTGCTCCGAAATCGTTAGATATAATTCACACGTTTCACCTGCAGATTAATAAAGGTGTACCTGAAATATTATTTTGATTTGTGTCAAACTTTAGCAAAAAATGAAAGCAAATTTTGTTCGGTGCAGAGTTTCCTTATATTATTATTACTATCTCAACATTTCTTCTATATGATAAAAAAATACAGTGCTTTATAAGTTTCGGTATTAAATCTACATAAATTCCCTGCATCACTAGGTCTTCGACCTCGCAAATATCCTTTTATATCCTCACGTTTAAACCAGAGATTTATGAAAAACATATATCACTCGCGTCGACTTGAGTCCCTACTCTGTGCTATTGCCAAAGTAAATTGGCTTATTCAATCAGCTTTATAGTATTTTACGAAGGAATTTTGAATTTCTAACATAAAAGTTCAGATCTTTATGGAAGTTTACGGGTGTTGATGTTTTAATCGGAAGACATGACGTAGGACGCTCCCTGTTATATTTGACAGTCGACATTGTGGTGGTAGAAATTTAGAGACAGTTTATTTCAATTGAGTCTCAAGCATCTTTGCAACGTCCTTTAGCTAGAAAAGAAACTGTAAAATGAGATTTTAGAGTTTAAGAGAGTCGGTACATATTTATTAATGAGGTCGGTAGGTAAGTGATAGAGAGTGAAAGAGAGAGGGAGTACCTACCCCTAACAAATCTTTTTTAGGGGTTAAACTATACAAATGGCGTATAACAGAAACAGATTGAAGAGTAAAGGTATACTTACAATTATGATGCTAAAAAGTTGAAAAAAACATGAAATTTCACCTAACTTGTTTAAAGAACCGCCGTGTATATTTAACCCGGTATATATTTTAAATTTGGCTTTGAACTTATTTTACCTATTTTTAATGTCGCTATAGCCAATCACTAAGAATAACCATCGGTTTCACTTTAAAGTAAAAAGTGAAAACACATAATTGACTTGCATTCGAGTTATCTTAGTAAGAGTTCTTAACCCATCGGTGTGTAAGGCGATAACTATTTTAAAGATCCATAGCAAAATTCTTCGCGCGCTGCTGGTTTGCAATTGGTTACCTATAACGAGTTTTAAACTGAACCCAAGTTTTATATCTTAACTTGAGTTTAAAGGCTTTATTTGCAGTTTGCTAGCCGGTTTGACAATTTCTGTTAACATTGAGACGTTTAAGTAACGTGAGATTTTCTATCGATATGTTGTAATCTCATTGGCACTGCTTAGAATGCTTACTGGCACCTGGAACCACTGGAACTGGCACCTATCACCAGGTTTTAAGACGTTTCAAAGTGATCCTTGTGATTCCATTGAATAATAGGTAGTTATTTGTAATACAAGAGTGCAACACGTAACTTTTCACCCCATCTCAGTCAAAAATGACAAAATGCAAAAAATAAAATAGCGCGCTTATAGCAAATTGAAAAAAGCAGCCAAGTGCGAGTCGGACTCGCCCATGAAGGGTTCCGTAGCACGACGAACTACAAAAACCTTTATATTATGTTACTTGATGTAACATAATAAGGTTCTTGTAGTTCGTCGAAAGGTAAATTGCGGTTTACGGTTTATGACGTATAAAAAAAAAACTACTGACTAGATTTCGTTCAAACCAAAAATCGTTGAAAGTTTGCATAGTAATGTACAACATATATTTTTTTTAGTTTTATCATTCTCTTACTTTAGAAGTTAGAGGGGGGGGGACCAACTTTTTTCCACTTTGGAAGTGTCTCTCGCGCAAACTATTCAGTTTAGAAAAAAACGATATTAGAAACCTCAACATCATTTTTGAAGACCTATTCATAGATACCCCACATGTATGGGTTCGATGAAAAAAAAATTTTTGAGTTTCAGTTTCAAGTATGGGGACCCCCGAAATTTATAGTTTTTTTTTTTATTTTATGTAAAAAACTTAATGCGGTTCACAGAATACATCTACTTGCCAAGTTTCATCAGTCTAGCTCTTACGGTTTCGGAGAAAAATGGCTGTGACATACGGACGGACGGACAGACAGACAGACAGACAGACAGACAGACAGACAGACATGACGAATCTATAAGGGTTCCGTTTTTGCCATTTGGCTACGGAACCCTAAAAAAGTAATACACCAAGAAGGTTCAGAGTTTTTAGGGTTCCGTAGCCAAATGGCAAAAACGGAACCCTTATAGATTCGTCATGTCTGTCTGTCTGTCTGTCCGTCCGTATGTCACAGCCATTTTTCTCCGAAACCGTAAGAGCTAGACTGATGAAACTTGGTGAGTAGATGTATTCTGTGAATCGCATTAAGATTTTTACACAAAAATAGAAAAAAAACTATAAATTTTGGGGGTCCCCATACTTGAAACTGAAACTCAAAAAATTTTTTTTCGTCAAACCCATACGTGTGGGGTATCTATGAATAGGTCTTCAAAACTGATGTTGAGGTTTCTAACATCGTTTTTTTCTAAACAGAATGGTTTGCGCGAGAGACACTTCCAAAGTGGAAAAAAGTTGGTCCCCCCCCCTCTAACTTCTAAAATAAGAGAATGATAAAACTAAAAAAAATATATGTTGTACATTACTATGCAAACTTCCAACGATATTTGGTTTGAACGAGATCTAGTCAGTAGTTTTTTTTTTATACGTCATAAATCGTAAACCGCAATTTACCTTTCGACGAACTACAAGAACCTTTAATTATGTTACTTGATGCTACGGAACCCTTCATGGGCGAGTCCAACTCGCACTTGGCTGCTTTTTTTTATTTTTAACAAATTAAATAGGATTGCCTGATAATTTCAGCACCATGGAGGTAGAAGTAAATAGGTTTAATGATGTTTTGAACTACTAGGTTCAAAACGTAAAAGTTAATTTGGAACATCGTGTGCACTAGCACACGATGTTCCAAATGAACTTTTATGTTCCAAATTCAGTTTAATTTACCCTCTAGCTTTTGCACTCAGAATCAAAATAAAAAACAAATACCTTTTCATTACTCATACTCTGAAAGTAGGTCTGAAGTTGCCTGAGGGGCCTAATTGAAAGTAAAACTTTCAGCCCTAGGGAGAATCGCTTTCTACTGACAGCTGTCAAATTATAAAAAAAAACAAGTTCTATTTTATTCAACCATGTTCCAACTTTCTAAAGTCTTTCTAACTACAAGGAGGTTGGTTGAACCAAATTCCAACTTTTTATTCAGCAAGTAGGTTGGAATGGAAACCCATTACAACGGTAAGCAGTTTAAAAAGTCTAATTATATTAGAGCGCAATGTAAAATTTTAATTTTAACAACATGAAGATAGTATTAAATAAATAATATATCTTCTAAATTACTTGATTAATATATAGCTTCAACTATTTATTAAAAATAACATAGATTTGAGCAAACAATTTACCATTTTTTAAATTATGAAATGAAAATAATGGCTGAATAATTCTGGCGAGCCGTAGCCGAAGGCCCGCCAGAGAAAAAGAAAAAAAAAACCGGGAAGGCGGCAATTCAATCTTCATTTTCACTACTTTTTCTTTCATGTTTTTATTTTTACTTTCCTTGTATTCGTAATGAAAAGCACAGTGTTTACCTCGGGTGAAAGTCTTTTGAGTCCCTCAAGCTCCATTGGCGCCCTCGCTAACGCTCTGGCGCCAAACCCGTCTCGGGACTCAAAAAACGTGACTTTCAACACTCAGGTAACAATGAACTATTCCGCAATGGGGGTGAAAATAAATTAACTTTTACTTACTAGTTTGCTCATAATGTTTTCTTTCACCGACTGAGACCACTAGCATTGTGCACATGAATTTTATTATCGAAAGAATGATGTTTGTGTATTTTACACAATGTATTAATAAACAAAATGCCATAATAATGCAAACGTGTTAACTTACATGATCGATTCTAATGGATGACCCGTTCCGCACCGCGGTTGGTTCAAGTTACGAGAATTAGTTAACCAGTTAGTTGCGAAAGTTTTTGAACCAAGAGTTACTATCCAAGTTACTATAACTTTAACTACTAACAACTTACTACTAACTACGTACTTTGTTCTCATGTGAGTGAAATTTCCCAATAAAGTTCTACACACCACACGATTTCGTTGGCTTTAACAATCGAGTCGATGTGAAAAGATCGATGATGTTTTCACATCGAATCGATTGTTTTGTCGATGCATATATCGATATCAATATCGATTGAACGTCTCGGCTTAAAAATTGGCCAGTAAAATAAGAGCACAGAATGTACTTGGGGTCTAACTTGACTTTATGTATCGTCCAAGATATACATCGAAGTGTTTTTATGCAACTTTTGCCGCACTTTTTCAACACCATGCTGTTCGAATTGTAAAAATTCGTTTTTAGTAGCCCCTCAAAGAGTGCCAGTGTAAAATTTCAGATAGCTTCAAAGATTTTGTAATAGCTAAGTGGAATACTCTTTCGTAAGTAATGGAGTAGGTATTCCAATTTTAAAAAGTAAGCCTATCAGTTTTTTTTCTTTTTTTAGTTATAATAGTACATTATGATATAAGTGCGGTAGGTTGAAAACTACAGCCGAGGCGTTATTGCAAGAAAGCAGAGGCTGTAATTATCAAAGCGCACGTATGTCATACGACGTTTTATAACACATTTGCGAGGAAATAAATAAAAATTAAACGAATAAGTCTTTAATCATTTGTTAAAGCAGTTAGAAAATTTGAAATGTAAATGTCTTTTTAATTTAATTTCATTCCATTTCATTCCAATTCATCCCGTTTTAATCAGTTTCATTCAATTTCATTCAGTCTCACTCAGTCTCACTCAGCCTCACTCAGTCTCACTCAGTCTCACTCAGTCTCATTGAGTCTCATTCAGTCTCATTCAGTCTCATTCAGTCTCATTCAGTCTCATTCAGTCTCATTCAGTCTCATTCAGTCTCATTCAGTCTCATTCAGTCTCATTCAGTCTCATTCAGTCTCATTCAGTCTCATTCAGTCTCATTCAGTCTCATTCAGTCTCATTCAGTCTCATTCAGTCTCATTCAGTCTCATTCAGTCTCATTCAGTCTCATTCAGTCTCATTCAGTCTCATTCAGTCTCATTCAGTCTCATTCAGTCTCATTCAGTCTCATTCAGTCTCATTCAGTCTCATTCAGTCTCATTCAGTCTCATTCAGTCTCATTCACTCTCATTCAGTCTCGTTCAGTCTCATTCAGTCTCATTTAGTCTCATTCAGTTTCATTTCATAAATTTAGCATCCTGATAAACCGTACGTTTTACCTTATTAGAAAGCAACCGTGCGTTTTACATTACATTACCGCACTAGTGCGTAATGACATACATAACGATACTGAAATTAGTGGAATAAGAGACCCTTTTCGAGCAAATGTACCTGTTCTTTTAAGATTGATCACGCCTTGCTATTGCTAGAACTTTGACTTTCCAAATTTAAAATTTAAATCCTTCTAAATACAAACGCTTGCTTGAAAAATCAACAAAAATCCTGTTGAACCGCTTCAAAGTTAAATTAAAAACTTTATCTTTTACACCACGTTCTCTTGCCACGGGGAGTAATGGAATAATGGAATAATTTGTATTATAGGCTGGCTAACTTCAGACTTCCCTTGATCCTTACAATTACTGTGGGATATGGAAAACGGGTTATTTCGGGCAGCAGAGAAGTAACTGAAAAGTTGGTGCGGAGCTAGTATTTTTACTTTGGGCACAAAATGATGATAGGTGTGTGCCCAATGTAATGTTTGCAAAATTTTCTGACTACTTCACACAGGAAAAAAACTAAAAGCTAGTACCTTAGTGAGTATTTTTATAATAAGACTTCAGAAAAAATTAAGGTATCAAATGTAATTTTTGCACGTTTCGCTGACTACCCTTCGTAAACTTCCTCAAATAATCTGGAGTTGGTTCTTGGTACCTTATAGTAAGCACCAATCAGAGCTCTTAAAACTGTTCTCTTATCTAATGTGCCTAAAGACTCAAAACCTGAGGTTTTTGTCTGAGGTTGTGTCACATACACAGCGTCTGGAGATCAAACCCACAACCTACTACTGCAGAAAGCAAGCTCCAACAAACTGAACTGTGAGGCCAATCAATTAATATAATGACCTGCCCATGTATAGAAGAAGGCAACAAATATTGCACATCGGATAATTTCGGCTGCAAGTGTGCGTCAGAAAGAGATAGCGCTCTAAGAAAGCAGAACAGCCGATGTGCAATATTTATTGCCAACAACCGTAACTTATAGATTATTGCAATAAACTACTCCTACGAGAACGTTCAAGCTGCATTTCATGAGTTAAATAAGCAACAAAACTATAAAACAGAATTTATTCAACAAATACTTCACTTTGTTTGTATTCGATACACAATAAAGCGTAGGATAAGGCCCAATTACAAGTAAAACAATAAGGAACGATGAACGTATTAATATTGTTGAAAATGTATGCGTATTTGCGCTCTGCCACGTAAGTTTAACAAAAAGATTTACATTTTAATGATGCAAACAAAATATTGAGCAAATATAATTTTAATTAGTTGGCGATTTTCACTCTTGAGCAGCGTCAACGTTTTTGAAGTGTCAAATTGACACTCCCTTGAAGTATGTATCCAATATTAGTGCCACAATTATAATGTTCTATTTTGTTGTCTAATTTGACAGAAGCTTTAAATGAAACAACAAAGACAAAAAAATATGTTTATATTTATGAATTTAGAGCTGTCAAATAAAATAACAAAACCACTTACTTATCCGTCAGACATGAAGTGAAAACTATTAAACATTATAGACAATGTAGGTATTATAGCTATAGCAACAAAATAAAAAAAAACTATGTTTAGTTTCTCTTTGGTCAACTGAACAGAATAGATAAACAATTAATGGCATTGTATTCAAATACTGAGCAGAATAGGGACAATAATTATCTCTCTGTAATAATTATCTGTCTGTTTTTTTTGATTAGTAGCTATTTTGAATATAAACATCAATTTTGTGGGTTATTCAAATCTAGAACAAAACTTAGCAGCGAAAATGGGCAATCGTTAGCTCTGTCACAAAAGTTCGGATCCCGTAACTCATTGTAAGTCAGTCCTATTTCTCCGTTGAACTCTTCCTCGTGTACTGGGGCCCTGAAAATACAGATAATTTATTGAAGCCATCATGTAGGGCGATACGGGAGAGGACGTGCTTGTAGGCGAGGCGGTATTACGTCGATATTTGAGATTTAAAAAATGCTTTTGGCTGTGATCTCTACGCATGGTAGATATTTATTTCCACGCTCTGGGAATTTATGCTGGTTTGTACCGTCAAGCTGCGTTGCTGTGTTTTGGTTTGGGGTGTGGGTGAATGTGAAATACAGGCATATGAGGCATATACACCTCTAGTAGTAGGCCTTTGCTTTTATATAAATTGAGCTGCCTTAGAATTACGTGTGTTCTAGAGGTATAGCAGAATCACAGAATATCTAAAAGCTGAGACGAGGCCTGTTTGTCGCACCCGGCCCAGGGGGAACTTGTCTGCACATTTGTAAGTCACCTTTTTATTTTGTTTGTTGTTATAGTTACTTACTGATAGTTTTTCTTATTTCTATTACATAAAATGTTCCTCATTGCAGGTGTGATAAATTAGTACATTGTTACCTGAGTGTTGAAAGTCACGTTTTTTGAGTCCCGAGACGGGTTTGGCGCCAGAGCGTAAGCGAGGGCGCCAATGGAGCTTGAGGGACTTAAAAGACTTTCACCCGAGGTAAACACTGTGCTTTTCATTACGAATACAAGGAAAGTAAAAATAAAAACATGAAAGAAAAATTAGTGAAAATGAAGATTGAATTGCCGCCTTCCCGGTTTTTTTTTCTTTTTCTCTGGCGGGCCTTCGGCTTCGGCTCGCCAGCATTATTCAGCCATTATTTTCATTCTAATAATTTAAAAAATGGTAAATTGTTTGCTCAAATCTATGTTATTTTAAATAAATAGTTGAAGCTATATATTAATGAAGTAATTTAGAAGATATATTATTTATTTAATACTATCTTTATGTTATTTAAATTTAAATTTTACATTGCGCTCTAATTAGACTTTTTAAACTTCTTACCGTTGTAATGGGTTTCCAACCTACTTGCTGAATAAATAGTTCGAATTTGGTTCAACGACCTACTTGCAGTCAGAAAGACTTTAGAAAGTTGGAACATGGTTGAATAAAATAGAACTTGTTTTTTTTTATAATTTGACAGCTGTCAGTAGAAAGCGATTCTCCCTAGGGCTGAAAGTTTTACTTTCAATTGAAAGTAAACCTTTGTTGCCTTTGTTGCCTTAGTTGCCTGTGGGGCCTAATTAGGCCCCACAGGCAACTTCAGACCTACTTTCAGAGTATGAGTAATGAAAAATAATTTTTTCTTTCTTTTTTTCTTTCTAACCCTTTTTAAAATTCATAATGCAGGACACTTTTTAACGGCAAGTTTAGTTTTTAACGGCTTGTTTAGTGTTTAGTCTCTTGTCACTGTAATTTTCATGTCAACAGAGTTATTGGTCTGCTATAAATGACTTTTTTTAATACAACTAGTTGATGGAAGAAGCATATGGCCCACCTGATGTTAAATGGTAACCATCGCCTATAACAAAGCATTAGTTCGTAGTTCACGCGCGTCTGGACTGTGCCCTACGATGCGTCGCTCTGCGTCCATCAACTTGAGGCATTCAGATGTTCAGCCTCACGTGCCAGTAATTTCACCCACACCCACAGCAGAAATAGGCATGGTGGTGGTACTTCCCTGGACGAGTTCACAAAGTGTTCTACTACTACTAAAAAACATAGTAGTAAGTAGTAGTTTGGATCATACAAAAAAGCAGTAGGAACGAAGCCGTAGTTAATTCTTCTAGGCTTGTTCGCACAAAACACAGCAATGCTGCTTCACGGCAGAAATAGGCATGGTGGTAGTACTTCCCCAGACGAGCCCTTCACAAAGAGCTCTACTACACTAGCCAGTAATGTTCTGCTGCCAGAAAGATGCCTGAAAGCCTGAAAGATACGTATACGATAATAGTCTACATTTCGGTGACTGTCAACTGACGGAAAATATAATAATAATACAGCCTCTATACTATATTATTCAGCTTTATAGTCATGTCTATTTTTGCTGACAGAAGCGATCAGCGCGATATGGCCTCGCTCCGATGGTTTACGATTGATTTATGGTTTTGAAGGGAGAACGGTAAATCAGTGATAATTCCACTGGGCCTCGTCATTAATTATTGAATATCGTATTTTAGACCACTTGTCTGTTTTTTGACAAGACAACGTCTTATAATTCGATGGAGCCGGCTGTACGCACGAAAAAACATGACTTCATGCGGCGTTACCTCGCTGTGAAGCGTTCCATTTAAGGCTTGAAGTGCAAGCGAGAGCGCGGAACGAACGACAAAGAGACACTATCGGCCTCCACATTCGGCAGCGTTCAAGGGCAGCGTTCGACATTTGTCTCTCTCCTACTTGAGTGAGCGATGCGTCCGCGTGGACAGAGTCAAGACCTTTGCTCAGCAGTGGGACAAAATAGGTTATATATAAAAAAAAGCAGCCAAGTGCGAGTCGGACTCGCCCATGAAGGGTTCCGTACAAGAACCTTTATATTATGTTACTTGATGTAACATAATAAGGTTCTTGTAGTTCGTCGAAAGGTAAATTGCGGTTTACGGTTTATGACGTATAAAAAAAAAACTACTGACTAGATCTCGTTCAAACCAAAAATCGTTGGAAGTTTACATAGTAATGTACAACATATATTTTTTTTAGTATTATCATTCTCTTACTTTAGAAGTTAGAGGGGGGGGGACCAACTTTTTTCCACTTTGGAAGTGTCTCTCGCGCAAACTATTCAGTTTAGAAAAAAACTATATTAGAAACTTCAACATCATTTTTGAAGACCTATTCATAGATACCCCACACGTATGGGTTCGATGAAAAAAAAATTTTTGAGTTTCAGTTTCAAGTATGGGGACCCCCGAAATTTATAGTTTTATTTTTATTTTTATGTTAAAATCTTAATGCGGTTCACAGAATACATCTACTCGCCAAGTTTCATCAGTCTAGCTCTTACGGTTTCGGAGAAAAATGGCTGTGACATACGGACGGACAGACAGACAGACAGACAGACAGACAGACAGACAGACATGACGAATCTATAAGGGTTCCGTTTTTGCCATTTGGCTACGGAACCCTAAAAATGCTGGCATCTTTTTTATTGACATGAAAGTGACGTCACAAGAATACAGAGCCGTTAAGTGTGTTAAATAAAAAGAAGGAAAATGAATAAATTACCGCTTTCCATCACCATACCCAACCCCTAAGGAACCTGCTTCTGCGGGTAATGTGAGGACATTTCACTGTTTCAATGTTTGTTTGAAGAATTACTTTTGCTGAATGTGTTCGAAAAAACAACACGAGAGATCAATGAGAGCTCTCGATGACTTTTGGAAGAAACTTTTTTATTGTAAATCTGTGGTTTCAAAGTTAATAGACAACTTTTTGGCAGTATCTCAAGTTAATACTCATTAGCCGTTAAACTCTTTCTGGTTTTGTTTTAATATCTAATAGCCCCTTCCCACCGGTGCGTGATATCGCGCACCAGCCCGCACCAGCTTGCACGACATACCATGGGAACGGTTTCGTGCGCCGAGGTGCGCGGTAGCACAGGAGTCTTTTCTGTGTGCGTTGCCGTGTGTCGTCGTGCGCGGTGCGTGATGATCTGCAGAACAACGCACCGTAGGAAGGCAGCCACGGGTTCAATCATAATGTGTGTTCAATGAGAATGAAAGAGGAGAACATTGTTTTTTCTGCCGACCCCACATAAAGTTGTTTATGGGCAGGAAGAAGAAGAAGGGTTCATAATACATTCCTATAGCAGTAAATTTGCTTAACAGATTATTGGTGGTAATTCCTAACATCCATGTTGTGGAATTATTGTTTTTCTTACCTACATGATTTTTAAACCGACCTACTGCATTTAGGTAGGTATTATAAATAAGGTAGGCATGATGCCAACGAGCTAACCTGATGGTGGATTTAGGAGTTGTTATTAATAACAAACCTTATGTAGGTAGGCGTTCTGTGTGTAAAATTGGATTTCTCAGCAAATCAACCATTTTTTCAAATAAAATTGCACAATTTGTTGCATAAATTTTATTAGCTAACTGAACTTAGTTTTCAGGATCTCTTTAAGCTTGCTTTTATAAAGCAAACCCTTTTGCGTGCTTCCGCGGAATATAATGAATTCATTCTTGTATCGACATCACGTGCTCGGATTATAGGGCAATTAGCACGATAAGGGCACGGAATGAAGGGTTTCATTCCATGCCATCACACAGTAGATACACTCTCTGTGGTTTTATTCTATTATATAATATACTTATAAGATAAATATTGAACACGTTTTTCTAATGTCCCAACTTGCATAGAGTCTGTTCAGAAAGAGAGCCGTCGTGGCCAAATTGTAAACTAACGTTTTGATTTTTATATGGCAGCTCATCCCTTTCTTTTTGTCAGCATTTTGCATCATAAAAATTAAATAAAGGAATAGTACACTAGTTGTGATAGGATCAAAACGCAACAGACGCGCTATTGTATTGCACACTAAACAAAAAAGGTAGGTAATTAAGTACAGCTGCGCCCTCCAATCCCACGACGGCTCTCTTTCTGAAAAGACTCTAATATGTTTTTTTGTTCTTATGTGGTCCCAAAAGTTAGAACTGTAACGTCAAACCGAAGTGGTATGATATGGTAGAGTTATCCGTCGAGTGTGATTAGGATCCGATGGTGCAGGTTAGGGTAAGGTCACAGGTTCAAATCCCACTTAGCTAATAAAAATCTTTGTGGTTTCCTCAAGCGTAGTAAACACTCCAAAATCAATAAAAACATACAAACGTTAGTGACATTTTTGAATTTTCACTACTTTAATTCCAGTGTATCTCCCCAGCCTGTATTCAGACAAAACTTTTTGATGATGTCCAAATGGGGTAGTCAGCGTTACGTCCTATAATGTATTTTGTAATTTAAACAAAGTGGCTCTTTTATGACAGTACCTATCAGCATTCTTAAATAAAAATACCTATTGCTTTTTCAGCGGGGTGATCACGTATCTTCTGTTGCAATCAATTTCTTGTTTCAATCGTCAGTTTTTACATGTTTTTGAGCGTCGAATGCATTATAAAACGAATATAAATTGCAATCCTTGCTTGTCAGACACAAGGCTTTGTTTGTATTCGTTTTTATTGCAATCGAAGCTCAAAATCATGTAAACACTGAGGATTGCAACAAGCATTTGATTGAAACTAAAGATACGTGATCACCCCACAGATATGTCGCTGCCTTTGTTTTTATATGGCTCTAAGCTTGTGTATGTACTCACGTGAATACAACTCTTAGTATATCATGCACCAGGGAGCGACCAGGTGGCGCGAGCAGTGTCTTAGCCTCACAGATGCTCCTTATCACGCATGCTCGGCCGTTCATATTTTGTCTGAAATTGTCATACATTTGAATTATTAAATAGGTCCATTCTGCTATTTTTAGGCACTGTAAATATAATTATTATGCTTTATCAAATGTTGTATAGCAGGTAAATGTTTATAATAACTTTAAGCTTCTGATTTAATTCGTAATTAAAACATTGCTTCTGATCATTTGGTGCTCAGATTTTTTTTTCTCAATGGAGGGACCCTTCCATTGCCTCAAAAAATCTAACTTCTTTATAAAGTCTTGCGCATATTTAAGCGTTGTGCATTAACGATCAGTGAATCGCTGTCAATAATGACAGCGGTTTCTGATAATAGAGGTGAGCCTTTAGGCAAAAGAGGTGTACAATCGGATCTTCAAAAACTCAGCTCTCTGATTTTTTTAAGCTATATTAAATATGTTAACAGTAATGTTAAACATTTACTAATGTAAAAAACATTTATGTACTCCTGTCACTGTCTGTGCAAATGTTTAAGCTTACAATTCTAAAGCTCCATGTACCCTTTCCCAAAACTCCCTTTTTTGCCGATGGTGCAGCTTTCTCCTCGCGTGTGCTGCCACGAACTTCGCATCTGGAAGTTGGTACGCCAGGTCGACTTCTGTGACTAGGTACCATCCTGATGGTACGTGGGTCATAAAGGTTTTCACTACTGATGTGGTCACCTGAAATTATTTTAAACCTATAGTTGGTAGCACAGCTTTTGTGAAATCGTGAGAGATTGAATGTTATTTCGTCCATTAGACAAGCATCCCATACACTATCACTCTCTGGCCTTTTGAGTCAGTTGGTAGGCTCTTCTTTTTGCGTCGTAGGTCGTGGATTCGATCCCCATCAAGAATAAATATTTGCGTGGTGAACGCAGATGTTTGTTTTCAATGTATTGTATTATAAGTATGTATTTACAAAAATAACAGCTATCTGGTTCCCATAGTACAAGCTCTGCTTAATTTGGGGCTAGATATTGTTGCGTGGATTGTCCACAATATTCATCATTATTTTATTATGTCAGCTAGGGCACCCACCGGAAGTGTCCATATGTGGAACGTGAATAAAATCTAACCTATTATTCTTTATCAAATCCGGAAATTGTTTGCTTCAAAGATTTGAGACAAGAAACTGTAAAAACACTAAAGAATGAAAGAAATTTATTCCACTGGCGGAAATCTAAGTGTCTCGACAATTTCCACCAGCCGGGATGAAATCAAAGCGGTTCAGTTTAAAGGAAGGAAATTACAATAAAAATCCAGTTAGTCCCAGGATGAAAACGTAACTCAATGCTGAGAAAAAAAACCTCGATATTGCAGTTTATTTGTCAAGTGTGTCTGCTTAGTTTATTTTAGGGTTCTCTAAAGTAAAAAATATATAAAAATATTATCCTGCACGGACTTTAAAGAGTTTGGCACCGTTTGTCTTTCGTGTTTGATAAGGCCCTTTTTTAAAAAGTTTAGGGTAGAGTTTAATATCAATATTAACTTGAAGCTTACGCTAAATATTAGCTGTAACTGTATAAAGTTAATAATCAGGCCTCTTATCAATTATGTTTACAAAAAATCGTATTAAAATAGTAAAAATTTAAAAAAACATCAAAGCTACAGAAACTTACATTCTTAAACTTAAATAGTACATTGTTACCCGAGTGTTGAAAGTCACGTGTTTTGAGTCCCGAGACGGGTTTGGCGCCAGAGCGTAGCGAGGGCGCCAATGGAGCTTGAGGGACTTAAAAGACTTTCATCCGAGGTAAACATTTTCATTACTTTTCATTACGAATACAAGGAAAGTAAAAATAAAAACATGAAAGAAAAATTTGTGAAAATGAAGATTGATTTGCCGCCTTCCCGGTTTTTTTTTTATTTTTCTCTGGCGGGCCTTCGGCTTCGGTTCGCCAGCATTATTCAGCCAAAATTTTCATTTTCATAATTTAAAAAATGGTAAATTGTTTGCTCAAATCTATTTTATTTTAAAGAAATAGTTGAACGTACGAGTACGAATATAATAATTAAGCCGTATAAGGGATCAACACACGAGGATAGTAGGCAGTGCTAATTTTTATCATATTTTTTATAAATATTGTTGACATGGATGATATATTAATAAAGTAATTTAGAAGATATATTATTTATTTAATACTATCTTTATATTATTTAAATTTTACATTGCGCTCTAATTAGACTTTTTAAACTTCATACCGTTGTAATGGGTTTCCAACCTACTTGCTGAATAAAAAGTTGGAATTTGGTTGAACAACCTCCTTGCAGTTAGAAAGACTTTAGAAAGTTGGAACATGGTTGAATAAAATAGAACTTGTTTTTTTTTATAATTTGACAGCTGTCAGTAGAAAGCGATTCTCCCTAGGGCTGAAAGTTTTACTTTCAATTAGGCCCCTCAGGCAACTTCAGACCTACTTTCAGAGTATGAGCAATGAAAATAAGTTTTTTGACACAAATAATGATCAAAAACCATGTTATTTATATTTTTTTATTCAAAAATGGGATGAGAATTGAAACGCAAGCTTTTACAATTTTGTTTTTTTTTTTAGTTATCAAGAAAAATCATAATTACTATGTACGGATTCTCCAGAATGTAAGTTTTATTTGTGCTTGTCCCTTTTATTTTAATATAATAAGACAGGTTCTTCTTGGAATCAAATTAATTGGAGCTTGGAGATCCAATTCTGTTGCCAACAGTTTTCTTTTATTAGCAGTTAAAAATTTAAGAGTTTGTATTGATGGTATTTGATTATAAAAAAGCTAAAATCATAGATAAATATAAAAGATAATAATTTATATTATAAAATTTTAAAAAATAAATTATAATACAATTTATTTCGTTAAATATATAAAAAATACCCATACCATACCATAGCGTATAACGCTGCAACGACTGAATGATATAGATATCAAAATAAATAGTGAAAATGGACGAATAATTTTTTAAATAACGCCGAAATTGTTTCCTTACTTTTTACTTTTAATTCAGTCTACTCAGCCAGTGGTAAATTATGTCAACATCGTTCTATAGATCATATTAAGGACCGATGATTTTCATTATAACTACAATCTTAATTAGGGGAATATGTTTTTGTTTAGTCTTCATCTAAAAATAGTTACGGAATACCTACGAAATCATTAATTTTTTTGAAACTAGCGGCCTGTTCCGGCTTTGCACAGGTGGACCTTTGTTTTTTAAACACATAAATATAGCCTTTGTTACTCAGGGTGAATGTAGCTTTCCAATGGAGAAAGAATTTTTGAAATCATCACGGTAGTTTTTGAGTTTATTCATTAAGACCATACAAGAATACAATTTTTTCCTCTTCATAGAAAATATAGACTACTAGAGTAGAAAATGTCAAAAAAACTCGTGCATAAAGTCATCGGGTCTCTCATGTAAACAAAACTTACGGATATAGTACTTCCAACAGGAAAAGCGATGTGTCGCCTTTTCCTCACAGATTCGATTGAACTCTTCACATTCGGGCAATGGTCCCTTGTGAGCGCGAGACCTCTTTCTAAACTCACAAACAAAACTCCTAGGAGAAAAAACTTTTTAAAGAAAATCATTGTTAGTTATTTTTCTAAAGATTGTTAGTAATACTGCAACTACCAAGTTCCTGTCTATCTGTCGACCATTATGAATGTGACAGAATTTTGACAGCCTATCTGTTTTGAGGGTGAATACTTTATGATTTCAGGTTTTGATAACATGCGATGCGTGAGACATGAGATTGCATTTTGGGTAAAGAGGTGTGCTCACTAAAACCCCGACGTTGAGCCGTCAAAGTCTAGACTTTGTTTTTTAAAATGTGTGATTACACCTTTTAAAAAACAAAAACTATTTCCATAGTTTTGACAAATAACTCGTTCGTCACGATAATTCATTTTAACAAAGAAACCCGACACTGAGGCTTCGATACAGTCCAACTTTTCAGGCTTTTTCAACCCGAATTTGGCAACTGCCCAATGCAGGTACATGCTTTAATTATTTCAGTTGATGTTATTGTTTAGAATACAGCCGACGAGAATTTTATAATAGTTGAAGTTGAATGAAAATAAATATATCTAGGTAACTTTTAAAAGAGAGGGTCTGTTAATCTTCATTTAATTCACGAATATCACTTTCTCGGCTTTGTAAAAAAAACCGGTCTATAAATATTGTTTCAAGGTTTTATACCTATAGATAAAAGTAAACCGACCTTTGCATAATTATATTGTAGATTTATAAAGCGTTTGGGGAACTGGTGATTACACAAACCCTACTTGCAGGACGTTATAGTGCCTGGGACAGGATTTTAGATGGAACAGGTTTGCCTAGCACCTATATCGTCCTAACAAATCGGCCTAATCCACAGGAAAGACATGGTCAATACGTGCGGAGCTGACTAAACCACGGGTTTCCTCACGATGTTTTCCTTCTTTGTTACCTCCACTTGTAGGTATAGGGTTATATTTAGGGGTTCAGAGGAAGTCGGATGTAAGCGTACCTTTATTCCCGAGTGATAAATAGAGCATACGTCATGGTTCACTCTATTATTGACGGTACTAGTGTGGAATGTTCACTACATGCTTGCAACATGTTCACGACATGTTTGTAAAAGGATATATAAAAAAAATTGCTGTTTTTTTTCATACAACTCTCAGATGGAACAAGCATGTGGCCCATCTGATGTTAAGTGGTAACCATTGCCACAAAGCTCACGCACGTCACGAATACGATCACTGCCTTGCGTCCGTCAACTTGAGGTATACAGAATGTTCAGCCTCACGTGCCAGTAATTTCACCGGCGCTTACACCCTTCAAATTTTCTTTCTTTCTTCTTTCTTTCTTTCTTATTGAATATAATTCCTTTATATATTTACAGGAAGAATGATAATGCCGTTAGTCCATCAGGTGGGCGTACTACGCGTCATCGGTCTGGTTTGAGGTATTTTATTCCTCAACGTTGTCAGTTCTTTAAGCTACATGACCAGCCCATGGCCTCTTCTACTTGTGCGTATCTATTATGCGTGCTTACCTAACCTACCTCTTCTGCGTGCTGAAGAGGTAGGTTAGGTAGGTGATATTTTATTTCAATTGAAATGCTGCCAATGTTTGTACAGTAGGATACAGCTCTAGTTACATAAAAACAAAGAAAAATGACGCTTATAGCAAAGACATAAGAGCTAGCAGTGTATTTTCTGATGCGTATCCTTGTGTACAATTGTTTGACGTATAAAGTAGGTGAGTAAATGTCGTTAATTCACATTCCTTTTGCGACTGTGGACATATAATTTTTTTTTTTTACACATTTACGGGTCCAAATTAAAATAATTGAGTGCAGCTACGTTGTGGTTCATTGTTACGCTAGTTTTAGATATTTTTCTAGCCTGTGTTTATTTTGCAATCAATTTGAATGTTTGAAAAAACAATCACAGCTAAATGGGAAAAACAAAAAAAAACCTTGTGAATCTCATAGTAAAAATATTATTAGTATTTATTAAGGTTTTTCTTATTTTCTTTTCAAGAGCAAAAGTCCTAAAAACGAATGCAAAGCGTGGAAATCAAACAATTTTCTCGAGATTTTCTCTGAAATCTTGGAGTCTTATCCACATTAAGCCAACGTAGAATTTGTGAGCGGAGCCGTGTTCGGTGACCCGGGATGTTGTGTCAAAGAATTAGAACAGAACTGTGGAATCTACTCATTAGCTTAGTCACGAGTCGCACCCACTCAATTCCAACAAAAAAACTACCTTATCCAGCAAAAATATGGTTTATTATTGCTTGAGAATATTCACCGTTTCAAATATCGATATTGACAGATATATTAGCTTATCATTACGTACCAATAAATAAAAGTATATAAGCTGGTAGTACAGCTTCAATAACTTGCTGGTTCTAGCACTGAACACATACAAATCAACTAGATTTTGAGTTCTTCTCTTTTACTTAGTCACTTTGATAATGAATTTTTTTAGATTTTTTAACTTATAAATACAGGCGGGTTACCGTTAGAATTCATACAGTTGTGTCACTATAACTGATATTTACCTGTCAAATGTTATATACTGTTCTTTTGAATTTAACTAAATGCATTGTGTTCCCTTTTAATAAAAATTTCAATTAATTTAGTTTAAATTTTCATATCACATTCAGATTCAGATTATATTTATTGCTTGAAATACATGTCGAAAAGATGGTAAATTACAAAAAGTTATGTACAATTTTTCTGCTTATGTCTAGGCATGCAATATTGATTTACAAGGAAACGTCATGAAAATATATAAATTATTAAATAAAATTAAAAATAAAACCATTTAAGGCCTGCGCACACCTAGTTCGCTGGCGGTAGCGATCAATGAAACGCTGTTAAATATCGCTGTCAAATCTCAAATCTAACAGCGATATTTGACAGCGTTTCACTGATCGCTACCGCCAGCGAACTAGGTGTGTTCGAGCCTTTATAATAATCAAGGACGAAACATAAAAAGAACAGCAATACTTAATACAAAATGTCAAAGATATATCAAAATAAAATGTCAGAGGTTAGTACATCATCAATATAAAATTAGGCAAGTACTCATAAAACATTTATTGTTTATTCATAGATAAAACAAAATCTATCAGTGAAAAAGGGCAGTCGAGAGCTTGATCACAAAAATCTGGGTAAAACTCGTAGTAGTCTTTCATTTCTTCTCTAAATTCTTCTTCGTGTAGTGGCGCCCTGCAAAATACAAAATAAACATTATTTGAGAACAACAAAATAAATTATTCGTGTAAAATAGTATTAGTATCTCCTAAAGTACTATTGTTCAAGCTAGACTATAAACCTATTATCTAGCAGTTTTTAAAATAAAATAAATCAGTAAATAAAATAATAACTACAGTCAATTGACTTAACAACCAGTGAACCAATATAAGGACCATACAAAAAAAAGATAGAAACCAAGCCGTAGTTTGCTGTCTGTTTTTTCAGGCTTAGTCGCGTGGAACTGGCACCTAGATTTACCTAGCTTTAAAACGTTTCAAAGTGATCCTTATGATACTACTGAATACATTTATGTAAATACTAATTTATGTAAATAAATTTATGTCTTCAATAATTAACTAAAAATTATTTCAATTCTATAAACTCAATCTCTACTCTTTTCTTCTATTTTCAATTTTTTAAACTTCAAATATTTTAGTCATTTGACCAACTTTTTACCATCAAAGTACTATTAGTTCATAAAAAATGAAATAGAGCTCGAACCCAATTGAATGTTCTCCGTCAATTCTCCAAGTATCAAACAAAACCACTACCTACACCATTCTAGAACCATTACGAAATCAATTTAATTTAAGATTGTGTGCTTCCACCGCGCCATTTGAGAGAGGATGCCATGAAATCAAGTTATACTCGTAACTCGTATTTCATTTTCTGTAGCAATTTTTTGGCTTGCTACTTCCATTTTGTCACAGTTCAATAAACGTAAAATGCATTAGGTTTGATTTCATTTGTAGCGTCTATTACAGCTCGGTTTTTCGATATGATAAAATATTTCATATCTACGTTTGGACGAGGAAAGATTTTAGTTTATTTGCTGTAGATTTTTGTTGTATACCTACTTTTAGCTCAAAATCGTTTTTCCTGGAAAGTAGCCATAGCCTAGAAGGTTAAAAATATCAAGATAATGGTTTTCAGCCTACTCTTTTTTCCTAAATCTTCTTATTCATGCAAGAAACGCTCGCACAAAATTGTAATAGACTGGATTGGACATAGAAGTACAGTTGCAGAATGCGAAGGCGAACAGTTGCGGAATGCGATGGCGAACTGTTCGCACTAACCATGTGCAAACAGTTAGGACCTGCTCACAAATAGGTCGCCGGCGATCGCCATCGCCAGCGACATAGGTGTGCTCAGGCCTTTATTCCGGCAACACGGCTCGATTGAGTGATCACTCAATACGCGTTCTATTTTCCAATATTTTCTAACAAATATTTTTTCTAATATTTCGCATCGAATTGAGCGATCGCTTGAGTGATTTGTGTTGCTAGAATTGCACCCATAATTGCACCCATTGCAAATATAACTCACACACTATCACGAACAGTTGCGTTAACCATTGCCTACACATCTAGATCTAGCACAGTTTCAAGTCCACAGAAAAGCAAAAACGCTTTTGCTGTGTTCAAGTCAGGTAACTAACATTATTACTAGTTTGCTGTGGGCAATAACAGTTCGTGGCAGTGTGTGCGAATATGCAAAATCCTATGTTGAAACTGATTGCTATTGTCATCGCAGTTCGCAACTGTTCGCTTATCTGTTCTAATTTTAAAGCAATAAAAGAGAGGAACTCACGCAAATATAACTCTTAGTATGTCATGTACAAGAGATCTCCCTGGAGGTGCAAGACTGGTCTTGGCTTCACACACGCTGCGTAGTATACATGATCTTCCATTTAAATTGTGACTGAAAAAAAATTATTAATATAAGTCAAAAGGCATTTGCATCGTAGGGTAAATTATTTAACACTAAGCAACTTGGCCAATATAAATAATTTTAGATAATTTTTAGCATATTATATGTTTATTAGTTTTTTTAGGGTTCCGAAAAAAAATTTTTTGAGTTTCAGTTTCAAGTATGGGGACCCCCAAAATTTATAGTTTTTTTTCTATTTTTGTGTAAAAACCTTAGTGCGGTTCACAGAATACATCTACTCACCAAGTTTCATGAGTCTAGCTCTTATGGTTTCGGAGAAAAATGGCTGTGACACGGCCGGACAGACAGACAGACAGACAGACAGACAGACATGACGAATCTATAAAGGTTCCGTTTTTGCCATTTGGCTACGGAACCCTAAAAAAGATATAAGAAACCTCAACATCATTTTTGAAGACCTATTCATAGATACTCCACACGTATGGGTTCGATGAAAAAAAATGTTTGAGTTTCAGTTTTAAGTATTTTCCCACCAAATTCTTTGTTTTTTTTCTACTTTTGTATTAAAATCTTAATGCGGTTTACAGACTACATCTACTCGCCAAGTTTCATTAGCCTAACTCGTATAGTTTCGGAGAAAAGTGGCTGTGACATACGGATGGACAGACAGACATGACGAATCTATAAGGGTTCCGTTTTTGCCATTTAGCCACGGAACCCTAAAAAGACTTACAAATCAATAGAGCTCTGCAGTCTCTGCCAGTACTCCCTCTTCTGCCGATGATGCTGCTTCCTCCTGAAGAAGCGATTGGTGAACTTCTTCTCTGGCAGAGGGAACATCACATCTATTTCCAAGGCTATATTCCACCCGGATGGCGCATGGGTCATGAAGGCTTTGACCAGGGATATGGTTAGCTGGAAATTAGTTTACTTTTAAAAAAATATTTTTAAATAGGAATTTGCGAAAAATTTATGACGCAAGCTGCTGTTGTGGGTAGTTGATCAGGCCTACCACAAGCTCTGTCTGGCTCTGTCTCTGGCTCTGGTTTTGAGTCTGTGTGAGTGGTGACTTAATAAATCCTACGTTGAAATGTCACACACACAGTATAATACACTGGTGAGCACTCCTACAGACTTAAAACCAGACCCAGAGCCAGACAGAGCTTGTGGTAGGCCTACGCGTCTCTGCTTTAGCTGGCAGTGAAATCGCCAAAAAATTGTGCACATCTAGGCGATCAGCGATAGCTATGGCGATCAGTTTCAGCATAGGGTATTGTATACATCGGTACACACTGTTACGAACTATGCCAGTGCTATTTGACAACGATACACTGATCGCCATTCAACATTATAGTGACAATAACAAGATTACCACAACCAGACCAGACCACACTACCACCAGATGGACCCACCATCAGATGGACCGAAGACATTGTTAATATCGCGGGAAGTCGGTATGGAAAGAGCTCAGAATCGTTCTTCCTGGAAATGTGTAGGGGAGATCTATGTCCAGCATTGGACTTCTTCAGGCTGATGATGATGACAAGACTACTTTAGCTGCTATAAAGTGTCTGAGATATTCAATAGGAGAGGCCTGATATTTATTAGTAGAAGGTTACAATTAAAATGAAAATAATGGCGATGTAAACCTACCACCACATTACTGCTTTCTGGAAATGTCAGATGTCGCCGTTTTCTCATTGAACTGATATTCGTCTTTACGTTTGCACAATCATTGTTTGTTTTATTCACAATACACTCACACTGTGCTAAAACACACACTAAGATGTATAACCAATGCATTTCTCAAAACCACTTCACTACGTCACAAAAAAGGTCTTTGTTGGGACCAAACTCTTGGTGGGTTCTCTTCTGAGAGCTTGAATAAAAAATGATTTGTCTAGAGTTTAATAGTCAAGCCTTGCGCATATCTAATATCACTGTCATATTTAACAGCGTTTCACTGATCGCCACCACAGAACGCTTAGATATCATCCAAGCTTAAAAAGTACGGGTTTTTTGTTTATCTTTCTCTCACAAATTCTCTTTTGTTCGGAAAACTCGATGATTGATAGCCCTGCAAAATAGTTTGAAAGTGAAAAGGTATCTTTTCTATTGCAAAAACCTCCATAATTGTATAGAGTATCTCTTCCATATTGTCCAAAAACATATAGATAGATTTTTGTAAAAGCAAAATTCCACTAAAAACCTGTGTCGAATGATGAGGGTAAAATGATACATGCATTATTTATCAATTTAAGATAAACTACAATCAACCAAAATATAGAATAAATAAATAAAAAATATTTTGAGCATTCCACACAGCTCTATCTAGCCTCAAACTAAGCAGAGCTTGCTTAGTTTGAGGCTAGATAGAGGCTCCTTACTGTGGGAACCAGAAAGGCGATATAATATTATGATATATATTTTTTTAAAAACATAATTATAATAAAAATAAAAAAGCCTATTTATTCCAATTTTACCATATTGTTACTAATAGTTCTGTGGTTCACATGAATTTAAAAATTATATCGCTTTATATAATATACATACTTAGGATAATATAATAAAATATATAAGAAGGTAAACGCATGTTTAAACAAAAGAGGAAAGAATAAGAGAGAAGAGTAAGGTGACCTTAAAACCTTTGACATAGTCTAAGGTTTCTCTTCCAGATCACTGACCCAACCAATTTAAGGCTAAGTTTTTATGTGGAAAATTGAAATTAACTACAGAAAATCAAAGCTGACTTACCTAATGGTCCAAAATAAGGGACAGACTAAGATTTAGCACCGGCAATGTCTCGTGCTCAAACACGGCTAATGTTATTATTGCACGTGACTGTTTACTATTTACATTGTAGCGTGTGTACGCAGGTGTCGGTCAATGTTGGATAGTATGGAATAGACTTCTGTGGTGGTTTTTTTTCACGCAAGTTCTACTGGCTGTTCTAGCCTCCGATGTTGTTCAGGTAGGCAACACCAGTATTTTTAATAATTTGTGTCAATTCAGTTACGGCCCACGCACATGTATGGCGATACGATAAGCTGAAACGCTGTCAAATATCACTGTCATATTTGACAGCGTTTCACGTGATCGCCATCACCATCGCGTGTAGATATGCGCAGGCTCTAAAGGCTCGAACACACCTAGTTCGCTGGCGGTAGCGATCAGTGAAACGCTGTCAAATATCGCTGTCAGATTTGAGATTTGACAGCGATATTTGACAGCGTTTCACTGTTCGCTACCGCCAGCGAACTATTTGTGCGCAGGTCATAATTGAATCAATTTGTGCAAAATTTGCAAAGCACTCTGTAGTTTCATCATCATCATCTTCCTGCCCTTATCCCACGCTAAGTGGGGTCGGCACAACAGGTTTTCTTCTTCCACTCACCTCTATCATTCGTCATCTCAGTATAAGTCAGTCATGACAGGTACCTCTACACATTTACAATTTAGGCTGTACTTTTTTAGGGTTCCGTAGCCAAATGGCAAAAACGGAACCCTTATAGATTCGTCTGTCTGTCTGTCCGGCCGAGTCACAGCCATTTTTCTCCGAAACCATAAGAGCTAGACTGATGAAACTTGGTGAGTAGATGTATTCTGTAAACCGCATTTAGGTTTTTACACAAAAATAGAAAAAAAACTATAAATTTTGGGGGTCCCCATACTTGAAACTGAAACTCAAAAATGTTTTTTTCATCGAACCCATACGTGTGGGGTATCTATGGATAGGTCTTTAAAAGTTATGTTGAGGTTTCTAATATAGTTTTTTTCTAAAACTATAAATTTTTGGGGGTCCCATACTTGAAACTGAAACTCAAAAATTTTTTTTTCATCGAACCCATACGTGTGGGGTATCTATGGATAGGTCTTCTAAAATGATGTTGAGGTTTCTAATATAGTTTTTTTTTTTTAAACTGAATAGTTTGCGCGAGAGACACTTCCAAAGTGAAAAAAAGTTGGTCCCCCCCCCTCTAACTTCTAAAATAAGAGAATGATAAATCCAAAAAATATATATGTTGTACATTACTATGCAAACTTCCAACGATATTTGGTTTGAACGAGATCTACTCAGTAGTTTTTTTTTTATACGTCATAAATCGTAAACCGCAATTTACCATTCGACGAACTACAAAAACCTTTATATTATGTTAATTGATGCTACGGAACCCTTCATGGGCGAGTCCGACTCGCACTTGGCTGCTTTTTTATGACTTGAAACTGCACAGACTCAGAAGTAGCAGGAACCATACCTAAAGAGTAGGTAAGGCTGCTATGTACTCCACAGCTAGCCTTACTGTATAATGCAAACAAGAGTACTTTGTTAGTCTGAACCGGCACTGTGCGTATGTTTGCTGGAGTAATTCGTAGGTCATATGCCGACCGTATTAGCGCGTCTTTGGTTTTAAGTAGACAAGAACAGTGAGAATGAAGGGCACGTTTTTGACGTGCGTGACCTACGAGGCAATGCTTTGTTGTGGGCGATGTTGTAAAACCTACAAATTTTGTTAAATATATTATATATTATACTATACTACTAAAGAAGTCTCTTTGAGGTCCCACACTTAGTTTGAAAAAACCAGTACTACGATAGGAAGACTAAGCAAAACTCGTCCTATGAGTAAAAGGAAAATTTTATCAGTTACACTAAAATATATTTTAATTTAAATAATTACATACGCTTATAACGCACTAAATTCTATTTTATTTTATTCTGAACATCATTACAAAAACTAAATTCCTGACCAAAAACCATAATTTGAAAGCTAAACACACAACTTCATCCAGTGTTTTCATTTTGGTCATACAAATTCAAGGTATGAAGGTCCTCACATCCCGGGTACAAACTGGAACAGTCATGACCCCCTGGGGTCACATCATACCCCTCGAGTTCCCGGCCTTTCGGTAATCTGAAATTATTTTTGGATAGTATTGGATAGTTTTATAGCTAGGATGAGTTGCAAACTGAGTTTTTGGGGCTATAGCCAATAAATTTCGATGGAAGTCTTTTAATAGCACTTCTGGACTTAAAAACCTTTATCGTAATTTGGTTTTCTAGAACACATAGAGAGTGATAGAAGAATCATAAAATGTATTAATTTAAACAAACAAACTAACAGTTAAACAAATATTTACAAAATGTACAAATTACACAAGAAACAGCTTAGATATTTGCAGACCGTTGCAAACGATCTAGAGATATCTCAACTGATACAAATCAGTACCAGACGGAAGGGTCCCCAAGACGCTGGTGGCATTGCCACGCTGAATAGCAATGCTAATGCGCTGCGCCAGATACCCACCAGCCCTATAGGGTCCCGCGTCACTTCGATCAGTCGCCTAGAAAAAATGTTGAAGGCTCACAAGGCCTCGGTTCCCCCGGACCCAGAGTCTCGACCCCAAGAGGAGCAAATAAGTCTTCCACCAGCTCACTATGTTTCCACAGTTGACAACATCATAAAGAGTTTAAAGATTTAGTTTTAGGCACAAAAAGAACCGAATAATTGTTAAAGCCATATGGCTATTTTAATTAGACATGCCTTTCATAATACCATTTCAATCAGATCAATCAGAGAGACTTACGTAAAAGTGGCTCTCATGATTTCTCCTAAAAATGTTCCTTGTTCTTTTCTGTTCTTCCCATATTCACACAACATTCGCTTAACACAACTTGTCCCGTTCCAGCCCAACCTGAAATAAAACTATAATGAATAATTTGACATTTGCAAAAGCCATATGGAAAAAAGCAGCCAAGTGCGAGTCGGACTCGCCCATGAAGGGTTCCGTAGCATCAATTAACATAGTATAAAGGTTTTTGTAGTTCGTCGAAAGGTAAATTGCGGTTTACGATTTATGACGTATAAAAAAAAACTACTGATTAGATCTCGTTCAAACCAAATATCGTTGGAAGTTTACATAGTAATGTACAACATATATTTTTTTTGGATTTATCATTCTCTTATTTTAGAAGTTAGAGGGGGGGGGACCAACTTTTTTCTACTTTGGAAGTGTCTCTCGCGCAAACTATTCAGTTTAGAAAAAAATGATATTAGAAACCTCAACATCATTTTTGAAGACCTATCCATAGATAGCCCACACGTATGGGTTCGATGAAAAAAAAAAATTGAGTTTCAGTTTCAAGTATGGGGACCCCCAAAATTTATAGTTTTTTTTCTATTTTTGTGTAAAAACCTTAATGCAATGAAACTTGGTGAGTAGATGTATTCTGTGAACCACAGAATACATCTACTCACCAAGTTTCATCAGTCTAGCTCTTATGGTTTCGGAGAAAAATGGCTGTGACACGGCCGGACAGACAGACAGACAGACAGACAGACAGACATGACGAATCTATAAGGGTTCCGTTTTTGCCATTTGGCTACGGAACCCTAAAAATACTTTGAACAAATAAATCAACTTTGACTTGAACTTTATGCCTATTGAAACAATGAATAAATTAAGCCTTGCGCCATATCTAGGCGATCTGCGACGATAATTAGTGAAACGCTTTCACGGATCCTCACCGTAGAACGCTTAGACGGGCTTTGAGATTTTTTTTATTTCTCACTCAACTTATCTCTTCGACTGCCTTCACAGCTCAGTTGGTAGTAGCTCTGCCTTTTGCGCTGGAGGGCGTGGGTTCGATCCTCACCGAGAACAAATATTTGTGTGGTGAGCAGATGTTTGTTCTCTGTCTGGGTGTTATATCGTATTCTATATATTATGTATTTACAAGAAAAAGTATTTAAGTATTATATCAGCTATCTGGTTCACATCGTACAAGCTCTGCTTAGTGGCTAAATACAGTTGTGTGGATTGTCCGTAATATTTTATTCAGGTGATATGCGACGGCGATTAGTGAAACGCTTTCACTTGCTTACGTTTTATGATTTTTTTTATTTCTCTCTATTTGGCCTTGATAAACTTATCGCACTCAAAACCTATCGCTCCATCCCATCGCATTAGCAAAAATGACAACTAAGCACAGGAGTACAAGCTAGCACTAATTTTCCAGTTTTATAAAAAACTATTTTAAGACGTAAGGCCCGTATTCTTCTTCTTAATGAATGGCATCTGTCCATTTTGATTTGATTTGGATCAATTTTTCCAGTATCGAGTAATGAGGATATTTACATAAATCAAATACTTTTTCGTCAAGTCAAGTCAGTCATAGACGAGTCGGCCCTACTTGGCTTTGAAAACGAAATGATGGTCTTTTGTTTTCAAAACCATCAGAAACCCTTTCGATCAAATCAGAATATCACATAATACACTTTCAATCCAACTGCTAACACTTTGAGCTAAGAACTCAAGTAATGTTGGTTAAAATACCAACGAAATTACACAGCAAAACTCAAAAAACCACTAGAAAAACAATTAAAATGAAAAAGCTATGTGACTTCCAAAACTGACAGAAAACGAATCCGGCCCGTATTCAGAAACAGTGTTACATCTGCTAATTACGTCAGTTTATTCGTTCCGTCAATACACGTGTGCGATACCAACGCACGCGCCATAAAAAAGTTTGTCAGAAGTGCGTCCGCACTCTTTCGCTCGGCACCACCGAACGCACTGTCATTTACCTACCTACCTAAAGGCCTGCGCAAACCTAGGTCGCTGACAATAGCGATCAGTGAAACGCTGTCAAATATCGCTGTCAAATGTGACAGCGTTTCACTGATCGCCGACGCCAGCAACCTAGCTGTGCGCAGGCCTTAAATCATAGGCCCGTATTCCGAAACAGCGCTTGAGTCTGAGTCGAGCCTGAAGCATAAATTTTATGACAGTTCTCCATTGAAAAGTGTCAAAAATCTATGCTTGAGGCTCGATTCAGACTCAAGCGCTGTTTCGGAATATGGGCCATAAACCTCTCTTAAATATTCCCAGATCGTCTCATTTTACATTTGACCGTCAGTACACGTCGGGGTCACCAAATACCGGGTTTTATATCCACGGCAGAAAATGAAAAAAAAACGTTTCATTTAACGATGCCAGTAATTATTTTGCGATTAACTCTTAACTGGTGCTACATTCCTTGGATTAAGGCTTAAGATAATTTCAAAATTTTCACTTACGCCTGCAGAACCCTTTCAATTTTCACATAAAGGCTTTTTCTTCCAGCCCTATGAAACTCAATGCTCTTTTCATGTAGATCGTTTAGATAATTGGTGCTCTTTTGCTTAGCGTGCATTTTTTTTACAAATAGACTCTTTTGAGGGAAGTCCACGCTCCGTTTAGCAAATGCTGGGTTTACAATGGGTTTTCTGAAAGCATAAAAAAGTTTAAGAAAAACATGCTTTCTATTTTCTTAATTATATTGTATGTGTAACTTATAGAAGGCCAATAGCTATTTCTGTAATAAATACAATATTTCAACAGGACCCATTATTAGACGGCTTTAAATAAAAAATGAGGAAGTTCTCAATTCGATGGATTTTATTTCTTTAGTGTTTTTATCGCATATTAACTCATTTAATTATATAAGCAGAAAAAAAATTTGGCATCGCATCTATTTTATTATTTGTTCAGTTTAAACTTCATTTGTAATTTTTATTGTGTATACCAAGCTTTTTTCGGGGAAATAACATTATTTTATAATGTCCCAAAAGTTAAGGTACTCACGGGTTCAAATCCCATTCGGCTCTTAACTTTTGGGACATTATAAAAATTTCAATTGTCATATCTGCTAGAACACCAATTTTCATAAATGGTATCATTAGCGCCTATATATAAAATAGCGTGCTATAAATATGCAGTAGCACTTTTTTAAGGGACTGGTTTATAAACCTGTAACCGAAGTCGGAGTTTTGTTAGCACGTTTCGTCTACCAAATGTTGTTTTCAGTTGAGCACGTCTCTTTATTGTTTGAAAATTGTTGAGACAACAACTCGTTTCGATCGTTTCTACGTAGCGTATATTTGCTGTCTCATCTTTTCTTCATACAATAGAGAGAGACAAATAGGCGAAACGACAACAACATTTCGTCTAATACGTAAATGAAGTGGGACTTGCCCTTCTATCTATATTAACCTCTTATAAGGCACTTTTCCAATAATCTTGCCATCTTCATCCACATACAAGATGTTTTTATCCATTCTTCGGTTCGCACCGAAGTCTTTCAATTTGCCCTTGAACATATTGAATACGGCCGGGTCTGATGGCAGCTCCCAGGCTAACGCAGCTGTGGATCCGAACCAGACAATGTCTCCTACTTGAAGGTACCCGTGGGTTTGGGTACAAAATACTGGAAATTAAAAGAGAAAGTCAAATTTTGGGGTTGAAACGCTAGGACCATGGGGTCCACTTTAGAGCACTGGTGGTCTAGTGGTAGTAGCCCCGCCTTCCGATCCGAAGGTCGTGGGTTCAAATCCACTCGTGTACCAATGAGTTTTTCTGTCGAAAAATGTATGTGCACTATGCCAGAACTCTCAAAACGGTGAAGGAAAACATCGTGAGGAAACCGGCGTGTTGTAGAACCTAAAAAAGTTCGAGCAACACGTGTCAAGGGTCACGCATAAAGGGCCCACCAGTGGCCTACTTGCGGTAAAACCTGCCCGCACATCAAGTGCGCATGATAAACTTGCCGAACTTTTCTACCATGGGGTCCAGAGAGACCAAAGGGCCTGGCGCTTACCTAGGGCAAAGAATTAGCATAGTTATTCAAAGAGGTAACGTTGCCAGCATTTTGGGCACATTGCCTGCGGTCGGTGATCTGAACTCTGTTTTCTACCTGTAATACCTACAGGTGGAAAACAGAGTTCATTATAACATTTTCTAGTTTCTTATAAAATGTAATTTTTTATTTAAAGTATTTCATGATTTATAATAATAGTTTTTGTAAATCATGTATATTCTGTTGTAAATAGAAAAAAAAAGTCAAAGTCAAACATGTTTTTTTATAAAACTAAGTTGACAAACAAGCGTACGGCTCACCAGATGGGAAGCGGTTACCGTAGCCTATGGACGCCTGCAATACCAGAGGCATCACGGCAAGCGTTGCCGACCCTTTAAAGCTTTTAAAACGCCCTTTTTGAAGAACCCATCTCCTTAGGGAAAACCTATAAAAAATTAAATGTCTATTCATTGGTATCACTTAGTTAGCTCCGCAAGTATTGACCATGTCTTTCCTGTGGATTAGGCCGACTACTCTGTCAGGATAGTATAGGTGATGGGTCAAAAAAAACAGGCCTTTGCATCTGTTGTAGACGATTTATACAGAGTCAGGGCAACTGTTGTTTACTCATGCCCTTACTTACGGAAGAAAATAGTACCTGGGACAGGAATTTAGACGGAATAGGCTTGCTTAGCACCTATACTATCCTAACAGCTTAGTCGTCCTAATCCACAGGAAAGACATGGTCAATTCGCGCGGAGCTGACTATGCCGTGGACTTCTTCACGATGTTTTCCTTCGCCATTTGAAAGCATTAAGAAGGCAAGGCATTGTGTGCATAAATTTTTCGAATAGAAAAATCATAGGTTCCACTCCAAATATTGCTATGCCCTAAAGATAAGGGCCTATTATGTATTCACAAGACCTCACCATGTAACATAATAATTGCAATAAATAATATGAGTATGAGGTCTACACTGGATTTGATCCCGCGGCCGAAGGACCGGAAGGCAGGGTTACTACCACAAGACCACCAGTGCACTCAGTTTAGAATAAGAACTAGATAAAACCGGTGAAAGTCGAGAAGACCGGTCTCAGTGGCTCGTCTTGGAAGAGACCTATGTACATCCAGCAGTGGACTGATATAGGTTGATGATGATGATGATGATGATGATGAAAACGGTTTGCGTACATACAATTTTCGAACAGAAAAATCAATAGATACACACCTGGATTCGAACCCGCGGCAGAAGGACCGGAAATAATGCCAATGCCAGTGCACTTAGTTTATAATAAGAACTCGATAAAACCGTTGAAAGTCGAGAAGACCGGGCTCAGTCTTGGGAAAGACAATCCAGCAGTGGACTGCTATAGGTTGATGATGATTATGATGATGAAAACGGTTGAGTAGTACTTACCTAACTGAAACGAGCTACCATCAGGAAAGATAACAAATCTCTTTCTCCTCGACAAGACAGGATTCGATAAATCTTCTGTAGCGCTGACTTTTGATGTAACATTTTCATAATGTTCTTTATAGCAGTTACAAAAAGTTATTAAAGCTAAAGCGAACCCAAAAGTTGCGATGTTCATTTTTCCTGAAAGTTAATCTTCTGATTAATGTCCGCCGGGTAATAGAAACAAAATTGATGTTTTATTATTGTTTGCTGGAAACCTGTTGATCTTAATTGATATGAAACTTGGTGTGAATTTATTTGCTTAGAGAAACCTTTTTGAGTGTGGATTTGTTTTATAATAATAAACAGCTGGCCTACCATGAGCTTCATATGGTTATGGTTATGGCTGTCAAAATTGTGTCCACAGTGTCAACACATTCAAACCCAAGAAGAAAATGAATGTGGGGGGTCAGCCTATCTATACACAATTTGACAGCCATAGCCATAACCATATGGAGCTCGTGGTAGCCCTGCTGATATCAAAATGTGGTGTAATCTGTTTTGGATTCAATTTAATTGTCTTAAAATGTTTTAAGAGCTTATTATGCTTAAAGGTAGCTCTTGCTTCTGCCCGAGGTTTTGATTTTGACTCCCGTATTATTTTTATATTATTTGATTAAATTCTTTGTGCATGTGTTTATATATTATACAAGCCAAATGTACCTGTTGCTTGAAGATTAAGGCGTTGATTAGTTTGAGGCCAGATGATGCTAAAAATCCACTAATATGAAATTAATTTAACAGTTAAACAACCCCTGATTTATTTCACTAAAATTATCATAGTCCAGTTTAAATCAAACATTAAATCACCAATTCCAGAAACTATTTGCACTGTGATTTTCCGTGTGCTTTTCAAATCAGTCCTGAACCTCAGTAAACATGAAACAATTCGCAAAATTAAACAAAACAAACCGCAAAACAAGACTGATCGCAAACAACTGGTCGTTTTTGAGCAAATATTTATCACGTCGAAGAAGTTGTCGTGTTTGTTTGAAATTAAGACAGCAACGGTGTTAGACTAGTGTCTCAAGAACATGCTAATAAGTGGTCCTGTTATTTGGCATAGTAATTGTAGAACAATAAACAGCTTCCATAGCTCAGTTGGTAGCTCTGCTTTCTGCTCTGTAGGCCGTGGGTTCAATCGCCACCGAGAACAGACATTTCAAATGAAATCTTTGATTAAAACCGCATTAGCATTCCACGGCTTTCTCAGTCAGATTTTTTTAGTTTTTTGTAAGTTGGATAAATTATCCACTTTATGAACTCCAAGATGTTTTCATAGTTCCTGAAACAGTAAGTTTCTTTACAAAACAAACAACAACTGCGTTCTTTCAGTCGTAAACAGCTTCAAGGAGCGGCGAAATAAAAATGGCATGATACAGCACAGAGAGAGCTGCATAAAAAGGTATTAACTAAGTATACACTTACACACACATACAGCTCCCGATTACAATTGTCATCACATGGGCCATACGTTTATTCCAACAGCCAGCTGTATAAAAATTGAATATTTTCTTTTTAAAATGTCAGTCCTTGTTTTTGACAAGCCTAAAAAAAAGATTTTTCACTCCTCTTTCTCAAAAAGACCGTCATTGTGGCGTACCAGAGCGTAGAATAATAGCATTTCTTAGTCTAGGACAACAACAGAAAATTTGAATGGAGTGAACGATGAAAGAAATGAAGACTGAGATGGTACATGATAGAAGAAAGTGGAAGAAGAAAATCTGTTGTGGTGACTTCTTTTTAGACGTCCAGAAAGATTATAATTATGATTCCCTTAATCTCCTAACTTTGCTTAATTTAGGGCTAAATGGCGCTATGGGGTTGAATCTTGAACAAAAATAGCTTTAAGCGAACGAAGTTACAAAAAATATGAAATACCTATTATTACAAAACCAAATTAAACTTTCCGGATTGTGCATACATGCGGAATTTTCGAATAAATTGGTTTAAAAATAAGTAAACAATATTTCGCTGCAGAATGCATAAATAAATTGTCGATTTAAACAATGAATGCAATTAACTTCTGTATGGCAATTTGTTATATTTTCACAGCTAACTACTAAACTGATAAAGACAAAATTGAGCACAGGAATTAGGAGCGTAGGCTTTTTTTCATATAAAGAACCTTTATCTTTGAAATCAACCGTTGATTGCTAACACAGTTTGGGAACTTATTTGTGATGATTTTAGTCAAAGCTTTTTGATTCTACTAAACTCGAGTCTGCCCGTGACCACGGCTGTTGTAACACGGTCGAAACGTCGGGAAATAATAAAGATTTATGCATAACGATACGTTAATTTAAAAAGTATTTTGATTCCACTTTCATAGTACGAACTGCCTAAAAGTGGAACTCTCTACCGGCGTCAGTATTTCCGGAACGTTTCAATTTAGGAATTTTCAAGACATGAGTGAACAGGTGGATTATGGCTAAGCATGCTCCATCTTTGGCTGCCATCCAGTGTGATGGCAGCCAAATGCATAGCTATATAAATTAAAAAAACTGATTTTGGCGTGAATAGCCAGGACGGATTAACTAGTGAAAAAATAAGCAGATTTTTAATTATTTAGTTTTATTCGACCATTGTTTTACATCGCGATATTACAGCCAGGGTACTTGGCCATACAGTCATCGGTGTTGCTGTGGGCCTTGTCGTATTCTCTATGATATTCTTCATAAAACTCCTTTCCTTTTGGTAATCTGAAAAAAACATGATATGGGTAAGACTTTTGCCCAGCATTAATATAAAATTATGAATGGGAAATTTAGAAATTTTCTTGTCTAGGGATTACGGTCCTATTTGTTATTTTTTTTTCATTAAAAATCTGTGTTTTATTGAAGCTTTATGCATCTGCATAAAGCTTAAATAAAACACAGATTTTTAAAACAAGTAGCAATATCGTTTAACTTCATACTTTTTTATTGGACACACAAATTAGAGTGATTTCTTATTGAATATTCAAATGTATTCTTATTCTTCTTATCTTTCAACCCACTGTGGTGAAAGGATTTTAGGTACGCCTCAAAGAGGCTCCTTTTGTGCATCCGACACATGTGATTAATCTTTTTAGGTTCTACGACATGCCGGTTTCTACGCGATGTTTTCCTTCACCGTTTGAGAATAATTGAATAGTGCACGTACACACATTTTCCGAACAGAAAAACTCATTTGTTCACGACTGGATTTGAACCCACGACCTTAGGATCGGAAGGTGGCGCTACTACTAGAGTGCTCCAGAAATGTTTGCATCCATTATTTCAAGCTCTGCTTAGTTTGGGGCTATATAGTGCTGTGTGGATTGTCCAGAATAATACCAAACAACTACCGCTAGACTAGAGTCTGTTCAGAAAGAGAACCGTCGTGGGATTGGAGGGTGCTGCTGTGCTTAACCACCTTTTTAGGGTTCCGTATTTGTTTAGTGTGCAATACAATAGCGCGTCTGTTGCGTTTTGATCCTATCACAACTAGTGTACTATTCTTTTATTTAATTTTTATGATGCAAAATGCTGACTGTAAGAAAAGGATGAGCTGCCATATAAAAATAACGTTAAGTTTAAAAAAAAACGTTCACAATTTGGCCACGACGGCTCTCTTTCTGAACAGACTCTAACAGTGCTCGCAACGCAAACACATTCTGAATAAGGTACTCACGTGAACACAACTCTGAGAAATTCTTGAAGGAATGTGCCTCGCTCGCTCCACTGAGCCGCTTCGCATAGCTTGTAGAGGACGCATTGCCGCCCGTCCTGACCCAACCTGCAAGAAATACATGCAAAGGATAACGAATAGTGCCTTCATAGCTCAACAATAAATAAATATTGCGGACAACACACACAACACCAAAGCAATCTCTTCTTTTTTTATGAATTGCTAAACGTTTGACTGCCATCACACCTGATGGAAAGTGAAAATGCAGCCTAAGGTGGAGCACGCTTAGCTATAATCCACTTGTTCACTCTTGACTTGAAAATTCCAAGGTTATGCTACGGAAATATTGACAACGCTGAAATAATTACCTTAATGCTGTTTTATATATAAATTCATTTAAATACAATATAACACCCATAAAGAGAACAAACATCTGCGTTCACCACACAAATATTTATTCTCGGTGGGGATCGTACCCACGACTTACGGTGCAAAAGGCATAATACGACTAACTGAGCTATTTATTCTTATTTAGTATAAAAATAAAATACCAACGAGCAGTTTTTTGTCCTGTGGATTGGTATTCCATCGAAGATAAAAATACCGCCAAAAGCCAATGCAATTTAAATTTCGATTTTTTTTTATTAAAAAAAAACTTACGCTCTTATTAGCGTCTCTAACTTTCCAAAAAGTTCCAACCGGGTGCTTCTATGAAACTCTATGCTGTTGCTATCTAGACTGTCTCTTAGAAGATAGTCTTTTGCTTCTTTCTGCATCTTCATTCTATCCAGCCTTATCTTCAGCTTCTCTTTGAAGGACATCTGGTCGTCGATGCTTCGTTTCGCGAATGCTGGATTCACGATGGTTCTCCTGAAATTAACCAGAACTTTGAATATTTCCATCCAGAGACTCTATTATCGATGCTGAATGAATTTGGATGAAACTCGGATCAATTGTCCATTTAAATTGGATAAACACGGAGTTGAAAGACCTAAAAAAACACATTTTACTGACATCACGCAAATAAAATGGTTAAGCTTAACAATTTCAATGTTGTTTTACGTCTAGTTCTTTGTCATTACAATTATTAATTATTGTAATATGTAGTGAAGATAACCATTTTATTTCACGTGGTACAACACCCGCAAAATCTTGGAAAACGATGGAATGGAAATACATAAAAGCATGTAGATATTTTGCATACTACCTTTGATAAGGAATTTTAGCGATCACTCTGCCTTTCTCGTCCAAGTATCCAATTTTTCTATCCATCTTATTCTGAGCTATTTTCCCTTTCAAGTCTGTGAGGAACATGGCGTCTGAGGGCAAGTTCCACGCCAATGCAGCCGTATTGCCAAAGAGGAAGATATCTCCTATTGGTATAATCGCTGCCGTCTGACAGCAGAATACTGGAACAAAAAAATGCATGACGTCTTATGTGGGTGACCCATTAGCGAGCTAAAACCGACGAGCCTGCAAGCTAAAGGTATAAACCGCCACTGGAGCACCTACAAAACTGCGGATTTGTGGGTGCTCCATTGGCGGTCTACACTTTTAACTCGCAAGCTTGTGGCGTCCCAGCGGTTTTAGCTCGCCAATGGATCACCCACTTTAGTATATCTTGAGTTTATGTCTGATTTTCATCATCATTCATACATTTTTGTTAACAGCTTATAAAAATAAAAAATAAAACATTCATAATTGTTTTTTTTTATAAGCTACAGTTTTTGCAAATTTTCAACTTTTTTGACAACTTTTCAAACTAACCTTTTCGGTAAACAATATTTCAAATGGATGTTTGAGATGCAAAGATAAATCTACCACGCAGAAACCAGGGCCAACTTAGATTTCTATCTATCTATTTAGCCTATGCAACCACAGGCGGGGTATAGGCCTAAACCGTAGCACGCCAATCTTTTCAGTCTTGTGCCAGTCTCCTCCATTGCTGCCAAACTACTCCGATAATTATCATCATTATAACTTAGTTTTTGATCACACGAAAGCAAATTCATAAGTTCTCGAATTAGAAACAGGACCTGTTATATAAAACACTATATTTCTCTCAAGCAACTTGTATCAAAACTGTTACTCAAACTCAAACCACTTTATAATTCAAAGGCATCATTCTAATGGAATATATTTAGAGAGGTATTTTCAGCCAAACTTTAGCTCAAAGGACTTGAATGTCGTCTCGCTTCACCCCAAATACCAAACACATAACTATTCACCTACCAAGCTGTAGCGAGCTCCCTTCTGGAAACGTCAAAAACCTCTTTCGTCTCGATAGTACTCTTGATCTTTCACTCTCTGAAAATTCATTTGTGCCGTTCGTGCCTCTAACATTTTCACTAATTACTGCCTCAAATAACAAAACAATTGTTACAGCTAACAAAGAGGTTCGAAGTTTGAACATTTTGAAGTAGGTTCAAACTTTTTCACTTCCACTGAGATAATTCAACTGTTTTTGAAACTGGCAACAAAGAACAACGTTCAAAATATGAACGTGAAGCTACATAACGAGGTTTTTGCTGTGCACCGATAAAATTCACTTCTTTTAGACTGGCCACTTAGAAGTTTGTTCTAAATTAATTTGAAATTTTGTAGAACGTAAAGCTGCCTGTTCTAAAACTCGACACATACTGTCCCACACTCGAAGCCATTTGTCGTGTAAATTATATAAATGAAGTACCAATTAACACGCAACGTGTCAATATAACTGTGATTTTATGTGACAAAAATTGTGACAAGTACCTCACCTAAAAGATAAATAAGGGCAATTGGGATTTAGTTTAACATTAATTTACCTTTCACGAATCGAATTTGCCATGGTTTTTCTAGGGGTTGAAATAAAAGTCCAATGTTTACCCGTATTTTTAGTACATATGACTGCATCGCATTATTTAATGTTCGTAAATTATTATCATCAATGTATTCTTAACTTTATTTTGAAGTATTCATGAGCTTTAGTTTCTAGCGGTTTGCTTTTAGTATCCATAATAAAACAATTTCATAGACTACTTTTTTATTACATTGTAGGGCCTGATAAATGGTTGCTGCACTCAGGATACAATTTGTCACAGGATTCTGAAGCTGAAAACGCTCTGTCGTAGACATCCACTTCATCAGAAGCAGTTTTAGGAAATCTGGAATCAGAAAATTGATCATAAATACATGACTGTACGTGTTTTAGTGTTTTTTTATAATTTTGAAATTGCGAAACTTACAGAAAGTTGGTGGAAAGAGATGGTTTAAAATAGTCTTCCTGGATATATTGTATGGAAAAGACATATGGCCTTACTCACAAGCGTACCTTTTGTGTGACGCGCTGCTTGAGTACCTAATGGCGATTATGTTTAACAGTGGCTTTATTTTGACTGATCTTATAGATCGAATCAATGGGCAAAGATTTTACAGCAAAAAAACTTCAAAAAATGGGTTAAAATTATATGTAGTTTTTATTATTAAAAAAACACACGAAAACAGTCGAAGAGCTAACATTTATTTTAAACCAAAAATGCTGTGTCTTCTACTTTGTTTATGCAAAGTAATACTTTGGACTGTCCCAGTGTCATTTATTTTCAAGTAAAAGGCAAAATCTTCTTCAAAAATTTACAGACATACAAAATGAGTTTACTCACGTGAAAGTAGCTTTAAGAATTTCCTGTAGAAAACCTCCTTGGGGATCGTTGCCAGTTTTGCCAACTATGCATAGAGTTTTTAGTACACACTCCCTGCCGTTGCCGCCCAGACTGGAATAATATATTGCAAATTAGATATTTTTAATGCAATTTAAACAAAATTTGAATGTGGTTGGCATACATTTTTTGCTAGAAAATTCTTGGACCTTCATTTTTAGTGCGAACACAGACCTTTGACACTGAACAAGGGATTGCGTTGGTTAAATCATTTTTGTAAATGCATCTTTATTGAAGTTTAATAATTCAGATATATGTGACAAATCAAGGGTGATCTCACTTTAGTCAAATATTTTGAGTGAACTTTACAAACATTATATCACACGTCTTTGTCGTAGTCAAAAGTAAAAAATATATAATGAATTCTAGTCAGTCTAGGTGCCAGGTCCATGCAAGCAAGCCTTAAAGAACAGGCCAGAAACTGGTGTATCATTTTTTGTATAATTCTCTTTACAAAATAAAGGATACAAAGCTCCAGTGTGGTAAAAACAGCAACCGTTGAACAACGAAACAATCCAGCCTACCCTTGTAACATAGACTCTATTTTCTGATACAGCGTAGCACGCGTGCTTCTGTGAAATTCTCGTCGGCTGCCGAACTCCAGCTTGTTTTTCGAAGCGTGTATCTGCTTCCTGTCTATATTATGCTCCTCTCTTTTGATTTGGCCGTCCACGCTTCGCTTCACGAACGCTGGATTCACGATAAGCTTTCTGAAAAGTTTTAAATGGTCAACTATTAATTCGAGCGGCTGCCTGTGTCCAATATTGTAGGATTGTTTTTGTGTTGTGTGAATTTCGGGGATTTGCGGAATGTTTCAGCTCTTGAAGTTAACGCGGGGGTACAAAATGTTTTGTAATTTGGATATTGCTTCGTGGAAAAGGCCAAGATATTTGTAAGCGTAACGTTGACTACTGTAATTAAAAAGTTTTCGTCAGGTATTTATCAAAAGCAAAAAACTGTATGTTTTTGCTTTTGATAAATAACTGGCGCATTTTTAGCGTAAACATTAACAGCCCATTACATCTATTCTGGATAACTATTTGTAAGAGCAACTTATGATTACACAAGCCCTACTCGCGGGACGCTATAGTGCTTGCGACAAGATTTTAGACGGAATAGGCTTGTTGATTGAATAGTCAATGAGAGCTGACTAAGCCATGGATTTCTGACGATGTTTTTCTTCGCCGTTTGAGAGCACTAGCATACTGTTATGTTTTAGCGTTAGCGTCTGTTAAAGCGTAAAGTTATTAAAGCGTAAAATTAAAAAACTGATTTTTGCCACATGTCTAAAAAATCATCATCATCATCATGAGCCACTTACCTTATTCCATAAGGTCTTTTATAGATAATCTTTCCATCTTCATCTATATACTTCAGCATTTTAGAGTCCATTCTCCTGTGCAGGGGATCTGCTTTGTGGTCGAAAGGAGAATATGGATCCTGAGGCAACTCCCATGCTAAGGCTGCTGTCACCCCCCATAGGAATATGTCGCCAATTGTTGTTAGCATAGGAAAAGTGTTGCAAAAAACTGTAAAAAAACACGTCAGAACATAAAAATAACACCTGCCAATCACATTATAATTTAAATACATTAATTTACGACTTCTAATCTGAAAAGACGATAAGCTGACGATATTGTGAAGGTCACACACACCTGAGAAAAGTCCAGAGAGCCGAACAGGATAGAGGTCATTGACCGAAAATAAAGGAGACCACACAGCAGTAATAAAAATAAACATCGTGGACAATTCACTCAACACTATCTAACCCCAAATCAAGCAGAGCATTACATACAGATTGATCTCTGTCTGCGTGTTATATTGTTTTTAGGGTTCCGTAGCCAAATGGCAAAAACGGAACCCTTATAGATTCGTCATGTCTGTCTGTCTGTCTGTCTGTCCGTCCGTATGTCACAGCCGTTTTTTCCGGAACCGTAAGAGCTAGACTAATGAAACTTGGCGAGTAGATGTATTCTGTGAACCGCATTAAGATTTTTACATAAAAATAAGAATAAAACTATAAATTTCGGGGGTCCCCATACTTGAAACTGAAACTCAAAAAAATTTTTTTTATCAAACCCATACGTGTGGGGTATCTACGAATAGGTCTTCGAAAATGATGTTGAGGTTTCTAACATCGTTTTTTTTCTAAACTGAATAGTTTGCGCGAGAGACACTTCCAAAGTGGAAAAAAGTTGGTCCCCCCCCCTCTAACTTCTAAAGTAAGAGAATGATAATACAAAAAAAAAAATATGTTGTACATTACTATGTAAACTTCCAACGATATTTGGTTTGAACGAGATCTAGTCAGTAGTTTTTTTTTTATACGTCATAAACCGTAAACCGCAATTTACCTTTCGACGAACTACAAGAACCTTATTATGTTACATCAAGTAACATAATATAAAGGTTCTTGTAGTTCGTCGTGCTACGGAACCCTTCATGGGCGAGTCCGACTCGCACTTGGTTGCTTTTTAGGGTTCCGTAGCCAAATGGCAAAAACGGAACCCTTATAGATTCGTCATGTCTGTCTGTCTGTCTGTCTGTCTGTCTGTCTGTCTGTCTGTCTGTCTGTCTGTCCGGCCATGTCACAGCCATTTTTCTCCGAAACCATAAAAGCTAGACTGATGAAACTTGGTGAGTAGATGTATTCTGTGAACCGCATTAAGGTTTTTACACAAAAATAAAAAAAAATTTATAAATTTTGGGGGTCCCCATACTTGAAACTGAAACTCAAAAAATTTTTTTTCATCGAACCCATACGTGTGGGGTATCTATGGATAGGTCTTCAAAAATTATGTTGAGGTTTCTAATATCGTTTTTTTCTAAAACTATAAATTTGGGGGTCCCCATACTTGAAACTGAAACTCAAAATTTTTTTTTTCATCAAACCCATACGTGTGGGGTATCTATGGATAGGTCTTCAAAAATTATGTTGAGGTTTCTAATATCGTTTTTTTCTAAACTGAATAGTTTGCGCGAGAGACACTTCCAAATTAGAAAAAAGTTGGTCCCCCCCCCTCTAACTTCTAAAATAAGAGAATGATAAATCCAAAAAAAATATATATTGTACATTACTATGTAAACTTCCAACGATATTTGGTTTGAACGAGATCTAGTCAGTAGTTTTTTTTTATACGTCATAAATCGTAAACCGCAATTTACCTTTCGACGAACTACAAAAACCTATAAATTATGTTAATTGATGCTACGGAACCCTTCATGGGCGAGTCCGACTCGCACTTGGCTGCTTTTATTTAAGTATGTATTTGCAAAAAAACTGTATGATATAAGTATTATAACAGCTATGTGGTTCTCTTACTACAAGTTCTGATTAGTTTGGGGCTAGATGGTGTTGTGTGGATCACAATAATTATAAAGTAATCCGAAGGCATACCCTTGTGCGTGCATACTCCGACACGCTCTAGAGCAATTTATTTTAAAATAAACGTTGCTTTATATTTAAAGTAAAAACTGTTGTATTCTGAAATATTTTAGTAAAAACTGTTGCGAAGTGGGCTAATCCTGTGGGACAAGCAAAGCCGTCTCTGTTTCTCGCCCATTCTACTGAAAATGGAATTAATCTATTTCAACGAAGTTGTGTTAATATTTTATCTTGCAAATAGCGAATAATTTGTATTTATTTATTTCTCTCACTTAGACAAGGATAAAATTAGATCTAGCACATTATATCATATAACTTGGCCTAAACTGAGAGCTGGTACTCAAGGAGTTTAAGGCTTACTAAGGCTAAGGCTGAATAAGTAGCCAGAGACAATAGTTTGTAAATCATGCACTCACTATAATTTCACTAAATAGAAGTCTGTTTAAATCTACTGTTGCTTTAATCTTACCTAACTGAAACGAGCTTCCTTCAGGAAAAATCAAGAACCTCTTTTTCCTTATCAATATTTCACTTTTATCGTGAGTATAAACCACACTCGTTCCGTTATCGTTTTCATAACTATGCACATAGTTTATCAAAATCATTATACTCAATAACAATTTCCAGTTGAGCATTTTACTCAATATTTTAACCAAAAACTTTTTTAAGTATTCTTCTCAGATTATTATTAAAAAAGCCTCTTTTTAAAATCCTTTCACCACACTTGGTTCTAAAGAATCAGTGACACGATAAGAAGAATTATTAAATGAGAAAGTTTCAAATATTTTTTTAGAAAGAAGGTTACAGTTCAACGAATAGAAATATAATGTGAGTTATCTTCTAGCTAAAGATTACCGTTGATCACGATTTTACGAAGTTGCACCGTTACGGATTATGTACAGGTTGGTTCATTATTGTCAAAGGCAAAAATTATTGCTGACACACTCACTTTGAAACGACTTACAGCCCTACTTATAAACGCAATTTAAATTTAATCAATTTGCTTAAAGTTAGTCCTGTCACTGTTTGTCATTACCCAGTGGTAAGAGATGGCAATAGTTTAAGCACTGTTTATCTTTTGACATATTTTTATAAGTAAGGCCATTAATGTTAGTGAGTTTAGAAGGCAGTTCTACGCAACCAAAAAACACAAAAAAAAAACATTTATTATTAAAAATTTATCATAAAAGATTTATATATAATTATAATACATTAATTTAATAGAAAGATAATTAATAATAAATATAACAATACATGGTTTTGATTAATTAATTCAAAAAGCCGCGTACTAAAACATACACTACATTGCAAAGTTTACAATTATTTAGCTTGTTTGACAGTAATTGTTTGAATAATTTGCTTAAAATAATTGCTCTTACTGCATCATTTATATTACTGGCAGTAAGTTGAATAAAAATATGAATTAAATTGCAATAGTTTTTATTTTGTGATCTGAAAATTAACTGCAATGATTCTCTATTAAAAATCGTGAAGTTAATTATATAAAGGATATTTTAAATATTTTTTATTGTTATACTATATTTAAGAGATTAAGAGAAAGACCCACAGAGTGGATCCCACAAAATGCAAGGCGGTGACGTAAAAGACCAAGAATGAGATGGCGGGACGAACTTGACTCTCATCTGAGATCGTGGCCTGTTACTACGATAAGTCGTGAGGATTGAAAAACAAAAAAAAAATATGCATTCATTGACCACAAAAACAAATTAAAATAAAAAATAATGAAATTGCACACGGTCAATTCCCTAGCTCAGTATTTGTCGCACCGTGTAGATCACTTGATGTCACACTACACAGTTCAACCCTGCTGGTATTCTACCAGAGCCTAGAGCGGGTCACATCACGGAAAAAAACGAATACATAAAGAACACTTACAAAAATATTAAAAAAAAAACACTGAGTAATGTAAAAAAGTGGAATCCTAATTAAAAAAAAGCAAAAAAGAAAGACCCAAAGTCTAAGAAGAAAGAATTAAATAATATATGGGAAGGAGGGCCTTTGCCCTGCAGTGGGGCAAAAAGAGCTAAATAACAATATATAAGAAGCACCCTTCAAAATGACATCATGCGTAATTCAGTTTGCCACACTCACCTACTTTAAACTAGTTTAGGCTAAGCACTCACGAAATGACTTCGATAAACGAACATACAAATAAAACCTAGTTTCGAAATACCGTTGTCACCTCATTTGAGCCTTAATTTAGTAAAATATTGCCTCAGGTACCAGTGACAGAGTTTCTTGCAAGTACTAATATAGTGTTAAAAGTTTATAAGCTCGAAAATGGATATTGATAAGACATTGAGAAAATAAGTGTGTATTAATGTGTGGTTAAGTCTAATTATGGTAAGAAAAAAGTTTCACCTTTAAATACTTTTTGGCAGTTGCCTAATTTTATAGAACTCGAATAAAAAAAGAAAAGAAATAAGAGTGTGTTTTAATCAATGATCGATTCTTTTGGCAAATATTCTTTACAATGTCAGATCATTAATAATTAAATAATTAAATGTCTCTGGCACGGTATCCACTCACTCAGGTACTTAATATGTTTTTTTTATTCAACTAGCTGATAGAACAAGTATATGGCCCACCTGATGTTAAGTTGTAACCATTGTCTCGTAAGTCACGCACGTCAGGAACGTGCCCTACGATGTACTCCCCTGCGTCCATCAACTTGAGACATACAGTTGTTCAGCCTCCCGTGCCAGTAATTTTATCAGCACCCTTCAAACCGAAACACAGGAATGCTGCTTCGCGCCAGAAATAGGATTGGTGGTAGTACACCCCCGGAAATATTTTGATTTTCAATTAAAAAAATAATTATTCCGTTTCATATTATTTTATTTCGGATAATTTGATACATAATTGTTAGTATGTACACACTTAGAAATAATTAGCAGCGTACGTTTTAACTATGTTAAAAATGATTAAATGCAATTTGTTTCCACTTTCAGGCAAACATAGAAACGAACACTCTCTCTATTAACTCCAAGAAAAGCTACTGAAATGAGAAAATTACATCAAGTTCTCTTCGTAACCTACATGTGTTTGGTGGCATTTGTACTAATTGATGTGGGTGAAGCCAATAACAACTCCCAATTACACAGAGCCCGGAGATACTTGAGTTTCAGGAATATAACACACTTTTTCGTAAGTATCTCTAATGCTTTTAATAATAAAGCTCGTCGCACACGTAGCTATTATATTTATTTATTTACGTTCCTGACGTGCGTTATCTACGAGGCAATGCTTTGTTATAGGCGACGGTTACCACTTAACACCAGGTGGGCCATATGCTTGTCCCTTCGGGTAGTTGTATAAAAAAATATATTAATATAAATTATAGCAAGGCATACTATAATGTTTTTTTTTTCTATATAATGATTCAAGTGACTGCACACGCAGCTATAATAATATATTTCTATCTCAATAAAAATATATCCAAAAAATATATTTGATATAATTTTACAAGGACTGACATATTTTTATTCGATTAAAAGCGTTATTTCGTAGATTATACAATTCTTTAAAAGGTTTACAACTAGCCTCTCAGCTCATTTGGCAATAGCTCTACCTTTTGCACCGTAGGTCGTGGGTTTGATCCCCACGGAAAAAAAATATGGCCGTTATAGAGACTGTAAAAACTGTGCCATCTTTTAAAACCCACAACACGATCCACCGTTTTTCCTTATCCCGAGAGACACTCGGCACTTCTTTTCCATTTAACTTGAATACCTTATAGATTCAATGTCAAATTGCGATCCATAAAAGCACTTACTTTTTCTCTTAAAGTGTTTGTTGAGAGCATTCTCCGCCTTAAGTGAGGGAAAACATATTTTAAGAGCTTCATAATATTGCGTGCTAAAAACACAAATCTTAAAAAATTAGGCGAGCTTTTTTTGGCGTGAATCAAGATATACAGGGTGTAATCGTTAAGTGTGCACAGGCGATTATTCCGTAACTATTGCAGATATCAAAAAACTTTAAACTGATATCGAAAGTACTTTACCTAATGAGTAAAATGACATTAATAACTTTTTAAAAATAAAACGAGAAATATCCAAAAAAATTACATTAATCACTCCCATACATTTAGTATGAGATAGTAGAAAGGTTTTAGTTTCCTTATTTTAAGTGGAATAGTACCTACTCATTTTACCCTTGTCATTTTATAATTATGTACGATATGAAGGTATTAATGAATTTCAAGTAGATACACGTGTAGATTAATTATCTTACCACTTCAAATTTATAGTAAACCTTGTTTCAATATTGTATTGATTTGAACTAGCTGAAAAGCAACATACTAAATAAAAACAAAAAGAAAGATACTCTTTGGCATCGAGATATAAGTACTACGTACTAGAGAAGACACCGTAAATTCCTACTTTGTCCCGTTCAACTGCGGCGATCGCGCCGCACCTGACTCAGTCGCCTCAGTCGCTCTCTCTCGAAAACGCGTAAGTGCCGTGATTTACATGGCGCTTAAGACCTTTTTGCCGAGAACAAATTACGGAGAATAGGACAATTCAGATATTTGACGTAGCTTCTCTAGTACGTAGTACTTATATCTCGATGCTCTTTGGTGTTCGTTCTAAATTCAAATTCTTTATCGCGGGTTCTCGTTCCCGCCAAATTATTGTATTTTTCAATTTGCGTTAATAATCGTGATTGTTGCATTTATTGATTGAAAAATGGCATATTCCAATACAGAAAAGAGGGACATGTTAAAAATGTACTACAAACATGATTGTAACAATAGGGCGGCCATTATCGCCTACAGAAGAGAGTACCCAGAAATAAAATGTATGGGAGTGATTAATGTAATTTTTTTGGATATTTCTCGTTTTATTTTTAAAAAGTTATTAATGTCATTTTACTCATTAGGTAAAGTACTTTCGATATCAGTTTAAAGTTTTTTGATATCTGCAATAGTTACGGAATAATCGCCTGTGCACACTTAACGATTACACCCTGTATATTGGACCAAAGGTAAATTCCTTGCAAATTTTCCGTCCACGTCTTTACTCGTGGAGTAATTAATTTTATAAAAATAATAAATTATGACAGCGGTGAGGTATAAATAAATAAATATTGTAGACAATCCACACTACAGAACACTATCTAGCCCCAAACTAAGCAGATCTTATACTTCCACTCGTATTAACCAGAATAAAAAATTAACACTTTCAGTTGCGAGTAAACTTCAAAGCGAACATGGTTCCCTGGAATCAGATCTTCGCGCAGGCGATAGGGTTCCGCATCAACTGGGATGACCCTCCTGACTCTTTCCATCCGTACCATCACTTGAACAGGCGGACTGTCTACACCCATTTGGAGACTATACTAGACAGGTAATGCGTAACAGCTAGGTATGAATACGATGTACGAAAGCACTTTTTAACCGACTTCCAATCAAAAAGGAGGAGGTTCTCAATTCGGTTGTATTTTTTATGTTTTTTTTTAATTTATTTTTTTAATGTTTGTTACTGCATAACTTCGTCATTTGTGAGCCGATTTGAAAACATCCAGATTGGTCCCATTTTAATTTTATTAAAATCAGTTTAGCCGTTTGGCAATGAAGTCGGTTCCTCTAGTTTTTTAAACTTATAATTATTAAATTAACGCGATCGTTATGCAAAATTATTTGGAAAAAAATAATTATAATTATAAACACCCGCGTTTGTTCCATATAATTACGATGCACGAAGTTTCGTATTTCGTGGTCTATACAACATCGAAAGTATCAGACACATCGTATTAAAACAATATAATCTAATATTTATAAAATGTTCATGTCACAATGAACCGTACTCCTCCGAAACGGCTTTACCGATTTTTACCAAATTTAATATGCGTATTCAGTAGGTCTGAGAATCGGCTACTATCTATTTTTTTTTCTAGAAATAATTTATAAGGGAAAACAAAACGTTTGCCGGGTCAGCTAGTATATTATAAAAAGCAAGTGTCTGTACGTATGTGCAGGGTTTTCTCCATGACCGCTGACTAAGATCTGCTCCCCGTTGTAGTGGTAGGATACCTCTCATTCTCCTGCTGTGAGTAGGAGTTTGGACGGAATTGATGGAAGTGAGTTTTTGTCGGAGGCAAAAGTTTTGAAATCTATATATATTTTTTTTTTCTAACCTATATCGTCCCACTGCTGGGCAAAGGTCTCCCCCAAATCCTTCCAACTCTCTCTATCCATTGCTATATCCCACTCGATCCTCGCTCGAAAGCTTCGAGATCGTCCCTTCAACGCTTTCTCTTCAACGATTGAAATCTATTATCTATATCTATTTATCTTTGGTATTTAGGCCACCAGTGGTAGCCCCGATAATAAAATTGCGCAACTTTATATCCACAATCGTATTTAATACTTTCAGAAACGGCCTCAATGGCTTCCACTGCGTCCGGCGAGCTATCTGCGAGATGGAAGCAATTCCTGAACCCACTGAAATATACCACAAAATACTGAAAATGCTATTCAGGTAATCACATATTCTTAAGGATTTATATTAATTTTATTTTATTTTATTTTTTGATTTTGTCTTCCCCTTCACATAGATAGATAGATAGATAGATAACTCTTTATTGATTACTATGACACATATAGGAAAACAATATTTAGCTTAAAAATAAAAATTCACAGTAAAACAATAGGCGGCCTTATCGCTAACAACAACCCCTTACAGGGCTAACTATAGGCTGGTACATACAGAAATACCAGTATTTGTAGTTTACTTATCGACAGGTTTTTTTTATTAGGTATCCTAAGCTTATCCTTCTTTTTTTCTTAAGTTTAGATTGGCCTAAGTTATTGTGTTCAATAAAGAAAGATACAAGCCTTTGGGTCACGCATCGCTTCGATCAGTCGCCTAGACAAAAATTTTAAGTCCCGTAAGGCTTCGTTTCCCACGGACCCAGAGTCTCTATCCCAAGAGGAGGAAATAAGTAGGCTATATCGAGACCTGCATATTTGCACCTCTTCGGAAACTTACTTACAATTATAAAAAAAAAATACAAAAATTTCTAACAAGACTTTCCTAGTCTTTCTTTTTCTGTTGAAATCTTTCTTTTGTTGAAATCTTTCTTTTTCTTTCAGAAAACAGTCATCAGCTACCGCAAAATGGCATAACATGACACATGAAGATTGCAACACATCCATAACGTCATGTCCTTTATCTGCTTTGGAAGTATCACGCTACACGGATATGATATGAAACGATGTTATCTATGAGAAAACTTCTAAAAAGCGCGTCTCTGGGACTCCTAAGAGCTAGGTTTCTGAGGGATGCAACTAACATAATTTAACAAATAAATACTCAAAAAAATTATCATGACAAAAAGTTTAACTAATGTTCTAGGTATTAGTTATCTGATTCCAATAGGATAAATTTGCTTGGTTTGGTGAAAAAAAACAATAAAGCAATAAAACCGTAGTTTTTTGCCTGTTCATGCTTGGTCGCGTGGAACTGGCACCTAGGCTCACCTAGCTCTATTACGTTTTAAATTGATATTTGTGAAATAAATTTGAAATTGAAATTTTCATTATGCTTTGAATTTAATAGTCATCATTATCATCATCAGCCTGAGAAGTCCACTGTTGGACATAGGCCTCCCCTACACATTTCAAGGAAGAACGATTCTGAGTCCTTTCCATCCACCGACTTCCCGCGATTTGCAGGAACGACGTTTTTTTTAGTTAAATAGTAGGTAGGTTATAGATAGCACTATAGCATTGATAAAGTGCGAAGAAACCGGCATATCGTAGAACCTAAAAAGTTCAAAAATATGTGTCAAGTGCACGAAAGGAGCCTCCTTGAGGTGCACGTAAAAAACTTTCACCATTCTTGGTTTGAAAGAATCAGTGACACGATAAGAAGAATCAATAAAAAAAATCAAGACCAAGATTGATAAAATTATCAAGTTAGACCATTTCTAATAGCTCGTAGTACCAAAATGTAAGTACTAAACTGAAACAAGTAACCTACTTAGCTAGAGTTTAAAATTGAATTAAAATTAAATAAAACTAGCACATGGTACATTTCACTGAGCTAGACTTGTAATGACGTACACAATTATTCGCTAACAAGCTGCGCTACAAGAAAATGTGCAGTCGTCAAAAGTAGCTGAGCAACCAAACCCCAATTTTATAAAATGCAAACATACCTTCACACTCATATTTTCAAACTTTTTGATGTCTACTTATTGACTGTCTGTTTAAATAACTAATTTACAAAAAGTAAATTCGTTAGATTAGCATTAGGGACATATTGTACTACTTTTAAGGGTTTTGTTTAATAATTAAAGTGGCATGAAAAAAATAATTCATATTATAAAAATACGCAACACAATTTTAAATTTAGAGAACTGGACGCCGTGGGTGCTTGCTGTAATAGTTTGATAAAAATTTAATCTGTATTAAGCCTCGTACGATCTAGGTGATATGCGATTCCATTTTTTTTATTTAGTTGTATCTCAAGGATCACTTTGAAACGTCTTAAAGCTAGGTGAGTTTATGTGCCAGCTCATGAATGGCGATGGCGATCAGTTGCACACACTGCTGTGAACTTTGACAGCGATACACTGATCGCCATTGCAAGCTATCTAGATGTGCGCACGACACTTATGTTGCTCAGCTACTTTTGACATCATTTTCTTCAGCTCAGGTTGCGTAGAAATAAATGTTCTACGACATGCTTTTAATTAAATTAAGTCTTCAAACTTCAGCTTTATTTATATTGTTATTTTATTCATTTAGAATACCAGGATGCGTCTAATAATTTACTTACACTCTGGAAACTTTACTAAAAGTAAAAGCAAACGACCTACGCAGCACACGGTCATTAATTGGCTGAGATGCAAGAGGTACGGGTTTGATTTCAACTATGGGACAAAAGTGACTTGCCTCTCAGCTCAGTTGGTAGTAGCCCTGCCTTCTGCCTTGTGTGCACAGATGTTTGTTCTCTGTCTGGGTGTATGTAATAAATCAGCTATCTGGTTCCCATAGTACAAGCTCTGCTTAATTTGGGGCTAGATAGTGTTTTGTGGATTGCCCACAATACTTATTTTTATTAAAAGTTCTGATGATCTGCAAATATTTGATGAGTAAAATGCTTTCGGCCACGCTACGCTTTTGCAAACAAACTATTAATTATTAATTAAAAACTTCGTGACATAAGTTAGACCGTCTTAAGTACTGTAAGATACCTACAGTTTAAATCTTGTTACTGAAGTTAAACTTCGCAGTTTACATTACAAACATCTTAGCGGGGACTTCATCAAACCACATCTTCCCTTTCACTCCCGATGCTGTAAGGATTCATTCACACTGGTTTGAAATTTCAATAGCGTCTGTGGCGTAGAAGTTTGTTCTATTTTTGAATCTCTGTTGTAGGTACGTATATACGCAAGTGACACTCACATTTTTAGAACTACCCGCGTCAACAGTGTAGTTATTCTAGTATAAACAGTAAACGGTAGGAACCAAGCCGTAGTTTGTTGCTTGTACGCCTACCACAAGCTCTGTCTGGCTCTGTCTCTAGCTCTGGTTTTGAGTCTGTGTGAGTGTTGACTAAATAAATCCTACCTCAAAACGTACTCGTAGCACACACAGTATATTACACTAGTGAGCACTCACACAGACTCAAACCAGAGCCAGACAGAGCTTGTGGCAGGCCTACCAGTTCTTCTAGGCTTGGCTGCGTGGAACTGGCACCTAGACTCACCTAGCTTTAAAACGTTTCAAAGTGATCCTTGATATTCTACTAAATAATTACACTTTTGATTTTTGGTTTTGAGTATCGCTAAAACAATTTCTCTCACTCCACATCATTTGAGAGTTTTGACTTTAGTCTCAATTCTCAAGCGCCATTTTGGATTCGTTTACTATCCAATTTTGCATCAATTTATAGAATTCAACTCCAAAATCTTTCATAGTCTATAAAATTTTTAATAGGCAATATAATAACTTGGTACTTTTCCAAATTTTATAATTTATTGCTGCGTAAGATAAGGCCCAGACCACATAATAATACAATACAAAGAACACAAAATGAAATTATTCGAAATAACCTATACCTAGACTATATATCTATATCTAGACGTGCGCAAGGCTTTATTAATTTAATATTCTATATAAAAGCATCCTTAGTTCGTCCGCTGTCGCCTCGGTCTGCAGTGGAACTTCAGTGCGAACTAAGCAGAAAGTAAATCTAGTTAGTTTCACCAGTCAATGTATTCCCTTGGCGGCTAAATCGACGACTAGTGGACTGATTGCCTATTGGGCCAGGCGCTACGGACGGTTCTCGATTAATAAGATACAACATTTAATTGGACATTTAAAAAAAATTGATTGGCTCCCAGCTCAGTCGGTAGTAGTTCTGATCTGTGGTGATCGCAGATTTTTGTTCTCAGTTTAAGTATGTACTAGCAGTTGGTAAACGAGCTTCGCTCGAATTTTTTTTTGAAATAATAAGAGTCATATTATCATCTTTTCTGGTTTATTCTTACTAAACAACGCCATCTGCTGGACATGCTTGCAGTAAGTTGCTCAGAATCGTCAATAGATGGCAGGAGCAGTCACATATTCAGTTTATGTTTAATTATTGCACTCGGAAAGAAATAATCATTTTCTTAAAATGAATCCTAGCTAGATCAATTTATCACCCCCGAAAACCCCTGTATACTAAATTTCGTGAAAATCGTTGGTGCAGTTTCCGAGATCCTAAATATATTCTCGTTTAAAGGTATAAGATTTACAAAACAAACGTATATGCATATAAAGATTTGTGTAATGCCCAAAAAGTTAAGAGCCGAAAACGTACACTAAGTTTTATATTAGCTATCTGATTCCCATAGTACAAGCTCTATTTTGAGGCTAGATAGCCTTTTAGATTACCCAGATTTTAATTTAAAAAAAATATACTCAATGTTTTGGAGTCATGTAGGCCTAAGATGACCGCCACGAGAGTCGATATAACTCGTCAAAAGTAGAGATATGTCTATATCTCTACACGAGCTAAGATGACTGCCTAAATATGTCGTCATCATCTGTCAAATGAAGACTTCTTCGGAATTCGAATTTTGATTTTTGAATTTTGTCGTCAAATGGTAAGATGACCGCCATATTTTCTCGTCTTTCGACGTTTCTGCGCGGGAAATTTTCTCGTCGACAGTTTTTGAAAACGAGATATGTCTTCCGCTTGTCTTTTAGATTTTGTTTTGCTAACTTTTCAAAGGATGGCTATAACTTACTATAATCATCTTATTGCGATGTACGCCGATAAGCAAAACAGAAAGATGCAACGGAAAATAATCAGAGACGTATGTGGTATGTGATCCTTTTGACGTTGTTCAGGTAGAGTTTCAGTGCCTCTGGAGATTATCAAAACCCTGGGAATTCTACCTCATCAAACGTCTAAAACCCGATTTAGAGCCTAAAACTAGTACGGGCCTATCTTGCTGCGGGCGGTGCATTCGAAGGTGAGTACCTAGTTCATTTGAGGTTAACTACCCATAGATTTCTATGTGTTATCCTGCTTAAAATGTTATTGTAAAGGTCTAAAATTAATAATAACAAATTAGGTTAGTGTGAGTCAACACTTCTCATACATTTACCCGATTCACTCAATGTTTCAATTCAATAGTGAAGACGTGTCATTGGATCTCAGTTTACCAACTACGAACTACTACACTACGAATTTATGCAAAGTAAAAACTGAGTATAGTTACCTACCTATCTAATACTTTAGTAAAAATATTTTAATAACAGGGTGACATTGGACGAAGATGCACGAGTCGAAAACGAAGAAGTTATCAACGGAGATTTGGCTGCAGAGGACCCATCACCTGCGGGTCTGCTTCGGCAAGGCCAAAGACGCGCAGAACTTCTACGTTATGTTAATGAATAGAATATTACAAAAGCCTTAAAAATATTTATACCTTATCAACCATAAGCACCTACAAAGAAAGCCCTCTTCATTAGTTCAACATTATTTAGGTAAAAAGACAGTTTTCTGTGTGTAAATAAATTTATTTGTCATAAATTAAAATAGGTATATTATTTACAAGTTATGCAAATACCTATGTAAGGTGGAATGTTTGGTTTGTGGATGGCCCATGGAATCTGAAAAGAAACAAATACTGGAATGTAAAGAGACAGGAAGGAAATACCTGGGGTTTCGTAGCGGCCGCAAGTGGTGTTCTCGACTGCCTTTTCTCTACACTCCGTTGATTTGCTGATGTTGGCGGAGGGCGCTGAATTTCCGTAGGGTTGGTTGATTTGATGATGAAGGACGCGCGGCCGTATATCGCGTTGGAAATATGATTTCCTGAAATTCTATGGAGGAGCTCTGTGTGCTCGACTCACTCGGATCGCGGCTCGGTGTCAATGGCCGTAGTGGCCGGTTTTCTCCTTCTACCCACAGGTACGGGGGAGAAGGATTGGGGTAGGTGGTTGAGGGTAGTGAATAATAAAATACGTATATATGTGACAGATAAGATTTCGTTCCGAAATTGCCATCTTTACAGAACATACTGGCCCCGAAAGAGCTGCTAAGCTCTTTAGAAGCGCTAAAAATAATAATAAAGTTAAAAAAGCTGAATATAAGATGATTAAAAAGACGGTAGATTTAAAAGATGATGAGCCATGAGATGAAGTTAAGTTGATGAAAAGAATAAATAATAGAGATGAAGCTAAGTTAGAAAGAATGAATTTAGTTATCGGGGAGGCTTGGCAGTACAGGACAGATGTTTACTACCTTGGTCTGGACTGGTCTTCCTAGGAGGTTCTTCTACCTCTGAGAGCTGAGTGAAAGCATGGTTTAAACCAATGGTACAAGTCATGGAATTGACGCTGGCTAAACCTTGAGATGATGCTGGTGCTTTTCCCATGATGATCCAACCAAAGACGGAGGAGTAGGCAGTAGGCATGTTATCACCTAGACTGAACTTCCTGCCATCCAAGATCTGGTCATAAAGGTCAACACCTAAAAGCATGTCGATTTGGCCTGGAGCTGTAAAGTGTTTATCAGCCAGGACTAAATTGTGACAGAGTTGAAGAACTGAGTGGTTTACTGGCACCGATGGGAGCTGACCAGTTATCTGCGGCATGATAAGAAAGTCAGTAGACATGCTGACAGTTGAATCTCGCATCGGTGAGATATTACAAGTTGAAAGGCCACGGGTTGGCTGGGCAGCTGAACCACCAATACCTATAATTGACCCAGACATGGTCCGTGGGAGCTTAAGTTTTTGAGCTAGATTTTCAGTGATGATTGAAACTTGGGAACCACTATCAACCAGTGCTCGGGCTACTAGATAGTGTCCGCTGATATCCTGAACTCGAACATAAGCTGTCCCTAAAACCATGGTTGACGCATTGTCGACACCAGGCATAGACTGCGGTTGGGCTGTGGAACTTAAGTTCGCCACAGCAACTTCGTCTGGCTTATGTTCAGTTGCTGAATTGCTTGAGGTGCGGGGTAGGTGCAGCTTTGTATGATGCCGCCCGCGGCACACTTGGCACACACTTTGAGAAGCACACTTGGATACATGATGAGTGCGCAAACAATTAAAGCACAATTTATGTTGAATTACAAAAAGTTTTCTTTGTTCTGGAGTTATCGCTTCAAATTTGGAACAATAATAGATAGCATGATTTTCACCGCAGCATGTGCAAGAGTAGGCATTCACTTTAGGGTCCGCGTTGACCACATTCACTACTTTAGGAGCAGATGGCAATGTGGAACCGGCCACATTCTCAAGAATACGCAGGTGGTTTTCTAAAAACATTGTTAACTGTCTACATGATGGAATACAATGTGGATCTATGGTTGTTTCAAATTTAGTGCGAAGGTCACTGTTTAGTTTGTTAATGATGATGTGAAGCAACAAGAAACTCCAAGAGGTGACGTCAAAACCTAATACTATTAATGCCTGTAAATTTTCCTTTATCGTGCCAGTAAATTTATTTAATGTTTTGAGGTTGACCTGAGTAAGATTAGGAAGGTTAAGAATAGCCCCCACATAATTATCGGCTATTAACCTTTTGTTCTCATAGCGCTGAGTCAGAATATCATAGGCCACACCGTAGTTGGCTTCAGAAATGATGAGATGCTTTACCATAGAAAGGGGCTCTTTGTCTAGGATGCTCAACAAGTAGTGCATTTTTTGGACGGGTGTAAGCCGTACATTTTCATGAATTACACTGTTGAAAATTGCTATAAAGCTTGGCCATTCACTGTGTGTACCTGAGAATCGTGCTAACTGTATTTTAGGTAAGTGAAACTCAACGTCGCCAGCTTTAGGAGCGGTCGAAGTGGACGGAAGATTCGGTGATGGCTTGGCAAACATATTCATACTCTCGTTATACAAATCTTCTATTTGAACCTGTTTTTCTAGCGCTGGCTGGCCAGCAAGAATACCGGTGTAAACATCGTCCATCAATGCCCTATGACGCTCCAAATCCCGATAACGCACTAGGAATTTCGTCTTATCATTGGCGCTTACCTCTTTCATATGGCTCAGCTCTTGAGATAAATCATACGTTTGTTTAATGTGTTTAGTACACAGACCATACTTGAGTAATAATATCCTATCATCAGCCATGTTTAGAGTTTATTTTGCAAGAATTAGACCTCGAATAATTGCAAATTGCAAAGTAAATAAAGTTTTTCCAACAAGCAAGAAAGCTGAGATGACTGACAGACTGACAGTTATGTTGACTGACAGAATGAAACTGATAAAAATTGAATGAATGAAATGAATGGAAACAACTGCTGCTTGCTTACTTGCCTGTTGACTTACCGGTAAAGTGTAACTAGCCTTTACGGTTGACACAGACAACAAATTAGTTATAACCAAAGACAAGATAAAAGTATGATTACGTGAAAGATGACAATATGGCGGACGAAAAAATAGGAAATTATAAAGAACAAATGGACAATGATGATTTTGCAAAAAATATGAAATTATAAAATAAATAAAATAAGTATGTAGGATTGAGGATGTTGATTATGGAATCAACAGGATCAGGGATCGGGATCGAAGGACCAATTAATGGAATGTAAAGAGACAGGAAGGAAATACCTGGGGTTTCGTAGCGGCCGCAAGTGGTGTTCTCGACTGCCTTTTCTCTACACTCCGTTGATTTGCTGATGTTGGCGGAGGGCGCTGAATTTCCGTAGGGTTGGTTGATTTGATGATGAAGGACGCGCGGCCGTATATCGCGTTGGAAATATGATTTCCTGAAATTCTATGGAGGAGCTCTGTGTGCTCGACTCACTCGGATCGCGGCTCGGTGTCAATGGCCGTAGTGGCCGGTTTTCTCCTTCTACCCACAGGTACGGGGGAGAAGGATTGGGGTAGGTGGTTGAGGGTAGTGAATAATAAAATACGTATATATGTGACAGATAAGATTTCGTTCCGAAATTGCCATCTTTACAGAACAAATACATTAATATACGGACATGCTCATAGAGGTATTTCTGTATTCTCTATCCGGCATCCTGCAATCATTCCTTTAGTGCAAACTGCTTAGTCTACGCACATAAATACATTATGTAGTTCTATGAGTTAATTTAGTTAGATACGGCTCAATGGACACTGAAAACAAAACTTGGTAGTTATGTACTACGGAGTAGGTATATTAAAGTAACTAATACTCACATATCGAGGGTTTTAACACTGCACCCTCGATATATAATTTTTGTTACCTATTTTAAAAATCCTCATTGATAAATAGCAACAGGTCAAAACAGGTATGGTTGCTATCAAAACGTACAATTTTCCACTGTCCACCGTCCTACCAAGGCTCAACTCGTCGGTCTTGAGGCGGTTCCACCCCGCTGTTATTTGTTGGACACTTTGCAGCGAGCTTTAATCACCTGCCGCAAATTCATAGTGCTCGGACATATCATACCGGCAAAGAAACTCTATTTGGATTCTGTTACTTCTAACCCTGAAATATTAATACAAACAATAAGTATAGCTAGCAGCATAGGTATGTACCGATTTTGAGAATACAATGAATCTATTTTGCTAGTGCTATCGGTTTTTAACAATAAATAGGGGTACCATAGGTATTTACTTACATTTTCATTCCGTTTGCTGCTTCCCTATTATTTTATTTTAGTTTTGGCGGGGTTTTTTTTTCAGTCACAGGTATCAAATTGAATGAACGAAACCATTAAAAAATAAAAATACAATGGTAGATTATGGTAGAATATGGAAGAAATGATCACTGGTTTGTCTTCACGACATAGGCGAGTCGTCGACGACAGCTGTCTCTCTCGTGATGCTCATCTTACCATAATCGACAAACGAATCGATGTCGACAAAATTTTCTCTTCTCGCGAAGACATAATATGTCACGTCGGTCATCTTAGGCCTAGGTATGTAACATAGGTACTGTTAGGACGAAAACTCTTGATTGATTATAGCTACAACTCTGTTAATCTTTAGTACACTCCAGATAATACAACTCTATTAAACGACGCCATAATCTCTTTTCTCTTCTTCTTTTTTCTCCACTAGAGGCGTAACTTCTTGCTTGATCCGAATAGAGATGTCCTATGCCCAAAACTGGTTAACAGTACATACCATAGAAAATGCTCTTTCAATAGACATGTATTATTTTTTTTCGTTACCTTTGGAGACGTTTTTAACAAAATCATTATTATCAGAATTGGTTCATTTTGCAGCAGGAAAAGAGCTCAAGTTTAATTTTAGAGGGTGTCTTCCGTGCCTAGAAACAAAGATTACCTCAGAATACATTGATTAATTTCAAATTGATAATAACTGAAGACAATAAATATTGCACATCGGCTTTTGTGCTTTCTCGCTATCTCTTTCTGACGCACACTAAGCTCTATGAAGCCGAAATTAGCCGATGTGCAATATTTGATGCTTACTATACTCAATACTCAATAGATTTATTGTAAACACATGGTAAGTGAGTGACACATGGTGGTACTATACTTGGTACTAAGATTTTTTTTAATTCGTATAGTGACATAATTAGTGAAACTTTTTCCATTTAATTTCATTGGTATTACGTCATCGAGTTCCCATAGTACAAAGTTCCATCTCTTAGTAAATATTCCAAAGGAATGATGCCGAGCACGTGACCAGCAACCTTATGAGCTAGGTACCTAATTTGTTCCCCTCCACAAACATCGGTAGTCTCTAAGACGTTTTATAACACGTTTGGTGGTCCCTTAGACGGTTTATGTCACACTGGGGACCGTGGGACGTAATTAGACTTCGATAGTTGGTAAAGTAGGTGATATTTTATCTAACTTACCGTATATTTGCCGCTTAGGGCCCTCGCCCACGGTGACTTTTTGTACGCGTGTTAGTCGCATTTGCAACGCGCTACTGCATCGCGATTGTATCGATACAAACGCGCGACCGCGTCGGACGACATCGGTAAAGAGAACGAAGGGGGGAGGGTGTGTGGCGCGGCGCGCAAAGGTATTTTTGTATCGTAACTACATCGCGACCGAATCGCGTTTGCATCGCGACCGAATCGCGTTTGCATCGCGACCGAATCGCGTTTGCATCGTGACAGAATAGCGTTTGCATCGCGACTGAATCTGGTCTCGTGGGCGCGGGCACACAGCTAGCGACTGCTTCGCGTCTGTATCGATGCTACGCGCGAGAGCATCGCGACTGCATCGCTACAAAAAGTAGCCCGTGGGCGAGGTCCCTAAATAATGATACTCGTTGTTTTTCGTTTCTAAGGGGCACTTTTAAAATCGGTCTTTTCAATCAGTAATTATTACTAGTAAGCTCTATAAGAGGGGCTCATACGGGTAAGTACTACCACCATACCTATTTCAATTCATAAGCAGCATCGCTGTGTTTCAGTTTGAAGGTTTTGGGTTTGGCTAATGCGATTGGTAAAGGACTCAGCATCAGGTGGCTCGTTGGTTTGAGCTATAAAGTTTTTAGCCGACTTCAAATAAGAAAGGAAGAAGTTCTCAATTCAGTTGTATTTTTCGTTTTTTTTAAGATTGCTAATACATGGATAAATAGAAGATCAAAAATATTTATTTTATTGCACGCAGCAAATTATTAAAGTATAGGAAGGTACATGAAAAGCTATAAGCAATTTTTTGCGCGGTCTTATCGCTCAATACCTAATCGCTAATAATATGCCTGTACAACAACTAGTTTTTATTGGTTTATAGATTTTAGTTTCCAAAATTATGATGAGGTCAATCGTCTGTTAAGGTACTAATAAGCTCCATTAGACCCTGCCCCTCGGGACAGTCGTCATAAATAGCTGCACAGCTGAACATCTGCCGGCCAGCAACCGCAGCGTCAGTGTATGGAGACATTTCTGCCCACGTGTCTGATGCAGGATCATCAAACGGTGTTCTGCCGTAGTCTGGCCTGAAATTGTCAAAGGTACATTATGGTATAAGTGCGGTAAGTTGAAAATTACAGCCGAGGCGATATTGCTAGCCCGAGCCGTATCGTGGGCTACAAGAAAGCAGAGGCGTGCATCGCGTATGCCACGTTCCTGACGCGCGTGACCTACGAGGCAATGCTTTTTGGCGATTGTTACTACTTAACATCAAGTGGGGCATAATGCTTGTTCCATCCGAAAAAAATAAGAAAAACATTCTTCATCTCATCGTGCTTTTGAACCAGAGCGTGGTGAAAGAATTCTAAGCGTGCCTCAACGAGGCTCATTACATACACTAGATAGGTACATTTTTTCAAACTTGTTACGTCCCATGACATGCCGGTTTCACGATTTTGTTATGAGAAATGCATTGATTTTGATCAAAACCCTTGAGTAGTAAGCTTTTTGGTAAAACATAACCATGTAACCCTGGTATACCCACGTAAGTAGCACGTGCAATAACTCTCCTACAAATCCCTCTTCCTCTACTGGGAATTGAGCGGCCTCGCAAACCGCCCGCAGCACGCAAGAGGGACCATTCATGCCCTTCCTGAAACAACGTAACAAAGTAAGGTCAATAGAAACTTGCGCCTTTCTTGCCTTCTGACCCTAAGGTCGTGGGTTCAAATCCAGTCATGTACCAATGAGTTTTGTCCAAAAATATATGTGCACTATGCCAGTACCCTCAAACGGTGAAGGACAACATCGTGCTTAACGCTCAGCAAACATTATCCGTCAGCAGGTTAAATAAAATAATAAGTTATAGTTTAAAAAACTAAAAAAAACGCTTTTATAACTAATTGAACTAAAAAGTTAAAAATAAAACTGTAATAATCAATTGAAAAATTTATATTATTGTACAAAAAAGCGTGGGGTGCTTTTTATAATAACTTCAGATATAATAAACTATTGATAAAATATTTACAACAATCAAAATCGAGGCTTCCGTCGACTCAGACCGTTAGGTACTCGGACCGCAGTCCCACTCGCCGGACTAATTTTATTTTATTATTTTTCTTCACCCCACGCTTTTTTTGTACAGTAATATAAATTTTTCAATTGATTATTAGGTACAGTTTTATTTTTAACTTTTTAGTTCAATTAGTTATAAAAGCGTTTTTTTTTGGTTTTTTAAACTATAACTTATTTTATTTATTTTTTTTCATTTTTTTTTTCATATTATTGCATTGTCATCGAGCTTTGACAGGTGTGCAAAGTTTGAATCAAATCTGATCGTTCAAAGTAGGATAAAATCGAGCTCAAAGAGGTCGGTTACATACATACATACATACAGGTGAAGCTAATAAAAGCGTTATAAAAATAAAAGACTTAAAAAGAAACTTACGCAGTCATCAAATCCGCCATAGACTTATAGAAAACCAATCGTTCATCCCCCCTCCCCTCACCCCTGCTATCAGTTTCTAAGAACTCGTCTCGTAACTCCCTTGACACCTTCTTGATAAAGTAATACTTGGACAGTTGTGATATGTTGGTGAACTGTGCGTATTGATACTGAAAGTTTACTCCGAAGATTAGCCCGATGCCTTCAGTACTGGGCACTGGACTAGTAAAGCCGACGAGAAGCTGAAACCAAACCATGTTATTAATAGTTATTTGTTACACAAAAAAGAAAGTGGCCTTTTCTTTCTTTTAAACCTATTTTCTTTCTTTTTAATCGCGTGCTCAATTTTTATAACCGAGCAAGTGAAGGGTTCTAAAATTGACACAACACGTAACTTTTCATCCTAAGTATTTCCCAAGTATATCATTAGGTAGCTAAATTCAAAAAAGAAAATGGCGCGCGTAAGCAAAATAAAATATAAGTTACACACCAAGAAGGTTCCGAAATTGAGTTTTTTTTAAATTAAAAAAAGGTTGCATGATAAATTCGGCACCATGCAGGTAGAAGTAAATAGGTTTAATGATGTTTTGAATTCAAAAGCTTATTATCCAAAAAATAAAAAATATTTAATGATAGACTTACTCGAGTAATTTTCATACATTTTCTTAGTTTCTTTTATTGTTAGGTCTATTGTAGAAATGCAATTTGGCTTTAGGGGCTGTCTTGCTGGCTTTTTAGGGTTCCGTAGCCAAATGGCAAAAACGGAACCCTTATAGATTCGTCATGTCTGTCTGTCTGTCTGTCTGTCTGTCTGTCTGTCTGTCTGTCTGTCTGTCTGTCCGGCCGTGTCACAGCCATTTTTCTCCGAAACCATAAGAGCTAGACTGATGAAACTTGGTGAGTAGATGTATTCTGTGAACCGCATTAAGGTTTTTACACAAAAATAGAAAAAAAACTATAAATTTCGGGGTTCCCCATACTTGAAACTGAAACTCAAAAATTTTTTTTTCATCTAACCTATACGTGTGGGGTATCTATAGATAGGTCTTCAAAAATTATGTTGAGGTTTCTAATATCGTTTTTTTCTAAAACTATAAATTTTGGGGGTCCCCATACATAAAACTGAAACTCAAAATTTTTTTTTTCATCGAACCCATACGTGTGGGGTATCTATGGATAGGTCTTCAAAAATGGTGTTGAGGTTTCTAACATCGTTTTTTTCTAAACTTAATAGTTTGCGCGAGAGACACTTCCAAAGTGAAAAAAAGTTGGTCCCCCCCCCTCTAACTTCTAAAATAAGAGAATGATAAAACTAAAAAAAATATATGTTGTACATTACTATGCAAACTTCCAACGATATTTGGTTTGAACGAGATCTAATCAGTAGTTTTTTTTTTATACGTCATAAATCGTAAACCGCAATTTACCTTTCGACGCACTACAAAAACCTTTATATTATGTTATTTGATGCTACGGAACCCTTCATGGGCGAGTCCGACTCGCACTTGGCTGCTTTTTTTATACTCAAGCCTCTATTAAGAGGGGGTCGAGCGAAAATTTGAGATTTGTTGTTAAAAAATTCATAACTAAATAACTAAGTGACATTTTAAAAATCGCAAACGGACTAATTGTAGACTATACATTTGAGATTAGTTCGAATTTAAGTGTGTTAAAAAAATATACTATTTAACATGACATTCTGTTTAACGCTAATGAAAATCGTATGTCAGCGTTAAATAGAATGTCATGTTAAATAGTATATTTTTTTAACACACTTAAATTCGAATTAATCTCAAATGTATAGTCTACAATTAGTCCGTTTGCGATTTTTAAAATGTCACTTAGTTATTTAGTTATGAATTTTTTAACAACAAATCTCAAATTTTCGCACGACCCGCTCTTAAAAACAAAGTTCTTACCTTATAAATCGCTCCATATGGATAAATCAAAGGAATACTGTTGATTTGCCTGTCAGTCCTATGGTGTTCATGAGGCAAAACCATCACAAATGCTGACACTAAAAGTATAATTATAAAACTGAAACAAAAATAAACCAAAATTAGTAGATCCATTTTTGCAAGACCGGCATTTCCTCGTAAGTCACGCACATTAGGAACGTGCCCTACGATGCACTTCCCTGAATCCATCAACTTGAGGCATACAGATGTTCAGCCTCACGTGCCAGTAATTTCACCGGCACCCACACCCTTCAAAACCGAAACACAGCAATGCTGCTTCACGGCAGAAAAAAACATAGTGGTATAGTACTTCACCTACTTCACCTGACAAGCCACACACAAAGAGCTCTACTACTACTAAATAATATCATATGATTTTTATCCCGTAACATCTTTATCGAAACACGCCGATATAATTTCGTCAATATACGAAACAATGCCAAATCGATACAAGCATAAACCTACGGATTAATTAAGCTATCGATACTCGAATAGAAGATTGGAATAAGCGGCTTATCTTAAATATTGGTAAACAAGCTTCGTGTACCAAATTGATTGATTCGAAATTAATGGCACATAATAATAGCTACGAGGATGATTTTATGTCTTTTGTGCGCACATTATTACATTAGGAGATCAAAACTGCTACTTATTGGGAAACTATATTTCTATTGCCAAAGTACAAGCTTTGCTTAGTTTGGGTCTGTTAAAATTCAGTAGCAAAGAAAAAACTCAAGAAAGTTTTATACTTATCTTAAGAATTTTTTAAATTGTTCAAGTCTAAAATTTTCTAAAATTCGGAAAAAAATGCATAACTCGAAATCTATAAGAAATCGTGGAACTTACATGGGGGTGATTTGGGTACCCCAAGGGGTGTTCTATCTCTAGACTTTCGCTTGACACTACTTTCTGGGACACCCTGTATAGTATAATGCTAAGTAATTCCTCCAATATTTATTTCATAATGCAATACCTAATTCCTCCAATATTTATTTCCTAATACAATACATTTTAATATGATACTACTATGACTATACTCGTACAAGAAACACTATTTTATGTAAAAATAAATAACTTTTCATTTGAACTAATTCGACTTATAATTTATTTGATTTATTTATTGAATTCTTTATTGCACCAAAAAACAAGTTAAAATAAGGGAGTTTAATGCTAGACAGCATTTTCTACCAACCAACAAAATAATGTTAAAGCAATCGTTTTTTTAAGGAAATTAATGGGGGACTACTGAAAACCAGAATGAATGGTATATTTTGGAAAAGACCTTTGCCCAATAGTAAAATAATATTAAATACTCACTTCATTGTGGTAAACCAGACAGTTTCTTGCACGCTGAGTTGTTGAATAAGCTTTGAAAGCGCATTGCTTGTTCCTTCATTATACCCCAACGATGTCTTATTCAAATACTAAGGGTGTGTTCACTAACGCAAGTGCCCATCGGTTGATTTCTATCATCGCACTCCACGCTGCACCAGATTCCACCCTCACCACCTGGATGGCTGGTTTAAAAAAAAACTGCTCGTTTTTCGCGGGATTTTTTGACGCGGTCGAGTAAGTTGTGGAATGAACTGCCTTCTGCGGTTTTCCCTTGGAGCTTCGACATGAGATTCTTAAAAGGCCGGCAGCGCATCAGCACAGGTGTCTATGGGCGATGGTGACTGCTCTCCATCAGGTGGCCTGTCAACTACGTCTGCCAGCTATGGTTTAAAAAAAATACTACTCCACAATCCATAGGTACAGTAGGTACTTAAAATATACCCTGACAACGATAAGCTAGGCAATTGTGTAACTCTGTTGCAATCAAAAGTTTAATACTATAATATCATGCCTGCCATGGATTTAAAAACACAACTGAAACACTATTTATTTAACTTTTTATAATAACCAATGGGGCAATGGTGCCAACATAACCGCGGGGATTAGAAAAACGTTACCAAACCATGTGCATTGTGCATAGCGCCTTATTCAAGTCTTGCTAGATTCCTGGACTAATTGCTAAGGAACACTAAGTTATCCATGAGCGTACTTGTTGCTTCATACCGTACCTGTTCGAATGTTACGCTGTAAGACTACCTATGCCAATGCGTAGCTATATAATTATATATGTCTATATGTATGGCCTGTGGGTGTATTGTACTAAGAACAAAGGTTCTCGTCTCGAGCCATAACTTGGGAAGGCCCGTTTAACTAATCTATGCAATGCATATCTATTATTAATTTTACTCTAGTTTAGGTTGCTAATCACTTTTGTTACGTTAGGCCCACAGAAAGACAAACTACTTATTTTTATATTTCTGTGGTTATTTTACCTACCTATTTTACCTACCTATTTTACTCTTTTTTTTTATAGAGAACTACAACTTTATTTACACAAAGAAACTTAAATTAACTTCTACTATTCATATTTATTGCCGTACGTACCCGTTTTAAATGTTTAACAAAAATAATAGAAGTGGTTTTTACTAAGATGTTTTAACTCTTTAATAATTACTAATTGTGTGGCTAAATGCCTGTATCGCTGTCGCCTTGTTATCGCCTTGATTTGACTGGGCTTTAAGCAGCAATCTAGAACAATCTATGCACGTGGCAATTTTTATTTTTTAATATCTTTCAATATTCATCATAATATTATACAGCACACCATCAGGTGGGACAGTTGTTACCACCATCATAAATTTATGCGATTAAAATAAATACACCAAATTACTCAGTCTATTCATTCCAAAGGCATGGTGAATTTAATAGAAATGATATCCTTTCTCTTAGCTCTTATTCGTCTCTTAATACGCTAAAGAGCTCCAACACCCCTTGGCCTTCAGGACATCCACTGTATAGAGACGCACAGCTGAACATCTGCCGTCCTGCCACTGCAGCGTCCTTATATGGAGACATGGCTGTCTCCCATTCTGGTTCTTCATCATCAAAGGGAGAACGGCCGTAGTCAGGTCTGAAATTTAAATATTCCTATTTAAAATACAGCCAGTTTCATTTATTTGGGAAGCAAAACACTTCATAGCAATAAACAAATAAATTTAATATTGCAGACAATCTAGCCACAATTTAGCCCCAAACTAAGCAGAATTCACACTATGGAAACAGATAGCTGACATAATTTACATTTTAAGAATACAATATACCGCATAAACATCTACGTTTACCCAAATATTTGCTCTGTTCGGGGATCGAACCCACGCCCTGCAGCGCAGAAGGCAGACCTACTACCACCTGCTGAGTTGTGAAGATGCATAATACTTGAAAAATATTAAAACTGTCTAGATTTTTATAGTTTTTATAGAATCCACAGTAGATTCCACTGAATCGACTGTTACCTACTTAGACCTCGTTACCACCTAGTCCAATATAATTTTCGTCAAACCTTTCAAAACATTTTACAAAAATACCTTTGAACTATTTAGCAAACTTTGAAAGCAAGGACTGGAAATATTTCAAAAGTTCCTACTCGGGATCTGCGTCGAAATTTTCCGCGCGTTGGAAGAATTTACTTTCCAACTTTATAGCTCTGATAAGATTTAAAAGTACCTTAGCATTCCGTGAATCGACTGTACAGTTGTGCTAGGAATTCACGACCTTTTAATGTTAAAAACCCTATAAATTCTAAAGCTGCCTGTGAACCTGAATCTGTGTGGTGTAAATGTTTAGACAGCTTGAGGTAAGAAAGTCTAGTTTTTTTGTATTTTGTTGTTTTGTAAAAGAAATAATCATGATTTCAACCTGTTGGCTGTCACTCTTCGAGCATGGAAGATTGAACTGTAGGCCTATTACCACAAGCCCTGTCTGGCTCTGTCTCTGGCTCTGGTATATGATACTCTGGTGTCTGGTGTGTGTGACATAGGATTTATTTGGTCAACACTCACACAGACTCTAAACCAGAGTTAGACAGAGCCAGACAGAGTTTGTGGTATTTCATTTAATTTACTCGTTTGCTTAGTGGCCCTGTTACACTGATAACTAATAATAGGTCAACTAACAAATTTTGATAAAAACAGTTGTCAAATTGATCGGTCAATTAATTAACCATGAAAGCAGACAATATTTTTTATTTAATTTACTGGTTTATCAAAACAATACTATGAGCTCTTTGAATGAAACTAACGAAAATTGCAAAAAAAAAAATACGAAAATCTCTACTCTCTAGGTACCCATAAATTGCACAGTGTATTACTAAAATTGTGCACGTGCGCAATATGAAAGGCGAAACCGCGGATCTGCAATCTTAATCTTAGAATTACGGAAGTAGGGGGCGCCACTGTATAAATTCGTCGCTCCTAAAGGCCTGCGCACACCTAGTTCGCTGGCGGTAGCGATCAGTGAAACACTGTCAAATATCGCTGTCAAACCTCAAATCTGACAGCGATATTTGACAGCGTTTCACTGATCGCTACCGCCAGCGAACTAGGTGTGCGCAGGCCTTAAAACGTTACATTATATTCTGCCTAAAATATTTGAATCTTCAATAAATAACAATAGCAAAATTAAAATCCAATCATAAGGACCACTTCAACTTCTTATAAACACTTACTCAAAGTGTGCTTTATTGCTTCTTAGCAAACGATATGTTTTTCAACGACCATCTTTACAAAGAATATTGGAAATTTGAATTCAATCAACCTGAATTTATTTAAAAACAGAAGTATCATGTACGTCTGTCTTTGTTTCTGACAATTCGAAATTTGAATTTATTAAAAAAAACATAAATGTCTTATTGTAGGAAAAATACGCCCGTCTTTGTGAGTGAGACTAGTACAGTTGAATTTTTTTATCTGTAAAAATTCTTACGTGAGTAGCAAGTGTAGAATTTCACCAACAAAGCCTTCTTCTTCAACGGGGTATTGCGCCGCCTCACAGATTGCTCGCAGCATGCAATCTGGGCCGTTCATACCTTTGCTGGAATAAACAAAACTCGTTTACAAGTTCAGCCTGTAGGAGTTAGCAATTGTTTCTGATGTTTGAAGCGTTTGCGAATCTGTTTTAGCAAACTAGACTAGTGGGTTGTAGTAGAATATTTTTATCAAAAATAGTTGGTGGAAGCTTTGTTTGAAACATAGGTACAAGCTTTGCTTCGTTTAGGATTAAATTCATAGCGTTGTGTAAAATGTCCTCAGATTTTTCACTGTAGCGATCTACTAGGCTCGAACACACCTAGTTCGCTGGCGGTAGCGAACAGTGAAACGCTGTCAAATATTCGCTGTCAAATCTCTAATCTGACAGCGATATTTGACACCGTTTCTCTGATCGCTACCGCCAGCGAACTAGGTGTGTTCGGGCCATAAGAGTTTAAAAAATTACTTAAAAAGGTGAAGATTTGGAAGGGAAAAAGAACCTACCCATTCCTATTTTAGCCGACTTCAAATCCAAAAAAGGAGGAGGTTCTCAATTACTTTGTTTTTTATTGCATAACTTCGTCATTTATGAGCCGATTTGTTTTTTTTTTATCTTGAAGGTAAACATAGTATATACATAATACTTAGGTATTGTAGTAAAAGATTATACTCACGAACTCAGCATCTCCGCCATGGATCTATAAAACACCAGTCTCTCATCCTTCCTCATCATAAGATCAGCCTCTCTCTGTTCTCTTGACACCTTCTTGATGAAGTAGTACTGGGATAGCTGAGATATATTCTGGAACTCGACGTATTGCCATTGGAAGTTGGCAGCGAAGAGTAAGGCAACCTGGTCGCGGTTTTCAATGGGCGCAGAGAGACCGACGATTAGCTGGTAATTAAACATAGACATAGGCATAGGCATAGACATTTATTTATTTACTTCATAAGCACACAAAAACCAAAAACTAAAAGAAAAAAGATACAAACAATACATCGATACAGGAAAAGTGCGTCGTGTTTCTGTGTGCTACAGCAGCAAAAGGGCCTTGACTCAGCATAATGCCTAGCTTCTGTGAGGGAGCTATGCGCTGGTACAATATTTTTATTGATTTTAAAGTGTTTACTACACTTAAGAAAATCACAAAGATTTTATAATGTCCCAAAAGTTAAGAGCCGAGCGGGATTTGAACTCGCGACCTTCCCCTTGGTACGGGGCTGCGCTGACCGATGCACCATCGGATCCTTAACCTATCCTTATCAGTCAGAGTTATTCGTCGAGTGTGATAAGGATCCGATGGCGCAGCGGTCAGCGCAGCCCCGTACGAAGGGGAAGGTCACGGATTCAAATCCCACTGGGCTCTTAACTTTTGGGACATTATAAAATCATTAAACAAAGTACATTAACATTAGTTTTAATAGTGGTGACGACAGGTGGTGCAAAAGATAGACGGAGTAGTGGCCGAGGACTGGGAAGAGAGGCATTGGACGTCCATTAGCACGATGGGTTGACATTGCCAGCGTCGTGGGTCGCAGAGAGTAGCCCAAGATCGTGATGAGGGGCAACAGCAAAAAGAGGCCTATGCCCAGCAGTGGGTTGGAAATTTGCAAGAGTTTAGCCTCGCACACATTAGCGTTCTGCAATAGCGATCAGTGAAACGCTGTCAAATATCATTATCACCATCGCCATCGCCTAGATCTTACCAGCTCTGAACATTCAGAGGATCTGAATGGTAAATACCTACCAATAAAGTATTAAAGAGCTTAGGGACAAGCACACGAATTTCAAAGTGCTATGAAAAAATAGTGCCAATAATAAATAATGGTTGGTGTACCTTGTATGTCCCACCATAAGGGTAGACAAGTGGTAGACTGTTGATTTGTCTCTTGGCTCTCAGGAACTCTTCAGAGCTGTCTGAAGCCTCAGGGTTACACGTTGCTAAGCCCAGCAGTGCTATGGTCAACACTACCCTTTTGACTCTGTAAAAAATCAACCAGCAAAGTTATCCTTGTTTTTTTATAAATAATTAGAAATTAAGCCATTTTTTTTTTATTATTTCATTAATAAACCTTTCACTTAGAAATATATTATTATACATATAGACATATTAAAATATCACTTACGTCATGGCCATGGGTTAATTATTTGGGCGCTCAAAAATAATGTGATTTTTGTACATTTTGATGAGTGTTGCACAGAAGTAGTAACATTTAAAGAATTTGAAGATTAGTAGCTTAGTAAGTAGTAGTCAAGCTGGAAATGGAATAGCAAATTGTGAAAATTTCGGGCTGTTTAACTTATTTAGTGTAAAGGCCTGTACATCAGTGTAATTTAATATTAATAATCTATCAATATTAATTTCCCATTTTGTGTACAAGTTTTGTTTAGTTTGTTGATTAACAGCAGCTTTGTTTATTAATTAACAACGATATTTCATTGTATAAAGAAACTCACTTCTTTTCGTAAAATAGGCTGTAATAATTACTCCACGTTACACTTTAATATTTAACAAACTGATATACATAAAGACTACACTTTAAGTTGTATTCCGTACTCGTCCCAACGACCGACTGACTCCAATCCTTCGCTCCCTGCCATCGCCAACCGTCTATCCCCACTACTTTACCAACCAACGTCAAGGAGGGAGGGAGTTAGTCAGTGTTGCCAACGGCATTTCTATGAAGTTGACAGACAATTTCACAAACAAATATGACAAGTGTCATCAAATATCATAATAGTAATTTCTATTAAACCATTAAAATTAGAACTATTATTGAAATTCATCACATTCGGCCATCCGACACTGTGCTTACTCTGGAAGCACATGCTAAGTGCACAATATAATAATATGATAACTTAATAAACAAAGCTTGAATTCAAAACAAATAATGAGAAAAGATGACCATTCAAACACAATCCAAAAAAAAATTGAATGTCTAACAAAAAAAAATTTGAATTTAAAACAAATACTTAATAAGAAAAGACGACCATTCAAATACAATCTAAAAAAAAAAAATTGAATGTCTAACTAACAAAACTTGAATTAAAACACAAATACTTAATGAGAAAGGATGACCATACAAATACAATCTAAAAAAATCTAATGTCTAACAAATTCGGCCATCCGACAGTGTGCTTACTCTGGAAGCACATGCTAAGAGCATAATGATAACATGATAACTATGTATATGTATGACTAAACAAAACTTGAAACTTGAATGACTACCAAAATTCAGACAACTAATAAGAACAAATTAAGACAAATCCAAAATTACAATATAAAACTTGTAAACAAAATGAAATTATTAAGTAGAAGATACGAAGACACCCAAATAAATCTTAGTCATTTCTTAGAATAAACAGATATTAAAAATATAATTCTATCTAAAAATAATTACAGTTAGATATCCCGTTTACCATATTCAAAACCTGTATGCAAAAAAAATTTAACTAAATGAAATTTCTAAGATAATATAACAGTTTTGTATCAGAAAAGTCTTCGCATCCCAGCCATAAACAATGCATTCGGGTAAAATATTATTTAAATTAAATATTCCTATAGCATAAATTATACTCCGATTGTGATAGGAAGACATCTCCATGGTTAAAAATACAGTATTTTAAGTTACAGATGTGGTCTTAATAGAAATTTGCCTAACTATACTGCAAAGCTCCATCATTTTCATTTAATGTTATTAGAAAATCGTCGCAAATATCATGATCTACTGTATCATTTCAAAATTACCCACTCGCATATCGACTCTCCTTGCTTACTTTATCTTATTAATCTAAATATAAAGCCTAGACCTCGGCAACCCTTTCAGAACACTTTCGCCTTACAAGTCCATTCAAACAACGCCTCTTATTATAACCCCGTTGTCAGAATGTGTCGCCTATTTAACGATTTATTGATTAAATACAGTGATAAAATTCATATCTTTAACAATAATCTAAATAAATTCAAGAATGCATCTTTGGCCACTCTTTCATTAGAGTGTGCCGAAAACTCAAATTAGTTATTTAATTAATTCTGCAATCTCTTCGAGTCTTAACTCAAAGTGTGTGCACTTACTGTAATAAAATAATTGTATGAGTACACCTAAGTTCCAAGTAAATGTTAACTTTAATCACCTACTACTAGTTAAGCCTGGTTACACGCTATTTACTAACTTTCCGGTTCTATGCATTCTGTGTACGCATGTTTTGGGGTACTGTCTAGCTCATAACTTAATAGTATTTATGCCTGTAAATTATCGATTGTACTCTGTTTTGTGTACCTAATAAACAAATAAAATAAAATATAAAACAAAATAAAATTGTGGTAATAAACTACATAATTCTTCTCCTTGCTACGTAACTTGCGGCTCAGCCTGTTACTACGGCACCTTCAGAGGCGCGTCATGGCTCAAGCTGCTGATGTGGTGCCTTCCGTGGCGCATCACGGCTCAGACCACTGATGCGGTGCCTTCCATGGCGCATCACGGCTCAGGCCGCTGGTGCGGCGCCTTCCGTGGCGCATCACGGTTCAGACCACTGATGCGGCGCCTTCCGTGGTGCATCACTGCTCATGCTGCTCATGCGGTGCGTCACGGCTGTGTCCTGTGGCACCTTCTGCGGTGCATCGCTACTAACTTTGCCTGGAGTTTTAAGGATCTGAAACTCGTCATAAAATTTACAGATCTGCAAGCACACTGTGAATAAATATATTATCATTCATCTGCTTTATAACTAGTTGAAATGAATAGGTTTTCCAATTGTGAAATAATTAAAAAGTAACAATATATTCCAAAAATATAAAACACTAAATGTACACTATCCACGGCATTTAGACGAGTTCTCTGTACTTAGTCTTGCACTTTAAATACTACAAAGGATACGTTTAACTTAGCTCAGTAAATGCATAAAAACGCCATCATTAATTCTGACAGCGAAGAACTTATCAACTTGAATTTCTCCGTGCCATGCCCTGCCATGGCACTGCAGGCATGTACTAGTTATGTCATCTCCTCATTGTCCTTGCTGAAATGCAAACATCTTCTCGACAGTGGCTGTTTCGGTACGTAAACAATCTAGTGGTTCAGGTTTACGACGCACTAACTTTAATTAGAATCTTTGTCCAATTTTTATTTAAAACTGTGATTCAGTTGTAAAACTGAACTGTTAAACTGTAATTGAACACCTAAAACTGTAACTCATCTTTAGTTAATCTTAAGTTGATATTTTAGTAAGTAGTAAGTCTTTTATAAAACGCTTATTTTTAATTTATAAATAATTCACATTTATTTTTTCTTAAATTCATTTTTAATTCATATTTAATTCATATTTAATTCATCTTAAATTCATCTTAAATTCATCTTAAATTCATCTTAAATTCATCTTAAATTCATCTTAAATTCATCTTAAATTCATCTTAAATTCATCTTAAGTTCATCTTAAATTCATCTTAAATTCATCTTAAATTCATCTTAAATTCATCTTAAATTCATCTTAAATTCATCTTAAGTTCATCTTAAATTCATCTTAAATTCATCTTAAATTCATCTTAAATTCATCTTAAATTCATCTTAAATTCATCTTAAATTCATCTTAAATTCATCTTAAATTCATCTTAAATGCATCTTAAATGCATCTTAAATTCATCTTAATTTCATCTTAATTTCATCTTAAATTCATCTTAAATTCATCTTAAATTCATCTTTAACTTATCTGTAATTCATCTTTAATTCATCTTTTATTCATCTTTTATTCATCTTTTATTCATCTTTAATTCATCATTAATTCATTTTTAATTCATAATTAATTCATTGTCTTTTCATCTTTTATTCATCTCCAAAAACTTATATAATCTTAACCCAAAATCTTTACTTATAAACCAAATCCAAAATCCGATCTTTAACTTTTAACAACTCTACACGACTTTAAATTACTAAACTTAGAATTTTTGAAACATTTGCGCCTTTTGAGACTTTTGAGACCTTGTTAACATTTTGAACATTTTGAACATTTTGAACATTTTGAACATTTTGAACATTTTGAACATTTTGAACATTTTGAAAATTTTGAAAATTTTGAACTTTTTGAACCGTTTGAACTTTTTGAACCGTTTGAACTTTTTGAACCGTTTGAACTTTTTGGGCCGTTTGAACTTTTTGAACCGTTTGAACTTTTTGAACCGTTTGAACCGTTTGAACCGTTTGAACTTTTTGAACTTTTTGAACCGTTTGAACTTTTTGAACTTTTTGAACTTTTTGAACTTTTTGAACTTTTTGAACTTTTTGAACTTTTTGAACTTTTTGAACTTTTTGAACTTTTTGAACTTTTTGAACTTTTTGAACTTTTTGAACTTTTTGAACTTTTTGAACTTTTTGAACTTTTTGAACTTTTTGAACTTTTTGAACTTTTTGAACTTTTTGAACTTTTTGAACTTTTTGAACTTTTTGAACTTTTTGAACTTTTTGAACTTTTTGAACTTTTTGAACTTTTTGAACTTTTTGAACTTTTTGAACTTTTTGAACTTTTTGAACTTTTTGAACTTTTTGAACTTTTTGAACTTTTTGAACTTTTTGAACTTTTTGAACTTTTTGAACTTTTTGAACTTTTTGAACTTTTTGAACTTTTTGAACTTTTTGAACTTTTTGAACTTTTTGAACTTTTTGAACTTTTTGAACTTTTTGAACTTTGACCAAACAGATCTCGCATGGTTAATTAATTTCAACTTCTAGGCGTACATAGTCAAACTGAACTCCCTTGTCAAACTGAACTCACTTGGTTTCAAAATCAATTTCATCTTCTAAGGCGTACATAGTCAAACTGAACTCACTTGTCAAACTGAACTCACTTGGTTTCAAAATCAATTTCATCTTCTAAGGCGTACATAGTCAAACTGAACTCACTTGGTTTCAAAATCAATTTCAACTTTTATGGCGTACATAGTCAAACTGAACTCACTTGTCAAACTGAACTCACTTGGTTTCAAAATCAATTTCATCTTCTAAGGCGTACATAGTCAAACTGAACTCACTTGGTTTCAAAATCAATTTCAACTTTTATGGCGTACATAGTCAAATTGAACTCACTTGTCAAACTGAACTCACTTGGTTTCAAAATCAATTTCATCTTCTAAGGCGTACATTGCCAAACTGAACTCACTTGGTTCCAAAATTTTATTAATCTTTACTTCTATGGCGTACTTAGCCAAACACAGATACCAAAACACTTTCTTTAGACGAGCAGTAATTACGTTCAATGGCCTGGTTAAGTCCCCAAACTAGATCTGTTTGCTCAAAATCACCAAGAATTGCTACTTACATTTTGTCAAAATGCTGTTTCGAGGAGACTCCCCAGGTTCCCTAGGTTTTTTTTTTATTGTACTTTTTGTTTTTCTGTTTTAATTGCAATTTCTTAAAAAAAATTGTATCTTCATTTTATAGTTTGTCTACCTTTTTTTTTTTTTTTTTTTTGCTCCAATAGTCTTACTATGTGAAACCTGTTTAATGGACCCTAGTAACAGTTGTCGTTTTAAATTATCAATTAGAATATAAGTATCTACTGATTGTTTACCTAAGAATAATAATAAATAAATAGTCTACAATGTTGATAAGTTTAGCTCACTTTGCTTCAAAAACTCGCTTTAGAGGGTAGGCTTGATCATGATCATTAACTTGCTTATTTTAAATCCAGCATGGTTAGACATTTGCGGTTAGAGGCTACTCAAACTTTACTGAGCTGCTATGATATTAGCAGTACATGAACAGTTTTAGCACTATCGGATAGCCCCTGTATGAAATTCAAGATTGTGCTCGGTCTTTGCTATTTACGGCCACTTTATTATTAAACTTTATTCGATCACTCATTTTTGATGTTAATTATAAGAAATAAATATTTCCAGAAACATTACAAATAATAATTTCAACATAACCCAGCCAATAACACTCTGCTTATGCCAACAGATATTCTAATTTATTTAAGGGTATTTATTTAATTTTGTACATTATGCTACATCGGCACAATGGCGACTAATAGCATGGACATAAAAATGTTTGATTATGGGTCTAGACAGGAAAGTAGGCCTTGCCTAAGTACCCTACAGTTCTGCATATCAAAAAGTAACAAGAATGCTACAGAGGACTGACTTGCTTTTAACACTCAAGCTCAAACTCAAGCTTGTTTTTTACACTCAAGTACCTTCACTTAATTTCATACACGGTAACACGAGTCATGCGTTTTCAGAGGGTAACCAATAAAATGATCATCGTAATGCATAATAATGTAAAACTATTTGCTGTTATTAAGTTCGTTAATATTTTTAAAATATCTTTCGGTAAACTTAGCGTATATTCCAAAAATTAAGGGAATGTCAATTGTTTGAAATGAAACAGCTTAACTAAGCAGTCAAAGTCGTTAAATATTAGGTGCAGGCCATTTCATGTTCGGATGAGCGGCTAATATCAAATTTCATATGATACCACACACATTTTAGGGTAGGCATAATATCAGGCATTTCAGACAATCAAAATTAAAACTTGTTGAAAGGTGTCAGCATTACCGGATAGTCTCTGTGCAATACAGACCAGTGCGCATGAACAACGAATCAACATACTAATTCAAACTTGGTTTCTATACCTACCCTACAACGTTAGGATGCGAACGATCAGATTAAAACTCGAATGATTTCACCCACTTAAGTAAAAATAAAATCATTAAATTATAACATTTAGGTAAGTACCCGTTATTGTTCGTAAGTTCGATCGAAAAAGCTAGCACAAACGGATAATCTCGAGGCAATCTCGACCGATTCATGCTCGCAAAATCTTTCGTACCCTTGAACTTTTAGTCAAATTAAATAATTTTCTACTCAACCCAAGAAAAATAATTACTTGGCGGGTGGAATCATATTAAAATCCGTAAGAAATATTTTACATACCGTAAGTTCTTGTCACTTCTGAGATATAAAGAAACTCACTTCTTTTCGTAAAATAGGCTGTAATAATTACTCCACGTTACACTTTAATATTTAACAAACTGATATACATAAAGACTACACTTTAAGTTGTATTCCGTACTCGTCCCAACGACCGACTGACTCCAATCCTTCGCTCCCTGCCATCGCCAACCGTCTATCCCCACTACTTTACCAACCAACGTCAAGGAGGGAGGGAGTTAGTCAGTGTTGCCAACGGCATTTCTATGAAGTTGACAGACAATTTCACAAACAAATATGACAAGTGTCATCAAATATCATAATAGTAATTTCTATTAAACCATTAAAATTAGAACTATTATTGAAATTCATCACAATTGTTTCTACATAAATCTATTTATTTTCAGCAAGTTCAAATATTTACAATCACAAATTAATTTAGTTTATCTGGGTACATTATTATGACGTGAAGGTATAGCTTCGATGAGGCCGTATTTAGGTGGACCATATTTAGTTGCAGTTTTTCGTAATAAATCTACATCTATACTAATATTATAAAGAGGAAAGATTTGTACCTATTTTTGTATGTTTGTAATGAATAGGCTCAAAAAGTAATGGGCCAATTTAAAAAATTCTTTCACCAATAGAATGCTACATTCTTCCAATTTGACATAGGCTACATTTCATTTTGAAAATAATTAGGGATCCTTGGTAAAATTTGAACAATGTAACCAAAGGTGTAGAAAAATGAGTCTTAAAATGTCTTTCGTCGAATGCGCTGCCGAAACTATTAGCGATAGAACAAAATAATGTACAACAATATTGTCTACCCCGTGCGAAGCCGGGACGGGCTGCTAGTGTGATAGATAGTATAGCAACTGCTGATTACTCATGCCTTTCTTACGGGACGCTACAGTGCCTGGGACAGGATTTTAGATGGATTAGGCTTGCCCAGCACCTATACTATCCTGAGAGCTTAGTCGGCCTGATCCACAGAAAAGACATGGTCAATACGTGCGGAGCTGACTAAGCCGCGGGTTTCTTCACGATGTTTTCCCTCACTGTTTGAGAGCACTAGCATTGTGTACATAAATTTTTCGACAGAAAAACTCATTGGTACACGGCTGGATTTGAACCCACGACCTTAGGATTGGAAGGCGGGGCCGCTACCACTAGACCACCAGTGCTCTATGTAAGATCTAAGCCCCGTAATAAATATGTGAAAAAAAACTTTGATTAAGACTATAGTATGCACAAGGCTTTACCTTAGTTCCCGGTACTGTAAGCTAAGCACTAATTTTTTTATCCAACAAATCCTGTCACGCGAGGCTCTAATCCGTGTCATTGGTCTCCTAATCGCCATCAAGCTTTCTGTTGGTTTTACGTTTTAACACCATATACGTCGCGTGTTTAGTTGGACAAGCAAAATTCTATCGTGAATGTGAACTTTAACTTTTTTTTTATATAGATATTATTTAATTCGTCATCTTATTCAATAAAAGCCTTACTTATAAAAATATGTCAAAAGATAAACAGTGTTTAAACTATTGCCATCTTTTACCACTGGGTAATGACAAACAGTGACAGGGCCAACTTTAAGCAATGATTAAATTTAAATTGCGTTTATAAGTAGGGATGTAAATATCTAAGCATTTTGCAGTGGCGATCAGTGAAACGCTGTCAAATCTCAAAGACCACCTCAAAGAGATTTAGATTTAAATCTAGCTCACAAATCAAGAGGCTAATATCTTTTAAATACCTAGTGTTATAGTAGATTGTATCAGCATTCAACTCGATTTCTTTCTAGTACAATCAATAAGCCTACCACAAGCTCTATCTGGCTCTGTCTCTGGCTCTGGTTTTGAGTCTATGTGAGTGTTGACTAAATAAATCCAACCTCGAAACGCCACACACACAGTAAAATACACTGTTAAGCACTCACACAGACTCAAAACCAGAGCCAGAGACAGAGCGAGACAGAGCTTGTAGTAGGCCTAAAGGCTGAAACTGATTTGTTTTTTCATCAGTTTTACAAAGATCATGACTACGTTGAGCTAATAAAAACAAAATGAATCGTCAAAGTATCTTGTTCGTTTATGCAATTATATATTTTTACGGTGTAAGCGCGACACACTTCGATATGCTCCATAGAGGGAAAAGACAGCTTTTGTTTCCAAACAGTACTCTTCTTCAGGTAAGTCATAATTTTACAACAAGCATATGGCTCACCTGATGTTAAGTGACAATCATCGCCTTAATCAACGCATCGCTTCGTAGGTCACGCGCGTCTGAAATGTGCCCTACGATGCGCCCATCTCTCTCTGCGTCCATCAACTTGAGGCATACAGATGTGCACGTACCAGCAATTTCACTAGGACCACCAACCCTTCAAACCGAAACACAGCAATGCTGCTTCACGGTGGAATCAGGCATGGTGGTTGTACTTTTCCGGACGAGCACTTTCATAAAAAATAAAGCAGTGAAGTTAAAGCTAAGCAAACAGTTTATTGAGCATATAGTTGTAGGTTTTTAATTACTTTTTCTTAAAAGAGTACTCTTCAATCCATCGGATTGAGCACTGGTGGTCTAGTGGTAGCAGCCCCGCCTTCCGATCCCAAGGTCGTGGGTTCAAATCCAGTCGTGTACCAATGAGTTTTTCTGCACAAAAATATATGTACACTATGCCAGTGCTCTCAAACGGTGAAGGAAAACATCGTGAGGAAACCGGCATATCGTAGAGCCTAAAAGGTTTGAAAATATGTGTCAAGTGCATGAAAGGAGCCTCTCTGAGGCGCACTTAAAATCCTTTCACCACACTTGGTTCGAAAGAATCGGTGACACGATAAGAAGAAGAAGAAGAATCCATCGAATGGGTGGCCTACGATTCGTAAGTTTGTAGTCTAATGATAAAGAGTTAAATTTCAGTTCAACGCGGGAATCGGTAGTCCAAGTCCAGCCCAGCACATAAACGTGAACTGGGCGTTCCAAGCCAACTTCCAGCTACCCTGGAACCGAACCCAGATCCCAGTGGACATCCTGCACGTCTACTCCGGGTATGATGGAGACTCCCGGAAGAAGAGGGAGAGTGGAAACTACGAGGATGACGCAAAATTGTTTCACTTTTATAAGTATTTGGAAGACGTTCTTCATAGGTAAGTTTGATTTAGTTTAATTAACATTATTGCACAAATATAAAAATAAATGTACCAGCTGGTAAATAATCTAAGCTTAGACCTACCTAGCGTGCCTGTTTTTTTTTAAGCCAAGACTTTCCTAGAAACATTGATACCAATATGAAAATCTGTTTCCTTAAATATCACAAAAATGTTTATACATACATACATACATACATAAAATCACGCCTTATTCCCATGGGGGTAGGCAGAGATCACGAATTTTCACTTGCTACGATCCTGACACACCTCTTTCGCTTCATTCACTCTCATAACAGTCTTCAAAATGTTTATAATGTCCCAAAAGTTTCGAGATGAATTTCAACCCACGACCTTCCCCTTGGTACGGGGTTGCACTGACTGCTACGCCATCGGATTCTAATTTTGCACTAAACAAATTACTCTTAGGCCTTGCGATTATCTAAGCATTCTGCGGTGGCAATCCACTGATTGCCATCGCACTAAACGTTACACTAAACGATGTTAAATATCGCTGTCACATTTGACAGCTTTTCACTGATTGCCACTTTTTTCCCCTAAGATAAGCACAAAATGCAGGTTATTATTCATTTTATTTCCATTAATTTTCATATCGCGAACATCAGTGTTGTGAAAAGAGTTTTAAAACGAAGGGATTTTATTTATTTAGGGTAGCTTCATTTTTTCTTTCTCAGATCAGCTCCATCTCATCATATTATCGTCAAAACTTGACAGTTATGCAAGTCATGCGCCGAAAGATGAATCAAAGTCTGTTTACGAGTTTTTCAACACAGCATACAACAGGGGCTAAATAATTTAGACTCGTGGAATGCGCGTGACTTTTCCCTAGTTAAGTCAAAAATGTATTTAATCAGTAGTACACAATGATCACTTTGAAACGTCTTAAAGCTAGGTGAGTCTAGGTGCCAGTTCCACGCGAACAAGCCTAGAAGAACAGGCAATAAACTACGGCTTGGTTTCTTGGTTACTATCGTAAAGCAATTTTTTTGAAGTCAGATAATCTTTGACCATTTTAGGATATGTGAAAAAAACTAATGAAATCGCGCAACGTCACTGGAGACTGACACCTCGGAAAACACCGAAAAACTTCACTAAAAGTTGAGGAGGGGAGGTAGTTGCTTATGTTTTTATTTCTGGTGCCGGCATTCCTGGATTTTTTTTTTCATGCAAAGTATGTAAGCATGATTCTTGTATGAATTGAAAACTAAATATTCTTGCTATCTTCTTGTTAAGTGCCAGACCAATTTTGTGTACTCATCATAATATTTAAACTAATTGCTTAACAATAAAACAAAGTAATAACAATAATAAACAACAATCTGACGCGCGTGAAATGAAAATTGACGAAACATAATATTTTTGGGAAAATTTCCAATGGTATTAAAAGTAGTCTTAGAATAATAATTTTGTAGCTGTAGACAAGTATGAACCGTAGTTGCAGCTAAAGAGTGAACCTGGATAATTTGACATTTGCTTGGTATTTAATTGTTCACAAGCAATTTTGCAAACTCGCGGGTTCTAAGTCTGATATAAAATCCAAGTTTTGTTTCCTATTTTCTATATTAGAATTATTAACTATACTTAGTCTAAGCCTTTTCTGGAAAATATATTATTTATATTGCTTTCACCATGTTTTATACCTCTGAGCGGCGATAAATCAGAAATTGTTTTTTTCCGCAAAATCATTTCCAATAAATAAACAAACCGATGTCAAGTGCTCGAATGTTTGCTAACGTTAATTTCTGTTGTTTTTAAAAAGTCTGAAAAACAATATTTTTGGCAAAATCTACAACGTGGTGGTCTCTGTCGGTCAAAATACAAGTAGTGTGGTGCGGGTTCGATACTTGTTTATATTATTATATTTTATCAGCCATGTCGAAAGGCTCTTAGATCAAGGTACTATCTAGTTAATGGAACAAGCATATGGCCCACCTGATGTTAAGTGGTAACCATCGCCCATAACAAATCATAGCATTATCACGTACAACAGGAACGTGCCCTACGATGCCTGCCGATGCAATGCCCGGCGTCCATCAACTTGAAGCATATAGAGGCTCAGCCTTGCGTGCCAGTAATTTCATCGGCACCCACATCCTTCAAACCGAAACACAGCAATGCTGTTTCACGACAGAAAAAACATGGTGGTAGTACTTCCCCAGACGCAACACTTCGCTCGCATTTGTGCTAACCATTATGTCGACTGATTTGTGAAGCAAATAAAGATAAAACTAGTTCACTTAACTGATCTAAATAAGTACATCACGAGGTCTTGTGTCAAAGTGCTTGAACACACAGCAAATAGACAGAGAGTGCGGCAAATTTGTTATGAAGATTAGGAGTGCAGTAACCCCGGATTTTGTTGAAAGCGTTGGTCACTCAAGCAAATATGAAACTAATGCGTTCACAAGTGCATAGAGATACACTCTTTTATGGTAGATATTCCACATTCTCGTACAAAGTGTTTTGATTCCACTTTTATAGTATGAACTGCCAAAGAGTGGAACTCTCTATCGGCGTCAGTATATCCGGAACGTTTTAATTTAGGAATCTCTAAGACAAGAAGAGGTGGATTATGGCTAAACGTGCTCCATCTTAGGCTGCATCCTCATTTTCTATCAGGTGTGATGGCAGCCAAATGCTTACCTATCTGTATAAAAAAAAAACATAGTGGCGGTTGTATTTTGTAAGTTGGTCACGAACCGGGGTAATACCTAAAAATGAGTCATAGTGAAAGGTAATAAGTATGTAATAGTAGAGTTCTTTGTGAAGAGCTCGTCCGGGGACTACCACCTTGCCTATTTCTGCCGTGAAGCAGCATTGTTGTGTTTAGATTTGAAGGCTGTAGGTGCCGGTAAAATCACTGGCACAAAAATACGATTTAGTTTGCTAAAGTACGGGTCTACATCAGTAGGCCCACCACAAGCTCTGTCTGGCTCTGTCTTTGCCTCTGGTTTTGAGTCTGTGTGAGTGCTCACCAGTGTATTATACTGTGTGTGTGACGTTTCGACGTAGGATTTATTTAAACAGCACTCACACTGACTCAAAACTAGAGCCAGAGACAAGAGCCAGACAGAGCTTGGGGAAGGCCTACAGGATAAAGGAACACAAATCCATCTGAAAATATCCACTTGGCTGAGCAGACCCTTTGCTAAAGAAATGTGAATATGTTAGGATGTCGAACGAGTGCATTTCCACTCATGTGTTTAATAATTTTTGATTGCGAGGGTTTTGTCCTCAGTTCATGTATTTTTATTTTATGTTGTGGAATGCTCGCTACTTTATTTGCGTGTTTTCTTATTCGTACAATTGGAGAAGTCTTAAAGCCTTGCACACGTATAATCGTTGGCGATCAGGAAAACGCTGTCAAATAGCGCTGTCATATTTGACAACGTTTCACTGATCGCCAGCGCAAAATGCTTAGATGTGCGCAAGCTTTTAGGATGTGCATTACATCAGTCACTCACGCTAAGCTCTTTTATATAGTATTTGCGACCACCCATGGCTTTCGTTCCGTTCTACCTCTTGGGATAAAAATTGGCTGTCTGTAAAGTCGGTTTACTGGCGATATTTGAACGTGACAACGTCATACAGCTGTCCACGCAAACGCATCGCTCACTCAAGTAGGAGAGAGACAGATGTTGAACGCTTCCGAACGCGGAGGCCGATTATGCCTCTTTGTCGCTTGTTCCGCGCTCTCGCTTGCACTTCAAGCCTTAAATGGAAGGCCTAAGAGCAAGGCGTTCCATCCTGATTTAATTTCATTTCATTTCAGTTTCGGTCATGATGGCAATTCGTGTGTGAAGCAGATGCTCTGTCAGCTTGGAGCCCAGCCCTTGCACTCTGATGATAAAGAAGATATACTGCATGAACTGGCTTCATTTGTACTCAAGTAAGTTTATGACTACACCTAGGCAAATGAAGTTGATAATTTTGTGCATGCTGTGGCATCCTATAACTGGAGGGACACATAGTTTTAAGACGTTTTGTTTAATATTATTTGTTATTCAAGTGTTTCCTTTGTATAAATAAATAAACGACTACAGCCTGCAGCTAGTAGTATTAGAACTCTTTGTAAAGGGCTCGGTCCTGTTTTTTTCATGATATTTTGTTTCAGCCCCATAAATGATTTGGATGAACATATGTCAGAGAAGCATGATGCCTACCCCTACATCCAAGCATATAGACGAGGACAGGACTTAGGAAACTGTATGAATTTGTATGAGTACTGTAAATTTTCTCTGGTGGATATGATCAGCCAAATACATCATGGGTAGGATGAATAAATTGGTTTAACTGAATTATTTTGTTTTCATTTATAAGTAAATAGTGGCCTACCCCGACTTCGCATGGGTGAAAATATGTAAACACATAAATATAGCATAAGTTACTCAGGGTGAATGTAGCTTTCCAATGGTGAAAGATTTTTTTAAATCGGCACAGTAGTTTTTGAGTTTATTCACACACAAAAATACAGATTTTTCCTCTTTTAATTTTATTAGTGGAGATGTAGATATAAATAACCCCAATTAGTAAAGTAAAATCCAATTCCAAATGATGTGTAAATATTTTGTTCAGTAAAATTGGTATTAAACACAGTCATTGATTTGGTTTCGGTTTGTGAATGGAACACATTATGCGGTGGTTTAAAATATGTAAAATAACGTTTTAAAATATGTGTGTGTTGTTCCGCTGTCGTCCGGTGGGGCGGGTGGCGTTCGTGATAAGCATGGAAGTTTATTGGAAACAACACCTTTATGAGACCTTACGAGGAAAGGACTATGAGGAACGCCCTAAAAACATTTTCAGCGGCGCAAGCCTAGTTAAAATCGTTTATTCAGTCTTCTTCTTATCGAGTCACTGGTCCTTTCGAACCAGTGTGGTGAAAGGAATTTTTAAGTGCGCCGCAAAAAAGCTCCCTTCATTCCAACCGTATTTGTGTAATACTTCCACAAAATAAAAAAAAGTGAAGTTCCAGCGAGTGTTGCCAGTCTAACTTAGTGAGACGTTTTCTATACTTATACTATAATAAAAAATATTATAAAGAGGAAAGATTCGTACTTTTGTATGTTTGTAATGAATAAACTCAAAAACTACAGTGCCGATTTGAAAAATTGTTTCACCATTGAAAAGCTTCATTCACCTTGAGTAACGTAGGCTTTAAATAAGTATTTAAAAAATAAATGTCCACCCGTGCGAAACCGGGACAGGCCGCTTAAATAAATATTGTGGACAGTCCAAACAACACTATCTAGAAACAATTAAGCGGAGCTTGTACTTCTTCTTCTACTACTTTGCACTATGGGAACCAGATAACTGATATAATACTTGTACTGCTGATAAATTCAGTTTGTATTCTAACTTTCTTGCTAAGTTTTAGGTCGGAGTAGGTACAACAAAAAGAAACAAGTTATAAAATATTTTTAATATGCTATAAGAATATGGAATTTTGGTATTCCAAATGTCAAGCAATTGTGATCGACACATGAAAGTACCATCATCTCTCTAGCAGCTCAGACCAACGCTAGGATAAAATATTATTCTTTCTAAGTATTATTCTTCAGAAAACAGAATACAGTAGAAATGATGCGCCGCTTGCATGGGAGTCGCTGTCGCCAGTTTAATATTTTCACTATTTTTCGTCTTAGAATTCGATGGAGCCGGCTGCACGCACGAAAAAACATTAATCATGCGACGTTACCTCACTCTGAGGCGTTCCATTTAAGGCTTGAAGTGCAAGCGAGAGCGCGGAACGAGCGACAAAGAGGCACAATCGGCCTCTGCGGTCGGCAGCCTTCGACATCTGTGTATTTTCTTATGACGTTGTCACGTTAAACTATCGTCCGTAAACCGACTTTACAGACAACAGATTTTTTTTAATAAATAATTCTCTTCGATGATAAAATCTTAGGCCGAGATTCATAGACCGAACTTTGACTTTACTTTGAGGGAAAGTTCAACTTTCAACCAAAATTATATTTCATAGTTCTGTCAAGCTCTTCTTTAATCAAAATATTGATAGGAAACTTCGATAAACAAAGCTTACTTTGCGAAGACTGCTTTGCTGTAAAGCAAAGTGCGGTCTATGAATCTCAGCCATAGTTGTCTTCAAAACGTCGTCACTCGTTCATAAAAGCCCAAACGAATGCAAAGTATCATGTCCGATTTCTGTAAAGGTACTCAGGATGGAGTCTTCGCAGTCAGGGAATAAAGTCTCACAGTCGGTTCCCGCACTCCTCCCGAGACGTTCTGCTGCGTGGTACTCGTTGTCAGTGTGGTGGGACAGCTCGTCTTTCGTTGTCGATGGCCTGGAAGGAGAATGAAATAAAAAATAAATAAATATTGTAGCCAACTAAGCATAGCTTGTACAGTGGGATACACCTCAAGTTACCTAAAAACAAAGAAAAATGACGCTTACTGCAAGGACATATTATGAGCTAGCTGTGTATAGTCTGATGCGTATCCTTGTGTACTATGGGAACCAGATAGCTGATATAATACTGATATATATTTTTTTACCAGACAGAGAACAAACATCTGCGTTCACCACACAAATATTTGTTCTCGGTGGGGAGCAAACCCACGACATAGGGCGCAGAAGGAATTTATATGTTTAATGTATAAGTATTTAAGTACCGTTCAAATGTACGGTGAAAAACTCGCTCTCTCCCTTATGAATCTCTCACATAAAATAAACATTTTTATGAACGTGCTAATATGTCATACCGAACATACTAAGAATCTAAGGCTGCAGTTGGTTAGAGCTTCCACGTATCAAGGAGTGGGTCGTGGGTTCAAATCCCTCAGCTCATAGTAGCGTAGAGCAATGGGCTAGTATAAATACAACTTTAATATAGGCATTTGTCACAAGACAAGCATAATTCTTGCAAAACCCCTTTGCATACTCGACCGCCTTCTTGAATAAAAGCGGTATTTTTTACGTTTCTGTCATCATAAATTTCTAATACCTAGCTCCTCGGTGCACTTCTTTAAACACCACTTAAAGCTTTAGGTTTATATATTTTTTTTATAAAACTTGCAGATAGAACAAGCATATAGCCCACATGAAGTTAATTGGTAACCATAGCCCTTAGCAAAGTATTGCCTCGTAGGGCACGCACGTCAGAAACGTGCTATATGTAGGTACTGCCTTGCGTCCATTAACTTGAGACATATAGGTGTACTTTTTAAACTATCATAGTTAAAATACTATTTTTATGAAGAAACGGGACATTCACCATGATAAAATATTGTGAGTTTTGACCTCCAATATTGCATGCACCATGATGAAATGAAATTTATTGGATAATACCAATCATTACAGTAACATTAATATACCTACAGTTAGGTAACAGCTTACAATGTAAATTTCCTGGGATAACATTGGTACCCAAACTAGCTAACTAACTATGATCACGGTTGAATATCCCATTGTTCATAAAAATAGCACTAAAATATAGTCCATCTAATTCAATGTTTAACAGAAATCTTGTTATACCAAGTATGTCAACGTATTATAAAGCTAAGTGCACACTCACGTGAATAGAACATGTCCAATCTCCCCCAGCAAGCCCAGCTCGTGTGTGAACGGCACCTCGGCAGCCTCGCAGATTGTACGAAGGAGGCACGGTCGCCCTGAATAACCGTACCTGCGGTTTCAAAGCGTCCATATTATATTCTAAAATTTGTAAGGAGGGAAGTTTGCTAACTTTACTATATACCGTTCAGAACCGGGCATTTTTAATATCTGAATATTTTAAGGGGTTTGCGGTGTGTGCTGTGTTGGTTGGTTCAGCATGGCGCTGATATTATATGATTTATTTGAATCGATTTTCTATTGAACCACCAGTTCCAGTGAACGCAAACAGTAACAAAAATGTTTAAACCCTTTTAACTTTTAGATTTTTCAAAGAACAGCTTTCAATTTTGCAGAAATTTTCCTTAGCTGATGGTGGATAAATCATTTTTCCTAGAATTTTTTCAGTATGGTCTGCGCTTAGTGTTTTTTTTTTTCAGGTTGATGATGATGATGGTATTTATGTACAAGAATGAGACCAAGTTTAAAACTCCTTAAAGGTACCTTCTAGATATTATTGTAGGTAGGTATATCAATATAACTAAAAAAACCCTAAACCGACGTGCATTTATGAAGAATGTTATGAGAGAGAATGAAACGAAAGAGATATAATATGAGGATCGTATAGCAAGTGGAAATCCGTGATATCTGCCTACCCACATGGGAATGAGATGTGACTTTATGTATGTATGTGACTAAAAAACATGATGGTCATGATCTTGGGCAGATGAGAAATGAAGGTGACGCGGTCATACCCATTAGTGGGACAGTAGTTGGCGAACTAAAATAAATCATGCTACATGATTTGATAGTACTGAAATATGCCTACAATGTAGTCCAACCTTAACGAGCACAGAATTAATGAAGGAGCTCAAAATGCTCCATTTTGTCCATTGAAAAGTTAAAGGATAAAACAGAATCAATAAAGGAAGTTTGAGGCAATAGAAATTTGAAACAACAACAAGATACGGGTAATTAAAATTAAATAACGGACAGAATAACAAATTGGGTCATTTGGATAAAGTTTGAAGTCAAAACTAGATCTAGAAACTACATCTAGACTTGTTTAATGAAGTTCGTGTGATGATGAAGGCCAAAGAGATGAAACTAAGTAAGAAGAAAAGATGGAACTAAGCATTCATCTGTAAATTGAGGCTCCAGGGTTAGGTAAGTATGGTTCCAATGTACCTATATGCTGGAATAAGAATATACACCCTTCGTTACTAAAAAAATAGACATTTCTTTAGCATTCACATTCCACACCCATTAGATCTACTGCTATGTTGTTTTTGAGAGCACTGGTGGTCTAGTGGTAGCGGCCCCGCCTTCCGATCCTTAGGTCGTGGGTTCAAACCCAGTCGTGTACCAATGAGTTTTTCTGTCGAAAAATTTATGTACACAATGCTAGTGCTCTCAAACGGTGAAGGAAAATATCGTGAGGAAACCCGTGGCTTAGTCAGCTCCGCACGTATTGACCATGTCTTTCCTGTGGATTAGGCCGACTAAGCTGTCAGGATGGTATAGGTGCTGGGCAAGCCTATCCCATCTAAAATCCTGTCCCAGGCACTATAGCGTCCCGTAAGTAGGAGCATGAGTGATCACCAGTTGCCCCTGACGCTATATAAATCATCTACAATAGATGCAAAGGCCTGTTTACTTTTTTATGTTGTTTTTACTGTGTCTATCGTTAAGTTCCAGGTCTACATTATTTAACTCCAGTAGTCTAGAGTTGGGTCAGAAGGTGTAGTATTTAAAAAAGTTAACCTTTCAGCCATGTGTTCCAGAATCTTGTAGAAGTCCCATCGATTCATCCTCTGCGGTTCTTGTTCTTCTAAATTACTCAAATTATTCTGATCTATTATCTCTTGTCTTCTTATCGCTTCTTGCAATGGTATTTCTGTCTTGTCTTCGTCCATCATGCCACCTTCCGAATAAATAAGCGATCTTTTTCTCCTATCAAAAGTGATATCGACCAATGTATCGTTGTCTCGTTCCCCAAGATCATCTATCTTGCTCAGACGCTTAGAATTGAACTCTGCGTCGACATCATTCTCATTTTCTAGGTCATCTGTCTCGCTCATACTCTTAGCGTCCAAATCTACGTCATCAGCTGGAGTGTCTCCATCCATATCTCTTGAGACGGTGTTGGCAAACCCATAGATCCTGCTGGTGTATTCGGAACTATTTGTTGGCAAATCATATTGGAACTTGATGACGGCTCCAACAGTTACCGATGCTTCTTTTAGGTCTACTGGTACTCCAAGACCTATGATGAACTGGAAAATAAAGCAAATTGAAATATTTAAAAGATAATAAACGCATGATTTGAAAAAGTAAGAATTCTGTACTAAATAAGCAAAGAACAAAAATTATTTGACCTCGTTTTGTACTAAGCTTGTTGGTTCAAATCCAGCAGTTGGTAAAAATCAATACATTCTATTTCTTTAAGAACGAAAAATCAAATAAAATTTAATTAATTACAAAAGAAGAAAGTCGTAACTGCTTTTCAAAAACCGACCTTTGATCTATCTCTTAGAAAAAGCTATACATTTGAACGCAATAATCCCTTGTGATTTTATGGAAATTGCAAATCTAATCAGTTCAAAGAAAACGAAATTAGATGGAAAACATTACCTGAATTCGCAAAAACAAAGTCTGTGTTATTTTTCTAAGAAATATTCATCAGGCGAAATGTAATAAAATGGTGATTCGTAAAGTCAAAATCCATAATAAGCTCAAAAGTATATATTATCAACATAATATTCACATATTTTTGTTGTATTTTGGTGTGAATTTACTGTTCGGAGTACATCAATGGGCTACGGATGGTAAACTATTGGTTTAAGCAGCAAAGCTATTATTTAATTTAATTTCATTGAAAGGATCACTAGGCCTACGAAAGTCATAAAAACAAATCTTTGACGCAACCAAGTCTAGAAGAACTGACAACAAACTTATAGCATGGTTCCTACCGTTTTCTTGCATGATCCTCCTACAAAATATATTAAAAATAACATTGAAGTTCCAATACTTCTAAAACACGTCCGTCATACTCATATATTACTCATATATTTGGTGATATTGTTTTTACAAATAGTTGTTAAGTTTCTATGTATTTGTGAGCGATAAATTATTTTCTATCTATCTATCTATCTATCTGTACTCTGTTACAGCTACGGGCTCTCGAGAACCTAACGAAATCAACGTTGAATGAGTGAGTAAGGCAAATAACGGGCGATGAACAAAAAAACTCATTTCTGTACTTGGTAGGTACTTCAAAAGGCAGCTCCTAATTGCATTCGAATTCCCGAACAAAAAGCACTTCGTTAGCTCGATCCGTAAAGAAAACATTTACTCGAACCGGGGTAATGTAAATCTACGTAATTCACGATCTTATAAGGAATACTTGCGAGTACAGGGCTACTGTTACATTGAGTAAATTTTGTGAATAGAAAGACGTACACACACAGAAGAAAAAAAATACTTCATCAATACAAATAAAATAAATAAATACCAATACAAAAGAACCTAAAACCCTACGTAACGCGTCCATAGACTACGGTAACCGCTTTCCATCAGGTGGCGTATACTTGTTTGATAACTTAGCTGTATAAAAAAACCCTGAAATTTGTAGTTCAAGAATTCAATTGGAACCGAGAACAAACATTGTGTGTTCAGACCGCAAATACAAATTTTACTAATTTAGGGGAAAAAATAAACTAAAACTATTCAATGAGAATAAAAATGAATCAACATAAATGGTCCCGTAGTACTAGCAACAGACTTTCGTTTATTACGGACACGAAAGGTCTAATTAATTGTAGAAAAACAACTTGGCTAAGCCTAAAACGGCATAAGGTCTATCACATCACAATACCTCTATATAACAAGATACAACACAGAGCTTAAACCGTGGTTGGTAGCGACTTGAAATTTGGACCTTTATGAAAAGTTTAGATACATTTTTGATCTGATTATTAAAAATAATAAAAGGGTGCATCAGGGTCTGAATTTTTCCTAGAAAAAGCAAAGTCGCGCGGAATTCCACTGGTTATAAAAATGCCTGAACCAAAAATCATGAATGAACTGTGTGAAAGATGACATGGATAAGATAGGAGTGAATGCAGAGATGACGGCTGACAGGGAAGGGAGAAGGAAGACATGTTGTGCCGACCCCATATAAAGCGGGATAAGAGCAGAAAGAAGAAGATAATACCTGAGCTCTCGCCGGTCCACCGTCAGGATAGACAAGATATCGCCGCTGTCGCTCCCCTGCCACCAGCAGCAAATTGCAAAGAAATATAGCCAGCAGCATCGCACCCGAACAGCTCCGTCGGTATGTAAATACTGTAGATAAAACATGTTTGCCATGCCTACGGCTGCTAACTAATGAACCGTTATGTTCACAGTGATTTGGGCGACCTCGTTCCGAGGGGCGATATTTTCTTAGCGAAATATTGTATGTAACGAATTTGGAGCGAACTATGGCCTAACAAAATAGACGGTAGAAGGAATATGCTGGGAACGTTAGAGAAATGTCGTTGGTTGTTTTATCTTGAGAGATAAACAATAAAATAAATAATGTGGACAATTCACACAACACTATCTAGCCCCAAACTAAGCAGAGCTTGTATGATGGGCGCAAAATAGCTGATACGATATTTTTTTTATTATTTGTATTAGTTTACACACTCATTTTATTAATAATGTATCCTACTAAGATTACGATATAGCCATAATGTAGCCTAATGAGCAATTTTATGCTGACTTAAATTTCTACATTGTTATTCATAGAATGTGTCCATAAGCACGTTTCTTATTGTCTCTATTCACTTAAGGGGAGACACTTTGTTGTTGTGTTCTTAAAAGTAATACATACTTAAAATAAAATTTAACACCCAGACAGAGAACAAACATCAGTGTTCACCACACAAATATTTCTCAGTGGGAATTTAACCCACGACCTATGGTGCAGAAGGCAGAGCTACTACCAACTGAGCTGAGAGGCCAGTCAATTCCAAATGCCAAAAAACTTCACGAGGAATTTTTTTATGAAAATTAGTTTTTAACAAGCTTTTTGACCTTATTTTATTTAATAGTTTTCTTCTGTCTAATCACCACCTGAAAAAAAAAATACGGGTTGCACTCCGGGAGTGCCGGCAGAAGTGAAAACTTGATTATTAACGTTGAGCATGTTTGATATTTTGGAATGGTTAGGGGGGGCTTGTTTGTTATTTGGCACGCTGTAACATACACGAACATTCGCGCAAGCGCCCTGCGCTGCCTAAACGAAACAGTAGGCCCAGGCATACATTTTCGCCGCGCCGTAGAGAGGGGATAGCTGTCTACTCTCCATCCGTCTTACGCTTTTTCGATCAGGTCACGTGTCCTGACGCGCTGACGCGAGTTTAAGATTTTATACCCATTACAGAAAAAGTGCTCAACGCCGCTAAAGAAGTTTTCACTTCAATAATAATAAATTGTTTAATTCTCTCAAACAAACTAGGTAAACAGAAACCTTGTTGGTAATAATGCGAAATACTGCAGAAAGATCACTGAAACGCCGTCATAATACTTCCACCGCTTTTTAAAAATCTATTACATTTTCTACACAAACTCTACATAGCCGCGCTCGTAAAAGCCAGGCCACATCAAAGCGCGAACGAGCTTATTCCCAGTTGTGCCGCTTATACCAGACTAATTTATTGGACAGTAGGCCTACCACAAGCTCAGTCTGGCTTTAGTTTTGAGTCTGTGTGAGTGCTCACCATTGTATTATACTGTGTGTGTGACGTTTCGACGTAGGATTTATTTTGTCAATACTCACATAGACTCAAAACCAGAGCCAGAGACAGAGCCAGACAGAGCTTGTGGTAGACCTACAGGAGTGCGGTTGCTGCAGTCTGATGCACTGCTTTCAATATTTTGTGGTTTTGGCATCGGCGGCGTTCATGTTGATCTTTGTAAGGGTTGCATTTTATATTGGTATGTATATATCTATATATATAAAAGAAAGTCGTGTTAGTTACTCCACTTATAACTCAAGAACGGCTGAACCGATTTTGCTGAAAATGAGTGGGAAGGTAGCTTAGAACCGGGAGAAGGACATAGGATACTTTTTATCCCGAAACAGTAACGGGAACGGGAACGGGGCGAGTGAAGCCGCGAGCAGCCGCTAGTATTATATAAAAGAAAGTCGTGTTAGTTACACTCTTTATAACCCAAGAACGGCTAAATCGATTTAGCTGAAAATTGGTGAAGAGGTTATTTAGAACCAGGATACTGACATAGGATAGATTTTTATCCCGAAAAAAAGAACGGCGGCGCGAGGGAAGCTGCGGGTGGTTACTAGTTTACATTTTTAAAAGAAAGTAGTGTTAGTTATACTATAAAAAACTCAGCAACTACTGAACCGATTTGGCTGGAAATTGGTGAGGAGGTAGCTTAGAACTAGGAGACGGACATAGGTTACTTTTTATCCCGAAAAGGTCACGGGAACGGGAACGGGAACGGGGCGAGCGAAGCCACGGGCTTTGCTATCAGGTTTCTCGTGACAGAGTTATATAGAAGAAACGGGAATTTACCGCGATTACCTTTATTTTTTGCCCACGACCACGGCTGTTGTAACACGGTCAAAACGTCGGGAAATAATAAAGTTAATCGCGATAAATACTCGTTTCTTTTCTTCTATATTATTATGCATAAAAATCACGTTAATATAAAAAAAATCAGGCAGGTGGGACCGGACCGGAGTAAAAATACAATCACTGTAGTCATAATTCATAATAATTCTTTATTGCACACAGAGACATTTACAATAATAAATAATAATAATAAATAATGCGGACAATCCACACAACACTATCTAGCCCCAAACTAAGCAGAGCTTGTACTATGGGAACCAGATAGCTGATATAATACTTAAATACTTTTTTTTTTGTAAATACATACATAGAATACAATATAACACCCAGACAGAGAACAAACATCTGTGTTCATCACACAAATATTTGTTCTCGGTGGGGATCGAACCCACGCCCTCCAGCGCAGAAGGCAGAGCTACTACCAACTGAGCTGTGAAGGCAGTCAAAAGACAAATAAGTGATAACACAGGACATGTACATAGGCGAGCTTAACCCTAATAAGAGTTTTCTTCCAGCAAACCTTTGGGGCTAAGAGAGAGCTAAAAGTAGAATGGTAGTAATGTGTACCAAATTGAAGGTATATATGGAACAAGAGAAACTCATATACTAATAAATAAACTACTTACACATACATACTACAAAGTACAATAAATACACACAATACATAACCTACCCATATATCTACACACATAAATATATATATATATATATACATTTATAATATACATATACATATAAAATAATCACATTTTGACAATATTAAATAGAAACTATGAATTTACTTACAAGGAATGATAGTGCTCTTTTACTCTAGCCTTAAAAACATTAAGAGAAGTGCTAGCGCGAATAGCGTGGGGAATGGCGTTCCACAGTTTCACAGCGTGAACTGTGAATGAACCACTGTAACGGCTGGTAGCGTGAGAAGGGGTCTTGAGAAGAAGGGATATGGTTGATCTGCACGGCTCACCGCGTGGAACAAGAAAATTGAAACGCTCACGAAGGTAAGAGGGAGAAAGAGGATTGAATAAAATGTTGTAGAGAAAGGAAACGACGTGAAGATCACGACGACGACGGATAGGAAGCCATTTCAGCTGGGCTCTGAACTCGGAGACGTGATCAAACTTGCGCAGACCGAAAATAAAACGGATGCACAAGTTTTGAAGACGCTCGAGCTTGTTCAAGAGTTCCTCCGTAGCATCCAGGAAACAGACATCAGCGTAATCAAGTAGAGGAGGATTGGGCGAGGGTAATTTTAGTTTCTAAGGGCAAAAACTTTTGGAGGCGCTTGAGAGAATGGAAGCTGAAGTTAACCCTTCTACTTATATCATTGATATGAGCGGACCAAGATAATTGGCCGTCAAAAAGTACTCCCAAATTTTTTGCTTTGCTAGAGTACTCAATTGGAATACCAGCAAACAATACTGGAGGGGGTGGAACGTGTGAAGCAACATTCAGCATATACCGACTGCCAACCAGTATAACTTGAGACTTAGAAGGATTAACCAGGAGACCAAATGCTTTTGTCCAGGCGCTAATGTTAGACAGATCGGTGTTGATTTGGTTAATTCCTTCAGAAATCTCTTCAGCTTTAAAGTGACAGTATAATTGCAAGTCATCAGCATAGAGATGGTAGTTAGAAGAGATATGTTGTGTAATGGCATTAATAAACACTGAGAAAAGTAAGGGAGACAAAACCCCACCTTGAGGTACACCCGCAGTAATGTTGCACCAATCCGAGAAAGACTCTTCGGAGTGTACACACTGCGAGCGGCCTGAGAGATATGAATGGAACCAGGAGATTGCTGAGGGAGATATATTAAGAGTGGAGAGGATAGACAAGAGGATATCATGATCAACCGAGTTAAATGCACTGCTAAAATCCAACAACACTAAAACTGTCAGAAGTCTGTTGTCCATGGCCCATCGTAGATCGTCAGAAACTTTAGTTAGAGCACTGACAGTGCTGTGACCAGGACGGAAACCTGATTGAAAAGGGCTCATTAAGTTGTTTTGAGAGAGAAAAAAGGATAACTGTTTATGAACCACCTTTTCAAGAATTTTGGATAAGACAGGAAGAATAGAAATGGGACGAAATTGAGAAACGGAGGTTGGATTGGGAGTTTTGGGGAGGGGGATAACATAAGCTGTTTTCCAGGCTGAGGGAAAAGAGCTAGACTCGAGAGAAAAGTTTATAATATGTGTGATAGCCGGAGCCAGCTCAGAGGAAAGGAGTTGTAGCATTTGGATATTTATGTTGTCAGTGCCTACGGCTTTTGTGGAGATGGAGCTAAGGATCCGTTTAGTATCAGACTCAGCAACCTCATCGAAGCAGAAAGGAAGGCAGTCGGGAATGGTTCGGTGAGAAAGCTCAGCCAGAGTGGTATTTTTAACAAGGGGATTTAAGCTAAGAGAGGATTTTGAGAAGTGACGGTTGATGGAATTTAAATCGTAAGAAACACACGTCTCACCCGCTGCCTTCTTACCTAGGCCTAAAGACTTGAGAAACTTCCACATTTGTGCTGGATTTGAGTTGTCGATAGAGTTATGTATGTGGTCTCTTTTAGAGTTCCTACACATCTTACTACAGCGATTGCGAAGTTTCTTGTAGGAAGCAAAATTTTCCTCAGATGGTGACTTTTTAAATAAACGCTTAGCTTTGTCGCGCATCGACATCAACCTCTTGATGGGTTGAGTTAGCCAAGGCGCTGCAAGTCAAACTATTTTCCTAAAAAAAAAAACACGAAAACAGCCTCTTTGAGGCGCACTTTATATTATTATCCTTTCACCACCCTGGTTGTAAAGAAACAGTAACACGATAAAGAAGAAGTATAAAAAAAATATCCTATCCCTTCCCATCAAATTATCGTAAACACAAACTTTAGAATAGGTAACATAAAACCTGTTTTAGTTCGAAGACGTCACTTTCAGTTGATTAGCACAACAAGTTTGTGTACCTTTTACATAGAAAGCAGGTTCAGTTGTTGCCGATATAAGATACAAGTTCCATATTTTAATCAAAACTAACACAAAAATAACAAGCACAGCAAACAAGTAGGTACTTATAAATTATAGATAGATATGTACCTAATGATGTTAGGTTGCAAAATCAACCCAGCGCTCATACATTTAGGTCAGCCTAAGGGCGCTTGTACACGCTAAGAAAATTTGCCGTTCCTGCGGCAGACAAGACAAATTCTTCGTGTAGACGACAAGAATTTTGTCTTTTCCACACACGAAAACGCAACAATGTTCGCCGCGTCGTGTCTTGCGCAGATAAGATTTTTTTCGTGCACCGCTGCGAGCAGTGTACACAGTTATTTTCTAGTTACGACACGAATTCTTGGGTAGACCCGGCGTTTTTTCTTAGCGTGTACAAGCGCCCTAAGCCTTTCTGCCTTTGATTGAATTGAAAAGGTTTTTCAAAAAGAGTTCCCCCTTTTATTGTCTAGCAATCACGTAGCAGGGGAAAAAGACATAGCAGTAAGTGTAGGACGTTGCGGTTGGCCAAGGAAAAGATGGATGAAAAGTGTAAAAGATGACATGGATAAGAAAGGAGTGCATACAGAGATGACGACAGAAAGAGATGAACGTAAAGTGTCAAGGGAGATTCATTTATTTCTTTCTTTTTTAGGGTTCCGTAGCCAAATGGCAAAAACGGAACCCTTATAGATTCGTCATGTCTGTCTGTCTGTCTGTCTGTCTGTCTGTCTGTCTGTCTGTCTGTCTGTCTGTCTGTCTGTATGTCTGTCTGTCTGTCTGTCTGTCCGGCCGTGTCACAGCCATTTTTCTCCGAAACCATAAAAGCTAGACTGATGAAACTTGGTGAGTAGATGTATTCTGTGAACCGCATTAAGGTTTTTACACAAAAATAGAAAAAAATCTATAAATTTTGGGAGTCCCCATACTTGAAACTGAAACTCAAAAAATTTTTTTTCATCGAACCCATACGTGTGGGGTATCTATGGATAGGTCTTTAAAAATGATGTTGAGATTTCTAATATCGTTTTTTAGGGTTCCGTAGCCAAATGGCAAAAACGGAACCCTTATAGATTCGTCATGTCTGTCTGTCTGTCTGTCTGTCTGTCTGTCTGTCTGTCCGTCCGTCCGTATGTCACAGCCATTTTTCTCCGAAACCGTAAGAGCTAGACTGATGAAACTTGGCGAGTAGATGTATTCTGTGAACCGCATTAAGTTTTTTACATAAAAATAAAAAAAAACTATAAATTTCGGGGGTCCCCATACTTGAAACTGAAACTCAAAAAAAATTTTTTCATCGAACCCATACGTGTGGGGTATCTATGAATAGGTCTTCAAAAATGATGTAGAGGTTTCTAATATCGTTTTTTTCTAAACTGAATAGTTTGCGCGAGAGACACTTCCAAAGTGGAAAAAAGTTGGTCCCCCCCCCTCTAACTTCTAAAGTAAGAGAATGATAAAACTAAAAAAAATATATGTTGTACATTACTATGCAAACTTCCAACGATTTTTGGTTTGAACGAAATCTAGTCAGTAGTTTTTTTTTTATACGTCATAAACCGTAAACCGCAATTTACCTTTCGACGAACTACAAGAACCTTATTATGTTACATCAAGTAACATAATTAAAGGTTTTTGTAGTTCGTCGTGCTACGGAACCCTTCATGGGCGAGTCCGACTCGCACTTGGCTGCTTTTTCTCCGAAACCGTAAGAGCTAGACTGATGAAACTTGGCGAGTAGATGTATTCTGTGAACTGCATTAAGATTTTGACACAAAAATAGAAAAAAAACTATAACTTGAAACTGAAACTCAAAAATTTTTTTTTTCATCGGACCCATACGTGTGGAAAAACACCCCCCTCTTGCCCCTTTTTTCACCCCCCCCTTTCGTATCTTCCAAGCGGAGTGACTTGATCTATGAATAAGTCTTTAAAAATGATGTTGAGGTTTCTAATATAGTTTTTTTCTAAACTGAATAGTTTGCGCGAGAGACACTTCCAAAGTGGAAAAAAGTTGGTTCCCCCCCTCTAAATTCTAAAATAAGAGAATGATAAAACTAAAAAAAAAATATGTTGTACATTACTATGCAAACTTTCAACGATATTTGGTTTGAACGAAATCTAGTCAGTAGTTTTTTTTTTATACGTCATAAATCGTAAACTGCAATTTACCTTTCGACGAACTACAAAAACCTTTATATTATGTTACTTGATGCTACGGAACCCTTCATGGGCGAGTCCGACTCGCACTTGGCTGCTTTTTTTCTAAACTGAACAGTTTGCGCGAGAGACACTTCCAAAGTGATAAAAAGTTGGTCCCCCCCCTCTAACTTCTAAAATAAGTGAATGATAAAACTAAAAAAAATATATGTTGTACATTACTATGTAAACTTCCAACGATATTTGGTTTGAACGAGATCTAGTCAGTAGTTTTTTTTTTATACGTCATAAATCGTAAACCGCAATTTACCTTTCGACGAACTACAAAAACCTTTATATTATGTTAATTGATGCTACGGAACCCTTCGTGGGCGAGTCCGACTCGCACTTGGCTGCTTTTTTTATATCTAGGAAAACAAACAATTCTTATTATTCTAATTAATAATTTAAAAAACAACTATGACCATTAAAATGTTTTTGCATAGTGAGACTATTGGAACTTATGTAGTAGCAGAATGATGATGAGATCATAGATCCATGTAGAATTTCTATTTTAAAGTCTAGTTCACACCAAGGCCTTGTTTAATAAAGCTGACAATTCGACATGTATGTCAAAAAGCGACAAAATTGTGGAATTGTCGCGCTTAGGCTATTCATAAAAGTGACAAATATGTCACAAAAGCGCGACAATTCCACAATTTTGTCGCTCTTTGACCATATACTTATGTCGAATTGTCAGCTTTATTAAATAGGGGCCAGCTTTCTACATAAATAGAGCCCTTTGTTCAGAAGTTCGAGAAAGGCAATGAAATTGTTGTAGCCGGTAACTTTCAGAATTGATTAATTTGAATTAGAAGTTCGTTGGAGGGAAATACGGGAGAATTTGATTTGTTATTGGAAAAGTGGTACCTAAGTATTATTTTAACTTCTAAACAATTTATCAGGTATAAGAGGGCTCGGCAAAGTTAACAGATAGGATTTCGAAGGCGCTGATTTAAAGGTCAAAGTAAAAAGGCTATTTCCAAAATAATATTGTCGAAAAAAGTTGAGACCAAACTTAATACAGTATAGATCAAATCAAAGTGATTTACTCCTATATCGGTAAGCTTAAATTATTTGTAAGGGTTTATAAGATTTTTTGTAAATACGTGCTTGAATACAATAAAAAACCCAGACAGAGAACAAACATCTGTGTTCACGCACACAAATATTTTATCCCGGTGGGGATCAAACCCACGATCTATGGCACTACTACCACCTTAGCTGCGCTTCTAGATTAAAACACTTAAAAAACAATAATTTAATTCAAAATTTAAAGACACTGAAACATTAATTTTTAAAGATTTTCCTGTGCCATCATTGTGGATATTAGTTATCGACCATCAGTCACAAAAAGCATCACCAAAACAAAGTTTAACGACCTAGAAGTACGTGAAGGCAAACACGACGATAACCGTCGCAGGCAAATATCCTCCAGCCATTTCATCCTACAACCTGTGTACAGTATCCGGCTGCTACAATGGCATACTTACTGTAAGAAAGACTGAAAGAAAAAGCATTTATTTGTGGCTGTAACAAGTCAAACGAAACAGTTTTTGGACTTTGACTTTGAACGAAACTGACTTCATGACCAAATTGCTGAACTGATTTTGATGAAATTTCTATGGGACCAACCTTTCAGATAAAAAAATATTTTTCAACCCGGTTCATAAATGACGAAGATATGCGATAATAAACAATACACAAAAAACAACCGAATTGAGAACCTCCTCCTTTTTTATCGACAAGCCACTTAACTAGGTGAGTCTGAGCACCAGTTTCTAGCAATCAAAGCTTATAAAACGGCAAGAAACTTACGGATTGGCTCCTAGCATGCTGTTGTATGATCCTTATTTTTTTGACGTGATAACGTCTTATAAATCGATGGAGCCGGCTGCACGCACGAAAAAACATGACTCATGCGTCGTTACATCGTTTCGTCGTTCCATTTACCTGAGCCCGAGCCCGGGTCGGGTAATGGGTATGGGTAAATGAGGGTAAGGGTAAATGAGGGTAAGGGTAAGGGTTCGGTCCGGTTCCGGGTCCGGATCCGAGAGTTCGAGTCCAAGTCCGAGTCCGAGCCCGAGTCCGAGTCCGCGAGTCCGCGAGTATTTTCTTATGACGTTATCACGTTCAACTATCGTCAGTAAACCGACTTTACAGACAACCGATTTTTTTTTAATAAATTCCACTCTACCTGAAGGCCAAAGTTCAAAAGGCATTCAACCAGCATTTTTTGGGCGTCGCAATTCAACCAGTCATGACTAGTTCATCAAAATGACACCTGAGTCAAAAACCTATCAAAGCAAAAATGTGGATTAGCCATTTTATGTGGATTAGCCATTTCAAAGGCCGAGCTCCACGCAGAGACGATTTAACAAATTCCTTACGCAAATAAAACCGACGACGTTCGTTAAGCTACGAGCACGCAGGCAATGTAGGTCTGTTTGGCTTGCCTTAATTTCTTTTGGCTTATTCATAGTGTAGCTAAGCCAGCGAAATGCAGTTAAAGTTTATAGTGTTGGTTGTTTTATGTTTTTGCGTTCGTTTTGTAAAAGGACTTTTCTTTTAAAACTGTACCTATGATATATTAAACGCGTTGGGTATGCCAAGTTGGTATTACTAAGGCATTATGGTAGGACCAGTCAGTAAAAAAATTACGCCTATTGCTTTAGTGCAGAACGAAAGTTGCGTATGAGATTGCCTTTCAATTAGTAGTTAGACAAGTCAAGAAAAGAGCAAGTTAAATCACCATTTCATTTTGTTGAAGTTGAAACAGTTGTTTCTGCTGAGAACACAACATTTGAAAAAACACTACTTACACAAACACTTTCTGCCAAAAAAAGGCCATAAAGTTGATAGAGTTTATTTTGAAAATGGAACAAAACAGTTTCTGTTCTCAACTACACTCTCATTTGTTTACTGCTAGATTTTTTTTAAATTATGTTTTCACTTCTCAAGTGCAAGGAGTATTAAATATTCTACTTCTAAAGTGCGCTTTCCTTACAGGTTGGTGTTATTTGTCGTGCCGTTCAGCAGCGACGCTGTGGGAAGTAATGTTAGAAAGAGACAACGAAGGTACCTCATATTCACTCCCAGTACTCAGTATGGTGTAAGTGGATTTACATAGTATTTATAATCCTTTAGTTATGGTAACTAGAAGTTCTCTTGACGCTTTACCCCTATGGACTATGAATAGCTAGGTATTGTAATAAATACTTTGGACAATCCACACAACACTATCTAGCCCCAAATTAAGCAGAGCTTGTACTATGGGAACCAGATAGCTGATACTTATACAATTTTTTTTTTAAACATACTGAGAATAACAGAATGTCCAGCAGTGAACTTCTTCAGGCTGATGATGAGTGAGTGAGTGATACTTAGAATACAATAGAACACTCAGAGAACAAACATCTGCGTTCCCCGCATAAATATTAATTTGTTCTCGATGGGGATCGAACCCACGACCTACGGCACAGAAGGCAGAGCAACTGAGCTGAGAGTACTTGAAATTAGTTCAACAAGACTTGTAAGTTCAACTCTCATACTGAGTGTTTTGAGATCAAACATATCAGTTGATTATAATCAGGCATTTCAGATTGAAGAAGATTTTGAAGTCGAAAACTAAAAGTTTGCGTAAGCGTACTTGACTTCTATAACATTTTCATGTATTATAAACGTTTTTCAAAGTAAGTCAATGCTTGTCAACCCATTGGTCAATCTGCGTTGACAGTCAGTTTCAGCATATAATTTGCAAACATCATTTGCACTGATCGCCAAATTCGAATATGTACTTATTTCTTTTTAAATTCATGGAGGATATAGAATTAGACCGTTAAATTGTTTCTTTCTTCCTTTCTAAATGATAACAAGCAATAGTAATCACTCATCGTTACATATATATTTCAGGTTTTCGGCACCATATCAGTGCCGTTACCTGAACCCGATAATTTGGTCAACTTGGCGTGGTTTTTCGAGGCCAACTACTACAACGTTGATAACTCCACTTGGTTTGAGCCTCTGCTGGGTGACATCCAGGTAAGAAATAAATTATGATCAACTGTAGGTCTTCTTCATAAATTTAAGAGCTTAGAGGCCTTCCTCTTCCCCGTTTTCAACTGCAGGTAAATAATACAGCATCTTTTTAATTAGTTATTAAAACCTCTATGTTTAAAGTAAAAATAATACTTAAAATTAAACCGTTTCAGATAGCAAAGAGCCGAGAGAAGCGAGCGATAAAAGAACAAAAGGAAATCATAACACGTAACTTGTTTTACTCGATAATTGAATCGATGCTGGAAAAGTATGTATTAAACCAAAGAGTAAAAAATATACAGAGCGCGTTAATCGTATGTGTTCATACGGTAAGTAGATAAAAAACCCAGGTGAATTTTATTAAGAAGCCATGATCGTTTTGTTTGAAGGCATCAACGCGTAGCATAAAAAAACGTTTGTTTCTACAACGTAAATAACATCCACGTTAATTTTATCAGGATAGATGTTGATAGAGCAGTGGATCAATGCTAGTAAAAATATTTAAAAAAAAGATGGCAGAGCTACTGCCAACTTAGCTGAGAAGGCAGTCAATCAAGTGAGAAATCACTCAATATGAATTTAAAATGTTACGAGACAAAGCTTAGAAAAACAAGAAAATCAAACGCCTATGTAATTTATCCTACCGGCTGCGCCATGTTAAGTATTTATAACAAGAGGAGCGCACAATGAAAGACGAGATTCATGCATAGACTGACTTTATTCCATCCCACCCTCAACATTATGTATACCCACACGCTCGGTCTATTCTATAGTAGGTTGGTATGCCTCTGTTCATTTAGCTTATAATAACCAACTCGTTAGTGGAATATACTCATTGCATACGATTCTGATATTGCTTTTGAACGAATAAGGCTTTTATTAGAGGGTGCTAGGAATATAACCATGCAAATACGTGCATTTCTGTTTTCTTGTATTGATATCATCCGGGCTTATTCAGATGTTTTGTATATTGATAACAGTGGTTTGATATCAATGTAGGGGAAATTTAAATTGTTCACGATGCGAGGAGTTTGCGTGTTTTAGTTTTTGTGGTTAGCATCATATGATTTGAATATGACTAGCGTCTTATCTCAGCTGGTAGTAGCTCTACCTTCTGCGTCATAGGTCGCGGGTATTATCCCCACCGAGAAAAATATTTGCGTGGTGAACACAGCTCTTTGTCAGGTGTATTGTATTCTTATTATGTATTTACGATAAAAATATATGCATTAAGTATTAGATTAGCCATCTGGTTTCCATAAGACAAGCGATCTGCTTAATTTGGGGCTAGTGTGGATTGTTCACAATGTTTATTTTTTCTATGAGTGAATTTACCATACGCGCATAGACTCCTTACAAGATCACTTACAACAAAAACCCCTCCAAATATGATTGAAACAGTTTTAACTTTTCTTAAAGACCGGCAGCGCATCAGCAGCGCTTCTGGTGTCTGGGCAATGGGGACCACTAATATCCATCAGGTGGCCCGTCAGCCCCTCTGCCAATCCTGACATAAAAAACTTGAGACCTACGTAGTAGTGGAGTTATTGGGATGACTAATTTCACTGTGGAGCTGAAATGAGAACCTACTAATAGCCTTTTGTTCTTCGATCTATCTATGTGAGTTTGACGCTGGTTCCATGGATTGCTAATCGTCAAATTAAACACAAATAGCTTCGCAAAAATTCAGTTGAAATAAAAGTAGATAAAGCTTTTAGTTAGAGTAAAAAACTCTGTTTCTAGGACATGATAGATAATCCAGAGTGCAAATTGCAATAGTATTACAATAACTAGTTATAATTATATAATGAAACCTGCAATCTACGGCAATCTACGGCAATCCCGGGAGACTAAAACACCTCAGCAAATTAGTAAGTTCCACAGTAATATATCGGAGGAGCTTAGCGAGCCGTGTTTACTGGTGGAATTACAGGATTACTGCTGACTTGTGTCTCGTCAAACCAAGCTTCAAGGCAAACTAAACCTTACTACACTCACCTTGGGTTCAATGAAAGCACAACTATCTAACAGGTTTGAAAGATAATTATAGCACCCAGCGCTTTATATCTAGAAGCTAGGTAATGAATAGTGAGCTATCACACGCTAGCTTCATGAGTCAAAATCGCGTGTAGCAAGTTCGTTTGTTTCTTCAGGCTGAAACTTTTGTACACAGTGCCATTTTGCTTCTTTGGTAATGAGAGAGCGACGTAAAATACGCGTTTCGGAGTAAATGTACTGGACAGGGAAATGCAATAGCTCTCCGCTTTTATAACTCCCTGGTACTTTGGTGTAAGAACCTTGCTTCTTTATGATGTTTTAGCTCGTTTACGATAGTTTAAGTGGTCTTGGTAATTTGTAAGGAGTATATCCAGCTGATGCAAAACAGTTGCATTTTTAAAGCAAGTCTCTCGAAGCAATTTTGCTATACCCACCTATATTCTATTCTTGTCATAATATAAGTAACATATGGAATAAAAATGGTCGTTTAAACGACGAGCAAATAATTACGCAGATTTTTTAAGTTAAGAAAGTAAAACATGCACTTTTCGTTCAGTGCTTTTCAATTAGGTATCTGATGAATTTGAATCTTATTTTTATCACCGTAAGCAAGCATACTCGTTGTACAATCAAAAAGTTGAAGAATATAACCTAACCAAATTAAACAACGATTTATATGCATAAATAATATAAATAATAAATAAATATTGTGGACAATTCACACAACACTACCCAGCCCCAAACTAAGCAGAGCTTGTAATATGGGAACCAGATATAGCTGATATAATACTTGAATACATTTTTTTAATTTAATGAATACATTATGTTTAATCAGTATAAATTTATAATCTACTTTGAATCTTTGATAAATAAATTAACATCCAATCAAGTATCAAAAGCAAGCTTTTAGCTTTTGAAAATTATTTTGAACGTTTTATTTGTTTTTTTTTCAGACATGGATATTCGGGGCGGCCTTGTCTCCTAAGATCTATCTGTGAGACTTCAACGTCTCATTTCAGTCACAACGGCCTGCTTGGAGATCTACTTCATTTGATTTTAACGCAAGTAACTTATACTAAAGCCTCAAGACGAAAGTCTTTAATCAGTGCCTGTTGCCAGTGATGACTTATGGAACTGAGACGTGGTCGCTAACTATTGGCCTCGTGCACAAGCTCAAAGTCGCGCAACGAGCTATGGAGAGAGCTATGCTGGGAGTTTCACTACGTGATAGAATCAGGAATGAGGATATCCGTAGAAGAACCAAGGTCACCGACATAGCTCGTAGAGTTAGTAAGTTGAAGTGGCAATGGGCAGGCCATATAGCTCGAAGGACCGACAACCGTTGGGGAATAAAGGTTCTCGAATGGCGACCACGAACCGGAAGACGAAGCGTAGGGCGCCCACCCACCAGATGGACCGACGACATTGTTAAGATCGCGGGAAGTCGATGGATGGAAAGGGCTCAGAATCGTTTTTCCTGGAAATGTGTAGGGGAGGCCTATGTCCAGCAGTGGACTTCTTCAGGCTGATGATGATGATGATGATGAACTTATACTAATACATAATCTATCTGCTCTTATCCCACGTTAAGTCGGGTCGGCACAACTAGCTGGCGCAGCGCAATAACATTGCTATTCAGCGTGGCAATGCGGCCAGCGTCTTAGAAACGTTTCCGCCTGGCATCCATTTGGATCAGTTGAGATATCTCTAGATCATTTGTAACGGTCTGCAGATAACTCAACTGTTTTGTGTATTTTGTACATTATTTAAATAATTGTAATTTTCTTTGTTTAGATAAAGGTAGGTACTTTATTCTTCTAGAAAAAGTTTTGTAATAGGTATAGAATACAAGATTAGAAGAAGAATGTGTACTTTATACATTTATCAAACCGGGAGTATAGTATGTCTCAATTTAACATTTTCCACATAGTTCAGTAATGAAATTGATGGTCGTCACGCACGTTTGCCAATTTTTAGTTCTGCCAGTTTCCTTGATATTTTCCCGGCACGTCGAACCTCTGATAAATAGCCCCCATAAATCATTAGACTCATTGATTTTGGGTTCGTATGGTTATGAGTGCTGGAGAACAAAATATTTGGTTGATTCTAGTAGGTGAAAGTACAATATTTTTTTCATCCCCCCCACGGAAAGTGTATTTTTGCTGTTCGATAAGTGCAAAAGCCATGTTCATCCGCTAGCTAGAGGATAAAGTAAAATTTGAATTTAGAACGTCGTGTGCACAAAGTTTGTGAATCAAAACATCATTCAACCTATTTACTTCTACCTCCATGGTGTCGAATTTATCATACAACCTTTTTAGGGTTCCGTAGCCAAATGGCAAAAACGGAACCCTTATAGATTCGTCATGTCTGTCTGTCTGTCTGTCTGTCTGTCTGTCCGTCCGTATGTCACAGCCATTTTTCTCCGAAACCATAAGAGCTAGGCTGATGAAACTTGGTGAGTAGATGTATTCTGTGAACCGAAAATAGAAAAAAAAACTATAAATTTGGGGGGTCCCCATACTTGAAACCGAAACTCAAAATTTTTTTTTCATCGAACCCATACGTGTGGGGTATCTATGAATAGGTCTTCAAAAATGATGTTGAGGTTTTTAATATCGTTTTTTTCTAAACTGAACAGTTTGCGCGAGAGACACTTCCAAAGTGATAAAAAGTTGGTCCCCCCCCTCTAACTTCTAAAATAAGAGAATGATAAAACTAAAAAAAAATATATGTTGTACATTACTATGTAAACTTCCAACGATATTTGGTTTGAACGAGATCTAGTCAGTAGTTTTTTTTTTATACGTCATAAATCGTAAACCGCAAGTTACCTTTCGACGAACTTCAAGCCTTTTATAACCTTTATATTATGTTACTTGTTGCTACGGAACCCTTCATGGGCGAGTCCGACTCGCACTTGGCTGCTTTTTGTTTAATTAAAAACTCAGACTAGGAACCTTCTTGGTGTGTTACTTTTATTTTAATTTGCTTTACGCGCGCCATTTCCTTTTTTGCATTTAGTCATTTTCTCGCTGAGGTGGGATGAAAAGTTACGTGTTGCGCTCGAGTGAAAAGATTTTAACCTACAGCAACTTTGCACTCTTGTATAAAAAATAACTAATGTTTCGACATAGCTCACATAATTAGTTGCATCACGGATCATTTTGATTGTTCTATGGCAGTTTAAATAGCTCAAAGAACCGACAACCGTTGGAGAATAAAGGCGACCACGAACCGAAAGACGAAACGAAGGATTACGCTTCGTGATTGACTGAGGACATTGTAAAGATCTTGGGAAGTCGAAGAATGAATATGACTTAGGGCCGTATGCAGAAACAAAACTTGAGTCTGAGTTGTGGCTCAAACATATTTTTGAAGTGAAAACTTCTTTAGCGGCGTTGAGCACTTTTTCTGTAATGGGTATAAAATCTTAAACTCGCGTCAGCGCGTCAGGACACGTGACCTGATCGAAAAAGCGTAAGACGGATGGAGAGTAGACAGCTATCCCCTCTCTACGGCGCGGCGAAAATGTATGCCTGGGCCTACTGTTTCGTTTAGGCAGCGCAGGGCGCTTGCGCGAATGTTCGTGTATGTTACAGCGTGCCAAATAACAAACAAGCCCCCCCTAACCATTCCAAAATATCAAACATGCTCAACGTTAATAATCAAGTTTTCACTTCTGCCGGCACTCCCGGAGTGCAACCCGTATTTTTTTTTTTTGACAGTTCTCCATTTAACTGATTATATTATATTATTAGCGGATTCCTTCTCTCCACGGCTGGTTCGAGCGGTCGACTATAAAAGGCAGCGGCGCGAGGCACTCTGACTCATTCTGCGCGTAGCGTTTGGTTGTGACGGACGGTTGTAGAGGCTCGTTATGTACTTAGGCATATAATCTAATTGGTGTTACTTTCATAGTCGATTCATAGAGATTTAACGTGTTGGTTAAAGTTCTATTGTTAGTAGTTGATTAGTTGGTAATGAAATAACAAATAAATGTGGTTAGGTTCAGTGGTTGATATTTTAAAAAAAGTTGTTTCCTTTCTGTTTCGTAAGATCAGAAAGGTGGGATCACCTATGTGCGCTTGACCGTTTTGCTATCCTAAAGTCTGATAAACACGTGGTAAATAATGGTGTCTTTTCATCAGGAATTTTTATTGGCGGGTAAGTAAGTGAAATAATAATGGAACGTGCTAGTCGATCTAGGGATCGTGATATATCTCGTAGATCACGACGCGCCGTAGGGACAAGTTCCGTGAAGATCGTAGCAGATCGCGTGACCGATCGCATAGCCGATCGCGTGACCAATCGCGTCTCTGCTATCATGACGGATCGTGTGACCGATCGCGTGGCCGATTGCGTAGCTGATCGTCTGGCGGATCGCATGACTGATCGCGTCTCCAATCTTGTGACCGATCGCGTGACTGTCGTGGCTCGCGTGATGAGATTTTTAGTCAAATTCTTACGCGATTAGATAAAATCGAGGGTACGGTTCCACCGTCGTTGTTGTCCACCGATATTCCGTCACAACCTGAAATCGAACGCCACGCGTTGACGTCGCTTCCTCAGTCTCTGTTGGCATCAACTTTGTTTAGCCAACAAACAGAATTTACGAAGGAGTTTTCACAAACATCAAAGGTTGAGAGCGAAACAGACAAACTAGTGAGGGTACTTTCGAAATTAACTCACAACATTTTTACATAATCTTCTTTCGATCAGAGTGTTCATGACTTCGACGCAATACAGTTCGATCGCAGTCGGTTGATAAACAAATGGGACGAGGGAGAATGTCTTGGTCGGATAAGTGGTTATTTACGTGGTGACGCGAAAACTTGGTCGAGTGAGTGGGTGTCGAATGATAGAACATGGAGCAACTTCAAGGTAGAATTTCACGCGCTGCGTCTGTTTGAGATCGATGCTCCTACCATTTTGTATGAAGTGATGAGCAAGAGTTCCAGTCAGTTTCCGGCGTATGCTGAGTATGCTCGCAAGTCACTCTTGTGCCTTAACGTCGTAACGGGTCTTTCGGATGAACTGAGGTCAGCAATTGGAGTGCGAGGTATTACTGACCTGCAGTTTAAGGCAGCCGCAACAAATGCTAAGTTGTGGCCAAAATATTTGGTGGAGTTCTTGTCTTTATTTATACGCTAAGCCCAAGTAAGATACGCGTCAATCTCATGGTTTAATTAAATTGTACACAGGGCCAACGCTTTCAGAAGCGTGGTCAATCAAAGACATCTGATAAGGTTACGTGTTTCCATTGTGGTAAAGAGGGTAGTTCACTTTTTTTCGTTTGCTTGTGGATTTATCTGATTAGGGTGCACTGGTGCACCGCTTTTGTGTCTTGTTACAGCGTACGTTAAATGACAACGTCGAGCCGATCCAGGTCTCGTCGCAGGCGACCGTCTGGATCACGGAGGACGCGTTCGCTGAGCGGGGGCCGGAGGTCCTGTATCCAGCGCTCCCGTGGTCGCTCGCGGAGTCAGCCGTCGCATCGGCGGCGCTCCCGTGACCAGCGTTCCCGTAGCCGATCGCATGCATGATCGCGTGCGCGATCGCAGGCGCGATCGCCTCACCGACGCTCTGGTAGCCAGCAGCGCCGTAGCCACCGACGCTCGCACAGTCATCGGTCGGACACTCGAGGGCGATGCGTCCACGAGCTACCCCACGTGATGACCACATCAGGCGCCCCCGTTCACCTGACCAAGCAGGCCGTGGGCATAGCTGTGCTGAGGTACAAGGTAGCCCGGTGTGTGAGGAGCATCCGCGAAGCGTGAGCACGCCTTCCATGCTGCAAGCACCACGGAGTAACTGTGAGTCTTTAGACACTGTTTTATCGCGCTTAAAAGAGTTAGAGAAGCGCTCTCTTGACTCGTTGTCTTTTTGAGTCCTTAAATTTTAAGTCGTGTATGCAAGATTTTAGGCGTTGAACTCCATAACATAACGCCGGACATGCACCATGCCAATGGACAAGTAGAACGGTACGTTAGGACTGCCTTAAACATGTTCCAAATCGAGCCTTATAGAAAACGCAAGTGAGCTGAGCGGTTATAGCAACTCTAGCTAATTCTCAACCTCACCTAGCAAAAATCCATGCAGACTTCCGCGTTGAATTTGTTGTTCTAATTTGCGATCCTGGTACGAGATGTTGCTCTCGGTGCTAGCTCTGCAAATTGCGAAGCTAGGAGACAAATTATAAGGCACAGGACGATCGAGCGGTTGCCTTAGAATCAAGCATCAATGATGCTCGTGTTAACCGGTAGGGACGGACGTCCCCCACGTGTGTTTCAGAAAGCGATCTCCAATCCTCGGCTGCCGGCTGGGCTGTGCACGGACGCCAGTTCTGTTGGACTTGGTGTCGTGCTAATGAAGGAGCATGCTGGCGGGCCGGTGGACGCGGAGGCGGCGCTGGCGGCGCTGCGTGGGCTGGGCGCTGATGCCCGCGCAGCTGGAGCGCACGGCGCTGATGACCAGCAACGCGTCGGGCGCGCTGGCGCTGGCGCTGGCGGTGCCACTGGTGGTGGTGCGGCTGGCGGAGGCGCTGGACGCGCAGAGGGGCGCGGCGGTGCAGGAGCTGCGGCGCGCGCTGTGGCAGCGCTGGAGCTGGCGCTGGAGCTGACGGTGGAGCGCGCGTGCGGGCGCGAGAGGCGCTGGTGGTGCCACTGGTGGTGGTGCGGCTGGCGGAGGCGCTGGACGCGCAGAGGGGCACGGCGGCACGTTGCACGTGCTGGCGCGTGCGCTGGGCTGGCGTCAGAGCTGCTGGCGTCCGAGCGGCGGGCGTCCGAGCTGCTGGCGTCCGAGCTGCTGGCGTCCGAGCTGCTGGCGTCTGAGCGGCGGGCGTCTGCGCTGCTGGCGTCCGAGCTGCTGGCGTCCGAGCGGCGGGCATCCGAGCTGCTGGCGTCCGAGCGGCCGGCGTCCGAGCTGCTGCTGCTGCGGCGTGGCGAGTGGCGTCAAGCGAACTTTGGGCCTCTGATGCGTCAGGGCAGTAGGCCGCTTTTGGTCTCTGCCTGTGACTTCCCGGCGTTAAGCGAACTTTGGGCCTCTGACGCGTCAGGGTACCAGGCCCCATGGTCTGTACCTGTGACACACTTTAAGCAGTGTATAACGAGTAATGGAGTCCGGAATCCTTTATTCGAGATACAATGTATCGTTGTTTGTGAAGTACTTTTGTTTCTCAGTACTTTTGTTTCTCATGTTACTCATGTTGCTCATGTTACTCATGTGGCTGATGTTACTTATGATACTGATGTTACTCATGTGGCTCATGTGGCTCATGTTGCTGATGTTGTAGATGTTACTGAAGTGACTGATTTTAATGATGTTACTTATGTGACTTATTTAAATGAAGTTACTGATGCTACTGATGCGACTGATGTGACTGATGTGACTGATGCTACTGATGTGCCTGATGTGACTGATGCGACTGATGTGCCTGATGTGACTGATGTGACTGATGTGACTGATGCTACTGATGTGACTAATGTTGAGTCTTTATTTCTTGAAGCCTGAAGCTATCCAAAGGTTGTTTTGAACTAATAAATCACTTAAAAGTACTTTTGCTTGTGGACGCTTGAGTGCACGCTTGCGCCCATGACATAAGGAGCTTATTTTATTCAGTTTAGCTGTAAATGCTTACTGCTTTTAAAATTGTTGTAACTTTGTTAAAAGAAATGATCTTTTAATATTTGACTAGCTTCAGACTATGTTGCGCTTATTTTCAAGTCACTTCAAATCTATTTTTGTTGTGTGTTACAGAGAGTGATCAATCTGATGATGATCAGCCTGTAAGGGTTGAACCTCCTACAGTTGATACTGCAGGCGAGGACGCCTTGCTGTCAGGAGAGGCCGTATTAGCGGATTCCTTCTCTCCACGGCTGGTTCGAGCGGTCGACTATAAAAGGCAGCGGCGCGAGGCACTCTGACTCATTCTGCGCGTAGCGTTTGGTTGTGACGGACGGTTGTAGAGGCTCGTTATGTACTTAGGCATATAATCTAATTGGTGTTACTTTCATAGTCGATTCATAGAGATTTAACGTGTTGGTTAAAGTTCTATTGTTAGTAGTTGATTAGTTGGTAATGAAATAACAAATAAATGTGGTTAGGTTCAGTGGTTGATATTTTAAAAAAAGTTGTTTCCTTTCTGTTTCGTAAGAATATTATACTACAATATCTTCCAATCAAATTAAGTTAAGTACATTGTTTTTTTTGCAGACCCTCATCCTCAGTAGACGAAGACCTGAAAGACTGTTACTACGAGGCAGAATACCGTGGGCTATACGGCAAGTGTGGAAGATACTACAAGACATGTCCTATAAGTCCTTTAAGCGATATGACTATTTTCATTGATCAATGAAACTTAATAAGATCATACATCTAATCAGTGTTATTTATACAACCAGCTGATGGAACAGGCATATGACCCGATGCTAAGTGGTAACTGTCGCCTCTATCAAAGCATTGCCTCGTAGGTCACGCACGTCAGGAGCGTGCCCTACGATGCATTGCCCTGCGTCCATCAACTGGTCAACAAGGCATACAGATGTTCCGCATCATGTAGTACTCGTATTGTTTTATAATAATTAAAAAATAATATTGTAATAAAAATTTAGATGTGTTTTCCTGTACGGTTATTATTAACTATGTAAGAGAATATATCAAAAAGGTAATTGAAGACATTCTTGAACTTCTGAACGGATTTGGATGAAGTTTTGTTTGACTGTGGATTGACCCTGGAACAAGACCACCTCGTTTGATCTGTTCTACCAAGCTTATTAATCTATCTATATATATAAAAGAAAGTCGTGTTAGTTACACTATTTATAACTCAAGAACGGGTGAACCGATTTGGCAGAAAATTAGTGGGGAGGTAGCTTAGAACCGGGAGAAGGACATAGGATACTTTTTATCCCGAAAAAGCAACGGGAACGGGGTGTTACGAGAACGGGCGAGCGAAGCCACTAGTAGTTAATAAAAGTTTAATGATAAGTTTAATTGTAAAAATAAGACAAATACTTTGGTGAAAGATGTGAAACTGGATAAAATAAGATAATAAGAACTAACCCCTGACCATATTTCAAGCGAATAAACATTATATTTCATTTCTTAGCTAGGCTACTTTTGTAAGAGCACACAAAACCGCAGGCGGAGGCTAGTTCAAAGTCCAATGAACTATGCAGCCGTTATTAACGGCGTCCTGTACCAATTTAGTGGCGTGCTAATATTTACAAACGTTGCGCCGGATAACCTGAAATTTCAGTTACATCGAGATGAAATTGCAATGGAGTGATTTTAGGAAGAGATTGAAATTTGACTATGAAGGGAAACGCTGAATGAAACATGACTGGCCTCTCATCTCTGTTGGTCGTGGGTTCGATCCCCACCGAGAACAAATATTTGTGTGGTGAACGCAGATGTTTGTTCTTTGTCTTGGTGTTATATTGCATTCTATGAATTTATGTAAGATCTTTAAGGTAAGTATTGAAGATTCTAGAATAAGTATACAGGGTAGACAGAGACACGTCCCGAAATAACATTATATCAAATAGGTAAGTTGTGGAAATAGTTTTGAGGAAAAAAACTTCTTTTTAGTTGGTTCGAAAAATAAATAATAGATTCAACAAAGCCTTTCAGGAATTCGATACAACGTAAACAATTAATTAAGCATAGTTTCAGCTGACCTGCCCCCTGATCCAAGACCACTAGATTCGGCCCTGACCAGTACTGGCACAAAACAGTTATCATATAGTATTACTAAACTATTTAACCCATTGACTATGATATGTGAGTTAGATAATCAAATAGGCATAGAGAAAAAAAACAGGCAGAGGTGACCGCTCTACATCAGTCTGGCCTTGCTTGTAATGAACACGCAAGACCCACCTATTGTTGAGTTTTCTCATACAAAACGTTGCAGGCTCATAGGCGTTTTTGTATTAGGGTAATACAAAAACGCCATGTGCTAATATTTTTTCTATGCAAAGTCACTGTAACCACGAAATTATCAGGATTTCATAGATACCTAATAACTTAAATCGACTAAGCTGGCAAGACTCGACTAAGCTGTCTGTGCTGGACAAGCCTATTTCAGCTGAAATCCTGTCCCAGACACCATAGCGTCCCGTAAATAGAGGCATGAGTAATCACGAGGGCCTTACGTTATATAAATCATCATATAAATGATCGCCATCGCCATAGTCATCGCCTAGATGTGCGCAGGGGCTCAATTCTAGACCAGTGACTTTTTTGTCACGGTAGATATATATCACAAGAACTGTCAAATTCACTTAAGAAACTGACAGTTCTTGTGATATATATCTACCGTGACAAACAAGTCACTGGTCTAGAATTGAGCCCCAGGCCTTTAGTTTATCGAGCGGTCTCGCATCGGGGGCTGATTACTCGGATCGAGATGCCTCGCCGCGTTGGCATTGCGATTGTAAACAGCGAATGCGAATACTGTAACATAGTACACTATACAGTTTACATCGTCTTTTATTAGAAATATATTATTAATATCACTGAAATACTCGTAGTCCTCAAATCGAATGTTTTCTGAACAATTTTCCCGAAGACACCCTAAAAACCTATTTAAAGAACATGAAAATCTTTTTTTGCTAATTAAAAATTAAATCAATAAGTGAATGTAACAACGAAGCAGAATGTTTTTTGCACTTGCTACAATTGCTTTTTCTCCTCAAACATGCTCGGAAATTTGAGCATTATTTTGACAACCAACAAATATATTAAAAAAACAGCAGTAACTAATGAGTTGTAAGTTTCAATTTTAATAAATTTATGCTTTTTCTTAAGTACCACTTTTGTACTGTAACTTGTGTACTATGGCATCTCTGGAAGAGCTGAAACGCTTGTAAAGCATTCCTTGTTTGTCTTGAATTTTGGATACAACACGAAGCGGGGTTTATTTCTTGACTTTTTTAAGTAAACAGTTAATAAACCGTCGGAACTCTCCATCGTGATTTGAGTGTAGATTTATTTTGAAAGATTCGGTATTATTTCTGATTCGTTATCCGTCAGAGCAAAATATAAATGTTCTAATGAAATAACGTACCATAAGTAGATTGACGAAAATTATTATTATTATTTATATCCCCTCCAGGTCCCACAGCTGGGAATAATAATTTACAGAAATTATTAATTATTTATTTTTTGCTTTTTTATAATCTGCAGATTGACAAAAATAAGGATAGAAATATTTTAACCGACTTCGTATAAAAACGAGGAGGTTCTCAACTCGGCTGTCATCTTATTATGTCTGTTATCGCATAAATTCGTCATTTAAAGCCGATGAAAAAAAAATATTTGTAAGGTCTAGATTCCAGATTCATCCATAGAAGTTTCAAAATTGGTTCAGCTCCTTGGCCATGAAGTCAGTTTCGTAAGTTCTTAAAACTTATATTTTTATTAGACAGAGCGGTGCTCGAAAACCTTGATACAAGCTCTTACTTTGATTTACCAGAAGGAATTTCATCTTTCCCTGAGGATATTAGGGGAGAGAACAATCTGAGGAAGTTCTCAATCGTTCCATAATAATGTGCTTCTGACATCCTACATACAATTAAACACATAATTAATCGAGATGTTGATCGTACGCTACATGTAAACAGGGGGCCAATTCTCGGGCCGATCTCGATCATTTTGAAATTTTATTTTATTGCTTCTTTTCGAAGGGGGAATGGATAATTTCCTTGAGTAATTCATAAACGACCTCTTCGTAAAAGCCTCGACAGCTACGATATACGGAAAACTTACAAAAAGTGCGGGGTTGTGAAAAGAAGCAATAAAATAAAATTTCAAAATGATCGAGATCGGCCCGAGAATTAGCCCCCAGGAATCGTGTTGAGGAGCTTTTGTCACGTAAATTCTACGATTACATTTATCAAGACGACGTAAAGCCAATTTGCGGGACTCTCCCGTGCTACTCTCGCCAAGTGATGTACTGAGTTTATGCATCACTTGAGAGATTAAACGTAAACAAAGATGTTCTTACGGATACGGTATCTGTAAAGACTTTTATTATGCTTTATCAAAATTGAAATCAGATACGTCTTCAATAGTATCACAAGGTTCAATTTGAAACGTCTCAAATCTAGGTGAGGCAAAGACTTTTTTTATCACTTCAATATCTTTCTATTTGATACCAAAAAAAATGTATTTTACAGTGCACAATTTTTTTTTCTTTACCACTTCCTTATCTTACGTTAAATAACCAAACCCACACAAAATAAACTAAAATAAATTTATTGATTCTAGCACTTAATTAAAACACTAAATAAAATAAACAAATAAATAAATCTTATATGTAGGTACTAATTAACAAGTAGTATACAGAGTATTTTTTTGCGCTTCATGTTCAGTAATTTTTAGAAAGAAAGAAAGAAAATACATTCATTTTGGACACACTACACAGCACGAAAAGAGAAACAATAAGATAAACATTTGGTAAGTGGGTAACGAAATAACAATCATAAAAAGTTAGCATTAAAAGAACAAGGTACGTGTAGAGTCTAGATGAATAGGTAGGTACTGCGGCAAAAGTAAGTGCGGTAAGTGCAAATACCTACTAAGTAGTAAGTTGATACGGATTACGGAAACCGGGCACATCACTAGCCTCGACTACGAGACCAAAGATAAATTTCGCCCGAGCTAATGCATAATATATCATCTCAAGCGAATGCTGAGTTATCACCGATGGACTCTTGAAATAAAGAATGATTTTTGATTCCTCCTGAATTTATACCGTCATCCTAGATTGAGAATATTAAATAGGCTTTCAATAAAATAGATTGATGACTTTTTAATATAGAACTTGTGTGAATCTAAAAATATAGTGATACCTTTTACCGATCCTTCTTCTTTATATTTCTTTGGTAAGTATTTTATTATATTATTATTACTGGTTTGATAAATAAAGAAAGTATACTTATATTTGTCTATAAACAATTATAGAATGCCTACTGGTAAAATCTAACAAAACACTGATTATCTTTTGATAGATTTAACCTTCTGCAATACCACTTATTTATATAAAAAATATAAAATATAAAAATACGGTCTACAGATAGCTCAATTACTTCTTGTGTGTTTTGTACATTTTATAAATATTGTTTAATTGTAAGTTTGTTTGTGTAAATAAATGAAATATATAAAAAAAAAGTTACATCATCGTCAGATATATGTAGGTAAGCAGACCCCCAAAATCGGAACACGTCATTGCCGGTCTGTTTGTGTCAGTTTTCGTATAAGTATAGATAGGGTGCTTTTACATTTGCAAGCTCGTTAGCAACGTTCAAATCTCGTGTTGCCCTCCAGTTAGCGACAGGCTTCGGCTGGGACTTGAGACTTGCTTTCTTAAATTCTGGGCCAATTATCATATCGAGAGAACTGAATAGCTGTCTGACTGCATAACGGGACACCCTGTATAATATTAACAGTTGCTTGTAGTTGCTTGTATAGTTGCTTGCAGGGTTTCTTATATAATTCAATTAGATGTCTTTGAATAATTTAATATCGAAAATTGCCAAATGTTTATTTTTATTACGTATTTACGTAAAGGCTATAACGTAAACAAACGATATTAGGATTTTAGGAATCTGTAATGATTGAATAATTTCTTTATGATCATGAAACTATTTTTATTAAATTACTTATCCAATTTAGGTTTGTTTCTAGTCTAATTTTGGTATGGTTTTTACCATTCTTTACCAATAAATAGTATAGAAAAAAATAATACGATTTAGACGCTGATAACAAAATTACTTTATGCTTATTAGGTCCAAATTTGATTTTTCAATGAAACGGCGATCTACTTTCCACAACCGCTCGTCTGTTCATTTAGCGAATGGATGATAATTTTCAGAAAAAAAACGGGAGTTGAACATCACATCGGCATGTGAGCATTGGATGTTAGTTTGTGTTTAAACTAGTTCGGTGTTGTTATTTGTTCTACGTTGTGAAGTGATTGTTTTGTGCTGAAAATGAAGTGCAAAACTGTGTGTATCATTCTGTAAGTATTACCTAATCTCATCTCAATTACCAAGCAAGCAAAGCCGCAGGTAACATCAAGCTTTAAGTAATGTTTTCCCTTGTGATGTTTGCTCAAACATTTTTATTTGAAGTTTCGATACCAAACCACTTACAAACAAAATATTGATATTTCGTAAGATGTTTTTATTAGTGATATTGAATATCCCATTATGTAATATTCCAGGTCCCTCGCCACGTTTACTTCGGGGAAGAGCGAGCAAAAAAGAGCTCTTATTTTCCCGCCAACAAGTCTTTACGGGGTAAGAATTTTAATTAATTTCCTTTACGTGTACGCCTGACTCACTTAAATCTATTCTTTGTATGAAAATTAATCCTATCACGCTAGTCTTAGTTTTATTCAACTTTACTCATTCGGATTTACCGTGATTTTGTGCTGAGTTGTGGATTTTTACTGAAATGCAAGGAGGGAAATAAAATCTCAAATTGGAGCACCATTTTATAATAGGGGATTTTATTGATAAAACTAATTTCAAATCTATCTGAAGCTTCAGTCTCTCGCAAAACTTATAAACCCTTTATTATTAATTATAAATATCTTGCAGGAAAGTAAGTAAAAATGTACATTTACTTGTCATGACAATTGTATTTGAAATTCTGGTGCTGAATAGGTTTAAGTGAAATTATTGTACGAATACATTATGTGTATTCAATGGCGTTGGAATATAATACTTGTAGGCTCAGCAGGATAAAGAATCTGTAGAAATGTCCCAATTTCCCGATGTTCTTGGCGTGTTATATTATCTTTTCGTCGCTATACTGACCTTGGTTTTTGATATATCTTTAAGAATTATATTGAAACGGATTTTTTAACAATACCCTAAAAATTATTAACTAAACAGGATTTCAACCAAACCCAACACCATCCCTTCGACTTCTTATCAAAGTGATGGTGTTGTTTGGAGGTTGCGTTACGACTGTTATTGGTTTGTCCCTAAATTATCCTAAAATTCTAGTTTTTGTAATGATTACAAAATCTATGCGAAAAAAATACACCAACTTCCAGCAGCTAGGTAATTCTCCGCATGTATCCTTATCGTTTCTCTACACTAATAGGGCGAAAATATTTCATTGAATGTAGCTAGAACTCTGTTTACTTTAATAAATGGCAAACAATACAACTACGCATGACGACGCCATCTTCTCTTCCTCTTCTTTTCCCCCTAGGGATGTGTCCCGTTGCTTAATCCAATTAGGGATGTCCTAAGTATTCCCAAAATCGGTTAACAATACAAAAGCCGCGCAAACGAATACTAAGGCCCGTATTCCGAAACAGCGCTTGAGTCTGAGTCGAGCCTCAAGCACAGATTTTATGACAGTTCTCCATTGAAAAGTGTCAAAAATCTGTGCTTGAGGCTCGACTCAGACCTAAGCACTGTTTCAGAATACGGGCCTAAATGTATGATAGACGCCATGTTGTTTTAAACACTTGCTCTACTGTTTCAGACTTTCCTCGCCATAGCTGTGCCTATCGACATACCGGACAAGAACGTGTTTGTGTCGTACAACTTCGAATCAAACTACAGCACTCTTAACAACATCACAGAGATCGATGAAGTGCTGTTCCCTAACCTACCTGTACGTATAACCATTATTATCATAAAATAATACACATTGTGGACAATCCACACAGCACTATCTAGCCCATAACAAGCAGAGCTATGATGGAAAATAGATAGCTGGTTTTATTTATTCAACTCCTTATTGCACAAAACTTAAAAATAATGTACAAAAGGTGGACAGCATTCAGCTGTAAGCATTTTCTACCTGCTGATATAATACTTACTCTACATACATTACAAACATCTGCGCTCACCAAGCAAATGTTTGTTCTCGGAGAGAATCAAACCCACGACCTACAGCTCAAAAGGCAAGGTTACCAACTAAGCCATGACGCCTGTCAGTCATTATCATCAATACCACACTGCTAGGTATGCTTATTCTTATATAGTAGTAGGTATATCATTCAATTTTGCCCAGAATTATATAGAACAAATTAAGCCTATTCGTTTTGAGACTGACTGAGTACTAGCACTTAATAGCTAACACAAATGATGTTATGTCTCTAGGTGTAGCCATAGATAAAAGCTCTTCATCTTTCAGGTCATCACATCTCGTCAAAGCCGAAGTATCACCAGGGAGCTGGCTTATACTGTCTTGGAGGCCAGATTTAAAGAGTGAGTATTGTTATTCAAAACACTAACCAATTTTATTTAGTACACAATAGTATTTTACACCAGAATACCGAGGTATTTCTTCAGCCGTCTGTGGTGTTCTGTCTGTCTGTATATTTTTATCCAGCCACCGTTTGCCTTTAGATTTTTTACTAACTTCTACTCTTCTGCAACTGTGGCCAAGTTGACTAATACATTTTTGTCTATCACTAGTATTTTTGAAAATGGTCTAGCATCCTTTTTTTTTTTTTTTTTTGTTAGAGATCAGCATCGGCAAAGTTCAGTAAAGTTCACCGAGCGAGCTTATACAAATCATTATTCAAACCAAACTCAAACTCCAAATTCAAAATTTTCGCCTCTCTCATTAATGACCTGTCATTGACTTGACAGCGCGCGGATGCGTTCAGAAACCATATCAAATCAGCTCGAAATATTTTTTATAACACATTTGCTCATAAAGGGTCTACTACTTCACCGATTTCAATATCGTTATGTATGTTTTTACGTACTTGTGCGTTATCGTAATGTAAAACGCACGGTTATCAATCCACGAACGGTACCTTTTTAAATCTTAGCAAAGAGTTTTTATGTCAGAAAACTGACATAAAAACTCTTTGCTAAGATTTTTTTGTGGTAAACATTTTATGAATAAAATTAACTCTGGGAGATAAAATATAGAAAATACACATTTATTCTTTAATTTAATTAATTTTAACAATAAATTAATACCATTTATTTGTAACAAAAACAAAAAAATATTAATTTACTCTAATAATAATACTGCCTGTTTTTGTGCCTTTGCCTTAAAAAAAAAAATTAGCTAATTTGTGAAAAAGTAAAAAGTTATTCCGCGCGCTTTTTCTTTTCGCTGTATTATTTTTGTTTGAAAATGTCGTCAAGTAATGATGAATTTATTAATTCGAACCGCCAAAATTCTCAGAGGCAGTGAAAAAGGCTACTATAAGCCTCTTGCCTGAAAAATCGAACGATAGATACTTACAAGCGTATCAAAACTTCATCTTAGTGGAAAACAAGCAAAGATGCCAATTCATTTTCACAGAAAGTGTGTTTTTAGCCTATTTCATGGAACTTTCTTAAAAATATAAGTCAAGCTCATTGTGGTGGCAACGTAATAATCAACTTTACAAATTGTTAAAATTTTTCCAACTGTTTTAACAAGCAAGTAATTTCTACAAGTAAGTAAGTTCGTCCGAAAGTCCGAGTATTATTTGTTTCCTCGCAAATGTGTTATAAAACGTCGTATGACATACGTGCGCTTTGATAATTACAGCCTCTGCTTTCTTGTAGCCCTCGCCTACGGCTCGGGCTTGCAATAACGCCTCGGCTGTAATTTTCAACTTACCGCACTTATATCATAATGTACTATTACATCATACATGCTCAGTAAATAGGATTTTCTTTAGCGCAAAGAGTCTGTGTAAGTAGGCGTGTGCAGCCCAGTGCATTGTAAATGCGTTCCATTTTCAAATCACTTTTACCGTCACACTATGCTTGATACGTAATGGTTCATTACAGTTCAAGAGCTATGCAAACCTCCTTGGTGAAACAATCTCTTTTCTTACAAAATGATATGAAACCTTTTTACTGAAAAGATATAGTAGCTCACAGATGTGTGCATAAGTGTATAAGTCTACGACTGATTTAGCAGATACCTACCGGTACAAATATTTTACTATTAATTTTATTAAAATTAATATATTTAATTTAAAATTAATTTAATTTAATTAATTTTTAGGTAATTTTATTTTTCTCAAATTAAAATTACTATTTGTCATACCCGTATAAATGTTGTGTTATTGTTCTCGGGTACACTCGATCCATTAGCGCCCTTTGCGAGCTGCGCTCGCACGGGCGCCAAAAAGGATCTTGTTCCGCAAAAGCTCACTTACTGCCCTTGTATAACAATCTACTATTAAAGTCGCAGTCGTTTGGTTGGAAATTGTATAAGGAATTGTCTATGCTAACTTGGCGATAAGGCTGCAGTTTAGTGTCTGCTAAACATAACGTTTATTGTAGCATTTAGTAAGTTCGTTATTTCTGGATTTCAGGCATGGAATAAACGGTAGAGAGTGCATGTTGAGGAATATCTGCGAGGCTGCTGAAACGCCTCTTCACCACAACGGCCTACTGGGTCATATTATGCACATTATCTTTACGTAAGTTATTATTAAAACATCTAAAACTATCAGTTTTTACTTAGACTTGATAGCGTCTGTCGTTATCAGTGGTTAGTTCTAAGGAGTTCTCCTTGGCTGGATCAGACGTCCCTGATAGGTTGTGCGATTATTATTATAGGGATTATTTTAGGTTGTTAGATTATGGGCGAGATTTCTACGGGGCACCCCCATCAAAAATGTTTTTTGAAACTCTATCGGTAAAAGAGATCCAGGAAAAATATGCTTGTGCCCATAGACTCATACTTTTATTCATACAACAACGGTGGGTCTTACCACCTGAGGATAAGTAGTAACCATCGTTTGTAACAATTGCCTCATAGCTCACGTTGCGCTGCCCTGCATCCATCAACTGAGTAGAATCCGTAACTAGAATGAAATATAACATCCAGACAGAGAGCAAACATTTGTGTTCATCGCATAGATGTTTGTTCTCAGTGGGGATCAAACCCACGACCAGAACTAAATTACGGCGCATAAGGCAGAACTACTACCACCTGGGCTGAGAGGCCAGTTTACTTCTTCCGGCTTATGTCAATAATACCTACGTCACATCTTATTCCAGGCCCTCATCATCTCAGGAAGAAGGCTTGGACGACGAGTACTATATAGCAGAACTGGAAGGCCAAGAAGGAAGCTGCGATAGGTACTTGGAAGACTGCCCTTACAGTCTCTTCGATATGATCACGCAACTGGTGGAGATTCGGTCTGGATAGAAGAACTATTGATACCAATGGAATAAATGACTCAAAATGCAACAATGCTTTTTTAACAAACCTTCTGAAAACTATTTCATTTTCACTGTATTTGAGAGCTGGTGGTCTAGTAGTAGCAGCTTCGCTTTCCGATCCTAAGGTCGTGGGTCCAGTCGTGCACCAATGAGTTTGTATGTCCAAAAATGTATGTGCACTATGCCAGTACTCTCAAACGATGAAGGAAAATATTATGAGGAAACCCGCATGTCGTAGAACCTAAAAGTTTGACAATAATGTCAAGTGCACGAAAGGGGCCTCTTTAGGGCGCACTTAAAATTCTTTCACCGCACTGGTTTAAAAGAACTAGTGACACAAGAAGAAGGCTGTTTTTGTTTTTGTTCAGCCAATAGGAACCGCACCACAAAATTAAAACTCAATACCCAAAAAATCTATCAAAATAAAAAAATACTTATTGATTCTCTTGAAGAAAGATTCTGAACCCTCTCCATCCACCGTCGTCGGTCCATTAGGTGGGCTTTAGTTCGATAAAAAGACGTACAAGCTTTTTGAACGCATTATCAAATGCACGGGTAAAATAAAACAATTATTATTGAATTACAATAACTTATGCTTTATTAGACTGAAGTAAAATCTAGTTAAACACACAACTACAAATATAAAATTGATAAAACTTAAAAAAATCACAGCCGATTAATTATATTTGACACAAAGTCTTACCTATTTTGCACTTTTTAAACTTTCACGATCATAACACATTATTGAAACTATGACACGGGTATTTATCGCGTATATTACCTTTTCTTATTTAATTTCCCGACAAACTTATTCGACAGACTCATTTTATTTGATAAATAAAATAAGGTAATGTACGCAATAAATACCCGTGTCAGAGTTTCAATATTACCTATTTTGGCTAAACGATATAACTTACAAATGTTTAAGAGTAACTTTAGACAGCAAATACCTACTTGTATTGGCACCGTCTCAAACTTGACATGCCTAATTAATTGGCTATCAATGAACAACAGAAGATGATTAGTTATAGATACTTGTGTACATCTACATAGTGAGAGATTCGAAAAAGTTATCATAGTACAAGGATGTACCAGTCGCGGTATGAAAATGTTCGTCACCTTAGAGTCAGTTTTCGCTTGCACCAGTGCCTAATCATGAACACATTTTGACATAATTTGTGATCATGATAACACACCTAGTTCGCTGGCGGTAGCGATCAGTGAAACGCTGTCAAATATTCGCTGTCAAATCTCAAATCTGACAGCGATATTTTACAGCGTTTCACTGATCGCTACCGCCAGCGAACTAGGTGTGTTCGGGCCATAAGGCATGTGGTGTATTCTGTCTATTCAGTTTCAAAAGGTAGTATGTGATCGTGATATGTTGAACAAATTAAGTTGAAAATCGACATTTTCATTCCGCCGCCACTATACGTTAATTTTGCGGTCCGGAACAATCTAACTAGTGCTAGATATTCGGACAAAAGGTGATGAAATACACCATTATACGCCCTTTTAAGAGAGCACTAGCAACAAAGCCTGGCGTTGCCCGAGTAGACATAGGTTTCAAAACTTTTGCCACCCAAAGCCACCAACTTCCATCATTTCCGTCCAAACTCCCCTACTCACAGCAAAAGACCAAGGGGTATCTACTACCACATCGGGGAGTAGATTCTTAGCGGTGATAAAAAAAACCCTGTAGGCACCCATAGGGTTAAGATTAATTTATGATTATTATTTTGTCAAGTGCACAAGAAGAGCCTTGGGGCGTAATTAAAATTCTATCCCCACAGTGGTTCACAAAATCTAGGGATAAGAAGACTGCAGAAGTATACAACTCGCAGTCAGTAACGCTTCCTTTGCAGGTGTCTTAAACGATACTTTTGCTAAATTTAGCTAACAATTCCAATAGTCTCGATATCCTTCGGGTAGAAGAAGTTATTCTTCCTCATAGGTATGGAGGATATCTGCTGGTCCACCGGCACTCTGGTGTCGTACAGCGACGGCGATTGGAAGATGATCCCGAAGGTGCCGACAAAGCAGGCGATGGTGAACAGCCAGAGGAAGAACCGGTCGAGAACCATAGACATGAACTTCCAATCCTCGATCACCTGTGGGAAAAATAAAGAAGTTATCGCTTGAAATGATGATGGTGATGATTTTCTAGCCGCTTTCGGCTACGGAGAATGTTAATTTTTATTTATTATACAGTAAAATGCTGTATAAATGTTGTGTAAATGTTCAGCCTCACGTGCCAGGAATTTCACCGGCACCCACACCCTTTAAACAGAAACAATGCTGCTTCACGGTAGAAATAGGCATGGTGGTAGTACTTCCCCGGACGAGCCACACACAAAGAGAACACTACAACTACACACTACTAATCTACACCAACTCTGGTTCATCACGCATGAAGTGTGAATTGTGTGCATTTATATACCACCACATTACACAGGTAGACCCATTTACTACAACCCACGGAGAGGCTAGGCATGAATTGACGTCATTGAAACAGGCATAAGTTTCTCGAATAGGCGGTTACATAGCTCAACACATGCTACGCGCGCTTGCATGTACCGCGTATACAGCGTGCATGGCGTTGACCTACGCAAATATATTATAATATTCAAGCAAAAACGTGGCACGTGCATATCCTCTTCGTGCGCCGTGGTGGGCCACGCTGTGGGTTCATATTTGTGTACAGCGTGGAAACGTAAACCCACTTTGTCAAACAAATTAATACACGCAGCGAAAAAACGCTGCGTGCCCGTACACAGAATGCGCTGCGGTGGACCCGTGCCTGAACTTAGTGCCAACTAAATTGGCGGTATGCTATAAGTACTATAAACCACGATTGGTCGACCTGTTAGTAATCCTATACACGTTTATTCACGCACTACCGCTTTGTATAATTACATAATAGAGATTGGGCAGTTTCCTGTGATACATTGTGTTTCAATTACTATTAAAAGCTAGGAGGGATGGTTTCGTTCATTATAATAGCAGTTACGTAGACAGAATAATAATTATGGTTGAATCTTATTCTAGATTAGGTTACAGCTTCTTCATCTTCTTATTCAATGGCATCTCATCGAGCAATTGAGGATAATATAAATTACTAAATAAAATAGTTTATAGTCAAGTTAGTCAATAGACCAGTCTGCCCTAATTGGCTTTGAAAAAAATAGTGGCCGTTTTTTTTTCAAAACCATCACAAACATTTTCGATCAAATCAGAATATCACATAATACACTTTCATGACAGAAAACGAATCCCGGGTTACAGGTCCTATTTACTTTCTACAAAGCATTTTGACAACCAGAGTTTAAAGAATGTTTATGCAGAGTTATTGACACCAGCTGGGCGATTGTGGTATTCTGTCGCAATCAAAAGTTAGATACTAACAAATTAATGATAATAACAAGGAACAGCGGTCACATATCTTGTTGCCATCATTTTTTGACCACTATCTGCTGTCATGCTAGTTTTACAAACCAAAGTTCCTATTCTGTATCTCGTGTTAATTACGTCAGCATTCAATCTTTTTCAAAATTGTTCCTTGTCAAATTATTTTTGTCAAGGACTACTGCAACAAGTTTGAATGTTGGCGTTGGTTTTGTTTCAATTAGTTATCTATTGCAATCGAAGCTCATAATAATGTCAAAACTGACAGATGCGACTAGGTTTTGATTGCAACAAAAGATACGCAATCACCCCAAAGATCGCAAACTTTTAATAGCAACAGAATTGACCTAGCAGTTCTTTTAAAAGGTTTTGAAATCATAACAACAAAGAGAAGCCGTCTAAAAGGAATACTAGATGGTAAAGTTAAATGACCCGTTTTGGATACTATACATTGAAACAACGTATATTGATAGCTTAATTGGATCGCTTGGCCGAGGATATCAGACGGGTTTCATGTTTGTTGTGTTCATCATAGCGTATTGTGTCTCGAGCTTACAACCAGAGTACTATAACATGCTACAACAGGGCGAATACACAAGGTATTCCAAGTTCCATTAAAACTGGACAAGAGTGGCTAGGTAAACGAGTAAGGTTAAAAAATTCAATAAGGTTAAAAAGCTTGAGAAATCGACTTCATGGCTCAACTTCTAAACCGATACTATGGGACCAATCTGGAAGTTTTTTTTTCTAAATAAATCAAATCGTCTTAAAAATTACAACATGAGATATATCTTTTTAAACTTTTTTTATTTGAAGTCTTAAATCTAAAAATAACTTAATAGGGTAGATAAACACTGATAAGATTATGCAGTTTATTTTTTTATATAACTAGCGGATGGAAGTATCACATAGCCCACCTGATGTTAAGTGGTCACCATCGCCTATAACAGAACAATGCCTCGTAGGTTACGCACGCCACGAACGTGCTCTACGATGCATCTACGTGCCCTGCGTGCATCGACAGGCATACAGAATATAAGCGAAATACAAAATTAAACATTTATTTTGTATCCTTAAATTTTAACAAGTCCTTTTGCAAGAGCATAACAAACAAATACAATGTACTCCATTTCATTTCAGTAAAAATGTTGGATTTATGAAAATTTTCTGTGAAAATGGCTATCTACCAGAAGAGCCGCCTCGGGAATTGTGTGTTCCATACAATCTGGTGTATTATCTGTGTGTGGATTGCATACAAACTGAATATCGTCTGTGTAAGGCTTTATACAAACTAGTTTAGTACTGTGTACAGTAGGGGAATACCCGTATATGATAAATGATTAGTGCGTAGAATCATGTTTTCTATTAACAAGAAGATTGTGATTGTAAAGTGAAATAAAATGAAATGAAATTAATTGGATAGCAGGTAACATCCAAAATTTTACATCCAAGATTTCCAAAACAGTTAAGAAATTTTTTATTAGATCATACGTCTGGAGCATAGGCACTGTATCAGTGTGAAACGTGGACCATGACGCAAAGAGATTTTTGAAATTTTGTAAGCATCTGAATAAATGTGCTATTGGAGAAGAATGGAAAATGAGCAAAACAAGTGATCCACCCCAACTTCGTCGCTACTGGAAAATAGCGTGATGTTAAATAGCCTAAAGCCTTCCTCGATAAATTGACTATACAACACAAAAATCTTTTTAATTCGGACCAGCAGTTCCCGAGATTAACGCGTTCAATCCAAACAAAAAAAATCAAACTCTTCAGCTTTGTTATATTAAGTATGGACGTGTTAAAAAAACATCTCGAAGGAAAAATGTCATGTATGTAACGTATCACTTGACACTTGTTGCAACACCCTCCAAGTTATATCCCCAACAAACTTGTCCTCATCGCTGGCATATTGCTGAGCGCTAAACCGTTAATCCCAAGACGGAAATTGTCACCCTCTGGGTACACTTCCGGTGTTACAACCTTCAAAGGAATGAAAAAATGCCACTTTGAAACTTTTGGAACTCAAAAGGGTTGAGATTAAAACAAGGGGATGCGAAAATCAATTTTAATGAGACGGACGGTTGCGAAAATATTTTTCGCTATTGGTTGTTTTCTTTGTACATAAATGTTTTTGTTCTTTCGTTTCAATGATAATAGGGTAAGACTTACACAATAAATTCACTGCTGATTTAACCGTGAATTGTACAAAACTTTGTAGTTCCAACGCTCAAGGGGTTCAATTAAACTACGGCTCTTAAAAACAAGTAAACAAGACTCGCGTTTCTAAATTGGCTGCTTAGCATAATTGGTCGCTATTTTCTTTTGAGAACTTCTAAGGGTCGATGTGTAATGAATCCGAGTATTTTGTTTTATTGTTTGAGTTTATGAGCTTCGGGCTTTCTTTGTCCCAAACTTGATGAGCAGTAAAGTTCTCGTCAAAATGCGTTTGAAATTTCTGAGGAGTATTCATCATCTTCTTTTAAATATCGTGGCTTCTGTACGTCGTAAGAACACGGAATAGCTGAGAAAATCGTAACTTATCCACTGTTGGTCTCTTATAGCTTTCTTATCTTTTTGCTTGTTTCGTTTTTAGTGTCCAGTTTTATCATCATCGTAGCACCAACTTTATTTACAGCTGGGCGTAGCTATATCTCTAAATTTGCTCGTCTTAACCCTGTGCCATTATCATCTTGGCGATTTCAATAATTACCTACCTAACTACGAATCTTGCACCCAGAACACCCTTTTAAAAACCAGGGTCAGTTTTATGAAACTCCTTAGAATTTATCAGCAACATTTAGATCGTTCACATAATATAATAGAATCTGCTTCGTTCATAAATTCCCTTAGAATCTAAAGTCTTTACAATATTTTCTGTACATAAGATTTAGGGATAAATTTACCCGCCACAGTGTGTTGTCCCGGCAAGGCTCACATAAAAATCCTTGAGCCAAGTGCACCATATACAACAGAGAAGTTACTGCACAATATCCATCTAAAGTAAGCTCAACCGAGAAATACTGAATGTACACATGCACCTGGTTACAAGAATTTAAAATTCTATTCACATACGAGATTGCTATATTTATTTCTTGTTACAAAATATATAAAGCTTTAGGGCACTAGCTAACCGACTAAGCTGTGAGGATGGTATAGATGCTGGACAAGCCTACACATACATACACATACACAAATTACGCCTAATTCCCATGGGGGTAGGCAGCGATCACGGATTTTTAAATGCTACGATCCTGGCATACCAATTTGGCTTCTATCACTAACATTATACATGCTCCAAAAATGCATATTTTATTTTATGGGCAAGCCTATTCCATTTAAAATCCTGTCCCAGGCACTATAGCGTCTCGTTAGTAGGACATGAGTAAACACCAGTTGCCCCTGACTTTATATAAATCATCTACAATAGACAAAGGCCTGTTTACTTTTTTACGACACTATTTTTATTGATATTTTTTTCACAAGTAGATGACTTATTGATTTTAAGCAGTTCACACACGTTAGGATGGAACATATGTTATACTCGTATAATACAGAGCTCTACAAGTCTACATCCATCTACTTGGGGAAGATCTTTAATTTCACCGATCAATAAAAACGACCTCAGCGTTGCTAGTGATCAATTGGCATTTGGATAATATCTAAGGTGTGTGTTCAATTCCACATAGTAAATCGTAACTAGAATTTCATAAATTTGTTCTCAGCTTAAATTTTGTTGGACTCGCAGTCTCATAAATTTTAGAATCTTGAAACTGGTTAGAGGTTTGGAGAAGTGCATTTGAAAAAGAATTTGAAAAGTTACCCTTAGGGAACTCGGCTAGACGTATTTGAGGAAATAAATCTGCCCAAACGAAGTTGTACACGTTTCAATGCTATACTTTATATAGAATAGATACATATTACATAATACATAGATACAGATATAGATACAGGCTTGCTGGCCATGTTATGTGCAGTGTTTTTTCAAAGACGACTTGTTTTTTTTTAAACAAATTGCTGATAGACCAAACACAAGGTCCATCTGATGTTAAGTGGTTACCATCCCCTACAACAAAGCATGGCCTCGTAGGTTCCGCACGTCAGGAACGTGCCCTATGATCTGTTCATCTGTCTTGTTTCCATCAACTGTCCATCAACTTGAGGCACAACAGATGTTCAGCCTCACGTGCCAGTAATTTCACCGGCACCTACCACCTGAATTACTTTTTTTTTTTTATGCCATAGCAGGCAGACGAGCAGACGGGCCACCTGATGGAAAGTAGTCACCGTCGCCCATAAACACCTGCAACACCAGAGGTGGTGCTAATGCGCTGCCGGCCTTTAAAGTAACGATATACCCGCCTTTTGAAGGACCCCATGTCGAATACTAATATTATTAACTGATTATTATTAATAATAACGTATAAATGGCAAAAAAACCTCTGATATTATTAAATATATTCCCATAAAACACTAGGAAGTATTTTGACCTGCTTTCCATCAAAACGCTCCAATACTTGAAAGATTAGCCTACACAGAGCGAGTTAGTATACTGCAGTAGCTGAATACTTTATCTGGTTTGCTCGCAATGTGTAAGCTGGTATATGTACATCCACTGCTTCCTTATCCCAGCAACAGCGGCTCACATGGCATTGTAAACCTGCAGTGTGTATTGAACGCGGGTAAAAATCCGCCTTGAAAGGTAGAGAGTGTATCGAGAGATCTTAGAATAGAATTTCCGTTCTGTGCTCTAGGGGATGGAAGCAGTTGGTTGGTTTCCAATAAGGTTTGTGTTATTGCTTTCAATGCTGCGTTCTAGACATATTTTTCGCGGAAAGGTTCTTTACAAAGTCAAACTAGGGAAATGTTTTGGCAGTCGACTTCCATGGGCACTTTTTTAAAAGGTGTCTTATAAATCTTATATCTTATCAATTAAATGTATTAAAACAATGTCTTTAGCATGGAATAATTCATCTGGTACACTTATCTATCCCTTCTGGTAGGGATTGTGCCTCTTTGTCGCTCGTTCCGCGCTCTCGCTTGCACTTCAAGCCTTAAATGAAACGCCTCAGAGCGAGGTAACGCTGCATGAGTCATGTTTTTCGTGCGTGCAGCCGGCTCCATCGAATTATAAGACGTTGTCACATAATAAAAACTTATTTTACTGGCTTTTTTTGTCTGGGTGAGTCGTTGAGATAAGGCAGCACCATTAATAACAAACAAATTGAACAGAATATTTTTAAGCTTCTTCTATATTCTGAATATTAATAAACTGACTGTGCGATTGAATTTAAATAGAAATCAGGTTAACGGTGCTTAAAAAAGTACAAACCAGTACGTGGCTAAGTTTAAATCTATTAGAGAGCAAATATATTTAAGCCTCTAATGCTCTCGTAACAGTTGATGGACGCAGGGTAGTGTATCGTAGGGCATGTTTTGGAGGTGCATAACGTGTGACGCAATGCTTTTTTATAGACGATGGTTACTGCTCAACATGGCTGTGTGTGCCTCACCATTACATCAACTATGGGCACATTTTTAGGACACTCTGTAAAATACGAGTAGTTTTCTGCCAGGTATCGGACCCCTAATACCTGTACAAGCTTTGCTTAGTTTGGGTGTTTTGGGAATATACATAAAATATGGTTTTGTCAATCATCTTTTCTAAATCTAGAAATCACCTTTTGACACACGTAACACAAACAAAATGACATAGCTGGAGCCTAATTCTCGGGCCGACCGAGATTTACAATGTCCCTTAGATACACATTGGCATTGCACAACCCCGCACCTTTTCTACGTATTCCGTATATCGTAGCTGTTGAGGCTTCTACGATGAGGTCGTCGATGAATTACTCAAGGAAAATCATCCATTCTCTCTGCGAAAAAAAGCAATAAAATAACATTGCAAAATGATCTCGGTCGGCCCGAGAATTAGGCTCCTGATAAGATGACGCATGATAAATAACTCGTTCACTATTAGTTAAGTTACTTACAAAACAGGCAAAGAAAACCCGTTTTTCATACAAAACGACCTACTCTTAAAATAATCGGCCGTTTTGTGACTTAGCTTTGATGGAGTGCGGCAATCGGAAGTTGATCGATCACGGCGCGTGAATACCAATATCTTTCTATAAGTAAGTGAAAGCACCTTAAATAACCGTGTAAAAAGCGGCGATCAATCAATATATTATCCTACTGATATTATAAATGCGAAATTTTGTGAGTTCCCATTCTTCGTAGAGGTTAAACGGATATGGATGGAACTGGGATTATACAATTTGTAACCTGGAGTTTGTATGAAAATTGCCGTTTTCACGAAGTAACATGCCATTCCACTTGGTTTTCATCATACTAATATTTTTCTAAGATCTCTTGAAGTATGTGCATATTTTTTTGAATATAGCACTTTTTCAATTGCTTAAGATGAAAAATAAACAATGATTTAATAAAAATTGTCAACCAAACCAGTCAAAATGCCAGTGAAATGCGGGCTGAAGAAATTACGCACGCATAGCAAGGAATTCTATCTTATTGAACATTTAGGTTAGGTATATTGCTGTCACTCTGTTCCCAAAAGAGAGCGATAGAGACAGCTACAGCTCAGATCTAAACTGATTTCACCTATGCTATGCCTGTGTATTTTCTTTTAATTGATTATATCCATCAAATGTGTTTATTGAACCTACGTCTGAAGAAGGCGGTTTAATTGGTAAATTTTTGAAGGTTCCTTGTTTTTCCAATATTATTTTTTGGAGTGAAACGCAACATGGAGACATGCAAGGGTACTTACTTAAAGGTGGTATAAAAATATTGTCTCTAGTGTCCACAGAAGAAACCGAGGACTACGTCGGTATGAACTCAACGCCAACCGCATGTTTTCTCAAGGCCTGCTCACATCTAGGCAATGGCGATGGTGAAAGCTGTCACAAATCGCTGATATATTTGACAGCGTCTCAGCTAATCGCCATCACCTAGATGTCCACAGGCCTTTAATTGCCATCTACTTTAGCTGTCACATTAATGTCTGCAATACAATGTAGCCCACGAGAATACTTATACTTACAAAGATGCCAACACCCTGCCAATTTCTACTTATTTACATTAAAAGTACACTGAGCAAACTTGGCACGAACAGTCGCCAAGTCCGCCACAGAAAACTAAAAAAGTGCTAGACAATGTCCACTAAAGCACACAAAAGAAAATAAAACTCGTTGAGAATCAAATGCCTCGATTTTCCTATAACTCAGTTAGGTAATTAAACTACTCAGATCTCTTGGGAGTTCAATGACGGGATATCTGCCGTGCTGGGGAATTGAGACCGTTAGCCTATTTTTTTTATAATGACGATGCCTTTTTTGTAAATTTGTATATAGAGTGAAATTTCTCACTGATAAACTATGCCTATAAACACTAGCGCAATGACGTAACTTTGACGTATCCTTTCACCACACTGGTTAAAAATAACTAGTAACATGACAAGAAGAAGAAGACTACTGAGACTATATATTTGTATATCTTTCCGTTACACTAACATTAGAATGAACCTCAAGACTATAATAGTACATTATGATATAAGTGCGGTAGGTTGAAAATTACAGCCGAGGCGTTATTGCAAGCCCGAGCCGTAGGCGAGGGCTACAAGAAAGCAGAGGCTGTAATTATCAAAGCGCACGTATGTCATACGACGTTTTATAACACATTTGCGAGGAAATAAATAATACTCTGACTTTCGGACGAATAAATCTTTAATTACTTGTTAAAACAGTTGGAAAAATTTGAGCAATTTGACTTTTTACTCACATGGCCACTTGAGCGTCTTTTTAGAAATGCCAGCAAGTTGCAGTATGACTTGATATCAATACCATGTTTTGTTTTCACAGTGCTTTTAAGCATTGAATAGTAGCACCACAATGAGCTTGACTTATATTTTTGAGAAAGTTCCTTGAAATAGGCTAAAAACACACTTTCTGAAAATGAATTGGCATCTTTGCTTGTTTTCCATAAGATGAAGTTTTGATACGCTTGTAAGTAGCTATCGTTAGATTTTTTGGGCATGAGGCTTAAAGTAGCCCTTTTCGCTGCCTCTTAAACTTCTGGCGGTGTCGAATTAATAAATTCATCATTACTTGACGACATTTTCAAAAAAAAACAATACAGCGAAAAGAAAAAGCGCGCGGAATAAGTTTTTACTTTTTCACAAATTAGCGATGCGCGCGCATCGGCGCTTTTTTTTAAGGCTAAGGCACAAAAACAGCCAGTATTATATAGAGCAAATTAATATTTTTTGTTTTTGCTACAGATAAATGGTATTAATTTATTGTCAAAATTAATTAAATTAAAGAATAAAATGTTTGTTTTCTATATTTTATCTCTCAAAGTTAATTTTATTCATAAAATGTGTACCACAAAAAAATCTTAGCAAAGAGTTTTTATGTCAGAAAACTGACATAAAAACTCTTTGCTAAGATTTAAAAAGGTACCGTTCGTGGATTGATAACCGTGCGTTTTACATTACGATAACGCACAAGTACGTAATAACATACTTAACGATATTGAAATCGGTGAAGTAGGAGACCCTTTATGAGCAAATGTGTTATAAAATAGATTAAACCATCAGTATATTGACGTATTCGTATCGTATTATCTTCATTTTGGCTTTGTAAACCATGAACATTTAATTTTAAATCCATGGAACTAAAATTAGAGGTGAAGTTTTAGTTCTATGGTCTCTCGTCTCTCATCGGTGGCATTTCCAATGCTAACTAATAATGAGTATCTAATGAGTGGTCCAGCTTATCCAGTCTAAACAAAAGCTCCTTCAAGATCAATGCAGCTTCACTCGTATACGCTTAGCTTCAGTAGATAGCGGGCTTTATTTTAGCTATAAAATTATTCCGTGCACGTTTATACGTCTCCACGATAACCGCACTTCATTTTTGAAGCGGATATATAAATAGCACCCTGAGGCAGAATTCGTTTTAAAGCTATCTACGGATTATGATGTCGATCCATTTCTCGTTCATGGTTTATTAAAAACGGCTCTGATCGATTTGCATATTGTCGAATTTCAAATGTAAAGCTCAAACTTTGTTATATTAAATTTGGGATATTGTTTAAGCTATTTTTAATTTGATAGGGAATATTCCTATTGAACAGTTAGTTTTAAAAATAAATATTGTGACAATCCACGCAACACCATCTAGCCCCAAATTAAGTATAGCTTAATACTACAGCTCCCTCAAATTCTACAAAGCAAACTGACCTCTTCAATATATCCCGATCTATTCCCAGAATGTCCAGACTCTATACAGTATTAATGTTGACAGGTTCTAGACTCAAAACCTGTCGACATTAACTGTCACCCAAATAAAAAGCAATCGACCCAATTCTTTTCGACAACTGTGACCCAAAATCGTGGATAAATGCAAATGATTTTTCCGGCGACAATATTTAATTAACAGTATTGTTTGATGGTACGTGATTGTTTGATGAAGCTGAATCTACAGATGACGTAATAGTACTATCTGTAGGTATTAAAGGGCATTGGGTAACTTTGTATGGAGTCGTGGCGTTGTTTTTTTTTAATGCGACCACTGATGCAATGTGTTTTGAATTGAAGTACTACACCTGTATACATAATATCAAAAACAAAAAACGTCGTAACTTATATCGGAGCAAAAATATACGACTTTGAAGTTAGAAGAATAACATTGTCCAAGTATGGGATAAAATGCATTTTATTTAAAAAACTACTATTATTACCTTTGGAATTGGTAAGTTAGGAATAAAAAACATGGATCCCATAAATAATCATCATCATCATCAACCTATATCAGTCCACTGCTGGACGTAGGTCTCTCCCAAGACGTGCCACTGAGCCCGATCTTCGGCTCTTCTCCTCCAGTGCTTGCCAGCTACATTTCGCAGATCGTCGCCCCACCTTGCCGGAGGGCGTCCTACACTACGCTTACCTAAACGCGGTCTCCACTCTCGTATTCGTTCATAGCTCAAAGGTTCTCAGTCGGATAACCTCGTTCCGGATTTTATCCTTCAGAGAGACTCCAAGCAAAGCCCTCTCCATAGCTCGCTGAGCGACTTTCAGTTTGTGGACCGACTCTACTGTTAGTGTCCACGTTTCGGCAGCATAGGTCATTACAGGTCGCACTGGTTGAAGACTTTCGTCTTCATTCATTGTAGGATCGGTGACGAGAAAACCTGACGGAGTTTCCCAAACGCAGCCCAGCCCAGCTGTATTCTCCAGTTTAGCTCTCTCTCAAAGTTGTGTCTACCTAACCGCAAGATTTACCCGAGGTAGACATACTCCTGCACAACTTCGAGAGGCATTCCGGCGACGGTGATCGGCTCTGGGGTGATACGATCATTGAACATGATCTTAGTTTTATCCAAGTTCATGCCCAGGCCAACCCGTCGTGAGGAAACAGCTAGGCTGTTCAGCATCTGTTGTAGGTCCTGCAACGAATCTGCCAATAATGACGATGTAATCGTCGTCGAATCGTAAGTGTGAGATGTATTCGCCATTGATATTGATGCCTATTCCAGTCCAACTCAGCGTCTTAAACAAATCTTCCAGTGCGCTTGTGAACAATTTGGGGGATATAACGTCCCCTTGCCTCACTCCGCGGTGCAACTGGATAGGTTTTGACTGCTGGTTCTGGACCTGAACAGACATAGTGGCGTCATTGTAAAAACATCTCAACACTTCGATATATCGCCAGTCAACCTGACATCGTTGCAGGGACTGTAGAACAGCCCAGGTTTCAACAGAGTCAAAGGCCTTCTCATAGTTCACAAACGCTAAGCATAAGGGCTGATTATTATATAATATATACTCTTCAGATTTTTGTATAATCTGCCGCACTGTGTGAATGTGGTCTATGGGGTCAAATCCTCCTCGAAACCCAGCCTGCTCCGGTGTTTAAAACTCGTTAAGTCTTCACGCAAGACGGTTCAAAATAACCCTGGAAAACAGTTTGTAGACATGGCTCAAGAGTGAGATCAGTCTATAGTTCTTCAATAAAGCTTTATTGCCTTTCTTGAAGAACAATACCACGACACTCCCTGCTCCATGCCTTTGGAGTTCTGCCATGGTTGAGAACAGAATTGAAGACACGTTGGAGTTCCTTCAGAACAGGAGAACTACCTGCTCTTAGGAGCTCTGAAGTGATTCCGTCTTCCCCTGGGGCTTTTCCATTTTTCAACTGTGGTCTAGAAATTGTGCCGGGGAGACAGACAGATTTGTTTGGTATCGCCCCCTCCCCAGGCAATGGTGTCCTATAATGGCGTATCACCCTTGAACTTCTCGTTTGACTAGTATGTTAACCAAATAGGTTCGATTGTTTATATGTCGCGGTTGTATCCTTCCACGTTACAGCCATGTATTGATGCCTTTCATTCATGTCTACTTCAATCATATAAATGCCTTGCTTGATATGTTCTCCATAACAGCTTTGTGACTGAGCTAGTTGGTATGTGTATGTACCAAGGGCGAATAACACTTTTTAACAACAGCAATTATTTGTTGTTATTCACCCATTACAGATACATCAGCTGCAAATGATTGAAAATCGGTTCGTCTTCTGTTCAGATTGTTTGCGATTATGAATTCACAAGACTCCACTGAGCTCCAGGCAGGTTTACAAAAGAGCACGTTATGTTCATGTTATGTTTGTCAACTTCGACTAAAAGATCAGCCGGACGAATCCAACTCGGATGGACAGCGTTCGAGAAATTGCACCACACTTTCTTGTCTCAGATACCGCAGAGCCCCAAGACAAAAGTCTTTAATCAGTGCGTTTTACCAGTGATGACTTATGGAAATGAGACGTGGTCGCTAACTATTGGCCTCGTTCACAAGCCAAAGCGCAACGAGCTATGGAGAGAGCTATGCTGGGAGTTTCACTACGTGATAGAATCAGAAATGAGGATATCCGTAAAAGAACAAGGTCATCGACATAGCTCGTATAATTAGTAAGTTGAAGTGACAATCGGCAGGGAAGACTAAACGTAGGGCGCCCAACCACCAGATAGACCGATGATATTGTTAAGATCGTGGGAAATTGATGGATGGAAAGGGCTCAGAATCGTTCTTCCTGGAAATGTGTAGTGGAGGCCTATGTCCAGCATTGGACTTCTTCAGGCTGATGCTGATGATGATGATGTTATGTCATCACCATCTATTATACTATTACTATATCTACCATCTACGATAACTATATCTTTAGGAAAATCTTATTAATTGGCTAATTAGACGATACTTTTATGAATTTTTGCAATTTAATATCTCGCTTCCGATATACTTTACGCAGTTGCTGTAATAATAAAAGTTGCTTATTTTTGAGAGTACTAATAAATGGCAACAGTTTTATTACTGGTCGCGGCTCTTCAAAAACAACGCCACTTTTACCCAATGCCCTTTGTTTGCATTCCCGAAGCAGAGGCTGCTGTAGAGCTAGTAGTAGTAGGTATACTACATTATACAGGGTTATTCATTATTAGCTGCAAATACTCAGGAATTAGGTTCAACAAACAAAATGAAAAATATTTATGTAATGATTTTTTTTAAATGTTGTTAAGTTTTTGTTAAGTTTTTGTATCAAATTTTTGAAGTGAAAACTTCTTTAGCGGCGTTGAGCACTTTCTGTAATGGGTATAAAATCTTAAACTCGCGTCAGGATCACGTGACCTGATCGAAAAAGCGTAAGACGCTACAGATACGCTAGTAGTTACTATGACACGGTAACGTCACAGAATAGATAATAGTTAGTAGCAAGCATACCAAGGCGTTTTTCGTGACTGTAGTAGGTATAGGTACATACCTATTATAGATTTTATGAACTAGCGGCCGCCCGCGGCAGGTAGTAGTGGTCATTGGTACATGATTTTATAGATCTACTGTATTTATTTAGGTATTATGAATACCACATAAATGATAGTACTTTTATACTGATAAAGCAATTGGTGCAAAATTATTCCCTAACCATTCCAAAATATCAAACATGCTCAACGTTAATAATCAAGTTTTCACTTCTGCCGGCACTCCCGGAGTGCAACCCGTCTTTTTTTTTTTATTAATTTCTTTACGGCTATTGCATAATGATTGCCAGGAGAACAGGACGATGACCCACCCAGGCGGTGACTGAAGGCAGAGTGTCACTCACGGCGCGCGGGCGCGGATCAAAGGTCAAAATAGGTCAGGCGCCAATGATTCCTTTATCGATTTTCTCGGGATTATCATAACAAAACTTAAAAAAAATCATGTTATAAATATTTTTTATTTTATTTGTTGAACCTAATTCCTGAGTATTTGCAGCTAATTATGAATATACAATTGTATAGTCTGCCTCCCTGCCTGCTCCAAGCACTGTAGGTTATTTGGTTCCTATACCAAGCACAAACTATTTAAAAAACATCAATTTATTATTTACTTTTATTGTGTGACCAACGACATAACGTTATTTGAATTAAAAACTATGTGATTTACAAATGACACAAGTCTGATTTGGAATTGAAATGTGAGCTTATGTTACTGGTTATTTCGATGGTGAAAAGATTTCAAACAAATGTTTTGACAAATGTTTTCGAACTGTCATTGTTCCCTTTTATTGTTAACACTTTGTTTTATCTAGTCGCAGTAGCCAAAAAAGAAGAAGTGAAGTTGTTTTATGTAATAATGCTATGTGACGTTCAATAAATAGTTATAGATTTTTTTTTAAATTTGTAGTTTCTACAACATACAGCTGTTTTGACATTATAAAAAAAATAGATGACAATAAGCATTGTTTGTTTTGTACTTTTGCTGTTGTTCGATTATGATCCATAGGATCAATGAGCAAAGATTATTTTGAATTCAGCAACCACACGAGCTTTAAACCTTTTGTCAATATAGAAAAGACATTTCCTAGGGGAGTAGGAATGGTAGCAATTTAAATTGTGCTGATTTCTTCGATCGTAACGTGTAATGAGACGACTCAATTAGATTTAGATTCGAAGGCGGGTATTATCTTGAAAGGGATAATCTTTCAAGGGATTTTATGCTCTTGAATTCTCTGAGGTTTTGCTTATGAAACGCTTACACTTTTCTGTTTTGTAAACGCCTCAGTAAGTTCCGATTAGCACCACACTGGAACATAATTACTTACATATTTTACGATGGATACAAAACAAACAATATTTTTTTTTTAATCTAATATTATTAAAAATAGAAAGTAATACTGAAACGTTTTATTGACGTGAATCAATATTCATACAAAGGCTGGCCTGTTCCGTTTAGGGGTCGAATTCTAGGATTTCCTTTTAAGTACGCACCAAGAAACCCTCAAAATTTTGAATTCCCAAGACAACGAGCTGCACCTGAGCACAGAATAAAAATACATAGGTAGTACTTTCAAGCTTGTTCAAGTTTGTATTAAGTTTGTCTAACAAGCTAGTTGTATAAAAAAAACTCTCTTTTTCCAGCGAAATATTCGAATCGACGCCATTGCGCTCTGAAATTGCTACTCAACTAGTTTGTTAACCCCTAGAACCCCAATAGAGCATAATGATCGCTAACACTACATAACTACCCAACATTAAGCGTCAGTAAAACTGCAAAAATCTTCGAAAGCACTCGCCAAATGATCCCCAATCGATCAAGCAGGCTAATAATTGAGGTAAGGCTCTTGTGGTAAACCTGGATTAATACTGTAATGGAGGGAGGTCGTTGTAGCAACGAATCGGACCGTCGGGAGTTCGGGACGAGCGGGAAGTGTGGTATGTATGTACGTGTGGATAAATAATATGTCGGTACCTTGGGGTCGGTGCCAACGAATATTGGTGGTTTTCAAAAACCAAGCTAGGAGTTTGATATCTTTTCTGCTGTGCTTATTTACATAGATCTAGTTTTTGATTAGACTCACCTAGCCTTAAGAAATATAATAATGTTTGAGGTCAAATTGAAAATGACTTTTGATTTTGGCTTTCTTACGTATTAAAAAAATATTAAATACTATAAAATATTAAATACATACTTTAGATATAAATGAAGTGGTTATTTGCTTGAAATATGGTGAGGAGTTAGTTATTATCTTATTTTATAAATTCCGTTGTGCCTACCCCAAAGAAAAGTTGAATGTTATTCCAAGTGATACAGACTATGTACCTATTATATGTTTATCAATTTCAAGTCTCAACAGCTAAAGTTTACATTAGTTATATTATATACTAGCGGCCGCCCGCGGCTTCGCTCACCCCGTTCCCGTTTTCGCTACGTATCACGACTTTCTTTTATATATATAGATAGATACAGTAAATCAGAGTTATAGTCAGTAATAGCTTGCTGCAGAAGATGAAAGTGCTAGTTTTCATTCAGAAAAACTTTTAATCTCTGCCTGATATCGCTTTGGCGCTGACTGTACGTCTCATTACAATCAGTGAAACTGTTATATTATAATTAAGTTAATAATTGGCAGTCGGGTGAAAAAGTTAATTTATTGCACCCACTTAGTACGAACAAGCTGTGAAAATTATCTTTGTGTATATTCAAATGAAGGGGACGTAATGACTTTTTCATTACTCATACTCTGAAAGTAGGTCTGAAGTTGCCTGAGGGGCCTTATTGAAAGTAAAACTTTCAGCCCTAGGGAGAATCGCTTTCTACTGACAGCTGTCAAATTATAAAAAAAAACAAGTTCTATTTTATTCAACCATGTTCCAACTTTCTAAAGTCTTTCTGACTGCAAAGAGGTCGTTGAACCAAATTCCAACTTTTTATTCAGCAAGTAGGTTGGAAACCCATTACAACGGTAAGAAGTTTAAAAAGTCTAATTAGAGCGCAATGTAAAATTAAAATTTAAATAACATAAAGATAGTATTAAATAAATAATATATCTTCTAAATTACTTGATTAATATATAGCTTCAACTATTTATTTAAAATAACATAGATTTGAGCAAACAATTTACCATTTTTTAAATTATGAGAATGAAAACAATGGCTGAATAATGCTGGCGAGCCGTAGCCGAAGGCCCGCCAGAGAAAAAGAAAAAAAAAACCGGGAAGGCGGCAATTCAATCTTCATTTTCACAAATTTTTCTTTCATGTTTTTATTTTTACTTTCCTTGTATTCGTAATGAAAAGCACAGTGTTTACCTCGGGTGAAAGTCTTTTAAGTCCCTCAAGCTCCATTGGCGCCCTCGCTTACGCTCTGGCGCCAAACCCGTCTCGGGACTCAAAAAACGTGACTTTCAACACTCAGGTAACAATGTACTATTAATTATTAAGAATATCTCCATAATTTCTTGCCATTTTCGTTTATTATGTCTTACATACATTTAAATTTAAATTGTACTTCGATTGCTTGGAGAAAAATTCCAGAAATTATTTTTTATACCGCATAACTGTTTTGATACTGCATAATTTCGTCATTTCTATACTGATTATTTGTATCTTTTGATTTTTTTAAGAATTTGATTATTTTTTCGTTTTGAATATTGTTGCATGCCTTGATGAGGCAAAATGTAATGTGCCTAAAATATTTATATTTTTACTTAATAACTACTGTAAGTACCTACATTCCTGCGAATAAATTATTAGTTTAATAACTAATAATTTATTCGTTCTTTACTTTAGAGTGGTCTCAAGCTCAATCTCTGTCATATCCAAAAATCTTAACGTTTAAATAATTGATTCCCAACGGGGTCCAGGTGGACGCCAGGGGTTCACGGTAGACTCGACGGAAGTCTACGATGGCGTGACAAAAAAATGGGGTATACAATACGTAAGCGGGGGGGTCCACAAAAATTTATCTGGTTTGGATAGTGAAGAACTAAACTGTTGGCTTGAGAGGCAGATAATATTTTAAGAAGCTTAACGCTATAGCTGCAGGGCAGAGGATCGACCAGAACCAGGAAAAATTTGAAAGTGATCTTTGGGAAAAAAAGGTTGGGAGCCTCAGCTCTTAATACTGCTAGGATTATGTCCCATCTGAGCAAGGGTCCTAGAAGTATAAGTATTATGATATTTCTCAGAAATCAGAAATCAGAAATATTTATTGCATTAACTGTTGTACAGAAAAGATCTTAGTGGCTATGGCTAGCTAGGTACAGATTTCACAGTTTGTCCGTTCCGGACGTACAATAAAAGGGCAAGTTTGTGCCCAATAACAATAAAAACAAATTATATACCTATACAAATTATTTGGCAAGAACATACAGTCATTATTATCTTAATTAATACATAAAACTTGAAATATTGTTTAAAACAATTAACAAAGTACCTAAGTAGGTATAATCTAATCATATCTACAGTACTATACTAGAGGCGCTAATAGAGATCAAAATATTCACCTAAATTATAGTGGACTCTATGAATAAGCCACTTTCTTAAACTATTTTTAAACATGTTACCTTCCAGTTGTTTTAAATCAGTAGGTAAATGGTTATATATTTTTATTGCTGCGATATATGAACTTTTGTGGTAGGTACATGGTGTTGTTGATCTGTGGCATTACTATGTTATATTTATGTTTGTTTCGCAAACTGGTTACGAACTAAGTATGCATGTTCACACAAGTTTCATTTTTTCCGTAGCCATTACAGAGATGAGTGCAAACGTACACGAACTCTCAAATCCTTCGCACTTATAATATTAGTGTTATCACATTTCGTGCTTTGAAATATATCAAAAGGCTTTCTATCAGCATTAACAGAATTATTGTATTACCAAAGACTTCATAGAATACTGTGTAAATGACAGCTTATTGGTTGCATCGCTAGATCACTTCTTCAGTTAAATTTTGAACTTATCATAGAAAATTTGCAAAAAAAATTTTTACAAAAAAAATGCTATAAAGTTTTTTAGATCCTCATTTTACGGTCCTCATCCACTGGTTTATTATCGCCATCATTATTGGTAACCTGAAGAAATCCGAAGTCCCAATATTATTAGGCCTTTGTCAATTCAACAGAGGAATGGAACGTAAAATCTTCAGGTTTAGACACACTGACCGAGTGCATAACAGCATGCTGCGTTTAATTGGAATGTTGGAAGAAAAACGGTCCAGATCAAGTGGGACTGGGCGAGCCATGTCAGTAAGATGCATCCCCATAAATTGATGAACCTGGTAACTCCGTGGCAAGTAGACGGAAGGTGAGGGCAGGGTCAACCCAGCAAGTTGGAGGGACAAACTCGACGCTTTCGAGCGAGGATAAAGCGAGGGATAGAGAAGGTTAAAAAATAAAATAAATATTGATGACAATTCACACAACACTACCCAGCCCCAAACTAAGCAGAGCTTGTACTATGGGAACCAAATAGCTGATATAATACTTGAATACATTTTATATGTACGAGTCTAAAGGTTGGAAGGAATAGGTGACCTTTGCCTGGCTGTAAGACGATATAGGTTACATTCGATTCGAGAATTTTCATTTTTCAGTTTTTACAATTATGAATAGTAATTTAAATCAATGGAGATACCAAGCTGTCCTTTCATAAGCTGTGATGATAAGAGTGGAATATTCCATCGCTCCATCAACTAAAACCTGTTGAATATTGAAATTGGATTTAGCGCGAATCCAAAGACATTCTGAATATCGCTTTTTCCGCTCCGAGATATTAAGCACAAGTTAATACCGAACAAACGAACGCGAACAAAATAATGTCCCACGCGTATTTCAAACTTATTTTCGAATTTATTGTGAAAGTATGTGTCATTTTATAATTGTAGTGTTTTCTAATGGATTTTTAAAGATCTTTGAGTTCAAGAATGGTATAACTACCCATCATATCAATCAAAATTGAACCGCCCAGCAGTAGGTAAACCAGCAGGTCTACCACAAGCTCTGTCTGGCTCAGTCTCTGGCTCTGGTTTTGAGTCTGTGTGAGTGTTGACAATATAAATCCTACTTCGAAACGTCACAGACACACTGGTGAACACTCACACAGGCTCAAAACCAGAGCCAGAGACAGAGCCAGACAGAGCTTGTGGTAGGCCTACAGGCTGTGGTGATGACGAGACAATTAAGAGCTATTATGAACACTTATTTACCACTGCTATCAATTTAAATCTAACCTTACCCACCAATTAGATTTTTTTAATTTTTAATTCAGCCACTTACAATAACGCCATAGCGGCAAAATCAAATGAAAATGTGGGTACTTTTAAAACTTTTTAAGCGAAGTCACTGAAGTAATCGGATTATTGTTTCAACACTGTAAAGCTTGTGCTAACAAACTGAATACAAATCAGTAAAAGGAACGCGGAAGAGGGCGTTCCTGTCTGTAATTTTACAGGAAATCCTGTAGGATTACAGATTTCCAAGAATAATTAATAAGTAAAATAACGTTGTAAAATTAAAAAGAAAAATACTTGGTATTAATGACTATGTGTATTAGGTGTGTGTTTTTGTGTGTGCTCTCAAACGGTGAAGAAAAACATCGTGAGAAAACCCGCGGCTTAGTCAGGTGTACGTGAGGCAGTAGTAAAAAGTAGTAAAAATCCTGGTGTATACGTCCTGTGTATATGTCCTGTAGGTAGCAACATTTAAGAAAAAACTGTTGTCCCAAACGCTATATACATAAATCATCTATAATAGATGCAGGATCACTTTGAAACATTTTAAAAGTCCTGGATGTACATTATCGCTTCCCAACTAAATCACCGTGGCACCTAAGTGGGTTCACTATCCGAATCCCTGATAGTATACTGCTTACCAAAGTAAGGATTGTTTACCTTTCCGAATGTTAAATACGCTTAGTCAAAGCAATTAATTAATTTGGACTGATGTAGCGCTTTTAATGAAAGAGGGTATACGAATTACTTTTATTCACCGATAACACTTTTACTATAGGTAAGTAATCTATTTAAATTTGTGTTGTTACTCTCTTTTAAAAAGTTTATGTTAGATATTTTATGAAAGAAAAAGTAATCTACTCTTGTTTGTTAAAAAAAATCTAAATAGTTCAAAAAAAATCAGTGCACGAAAGGAGTCTCTCTCAAGCGCACTTAAAAGTTTTTCACCACAAGATAAAAAGAAGCACACCACGACTGGTATATCGTAGAATCTAAAAAGTATCGAGTGCACAAAAGGAGCCTCTCTCAGGCGCACTTACAAGTCTTTTACCACACTGGTTTGAAAGACCAGTGACGCGATAAAAAGAAGCACACCACGACTGGAATATAGTAATTTAAAGTGTCGAGTGCACGAAAAGAGCCTCTTTCAAGCGCACTTACAAGTCTTTTACCACTCTGGTTTGAAAGACCAGTGACGCGATAAAAAGAAGCACACCACGACTGGAATATCGTAATTTAAAGTATCGAGTGCACGAAAGAAGCCTCTCTCAGGCGCACTTACAAGTCTTTTACCACACTGGTTTGAAAGACCAGTGACGCGATAAAAAGAAGCACACCACGACTGGAATATCGTAATTTAAAGTGTCGAGTGCACGAAAAGAGCCTCTCTCAAGCGCACTTACAAGTCTTTTACCACACTGGTTTGAAAGACCAGCGACACGATAAGAATAAGCACAACACGACCATACAAGCCATGCAAGCGTTAATAAATTTGTACTAAGCACTCAGTATTTCGACGAATGTTTACGATCGTGGGCTTGCACACGCGAGATTGCAATGAAGCAAGCACTCAAGGTAAATTCAATTCTACACGAGCGCAGGGCTGTATTCGTACCCCTTTTTGGGGGTGAGGGGGCATTCGTGGTATTGGGGTATTCCCCGTAGCACACCGATTGTTGAGCACCAATCATGTTCCTAGAAACGCAACGACTTATTTTTAGATTTTTACTGAATGAATAAAAAATAGAACTATTTCTTTTCAAACTATCTTAGTAGAAATGCGAAAAGCTGGATGCGATTCTTGTCACCAAGCATGTCTTTTATTTTGTACTTATATGTAATACATCAATTAACAAAGAATATATAAGAGTTAATGCTGTTTAACTCTGTTATTTTTTTTAAGCCTTCTTAAGCTACTTTGATATAAACTCTTAAAAAAGATGAAAACAAGCAGCAAACTTCAAGTTTTAGTATTGTTTTGAACGCAAGAAAGTTAGTTTATTATTTTTATATTATACGCCACCAAAGTGAGTAAAATTAGTTGCCGTGCCTTAACAGGGTTTATATTTGAAACTAGTCTACTGTATCACCTGTATCTAACACCATATTATAAGTGCATTAAATTATTTGAATTTGAATTTGCAAATCGATGCCCCCAACTTTTTATCCTTGCTACATCTCTGTTGTGAGATACTCAGGACGTCTACAAAGAAATCGCTATTGCATTCAAACATACTTTTGTAGACTTTATATGTGCAGCGGGCGAAATAGACAGTCCAGCTCTAAATGGATCAAGGGGGAATTGGCCGAGCTTACTAATGTGTGTATAGGGGGTTCGAGCTTTGTGTTTTCTATGATTAAGTAACATACAGTTTTCTTAGGTTTAGTACTTCTGTACTTTGAGCTTGTTTTTAAATATAATTTTGTTCTATTTTTTTAGTAAGATCTATACAAAGTGGGGTTTACTTTTACAAGCTTTATCTATGGGGGTACGATTTCCACACAATGTTTTTAGGGTTCCGTAGCCAAATGGTAAAAACGGAACCCTTATAGATTCGTCATATCTGTCTGTCTGTCTGTCTGTCCGTCCGTATGTCACAGCCACTTTTTTCCAAAACTATAAGAGCTATAATGATGAAACTTGGTAAAGCTCATAAAAATAGACAAAAAACCAAAAACTTTGGGGGTCCTTAGACTTGAAACTGAAACTCAATTTTTTTTTTCATCTTACCTATTTGTGTGAGGTATCTATGAATAGGTCTTAAAAATGAGGAAAAGCATTACTTATAACTGACTATAACTATATCCGTCTCCTTGTTCTAAACTACCTTCAGCTAAATCGGTTTTGCCGTTCTTGATTTATAGGTATATTTTTATTTTTATTTTGTGTGGTTATAATATTTGATAAAAAGTCATCAGCTATGTTAAAATTTTCAGAATCAAAAGTAAATTTGTAAATGATAGGCGGACACATCACTCAATACATTTACAATAAATAATCCTATGATAATCCTACATTATTATTATTCACGCCCCAAACCGTTCGAGAAACTGTACCCATTTCCAACAAATTGTTGTTTATGCTTGACATGGGTTGGTATTAACTTGATATAGAATAGTCAAATAAAAATAAATCGTAGAAGGTTCAACCCCTAATATCTCCCAAATTCAATTTAATACCTACAGGGCCTTATTAATAATCCTGGCGTAGCGTTGGACTAGTTAATCCGTGTTTTGTCTCTTGCATTGACATGCAATTGTCAACTCGAGCAAATGTGAAATGTGTGTGTGTTATTAATAAGACCCACAGAGAAGAAGTACGTTATTTTCTGATGAAACAAACTTAAAAAAATATGGTGACCATCACCGACAAGTATCACTTCATAGGTCACGCACGTTAGGAACGTGCACTACAATGCACTGCCCTGCATCCATCAATTTGAGGCATACAGTCATTGACCTACAATTATACATACAGTGCCTCTGGTGCCTGGGGCTCAATTCTAGACCAGTGAATTTTTTTTCGCGGAATACATATACAGGGTTATTCATTATTAGCTGCAAATACTCAGGAATTAGGTTCAACAAATAAAATAAAAAATATTTATGAAATGATTTTTTGTAAGTTTTGTTATGAAAATCCCGAGAAAATCGATAAAGGAATCATTGGCGCCTGACCTATTTTGACCTTTGATCCGCGCCCGCGCGCCGTGAGTGACACTCTGCGTTCAGTCACCGCCTGGGTGGGTCATCGTCCTGTTCTCCGTGGCAATCATTATGCAATAGCCGTAAAGAAATTAATAAAAATAAAATTTTGATACAAAAACTTGAAAAATTTTTTGATCAAATTTAAAAAAAATAATTTCATTAATATTTTTTATTCTATTTGTTGAACCTAATTCCTGAGTATTTGCAGTTAATAATGAATAACCTTGTACATATACATCACAAGAACGGTCAGTTTCTTTAGTGAATTTGACAGTTCTTGTGCTAAATACCCTGTATACCGTGACAAAAAAGTCACTGGTCTAGAATTGAGACCCTGTAACTTCACTGGCACCCACACCCTTCAAACCGAAACACAGCAACATGCTATGCGGCGGAAATAGGCATGGTAGTAGTGCATCCCCGGATTAGCCCTTTACAAAGAGCTCTTTACTTACGAAAAGGGTGCCCAAAATAAAAATACTGCGAACACTCCATACAGTACTATCTAGACCCAAACTACTTAGTTTGGGTTTGGAACTTGTACGATGGGAACCAGAAAGCTGATTATAATACTATGTTATTTGTATTTCTTTGTATACTATACGTAGAATACAATAATATCACCCAGACAGAGAAAAAACACAGGTGGCACATAAATCACACGCTTCTACTGTATTATTAGTAAATTATGTATTGATTCAAAAAACCAGTCCAAGGATCTGACAATGTGCAAAATAAATAAGGCAGTATATATACTGAAAACATACTAAATACATACTGAATACATACTGAATACATACTGAATACATACTGAATACATACTGAACACATACTGAACACATACTGAATACATACTGAATACATACTGAATACATACTGAATACATACTGAATACATACTGAATACATACTGAATACATACTGAATACATACTGAATACATACTGAATACATACTGAATACATACTGAATACATACTGAATACATACTGAATACATACTGAATACATACTGAAAACATACTGAATACATACTGAATACATCCTGAATACATACTAGAAATATTTTTGTCAGAAAGATGATGAGTAAACTTTTCTGTAGTAATAATAGTAAATTGTTACCTTAGTGTTGAAAGTCACGTTTTTTGAGTCCCGAGACGGGTTTGGCGCCAGAGCGTAAGCGAGGGCGCCAATGGAGCTTGAGGGACTTAAAACACTTTCACCCGAGGTAAACACTGTGCTTTTCATTACGAATACAAGGAAAGTAAAAATAAAAACATGAAAGAAAAATTAGTGAAAATGAAGATTGAATTGCCGCCTTCCCGGTTTTTTTTTTCTTTTTCTCTGGCGGGCCTTCGGCTTCGGCTCGCCAGCATTATTCAGCCATTATTTTCATTCTCATAATTTAAAAAATGGTTAATTGTTTGCTCAAAACTATGTTATTTTAAATAAATAGTTGAAGCTATATTTATTAATCAAGTAATTTAGAAGATATATTATTTATTTAATACTATCTTTATGTTATTTAAATTTAAATCTTACATTGCGCTCTAATTAGACTTTTTAAACTTCTTACCGTTGTAATGGGTTTCCAACCTACTTGCTGAATAAAAAGTTGGAATTTGGTTCAACGACCTCCTTGCAGTTAGAAAGACTTTAGAAAGTTGGAACATGGTTGAATAAAATAGAACTTGTTTTTTTTTATAATTTGACAGCTGTCAGTAGAAAGCGATTCTCCCTAGGGCTGAAAGTTTTACTTTCAATTAGGCCCCTCAGGCAACTTCAGACCTACTTTCAGAGTATGAGTAATGAAAAATAAATATTGTATTTGGCACATATCCAATACTTGCAGATAATCCCCGTGACAATCATAACTCATGTTCATTAATTACGGAAACTGTCTACCATCCATCGAAACGCACAAAAAAACATCATCACTCCGCGGCAATTACTTTCCCCAGAAACATTACTAAGACGCATGAATATTAAAGCCCCTGAATATACAAGTTTCCTTCTCTTTATTATTATCCGATGATAATTAAGAGAACCGGCGATTCCGGTATGAAAATATCCCGAAACATTAATATTTCGGACAGTCATTTTTGTTTTGGGGAAAAAAGGCCTTGGAATTAATATTTCCTCATTGATATCTTATCTATATCTACTTAAATATATTTATACTAATATTATAAAGCTGTAGAGTTTGATTGTTTGGCCGAGGCTGCATTCGAATGATTGGAGAAAACTGCATCAAAACCCCGAAAAGAGCTAAGCTCTTAAATTTTAAAAAGAGGTGCCTGTACTCTCGACTGTTAAGAAAAACCTCATTAAGAAACCGGCACGCCACGTCATAGAACCCAAAAAGTTCAAAAACTTGACCTACTTGTGGAAATTAGGCCGCTTACCAAATTAGAAATTGCAGATTTTTTTTAGTGTGTGTCTAGGAGAGTGATGAATATGAATGTAGATGGATATGAGGGTAGGTCAAAAAAAGATGGATGAACAGTGTGAATGATGACATGGATAAGAAAGAAGTAAATACAGAGATGACGACTGATAGAGGAGAATGGAGAACTGTCCGCATCAAGCGCTTTGCTTCAACTTTTATGTTGTCGGACAGCCACGGAGTGGTATTTCTTGCCGGCGTCTGTCTTTCACCCACACCTTGGACGTTTTCAAGTCTAGAGTGAACAGGTATCTTAAGCATGCGACACCGTCGACCGCATCATCACTTAACAGCAGGTGAGATTGTGTGCCAATCCTATATAAAGTGTGATAAGGGCAGGAAGAAGAAAATGCAGAAGAGAAAGCTGGCTTGCCCAGAGTGCCCTAACATCTGCACGCTGAAAGAACTGACATACGCCACCGAAAACGCAATTAATGTGGCCCATTTCTGGGCAAAAGACACAGGAAAAAAAATATGATGGGCACCACTGACACGACTAAAAAGAAGAAGGGAGAAGAAGAGAGAGTCACTGACCTCATTGTCCTTGTCAGCATCCTTGATATGTTGTGCGATGAACCTGACGCTCTCCAAAGCAGCAGCCACTTCGGGAGAGAGGTGGCGAGGCAGCATGTTCTCAGATTCCGTCACTGTTGACAAAAATACGTTTCAGAGGAACTTCTTCTTCTTCTTATCGTGTCACTGATTCTTTCGAACCAAGTCTTAGACATAGACATAGACACTCATTTATTTGCTTCTTAGCACACAACATACAATACACAAATAGATGAAAATAATAATAATAATATAAGTTTACATAAGTAATAACATGATGAAACGTACAGGGCAGAAATTAAAAAAAACTAACAGAACATGGTTACATTAAAACATAATACATTAGATATTTATTAATTTACAAATACAATATGCCGTATGCCGTATGCCATAGAAGCAAAAGGGTCTTTACCTCAGCATATTGTCCACTATTCAGCAGACGCTGTTATTCTGCTAAGACCCTTAGCTGCCACAAGACCTTGTGAGAACTTGTCTTCTTCTTCTTCACACATATTTTCGTGCACTTGACACTTTTTTTTGTACTTTTTAGGTTCTACGATATGCTGGTTTCCTCACGATGTTTTCCTTTACTGTTTGAGAGCACTGGCATAGTGTACATAAATTGTTGGGCAGAAAACTCATTAGTACACGACTGGATTTGAACCCACGACCTTAGAATCGGAAAGCGGGGCCGAAGAGGTACTTCCTCCCGCGAACACTCAGGCTGTGGAATGATCTCCCTGTCGAGGTTTTCCCTAGAGACTATAGCATGGGGTTCTTCAAAAAGGGAGTTTTAAAGGGTCGGCCACGCGCTTTTGATGCCTCTGGTATTAAAGGCGTTCATAGGCTACGGTACTCCCATCAGAGGGGCCTTAAGCTTGTTCGTCAACTTAATTGTATATAAAAAAATCCCGAAAAATTTACGGGAACGGGGCGAGCAAAGCCGCGGGCGGCCACTAGTAATATATATATCATACCTGATGGACGCTGATGGGCGCTGGCGCTGAGGATATCGTCTTCGAGACCTGGCGATTTGCGGTAATCCCCATTCTCACATTTGGAGTCTCCGAAAGCATCCGTCAAACTGTCACGGCTGTGCAAATAAAATCAATTAGCTTTTCACCACACTCTGGTTCAAAAGGAGTAAACTGTCGCGTGTTAGAAAAATAAATTTAATGGTAGAAAACGAGAGACTTTGGCCAGCATTGGGACACAACAGAATTCTAAAAAAAAAAAAGTAATATCGAAAATGTGGGAAAAAAATGGATGACTTTAATCGGCCAGTTAGTAGTAGTAGAGCTCTTTGTGAAAGGCTCGTCCAGAAAAGAACTGCTATTTCTAGTGGCTATTTCTGCCGTGAAGCAGCATCGCTGTGTGGTTGTGTGTGTTGTGTGGTGTGTGTTTGATGGCGTATTTTCAGCAATATATTTCAGCCTAGAATACGAACTGGTTTCCCACGAGTTTTCATTGGATACTTCATAGTATTTCATACGTGATAGCTTGCCAGCCTTCTAAATAACAAACTGGTTCCCCAGTCCCCACGTTGTTTCCTTCACCGTTTGAAAGCACTATGGTTTCAAAATGAACAAATCTCATTAAACTCTCTACCGCTTTAAAATTAATTTCATCTGTCTAAGAGTGAAATCGATTTTAAACAAACAAGATAACTTATAATTACCTATCAAAAACACGATCAAACACAATTAATATGACAAAAGCTACAATAGAGAAACAAATATAGGTTCTAATATACAGGGTGGTTTTTTGAGAAGGGTGGTGATGGCCAAGTCCACGAGAGTAAGAAAAGTCTGTCAATAGTAAAAGATTTTTGTCAATAATATATATGCATTTAGGTACTGTTTTTATAAATCGAGGGCATGACTCCTTTTACGACTTTTCCCTAACTCTCGTGGTTTCGGACTTGGGCCTCACCGCCCTTCTTAAAAAACCACCCTGTATTAATCACAAAATCAATAAAAATAAAAGAGCTTGGCGTTAATTCCTGACATACAATGCACATCTTTAATCATAGGGACTTGAAATTAAGAGATTGTGTTCTTAATAAAAAGTGAAAGTACACTAAGAAACGATTTTTGAAAATTCAACCCCTAAAAGGATGCAGGGGGATCTAAGTATAGGGGCTCCTCTCACTTCGCTCGCTCGTTCAATAGAGTTCCAGTGTGGTGGCAATCAAACTTTGATTTATTTCAAGTTTTAATTCGTGGGCAAAACAGAAAAACATGTTATCATGTCAAATTATCATGTCTAGAAAAATCTAGTTCCGTAGTAATAAAAAGATCTTTAACTGAACCGCCTAACTGTTTAGTATTCGCGTGAATTCCTAAAGCTTTCAAAATAATTAGCAACACTAGACCAAATGTGAATACCGAATAGTTAGGCATGATGACGGCTATTCATTACAAACAAAACAACACAAATTATGATCGTGAAAATCATTTCTATTCAGCACACAATTTATCGGCTAAATAGTTCCAGAGCTGGTGGTGACTTTGCACTTTTTGTTTTTCATGGTATCGTATTATAATATCATCCTGATTTTATTCCTGATTCCGATAAATCGGATTATATCAGATTGTTCTTCCTTATTGACTGACCTCTCTGGAGACTACTAAGACAAAGACTATACTAAGACTCTGCCTTCTGCGCCGTAAGTCGTGGGTCGAACCCACCCCCAATGAGGTAAACACAGATATTAAATTTTGTTCTCTGTCTGGGTGTTATAATAGGTATTGTAGTCTAAGTATGTATTTACAAAAAACAATGCATAATAAGTATTATATTAACTATCTGGTTCCCATAGTACAAGTTCTGCTCAATTTGAGGCTTGTTAGTGTTGTGCGGATTGTCCATCATTATTAATATATCGTGTCAATGGTTCTTTTGAACCAGTGCGCAGTGTGGTGAAAGGATTTTAGGCGCACCTCAAGTAGATTCTAAATTTATTTACCCACCCGATAGACCGACGACATTGTAAAGATTACGAGAAGTGGGCTAGGAGTCGTTCTTCCTGGAAATGTATAGGAGAAGCCTATGTCCATATTTGTCCAGCAGTCGACTTCTTCAGGCTAATGATGCTGATGATAGTTACATGATGTCTTAGGCCCGAATTCAGAAACAGTGCTTGAGTCTGAAGCTGGGAACAAATTATCGGACGCGGCTGACGGATGCGGCTAACAGCCGCGACTGTTAAGTGTGCACAGTCGAACGGGACCTGGCTTGCCAGATTTCTGTCGGACGTCCGAACGCTCAAGGTTACGTCCGCGGCTTGCATCCGATAGTTTGCACAATTCAGTGTATATTAATTATCTAGATATTTATCAGTCGTGGCTGTCAGCCGCGTCCGTCAGCCGCGTCCGCTAATTTGTTCCCAGCTTAAGTCGAGCCTCAAGCACAGGATGTTTGACATTTTTCAATGGAGAACTGTCAAAAAAATCTATACTTGAGGCTCGACTCAGACTCTAGCACAGTTTTTAAATACGCGCCTTATGTCTCTACTGATATTCAAATCAATACGAAGCGCAGTCTATAATAATGTTATCATAACCGCAACCAGCTCCCAATCTACGAGCCACTGCAGGCTTACAGGGAGTTGTTAAAACGTGCGAAAACCACTGCAAAGCGGTTGAAACCGGCGAAATCCGGATAATACCGAAACGGCTATTAATTTGTCGGTGCATCATGGACGTAATGCTGGACAACAGCCGGCCGATGAATGAGCTCGCTTTCGTGCAAAAGCTATTTGGAAGCACAAATAAATTATCGGGTGCTTGTAGATTTAAATTGTGATCTTGGGGTATATATTCATATTAAGTATTTCGTATTTTGCTGATCAAAGAGTATAGTATAGGATCCCTAGAAGAAGGACCTTCACCGAGCTGGTTATTTAATGAAACGTATTTTATATTTAATTAAACATGCCAATAAATATATTCTATATGGGTTGCCTATCAAATTTCAGTCCAGGATATGATTAATTAATAATTTTAAAAAAATAATGTTCTTTTAACTTTCCACTGGTTTGTTTATTAGACAAATTCTATACCAATCGAAAGTATAGACCCCATAGAATATGCAAACGTTAGGTTGCCTATTTTTTTCCGGTCACAACTCTCGGGTAGCCAGGTATAAACAGGAAAATCGATACTAGCATTTTGCACCGGTATGTTTATTGAATTAAAATACTGGGGTCTATACATTCGATTGGTATAGAATTTGTTTAATAAACAAACCACTGGAAAGTTTAAATTTTTTTTTTTTTAATTATTAATTAATCATATCCTGGACTGAAATTTGATAGGCAACCCTTAAAGAATATATTTATTGGCATGTTTAATTATATATAAAATACGTTTCATTAAATAACCAGCTCGGTGAAGGTCCTTCTTCTAGGGATCTTAGACTAGTAGATTGGCGTATTTGCGAGAAAAGTGGAAGAGTTGGTCGCGTGAAACTGGCACCTAGATGAAAAAAAACTGGTGGTAGCTGGTTCAAAGTGATCCTTGTGAAGTGTAAGATATAGATATCATACCTATAAAGAAGTAGAGGAAGACCATATTATGAGCTAGAAAAGAGAGAGACCTTGATGACTAGTTTTTAACTGGAAGAAGAAAAGCGCCTTTAAGGACTGCCACACCTAGGTGATAAGCTCCAATAATGCCTTGAAAAAACTCATTTTCAAAAAAAAAATTAATTATTAATATTATATAAAATATTAATATTATATGTGATGATTTGATGATAAATAGGTGGTATGTACTTACTCGTACCTCATCTCCAGCTCGTTAGTGTATCCGTTGGAGACAAAAGCATCGTCGTAGTTGAGGAGTGCGAAGGTGGTGCGTCTCATCATAAGAACCTTCGGCATCAGCTGGAGGAACAGCTTGCGCATCCATGGAGACATCGTGTGGGTCGATGGGGACCTGGGGGGGTTAATCAATTTGAATTAAAAAAAATCGGTTGTCTGTAAAGTAGGTTTACTGTCGATAGTTGAACGTGACAACGTCATACAGCTGTCCACGCGGACACATCGCTCCACGAAATAAAGAAGTAATGGAAATAGCATGTAGACGACCTTCTCACGCTCCAAGTACGCGCAGTACAGCAGACTTCAAGCCCTCCTTTGTTTAGTCGTGTTTGAAGTCTGTCAGAAGAAACGTAACTGAGAAAAACACGAAAAAATATAAAAATGCCGTATTGTGCTGTTTTGCAGTGCTAAAACGATAGCCGAACCAATAATTTAACAAAAGGGGGCATATCGTATCACAGGTTAGTATTATTTTATTGCTTAAATTGGTTTTATTTAGAATGCAAAACCATCAAACAAAAATAGACTGTGAATGATATTCGTTAAGGTCGCGTTTCTATAAATCTCAACTTTCGCTACTCAATTAGGGCTGTACCCCAATAAAGTGATGAATGTGCTATCGAATACTTTATTAGTTCTGATCATATAAATAGTTAGGTTAAGGGAGCTGACTTTTTTTTTGCTTTAGTGATGATTTTATTCCTTATGTATTATTCTGATTCTTTTCTTATTCTTATAGCCCACAGTGGCTGGGTAAGATGAAAATTACAGAAATATTTTGAAGAAATAACATAATAATTCTGGTTTCAGTTTTCCGATATTCAAAATAAATGTATCGATGCAACAGGAAAAAGAAAACACAAGAAGAAAAAGAAACAATATTTGAAACAGTTAAGTACCTATACAATTTTACGAGTTGTAAACATTTGATTGGGTAAATAAAGAAAGATAGATAAGAAAAGCTTTTTATTTCGACCACCATAAATATAACCTGACGTGCTACCGATCGTTATACATCAGTAGGTAGGTGAGAGCGCTGGTGGGCTAGTGGTAGCGGCTTCGCCTTCTGATCCTTAGGTCGTGGGCTTAAATCCAGTCCAACCAAATGAGGTTTACTGCCCAAAAATTAATTTACACTATGCCAGTGCTCTTAAACGGTGAAGAAAAACATCGTGAGGAAACCGGGCATGCCATAGAACTTAAAAAGTTCGAAAATATGTGTTAAATAAGTGCACGAAAGGAGCCTCTTTGGGGCGCACTTAAAATCCTTTCACCTCACTTGGTTCGAAAAAACCAGTGACACGATAAGAAGTAGGTAGGTAATCATCGATGTCGATACATTTGTTCTTTATCCACCTTGGCACATCACTAATTGAGTGGCTATGTCAAGTAATAGCCATTGTATTATGAATCTTATAACTTGTGGATAAAGACTAACAGAATTGTTTTCTATAACGCCATCTAGCGTCAAGTAGCTTTGTTTTGTTGTCAATCAAGTAACAGCCATTGTATTATCAATCATATTACCGACCCCTTTGAGCTCGATTTTGTCCTACTTTGAACGATCAGATTTGATTCAAACTTTGCACACCTGTCAAAGGTCGATGACAATGCAATAATATGAAAAAAAAAATAAAAAAAAATGAAAAGAAATTAAAAAAAAAAAAAACCTACTTTGAACGATCAGATTTGATTCAATCTTTGCACACCTGTCAAAGGTCGATGACAATGCAATAATATGAAAAAAAAAAAATATGAAAAGAAATAAAAAAAAAAAAAAACCTACTTTGAACGATCAGATTTGATTCAAACTTTGCACACCTGTCAAAGGTCGATGAAATAATATGAAAAAAAAAAAAAAAACTAAAAAGTAAAAAATAAATTATAGTTTAAAAAACTAAAAAAAAAAACGCTTTTATAACTAAGTAATTGAACTAAAAAGTTAAAAATAAAACTGTAATAATCAATTGAAAATTTATATTATTGTACAAAAAGCGTGGGGGGCTTGATTTTGATTGTTGTAAATATTTTATCAATAGTTTATTATATCTGAAGTTATTATAAAAAGCACCCCACGCTTTTGTATAATAATATAAATTTTCAATTGATTATTACAGTTTTATTTTTAACTTTTTAGTTCAATTACTTAGTTATAAAAGCGTTTTTTTTTTAGTTTTTTAAACTATAATTTATTAACGTTTCTTTTCGACCAATCATAACTTTTATTTCTATGTGTATTTGTTTTTACGTGTATGAGTTTGGCGACACTGGTTCTCTTAGTAATACGTCATCATACTCTCTCTACTTTGCGTAAGCAAAAGCGTGTTGGCTGCTCTGTGCATCGCTCACTCAAGTAGGAGAGAGACAGATGTCGAACGCTGCCGAACGCAGAGGCCGATTGTGCCTCTTTGTCGCTCGTTCCGCGCTCTCGCTTGCACTTTAAGCCTTAAATGGAACGCCTCAGAGCGAGGTAACGCCGCATGAGTCATGTTTTTTCATGCGTGCCGGCTCCATCGAATTATAAGACGTTGTCACGTCAAAAACGAAGAGGTTCTCAATTCGACTGAGTACCGCATAACTTCATTTAGCCGATTTTTTTTAAACAGTGAAAGAAAATATTGTAGAGAAACCGACATGTCATAGAAATTAAAGAGCGTATACAGTGTGTCAAACTGTCAAGTGCATGAAAGGAGTCTTTGAGGCTTACTATAATTGGCGTTTAGGCTGAAGCCTATATTATATGGAGACTGGGGTTTAGCTTGAATATGGCGATAGTACGAGTATATCCTACTAATATTATAAACGCTAAAGTTTCTAAATATGGATGGATAGATGGATTTTTGTTACTCTTTCGCGTACATACTACTAAATTGATTTTAATAAAACTTTACAATAATATAGCTTATACATCAGAATAACATATAGGCTACAATTTATAAAGATATTGTAACGGAGAACGGATGTAAGTAACGGTAACGGAGCAAGCAAAGCCGCGGGCGGCCACAAGTATCTATATAAAAAAAGCCGTGTTAGTTACACTATTTATAACTCAAGAACGGCTGAACCGATTTGACTTTTTATCCCGAAGAAATAACGGGAAAGGGGCGAACAAAGCCGCGGGCGGCTGCTAGTAGGTAGATAACAGACTTGTGTAGTCTCGTAACCGGCTCCATTTCTGGCATCAAACCTATTAGATTTAACGATGTCAGTCGATTTCAGTCCTTATCGGTCGACTATCGTAGTACTTGCTACGAGGCTTCTACGAAACGTTATACTGTTGTAGACAAACAAAACCACATTTTTATGCTATTCTTATGTTGCTAACCCATATTCGTATACATCACAAAAAAGATAAAACGCTCGATGTATTAGATCAGGACTTTAATCCTATTGTTTTTGTTGTGGAACTCAAAAGAAAATTGCAACGACAAAGAAATAACTGCCATTTACTGGCACGAATTTTGTAATTACTGGCATGTGAGTCTGAATATTATGTATGCTTCAAGTTGATGGACGCAGGGCAGTGTACCATAGGGCACCTTCTTGACGTATGGTAATCCTTTGTTACTAGCGATGGTTACCACTTAACATCAGTAGTCCATATGCTTGTTCATTCAGCTAGTTTTCATAAAGCAGAGCTTTTTGTGAAAAGCTCGTCCGGGGAAGTCTACCGCCATGCTTATTTCTGCCGCTAAGCAACAAGGCAGTAAAAAAGCCCTATATTGCGGTATTCTGTGGGTTCGATCCCCACCGAGAACAAATATTTGTGTGTTGAACGCAGATGTTTGTTCTCTGTCTGGGTGTCATATTGTATTCACAAAAAAAAGTATGTATAAGTATGATATCTGCTATCTGGTTCCTATAGTACAAGCTCTGCTCTGCTTAGTTTGGGGCTAGATAGTGTTGCGGGAATTGTCTATAATACTTTTTTTTATCCCCCCCCCCTTAACTTTTACTTTGTGTATGGCTCGTCCGGGGAAATCTACTACCATGCCTATTTCTGCTTCTAAGAAGCGTGGCAGTAAAAAAAGCTTTAATAAAAACATATTCAGTTATTCACCCTCGTAACTTTCAAAGGTTCAATTTCATACATGAGCCATGCATTCAATAAGAGAACTCCCGAGTTTAGAGTGCGACATTGTTCATATATCACGCACTATTGTCCCGTTATCGAACTGACAACGTAACAATGAACACTGAAGATTTATAGCACTTTATAGCGCGTGTCTTTATTTAGCGCCGCTATTTTACAGGTCAGCTGGTCCGATGCAAAGAGCTTTTGGCGAATATTGCGCGAGCTTTTGAGATACGACCGCTCGCTGTGAGGCTTTGATAAGGGAATTTGCGGAACAAAGCGTATTTAAAACTTGCATAATTCTTATCAGTGTAACTAATGATGAAGACAATGTTATTTTTAACCGATTTCAAACAAAAAAGAACGAGGTTCTCAATTCGGTTGTATTTTTCTTTGTGTTTGTTATCGTATAATTTCGTAATTTATCATTCAAACGATTTGAAAAATTGTTGGATTGATCCCATTAAAATTCCATCAAAATCAGTTCAGCAGTTTGGCTATGATGTGTTTCTCTAGTTTATTAAACTAATAATTATAATGGGCATAGCAAATCAAATCAAAAGTTTAGAAGCAATATATTCTGAGCAACTAATTACAGTTACGTGCAAAAAACATTAAATTGTAAAGCCTAGCCGTAACACGGATCCTTCACGTCTATAAACAAGTTCATACTTAGAGCAAGTAGTAAATGCCAACAAAAAAAGGTGCACCTAAATAACGAATAACAAGCCTACTTGTACTTAGCTTTGTACCTTACCTTATTTTTATTAAAATAGTCACTACTAGCGGACACGACAGACGTTGCCCTGCAGGATATTTCAAGCGATTAGGATATTAAACAAAGTATGAAATGAATGACAAATAATACAGTTATTTGTGAATCTAAACCATCCAGGGTGCCACCCAAACGCATACAAAAAATCATTCAAATCGGTCCAGCCGTTTAGGAAAAGTTCAGTGACATACACACGTACTAATTATATAGGTAATTATGTACGAATTAATTATATAGGTATGTAATACTAGCAGCGAGTCCCGGCGTTGCCCAGAATTTGATTATTCGAGATCATTCCATAAGGTGAAGGAACTTTGTAGAACGTTTAGGAATATTCTGGATGATGACTGACTATTCTAAATAATTTCAAAGACTTCGAATATAATTTTATTATTCCAGATCACTCCAGAATGTTAAAGAACGTTCTAGATCTAGACTCTAGATCTAGAACGTTCTAGATCTAGACTCTAGATCTAGAACGTTCTTTAGATTCTAGAGCATTTAGGAGCTTTCTATTCTTATTAAAACTGAGAATTTTAAGAAAAATCCTTGCGTGTTAGAAAAGGTTAAACATAGTTTTTTTTAAATGCTGTTCCTATAGGTCGTAGCGTGATGTTATATAGCCTATAGTCTTCTTCGATAAATGGATTATCCAACACAAAATAGTACATTGTTACCCGAGTGTTGAAAGTCACGTTTTTTGAGTCCCGAGACGGGTTTGGCGCCAGAGCGTAGCGAGGGCGCCAAACCCGCTACATTCTCCATTGGCGCCCTCGCTACGCTCTGGCGCCAATGGAGCTTGAGGGACTTAAAAGACTTTCACCCGAGGTAAACACTGTGCTTTTCATTACGAATACAAGGAAAGTAAAAATAAAAACATGAAAGAAAAATTTGTGAAAATGAAGATTGAATTGCCGCCTTCCCGGTTTTTTTTTTCTTTTTCTCTGGCGGGCCTTCGGCTTCGGCTCGCCAGCATTATTCAGTCATTATTGTCATTCACATAATTTAAAAAATGGTAAATTGTTTGCTCAAATCTATGTTATTTTAAATAAATAGTTGAAGCTATAGGTATATTAATCAAGTAATTTAGAAGATATATTATTTATTTAATACTATCTTTATGTTATTTAAATTTAAATTTTACATTGCGCTCTAATTAGACTTTTTAAACTTCTTACCGTTGTAATGGGTTTCCAACCTACTTGCTGAATAAAAAGTTGGAATTTTGTTCAACGACCTCCTTGCAGTTAGAAAGACTTTAGAAAGTTGGAACATGGTTGAATGAAATAGAACTTGTTTTTTTTTATAATTTGACAGCTGTCAGTAGAAAGCGATTCTCCCTAGGGCTGAAAGTTTTACTTTCAATTAGGCCCCTCAGGCAACTTCAGACCTACTTTCAGAGTATGAGCAATGAAAATACTTTTTCAATTCGGACCATCAGTTTCCGAGATTAGCGCGTTCAACCAAACAAACAAACAATCAAACTCTTCAGCTTTATAATATTATTATAGTAGGTATAGATGTAGAAAGGAAATAAATGCTATCATAACAGAAGTGTAGTGAATCCCAGAGCACTTATCATTTTGTAGCACACCACTGCCAACGATTCCCGATTGGTATCTAATTGGGCCGCAATTAATGGTTTTAATTTGTGTATTGATTTATGAATGTGCAATTACGGTGTTATTTGCAGCGATATCAGGAATTTAAATTGCGATCAATTTTTATTTTGCAAAAACTTTCAATCATTTATAAAGTTTCTGATTTTATTTTTGTTTACGTTTTTTTACGTTTGTTTTTATTTTTAAAAATATGACGTGATAGTTGTAGAAAAAAATACGATACAGATTGATTGATACACCTTTGTATTAAAGGATGCCAAAGTTTTATAATAAACTAGCGGCCCCACGTGGCTTCGCCCCCCCCCCCTTCCCGTATTTTTTTCGGGATAAAAAGTACCCTATGTCCATTTCCCGGTTCTAAGTTACCTCCCCGCCAATTTTCAGTCAAATAGGTCTAGATAGATATAATTATAAAAACTTTATTGTCGTTGTTTGTTTGTGTAAAATAAAAATCAAACAAAAAACAATAAAAAAAACAATTAATTGTTTTTTGTTTGATTTGAAAATCAATTCAGCCGTTCTTGAGTTATTTAATAGTGTAACTAACACGACTTTCTTCTCAATCAAATCAAATCAATCAAAATAGCCTTTATTCAGATAAGTTTAAAGTTACATTTACAATATTATTATTAATCTAGACATCGACAACTTGATCTGTTTGCCCGATTTTGGCAAAGGCCTCCTCCATTTTTTTCCATTCTTCTCTATCCGTAGCGGTTCTCGTCCATGTATTTCCTGCTATTGACTTTATCTCGTTCTCCCAACTTCTGAACTGTCTTCCACGATTTCTCTTCTTGTTTCTCGGATGCCAGAACAAGATGGCTTTGTTCCATTTTCCGATTCCTCTTACTGTGTGTCCAGCCCATTTCCACTTTAGTTTCTTTATTTTTGTTGTTATATTGACTAGTTTAGTGGTTTTCCTGATAGTCTGGTTTCTCACTCGTTGGGATTTCCTAATGTTGAGCATGCTTCTTTCCATTGCGGTCTGGCAAGTTTCTAACTTTTTAGTATGTGCTTTCGTAAGTGCCCAAGTCTGGCATCCATATGTGAGGATGGGGAGGATGCAGGAGTTGTTTAATTTCCTCTTGAAAAATATGTTGACATCTTCGTTTTTTAGGACTTCTTTTAGACTCCAAAATCACTTCCATGCATTTCCGATTCTCGCTTGTATTTCTTTTGACATGAGGTCGGTCGGTGAGATCAGTTGACCAAGGTAGACATATTCCTGTACGTACTCTATAGGGTTCTTGTTTAGGGTGATTGGTTCTTCTATGGTGTTTGTCATGACTTTGGTTTTTTGTAGATTCATGACCAGATCAACTTTTCGACTCTCTTTTTCTAGATCCGCGAGCATTCTTTGAAGTTGTTCTTTTGTTGAAGCGAATAGAATAAGATCGTCAGCAAAGCGTAAGTGGGACAGTGTTTCACCACTTACATTAAAGACTTTCTTCTACATACTGATAATTATGACAGATTTATAAAGAGCATAATGGAAGGAAAACGGGGAAGAGGAAGGACAAGAATAAGTTACGAAAGCCAGATAAAAGAAAAGGTCGCTGTCATGTCGTATAAGGAAGTCAAGGAGGCTGCATTCGAAAGACTCAATCAGAGAAAACTGAAACAAACCCCCTTGTGTTGTACAGTCCATTCATCGAGTCGTAGCATCACGCTACGACTAATAGAAACGAGCATCAATGCTACAAAACGGGAAAAACATATTCCTTTTCCGTCACCTGCACTGCGTAAACGGTTAAAGTTACGCAAAAATTATGTGTATGGAATTATTCTTCTTTTGCTTGCGCTAAATATCTTCTATCTATCTAAATAACATAAAATGTTTAACAAAGTTAGGATGCTGTAAACCTATACTGGTCCTATAAATATTCCAGTTACATTATTCTTAAGAGGACAAAATCCTGTAAAATTAAATAACAAGGATTCCAAGTGTACTTACCCGATGACCTCAGTCTCCATTAAAAGATAAAGATAAAGATATTTATTGCTCAAACTTAAATGTACATAGAGTGCATAGTGCTTCTTACTCTTTCAAATGTATTCGAAAGGCCTATGCCCATTGCAGGACTTCTTCAAGCTGATAATAATGATGATGGCTTACCTAAAATGCACGTTCACAATGCACACAGTGACCAACACACTGAGAGAGACGAGTATCATGGTGAATAGGAGATACTTTCCCAGCAGTGGGATAGCCAGTGACGTCGGTGGGATGATTTCCGCCAACCCAAGGAAGAATACCGTAAGTGATACCAGAATGGATATGCACAGTGAGATCTGAAATAAATAAATAAATAAATATTGTGAACAATCCACGAATCGAACCCCAAATTAAGCAGAGCCTGTACAGTACTATGGGAACCAGATAGCGGATACAATACTTAATGCTTTTTTTTTGTAAATATGTATACATACTTAAATTATAAAATAACACCCAGACAGAGAACAAACATTATGTGTTCACCTGGCCCGATTCCAAAAAATATTTTTCCATTAGAAAGCTACACTGTCTCTGAGTTACATAGGCTTTATTTTTTTCAAGCGATCAGCCCCGGCTGCACATTTGTGTAATTTAGAAAAAGGTGAAAAATGACATTGTTTTTGAATTTTTTCCATCGTACGAAGCCGGGACGAATCGCTAATCAATAATATGTAAAGTATGAAAATACCCTCACCTTTTGGACAAAATTAAAAAATTACAATGTTTATGAACTTTTCCACCCGTACGAAGCCGGGGCCAATCGCTAGTGTCAATAAAAAAGAGCATGGAAACACCCTTACCTTTTCCCCAGAATCAGAGGGTAGGTAAAAGACGAGCACGGTCAGGAAAGTGAGGCCGACGCAAGGGATGATCAGGTTAACGGTGTAGAATAACGTCTTTCGACGCATTGTTAGCTTAAATGTTATATCTGAAACAATTTGTTTATGCACTTTTTAACTCCAGTCTCCCCGTGACCACGGCTGTTGTAATACGGTTGAAACGTCGGGAAATAATAAAGGTAATTGCGATAAACACCCGTTTTTTCCATATAATTTTTTTAAGGTTTTTGTAATGAAAATTAGTGGCTAAAAATAGTAACATAAAAATGAAACTTTGGATCTTAATGGTCAATCAATCGATGTATATCCGGTTTCCAAGAATTTCTCCCAGGATCCCAACGAACCGATGATTGCGCCCGCAACATTGTAAAGATCAGGAAAATTCAGTGCATATAAAGGGCTCTGAATCGTTCTTCCTGGAAACTAATTTATCTACTGTGTGCTAAGGGCTCAGAATCGTTCTTCCTAGAAACTAATTTATCTACTGTGTCAAGTGACCTTGGCTGATAAAACAGATGACAGTTTAAACTTCAACTTTTACTTCTTTTCGTGCCACTTGCTCTTTCCAATCAGCCGGTCTACTCTGCCAAAATTCCGTCAAAACTTAGGATTGGGATCGGAATCGCGTTCAAGAGTAGACCGCCTGGTGATGTGAAAAGACTTTAACTGAAACTGTCACCTTAAAGTTGACCTGTGTTTACCTGAGAAGGGTTCAGGACAGCATGGGTAGTACTCTTCATTCCTCGTAGCTGGAACCTCGAGGATGTCCCATTCGACGGACAGATAGAACTCACTCAAGTCTATACCGACGTGGACCAAGCTGCTGCCGGGAGACTGATCCATGTGTTTCAGATCCACCTGGAATATCAGGTACTGTTGTAGATAATAATTTATTATTTTTATATCTTTTGAAACTATCATGGTTTTTAACACATTTTTTATGAAACAACGGGATATTTACCATGATTAAATTTTTGTGAGTTATGACTTCCGATATTTCGGCACAGTTGCATGCACCATGATCACGGTTAAACTGAAGTCCATGAGTAAAAGAAATATTATTGGCATACAAATCGGTGTCGTCTCGGTCTCTTTCGCACTCTTTTATTGGTTTTGACACTACTAGCACTACTTTAATATTATTATTTTATAATTATTTTTGATTTGTAAAAGGATCATAAACAAAAAAATAAAAACGGTCTATGAACCGAGCCGTAGTTTGTTGCCTGCTTGCAGGCTTGGTCGCGTGGAACTGGCACCTAGACTCCCATTAGCTTTAAGACGTTTCAAAGTGATTCTTGCAATCCAACTGAATAGATAAATAAATAAATAAATATTGTGAACAATTCACACAACACTACCCAGCCCCAAACTAAGCAGAGCTTGTAATATGGGAACCAGATAGCTGATATAATACTTGAATACATTTTTTTTTTGTAAATATATACTTAGATTACAGTATAACACTCAGACAGAGAACAAACATTTATGTTCACCACACAAATATTTGTTCTCGGTGGGGATCAAACCCACGACCTATGGCGCAGAAGGCAGAGCTACTACCTACTAAGCTAGAGGCCAGTCAATAAATACTCTTTTGTTTTTGATTTTGAAATATTTCACATCGGGTTTTTGGCTTTGTAGAGCGCTATCTCTTTCTGACGCAAACTACGCCCTATGAAGCTGAAATTAGCCGATGTGCAATATTTGTTGCCTACTATTATAGGTACTGTTATAATCGAGCATCTTATCGTTTCCTTTTTATAACTGTTTCCCGATACTACTAAATTGACTTCTTCTTCTTCTTGTCGTGTCACTCGTTCTTTTAAACCAGTGTTGTGATAGGGTTAAGATCAATTAAAATTGAAATGGCTGTCCAAAGTAGCTTTTCTCGTGCGCTAGACATATGTTTTCGAACTTTTTCTTAGATTTTACGACATGTCGGTTTCCTCACGAAGTTTTCCTTTGAAAGACCTAGCATAGCCTGAACTGCTTACTGGTGCATGACCAGATTTAAACCCACGGCCCAGTCATGACGCCTTAGTTACCTGCGCGCCATTATAAGTCCAAGAGCCGAACTTCATAAAGCAAGTTTGTTCGTCAAAGGGAAAGTACTCCACATTGATTTCACATGAAGATTTGTAGATAGCTGGAGGCTTCCAGTTCACTTCGCCTGTGTACTTGAGGGTAGCCTTTGTCATGAGAGTCACCTGAAATGTACACAGAAAGTGATTAGTTTACTCTAGTAGTAGTAGATCTCTTTGTAGTAGTATTAGAGCTCTTTGTGAACGGTTCGTCCGGGTAAGTACTACTACCATGCCTATTTCTGCTGTGAAGCTGCATTGCTTAGTTTGAAGGGTGTCTGTCTGGTTCCCATAATACAAGCTCTGCTTAGTTTGGGGCTAGATAGTGTTGTTAGATTGGCGACCCGCCCCGGTCAAAGGGGTCGAAAAATTCAAAAGAAGTGACTTTAATATTCATCTTTCTACAAAACAAAATCACGGAACCTTTCCATCATTTATTTTAGGCTTTTATTTTTTCCTTACCTCATAGTTTCCATCCCAGTTATTGTAAAGTACGATGTCAGGCAACCAGATGTGCTCTGAAGGGACGTACAGCATTTCCACGCCGCCGTAGTCATCGGGGGTCCATTGCAGCTTGTAGTCGAACCATTTCTATAAGCAAACGTTTTTTCTACACTTACAAAGTAAAATCGAAATACACACTTACATGCATACAGTCAAAATCATAAACCTCCTTTGTGCTTCCCCGTAGTCGGATAAAAAGACGAGTAAGCATTTTTTATTGATTTAATAGTTTTAACTTCTTCTTCTTCCTGCCCATATCCCACTTTATGTGGGGTCGGCACAACATGTCTTCTTTCAACATCTCTGCATTCACTCCTCTCCTATCCATGTCATCTTTCACACAGTTCATCCATGTTTTCCTTGGTCTACCTCTGCTCACATATCCATCCACATCCATACTCATTAAAAGTTTTAACTACACTTAAGAAAATCACAAGGATTTGTATTATGTCCTAAAAGTTGAAAGCCGAGCGAGATTTGAACCCGCGATCCCCCTGGTGAGACGACACAACACATTTCCTCATATCGTGAGGAAACTGGCAAGTCTTAGAACTTAAAAATAATTATAAAATGTTCAAAAAATTAAAGCTTTTCTTAAGGCTTACTCAAATCCTTTCACCACACTGCACTGCTGGTCCAAAACAACTAGTTTTTTTTAAGAAAACCTTTTGATATTATGTTCAACTAACTAGTTCCGATTCTAAATTTATTTCCACTGACCTGTTCCACCCACAAGTTAGTCGTCATGACCTGATTCTTCAGATTCACTTCCATCAGCTGTGATAGCTTCAAGCCAAGCCTCACAGTTAGGATATCGGTCACATTGGTCACGGGTCGGATCAAGCGATTGTAGTTGCTAAGAAGATCGTCATAGAGTCGCTTTACGTCTGGATTCGCTTCTAGAAGTTTGACCCCTGGAATTTTAATATTTTATGATGAATCTTACTGTATGTTATATTTCCTAGTTTTTATAAATCACCATTTTATAAGTAAACAAAACGTTTTGTTATGAACAATTGGCTAAAATTCAGATTATCGTCACAGCATTGCAATGGACATGTTGAAAAAAATAAGAAAAAACAACAAATAGGTAATTTCATGATTTTTATATTTTTCCCTTTAAAAGTCCTTGCTGAAACACTACCTTAAAAATTAGGGATTGTAAACATGCTAGTACAGCTGACTGTACATATCAATCATAATAAAAGTATGACTCACCCAAACAGCTCCTGGCAAAGGTAAACGACAAAAACAAAACACCCACTTTCATTTTGGAAGACTTTACACACTAAAATAACACTTAATTCCGCAGAGGCATGTTTTTAGATTGAACTCAAGTTAAGAATGAATAGCGCATGCGTGATCAATATCCCACAAACCCTTGAAACCTGAAAGTTACGCCCTTTCGTAGCAAACTGCTACGGCGTAGCACATGGCTACAACCTTGCATATACCAAAAGCCAAAGCTAACCAAAGCTTTGAGTAACTTTGAAAAGTACTACCATATTTCACAAAGATGGCGCTGTCATCAATTTGGACCTTCATACATCTTAATAAAGAATAGTCACTTAATAAACAAGAAACGTAGCTCGAAAAATAATGAAAAAAAAAAAAACAGTTTTTCTCAATACAATATTTTATTCCAAACACAAACTAATAAATTAAGCTACACTTTCATAATAATTTTATCTCTCGTTCCACCTTCTCTGCGTGTTCGGTAAACTTCTGTATGGTAGTGTTTGGTAACCATCTCCATCTAAAACATAAAATAAATGACTGAATGGTTGTCAAAAAGTATTTTTGAAGATTAAATCTTATACCTTTAAACGAGAAAATCTTGTATATATATATATATATATATATATATATTTAGGATCTCGGAAACTGAGCCAACAATTTTCACGAAATTTACTATACAAGGGTTTTCGGAGGCGATAAATCGATCTAGCTAAGATTCATTTTTAGAAAATGTCGAGAAGTTGGTGTTTTGCAATAATCAAACATCAACTCAATATACGACTGTTCCTGCCATCTATTGGCGATTGTGAGCAACTAGCTGCAAGCTAGAAGGCGTTGTTAATTAAAAATAAGCCAATAAAGATACGACTCTTCCTGATATCTATTGGCAAATAATAATACAATTTTTTTTAAGCCCGAGCAAAGCTCGGTCATACCGGCTCGTCCTAATAATAAGTAACCAAAATTATGATGACGTCATGAGGAGGGATGTAAGTCATGACTAGGAGAGTGATGAGTATGTTGGATATTTGGATAGAGGAAGGCCAAAGAAAATATGGATGACATGGATAAGAAATAAGTGCAAACAAAAATGACGGCTGATAGAGGAGAATTGAAGAGGAGAACATGTTGTGCCGACCCCTCATAAAGTGGCAGGGCAGAAAGAAGAAGAGAAGTAAAGTGCTTAAACACAATTTGCTAAAAAACCGTTTATTTATACAAATATCTGTACCTCTTGACTGGAATTTTGGTAGTGGCCATAAACTAAATGGATAGAAGAACCCGTACGCATTCGGTAACCTTCTGACGACAATGGTCTTCTCTTGTACTATTTTGGACTCTGAAACAAACAATGTATCTCAATAAGTATGAATAAGTAATGAAAAACTTGCAGTGGAAAATATTCTAAAGTTCACAGTACAAATTTATCTATCCTCGTTTTTCGGTACTTAGATACTACTTTCGGTTTTTAACCGACTTCCAATCAAAAAGGAGGAGGTTCTCAATTCGGTTGTATGTTTTTTTTTTTTTTTTTATTTATTTTTTTATCTGAAAGGTACTGCTTCCAGATTGGTCCCATTCTAATTTTATTAAAATCGGTGTTGCCATTTTTTTTAAATAATTTTTTTAATGTTTGTAACTGCATGCCTCCGTCATTTATGAACCGATTTAGAAAATTATTTTTTTTATTTGGTTATTCTTACGTCCAGATTGTCCCAAACAAATTTGATTAAAATCGGTTAAGCCGTTTGACAATGAAGTCGGTTTCTCAAGTTTTTTAAACTTATAATTATATTATTGACTGGCATCTCAGCTCAGTTGGTAGTAGCTCTGCTTTCTGTGCCTTACGCCGTGGGTTCGATCCCCACCGAGAACAAATATTTATGTGGTGAACGCAGATGTTAGTTCTCTGTCTGGGTGTTATATATTGTATTCTAAGTATGTATATTAAATATATCTGGTTTCCGTAATACAAGCTCTGCTTCATATATTGTTGTGTGTAACTGATGATAATAACTGCGGAAGCATGCAAAACCCGGCAGTCAGCTGATTGATACGGAAGAAGTAGGGTACTAATACTATCCTAATAGGAATACTACTCTTCCTGGGTATTATCTTCCGTCATCTCTGTATGCACCTATTTGACTCGCCTCTCAGTTAGTTGGTAGTTACTTAGTAGGCAGCTCTGCTTTCTACGCCAGAGGTCGTGGGTTCGATCTCCACCGAGAACAAATCTTTACTATTACTACTACTTAGTGCTTGTAAGCAAAGACCAAAAAAACCTATATGAAACTAAATATACACAGACAGAGGACATACATCTGTGTTCACCACACAAATATTTGTTCCAGGTGGGGATCGAACCCAAGCCCTCCAGCACTGAAGGCAGAGCTGCTACCGACTGAGCTGTGAGGGCTGTCAAAAACTCTTGTAATACTATCCCTTCAACAGGCTGGTTCAAGGGCTGTCAAAAACTATTGCTATAGAGGTACTACCCCTTTAACAATAGGTTGGTTATAACTACCTACAGCACCGTCCTATTCCCAGACTAGACGCTTCCGTGTCGGGAATGAACCATTTTTCACTTAAGACAATGCAGGAACATGCGCAATAGATTTATGGATATTGCCAATACAATGCACACTCAGAATGTCCTCTACAAAATGATGTAGTGAACTAATTATGTCACCCACAACTCACAACACAACACACATACACACAAGGACACACAAGGTCGCAGGAGACAAGAGTGAATAGATACTTTTGCCATAAAAAGGTCCACATTGTATTGGTCAGGAAAAATCAGAAAAGACGGCAATGAGTTCACTCCATAAATGCTCGCATGGAGCCAAAACACTCGTTGCGAATGGTTGGTATACTCACCTGGGTGTTAATATTATGAGTGGTAATAACAATCAAAAGCATATTTTTGTCCTCTTAAATATGAAAAAAAATATCCTAAGTACGGTGGATGTACAGCCGTACAGCGTGGACTCCCCGTCGAAACAGGAGATAGCAAAACACCAGTGTGGTGGTAGTGGAAAGGAACACTCAACAAAAACTACAGAGCTATGTAGATTCGTATCATAGTATATTTCAATTCTTCAATAAAAAGTTTCTAATCTGAGGTCATAGCTGGCCGTGCGTTTTCGTCAGCGCGATCTAGAAGTGTGACAATTTTACCAACGCCATCTAGTTCTGACGTTTGACAACATACACTTCACTTTGATTACTTAGTTAAACATTACCGCCCGCCTAGGACAAAATGACAATATTTGGCCTAATACCGCCCACCGTGAGCGATGGTGAAGTTATGATTAAAGTTTATTTTAGTTAAGCTGAATTCGGCAAGTTATGACTGTGAGAAGTTACGTTAAGTTATACAAAAATAAGAAATTGGCTAAGTTATGCTACTTTGATGCTTATAATCTAAATGTTTTAGTTTATGGCTACCTAACCTAATTTACAATCTACTTTGATAATGAAGCTACGCCGTGATAGGCAATATACATAGTTTTGAGGTGGGTCTTTTCATGACATTTGATTTGGTACGAAGAGATACAACCCGAGTGACATTGTCTGGACCAGGATGTTTCATGGTCACTCGGCCAAGCAACCAACGAGAAGGGGGCAACCCCTCCTCTTTTACCAGTACCAAATCTCCTACGGTAGGCTCAGGTGTTTGAAAAGACCATTTGTATCTGTGCATGAGAGACGATAAATACTCTTGCGACCAACGTCGCCAAAAGTCTTGCGTCATTTTTTGGGTAAGCTGCCAACGACGCAAACTTCCCATGTTAGAACTCTCGAACGAATAATCCGGAACAGTAAGCAGCGGTTCCCCAACCAGAAAGTGCCCTGGAGTCAGGGCTTCGTACCCTTCGGATTCCGTGTCAGCTCTTGACAGCGGTCGTGAGTTGAGGCATGCCTCGATCTGTCCTAGCACTGTAGCTAGCTCCTCGTATGTCAAGGTTGATTCTCCAATAACGCGCTTTAGATGAAACTTCACCGACTTTACACCTGCTTCCCACAATCCACCGAAGTTCGGGGAAAGCGGTGGAATAAAGTGCCATCTAGTGCCATTACTGGCCAAACCAGCTACAACCTCGCGTTGCATTGCAGACTGTTCCGCTGAAAACATTTTCGGTAATTGCCGGGATGCCCCTACGAACCCAGTGCCATTGTCACTCCAGATATCTGAGCAGTGCCCCCTGCGTGAAACAAATCGTTTGAATGCTGCTAAAAACCCTTCTGTTGTCAGATCGCTCACTACTTCGATATGCACTGCTTTGGTTGACATGCAAACAAACAGACAAATGTAGCCCTTGTATGCATGCTGCCCGCGGCCTTTGGATGTTCGAACGTTTATTGGCCCCGCATAGTCAACCCCGCTGCACTTGAACGGCCTGGTTGCTGTGACTCTGACAGCTGGTAGCTGTCCCATCAGTTGATTTGATGATGTCGCTGAATACCTTGTGCACTTAACACACTTTCTGACGTATGCTTTGACCAGCTCTTTAGCTCCAAACACCCAGTATTTTGACCGCAAGTAAGTCAGCATAAGTTGCGGGCCCCCGTGGAGTGTCCTAGAGTGAGCATCAGCTACTAATAAGTTAGTGAATTCCGACTTTTTCGGAATCACCACCGGATGTTTTCTTTCATCGCTTAAAGACGACATTTCTAATCGTCCTCCTACCCTTAGTATTTGTTGGTCGTCTAAGAACGGATTTAAGGATTTGAATGGCCCTTTAAGTTTCTTTGATATTCCATTCCCACTTTTCTCAATGTTTGCTAATTCTTCTGTAAAGTTTTCCCTCTGACAGTGTTTGATACACACATGTAACGCTTCCTTCATTTCTAATGTTGTTAAAAATCCTTGTTCTTTGTTTTCCTTTCGCTTCTTCCATGTTAAAAAACGCCTACAATATGCTACAACTCTGACTAGCTTACCTAGATTTGAAAATCTTTTCCAAATGTCATCCGTGCTAGTTACGATATGAACCTTTATTTCCTCCATGTTCGTTTCCTCATGCCTCATTCTGTCATAGGTCACCTCCTTCTGGTGCAGCACTTCGGGCCCTTTGAACCACAAGGTGTTGTCGATAAGCTCAGAAGGTTTCAGGCCTCGTGAGGCGCTGTCTGCTGGATTTTGTTTGGATCGGATGTGAGACCACTGATGCGAATCTAATGTTGTTAAAATTTCAGAGACCCTGTTAGCTACAAACGTTTGCCAGCGACTTGGGTGACTGTTAAGCCAAGCCAGCACCACGGTAGAATCTGTCCAAGCATGGATGTTTTCTTGCTTTATTTTTAGGGTTTCAGCTACCTCCACTAACAACCTTGTCACCAGAACAGCTCCGCAAAGTTCCAGTCTCGGGATCGACACCTGCTTGAGAGGTGCAACTTTGGTTTTTGCTGTGACAAGATTGACATGAATGTCACCCTTTTCGTCAACCACCCGAATGTAAACTGCTGCTGCATAAGCTAGTTTTGAGGCATCAGAAAACCCGTGAATTTCAACGTGCATGTTCTTCGGCGAAGTTTGAAGCCAACGAGTTATTCGCAATGAGGATAAATCGAGTAATCCGTTACGGTAAGATAACCATTCTTCTAAAATCTTGCTCGGAACTGTGTCATCCCACTCTATCCCTGATATCCAAAGCTTTTGAATAATCATCTTTGCTACTATGACAGTAGGTGCAACCCACCCCAACGGGTCGAACAATCGTGATATGTCCGAAATAACCATTCTTTTTGTTACAGGTTCACTTAGCTGCGGGAGTGTCACCGTGTATTGAAACGCATCGTTTCTTCGGTTCCAGGTAAGCCCCAGCAGCTTCATTGCTTCATCGGTTTTTAGCTTTAATCCATCTTCCTTACCCACTCCCTGTCCCGTTTTCTTGATTCTTGTTAGAAGTTCTTCGCTATTGCTTGACCATTTTTGTAGGTCAAATCCTCCTTTGTTCAAAAGCATGTTCATTTGACTGTAAAGTTGAATTGCTGACTCGACGTCATCGCATCCTGTTAAAAGATCATCCATATAGAAATCCTGCTTTACCTTTGCAGCTGCTGCTGGATAGTTTGATCCCTCATCAATGGCCACCTGCTGCAGTGCTTTTACCGCGAGATATGGAGCCGAGGCTGTGCCAAACGTGACCCTGAGTAATCGAAATTCTTCCAGCTGTGAAGTCGACTGATTGCCGATCGGTGCTACGAACGTAGAAGAAGACGTCGCTGATTGATCCCTTCTCCATAGAATCCGCTGGAAATCAACATCTTCAGCTGCAACCTTGACCTGGCGGTACATCTTCACAATATCGGATGAGAGACAAATTCGATGCAGTCTCCACCTCATCAGAAGATTTCTCAGCTCTGGCTGCAAGGTAGGCCCTATCATCATTGTATCATTCAAAGAGACGCCATTTTCTCCTTTGCAGGACGCGTCGAAGACGATCCGGACCTTCGTGGTATCTTTGTCTTCTCTGACCACAGCAAAATGAGGTAAGTATGTCCCTTTTATGTTGTTAATTTCTTTTTCAGGTACTTTCTCCATGTGATCCAGGTGTAAGTATTCCTCTAAAATTTCACTATATTTTACTTTCAACTCTATTGTTTTATTTAGCTTTACTTCCAAATATGTTAACCTCTTCTCTGCTATTCTTTTTGACTTTTCTACTTTCAGATCTCCAGATTTAAATGGCAGTCTCACAATGTACCTCCCATCTGCATCTCTTTTGGTAGTTTCTGCAAAGAACTTCTCGCAACGTGTTTCCTCTTCGGTAAGTTCTGGCTTTATGTTTGCTTTTATATCTGCTTCCATCTCCCAAAACTTCTTAAGCTGATGATCTTCTTCACAACAAACTTGATGCATGGCTATCAAATTCGTCGCTTGCTTGCTCGAATCTGACTCTGCCACCCCGGATAAGATCCACCCTAATGATGTGTTCTGTGCTAATAATGGTCCTTGCTTCTGAACCCCTTCACGCATTACTTGACTGACTACCTCTGCACCCAACAGAAGATCGATCCTGCTTGGTGTGTTGAACTTTGAATCAGCCAGTGCTAAACTGCAGACCCATTCTGCTGCAATCACCTGCTTGCTCGGAAGTAACGAAGTGATAGATTTCAAGACATAGACTTCCAATGATAACTTGAAATCTTCTTGGATTGATTTAATCATAAGTTTAACTTTAGATTTGGAGACGTTGTGGCCTCCTCCTACTCCTGAGATAACTCCCCTTACCGGGATCTTTTTCAAACCCAAGTGTTGAGCTGTTGCTTCTGTAATAAAGGATGCTTGGGATCCTTGATCAAGCAACGCCCTCACGATACGGTTATCTCCGTTTATTGTTTCGGTTTGGACAAGAGCAGTGGCTAACAGCACCTGTTTACGTAGCGCTACTCCCTCCGATGCGAAGCACACTACTGGAACCCCTCCCCCTGAACTACTATCTGCTGGTGAACCACTACTTACTGCTGGTGAACCATTATTTACTTCTGGTAAATGCAGAAAGGTATGATGCCGCCGTCGGCAGACGCGACATGAAACTTTGCACCGGCATTGGTTAGCAGAGTGACCTTCGCCAAGGCAATTGAAGCACAAACGTTGTTTCTCGACAAATATCCTACGGGCTGATACCTCTTCGTTCTCAAATGTCTTACAATGTACCAACTTATGCTGCTCTTTACAAAATTTGCAAGTTACCGAAGCATTGGCTTCTTCGACTGCGTGGAAAGACTTTGGTGCAGCCGTTGACCTGTTGGAGCTGGATCCCGTGGCCACGAATTCAAATGCTCGGAAACGCTTGGTTAAGAACTCTTGGAATACTTTAAAAGTCGGTAGCTCATTACCAGTAAGGATCGCGCTTTCAAGCTCCCACTGTCTCCTTGACTCGGGGTCCAACTTCAACGAAGTCATATAGATGATCATGATATCCCAAGTGGACACATCTACCCCAAGATTAGCTAAAGCACCGAGACATTCCGTGGTGTTGTCCAAAATCTCTCTCAAAAAAGAAGCCGACTCAGAGTTGCTACTACGTTGACTGAACAAGCGCTTAAGAATGGTGTTACAAAGGTACCGCGTGTTATTGTATCGTTCGACAAGCGTCGCCCAACATTTATCGTAATTTGCTGTTGCTATGCTCATATTTCTTACTAGCTGCTCTGCTTGTCCCCCCAGCAAACCCTTCAGATATTGCATTTTGACAGCCTTGTCCATATCAGTGTCGTGGACCAAAGATTTGAATAAATCACGGAAGGTGGTCCATTCAGTATAATCCCCAGAAAATTTTGGAATAATAATTTTTGGTAGTTTGACAATATTGGATTTGTTACCCCCCGATTTACTCAATTCAGTAGTTTCAATCATCGCAGGACTCTCGACAGATAGGTCTTGCATCAATAAACATTTGTAGTCGACGTAAAGCTCCTCAGTAGTCTCAAACACCTCTGTAGTTATATAGTCGGATTGTTTTAAGAGATCAGGATCCGCAGTTTTACAGAGTTCGGCGTGATTATCAACGAAACCCTCCCATAATTTTTCTAGCGCCTCTAGTCTTATCTGGCTCAAATGTTTACTTTTACGGTCTTTGGGCGTCTTTTTGTAATTTGAGCGCCCTTTAGTAATCCTAGAGCAAACATTCTCTTGTACAAACAGGAGCCGCTTCATTTCAGACATTTTATCAAATTAACAAAAATCCAATTTCAAAAAAATTTACAAGTCCAAATATTTTTTAGTGAAATTTTTCTAAGTGTTTGGGAAAAAATCAAAAATTGGGCATAGGTTCCCCGTCCCAACCAATTTCTTAAAATTATTCTAAGTCTATGTTAGTTAAATTTTACAAGTGAATTTAAGTTAGAAATTTTACAAATGAATTTAAGTTAGAGATTTCACAAGTGCTTTTACAATAAAATAGTCCAGTTTTATATCACCATGTTCCGGATGCCTTCCTGATTCACCAACTGCTTCCTCGTGCCTGACTCCCTCCTGAGTCGGCCTGCTGCTGCTTGGATGGCCGCGCCCGCTGACGCCTGAATGCCGCTTGATTGACGCCTGGATGCCACTCGCTGCTTGGGTGACACCGCTTGATTCTGCTGCTTGGATGGCGCTACAAACGCCGCTTCGCTGCTGCTGGTCGGCTGACCCCGCTCCCTCCTGAGCGTGATGCTTGAAGTCGCGCTCAAGCTCCTAACTGAGCCGAGCGCCCCTGCCGCCAGATCTCCTCGCTGATGCTATATGCTAATCCCTCCCGAATCGCCCAGGTGGGGTTGGGGCTGCTCCAAAAACTTGCTGCTGGCTCAATCCGGCTCGAAGGACCAAAATGTACAGCCGTACAGCGTGGACTCCCCGTCGAAACAGGAGATAGCAAAACACCAGTGTGGTGGTAGTGGAAAGGAACACTCAACAAAAACTACAGAGCTATGTAGATTCGTATCATAGTATATTTCAATTCTTCAATAAAAAGTTTCTAATCTGAGGTCATAGCTGGCCGTGCGTTTTCGTCAGCGCGATCTAGAAGTGTGACAATTTTACCAACGCCATCTAGTTCTGACGTTTGACAACATACACTTCACTTTGATTACTTAGTTAAACAGTGGACATGAACTCTAGGAAAGAAGTTTTAATATCTGCTTCTTTATAGGGTCTTGTCAAACACGTGATCACTCTTAAATTATGCATGGTAACAATAAACGCGACTCTAGCTAGTGTTTAATAGGAAGATTACCGTTAACATGTTACGTCGCTTAGCACGTGAGGGGGAATTTTAAAAGGTAAAACGTCTCTTGACTATTACCTACCTGCCTTGCCTACCCTTTATAGCAGCTTGATTAGGCTGCTTGGCTAAAAATAAATAAAAAACAGTAAAACAGTGGACACAAATACTAAAGGGATATAAAGTGCATTATATCAAACCTTCGAAAGGCTGAGTTTATAAAGAAATACTTTTTATATACAACTAGCTGATGGAACAAGCATATGGCCCACAAAATGTGAGCAGATCACGCTCGTCGGAACATTTCCTGCGTCCATCAACTTGAGGCATACAAATGTTCATCTTTACGTGCCAGTAAATTCACCGGCACCCACACTCTTCAAACTAAAGCACAGCGATGCTGCTTCACGGTAGAAATAAGGCATGTTGGTAGTACTTCCCCAGACGAGCCACACAAAGATCACTACTATTCACACATAACAAAATACTTACCCCCGAATACTGAAACGCAACTCAGATTTAAGCACGTCTCAAGCGACGAATATTTGACAGTTTTCAATGAAAATCTGTCAGATATTCGTCGCTTGAGACGTGCTTAAATCTGAGTTGCGTTTCAGTATTTGGGGGTAAATCAGTTAAAAATAAGACTGCTTAAACACAGCCCCCTCGCTTTTGCCGAATTGAGGACATTACACGCCAATGAGACGTCAAGTCAGCTAATGCAAAAATTACAGTTGACCTATATTTTGCTGATACTCGTACAAAACCATAAAGTTTGCAATAACGTGCTCCTACGCTCAATTTTGGCACACGTCAGGTTAGTATGCGGAACTTGTGGTTGTAAAAAATTGTGAGGATGTCCTAATTTGGTAGCTAGATAACCCAAATTATTATTTGAATTGTTTACAAGTTTAACGGGCATGTCATGAGGAGGGATGAAAGTGATGTGACTAGGAGAGTGATGAGTATGAGTATGTGGATGGGTATGTGAGCAGAGCTAGACCAAAGAAAATGGATGAACTGTGTAAGATGACATGGATATGAAAGTAGTGAATGCAGAGATGACGGCTGAAAGAGCGGAATGGAGGAGGAAGACATGTTGTGCAGACCCAACATAAAGTGAAATAACGACAGGAAGAAGAAAAAAGCATAAAAGTTTGGATTTAGGCAACTTTTAACTTCATAACCATTTACAAAATACTTTGAAAAGAGAGTTCGAATACCTACCTTCAAATCTAAGATATCTCCATCATTCGATACCTATGAGATTCCTACTATCATAACTCGTCATTCCAAATGGATTCAGTTTTGACATCGTTTGATTTGTGCAACACGCTTCGCTCATACCTACGTTTGCAATGATTAATGGGTCAGCTTAGGGTTGACGCACTCTGTTCTAACAGTCGATGCACTGAAATCAAATTGATAAAGCCTAAATAAAAAAAAGCGGCCAAGTGCGAGTCGGACTCGCCCATGAAGGGTTCCGTAGCAGTAAGTAATAAAACATAGAGTTCTAGAAGTTCTAGTAGTTCGTCGAAAGGTAAATTGCGGTTTACGATTTATGACGTATAAAAAAAAAACTACTGACTAGATCTCGTTCAAACCAAATATCGTTGGAAGTTTTCATAGTAATGTACAACATGTATTTTTTTTAGCTTTATCAGTCACTTATTTTAGAAGTTAGAGGGGGGGGGACCAACTTTTTTCCACTTTGGAAGTGTCTCTCGCGCATAGTTTAGAAAAAAACAATATTAGAAACCTCAACACCATTTTTGAAGACCTATTCATAGATAACCCACACGTATGGGTTTGATGAAAAAAAATTTTTTGAGTTTCAGTTTCAAGTATGGGAACCCCCAAAATTTATAGTTTTTTTTATATTTTTGTGTAAAAATCTTAATGCGGTTCACAGAATACATCTACTCGCCAAGTTTCATCAGTCTAGCTCTTACGGTTTCGGAGAAAAATGGCTGTGACATACGGACGGACAGACAGACAGACAGACATGACGAATCTATAAGGGTTCCGTTTTTGCCATTTGGCTACGGAACCCTAAAAAAACTGTCATGTAACAATAATTTATTAGGCTTGCGTGTAAAGGAAAGCTACTTTTTCATAAAACATACCAGTTGGTCCATAAAACACTCGAATTCCAATAAAAAACTCAATAATTGTACGGTAGTAGGCAATATTTGCACATTGGCAGTAAATTATGAGCGAGCCGAGTGAGATTTTAACAAAATTTACCTTCCCCATGATACGGGGATGGACTAACAACGTTTTTACTTTTTACTGCCCGTTATTTGCAGTACCAGAAGTACAGAACCAGAAGACGGGGCTGCTACCACTAAGCCACCAGCTTAGTGGTAGCCCCGTCTTTTGGTTTTAAGGTGGTGGGTTCAAGTCGAGATTTTCTGTCGATAAATTTATATTACACTATGGCAGTAAGTACCTACTATCATTATGGTAAAGGAATATATGGCGAAAAAACCTGCATGTCATCGAACCTAAAAAGTTCCAAAACATGGTGTCAAATGCACGAAAGGAGCCTCTCTGAGGCGCAATTTAAATCCTATCACCACACTGGTTTAAAAGAACCATTTACTCGTTACGAAAAAGATTTGCAGTAAAATTTTATTCTGAGATTTAATTTTGCGCCGCACTTATAAAACGTAGTGCACTTTTGTTTTAGATTTCTCTAGGGTGCCATGACAACCCTATCTACTCCAACTCACGCCTCCGATCTATTTGGAGCGTTGAGCGTTGACACTACGTTGACACGGTGCCACCAATCGGAGTACCTAACTACTGTGTCAACGTACCTTCGGCTCCTTTGATCGCGGCAGAATGACCCACATTGTCGTCAGGATGCGCTTGAGTGGCTGAAGAGTGAATTATAACATGGTATCATGGTGGGGAAAATGATAGAATTAACAATAAAAAAAGTTGATTTCTAGGCTCGGAAAGTGGAACTGGCGCCTAGAGTAACGTAGCTTTAAGAAGTCGCAAGGTGATCAGACAGAGCTCAGTGGCCGTCTTGAGAGAGACATAATTATGTCTAGCAATAGTCTGATAAAGGTTGATTATGGTCATGCATGATAATGATGAAGGTGATCCTTACAATCCCAAGAATAAACAATTTTTACTTTGAATTGTAATTGCGCTGTGTAGTCCTAGAAATTGAGGAATAGTAAAGGATAGGTTTTTAATTATTTCTTATTAGACTTACATATTAGAATAGACATTTTGTAACGTCCCAAGTATAATAATACCTATGTGGGATAAGAAACATATTGTAAAATTTTAGCAAAAGAGATTTGTTATTTTCAAAGGCCTTAAAAGCAAATAAGTATACCAATAATTTAGCAGGTGAGGTACTAATTCGCTCACATTTTATAGTAACGTTTAACTTTTTTTATGTTTAATCAGTTATGTGTTGGCTTTGCCTTATAAATAAAATACACGAAGTAGATAAGAAGAAACAAACCGTTGCCTTCTTTCTTCTTTTAAACCGAAGCATTTCCAATAAGTTAAAAGGTGACTTAAAAAGTAATAAGGCTCGGCACTCAAGCTGTCTCTTTGAGTAAAATTTACGGGCATATCAACGCGATAGGTTACTGGTCCACGCCTGGCTCCCTACTGTACCAATAACCCCATTTGTCGACCACTAATTTAAACAAACCTACTCAAGATCTCTTCTTTTTCTTCCTCCTGCCCTTATCCCACTTTATGGAAGTCGGCACAACATGTTCTTCTCTTCTATTCTCCTCTATCAGCCGTCATCTCTGTATTCACTTATTTCTTATCCATGCCATCTTTCACACTGTTCATCCATCTTTTCTTTGTCAAGACTTACTTACTCGGTTTATTGGCCAAACAAGTCACCAAGTCTTGTTTTCAATGGTAAACAAAGCAGAAATAATATATTTCTTATAAACAATGGGATATTTAGCATGATTTAATATTGTGAGTTTTGACTAAAAACTCACAAAAATATTTATACTGGCCTCTCAGCTCAGTTGCTTGTAGATTTGCCTTCAGCGCAGTATTTCACACTTGTGTGGTTAACACAGATGTTTGTTCTCTGTCTGTCACATTTTATTTTATTTACAAAAAAATTGTTAAAGGTTTATCTATAACAGCTATTTGGGTCCCATAGTATAGCTAGCATAGTAGTATTAGCTCTGCTTAATTTGGGGTTAGATAGTGTTGTGCGGATTGTCCTCAATATTTATTTATGTTTCTTCAGATATTTATTTATTTTCTTATTTTTTAAGTTTTTTAATATATCTTTATTATTATAATTCCAGAATTTTAAAGAATATAACTAGAGAAAATACGTTTCCTACCTTTGGCTTGGGGCCTCTTCGGCGGCGCGGGCGCGGACCCTACGATGGCCAATAACGCACACAAACACACAACCACTGCCATCGAAATAAATATCGCAGAACGAGACATGCGTACTTCGACCGCGCTGCAAATACGTCAGACGTGGTCAATGGCTGCTGGTTGACTGATGGAAAAACAATGAACGAGGGAAACCGTGTGGAGTTATTTATACCTAAACGGAGCTGGAGACAAGTGGCCGGTTCGCGAGAGGATTAATGGTACAGTAGGTACTTAGAACCCCTTGTAACAAGCGTCGCACCGCACCGGTCGGGAAACGAGATAATAATGCTTGGACATAATTGGCGTAGAGCCTCTACGCGGAAGTGTCTACGCTGCCTCTATCTACTCTACAAAATTTCAATAGCGTAGCTTGTAAATACGTTACATACCATATATAGCTCATATTATAGCCATAATAATATAGCTCGAAGAACCGACAACCGTTGGGGAATAAAGGTTCTTGAATGGCGACCAAGAACCGGAAGACAAATCGTAGGGCGCCCACCCACCAGATGGACCGACGACATTGTTAACAATGTCGTCGCCCTACGCTTCGTTTTCCGGTTCGTAAATTACAATAATAATATACTCGTAAGTATTATTATAATTATACTATTAACTTTATTAAAATTAATAGTAAAATATTTGTACCGGTAGGTATCTGCTAAAACAGTCGTAGACGCACACTTATGCACACATCTGTGAGCTACTATCTTTTCAGTAAAAAGTTTTCATACCATTTTGTAAGAAAAGAGATTGTTTCACCAAGGAGATTTGCATAGCTCTTGAACTGTAATGAACCATTACGTATCAAGCATAGTGTGACGGTAAAATTGATTTGAAAATGGAACGCATTTACAATGCACTGGGCTGCACACGCCTACTTACACAGCCTCTTTGCGCTAAAGTAAATCCTATATACTGAGCATGTATGTATGATGTGATAGTTATTTGTTATACAAGAGTGCAAAGCTGCTTTTTAACCGCGAGCTCAATTTTGATGACTGAGCAAGCGCAGGATTCTAAAGTTTAACCACGAGCGTAGCGAGTGGTTTAAAAGTTAGAATCCTAAGCGTTGGCGAAGGAATCAAAAGAGCACAAGGTGAAAAATCTTTGCACTCGAGTGCAACACGTAACTTTTCATCCCACCTCAGTGAGGAAATGACTAAATGCAAAAAAGAACATGGCGCGACTAAACGTAACACACCAAGAAGGTTCCGAGTATGAGTTTTTAACAAATTTAAAAAGGTTGTATGATAAATTCGGCACCATGCAGGTATAAGTAAATAGGTTTAGTGATGTTTTGAATTCACAAATACACCAAGAAGGTTACGAGTGCGAGTTTTTAACAAATTAAAAAAGGTTGTATGATAAATTCGGCACCATGGAGGTAAAAGTAAATAGGTTGTGTATTCACAAACTTAGTGAACACGATATTCTAAATTCAAATCTACTTTATCCTCTAGCGGATAAATACGGCTTTTCCAGTCAGATATTGAACAGCAAAAACAGACTTTCCGAGCTGGTGGGATGAAATAGTTATTTGTTATACAAGAGTGCAAAGCTGCTTTTTAACCGCGTGCTCAATTTTGATGACCGAGCAAGCTCAGGATTCTAATATTTAACCACGAGCGTAGCGAGTGGTTTAAAAGTTAGAATCCTAAGCGTTGGCGAAGGAATCAAAAGAGCACAAGGTGAAAAATCTTTGCACTCGAGTGCAACACGTAACTTTTCATCCCACCTCAGCGAGGAAATGACCAAATGCAATAATTATAAGTTTAAAAAACTTGAGAAACCGACTTCATTGCCAAACGGCTAAACCGATTTTAATGAAATTTGTTTGGGACAATCTGGACATAAGAATAAACTAACAAATAAAAAAAAAATTCTAAATCGGTTCATAAATGACGGAGGCATAGAGTTACAAACATTAAAAAAAATATTTAAAAAAAAATGGCAACACCGATGTTAATCAAATTAAAATGGGACCAATCTGGAAGCAGTACCTTTCAGATAAAAAAATAATTTTTCAAATCGGCTCACAAATGACGAAGTTATGCGGTAACAAACATTAAAAAAAAAAAAAAAAAAAAAAACAACCGAATTGAGAACCTCCTCCTTTTTGATTGGAAGTCGGTTAAAAAAGAACATGGCGCGACTAAAACACACCAAGGTTCCGAGTATGAGTTTTTAACAAATTTAAAAAGGTTGCATGATAAATTCGGCACCATGCAGGTAGAAGTAAATAGGTTAAATTATGTTTTGAATTCACAAATACACCAAGAAGGTTACGAGTGCGAGTATTTACCAAATTAAAAAAGGTTGTATGATAAATTCAGCACTATGGAGGTAGAAGTAAATACATAGGTTGTGTATTCACAAACTTAGTGAACACGATATTCTAAATTTAAATTTACTTTATCCTCTAGAGGATAAAAACGGCTTTTGCAGTCAGATATTGAACAGCAAAAACACACTTTTCGAGCTGGTGGGATGAAAAAATTCTTTTTCATTACTCATACTCTGAAAGTAGGTCTGAAGTTGCCTGAGGGGCCTAATTGAAAGTAAAACTTTCAGCCCTAGGGAGAATCGCTTTCTACTGACAGCTGTCAAATTATAAAAAAAAACAAGTTCTATTTTATTCAACCATGTTCCAACTTTCTAAAGTCTTTCTGACTGCAAAGAGGTCGTTGAACCAAATTCCAACTTTTTATTCAGCAAGTAGGTTGGAAACCCATTACAACGGTAAGAAGTTTAAAAAGTCTAATTAGAGCGCAATGTAAAATTTAAATTTAAATAACATAAAGATAGTATTAAATAAATAATATATCTTCTAAATTACTTGATTAATATATAGCTTCAACTATTTATTTAAAATAACATAGATTTGAGCAAACAATTTACCATTTTTTAAATTATGAGAATGAAAACAATGGCTGAATAATGCTGGCGAGCCGAAGCCGAAGGCCCGCCAGAGAAAAAGAAAAAAAAAACCGGGAAGGCGGCAATTCAATCTTCATTTTCACTAATTTTTCTTTCATGTTTTTATTTTTACTTTCCTTGTATTCGTAATGAAAAGCACAGTGTTTACCTCGGGTGAAAGTCTTTTAAGTCCCTCAAGCTCCATTGGCGCCCTCGCTTACGCTCTGGCGCCAAACCCGTCTCGGGACTCAAAAAACGTGACTTTCAACACTCAGGTAACAATGTACTATTCATTGCTCATACTCTGAAAGTAGGTCTGAAGTTGCCTGAGGGGCCTAATTGAAAGTAAAACTTTCAGCCCTAGGGAGAATCGCTTTCTACTGACAGCTGTCAAATTATAAAAAAAAAACAAGTTCTATTTTATTCAACCATGTTCCAACTTTCTAAAGTCTTTCTAACTGCAAGGAGGTCGTTGAACCAAATTCCAACTTTTTATTCAGCAAGTAGGTTGGAAACCCATTACAACGGTAAGAAGTTTAAAAAGTCTAATTAGAAAATTTAAATTTAAATAACATAAAGATAGTGTTAAATAAATAATATATCTTCTAAATTACTTGATTAATATATGTATAGCTTCAACTATTTATTTAAAATAACATAGATTTGAGCAAACAATTTACCATTTTTTAAATTATGAGAATGAAAATAATAGCTGAATATCGGCTCGCCAGAGAAAAAGAAAAAAAACCGGGAAGGCGGCAATTCAATCTTCATTTTCACTCATTTTTCTTTCATGTTTTTATTTTTACTTTCCTTGTATTCGTAATGAAAAGCACAGTGTTTACCTTGGGTGAAAGTCTTTTAAGTCCCTCAAGCTCCATTGGCGCCCTCGCTACGCTCTGGCGCCAAACCCGTCTCGGGACTCAAAAAACGTGACTTTCAACACTCAGGTAACAATGTACTATTATACCATACCCCCTCTAAAATAGTACATTGTTACCTGAGTGTTGAAAGTCACTTGCAGTTAGAAAGACTTTAGAAAGTTGGAACATGGTTGAATAATTATAAGTTTAAAAAACTTGAGAAACCGACTTCATTGCCAAACGGCTAAGCCGATTGCAGGCATGCAGTTACAAACATTAAAAAAATTATTAAAAAAAAATGGCAACACCGATTTTAATAAAATTAAAATGGGACCAATCTGGAAGCAGTACCTTTCAGATAAAAAAATATTTTTTCAAATCGGCTCACAAATGACGAAGTTATGCGGTAACAAACATTAAAAAAAAAAAATAAAAAAAAAATAAAAAAAAAAAAAAAAAAACATACAACCGAATTGAGAACCTCCTCCTTTTTGATTGGAAGTCGGTTAATAAAATAGAACTTGTTTTTTAGGGTTCCGTAGCCAAATGGCAAAAACGGAACCCTTATAGATTCGTCATGTCTGTCTGTCTGTCTGTCCGTCCGTATGTCACAGCCATTTTTCTCCGAAACCGTAAGAGCTAGACTGATGAAACTTGGCGAGTAGATGTATTCTGTGAACCACATTAAGATTTTTACATAAAAATAAAAAATAAACTATAAATTTCGGGGGTCCCCATACTTGAAACTGAAACTCAAAAATTTTTTTTTCATCGAACCCATACGTGTGGGGTATCTATGAATAGGTCTTCAAAAATGATGTTGAGGTTTCTAATATTGTTTTTTTTTAAACTGAATAGTTTGCGCGAGAGACACTTCCAAAGTGGAAAAAAGTTGGTCCCCCCCCCTCTAACTTCTAAAGTAAGAGAATGATAATACTAAAAAAAATATATGTTGTACATTACTATGTAAACTTCCAACGATATTTGGTTTGAACGAGATCTAGTCAGAAGTTTTTTTTTTATACGTCATAAACCGTAAACCGCAATTTACCTTTCGACGAACTACTAGAACCTTATTATGTTACATCAAGTAACATATTTATATAAAGGTTCTTGTAGTTCGTCGTGCTACGGAACCCTTCATGGGCGAGTCCGACTCGCACTTGGCTGCTTTTTTGACGTGATAACGTCTTATAAATCGATGGAGCCGGCTGCACGCACGAAAAAACATGACTCATGCGTCGCTACGTCGTTAATATGCAACATATATTTTTTTTAATTAGTTATTTTTTTTTAGAATACATCTACTCGCCAAGTTTCATCAGTCTAGCTCTTACGGTTTCGGAGAAAAATGGCTGTGCCATACGGACGGACAGACAGACAGACAGACAGACAGACATGACGAATCTATAAGGGTTCCGTTTTTGCCATTTGGCTACGGAACCCTAAAAAGGAAAACATACGAGCACGTATATAGCAGATCTGGATTTTATGAGACAAAATGGTTACTAGTTAGAGGGATTATCCAGGGAGGAAATAGGGGACTACGTTTGTATGGAGAGTCGCCTGTGTGATTCCCTCTTAAATCTTGCAAAGAGTTTTAATGTCAGGAAAGTGGTCAACATTTTATCTTTGGGAGACAAAATATAAAAAAATAAACATTTAATTATTTTACAAATTGTTAGCAGCGTATTGAAATATGCGAGTTCCTATATGGAACCGTCAGTAGGTACATCATCTTTACAAAAGCTGGAGGGCATACAAAGCAAGTTTATCCGATACTGGCGACTGGCCTTTCAGCTCAGTTGGTAGTAACTCTACCTTCTGCGCCGTAGGTCGTGGGTTCGATCCCCACCTAGAACAAATTTTTGTGTGGTGAACATAGATTTGTTCTCTGTCTGGGTGTAATTATTGTATTCTATGTTCGTATGTATTTACAAAAAATTATTTAAGTATGATATCAGCTATAATTATGGTTCCCATAGTACAAGCCTTGCTTAGTTTGGAGCTAGATAGTGGTGTGCGTGGATTATCCGCATTATTTATGTATTAATTTATAACCTATCATTTTTGATGGGTTTCTTAAAAGAAAATATATTATGCAACTAGTGAATAAAAGACGGATTTAAATCGAGGACCAAAGATGAATCCGAGCAAGTGCAGGAATCTAACGACTGAATCACGATCGTAGGGAGTGATTCATGATGATTCAAGTGTTAGAATCCTAAACGACGCGAGTGATTCATGGCCCTCGATATAAATCCGTTTTATTCAAGAGTTGCATACTATACTTTATACCATGACTTCGAGAAAAAGAAAGATTTAAGCGAAAAAGGATTAAAAACTATGAACTTTGTTTATACTATTCTTATATGACATAAAACAAATAATTTTAGATTTTGATTTGATTTGTAAATAAAGAAGGATAAATTAATGCAAGTTTTCTACTATACCTACTTCTCTTTCATGAACTCAACAACTCAATTGAACAACAAACAACTCAGCACATCTTTTTCATTCCTAGAATGCATTTTCAATCGATTTACTATTATCGAACTTTTTTCTGCATAACTTACTAAGAACAGTATTCAAAATAGCGCCAATTTACTTATGTATGACAATGACAACAAAGAACACAAAACAGTTTTTAATCCAATGCTAAACTCCTTGTCAAAAATTTCGACCAATCAAATCGAGAGTATTTATGACGCAAGGAGGTTGTAAGGTATTGAGATGGACGTTGACCTTATTCGTGTGTTCCAAATTCAAACACCAAAACAGTGATTAAAAGAACTTTTTATTCACTGTTTCCAGTGAATAAAATAATCTTTTTAGAGGGGGTATGGTATAAAAATATTTATTTTGAGATTTAAATAAGTTCTGGATATATTTCAACTCTCACACACACTTTCAATACACACAAACATGCCCTCACACCTTCACTCACCCTCACACACATACATACTCTCTCAACTTACGGTACCTACAGCACATTCAATAAACATTGTAATAATTAATATTAAAGAAAATGTATTATTAGTCTATTTTAAAATTATACTTTCCAACTTCTGTAATTGCTGATGACTTCTCTAACAAAGAAAAACAAAAATAATGTCTGGTTGGATAGCCCAATAGTAGGTATGTGTTCACCTAGATTCACCGGGCAGTGATCAACTTGAACTTGAATCAGATATTGATAATTAAAGTAACAACAAGGAAAATGCAACCTCTTTCAACACCAATTGCTTCCACCTCATTTTTACCAAGAAAACCACCAGAACTAGGTGTAAAACAGAATAGTATAGGATCCCGCTATAGAAAGACCTTCACCGAGCTGGTTATTTAATGAAACGTATTTTATATTTAAACATGCCAATAAATATATTCTATATGGGTTGCCTATCAAATTTTAGTCCAGGATAATTATGATTAATTAATAATTTAAAAAAAAAATTACTTTCCACAGGTTTGTTTATTAAAACGGTTTGATATTAAAAGTTGGAGACGAAGTGGCCAGTAGGCCTACCATAAGCTCTGTCTGGCTCTATCTCTGGTTCTGATATGACTTTGTACTTTACTTTAAATACTTCAAATTTAAGGCAGCAATAGCGGAGACTGGCACAGGACTGAAGAGAGTGGCGTATTAGGGAGGAGGCCTATACCCAGCAGTGGGTGCATACAGGCTGAATAGATAGATAGTTTAATAAGCAATATGAAGGATATTATTATGTTATGTACTATTTATCAAAACAATGGTTTATTATTTCATTTATGAATTGTATTTCTTTGTTCTAGGTTTCACTACTAAAAATTTGATATTGCTTTACTTTACTTACGATTTTATAGAACTAGAATATACTTAGGTCTCCAAAGAACATATTTTTTTTCACGGCGAGTTGAGAAGTTCGTACAACCAGTTCTACTAGCTGCCCACTGAACTACAACAGGTTTGTTAAGTTACGACAACTAAAAAGTAGTCAGCAGAAAAGGATTATAGTCAGTTTCCAGTAGTAAAACGGATTATCGTGTTGTTTTATTACCGAAGTGAGTTGTGTAACACCTGATTTTTAATGGGCGAGCCCCTATAGATAGTAACAACCGAGAAAACTCATACCTTTTCATACGTTCCCGCCATTCCATTTGAAGCTTCCTTTCATCGAGATAGTTTTTATACCATAACACCGCCCCCTAAAACGGCCCGCCTTAATTACTCAAGCGCGCGGCGCCTTCGGCGCCGCGCGTCGCTAGCACCAAACCATTTGTCACAATGTCCACAAAACATTATTATTTTATTTTCACATGAACATATAATTTATTTACGCATAATTTTGTTCTACAATCTTATTTATGTCAGCTGTTTCGGGGTTGCCCGCTCGGTACTGACGATGACGGCGCCGCGGAGAGCCAATTAAATTGTTTATGCCTACGTAGGGTCCTTACGTACTAGAACGTAGGTCTTAATATGCTTACGTAATTCAATATCAGATTCTAAGCGTTGATTCTTGTTTAGAGTTAAATGATGATGATCTGGGTCGGCCGGCGATCGATATACTGGGGTTAACACACTTGTTTTAGGGACACTGAAAGCCGGTAGCTGGCAACATCTTTGACGTGCCACTGATTGTTTGATTGCAGAGCGTTGTCGATTTGAGTGATTGATTGTTTTCGAAGATCGATTATCTTACTAACGCTGTTACTTTATTCATGGCTTTTGGAAAAATGTTTTTATAGCGTTAAGGATTTCGTTTGATTTATGTTATATTGTAATTATGTTGTTATTCTATGAGTTATTATTTTTTTTTTATTAATTTATATTTTTGACTATTATTATTCTGACATAGGTAGGTACCGATTTATTTTAATTTAACATAATATAATCTACATTGTGAATTTTGTATGTCGGTCTCCGACGAAATATGCGAGCCACTTTTTCTTACATGACGATCGAATTGTACCATGCTTCTTGCAAATAAAATATTTCATTTAATTTTTCATTTCATTTCATTTACAAGCGTTTGCTGATTCGTGTTAGTCCCGCGTCCGCCTTTTCACGGCCGGATTCGATCCAGTTTTCTTACTTTTCTCTCTCTCTGCAAGGTGTGAATTATAAAATCGATAGACTCGAAGGAAAATGGAAATAGTCGTTGAGAAGGGTCGCTAATCTAGACATCTCTAGCCAAGGCGAGATCCAGATTGTAGTGTCTATGGTCTGTGAGTTTGAATCAAACAGCTGGGGCCTAATTCTCGGGCCGATCTCGATCAGTTTGCAATTTTATTGCTTCTTATTCTTTTCGACTTTTTCTACGTTTTCCGTCTAACATAAAGGCCGAATACACGGTTTCCAACTGCGTTTCCTACCAAGGTGACCTTTGTAGAAACTGTGGCTTGAAACCATGTAGCCGGCAGTTTTAAACCAAATTTCGCATGAACTGTATACGCCCTTGGTAGAAAGACGCGCTCGGAAGTTCGGCGTTGGTTTTAAACCAATGTAGCCAGAACCTTGGTAGGCAACGCGGTTGGAAACCGTGTATTCGGCCTTGTAGCTGTCGAGGCTTCTACGACGAGGTCGTCGATGAATTGCTCAAGGAAATCATCCATTCTCTCTTCAATAAGATAAAATTGCGAAATGATCGAGATTGGCCCGAGAATCAGGCCCCTGATCCATTCAGAGAGAGACCGAAAGAAAGAAAGAAAGAACGGTTTCACATTTAATTTTCTGTTTCTTTTGTTTTCTGTTTTTATTTTCCAGTAGGCTCTAAATAGTAGTAGTAATAGCTCTAAATATTTTATATCTTGTTGCAAAAACCTTTAATATTTCCATACAAACTTTCATCTTACTTTTCTTTCATCCTATATTCCTATATTTATTACACCCTTTGTAATAGATCAATTTAGGGGAAGAAGGAAGAAGCGAAGAAATAGAAACAAAAATGTTTTCCATAGGAACAATATGTATTTGTTGCTACATACACAGTAGGTACCTAAAACTATTATTAAAGCTTAGATGTGGGTCTGACACAGGTTTACTGCTGTTGCTCCAGGGATCAATAATACAATAGGTAGTTAAACACTTTTTAAATATTAAATGTAGGTATGTATACAATTTAATTAATTCTAATCAGTATTATGTCAAAATTAAATAAATAATGGAAATTAACAAAAACGAATTTCAAACTAAATTAGCTAAAACAATTAAGTATTTTTAATTAAATTCTTCATGTTCAATGTGGTCCAGAACCACGCGCTAATCCATCGTGGTAGAATTGAACTCGTACTCAAGGAGCGGATTCTGCACCAATCCATCCGTAGTAATCACCTCCTGAAGAAGAAAAATCAATGAGTCAACGAAGGTTTCTTGCGTGAATATCCAAAGCGAGTGAGGGTGGAGCGAACGACACCGTGTAATGTTTCCAAATTTTTAAACGGACCCGTGTTGTGCATGGTTTAAACAACCGACTTGACTTGAGGACCTCCCCCTTTTTGATTTGAAGTCGGTTAAAAAGCAGTTCGCTGACAAAAATGTTCCGTAGGGGGAGCGGACTAATTTCAAAACGATAAATATGTAGGTATCTCCCAAGATGTTTATTGAAATCGATTTTGCTCAAAATTAACCTTATGTACCTTGTGATGGATAACGTGTGTATTTGGATAAGGATTGATATCACGTTATTTAACGAATTTGATAACCACAAAAAAGATAAAAATATTTTTAGTAAAGTTTTTGCCATTTGGCTACGGAACCCTAAAAAGAGCACGACGCGGTAAAAGTTTTTTCATTTCTCATACTCTGAAAGTAGTGTTGTTTTGATTGAGTTTTTTAGGGAAAAACTCATGGACGGAATGAACTTTAAAATAGATCTGCTGTCAGCTGTAAAGAGTATTTATGTAAAAAAAAACTAATTTAAATAAAATGCTGCGGCCATGACGACTTTCTAAAGGGTGACTTTCTAAAATAAAATTAGTTTTATTTTATGCTAAGATTTGAATATTTATTAAAAATGAGTGAGTTCAAGCGATCCTGAAATGTTGACACCAGACTCAATTGAAAACGAGGCAAATTGTGCTATTGAAAATATTTTGCCAGAAATCTCAAAAGAAAGATCAATACAAAAGCAGAGAAGAATATAAAATTGTTTTCCGAAATTGTATTTCTTACATATTTTAATAGACTGTGTAGCAAACTACAGCCTTCTACGCTATGGAGCCGATATTCAATATGCTCAAGAGTACACTTGGTGTAAAACACAGTGTAAATTTGACAAAAAAACAATAATTTAACATCATTTTTGAAAAGACAGTCTCAGGGGTATTCGAAATGAAAAGTAGAGTGTTTAACTCGGGTAAAAGAATCAATTCCTACTCGGACTATAGCAGCCCGGCGCTGCGCGCTTGGGCGTCTTAATACCTCGGGAATTGATTATTTCGACCCTCGGTTAACAATCTGCCTATTGTATTTTTTATGGTGGTATTCCCTAAGATTAGGTACACTTAGGAGCTGCGTTACTCTGCGCTCACGGCCACCACCAGGCAGCAGCCAGCAACACACTCATTACAGTGCGCGGCTGTAATGTACTAATTATAGATATCCGTTTACACTGCGCTCTTGAACTGTAGAATGTATATATACAAAAACTTACCTGAGAGAAATACCGGGGTAGGGGTAGCTGTGTGGTCATCCACAGCCAGCCAGCCGGCAGCGTGCCGCCCCCCGCTCCTCCATGGCGCGCCGGGCTCGTACTGGTCGCATTCAAATTGGTTAGGTATGTGTGTTTTTTTAT